>CM073139.1:2930422-5410422 GCA_037039145.1 Fundulus diaphanus
ACTTTATTTACACAGCACTTTAAAAGCAGTAAAGTTGAGGTTTGTGGTTGTAACATTTCAAAATGTGGAGCGGCTCGAGGTATGAATGATGTGTGAGGGCCTCTAGAAAGCGTCGACAGTGTATTTTCCCCCCTCCAGGTCCTTGGCCTACTCTGTAAACCAGCAGCACCCTGGTCAAATACTAGTCCCAGCTCAGGTGGTTCCCCCGGCTCTGGAGCTGTCCACCAATGTGCTGCTGCTCCCGCCCAGCCCGTCGACGCCCGCGGGATCAGAATACAGCAGCTCAGTGACGCTGCGAAACCCATGCAGCTGTATGGCAGAGTTCACCTGGCAGCCCGTCATCCCCGACAGCGGCCTGCTGCTGTTCTCGGTTCGACCAGCTACAGGTGCTCGAATGCAGCCCAGTTTCAGCACCCATTGATGAGTGCTCACCATCCCCTTTAAGGTAGCAGGGTTGGTGGGTGCTCTTTCACCAACTCTCCTTTCCGCCCAGGTACCGTGGACCCAAGGAGGGAACTAGACTGCGAGGTGGTTTGGCATCCCTCCTTTTCTTCCCCTTCAGAGGGAGACTTTGAGCTCTTTGTCCATGAAGGAAACACTCAGCGCCTGCACTGTGTTGCTAAGGTTTGTCTCTCAAAGAAGGATTTTTCTTTTCTGGGCTCCATTTACAGCACCAAGGAGACGTTTCAATGTCAGACACAACACATGGAGATTTACTCTTCTTTAAAGCATAATCTGTAACAGAATCCAGCCTTGGTTTGTATCTGCAGCAGAGCTTTGTCTTGTGATGTCTTTCCGCATTGTTAATGTTTTTGTTTTCTCACTTTTCAGCCGCAGTGAATCTGAGATTGATGTGGAGGAACGGTGATTCTGTTGATAGGGTTGGACATTTTCTTAAAAGGAATCTGTGTTCATAGCACTCTCAAGAAGAGAGACAGACAAGAAACACACGCAGAATAAAATACAAACGACAAAAATACAGAAAATAAAGTCCATACAAACATTGGTATAAAAACAGTAACCATAAATAGTTACATTACATATCTGATTCCTCCACCAATCGTCAGAATAATCATAGAATACTCTTTACTAAAATAATAATTAGCTGCAGCCCTACTTGTATGTATTTTTATGGGATTTTGCGTGACAAAGCAACACAAAGTACTCCAGGAAAATGATGCACAGTTGTTACCCTTTTTACAAGTTAAAATCCTAAAAGTGTACTGAAGCCCTTATACCCCACCTCTGTGTAGCTTAATCTGAGTTTGAATCCAACATGGATCTCCCTGGATATCCTGGCAGCCTCACGCCGTGGGGCTTGACAGAAAACTGGTCAGAGTTAATGTGGAGATGGACGGGGCTGCACCTCTGGAGACTGGAGCGGAGAGGTTGCCCTTCCAGCAGGGCGGCACCTTTCAGCACAGGAGCAGCTGCTTTTCAATGAAAACAAACAATATGGGCTTCTTTGGGTTGTGACCCCTTCATTTTTTAGATTGTTTTTTTTTATAATGCGTATGCTGTCCAGTGCGTGTTCTATCCACTCACCCATAATGCAGAAGGAAGAGTAAGGAATGCCTCTCTGATCGTCTCCACGTCTGTTCCCGCTTCCTCTCAGGTTGCACACACCACTGTCCAGCTGGCAGAAAAGCAAATCCTTTTCAGATCCGTGCCTCTCAACACAACTTCCATCAGAGCCGCAGTCCTGCACAACTCTGGACAGAACCACGCCTACTATCAGGTGTCCAGTCACACACTGTATACGGGACATTTAAGCCGGTCAGAATGCTGGGAGATGTCTACATCGTCCATTGACGTGCATACAGCTCAGCTCCAACTAGTGCTGTGCATAAAAATCCATACAAAGATTAATCTTGATATTTTTACAAAATATTTAATATCGATATTCTAGCTTTCAATATCGATATACCTCCCAACCCCTAGGGGGCGTTATTACAGCGCGCCATTACCGCTCACAGCGAGGAAGAGCAGTGAGAGGAATTTGCTGAATGGCCGACAGGATTTTAGAAGCACCTTCGTCCCTAAAATCAGACGTTTGGACACATTTTTGGTTTCTGTGACACGTTAAATGCTTTGAACCAAATGCACTTTGTTTTCCTGTTATATCAGTGTTCAATAAATTGAACATATATATAATATTTGGCTGGTTTTGTTGATTAAATGACTGAGCATTAATTTGAAAGTAATAAATATCGATATTGGAGTCAAATCAAATCAAGCTGAGCTGTGTATCAAGAATCGGCTCATCCTAGATGATACCCAGCCCTAGCTCTGACCCTGTGGCGCCACATTGCAGGGGCTCCTGGTTAACCGAAGGTCCCATGTTCCTGTCTCTGGTCCGGCAGGTCGTAGACGAGTGTCCTCTGCCTGGTATGGTTCTGAGTCCTTCTGAAGGTGTGGTGCCAAGCAGGGGTCAGGCCATGCTGTACATCCAATTCAGCCCAGACTTTGTCTTTAAATTCGATGCCAAGGTTGAGGTGAGAGGAACAAACGGTGCCGTCTTTGTGCTCCCCTCATGGTGCTCCCTCCTCTGTGTTAGAATTGATTGCCGGGTTGGATGTTGCAGATCGCTCTGAGGAACATGAAGTCCGTCCAGCTAAGAGTTGCAGGATCAGTGGAGCCTCCAAATGTAGATTTCAGTGTGGTGAGTGTTATAGTTCCTGTGCTGCACATGATCTACGCTGAATTATCTGCGTCTCTGTTCCTGTTCTTCAAGGCTGTTTTCTCAGCTTTCTTTTCCACTCAACTGTCCAGCTTCTTTAACAATGTTTGTGGCAGTAGTGGCACAAACATGTTTGAGTGGGGGGGGGGCATGCAGGGGCGGGATTGGAAGCTGGGACAGCGCATGGATCACATGCTCCACCCGTGCACCACTAACATGGCAGCTTCTTTCACCACGACCATTAGCGGCTTTTTCCCGATGTGGAGAGTCTCAGTGCCGTCCTGCCTGGCCAGAGGTCCCCAGCCACTGGGCCGCGGACCGCTCCTCCACATCCAGAGTGGAACGTTCTGAAATGCAGATATTCTTCTTTAAGATTGGCCGAATTGACCTGCTTGTCTTTTTCAGTCTCATTTCCAGTTCTGTGGCGTCCATTCTGGTTCTCGACAAGTGATTGCGTTTAGCATCACCAACCACGCTCAGGCTGTGTGCCAAGTCACCTTTGATCTGTCACAATACAAAGACTTCTCCGTCTCAGTCTGTCAGCCCACTGCAAGTATGCAAGCACATTAAATGATCTCCGTAGAAATATGCTCCTGTTCAGGATTTAAGAGTGAATGCACGTGGGCGTGTGGAGGTTTATTGCACTCCTTAAACAGAGCTTGACCCGTCAGATTGTGTCTGCGTTTTCAGAAACAGAAGGAGAGGCTGGAATAACCGTGGTGGAGGTGTGTGGTGGACAGACGCAGGAATGCTTCCTGGTCTTTTCTCCCACCCAGGTGAGGAGATCAAGCGCCTTCCTGAATGTTTGCAAAGCCTCAAGAGAATTTTCTAGGCTAATCTCAAATAGCTGCGTAGCATCTGTGCTAGTTATAAACAAAGCTTTGGTCTGTATGGCTTTATGTGACTACAGTTCAACAAGTGAAGGTGTCCTGATCTTTTACTTTAACCAAATCATGCTGTGATGATGTGGCAAAGGATTATCTGCACTGAAAAAAAAACATCAATTTTCTACCAGCAGTGCTTCAGTTATATTCATTTACAATCTGCAACTGGACATAAAAACATTCATTTCACTTATTGATTTAGAAATACCATAATACACATGATTGTACCATTCTTTCTTCGTTTCTTCACAGGCTGTGTTTGTGGTAGAGGGACTGACCAAAAAGCGCAGCTTAGAGAGTCGGGCTACAGCTGCTGCGTTTTACATGTTTTATTAGGGTCACTGATGATGAGTGGAAGCAACATTATAAATGGTTTTCATTTGTTTTACTAATAGATGTTATCTATCAAGTCTAGTGTTTGACATTGACATCTGCAATGTGACAAGATGTGGAAGGCATTAATATTTTAAGGGAATGCTTTGTATGAATGCTCTGTTCATAATTTACCTTCAGCATAAAAGAAGAGCTGGCTGCTGCTGTGTCCTGTAACTCCTGCTCAACAATAAGATGCTGTTCTGGTCGGATCGTTGGCCTGTCAGCTCTCATTAGAGGCCGTAGACGGAAAGTAAAGCCAGGGTTCCCCCTCTACTGTAGGTGATCAGCTATGACTTTGCCCTGCCACTGACGGTCAACGGAGTCAAATGGCCCTCCTCTTCGTCCTCTTCAGCCTCCTCCTCCTCCTCCAGCCCTCCGTTACTGACAGCAGAGAGCAGGAGGGATTTCACACCTTCCTCCTGCATCGCCACAGAGGAGCGGCAGCCAGTGTGGATACAAGCCACAGGTGGAGCCACGGAAGCTAACTTGTGTGCTTTTGCTTCATGCTAGCTTGCTTGATCCATTCCTACACCTGATTTGATGTTCGTTCAGTGAGTTGTCGGGGGGTCTTAGCAATCCCCCTGTTGTATTGAGGTGAAGTTGGAGGATATGAGGTCGTCCTCCTTAGTTTCACCGGCAGTGAAACAGACCCTCAGCATGATGCTGCCGCTACCATTCTTGATAATTTGTGTTTTTGTAATGACCATCCATGTATATAATGTTTTTATTCCCTTTCTATGTAGCCCTGTTTGCCCCAGTGGAAATGTCCCCCACCAGCCTACAGTTTGTTGTCAAGTCTCAGTCTGATAAATTCTCTCAGGTAATTCAGTTTAACCCACGGTCCTGTTATTTTCTGTGTAGCAGGCCCTCCCATCATAACCTCCCCTCTTTTCATTTACAACCATATCCCGTGTAACATTTGTAATAATCTCCTGACGTACAGCAATAGTTTGATGATCCGGCGTTTCCGCCCCCTCCTTCCCTTGGCAGAGCCTTGAGCTGAAAGCTGCGTGCCAACAGAGCGTCTGCTGGCAAGCTGTCCCAGCAGAAGGTGTGCCTTGGTGCTTTGACCTCCGTGGTGCAGGAGCAGCAGCTGAGGAGCTGTGCGCGGTGGCTCCAGCCTCTGGCTTTCTCAGGCCCGGCCAGTCCGTGTGTGTGGGCGTGACCGTCAGCCCAGGAGCCATCACAACCGGTCTGTGTTCACCTTTCATTGTAACATAACATTTTATTTAGAACCACTTTAAGATCACCCTATGGGTTGACATGGTACCAAGTACCAAATAATAAAAAATAAAGAACATGCCAACTAATTTGAACTTGCATTCACTGGGATGGATATGAGAGTAAGAAATTTACCAAAGGACAAGGTTTTATGTTCATAGGATGGATTTATACAGAAGGTGACAGGGAGCCAGTGGAGTTAATGTACAGCTGTGAAGTAGATGGTGTCTTTTGTTCTAGCTGCAGTTTATGGAGGTTTTCTGGGGGACCGGGAGGGAAGGGAGCTGAAATTGTAAAGTGGAGAGGTGAGTGGACGTTGACCCAGTTTGTGAAGGAAGAGCTTGATGCTGCAGAGATGAAAGTTAACCAGGTGATGTTGTGGATGTGGAAAGTGAAGGAGAGGATGGGAGGCTGTCCAGGATGAGGCCAAGGCTCTGAAGCTGGAAGGTGGAGAGATACAGGAATTGTCAATGGATATTTAAAAACTGCCAGATTTGGTTAAAGTGGACTTTGCTCAATAAGCAAGTGAGGTAACTAATGTGGCATTATGTCCACGGCCCGGGAATATATGGGCTGACTAGAGAAAAATGTTTTTTTTGCTTTAACCCTGAGTTGTTGAAATAATTGCAATATTATATAGATCGAGTGTTTCTGGTACCAATTAACGCTGATTCTGTTCATGGACATCTGAGAGACTTATTCAGTCTCACAACGAGATGACTTAGTTTGTGATAACCTCTGACCTATTTACTGTTACATTAGTGATCTATGCTTCCAGGCAGCACGATTCTTCCACCACTCTGCAGAACAGCCACAATGTATATGAACTTGGAAAAAGAAACAGCAAAATTTGAGATGTGTTAATAAAATGAAGAACCATAGGTCTCTGCTTAAAGGTTTTTCCCCCCCAGGAGAAAAAGTGACCAAACTGTCCATCCCGCTGTATCTGGGAGAGAAGGAAGAGGAAGGGAAAGGACTCCAGCCTTACAGAGAGCTGTCTGTCATCATTACCCTCTGGCTTCCAAGTATCACCTTCCACCCCCGTCACATCCTTCTCACCCCTGCACCCCTGAGACGGCGCATAGAAACCAGCCTCACCTTGCAGGCTGCTGGCTATCCATGGTGGGCTCACAAATGCATCCTTAAAGCTGTGCTGTCTGCCATCACAATGATGCATTTTTGTTGCATTTCTATATATTATTTCTAATTTGCTGCGATAAGCCGTCTGTGTTTCCAGCCTTCCGGACTAAATGCATTCATAGTCACTAATGGACACTTCTTCATGTGGAGGGATTGCTTAATTTAAATCAATCAAGCCTGCACACATGTGCTGTCATGTTGGCTGTCCTTATGCTGGAAACCAGGAACCATATCTGCATGCTGGCCTTGTTTATATGGCCTGTTCTAACACTGCTTTACATATTTATATGTGTAGAAATCAGAAGGAGGGACAGACTTGACTGTGGAGGATTAAATATAGCATAAAATATATTATGCATAAAAATCCACCCCTCCACAGCTAGGCATTGCATTCTTTAACCTTTTGCCGTGATTTAAAACGCTTTAATAGAAGAAGCTGTTCACGAAAGATGTTTGGCTTCAAGTAGATTCTCTGTGGACTTCCTGCATTCCTGCTGTAGAAGAAGCTTCTCCACCAATCTGGACACCCCCCATTGTCTCCTACAGGGAGAGGAAACTGGCTAGCTGCAAGTTGACTGCTTAGAGTTAGTTACATTTGCAGCTCTAATATTATAATACAGTAATATTGAGTCTAATTAAAAATCAATCCACTACCAGTTCAGCTCCCTGAACTTTTTCACAGTTTATCGTCTCACAACCACGCCGTTCTGTTTTTTAATTGGTTTTTATGAGAGTGACCAACAAAATAAATGGTGTATAGTTGTGAAGTGGAAGAATATAAGTCATATCTTCACATTTCTAACAACAAATACACATCTGGGTAATGTGGCTCCAGCTCGTCTTTGCTCTTTCAAATCAGACGGAGAGCATCTCTGAAGATCAGTTTGCACAGATTCCTACGTGGTTTAATGTTTGGACTTTGACTAGGCCATCCTGCGACGTAGTCAGGGGGCACCTGGTTGGGCAGGATTGTATTTGGGGTTGTTAGATACTGAACTATGTGGCTGTAACGTGATAAAATGTGAGATAAATACTTTTCATTTGGTCAATTCTGTCCTGTTATGTTAGGTTTTTCGCCTGGTGAGTCGCCTAAAGTCTCACTTTTCACATTCGGTGACGGATTATTTCGATGTCTGGTCTTTGTTGGCTGATCAGCTGTTTGTGCCCGTAGTGGAACGACCATATCAGCAACAGTTGATGAGGTGGAAATGGAGAATGGAGCTAAAATACAGCCTGTGTCCATCATCTTTCCAGATGGAAACATCATTCATGCCCAGGAGTATGACCAGGTAAAAGCCTGGAGTCAGCTTGATAACACTCACAACCCAGATCAAAACAAAAACACCATAAGCCACTGTTAGATTAGGTTATATAGCGAGATTTTAAATGAAAAGGTCCCATGGCGCCTTAATTACCTGGAGTACTTTATTTCAGCAAATCGCTACAAAGGTTCAAGTTCTACCTGAAGACGTAAACTCCTCCTCCAGCACACATTTAGTCTCATGGCTTTAAAAGCCGTGACTTTATTTAATCCTCTCCCTCCCCACCAGCAGGGGGCCAAGGTTACCTCTCTGCTGTGTAACGTGTCGTTCTGCTCCGACGTCCCTGTGTCGCTGTGCACATCCATAATCTTCACTGACCACATGCACAACAGGTAACCTGTCCTCTGCTTTCAGTGGCGAAGCATGGATATACACCCTGCATTGGGGGAAATCTACAGTGTGAACCTTGGATCACTTCAATTTTTTAAATCTGTGCAACTTTTTATCTCTTCAGATTCAAGATTGGGTTGTGTGCAGTGGCTGACAACTGTCTGTTAACGGTGTGGCCTTACATGGCGCTACACCGCACTGGTCAGCAGATCGTTCTCAAGACAGGTACTCCACTGCCATGCCGGAGGAAAACGGCTTGATGTGCTGCCTGAGTACCTGAAATCAGTCAACCCACAATCCTTTTGGGCACTAATCAAACAAATAGAATCGCTTCTGTTTTTTTATAAAGGGGCCACAGCTGTGGAGGCCATTCTTCAAAGCTATCACACACCAAGTCCTGCTTCTGGCCCGATTACGTCCTCCTCCTCGTCCTTCTCATCGTTTGACCACAACAGCCAAACATACAACAACTTGGGTAAGAAACGACTCGTGTGGGATCGGGTTCATGTGATACAGTTGCTGTAAAAGTAAGTACACACTTTTGAAACCTGAAACACGTCACAACACAATCAGAGAGCCTGAACTGGACTTGGTTGTTTTTTATTTAGGAGCAGTGTCTTGGTACAATAGTCATGCCTCATGCCGTGTTTTGACACATTATAGCCAAAGTGATATTTTACCGTATTTTCGCATCCCCACAGCAAGACCCTGAACACACCATCCCCATGGTGAAAGATGGTGGCATCAGACTGGGGTGGATGGTATTCTGGTCTGAGTTGACAGGAAGCTGGATAGAGCTAAACACAGGAGAAACGCTGTCAGAGCAGAGGTGTCCAGCTTTAGTCCTGGAGAGCTGCTGTCCCGCAGCGATTAGATGCCTCCTTTCTCCAACACGTCTGAATCCAGGCCTCTGCAGGGGCGAATGGCTGCTGAAGAGGCAATTCAGCCTTCAGAGTGGAGTGTGTTGGAGAATGGATGCAGGATAGTATTTCTCACTGACTGAAGCTGGGCATCCGCGTTTTAGAGGCTGGAGGTTCATCTTCCTAACCTGACAACAGCCAGCTGCATGTCGCTCCGCCTAGCTCCACTCACATACATCTGGGACTCCGCCATAGGAATTGCATTTACAGAAGGCTGGGCCTTATCAAAAATTCTTGCATATGATTGGATAAGCCACTTGTCTGTCATCTTTATTGACGTGCTATTTCAACCACTCACACCGAAGCTAACCCGTGACGCTGATGATAGCGACGCAGGAAAAAAAAAAAAAAATAATAATAATGTGTTTGCGGCTCTAGTGGCACGCGTTTTATTGACAGTGAGCTGACAGGAAGAGGGGGGAAGACAGGCGGCAAAGCGCCGCGGGTCAGAGTCGATTCCGGGCCGACCGCGTTGAGGACTAAAGGCCTCCTAATATGGTTAGCGCTAACCGCTAACCGCTCCGGGACGCGTCCGCGTCTGCAGCCCCGGAAAACAAAACTTGCCAAATCCGGTCGGGAGAAGGGCGAAAACATGGTTTCCACCAACAAAAGCCTTCAGAGGCGTTCTCTGATGTTCTTTTAATGAAACAATATTAGGTAGATTGGACAACACGGAAGAAATAGCAGCATCGATGTTAACGCTTGCTTCCTCGACGAGCCGCCATTGCTATCAAAACAGTCTCACGTCATGGTCATGTCTCCACTACGTCACATCTATGAAATGCCAGCCCTGCGTCCTGATTGGCCAGACCATAAATTTGGTTGGAGAAATCACTCTCTACCGGCGGTGTCCCAGATGTATGAGTGGAGCTAGGCGGAGCGACATACAGCTGCTTTTGTCAGGTTATCATCTTCCAGCAGGACAACGACCCTAGAGGTACAACAAGAGCTACAGTGGAATGAGTTAGATCAAAGTACGTTGATGTGTAAAAACTGCCCAAACTCAGACGTAAGTCCAATCTAGATTGTGGCAAGACTTGAAAACAAATGAAATTTGAGTCAAATTGAGCTACTTCACCATAGAGAATGATGAAGATAAGATAAGATAGGCTTTATTGATCTCACATTGGAGAAATTCACATGTCACATCGGCTCAATAGTCAATATTCAGAAGAAGGTGCCAAAAGTAGGGCAAGGTGCATCAGTTATATACAGTGTGTCCTCGTTTATACAGTGGATCAAAAAGAAGTAGATTAGAAAAATAAGAATAACAATACAAAATAGAAATAAGGCAGAGGATGTCTTATGTACATTCACAGTGACTTATATACATATGTATTGACATATATTGAGGTGGCAATAGCAGCAGAAGTCACTTCTTTCAGGAAATGAAAATTTAATGAAAGATTTTAAACTCTGTGTGTCCAAATCAGGTAGAAACATACACCCTCACACTTTCAGCACCACTTATGGCTAACAGTCACACATGTCAGCTTTTATTTGCCTTGTGTAGTTTTCCCCCTTCAGTGCCACTTTGCTCTGGTCTAATACGTGAAATCCAGATAAAACTTGTTGAAGTTTAGGATTGTAAGTGAAAAAGCTCAAAGAGTATGAATACTTGTGCAAGGCACTAGACGTAGGCGAGTTTGCATTTGTCTTTGCGTTTGACCCGTTTTCTTTTGAGGATTTCACTTTGACTTGATTGCAGGTCCAATGGCTGCAGTGACTAGAACTCATGGTGGCACATAGTTTATGAAACCCGACTTTAAAACCCCACGTCGAACTTCACCTGAGCTTATATTTACCTCGTTTTGACTTGCTGAGGACCACGTGTTATCCCACAACCTTTATTCCCATGAATGGGAATATTTCCCACGCCGTGCACTAAAACCTCCCCTCTGCTCATCTTCCCTGTTCAGACTGCTTCTCATATTGGGACAGCGTGAGTGAACCGGCCAGCAAGGATGTCTCTCCCAAAAGAGACGCCGCAGCCGGTCTTTGCTTCCCAAAGTTCCCTGCCGCCGACACAGAGGAAGGGCTCTATTACCAGCAGGTAGCACTAGCTGCGGAGCGGTGGTTCAGCCTCTGTGGACGGCCCAGCGGACCACACCCTATGTCTGTACCGCACTCTCTCAGGAGGTAATAGTTTGACACACTTCCCACCAACAGGATGCTTTTGAAGCCTCGACTGCACCGTCTGCCTCCTTGTTTCCACCAGGGTTGTGTCAGCCATTCAAACGGGCAACTCGACCGGCCGATCGTACTGCGGCGGCCAAACTACAGATGCCAGGTGGGCGGAGATGACACGCAGTGTTAGAGGAGAGTCGCTTAGAGAAATGGAGCACTTGTCTGGCTGTGCCTGGTTCTGACATCTCAGAGAAGGGGACGTTTGTGTTGCAGGTCAGTGGTGGACATGCTCCATCATTTGACTGGCCAACAGATCCCTGGCATCCCTCTGTGGCAAACGTTTTCCAGCGATGTAGAGCAGCGCACCGCTCAGCTGCTGCAGCAGCATGGGGCCATGCTCGCCTTTCTCAGGTAGGCGTCACCAGCGCTGCAGTGCAGGGACACCGGGCGGCTGCTTCCTGTCTGTCCCACATCCTCCCTCACCGCTCATCATCCTCCTGTTCTCGTGTTACAGCCGTAAAGTTGAATGTTTCATTAGGATTTTCTGTGCAAAGCTAACCCAACTTAAATTGTGTGGTAACAGTTTTGAGGACTGCATCGTTTGTCATGCTCCTCCCAGCCACGCATCACGTTGTGTTGGTCTATCACATAAAATCCCAATAGAATGCGTGGAGGTTTGAAGTTGTAACAAAATCTAGAAAAATCCTTTCCCACCTGCAGGAAAGCAGAAATGTGCCTTTTTAAATGTTAGTTTCTCCAACTGAACTCCTGTCTTCAGGGTGCAGGGAGCCTGTCTTTGTCACATCAGAGCCGAGTATTTGCTGGATGTCCTGGAGTTCAGGCACTGGTGCTCCTCGCAGGTACAGACATACGTGCATATCAGGACCTGTTTGTTCCTGAAGCTTTACTGCAGTGCTTTCAGCGCTCTAACCTAACCGCTGTAAGTCCACGGTCGTGTCTCTCAGGACAAAGACGCAGACAATGGCCCGGACTGGAGCTCTGTGGACTACGAGTCTCTGAGCAAACGGTCATGGACTGATGTGCTCCTGCAGACATATAAGGTGTAGGCCTTGTCAGGATCCTGTTATCTTGCATCATGTCATCAATTGTTTTTCTTTGAAACGTGTGACATCTATAGTTACGAGATCCCATGCACTAAACAGGTTCTGGTGTTGAGTCGTGTGCCAGAGAAAGGTCTGACTACGCCTGTGACGCCCGCAGACACAGATCAGGTCCTTCTTGATGACTCCCAGCCTCTGGCCAGTAACGTCTACTCCCAGCGGGAGTCTCACCTGCTGTCATGGCTGAACACCAACTACCAGAAGGCCAGGAAGACGGTGTGGGACAGGGGTAGGCTGTATGCCCTGAGCTTACGTTGTTTAAATGCCCCGCCACTGATAAACCATTGATAACATTTTTCTTGCGTTATCATGATTTTCAGATGGAGTCCCATCATCGCGCTGGATAGTTAACTTTGACTTGGACTTGACAGACGGACTGGTGCTGGCTGCTGTAATGGCCGCTCACTGCCCTTATCTGGTAGGCCTCGGCCACGTGGCGCCATATTCTTCAGTTTATCTTTTTGGTATTCTTTCTGATAAACCAACATCAGTTGTTAAGCGGAAGGACAAAGGCGGCATTCTTATATTAATACTTTATTAATGCGCTGTTGTATTAAAGGATGGTAAAGAAGCTTCTTGATGATTTACTGATTTAATTAGACGCGTTGTGCTCCTGATCCCTGCAGATAAGAAGCCACTTCCAGAGGATGTACACCTCTCCGAGCAGCCTGGAGCAGATCCTTCACAACAACGTTATTGTGGTTCAAGCGTTAACTTCACTTGGTCTCAACATAAACATAAAGGTAAAGAACAACAGCGGCCGGTGGTTTCCCGTCAGCACGCCTAACATCCCTGCTGTCGCAGGATTCCCACGCAGTCCGCTCTTAATTTGTGGCAAAAAAACACAAATCTTTTATGTCTGAATCAAAAGTATTTGCATTCACCAACTAACTATGTGAACTGCTCCTTTTTTCATATTTGTGATTTAGTTTTCTACTAAATAAAACGGAATAATAAGCTTTTAATAAACATCAGTGTTTCTCAGTGTTCTGCTCAGGCTGTCCTGACTAACTTCTCAGCTCCTGCTTCAACTACACTGGGGGCAAAATGGCCTGATGTCAGTTTTTGTGAAAGACAAAAAAAACCACAGGAGAAAATTAAAATGTACAATCATTTTTTGAATTACTTGTTTTTTTTAATTCTTTCTATTGTATCTATAAAAACAGTGAACTAGTTTTAGAGTAATTTTGTCACCGGGCCTTTTCAAAATAAAGCAATAAAGTTGCTGCTCTTTCATAAAGCAATAAATAGAAACTTAGAAACAGACTGTTTATGTCTTACTTGTTATTCACGCAGGACCCATACCTGATTAAAGGTCCCTCGTTGGGTCTGGAAGCGGTTCTGTTTGTAAAGCTGTAGAGAAAATAGACTCCTCCCACGCTGCTCGCCATGCATAGGCTACAACCCTCAACAATTTAGCCCCCCCCACCCCCCTAAAAAAACAAAACAATCAATCAAAAGTAATTATTTTCCATCATGGCACTTTCCCCACATTTTGAAAAACTCTGATTGACATGTTGCAATCGATATGTAGCACAAAAACGAGAAGAATCCTTTTTTTGTGTGTTTGTGTCGGACGTGGTTAGCCGACAGACCTGTGCAACGCCAACGCAGTGCAGCTCTTATTTCTGTGTGTTCACCTGTACGAGACCCTCCCTCACTACCTGCCATCACAGACCCTTACTCTGACAGGAGGCCTGCACCGCACATTCAGCACGCAGGTAACACACACACACACACACACGCACACACACACACGCACACACACACACTCTGTGAGAGAAATAAATCCTTGTAAGTTAAATTAATGGGAGCACAGAGGATACAGAGAGTGGCTGAGTTAATGACCTTGATACATAATGTGACACATGCAGACAAACACAACCACACACACACACACACACACACACACACACAAACACACACATTGTAATTGGATTGTATAAAATGCCACACATGCAGCAATACGATTATAAATAAACAGATGTGGGTTTGAGTAATTATACACATTATCACTTTAAGCCCATTTAGAAGCTTGAGAAAAATGGATGTCGATGTTTACATGGCGGAGCAGAGAGACTTCAGTGTTGCATTGTTTTCTGCAGGCAGCGTTTGTCTGTGTATTTAGGATCCTTCATTATCCATGAGTGTAAATCGCTGTCTGTGACCTGCAGGTGCGCCTGAAAAACCCCTCCTCCAGGCCTCTCAGATACAAGGTCCTTCTTCTAGGAGAAGATTCCCATCTCTTCTCCCTTCCTGCTGGATCTATGGTCACAATTCCCACAAAGTATGTGTGAAGCATGATGCCCCTGCATTAGAAACAGCTGTAAAACAGGAAACACTACCTGCATTATTCATACATACTTCTGGCTTCATCTCCCTCACTACAAAAATGGAACAAAACGTAAGTAAACTTTTCTTGAAATGAGTGTATTTGTCCTTGATTTGAGCAGGCGAATAAGATTATCTGCCAATGGAATGAGTATTTTGACCCCTAAAATAAGATAATTAGATATACAGCACTTAACATAAGATTGAGATGAATTGGTCCTATTTAAGTGCAAAACTCTTATTCCATTGGCAGATCATCTTATTTACCTACTCAGTTCAAGTTCAAATACACTCATTTCAAGAAATGTTTTGTTCTGTCTTTGAAGTGCTGTGTAAAACTGATTTGAACCACTGAGTTTGTAGTCCTTTCGTCTTAACAAGAGTCCCAAACTAATTTTCCTATTTAGTTGCTAATTATTCATATCTTGTAAACTTCTTCCTATTGTCTCATATTACAAAAACAAACTTTAAAGCATTTTTCATTTGTTATAACAACACAAAGTAGTGTATAATTGTGACATGGAAGGAAAACTATATATGGGATTACATTTCTTTGCAAATGAAAATGGCATGCATTTAGATGCCCATTACCCTAATAATGTTCTGAGGAACTAGAAGTCATCTAAGTGGTTGGAAATGTGCAGATCCTGTGAAATTTAGCTTCCCCTCAGCATGATGCTGCCCCCATCGTGTTTCACTGTGGGGATGGTTTGTTCTGGGTGATGTGCAACATCTAAAAAATGCTGAATGCATATTTGGCTCCAATTTGATGGTCCTAAATGAAATCAAGTGCAATCACTTGCTTTCAGGAGTCAGACTATTAGGGAAACAGGGTTGACCTGTGTGCAATTGAATCCCAGTCTAAATGGAGTTCAGAGATTTGTTAATTCAATTCAGTTAAATTTTATTTACATAGCGCCAATTCATGATACATGTCATCTCAAGGCACTTGAACATGCATGAAGCGACAGTGGAGAGGAAAACTCCCCTTTAACGGGGAGGAAAACCTCCAGCAGAACCAGAACCAGGCTCAGTGTGAACAAAAACCGTTTTGTAGACCAAGAAACAGGTCAGAGAGAAAGTTGTAAAGGCGTTTAAATCCAGGTATCCAGGTATAAAACAATATCCCAGTCTGTTCAGTTCATCATCTGGACATGGAAAGAGTGTAGCGCTACAGAAAACCTACCAAGGTACGGCTGTCTGCCTGAACTAAAAGGACAAGCGGGGAGAGCGCTGGTAAGAAAAGCAGCCTAGAGTCTGTGGCGGAGGTTCTCTGAGCACACAGCTACAATATCTGTGGTAAAAGAGTCCACTCAAGGTGAAGACCTAAATCCAAGTTCTGTAGCAACGCTTTAACTTCCTGTTCCCAAACACTCTCTATCCACTGAGCCTGAGCTCAGAGGCGCTGTCTGTGCCCAGCAGGTAGAGAAATGCCTACGTTTCACAACGGCTGCAAACCTTGATTTTAAATGTAGATACCATAGAACATGCAGGGGTCTGAAATTTATATTGGAATAATTGCATTTCATTTCCACAACAGAATGACACTAAAAGTACAAGTGATAATGTTTTTTATATTCATCTTATTAGGCTGCTTTTTTATTTCTAGCACCTCATTGAATAAAACGGAGGCATTTTCTTTTTGCAAACGTTTTCTATTCTTCTTTATTTTAAAACCTAATATAGAAATAAACTGGTGGTTCCTTAAAAATGACAACAAATGTCTTATAGTAGATCTTTATCCAAAGTTGTAAGTATTTTTTAAAGGCCAGGTAACATTTGCAGACTGGACTGAGGGCAAAAGATCTTTGGATCATAAAGGTTGCCGTCCGCTGACAACCAGCCATTATGCTTGTTTACTATGACTAGGTTATTTCTCTCGTAGTAATGACCAACAAAAATAGGAAGTAAATAATTCACTTTTTTTTTTAGTATGTGTTTTAGTAATGTTTGTTCTTCCTCTGTTTTTGTGAAAAGTTGATGACGGGTACATTATCTTAGCCATGATTTCTTTAAAATAAACGTCATAATTAGGAATGCTTCACATGCTTTTTAAATCTGTGTGGACAGTGTTTGGCAGAAAGTGTAAAAACACCAAGAACAAAAACAGCAGAACTTGTTTTGGGCAGGTCTGGTCCAGCTGAATAATGCTGAACTCATTTTGCTCAGTTCTCCTTCCAACCGTAGTCTTGCTCGTTAAATCCTAGCACTTTCACTCTCCAGAGCTCGCTGTAAAATTAGCCTCTGACCCACTTTTAAAGCAAAAATACTGTCAAAGAACAAAGCAGCTCTGCACAGAATCAGTGCACAAAGTTTCTGCTGACTCATCAAAGTCGCAACCTAAAAACTGGAGCTTAAATAATAACAGTGACGCGCTGTAACAGCATTTTTCTCCTTTAACCTCTGTGGTGAAATGACCCTAGTTGTCGCTCCTGCTGCTTTTGCAGGTCCAGCGCAGAACTGACTGTGGAGTTCAGCTGCCTCTTCCTGCGCCCCGCGGAGGCGGTTCTTCTGCTCATCTCCAGCTTGGCGTTTGGCTGTCGCTGTTGCACTCTGGCTTTCAATCTGGAGACACGTGTCGGTCAGATCACAGCAACAGTGAGTACGGCCCTTTTAAACTGCTCCTACCCCTGCCCTCCGCTGGCGGCGTTTAGCATCGGTTACATTCGATTTCTGCTGCTGGTCTGCCAACGTTCCTTCTGCCTGACTGAGTCTCTGCTTTCCAGGATACCGTCCAGTGTAGCTCCCCATGTTACCAACTCAAAGTCATAAACATGCCTCTAACCAACAAATTTAAAAAGGAAGCTCATTTCAGGTAAGGAACTGAAGATGACTGGAACAGCCAGTCTGTTTAAAATGAGATAAGCTAAGCTTGAATTAAACTAAAACCAGCAGTTTATCATAAAGAAAACTATTCATTCTGGGGCCCCCTTCCCCTCCTTGGGCTGACTGCAAAGAGGGAGTAAATTTGTCCTTAATTTGAGCGGGTAGTCACTTGAGCGTAGTTTTTCTGTCAGGTGTTTGGCTGCTGAGGTGATCTAGGGTTTGCTGCCCTGACCAGGGTGGCTGCTGTGCTGTTGCGTCTAATGTGGGTATTAAGGTAGAGCTGGGCGATATGGCTTAAAAATAAGATTTTATTATACCAAATCCGATTAATTTTTTTACTCCTTTTCGTTACACAAAAAGACATTAAAGGAATTATTTTAAAAACGTGCTGTTATGCCAAGCATCTGGTCTGGGAGTTGATCTGAATTCAAAGTGCTACTAAATCCAAGCTGTGAGACATGCTTGTAAAACAAGATGGCGGCCCTGCCATGTAAACAATGAAAACATAACTAAATGTTTGCTGCTAGTGGTTTTACACAATGAGATCAGAACAGGCTTCACTTCACTGGTGAAACTTAAAAACTAACTAAAGAAAAAGTAAACGATAAACAAAGTGTCTCATCTTATGGTAAAAACTAAAAAAAAAAAATATTTTGACAACATATTTTCCTAAACATAGATGCAGCGTTGCTGCTATTCTCTTCATGGAAGCCCAGTGAGTGCAGTGGGAAAATAAAATCCCGATTTTCCAAATATTAAATGTTAAAAAAATTGTAAAAACAAATGAATAATTAAATCGATTTGTCGCCCAGCCCTACATTAAGGGCAGAGAAAGTTCATCCATTCATAATTCACATGCATGTTACTTAAAGTATAACGTCCCAAATCTAACATTCAAGTAGTCCTTTGTGAGCATTGATAATGTGATGACGGCTTGATCTATTGTGCAGCTCCAAATTAGGTATAAATCAGGAAAGTCATCATTGCAAGACTGTCTGGGAAAAAACTAGGATTACTAGTACAAAGAGGTGGAAGATGACGTTTGTTTGGTTTTGTGTTTAGGGTGGTCCTCGTGGAGTCTGCCTTCAACCCTCTAGAGGCTGAAAAGAGAGAAGGCTGGCTTGCTCAACAGAGGTTCCTGAATGCCAAGTAGTGTGCACTGCTCACAACGCTATGATGAAAGCGCCTGATGGCCTCTTCTAGTATAGTCACACATCAAGTTTCTGCTATTTCTACAATGAAACAAGGGCTGAAGCTGGGTTTGATTTTAGTGAGAAGATTTTCTTGACTGTTTGGTCAACCAACGTCTCTAGATATCTGTGGATGGCGTAAAACACGGGGCAATTGAATGATGGATAATAACTGAGCTGGTATTAGGACAGGGTTTGCCAGACTTATCTTTGATTCATCTGAGTCAAGGATGACTAACTTGTTTCCTTTCCTCGTTGCTTCTTCAGCAAGAAGAATACGGCTCCAGATATGAGCGGCGGAGAAGAGTCGGACCGTAAGAGCCAGAGTTTCCACACAACCAAACATCACCCCAAAATGCAACCCTACATATGTAATACATAAAACCACCTAGAGCATAGAGAGCTTTGTTTCTACCACGGCTATTTATAACACATCAAGGGTTACCACATAATACACGTGATCTGCCACAAGAACGTTGGAGGTGTATAGCTGTTGACTCTGCAGCACCTCTCTCCACTATGTGCCTCAGCATTCACTGACCTGCTCTGTGACCTGACCGGGCCTACCACTGGGAGCCAGGATTCTTAATCACCTCAGTTCTGCTATGGTAGCACAGCTTAATGTGGAATATTTATTATATAGACGTAGCATGACCACATAGGAAAAAGGTCATGGATGCTTTTCAGACGCACGCTATAAGCCACCAAATTTCATGTTTCCTTATGTTTAGACCTTCATGTTAGATTTTAAAAAGCTTTCTCCATGATGCAAGTCATGGTAATGAACTGTTGGTTACCGTCAGACAGCCTTCTGTTCAAATGATCTGGTTTGTTTTAGGGCTGGACCATAATTCAATAATATATATATATATATCGGCTATAGACGTATATCAATGATAGGAAAAAAAGGGTCAATAAAGTATTTTTGCATTCTATCATGTAGGTTAATACCACAGTCATTACATCCTCCCAACCAATCACAACGCAGACTCAGGAAAGCTCCGTCACCAAGCCCCGCCCCCTCCAAAGAGTTCAGAGAGCACGCATTATTTTCTCTTTTATAAAAACTTGTGGTTCTGGTAAAAAGTTAGTTGAATAAAGGTTGAGTTTGAATTCAGTGTTTGTGTGTTCTAAAAATAGGTTGCTAAGCAACAGCATAAAATGGCCAGGGTTGCACTTAAAATCTTTGTTTTTAATTTGTTGATAATTATCGATATCGATCCATATTTCTATTTTATCTATATGCTTTTTTTCTATATCGTCCAGGCCTAGTTTACGTAACAGTTTCCTGATTACCACAGCAATAATAAGATTTTAAATAATAGTGACACCTTTTAAATATGAACTCCTGATGGTCAGCTGACTTCTAATTACAGTGTCTTTGTGTTCTTACTTCTGCTGTGCTGCTCAGAAGGAGAAGCCAGTGAGTTCCTGAGCACAGAGAGGAGTGTTTATCTGAAGCCGGGCCAGGCGCACGCTCTCAGCATCCTCTACCTGCCCTTCTTCACAGGAACCAAATACTGCTCTGTGCTGCTGCTTTGCCCTCATGTACGGCCTTTTTAAAATACTTCTTTACTACAAACCTGTTTTGTGTCACAGAGAAAGCTGCAGAAATGTTTGCGATTTTGGACATCAGTTTGGATGTTGGCATTTTTGTGAAACACCATGATGTCCTCCTCAGGTAGGGGATATGGTGTATGTGGCGAAGGCTACATCAGAAATGCCGCTTCCTTCCCCTCTTCCTGCAAGGCCA
Source organism: Fundulus diaphanus (assembly GCA_037039145.1). NCBI lineage: Eukaryota > Metazoa > Chordata > Actinopteri > Cyprinodontiformes > Fundulidae > Fundulus > Fundulus diaphanus. Next base: position 2,950,643 of record CM073139.1, read on the forward strand.
GGTTGTAAGTTGAGTCTAATTGCTGAGGATTCTGGTAAAACTGGGCCCTGTTCTTGTAGAGCATTGTGCCGCAGCACAATCGCTGGAATGTTAATTCTTCCTGTTTTATTTTTTGTGCTCCTGTAACAGACACAGGTGGGTGTGTCCTAAGCCTTCGGTGTAAGGTCGGAGAAGTGTGTGAGGAGGTGCTTCAGGTGCCCCTGGTTAACATGCCTTTGGAGGACGCTCTAGCCGTCTGGGCTCAGCACTGCATGAGTGCAAGTGAGCACAGGAGGCGCATTCTGACCCGCGCTTTACACAGCAGCACAGTGAGGGCAGCCATAGCCACACAGAAGCTCCTCAAACTGCCGGTACACACACACACACACACACACACACACACACACACACACACACACACACACACACACACACACACACTGCTCTGGGGTATTGTTACTCATATTTTACTTTTGCTACTACTCTCTTCCCTCCTCCTTGGGTCAGCTCCTGAGAAGCATTTCCCACAGCAAAGAGATAGAATACAGAGTGGAAGCCTCCCTGCCACAGTACTTCAGTCTACCCAGCACTGTTAGCATACCAGTCAAAGAAGACACCAGTGTACCATGGGAGACTTCAGCAGGTACACACACATAAAATAAGGTTATATACAGCAAGCCTCCATCCTTTTGGGGTGCGATTAGCAAATATAGACACACGTGGCGCCATCTAGCGACAGTATCAGTGAACTATCATAGTGCCGATTTGCTTAATTAATAAATAGAAATTAAATATTGCCGACCGAGCCTGAAATGCCGCGCAGCAAAGCGCACGTTTTCACCTATTTCTAGCAAGACCTCTGTGTGCTGCATTCACCATGTGGCCCCCTGGTGGTGGGAGGTCTGAAGAAAATCTCAACCTCAGCTTTTCTCTCTTCATTTAAAGGAGCAATAAGCAATGTTTGACCACTAGGTGGCGCTTGAGCACTGTCTGTAGACCAAAAACAAGCTGCGTATCAAGCCTCCATAGCCTTCTAGTTTTTTTTTATTTCTAGTGCCTCTTTATCTGCCTCTGTTGTGCACATGTTCTTGAGTCGTTTATTAACTGCAAAAAGAATAAAAAAAATGAGAAAAAATAAATATCTGACATAAATTCAGATTGAACCTTTAAACTGTGCGCTGCTACATATAAACTAAAAACAACTGGGAACCTCCTCCAGCTCAGACGCCTTCCTGAGTCTTCTTCACATTAGCTTCAGCTTTCCTGTATCTGGAGTCATTTTGCTGGAGGGAATATTGCAATATTTGCGACATGTAGTCGAGTACACCCTTCAGAAGAGTCATTTAACCTTTTTTTGCTTTTTAGTTCTCTATGAAGCGGTGAGATTGATACGAGTTTTTACAGATTTACTTGTATTAAATGGATTCTATGGTTATTCTTTCCCCTCTGAAATGTCGACAGAGTGTGGCTGTGTGGACATGCCACTGCGCTTCCAGGCCCACTCAGTGGGACGGTTTACCTGCAAAGTGGTGCTAACATCCTGTTTCGACACCCGAGTGTACCAGCTTGAGGCGTTGGTCACCCAGCAGGTATTTCTGAAGTCAGTAAAAGTGTAAATTTAGTCATTTCATATGACTCCAAGTCTGATTTCTGATTGATGATCTCACAGGGAGAACCCACTCACTTGGACTTCAGTTCACCGGTTCTCCAGTCAGTCACACAACACATCCCTTTGGTGAGAAGCTGCAGGACATGAACTTAGAATGTTAACTTAGTTTCATTTCCGTTTTGCTTTACTCCATAATTACCTCACATCTATGCCCATATATTTATTCATAAACAAATGTTTTCACGTCCCCATTTTTAATGATACATTCACAAAGGTCTGTGTATTTGTGTTAATTCTATGTGTTTGTATTCAGTTACTCTGGGACGCCTAAACGAAATAGGGTTGACCAGTGTCTGATTTATTCCCAGTACACTTCCTAGCTGCTAGAAGGTCTTGGGTTTAAATCCCAGCCTGGGTTTTTCCTACATGGAGTTGTCACGTTCTCCCTGTGCATGTGTGGGTTTTCTCTGGGTGCTCCCACGGTCCAAAACCAAAACTGTCAAATGAATTGGTCAGACTGAAATCGGCCGTACCAGTGATGGACTGGCGGTCTGCCCTCGGTGCACCCTGCCTCTAGCCCACTGACCTCTGGTCACAACACATCAGGGTTTGACTTGTAGAGACGTTTAAGAAACGTATGCATTTCTTTCCACCTCATAATTATGGCTTAGGGTCTTCTTTGTGTTGTCTATAACATAAATCCAAATTTATGTGGTTCTAATGTTACAAAATGTTGGGAAGTTCAAGGAGTTTGTATATTTTTCTTCAAGGTACAGAATGTTTGTTTGCTTTATGGATTTTTTTAGAGTCAAGTTTAACATTGGAACACTTACAACCATAATGCTTTAACTGTGTAGAAAAATATGTTTAAACAACATTGCTGACAAAACAACCTGCATTTAAAGAAACAGACAAGGTAAAAGTACAGGTCCCCTGGATGCAGTCGACTAACCACGTTCATGTTTTGTGCAGGTCAACGAGACTCGTCAGAGCTGGGATGTGCGCGCCTTAGTGAGTGGGGAAGGATTCTCCGGCCCACATATCGTAAACGTGCCTGCAGGAACAAAAGAGTCGTACCCGCTCACTTTTCAGCCCACCTCACAGTGCATTGTCACGGTAATCCTTTTAATGCTTCTAGTGTTTTAATTATTAATTAAAACAGGAATTAATTATTTTTAATTCCTGCCTTATTTTGTCACCGTAACAGCAGTAAGTAGAGTGCACCACCTAATACAAAGTATTTAACAACATTCTACACATTAGAAACTCCTTTAAGGACCTGACAGTCCCTTTCCTCTGCAAATTACACACCAAGCCTTCATGTGTGGCTTTCTAAAAATAATTTCCTCCCTTAGAAGCCTGTCTAGAAACATTATTGGGCCCTCGAGGGGGGTTGGGGGATGGGTGACAAAAACAGAAAAGTTGCATTGGCCGGGAATCGAACCCGGGCCTCCCGCGTGGCAGGCGAGAATTCTACCACTGAACCACCAATGCTTACATCGGCAGCTCACAGAGGGAGTTTGAAAAGCATGCGGACTGTGGAGTCACGCCCACAGCTCCTGCTCTACAGCCTGGTACCCGCTACAGTCTCCATGCTCCCTCTGAATGAAGCTGGCCACGATCACTTTAGATTCTTTACCGTATTTCTAAAATAAGTCATGTTCTGTGTATTCTTCTTGTGTGATTGTGGTTGAGACTTCCTGTCGCTCACGCCGTTTTCCCCCTTCCCCCACAGGGCAGACTGTGCTTACACAATGACTGTGACGGCACAGAGCACATGTTTCTCCTCAGAGGGGTCGGAGAGCCCCCTCTGCCGGCGGATCATGTCGTAATATCCTGCCCAGTGGGGAGGACCACATTCACTCAGCTGAATGTCCCCAATCACAGCCAGGCAGATCTCACTCTCACGGTACTGACATTACTGCCACACACGCAGCTGCTGTTCACAGCCTCTGGCTGAAGTATTTATACCTCTGCAACCTCTGGGCATTTTGGCATATTACAACCACAAACTGCAGTATATTTTAATGTGATCATATAAAGTTCTTTCATTTTATCATTTAATACTCTTGTTTTTCCACTATGTTTAGGCAGTGACAGATCTGCCGATTCTGAGTGGCAACCCTTCACTGGAGATTAATTCTGGACAAAACTCTCAATACACTCTGGCTGTGTCTCCTTGGAAACGAGGAAAACAGACAGGTTATTTTTTTTTACTGTTTGTTATATATTAGAGCAGGGGTTCCCAAAGTGTGGTGGTGCGCGAGCTGAAAACTGTAATGACTGTCTGACAGTGTTTTTTCCCCACACCATAAGGACGTGTAAATAAACATGCCCTTTGTAAAGATTAAAATCAAAAACTGTAAATTTAATCAATAAACAAAATGTATTGTAATGATCCGTATTAGACTTTATTGCAAAGTGCTGTTGCACACTCACTTTTTCTTTAAGTAGGTTGTTTTGGGGTTATACCCATAGACATCATATACGTAGACGCCCCATTGGACGCTGCCGGCCGCTAGGCTGACGTGCCTACAGGGCGGCCATCTTGGGTCAGACCACAGATCAGACAGCTGCTGTCAGAATGAATAGGAGGCAGCTCAGATCTCATTTTAATCATATGTTCACAGTGATCGTGACCTTTCAGACAGATTACACATATTTATTCAGAACCAAAACTATTTAAACTGAAGTCAAACTGGATGAGATATATACACGCAGTTATATATTTAGCAGTTACATACATGTATTAATATAATAAACACACACAAATTATACACATATCTATCTATCTGTCTGTCTGTCTGTCTGTCTGTCTGTCTGTCTGTCTGTCTGTCTGTCTGTCTGTCTGTCTGTCTAAGGGCTGGGCAAGTTAACGCGTTAATTTCGCGTTAATTCATTAGACTATTATCGTCAATATCTACTTTATCGCGCATTAACTTATGTTGCTCACATGCTTTTATTTTGTGAAGGTCTGTTGCTGCGGTGTAGGGGTTTGAATCAGAACAGTAGGTGGCGATAATGCGCCAATAACCTCGCTGTCAGCCCAGCCTCGGATTCAAACAGGAAGAAAGGTGCTGGCTGGAAAAAGGAAAACGCGGAAAAAAACAAAGCTGACATGGGGAAGGCGGTGTTTCCCGCAGGAATTTGCTTAGGCGAGACGGTGAGTTGGCGGCCGGAACAAGTTTTGTGCGGATGACTGGCGGAGCGGGGGGCACGCGAGTAAGCAACAACAAAAAAACGTGTGTTAACGTCAAATAAACATGCAAGCATATGGAGTTAGCAAGCATTTCAGCTTAAAGTTCTTCCAGCAACGAATATGACAGAAACAAGTTAGTTGTAACCACTGCCAAGTTAAACTTTCTTATCACCGGAGCCCCTTGAGCTTAACATATCACTTAAATGCCAAACACACTGTAGACATCACCAAACAATTAAATGACTCAGAGAAGCTAACCAATGTAATGGCGAAGTGGATAGCTACTGTAGACCTTTTTTTGTGCTTCACACTTTGGTATTGAACATAAAATGGTAATGCTGCTCCCTGCTGTTACCTCAGAAATTGCCTGTTTTTGGTAGATTTTTTCCCCATAAAGAGAATTTCCTGTCAGTGGCAATAAGCTTTAATTTATTATTATTGCTATTTTTTGTTTTACATGTTTAAGTTGAGCTTTACACTAAATATGTGTTACTGATAAGTGCTACAAATGTTACAACACTTTTGTTCATATGGCAGCAGAACATTAAAATAAAATAAAAGTGCTCTTTACACTACTTTTGAATTCAGTCTTGGAGTTTGCGCAAACAATGCGATTAATCATGATTAATGAGGCAAATTATGCGATTAATCGCGATTAAAGATTTTAATCGTTGCCCAGCCCTAATATATATATATCTCAGTCACAACTTTTAGACAGCATGAGGATGATCTATCATAAAATCTTACTTATGGAAGGTAATTCCCCGGGATCTGGTTGGTAGTGTCCTTTTATTTCCACACCCATAAGCGGAGTAAAAGTCGGGCATCCTGGGACGTAGCTCTGGAAGTTGCTAACTTTCAATACAAAATCTAAATTATGTAATAAGTTGGACAATCATTTAATTCAATCAATTGGTCCCATGTAGCCCCTAAAAGGGTGACATTTTCAGTCAGCTAATTTATCTGGAAATCGGTTGAGAATTCACCGGATTCAGAGTGTCTGAAAACATAAGGTACCACTTTCCTGAATTGACGTGTATTCTCTCTGAGCGCAGCTTGGTCTGACCCAAGATGGCCGCTCTGTCGGCACGCCTCTCACCCGACGACGCGGCGTCTATGTATACATGTCTGTGGATACCGGAAGAAATGTGTGGCTTCCGGGGGGAGGAGTGGTGGTTCGGGGACTGGAGGGGTGAAAGGTTTCCTGCTCTGTTCGTCCTAAAATAAAGTGTAAGCAGCAAATAAAGCAGCAAAACCTCGGTCTGGTGCTTGGGTGTCATAACGGAATGTTACAGTAATAACATGAAAAATTATTTATTTAGAAGAAATCTTCTACGCTTCATTTTAAGATGAAATATACGCATTGTGCTGTATATGCGCACCTAGCTTGTGGCCTCTACTTCATTCATTCTCGCAAATATGCTGAATTGGCTGAAATCAGGGAAACTGTCATGCATGTGAGACATCTAAGGTCAAAGTTGGTCATTAAGGAGGAGAGGAAGAGAGTGAGGGAGAAATTGGAGGCAACAGAGGAGAGAATTGCAACGGATCCGGGAGAAGAAAACGAGCGAGAATCAGAAAATGTCTCTTTCTCTCTCCTGACTTCACATCGTTTATGTCAGCAGAGGAAAAATTTAATTCTGGCCGCAAGTTTTATTTACAAGATTAAATTGAGTGACTCGGTCTCTCTATCGATCGAGCAGCACCTACAAACAGCGCTGGGGCCGTGATTGAACCGGTGACAAACTCTGACGCGCATGACACGCCCACAGCGCTGCCGCCTCTGCTGGTGGGGGTGGGGGTGGGGGGTGGGGGGTGGGGGGGGGTAGACATGGTTTCTTGACTATGCTCACGCACAGAGCTAGCTGTAATACTTTCCATTGTGATTCAGACAGGTGCAGTTCATTTTAAAGATGCAGTTTTAGCGCATAGTCAGACAGAAACAGGCAAACCAGAGATGGGGCTGCGGAGAGCTGCGGAGTGTTGCTATGGGTGTGTTTACCTGCTGAAGGTAACCGCTGTGAAGTAAAAAAAAAAATGCTTTTTACATGTTTGTTAGGATAACTGTGATAAGAAGAGTAAAAATATTGTTTGTAACTTATATTACTGAAAAACTGACCTATTTCTCTAATAATTATATAATGTCACTAGTGTAGTACAACAATCTTTGGCAACAATGTATCGTTTTCAGCAACTGTTCATTGAAAATAATTATTTAAAAATGATTAATAAAGTTAGAATATATTTAAAGGAGTCTGGGCACCACCCGGTTTATAAGAAAAAAATAGCCAAGCAACTTTCAGTGTCTGACAGGTATTGTTCTATGAATAATAGCCTAATGTGGTGGTGTTGTAGAAGAATAGGGAAACAGCTAGCACTGCTCAGGCACATAGAATACACAGCTTCTCTCAAATCACACACATTTATCAGCACAATAGTTCAATTTTACAATTAAAGTATGAGTCCATAAACTCTATGACCAAGCTAGCCACATTCAACTATACTACCAAGCAAAACAAAAGGGTAATAAACAAACTGACAAACCAAACAACTAATGAATGATGACAAAGGGATAAAGGGACAAAAAAACAATTAACTAACTAATAATAGGAGAGTAATAGAAATGAATAACAAGGCAGCAGTTCAGTATGGATGTGTCAGAACCCGAATATATAGAGGAGTGAGCAGGAGGACAACCTTAACACAGAGGCTAAACATTAAACCCTAGTGTATTTGTATAGCTGCAGTTCCACCGACCCGATGTTGACACCATAAATCTGCTACAAATGGTAAATGATAAAAACAATTATAAATAAAAACATGAGTAAAAGAATTAATAATACTTATAGAATTGTATATGCAAGATTGTCTTGGGATATTTTTTAGGGATAAAATAATCCTCCTGGATATATATCTGGATCACGCATCAGCTTAAACTAATAATAAATAAAACAAGGCACAACTCCTCTCTACATTACCGCAATATTTATGAGGAGAAGTGCAAGGCCGTCACTGCTACCTTTTTAGCAAATTTCTCACTTTTCTTAAAAAGCGACTAGCGAAAAATCTAGCAACTTTCTTCTGTGTTATTGGTGACTTCCCGTCAAAACACCAACGCCAAGGCCGCAGTGAGTCCTGCTGTGAGCCCCTACACACTTCTCCCAGCGCTGTCTCACAGTCAGCTGTTGCCTCGGCCTGAAACCAGCCTGCAGTCAGAGCAAAGCCTCTGCGTTCCCACATTGCAAATGTATCTCAGCCTTCATTACAAAGCACAATAAGATATATTTTTAGTACTCTTTTTTTATTTTCTCTGAAACTCTTACACTAAAATATTTCCCTGAATTTTATTCACACAGCTTGAAGCCCTTGTTCACTCTGTGCGTTTGGTAACTGTTTTGGTAAAATAAAATTATGTGGATTCATGTATTAAAATTCATAAATTTCATTAAGTTCATTTGTAGATCGAAACAAGTTTTTGTATTGAGAAATATTAAATTGAGACATTGAGATTTTATTTTTAAACTAACATTTACAAGTACTGGTACCCACGTATCGGGACCATATCGGTTCAAATGTAAAGGTACCCATCCCTAGGAACAGGTGAACTGAGTGAGACTGATTACTCTCTAGCAGGGGAGCACATGTGCAGCGGATTTACGTGATTGCGCTGGGGCAGAGGAGTTCAGGTGGAGCTAATGATCCTGATTATTGAGCTAGACCAGACCATGACAGCTTTAGCTAAAAATAGTAAAGAATCAAGTTTTGGGCCCGATAATTCTGCTGAGACACACGCAGCGGTTTAAAAGATTTATCAAAGAAACAGGTGTAGCTGGACTGGCAATCGGTTGGCACAAACACAGGAACCACTGAAATGGAAGAGGATAGATTAGTGGCTGCAGGACAAACAGTGAGGAGTTGTGTGCACTGGATGTAAGCCACTGACCGTGCTTGAATCCAGGAGGTAGCACAGAATCCAAGCAGTGGGTCCAAGTGGTTAGTAGGTGGTAGTTTGGTAGCCAATACGGAGTTCCAGGCACAGCTAGGAGCCGATGGATTAACCATGGGATGGTCCAGGGTCATGCACGGGTGATCAGAGGCAGGCAAAGGCAATAGAGGGGGAGTCCAAGAATCTTTATCCAGAATCGGTCTGGGGTCTTTATCCACAGAGAGGCAGAGGTAACAGGAGGGCGAGGCAGAGAGGCTAAGTCAGGATACTTGCAGGGGTCCATGACCAGAATCTGAAGACCAAACGAGAGAGTCTGACAGGGGCAAGGAATCCTCAGAACAATCTGAGTCACACACAGGAAGGCAGTCTAGGGACGCTGGAAGGTCCATACAGTGCTTTTTGAGAATCTGGCACCTACACACTGGGAGAGCCAGGTATCCATAGGGCGCCTCCCAGGTGCAGCAGCTCCCAGTAATTAGAGCCGCTGCAGGAGTAAACGCGCAGGGAAAATTTGTAGCTAAGGGAGCAGGGAGTGACGTATGCACACAGCAGCAGGAAAACAGAAACACATTAGAAGCTCTAAAATTACAAAAATGAAACTACCAAAGAGGACTGAAACTGAATTTAAAGGTGCTTCAACAAATTATTAAAAGGGCGTGCAGACTTAAAATAGGCTATTAAAGCATTTCTATTTTTAGATTTGTCTGTATTTCTGTATGTCCTTGTTTATCTTTTTTTGATTGTGCAGTACATATATCACATTAAAGGTGTTTTTTGTCATTATGTATCATAATCGGCTTTCAACCAAACCATGACATTTCTGTGATTTTGGTCCTGTTGAAAGATTTTGTCGTCTGTTTTTCCTGCTTCTGGTTCAACTTGTGTATTAGAAAACAAATGGATTTTAGCATAGCTTGAACTAAAAATAATAAATCTGAGAATGTCATTCTTAATGTCTCTTACAGGCTCAGTATCTTTTATAGAAAAAGGTGACATGGGAAAGAGGGATGACAACAAAGGTAATGTCTTTCCATACTGTTCATACTTAGTGATGTTTTTGGAGATTCAAAATAACTTATTTAGACCTATTCAAAACTTTTTGTGTGTGATAGAATGGACCTTACATAAATGAAATGTGTTTGTCTTCAGGAAATCCAACTGGAAACTACACAGTTATTTTCTCTGTTGTGGTAAATTGTGAGCCAGAAGCACCAGTCAAGGTCATTGATGTACCGTGTGTTGCTAAGGTAAGATCTTTAAACTTTGCACACTTTTGGTAATACTAAGAAAGCCTGTAACAGACACCAGGCTATACTGGCAACAGGCAGTTATCTTACTGCCTGTTGCCAGTATATTACCTTGGACGGGAGCTATCTTTTAAAGAAAGGAATTCAAGTTTGTGATGATTTCAAGGTGCATCTCTTGCTTTTACACCAAACAAGATGTTACAGATAAAGTCCTCTTTGTCACAGGGAAGCTTTGCAATGAAATGTCTGCTTTTGGTATTTGTATCGCAACCCTAATGTTTTTTTTTTTAAAAAGGCAAGGACTTAAAAAAATAAATGTGATTTTTTTTCTTCCGTGTACTTGTGTTGCTTTATGTAAGCAACTTCTAAGTTTCTTTTCAGTTTACTAATACAGTTTTCTTTTAACCAGGGAAGCAATACTCACACAAATGGGCTAAAATCAATTGCATGTTAAAATAGTTATAATTTTTAGTACGGTGGTTACATACTCTAACCTCATTTGAAGCTTTTTCATGGCAGAAAATGGAGTAGGTAATAATAGTTAATAAGTAGAGAACTAATATTGCTAATAATACCTACTAAGAAATATTTAATTAAGCCTGATACGACTATAGCTAATGAAAGCTAATAATTGCTATAAGTTGAATAGTAGCTAATAATATGTAGCTGATAATAGTTTATGACAAAGCTAGCATTAACTAATATTAAAGTGGCTAACATTTGCTTTTAACAAACATCCGATGCAAAAACTAATAATAAAATGAATAGTAATAGCTAATTATAAAATGATTAGTAATAATTTCATAAAATATTTACGGTTTGTAATAAGATGGTGCCAACAATGGCTTATTATATGGCTATTGTCTACTAAAGTGATAGCTAATATTAATAATGACAGCATTGCTAATAATAGATTGATAAAGAACAGATAGTATTTATTATAAATTGAATAGTGAGTAATGTAGAGTTGATAGTAAGAAGAATAACTAATATATAGCTAATAATAGCTAATTACAATAAGGCTAGCAGTAACCAATAATAAAATAGCTTATGATAACTCGTAACAGATAAGAATCGCTACTGATAAAATACATACTAGTTATTGATAAAAAAGGATAATGAAGCTATGAATAAAATAGCTAAAAATTAGATAAGTAAAAATAGCTAGTCATCATATACAGAGCTCTCATGACACACACAGTGAGTGTGAGACACACCTTCCCCTGACTTCACTCACAAATAAAGCCCATACTGAAAGGGCTATGATTGATCCGTTCACTGCACTGTCCTTTCAGAGCCCCCCCACCCCTGAATAACTTTACCAGAACATAGTCTCACACTGAACCTTTGATTAAACTTGAGAGTTTTGATCATATAGCCAATGATAGTTATTAATAAAATGACTAATATTAGTGTCTCTGTAATGGCTAATAATGAATTTACTATCAATACCTAATAATGAAAACCCTAATAATAAAATGGCTAACAAAGAGAGTAAAATAGTTATGACAATGGAATAGCTGAGAATAGTTAATAAAATAGCCAATATGAGGCTAATGATAGCTAATTTTGAGAAACTGAGCTAATAATAGAATTCTATCCTATTTTTTGTGTGAGTAGGTAATTTTACATGAGATACCACAAAGATCACATGTGGTGTTCCCCATGGGTTCATCCTCTGACCCCTCTTATTTAACATCTCATGCTCCCTCTGCTCAGATCATAAAAAACAACAACATACTTGTATACTTGTAAGTTGCATCAGTCAAAAATGTGTCATTGTTGTCTATAAGTTAATGTTTCAATACATTTTTAGGTGGATGGGTATTGTTAAGGATTTATCGATACTACAACTGATATCGATGTGATATTTTATCGGTACCATTATCGATACTTATTTTTTAATCAAGAAAAAGGGTAAAAAAAACAAATAATGATCACTGACTGGTTTATTTTTTAAACATTTGGAACAAAAGCATACAAAATATTTTTATAGAAAGGGTAATAAAAACATAAATAACTATCTATTTAAAAAAGGCTAAAACACTATGTCATGGTTGGCTTTATGTATTTTGCCCACATGCAGAAGCACACTCGGGAGAAACAGGTGAAGTTTAAAGGTTTTATTTAAGAACCAGGTAACAGGAGGATTCTGCCTCAGCGGAGGCAGCGTCAGGTAACGGTCAGGGAGCAGGAAACCGGGTCGATCACTGGGGAAGAACAAGACAGGTTAACTGGGGAAACGTGGAGAGGAACTGGTCTGACTGAGCTGGATCTGCTGCTGGACGCAAGCTTACCACCTGATGGACAGAAGGCCGACCGGGGAGGAAGCAGTGAGGACTCAGCGCTAGCCGTGCGATGGTGGCCACAGGTGTCCGGGAGACCAGTGGGTCGAAGGTGGGGTCTGGTCCGAGCAGCACCGGGGAATCCAGATGTCCAGGACAGCGAGAGGAACCAGGTGACTTTCCGGAGATGGCAGGGTTCCAGGGGAGGGGAACCGACTCAGGAGGAACCAGGAGGTTTGCAGGAGAGACCAACACCAGACGGAAGATGACGATGCTTGGAGCTCCTGCCACGAGAGACTTCACAGGGTCACAAGAGGAAGAGGGCTGACACGAGGAGGTACCTGGGAGACACAGAGGTGAGTGATTAGTTCCTCTGGGAAACACAGAGAACGAGAGGCCAAGGCTTGTCTGCATACCACAACGGTAACACTCTGGCATCCTCTCGCTGTCTGCGTGGTGTTTAAGTAGGGCCTCCCGATGCCGCTCAACCGCCAGCAGGTGTGTGGGCTCCGCCCACCAGTCAACCCAGAACACCTGTGGAAAGAGTCAGAGGCAGCAGAACCGGCAGCAAGCTGCACGGCCCTGCTGGCTGAGTCCTGACACACTATATCTTGAATAAAAAGTATGTTGTAGGAGAGAGGAATATCAACCCTGAGAAGACAGAAAATTATTAAAAAAGCACTCTAAAAATGAGTCCGACCTTAAAAACACCGTTAAGAGAACCTATAAGGCTGAAGCTTGTCCGACGCAGCCTGTGGCCGTTTTGAGACCGGGTTTCGGTACCCATCCCTAGTACAAGAGCAGCGTCTAGTTTTCACTACCCTAGATAGCCCTCCTGTGGCTATAGACGGTAATGTTTACTGCTTGGTTCATGTTGGTCAATATGAATTACCATTTAAAATTGATATATAAGTGGCACCTGACTATAAGTCGCAGGATCGGCCAAACTATGAAAAAAAGTGTGACTTATAGTCCAAAAAAATACAGTAAGTTACCGTAACTATGCAGACGACACAGCTATACATCACCATGTCACTAGGTGACTATGAACTCATTCCTGGTTAAATGCTTTGAAGAAGTCAAGGCATAGATGTGCCAACATTTTCTATAGTTGAATGAAATCAAAACTGAAGTAATAGTTTTTGGACCAATATAAGATCTATCAAGAATTGGCACACAGCTTCAGCTGCTTCATCTAGGAACCACTGATCAGGCCCGAAATCTGGGAGTAGTGATGGACTCAGACCTGAACCTCCAAAAGCATCTAAAGACAATTACAAGGTCGACCTTCTACCACCTGAAGAACATTTCCAGGATTGAAGCGCATTTCCAGGAATAAAGGACTAATGTCTCCGCAGGATCTCTAAAAACTAATCCATGTGTTTATCTTTTGTTGAATTGATTACGAAAAAAGTGGATCAGACAGCTGCAGCTGATCCAGAACGCTGCTGCCCGCGTCCTCACTCAGACTAAGAAAGTAGAGAACATGGACCCGGTTCTGAAGTCCTCACTAAGACTAAGAACGTAGAGAACATGGACCCGGTTCTGAAGTCCTCACTAAGACTAAGAAAGTAGAGAACATGGACCCGGTTCTGAAGTCCTCACTAAGACTAAGAACGTAGAGAACATGGACCCGGTTCTGAAGTCCTCACTGAGACTAAGAACGTAGAGAACATGGACCCGGTTCTGAAGTCCTCACTAAGACTAAGAAAGTAGAGAACATGGACCCGGTTCTGAAGTCCTTCCACTTGCTCCCTGTATCTCAGAGAATAGACTTTAAAATACTTCTGTTAGTCTATAAATCCCTGAATTAGCACCTAAATACATCACAGACTTGTTATCAGTGTATCAACCCTCCAGACCACTCAGGTCTTCTGGCTCCAGCCTGCTCTGCAGAACCAGAACCAGAACCAGACATGGAGAAGCAGCATTTAGTTCCTATGCTCCACTGATCTGGAACAAACTCCCAGAGGACTAAAGGTTATGAAACCCTGAGTTCCTTTAAATCAAGGTTAATAACCTTTTTGTTTAGAGTTGTGTTTGAATGTTAATGTTGAAGTTTGAGTCCAACTTGTCTTATATCTTGACCTGCTGCTACCGTTCCACTGCACCGTGCTTTCCTCTGTAATGCGTTCTTATGATCTGTTCCTGCACATCACTTTGAATTGTCTTATTACTGAAATGTGCTGTACAAATAAACTTGCCTTGCCTAATAAAGGTTCAACAATGTGTTTAGCGTTGTAAATTATCATTATGCCGAAGAGCTATAGTATGTGTATGGTGTTGCTTTTCTAACAGAACCATAGCGTAAAGGTAATATTTAGTTCAGGGTTTTGATTCTGACACTTCTAATATGGTAAAATGTAAGCTTCCCTCTAGACTTTGATCAAAATATGTTTATAACATCACAAGAGGACTATTGAACAGGCGCACTCTTTGAAATGTTTTCTTCCTAGAGCTCCGTTGCCATAGAGATACCTGTCAGTAACCCAGGAGAAGAGCTGCTGACGCTGGATGTGTGCCTGCAAGGATGCGATTTGACTGGGGCCGACCAGATTTCACTTCCCCCCCGGGGGACTCTCAGCTACAAAGTTACCTACTCCCCTGTCAGAGTAGAGAAGGGCACCGGCAGGTGAGGCTCGCAGCAATAAAGCTGACCTTACCGTGTTGAAGGACAATGTCAAAAGTTAGCAGAATTTGTGTGACTGATTTATATGAAGCCAAACATTATTCCACAAAAGTTAAAATGCGTGTTGAGATACTTCTCAGGAGGAGTAAAAGATTAAAATAAAGTATTTTTCCCTGTAGTGTGGTGTTCCAGTCGGAGCTTGTGGGGGAATTCTGGTACCAGCTGGAGCTCTATGCTCTTCCTCCCCCAGTCGCCGTGCTGCCACAGGCTCGCTGTCATCTGGGCAAGTAGGTAGAGCACATACGGTGGCATTGAGATAAATGGGCTGGGAGACAACATGCTTCCATCCCTACGGTTTTCCCATAAACCACTAATGTGTAGTTATAGAAAAGAGCAACTGGACAGAAACTAAGATTGTTTAGGGTTATCCAGGATGAATCTACAGGATCCAAGTGAAAAATAGCTGGCTAAGGGTGGAAAAGTTTGTAAATTAATCTACACTTTTTCCCTCTTGGGAAGATCCACCCTGCTTCCGTCTTCCATCCATTATGTTCCTCTGGACTATGCTCCTAGATCCTGTGTGGGGTTCAGGTCAGGCCAGTCAGGCACAGTGAACAACAATGCCCTCCATAAGGAGCATACGCCTAGGCTTCTGGACTGATTGTGTGTTTGGCCATTACAAACATCTGTACATTGAGAATACTTTATTTTTTCAATGACGTTATTTAATATTAACATTTTCTGAGACAGATTTTTGGATTTTCATCATCTGTGAGCCGTATTTATAAAATTTACTAGAAAAAGAGGTTTAAATATTTCAGAATTAGCTCTATTTGCCAGGTATGTGTACACATACGAGGAACTTGACTCAGTAACACAGTAATGCAGTAATAAAAATCAAACACAGTCTACAGCCAGGGCTCATCAACCTTTTTGAAACCGAGCTACTCAGAATCATATGAAGGGTTACCAGCAGTGACTTAAACTAAAAGGAGTCAGAGTTCACCTTAACTGTATGTGAAATAAACATATTTTTCATGCTTTGTCATGGGTGGATGGTGCTGTTCTTAGAACGGGCTCGTGTGCCCCATGTTGGTGACCCCTGGTCTACAGTATAGAGTGTACGTGAACCAGCGTTTCCCCCAGAAAAGGGGCTTATCCTGGCTGTGGGTGTCGTTGGGGGTTCTGGGAAGTGTGCAGCCGTGGAGCCGTGGAGCCGTGGAGCGGAGGGTGTGTGGATACGCGAGGAGCGTTGCGTCATGCAGCTTGGACCTACTGTGTGTCGAACTACTAACAGCTAGCGCGTTAGCTGTTTAGACCGAGAGGTTTTCTCCCAGATGGGAACTTTAATGACCGTTTTTATGTCGCTCTCAAACATCGAGGCGTTTAATAATAAACAAAATAAATGTGATTTGTTACTCCGCCTGACGTCCCGCCAGGCTTATAATACGCTGGGAGAGACCCTGTGAACACACTAAACAAACGGATAGATTGAGATATGGATGATGAATCTATTTAAGTTTCACTTTCTGCAAAATATATTGAACTTGTTCGCCATATTTAAATTTTTTAGATCTACCTGTGGTCTGTATGGAAGAGATTATTTACTGAAAAGGGAGATAGTGTCTTAAATTTGACCAGCTGAGACACGGTATTTGTTTTTTTCCTCTTTAAAAACCCCACTTCTTCGATGGGATCTAAGCGGCTGTGCAGTCAAGCCATTGTTTTTGGCACGTGTGGCAAGATGAAGGTCATTGTTATAAAGAAAGTCGCCTCATTTGTAATGTTCAACTATATAATAGACACAGTCCGAAGAAAGATGAGAAGCAAATGTAACTTTTTGACTTGCATACAAAATACAATTGATGAAGGAAAACTAACATTGCACATTAGCTTGAACACGCCCTCCCGCCATGAAACATGGATTTGGCTGCATCATGCTGCATCATGGGAATGCTTTCTTTCTTTCGGCACGAACAGGATGGCCAAGCTGGACGGTTTGATAAGATGGAAGAGACATTTTTAGTTATGTAGTGATACGGCATCAGGCTGATTCTCCTGCTGTGGAAAAACAAGCCAATTTAGAGAGCGCCCAGTGCTTCCAACACTTATTTCCCTTTTCAGCTAAGCATTCACTCATGCACCCAAAATATAGTGCTGCTGTTGTATCAGCTCTTTAGTGGGAGTGAGCAAATACCCACTTTTTATCAGGGGCTTGAAGGTAGGCAACCCTAAAAGAAGTAAAGGCCTTTTCACTCTTGGTCTAATGATGCAAACTGGGTGACCTGATCACAGAATAACCTGGCTAATGCGATGTGATTGGATCAGCGCTATCTGCTCTACATGTAGATAAACAAACTCGATGAGCGCGTTGCATCTTTGCCTGCACTCAAGCTTTTAGGCTCATTAAATTCTGATGGCTCACCGGTGAGCCTTCAGAATACACAAGTGCTGTGTTTGAGTGGGTGTCATATTGTTGGAAAGCACCACTAAATTACGCAACACTGGCAGCTCATCCATGAAGCCACCCTGCAGCTTTGTGCCTAAGAGCCATGACAGTGAAATTTTGTATTAGTATTTTGGAATTTGTTTTTATCAGTTCTTTGAAGTAAAAAAACTGTTTCCTGTTGTATTGTTCTAAGTTTGCTGGAGTTTCTGCCATTTTTTGTTTCTGGAAAACATCCTGGTCCAGACTTAACTGCTTCCATTAGGTTGGTAGCTGGTCCAACAAAAGATTATTGTGTCCAAATAAGCAATGTTGATCCAAAATGCACTAGATTCTATAAGTACAGCTAAAAAAAACTTCTTGAAGAAGCTTAATACTTTTTGTCACTCGTTTCAGAAAGTGAAACTTTATAGACATACACATACAGGGAGATATTTCAGGCCTTTGTTGTATTAAAGATTATGGTCTACAGATAATGTAATCAGTGTGTTAGAAAATTAGAATACTGTGAAAAAGTTAGAGCAGACTCGTGGAAAGTTGAGTGGAAGGAAAAGCTGCACTAGCAACACGGTAGCCTCAGCCTTGAGAGGATTGTTAAGCAAAATCCATTCAAGAGTTTGGGGGGAGCGTCACAGAGGGTGGAGTCATCAACACATGAGTCCTACACACAGAATAGGACTGAAATGTTCTTTACTGTCCCACAGTGGCGTGGGCTACAAATGTCACATCCCTCAGGTCCAGCCCACCCTGAACCAGAGACAACGTCCAAAGTGTCTTACCTGGGCTGAGGAGACAAAGTACAGTTAAAGATCAGCTCATCTGCTTGCATCTAGGGTCATGTTCTCTCAGTCTCCCTCTCTACCAAAACACAGCTTGAAAGGTAGTCAGTCCATGGCTGCAAGGGGAAATATCCAAACTCCTTCCAAACACTCTTAGATTTCACCTGCCATTCACTCCCAAACAGAACACCGTTCAAAGTCGACACGGTAAGTTCAAGCTCCTCAGGTAGAAACCAGCCCTGGTTCCTAGCTGAGAGGAAATGCCACTGCTCAGGGATACGCATGTGTTATTATAATGCTGCTTCCATGCCTACACTCCTCTTGTATTTGGTTAGTCCTACTTTTTAGGACCAAAAGCCGTTCCTTACTGTGCTTCATTGATGTGTTTCAGATGGGCCAGAATGAATATCCCTCTGGTTAACCCAACAACTGAGACTCTGAAGCTGATTGTAGCCAACAGTAACCCCAGAAACTTCTCCCTGGAGATGGATTCAGCACACACGGTTTGTCCCGTGGCATCTTCTCCCTTCATGGTAGCCTTTCAGTCATCCCCAGCATCGTTCTCATCCTATCCTCTATCTGACAACATCTTAAACTGATGTGTAGTTTAGTCCAGTTCATATCTTGTTTCGTTTGCCTGACTGGTCAGGTGATCAGTTGTTTCTGTGGGTTTCTCAGCTAGTAGACAACAATGGAGATACTGAGTTTTCCAGCTACTTTAAGTCTTTCATTCAGTGTGGCCATACCAATGTTCTTCTGCACGTCTTTCATTTTTTCTACATCTCAGCTCATGTTGGCCCCGCAGTCGTTCACCCATGTTGGTGTTCGCTTCAGTCCTTCTTCAGTTGGAGAGGAGAACCACAATGCAAAGATCTCGTTTGCATGTCCTCAGGTGATCTCTTTTTTCTTTTGTGAAAAATTAATAAGTAGCATGGCGAAGCTTCAGAAAGGACAGAAAATTGTGGAGAGCTTTTCTACTTTTTCTACAAAGCTTTAAAAGAAGGCATGTACTTTTACTTGTTGTGTTTAATCAGCTAGGTTCTCTCCCTTTTGGCGTGTTTGTATATATTGTATTTGGTTTCTGCTGTTGTTCAGCTGCAGGACTGCTGTGTTCTGTTGAGTGGATGTGGCCTCATGCCTGAGATGGAGGAACCTTTGTGCCTGTCCTGCCCGATTGGCTCCAGCACCTCCATCGCTGTTCCCTTCACAAACCCCACTGATCACCAAGCCACGCTCAGCATTTCTCTTACAGGTCACTGGTTCTTCCTGATCTTCCAAAATGGTCACTAGGACTGGCCGATAAATCGACTCTAATGATTAATTCGAACTTGCAATTTATGAAGATTTTATTTGAGGAAAATAAAGCTTTTTTATTTATTTTTTAGCCAATGCAAAAAACTATATATATATATATATATATATATATATATATATATATATATATATATATATATATATATATATATATATATATATATATCTCAGTCCTGGATGGGAAAATTGTTCTTGCAATGTTGAAACCGTGTATTTATTTTGCCTTATTTTAAGGTTTGCATTTCAAGCCCAATAGGGAAATTCATCGAGGTTTGTTAATTTTTTCAAAATCCATTAAAAAAATTTAAATGGATTAAAATTGTAAATTGGATTTATTGTGAAAACTTGGAGATTTGATTTTTAGGCCATATTAGCCAGCCCTAATGGTCACTTTTTTTGCTGCTGTGGTGTGAAATAATAAGACATCTCAATACGTCCTGTATATTTTTTATGCTTCAGTGGACGACCCGAGTGATTCCTCCAAGTGCAAAGCAATCACTGATGAGAAGAGCTTCTCCTGCCCTCTCATCCAGGCTCAAGGTTTGTCATC
The DNA here is from genome assembly GCA_037039145.1 of Fundulus diaphanus. Taxonomy (NCBI): domain Eukaryota; kingdom Metazoa; phylum Chordata; class Actinopteri; order Cyprinodontiformes; family Fundulidae; genus Fundulus; species Fundulus diaphanus. The sequence continues at coordinate 2,970,626 of CM073139.1, forward strand.
TCACTACGATACCTTCACCACGGCTGGATCCAGAGTCTAGGAGCTGCTTTGACTGCCGATTCTCACTCATCTCTGTCTGTCCCTCTCCTTGGTTGCAGCGCTGCCGATCAGTGGAAGGGCAACCGTTGACGTGCCAGTGGTGTTTACGCCTAAATCCTTGGAGATGCAAAAAGCCTGTCTTTGTATCGCCATGACGCCCATCAGCAATCAGGACAACAATAATGCGTTAAGCCCCGCCTCCACCAGGTTTGTTTGGACTGTGCTCAGTTTAAAGAACCTAGTGTGATCATCTGCTACACTATTTTTAATAGTCGAGGCTTGGTTTGAGAATATCTTCTAGGCGTTTATCAAACACATTAACTACAGGTGGCTACAGCGGCTCGGAAAGTATTCAGACCTGTTGGACTTTGTCACCTTGTGTCACATTACAACCACAGACTTAAATGGGTTTTATGTGCCAAGAAGGAAAATGATCAGTCTGGGGATGATGTGTTCAGGGTGAAGTATAAGGTTCATTGTCCTCCTCAGATATCGCTGTACATGGAAGCCAGCAAGTTGAATTTGAAGCTTCTTCTACGTGCAGTGCTGCTGTACCCTGACAGGGTGTGTGACAGACTGCAGAAAGAGCTTCAACAGTTTCAAGAGTGGCTTTCTTTGTTCAACTCTACCCTAGAGACCAGACTGTAGAGCCCAATCATCCCATTTTAGTTAAGGTTTACTGGATGTCCTCTCACCTGATTTGTCCACCTGAGCTGTGGATCTGCTGCAGCTTCAACACGTTGAAGACACTGCATCATCTTAGCCCCACTTCACAATATCATGCACAACGTTATGCTTGTCTATCACATAAAGTCCCAATTAACATGCAGTGATGTTTGGAAATACAAAACCTGCCACGGGTGTGAATACTTTAGCAAGGTTCTCACACATTTATTAAATGAGCAGAAGAAAAACTTGGTTAAATGTAAAATAGACTTTGACAATGCGTTGTGCACCTTTTGGTTGTGGTGTTACATAATATTGTAGTTAGAGTAGCCGGTGAGTTAATGTTTCTGACAGCCCTACGCTGTCTTCACCCTAGCTTTGCACACAATTAACACTATATTCACACCAGAATTGATTATTTTGATCAAGTTTACATTTTAGGACACATGCAGCAGGGCTAAAACCTGTCAATAAATCTTTCAGGTCAGGAGAAGAGCCCTTCCACATATCTTGGGTTTACTCTCTCTGTGGCTTTCCACTGGAGGAGTCTCCACACGTCGTTCTCCAGTGTCTAGTGGGGTGCCAGCTGGAAAGGACCGTGGACGTTCAGCTCCCTGGTTATGTGCCAGAGAACAAGGAGCTGAGCGTGCAGCAGGGTGAGCTGATGTAATTCCTTTTTTAGGGTGAGAATAATGGCTTTTTTAATTGCCAGCAGTAATATAATATCCATCCATCCATTTTCTGACCCGCTTAATCCCTCATGGGGTCGCTGGTGCCTATCTCCAGCGTTCACTGGGTGAGAGGCGGGGTACACCCTGGACAGGTCGCCAGTCTGTCACAGGACAACACAGAGAGACAAACAGGACAAACAACCATTCACACCTAAGGACAATTTGGAGAAGCCAATTAACCTAACAGTCATGTTTTTGGACTGTGGGAGGAAGCCGGAGTACCCGGAGAGAACCTACGCATGCACAGGGAGAACATGCAAACTCCATGCAGAAAGACCCAGGGGTGTACTTGAACCCAGGACCTTCTTGCTGCAAGGCAACAGCGCTACCCACTGCGCCACTGTGCAGCCTAGTTAATCAAATAAATTCTATTTGAACTAAACTTGTATACAATTGGATTAAAGTCACTTTAAGTGGAATTTGATTGAAATATTCATGTCAGGATGAATATGGAAACAGAGAATACATTAAGATTCTTTTTCTAATTCTGGGCCTTTCTACTGTGAGACTTTATACATATATATATATATATATATATATATATATATATATATATATATATATATATATATATATATATATATATACAGGTAAAAGCCAGTAAATTAGAATATTTTGGAAAAACTTGATTTATTTCAGTAATTGCATTCAAAAGGTGTAACTTGTACATTATATTTATTCATTGCACACAGACTGATGCATTCAAATGTTTATTTCATTTAATTTTGATGATTTGAAGTGGCAACAAATGACAATCCAAAATTCCGTGTGTCACAAAATTAGAATATTACTTAAGGCTAATACAAAAAAGGGATTTTTTAGAAATGTTGGCCAACTGAAAAGTATGAAAATGAAAAATATGAGCATGTACAATACTCAATACTTGGTTGGAGCTCCTTTTGCCTCAATTACTGCATTAATGCGTCGTGGCATGGAGTCGATGAGTTTCTGGCACTGCTCAGGTGTTATGAGAGCCCAGGTTGCTCTGATAGTGGCCTTCAACTCTTCTGCGTTGTTGGGTCTGGCATTCTGCATCTTCCTTTTCACAATACCCCACAGATTTTCTATGGGGCTAAGGTCAGGGGAGTTGGCTGGCCAATTTAGAACAGAAATACCATGGTCCGTAAACCAGGCACGGGTAGATTTTGCGCTGTGTGCAGGCGCCAAGTCCTGTTGGAACCTGAAATCTCCATCTCCATAGAGCAGGTCAGCAGCAGGAAGCATGAAGTGCTCTAAAACTTGCTGGTAGACGGCTGCGTTGACCCTGGATCTCAGGAAACAGAGTGGACCAACACCAGCAGATGACATGGCACCCCAAACCATCACTGATGGTGGAAACTTTACACTAGACTTCAGGCAACGTGGATCCTGTGCCTCTCCTGTCTTCCTCCAGACTCTGGGACCTCGATTTCCAAAGGAAATGCTTTCGTCAGAAAACATGACTTTGGACCACTCAGCAGCAGTCCAGCTCTTTTTTTCCTTAGCCCAGGTGAGACGCTTTTCGCGCTGTTTCTTGGTCAACAGTGGCTTGACACGAGGTATGCGGCAGTTGAAACCCATGTCTTTCAAGCGTCTCTTGGTGGTGGATCTTGAAGCACTGACTCCAGCAGCTGTCCACTCCTTGTGAATCTCCCCCACATTTTTTAATGTTTTTTTTTTCACAATCTTGACTAGGGCGCGGTGATCCCTATCGTTTGTACACTTTTTCTGACCACAGTTTTTCCTTCCCTTTGCCTCTCTATTAATGTGTTTGGACACAGAGCTCTGAGAACAGCCAGCCTCTTCAGCAATAACCTTTTGTGTCTTTCCCTCCTTCTGCAATGTGTCGATGGTCGCCTTTTGGACAGCTGTCAAATCTGAAGTCTTCCCCATGTTTGTGTAGGCTTCAGAACTGGACTGAGAGACCATTTAAAGCCCTTTGCAGGTGTTTTGAGTTAATCAGCTGATTAGTTTGTGGCACCAGGTGTCTTCAAAATTTAACCCTTACACAATATTCTAATTTTGTGACACACGGAATTTTGGATTTTCATTTGTTGCCACTTCAAATCATCAAAATTAAATGAAATAAACATTTGAATGCATCAGTCTGTGTGCAATGAATAAATATAATGTACAAGTTACACCTTTTGAATGCAATTACTGAAATAAATCAAGTTTTTCAAAATATTCTAATTTACTGGCTTTTACCTGTGTGTGTATATATATATATATATATATATATATATATATATATATATATATATATATATATATATATATATATATATATATATAATACACACAGTATATAAGACAGTCAAACCAAAAGGGAAATTGTATTTTTAAAAATGGAGAGATTTTTTTGTCATTTAGTGTCATGTGACTGAATGGATTCTTGTTAAATTTGAAAAAAAATCATTTCATTCAGATCACCAAATAGATTTAGTATAGTAGTTTAATAGAAAAAACATAAGGAAATGCACCAATATTTGCTCCTGTTAATTCTTAGGATATTCTCTCGTACGCTTGTTAAATGTTCTGCCATTCTCTGCTGCTTTCGCCTCCTGGATGGTTCTGGCAGAAGACTTTCTGTGCGAAGTGCGTTCAGACGTTGAGTCCTCAGCGCTGGCCGACTGTCTCTCCACTTCAATCCAGGCAGTAAGGAGAGATCCTGAGAGCGGCACCGTCATGCTCACCCTTCATCTGGTCTTCACCCCTCACAGGATATGCAGGTAGCTGTGCTGCTAAACACATGGAGTCAAAAATCTGTCCCACTGTTCCTGCTAGAGCTGCGCATCCTCCAGTGAAACAGGGTGGTGGCAGCATCACGCTGTGGGGCTAGCTTTCTTCCCCATGGATAAGGAAGGCAGGAATCTGTGGATGGACCCAAATTCAGAGGAATCCTGGAATAAAATCTGTTGTTATCGGCTGAAACTTATGGATCTAACTTGACAACATGTGAGCAAGTTCAGGAGCGATGAATGGTTTTCCACCGTTTGTTATAAGGCAAAAGCTACGTGGGCATGACGATAAAGCTAAAAATTAAGAACCACACAAAAACACACAGCCCTATAGTTAGAAGACTATTCACACATCTTCCTTGTCTTTTCCTCATGCAGGTGTGGTTGCTGTGTTCATTTTTTACCGTCGCCATGTGCTGAATCCTAACGTTTGTGGCTGCAACCTTTGCTGCGCTCACCCTGAGGGAAAGGGGAAGGCTCTCATTAAAGTGGCCGCCTGTGGTTTAACAACACTCATCCCTTTAGGTTACATCCTAACTGCCGTTTGTGAATAATCAGCTGCAGTAGCCAGTTCACAGAAAACCCTCGACTTCTTCGCCTGAACATTTGAACAAGCACATTCAGGTCCCTCCCCCTAGCACTCCGCTCTCCCTCCACTGCCCCCCTCCCCCCCAGCAGAGCCTGTCGTGTTGCTTTGATCTTTATCCTCCTCTTATTTTTATTTTTAGCTTACTTTTCATCGTCGGCCTTTTTCTGTTTACTGTCTCCGTTTTCTGAGCAGCAAATTGCATCATTAGGCTGTTTCTGCAGTCTTGAGCTTGAGCGACAGTCGGCCTTGTGGCGGGAAGGGGAGTGACCAGCGCACACGCGAGTGTGATTGACACTGAGGAGACATCCCTCCTGCCTCTGATTGGTTGCTTCTGGCCGGGAGCGGCCTATTTCTGCAACTGGCAATTGGACCACCGGGAGGAGCCAGAGGAGCTGGATCTTCTCACAGATTATGTACTATATGAAATTCTGACGCTATGATAACCTTAAGCAAAAGTATCATGGTTTCACCATATTATGATAACAGCTGTGAATTGCGTCATTTCAAAATGTTGATAATTAAAAACACACATTTCCATTCAACAGTTGTTTTTAAACAATGTCTAGAGCAGAAAAAATATAACTGCATTCTTTCTAATTAAATGCAGTCCTTAATGTAATCCTTAAACTAATAAACGTATAATAAAATACTTAACTTATCCATAAATCCCAGGAAAACCCCAGGAGTTGATGTTGTCTGGTCAAGCTAATGCCAGAGGCTAAAGCTAGCTTTACCTTGAATAGCAGATATGTAGTGCACCAGACGGAGAAGGAGATAATTCAGCCAGACACGATGTTGTTTATTAATAAGTGGAACAGAAACCAAACACTGGTCCAGAAAGGAGCAGGAGGCCAGCAGGGCTGACAGAAGGCTGCACACAGCAGTAGATGACAGGCTGACTGGACCAAGACCAGAGACTTGATCTGTGAGACGATCATACACGGAGTGACGGGCAGAAGATCGCAGACAGATCCAAAGGGCTGGGCTAATCAGTCCAAGTCGTGTCCAGAAGAGGTGTCTGAGCGACAGCAAGGCACGACGGGACAAAACTGGGGCATAAACGGGCAATGCAGACAAGATCGCTGCACTGCTACTCACACAAAGTTTGCAGACAATGTGGCAGAGACTGACTGGGAGAGATAGGCAGGATCACAGGTTGGGAAATGCAGGTGAATGTGAGAGAGACGGGCGTAGCTGCTCACACTGATCAGCAGAGTGGAGCAGAGCAGAGAGGCAAACAGCCAGCCCAACAAACAGAAGACCCTCACAGAGAGCCTGACACAAGCAGCCATGGGTGCTTATGTTATCATGCTAGGCGTCTCGCCTCCTCTGGCTGCCACTGTCTGAAACGTTCACATAGGGCAACCATCTTCCTTCAAACCGATGCCGTCCGTCGTCTTGCGGTAGCTCGAGCGTTCCTATATAGTCTGAACATGGTACAGTTCTTCATTTTACTACTTTGAAAGACACTTTTTAGATTTGTTGTTGTTGCCCTGCTGGAAGGTGAACCTGCGCCCCAGTCTCAAGTCTTTTCCAGCTTCTAACAAGTTTCCTTCTATGGCTGCCCTGCGTTTACCTCCATCCATCTTCCCATCAGCTTCTTTCCTTGCTGCAGCCCCACATCTTGATTCTGCCACCATCCTGTCTTACAGTCGAGGCGATGGATTCCAGGTGACGTGTAATGCTGTATCCATATTGTTTATTTGCTGGCCAAAGAGCAGAATTTTGGTCTGAATTATGATCTTTTCTCTCAAATGTGTTCCTGTACAACTGCAAACCCGGTTTTCTGATTTCTTATGAGGTGTCTTGGCAATAAAACGCCCCGCCTCAGCTGCTGATCTGTGCAGCTCCTCCAGGGTTAAATTGTGGCTTCTTCTCTTGTTAATGTTCTCTGTACCCATCCTCTGTGTTTAGGTGGACAGTCATGTCGTGGTAGGCTCATTCCTAGTCTGTTTTTCAGACTAAAATACACTAATACATCAAAATATTATCATTATGTGTCTAGAAGATCATCCTTTTGCCATTATGAGACATGTGAGGCTATCCAAACAGACTCGACACCCTATTAATGAAACAAGTATGAGATCAAAGAATTTAATCTAGTTGTTCTGCTTCCAATTCTTCAAGGATTATCAGTGTTTTTTATTTCTACCTCACCTATCAGAGGTCATAATGTTACTGGTGTCTAATGATTATGTAATAAATAGTTTCAAACGTCTCCATTATGATTACGATGCCAAGTAGAAATGTAGAAACCCCGTCTGAGCCTTTACTTTGCAGAGCGTGGGACATCCTGCTGAGTAAATAAAAGTTTCATTTATCAGCTTCAGTCTTTAGTAGAAGATCTGCAGAGTCCATTAATGAGGCGTGCACCGGTAGAATCAATACCTCCAAGAGCTAATGACTTCGCCATCAGGAAATGGCGGGGGGTTGCGCCGCTAATAGGCTCTTCCATTTTCTATCTACATGTCAAATCCAGGCCGTAAGTGGAGCTGAGGAGACGTGGCATTAGAAAGTGGAAGCTGGAACGTTAACGACCAGTTTAGTGAATCATGTTCGCCCAGATGAATAGAGACGCTGAGGGATCATTTACTGTGAGAATGAAAAAAAACCAGGACTCAAAATCAAAAGGACCCAACCTGGTTCAAGCTTGAACTCTATGAAAAGTGGTTCGTCTGGCTGTTGGTACACCAGCTGGACTAGTTGGATCACAGCTGTGATCATGGCTGCGCCGCTTCAACCACTCATCACTCTATTGGTCCTACATCGCCCACGCTAAGGCGGGCAGAATATTTTAGATTCTAGCTTGAATGCGGCGTCTGAAAGGAGGCAAACCTGTTACTCTTCTCATTTTAAAGGTCCTCAAGTATCCTGGTGGTCCGCTGTCTGTCTGGCAACATCTGGGAGTTCCCCGTCATCGTTGCTGCTACGAAGCCTCAGGTTGCTGATGTTGTTCATATGGAGGCGACGGAGGTAGGGAGGACTTCAGCTGTGGGCTTCCGTCTCACCAGCACCACCAGGTGTGTACTTTAGATGTCAGCACCTGTCTCTACACACTGCAAAGTTTGTCATTCAGTCCTCTGTGGTTTAGTTTAAAGATTTAAACATTCAAGACTCAGAACTAGAACCACTTCTACTATTTTTACATTATTTTATAATGATGTTATGATGGCAGGAAATGGCTTCAGCTATAGAGAAATGGAAATGAGGACATGATGCCCTTGTAGGGGTTTAGTGACTAAAGCACAACAGTCAAACATGAGCTCATTTCCCTCCCCTCATTATCTTCTTTTTTGACACGAACTGTCCTCCGTAAAGACGAGGAGTAATTCAGTGTTGAGATAAGGTCTTAAACAGTTACAGGAAACAACCAAACGCTGAAGCAGTTATCTGTCCTCATTCATTGTTCTCTGGGGGCGACAGTCAGCGCAGGAGCTAGGAGTTTGTCCTGTAACTGGCGGGTTGCTGGTTCGGCCCCAGAGGGTCCAGTGGCGTGGGTTGTCTGGCAGCCTGACTTCTGTCAGGGCAGCTGTGGCTGCAGGGTGGCTCACCACCGTCAGTGTGTGAAGGTGTGAGCCACTGTTTGCAGTGTGAAGTCCTCAGGACTTGCTAAAGCTCTGTACAAGTACAGCCCGTTTTTTTCCATTCACGTTCTTTGTAGACCCTTTAAATCGATTTGATCTCATCACATTGTTTTTTAAATTTTATATAATTACATTTTTTTGTTCTCAGTCAGCTTTGTTTGTCTTTTAATTCTAGTTTGTTTGCCGGTTCTCATTTTTCTGTCTGCCTGGTCTAAACATTTCCTCAGTCAACAGATTTAAATTCCACAACCAAATGTAGAACATTGGATTTTCTATGTGAAGAAAGATTGTATGAAATTAACAGTTGAAACAGAGTTGAGATTTTTCTTTCTCAAAATGTATTTAGATGTCTTATTTTTATCTGTTCGGATTTCATTTTATATTTTCTAGTTATGTTTTTTAGTTTTCTCGAATTATTGCATTTGGAATTTCACATAAAGGAAAAATGTTTAAACCATTGAAGACTGTCTGAGTGGAGCCCCTCCCATATATCCTTATATGGAGCATTTCCATTAAGCAGCTCAGATCTGATACAGCAGGTCTGGGTATAGAAAGCTGAGGTGTCCTTTTTCTCTTCTTTTTTCCGTCAGGTTTGTAAATAGAAAAATAAGATTCCAGTTTGACCCACTCTGTTATTGGTGGTCCTTAATATTAATGTCGCCGCTCTACTTCCTCTGAGGATAGGTGTGGAAACATTTTCAGAAAACGATTTAAACCTGTTGGCTGTTGTACGACCCGCATAACTGAGAATTGCACAGGCATCCTCATCTAAAGCTTTAGGAGACTGAAATATGGATGATGAAAGCTTAGTGTCACAGCAGTAAATTCTTTAAAGGCATACAAAGTTTTGTTTCATTTCTATTTAAAGGAACAGAAAGCTTCTGCAAATTCTTTTTACTTTTTTAAGCTCTTACTTCATTCCAAAACCTTCCAATGGTACATTCAGACACGCTGTCTCTAATTCAGAAGCAGCAGGAGCAGGGAAAGCATTCTACTATGAAGTAATTTCCATATATGTTAGCAACTTTTCTTGTGTTCATGATATGTGTTGTGGAGCTAACAAATTGGGTGTTGGTTGCAGGAGGTCGGAGTCATTCAAAGCAGCGTTCCTGCCAGGCAGCAGCACTGAGTTCTCTGTGGCTCCAGCCTCGGGGATGTTGCCTCCCGCCGGCACAGCTGGAGCTCTCATCACGGTGTCCTTCACCCCCACTGCCAGCTGCAAGAGGCACCGGGCCAGACTGGCTGTCCAGGTGCGTCACTTCTTCTGGGAGTGTTGATTAAGCATTTTCACCATTGTTTACCTTCAGCCATGCAAGTCTCAGCCTCCATTCTCCAAGGTTCAGGTCACTCAATTCCACTTTTTAAACAACCATCTTAAAAGCATTTGATCATTGCAATGATTCGTATTTTATAATCTAAACAATTTGAATGTATTTGAAATTTCAGGTTAATCTGCCCTGACGAGTGACTGTCTGGTCAGAAACAGAAGTTGCTTTTATTTTTCCTCTCTGGAGTAGCAACAACACTCTTAGGTGCGGATGTTGTTACTGAGGGAAGAAGAATCAAAGTTAGCTGTTTTCATTTTCAGGTCTTTAAAAATGAAGCCATAGAGGTGTGAGAAGCTATTTAAAGAAGAGCTATTCCCTACAGAAGCACCACTGCTTCATTCAGGTTGCGGCAGCTAGCGGTTTGCTATTTTTGGCCTTTTAGTACTTCTGTAGTTTGCTATTTAGTATGTCTCTGTTTTGTGGAATTGGCCGAAGAGTCAATTGAACTTGAGCAAGTCTTGAGCAGATAAGGGTTACCCTGACCACGCCGCCCCTGCCCAGTACACAGCATCATCGAGCACTGATGTGGGGCAGAGCGCCATCACTTCTGTTCAAAGTTGAGATGAAGTGGCTCTTTTAGAGCCTGATCTGCACAGAGACAGCAACGGCTCTTTGATACCATGCTGCTGCCGCTGTGGGGCAGCCCCGCATGGGGAGAGGCGGAGTGAAGGCAGGTGTCCTTTTTCTGGGATGGATAAACAGCGCCAGAAAACAACTAATATTTCATAATGAATGAATACTCCAGAGCACCAAACAACATATTCATACATGTATATGCCTATAGTTGACTTTGGAAGGCTTAAAAAAGCAAAAGGTAGAACCTTTGATGCCAAGGCCACTTGCAGGATTATTTAGTTCATGTAAAAGTCTGGAATTTAAGTTGTTTTTAGGTCTGGGTAAGTATGAAAAACAGAAACTTTATTTTCCATGTCCTAGAGCTGCATTGATCAGTGTGTTTCTCATCCATTCGTCCATCGTGAAATATTTTGTTTATACTTTACAAATGGGCTAAAAAGGATGAAGAACTCAGAAAACTACAATAGAAGTTTTTGATATGAAAAGCGTTGGACCTCTGAATCATAAAGTCTGACTTGTCTGTGATGTAATGATCAAACTGGATGGAATACCAAATAAACACGTTTGCTCCTTAATCTTTTGAGCACGGAAATGAAGCATTTCTCCCCAAGCAAACATCTTGTTATCACAAGAAAACCACGTATAGTGACACGTATAGTTTACAGCGGGGCACCCTTCCTAGGCTGCTATTCTCTGGCTCTGCTGGGATCTAACTGTTCAATCCCAACGCTTTAATTGCAGGCAGCAGACATGCAGTGGATTTATGATGTGAGGGGGAAAACCCCTCAGGACTCCCCGCTCCTCCGTAAATCATCCACCAGGGACAGCTTCCCAGCTCCGCCTGCCTCCAGAGAACATCAGCGGGACTTTTTGGTCCAGAACCCTCGTCTTCCCTCTCTGGCTAACTCATCCTCTGTCAAAGTCAAAAAATAAAAAAAGCAGATTTGATGTGAATATTGTCAGAATCTGACTGATCATTATGGTATATGTTTTCACCCAGATACATTTGTAACATTGTCTCTTAAAGCACCGAGGGAAAAAGGTTTCTCATCATCTCCGGGCTCATTAACTACACGATGTTTCTCATCAGCACCTCTAATTAGCTATTTCTCTCCTAATGCCAAAATGTATTTAGTCTACCTCGTGGGAAGAAAATTAAAGCTCGGTCCGCCTGAAGTGATGTTTCCTCAATCTTTTCAGTTGCAGTGCTGTTTTCAACTAGTGCGAGGAAAAGAGCTTTTTCATTATACATGTTGGAAAAGGAAGCTCGTGTTATGGGTTACTGCTTCTCCACAAAAGGTCTTCATGCAGTTATTACACACAAACCTATTGGCTCCTATGATCACATCGACAGTTCTATGTTCTGCTCTAACAACACCGCCACGCTGCGGTGTCCCTGGACTTTTACACATTCAGCACATCTAATTACTCCATCCTGAAAATAGTTTTCACATCAATCCAGTTGAAACCAAGTGTCGGCAGCCTGGTTTGCTTCCTCGTTTACATCAGAATCAAACTGATCTCACACAGTCTAGTGAATCAGGCCGTAATCTAGTCTAATCTAATCTTTTTTACACGGTGTCTACATTTAGTTTTAGGTTTGCTGAATGAAGGTTGATATGGTGACAAACATTTCTCATCTGAGGCTCTTTCTACCTCAGTCCAATTTAGCTTCGTTTAGCTGCATCCATCTTCCCATCAGCCCCGATCAGCTTCCTTGTCCGTTGTGATGAGAAGCACACCCGGAGCATGACACTGCCCCCACCAGGTGTCACCTTCACCGAACAGCTTCATGGATCCTGAAACAAATGTTCAGTGGGCTTGCTGAAAAGAAGCCATCAGGCTGGTTAGAAGACGGGCGTGTTCCTCTAAAGCTCAGGAGCCTTTGTCAGTTCATGAGCCCATCGCTGTCCATGCAAAGCATCCTGTCCGCCTCAGAAGTACTCTGGGTCTCCTCCAGCGTCCTGTGAAGATCAGGACATACTAGCTGTCAGACGTCCCCTCTCTCAGACAGGCCAGGTTCACAGCAAAATGCCAAGCAGGAAATGCTGACCAACTGGCCCCATTCGCTGACTTTACTCATAGTATGCCGTAAAGCTTGTACAGAAATAACTGGCATGTTGAAAGTGTCATCTTTAGAAGACAACAATGGAAGACAGCTTTCAACCATCCTGTAAATGGAGCTGACTTAGAAAAACACACCGTCAGCTGCACAGGCATGTGTAAGAGCCCACTTCTCTGCGTGTCCACATACCGAGCTGTCCTATGATTCACCTTGTGCCTTTGAAATTATTCACCAGGCAGTTACGCTCAGCTATGCGTCCATTAAGCACCATCTGCAGCCTGCTGGGTTCAGAATGAAGAGGGGGAGATGAGGGAGGGAGGGAGGAGCAGAATATCTGATGGAGACCGGGGAAAGAAATGAGGTACGAAGGGAAGCAAAGAGTGGGCATGTGGTTGAGTAACAGGTGATGGAGAGTGAAAATAGATGAGGGCAGCAGAACAAGTGAAGACTAGAAGCGGTGGATAGAGAGGTTGCATGTATGTTGCAGACCATCTGTGGGAGACATCCAGAAACCTGAGCGTCTGCCTGTATCAGCGCGTCACTCTGCAGCTTTGAGCCTTGTTTATTTCCTTCCCCGGATGACCTGTGGACACGGGCTTCCCCCTCGCCTTCCTCTGTGGGTGCGTTGCCCCAGCAACAGTCGAGTCAAGGCGGTTGTAATTGCTGCCTGCCACGCTCCCCGCTGCAACGGGAGATGGTGCTGAAGTCCAGTTCAGCACAGACTCCCCAGGCTAAGCAGAACAAAGCAGGTCCACTGACCTCTGCACAGAGCAAGACTAGCGCAGTTTCTTTCCTCTGCTTTCTCAGTGCGGGCCTCTAAGGTTAGCCAGTGGGACAAAATATGCTGTGCCAAATTTAAACGACAGCCTCAAACATTTCTAACTTCACATAAGACACAGAGATTTCCTCTGTAATACCGTATGCTTAAATGAATTCACACCTCCAGTTTCTTCACATCTTGTCACATTAAAGCCAAAAGCGTATTTATTTTATAGGGATTTTATGTAATAAACTCAAAGTAGAGCCTAACTGCAGTTGAAAGAAAGGTGGCGTGAAATAAAAAAGCTTTGTGCTCTGCTTCATGGATGGCAGCATCATCCTGTGGAGATGCAGGAGCAACAAACGCATTCACTCTGACTGAGATTGGGTCATTTGGTCAAAAGGAATGGACAGGTCTCTAGAGATCCGGATTCGGTGGAATTTGAACACAAAAAGATTCACTACAGACCTGAAAGGCAGAAAAAGTACTATTTTTCTTTCTTTTCTTTTTTGAACGTGTCCTGTCTGGTAGTGAGGACTCTTAGTGCCAAAGAAGAGCCCAGCAGATTTACTTTCTCAAGTGGAGCATGGGTGCTTTCGCTTTAGTGCTGAGCTTGACTAACCTGGCCAGCCAGATTGATAATGTGTAGCACTCCACGTTCTGCACATTATTAATCTGGGACTGCTCCTGGAAATTCAGAACTCTCCGAGCTGATTGGGTGAAGCGACACCTAGTGTCCGCCTACCAAAGGTTGCTTTTTACCAATCACGGTGTCAAGTTAAAACGTAAGCAGCAGACACATGAGAAACCCCAAGAAGGTGAACTAGTCAAGGCACTTCTTGCTGTTCTACTATCAAAGATGAAATTGTGGATTGTGACATAACGGTTGTGACAGCAGCAGCTATGTGTGCGTCCTCCTGTGCTGCCATGTTTATGTTGGTTCAGCTGTGGGCTCAGCAGCTGTTACTTTCATCACAGCTGTATCTCCCGCCTTAAAACACAATACTGCAACGTGATTGGCCCGAACCGTTTTTGGTTCGGACACAAACAGATGAAGTGGGAAGTGTACCACTTGATACTCATGAAAAAAACCTTATTGGACATCATTCTTGGATTGCCGTATTTTCTGGACTATAAGGCGCGCCGTGAATTTACATATCTGTGTGTGTCTTTGTCCACATATAAGATGCACCGGATTATAAGGCGCATCATTCATTTTTGAGAAAATGTAACGATTTTAAGTGTGCCTTACAGTCCGAAAAATATGGTATTTCTAAATCAATAAACGGAAACGGAAAGGTAAAAGTGAAAGGAAGGGAGAAAGGTGAGGCAAAACATTAAAATGGAGAGAAGGTGCAAGGGGAGTGGTGGTCTAGTGGTTAGAGCAGTGCACTTGCGCTCTGGAAGGGTGCAAGTACCCGGTTCGATCCCCACAGACTACCACTCTGGCTCCCTGAGCAAGACCCTTAACCCCTGATTGCTCCCCAGGCGCCACACAGTAGCAGCCCACTGCTCCCCAAGGGGATGGGTTAAGATGCAGAAGTGAATTTCTCCATTGTGAGATCAATAAAGTTCAAATTATTATTATTATTAAGATAACATCCTCAGAGTCTGCTTTTACACCTGCAGGAACGGATATAAAAAGAACAGTAAAATAAACCAAAAATTAGATTTTTTAGTGTGAGGTCACATGCAAAGATAATATCACTTGAACACAATCCATGCCATATACAAGACCTGTAAAATGTGTATATATATTTGGATGGATGGATAGATAAACGTAGCACCATGGTGGGGGATCAGACACAAAGAGCTATGTATATTCGAGGTGATCGGAAGAGTCCGAGGACACTACTCAGCCGTAACAAAGGCAATATTTGCCGCAGCATGAACGCTGCACCGAATGGCACCATGTTTGCTGTTATTTGTGAGAGAGAGGTGCATGTGGATTACAGAAAGAGGCGAAGCTACGACATCATCATCATCGTCAAACATGCGACCAGCATGGGTAACCGAAACATGAAACCAGCGTTTTGAAATGTCGCCACTCTGGAACCCGGTTTCCAAAATGATCGTTTACGGTCTTCCAAAATGCAGCCTCCATGTGGACACAGCCTGAACAACTAAACAGCTTTGTGGGAACACCTGCTGCCGTCTCTGTGGACGGGGGGCCTCATGCAGCAATGTAGGCACTCCTCTGGTCTGCTGTGGGAAAGCAA
Source organism: Fundulus diaphanus (assembly GCA_037039145.1). NCBI lineage: Eukaryota > Metazoa > Chordata > Actinopteri > Cyprinodontiformes > Fundulidae > Fundulus > Fundulus diaphanus. The sequence continues at coordinate 2,985,903 of CM073139.1, forward strand.
AGATGCATTAAAACACCAAGATAAGGAGATTGTGAACACAAGTAGCTGTAAAAACCTCCGTATGGTTTCTGACTTTTCTTTGAAACTTTTTTCTCCTGATCAAAATCTAAGTCTGAAGATGGATTGTAACTTAAAAAACATTACATAATTGAATAAGAATGATTACAACAACACAGGCTTAACATTCTATCTCTCTAGGACAAGTTTAATTACTTTGTGAGAAATTTCTAATTTTTACTGAAAGATCAGAGCATCTGAGAAACTCATTTTACATTTCAAGCAACTTTGATGTCCTCTGACAGTGTCCTCTGACAGTAAAAACCATATGAGGCTGTTTTAACTAATCCTTGGTTCTCCGACATTTCTAAACGGATTATCTGCTTGGCTGCTTAATACTATTTCATTTTCATTTTGTTGCAGGGAGTCCTATCCCCATACATCCCTCACACAGGGATTCAATTAGCATGGTGGTAATTAAACAAGGGGCTTCTTCTCCCTAAAATGCAAACCAGTTCATTTGTCTGCCTGCCAGAAGAACAAAGAGGGATCCATGTGCAGATCTTTTTCTAAGGAGACTTATCGCTCTCACTTATTAATATACAGCAATATGCCAAAGAACATGTACTGCTTACATGTGACTTGTAGTGCTATGAAGCTATGTTACATAATTCAGGAGTTCACAAATCAGTCTCATAAGTCTCATTGCAACTAAGTCTCATAAAACTTATAATTCATCTGAAGGATAAAATCTTTAAAACATTCTGTATATTTCTGTGTGTTACTCGGGATTAGGATTGATTCAGATTTACAGTAATAAGCACTTAAAGATTTCATTATTGTAAGGAGAATAAATAAAAACTAAAATGCAACGAGCAATCATAAGATTCATACAATAATCACTCTTAAGGTCTATGTTCCAATTGTTAATTTAGTAAAAAGATATAAACAAATCTTAGTATATACTTCCCTAACTCTCGTCACTTTTATAGAATAGTGGAAAGTTTTATGAGGAGGCAGTTCATTTTTGAAAGGCATTATATAATATTTTGAACATTATTTTGAAAGTGTCAGAGCCAACTTTGACCCATTTGCTGTAAGCACCAGAAGTGTAAGGCCAAACCACGACAAACTAGAGAGAGGTGTAGAGGGTATTAATAAAACCTCCAACTCAGAGATGAAAGGATAGAAACAGCGACGAATATGAAGTCACAATGCAGCTTCAGTTACGGGTGGATGAATTGGAACAATATTCTAGGAAAGACGATGTATTGATATCTGGCCTAGAATCAAAGCCACTGGAGAAGATGCTCCACCTGAACAGCTTCATACTGCAGAACAACAGGTCACAAGACAAGGTATCAGCAAGAAACCGTAACGGCATGTCATACTACTCCACACAAAACTAGAAAAGTCGTGGTAAGGTTTACGAACAGGAAACACAAAACTGACCTATTGAGACAAGCGAGGAAACGGAAAGCTAGGAGACTAATGAAAAAGCTAAATCAAAGTGTTGCAACGGGAGTCTGGAACTGTAGAATATGGATAAAGGTGAAAGAAGGAACAAATGCAAGACAAGTAATAAGCAGATCTAGCGAAATATAAAGCATCAGAATAAAAATACAGTATCTGTAATGTCACATAAGGCATGGATATGGCAATACTGGTTGACTGGATGAAAAAAGAGAACAGGAAGAGAAAATATATGATACTGATAAACAAGTAGATCAACAAACATCTATTGAAGCAAATACCTGTGAATATTATAATGAAAACACATTCAATGAAAATGTAGAAGTTAATATCCATTAAATGCTCAAAGTAGGTACGTAAATTTCACAATATAAGAGAATATCTTAGTAAGTTTAAAAAGAAATTGAGCGTTATTGCAGTTGCAGACACGTGGTTTAATATGAGTGAGATTCAGATGGAAGGATATGAACCTTATGTATTAAATCAACAAAATAAAAGAGGGGCTGGAGTTGCATTGTACATAAATTCAAACATGAAAACAACTACAAAATGACTTGTTATGATAAAAAAATGGAAGATCAGCCATGGATCACTAAAGGGAAGAAGAATAACTGTAAGAAGAAGAACGATCTATATAGATGTTTTATAAAAACTCAACCCAAAGAGGCCGGTACGAGAAATATATGAAAATAAGTTAGTTACTGTGGATCATCAGAAAACGAAAAAAGAGAGAGACTATAACAGGGAACAATTAAATGACAAGAACAACACAAAGACGATATGGGGAATTATAAACAGTGTTATCAAAGGTAATAAAATAAAACATTTGTATCCACATCCAAGTAAAATCTGGAAAGGCCAGATAAGGACACCACTACAAATGAGTTTGGTAAATATTTTACAAATATAGGATCTGAAACTATTTTAAAGACTGTGATGAAACAGAATATAATAGTAGGCAATGTAAACAGTATCTGTCATGTTAATGTGGAAAAAGAAGAAATAAGGAAAATAGTACAAAGCTGTGGAAAGAAGAGCTCAGTTGACTGAAGGGTTAGACAGGATGATCATAAACAAACATTTACCTATATTCGTAACTTGTCACTAACAACAGGAGCTTTTCTAGAAAGAATGAAATTAGCTAAAATAGTACCTCTTTACAAAAATGGGGATACACATTCAAAATATAGGTCTGTATCATTCCTACCACAATTCTCAAAAATGTTAGAAAAGGTATTTGCAACAAGACTGGTTAAATCTATCCAAAAAGAAAATATATTAAACAATAGTCAGTATGGTTTAAGAACTAATCATTCGACTGCACTGGCAATAATGGAATTAACCGAAAAAAATTGCAAAAGAAATCGACTGTAAAAATGATTTTGTAAGTATTTTTTCTAGATTTACGAAAGACATTCGATGTAATAATTCACTCAAGGCTACTATGGAAACTCAATAAAATATGGAATTAGAGGGATTGCTCATAAACTGATTAAAAGTTATTTAGAGAATAGAAAACAATCTGTTCTTTTAAATGATACAGAATCAGACCTGTGACATAAAATATGGGCTTCCACAGGGCCTGGACCAGTAATATTCACATTATTCATGAAAGATTTCACAAAAAGATCAGATTTATTGCAAAGTATTTTATTTGCAGGTGATACAACATTATTCAGGAAATAATATTTATGAAGTGATGGAAGTATTACATAAAGAACTTTTAAAATAAAATTGGTTTGGTCAAAAGAAAGCTCTCAATAGCTCTCAATATTAAAAAAACAATGCTATAATATTTAATGACAAATGGAACTATAAGAACTATAGAAATAGATGGGATGGTAATACTAAGGGTCAAAGAAACAACATTTCTAGAAGTTGCCATTGATGGGGATCTTAGTTGGAAGTCACATATAAATTATACAAAAGGAAAAATGAGAAAATCCATAGCTGTTTTACATAAAGTAAAATTCCTTCGAAATCACTCAGCATTACTCACTTTTTACAACAAAGAGATCCTTCAAACCCACTTTTTCTTAAGTGTAAGTTATAAAAATGTCCTGATTTAGTAGGTTTTGTAAAAGCCAATAAGAAAATATTGCCGGTGAACATGCGACACAACCGGCTGAATTTCTCCTCATGTTCCTACGTTTCTGTCCTTTGGTTGGGCTAATGGGAGAAACCGCAGCACAGGCGGCTGGAATTACAGCCAGAACATCATTTTTACAGACAGGCTGTTGGTTCGGCTCTGATTTCTTTTGGATGGCAAACTCCAGTCCTGGAGGACCAGTGTGCTGCAACTTTTCTGTTCCTGTTCCAGCACACCTGAATCCAACTGCCTTCAGCATCCAGCCAAGTTCAGCAGAGTCCTGCTAGTTATTTAATCATCTGATTCATTTGTGCTGAGTTTAGCTGAGGTCACTGTGACGTGACCTGGGGAAAGCAGTTCAAGTCTTAGACAGGCCCACACACGTCTCTCCGAATGCACCCCTCTCCCTCTGCCAGAGGACGTTTTCAGTGCTGTTGGATAATAAGCATGTTGATAAATGCGTCACCTAGCAAGTTAACAATGCACTTTGTCTCTCTGTGGCCTGATGGTCTTAAAGTGTTGGCCATGGCTTTGTAACCCTGAAAAGACCGGTAGATGTCAATGACTTGGTTTTATATCGTGAACTTCTTCAGATCCGGGCATAATCCATAATGCCTGTTAGTCAGGTACTACTACTGACTTCTTGAGTCTTCAGGTCTTGCAATAATCATGAATCCTCACCTGAAAATGAAAGAAAACCAGAGGAAATGTGTGTGGGGCCAAATACTTTTCGCAGCCTTCCTTAGTGTTGACATCAAAAGGAATATTTTTGTGTAAACTCAGTCAGATGCACACATCCACACCCACGCAGAGATGCAAAAGGACACACAGCAACCCCTGCAGTGTCCCAACACCAGATAATGATCAGGTGTCCTGGAGCTCTCAGTCCCTCACCTGTTAGCTTGAGCAGCCAATCACACGCCAGCCCTGTTGTCCCAACAAATCCTCAGCTCGCTTCTTTGAAGTGAAATCTAATTATTGCTGTGAACATTGTGTGTGTGTGTGTGTGTGTGTGTGTGTGTGTGTGTGTGTGTGTGTGTGTGTGTGTGTGTGTGTGTGTGTGTGTGTGTGTGCAGCCGTTGTTCTGTCTCTGGGCGGGCCTGCGTGTGTATGTGTGAGCTCGCACCTATCAAATCTGACGAACATGACAGAAGCGAAGGGGAGGAAGAAGAAGCTGCTTTCATCTTGCGCTTTCATTTGCTGCCTGAAACCTCGGCCGTGACACGCGGGGAATCTTTGTCATGCTGCTGATGACTGCAGGAGTTGGCATTCTGCGTTCATCTGAGCATTTAAAGGAGAAAGTTTTGGCGCTTGAAGGACTGCAAGTGTGCTCTTGGCAGGTTTTGTTGAATTCTCTGCAGCAACATTTGCATCTTGTCTGTTCTAGTTGGCGCATACGTTGAAAATTGCCACACGTTGCAGCCCCAAACTTAAAAGTGTTTTGTCTGGATGTTATCTGATAGGCAAACAAAGTAAGCCGTTATTGGAGGAATGGGAGGAAAATAAGTGGATTTAAACATTTTTGACAGAATCAGAATTATCGATTTATTCCCCACAATAGGTTCTAACAAAGGTAAAAAGCTTCCTTGAACAGAAGGACTTCCCAGCTCCTAACCATACGGTCAGCCAATCACAGCGCCATCTTTTGTAATCTGTCAACAGCGCTGCAGAAAGAAGGTCATCGGATGTGTGTCCTCGTTACGGCTTATAGCTCTTTGGAAACAAGACTTCTTGGGGCTTTTGTAACGGTGGCTGTCTTGTCACTCTTTCTTAAAGGTTTGAGGATCGCATGTTGTTCTTTCAAAAGATTCTCCCACTTGAGCTTTGAATCTCTGCAGCTCCCCCAGAGTTACCACGGGCCCCTCGGCCTCTCTGACTAATGCTCTGAATAGAAACGCAAACTAGATTTTATTTGTACAAGACGTGGAAAGCCATGTCTCCCTTCTTTCCACGTCATGATTCTGCTCTATTCTGTGCCGGGGACTTTTACAGTCTTGAAAGCACATCCCCAGACTCCTCCAGAAGCACAAATTCCCTCAGTGCGTGTCTCTCTCTGACTGATTATCAGGTATTGTTGGTCTGTTCAGCTCGCTGTGTGTTTTGTTCTCATTTCTCACAAAGCTATCCTCAGCCAGCACCTGCGTCTTGTCGCCGAAGACAGATAGAGAGCTGGGAAAGCTCGGCAGCAGGATATGAAATATGCTAATGAACGGCTGTAATAAAAAGCCATCATTACACATGCGGGGGAAAAGAAAACGTTTTTTGTTTTTTTTTGCATTTCCGACCTTGATGTGAGACAAAGATCCTTGCTGAAGGGCAGCATTTGGCGGCGGTAAGAAACTGAGCTCCCGTCACGAGAGTCCAGGCTGTGTTAAGACATCAGTCATAATGAAAGCAGAGCCGCTGCTTTATGGGCTGCTCACAGAGTGCCTCTGTGACTTTAATAACACGTTCAGGCAAGGCATTTCCACAGAAAAAGTCAGCCTACAAAAAAAAAAGGCTCAATATGCATCATGCTGCAGGGAAATATGCAAATACAAAACATTCCTATTTATTAATCTGTGGCCTGCGGGGACAAATACAAATTGTTTCATCTGCAGAGGTATTTATCTCTTTTCCTTTTCAAATCGTTATTTCAAAACGTTAGGAACACTAGATTTGAATCCACAGGAGCACTCCTGGGATTGGGTTTTAAAAAAGCCAGACAAGCGTTATGGTTCATGAACATTGCTGCTGTATTGCATTGTGTTTAGATGATTGTGCAGAGATCAGACGCTGCTGTTGGTAGAGAGCCTTTAAATCTGTTGGTTTTCTGCCACCACAGTCTATGATATTTCACGTGGGTTAAGATTTGGGCTATTGGCCTCCTCTGACGTGTGTCTGGCTAAGAACATTGTACCAACCGTCAAGCATGGTGGCGGCAGCATCATGCTGATGGGGTGTTTTACCGTCTGCGCTGCTGCTGCGATGCAAACAATACGAGAAATAACGGCGTAGTGGGATTACCTTCAAATGCTTCAACTTCACCTCAAACTAACAGCAGAATGATGACACTTGGGCCCGGCTGGATGTTCCAACGGGTCAATGATCCGAAACGTACACCAAAACTGGATTTGGGAAAAGGCTAGAACAGCCTGACATGAAGGTTCTGTAATGAGCCAGCTTTTAGAGTCGTGGACAACAAGTAAAAGGCCAGTATTTGACAGGAAACCAACCAATTTAAATGGACCGTACCCATTCTGATCGGAAGGGGTCAAATGTATGTAGCCAGAATTATTCCTGAAGCTTGGCAATAGCTATAAGAGAGAGGATGAGGTGCAGCTTGCTAAGGGACATTTAACCAAACTTTTAACGGGAATGAGATGAAAGAAACTTGTTGTGTTTTAGCCTCTTGGTAACTAATCTGTTGGTATATGGTCCTGGATAGTGAGAGGCTGAACATTGCTGTGGATCATAGCGGCCTCACAGCAAAAGAAAGAAAAAAGAAACTTTTGTGTGGTTTGGCGTCCTCCTGACTGTTGAAGTGAGAGTGAACACCGTGGTGAGATTGCCAGAGCTGTCCGCAGCATTCAGGGAGAAGATTGTAGTAGCTTCTGGGTCTGCTGAGAGATTCAAAGAGGTCTCAGAAAAATGTCGGATCAGGCATTGTACTGTAGAGAAAATAGTGGACATTAACATTCAGACCAACTGCCAGCATGTCATTGTCAGGCAAAACGAACCGTCCAGAAACCAGGAAATGCTGCCATGGGATCTACAGCAGGATGGTGGTACTGTTGACCTGAAAGAGATGTCACAATTCTGACTGCCATGGGAGTTATGTAAGAGGAAACCTTTGTTGTTTTAGAAAAACACGAACGTCAGACTGAAATGTGTCAGAGAGAACGCAGACAGAGACCAGGAATAAGACGCTTTGGACATCAGACAAAAAGAACCACATAGCAACTGTGAAGCATGGAGGTGGACGTGTCGTGGTTTGGGGATGCTTTGCTGCTGCAGGACCTGACGAGCTCAGCAGCTTAGACACCAACATGAATCAGACGGGAGATCACCTGAAACAGGACCGGACCCTGCGACATAACAGTGACCCAACACAACAGGAGACCCAAAGTACTGACTGAGATCTGGGAAATAGAAAGTCCTGGGCCCAGATCTTTGAGATGTCCTAACTTTTCCTGATCTGTTTTTATGACATGCCTCTCCGAGTCAGTCCGCCTTCGTTTTCCAATCACTGCATCAAGACTCGACATGCTTGTGCTGAAACACTTTGCCGTTGCAGTTGAGAAAGGTTTGACTAGAAAAGCTCTGTGTGGCAGACGAAAGGTTATGTCCAGTTTACAAGTGTTTTACCAAACTAATGAGCAGTTTGTGACAGTGAGGCGTGCATTTAGGGTCGAGGTAGAGACATCCCTGTGGTTGGAAACTTGGAAGCACTATGGGGCTTGGCTGTGAAGCTGTACATTTCCACAAACTAGGCATAAAACAAGGTTCATTAGTTGTTTGGGTGCTCAGGCTTCATGGCAACGTCAGTACATTTGAATATAGGGATCTCTTCTGTTGTGTTCCAGAGATACGAGAAACAAACCCCCAAACCTCTAAAAACGAAATAAAAAGTAAAGTGCTCTGATGGAGTACACTAAAACGTTGAGCTGTTATGACTCCAGTGCAGTCAAAATAAAATATCAACTTCATTACAGCCTAAAAACTTCAATTTAGTGTTTTCAGACCCCCTTACTATGATACCCCTTAATGAAACCCATAGCAACCAAATGGGGTACAGCAAATATGAGGAAGAAGTTTCTCTGGTCAACTTTCTTGGCTTACAGGCTAAGAGTGACGATGAAATTAACATTACACCATGTCCACTGTGACACATCATGCTGTGGAGATGCTTTTCTTTAACTGAAGCAAAGACCTAGCTTTCAAATGCAATTGCTGCGACTGAGGCGCAGGTTGCATAAACGGTTAGAAACGCTTGACTGGCCCTGTTAAACATTGGAAATCCTCCCACAGAGTATCCAAACACAAGCCGTTCATCACTCTAGTGTAGCACCCCTATAATAGCTGATTAATACCTGCCAGTCGTCCATCCATCCAGGTCCCTGTGGCTCATTTGTCTGATTTGTTGCATATAAAACATAACTGATCCAAAGACAGAGATCAATGTTTGCATTTAAGACGTGTAAATGACTCTTCAAGCAATAACACACCTGTCCAAAGAAGCAAAACTGACTGAGATATTGCAGCACATAACGGTGAACTTCCCTCTTGGTTCTCCTTGGTATGACCTCATGTTGCTCAGCTGCTTTTTACTGTTGCTGTTCCTGTAATTACGGTAAATCAGGTGAAAGTTCTCGGAAGTGTCACTGAGATCAATAGGCAAAGTATTCCACAGGTGAAAATACACGTAAGTCACTGAGACGTAACTATTTTAAGCTAGGTTCCAGTTTTCCTGTTGATGGAAAATGAATGTCTCCTTCTTTGCGTATCCGGCCAGATGTTGCTGCTAAGACCCAGCCTGGACATTTTGTTGCTTTTGTCCAGGCATTTCCTTCAAGGCTCAGTGCGTCCAAGCAGAACCGTGCTGTCCCTTGCATGCCCGCTCCGTCTTCCACACGTAGGTCCAGTTTTAAACGGCCGGGCAAATGAAGGTGTGCTCACACTGCAACAGAGTCTAAAGGAGAGGAGAGTGCAAACAGAAAGTTATGTTAGCCAGTCAGGAAAACGTCCCTCACGTGACCGTAGAGAGCGCAGTTAACAATAATTAGAGGTAAATGTGTAACGTGTAAAGCGTTTTACAGGTCCCTCATGTGACAGCGCCTTCACATGAGGACGGTCTGCAGAATTCTTTCAGTCATAAAAATATCAGGTAAAACTACTTTGAAATTTCACCGTCTAGTCGTTCGATTTTAAACAGGTTTGTTGTTTTTTTTGTTTTTTTCACGTTACAAATTCTTTCAGCCAGAGAACAAATTTTAAGGCTTGTTTCTCCTTTCCACTCCCATATCCCTGGAAAATGTGTCCCCTAGCAGCATAGCATCTCAACCATAAAGCGGTCGCCTTGTTGCTGCGTCACAAGACGTTGATGGAAACAAAGACCCCGGCTAACGGCCCCGTGGTGTGTGTGCACACTCAACACTGTTAGTATCACCAGCAGGAATGGGTGGAGGGGATAAATGGCGCTCAGATCCTCATGGGAACATCAACCCCAGGTAACATGGAGGAGGAATTTCACCTTTCTTCTTTTCTTTTAAAATCCACCTTTTAGATTCTTGACTTTTTTTCTCCTTTAAGGAACATTAATGATTTGAAAACTGCTGTTCCCATTTACTGCTGGCCCAGGAGTTGTTCTCCGTTATGGCAGATGGGGAAAAAAAGGGACGCCATTTAGAAAATATAATCTTAACATAAATTTGGTGTCTTTGCTAAAGAAAACGTCTGAAATGCGAATATGTCCCACCGCTCAGGCTTCTGGCTGTGAGTTAGTTCCACTTAAACATCCAGATCCAAGGAATCCCCAACCTGCTGCACCTCATTGATCAGCTTGCTGCAGACTGTCACACATACACCCTTTAATTAATCTCACATCAGTAATGCAATATTAATTATTAGTCTCAAGTCATAAATATAGTGCTGAAATCGTTTCCAAATGACAAATATTAGCACTTTCTGCCAAACCTGATGGATTAAAGAGTCACGGCCGTCTATGTTTTCCCATCTATCTCTGTCTCCAGTGATTTGACAGAAAATGGGGAACGTGGATTTCTCCAGTTTCTCCAGCCAGGGACGTTGCCTGATCTCTGGGTGGAGCAGCGTGTGTCAGGATCCCCAGGGATGTGATTCCTTATGTTAGCTCCCTGGGATCCTGCTATTTGCTCATTTAATGTTCATCTCTAGATCCTCGTGATGTCATCTGTCTAGTTTCTATTCAGCATTTATGTTTTCCAGTATCGGTTAGATTAGTCCCTGTCTGGTTAACTATGTTCTTTGTTGTTTTAGTGGTCCTGTTTGATCCTTGTTTCATGCTTGCCTTTCTTTAGTTTAGTTTCTGTTCTGTCATTTAGATTATTAGTGCATTATTGACTCTCACCAGATGGATGTGTTTCCGCCGACCTCCACACATCCATCTGGACTCGCTGCCATTGGGGGGGACTTCAGTACCACATAAAATGGACCAGCCAATCAGGATAGACGGGCCGGATATTCATAGATGTGACGAACAAGTGGTTTATCCAATCATATGCAAGTATTTTTGATAAGGCCCCTCCTTCTGAAATACATCTCCAATGGAGCGATCCCAGATGGATGTGAGGAGCTCGACGGAGTGAAATCCATCTGTTAAGAGTCAGGCTAAATATTTTTGTCCCTAATTGTAAAATATTTTCATGTTTTTTTTTATCCAGTAATTTGAACTCATTTGCAATAAGTGGTGCTGAATGACTATTTCACGACATTAGAAACGGAAGCTATATGGTCTTTCATCACAGCTGTGAGTTAATGATGTTGAAAATGAGATCAGAAAGTTTGGGAAGTTGCAAAATGACGCGTGTGCCGAGCTAATGAAGTAAGGCAAGCTGATGCACAACAAAGCAGCCGTTTCTAAGAGGAAAGCATAAAAACATTGGCCTTTAGGAATGTACCTTTTAGAAAGAGACCCTGTTTGACAGATTTTAGTGTGTGAAAGTCTGTGGAACTCATTTCTGAGATTTATAAAGTGTTACGTGAAACAAAGAAACCTTCTAATGGAAGAAATTGTTTAGAATCTAAGAAACCGCGGTTATGAGACATCATAACTTTATAAAAGACAAATATATGTGGATATCCAATAGATGAATCTCTTTTACAACTTATGTCCAGAAGTGGGGAAGCCTCAGAGTGAATCATTTAGTACGTGTCAGCAGTTCTTTGCACTTAATACCTGGTCTAGCCATGACGTCCAGCCTCTCCTCTCTTCCTCCAGACTCTGGGTCCTTGATTTCAACACTCCAGCTGTTTTGCTCCATAGCCCAGTTAAGAAGATTCACACATTGTCTCTGGTTCAGGAGGGCTTGACATAAAGACTGCATCGTTTGTAGCTCATGTGCGGGATTTGTCTTTGTGTTCACCACAAAGCTCCGACTCCAGCCCCAGTCCATCCCTTTTGAAGCTCCCCAAATTCTTAGATGTTTTTTGCTCTTAAATCCTCCTACCACACTTTTTTCCTCCACTCAACTTTCTAAGAATATTCTTTGGATACAGCGTTCTGTGAATAAAAAGCTTCTTTAGTCTTTTGTGGCTTGTAGACCAATGATGTCTTCTGGACTTCTGTCCAGTCAGCAGTTTTCTCACCGATTGTGTGGCCTGCTGGCCCAGACTGGGAGACCATTTAGAGGCTCAGGAAAACGTTGCAGGAGTTTCAAGTTAATTGGCTGATTAGGGTGTGACACCATGAATTTCAAACGTTTAACTTTCCCACAAAATTCCAGTTTTCTGAGACACAGAATTTTGGGTTTTCATTATCTGACTATGAAAATTACAAGAACTAAAGGCTTGAAATAATTCACTCTGTGTGTACTGAATCGATTTAATTTGAGTTTCACGTTCTGAAACGAGTCACAAAAAATACTAAACTTTTCCATGCTATTCTAATATTTTGAGAACTATCTGTGTAGGAGAGGGGTGCGCACCTTCACCGTCAGCTTCAGCTTTGCGTTAAAGGAGGAACATTATCAGCTTATTAGCGGCAGATGAAAGGTTTTTCTCTGCTCCAGTTGAAAACATTTGGATGTGGTGCAGACCTGAGGATAGATACCTTAGGGGGTTTAATCACATGGAATCACTCAGACAGAAACCTCAGCTAAACTGTTCTGTCTGGGATCCACCGTTTTTATGATCCCCTATGAGCTCCTGCTGACACCAGTGAGTGAACTCATAAAATTGCCCATTTACACCCCCTCCTACACAACACACAATAAAACACACAATTTCCATCCAAACATACTGAAACAGGAAACATGAAGACGACACTGAAAGCAGCACCGCCATCTGTAACTTATGGCTTATTTGCATACTACCTCACATTTGCTCCAGGGTTATACAGTTTTAGAAAGACGCCTTAAATGCTTGATGTAATAAAACATATTTACACAAACCCTCAATCTGTTGTTCTTTTTGTTAGGCCACCAAACCACTAGGTCATAAAAAATTGTAGAACATTCTCTAAGATAAAGTTGCCAAGGACGTTCGGCATGTTACGGTTAATATTAAATGAAGCAACTTGGAATAAAAAGGCACTCCTGTTTCTTTTTCTGAATGAGTTATATCCATTAGTCCTACTAGAACCTGCTATCTACAACTTTAAGTCTCTGCAAAGGGTGCCCACTGATCCATTTTAAAGCCTTATAGGCACTCCAGCTTTTCTCTTCCTTAGGTCTCTAAGTAACAAGCACAAACAGAGGCTCAATCCAAATAGCCATATAGTTTTGCCTAGGAACCCCGCGACATCCCTTACCAGCGCTAAGAACCCTTTAGGTACCCCACACGATGTATCACAACCTCCTCATGGAAGTCAGCGGAAATGTCAGAAGAGAAGAGATCGCACACTTTGTAGTTCATTTTCAGAAAGCTGTAGGCCAGGTTAGACTCGCATCATCCACGTGCGTTTCCGTCACGTCACGACGTCGCAGTTAAAGGCTGTTTGCATTCAGCACGGCCGTCTGAAGCTCCTTCTTCCACATGATAGCATGCTGACTGCTGACCTCATGAAAGGTCTAGAGACAGGAGCAAGGAGCAGGAGCTAGAAGCTGTTGTGAGGGGTATTGGGTTGGAGCCCTAGACAGGTGCAATTTGGAGGTGTAGTTTCTTCCTTTCAGCCGGGAGCCCTACTTCAACAGCCTGCATTATGTGCAAGACCCTAAGAGATGGAACACGATTTGCAAGAGTAACGGGCAGCTGTGTGGGGAAATGTTTTTTATTCTATGAATAATATAAAGAATAAACTATCATAACCTTTATTTGGAAGTTTTGTGCATACACAAAAACACAAAAAATACCCTCCATGCTGTATTATGGAGAATACAGTCCATTAACTATCCTGGGTCTGGCTGATTTTTGCCATCCTGTATGAGGGGGTTCAGAAAAATCTGTTATTTTCAAGCTTTAAAATGGTTTCCTGCAGCCATTTCTAACCTGTTAGGTGGCCGCGTCTGACGCCTCGCAGGCTGCGGCGCCGGCACACAGGGCATCCCAGGGATGCACGCCGATCTCTGGAAGGAGCCAAACAGGTGACAGGGTGCCAGTACGTGTCTCAGTTTGGAAGTGTTTTGTTGGTTGAATGAAGTGGGGTGGCGTTGCAGAAGGATCCACACTGCAGGCTGATAGTGAGAGCAAACTCGCCTCAATCCCCTGCAAGACCTACTTGAAGAACAAAGAAGTTTAAGGGGAGCTACATGTCCTCTGAACATTCCTAGCAAGGCGTTTTTTTTTAAATCAGAAACTCTTACCTGGACAGAACAGAAACTTTCTGTTGGAAAGGGCGTAGCAGAAAGGGGGACTGGTAGGCACATATAGAAATATGATCGTTCCCTCTGCATACTAACGACGCAGCCAATGATCAGAGGGAGCACAGGGAGGCCAAGAAAGCAGCAGCGCTTAGGTTCAAGGAGACGCAGCTCTCCATGTGTTCATCTGACCGGAAAGAAAGGAAAGCAGAGACTGACGGATGGGAAAAGATGGCCTTGTTTACTTCCCATCTCGGCAATATTAACGGATGATGAGGGGAGACGCGAAGGAAGGCAGGGGAGCAGAACAAAGAGGAGAAGAAGAGGGCAGCAGACCGGAGTTAAAGTGATGGAGCGGAAACAAGGTGGCGTCATTAAAAGAAGAAGACAAATATCGTTCGTACGCTTTGAACTTTTTCCCCACATTTTCTCAGGTTGCATCCAAAAATTCTGTTTTATTGGGATCTTAGGTGACAAATCACCACAAGGTTAATGCTTACTGTGAAGTGAACAGAAATGACACGTAGATTCTGTAACCTCTGGAGAGGCAAGACTCTGGACGGTGCCTGTAAATATACAATTAAATACTGGTTTTGTCGAGTTTTTTTATCTTTAAATACAGATTAATTACTTAAAGAAAGTGTATTCAGGGTCTTTTTTGTAAAAGATTGATGTTTTTTTCTTTGCATTAATACCAAAAAATAAAAGTAAAAGAGTGATTCTACAATTTGCAATTTTGATAACTCCCCCCCCCCCCCCCCCCAACAAAAAAAGGTAATTTATTTTGCAGGACTGATTTAAAAAAAAGGCTTTTGGGGTTCTAAAGATTAATTCTCTCCTTGCCAAAAGGCTGTGGAGGAGCTACAGGACGCACAGCTCAGGTAGGGGGGTTGGCAACAGATCAATCACGTGGAAGACGATCAGACAAAAGGAAAATCAAACTTTCTGGCCTAAGTACTAAATGCTAGGTGTGATGGAAAGCTGCCGGCTTATTGGCTACTTTGGAGACTTTTGAAGGCAGTTAGTTGCACTGCATTTTATTTGGGCACATCACAGTGAGGAGGTTGGATAAAATATAGTCCAGCCTTCACATGTTTAACTGCAAAACATGCTGCAGACCATGTCCTTTCCCCTCCATTTCACATTGTTCTACCAAATCCCAATGAAGTCCAATGCAGTTTGGGGTTCTAACATATATTCTTTCTTTATTGCACATATTCCTCTGAATTGACTCGTTACCGTGTGTGTAAACACAGGGCGTTCCAGAAAATGGGGCATGAAACAGCACATGGAAGTGTTTCCGGAAAAGGACTTCTCATGAACGGTGAAGTGTTTACAAATGATGCTTGCGCCTTATCTGACGTCATCCACCTTAAAGCACAATCAGCAGTTTTTACTCCAGTGCACTTTTTGAAAACTTTTTCTTTTTTTATAATTCACATGTGAAATAAGCCACTATTGATCACCGAGCTGTGTTTTCTGTGTTCAGTGGGAATGCCTGCAGCTTCGCAGTGCCAGAGATGCCTAGGTGTGTTTCCGGGATTGTCTTTAGGACCCGGTTGCACCTGCAGGTCTCGTGAAGTCGCTGACGTCAGCTAGGTCTCCGCCGCGCGGCGGCAGCGGTGTCCCACAGCCGCAGCGTCCGTCCAGCGCGCATCGCAGGCGGCCGCCGCTCTCCGCTCTCCGGCGAGGACCAGGACCAGGACCAGGACCAGGACCAGGACCAGGACCAGGACCAGGACCAGGACGCGCCTCGACGCCTCTCCGCCCCGCGCATGCATCGGCTGTGAGCCCCTCCGCGCCTCTCCGCCCCGCCATGTCCTCGGCCGTCACCGAGACGGAGGAGTCGGCGCACAGCTCCCCGCTGACCCCGCTCAAGCTGGTCGGGCTGGTGTGCGTCTTCCTGGCGCTCTGCTTGGACGTGGGAGCCGTGATGAGTCCGGCGTGGGTGACCGCCGACGACCAGTACTACCTGTCCCTGTGGGAGTCCTGCTGGAAGCCGGGGAGCTATGAGAAGTGGCAGTGCAGTAGCACGCTGGGCTCAGGTAAGCGGCTCGGCTCTACCTCTGTCCTCAGGGCTGCTCCTTCACAGTGCAGCGAGGAGATCAGTGACTGACTGGGGCATGATGGAGCCAAGGATGCTCCTTCACCTCTACCAGACCGATGGACATCCATGGGTCTAACAGCAGAGCCTCCTCCTCCAAACAGTCTCTGGTTCCCTCCTCTGCTGGGTGACCCACGCTCATTACTGCGCGTTCATCCTCAGGAGGATGTTTCATCTCTTGTTTCCTCTATGAAAACGGACCCTAAACCTTCAAAGCTTTCTGTTCTGACAGGCTGTGCACCACAGGTTTGTTTCACACCTGTCATATCAGTGACACACTCCGTCCTCCAGGTTCACGCTGATGGATAGTTGCTGTATGGAATAATAACATACCTAAAGTAAACCCTGGAACTTCTCCCCCCACTTCGTCCCTTTAGAACCACCAGCCTCCGTGTATTGGGTCTGGACTTTATTTGTATAGGCCGAGTGTTTTTGCAAGTACAAATCTGAAAAGTGTGGCATGCATGTTGATTCAACAGCGCCCCAGGTCTTAGAACAGCCTTTCACAGGAATCCTAGCTCAGTTTTTAGGGTATACCTCGAGCAGCTTTCCACATCTAGACACCGGCGCTGAGTGAGCAGCTAAAATCCATTTTGCATTTGGTGGACAACAAAACATCAACCTACGTTTCAAAAAGTTTTATTTCCTGATTTCTGCCTCAGATTTTCTTAAACATTCAATCCTGCTGAGGGTATTGCTGAGAGTAATCCTTTCTTTTGCTCCTTGACTTCTTGCTTTTTGTCCTTCTTTCCCTCCTTTCCTCCATTGCACCCTTTCTTCCATCCTCCTGATTCCCTGTTTAAAATCCTCCCGTTTCCAGAATTATGTCCTAAATACATGGTTATGCACGGCCATGGTTGGGTCATAACTGCATGACCGTACGTTCAATAAGCCGTCCAGACGGAGAACTCTTGAACGATGAGTCTGGACAGACATCCACCTTCATGCTACGTCGCTGTCTCAAGGTCAGTTGCCTCCACGCTGTCCGATTGTTGTGTTTGTGGCGCGTTCCCTCGCCCCTGCTCTGCCTCCAGAGCAGCAGCTTTCCCGTCAATGAGGCACCAGTTGCTTCGTCCCCGCAGCATGACGCTGCCACCACCGTGTGCCAAAGTCTGGGCCATGTTTTCAGGGTGACTTTCAGAGCTTCTTTTCCGCCACACATCGTTCTCCTGCACGTGTCTGCCCTGTCCCCTACATGGCTCGGGGCAAACTCTAAACCTGACCGTCTTTTGGCTTTCCCTCTCCTCCACAGAGGCCAGATGTGCTGCGTGCACGACTGATGGCCTACATCTGTTTCCTTCCCCAGATTATTTACGATTCAGATGCAACTACAGAACCTCATCTCTCCGGGGTGTTGCCACTCACCTGAAGCTCATTAATCCACATGTCGGCGGCAGCAAAGCAGTAGGGCGTGGAGGGGAGAATCGCTGTCTCACTCTGGATTCGATCATCCCCCGTTTGCGTTTGCCCTCTTGTTGACACATCCGTCAGCCTTTCACTAAGTGGCAGTCAGGTTATCACAGACGCTGGATTAGAATTAGACATAATGAGAGTCCAAAAGTTGTTTCATTATGAGCGGAAAGCGATCGCGTGTGCGTGCCCTGGATACCTGGGAGATGACTGATGACTTGTTTGCATGGGTTTTATTTTTTCCTGGTACTCTGGCATGTGAGGGAGGACCGGACTGAGTGCGACAGAAGGGGAGCTTCAGTGTCTCCGTGTGGGTGAACGGTGCGAGGGTGTGTGCCAGTAAGGGGCTACCATCTTCAGCTGACCTATTTCTGGACATTTTTCTCCGAAGCCCCTGTAAATATTTCATGTCACACTCTGATTTCTCTCTTGTTGCGTCTCCTTACCCCCCTTCGCACCCCCCCCCCCCACCCTCTCGTGTACAGCAAACACACACACACACACATTCCCTCTTTGCTTTTAACACCTACCGAGTCACGTACCTATTCCAGACCCAGACTCCCTAATTGGGTGAAGATGGTGGCTGATGTATAAGTGTGCATATGACATACCATCCCACCTGCATTGATCTTAAAACTAAATTCCTTCTTTGTTGTCCCAACTGTCTTGGATTTTTTTTTTAATTGGGTCTTTTTTTCTTCTTCTTTTTTCACTGATGTTTCTCTTTTTATACTGATATCAGAAGTAAGTGAAAGTTGGTGCAAAATGCTATGTTGACCACAACTTTGGAAGGCGGAGACTTCAGTCATGTGCCAGTGTGCACTCAGCCTGCTTAGCCTTCAGAATGGCATTAATTCCCACCAGTGCATTTCACCATTACAGGCCATTACGCTGTCTGTTGAAAAAAATTGTGCTGCGGTCAGGCTGTTAAATTATGTTTTTGAGCAAATTTGCCTACTTATTTGCATATATGTGAGAAACCTCAAAGTCATGTGTTGTTTTGACAGCTACACACACATGTGCACTTGTTTAGGTGTGCTTATCTAGGCTAGTTTATGTCCCGATCAAAGCCGGCTTTTGCGCAATGCCCATTTTTCTGACATCTGGGCTCCCTTTCTGCTGGGTTTACCCCACTATCTAGAAACTCACCCATTCACACCTGCCCAAATTGTTGCACTTCTTTTTGCCGCAGTGGATAGACACACCCGTCTCCTTCCTGCAGCCGCACCCATGAGCCAGATAATGAGCTGCTGCTGGAAGTTTTAAAGTTTGCTAACGTGTGAAAAAAAAAAAAAAACACAAGAAAACAACTATAAACAACTTTTATAGAAAAGATAAACCCCAAAGGTGTTGTTTGGAGAAACTATCCCAGGCAGACAGACAAGAAAAGTGATATTCTGAGCGGTGCTACATGCTAAGCTAACAATACGATACGAGTGTTTGAGAGCAACACAAAAAGGTCAAGCTCTTGTATCTGCATCATGAAGTTGCAAACCTCCCAGACGACATAGGCTAACGCTAGCTGCTATTAGCTTGATGGAAAGCCCAATGACGGGGTTCTCTCGGTTCAAGCTCCCCCCTGGAGTTGCAACACACGACGCTCCACTGCCTGATTGACTGAATAAATACTGAAGCAACAAAACAACAAACCAGTACCTGAAAGTTGGCCCAGTTCTTCACACTATTACACCCCAAAACCAGCCTGAATCCTCGATCCAGCAAAGGATAGATCCACGCCTTTGTGTTATTTACACAAAAGGCTGACCCTACTGTGTGAATGTCGGAGCAGAAATCCAGACTGGTGGCAGCTAACTCTGGACGCTGGTTATATTGGACGTGACATCAGCCTTCGACACTATGGATCACATTGCTGTAACTAATAGACTGGGAGACGTGTTTGGCATTTTTACTATTTTTATCAACCAGGTTTATTTAGATGGTGCCCCACTGTCTTGTGAGATGCCACAAGGTTCAGTTTTAGGCCCGATCCTTTTTAAAATTGTATTTATACCCTGTGGCGGACATCCTAAATTGCTATTAAATGTCATATCATCTTTATGCTGACGATATACAATTGTATTGCTCATTTCAAGCATCCAAGATGTACAAACTGTCTGAACACAGAAAACTGTATGTCAGAAATCAAACAATGGCTGGACAACAATTATCTGCAGTTAAATGCAAGCAAAACAGAAACTCTTAGCATTTCCCCTGATGAAAATAATCCTGTAATCAGGCAGCAGGGCGCTTTGTTAGCTCCTACCATGAAAAGTAGTCTCACATATCTGGGTGTCATCACTGACAGTTCCTTGTTTTTTGATAAGCATTGTAAATGTCCCTTCACTGCACACACTCCGTAGAGCCATTTAAGACATTAACAAAGACATTTTTATTCCTTTGTTTATTGTGCTTTAATTGTTTTGCCCTTCTGAACCTCTTTGTGATGTATAGTCTGTGGAAGGTGCTATAGAAATAAAATGTTACCCATATTTCTGCAGATTTGACATATAATTTTTACACATTCTTGCAATTATGCAAATCAGAGCTAGCACAAATATAAAACATACGCGGAACAATGAGAGAGATTCTCCCATAACTTTCCTGCTGTTTTGAAGTGGGTGTGCTGCGGGCGAGTCGTTCCTGCTGGAAATGCAGCCAGTCAAAACTTTCCAGCACGCACAGAGACGCGTCTGCGTTCATTTCGCTGACAAATGTGGAGACGCATAAACCGCGACCAACAAAGCAGCCTCCAAGACTCAGTGAGCGCCGTGCAGAAGCCGGGGATCTGATGTTTCTGCTGCGCTTGGAGGAAGTCTGCAGCTCCAAAGACATTACAGTGGGTGTTTATCCTCAGAGGCAGCTAACAGAAGCCTCTACCTGTCAGTACCATACTCCCCTCTGCTGGGATAGTTAAGCCCCAAGCGACGCTGGCTTTCTCTCACTGCTGCCTCCTGGAGCATTGTGAAATCAGTCGTCAGTGAAGACGAAACCCCTACCCTCCCTAAATTGTGTCTCCCCAGCCTCTACTCATCTCATCTTTCTTTTTCATTTGTATTGATCCACTCGAGGCTTTATTCCACTGGTTAGGTCAGTACAATTGACCAAGATTCTTTTCCACTTCAGTACTGAGCCCTCTTGCATTGTCCCCCCCCCCCCCCCCCCCCCCCCCCATTTTTACATTTATTCCTCTGCTCCGCCGTCCTTAGTGACTTCTTTGTTTGTGCATTTTTAACGTTAATCATTTCCTCGTTGTTATTTCGGCATGCTCCTTCTCCTCACTGTCTCCCCTTGCAATTTCTCCGCGGTCACGTTTCACCCCCCCTTTTCTTCTCTTCCTCCCTCTCCTCCCTTCCCGACTGCGTCTCCCCTCTCAGAGCCCCCCTCCAGAGACGCTTGTTCTATTTGTAGCCACTGAATGAGGAATTGCAAATCATGTAGTATTCAGCTTCATGGCTGATGGTAACAGTAATCATAACCGTCCCTATGTGTTAGGGTTCCTGTTTTATAGATAAATGCTTATCTGATCTCCTGATTTCCTAAATAAACCTCTAAAAATGTTTGATTTTTACAGAAATTGTTTAAAAAAACGTGTATTTCTAAATACAAAAATTTAGGCGTTTAACATTTGCCTGCTGGCTGTAAAATTCTACATTTTGAGAATAACAATAGACAAATCTGCGCTTCTCAAACTTTTCAGCCTGAACCCCCTCCCCCCTTTTAGAGCAAATTAATGTATCTAAGGCAATCTGGCACTTTTTACCAGATCTGTAGAGTCAAGAAATCCCTCAAATCAAACTTGTCTGACAACATGAAGTAGGCTTAAGGACCTCGAAATGCAACACCACGCCCTGATTTAAGGGAATTCAAGAACTGATGAGAAACAAAGTCACAGACATTTCTCAGTCTGGATTTACAGAGCCAATGAGAGCCATCATCCACACATGGAGAACACATGGAACCGTGGAGAGAGGAAAAAAATAGCCTCTGTGGGATCGTTCCAAGGTCAAACCACTGCTGACCCAAAAGAAGATGAAGGACCCACTGCACATTAACCAAAAAAATAAATAAAGATCCACTGTAATGATCTCCAAGAGCACAGGGAAAGTATTCTGTCGACTGACGACGTAAAAGTGGACCTTTTTGGAAGCTCTGTGCCCTGATGTAAATCACAGCGCCAGTCAGACACGGGGGTGGTAGTGTGATGGTCTGGGGCTTCCTCGCTGCTTTATTGATGGAAGCATGAATTCTGCTCACTGGCAGAAAACGCTGAAGGAGGATGTCTGGCCCTCAGTTGGACCTTAAGCTCAAGAACACTTTGGTTCTGCAACAGAACACTTATTTACATTTTTAAACCCATAAAAGTAACGGGTGCAAATAAATGAAGAGAAACTCATTACATTACACAGATTTGTAAAGAAGTAAGCACACATTCAGAGGTTTTCTACATTTTATCGAGCAGTGACACCTCCTCGTGATTGGGCCTGGATGTCAGGAACACGTCTAAGTCCAAAGCTATGGAGGAAATAGGCTCCTCCCACGCTGTTACGTGAACGCCGGCTGTAAATAGTTTATTTTCTTTGCCCTAACAACTTAGTTTAAGTTAGAATAAATACAAGTAATTTATATTTTCATCTTATAGTGTACTATGTAACATAAATGTAAGGCCTTCTGGACATATTCTGCATGCTTATTTACAGCATTTTTGTTAAACACCAAAGTTGTTCCCTCTGTAAGCGACTGCTCATCATTTTATTGGCATGAACCTAAACAAAAGGAGACTGTAAATCCTCCAGGCTTCAACTCAAAGCGAATTCATCTCGGCTCATGCACACAGTTGCTTTAAAGGCATCGTTGCTGCCATCAGGTATGAGTTGGGATTTCTAGAGCTCACATAAAATATGGATCAAGTTTGCGTGCTCCAACCAAAAATACCAGTCTGTTGGAAACCCTTATTGAGCGCGGGAACGACGTTTAAAAATCCGACTCGTAGTGTCAGGTCATCCGGATAATCAGAAAAGTAGATAAATATGGATTCATAAAGATGAAGTGGAAAAGTTTTAGGTGAGAAGCTGACTCTTAGGATCTACCCAGATCTAGTGTGTGGATGGAAATGGGGAATGAGCCTCTAATGTCTGAAAGTGTGTTTGACAGAAAGACAACTCTAGGTAATCAATAAGCACTGACTGATGTTGGTGGGTGGGTGATGGTGAGTTGTATTGTAACGTGCTTTGAGGTGATCAATAAGACTTGAAAAGTGCTACATAAATGCAATCCATTAGGCATTTATCTGATCATTTATTTAGTTTCCCTGGCAGCTGGATCCAACAATAACAACTATTGGTTTGGAGGAGCAGGAGAGTGGCTTCAATATGCTGTTCCTTGGCATTCCAGTATTCATTCCTCTGTAATGCATTTTGTTGGGGATTTACGCGTAACTGTGAACTGTAGGGAAAATTATACAAGCTTCTTTACAAATAGAAATCTGAGAAGAGTGAGTATTTTTAAACAACTTTTCACTGCAATCACAGCTAAAAGTCTTTTGGAACAAAGCATCTTAAGCATTTAGGTTGGGTAGACTTTGACTAGGCCATTTGGAATAAAATGTAGGAAAATTTAAACAAAATAAAACAGGAAAATGGAAACTAAAAGCAAATATTAATCTAGTGTTGATTGTCTTGGCTGGCTCATGGAAGGATTGATGTGAACCTTTTCTGTTCAATAAATGACCATTATGAGTGAGCCTTTATTTCTGCTCACGCAGAAAAATAAAGGTCATATAGGCTGCAAGCAGTCCTGGCGTCAGCTCATTACAGAGGAGGGAGTGGCTGAAAACCGACGGGGGGCGCTGACCTGACGTATGGTAGAGCGAGCTAACAACAGAGCACAAATCAGACGCGCCAATCTGACAGGCCCAACAACGTACGATCAACAGCCACATTGCCAGCAAATGCAAACAATAGCAACAATAACAATCATAACCAGCTCTTACCTTTAGTAGAGTTGCAGCCTCCTCACTCCTGACGAGTGGAACCTTTTTAACAGCATCTCCTTCCATTCATCTTAAAAATGTTTTAAATTCTCAAATGCCAGCTGGTTGAGATGGGCTTTCCGTCTATGTAACATGCTGCGTCTGTGCTCTGTAAATACCTTCTGTAACGTGGAGAAGGAGTTTTCGCACATCGCCGTTGATGCCCCAAATGTTAGCGCGTGTTTGAACGCGGTCATAACCGCTGGCGTGACACTGAAATCCTGGGACTTCTTTGCAATAAGTGGGCTCAGAGTTAGCTTCTCTTTGTCCTGGCCAGTGTATCTGCTTTTCAGGAAACCATGTCTGCGTTTGTTAGAGCCACTGGTGGTTTTACTGTGTCGGCCTCCACTAAAGTCTCACTGCCAGGTATTTTCCATTGCGCTCACTGAGACACACGTCCATTTCACCCAAAGTAGTCGATAATGGCAAATGTTAAAAATGTTGAATGTCCACTTCACACTGCCCAAGGCTTCCACTCACCACGTAGTCACCAGCGTCCTGGTGGCCGGCCGCTGTCATTTTGGAGGAGCATGCCTGCAAGGAAAACACAAGTCCACATCTGCTTGTTGTGAATATTCAAGCCAGTCCCTCTCGCTGAACCAATTAGCCAAAACCTACAATTTACAATCATTATTATGCTGTTGTTCCTTCGGAAACTGCCTGATATGAATCCCAAGTGGCTTGTCAACTCCAAGGTTCTGCGGTACTCCATGGTGCTGCGATGGCGGGTTCTCCGCTCGGTGCTCACAGGCTGAGAGCTCCAGCGGCCGGGGGGGGGGGGGGGGGGGCAGTTCACTCTCCTCACTGCGGTGCTCTTCCTCAGACCGGCAGGTACTCCTCAGTCTCTCCGGTGCTCCCGCTGCTGCTGCCGGCCGGTGTGGATGCTGATAATGGAGCTTCTGACTTTTTCAGCCATTTGGGAACGTCCATCTGTCTCAATGAAAATATGTTAGCTCACGCTCAGTTTGTTGTTTCTTCTTCATGTGGCGGTATGAAGCACCGACATCTGACCACATAACGTCAACTGCTTGATGGATTCAAGGACAACTAGGAACTTATTTTAACATGAACAGTAATTTATCTAAATTTAAATTACTGTTGAAAAAGTGAGTGGAGTTTTCCTCACTGTAGGCTGAAAACAATATAAAAATAAAGTAAAATAATACATTTTGACTGAGGGGGCGGGACAGTCCAGGTGAGGGGCAACGCCCCCTCCTGCCCCCCCTTGATGCCGGGACTGGCTGCAAGTGATTTTTTTCACTGCACTGTCCGTTCAGAGCGTCTAATCACCTCAAACTTTATATAAACACTTTATAATGCTTTAACATTAAAGTTTACGGCTACACTGTTACAGATCAACATGTTTATGAATTATATCCTATTAGACAAATAAGTTTTCAATTTTGTGAACTAAAACTATTTAGACTTTATCACAGTTCTTTTTTACATATAAACACTAAACCAAAACTATATGAAAGTAATTTATCCATCCATGCAGTCATTTTCCGTACCTGCTCAATCAGCGCAGGGCTTGAGACAGAACACATCCTGAACAAGCCTCCAGTTCATCCCAACATGACAGAGACGAGCAGGAAAGACGGCCGTCCTTGCATAGACACACTTCTAGGGGTATTTTGGAGGGATCAATTGATCTGACATGCGTATTTCTGGGACTGTGGGAGGCGTAGAACCCAGAGGGAACTCGTATGCATGCACAGGGGAAAAGATGCAAACTCTTCCCAGAAAGGCTCTGGCCAGGATTAGAAACCAGCACCTTGTTGCTGCAAGGTACCAGTGCTCACAGGTTAGAATGACAAAAAGCATGAAAAAGATGTTTAAAGTGAAAATCAAATCTAACTGTAGAGGAGTTGAATACTGGTATGTAAGATATGTGGCTTTTTGTAAGCTGCCTCAGCCAGCTGACAGGTACTGAGCAGCAACAGGTGGGGAAGGGGCAGCAGTATTTTAATCTATGCTCTGTACACCCCAGGACTTTCCCTGGCATCTTATTAAAAGTACTTTAAACGGCAATAGGCTGATTGTGCAATAGTAATGTTGATAAATTCTTGTTAAAATATCGGTATACCTTACTGTCGGTAACCGGCCTTTGCATATTTACAACAAAATAATCCACAAGAGCATGTTAAACACTTTCCTGAGTCATTTCTCTATTTTCCACACAATATTTAGACTAATTTGTGTTGATTTCTTTGTGTGTGGATCTCCTGCATTGTTATCGACATACAGTGTGAGGTCCTTGCCAATGGGCCAATCTGAATTGTTTTTATTGATAGAAATATTGACAAGTTAAATCCTCCTTGATCTTCCCAGCCTTCTTCTCTGCCTGACATCACACACAACGGTAACCTTAGCCAGCATCTTCCGTTGAGTTGTAATCAGAATATTTATGGAGGATTTACAGTAACGTATGGGTTTTATGTGTTTCCTGTATTCTCCATTTCTCTGGACTCAGATGGTTCTGAATGTGTGCCGAGCATCAAAGTGTCTGTATGGTAATTAAATTTTTTAAACTTTTTATCCCCTTTTCTTCTCTTTCCCCCCTTCCCCCTCCCAGACTGGCAGGTTGCTACGCTAGCCCTGTTGCTCGGGGGCGGAGCCTTGGTGCTGATGTCATTCCTAGTCGCTCTGGTCGCCGTGTGCATCGGCACAAGGCGGCGGTTCTACGCTCCTGTTGCCTTCATGCTCTTTGCGGCAGGTCAGAACACACATATTCTCAAACACACACTGCTGGAGCTCTGGGTTCAAAGCAGAACACTATCCGTTACCTTGACATAAAACTTTTTATGTGAACGGCTAACACAAAGTGGTGAATAACTCTGAAGTGGCAGGAGGTGGACTGTTTTCCACTCTCTGAGTAAAGATACTTTTGAAAACTTTGCGTCATTTTCATTCGGCTTCACAAATATTCACCTCTGTTACATCAAATCCGAACAAAACATGCTGAGGGTCGGGTTTGTAACATGAAACATTTCAAGGGGGCTACTACAGAAACACTTGCACACATATTTGTGATTTCCATTAATCTGTGCTGCTTAAACCGAGTCCTGTCCCTGATGCTGACCTTGCCATGCCTAACTAGGTTTTCAGTAGCAATTAGGCAGGGCCTAGGTCCCCAGAAGGCCTATCAAGCTTGGCATCGCCAGTGATTTTAACATGAAAGGTCCCAATACAGTCAAGAAAACTGCTAAAGGCAATTTTCATAAGGTAGTTGAAGTCTAGCGGGTGGCCATTCAAATGAACTCACACGAAAGTCCTTATTTCCTCATTTAACCCAAGCAGGACTCACCTGGAGTCTCAGAGTCGCAGTTTTCTGCTTTCACGCGCTTTAGAGAAAATGATATTTTTATGATGGAGCTTGAAATGTGGCGTCACGCCTGTCTCTGACGTTCCCAGCGTCCCCCTCGCATGGAGACACAAACGACCAAGCTTCTCACTTTACAAAACAAATGGGGAAGCATTTAGTTTTGTTTTTAACCGTGAGGGGATTTGTGTTTAAAAAGCTGGATCTGCTGCTTAACTCTACTGTGCAAACTTTAGCGTGACTTCACCAAATTGGAGCTCGTCCTGACTTAAATGTGTGGCACAGATACGCTTAAAGCATAAACCCTGATTAGATTTTAATAAAAACGCTGAATTAAACACAACCACTGTTCTAATCTTCATTTTTTTAAATTTAACAGTTATTTTGTAGCTATACCACTGGATTTAGTTTCGTTCTTATATATAATTCAGTGTGAAATGCCTGTATTTGCGACTTCTTAGTGTGAGTGAAAACACAGTGCAGCATGCGTTCCTCTGATGGTTGTGTTGCTCTGTTACTGCTTTACAGTTTTCCTTGTGTTAAGCACAGCAGGATGTCTTACAACAGTAAGACTCAGCTGCCACAGCTAAACATGCTTTACCCATATAAAGCCGTTCACTTTTCAAACTCAGGGAATAACGTGTTACCTTGGTTACCGGAGCAATACTCAAACTAAATAGAACTGAGAGTAGTTTTAAAGGCCATCTGAAGTTTGCACTCACAATAAAGGTCAGCCTTAATGCACAAGGTCAGCAGCAGAGGAAAATCTGTGGCAGCGGGTATTAGAAGTAACTTTTAGTGTTCTCAGTTATTGTGTTGATCCGTCCTTTGTTGCCACAACAGCCTTAAGCCGCTAAGAGATGCCTCCAAAGCTCTGCAGTGGTATTCGGCAACACGCTGTCAGCTCCTTTTAGTTCTTCATGTAAGGATTCTGGCACTGGAGCTGATTCTGCTCACAATTCACACCCCTGTCCAGTCTCCACCCCTCTGCAATCAACTTCTACTGGCTTCACCTTCACCTGTCTTCACCTGCATATAAGCTCCGTCCAAGTTAGCCTCCAGTGCCAGATTGTCTCAAGCCACCCGTAAGAGCATTCCAGCGTTCCTTATTCTGCCTGTCTGTGTCTGACCCGATTCTGCCCTCCGTTTCCGAGCCTGCCTGTTCCCTGAGATTACCGGATTTCTGCCTTGCCCCTGCGATTATTCTGAGCTTGACTGTTTTTGGACCTGGACCGGACCTGGACCTGCTCTTCGGATTTCCCCTCTGTACTTCTGCTGGATTATTGGACTCCCCGTTACCGGACCCGGACTGCCCCTGGACAACGCCTCTGAAAAGTCCCTTACTGCCGGAGGGTCGCTCTACGGCTCCTGTCCCCGAACTCTCCCCCCTGTCTCTGGATGATTCTCTGCGCCCAGGCTCCTCTCGTCATCAGGTTAGTCTCTCAGTCTGCTCCACATTGCTAACCCGTCACTGCAGCCTCTAACCTGTCCCTCTGCCTCCAGGAAGCTCCAACCCGTTAGCGAGAGCTGCACGCTCTAGAGCCAACGCTGATCAACCCTGCTTTTTAATAAACATTGAAAACGTCACTGACCTGTCGTGGTTGAATCTTGGGTCCGAATCCGGTACATCACACTTAAATGTAGATCTGATTTATTCACAGAACAGGTCAAAGATTTGGAGATTTGGAGAATCTGACGGCCAAGTGTTTACATTTCCTTCTAAAAGAATTCAAAACCTTTGAACTTTACACATCTTGTGACAAAAACCACAAAGCTAAATGTATCTGGTTGGGCTTCTGGGTGATAGTCCAACACAAAGCGGTGTGTGAAAGCGTAACTAAAGGAGAATTACTCACAGATCTCACATTTCTTTTGTTAGATGGGAGGAAATCGTGAGAGCAGCTGTGAAGTGATGGAAATTTGGGGATTAAATCTAGATGTATCAGCCTTGTCTCCTCTTTCCTTCCACGTCACAATTCTGTGCTACATTTTGTTGGTCTGTCCCAATGAAATGCACCCAAGTTTGTGGCTGCAATGCGACAAAATGTGAGAAAGCCCAGCCGGGATGAAGACGTCTGCGAGACGCTATGAAAATGACCAGTTAAATGTTAGAAAAACCTTCCTACTGTGAATGGGTCGGCGTTCTGGACTCATGAATGCAAGGAGGAGATGTTCCAGTACCAAGACGGCTTCATAGCTCTCCCTTCTCCCTGGTCTCTCTGATCAAATCTCACATTTTTTGTTTTATCTGCTCAAATTCTGAGTCCAATTCACTGCCATGTGGTTGTGAAAATGTTTGCAGCTGTTCCTCAGATAGGGCTGTGAAAATAGGAAGGTTTGGATAAGGTGAATGTAATTTGAACTTCACTTTAGTCTTTATTTCGCCAAATTCTGGGTGGGGTGGGGATGCAGTATTAATTTAGGGATAAGTGCACTGGCTTTGCCTTTTTTCTTCTTTTTATACTTTACAGAAACAAGGGAAAATCCATCTTGCAGTGCTGTAAAAACGTATTTAAAATTCCCTTTTGTCCTTGTGAACACAGCGTCCTCCCAGTCAGAACACAGTCAGAAAACAAGCGACTTTCCAAATGTGCTTCTCTTCCTTTCATCTGAGACAAACAACCTTTGTACATGACACTTTAAATACCGAGCACAAAGACTAAATGTTCTCTTGATGAATGATTGATTTTGCAAATCAACATCCTCTTTGAGTTTTGTTTTTAACACCATCTGTGGTATATATTTGCCTCCGGTTCTGGTTTATTAGTGCCTGCATTTTCTGTTCCCCAAAAAGTGAACTCCAAACTGTTACTTTCCAAAAGTCACGCAAGGATACTAGCAAATTTCATTAAAGTCATCCGGTCCATGTCGGATACGTACGAGGAAACAACGGCTAATCCATGGAAAATAAATAATAAACATTTATTTAGTTATTTTAGTTTGATAACAATCCTATTTTGTCATATTTCATGGAAACCACCTGCCCAAGATAATAAAAATAGGTTGTATTACAAATAATCTGGTCATAATATCCATTTAAATTAAACATTGTTATGCCTAGAAAAGAAAACTAAGCTGATTGCAATCGTTTAAGTGCACAGATAGAAAATGGATGTAGGAAGGGACAAAACTGTGATGTGTAGGTATGAAATGGAGAGGAGAACCTGTAAAGGTGTGGGACGGTGGAACGAAACCTTTATTACAACCAGGCTCAGTGGGAGTTGGGGAGGCTGAGAGTACAGCAACGAAACAAACTCACTTAGAGCATTGTGCTTGTGTCCCGGAGGTTCTGGGTCAACTCCCACAGACCGCCACTCTGGGTCCCTGAGCAAGACCCTTAACCCCCGATGGCTCCCCGCACAGTGGCAGCCCACTGCTCCCCAAAGTGATGGGTTAAATGCAGAGAGCAAGTTTCACTGGAATGTACGTTACAATGATAATAAAGATTATTATTATTATTATTATTATTATTAGCCTCAGGATATTGTGGCATAGTTATAAAGTGTGGTGAAAAAAGTATTTGCCTCCCCTGCTTCTGTTTTTGTTTTTTTGTCACAGTTTAATATTTCAGATCATCAAACAACTTTTTAATGTCAGACCATGTTAACCTGGTTAACAATGTGTGCACAATGACATCATTTATGAAGAAAGTAAAAAGTTAGCTAGACCAACGTGGCACTATGTTAAAAAACTTTTTCCCCTGTTGTGATGGACAACGCAGGAAAACTGGGCTGCTCAAATAATTACAGACCTGTTGCACTTGCATATATACACTACCGTTCAAAAGTTTGGGGTCACATTGAAATGTCCTTATTTTTGAAGGAAAAGCAGAATAACTTTAAACTAGTCTTAACTTTAAAGAAATACACTCTATACATTGAATATGTGGTAAATGACTATTCTAGCTGCAAATGTCTGGTTTTTGGTGCAATATCTACATAGGTGTATAGAGGCCCATTTCCAGCAACTATCACTCCAGTGTTCTAATGGTACAATGTGTTTGCTCATTGGCTCAGAAGGCTAATTGATGATTAGAAAACCCTTGTGCAATCATGTTCACACATCTGAAAACAGTTTAGCTCGTTACAGAAGCTACAAAACTGACCTTCCTTTGAGCAGATTGAGTTTCTGGAGCATCACATTTGTGGGGTCAATTAAACGCTCAAAATGGCCAGAAAAAGAGAACTTTCATCTGAAACTCGACAGTCTATTCTTGTTCTTAGAAATGAAGGCTATTCCATGCGAGAAATTGCTAAGAAATTGAAGATTTCCTACAACGGTGTGTACTACTCCCTTCAGAGGACAGCACAAACAGGCTCTAACCAGAGTAGAAAAAGAAGTGGGAGGCCGCGTTGCACAACTGAGACAGAAGATAAGTACATTAGAGTCTCTAGTTTGAGAAACAGACTCCTCACAGGTCCCCAACTGGCATCTTCATTAAATAGTACCCGCAAAACACCAGTGTCAACACCTACAGTGAAGAGGCGGCTGCGGGATTCTGGGCGTCACGGCAGAGTGGCAAAGAAAAAGCCATATCTGAGAGTGGCCAATAAAAGAAAAAGATTAAGATGGGCAAAAGAACACAGACATTGGACAGAGGAGGACTGGAAAAAAGTGTTGTGGATGGATGAATCCAAGTTTGAGATGTTTGGATCACAAAGAAGAACGCTTGTGAGATGCAGAACAAATGAAAAGATGCTGGAAGAATGCCTGACGCCATCTGTTAAGCATGGTGGAGGTAATGTGATGGTCTGGGGTTGCTTTGGTGCTGGTAAGGTGGGAGATTTGTACAGGGTAAAAGGGATTCTGAATAAGGAAGGCTATCACTCCATTTCGCAACGCCATGCCATACCCAGTGGACAGCGCTTGATTGGAGCCAATTTCATCCTACAACAGGACAATGACCCTAAACACAAACTCCAAATTGTGCAAGAACTATTTAGAGCAGAAGCAGGCAGCTGGTATTCTATCGGTAATGGAGTGGCCAGCGCAGTCACCAGATCTGAACCCCGTTGAGCTGTTGTGGGAGCAGCTTGACCGTATGGTACGCAAGAAGTGCCCATCCAACCAATCCAACTTGTGGGAGCTGCTTCTGGAAGCGTGGGGTGCAATTTCTCCAGATTACCTCAACAAATGAACAGCTAGAATGCCAAAGGTCTGCAATGCTGTAATTGCTGCAAATGGAGGATTCTTTGACGAAAGCAAAGTTTGATGTAAAAAATATCTTATTTCAAATACAAATCATTATTTCTAACCTTGTCATTGTCTTGACTCTATTTTCTATTCATTTCACAATGTATGGCGGTGAATAAGTGTGACTTTTCATGGAAAACACAAAATTGTTTGGGTGACCCCAAACCTTTGAACGGTGGTGTATATATACACTGTAAGGTTTTTGAACAAGTTCTGCCAAAAATGTACAAAAATTGACAAAATGATAATGTCTACAGATAATTTATTCGGGTTCAAGCCAAACATGGCACTGGCATGTCCATATTAATTATACTATACAAGTAATTATACTAGTAAAAACTAATGATTTTATGCATTTCTTATATGCCTCTAAGGCTTTTGCGTTATACACACAAGCTAATGTGCTATCTCGGAAAGTTCTGATAAAGATAAATTGAACTAGTTTAAATCATACTGTACCTCACCGTACACAGTCTGCTTATGGTTAGGTGAATGTGGCTATAGTATGCACTTTGAGTGGTCAGTATGACTAGAAAAGCATTATATAAATTTAGACCATTTACCATTTTATCTTTTTACGTCTGTACTTTTTATGTCTTAAGTCCACAATAAAATGTATCTAAATTGATCTATCTGTAAACCAGATTTCTGAGGTTCTGTTTCACAATCCACCAGCCTGATTTCCGGTGGACCTCTCCAATCAAGAAGTCACTTAAATGATACCTTGCTGACTACAGGAAATAGGCTAGAAGATCTCAAAAAGCAACACACAACACCCCACGCTAAACAAATCCAAGAACAGACAAGAAGTAGATTCTTTCACATCTATCAGTTGGAGAGGGTTCTAACGCCCTTTATGAGGCTATTTTCTAACAAACCACATTAATTACAGCAGGAGAAAACATGGAACTGAAGTAACCCCTGTTTAGAAGTAGCCAACCTACCAAAATTACCCAACGACAACTCATCCAGGAATTCTCAGAGGAGGGAAGGAAGTTCATGATTCAACAATAAGAAAAAGACTGAGACAGTTCCAAGACCATAATGACTGCTGATCCAAACCAATGCAAAGGCCTGTTTCACATTAAAGTCTCTCCCAAGAACCTTTGGGAGAGTATTCTTAAAGAGCGTCAATTAGAGGATGCGTCCCCTTAGATTGTGCATAAAACTGACAGCAATTTAAAAACAGAACGCCATAATCTGTGGTAGGTCGATAGTTCAGGGATGCGTCACCATCTTCACGACACCATCTAATGTAATTGTTGGAGCCCTGAACATCCCGAAGGAGAATGTCTGGCTATCAGTCTGTGACTTAACTTCAAGCACATTTCACAATAAAAAAGTTAATTTTTGGTGTGGCAGGCTCAGGCTGCCTCCAGTGTGCTTCATTAAACAAATTCAATGGACCAAAATTCCTCCACGGTGGCGCAAAGCTCTGGACGGCAGTTTGTTTCCATCTAGGGTGGCAAAGCCAACTGTTAGGTCTAGGGGTAAATCATTTTTCACTGGGGGCACGGTTGATTAGAGATCGATACAGGTTTTTTAAGGCAGTTACCGATACTAATTGTTTTGGCATCAGTCTAACCGATGCTAGATATGTGCTGTCGTTTTTTTGGGCTGAGTCTTGAAGCCGATATAGCCTTTTCTTCCTCGATTTGCATGATAAAGATGACAATGATAACAAATGTTACCCGACTTGTGTTTAAAGCAGCTAATATTAACAGTCAGCTTCACACCGCAGTTTGAAAGGTACACCGGACAAACCCGCGTCACGACTCTTACGGCAGCGCTTTGTTCGCACTTAATGAACGTGTCCCAGTGAGAACAGAGCTTCTTTAGTTCAGTGGGGAGAAGGAGGATGAAAACACTGGCCGCTGCAGTGTATGGACATTATTTTACGTAGCGTTAGATGCTGTACGCGTAGTGTTTTTATGTGCATACATGATTCTCCGTGGGAACGTGCACACGCAGCTCGGCAGCTGTAGATCAGACGTGGGTTTTACACAGTGGAAAAGGAGTCCTATGCCGACTGTAAGCGGCTCCACCGCCATTTAAAAAACTAACGTTGAAACGCTAATTTCAGTGGCAGAGCAAAAGAGAAAGTTAAAAAACCAGTCTAATGACTTCTCCAGCCCGTTCTCAGATGGAACACACACACCGTTGTTCCCTCCCACTCAGACAGAGGCAACTTTTAAAGGCCAGATCAGCTAAATTAGACAGTTAAAACTACGTTAAAAGTTGAAAACGTTCCCTTGTTGTTGTTGGCGCTCAGTCTTACATTACCAGCTGCTCTCTGCCAGGGAGGGCTGGTGTTCTCAAGGCGTGGGGGCTGGATGTGTTAATGGATCGCCGAACGCCTACATGTATCGGCCGGCCGATGTACACGTCGACATCTAATTTGGATAGCTTTTTTTCCCCATAAAGAAATAAAACCTTCATTTAAAACTCCTGTTTTGTTTTAAGTCATCCTTTTCTGGAAGAGAAATATGATGATCTGAGACATTTAAGCGCAACAAAATAGTCAAAACAGAAGAAATCTGTAAGATTTCTAAGATTTGTTGACTTAAATAGCAATACAGCTAATCAAATCGCAGAAACTCAATAAATTTAGGCATCTAGGTGTAGTGAAGATGAGTTTTAACCGAGCATCAGTACGAAGAAGAAAGAGAATCTCAGTGACGTTTAATGGGGCATGGCAGCTGGTGCCAAACGAGCTTACATTAGTATTTCAGAAACTGCAGAGCTGATAGGATTTGTCACACCCCTGCATCTCCTGGGTTTACATAAAATGGCTCTAAAAAGAGAAAAATATCCAGTGAGGGGGAGTTGAGGCCAGGTTACTTAATATAACTTCTCCCACGATAACGACGAATAACTACAACCAAGATTTGTGGAAGAGAAAGAGGGCTTTAAGGAGCAGGGGACCACTGCTGCTGCTGGCAGCTAAAAGCAGAAAACGCAGGCTACAGCTTACAGAGCCTCACCAAACTGGAGCCATAACAGACTGGACCGGCCAACATTCTCTCAATACAGCCTGGATACCGTCTGCAGCATTCAGACAGTAGAATTTTGTGGAGACATCAAAGCACTGATCCCTCCTGATTTGTATCAACGGCAGACTGGTGGTGGCTGTGGAATGGCATCATGGATATTTTCTTTAAAATTGGTTAAGCTCCACAGCCTACCTGCGTATTCCATGTCTTTATAACCACAGTCTTCCCATGTTACATCCAGCAGGAGAATCTAAAGGATCTTAAACTAAAATGTTTTTTAGCGTGACAGTGGACTCTATTGGCCTCCCAGCCATAGAGCATCTATGGTACGTAGATGCATGTTATCACTGTTGAGCTGACAAATTTGCAGCAACAGCTTTCATGTCAATATGGCCCAAAACATCTGAAGAATGTTGGATGTCATTTGTCTGTCACAAAGCATTCAGGCGGTTCTGAAGGCAAAAGGAGGTCCAACCCAGTATTTGCTAGATGTACCTAATAAAATGTGTGGTAAGTGTGTTTACACAAACAAGGGTGGGTTTTAAGTAGTGTTGCACCGATACCGATACCAGTATCGGACGGGGCCCCGATCCAGCACTAAAATGGTGGTATCGGTATCGGCGAGTACCAACAAATAGGGCACGATACCATTATGATGTTTGTATGTCACTTGAACGCAGCCTTCTCTCTCCCGACTAGTATTATACATGTTCATGAAAGTTCACGAATGTTGCACTATTTTGGCCTTTGAGAGCCAAAAGTTTATTCAACTATTGTCACCCATTCCAGGTAGGCAATGAAAAGTTCTGCTACCCTAAGTAGTATGCAGTTCTTCATATATACACACACACATCAATTTCAAACAGATAGTATCGGTATCGACCAATACTGCACAGCCAGGTATCGGGTATCGGTATCGGGGCAAAAAAATGGCATCGGCGCAACACTAGTTTTAAGTCTTTAAAATCAAAAATTGAGTTGTTGATTGCTATATTCCACAATTTGCAGCAACCTATAGATTGCTCCTGCCTGAAAACAGCCACCATAATTCTGATGCCCGTCTGAGTGATTACCAGCCTGTGGCTCTGACACCAGTAATCATGACAGGCATGGAGAAACTGGTGCGACATCATATTAAGACCCTCATCCCACCAACACCACTTTACGTACAGGTCCAGCAGGTCCAGCGATGATGCTGTTTCCATAGTCCCCCAGATTGTTATCAGCCACTTGGAGAAACCAAGCACACATGTCAGGGTGTTGTTGTCTTTTCACCAGCTCTGCATTTAACTTCATCAGCCCCAGCAGACGGATCAATAAACTGCAGAAGCTGCAGTCGGGAACACTCTTCTGTCTGTGGATTAAAACATTTTTCAGAAAGAGACCTTGGCATGTCAGGATGGGCATCTCCAAATCCTCCACCATTGTTTTCAATACCAGCGTGCCTCCGAGCTTTGTCCTTAGTTCACTTCTGCTCACATTGCACACACATGACTGTGTTGTCACTAAAAGCTCCAACACAACCATTGTGCGACTGATTAGCAACATTTCTGGAAATTAAGATCCACACTGACGCAGAACAGCAGATCACAGAAAAGCAGGAGAAGTATGTCACAAACTTCAAATTCCCCGGGTTCCATGTTTCAGAAGACCTGTGCTAGACTACAAATACCACCTACATCATCAGAAAAGCCTCTTCTTCCTGAAAATACAGAGGAGGAACAATCTTCCTTCAGCTGTTGAGAACTTCTATCACTGGATAACAGAGAGTGGCCTGACATAGGGATGTACAGGGTGGATTGCCAGCTGTCCCACAGCAGAAATGTAAAAGCTGCAGCGGGTCACGAAGGCGGCTCTGGTTCCCACTTCAGCACCTGAAGGATTTCTGCTCAAGTTGTCTTTTTTTGATGGGACCAAAAGATCGTGAATGACCCGAGACATCCAGGACACACTCTATTCCCAACCCTCCCCTCTGATGGACTGAGAGTAATACAAGCCCCACCATCAGACTTAAAAACAACTTCTTCCCCAGAGCTGTGAAAGGATTGCTGCAGGAACCACGGTCTCCCCAGTGCTTCCTCATCCTCTCCACACACAAACCCATCTAGATGAATGAACACAAAAGCAACAAGAACAGACATAAAACACAAAAAACAAACAAACACAGAAATGCTACCTTTTCGGCATTGTCTTTAACAACCTTTCATTGTACCAAAGTACGCAGTGACAATAAAGCTTCTTGAGGTAGACAACCTAATGTGGCCCGAGCTGGGCAGTCCATATCCATTTCTTCACACACTAAATTACTAGCTGTCTCTTTGCCACCTCAATAATAGCACTCAACTAAACTAAATCCCTGATTGTTCTGCTTATTTATGTGAATACTGAGGTCAGTGTGACATTGTACTTGTACTTTAAAAATGATGTCTTGTTTTTACCATGTCCATCTCCTCTAGTTGTCCTCCAGGCCTGCAGCTTGGTCCTCTACCCCATCAAGTTCATCGAGAGCATCAACCTGCGGATCTATCACGAGTTCAACTGGGGCTATGGGCTGGCCTGGGGAGGCACCATCTTTTCCTTTGGCGGGGGAATCCTCTACTGTCTCAACCCCAAGAGCTACGAGGACTACTACTAGCTCCAACTAATGCTGGGGCCTTCACAGCTACATGGTGGCGAAGAAGTAGACAGGGGTGGGGGAGGTTGGGTATAGTTTTTAACAGCTGATTTACCTGCATATGTTGGAAACACATTGACCCAAATGTAGTCAGAAGCTTTGTTCCTTGGAAACCAAACGGATGGTCAAGATATTACTTTTCTTGCCTCTTGTCAAAAGAATTGTGATTGTTTGATGCAAATTCGGAGCTGAACTGACTTAGCAGATTCATCTTGGCAGGGATTGGGCTGGTTTATAAATCGTTTAATGCTAAGACTTGTGAAACACGCTTCAGAAAACTACTGATGGTAGTCTCATCAAGTCTGCCTCTGCCCCTGGCTTCAAAAACCCAGGTTTTTGTCTCTGGTCATTACAAAAGTCTAGCATGTAGACTCCTGGATCCCTTCAAATCTGGTCACCCCAGCGTCCAGCTCCACCGTCAAATCTTCCGCTTGGTTAGTTGTGCCGTTCTTTCTTTTTCAGCATCCAGTGGAGTCCCTGAACATTGACAAGGTTGTGGAAGTGGATCAAATCCTCATAAGTTGTCGACAGACAGAGTCTTCCTGAAGGAAGATGAGGGCATAAATAAAATAAAGTAAGACACCCACTCAATATTCTGTTATCGACCCACTTGTCTGTTACCACGGCAACCCACAGGGAGTGCACATGCAGCTGTCATGATTGATTACCCATGGTCAGGAGTTGTAAGACAGTACGGCCCTCCGAGGCCTCCAAGCGTCTTCGATTGCCCATCGAGCAGAGTTTCTCCGACCGCCTGTCATCTGGTGTAGCGTTTCCCCTTCCGGTAATTCTCTTTGAGAAAACAGAGTGTTGTTGCTTATTATGCGCCATATTTTCAGCCCATCAGTGGTCAGGTTTACATGCACAACAGCCGTATTATAAAGGAGGAATGTCCTGAATGGCATCGGGTAATTACGTGCTCGTCTGATGGAGATCCCTCGGGGCATTCATGTCTCGTCTAATTTCCTGACTGCGTTTGGCAGTATTACTCAACCCAGATAGGGGTGAAAAGGATGCTCTGGCATAGTCGGCTGCAAAAAAACAATGTCTACACTCAAAAGTGATAGATTTGCTACATAAATGCATTCAAATGGGTATAGATAAAGGATGACGATTCAATATTTAGTCTTAGAGAGAACAGTTAGTTGGAGATTATTCAACTTTTCTTGTACCAAATGATAATTGGCTCACGTAGTACTTCAAGGTTCCAGAGACTATTCAAGAATTCACTCATCATTTCCCCCCCATCTGTGCCTTTCTCCAAGTTATCAACACATTAGGCTGTGACATCCTACGTTCAGGATATGTGCGAACAGGCAGATCAGGTAAAGGAAGAGTTGCAGGTCCTACAGGTGTTCATTCTGGTATGATGCATTGGAACTCGCAGGTTGGGTGTCATGTGTTCCCAAAAGGAAAATAATCCTCAATTTAAATCTAAAATATCTTGCCCTACAGGTAAAAAATGTTGTGATAGATAGATAGTATTCATGCCCTTCGGAGGTCTCCACATTTTTTCCTGTTACAACCTCAAACTTTGATATATTTTATTGGGATTAATTTTAATAGAGCATCGTAACGTAGTGCATAATTGTGAAAGGGTAAAAATACACCTATGGTAAAGATTGGACAAGTATGCCTTACATTCGTATTAACCCCACTTTGTTTTGATGCACTTACATAAAATTCTGTGTAACCAATTCTTCAGAACTCGACTAATTAGTGAGCCGAGTCCACTTGTGTTTAATTTAATCTCAGTATAAATATAGTTGTTCTGTGCAAGTGCTGTGACTGGGGTGGAGGTTCACCTTCCTGCAGGTCAACAAACCTGACATAAAGTTTGAGCTACAACTTAAATGATTTAGGTCAATGCATGTTCAAGTGTTATAATGGCCCAGTCAAGGCTCTCCTTTCAATCTGACTGAACTAAAGGTGTTTTGTGAAGAAGAATAAATAATGTGCCAAGCTGGTAAAAACAAATCTCAGCCTGAATTGAAATGCATGCAGAGGGAATTTCTGAATGTGTTCACATGACAAAGCAGATCTCAACTTTGAGAAAAACTTTGCAATTACGGGAATCTATCGAGTTTTTAAAATGGAGTTCTGCCGTGAACGTATGAGTAGTTAATGGCCTACTTGTGGTGCATAACTCTTTCAGTCCATTGCTTTAGGTATTTACACTTTTTAACAGAGGCTAAATCTTACACAGTTCAGTCGTCTGGGGTTCTCTTGTTGTATTTCAGACTGGGAACTGTGAAAATCTGACTTGCGAGTATGAATAGAACATGCCAACTGGGGACCTTGAGCCCTGGCTAGGTTTGCTTGTCTCTCTGGCTAGCTATCAGTAAAGATTTTATATTTCTTATGCTGTTTGTGGCGTAGAAATATTTACATCAGATTTTATCAGTTTTATTTTAGACTCTGAATTTGAGAATTTAATCAAAGGCAGTCTAGGCTCACAAAAAACAACAACTGCAAGATAACCATTTAGTTTAGCAACAATACCCTATGGCAGATGTTAGCTTTAGCATAGTTGGCGGCTAAGGGTTAGCCAGTTGCAGCATTTTCAGAGCTCACAAATCATTCCTATCTTGGCTGACACGCAGTCAGAATTTCTTTTTTCTACCTTTTCTCCACACAAACAATTTAACCGTGATGGCTACTTCTTGAAAGCTTATTTGGTAGAGTATTCTCAGCCAGACCAACTACAAGTCTTTATTAGCCAACACTTGGCCTCACTTAGACTCAGTAGACGGACAACGTGTGTGAATAGACAAATGAAAAGGTCTATTCCTGTGTGTATCTAAGCGTGGCTGCTGACTCAGACTGTTCATAAGTTGTTCCTACTGATAAGTTCAGACTATGTTCCCAGGACCCAACTCCTCCTCTTGTCAACTGGTAAATGTCAGGAATGGGCACACAAATCAATATGTAGTTTCTAGTTGAAGACATTGTGAGACGTATCTAGTTGTTGAGAGAAGGAAAATGTCACAATCAATCGAGCCAAGGACACATATTGGTAGAAAGTAAGTCTGGTATTTTACTTCAGTGCCCCATTGCATTACAGAAATAATCATCTGACAGTGGTAGATTTGTCTCGGTTCCCCTGCCTCCTAATCTTGGTCTGATATTTTTATTCAAGTTGTCATATTCTCTTTTATTTATTGATTTTATTCGATTTATTTTTCTGTCATGTATATGTCTTTTTATGATTGTACACCACCTTTTCTTCCGGTTCCTTACCAGGACATTTTCACTTGCTTATTAGTAACCAGCTCCTTTTTTTTTATTTTTACAGGGAAAAAGTATTTGTCCCCTTACAGATTGCAGGAAATGCAGCTTTATAATGGTGGTTTCATTTATTAAAGGAAATCAAGCTATCCAAACCAACCTGACCCTAGGTGAAATAGGCTGTAGTCGTTTTCTCTAGCCTCACTCAGACCTGATTGTGGCTTGACCTCTACAATCAAGAAATTAGTGAAATAGAACCTGTATGACAACATGTAGGTGTTTGACCAAGCAGGTCAAAAGATCTCAAAACACAATAGCTAATACCTCAAGCTAAATAAATTCAAGCTATATTCCTAGCTTGAATCATCAGGCTTGAAAGCCTGGCGTGACATTAAGCAGATACATCATGCTTGAAAGCCCTCCGACGATGCAGAACACTGAGAACAATTCTGCAAAGAAGAGATGGCTAGAAGTCCTTTATTTTAAAATGGCTTTTTGTATTTACTTTGGTTATCCTTCTATGAAAGAAGCTTTTCTTTTAGATCTAAATGATCCAAGTGTGAATAAAAAGCAATAGCAGAAGAAATCTGTAAGGAGGTAAATACTTTTTCTCAACATTGAGGTAAACACAATGTTACTTTTGGTATTTAGTTTTTTCAGTGAACAGTCAGAGGTACCAAGGATTTCTACTACACAGAAGTATCTAATGAAAGAGAAGATTGTATTTGATTATAATATTTAATGTTTAATGCACTACAGTACCTAAGTTGGTATTCTATAGCATCTGTGCTATCTTTGTCTAATTTTTTTACCCCATATTGTGCGTTCTCACATTTTGTATCCTTGATTACTTTCCTTTCTTTGGCAACATTTTTCTCCACCCCATTCTCCAGGTGTGTGGGGATTTGAATGCAAAGCAGCTCTTCTGCGGATATTTGGTGATTCAAGTAGTGTCTTTCATTCGCTGTCCCCTTCATTGTCACATATTTACCGCAGAGCTGTCAAGGAACCATCATCCAAAAATAGGATCCAGGCCGACTCCCTAGCCACCCAAACAAATAAAGGACTTGGAAGGCAGCCATGTGCTTCAAGGAACTGACAGAAGTCCATTCACTTTATGTCAACGAGCGTAGACTCCCCTACATATGGAGGGCGTCTACAGTGAAAGGTTTGTACATTGTACAAAAAACACTCGTCGTTATTTTTCAATCCATTGAACGTGTTGAAGTCCTTTTTAATATCATCCTATGTACTTTTCTTTCTGATACAGCTTAGCCCATATCCAGACTAACGCAGTTATTTTGTAAAACCAAAATGTTTTTTTTCTGTTTGGACTTTACGTCTTCATGCAAACTGAGTTCTCAGTGGAAAAAAAACAGCCCTTTTATGGTAGAACTACACTTTTCTGGATGTTATTTTAAACAATTTTTCATCTGTAGCACAACTCTGCGTCTACTGTGTCTCTGTTGGATAAAAAAAAGAAAAAGCTGTGATATATTTTTTGCCAGCAGGTACCGGTAATATTGACAACAGCTCAAATTTCAAAGGAAGGTCCTCAGTATGGCTATATCAGTGCCAGACGGAAGATTCTCACATCAGATCAGAAAAAACATCCTCAATGCTGTTGTGGTTTACTTTGCATATTTTTAAAATCTCTGGACAACCAGTCCACACCTTTACAGATTTTAAAAAAACTCTACTTTAATAAGCGTCTTTAAGAATCTCATTTCAGATAGCTGTTTGGCCTAGTAGATAAGCAAACTTTACCATTAACATTTTCTTCATTGGAAATCAGCTCAGCGGGGGGGGGGGGGGGGAGACTATTAATCAAATTAGTCATTTATAAACTGTTCCAGCAACAAAATGCACTCCTTTAGTTTATTTATTTAGTATCTGGTTACATTAAAAGTTTTTTCAAGGTGCTTAACAAGAAAAACAAGGTTAACTAACTTGAAGTGCACAAAAAATACACAATAAATCAAATCCATACAAAAGCAATGTGCAGTTGGTTTTAGAGAATCTTTAGCCAAGCACTGCTTTATCAATGCTGGGGATCTTGTCTAATGTTGATGTTATCGTAACCTGCCGGCACAGCGTAGGTACAACAATAACTTTAAAAGCAGTGTTTATTGGGTTATTTTTGCCAACCTTAATTCTGCCTTTCCGTTCTCCAGGCTTATGAACGTTCAGCTTCTTTTATTTTTATACTTTATTTGCTATGACAATAATTTTTTTTAAAACAATCAGTTAGCTTCTGATTGTGCCATTAAAGCTTAATAAGGGTGTTTTGGTAACGAGTTGCCCCTCACATTCTAACGGACTCGGGGTTAAAATGTGCTTTGGTATATTATCTCTACATAAAAGTTGTGAGGATAGCCTGATGCTTATTAATGTTTATACGCTTTGTCCCAAACCGAGGCTTCCTGATGTATTTTCAAACTCAGGAAATTGCTACAAGTACATGTTCATATTCCTTGAACATTTCCACATTGTCTGTGCACATCAGAAGACCTACAGTTTTGCAGTCAGACTGAATGGAGAGCATCTGCACTCAACGTTTGATCTGGACTTTGACTGGTCCAATTTAGGTTGTTGTCTTGTTGGACGGTGAATTTCCAGCAGCCTTTGACAGGTTTTCCTTCTAGGATTATCCTGTATTCAGATCCAGCCATCCATCCTCACACTGACCAGCTTCCCTGTGTCAGCTGAATAAAAATAAAGAAGTCCCCAGCATGATGCTGCCACCACCTTGCTTGACCATGCATGTACAGGATGATGCAGAACACCCTGAAAAGTTGGTTTACCATGCATCATTTTTATTCCACTTAACAATTTTGCACTACATTATGCTGATCTATCATATGAAAAACCAGTTAAATATGTTGAAGCTGGTGGTTGTAGCGTTACAAAATGTGGAAAAGTTCAAGGGCTGTGAAGTTGTTCATTGTTAACCCTGGATTTAAAGCTAATCAGAATCAGAATCAGAATCAAGTTTAATCGCCAAGTAGGTTTGCACATACAAGGAATTTGACTTGGTGTTGATGGTGCAGACAGAAATAAGAATACAATAAAATAAAGTAAAATTGAATAAAATCAATATATATACAGAAGTAATATACATTCAGTGGACTGTGCGTTAATGTAACGCAGAAGCTTGTAGTCCTGAACGGGGGAGAGAGACAGTGTCTCTTTGACTACTTGAGTCAAATTTAAAGGAACCGTTTTCTTTTAAATTCTTACTTTGGTTGTAACAATGAGCTTCTGATTTGAAAAGAAACGGCAAATGCTTTCCTTTAATAGAGCAGGTCAGATTGGGTCAGTATGAATACAGTTATGTTTTTGTTTGAAAGAACAGGAAAAAAATGCTGTTTCCATATCCCTCCCGCACCCATATGATGTTAGATTCATTAGTTTCTGGCCGATGTCCATCCCCTGCATATTTTAGTCCAGGTCTGACTTAGCTGTGACTGATAGCATTTGTTTGCTTAGTAACTTACTGATGAAAAGTAGAGGCTTGTAAACAGAAACAGCTCCTTTTTTAAGGCATCCTTTCCCAGTAGACTGAAGGGAAACAC
This sequence comes from Fundulus diaphanus, assembly GCA_037039145.1. NCBI lineage: Eukaryota > Metazoa > Chordata > Actinopteri > Cyprinodontiformes > Fundulidae > Fundulus > Fundulus diaphanus. Next base: position 3,030,464 of record CM073139.1, read on the forward strand.
TGTCTAATGATGTGCATAGGGATTTAGAGTCTGTTTATGTGTGCGAACGACTGCAGAACTGTGCAAGTACGCGTGGCAGGCAGAAAAAAGTGTGTATTTGTGCATGTGTGCTGGCATGTTTTAGATGCCATTGTAGAGATGTCACTAATCAGCATTTATCTCTTTCTACACATTAAAGCACTGAACTGAATGAATCTCTTGTGTCGCTTTGTCTCATTGTTCTTCCTGCTTTCATCTTTCTTCAGCTCTGAGCCGATTGCTTTTCTGCTTATTTCCCTTTTCAGCTTCTTTTAAATCTATGCAAATCGTTTTATCTAAAATTCATTAAAGCTGCCCTATATACTTTGTAGAGACAGCTCGATTCCTACAAAGGAATGTCATGTGTGTAAGAAACATGGCAAATAGCAAATATGTAGCAAACCAATAACTAATTGTGTGCACCCTGAGCCCATCCCACCACAATACAGAGATCTTTGTGGTGTTGTGACCACCAAAATGTCTAAATCAGCACTAATTTAGAATTTCAACTTCTGGATATGTCTGCTATTTGCCTATTGAACCTCCCCCAAACTCTTGAATGGGCATTCCTGTTGTGAATAGAGTAGAATAAACTACAGGTAGAGCTGTTTGCTGTGTCAGCAGAGATTAATAAAATGTATGACATTATGCACTGTACAGTAAAATGTGATAAAATCATAGGTGAAAATTGTGCATTTATATAAACAATCTACCCTGAAGATGTTATGGCTTAAATCTTAAAAAAGGTTAAAAGGCAAAAAAGTGCAAAGACATGCAGTTTTGTCTACTACAGTTTTTCCTTCCACTCAACTTTTAATTATGATGCTTAGATACAGCCACTGAAAACAACGGCTGTTGTGCAATGACCTGTGGTTTACCCTCTGTTTGATAACTATTAAATCAGCCGTCTTCTCCATGGTTGTTTGGCCTTTAACATTTTTATTTTCTTAATTAGACTCTGCAACATTTCAAGTTTCTAAAGGAAAAAAGTTTCATCAGCTGCCAGCCAGAACCATCACAATTCACAGCAAAAAAGTCTAAACTAAATCATGAAGTGTAATGGACACATAATATGAGTAACGCCTTTTAAATAAACCTTTTTATTATATTCTTGTTTATCTAAGCTTGTGTTTCTCTACTCCACAGATCTTAGAATGCAGTAATGCATTTAAAATGTTTCCTAATGCATCATCCAGCACGATTGTCTCTAGAGTCAGGTGCACCTATGCAGTGAAGGCTGGTTCCAGCTGGGAAAGTGTTCTTTGCAACTTCATTACTGGTGAATATCTTCAGGATGTCTTAAATTGTATGTCTGTTAAGCAGCAGGAGTGCTTGTGAGCCTGGATTAGCTCTAATCACCAGAGTGCTTCTTCTACCTGCTGTCACACATTTACCCTCAGGCGCATCGGAAGGTAAATCTCAGCTGAAACATCTCAGGCTGACGTGTCCAGTCATTCAGTGCCCTGTCTCTGCTGTTTACCGAGCTCTGAGGGAAGCACCAAACCACCACATCCTTTAAGGATGGTGATGGAGCCCCTGGTCTGGTGCTCTGCTGCCCTCTGCAGTGCACATTGTGCATCAGCAACAACAGCTAACCTTGTTCCAAAGCCATAATTTTCGGGTGGTGGAAGGTTTAAGTAACCATCCCACCAGTTATTAATGTTCATCTCAGGAGAAACTGCAAGGTAGTGATGGAGTTATTCTGTTGTTGTGACTTTTACTCACTGCTGTCAAGCCTGTTAGAGTCCTAGTTGCACCCAAATGGGTATTTTCAAGCCTGACAGACTTGATCACAAGGGCCCAGCTCGCCGCTGGCTAACATGAAGAAGCTTGTCTACAATCACTGCATCTCAGTCAATGAGGGGGCAGGAGCTTCCTTTCTGATCAGTAGTTGTGAGGTGAATACCTCCACCATGCCTGTGAAACACCTCCAGAGACACACAAACACACAGCAGTTCAGGGAATACACCAAAATAAGCCAATGCCCCCCACTGCCCAAAGCCAAATAAGTTGTCCACCCCATCCCAAAGCCAACAGACCTGCCTGCTCTCCAAACAAAATAAGAGGGTCCCTGTGACAGTATAAAATACAACCCGAGGAGCCATGACACACACTGCCCCCAAACCCCTGGTTTAGGTTCCCCCGGCATCTGCCTCGGTGCTCTGGGGTGGGGGGTCTGCTCACAACCACTATTGAGCATTTTTCTTATGGATAAACCTTCCATACACAAGTGCACTAACCCTAACTGCTTAGAGATTCACTTATATTTAGAAAACCCCATTATTATCTTAGCTGTCACTTTATACATGTGTGGGCGACATGGCACAGCGGTTAGGGAGTTCGTCTTGCAATTGGCGGGTTGCTGGTTTGATCCCCCACACTGACTGTCTCTGTCATTGTGTCCTTGGGCAAGACACTTCACCCACATTGCCTGCTGGCGGTGGTCAGAGGGCCCGGTGGCGCCGGTGCATGGCAGCCTCGCCTCTGTCAGTCTGCCCCAGGGCAGCTGTGGCTACTAACATAGCTCACCACCGTCAGGGTGTGAATGGGTGAATGACTGACTGTAGTGTGAAGCGCTTTGGAGGTCGTCAAGACTAGTTAAAAGCGCTATACAAGTTCAAGCAATTTACCATTTACATGCCGTATTAAGTAATCCTGTATATTCTCCAGTGATGGTACCAAGGCATTGGCTGTTTGTACCTGTGATACCTTATCACCTTTTGCTGTTCTTTTTATATCTCTTTTTGCAGGTGTAGCAGACTCAGATGATGTTGTATTGCTCTCTCCCTTTCCTCTCCTCTTTGTCTTTCACCTTTTCTCCTTTTTAGCATTTTGTCACATCTGCTTCTCTCCTTTATTTCCTCTTCTACCTTCTTGTTTCGGTGTCCATTTAACATGAACTAGTCCCAGCATAAATTCTAATAAAGCTTCTTGCATATATAAATCAAGTGGAGCACTATGGCGAAAGTAATGCTCCACCTGTGAAAGTAAAATCTGTTGGGCTCTCTTTGGCATTAAGAAAGCAATTCTTATTGCTGCATTGCCAGACAGGACACAAAAACTAACAAAAACGTGATCATCCTCATAGTTTGGACCCCGGACGCTCTCTCCTTAAAGATGCATGTGAGAAAATGTCTGTGCATTAATGAATAAGTAAATGGATCAACAATAACAACCTAAACTGATTTTATTCCCGATCATGACACTGCCACCGCAGGAAGGGACAGGAGTCTCTACACACGATGGGAGCTTCAGCTGTACTGAAATGCATTGACTTCAACTAAAAATGTTCTTGTGTTCTATTATTTGCATCAAAAATCACCAAAAATATGCAAACAACATCCGTAATATGCAAAGTGCCTGATCTTTCTGAAGCATCTGCCCAATCAGAACATGTGCTAACTACACATGGCTGAGTCCCTGCGTCACTAACCCTAAGTTATCGGCTCCTAATAGGGTATGAGATGTGCATGTCCTGTTTTATTGGGCCCTGCATTTGAAACCCTAAGAGCAAAAGGCGTTCCATTAGATGCGCTCCACTTGTTTCTGAACACACAGGTGCTTGAATGGCTTCCTGGCAGGACCCCTCACAACCCCCACAGCTAATCACATCTTTTTGATATAAAGGCCTGGACGTGTATGAACGCCACGCATTAGCTCGATGCTTTCAGAGGACCTCAGTCAGCTGCCCTCCACTCTGCCGACAGACTCCACGAGCATCTGCAAGGCTTTGGCCCGCAGAAGCTGCTCGACCCCTCACGTCGTCATACCTAAGAATAAAAGCTCCCGGGCTCATGAATGCCCGTAATGTTGTGTGTAATGGCCCGTAACAGTAAACCCAGACCTTCTTTTAAACGCTCTCCAAATATAAAGGGGCTGTATCAGTTTCACGGCAGATCTAATGATAGTGCGTGTGTAACAGCGCTGCCATTCAGCCATGAAACGGAGCACTTTCCCATCAGAGACGAGCAGTTAAAGGAACAGCGCGTAATAAAAACACCTGATGATGAAGTAAACCTTTTATCAAGAGCTACGCTTCTGTTAGGCTGTAGTCCTTTGGTGTGTTTTCTAAGTACCTCAGAATAAGGTTAAGACTTAGCTCTGTTGCTGAGAACTATTCTGTGTGTTGCGTGGAGTCAACCAGATTCTGGCCCCTATGGACGGGTACTACGTGCCACAGTTCCTCTGCATTTTTTAGTTTTGCCTCACAAATGGCATGTTTGAGATCCCACCAGATTATCAAATCACAGTGCAGGAATTGGGCTTTCCCACCTAGTCCTACTTGGTTCGGCTCAATTCATCTACCCATTTCTACGGGGTTTGGGTGGTTTTCTATTACGGTTCAGTACCATTTCGATGTCGGCGTGGTGTAATAACAAGGCGGTCCCAGAGTCCAAAAGGTAACGTGGTGTCATTTATGAGACACAAACACAACATAGCAATGGAGGACATGAAAACCCTGCTGCTTAGTTTGTGACTTTTTGTCTGAATCTGGTTTTTCCGGTCCAAACTGCTCCGGTTGTTGTGTCCCTTGATGGTCCAGTAATGGCTTTTGACCTTGTTAAGTTTCTCCTGGCACTGCCTTTTTTCCCGCTGGTAGCCATGAGCTACCGTCAGCTTGGACACCTCAGAGTACTTTTCCATTTCAGGTTGATCTGCCCAGCTCCCCTGTACTTTCTCATCAGCCACCAAGCACAGGAATGTCTTCCCCTTGTCACTGGGTCACAGTGTTGACGTCAGTTCTTCCATTTTCTTAAAAGCTCAGAATGTGCTCATTTGTTGATTTATTTTTTTAAAAAGGCACAACTAGTGATGCCACACCCTCCCCATTCTGCGACATCATATTTTCAGCCTAGGGCCGGACAATATTTCAGTAACAACATTCATCTATAGAGAAATCTCAATAAAAAGTTATTTAGAACAACAATTTTCTTCCTTTTGTATTCTAGCCTATCAGTCATTACATCCCAACCAATCCAAAACACAGACCCAGGAACGCTCCGTTATCAAGCTCTGCCCCCTTCAAAGAGTTTAGAGAGATGGGTTCTTTTCCTTTTTCATAAAAAAGGAAAAAGTACAAATAGCAGATGAGAACAATGAGAAGAGAATGGGGAGCACAGGCAGAATAATGGGCAGTCAACAGAATCTGGATCCGAACAAAAGGAACATAAGAAGCAACGATGAGTAATGATAATGTTAATCTTGTTGGTTCCAGACCAATAAGATTAACATTTAGCTCTTTACCGAACTACCAGCATGACCTGACTCAGCTCAACTTGCTTATTTGGGTTTTTCATTAGTAATTGTCTCATGGTACCGTCCTGGCTGCGGTTTCAAGCCAGACTAGGGCTGAAATAGGGCGGGACGATATAGAAAAAGACATTTTCATAAAATAGAAATATTGATCAGTGTTGATACTTATCCAAAAATTCTAAACATATTTTAAGTGCAGCCCTGGCTGTTTTATGCCGTTGCTTAATGACCCATTTTAGATCCAGAACACACAAACACTGAATTCAAATTCAACCCTTTATTCAACCAACTTTTTACCAAAACTGCAGGTTTTTAATAAAGAACCCGGCTTTTCACCTCAGTCAGTCTCTGCATTTGGGTCCGCCAAAACCAAAACATGACAGAACCATCAGTCAGTCTGGATTCAGTCTCTATGGTAACTAACTGTTGCACTGACTGATGGGTATTGGCTGTCTCTACAACTTCCTTTACTGCTTTGGCGTTCGCAGCGACCCGTCATTGTTCTCAACCTGCTGGTACGTCTGGCTACATTTAGGCATTGACGAACGGTGCCGTTTGCTCACGGATGTTCTCTCACAAACCGCTGCACTGTTTTCCTCATCTAACCGCCGAAGACAAACCGTTGGCCTGGATCTTATTCAGGGGTATTCGAGTCAAGGTGGTTTTCTTTCTTCCATTTTGAAATTGCACAGAACTTTAAGGTGCATAACATAAAATCCAATGAAAACACTGAGGTTTATGATTGTGATTTAGCGAAATAAGAAAAATTTGAATGTAAACGTACTAATTAAAGCCTCCATAGTATGAAGCTTATGTTAATGTAGATGGTATTTTTGGATTTCAAAAACATTTCATGCAGACTGTAACTGGTTGTACAGTCTGCAAAAGGCTGTTACGAGTGAGTAACAGCCTTTTTTTACGCGGTGGCTCTTAAACGGAGGATTAAACACCGTCTCCTGCATCTGCACCCACAGCAGAGTAAATCAGTAAGTCAGAGATCTAACTCCGATTGTTCAACCGCTCTAGAAGCTGCAAGGAGACGTCCACACAGTCTAGTATTTCTAGTTTAATGCTTTGACCAAAGCAGCACTGTAAATACACATCATACCCTGGTTCAGGTAAAAGCACAGAGACGGAGAGAGGTAGAATAACCTCAGGCTTTCTGTGATCTGGTTGGGCTTTTTATGAATGGATGAAATATTTTTTATTGAGTTAAAATGCACTCTGCAGGGCTGGGTAAATATTGGCCCCTAAATGCCACTTGCCAGCCAGGGCCTTTTTCTAGGTTATATTTTCCCCTGGTTATTATTTCTTCCCCGGTAAATGCAGGGAAAAAGCATTTTGGGGTAATAATGGCCCCAGAAAACTACCCTGGTTCCTGCAAAAGGTTCCTGTAGTTCAAACAGGATCTTCGCTCCCTCTGTGTTTCCTAAATAAAGACGCTGGAATCTGTGGGTTATGTTTTCTGCCCTTAAAGTTAAAGAGCAGATTCTTAAAACCTGAGCGTTCTTAAGTTGTCTATTGGGTGTACTCTGTTTTTACCACGCCGTTTGACTACCTTCCCCCTGAAGGCCACGGCTTTGTCTGTTTCAAACTCACCTTGACATACTGTAACTAGGCTGCATCCTCGTCCCAGGGCGGAAATAAATGTCTCGGACAGGGAGATCAAGTTTTACGCTTGGCGTCTGCCAAACGGTTTGAGCCACATCATAACAGCTTACTATTTAAAGGTGGGAATGCTCCGAGCCCCCCTCACCCTGCCACCTGCTCCTGTGTATCTAGCCTTCAGCGACAGACCAACCGGCTCCAGCTTTAGTCCCCTCTGTCTTCGCTCCTGCCTCCACTCCTTATACTCCACCTTTGACCACCCGATCTGGATTTGTCTCCTTCCTCCTTCCTTGTGGATTTAAGCTGACCGTTTGGGCCCGCAGTAACTAACTTCTCACAGCCGGTAGCCTGGTGATGGCGGAGGGCGTGCGTCCTGAGGATTACTGCCACGAACCGGTGGAAGACGAGTTCGGAGAGATCATCAAACGTTGGTCTGGTAAGACATCAAAGCTTCCTGTGTGTGTGTGTGTGTGTGTGTGTGTGTGTGTGTGTGTGTGTGTGTGTGTGTGTGTGTGTGTGTGTGTGTGTCCAGGAGCCTGCTGACCCATATGCTGCTGACAGATATCAAAGGCTGCAATGCACTGGTGCTGATCCTGCTCCAAGCTAGTGACAGCAAAGAGGAGGTGACCTAAAACTTTTTACATTTTGCATCACCAGTACACAAACCGATGCAAAATCAAGTCAAGCTGTAAAGTTGGGTTTCGGGCCTTATTTCCGTAGACAGCACGCTCAATCAATTTAATCGTTGTACACCCTCTGACTGAGACCGTTGATCAGAGAAAGACAGGAGGCCTGGAATAGTTGTGTGAGTGCTTGCGTTGTGCAAATGGAAATAAACTGTTTCACCTGCAAGCGTCCAAAGGTCTGTATAAAATTTAGATATAACGAGGGGCTACTCTAAAAAAAAATATATATACTGTTTGCTTGTGGAGGACTATATATATATACCCAGACAAATAGCCTGACTGGTGTTAGCTTAAAGCTAAAAACACATCAGCTCCACTTTCCCGCATGGTATCATATGACGTCCAAAAGGAAACGACCACACCGATCAGAGTTTGAGATGACTTCCCAGATAACGTTTCCTTCTGAGGTTATAATTTTGTTGAGTGAGAAGATGCTTTAATTGTCCAGAAGACATATTTACTGACTACTGTGGTCATAAGAGGACTGCTCTGAGGACAGAGAGGTGTCTAGCTAAAACTGTATGACTGAACATCTCAGAGTAAACGATAAACCTTTAGTTGTTTGTCCTACTTTAATGTTTCTGATCATTTCTGAGTAAATACAAAGAGGAAAAAAAGCTATCCAGATCTAGTCCCCCCCCCCCAAGAAATATATGAATCTGACCAGAGGAGGTGTAAATAGAGCCAGTCTGATTACTTGAAGTAAGCTAAAAGTTCTCAAAGAGCAACACTATGGGGTCCCATTTGTAGCCATATTTTTTCCTCGTATGTCATCTAGCCTGACATACGAGGAAAAAACAGGGGTTCATTTCTTCAAAGTCATATTTTCATCATGTCTTTCATACATTTATAAATGTCACAGTTCCAAAATAAGTATCTTGTAAGAAAGCTAAATATTTAGCTCCGAACTACATATTTAGGCCTGAGCTAAATATTTAGCTTAAAAACTAAATATTTAGCTTAAAAATGTAATATTTAGCTTGCAAATTAAATATTTTGTTTGGAAATCAAATATAAATATATACTAAATATAAACTAAATATTTATTTTTGCAAACTAAATATCTAGCTTGCTAATAAATAGCATGCTAAGTAAAAACACATTCATTTGTATTTCCTTTGCACAGAGGCAAACTGTGACAGGTCGTGTTATGCTACGTCTGATATGTCTCACTGCTTGATCCAGACAGGTTGGGAGACACAGAGGATAACAAACTGCCAAGAAAAGACACAAGCTTGGCGAGGTTGGGATTTTATTCTGCCTCCATGTCTGCATAAACAACTTCTTTGGCTTCTGTCTGCTTAAATAAAGCCTGAATGAATAAATAAATAAATTCCCTTGCTGTGGCCCCCCTGACTTGTACACACTTCCTCCTGTGTCCGTGTCTTGCCCACCACCCGTGGTGCAGCTGGTGGGTCATCTCCAGCTGGAAATAGTGTTCAGCTGGCCTGACAGACGGCTGCTGAGTGGTGTCAGATAGCCTAGTTTGGAAGGTTGCACTGTTTGGCTGCTTTTTCTTTTTCTTGCAAGCTTTTGATGTGCTTCCCTCCCGTCTTAAGGTTTGCCCATGCTCCTTTAATCTTAGAACTTTATATCCCCATCAGGCGATTCTTGTTCATTCTCCTTGTTTCTGCCCCACCTGTCCCGTTTCTTTTTTTTTATCCTACTCGTTTATCTCAGTGTGACACATCGTGCCACCCATGTTGTTGCCACTGTGTGGCTGGACTTTCTGTCGGGAGCTAAATCTGGCCTGCTATCTTTGTGCTGTGGACCTCACTGGGGATACTTAACATACTGTCTGGAATACTGTCCTGTATCAACGCATCAAGGGGTTCCAAACGGGAATGTTCAGTATTTCTTTTATATACCCAGACTCTGACTCTGCAGACGTGTAAAGACGTAGTAAAAAACGCATTTGCAGCTGCATTTTAAGGCATGGATGGTGTCTTCAGGCTGATGTGTACTTACTTTAGCATGTGGGCCAAACATTGACATTTTGATCTCATCTGACCAGAGCACTTATTTCCCTAAATAGCCTATGGCTGACAACAAATTAAACCTTTGGTGGATAGTTTCTCACTGCGCCTTCATAGACGACAGACTTGTGGAGTACACAACTAATTATCATCTTCATGGTTTGATCTACCTGAGCTGTGGATCACCGCAGCTCCTCTAGAGTTACCATGGGCCTTATGGCTGCTCACAAATGCCTGTCACAACTTTGTAAAGGGATTTATATGTTTTCCCTCTACTTCACAACTAGGCACCACTTTATGTTGGCTTGTCCCAATAAAATACTGTAGATTGAAGATTGAGATTCTTACATGGCAAAATGTGAACAGTTTCAAGGGGTATGGATTCTTTCACAAGGATATGAATGTGATTTTATTGCATGGAGCTTTATTGGCATAAAATGTTTATTTTATTTGTGTCCTGTTGCAACATTTTAGACATACCATATGGAGTAGCTGGTTTGTAGCTGGACTGTTAAATTAGGGTTCCATCCGGCATCAAGGTAGACAGGATGCATGCATGAATACGAACCTGGGTTTGTATGAATTTTTCACTCTTTGGACTATTTGTATGGAGTGTGAACAAGTGTGACTAGATTGGGTTTGTGTGTGTGTGTATGCACAAGCACACACAAGCCCATGGTAGCAGAAGGTGCGGGGTAGAGCCAAAGCCCCCAACATTGCCCCCGCACACAGTCCCTACTGAGCCACTGCGGAGGGATGAACAAACTCTTGGGTCCTCTCCCACTCAATATCTACTATTAGTTTAGATAATAAAAAACAACAACATCAGCTACCATAACTATGCAGACGACACCCAGCTCTACATCACCATGTCACCAGGTGACTATGAACCCGTTCAAGTGCTGAGTAGATGCTTAGAAGAAATCGATACAAAGATGAGCAAACCTGTCTACAGTTGAATAAAAATAAAACTGAAGTAATAGTTTTTGGACCAATGTAAGATCTATCAAGAATTGGCACACAGCCTAAGCTGCTTCATCTAGGAACCACTGATCAGGCCTGAAATCTGGGAGTAGTGATGGACTCAGACCTGAACCTCCAAAAGCATCTAAAGACAATTACAAGATCGGCTTTCTATCACCTGAAGAACATTTCCAGGATTGAAGGATGCGTTTATCTTTAGTAGAACTGATTACTGCAACGGTGTTTTCACAGGTCTGCCTAAAAAGTGGATCAGACAGCTGCAGCTGATCCAGAACGCTGCTGCCCACGTCCTCACTAAGACTAAGAACGTAGAGAACATGGACCCGGTTCTGAAGTCCTCACTAAGACTAAGAACGTAGAGAACATGGACCCGGTTCTGAAGTCCTCACTAAGACTAAGAACGTAGAGAACATGGACCCGGTTCTGAAGTCCTCACTAAGACTAAGAACGTAGAGAACATGGACCCGGTTCTGAAGTCCTCACTAAGACTAAGAAAGTAGAGAACATGGACCCGGTTCTGAAGTCCTCACTAAGACTAAGACAGTAGAGAACATGGACCCGGTTCTGAAGTCCTCACTAAGACTAAGAAAGTAGAGAACATGGACCCGGTTCTGAAGTCCTCACTAAGACTAAGAAAGTAGAGAACATGGACCCGGTTCTGAAGTCCTCACTAAGACTAAGAAAGTAAGGCAAGGCAAGGCAAGGCAAATTTATTTATATAGCACAATTCAGTACATGGACAATGCAAAGTGCTTTACATGATTAAAATATAGCAAATTAAAACAGAATAAAAGCAAGTAAGAATAAAATGTAGATAGAAATTAGAGCAAAAAAGTGGTGATTCAGTTAACTAGAACAGTTGAAGGCAATCCTAAACAAATGTGTTTTTAATCTTGATTTAAAAGAACTCAGGCTTTCAGCACTTTTACAGTTTTCTGGAAGTTTGTTCCAGATAAGCGGAGCGTAGGAACTAAATGCTGCTTCTCCATGTTTAGTTGTGGTTCTAGGTATGCAGAGCAGGCTGGAGCCAGAAGACCTTAATGGTCTGGATGGTTTATACACCGATAACAAGTCTGTGATGTATTTAGGTGCTAAGCCATTTAGGGATTTATAGACTAACAGAAGTATTTTAAAGTCTATCCTCTGAGATACAGGGAGCCAGTGTAAGGACTTTAGAACTGGGGTGATGTGCTCTACTTTCTTAGTCTTAGTGAGGACGCGGGCAGCAGCGTTCTGGATCAGCTGCAGCTGTCTGATCCACTTTTTAGGCTGACCTGTGAAAACACCGTTGCAGTAATCAATTCTACTAAAAATAAACGCATGGATTAGTTTTTCCAGATCCTGCTGAGACATCAGTCCTTTAATCCTAGAAATATTTTTCAGGTGATAGAAAGCCGACCTTGTAACTGTCTTTAGATGCTTTTGGAGGTTCAGGTCTGAGTCCATCACTACACCCAGATTTCAGGCCTGATCAGTGATTTTTAGCTGAAGCAGCTGAAGCTGTGTGCTAACCTTTGATCTCTCCTCTATTGGTCCAAAGATTATTACTTCAGTTTTATTTTTATTCAATTGAAGAAAATTTTGGCACATCCAGGCATTGATTTCTTCTAGGCATTTACTGAGTGCCTGAACTGGTTCATAGTCACCTGGTGACATGGTGATGTAAAGCTGTGTGTCGTCTGCATAGTTATGGTAGCTGATGTTGTTGTTTTTTATTATCTGAGCTAGGGGGAGCATGTAGATGTTGAACAGGAGGGGACCTAGAATGGACCCTTGGGGAACCCCACATGTGATTTTTGTCATCTCTGATGTAAAGTTACCTACTGATACAAAAAAGTCCCTGTCCTTTAAGTAGGATTTAAACCAGCTGAGAGCTGTACCAGAGAGGCTGACCCAATTCTCGAGGCGTTCTAACAGAATGGAGTGATCGACAGTATCAAATGCTGCACTGAGGTCCAATAGTACCAGCACGGTGGTTCTTCCACAGTCTGTATTTATATGGATGTCATTAAACACCTTGATAAGGGCGGTCTCTGTACTGTGGTGAGCACGGAAACCAGACTGGAAAACGTCAAAGCGGCTGGTCGTTGTTAAGAAGGTGTTTAATTGTTGAAACACAGCTTTTTCAATAATCTTACTGATAAAGGGGAGGTTTGAGATGGGCCTGTAGTTCTGGAGTAGAAGTTTGTCTAAATTGTTCTGTTTCAGCAGTGGTTTGATAATTGCTGTTTTTAGGGACTGGGGGAAAACACCTGACAGAAGGGACGTGTTTATTATCTGAGTCAAATTAGACGATATGACAGGTAAAACTTTTTTAAAGAAAGCTGTGGGTAGAACATCAAGGCAGCAGGAGGAGGAACTTAACTGCTGAATGATCTCCTCTAAGCTTTTGTGGTTTATTTGGCTGAATTGGGACATTTTGTCAGGATAAGTCCCTGCTGAATACGGCTTTGGTTCTAGAGTTGGTGTGGATGTACAAACTGATCCTCTGATCTTTAGGATTTTCTCAGTAAAGAAGTTAGCAAATTCATTGCAGGCCCTGGTGGAGTGGAGTTCAGAAGTCACTGACACAGGAGGATTTGTTAACCTGTCGACTGTGGAAAATAAGACACGAGCATTATTAATGTTTTTGTTGATGATCTCTGAGAAGAAAGATTCTCTAGCATTTTTCAATTGTAAGTTATATCTGTAAAGTCTCTCTTTATAGATGTCATAGTGAACCTGGAGTCTGTTCTTTCTCCACCTGCGTTCAGCTTTCCGACATTCCCTTTTTTCACCTCTAACTGCTGGAGCATTTCTCCACGGAGATTTTTTCTTCCCGGAAAGAACTTTCACTTTAACTGGAGCAATGCAATCTATTATGTCTGAGACTTTAGACTGAAAGTTATCTACTAGCTTATCTACTGAGTTGCAGCCCAAGGTTGACATAGCAGAGTAAGCTTGAATAAAATTTTCTGTGGCATTGTCCTTAAAGGTGCGTTTTCTTACGATGTCCCTTTGGCTAAATGAGTCACTTGAAATTATGCTTTCAAAGGTAACAGAAAAGTGATCAGATAGGGCAACATGAGTTACATTGACCTTAGAAATCTTTAGACCTTTAGTAATGATCAAGTCTAAAATATGTCCCTGTTTGTGTGTTGGCTGTTTAACATGTTGAGATAAACCAAAGTTTCTAAGTGTGTCTCACAGTTCTTTTGCACTTCTGTCTTCAGGGTTGTCAACGTGAAAGTTGAAGTCTCCAACAATAATTAAACAGTCATAATCAACACATATCACAGACAGCAGGTCACTAAAATCATTAAAAAAGTTTGATGTGGACTTAGGAGGCCTGTAAACATTCAGAAACATAGTTCGTACCGGGCTCTTTACCTGGAGAACCAAATGTTCAAAAGAGTCGAATTTTCCCAAAAACACCTTTTTACACTTTAGTGAATCATTAAACAATGTTGCTACTCCTCCACCTTTCCTTTGCTGTCTGCTCTCACATAGGAAATTGTAGTTTGGAGGAGTCGTCTCTAATAGAATAGCTGCTTCGTGAGATTCATGTAACCATGTTTCTGTTAAAAACATTACATCAAGATTATTGTCAATAATGAAGTCATTAATTAAAAGGGATTTTCCTGACAGAGATCTAATATTTAGTAAACCCAGTTTATATGATTTGGTGGTTGATGATGTCTCTGTGGCAGGTTGCATCTGACAGGTTATGACTTTTAAGTACGACTGATTATTCCTGTCTGTTTTCCTTTTGCTTTTCTTATTTCTGCCACGTATCATAACAGATATTCCATGTTCTCCGTCAGGAGGCCCAGGCTTATGCTGGAAGCGGTCTTGACTGATAAACGTACTGCCAGGGCCCGCTGAATATCACAAGGAAGTTATCCGAAGGTCTTCAGGACAGGCATGTTCTGTGATATGTAGAGGAGGAGGAGGATCTGGACCTCTGCGTCCTTTGGAAGATGCTGATTTAGTCACAGAACTGCGGTATTCAGAATTAATATGTGGAGAGGATGTCAACTGTAGACCAATCTTAAGGACTTTGTTCATGTTATGAGAAAAATCCAAAAAAGGAACCTCTGGGCTTTGTGGAGAGGAAGGCGAGGCGGGTGAAGTCTGGACCGGTGTTCGTGATGATGGCGGTTCTTGGTCCTCTCGTTGTCCTGCTGAGATCTGGGATGAATCCTTCTGTAGCTCTGACGACGCCTCTTTCTGTGTCATCTTTCTGGCCGTCTTTATCTTGGCTTGTTCGGGCTGCACTGGGCTTATCTTTTGTTTAGGCACTGGATGTACTTTGTTTTGGAACAAAGCTGATGATGTATGGTTCACAGAATAGAAGATGTTTGAAATCAGTCGTTTTGCACCTGACCTATTTAGAGAGAAACCATCTCTGTTGAACAGATGTCTCCTCTCCCAAAAGATGTTAAAGTTGTCTATGAAGGTTACAGTTGTTTGCATGTTTTTTCCAGCCATTTGTTTAGCATCAGAATTCTGGAAAAAATCTCGTCTCCACAAGTAACGGGCGGGAGAGGGCCGCTGAGAAGCACCTTGACATTTTTGCCATGAACTAAGTTCAACAGACGAATGTAATCCTCTTTCAATGCTTCTGATTTTCTTATCCGGGAGACGTCGCCCAGGGCTTCAGCTTGTATTATGAGTTTTTCCAAGGTCGGGCGTTCTTTCAAGATCCTTGGAAGGATGTCTAATAAATCAGACACCAGGCCATAGTTCGAGTCGTTATAAATTAACACCTCTGTGTTTTTCTTGTTACAGAAATGTTTAATCCCACATACAGACCCACTGCATAAAATCAGGGTCCTTGGCCCCGTGGCATGTCTTTTCTCTGATGTATTAGAGCGAAAGTCGTTGACGTACCTCTGAGTGTTGTCATGATTCTCCTGGGTCACATTTTGGAGCGGAGCGAATCTGTTTCGTAAAGGAATTCCAACATTTCCAGCAGGTTTACTCCTATCATTTGTTTTGAGAACAGCCCGCTGTTGTTTCACTTGTCCTGGGACACCTCTCTGTAGTCTCGGCCAGTTTTCTTTGTCTAGGCGTGGGGTTCGTTGATCCTTTGGTCTTGCACCCAGAGTGGTCCAGGGATTCTCATTTTCCTCAGGGATCTGTTTGTTCAGAGAGTTGCTGGGCTGGTGGTCACCGTTTGGAGTCGCAGGCAGGGTTGTTTCATTTCCATATGCGCCGTTTACATCATAATTCAGTTCGAGTCGGCATATCTTCTGTTCTATAACAGCGATCTTCTGTAGAAGCGTGTCAAGGTCCACTGTGGTGAAGGTAGGCATCTTTGCAAAATCAAAATCTAAAATAAGTAAAAAGAAAATAAATAAAAATAACTAAATCCAACTTTCCGTGGTTTTGGCAAAGAGATAAAAAGGAGATAAAAATTTAAAAGGCAGGAAAATGCAAGCAAGCAGGGAGCAAGCAGGGAGCAGAGAAAAAAGCGTCCGAGCAGGCAGACAGCGTGATTAGAGAAGTAGTAGAGAACATGGACCCGGTTCTGAAGTCCTCACTAAGACTAAGACAGTAGAGAACATGGACCCGGTTCTGAAGGCCTCACTAAGACTAAGACAGTAGAGAACATGGACCCGGTTCTGAAGTCCTCACTAAGACTAAGACAGTAGAGAACATGGACCCGGTTCTGAAGTCCTCACTAAGACTAAGAAAGTAGAGAACATGGACCCGGTTCTGAAGTCCTCACTAAGACTAAGAAAGTAGAGAACATGGACCCGGTTCTGAAGTCCTCACTAAGACTAAGACAGTAGAGAACATGGACCCGGTTCTGAAGTCCTCACTAAGACTAAGAAAGTAGAGAACATGGACCCGGTTCTGAAGTCCTCACTAAGACTAAGACAGTAGAGAACATGGACCCGGTTCTGAAGTCCTCACTAAGACTAAGACAGTAGAGAACATGGACCCGGTTCTGAAGTCCTCACTAAGACTAAGACAGTAGAGAACATGGACCCGGTTCTGAAGTCCTCACTAAGACTAAGAACGTAGAGAACATGGACCCGGTTCTGAAGTCCTCACTAAGACTAAGACAGTAGAGAACATGGACCCGGTTCTGAAGTCCTCACTAAGACTAAGAAAGTAGAGAACATGGACCCGGTTCTGAAGTCCTCACTAAGACTAAGACAGTAGAGAACATGGACCCGGTTCTGAAGTCCTCACTAAGACTAAGACAGTAGAGAACATGGACCCGGTTCTGAAGGCCTCACTAAGACTAAGACAGTAGAGAACATGGACCCGGTTCTGAAGTCCTCACTAAGACTAAGACAGTAGAGAACATGGACCCGGTTCTGAAGTCCTCACTAAGACTAAGAAAGTAGAGAACATGGACCCGGTTCTGAAGTCCTCACTAAGACTAAGAAAGTAGAGAACATGGACCCGGTTCTGAAGTCCTCACTAAGACTAAGACAGTAGAGAACATGGACCCGGTTCTGAAGTCCTCACTAAGACTAAGAAAGTAGAGAACATGGACCCGGTTCTGAAGTCCTCACTAAGACTAAGACAGTAGAGAACATGGACCCGGTTCTGAAGTCCTCACTAAGACTAAGACAGTAGAGAACATGGACCCGGTTCTGAAGTCCTCACTAAGACTAAGACAGTAGAGAACATGGACCCGGTTCTGAAGTCCTCACTAAGACTAAGAACGTAGAGAACATGGACCCGGTTCTGAAGTCCTCACTAAGACTAAGACAGTAGAGAACATGGACCCGGTTCTGAAGTCCTCACTAAGACTAAGAACGTAGAGAACATGGACCCGGTTCTGAAGTCCTCACTAAGACTAAGAAAGTAGAGAACATGGACCCGGTTCTGAAGTCCTCACTAAGACTAAGACAGTAGAGAACATGGACCCGGTTCTGAAGTCCTCACTAAGACTAAGAACGTAGAGAACATGGACCCGGTTCTGAAGTCCTCACTAAGACTAAGAACGTAGAGAACATGGACCCGGTTCTGAAGTCCTTCCACTAAGACTAAGAACGTAGAGAACATGGACCCGGTTCTGAAGTCCTCACTAAGACTAAGACAGTAGAGAACATGGACCCGGTTCTGAAGTCCTCACTAAGACTAAGAACGTAGAGAACATGGACCCGGTTCTGAAGTCCTCACTAAGACTAAGAAAGTAGAGAACATGGACCCGGTTCTGAAGTCCTCACTAAGACTAAGAAAATAGAGAACATGGACCCGGTTCTGAAGTCCTCACTAAGACTAAGAACGTAGAGAACATGGACCCGGTTCTGAAGTCCTCACTAAGACTAAGAAAGTAGAGAACATGGACCCGGTTCTGAAGACCTCACTAAGACTAAGAACGTAGAGAACATGGACCTGGTTCTGAAGTCCTCACTAAGACTAAGAACGTAGAGAACATGGACCCGGTTCTGAAGTCCTCACTAAGACTAAGAAAGTAGAGAACATGGACCCGGTTCTGAAGTCCTCACTAAGACTAAGAACGTAGAGAACATGGACCCGGTTCTGAAGTCCTCACTAAGACTAAGAAAGTAGAGAACATGGACCCGGTTCTGAAGTCCTCACTAAGACTAAGAACGTAGAGAACATGGACCCGGTTCTGAAGTCCTCACTAAGACTAAGAAAGTAGAGAACATGGACCCGGTTCTGAAGTCCTCACTAAGACTAAGAACGTAGAGAACATGGACGTGGTTCTGAAGTCCTCACTAAGACTAAGAACGTAGAGAACATGGACCCGGTTCCTTCCACTGGCTCCCTGTATCTCAGAGAATAGACTTTAAAATACTTCTGTTAGTCTATAAATCCCTGAATTAGCACCTAAATACATCACAGACTTGTTATCAGTGCATCAACCCCCCAGACCACTCAGATCTTCTGGCTCCAGCCTGCTCTACAGAACCAGAACCAGAACCAGACATGGAGAAGCAGCATTTAGTTCCTATGCTCCACTGATCTGGAACAAACTCCCAGAAAACTAAAAATGCTGAAAGCCTGAGTTCCTTTAAACCAAGGTTAAAAACCTTTTTGTTTGGAGTTGCTTTAAATGTTGATGTTCAATTTAAACGGTTGTAGTTAACGAAAACTTCATTAGATTAAGTTTGTAGTCCTATATAACTTGACCTACTGCTGCTATTCCACTGCAATGTGCTTTCCTCTGTAATGTTTTCTTTTCTTGTGTTCTGTTCATGTGCAGCAATTTGTTACTGAAATGTGCTATAAAAATAAACTTGCCTTGCCTTTGAAGGTGGGGGTGAATGAACAGTTCAGACCAAAGCGTTGCTGTTCCCCTTTATGTAGACCACAACTGAATGATTTCATGTGTGAAGTAAGAACTGAAAAGCCTGATATGGCCCCTTTAAAGGCTTTGAGTGGCTTCAGATACTCATCAGTGTACCATAGAAGCTCATAAAAATGTTGAAGCTGTGGTCCTGGGCACAGAGGGTCTGGAGGTCCTATACTGTTGTCCTCTGGACGTTGTCTGCTGGATGTTGAGTGCAGTCTTTTATTTTGACCATTTTCCAAAGGCTTAAATCATTCCAGCATAACAACACACCTTAGAGACCACTTTTTCATATGTTACAAACAAACAACTAAGCGTGATGAACTCAGTTTTCAAGGCCTGGCATTTCATTTATCATTTGTTTGTTTTCCTCAAACTCTTTTTTTCATTAGTCTGGATTAAAAATCAACAAAAAACGTCAATGGCTAAGAAAACTACAAATGACCTTTAGAAAGAGCTTCAGTGCTCTTTTCTAATCTAACAGTGTTGTCTGAATTGTTGGAGGCTGCTGGAACTCTCTGTGTGTAGTTTGCCGTATTCTAATTCATCTTGCATTGCTCAAGGAAGAATTCTCTGAGGCGATGAAAATACTTTAGCTGTTGATGTTGTGACGGCCAAGGCCGCCTTTATTGTGAAGAGACTGCTCCTCTGGTTTGTGCTTCCAGGAAGTGGGCGGCGGACCTGAGTACCACACCTGCAGTGGCCTCCTATAAATTGGCCCAGAGCACATGGCTGCGTCTCTCTCTCTCTGGCTCTGCTCTCCATGGACTCCTCTGGCCTCCTGCTCCAGCTTTTAGTTTAGTTTGATCCATGTACACTTTCACACACCTTATACATCTCAACATTACATACACCACTGACCTACACTAGCACGTTTAGTTACTTTAATAAATTGTTAAACCTTTCTTTTGTGTGGTCTCCCCATCATTGTTCCTACCCTCCTGAGCCAGGGTAGTAACAATGTGTTGATGCGGTTGATAGCGTGGTTGTGTTTGAGCTAGCTAAGTCTGACTGTCAATATCTTCTATTTATGTTTAGGCTAAATCTGGGTGGGACCTGAAGCCTGGAAAAATCAGTTTCTGGGTAAATAAAAGCAAGGAATGGTCAATGGCTACATCAGTTTGAATCAAGCTTCAGTGGTTTCAGGAAAACCTAATGTCTCCTCCGAGTCCGCTACTCAGGGCTTCACAGATCAATTTAAGTTTTCCAGTTGTACAGAAATGTCTTCCCATTTGTATTCAAAATCTATTTAAATTAAGAAAAGGACAATATAATTTAAGAGGATTACTTAATTTTGAAATATGTAAAGTAAGGACCAATATAAAATATAGATGTGTTTCAGTTTCTGGTGTTAAGTTATGGAATGGCCTTAATGATGATCACGGATTAAGAAATTGTTAAAATGCAAAATAAAAAATGCTTTTGTTGCAAAGTGATTTAAATGTAATACAGTTAAGGATTACATGTTCAATAAATAATTGTGATATTCATCTGTTTTCTTTTTTAGTAATGATATTCTTGGTTATTGCTTTTTTTATGAGACAGGCGTTAATAAGCTGTGTGCTTCAGCCTATTCATTTTTTTTAGACACTGTATAATTTTCTGTCTGTGGTGATTTTATTTATTTCTTTAGAGGTGTATATATGTGTCTGAAATAAACCATTAATTCATTCACTTAAATTCAGTTTAAAGGGGCCTAGTCACGCACTATGACTTTGGGAATTTCTACACCAGTGGCTCACTCTGGTTTCTTACAAAGGTTTTCCAATTAAAATAATAATAATAATAATAATACTGCATTTTATTTATAGGTGCCTTTCTCAACACTCAAGGTCACCTTACAGAATCAACAATAAAACACTCAATCCAATAAACATTGAATCAACAAAGAGTAACAAAGAGCAAGCATAAAATAAAGATGAGGAGAAAGGATGGGTTCTTCACAATCAAATTAAATTTAAAAGTTATAGAGAGTATGCCTGTCTAAAAAGATACGTTTTTAAGTGAGTTTTAAAAGTAGTTATGGACGTGGAGTGTTGAATGTAGTGGGGCAAAGAGTTCCAAAGATATGAATGACTGAAAGCTCTGAAGCCCATGGTACCCAGACGAGCATGTGGAAGGATGAGCTGAACGGAAGAAGAGGACCTGAGAGAGCGAGTGGGTATCTTGATATAAAGGAGCTCAGTGAGATACTTGGGGGCAAGATTATTGATAGCTTTAAATGTAAGGTATTACATGTAAATGTAAGTAATCCAGAATCCGCAGCCATGAGGAGGTCATTGGTTATTTTAATAAGAGCTGTTTCAGTGCTATGAAGGGGACGGAAACCAGGTTGGAACTGTTCATAGAGGCTGTAGAGACATAGAGAAGCAACTGTTTTTTCAAGAATTTTTGAAAGGAAAGGGAGGTTAAAAATTGGTCAGAAAGTGTTAAAGTTGCTCGGGTCAGCCCCAAAATATGGTGCCGTTTGCTTATATTTTATTTCTGTATTTTACATTTTGTTTTTGCTCTATTCGTTAGTAAACAAAGGACTTTTGTGCGGAAATACGATATTGCTCAATGAGTAAGCAAAGAAAAGCAATGCAGCTGAGAAAGAGGTTAAGAGGCCCTAACCCTGTAGATCAGGTTGGTGTTTGAGCACGCCGAGCTGTCACTTCACTGCCAGGCATTGCAGGACGGTCTGCTGGCTCACATTAGCTGTGTCAACCGTCGACATCTTGGTTTCTGATAGATCTGTGGTACTGCCAGCAGATCGCACAACAATGTTTATGTCTGCTGATCGCACCCAGTGCAAAATTCTCTTCAGGGATAAAAAGGACAGTAAACACTAGCAGGATAAATGCTTGCCGTATATTGTTTTATTTGGTTGTGTGTGTTTTTTATGGTCAAAATACGTGACTTGGCCACTTTAAACTTTTTAAATTCACCTAACGTCATGTGTTTGGCTAGAGCAGACAAGCATACATATGGAAAATGTGAATGAATAAAAGAAACAGGCAAGGTTATGGGAGATTTAGCCATCTGAAAAAGTAAACAACCATACATCATGTTGAGCAATAAGTTGACAGAGTAACAGGTGTACAGTGAACCTTCCTGTAGCGTGAAAAGAAGTGAGGGTAAAGCTCAAAATGAAACAAAGCTATAAGAAATCTTTCAAGCCTGACTGAGGAACACCCTTTGGGAAATCCAATTTTGAGGTTGGCAGGCTGTTTGATGTAAGAACGAAGCTTACAGGAATGAAACTGTGACCAAAAGGCAGTCCTGGGATTAATTGGGAAGAGAATCCATGGAGCTTTGCATCTGAAATGAATCAGAGCTTACAGGTAAAGCATGTTCCTGCCAAGAAAATAATTACTGGTCAGCCATTTTAGATAATAATACAATTCTGCTAAGTGCTTCAAAGATAGTAGCAATGTGATCATTTACTGTTTCTTTGGGTCATCCAGTTAGGCTTTATTGTTTCCACTTCGACTGGTGTTATCTGGATACAAAAAACAGAAACATTGCAAATAAAAATATACCAAATAGTGTGAATAAAACTGACCAAAGCAACCCCTGCAGGCAATTTTTAAAAAACAACCAAATGAGCGACAGCGTATTCTCTCATTAGACATGAGGCCGTCAACCCATTCAAGGTATACAAATGTCCTTTCAAGTTAAAGATAAACCGCTAATATTTGCTACAGTAGCCCTTCTACTGTTTGGAGTTGTTCAAAGAAGAAACCAGAAATGTGCAACAGTTACATGAGCAATGCAGTGCAGCCCCTCCCCCACCTGTTTCTGTATACTGTTGATCTTCCTCTTTTTTTTCCCTTGATCACTGGAAAGATGTTTTTGCACATTGAATATTTTTCTAAACATTGAAAGCAATTATTGAATTAGTGCTTAGAAACAACACACTAATTCTGTTTTAAGGTACAGTAAAGCTTATTTAATATTACAGCTGGCAAGCTATGAGTGGGTATCATGGCTAAGACCCACTGATACCCCTCCTACCTCACTCTTTCACTTTGGTCTCCTGTTCATTGAGCAGTCCTGCATGTCATAAGATCATCTGTTCCCTGGAATATGCTGCCTTTGTCAGCGTGTCACGGCACTGAACCCACAGGACGTGTTCTGCATTGCCTCTTCCTTTGATGAAATGAATGCTTAAAGCCCTGGGAATCACAATGCATTGACCCTAAATTAGAACTGATGAGGTTTATTATGATTTGGATCTAATTTTGAAATTGTATATAGGGCTTAATCTAATACTGGCAGGATAATTAGCATTCAGGGACTGCTGAGCGGGTTATGAATTGTGCATAAATATACCCCAGCTTACAAACAAATTGATATAATCATCATTTTGTTGAGCTGTAAAAAATACACTGCAATCATTTTATTAGTAAAGACCTGTGGCGTCTCTGCATTTGGGGCTAGTGGGGCCTGGCCCCACCAGATGCCGCTGTGGAGCTCTATGTTCACAATAATCAGGGTCAGGATCATTCTTTATAGAGTTATATTGTAACAAAGACTGATTCCCTTACCAATAAAATAATGTTACAAACATCTGTGCCTATATATCTAAGTCTGCCAGAATACTGACGAGCTGAGAAGGCTAAATCCTCTTGAGGCGCCTTGATATCGGGGCCGGCCCAACACATTCTCAGTAGACAGCTGTGGGGCACAAATACTACGGCCCCAAGCTCGGATCGTCCCATCAAAATACTGGAAATACACACGTTACGTTTACGTTCTGCTGGATAGTGTGCGACCATCGACTGGTTGTTCTTGGTGGCTCATTGAAGGACTGATGTGAATCTTTTCTGTTCAATAAATGAACAATATGAGCCTTTAATTGTAATTTTATGTATAAAAATTAAATAACTTTTAGCTTATATAAAATGGCCTTTCTAGTGTGTTGGTTTAAATTTATCTGTTTAATTTAACATTGATCTTATATGCGTCACAAAAAAAATAGTTGTTGCTAATAATTGATTTTTTTTTTTGCCCCACTTAACTTATCATGCCAGAGACGCCACTGGTAAAGGCATCACAGCTCAGAGGTAACAATCAGCCATTTAGATTGGTTATATTTTAATGACATACTGTATATTAGCTTGTACATTTTGTTTTCCATACTAGTTAAGTTCTAAAGACATGAACTACTTTTTTCAGTTTAAAAAAAGCAAAATGACCTTCGTGTTTGTACGACAACTTACAAAAGAAGTTGATTGAGTCAACTTTTAGCCTCATTTTTCACACTTTGATGTCTTCAGCAATATCCTTATATGTTTGTATTTATTGTAAATAAATATTTTAAATTAGTTACACATAAAAACACTAACTTGTCATTAAGGAATCTTATGTGTAGAAAAATTTAAACAAGAATTTAAACTAAGCTATTTTAGCAACAGTGCTAACGCTAAAGTCAAATGTGGTAGCTAGCCTACATACCACCTGGTTAGAAAAGAATTCAAAAATGTATTACCGTTTAAGTAAAATTACAAGTCTTAACTAGTTTAGCTGCCTATGCTAAAGCCAAACTTACGTGCAAGGCTAGCTACTTGTAAGCAGTGGTTGCCAAGAAGCTACACTTGCTGTTTTTGTCATGGAAAAGGTGCACATGGGACCTTGTGTATGTTTTTTAAGTTTACTACTATTTATAGAACATCTTGTGCTTAAATGGCAGATCAGTTCTTATGTTTTGTTTCTTTTTGAATTATAGGACAAGCAGATTAGAGCTTGTTAGATTTAAATGTATGTTAAAGAAGATGTTTCTCTCAGGGTCAGTATTTTCAAGTTATTATCCTGTTTATGAAATTATTTCTATGCACTGCTTTGTAACTCCCATGGATTACTAAGACATAAATGAATGAAAAATGTGTAGCTTGAACTAGACTATCAATTTTGGCCTTTGATCTCAATAGACTCCTTGTTTTTCACCCTATCAGCATGATTGAATTCAAATTAACCTTTAGTCCAGCCCAAATAAAGAAAAAATAAACTAAAACCCATGTTCTGTCTCTCTTTCAGGTGGTTAGAACTTTTGGTTTATATGAAAGCCATCCACAGCGGCATTTTGGACTCTCATGAATAATAAAGGAATCGTTCAGTGGATTGATTTTGTATTAAAAATAAAATGTGTAGAACATTACCAATTAATTTGATTTGTTAAGACAAAATGCTGTGTGTAAGAACTTATGTCTGTGAAGCTCTCCGACACAATAGGAAAAACCTGCGATGATTGGCTAACTTTAGACTCCTCTCAACTAACTGGCTGTATGAAATGTATGAAGTGTTGCCTAAAAGTCATCTTCTAATTGAAAAGCCCAGGCTGATGCTACAATTGCTTGTCAGTGCAAAATTATTTGAGTAGATAAATGAAGCAATTCCAGTGAAATAATTTTTAAAGTTGATCAAATGTTGTAAAGTATACTTAAGAGAACTAAAAAAAGGGTCCTTTAGCTGTTAAAGATACATACTTTCTGCTCAGAAATATTGATGTTGCTCCCAAAAATGTTTGCCAGTTGTGACACCGATTTCCTTGGCTATATTCTAACATTTAATAGCTATTTGAGAGATAAGACATAATCTAAGAGAAGTGAAATTGCTCCAATTATGAAATCAGAAGTCTGAATGAATACCTTTCACCCAAAGCTTGTGGTTGTTTAGAGTCAAGTAATAACCTTTATAGCCAGCAGATGGCAGCAGAGGCTCCTTCAGGCTGGGAAACCTTCCTCAGAGAGCTGTGAGGGGCTGGCAATAGTGATGAGTGCGTGGGAACAGAGGCTGTTCTTAGGAGAGTTGAGTCTGGCTGTACATGAAAGAAAGAAAGGTTGGGTTGATCCAGACAGAGAGCAGGAGAGGGGACAGAGGGAGGAAATACAGCCCATAATAAAGGAGGCGGAGGAGCAAAAACAGCTGTTGATTGTTTCAGGGGACAGAAGGATGGTGGTATGTTGTGGGTGGAGGTTGGTGTGAAGGCTGGATTGGAGGGTTCACTGCATGATCTGACCCACATGGAGTTTCTGGGTCATTATGGGCCAGAAAAGGAAGGCTACGAGGGGCTGGTAACCAGTTTGACAGTCGAGGATCCCAGGGGATCTCCTTCCCTGATCAATACACACGCACAAGCCTGTGCATACAAAGAGGAAGGAGGGTTTCTTTTTTTTGATTATTCCAGGGATTCTCCCACCAGATCAGTTTGCACCCCATTCTAATGGAAGTGGGCTGACAGCTCCCTGCAAGGTCTTCAACGATCAGTCAGGGTGGAGGAAGAGTCGCGCTGGGAACAAGTCAGCAAAAACGATCGCACAGATCATCGTTGCAATAAGCCTCCATGAGCGCTGCTGGTCTCAGCTAGTCAGCATGGCTGCCTTTGAGCACATCACTCTAGGCTGTTCAAGTGTTGGATTCCTGCTGAGCATGACGGAGGAATCATTAATTCATTAAATCAGACTGCCAGCAGTTGACATTGGGCTTAAGCGTCAGAATCCTCACCGATTCAGAAGTGGAAAAGGTTTTAAAACATGTCAAAGTAGGGCTCAAAAGTTGAGGCTGAACTTTCAAACATGCGTTACACTGGGCAAAAACGTCTCTGAGATCCAAACACGTCCACAGCTGAGTGGTGTTTGGCTTGTGACATAAATAAATCAACAAAACCGCTAATCTAACAGCAGTGGGTTAACATCAGATCGTTCTCAGACTCACCGCTCCTTTTAGTTAAATATGTCCTTTTAAAGGTCCGGCATAATTATTCACTCAACAAGGTAATGACCCATATCGCAAACATTTCCGGGTTTATATTGTTGTGAGTGTATTGAAATATGTAAAATATCTAACCGAATATGTAAACAGAGTAAAACCGTTCAATTTGTACACAGAAAAAGGGTTGCTAAGGTGCTTTGGCTGCAATGGTGGACAAGAGGTGCCCAGCTAACAACTTGAAGATCCAGTCAACATGGCAGCTAGTTGCTTGGCAGTCATGCCAACAAAAGGTTTCAGTAGTTTTAGTAGCACACACCCATATGTGTGGAGTTCTTGGGCTTTAACTAGGACTGTCTGTTCAAATAAGACAACGACATATGGAAGAGCACCCCACGCCCACCGTTATGCACGGTGGAGGATCTGTGATGCTGTGGGCTTGTTTCTGTTCCAACACCTCTGGGAATCGTACCGGATTGCATCAAGACGTTAAAATACCAGGACAATTTGGATAAAAATCTCATGGTGTTTCCAAAAAAAACTAAAGGCAAGGTTATCGTTGTGTCTTTGGACAGAATATTGATCCAAACCATGAGTGTTGTTTATTGAACAACTGGCATCGACTACTCAAAGATAGACAATAGAAATAACAATAACAAGTAATAAAGACCTATAAACTGTACGACAACAACATTTCACATTTAAATAGAGTCAGAAGGCGATCTGTGATTTTCCAGTAGCCATGTCCATTAGAAGTGTGCTAATGGAAGAGTTCAGAGTTCATGTATGATGCTCAGGTCTGTGGTGCACATATCTGCAGTGCAGCACGTGTCTAGTAACTTTAGAACATGCATATCAATTGTTTCATTAATGCCATTGAAATAATTGCCCAACTTGTTTTCCAATGAAATGTGTGGCATAATAACTTTATCCTTTAACCAATAGAACGTGGTCCAGTAACTGATGTTTGCCATGTTAAACTTCATTCATTTCCTCTGCTGCTAAAACGACATTGGTGTCCATAATAGTTCCCTGGCTTTTGGATTGTTGCACCATCTCCGTTTGCATGTTTTACATAGAAATATTACGTTCAGCGTTGACCCTGATGAGACTTAGGCGCCAGCTCAGAGTCCATTCCTGTCCTCGTTTCCTGTCCTTTGCATGAGACACCTGGAACATTCAGGAAAATATGTCAGACTTCTGCTCATAGACTTCAGCTCCGCCTTCAGCCCCATCATTGTAGACATTCCCATCACCCGACGGCTAGACCTGCACCTCCTCACCTCAGCCTGCTCTTGGATGAAATGCTTCCCTACCGACAGACCCCAGTCAGTGAGATTGGCCTCCCACCTACCCTCCTCCCATTTGCTAAATCAGAAAGACATTAACACTCTCGTTTTTGCTGTATTTATTGCAAGCTAAAACGTCATAGCAACTTTTCCTAATGCTGTGGAGCCAGCAGTAACATTACCTAAAGCCAAATTGGATTAGGATACCAGGAACCATCCGGGAATATGGACTATTGTTCAAGTGTCGGATGATTTGCTTTTTCATTACCTTAGCAACTGTGCAACGTAAACCAGTAGCAGTGTGATGGTTTAATCCTGTGGGAATCCAGATTTAGATGTGAAGCCATTCCTGGAGTCTGGAAAATTGAATAATTTATAAAGTAGATGTTGGTGCCATCACAGATGCCTTATCATTTCTTAAAAATGTTTACATTGGAATCATATGTCTTTGTAAAAATGACAGAAAGTCAACCCAGCTCCATGGCTATCTCAGTTCTTAGAATTAAACCCCCTGAAAGCCTCTGTGGTGAGGAGTTTCCCTCTGGGATTATTAAAGTATTTCTGATTCTGATAGAAGTCACTATAGTCAAATGTCACTGCGTTTTTACCAGGACACTATCGTTCTGCATACAGACCATATGCTAGCCTCTGACTCATCAGCAGGTATAGACAGCGGCGAGAAGCCTGAGCATGCTACACCCCTGTCCATGGGGTTCATATAAAGGACATCGCTTCCTCTTTAAAATATTTAGCGCTAAATGTGATTTTAATGTATATTTTATTCCTCCTGTTGTTTTTAGAACGTAGCACTTTGAGATAAAAAATGTACAGTACAGACAAATTCAATAAGTTATTATCAATTAATATTACAGAACTGCGAAACAGCAAATATGCATGAGAACGGGACATGTTTAATTTAGATGATTGATACAGCCTTTCATCTGCATTCAGCCTGACTCCTTCCCACCTTAAGTGCCTCCTGCAAACATTCAAACCAAATGGATCATTCTCTCCTGAGCAAAAACCTGCACCCGCATTAGAAATGTGGAGGTGCTGGCGCTCAAAGCAGGCTCCCTTTATTCATGTCGGTGAATCCAGCTTTGTAAAGTGACAGCATGTTTCTAGCTATATAGATTGGCAGAGAAAAAACATGTAGTATAGCAACCGGATCTCCACTGGCCCTGGAAGGGAAAATAACTGTCTGGATGTGCAAGAAGCCTTTCAAGGTTCTTCCAATGCAGCTAATTTCAATTTGTGTGTAAACTAAAACGTGTTAGAACGAGAGGGCAAATGTTCCTTACAGGTTAATTTCCAACAATCAGAAACCAAAACCAAAGCAGTTCGTTAGTCGTACTCTTATCACACACTAGGGGGCGGACTCACTGAACCAAGCAGGGCTGGCTGTTAGACTGCTAAGTAAAACAGCCAATTTTAGTGATTACCAACCCTATCTGATGAAGACAAAATCATCAGAGACCAAAGATGGTGATCATCACGCTTTAAGGTATTTAGAGAAGGGCCTACGTGGGCCCCGAAGTAACATGGCCCCAAATTCAGCTGCATATCGGTTGTTTTTAAACCATTAAAAAGGATCATGCAGTAGCGTATATTTGTATGGAATGACACGGTGCTGTTTATTAAAACAGGGTTGGTTCAGTGTTTTTAGACAACAATGGGCATTTGAGTCCTGTAGTCCCAAACAATCAGCAGTTTCTCCTGCCTTGGTTCTTTGTCTCTCTCTGGAGAATACCCTGAATTAAAATGTACAGTATGTTTCGCTGCTGTGGAAATAATCGCCAACCCGTCCTCCACGGTATCCTGAATGTAGAAACTACATCTGCTGGCAGTTTTAGACGCTCAGCTACTATCCTGACCGACGTCTTCCTAGATCCCAGCTTGCATCTACGACACTCTGCAAAACTTTTCCAGTATCTCCAGTTACAACAAACTTTAACTTACTTCTGCGAGATCCTCCAACAGTTTTGCGCGTTTCTTTTCTCTTCTTTTCTGTTTGTAAATCTTGAATGAATTGTAGCCAGATCTTGTAAAAATATAGCAGAATCCTTTAAAAGGGTCTCCACCACAAACAAGGAGTTCTTCACTGATGGAAATCTGTGCTTCCAGCAGAGCAACATGGAACATGCATGAAGGTTTAAATACAAAGTAACATTGTGAATTGATAATAACGAGCTATTGATCTCTGCGGGCAGCACTTATGAGCTTTAGGATCTCAGCCACTAAGCATGTAAACCCTATGAGGTCGTTAGGGAAAGTTATTGTCTCAAAAAAAATGCATTAAAAGTTGTTGGAGATCTTGTAACGCCCATCGTCACGTGATTTTTACCAAAGTTTCTCAAAATCGCACAACATTAACAAAAGGCTGGTTGGGGACTGTGCAAAAGTAACTCAGGATCCTTAAAAATCTCTTTCTAGGATCTAGAATAGCTTTTAACGATCGCGCAAAAGTAACTTGTGAAAGCTTTATGCGGTACCCCGATGGTATATGGATCTTAAATCCATTTTTCTGGATCTCATAAAAGTATCTCCGTCTTTCAAAAGTAACTACAGATTTATCAAAATTAACTCAGGATCACATTTTTTATCAGGATCCTGGGAAAAACATACAAAAGCAACTCTTGATCTCAGAAAACTGCTGCTGGTTTCTGGCTAAATTAATTTGGGATATCCTAAAAGTTTAGGGGGAAACTAACCTCACCCCCGCTAACCTTTTAAGGTTCTGCAAAAACAAACTTTTCATTACGTTCACGTCGCTGGGTTCAGTGTCTACAGCTATCTGCCTTTAAAAACGAAGACGATTAAAAACAACTCATTAAGCCTTTAACCCAGTCCCAGCTACATTTGGAGCAGCTGGAAATGTTTTTGAATAACTTTTTAGAGTTAGTTAAAAAAAAGAAAGAAACAAAAGTCACATATTAACAATGTTGGATTTAAAATAAATGTGCAAAGCAATTCTACCAGATCAGTGCGTGGATCTTCTTTAAACTCTCCTGTCTCAGGAAGTTTTCAATAGAAAGCTGCCCAGAAGCATGTTGGACTTTGGCTCTCATTCACTTCTTCCTGCATTCTGTCTTTTCTGGTTTTCAAACCTTTTCTTTTTACTGATTAGTTTTTAAATTTCTCAAAGTCCTTGACTTACACATTTTCTGACATCTAGACGGACACACAAAGGCAACACAGACTTCCCCCATCTCCCTTCTTCCTTTCACTCCTTCTGTCTAAGTCTCTATAAAAGTCAAAAGTCACCGTCAGCAATGTTCTTTCCATTTTGGCTGACTGAGTTCATTTTAAGGGCTCATAATTACAAGCAAAGATTGAATGTGAGAGATGGCCTAAAGAATACAGACGACGGAAATGGGGATGGAGGGAGGGGGGCGGGGGGGGGAGAGAAAGAAATAGTGATTTATGTGCTTAGCGAATGGGATGGTAAACGAGGCCCATGGATGGCAGGCTGATTGACTGGAAGGAGGAAGGGATGAGATGGAGGCATTTGGCATGGTAGATGGAGTGCAGAGGTTAAAAAGGACAGCCCAGCTTTGAGACACATTCATTCATGGGACTTCTATGCTATGATGAAAACTGCTCCTTTGTACTTCCGTCTGCATGTTTAGGGTTGTTGTCCTGCCAGACGGTCGATACTATCCCAGCCTCAATTACTTTCAGGCCTCCAACAGCTTCTCTTCCAGTTTGATTGTTTGAGTTTGCACCATTTCCTTTACAGACCAACATCCCCACAGCGTGATGCTGCCACCACCCACTCTCACTGTGCAGATTATGTTTAACACAAAGTTATGGCTTTTTTCCCGCCAGTCTTCCATAAAGCCCAGCTCTATGGAGTGTACGGCTTATTGTGGTCCTCTAGATAGATCGTCTAGTTCACGTGTGTCAAACTCAAGGCCCGTCAAGACAATTTATCCGGCTCTCAAGAGCCAAAGAAGGCAGATTGTGTCATAAAGTAGAGGCATATATCCTTTTTAAAGTGTATAAAGTGTCTAAAACTGTGCCACCTGTAGCGACATTGATATTTTTTAACCGCATCCTGCCACTAGATGACAGTTTTCCAACAACACATTAAAAAACCCCAGAAATGTCAGAAAAGAGAAAAAGTGATACAGAATGATGAGTTTAAAGTGTAACTCACCCCAATATCAACTTTTTTTTTGATACAGGTGCAACCGGCCCTTTTACTGACTTCATCATGATGAAGTGGCCGCATATAGAAATGAGTTTGACGCGCTGCTCTAGTCTCTGCTGTGGAGCTCTGCGGCTCCTTCAGGTTACCTTTGGTCTCTGGTGGGCGGCCCACTCTTAGCATGTTAGTTGTGGTATCGTTGGCTTTCCCTTAAAATATGATGAATCTGATGGTGCTCCAGGGGAAACGTCAAATATTTTATTCTGACATATCATGTGACATCGCACACAGGTGGACTTCATTTCACTAATTGTGTGACTTTTGAAGGTAACTGGGGGTAGATACATAAACACATGCTAAATGTCCAGCTTTTCATTATTTTTAAATTCCTATTTTTACATTTTAAGTAATTGCACTTCACCAACTTTTTACAAATCCATCACATAAGATTAAAAAAAACTTTAAATAAAAGGTTTAAATGTAACAAAATAGGTGAAAAGCCAAGGCACTGTGATTTAAAATATACCAGTCAATACTGGATATAGGCCAAAACAGCAATATTAATAAAATATAATAAAAACACCGAAAAGCAACTTTTATTTCATGACATTTAAAAGGTAAAATTGATCTGACAACTTTACTTTGTTGCTTCTAATTAAATAATATTTGGAGCAGGTCATGTGGTTGTTTTTGAGATGACAATAGAGAAATAACAGGATGATCTAATTTAGCTCTAAAAGGAAAAAAGAAGTCCAGGATTTGGACAGAGGCCATTTTTATATAAAGGGGCACGATAAAATAGAGGTGAATGACCTGAAAACAGCAGAAAATGGTATTTCTTTCCACTGAAATGTTTTTTTTGTTAAAGGAACCCTACTAAATTTAGACAGATTGTAATAGATAAAGAAAGGATTTAAAAAATACAGAGGGAAAAAAAGAAAAATGTTTGCTTACTATAGGTTTGGACTATTTGATCATGGAAGACAGAAATTCCTGTTTAGATCATCAGTTATCAAAGTTGGTATGAAGGAGGAGGAGTTACGACACATCCACCTTGCTGCACTGACTCCC
Organism: Fundulus diaphanus; assembly: GCA_037039145.1. Taxonomy (NCBI): domain Eukaryota; kingdom Metazoa; phylum Chordata; class Actinopteri; order Cyprinodontiformes; family Fundulidae; genus Fundulus; species Fundulus diaphanus. Next base: position 3,063,451 of record CM073139.1, read on the forward strand.
GAATGAGCCAGACCTGCAGCTAAGTAAAAATCTGAGATGGTCAGAAGTTTGATGAGCTAAGAAAGTAATACATTTAAAAATATGACATCATCTTATAGGATATCGTGTATTATAACATTAGGGCTGGACGATAATTCAAGAACAATATTTATCGATCAATAGACATATATCGGCGATAGAAAAAAAAGGTAAATGAAAAGTTCAATAGAATATCAGTTTTTTTCTCTTTTGCTTTCTAGCCATGTTACATAAATTACAGTCGTTACATCCTCCCAACCAATCACAACGCAGATGCTGGAACTCTCCATCGCCAAGCTCCGCCCCCTTCAAAGGGTTCAGAGAGCACACGTTATTTTTTCTTTTAAAAACTTGCAGTTTTGGTAAAAAGTTGGTTGAATATAAGGTTTAGTTTGAATTCAGTGTTTGTGAGTTCTGTATCTAAATATAGGTTGCTAAGCAACAGCATAAAATGGCCAGGGCTGCACTTAAAATATATATTTAGAATTTCTTGATAATTGTCGATATCGATCAATATGATTTCTATTTTATCGATATGCTTTTTTTTCTATATTGTCCAGCGCTATATAACATAACACTTATTTCTCAAATTGAAGTTTCTCTGTATTTAGTTTCTGTAGTTAGTTATATGTTAGATTTTACAGTGATTTGCAAATTACATTTTTTGGGGCAAATTTACATGAAAGCTGTTAATTTAATTTAATTTAAATGAATCCTGTTTAATTTGACTTAATAAGGATAAAAAATACTGTCAAATAGCGGGAAACATATTAAAGAGGCTGGAGGAAAATGTATTCATTAAAAAATCTAACACAGGATTGTTATGACACCTTCCAGGCGTCACAGAATGGGTCAACTCAGCAATGATTTATGCTGGAAATGTCGTGCAGAACCAGGAAGCTTTATACATGCAATCTGGGAACGTACGTGCATTTTTCCATTGTGGAACGTAGTGTTCCAACACACTGGAACATGGTTGGTTGTGATGATACCTGTGTCACTGAGACTTACTGGGGGATCGGACAGTGGTTCCTCATGCAGCTGAACATCAAACCGTGGTGATACAGCCTTAGATTGTGGAAATCCACTGTTGTTAAAAACGGCCTGGAATCCCAGCTGGGAATAATGTCACACACGCGTATGCTTGCTAAGCTCTGCTGGGACTATAGGATGCTATTACTGAACCTTTATTTTTAGGGAGACTCTCCTTTTTGGTTGATTTTGACTTTACATGTGGCCTTTGAGGAGGTATGTGAAATAATTTTCTTGTTTTTTCACACGGTAAATGCTGACCTGGTTGTTTCATGTTATTTCTGTGTTTGTTATAAAACTAATAGAAAGTTAAATTACACAAAATATCACTTAATAGGATTTAGTTGGATGTAATTTAATTTAAATATTATATTTAGTTGAAGTGAATTTAAATGCATTTTACTTGGAAGTGGGGGAGTAGTCAGTGTTTTTGTTGTTTAACACCAGTGTGCCTGCTGCACAATCTGAATGTCCTGCTGGAAAGACGAATGTAAAAATACTGGGGGAAGCACTGAAAGATAACAATCAAGACATAAACCCACGAGAGGGCTGACATGCAGAGGAAGGAAGGAGGGAGGGATGAGAGCCCAAGGAAAGGTTCTGTGGGAGGAGAAGGACAGGGTTGTGATTGCAGTTAATTGCCATTCGCTTCCAGGACGGCTCTAATCACTCTGAGGCTCTGTGTGAAAATGTTTTCCAGCTCCTGGTTGCAACCCGGAACACCACGAAATGCCTGCTTGCTCGAACTTTAGCAGCAGTTCCTCATTAGAAAGCAGATGGTATTCAAGAACCTCTGCTGCACCTTCAGCTCACACAGGGACACCTGTTTAACCTACATAAGGCTGTGGGGAGAGAAAGGGGGCCAGCCCCTCAGCTAAATGGGCCCACCGGGTCTATTATATCTTATTCCTGCTTCCTCTCAGCTCATTTAGAGACGGTTTTGTTGTGGTCAAGTCAAACTGCCAGGAGAAAGCTTCTCTAACATGATGCCGTTCAAAACAGAGGGATGATTCCAGTCACCAAGTCACACGCGGGTTCACTTTCACCGTTCTTCACCATAACTGAATTAAGACTTGAGCACAGCACACAAGAGGTTCCAATCAAAATTGCTTGCTACAATCTTTTGTTAAATAAAGTATTTGAAAAATGAAAAACTCAATAACTTCATTCTAATTCTGTAATGACTTATGTTCCGAGAACCCGATAATTCAGCCAGACAGCAGAGTCGCGCTTTAAGAATGTTTATGGAAGTGGATGGTTAGTGGCTGATGAGGCGAGCAGACAGAAACAGACTTCAGTAGGGGCTGACGGGGCAGGCAGGCAGGCGGAACCAGACCTGAACAGGTGAAGCAGGCGGTGGCAGACCAGAACCAGAGATGAAGACAGGAGGTGACCAGAACAGACGACGCGGACCGAGGAACCACCAGAACGGGCTGAGCATGCAGAACTCATGGGGAACTAGGCAGACTGAGCAGCACGCAGGCACTGGAAGCACACGTCAGTGAGAGCTGAACAGGATCAGGGAAGTGGAGTCCAGCTGGCAGAGCACGCAAGAACTGGTAGAAACACGGTGGCAGCGCACAGGAGGCAAGACGATACGTTCTGGCAGAGAGAGGATGAAAGAGGCAGGTGTATGTGGGCAGGTGAACAGGTGAGCAGAGTAGACTGTAGTTAGTGGCAGCAGGTGGAGCTGATCTGAGCTGATTGGATGGGCACTGAGGCTGAGGGGAGTGAAAACTAATTAGTCCAAAACAAATGGACAAAAAGCTAAATCGTGAGAAGTTCACTCCTTATTAATAATTGCCATCTGTGAAGTCTTCTATAATCAGTGTGTTGTAATTGAAGTAAAACTGCTTCTGTTATCGAGCTGCACCTCACACCTACTGTGGAGCATGGAGGTGGAACTGTCATGGTTTGACTGTGGCTTGATCGGTTGAGTAGTCGTCTGGCAATCAGAAGGTTGTGGGTTCGATTCCAGCTTCCCCTTGCCACATCGATGTGCCCTTGGGCAAGGCACTTAACCCCAAGTTTCCTACTGAGCTGCGTCTTGGTGTATAAATGTGTTAGTGAGAGTGACTGGGTGAATGTGGCTATAGTGTACAGCACTTTGGGTGGTTAGCATGACTGGAAAAGCTATATAAGTTCAGTCCATTTACCATTTGGGGATGCTTGAGGGGTGGGGCAAACTTCTCTTGGACCAATGACAGAGATGGTAGATGTCTCCAAGAAGCATCTTTCAACCAAAGGGGCGAACTGTAGCTATCTGGGTGTAGGGCGCCCTGACATGTTGTCAGTAGTGTTAGAGAAAGCTATTCTGTTGATCACTTTTACTGAATGAATAAAACCAGGACTAAATAATAACAGGTTAGACAATTAATTTTGCAAGAATTAAATTTTTTGATGGGATCTCATGTATTTTACTTTGATTTATTTATGTCAAAGAGCGACACAGCACAATGTATAAAATAAATAAAACCTGCAAATATTTTTTCCCTTTTGTTCATACATACAACCCCCAGCGCAATCTTGAAAGAAAACCAATTACAATTTTGTCTTTTCTTTCTTTGCAAATAATTCCAGCTCAGTCAGATTGGATAGATAATGTCTGTGAACATCACCTGTTCAGCTCCTGCCACAGATTCTCACTTTGATGTGTCCCTGAACTTTGACTGGACCATTCTAACCCATTAATATACTTTGATCCAAACCATTCTGCGTGTTCAGGCTCATTATTCTACTGGGAGGCGAACCTCCACCCAAGTCTCAAACCGTCTGTAATGCTAACAGTGTCTGTTTCACAAAATTTCTGCATTCAGCTCCATCTATCTCCGTCGCTCAGACAGAACACAGTAGGCTACAGCAACTAGTCGCTGAGGAAGCCTCCAAGTGTCTTCCCAGTAGTTTCTGATTTCAGGGTCTCTTAGAGTTTTAAGAAGTTCAGTCGCTTTAAAACCCTGGCTATACTGTTCCTGTTGTTTAAATTCCTTCAAATGAGACAGCAGGGAGAGTACCAGACTGACTGGAGTCTTTTTTCCTAGCTGTTTGCATGACAGAGTAGCAATCCACACCTCGCATTTGTAGCTGCACACTGTCAGTCAGCTGGCTTTGCTCTTCCTTTGAAGCAGGAAAAGGTGGGACGTTTGGGGAAACAGAAATCTGGCCCTGAAAGACACGGCTGTTCAAAGTTTGGACGCTATAGGACCATCACATGTCGTGTTTGGTGAGGTAACACCTAGGGAGAGGTGAGAGATACGATGTCTGCTGGTGTGATGCCGAGCCTCCTGCAGACTTGCTTATGGGTGTCCTGACTTTCTGGTATTTAAGCTGAAACATGTACAGCTAGTAATGCACTCAACAAACCTGTGCCCGTTTTCACAAAGAATCCTACGACTAAAAGTAGCTCTTAATGACGTTGTTTTAGGAAAAATTTGTGACAAATTTCCTGATTTCTAAGATTTTTCTTATTTTTTTATTTTACCTTGGTAAAGTAAAGGTTACTTGCAAAGCATCTTAGATCATCAGAGAGCTCCTAAAGAGAAAACATGTTAGGAGGACTTTTAACGAGCCTAAGAGCGTCTCAAGGAGGGAAGATGGTGGAAACAGAGCGAGCTGATTGGCTGATCCACCACCTACACACTGGAGGAAATGAGCACAGAAACTTTTAACAATCATACAATTATTAATATGTTGATAAGATAAACTTTATCAAGATAAACTTCATCTGGTAACATAATTTTATTGACGATAAATAAAAGGAAAAACATTGAATAATCAACTATTTATTATTTACAGAAATGTTTTCAATACTGTACATTTTAGAAGAAATGGAAAAAGTCACAGAAAAATACATGCATAAATACACGCTGCAGACAAGATAAAAGAGGTGAGAAAGTATTTTCTGTATTGCATGATAATGCCAGTAGGCTAAACGGTCATGTTGAAGTTTGCTGTTGTGATGCCATCTCCTCTCCTTTGACTGCTGCAGCGCTTTGCGTAAAAGCACCAAGACATGCAGACAAAAAGGAGCATTGATCTGCAGCAATGTGCTTCAATATGGCAAGTAAACAAGCAAATCAGAATAATGGTGATGTAAATAAGGTGCATTCAAACATTTTGATGCTGTGAGACAATTATTTGCTATTGCTGAGGTTCAGCATTGTGTCACAGATTTCATGATGCGGTCTAATCGGTTAACTTCTCCCCATTCAGTACTAGGAGCACATTTGTGTTTTTTTAAAATGTATTTATTTTTGTGTCTTGTACTGTCAACATTTGAAAGACAGCATCACACCCAGCAACGGGGTCAACCACGCCTCCTCACTGAGATAAGAATTTCTGTCGTCTCCTCACTCAGAGTGGCTCTCAGCAGCGATCTGACTCAGTCTTAAGACTCCTAGGTAGGAAAGTTTCTCTCTGTGAGGACTCAGAATCTTTTGAGCTTTATAGAAGAGTGGATTCATGACAGCCGGCCAAAAGAAGTCCTGTTTGTAGCTTGTAGGGGGCCGACGGAACCTGTGGAAGAAGGCGCTCTAGTCGGAGGAGACATTTTGGCTGAAATGCACAACATTGTACTTCAATAGAAACACACCATCCCTATGTTGAAACATGGCGGTGGCAGCATCATGCTGTGGGGAATTTTTGCTTTACTTTGGTCATTTGATTCTATCCCTTCTTTGCTGTAATTTTTGTTTACCTTCTTGCTCCCGAGCATACAGGCAGGGATATGATAGAGGGGATCAATAACGAGTTATATAACGAGGTTAAAGCATATCCGTGTGTGTGAGTGGCCCAGTCAAAGTCCAGGCATAAATCCAATTAAGAATCAGAGGGAAGGTTTGAAATTTGACATTTCCATACGCTCTCCATCCAATCTGACTAAGCTAAGAAGAACGGACAAAGAAAAAACAAATTCAGTCATTATTTGTGAAAACTTGGGTTTATACAATATTAACTCGGGGGAATGAGTACTATGTATCCCTTTCTTTGCATAACCGTTATGGCTTTGTGATGGTCTAGGATATAAAATACACTGAAGTTTGCAGTTAATGTAACACAATGCAGAGAAAATGTAAGGGGGTATGTAAATGTGCATCGGTTTCACTGCAGTTTGAAAGAAGAAGCCCGCTTTTCACATCAATGTTCACCACAAAATGAATTTTCTAAATGTTTCAGTGGACTTAATGAGCCATTAAATCAGCATGGTAACTTTGAATTAGACACCAATCTTAACTTTTCTTGACAGATTGTTACATGTTTTAGTCCCTCCACAATGACAAACACTGCCATGCTTCTGTGTCGCTGATTAAAAGCTTACCCAAAAATCCCCCCGCTTAATCAACCAGGGTGGAAGGCACATTTTAGAGGAGAAACTATTTCTAAGTACTCGACAAGATAAACAATTTAATCAGCCCTCTGGTTGTTTGAATCCATTGTCTGCTTTTGTGGTGTAATGCAGAACCACTCTGGGCGGTCTGTCTGTGATCAGCATGAAAAATGAGAGGAAAGAACACTTATTCTGGTTTTGTTGTGGGGCGAACGTGGTAGAAGCTGAAGATTATCCTTGTTTGAAAGAAAAAACTGACTGTTGTGAAAGGATTAGAGGCGCACAACTGAAACAATAGACGATCTTCGGGATTTATTCATGTGGTGGTGAGTTGTTTTACCTTCACAAAACAGCTAAAACACAATTAGATCAAATGTATCAACCAAAATGAATTGGCTGGCTGAGGAAAAAGTTAGGACACCCTACCCCAGATTTGTTAGAGTTACCTGGGTTAGTTAAGTAACCCAGATGTCCCTGTTTCCAACAAACAGCCTCTGCCATCGGTCACTTTCAGCTGTTAGATGTTTGAGTTTCTTGCCTGTGGGGCCATTTTAAGTCACTTTGAATCATCTCAATGAGATCAGGAGATGAGCTTGGACAAGGCCCACAACTTTCTATTTCTTAACCACAGCACCACCTCGGTGGATTTAGTGTTGGTTTGGGGTCGCTGTCTTATTGAAAGCCCAGTTCTACTTCAACCCCTTTTTTTTCAAAGATGGCCTCACATTTTCCACAGTTGAAGAGCTGCCCAGATCTCGATGGAGCAAAGGATCCCCAAACCATGACACCACCACCTCCACCACCGTAAGCCCGTGGTCTCATACTGCAGTCCTTGAGGGCCGGTGTCCTGCAACCATTTATAAATATCTCAAATATCAACTCATCAGCAGAGCTCTGCAGAGAGCATGCTAGTGTCCAGGGAACATTAATATAGAAGTCCTGATCTTTGTCTGTTTCTCTGGCAAGGTTAGGGTTAGGGTTCTGACAGTATAGGTATGGACATTTCTATCAGCAGAAGCAAGAACCTGCTGCAGATCCTGTGATAACATGTTTGGAGACTTCTTTTACCATCCTGCTGTTTGCTTTCAGGGTTAACTTACTCTGACAGCCAGATCTGCCCGTTTTGAGCCTCGTCTCTGAGTATTTTCCGTAAAGTGGAATGGCTGATTTGAAATTCTTTTGCCATCTTTTACCAGAATATCTTCTCTATGAAGGCCTCTTACTGCTCTGTGGATTTCACCACAATGTTCACTCTCACTTTAACAGTCAGGAGCACACGTCTTGGTAATTTATTTATAATCGGGAATAAATGTGGGGGTGTCCTAATTTATTCCGAAAAAAAAATTAATCAGTAACAAAAATGCAGAAAGTGCATTGTTGCTTTTGTTTTTGTTTCTTTTGAGGTGCCTATTTCAGTTTTTATAGTTTATTTGTATTGCTTAAATAATTGTCCACATGTCTGAATATGTCGCATCTGTTTTTTTGCCAGATATGTGTACACATGCAGTGCTCACGATGTGCTTTCTTATACAATAACACAATAATGCAACATCCTTGATATTCAGAAGTGAGTTTGTGTAAAGGTGGTTTAATAGATAGTCTGAGCACACTAATTAAAATGATTTAATCCCCTTTAGAACCATTGCTGCTGGCCATCCTATAATAATAATTTAGTTTATCACTCTGATTAAGAGAAGTAATTATTTCCCAGTCATTTCACACAGAGAAAATTATTCCAGATGATTTTATTCCTAATTCAAGCTGTCGGGCAAATGTGAAAAAATGTATATACCAACGGATCCAGAAATATTATTTTTGTTTGTTAGAAAATATTAAGACGTGCACAAAACAACATTAAATGTAGCTGTTTGGTTTTGTTTTATCCAAGGCACAAGTTTCAGAGCTTCTAAATCACGTTTACACAGGAATATGATCTTGCCGTTCACCCACCTGTACTATGACATCTCTAAATGAAAGCCAGAAAACTGCCTTCTGAAGTCACCTAAACAGTAAACAGCGTCCACGTGTGTGTAATCTAACATCAGCCTCTACGTGTAGCCCTGGGCATTTATCAAACAGGACTTTTATGCCAAGAAACACGACGAAGCTCATACTTCCAGTTACCAAGATCTGGATAGAGCTTGAAAGCAACCCAAATACTCCACAGAAATACCTTGAAGGAAAAGCTTTTAAAGGGGGCACATCATGCTTTTTAATGCCTTCCTTTCCCCATTCAGATCATTCAGTTGGGGTTTATAAAGTGGATCTTGAATGCTTAGGTCAGTTTTCCTCGTTACTGCTGTCCCACAGCCTCTCTTTTGCCTCTGTTGCTTCTGAGAGAACTTTGTTTTGGTGCCGTCTCTTTAAATGCAAGGGAGGCCCTCCACCCCCCCCCTCCTTCCAGGTCGCAGAGAGTTCAACTCCACCCTGTTCCGCCACTTTTGTAGTAGGACGGTGCAATGAATTGTGGGGGTTATTGCGCCCAACAACTGAACCCTTTTGACTTATCTGCTTGTAGCTTCGGCATCCTTCAGCTTGGACTATGAAATCGAAATGAAAGATAAAAAATTGGTAAGTCCATTACCTTGTTTAGTAGTTCCACAGCAAATACTGTGACGTTAATTGTTCAAATAATGAAATGGGGAACAGAGAAAACTGAATGGCTTGAAAAATATGACCCAAAAATATCTACGCATCTCCTGGACAGACTACATCAATTTTTCGGAATTCCTAGAGTCTTGAGGTACACAACAAAATGTATTCAAGGGCTTAAAAAAGTGGATTTTGCATGATACGTCCCCTTTAGGACTTTTCCAAATCCACAAAACACGTGTAGAATGGATAACAAAACCCTTTGAACCTCTTAGCAGGATGAAAGACACACTTCTCTTGAATACAAGACTAAGTCATCGGTTGGAACTTCCTCCCCAAAACCACAGAGTAAGCTTTCCATGGGAGACTTAGAGGTGTGACGCCCTTCATAATACAAACATGCTCTCTGGCCCTCTTTCTTAAAAACTGGGACCACCACCACAGTCTGCCTACCCACAGCTGCTTTTCCAGTCCTTCATCCAACATATGCTATGCTAACCAAATAAGACCTAGAGCCTTTCCCATCTTGTGACAAATCTCATTCCCCCATGGGGCTCTGCTGCCAGTGAGCTTTTAAATTACGACAGCTATGGGACAGGCCGCTGTCTGTTTACCCAGTCTCTGCTGCTTCCATTAAGGACGTGGTGACCGGATTGAGGATATCCATGGTCCTCCCCTTGTCCAACACGACCCTCAGTCCAGGAGCTGTAATCGACCTGCATGGAATATGAAGAGCCATGGATGATTATTTGTTAAACATGTGCAGAAACACAGATGAGGCCACATTTAGTCGCATTTCAATAGTCACTCAGCCATCACCCGTTAACTGCTATGCAGAGTAACGGGTGAAAAGGTGAAGTAATATTTATTTGCTTGAGAGAATACGGGTTTGTTGGTGGAACTGACATGGACAACTCCAGTAAGACCAACATCTGATGACAAAAAAAACAAAAGCAACAACTGAAAATACATTCTGTCTGAGTTCTAGTTTCGCTGGAAAAAGAACATATGTGTATTTTCCTGTTTTCCTATTTGTTTCTGAATAAACTTGAACCTGGTTTTTTCCCTGTGATTATGTGTGCCTTTGTGTCTGTGGTGTGTGATTTGAGCAGTACTCATTAAGCTAATGACTTTACCCTCAGCAGGGTCGCTCTCCTCAGAAAACGCACGTTCATTTATCCCCGCTGGCAGCCCAACGCTACAGATGCTGTAGCAGCGGTAGCTGGGAGACGATACGGTCGGCTCTGAGCTCGTTGGCGACCTGGAGGGACTCCCCACAACCTCCGCGGGACCCTGGAGGTGAAAAGAGCCAAAACATGGCTACAGCATTCAGAGCGTGAAACGACGAGGAAGGAGCAGAAACATCAGATCGCAGCTGTTTGGATCTGCTTCCTGTGTGGAAGCATTGTATCTAACAAACCCAAATTAGGCCTTTTTATGATTGAGCATGCACCTAAATGTTTCCCTGCGGCATCTTCCCGCAGCCTGCTGTGGGGTTCAGCCAAAAAGCTACTGAAACAGCACCAAAAGAAACAATGGAAAGGCTAAAAACACGGCAGACCAGAGCTTTCCCCTGGTAACTTAGTGTTTTATCAAATGTTTCTCCTCTTCCTTGTGTGATGAGATGTTTAACTGAATTAAATCTATTAACATATTTCGAATGTTATGATGCTGGCAGCGAGGGAGGGAATCTAAGGTTAACTTCCTTAGGAAAAAACACATGTACAGCCCTTTTAAAGATGTGTAAAGATAATAAAAAAATAAAACCTCATCTTTTATTATGTATCAGCTGGCCAAGTGTTTCGGATCATTACCCTGCTGGCTTTTTTCAAAGTATATTGATGGAGTTAAAGTTTGGGTAGAGCTTAGAAAACTCCACTTGATTTGTGATCATTGGATAAAATGTATTGTTTTTTTGGCAACAAACAGCAAACAGTTGGTTGCATACAGAAAGCAAGTAATGGTTGCTGTGTTGACTTTGTGATCCCAAGGTGCCCCTTTCGTTTGCAGTTCTCCAACAAACAGCTTAGGAGATTTTTTTTTTTTTTACCTCTGTACTATCTTCAGGTATCTTCCCTAATCCCCCAGGGACACATGTAACTCATCCCTGACTCGCAGTTTTTGCTCCCCACTCAGCCCTTTGCTTTTTTTAGCGACCTCAGGATCCCACGAGGTCCCCAGCTTTGATAAGATTTCTGCTCTAGCCTGATACCTCCTCTAACACAACGGGCCCACCTGCAGGATTGGGGATTTCTGGCTTCCCTGAAGCTAGAAAAAAAAATCTATAATCACTGTCCTCTGAAAGATTGAATATTTAACCAAAATGTGTTTCTTCCGCTTTACGGCTTGACAAAATGAGTGGTTAGGGTTGCAAGCTTTGCATTCCTGCGCTCATGAATTCTTTCCTGCACACACTCGCATTGACAAGAGCCTGTGCGTGCACGCTCATTCCTAGACATCCCCCTTGACAGAACAGTCTCCTTAATGACCCTGTTCTCAAGTCCCGAGCGGCGATAAGTGAATTTTAATTAAGAGAATATTGAGAATTGCAATAAATTATTTTAATGACCTGAAAATGGTTTGGCTTCTCTCTGGAGAGAGGGAGAAGGAGAAGCGACACACAACCACACTTTCGCCAGGGAATATAGAAATGTGTGTTTTGACTGTAAAATAATGTCCAATCCTTGTCGGTTAATAGGGTCACCCATACACCCAGCCATGTTTTTTTTACCATTAGTCTCATTATCTGTGCATACTTTTATCCAATTATTTTGCATTTCTGATGCTTTGAGTATATGGAGCATGTTGTTTTTTGCTCTTTGCTCAGTCCTGACTCTTAATTACTGCACTGTCTGTTTGATATGTAGTAAACAATTGAAGGTAATTAAGTATTTGGCTAGTGTATGTGTGCATTTTGTGTGTGTGTGTGTGTGTGTGTGTGTGTGTGTGTGTGTGTGTGTGTGTGTGTGTGTGTGTGTGTGTGTGTGTGTGTGTGTGTGTGTGTGTGTGTGTGTGTGTGTGTGTGTGAGTGTGTGAGACATGTGCCAGCAAAACTGGGCAGCAGATTGTGGTGATTTTCAGCCAGCCGGTCTGGCTGTTTCTCTCTTTTTTTTGTCTCTCTCTCACACACACAAACCCTTACAGACTTGTACTAGCTTTGACACACTGGGAAGTTATCGCCACAGCGATCGCAGCTCCCTAACGAGATCCCCCAGCCAATAAGGAGGCGGGATCGGTGCCACTTCCTGCCCTGGCTGACTAATGGCTGTGTGTAACGGTTTGTGATCACTGTAAATAAAGGCATATGTTCGCAAGCTGTGGATGCGCCAGTTCTCAGTCATCATTGTCCGCCATGTAGGCCGGCTTCTCCAGCTGCAGAGGTTTGCTTTGACCCAAAAGGTTGAGCGACTGTTAAGTTAATAAATAACCAAGTCCAGTGCAGAACAGCGATATTACAAATTCTCTGACGAAAACTGTTGAGATGCTTTCAAGGAAAACCAAAGTGAAGCCAAAGGGAAACACGTCTGAGTGTATGAGGTCCCCGTCCCATAGGTTTAAAACTGTTGCAGTCAGCAGTTCAGATTAAATGAGGCAAAGAGCATTTCTATTACAGCTTCCCTCTGCGCATCACGGCCCAACTTCAGCCTCAAATAATGATGCCCTGACTCCATCTCACAAAGACACAATCAAAGCTTGTTTTTTTTTTCTTATCAGCAGATACAATGGATCTCAAAAGTACACAACGCTGTCAAAAAGCCCCGCTTTTGTGATGTAAAAAAACTCATTCAACAATGACTCCCTGAGAAACTAAAACTACTGCTATCCATAGACCTTTGCTGCATGTCACCCCCTTCTTTCTCTGCCCTGTTTCCTGCCTGATTAACACTAGTGCCACAACATCTTTAAAAAAGGTGCAATAACCTTGCACACCCCTGTACAAATATTTGCTTTTATTTACCTTTTGAGCCAACATCAATATTTCCTGTAATTATACACACCTAACACCAGTTATGGTGAATCTGATGAATCGGAAAGAAACTTCAGCTGTCCCGGAAACCGAGAAGAACTTTCCTGAACTCAACTCATGTACATCCTTTGGCTGACATCAAAGTTTACAGAGGCTACAATATGCATTGTACAAAGATATCAGTCAGGAGGTGTACAGCCTGCCAAGCATTTTTAGCCCATGTTTTATTTATTCTTCTTTTTCTGGGTTTTTATGGCACTAGTGGCTCATTTTTACAAGGTAGGCTGACAGGAAAGGGGGTATCAGAGAGGGGGGAAGACATGTGGCAAAGGACCTCAGGCCGGAATTGAACCAAGGACTGAAGGCCTCTGTACATGTGTTGTGCTCAATTCCCCTGTGCCATCAGAGTTTTTGTTGAAAACCAGAGCACCTCAGCTCTCATGTACACCATGTGTACTGCAGAAGTGTGGCACTGCCACAGCATCAACACAACTGCAAGTCAAATGCTGCAGCAGTGACCCAGTAACAACTTCACATTATCTCAAGTCGCACCATGCAGAGGCTTCACTCACCTCAACAGGCTGGATTCTTGAAAATGAAAGGGAAACTGATTTATACAATAATTCAGCTGTTAATTACGTGGCCCACTGGGAGCAATTGTTCGCTTTCATTCCCAGATACCCAGTTCATCCTGTGAATGTGAAAAGACAAACAAACAAAAATAAAACAAGAATGTCTTCGCTAAAAAAGTAAAGCTGAGACTTTAATGCATTCATTTTGATTTATTCACAAAAAACCTTAAAATAGCTAAATGATTGACACATTAAATCACACGTGAAATGTAAATGCATTTGCCATCTGAACTAGTGTTTAAACTAGTAAACAACTGATTTTCGTGTTCCCAGCACAGAAAGCTGTGTTGTCATCCCGAGTCCCTGTTGTGCTTTGCTGGTGTCAGTGAGCGATGATGAGGGCAGAGGGCAGCATCAGTGCACACTACTGGTAGGTAGGAAGGATCGACGGTTAGGGTGTTTCATTAGAACCCTGTTTAATGAGCATGTCATATGATGAAACAGGAGTGTATATAAAGTTTAATACAGCTTTACACTTTACGCATAATTATTGCTACAGAGACCCAACATTTAAAATCTAAAGCAATATTTGTGGTGCAATGAGACATCCTGCTGAGGTGACAGGAAAAAACAACATGTTTTGTTTACTATGCCAGCATGCTTTTAATCCAGACTCTAATCCAGTCTCTCTGTACTGACTTTTTTGTCTTTTGGTTAAAAATACAGCATTCTGGTTGGAGGTGGGGCATTAAGAAAAATACATTTCATGTAGAGGAAGGTAAAAATCACATTTCCCTTAAAACCCAGTGACTATACAGGGCAACGCAGAGAGAGGTATTCAACATTTCTGTATATAGAACAAAACAATAGAAATGCATTTCTGTAAATACTATCGCGCTTTCTCTCCAACATAGTTGCATGATTTAGACAGGTATGAAGTGTAAAACTGCTGGCTTAACAGCAACATGACGTTTCCAATGTTAATGCATGTTGATCTGTATGGTTGGATGTGAACATTTCACATTCCACTAAATCAACGCAGAAATGATTGTAAATTACAATTATAACACAGGTTTTATACATGTTTTTGTTGATTCTGTCACTAACAAGCTGTGTTGGAATTGAAAAACGGAGCTTACTGCGTCATATGTTGTCCTATAATAAAAACGTGTTTAACTGCGATGAAGTTATTACAAAATCCCTAATTAAAATAGATTGTTTTTTTTCTAATCACGCCCCACATCTGGTAAAAAGTAATGGACCTGCATTTGACGTAGCAGAACACTGTGAATCCCACATCCTTGATCCCTAAGTACATGCACTATTCAGGACTGAAGCATATTGAAGGAAATGCACATACTTCCGACAAATGACCGAATTTTGAAAATATTAGTTATTTTTCCTTCTATGTCACACATATGCACTGCTTTGTGTTGGTCTTTCTCTTAAAATCCCAATAAAATAGGTTTACGGTAAATGTATGGTTGTTGCAGGCCAAGATAAATATTCAAGTGGGTATGAATGCTTTTATAAAGCCTTGTGTACTTATTTTCTAATTGTGAGCAAAACACATTTAGCCTATTTTGACCTTGCTATATTGGTCCCTTGAAGAGTGCTTTGGATCAACAATGTATTTCATCAATTAACTAGAAGCACGTGTCCTTTCTCGTCACTTGCCATCCCGTCATGAAACCGAATGCTTCTACAACTACTTTGTTACAACGCTGTATATCTCACTTTGAATGTTGGCTTCAGTCATTATTAAAGTGGGGGAGTCTTTGACTAGTATTATACTCATTCTGGTAATCCCATATGAAGGACACGTTTTAGTCTTAAGTAAGAAAAGTCAAAAGCATCAGAATAACTGTGGTGTTTTCATAACTCTGCTGCACTGAATAAGCTGTAGGAATCTGAGGCCACTATAAAACAGCTCTCGGTATGTCTGTTAGAGCAAAGTGAAGGCCAATTGTGAAAGCTCTTGTTAATTAAAGACAGCTAGAGGGAAAAGCTGATTTGTTCCATTTTGTACTCATGCTGGATGTAACCAAGTTTCCCACGTGCAAGCCAGGATTACTAGTTGGGCAAACCAAAGAAGCCAATGGCTCCTAAATTGAATTTCTTGGATAAAAACCCAAAAAATTAAAAGTAAACTCTAGCCTAGGAGTATAAAAAAGGTCAGCATTTGACATACTTAGCCAAAATTCTGATAAATAAATGATGTAGTGTAGGGTAATGTAGTGTATTTATTCATGCTGCTAATTTTAACACTGCCATGTTGGGTGGCAGTTTGCAGTAGTGTTAGCACACATACAGTGAAGCCCAAAACGATTCATACCCATAGCTGCTTTAGGTCAAAAGTCCTATTTTAGTACATTCTTGGAAACACAGGTTAAAATGTGACCGCAGCACATGGAGGTGGTCCTTCAATACAGCCCAGCATGAGAACAGAGAAAGGCCACCACTGTCTTCCTCAGTTCTTCCTCGTGAACTATACCGCATCACGCTGCCTTGCCGATCAGCAGTGGTATTGGTCCATTCATTGCTTTAAACCTGGTGTTTGCGGCCAAAAGGGTCAACTTTTAAGCTCACCCTGCTTTAAACTCCTCAACAGCTTTCAACTTGCTGTGTCTCTCTGTCATCATGAGTTTTTATTTACTGACTAAAGCTCTTTGACAAATGTCGGAGGCCTTCACGGGAGTGTCGTTCAAACTGAGATCAAAGTGACTTCTGAACCCAACAGGTTGCGCTGGATTTTATAGAGAGGTGTCAGAGTAAAGAGGGTTAAAAAGAAGTGGACACCACGCTTGTATTCGCAGTATTGACATTTTTTTTTTGCTGGTCGATTACATAAGATCCCAATTAACGATATTGATGATTACCTGTTGTAATGTGACAAAATGTGCAAAAATTGGATAATTCTTTTGCAAATTACTGTATGCAAAGGCCTCTAGATTTTCTGTTTCGAAAAGCTTTTTGTTGCTGCAGCTTATATTGGATACAAAGATGGTGCATGAAAATGTAACCAGGGTTGTTAACTGGCTAATCAGTGATGTAATCCTTGAGATTTCTCTGAAAATGTGAATGTCCATCATCAGGTTTCTGCCGTGTTAAATATGGAAAAGGCTTTGCTGGACTTGTATGCCCTGAAATCTGCCGGAAAATATTTGGCCAAAAGCAGAAAAAAAACGTAGGCAAACCGGACCAAAACCTTAGTGGAACAGAGCTGCGGTTAATTCTGGGGGTGTGAGACTCTGTGTGAACGTAACCTTTTCTCTCCTTCTCCCTGCTGTAAACAACAATATGTTCTTATCAGCTATATGGTGTCCTGCTCACTTTGGCTCTGGTGTTTCTGATGACCTTTTGACTCCCTGGGGATGTTGGTTATCGCACACAGTCGGCTGCTTTCGGGCCAGTTTGTGCATTATCCTGTCAGGAGAGCAGATAAAGCTGCACTTGACAGAACAATTTTTTTCTTATGACTGATTGCTTCACTCCCATTGCAGACAAATGGCTTCATTGTCTTGGCCATCATCCTTGGCTGGTAATAAAGCCTGAACCCCCTGCTTCCATCTAGCATCACTCTAATGTGGCGAGGAAGCATATTTACACAAAAGTTGCTTTTACCACCTGGAGGAATCCCCTAGTTGGTTAAATGCCACTATAGTGATGTAGTAAGGATTTTCACTGTAATAGCTATAGGGCTCATACAGGGGGAGACTTGAATGTGATATAGATTAAATTATAGGCACAAGCAAAAAACTCATACAGGGAGTTTGACCGCAGCGCCTTAACTAATGGAGTCTTCGGAAATAAAGAACTAGAAATAAAATATGGATCTATTTGTCAGCAGCAACAAGGGGATAATGATACTTCCTTCCCCCACCATACGATAAGAGTTTTGCAGAAGATGGAGAGTCACCTGTTTTTGTTTTTTTTGTGCTTTAAAGAATCTGTTATTGGTGTAGAACAAATAACTCCAGGTTTGACTAACCATTATATTGTGTTTTTTTAAGGTTATTTATTACGTTTAATTCTAAAGTGTGTTTTTTTTTTAGCTTTGATCAAGCTAAATATATTATATAATGAGCTTGAGATGATAAAAGGGAACCCAGACATTTAAGTTTACCACTGACAGGGAGCCAAAGGTACATTTCCCACCTTTTCGATTTAGGCTCAATATAAAAGCTTGCACTTATTTCACCACATGATGTAGCAAGTTTATATTGACTGGATACCACGTTCCATGGCAGATTTCACTTTGAAGAGCAAATGTTGACGCATTTTAGTGTCACGGGACCTAGTGCCAACTCAAATTCCATCACATTGAGAAGTGAGGCCCCTCAAGGGCGTGTACTCAGTCCGCTGCTGTTTAAACTGTTTTTTATGGTTGGAGTGGCCTTTTTTTGACGGTGGGAAACAGGAAACAGGTGAAGAGAGAAGCGAAATGACGAGTGGCAAAGGTCTCTGGGTCGGGACTCAAACTTGTGACAACCGCGTAGAGGACTGAGGCCTGCACCTGTTGTTTACATCGTTAATGCACAACTACGCAAAAACGCCTGATAGTTAAATTTGAGGGCAATGCTATAGTAGTGGGACTCATCTGAGGGAATGATAAGTCAGTGTACGAGGAGATGGTCAAAGAGCTGGAAGGCTGGTACAGAGATCCCAACCTGCTGCGTAACGCACACAGAGCGCAGGAGACAGCCCGAGAACACACCCCTCAGTATCTGCACAGAAGAGAGAGTGGATAACATGAAGTTCTTCATTGAAGAGACCGTGTAGTTGATGATGGGCCCCGCTGGGGCCACGTAACGTGCAGCACAGAGACCGCGTTTTTCTAAAGAAACTAAAACAAACATTTCTCAATAGCCATGTCCTTCCAACAATGTACAGATGTTTGTGTTCCTGCTGCAGTGTGGGAGACCAGAGGGCACTACAGTAGGCACTGAGGGAAGCAGAGAAGCTCAATGGACACATCATTTCTACCACGATGCTTCATTTCAGAGCTGATGCAGAGCCAGGGTTCTGTACAATGACCGGGACTGTTATATGTAAGCTGTTACTGTGTTTTTATCCATTTGTGATTTCTGTCATCCACATATTTACTGATTCTTCAAAGTGGGATTACTGAGTAATGCAGTCTTGCTATGCTATTTATGAATTGACAGCAAAGTGGATATGAACTTTATCTGGATTTGTTGACCAGACTCAATATCACAATAGCCTGTGTGGCATGTTGATTAGACCATTTTCTTTCCGATTCTGTACTTTGGCTGGTTTACTGCATTCCAGATTTTCCTTTTGTGTTTGAAAACTTTAACTTTTACACAGAAAAAAAACTAAATCATCATTTGAAAGCTTATTGGTTTGTACCCATAACAACAATCAAAATTGCAAAAGATCAGAAGCAAAAAATGAGGACATAACAATGGATGTGATCTGGCTGATAGAACTTCTACCTGGTCTGTTCCCACTGCTGTGTGTCCCATATATTCTGGAGCAGGTGTTTAAACTGACTCTTTGGCTCAGGCTACGGTGGGCCCTGCCAAGAGACAATTATGCTTCAGCTTGCTGCCAACCTCAAACTCAGCTTCTAAAAGATTTGCAACTTTTCTGTTTTTATAATCCAAAATGTTGCGATTATTCCACACTAATAACAGTATTTGAATAAATCTGACTTCTTAAATATGTTTCATGAAAGGCAGTTCACTGCTAAGTGCACTGTTGCTTTCTGTATAAAACAGCCTTTTGACTGCAAATCTCAGGAAGACATACTGGTGTTGCAGAGCACGTAAATAAACTTTAATGTATTTGGTACAAAAACCCAAGCTTTTTTGGTGCACCAAGGTTTTCAAAGACATTTCCATTTTGGCTTCAGTGGTTATAATACATGTGGAATCTGTGCAGAATAATTTATATACTTGAGGTTTGAGTTAAATAATCTAAGATCCTAGTCAAGAACATATGATTTATAATTGTAACATTGACAGGAGGTATGCTTTTCTTCTACCATGATTCAACGTTTTCTGCTTTTTTAGGAGGTAGCTGAATGTTTTCAGGCATTTAGACTGATATTGAAATATTTTAACCACCATCGGCTTTGTTAAAATTCCAGCTCCAGTGGAAAACGTAAATCACATAGCATGATTCTCCCACTGCCTTGTTTCACTGTGGGTTTGGTGTTCTTTTGGGGATGCATATTTTTCCACTAAACATGTCTTTTAGTACCGTGGCCAGAAAGTCTAAGTTAGATTTCACCTGAGATTGAATCTAAAAAACTATGTTTTCATTTTAATGTGGGTGTGTGCTGGAGTTGCAATGGTCCATTAATTCATACCGAACATTTCTGGTACGGCCCTATTGGTCCAGAGCAAATGACAGGTGTACACAGCGTTGTTTTAAACCTGTCCACATGTGGAACGACTGTGGTCAACTGAGTCGACACTTCGAAAATGTCAGCAAATTCCCTTCTATGGTGCGTGCAGGTACAACTGATTATCAAATCTCCAGATGGTTCTATACGGGTTACTGCTTAAAAAAGCTCTGAAACAAAACAAAGAGGATCCTGACCAAACCTAGTACAGAACCTTGCTAATTCCTACTTGGCAAAACAAAGTTATATAAAACCGCACGCACAAAAACCCAAACATCCACAGGTAGATTGCAGATTGGGGACCAACCTCTCTCTTAGCCAAGTTTATCTGCTTTTAAAGCGTTTTGATCCTGAAAATACCAAGCAATAAACTGCGAAGAAAGATGGAAAATTCTACCGTTTACCACAGAATAAGAGTCATTTCCAGGTCACTTTAGGCACATTTGTTCCATATGATGTTTATTTTTCTCTTGTTATTTTTGCGCTTTTTCCTTCTGGATATAAAGGTCACGTGCATTTGGTCTGCCTTCAGCCCTTTAGCAAATAACGCGAGCAGCAGATGACCCAGGAAACGAGCTGATCTACTATTCATGGGCAGGAAAATACACTTTGCAGAGCTGAGCAGAGATCAAATCGTCTCAATCCAAAGCCTCCCGCTAGATAATTGTCCTTCATTTAAGTTTTATGTCATTCAAATATGCCATAATCAAACTCCATGCCGTGGGGTTTTGCCCTCTTAAATGTTGGATTTCCATTCATCCTTCTGGGGGGTAAAAGCTTAAGGGGCCGTTCACAGAGGAAGTCTTTTAAGGTTCACAGTCAACAGACAACCGAAAGCTCATAGATTAGGGATGTTTAATGTTTGGAGAGCCAGGGTGAAAACGAAAAAAAGTATTTACCTCCCACAACCAAACAAATGAGAACAAGTGGCGGGATAAATCCTAAAATGAGGCAAGCGTCTTTTTGAAAGCACTGTCGCGGGATCCCTGTGGAAATAAAAACCTCCAGCTAATTGCGGCTGATTATCAACGCCAGTAGCTGTCTGAAGGTGATTATTTAGACAATGCAATACTTTAGATAATGTAGTCATCTGTAATTTGGAATCAAGCAGAAATTGTTTGCATCCATCATGACTCTAAGCCACCCAACGAGTGAGGAAAAAAATCTGTTAGCTGAGACAGTTGGAGGAGAGGGGGAATGATTAGATTTTCTTCCAGTTCATCCATCATCAGTCAGTCTCACAGGCTGCCTTTGTATTGTTTTCATCCTAAAGTCATTTCTCCATCATATTCAGTCAAAAGGAAGCCCTCAACGCTTGATGAGTTCACCACATCGGCCGTCTCTTGGAACGCACGGGGACTTGACCAAGATGTCGGTGAAGATGTCATAGTGTATTTTAGAGTGCGTCCCAACATATCGGGTTGGTTGCTCCTGACCTCTTGACCTCTGGCTAATGTGTCCATGTCTGCTGACCTCCAGCTATGGACTGGGGGAAACGGCTTGTACCGCTGTCCCCCTGAAATAGAGGCCATTGTTTTCTGTTTGAACAATGTCAGATTGTGGTTAAACAGTGAAAGCAGTGGCATCACTAACCCGGAATCTGGTCAAGGAGGTTGACAGTAACACTTAACAAACAAGCAGTGAGGTCTTCTCAGTGTGCTAACTTTGTCAACAATCTCCTGTTTTCTTCATATGTCTGGACAAACGAGTCAAGATCTCCCAAAAGCTAAGGTTTCTAAGGAAATGTAAAGAATTTTAAAAGGGAGGTTTGACAGAAAGCAACACTGCTTATCATCAAAAGAACACCGCATCCATTGTGAAACACAGTGGTGGCACCATCATGCTTTGGGGTTACTTTTCTTCACCAGCTGGAATTAGCATTTTATTTTATCAAGATGGATAACATCATGAACAGCTCTTAGAACCTCCCTTTTTGTTTAGCCACAGGTGTCTGAAAAACGTGAGGAATTGTGTTTGGAATATACATCCGATTCAGCAAAACAACGGCTTCGCTGGGAGAAAATGCCGTTTCAGATCGGCCTAGTCAAAGTACCAATCTGATAGACCTGCAGAACTTTTACAAGGAACAGCTACTGCCTAGTCATGACCTGGCATTCTTAATGACTGCAACTAATGAAACACTGAAATGAAATCTAATTTCTCCGTGACTTTTTCCAAAGAGTGTGTTGATATGCACAAACGGGGTGAAGATGAATCCCAAAGGAGCAGCGATGTTCTCCTGAGCCATTGTTCACATGCTTCACCTGACATGTTTTGTTTAAGTGGCGTTTTAATGATAAATGAGCCTGTGGCTGAGGAAATCAAGTATCTCCGCCGTTACTTCGTCTGAGCCCTCATCCGCTAACGAACTGTAAGTTTCTCGGTCTGGCTCTTCCCGCCTCTCCAAACAGCACAAGGAGGTAACGGTGAGGCGGGAAGCTGCACAAGGAGAGCCTGCGCCTTGCCCGCTCCACACGGGACTACGGCAGGCTGTGAGGAGGGGGTGTCCAGCCGTTCCGTCAGCGGCACCGGGAGAATCTCACACCCCGAGACCGCGAGGGAGGGAAGAAAGCACGGCAGCGCGCCTCCATCCATCACCCCCTACCAGGAGCAGCTGCGTGGAGGGACCGGAGAGAATAAAGTCTGGGTGTTCGCCTGGGGTTTGGTGCGGGAGATTATTTCACCTGTTCCGCTGGGAGGCGGCTCGCGGCGGCTTGGCGAGCCGCGGGAGGGCTGAGGATGGAGCGGCGCGCTCTCAGGTAGGAGCCACATTTCGCGACGTGGAAGTTGAGCCGACCGCCTCGCGACTGTCGGCTCGAGGCGGGAGGCGAGCGGAGCCGCGCGGACTCCGCTCGTTACGGTCGCCGTGGAAGAAGAGCGAAAGTGTGTGTGACGACAGGTGGATGGTGCTGGAGGCACGCGACACGTTTATGGGCATTTTTCACTAGTTGTTCTCTATGCGCTGCAGGTGCGCACGAGTCTTGCATATGTTTTTTATGACTATTGCAACTTCTCCACTAATGCTGTGTAACAGGACCGGGTTTCATTAGGATGATGCAGCCACTAGTTCCTACCTCTACTTAGAGGTATGCTGCTCTATCAACCATTGACACAAGTGTGTCATTTCCATTCAAAGCCTTTGTTTAAATTTAAAAAGTGCTCTCTACTACCTCTAGCCTAAAAAGAACTATATAGGCCTAAAGGCTACAAGTCACGAAGATGAATGCACCTTCAGTGCAGGTACACGGAAAAAAAAAAAACGTAGAAAAAAATGCATGGGCCAGATTTGTTTAAATTAAGAGATTCTTATGCCCTAAAATCACATTAAACATATTTAATAAGACAATCTTGCAGCAATAAATCTGAATTGCAAATTAATACGACACTTATGTCAGTTCTGGTACTGTAAATTTTGAAAATTGATTTATTGTTTTATATTGGTACATGCACTCAAGCATAGATTTGGAATAAATCCCATCTTATTTTAGTAGTAATATTCAAGCGCTTATGTTGAATGTTTTGCCTTTTTTTCTTTTTTTTTTAGTAGTTCTGCTTTTAATAAAAATCACACTTTTAAGAAGCTATCAGCAGGTTAGTTTGTAGAGATGAACCGATCTGCTATCGGATATCGGCTCCGATATTGAGTGATTAGCTGGGTCGGATATCGGATGAATGACGTCACTCCAACATTCCGATCCAATCATTTCTTTTTTTATTAATATGTGCAGCAATACAGTTACAGCAATCTAGTAATTTCCATGTTTGTAATACCGTCATAACGCAGAGCACGCACAGCAGCTACAAGTCCGGCTGCAACATGCAATATCTGCAACGCGAAAATTGCGAGGGATGGTGATAAAGTTGGTAAATTCAACACCACAGACATAACAAGGTTCACTCACTCAGCAGTAGTATCGGCTCGGAATATCAAGTTTGTAGGGCTATCTGCTCCTGTAGCTACTATGCAGTCAGCTGCATAATAAACATGCTGCTTCTGTTTGCCAATTTAAAACAATGTTACTTCATAAAAGGGATGTTAGTTTCGACAACTTGACGGTCAGCTAAAAATATTTTCTAACTGCGAAATTTGTTCTTTTTGTTGTTGCAAGCTCGAAAAATGTGCAGGAGCTACTTTTAAGCCAGCTGACTGGGAGGATTTAGTAACAGTTTAAATTTTACATCTAGGTGACTGGGAACCTTTAATAATCTTTGCCTCATTCTGTTGTTTTACATTCTTTCTGACCCTCTAAATTTAAACCTAACATCTTTTTATGGCCATATTTCCTGCCAATCTGCCAGATACAACATCTCTTAAATGTACGCAAGCAGCCTCCTTTTATTTAGACTCATTTGCTGAATTAGACCTGTGCAGAGAGTTTTTTTTAAAGAAGTTTAATTGCAATACTATATTTTCTTTTCTCGGCATTATTTAAATATAACCACTTAATTTTCTACAAATCCAGAAAGTTAACCTTTTGAAATAAAATAGCTTTGTATCAAATATGTGCTTTCTATTTATGGCTTCAAAGTAAAATATAAGTAGCGGTTCTATATATTTCTTTGACTTTGACTAAGTAATGCTCACCTGGAAGTATCTATGAAAATAATAGGATCATCTTTAGCTTACTGTAACGGTTTTAGATACTAAACAAAGTTTAGGGAGAAAGAGTTGACTAACTTGAAATCCGCCAAAAGTAGCATGAAAATAAAATGAACTCCATCGAAAACCATAGTTTGTCATTTATAAAAGACACAAAATGTCTCCATTTAAGAGTGGGCTGGTATACCAAGGTTTTAAAAGGCGCCGGTCTCAAACCTGCTCAAATGTAGCAGTAAGTTCTTTAATGGGAAGCCAAACAAATGTCAGTGTGCACTGCTGGCCAAAAGACGCTTCCTTTACCTCCTTTACTTTACGGCCAAAAGAAGTGCAACAAAATGAGTAAATATGTCTGTTTATATAGATTTTTGAAGCAAGTTAATATCTCTAAATCTTTTTTTATTTTGCTTATATTCAGCCGTGAAAACAAAAACCCTTACTTTGAAAGGTCTGCGGTGGTCAGAATCTACAGAAGGTGCAGGAACGGAAAACAAGAGCATTGAGAGCTTGCTTTGAGAAGTCCACCCAAAGAGAGTCCCCAACACCCAAGCAAGGGTTTATTGAATAGACATAGAAAAGACATCGTTGTTTCAGCTTACGGATTGGGAAATGTTGAAAATGGGACAAAAAAAAAGTCCACGAAAAGACGTCCAGCGTCTAAATGTTGGTGGGCTTGATCAAACTGGCTTTCAAGCCTGACTTTCAGTGAGTGAAGCACACGCACCTCGTCTCTCCTCAACAGCAGTACTGCACACCCCCGGCCACCAAGGGAACATTTATTTAAACAGTCGCAGAAGATATCTAAAGTCAGACGTGAAAAGATGTCGACCTCCAGACTCCCGATGATATTTAAACGTGGTTGAATTGTGGTGGGGGGGAATTTTAACGTTCTGCCTTAGACTACATCTGGTGGGAGCTGTCGGCTGAAAAGAGTTCAGTTTCAACATAGATCTCTTGGCTCCATGTAGAAGAGGAGTGGCCAGCCTTGAATAGCATTTTAAAAGGATGCCCATTGACATGGGAGCTGAACATGAATGATTGTTTATCATGCTGCAAAGGACTGCTTGGACTGCTACTGGTCCTACTCGTGCTAGGTGACTGGTGAAAATCCACACAACAACAGGGTCGTAAGCATTAAAACTGAACCATGAACCAACTGGACAGGTTTACGTGGTGCCATGACCTCAGTACCTCCTGGATCAGACGTTCCTCAAAGATCCAACCTCACATCTTCCAGTGCTGATCGGGTGCTCACGACAGGCTCCCCGACATCACTGCTTAGAGCAGTTTATCGTTTTGTAGACATTTGATCCAGTTTGTCACCGCTTCACGTCTTCCCTCTTCCAGTAGATGCATTTGTAATAAAAAAGTAAACAAACTGTCACTCCTCTGCCTTTTATACAAGCGTGTTGCTAGGGACACACACACAGAGAATCCTCTGTTGGGTATTGTGAGCGTCCATCGGCTAACCGTGACTCGTGTGCCTGCCTGGCAGTGGGGTCAGTTGAGACTCTCCGCCGGTCGACCCAGAGGCCGTGAGCCAAACGTGACCAGCAAGCCAAGAGCCCAGACATCCAGTCTGTTTGTGTCCCTCTCCCCGGAGCTGTCCATGTTAATGTAAGGCGGACCCCGTAGAGGGTCCTGCGACTCCGCGCCAGCTGAGCCAGGTCATTCTAGGTGAGTCCTGATAGCATTTAGCTTGTCTTCTCAGGGCTGAAAAATGTGAGATCCATTTCACAGCCCTGTGATAACATCTAGGAGGATGTTGGGTGATGGATCAAGTGTCTTGTGATAAAAGGAAAGGAAGATAACTGTCTTCTCCCTTCCGTGCCTATGTACAGTCAAACTGTCAACGTGTGTTAACAGGAGGTCTTTAAAGTCCTATTTATAAGCTTTGCCAGTCTGATGGATGCTGTGTTTCCACAGCTTGTAACTTGTATTTTTTTTCAAATCAAAGTCCTTTATGACAGTTGCATTAAATGCTAATGACTTCTCTAAAGTACATGAACGCAGATAAAAATGAAAGGGTTGGAGAGTGTGTATGGATTAGGTTATTGTCTCTTCCAAGGAGAAAGTATTGCATCCAGCAAAGATAACGTGGTATTTAGTGGAGGGACAAAGCAACCCACTGCTGCTCTTGTTTCCTAGTGTGATGAACCTTGGCCTCCTTTGGCCGTGTCATTTTTTGCTCCCTGCACCACCGCTGGTAGGTAAGTTGGCCAGATGCGCTTAAAATCAGTGGCAGTCGGAACAGTTTCGACCGGGTAAAGTTGCTCATGGTCTTTTATAACAACCGGGCGTTCACTTGCTTACTTTTGCCTCCTTCCACTACCAGTTACACTATTTCCTTTTAGCATGGTAAACCCCTGAGTCTTTCAGTCGGTTACAGAGTCCGATGTGACAGTACGGTAGCTGCCCTTCTGACCCTTGAATTTATTAATTGCTCCCTGTTATCTTGGTAATGTGAGCTGCATAGCCAGATGAGGAACAGTAAATTGTGTCATGCTGGTTGTTTTTTCCCCCTGTGTGATGCTTCCCAGGCACCAGGTGCACAGTTGGATTAGCCACACTGGGTCATCTGAGCTCCACTCACCTCATTATCTACTTTGGACAAGGACGGACATAATCCCCTCCCGCCCCTGTTCCCCCTCCTTCTGCAAACTCTTGCATCATGTTTTTCTTCTCGCCTTAATGAAACCTGCATCGCGTTCTTTTTTTCTTGTCTTCCTTTCTCAGTTGTCTTTTACGTTCCGTTTCTGTGGAAGTCCCTTCTGTTGGACTCCTGCCCTCGCTTCCCCTCCTCTTAGTATGCCCAGCTGCCCTCTGTTGCCATGTCTGTGGAAAGACCTGAGCAGTCTGTCGCTGCATGCTGCTGGGTAGAGAGCCTCCTCGTCACGCTGGGTTTGTCGTGCTCAGCTGGCTTCAGGTAACGGGGAGCATGGCGGGGTGGAGATGGTGGGGAGCTGGTGGCAGCTTGTTGGAGGGGAGACGGCATCAGTATCCAGCCATTCGTTAAACTAGAGTGCGTGATTCTTGCACTGTCATCCTATCCTGTCTACCTCTCACTGCCTAATCTGCCCCTGTCTTGTCCTTAGGGACCCACCAAGGCTGAGCGAGCAATTCTTAAAACCAGCTCCAGTCTTGGCAGTAAGAAAACAGCTGCGACAGACAGAATAACGCTGTCAGTCTTGGTACATCTTATTAGATCAGTATTTTGGTGTTTCATTTATAAAACAATCAAAAGAATAAACACTCCGTGAATGAATCCACCTATACTTGAACGGCACTTTTCTACTAACCAACATATCTTATGGAGTCCATTTTTTTTTTTTTGTTCAAGATCTGATCAACACACTTGTTTTTTGTGACAGACACAAGTCGGTATGTTAACCCAGACACTTAAATTCATCAAATTTAAATAAGACAGACAACTAAACTTGACTTTATGTTCTTTTCTATACAAAACAGCCAGTTTAATCAGTCTTAGAAGGATCCTTTCATCCAGCTGAGCGGCAGGGTGCAGCAAAATGTAGCGGAAGAGGGAGCGCTTCCAATCTCTCCGTCCTACACAGCTGGAGGAAAGGGATGCTTTCCCTGCCATCTCATTTAAAGGACTTCAGACATTCAGACTGGCACCATGGAAATGTTTCGCGGTTCTGAAAATGTACGTTTAACTGCGTGGCCTGTTGAACCAGAATCGGAAAACAGCCTTGTCGTCAGGTTCTAAGCAGCTTCCTGCAGCGCCGCCGCCTTGTGGCAGACGCAGTGCATTACATCCAGAAAAGTTTTAAATATTCCACAAGTTTCAAAATTCAATCCCTCTTCTACCAGTAATATGGTGACTTACCAGCATTTTAGAAAGGAGAAGGACTAATTTCCACATCCTGTTTTATAACTTCACTTAATTTTTTGTTTTTTACATCAAACTTTATCAGTGTTAACATAGAGTGGCGAAAACAGGTTGTTGCCCAAATCATTTGCATGGCTTCAATTCAAATGGTCTTTTTAAACAGGGATGAGTTATTTCATGTCTTGCCTTATATTCCTTTGTTTTCACAACTAATAATACGGTATGCCATTAACCATTTGAGCCAGTCTAGTTATCCAGACCATTTTCCACAGTTCTCCAACGAGGCTGTTGATATTTATAGCGGCTGAAACATCGATTGGTCTCAAATGACAACTGTTCCAAAAATATGTAGCTCTCAAATATCAGCAAGTGACTGGGTGCATCAGTAGCACTCAAACTAAGTTAAGCTCCAGGAAGGAAGTGAAAGGAATTTGAAAACGTTTGTCATGCAGCAGCCACCTTAGAAAAACCCAGTTTTGCAATTTAACTTTTACTAAGTGTTTGTTATAAACTCTTAATGTCTGAAACGTGGTATTTCAGGGCAGCAAGTGGCATTTTTTAGTATTAAAAAAGCAGCTGAAGCTGCTTTTGAAGAGTTGCCGCAGCTGCTGTCCTCTTTGTGGAAAACACAGCATGTTAGGATTTTCAGTGCCAACATCATAGTAATTACTAAACTACCTGCAGCTGGAATTTAACAGGAATTCTTTGTCGTGGTTCTATCTAGAAAGTTGTAGTATCCCAAAGTAAGGAAATAGTTCCCTTGAGCTTTGTAATGCTTCATCCTGTGTTCTACTTTTTAGTACTTCATCTTGGTTTGCATTCAATTATTATTATTATTTTGTAGTGTTGCACCGATACCGATACCAGTATCGGACGGGGCCCTGATCCAGCACTAAAATGGTGGTATCGGTATCGGCGAGTACCAACAAATAGGGCACGATACCATTATGATGTTTGTATGTCACTTGAACGCAGCCTTCTCTCTCCCGACTAGTATTATACATGTTCATGAAAGTTCACGAATGTTGCACTATTTTGGCCTTTGAGAGCCAAAGGTTTATTCAACTATTGTCACCCATTCCAGGTAGGCAATGAAAAGTTCTGCTACCCTAGGTGGTATGCAGTTCTTCATATATACACACACACATCAATTTCAAACAGATAGTATCGGTATCGGCCAATACTGCACAGCCAGGTATCGGGTATCGGTATCGGGGCAAAAAAATGGCATCGCCGCAAAACTATTATTTTGTATTCTCCGCCTTACACAACCCATAACACTACCGGTTATTAGCGCCCTGCCTCACATTATCTTTGCTTCGAGCAGTCTTGCCTGCATCTCCAGTGCTAGTCAGACGTGTTTTTGCCCTTACGCATTTGCATTAATGTCAGATTAATTTGGATAATTAATGATACATTTGAACCGTCCTTTTTCTAGGGTGGAATGATTACAGAACATGTTTCAGTTAAAGGTAGAGTCAGCGATTTTTCCCGAAGTTTACCCAAGTCCCTTCTTGAATAACTGCGCATGTGCAAGCCTGTCTCACCTGCTCTTCTGTTCCTCAGGGGGGTCGCGTGAAAAAAATCTCCCTAATCTATTCTGGTCTTATTTCGTTCTACTGAGGCCTTCCTCTTCTTCTCATGAACCTGTACGCGGTTTGCTTCTTGCGACTCTCATCCATGTTCAAAGTATACGGTGTGAGCAGTGGAGCTACAATGAACGGCTAACATTGAAGCTAACTGCTAAACTAACCGGATATATAAGCACTATAGCGGAAACTAACAAGAAACGAGCGTGCAGACTGGCGTTACGTGAGCGCGTCAGAATGATTGGTATGTGGGACAACCAATAGATAACTTGAGGGACAGAGAGGGGTGAGAGCAGAACCAAAACTCTGAGAAATCCCTGCGCTACGGACCGAACGGCAGTGATTGGTTAGAGTTTTTACAGGCCTGCAGCTTCCACAGATCTTTTTTAACCTCCTTTTTCTGGATACATACTCAATTAATTACTTTCAGGACGGAAGGACCATTTTTCCCAGTGTTTTTGAACAGGATTACCAACTATAGCTTTAATCTTAAAAGAAATATTTACATGGATTTATTACAGGTTTCACCTCATCCATAGATGTTCTAATTTACACAAACAGCCCAGTGGCAGCTGGTGATAAAAGAGATGAGAAGCTGGGGTGTATCCCAGAGACCGGGGTTTACAGGACAACAATAAATTCTACTTAAAAATGATTTCCTCCACAGTCATTCAATCATTTATTTCTATAGCCTTTCCACATCCACAGTAAAGTTAGACCAAAGTGCTTAACAAAATCATGACAATAAAAACACACAGGCACATAAAAGACAAACAAAATGGATAAAAGACGGTAGCTCCACTGAGAAATGTCACCCCAGTTTTAAGTATCAAAATACTGACTGAAGAATCAAATCGTCCTGAGCTTTGATTTTAAAAAGGCAAAGTTCAGAAAGAGATCAAAGATCCAATATGGAAGCTGGTGCAGCCACAGAAAAAGCCGTGATAAATGTTGACTGTCTGACCACAAGGTTGTTAAGAGCTTTAAAAACAACTAATAACAGTTTCAGATCTATCCTAAAATGGACGCGAGGTCATAGTAGTGAAAATAGAACATGTGTCCACGGTCACTTGCCTGCTTCTGGATTTTTAGTTTGTCTTGTGGGTCTGGTCTAAATTCCTTTTATCTGCTTCTTTTCTTCCAGCAAAAGCTTTGCGAAATAAATTTGGTGCAGTGAAAGAACATTTGGTCCTCCACTTCAATTCTCTCCTGTCTTGTGGCTGTAGTCAGACTCTTGTTTGCATCTGTATGTGTGAGTGACATTCACGCCTGCATGTCTAAGCTGTCAGGCGTGGGACTTTAATTGAGAGGTACGAAGAATGAATCCACCCTATGGAGTATCCTTAAGTAACGAATTGGAGAACAGCACGAGGTCACAGGAAAACCAAAAGATTCAAAGCATACATAGACACTCGTCTGTCCGGCTTCCCACGTTTCCCAAAAATATGACTCACAAAACCCCCCCAAATAAACCCAAAATGTAAACGGTAATGTGAAAAACTTAAAAAGTTGGACAAATTTTATGATAGAACAGATGTGATTAGTTTTTACTTCGCAGTTTATGTTCACTGAAGGGGGTGAGGCCTATCGACAAACCACTACTGATATAAACTCAAATGTATACGTACACTGCCTCTTATGTTAGAAGAAATGCCCCTTCAAGGTTTCCAGAGAAACCAAAAACCTTCTGTAGCCGTCTTCAAGCTTCTGTCATAATGTTGTTTGAACATTATGCCATTGAACATAACTTGACAGAAATGAGAAACAAATACCCTCTGCTGAAAACCTGCAAATGGCATAGTTGAAGGAGACCAGGCTTTTAAATATAAGTGGACTGTGCCAACTCTTATGCACGGTGGTGGTAGCATCATGCCTTGGGGTTGACTGCCTCCAAATTCCTCAACCTCACCTCATATCAACAGGAAGGGGTTTTAAGCTTAGTATAGCCCTGACCTCAACCCATCACAAATGCACGGACTATGCTTAAGAGAAAATCTGCTTTGCACTCAAGCGTGCTTGAAATTCATCTTTTCAGAAATTGATTAAAGTTCTTGCTTGGATAACGGAAGTAGGTGAAATGCATCATTAAAACTCCAAATTCAAGCCAGTCAGTGGATGTGAACTGACCATAACGGTCCTCTGCCTCCTAAAGCACCTACCTGACATTCACCCCCTGTGGTTTTATAAAAGCTCAGGTAACTTTTCGTGTGTTTTAGGCAGATTTTATTGCCTCATGTGCAAAACGAGTGGATGGTATTCTTCTACGTTTATAATCAGTGGCTGTCGTACTCATTTTAGAAGTGTCTGGCAGAACAAAAGATGGACAGTAAGAGAGGAAGTGAGACAACGTTCGTGGGAGGGGAACATATTTGCGTATAAAAGGGTAGCTATCGGATAGCGTCAGGAGATGCAAAAATATCCTGGATTTATCCTCTTGTAAACTGTAGCTGGATGGCTGATCAGCTGGCTGAATAGAGCCCTGGCAAGTGGATAGATGGAAGTCTCCATGCGTGCATCTGTCTAGCCAGGCGAAGAGAGCGTTGGAAAGAGATGGAGCCATGAATGGCTTAGCAGTTGCTTACGCACACGTGTGCGTGCTGGCAGCAGCAGCAATTGTATCGACAGCTCGCTTATTACGGCTTTGCTGAGACCCTCAATAAATCGCGCACCCCACCCCCAGCCTGAGAGAAGGTTTGTGACATTGCACACTCCCGTTAATCCCCCCGAGCCGCTCTCTCTCTTTCTTTCTCGCTCTCTGTTTCAAGCACGCAGAGATGGCCAGAAAAAGGGAGAGATGACTACATGGAGGAATGGCATGTGATGGACAAAAGTAAACATTTTCAAATCACGTGGACTAATGTGATAGTGTGTGACAGTGTTAGCCATGTTAATATAAGAGTAAATGTGGAGCTCTCCTCATTTATTCACAAGTTCTTTATTTTTTATGTTGTGTGTTCATATGACTTGAATTTCTCCTATTTAAATGTACACTCATCAACATACAACAATCTAGGAAGGGTTATAAGGTTACATTATTTTGAATTTAGATCACACATCCTCCGCATCGGAAAATCATTTGTGGGAAAAAAAACTGTCTGCAAAGCCCGCAGTCGACATGTTACACATGTACAATTCAGGAACATTTGACAGGATAAATCTATTTCTACATAGAATGAATGTTGCAGCGCAGCTTGAATTTGTAAAGTTGACTTAGCAGATACCAGAAGACTTCCGGACCGAAGTCCTTAGGACAAAGAAAACCAGACTTGTGTCGTTTGCACAGAACTCCCATCACCAGGTTTGTTGAAAGCCAGTTGTTAAAGGTATACTATGCAACCGGGGTTGATTTTCCAGCGAGGCTCCCCCCAGAGGGCGAAAGTAAAAGTGCACTGTCGTAAAGATGCTCAGCTGTTCTCCTGGTTTCTCCGGCAAGCCAGGCGCGGTTGTTTTGAGCTTAGCAGACAGGCGAACGCAACGAATCACCATCCTGCTGTTCAAGCAGAACTACGAGGGGGCGCCCTCCCCTCCTCTCCGTCCCCGCCAGTGGAGTGAGGGGAGCGGGCGTCCCCGAAGCGACCTCCGCCTGGCCCGGGACCCGCTGGGCCCGGACGTCGGCTCGCGGGGGGGTTGGGGAGGGCGAGGGTCCCGGTCCGCGCGACGCGCTGGCCGTCTGTTTCCGTATGCCGCGCGGCCGCCGGGGTGTCTCGTCTTTCCTCTCTCCCCTCCGTTCCCCCCGACTCCCGTTGCCTCCCGAGCTGCGTCCGAGCGTCGCGCCGTACAGTTTGAGAACACAGATCAGCACACAGATGAGCGGTGAACTTTTAAACCCCGCGGTTCCGTCGCACAGTTTGAGATGTATATAAGTACCACGACTGAAAAACTCGTACAGTGTATGCCCGGCTTAACACAGTGAAAGTATGAACATGCACACAGAGAGAGAGTAACCATTCCAATGTTACTTACAATCGCATCAGCAGAAACGCGAGGTCCGCGTCAGCCTTGCAGCCTTCTTTTTCTTTTAGCTCTCGCCATTCGGAAAAAGCTTTCCCGATGTTCACCCGTGTACGACTCCTCTTTCTGTCCAGAGCCCTTTTCCTCTTTCTTGTCTGCTCCGACATGGGCTTTCGCTGTTTTATCGTTGGTTCCACCATGATAACTGCACAAATATCGCCACTGCGCTAGCAACGAGCATACGTTTCACTGGGGGCGTGTAGCAGTTCTCGCCGTAAAGCAAGACCGACTCTCGCGATCTTGCACGAGATTCTGAGCCTGTGGGCGCGGGCCGAGGGCTCCTGCAATTGCAAGTGCTGTATTTCCCCCACAGACCACCAGGGCGGCCAAGAAAACCTTTGTTCAACCTGAAATGACTCATTTAATCATCCAAAACGGTATGGAACACATTAATTAACTGAAAAATGTTGCATAGTGTGCCTTTAAGCATGGTGGTGGAGGGCTGATATTGTGGCTTGTTATGCAGCTACATGACGGAAGCACCTTGTAGAGATTGAGACATCCATAAACCCTCCTCTGTGTACCAATGTTCGAGAGTCCAGCAGCAAGTCAACGTGATGACCCCAGTCAAAGTCTAGACCTCCCCTTGACTGAAATGCTGTGAAGAAACTGTTGGAGAGCTTGTGTGGCAAGCGTCTGTGGACAAAGCAGAAGTTAAAGTTGCTGTTGCAACACAGGCTGCAACGCTGCAGGAAGAGCAGAAGGTGAGACAAATGGCCAAGACCAAACACTTAACTGACTCCTGCTATATGCAGGGTAAGAACAGGTGTTGAGGTAATTAGAGACAAGACACAGCTTACTGAGATCAGTCAGCTAGAGCAATGGCAGCAAACTCAATAATAGAGATGACGCACTGTTAAAACAAGAAATAAAGTTAATTCAAAATGAAGAAATACTAAAAAAGAAAAAAACACCAAACATGTAAGAGTGGTTGAGTAGGTGGGTAGTTTAATTTACATTTACTCAGTTACATAAGTTCATCAACATATTCAGAGTTTTGCCAAGATTGTGAAGCAAAACCCACACAAAGGGCAGGGGGTGATTCACAAGACATAGACCATAAGTGGAGTCAATACTTCATGATATGTACTGTTTTTTAGACAAGAGTGGCAATCGTCTCATCCATTGTGTTGAGTAACTCCTGAACTCGAGACGATGTCAGACTCATCTAAGAAGAAAAAAGACTGGACCTCTGCTCAAAGTGGTCCAAAGTCATCTTTTAACATTCCAAAACTTGGGTGGGTAAATATTTTATTACAAGCAGAGAAACTCCATTTCTGGTTTAAACTAAATAATCTGGACTAGTGTCTTTAAATCCCTAAAGTCTAAACAAGAAGCAACTGCCAAACTTTAAAGATGTGCAGTTGTCTACTTAATGAACACCTATGTTTGACATAATTTGGATTGCAATGATAAAGCAATAGATAAAATATCTAAAAGTTTTCATGTGACAGCAGATCAGCAAAGTTCACTTGATTATTTAGTGGATTTGCACCTCTCCCTTTGTCTTATGAGCGTCCATTGAAATTAGTATAGACCAGTTCACACGTGACGTCAGCGCTACATCCGGGTCCCGCGGGTAGGCAAAAAACAGTACTGTTCTCGTCTACTACATGACAAAACGGGTGATTTAGAGCGTACTTTTAGTTAGTTTATTTTTGGAATCTAAACAATGTCTACGACTTGTTGTGCTCTCGGTTGCACAGAGAGGCATTCCAAATCTTCAGATGTACGTTTCTGTCGTTTACCGAAGAAAGAAGAAAGAAATGGATAATTTCAATGAAAAGAGCGCAGGCAGACACTCCCAATGGACTGGGGGAGCCATCATACAACGACTTTGCAGTCTACACTTCATCTCCGGTAAATACAACTTAATTTTGCACTGGTCATTGTTCTACTTAAATAGCGGCGGAGGGGAGGTGGCGATCGCTAGACGGGGCCGCAGCAGCAGCAGCACGCCGCATCACTTTAGTTTTCTTCGTGCAATCAGTGTGCAATAATGTTCACCAGACAGCGGCTGCATTACGCCCCTGTTCACGCGCGCTAGTATGTCTGTGTTTACGCTGCAATGTCGCCGACACCCCCACCCATTTTAACAAGACAAAAACACCAAAATAGTCCGTAGTGAACAATGTTTTTTTTAACCTACCGGGCGGGTCTTCCTCTCTGCTGAGGCGCGGTCTGTGTCCGACTCCGCTTTCTGCTGTTAAACAAACATGTCTGAACATCCATCCATCCATACATTTTCTGACCCGCTTAATCCCTCATGGCGTTGCGGGGGGTATGTCCCGATATAAAATAATTGTAGCCGTCCAGTGGTTTCATGGCTTTCGTGCTCTCTCGTGTGTTCTGGCCTGCGTGTTTATAAGGCAGCTGTATATGTCACGGTACAGAACACTTGGCCAGCATTTCACAGACTCGCTCCGTCCCTTCAGGCTTTTGCTGTGTGGATCTGGCAACCTGATACCATCAACCATCAACTTAGTCTAATAACGATCTTGTGATACGTTATCTAAAGAAGAAAAATACGTAGAGAACTCGTCAGTTTCTCTGTTTGCGTCCGCCATTGTGTTCGCCTTCTGCCTACCAGTCCGGCGCGCGCGCGCGCGAAAAACCCGCATCAAAACAATAACAATGAACTGGTCTATTGGAACAGTTACTGATGGCCATTGCTGATGTCTATTTAAAGGCTATTATGATCAACATAAAAAAAAAAATTTCTAGCCTGCCCTCTAGAAGCAGTAATACTTATTATGTAGCAAAGAGAGGTGATGTCCCAGTTGCTGTTTTACTAAAGACAAAAACTAAAGACAAAAGGACTATGAAGTTATCATTTTGTCTGTACTATTTTTTTTAGAATTTAGCTTGATTAGCATGGTTAGCATTCCCTAGAGGATTAACTCAGAGTTCCACAGCAGTGTGAAATAGGGCTGGACGATATAGAAAAAAAGCATATCGATAAAATAGAAATCATATTGATCGATATCGATAATTATCAACAAATTGAGAACATATTTTAAATGCAGCCCTGGACATTTCATGCTGTTGCTTAGCAACCTATTTTTAGATAAAGAACACACAAACTCGGAATTCAAACTCAACCCTTTATTTAACCAACCTTTTACCAAAACTGCAAGTTTTTAAAAAATAAAAAAAGAATGCGTGCTCTCTGAACACTTTGAACGAGGCGGAGCTTGGTGACGGAGCATCCTGGGTCTGCATTGTGATTGGTTTGGAGGATGTAATTATTGTGGTATTAACCTACATGGCTACAATGCAAAAGGAAGGAAAACTGTTATTCTATTGAACTTTTTGATGACCTTTTTTTCTATCATTGATATACGTCTCTCATCCAGCCCTAGTGTGAAAGTTTAAAAGGATACAACGGAGTTCTACTTTAAGAAATTCAGCCTTCCTGTTATCTGCTGAAGGCAACACCAGGTGAATTTACTCATTTGCCAATCTGAGCCAGGCACAAATTACCGTCCTGTGGTAGTGGGCTCCTTTTTGAACCCAAAGAAGTTGGGTTATAAATCACACTGAAGCAAAAGGACCAGAACATGCCGAAGTGCAGTTCTCTTTAAGGTGACTTTGACTTCCCACAGTAACAACTCCCTCACCGAAGATTGTTGTGGCTTGTGGCGCTACCTGATAGCGCCTTAGTATGGTGCTTTCACGATAAAAAAAAGATGGTATTTTTGAGCTTCTGACTGGCTTGTCACTGATCAGTGCTGTCCAAATCTGCCTGTTCTGGTCATTGTTATCCCTAAAAAATATTGATATAAACTGCTCAAAAAAATAAAGGGAACACTCAAACAACACAATGTGACTCCAAGTGTTCCCTTTTTTGTTGAACAGTACATCTAATTGATTGCTTGTGTCACTTTTAATTTCCTATGTTGAAAAAAAAAGTTCAAAATGTTTCCTCTTTTATTTTCCTCTACAATTTCACAGCCTTTGGTGGGTTGGGGGGGGGGGGGGGGGCATTTTCATGCCTTTGGATACCCAATATATGTCAGTAAAACTGAAACAAAAAGTATTGGTAATAGGGAACAAGCATTTTCCCAAGCCACTAACACTTGCTTTGCTGGCATATTGGAAATCATGCTGCAAACATGCTAACATCGATCTTGTTTGCACAGATTAGTTACCATTTAGGAAATGAAGCTGAGATTCAGATATTTACACAGCAACAGATGGAGCCCCCTCTGGCTGCTAGGACTCGTTTCTAAATTGCCAGGCATGACTGTCACCAGGAAAAGCTCACCACCCACTGAGGGTAGTGCCAAGAGAGGCAACAGAGGGGTAGTTGAAAGGAAGTCTGGCTGTTTGTGGGTATTTTTTAAAAAGAGCATTTCGTTGTAGATCAAAGCAAAGACTTAAGAGAAAGTCTCTGAAAGGATATTTTACAGCATATTTCCTCCTTTGTTGTTTTCTGGGGAGAGTCTTTGCTCCAAGGAGGTCCAGCCAGGTTGAATTCAGTCCGTGTCTGCCAGTGTTTTAGAGCAAAACCAGAACATTTGGGAACAACCATCTTTTGCATTATAAATTATTGTTTTTTCAGTGACTAACTGACAAACTATGATTCCATAACAATTTAGCCATTTGAAAGGGAACTTTCACCTCATCTCATGTCTCTTGCAGCGTCTAAGACATTTTATCCCAGGGTCGTCCTCTGTTTAGCTTTGTACATCTTCCCATTAACTTTGACCAGCTTCTCTGTCCCAGCTGAAGAAAAGCATCCCCACGTCATGTTGCTGATGATGATGACTACCATGTTCCTTTGTGTTGATTGGCTGATTTGCATTGGTAGTTTTCCACTGCACCCAGACTTTATCATGTCGGCCAGAAGCTTTAAATTTGGCTCCTACTTCAGCCTGTTTGCTATGTCCTCTTCCACAAAGGCGAGATTTTGGGAGTGGATCTTTAATGGTTGTCCTTTTGCCACATTTATTTCAACCTGTGCCGTGGACTTCTGCAGACTCAGTTAGGCAAAATTGGTCTCTGTTTAATAGCTGAGATCTGAAGTCAAGTAATTGTACTGAGTTTTATTTGCTGTCATCAGAAGATAAGGGGTTTGGGAAACATTCCCAGGCCAACTGAGAGACATTGTCTTTCCAGTGTTTCTTTCCCTCCTCGATCCAGGGAGGATGGAGGATGGATCCAAGGGGCTTTTGGAACAAATGCGAGAGCCACCTCCTCTCAATGTGGAGGAGCAGGGGCTCTACTCTTAACCCATCCTGGATGGCCGAGCTCCTTGCCCTATCTCTAAGGGAGTGCCCAGCTACGCTGCGGAGGAAGCTTATTTCAGCCACTTGTATACGGGATCTCGTTCTTTTGGCCATGACCTAAATTTCATGACCATAGGTGAGGATAGGAACATAGTAGGGCTGGGCGATATAGAAAAAAAGCTTATCGATAAAAAAAAATGCATATTGATCGATATCGATAATTATTGAAAATATTTAAAACCATATATTTTATGTGCAGCTCTGCCTGGACATTTTATGATATTGCTAAATGATTTGATTTAAATAAAGAACACAAACACAGAATTCCAATTAAATCTTTGTTTAACCAACTTTGGTTGGTTAAATAAAGAGTGGCAGGTTTTTCAGCTGCAGAGAACAGCAGCATCTCCATCACTATGAAGCATGTTACTGCATGCGTTATGTCCTTATGCCGCTTGGACGATTTGTCATTTTATCACAAAGAAGGGAGCCCAGTTTAGCTGCTATACCTGCTTTGTTTTGGAAGAAGTTCCAGACGACGACGACGCGGAGCCGCACAGCTAAAGCCCGCGCGGCCGCACAGCTCAGCTCACGGGGCCGCACAGCTAAAGCCCGCGGGGCCGCACAGCTAAAGCCCGCGGAGCCGCACAGCTAAAGCCCGCGGGGCCGCACAGCTAAAGCCCGCGGGGCCGCACAGCTAAAGCCCGCGCGGCCGCACAGCTCAGCTCACGGGGCCGCACAGCTCAGCTCACGGGGCCGCACAGCTAAAGCCCGCGCGGCCGCACAGCTCAGCTCACGGGGCCGCGCTGCTGCGGGTGTGAGCGGCTTACGTGATGAATACTGGTGGGTTGCGTTACCAGACTCTGCTTTTACCGGTTCCTTGCAAGTTTTACAAATCACTGTGGTTTATTTCTATCAGGCTGGCGAACTAGTAAAACCCCGTTTTGGGACAATTTCCTCCGCCGCTCCTTGCTGCGACATATTCACATGTTGTGTGTTGTGGTTTGAGAGGGCCGCGCTTTGTGACGGCGTGCCGACTGTAGCAAGGAAGTAAAACTGTCTATCAAAGTTTTTATCGACCTTATTTTTTCCTATCGCGCCACACGTCTATCGATCGATAGATATTGTTATTGAATTATCGCCCAGCCCTAGAACATAGACAGATCTGTAAATTGGCGCCATTCGGCAAAGCGTTAGGCGCAGTGTAAGTATGGGTGCACTGTCGATCTCCCGCTCCATTCTCTGCTCACTCATAAACAAGACCCCACAATACTGAAACTTAATACTTCCTGTTTGAGGCAGGAACTGTGTGTTGGTCTGTCGCATAAAATTAGTACATATTTTCTGAATGATTAATATAAGGAACAGTGTGGTCCATGCTTCAAGTTTCCCGAGGTTTAAATGAAGATCTTTGCCTCCTAAGGAGGGTTTGGAAAATTAGCTTTTACCTTCAGCAGAAGAAGCAAACTGTATGTATAGTTGATTTGAGTTCCTGCAAAGAAAAATGCCTACAACACCTGATTATTTCTCAGTATAATGCATAAACTGTTAAATCTTCAAGCTAATATTGGGTCTACAGGTATTTCATGTCCAGATGAGATCTGCTGGCACTATTTTTAGACTACTGCATATTCTGTCGTTGTCCATTAGAGGTCCAACAGCGTTTTTTCCCGATTGATGTTAGCTCAAATTGAATATGCTTGTATGAACTTTTTTTGTTTCCCAGTGCCTGTGTGTGTATCAGCATTTTCTGCGCTTAAGGATGTGTGGAGTACAAAAGTGGCTTCATCTGCGTCACTCAGCGCCATTCATATTACTTTTCTTATCAAAATGGATGCTTTTAGCCCAATTCCTGTTCAGTACTCGCAATGCTTCTTTGTGCCTTAAAAGTGCTGGACCGTGGACGGAATTTTTAAACGTCTTGAGGCGTGCGTGTCTGCGCGTAGAGCAGACAGTGAGTTTCAGAGACGGACCCCCAGAGGGACAGACAGAGAAGACAAACTGAGGTAACAGACAAAAGAGAGAGCTGGAAAGAAAGAGGATTTAAGTCTACAAGGTGAAGTGTGCTGTAAAAGTAAAACTTAACCGGAAATTTTGTGACGGCTAAAGGAGGACTGGAGATGACAAGCAGGTAAAGAGGACAAAAAGATGGAATAGATGGATATAAAGTTGAATATTAGGGATGTACTCTCATGTAGGTTTTCCATGTCTAATATGTAATCATCTTGACTTTTCTGTAGAGCTGCTGAGGTATTTTTACTCCCATCATAATGGCCAAAAGAGTCACTTTGAAATGAATGAGTTTGTAAAATTGTATTCCTTATGCAGCATTTTAACACACGAGATAAGCTTGGAAGATCATTTCTCTCGTTCTAACCCTGAAATACCCCTTGTTACCCATGGCCAAGTCAAGTTTATTTGTGTTGCACATTTCAGCAGCAAGGCGGTTCAAAGTGCTTTACATCATGAAAACATAAAAACATAAACAGCGAAACGGTCACCGGTTGTGAGACCAGTAACAAACATTACATTTTTTGAGTGAAAACATCAATACACCTCAAATATGTTGGTCAATGTTCCTGTTATTATGGGCCCAAAGCAGCTCTAAACAGGTGAGTTTTCTGTCTTGATTTAAAGGTTTTTTGGTTGTTTGTTCCAGATTTGTGGAGCATAGGAACTAAATGCTGCTTCTCCATGTTTGGTTCTGGTTCTGGGTATGCAGAATAGACCAGAACCAGAAGACCTGAGTGATCTGGAGGCTTGATACAGCAACAACAGATCATTAATTTATTACCCCTTCATTTGTAGTCCTAAATAGTAATGGACCCTAATAACTCCCCCAAGTGTAGCTTTCTCAGCCGAGGCCTTCCTCTAGTGGTGGAACTTTGGGGAGAGACTCCCATCACAGAAAAAACCGCAGCAATAAAAGTGTAACAAGTGAACCCACCACATTGATTACAAGTTGTATAGTGTCGCTACAAACTTCATGGAAAGCATAACCATTACAAACTTAAAGGGATTTCATCAAAGATTGCTAAAATGCTTCAGGCTAAAATTAAATGTCAGTCACTGGATCTCATGTAATTTAAAAAGTGTTGTTGGGCGTGTCTGGAAAAGACTCCTTTCTAAACCAAAAACGTCCGAATAAACCAGTTATGCTGATGACCTTGAATCTAAACTGGAGAAACGAAGCGGTGGTTGGGATCTTTTATTCCATCTCATGGTTGGACACATACGTGACACACACAAAAAAGAAACATTGATTGGTGAAGCTTTGAGAGGGGAAAATCTGGAGTGGCTTAATGTCGCCTCAGCAAGTAAAAGGCATTTGAGTTGTTGACATGAATGAGATCATTACTGCACTAATGAGATGATCATTACACAGAGCCTGACACAAGGGTTCATATC
Source organism: Fundulus diaphanus (assembly GCA_037039145.1). NCBI lineage: Eukaryota > Metazoa > Chordata > Actinopteri > Cyprinodontiformes > Fundulidae > Fundulus > Fundulus diaphanus. The sequence continues at coordinate 3,106,014 of CM073139.1, forward strand.
CCTCGAAGATTTAGCACATGTTGTCAGTGTACACCCAGACGTCAATGTTCACTCACTAGCATCTGGAATATGCCCAGCCTGAACCAGGTAGGGACCCGTTTTGCCTTCAACTTGGCTTAATTCATTGTGAGACGGATTCAACAAGGTGACAAAAGTTGAATCAGGGATAGATGAGCGAAATGAATTGGTGTTTGGAAATGACTCATATTTTACCAGTAGTTGTGGTGAAGCAGGAATTCAAGCTAACATCAAAGCGTTCAATTTACTGCTCGATCTACAATCACTGTCCACTTTATTAAATACACCTTAAATTGCTTCTCAGCATTAACATTAAATCAGCCAATCACATGCCTGGATTTATTTGGGGTTTTTTTGCATCTAGATATATAAACACGTCGTAAAAGGTCACTTGTTCCAACCAAGCATCAGAATGGGAGAAGAAAGGGGATTTAAGTTGTTTGGATTGCTATTTGGCACCTCATTGGCTGCTTTATTTAGGAAACTGTGGACCTACTTCGGGTTTTCACTGACAATCAGAGAGAATGATCCAAGCAGTGAAAATATACGGTGAGCAACCAAAATGCCTTGTTGGTGTCAGATAAGAAGAGGTAGGGTGATTCCAGACAGTAGATCATAGCTGCTTGTTAGAAGGTATGCAACATATCTTCTGCGTGCACTGCATGTTGAACCTTGACACAGGTGGACTACAGCAGAGGAAGACAACGTCTGGTGCCACTTGTTTCAGCTAAGAGCTGGAAACTGAGGCTCCAGATCCCATAAGCTCACTGAAATTGATGCTGAAACTGAGCTGCGACTTTCAGATAATTGGGTCGGAGTTTGGCACAAAAAGTATAAAAGCACGGGTCCCTCATGCCCTTTATGAACAGTCTAGCCTGGCGGTGGCGGTGTATAGGTGTGGGCTACAATTCCTTGACTCACCTTTAAGTCCTTTATCTTAATCTGATTGAGCTTGTTATTGACTTGGAAAAGGCTTACCACTATGTGCCTACCAGTGGCCATTTGGTTGCTCTGTAACTGAAAAGTGAGCGCGGTTTGCGTGCTGGTGATGTTTCCGGCTCGGCTCCAGTCAGCGTTAGACTCCAGCAGGGCCGGGGTACGCAGTTCAAGTTATACACATGTCCTTCTGGGCCCAGAACTTAGTGGAGAGATTATACCTCAAGGCACACTTTCCTTTACATCCTCTTTGGGACTGCTTTTGTCTTCAAATTTCATTGAGCAGGTCCCAAAGTCGCATCAACTCCCAGATCCACAGGTTGTCTCTTTGTTTCTCATCATTCCTGGTGCTCCCCATAGATTTGATTCAACAGCCTCAAGCGTATTTCAAGGAATTTCAAGGCATTTCGACGAGCCTGACAGTGAATAAAAGGAACGATTGAGAATGGATGTATTCTGCCCAGATTGTCACTCCAGCTTACTGGGATTCCCATAAATTTGTGCACAGCTCCCCCTAATTCAGACTGATTGTGTTTCGATCCTGTGTCAACAAGTCGATTGACAAAAGCGAAAGAGGTTCATTGTCATTTCAGTCAGCTAGTGCTTTTGTTTTTGTGTGTGTGTGTCTGTGTGTGAAAGCTCACCAGAGAGAGAGGGAGAGAGAGAGAGGGAGAGAAGGAGAGAGAGAGAGAGAGAGAGAGAGGGAGAGCGAGAGAGGGAGAGCGAGAGAGAGAGAGAGGGAGAGAAGGAGAGAGAGAGAGAGAGAGAGAGGGAGAGAGAGAGAGGGAGAGCGAGAGAGAGAGAGAGGGAGAGCAAGAGAGGGAGAGAGAGAGAGGGAGAGAGAGCGAGAGAGAGAGAGAGCGAGAGAGGGAGAGCGAGAGAGGGAGAGCAAGAGAGGGAGAGAGAGAGAGGGAGAGCAAGAGAGGGAGAGAGAGAGAGGGAGAGAGAGAGCGAGAGAGGGAGAGAGGGAGAGAGAGAGAGGGAGAGCGAGAGAGAGAGAGAGGGAGAGCAAGAGAGGGAGAGAGAGAGAGGGAGAGAGAGCGAGAGAGAGAGAGAGCGAGAGAGGGAGAGCGAGAGAGGGAGAGCAAGAGAGGGAGAGAGAGAGAGGGAGAGCAAGAGAGGGAGAGAGAGAGAGGGAGAGAGAGAGCGAGAGAGGGAGAGCGAGAGAGAGAGAGAGGGAGAGCAAGAGAGGGAGAGAGAGAGAGAGCGAGAGAGGGAGAGCGAGAGAGAGGGAGAGAGAGAGAAATAGATAGATAGATAGAGAGAGAGAGAGCGAGAGAGCAAGGCAGATGAAGAGAACCAGGAGGAGGGAAGAGAGAGTGTGAGAGGAGTGGATCCATTGCTTTGACAACAGAAATGCTTTGTGGGTTTGGGCATGTGTGTAATTATGTGTTTGGCTGTGGATCCATTGTTATTGGAGGCTAGGCTCAGCCAGCTTAGCAGCAAATAGATGGCCTTATCCTGCTTTGTCCTTCTGGTCCTAACTCAATCAAGAAATCAATATGTTTGTAAAGCTTCTACTGTATATGTTGATGGAATTCATTTTACATTTGCCCTCACTGCTGTCTCCTTCCATGCTCAATATTCTCCCTGCTTATCAGCTGGATATTTCTCCTCTAACCCCTGCCTTTTTGCTACTTGCCACCTCTCTATTCAGTTACTTCCAACAAAGTTAGGCGACAGGTAGCTGTATGCTGGACACGTTTTTCCTTTGTGGATATGAAATGCAGGGTCAGGGCCCTCTCCTTCTTAGATATTATCTCCAAGACTCCACATTGATTTACATTTATATACAGAAAAGCCAATAAGGCAGAATGAAGATCCAAGAGCATGGCTACCTTTACATATTTCCAGTTATCAACTCAGTTCGGCTGCTTTGAGGTTTGATTTTTTTTTTTTTTTTACCTTTCTGTCACTTTGATGGATATCTTCTCCAAAATCCATCAAATTCAACTTCCTTCCACTTACCGCACCATCATAGTTGATGCTGGTTATTAAATGTGGCTAGTTTATTTTTTTCTACACAGCTAGCAAGTTTGGCTTAGTGAAAACTTGGACAACTTGTTGTCATGATGCTTGGCAACAATAACATTTCAGCCATTGCTCCAACTAGGCGTGGACTGATGCCAAAATTAGCATCATCTTCAGAGCTTCCTATGAGAATTCAACTCTGAATAGATTCTATCCATCTTCCTCTTATCCAAGATTTTTGAGAAAAAAAATCTACTAGTATTTGTAGCTAAAAACTGCACATAAGGTCAAGTAGAACCTGCAGTGGATTATTCAATACTGATGTTTCATCATTCTTCTGTGACGCCTGTACTTTATATTCATGTTTTGCTGTGGCTGTTGGATTATTTAGTGGTTCAAAGTGTTATTATGTCAGCCATAAAACAAATTCCCATTCAACAAACCTGCACATTGGGCGCAGGGGTGGAGGGTACAGCCCATATACGCAGGCCTCCGTCCTCGACCCGGTCATCCCGGGTCCAACTCCCGTTCCCCTTCCCCTCTCTCTCATCTCTCAATGCTGTTTCCTGTCTGTCCACTTTCAAATAAAAAGGCCGCTATAAAAAAAGCTGCACCCTTTACGAATGGCCTGAAATGTGGTCCGTTTGAACGACATAGGACTGGGCCACTGCTGATTTCACAACCTTTTGTTACTCAGTGGTAATATAGCAAAACTTTTCATTTAATCTTAATCATTTCAGACAGTTTTGTGTGTTCTGAAAAACGAAGCACAAATGGAGGGACAATCTTGGGTGGAGGAGCTGATTCTAATCCTGCATATCAATCCAAAAGCTCACTTCCTGCCTATTTGGCTGCATGACATTCTCAAGAGACACAGATTGGACTCTACACGCCCACCGCCTTATCAACTGGTCTCCTGAGGACCTAAAAAGGCTGAACCACATCTTCATTTCCTGTCCTTACAGCACCAGGTCCCTTCCTGCGACAGACCTATCTGCTGTGAGATAATAATCCATTTGAAATGCAGGGTGATTGCAGTAGTGGCTCTGCTCTGTGTGCTTGTTTGCATCTGTGCTTATTGCTCTATTTGTAATTATCAGTCAGCAAGCCAAGAAGTCTGGCCACACACTTGCACTGTGGATGGCACTAAAAGTTGAAAAATGTGTTGTTGAACAACACAAAAAATATGACTGAAAAAGTAATTAGAATTTAAGATTTTGGCTGTTTTCCGCTGTTGTACTACATTATTCTTTTTCTTATACTATGATCAGGGTTGGAAATTATTTTTATTTTCACTTTACTACTTTTCTACCAGCCATTTATTTTCTTTTTTTGTGTATAACACTTGCTTTGGTTACAAACTACTCGGTGCAATCAAATCCTATAAATCGTATGATTCATTCTTCATGTAATAATTTACAATCTGTTCTTATAACAGTATGAAGACATAAGCAGTGGTTTACAGTAACAAGTTATTTTTAGGCCATTACCAACGCCAAAGCTACACAGCCCTATATCACAAGTCCTTTTTTGTTTGGCATCAGTATCCCTAATGTGCATCTGATTCAGAATCAGATTCTGGTACCTTTTATTTAAGTTAAATCTTTTTTTAATTTTGTAAATGCAGTTTACACCTAAAACTGCATGATAGTAGATCCATTTTGAGGTTTTGAAGAAGGGTACAGACACATAAACACCCAAGATGGCTTTTTTCAAACTTATTGATAATTTAATATTGCAGTAATGTGACTGTTCATATAACTGCAGTGCTGAGAGTTAGACAGGATTTATACAGAAAACCAAATTCTGCGCGTTCCATCAACATCCGATGTAAATGCACTCTCTCTGTGTCCTGAATGCTCCCATAGAGACGTTTGATAGGTATTTTAAAAGGTCTGGATGTGACGCAAAGCTTTAATTATCGTTCTGTTGGTAGAAAAGTGAACCGTAACTGCAAACCGCGGAGCAGAGACCATATTCTTGAGACATTTTAAAGTTTTATAACAAAACTGTAATTTCTTGAATTAATGTACCAAACAATCACAGTTTTTTTAAACATATCTGGATAAGAAACATCTTAATATAGAAATGAAAGAAAAAGTATCTCTGTCAGTCATATTTTAATCAGCTTTTCTTTTCTTTTTTTTTTCTTTTTTTTTTTACATCAATATGCAGTTGTACTGAGCAATGTGTGTTTCCGTGACAGGGCATGCAACCCTGCAGGTATAAGTTAACACTTTGACTGCTCTCATTGCGTAACTCGCCACTGCTGCAACTCCATGTGCGGTTAAGATAACGCTGTTTAACTTTGGGTTCTTCCCTTGACTCCCCAAGAGAGACACTTTAGTTGTCTACTGCCTGCTTTATGGCAGGAATGCAACACCACAATGCAAAGGTTACTACTTACTAGTTTTTCTTCTTTTACTGAATGCATTTAGAACATACTAGCTGCAACTCAGGTGCACTGCTGCCCCCAACAGGCCAGTTACACACTTTGAATGCAGTTTTTTTGTCTGTTCAAATTGAAAACCCACCACTTTGGCTTGTGCGTTCTGCAATCATACCTGCCACTTCATAAATTTACCTGCAGTTTGCCGGTGGTGGGTGCTAATTTCCACCCATGAGTATAACCACTTGGTGTTCATGTATCACCATCTCATCGTATGCGGTTGCACCGTGCTGGTTGTAGATCAGCTGCTTTAGCCTCTTGGTAATATAGATACTGTTTCTGCATTCATAATAACACAGAACCTTGTTGCCCTCTGGGTCTCAGAATCGCTGCTTCATCACTCTGTACATACCCACATGTAGCTGGATGGTAACAGTATACAGTAACTTTGCATATTGCACAACTCTTGCATTCAGGCTATTTGGCTTTTTATGTTTGATGGACATCAGTTCAATAATTTGAGGTGTGTTTTAAAAGACAGTCATCAGATCAGGCCAACATGTCCAAAGCCTCCCCAATATTGACCCTGAGCTGGCACAGAAGGGTAAAAAGCCTTAGAAGAAACACATTTTTCATCACAGTTGTATGATCTCTGGCATTGTAATTTTTGAAAAATCCATAGTTTAATAAGGTGTTTGAGACTTAAAAACCATGATGTATTTCCAAGCTCCTTTCACCTTTATTAGTTAGTCCATTGTGTATAACTCTGCTGAAAAACAAACAAATCTGTTGGGAGGAAAAATAAATCTCCAATAACCCTTGAACTATGAAATGTAAACCCTTAAACTTTGTTGAAGCTCCTTTCGACTTAATGTTGGCATTCAGCCATCTATTTTAGGAGTCCATCAATAAGCCATGTATTGATTTGGTGATACTGGCCCACTCTGCCTTGCAAAACGGCTCCAGATCTCTCAGATTGTGTGGGAATCCCCTGTTCAGAGGCCTCAAATCCCCCCACATATTTTCTATCTGATTGATTCTAGGCTAGTAGTCTTCTGGTAAAGCCATATATTTTGTATATTTAGACGGTCCTGGACTCCTTGTGATGCTGGAAGTGAAACCCAGGCTTAGTCTTCAGATTTTTGGTCAGAACTGACTGGAATTTATAATTATTCACCGTTTCACCCATATTTTAAAAAGCCCCGTTACTGCTAAGTTTCCAGGTGGTCATGTAAGCAAAAATAGTTTGCTTACATTAGACCCTTACACATTCACCCCTAGGCTTCTGGGAGACCAGGCGCTGTCTTGTATCTTCACCAAACTTGAAAACACATAACTTTGTTCAATCAGACGTAAAATGGTTATTTGTCTCCGCTGCACTAACTGTTGGCATTTGCTAATTAGCTTACTTTCAAAAATCAAAAACTAAGCTTATCAACAAAGTTTTAGCTGCAGCTTTTAGACACTCATGCAACCAAGTTGTTGCATTTTTTTTAATAAACACTCCAGCCACTCCGGCACATTTTCTGATATCTTTCTAAGGACTGTGAATTGTTGGATTGGTGTGTCAAAGTCGTAAACGGTTTTGAAAAAGGTTTATCCGTTTATCTCGTCACCACGCAGGATGCTGAAAAGGTAAAACAGAACTGAGAAGCTCACTAATGGAGAACTGTCACCTTATTTTTTCCCCCAATGTGAGATTATGCAACTGGAATAAAATATGAGCTTGCTCCAAGGCTTTTTACAGATCTTTACCGGGGATGCCATTAACCACGGAGAGCCCTTTAGATTGCCAGAGATGAAAGGAAAGTATAAAGTCATCTGAGCAGAAAACAATTTTTAGTAAGTTTTTAAAAAGTGGAGCATAGCTTTGGGATCCCTGACTGGATAGTCACACTTTAATCACTGCTTATTGCTTGTTACTATTTCACACTTAAGGACAGAAGCAAATGTTGTGAATCAAAGTTTATTTCCAAAGACGCAGACTGAGCCATATGATTGTGTCCTCCCGCCTACTGTTCAGTCTTTAGTTTGTCACTGACACATCCCTGACCAGTCAGTGTGTTCTGCTGTGGTGTCCAGGCTGTCAGTTACACATCCTCTAAGTCCTACAAGTTGCAGTGTGAGGCCTCAGTGGCTCAAACTCTCTCCAACCATCTATATATAACCACTGCAGGCTCTGCGTGTAGGGCCTGAGAGTGATGCATGGCTCAAACTATTCCAGAAAGGTGGTGCTGTTCCTGAGGGATAAACTAAAGGGATAGCTAATTTGATCAGCCAATCATATTTTCATCTCTAGCTAATGTGCTCTTCTTCACCACTGGAGGGATTTCTCTCTGGCCTTGTGATGATTTATCGTGCTGCTCGGAGACCTTTCGGCGAGGTTGAAAATGCCAGTGGGGGGCTGTGGAATTGTCACAGAATATTTTGGTGCCCTTAGATAAATGTACAAAGAGGGCCAATGTCGGAAAACGTTCCCCCAACGTTTGGAACTCTTCCTGTAGAAAAGGCCAAACTGTGAACATTTTGCCACTTGATAAAAGTAAGTTTGAGTTATCAGAAGTAGTGAAGTACAGAAGTACTGTCATAGATCAGACCCATCGTTCATTTGTGCAACTGTTCCATGCCTATGACCATATTGCTGGTTCGGCAGATTTGTCTCTGTAACAAACTCTATCTGTATGTTTACACTGTGAGCAACCTGCCAAATAGATAAAACTTCTGTTTACATACAATGTAGGAGGTTACTCTGTGTAGTTTTTTACCTCGATATGTAACACGTTTTAGAGCTACAAACTAAAAATCTAATAATTTCCATTTGGATGTAAAATTCATGGGCCAGAAAAAGACTGTAATTTAGAGTTTTAAACCAGGTCCAGTCAAGTTTCCGTTGTACTTCTAATCCCCGTTCTTTTAGCATTTTGCAGATTTTGTTTCCTGATCAACCCTTCAATTCAAAATAACTGCTTTAGATGTCAATACCTGGTCTCGTGAAACCTCATTTCCATGCTGTAGATCATGAGCAGATGATAATATATTAGGTTACACCAGGGGTGTTAAACGTACGGCCCGCGGGCCGGTTCCGGCCTGCCGAACAATTTAGTCCGGCCCGGTGGCCAAATGCATTATCATTATTCAACAATGATTATTGAAAAAAACGTGTACTTCGTTCAATTGAAAACCTGCAGTTCCTATATTGTCCATGAGTGGCGCTGTGTTTTATTCAGAGCAGACAACATGATGTAACACTCCATTGTGTAACCAGCACAAAACAATCAAGCCGTGTTTTATTTTGGCGGGTCAAACTAGCAGCACTCTTTGAATTCGGGGTCAGAGGTGAACTCCTCCATCTTGTTGCTGCTATCGGTGTGGCTAGCTGCTTGTGTTGGCGTTTTTCCTAAATCACTGAAGAATATTGTTGAATCAAGTCAAATCAACCCAGACGAAGTATTCCATTGGGTGTTTTCTGGCAACCACTCGACGGTAAGTCGTTTATTTTATGTCGTTTGTTTTATATTATAATAGCAATGCGGTGGCGACCGGCCCGCTTAAAATCTATGTATTGGCATCTTAAAAATGGTCTTATAGCTTAAAAGATCATTCTCTTTTTGTTGATTTTGTGGCTGAATAGAAGAGATATTCTCAAAGCATTAAATAAGCCTTTTGATTTTTCAAGATTTTGTCCTTTAGGGATAATTTTAATTTTTCATCAAATTTGTCAGTGGCCTATGGAACTCTGGAATTCCTTTGGAGTTGCGCAACAAAAGGAATATAGCTATTTGTTATGAATGTTTATATGTTTTGGATGGCAGTTTAACCCTGCTCAAGTGCTAATTTTTGTTTTTATTTATGACCTTGTTTAGGTCAGGGTTTTTTTCCACTCCCTGTTCCGACCCAGGATGGTGAGCTACCTGATCACCGCAGCTGTGCGGTAGGAATTAAATGAACCGAGCTATTTCATTTTCCCGGACCTCTTGCCGTGGATCATAGACTAAAAAAAGAGTCGAATCATTGATTGATGGACCATTAATTATCCTGCAAACAAAAGGACAGACTTAAATAAGAGAAAGAAACTCTTGGGTGTTATCAGGGTTATTTATTTTTTTGTTGTTGTTTTCCTGTTGTGTTTGTTTATATTCATAGGAAAATCTTTATACTATTATTGAATACCTCCATAAATGTATGTAAAAATATAAGTTTGAATACAATAAGTCAAACTTACTACTTGTCTGTTGGTATTTTATTCACACACAGGCTCCTCAGCCGAACCTTTCTGACTGCCTTTTACCATATATGGTCGTAGTCAGGCGCCTAGCCTTAATAAGCGTTAAAATCGGAACTAACAGCAGCACTGAGCTTTAGATGTGGAACATTGATTTTAAATAATTTCTTAATTTTTATGTGTTTGATGTATTTTGTCATGCAGGACAGTGTTTTTAAGTCCCAAAAACTGTGAATAAATGTTTTTCAACATTTTACAATCACTGTGATCAGTTCCTATGCATAATGCACTTAAATAAATGTTTAACTGAGTAAAAGTATTGTTGAAATTGCACATACTTTTCTTAAACTCTGAGGTTATTCATAATATATTTTGTAAAAGGGAAATTTGTTTAATATAAAAACCAACAAGTCCACTTTTATTAGTTCTATTTAATCTTGCAATAAGTTTACATGTGTGGCCCCCTTGAGATCAGATTAAGCTGAATGCGGCCCTTAAGCCAAAATGAGTTTGACACCCCTGGGTTACACCATTGACTGTTAAAGTGACAATGATGCATCTCATGAAATCTCAGTTTCTGGTATGGGAGCTGGAATGAACAGCGGACAAGCCTCCATAGGAAACACAGTTTCCTTTTTAAAAATGGCTCTTTACAGCTCCTGTGCCTCCTCTAACATTTTTAAACACTTCTCTCATTTTGAAATTGAATCAATTGAATCAATTGAACTTTGATTCTCATTTGCTAAGTTTTAACCTTAACACTGAAGAGTGGTGTAGTTATCGTGGCTTAGATGTGAGGTGTTCAAAAAGTGGAAAAAATATTTTTTTCAATAGTTTAGATTGACCTGACAATGTTTGCTGCCAGCTTATTTCTTGGTCTATCTCTAAAAATATTTTTGCTAACTTATTTTTTACTAGTGTACTTACATTGGAGTGTATTTCTATGATGTATTGGCGGGAATTTAGGAAAAATCTTCACTAATACTGAAAACAGTTCTTCTTTCCTCAGTGGCAACTTCTACACAGAAGAGTGTGGTGGTTGAGCAACCTCGTGGCTCCTAGGTGTGATCCATTCATGGAAAATCAGTTTTTTTTTCTAGGCTAACCAAGCTGAAAATGTTTTCCTAGGCACAGCTTTAAAGCCAACAACTTATTGTAGACTTAATTATCATGCCTTTCCTCTTAGTTGCATCACATGTTTATTTCTGTTGATAGATGCGTATTTGTGTGAAGTTTGGAAAAGAGATCTCATAGATATTGAAATGTAAAACTTTCAGTCATCTACCCTCAGTAACAACCTCCACACTGAAGAGTCTTGTGGTCTGCAGAGTCTTTTAACTCTTAACTCGAAGCGCTCACCTCGTGGAACAAAAGGTTGGATTTTTGAGTTTTCGATAGCCGGGATGATTCATGTTAACCTGACCCTAGCCAGATGTATGTCGCTCCGCCTAGCTTCACTCACCTACATCTGGGACATCTCCATAGGAATTGCCTTTACAGAAGGCTGGGCCTTAGCATAAATCCTTGCATATGATTGGATAAGCCACTTGTCTGTCATCTTTATCGACGTGCTATTTCAACCACTCACACTGAAGCTAACCCGTGACGCTGTGAGAGCGACGCAGGGTTTATTTATTTTTTTAATGTGTTTGCGGCTCTAGTGGCACGCATTTCATTGACAGTGAGCTGACAAGAAGAGGGGGGAAGACAGGCGGCAAAGCGCCGCGGGTCGGAGTCGATCCTGGGCCGACCGCGTAGAGGACTAAAGGCCTCCTAATATGGTTCGCGCTAACCGCTCCGCGGCGGGCGCGTCCGCGGCGGGCGCGCCTCGGAAAATAAAACTTGCCAAATCCAGTCGGGAGAAGGGCGAAAACATGGTTTCCACCAACAAAAGCCTTCAGAGCCGTTCTCTGATGTTCTTTTAATGAAACAATATTAGGTAGATTGGACAACACGGAAGAAATAGCAGCATCAATGTTGGAGAAATCACTCTCTATGGGAGAGGTCCCAGATGTATGTGAGTGAAGCTAGGCGGAGCGACATACATCTGGCGAGAGTCAGGTTAGATTCATGTAGCATAAAGTTATCATTTTGCCCTTGTGCCTACATTTCATATACGTTTATTTCTCTTACTAATAAGGTATTTGGTTAAACATTGGCAAAAAAAAAAAACAGACAATATCTGCTATCTTTTTGTCTTATTTGCTAACCATCAGCTTCGTAGTGGTCTTCACAATCTGATCAATTTGGGATATGGTGTGTGTACTGATCAGAAAAAAAAGGATTTTAGAGTATCTGATGTGCCGACGCCTTGGTGCATTTCTAACTGAAGGTGATCCTGAATATTCTTTACATTCACGTTCCTTTGCACGGGTAGCCAGTTCGCGTGAAATGAACATGATTTTTGCGAAATGTGTTACTGCAGAAGCAAATTCAGCTCACAAACCTAATGAGAGCTCTTATTTGGATGGAAGGAGAGAAGGAGAGGACTGTTACACATTCAGAGCATGGTAGATCATTACCGAACGGTTGTGCGCCGGTGTGTGTCATCGGTTTGTGCTCGAGCATTTGTTTGTGAAGCTCTGTGTGGAAGATCATTATAAGGTCACCGTACGAGAGTGAGTCAGAGAAAGAAAGGCAAGGGGAAGGAGTTCAGTCAGGGAGCTGATGAAGACACCCTCTGCAAAGTGTGTGTGTTAGGATCTTTGATTAGTGTGTGTGTGTGTGTGTGTGTGTGTGTGTGTGTGTGTGTGTGTGTGTGTGCGCGCACCAGAGACGAAGAAAAAGAGTGTTCAATACTCAGTTTGCCGTTGGGAAACACCCCTTCGGTGAAAGTTTGTCTTTGTTAGGCTGAAACTGTGGGATGAGATGCAGGGCAGGGAAAGTAAATGAGGGTGGGGGGTTTGTTTCCCTGAAAGTGTGTGCGCTTAATCAGCATTTTCACATACTGTATTGTGGGGCACATCTTGGTATTCCTTCCATCAAAGCTGTGATTATTCTCGGGCTCCCTGCTCCTTCTGCACATGTAGCTTTTTTTTCTTTTCTTCACATCCCTACTTAAAACCAACATTTGCCATCACTTGTGTGGTTCTTCTGCTTTGAAGCTTCAACAAAGGGAGAAAAAGTTTCAGTCATGGAATTCTACTGTCACAGCTTCTAGGTTGGTTCTCTAAGTGAAACCAAGTATCATTTCCTTCCTGTTATTTTTGTTCTGTATAAGCAGTGGTATTGTTTTTTTTTTTTCCAATAGGGAATTGCTCTAATTAGTTCAGTGAAATGCAGCCCATTTTAAAGTGCCATTGTGAAACCGACAGCCCCTTGTGAGTTTGCTTGGTGAAATTGAATATTTGGATTCTGTGGCCGTCTGGTGGATATCACGTCTTTTAGATGCAGAATTCCCCGAGCGGCTGCTGGGCGTCCCCTGCTGAGTCTGTGTGTTCATTGTTTCAGTGTTACTGTTCTCAAACCAGCTGATGCCACATAGCGAGCCTGATGGGCACGGAGGCCCTGGGTTTAGAGTGAAAGCCCAGTAAAATCATTTTGGATGTTTGCTTCTGTTTTCTTTGTCTTGATTTAAGAAACATGTCTTTGGGGGGTACGTCTTAACAAGGTTTTTGCCAAGTTATGTTTACAAAATAGCTCTAGCTTGGTGAGATTGGTTGTAAAGCCTTTGAATGTACATTTTTAAATCTTGCCACAGAATCTCGATTGGTTTTAGGTCTGGACTTTGACTGGGCCCTTCTAACACCTGCTTTGGTCTAAACCATCTCAATGTAGCTGTAATGAAGGTCTTTATTACTTTTATAGACGAACATCTACAGTTCTGTTTGTTTGCAATATTTGGAATGAAATATTAGACTGAGAAGATTGATGCATTATATTTCTTCAGTGTTTGTTTCTTTGACAGCTTTTTCCTAGCTTGTACCAATGAAGGCATGTCCTGGGAACAAAGGGAACAAAGTACTGTTTTGGATAACCTCTTAAATTGCTGAAAGGTTGATTGTTTTAAGTTGTTGCAGTTGTTGTAAAGGTGACCTACCTCTGTCTCTTCCTCTGCAGGGTGTTCAGGTTAAAAGAGTCCACCTGAGCACCTTTTTAAAGGTTCCAGAAGAGACCATTTAGGGCAGGGGTCACCAACATTGTGCCCGTGGGCACCAGGTAGCCCCCAAGGACCACATGTGATGCCCACCAGGCTGTTCCAAAAAATAGCACAACCCTCCTGTGAGCTGCATTTAAAAGGCTATTTTATTCAGTTGTTCTTCCTTTTAAATCATATTTGTATTAACAGATTTAAAAATGACAAAAGCATTAAAATCACATTTATAATACGTGAAGTTAAGGTGAGCTTGGACTCTTGTAGTTCAAAGGTCGGTACAGGTAGGCCTTCGTATGACACAGTACCAATGGAGTAGCTCTCAGTTTCCAAAAGGTTCGTGAACCCTGATTTAGGGATTGTAAAGGGGGGAAGTGAACTGTGCATTATATGACATAGATTTATCTAGAAATTAAAATGTGTTTTAAATATGTCTAGACAGAGATAAAGTTTGTTAAATAAAATATTTACATGTTTTAGGCATTTTGTAGATGTTTGTTAGTGTGTGTCTGTAGATTTTACCCTGCTCATGGTAGGTCTGTTAATGGCGTACCGCGAGCGAGCTATTTTTAGAAACGTAACATCACGATGACGTCACATCACGTGGTACGCGGTAGGGCAAACTTGCATAGTCCGCCGCTGTTTCGCTGTAAAAGAGACGTGCGTTAGCCTAGGTTTTACTCGTTTAAACGACTGCTTTTTCCAAAATCTAAGACCATGGTTTTTAAACATTGTTGCTATGGAACGTGCAACAGCGACTCGAGGTACGCTGATCGGCCGCATATGAAGGATGTTTTCTTCATTACTTTCCCGAAATTCAAGAGTGCCATGAATCTCTTAAGGGAAAGATTCTGAGATGTAAACAGTTGTTTTGTAGCTACCAATTGGCAACATATACGATTCCTGGACGGTGATTACAAACAAAAAAAACGGCCGACGACACAATGAACGCCGCGCAGGAAAAAAAAAACAAAGCTTACCGTTCGATCAACTCGGCCCGTTTTCCTGTCTTTTTAAGCCCTCGACACTCAAGCCATCGTTTGAGCTGAAGGTTGGTATGTTCTTCGACTGTGCGACCAGTAAACCGTGCGCCTGGGACATCGTCTTGGGAATGTTTAATGGCTGCAAAGTCGGTCATATCGCTGCTTCTGTTGCTGGTTGCTACGTGCGTTCTCTATCTGTTTGCCCTACCTAAGCGGCAAAAGGGGCGTTGCTCTTGAGACGGTGACGTCACGTGCGCGGTACGCTATTGGAGGGTGCAGCAGGCTGTAAAAGGCTGCCTGTTTAGATCATTTGTAGCTGCTGCGGGGACCTCATGTGACCTGCTGGACAGGGTTCTCTGAATGGTTGTAAAGATGTTCAATATAGGTGAATAAACACCTGCTTGGGCTGCACCACATCTCTGCATAATCCACTGCTTAATCCAGTTCGCTGACGGCCATTGTAACTGTAGCACTGGCCAAATGTTTGGAGTCGTAGCCCTGCTGATGAACCTTCGCCCCAGTCTCAAGTCTCTAACAGCAAAAGTGTTTGCAATTCTGCTAACTTCCTCTTTGCTGCTCTGGAGAATCTACAGAACAAAGCGACAACCAGTCATAACTACTGGAACGTCGCCTCCGGAGATTTTACATTACAGACTGAGATGAGTAAACAGAGGAAGAGTCGAAAGGATGATCTGGTTGTCATACATTATCATTAAGGACCATTTACGTAATTCAACACTACAGCATGCTGGTGCTTGCTTGTTTTCATACGAGGTTATCCTCTGTTACCCTCGTGTTCTCTGAAGGAATGTTGGCTTATTGTTTTTATTTTTTGGATGTCACAAGCCTGGCATTTTCAAAAGCTAGCCATTTGGATGCCCTAAGAGCAAATTATTTGTGGTGCCCCCCAACTTTAGCGGAATACTCATCAGCAGGAATTTATCAAAACCAAGAATCCTCAGTCTGCCATATTTCTACATATTATTTTGGATTCACTTACTTTAAAACTGCTGTTAAGAGTAAATCATTTTTGAATTATGACGGATGCAACAGGCTGAACATCGGATCAATTATCTTGTTGCTTTTGCACTTATCATTTTTCTCGTTTTTCATTTGCTCAAATAAGTTTAGTCTTGCTTCAGTAGTGAATGCCTCCATGTGAAAGGATGCGTTGATACGTCATTTTTATCTACAACACTAAAATAAACTCCATAGCTTCTATAGAGTCCTTCTGTTTCTCTCCCTGTCAGCCGCTACTGAGGGCGCCGCCGTCCACAGCTGTTCCGATTAGGAAAGACAGAAAACGCCACATAGTGGAGATGTTTTTCATTTGCTCAAAGACGTTTAGAGAATCACATTTAAAGTGAGAAATTTTTACGTGTAGGATGGGGGGTATTATTGAAAGTTTAGCAGTCTAATGTCATGTGGAATTAAGCTGTTGTGGAATCTGATTGTTCTCCATTTGAAGCTGCTGAACCTGTTGCCAGAGGGCAGCAGGGACAACAGACCGTGGTGGTGGTGGGGGGTCTTTTCTGGTTGTCTGAGCCCTGTTCTTGCAGCATCTGTGAGAAGTGTCATGGATGGAGAGAAGTGCTGTCCCAGTGAGTCTCTCCACTGTCCTCACCACTCTCTCTAGACATTTCCATTCTGAGGCATTGCAGGCCCCAAACCAGACAGCGATGCAGCTGGTCAGAACAGTCTCTGTTGTCCCTCTGTAGAAAGTGGTGAGGATGGGAGGGGGAGGTTTGCTCTTCTCATCTGATGCAGAAAGTACTGATTCTGCCGTGCTCTCTTCACAAGAGCAGAGGTGTGGAGTCGCCAGGCCAGTTTGCTTGACAATTCTCACAAGGCTGTGGTTCTCCTTGTTGCTGGTGCTCCTTCTCCAAACAACCCCCTTCCTTCCACTCAACTTTCTATGGACTTCTTGGAAGCAGCACTCTTTGAGCGACTGGCTTCTTTAGCAATGACCGTTTGCGGCTTCCTTTGCTTGTGAAGGGTGTCAATAAATGTCTTCTGAAGATCTATCAGGTCAGCAGTCTTCCCCATGGTTGCGTAGGCCATAACATGCCCATTATGTAACCTTTAAACATTTTTTTTTTTTTTTCTAAATGTATGTTATGTAATATTTACATTTTCTGAGGCTCTGAATTTTGGGTTTTCATTTTCTGTAAGCTATAAAAATCAAGATTGCAAGATGTAATCTTGAAATATTTCACTCTGTGTAATTAATCTAAATAATGAGTTTCCCTTTCTGAAATGAGTGATAAAAATGTTGACTTTTTGTAGTGTATCCATATTTTTTTTTTTTAGATTTACTGATGTATTGACCATCTATTTTTATTTCCTTCTACTTCTGAATAAAAAATGCCAGTATGTCTCTTAATTTCTCAGTGAAATACATAAAACGTATTTGTAACATAACATGAAAAAGTTTAAGGCACATAAAATACTTTTGCGAATGCTGTATATGTCAACAGTTGACAACTAAAGTCCCCTCAAGGGACTATATAGAAAACTAAATCCATTTAAAAAACAATCATATACAGTCAAACTCTAACCCATTTAATGTGCTTCTCAACATTAATCCCATCTAATTCAATGCTGTTAGATGCATTGCATTAGTAATCATCAAATGGCAATCTGAGGAAAAAACACGTAGTTTAACTATGGATGCTTACTGATTTAATTAAATCTTCACTTTGATTAGTCAAGGACGACTCTCATCAGTGTAAGCCTATGGCACCAAGGGAGCATAACCATGAGATTAAAGCCAAGTCTTTTAACCAAAATTCCAAATGGGAGATAAACGAACTGCAAACTATATTTATTTGCATTCGTCGTCTTAATATCAGTGTGCTGGATGGATTACCATTACACTTTATCCACTCTATAAAATGTTTCTTCAATCTTGAGCTTAAATTTAGTGATACACAAGATATTTAGACATTCAACAAAGTATCTGAGGCAGGTTTCCTCCTAATTGCCACCAACAAAATGTAATTTAAGTGCATTTTAACACAACCACGTCACTAGGCAGGTCTTCCTAACTAGTCTCGGAACAATTTTCAGCAGATTTCTTAAAGAAACAAAAGCGATGGATTTGAGTCATTGACCTTGCCATTCTTGGTAGCTACCCATGGCGGTGCCCGATGTTGTCATTCTACATGTGATGAGTGCAGAAGCAAGGGTTCTGACTAGCTACTGTGAGCGACGTGTCAGCTCAACTGTGATTCACACTCTGCTCCTTCCTTGTTGAAATTACATTAAAGGACAACAGAGGTCACAGAATTAAAGAAAAAATCATATGCTCACAACAAGGTTCTGCACAGTCCTTTGAAGTCCATGTTTTGGCCCCAACTTGATGTATTTGATACGTCTGATAAGCATGGAATACTTCAGAATAAAACCCTGCTAAATTTAGTAATGCTTTTCAAGTAAATGTGCTTACTGCACAGCATATATCTTTTTGCCATTCTGCTCTTTATAGATGCACACTGACAATGTAACAAACTGACATCAGACGGTTAATTAGTTTGGTTATCTGCTCCGGTAGACAAAGATGCCTCTGGTAGCTTGTCAGTTGAGGTTTTAAGAAAGTTTGTCCTTTTTAATATGAATAATAAATGCTTCTTATGAGCAAGGGAATAATAGTGGGGGTAGTAAAAAGCTTTAGGGTTGCTAAACTGTATGGTCCAAACAGCCAGAGAAATCTCCCATCATTCTGGTGTACTCATGTATTTATAGAAATAATATTGCTGGAATGTGAGATGTGGCACAAGCCTATTCAACAGTCACCTAATAGTAAAGCTCTTAGGCTGGTTGTCTAGCAAGGTGTACCAAGGTTTTAATTTACACTTTAAAAACTACTACAAAATTACATCATACCATTTTGATGCCTTGAAGTTATTCTGTTTTTTGCTTTAGTACGTCATAAATGGATAAATATTCTAGGTCACATTATTAAAACTGTATTTTAGCTGTTTACCAGTAGTAGCAATACTTGTTTATTTTCTCTTGCCTATGAAATACATTGGACATTTAATCATAATACTCCAGAGTATTATGTTGCACTTGAAAAATGCTCTTGAAATGAATTAAATCATCTTAAGGAGCAGTAGCCTGAACTAAATAATTTGGCTGTCTTTAGCAGTGTATCGTCAGCATACACTAATACATTTTCTAAACACATGTATAACCACCTTCCCATTTTATCCTCTTTCTGTTTTTCTTTTCCAATTCAACATGCCCAACATTTGTAGCTGGATAGAATTCTGTTCCTAGGCTAGTTTCACGGACGAAATTTGTCTTCTGCCTCCTAAATGTTTGATTTCACCTTGCATGTCTGATTCATCTCAAACAGGGCCAAGCTCTCTGATTTCCAGAGGCAGACAGCAAAACTGACATTTACCACTTGTGTTTTAAATGTGTAAAAAAATTGTCTAAAAAACACCATCAAACTTCATCACTGTGTTGCTGCTAACATGTCAATGAGAGTTCACTTTTTTGTGCTTGCTTCAAGAAATAAGGGAGTAAAGCCATGGCAACAACAAAATCCCTGGAAGCCGAAGGTGCTGCAGCATAAGCTTATATTCTCTTGGTGTAAACCGTTGTTTTTAGCAGTACAATAGTGATGCAGCCAGTATAGAACATCAAATAGTTCATCAAAGACAATTGTGGTTGAATTGCATTCATTAGTAGGAAATTGATCTGACAAGTGGGACCAGGCTTGCAGGCTATTGATTAGCTGCTGTCATCAGTATAGGTGATGGGAACTGGAAGTGACAGCATCAAGATGTAACAGTGCATTGAGGGAGATGCAGGAACAAAGGTAAAAATTGTGCAAATCTAAACATTTATTTGAAGAAAATCAAAGCTCTGTTGGATTGTCATTGTTACAACCCTTATTTACAGTTACCCAAAATTATCGATTTGATGTACAAATGTGGTTTAAGCTACATTATTAGTCAGGGTTGGGCTATAATATAAAGTCTATTTCTAGGTTACCAATGCATCAAATGTGCAAAGAGAGAAAATAGATAAATATATACAGATTTAGACTATGATGGAGTAGAATCACAGTGTAATACTATCATTTAAAGAAACTCAGCGGCTGGTGAAAATCCAGGCAGGTTTAGGGAGAATGTTTGCATCTTTTTCCCCTAACCCAGGAGATTTATTTTACCTCACACCATCTTCTTTTTTTACTGTATGGACAGATGGAAAAGACCTTGGAGAATCAAAATTTTATCCTGCCTTCTCTCACTATGGCACTTTATGACCACCATAGTCTATAGGACTCGGTTTGAGTTGGCGTGGGATGCAGAAATTTCACACCTGCTTTTGTTTTAGTTCACTTTTACTTCAAAATTTGAAAGCAGACGAAACCTCCTGGACAATTTAACGCAGTTACAGGTGTTATTTGGGGTGGGATTGGAAGGAATTGTTAAAGAATCAAAAATTCATACCAGTTTGTGATTTTGATCACTTCATATTGTCAGAACCTCACAACCTGCTTTTGTCGCCATCTTCAGTTACTCGGTTTCTCCAGAAGTTTTTTTTTTTGCTGAGTTTCCAATGCATGAATATTGGTCAGCGATCAGGCTGCAACAGTAAGGGTCCTATAAGATGAGGTTCTCCCTGAACTGGCCATTGGCTGAGCACGATACCTTGTTTAGTTAAAGTCCATTTTCTGTGAAAGACTGGATAATGGTCTAGAATGGAACCACAGATGAACAAATGTTTTCTACTATTTAGGACAAAGATTCAGCTGATTAGTTTTCTTTCCATAGACCAACTGGTTTGCCAGGCTTGCCAAAAGCACAAGATGGTCTGATATTGGCTTATAAAATATAAAGGTATTCGCTGGTATAGATTTTTAAACTGTTTGATCGATCACAGGAATCAAAATTTTAGTGGCATTGATAAGTAAATGGCTTGCCAGTAATGGATTGGGCGGGTGGGGATGGCTTCTTGCATCCTTAGAAGAAAATAGTAAAGAGAATACTGGAGGCTTGGGTATATTGCAAAGAGCGAGGTTGCAAAGAAAAGAGCTTACAGTGTGTTGTATGTTAGGCTAGACACTAAGGAAGGAGAACCGTACATGTTAACACACTTGGCAAACATACTGAGCTGGAATGCAACATAGATTTAATAGGGATGAAGTAATGAGCTAAAAGAAGAGAGCGAGGAAGACGGAAGAAGTAGTTTGGGGAAATGAAGATGAAAATGAGAAAGGAGGATGGATAGAGGAAAGTTGATTAATCAAGAAGTGCAGACGAAGAGTCATTGCTCGTGTTTAAACCAAACCTCAAAATTAAACTGTCTTGGTTTATAACATTTTATACTGCTGTTATCCATTTTGAATCTGGACTTCGCACCCTGCACCAAAGAAGCTTTAAGACCTGCTTTGATGGAAAGGAAGGGGGGGGGGGGTTGCTGCTCCTTTGCATCCAGTTGAGTTGGCTCCAGCATCTAGCATCTTGTTAGGATTCCTCCTGGATGTCTCCTCAGGTTTTCTGGGTAAGGCCTTCTGGGAGGAGAGATCGAGACAGATCCAGAAACTTGTTGGAGAGACTATATCGCTCTTCGGGCCTGGGAGCACCCTGGCATTCCACATAAATGTAATGTGTCTCTGGGACAATTCTCTGAAAGTGTCGGCAGTAGCGAGCCACCATATATCTCTTCAGTGTCTTCAGTGAGTTAGAAGTCACTGGTTCCGTTAATTTTCTTCAACTATGAGCCCTTCTGAGTCTCTTAATACAGTATTCTGCCCTATAGGGAAGTTGGTCTATTAGCAATTAGCCGTTAGCCATTGGCATTTCAAAAATATAGGTAAGGAGGGAGTTTAATATCTAGCTCTGCCTCGGCACGGTACTGCTTGCCAAGTTAAATGGCATTGCATGGGTATATTTTTCCTGCCTCTGTGCGAAACCCCGTCTGTCACTCAGCTGCTGCCTACTCGAACGCCCCCCTTCAGAGCAACATTATGTGATTAGTAGAGTTGGAAAATGTCAGCCTGGTGCCTTGACTCAATCAATGCCTTAGCTATTTGGTGGAAAGGGTGAAACGAAATATGTAATAATGATTTCAAGAGGCGACATGTCAGTAACGGTGAAGATTAAAGAGATAATGTTTTTTTTGTTTAATTCAACACATCTGGCAGAATTAAATACAGTGTCCATTGTAAGTTTAGCTCCCCCTGAGACAAAGTATTTACTTACTCTGAATGTGGTGAAGTTGAGCTAAATGAAGTAGTTCATTAAATCAGTCAGTCTCATAATGTCTCATAATTTACGTTTACACTTCTTTCCCTTTCCATTGAAAGATCTAAAATATTCAGGATCAGAATTTAGAATAAGCTACAAAGATCAAAAATAGCAACAAATAAATCAGAGCAATGATAATTCTAATATACGTATTACCGAATAAATAAATAGGAAACAAATAATTTAAACATGAATAACTATATATGATGAGGTGTACAAGGAAAGAGAAGCTTATCAGGTTCTGAAAAGTCAATAGAAGAGCAGATTTTGTGACATTATTCTGACTTTAACATCCAGCTCTACTATGATGAAAAAGTGAGAGGGGGGGGGGGGGACTGGCCAAAGCTTTTTAATGATAATGAGATTTTAGCCAAACTAATTATCTCATTACTGCCGTTTTCACACTCGAGCAAGTGATCACTTCACTGAATAAAACACAGCATTCACAGTTCATCACTCACTCATAGGTATTTAAATTTACAATTAATGAAGAATTAGTTCAAAGCTTTCGGGATTTTTAAAGTTGAAAAAGAAGATTATCAACCTTGATGAATCTTTTTGTTCTTTTTCTTGATGAAACCATATCACATACACTGCATAACATACCAACAAACAACTTGACAAGAGCGGAATCTAGCAATGTTAATGAGATCTGCTCCATGGAAAAGGTTTTTCTTTGACTAGACCCTATGTCAAAGAAAATCTGGAGACCTGGAGAAAGGCCTTTAAAGTGTCTTTAAGAGCAGATTTGAGAAATGTTGGCGGTGTTTCAGATGCTACAACACTCATATGTGCATCTTTCAAGTCAGAGGTGGTCAGCCAGTTAAGCGTCAGGAGCCAGGACAAAACCCAGCAGCGCTGCAAAAAGTCCATATGTTTTTACTAAAATGCCTAATAACAAAAACACCTGACCTACACAGAAACCCAAAGGGATTGGTAAAAATCCCCAGATCCTCAGTTTGAATCTTTTTCCAAAATTACTTACACAAAGGAGGGGTTTCACCGCAGTTGTCCCTGTGATGTCATAGAGGTATAACAGCACCAGCACTGCAGCAGCTCTTGCTCTTTTACCTGCAGCCGTCCAGGGTTTGCTTGCAGACGGAAATTCGTGTGAATCTTGATCTCGCTGGCAGAGTAAAAGATCTGCATCTCCGAAAATACCTTGGATCCAAAGCCAGTGCAGTGTGCTGTCTGTGGAACCGCTGACTGTCCCAGGCTGAATATAAGACTAGCCGTCTGAGCTCTGAGCCAACCGCAGCTCTACACGCCTGCCATGTACGCCAGTCCGAGTTGATGCTCCCCCTATTATTATTATCATCTCCCCATGGGAGGTCCTCCACTGTTCATCAGAGTACAGCAAAAAGTTGTGTGAGAGGAGATCAAGCAATTGAAATATTTTCTTTCATTGTGTGTTTACTTTGTTCTTGAGCGCTTGTCCATACATTGTTTTTATTATTGGTCCTTAAAGGTACACGTGGGACCACAGCTAGTATGTTTAACCAAAGTCGCCAACTCTGCATGTGACACCCACCATACCATAAAAACAGCAATAAAAAGGAGCTGCTTGACAGATCAACCTCGTCGCTGCGAACCACACTTTCGCTACACCTTATGACAAAGACTTGGTCTTTGTACATAAGGTGTAGGTGTTGGTCTTTGTACAAAGACTTGGTCTTTGTACATAAGGACTTGGTCTTTGTCATAAGAAAATGATGTAAATAATGATATTCATCACCAAGAGCTCTGATTGAGTTGTCCAAAGTGCTGTGATACAATGGTTTACTTGAGCTGTTCGAGGAAATTGTACCTCTTATTTATTTGAAGGCCATCTGAGGAAGATGAAAGAAGAAATGGATGGAAGAAATGTGCGAATAATTTTAGGGTACAATTGCTTTTCTCTCCTCCAGTGTCCACTTTGCTGCTAATAAACTGGTTTGCCTATAATGATTACACGCAGACAATTGAAACCATCCTTTGTTAAAGGTTCACATTGTTTTTCTTTCCCCTAGCATTTCATAGAGGTGAATGACTGGTGGATTTAATGGGATTTTATTGAGATTAACTACCCTGACAGCTCTAAGTTTAAGTTATATCTCTTCTGAAAGTACTTTCTAAAATGTTGTTTCTTCTCCCACTGGTCTGTTTTATTACATTTACTTTGACACCAGCTTTTTTTTTTTGTTGATGGCATGGGGACCGTTTTGTTTTCTCCTTGAAGTGATTTCTGCTAGTGCAAAGGTCAGGTTATGGCTTTCACCCCAAAGACAAGAAACTCAACATGCTGCTTTGCATTTTTTGTAGAGCTTTGTGAAGACATTTTCAGCACAATATACAAAACAGATGTATAGAAATGTTTTTCTTGTATACATGAATATGTACATTTTAAACAAAAGAGGAATAAATGGTCGAATGAGTGTAAATATGCATGGTATCGATTCGGGCACTCTGCTAAGTGTTCATCAGAGATACAGCCTGGGGAAGAAACTTTGGCAGCTGTGGAGAATGCCAGAGAGTGGAGAGCTGAATGTCAAATGCCATGAGAGTTTGAATAAGATGAAGTAATACATGTTATCTTTTGCATTACCGTTAGGTAGTGGACTTATTGGCTGTTTCAGATAGTCGGTTGTTTGCCTTTATCCACTTAATAGCTACTACTAAATTTTGGTGCTGATTATTTTGTAAAATTTCTAATACTCTGTAATTATCCATCAAGTCCCTCCCAAAACAAGCCCCTCCAATAAGCTCTTTCTAAAATTTTGAGGTAGTTTTATATTGTGCTACAGTCCTACCTGCATTTACACCGTCTGAAAACACTGTTTGCTGTGACGTGCCAGTAGGACTGTGACCAGTTATGCATCAGGGAAACAAAGCAGGCAAAAGGATGGCCAGCAGTGAACAACATCATCAGGCCAAGATTCTGCCGTTTACACTCATCTGCAAGCCAGCACTCAGTCTGTCCGGGATGAAGACGTTTGCATCCTGGATAGAGAGGAACGCTGATTTTTACAGAGGCGTGAAGGAAGCCATTTTCGCAGGCCCAGGTTTGTTCACGTACCTTTTTAGTAAATTAGTAAATGAAATTGTCATTTAGAAACTGCCTTATGTTCGCATTCCACAGCTCTGTATTTCAATTCTACCATTTACTCTTCTTCAAATCCACTTTAAATTACCAGACAACACAGATTCCTGTTCTGCGTTAAACCTGGTCCATGGTAAGGATTTCCTTTACTGGTGTTTACCAGTGACTTAAGACACTATTCTCTACCATGACTTTCATTGTGGTCTGCTGATTTACATTGATTTAAATCTGTACATCAGAGTTTTTGAGTTTTTCATCTCTTTATTATGTTAAATCCAATATTGCAAAGAGCATATAGAAGCATTATGCTACAGCTTCTGGAGCCCTATTAAGTCAGTTGTTCGCCTTAATTTGGGTTCACTTTTAGAATAATAAGGAGAGCAGTCTACTTTGTGTTATGTTCGACCCCTTTGCAAAATCCCCTCAGATCTTCTCAAGCCAATTAGGGACAAGACGAGTGAGAATCAGGAAGCAAATTGGTCTTTTGGTTAATCTCTTTAGAGAATAGCTTCCAAGAGGGGCGTGACTGGAAGACAGCAGTGTGGAGAAGAGAAGAAAAAGTTTGGGAACACGATTAAATTTCAAAAGAAGCACAGGAGTAGGTGAATCAGCACATCTTGAAGAAACATGGAAGCAGGAGTGAAGGATGAGAAAGTAAAGCATGAAACACTGCTTAGGAATGGCTCAGGTAACACAGCAGAGTCTGGGGGTTTCACCTAGCCTCACAGCTCTGAGTTGGTCTAATGGCAGCTGGAGATGGGAAGCTCAGAGCCTCATAATTTCTTAAGCTTTCATGAATAACTCTCAAGGCTTTAGACATTAGTCATTGAATGTTAACTGTTTTTTTTTTAATCCTGGGTTCTATTTATGCTGCTTCATTAACGGGTACAAGTCAGGGTTTGGGACCATTTCACTTGTAACGTTCCACAAGCCACCTTCGGCTTTATTAGGTGAAAACTTCCATATTCTTTCATGCTAACAGTGGATTTCAATCAGTTCTTTTCATGTTTTTTGTGATTTTTGCAGAACGCTGTGTTTTTACACAAGCTGCATAAATGCCATGCACCAAGGTTTATAGGAAATAAGGATTTATCCATCCATCCATCCATTTTCTGATACGCTTATCCCTATTGAAGCGACAGTGGGAAGAAAAACTCCCCATTAACGGGAAGGAAAAACCTCCAGCAGAACCAGAACCAGGCTCAGTATGAACGGTCATCTGCCTCGACCGACTGGGGGTTACAGAAGACAGAGCAGAGACACAATAAGAAAGACAAAAAAGCACAGAAGCACACATTGATCCAGTAATCTGTTCTACATTAGATGGTAATAGTGGTGATCTGTCCTCCCTGGAGGATGTCTCAGTTAACAGAACGTCAGACCAGGTGTACCTACTATGAAGAAAAAAGAGAGAGAACAAAAAGTTAAAAGCTGAAATGACAACAGTCATTTCAATGTAATGCAATGCAAAACTGGAGACAAGTAGAAATCAGTAGAGTGAGAAAAATAGGCCCTGATGTCCTCTAGTAGCCTAAGCCTATAGCAGCATAACTATAGAGGTAGCTCAGAGTAACCTAAGCCACTCTAATTATAAGCTTTGTCAAAAAGGAAAGTTCATATATCAGAGCTCTGATATATGATGGAGCTTGATTATTAAGGGCTTTATACGTTAGAAGAAGAATTTTAAATTCTATTCTTGATTTAACAGGAAGCCAATGAAGGGAAGCTAAAATTGGAGAAATATGATCCCTCTTGTTGATTTTCATCAGAACTCTTGCTGCAGCATTTTGGATCAGCTGAAGGCTTTGAACTGCATTTTGTGGACTTCCTGATAGTAAAGAATTACAATAGTCCAGCCTTGAAGTAACAAATGCATGGACTAGTTTTTCAGCATCACTCCTGGACAGAATGTTTCTAAATTTGGCGATATTCCTGAGGTGAAAAAAGGAAACTCTGGAAACCTGTTTAATATGGGATTTAAATGACATGTCTTGGTCAAAAATAACACCAAGGTTTTTTACTTTATTACCAGAGGCCAAGTTAATGCCATCCAGATTAAGTGATTGATTAAGAAGTTTATTTTTTGAGGACTCTGGTCCAAAGATTACAACTTCTGTCTTGTCAGAATTTAAATGCGGAAAATTTAAAGTCATCCAGCTTTTGATGTCATCAAGACATGAAGGGTGCTGGTGTCTATCTCCAGCTGTCAATGGGTGAGAGGCGGGTACACCTTGTACAGATCGCCAGTCTGACGCAGGGCAAGGATTTATCCATTCAATTATTTAATTTATAGTTCCTGAATCCTTGCCGGCCCTTAGTGTCCGTCTTGGTAAGGGGTGAGGTATGCTCCAAACAGGTTGCCATTCTTTCACACGGCGACACGGGACACTAAGGACAAATAACCATGCACCCTAGGACCAATTCTGAGTGAAAAATGTTCCTAACATGCATATTAGGACTGTGGGAAGAAGCTGAAGTACCCTGAGAATAGAATAGAAACATCCTTTTGCATCCCACAGTAGTAAAATTGAGGTGCAGCAGCAGCAAAATGAAACGCAAATGGAAGCATGCAGATACACGCACGGGTAAAAACCATAAAAAACAAGAACTGATTAAAAGAGACTGTACAGTAAGGGGACATTTACATACAAGAAAGTAATACCAGAGGTGGTTAATCCACGTTCAGTAATTAAAAAGCATTTGCAGAGATTATTTCCAACCGTTTGCATTTCCAGCGCCACAGCATAGACAGGAACTCATTTTTAAACCGGCGGTCTCACACTTCAGTCCTGCAACTTTCAGATGTCTCTGCTTCAACACTCTCCAATATGAGCTCATTAGCAGAGCGCTGCTGAGCTTGACTGCATGCTGGTGAGGTAGTTTAGCCATTTGATTCAGGAAGCACTGGTTTAAAATCACCTGGGGTCTCATTTACAAAGCGTACACACAAAATGGGCCTGAGACGTGCGTACGGCACTTTCTATGCAACGGTTGGGATCTATTAAAAGAAAAAACTTGACGGGAAAATGTGCGGTCCTCACGGCAACTATGACCCAGGCGTATGCCCATTGTGGAGACGAGGAAAAATGGTGTTTAAAGTGGTGAATTGCTGCCAAACTGCACGAGGATTCCTCTCAGACGGTCAATTTCATCTTGATCATAAGCATTCAAAACAGCAGTGTTATTCATTCTTGTGCTGGTGACACTTAAGTATACATATTTCACATAAATAAAAATTGCCCATAAGGCATCTTAAATCTTAAATAAAAGCCAGCACAACATTTTCTCTGGGTTTTTCCACCGTCACATTCCTCTCCAATGGTCACCAGGGTGACGTTTACCATAGATACACAGCGTATTGTGACGAGGTGTGCGGCAATCACTTGAACTGCTGTGAACAGCCAAACACACTTGTGCGTGATGCTGTACAGTGGATGCTTCGGCACTGCTGGAAGACCGTGCAGATGGCAGAGTTGAGGAAACGCGGTTTCAGGGATCAAATATTTCCCAGCCAATAACGAGGACTGACCAATATACGGCTTTAGACTCCGAGCACGGCTTTCTGCTGTGACCAACAGTGGCAAGTGGCTGCACCTCCCTCCCAGGTGCTGAGAGGCAGCTCTCCAACCCCCAGAGCGCAAAGGAGGCGCGCTCACCGCTCACACCCAGCCAGCGCTCCTAAAATGCTTTTTGCAGGGGGCATTAATAATGGCGGGAAAACCTTTCATTCCTCCTGGTCTCCCTCCCTCTGAACGTCAGTCTTAACGCACAGCCACATGGGAATTTCAACGCGGAGCACGGCCTCGTTTACTTTTTAACAACTCATTTTAACAACTTATTAACATGGATAGTATGGATTCCATGCAAAGTTTTATAAATGAAGCCCCTGGTTAAGTACAGGATGAAGGAAAATAGTTTTACCCCCCTCTGAGTAATACTGTACACTTATTAGTCATTAGCATAATGCAAAAATAAGATGTGTGCGACTGAGTAGGTTGAAAGGACCAAGCTGAAGTTCATGCTGAATGTGCTGCCCAAGGTTCTCAGATTAATAGGTTGCCACACTCACTAGTTCTTCCTCTGGCTATACGGACAGTAATGCTGCGTTGCCCCTCCCCAACCTGCTGCTGCGCGCTACCTAGCCACAAGAGGGCTTCTACTGTACATTTTCTCCTTGCTTATAAAAAAGGTGAATATAATATAGTATAGAAACTGAAGGAGCGACCACATCAGTCTTATTACGATTATGCTTTTTAAAAGCTTAACGCCTGGTTCACACGGCAAGATTTGAAAATTGTTGGTTGATGTTCTAAACATCAGAGATTTGGACCTGCAGGGTGTCGTGTCACGTGGCGAGCACGCCACGCGCGAACAGATCTCACTCACCAACATTCAGATCGTAGGAGGGAAATCTGGCAAGACATCACGATCAAACGGCAGTTCAGCGTCAATAAACATGGCCGACGAGGAGTTTCAGTAGCAAGTTTGGCCCCAGTCATCCTTGTCATTTCGTTTATGATATGCTTATACGAAATATTGAGCAAATGTTCGCGTTGTTGCTATGTAACAGCGAGTTGGTCCTCCATGTCCAACGTTCACAGGACTTCCTGGTGCGACATTTCAGTTGTTTTGTGTTCTGTGTTTTGCTTTTCGTCAGACAGGAGTTAAAAATGGGATCCTACTGGTAGCTCAGCTAATTAATAAGGAAGGACAATTTCTCAGTTACCATGAGTTCCTCTCACTACATCTTTTCCAGTTAGTCTCTGGGAACTCTCAATGGTGGTTGATGCTTAGGCACCTTAATGTTGTTTAGAAACACTATTGATTGTCTCGATACCCCAGCTGAGTCATCATTGGGTAAAATCGGCTTTTCACAGAAACATGGTAACATCCATAAGATAATACGCAGGTTGTTCCAAGAAATCACCGTTTCTCGTCCATATGTAACTTCTTATTGGAGCCGCTATATCCCAGATATAAACTGGAAGACCGGACGATGCCCCATAAATACTTAATTGTAAATAAGGTAAAAGAAGTGTCATTTAACATTTTTCATAAGCATTATATGGTAAAAGTTAAAAGAGACATAGCTATTAACTGCAGTTTCTGTGGTGGTCTTCCAGAAGCTGTGGCACATCTTTTCTGGCTCTGCCCTTTCCCACACGGGTTTTGGAAGGAGTTTAGCAGGTTTATTAACCTATAATATAACCATATTTTGAGTGTTGTCTCCTTACGATGGCAAAATGTTCCACTTTGTTTCTTTAAATTCCCCAGAAAAGATGCTAAACGTCTTTTTATAATAAACTTGCTAATTCTTTTGGCTAAATTTAATATTCCTTGATGTAAATTTATTAATAAAACACCATGTTTTCTTCACTTTAGTAAGGATGTGGAACTATATGTTAAATCAATAGCAGACTCTACCAATGAAAAAGCTCTATTTGCACATGTCATACTTTGGATGTATTTGTCTAATTTACACCCCTAGATGTTTTTTTATGTAAATTTTGTGTTCTTCTGTATACTACATTTGGCTGTGTGTTGTATAATTGCCATTTGTTTAAATAATAACAATAAATAACAAACTAAGTAACCAGTGCTGCCCCTCCTCCACCTGTTGCTGTGCACTGCTGGTCAGTGGCTAAAAGAAGGCGATATTTAAAGGCACACTATGCAACATTTTTCAGTTAATTAATGTGTTTCATACCGTTTTGGATGATTAAATGAGTCATTTCAGGTTGAACAAAGGTTTTCTTGGCCGCCCTGGTGGTCTGTGGGGGAAATACCGCACTTGCAATTGCAGGAGCCCTCGGCCCACACACACAGGCTCAGAATCTCGTGCAAGATTGCGAGAGTCGGTCTTGCTTTACGGCAAGAACTTCTACACGCCCCCAGTGAAACGTATGCTCGTTGCTAGCGCAGTGGCGATATCTGTGCAGTTATCATGGCAGAACCAACGATAAAACAGCGAAAGCCCATGTCGGAGCAGGCAAGAAAGAGGAAAAGGGCTCTGGACAGAAAGAGGAGTGGTACACGGGTGAACATCGGGAAAGCTTTTTCCGAATGGCGAGAGCTAAAAGAAAGAGAAGGCTGCAAGGCTGACGCGGACCTCGCGTTTCTGCTGATGCGATTGTAAGTAACATTGGAATGGTTACTCTCTCTCTGTGTGCATGTTCATACTTTCACTGTGTTAAAGCCGGGCATACACTGTACGAGTTTTTCAGTCGTGGTACTTATATACATCTCAAACTGTGCGATGGAACCGCGGGGTTTAAAAGTTCACCGCTCATCTGTGTTCTCAAACTGTACGGCGCGACGCTCGGACGCGGCTCGGGAGGCACCGGGCGTCGGGGGGAACGGAGGGGAGAGAGGAAAGACGAGACACCCCGGCGGCCGCGCGGCATACGGAAACAGACGGCCAGCGCGTCGCGCGGACCGGGACCCTCGCCCTACCCAACCCCCCGCGAGCCGATATCCGGGCCCAGCGGGTCCCGGGCCAGGCGGAGGTCGTTTCGGGACGCCCGCTCCCCTCACTCCACTGGCGGGGACGGAGAGGAGGGGAGGGCGCTCCCTCGTAGCTCTGCTTGAACAGCAGGATGGTGATTCGTTGCGTTGGCCTGTCTGCTAAGCTCAAAACAACCGCGCCTGGCTTGCCGGAGAAACCAGGAGAACAGCTGAGCATATTTACGACAGTGCACTTTTACTTTCGCCCTCTGGGGGGCGCTTCGCTGGAAAATCAACCCCGGTTGCATAGTATACCTTTAATGCGCTTTCATAGCACAGAAACAGAAGGAGCCCTTTGTTTATACAGCAATACAGGCGTTTTATTCCAGATTGTCATACTGTGAGAAACTCGTACCTGCCCATGCCTTCATGAATTAATTTGTGATGTCAATGTTAAATTAAAAAAGTGCCTTTTGCACTTATGGGTTAAATCCACAGAGGAAGACATTGACACCAGTCTAATGAGGGGTCAGAGACCAGAAATCACACGTGATTACCCTGCAAACAGAAGCCCCTCTCCAGCCTTTACTGTAAAATATTGTTTTTATTTGGAAGGGATGACAAATTGTCCTACATCAGGCCTGTCTAGATGGGATTTATAAGCTGTGCTTTTAAATATATTGTGTCACAAATGTCTGCACAAATCAAATTGCGCTTGCCTCTTTTCCCATCTTGTAAACACAGTTGGAGACACAGTGGCTGCTTAATAGTTTTTCTCTCTGAACAAATAGCAGGAGGCATTTATTTTCACGTCAAGGGTGAGGGGGAGGCAAGTTTACGCTGCTGCTCTTAACGCAGTTTGGAAAACTGTAATTCAATATGGTTATTCCTTCACTCTTGTTCAAAGCTGTGCAAACTTTTTCATGTTCAAGTGCGACGTATTAGTAATAAGAATCAAGCATTTAAGCTCACTGAGAGGTTTTGCTGCTTGTTGAGGTTAGGCCAGCAGCTTATTCTAGCTAATGCGAGTAAATGTTAACAAGCCCTAAATGAGATTCCTAAGCGCACTGACCGATGTACAGTAAATGAGCATTTTAAGCACTTTTTTTTGTCCCTGCAGAAGACAGAAGTGATCACGTTGTACTCGGACAGCGAGTATTGTATCTGCAATGTGTTTGTGCTCGAATTAAAGTGGCCCTCATCGAGCCTGCTTAATGATAATGTCTTCGTAGCTAATGTTGTGAGAAATTTGAAGAAAGGGAAAGGATGGGAGATTTAATGGAACGTTGTGCTGTAATCGACACTTGTGGCTATAGCGGATGCTGCTCGTGGCTGTAGTGGGCTGTACCGACTGGAGTCACTCAACAACTTAAGGATCCTTGGACACTTTGGGCACGCTCTCTGCCTGTCTTGTTGAGAGTTGGATGAGAACGATGCACTTGTCAGCTTCTTTGTTTGTAGAACAGCTATGTTAACTTCCTTTAAACACGAGCAAGTTGTTTTTTTTATTTAAAGAGTGGATAAATGCACTTCTTCCTCCTTTAATTGGCATTATATACGATAGGCTAACAGTGTGGTGAATAACTATGAAGGAGGAGAAACAGGGCATGCTATTTCATTTTTCTTTCCGAATAAACATCTGAAAAGTGCAGCATGCATTTGAATTGAGCCACATGAGGGACCCTGCAGTTACAGCTGCAGGTTTATCTGGAGTTACGTGTCTATCAGCGTTAGGGATCGTTCCCCATTTAGAGCCTTTTCACCAGCGTAGAAACTACGCTGGTGGGTCCAAGTCTTGGGTACGCTGAAATGATGACCTGTTGTAATACGGCCCGTATTTTAGCACATTCTGCTGTTCTCCTGCAGAGCAAACTTATCATCAAGGGAGTCGGAGACAGTGAGGCCAGATCCGCTTATTATAAGCGACTTTGGGCTGTTTTTTTTTTTTAAACTCACTTGTAAATTTCGTGAATGGTGGGTTGTGTTTTTTTTTTTTGTGCTTGTTTTTGAACATGAAGTTGTTTAATTCGGCCTGTTGCTGTTTGCCCTTCTTCCCCCCCCCCCCCCCCCCCAATTCTTAATGTTAAGAGTTGTGAACAACCCCCGACACCGCTAGAGATCAAAACCTGAGTCAGATGTTTGAAGCACATTCTTGTAATTTGGCCACAGTATCTCAATTGGATTTAGGTCTGAACTTTGACTAGGCCATTATAAGATGAATATGCTTTGATAATAACCATTCCATCGTGGCTCTGGCTGCATTTACGGCTGTCGTGCTGCTGGAAGGTGAACCTCCACCGCAGTCTAAAGGCTCTTGTAGCCTCCAGCAGGATTTGTTTCAGGACTGTCCCGTATGTAGCTCTGTCCATCTTCTCCTCAACTCTGACCAGCTTCTAGAGGCCAGAAAAGTTAGTTGTGGTCACACCCAACCTGAGCACCTTCTTCTATGTAGGCTGTGTTTCCTACATTGCCCCCAAAACAACCCCAGACTGTTTCCCTGATTGATGCTCTGATTTCAGGGGACTACCGTGTCTTGGCAGGTTTGTTTTAGTTGCACTGAATCATATTTAGGGCTGTTAGAGTAAATAGTATTGAGTTCACTTCTTAGAAATGTTATTTGCTTAAATACTAATAATGCACATCTTTTTGTCGCTCTATCCCACAGAATTGGAATAAAACAGACGTTAAATGGGATGAATGCCCATTTTACAGGGCATTACAGAGTATTGCATTCACACCACATGCTTGCATTGATATTTATTACTGAAAACGCCATTACAGAACGCACATAAACAAGTCATCCAGCCTTGCTGCATTAGACGTTGTTACGGCTGTCATTTTTTTTTAGTGCAAGTCGTTTTTGATGTCAGTACTGGCCATCATCGTTCCAAGCAGATATAATCTTATAACCCCTTATGGGCATCAGAGTGCGTGTGTATGTGGGAAAGTCTGAGAACATTATATTCCTTCAACCATAACAAGTAAGGAGTTTTTACCCTCTTAAACTGCAAATGTAGCGCTCCTGTTTAGTGTCTGAAATGACTTAACAGGAGAAGAGCGTGGAGATAAAGTCCTTCAAGGCTTTCCCGTCTAATAAAACACAGCAGGAGGACAGATTACTTTTCTTTATAGAAGCAGTAATTACAAGAAAGTCTGCTTTTATGAAGACATAAATTGCTAAGAGAAAGATAGGAGTGAAGGAGGCACGCAGCGGGGAGCCTGCAAAAATATATAGCGATGAAGAGACGGCCTCTGTAATCTGTCATTAGGAATTATCATAAAGCTGTGTGACAGGAAAAGGTGTGCGTGCGTGTCGCTGTGTTCGGTGTATCTTTCCTCTGCAGCCCGTCTATCATGTGTCTGGATTAATCTGTGTGTTTGGGGGGGGAGAGAACTTCCCGCAACCGTGTGGGCTTAACCTGCATTTATAGAGAGGTTAATCCATACCTGGCAATGCTGCGCAGTGGGTTAATCTGGAACAGGTGGAAGCTGTGCCATGTGACCGCCCATGCTCAGCCAGTGATGGAAGAGCAGGAAAACACTCTGCTCAAGAAAACAACATGTTTCCTTTTTGATGTCACTGTTTTAAGGGTGCTGTGCATTTGTTTTCAACCCCCTTTACCCTGACACCCCTGAAATCCAATGAAACCAATTGCCTTTGGAAGTGATCGAGACAGTAAATAGAGCCCACCTCTGTGTAATTTCATCTCATCATGGATCCATTTGTTCTGGTTCTGGCCTTAGAGGTTTGCTGGAGAACATTAGCCAAGTTTAAATGGCCCCGTCAATGGCCAGACTGAAATACAATAAGAAACTGCAGCAAGTCTTGAAAATCAATGCTAACTTGGGGCTAACGGTAAGCATATGCGTACCGAAAATATCCAGAACAGCTCTGCCAGTTCAAATGAACACACCGTTGTTTTATGCCTGAACACACCAAGAATGTCTGTGTCTGAAACTTCAACAAAGTGACGAAGAAAATTCAAAACACAGGGCTCTATCACAGGGTTCTCCTCTATTTGAGAGCTTTAAAGGCCAAATCCAGCTGTTTGCAGCATTCAGCCAGACCAAAACGCTGCACAGCAAACAATGTGGAGTCCCGCTGACCAGAGCGGATTTCAATAGCTGCTCTTTCATGGTGCATTCATGCACATCAGGTACACTGGATAGTCTAAATATTAAAACACACTTTTTATTTATTCTCAGTTGTCTGTGCAGTCCTATTTATAAATTTCTTAATACTATTGACTATTTTCAGGTGTTTTTTCTTTTGTTTGTTGTATAATGCATGAGTCAGTCAGTGGCTCTACCTGATTATCCTTTATTACCTAAATCAGAGCTAATCTCCATTCAGTTCTATTGTGACCACTTTTTATTTCTTTGTCTTGATTGGATGGGCAAACATGTCAGCATCTGTGAGCAAAGCTGATACAGATCTGCCCCAAAGAGTGGTTGAAAAACGCATAGAGGGGAGATACCCTGTTCATTTCTTTGTAAACAATGGATCTTTTTAACGCCACTAAACAAATTTGGTGATATCCTTTTTGTTGGTCTGTCACACAAAATCTCAATAAAATGTGCTGAGTTTTGGATGAAACCTGACAAAACGTAGAAAGGTTCAATGGACACAAAAACAGGGTAAACAGCAAGTTTAGGCAGAAGCTTTGCCCAAGATTTGGTTTGGTTTCCAAGCTTCACAGCTACTTTCCTCCTGACATTAAGCAATCTGCTACATTAGCTAGCAAATGTTAAAATATTCTACATTTATTATGTTGGGTGCCTCACACCAAAGGGCACCTTATCTATTCATCAGACTCTCCTGAGGCCCTGAGAAACAGCAGCACTTGACTTTTTCTAAATTCAAAGGGTTTTACTCATCTGGGGAAGGGCTGGATCCATGTTTCTAGTAACGTTCAGCCTCCCTCAGCCTTGTGTGGCCTTAGTGATGTAGGGTGTCTTAGGGCTGTCTGACTTTTCTTTCATTGGAACAAAAATGTAATGCACTGATTTCGTCACTGCGGTCACATTCTGGCATTCAACCGTGACTTCGGAAATGGTTAAAAGAAAATCAGTTCAATAAGAAGCAAAGAAAGGACAGTAGTGGTCTTGCTCAAAGGAGGGGCCCCCAGGGAGGGGCTGTTTGTGGGGAAAGCCGGTGTTGTATCTAATCATCTCCATGGAACCTAGGCTGTCCCGCTCAGCTCTGCTAGTGCTCTGTGTTTCTTCTTGTGTGGCTCAGGGCTTCTGCTGCGTTTAATGGTAGGAGACTGTGCCAGGTTGACCCTTTTCCAGATTTTAGCTGGAGCCACTCCTTTTCTTTAGCC
This sequence comes from Fundulus diaphanus, assembly GCA_037039145.1. NCBI lineage: Eukaryota > Metazoa > Chordata > Actinopteri > Cyprinodontiformes > Fundulidae > Fundulus > Fundulus diaphanus. Next base: position 3,142,738 of record CM073139.1, read on the forward strand.
TCTGAACAGAATGGAAAAGAAACAACAGGAATTAGGAATTTTAAATCAATTATGTGATGTTCTCTGAGTATTTTCTGTTTTTCTGGTAGTACATCTACTATATTTTGCAGAAATTAGCTTGAATTAAGAGTCAGCGAAAGCGAAGTAAAGGCAATAGATTCAGGATTGCACAGCTGCAGGAGGTCGAATGGTTTCACTTGCTTCTTTTCTCTCAGGGGCTTTAGATCCCCGCTGTGTTGGATCGTGTGTGATGATTTGTTGGCTTTACCTTTTCCAGAGGAAATAAAAGCATAATCAAATAACGCTGCTCTGAAATCCCATCGTCTCCTCTGACTCTGGCTGTGGGTGACGCACACTGTTTCTCACACAGCACAGTCAGACGTCGCACATTCTCTCTCACACACACACGCGCGCAGAAATGCGAGTTTCATTGAGAAGCGGGCATGTGGGACGCTGAATGTGATGTGTGTGAGATGTCAGATACGAACGCTCCCTCATCTTCTCCACCCAGACGCATGTTTTAGTCTTCCCAGTGGTGATGATCACTGCACAGAGGCTTGGAGAAGTATTCATTCCCCTTTTTTATCGCCTCAGAGCTTTGATGTATTTTATGTCGATTTCATGTGGTAGACTAATCACAATCTAGTGCATAATTGTGAAGCAATTTTTAAAAAAAATTCAATTCAATTTTCAACTCAATTTTATTTATATAGCGCCAATTCATGAAACATGTCACTTTCCAAAGCCAGTTTCCAAAGTCAAATTCAGTCAGATTATACAGATTGGTCAAAAAATGTCCTATATAAGGGAACGCAGTAGATTACATCAAGTCTCTCCAAGCAGCATTCACTCCTGGAGAAACGTAGAGCCACAGGGAGAGTCGTCTGCATTGTCCATGGCTTTGCTGCAATCCCTCATACTGAGCATGCATGAAGCGACAGTGGAAAGGAAAACTCCCGGTCTCTCCGGTCTTATCCAACCATGGCAGCTTCTTCTACATGTTTGCTGCAACACTATTCTTGGTTGTCCCACCTGAGCTGTGGACCTCTGCAGTTCATCCACAGGTACCGTGGCTTCCCTACCTGCTTCTGTAATTAATTCGCTCCTTGCCCCGCCTGTCAGGTTGTTTTAACCTTTCCACTGTAGCTTGGGATGTTGACTACTATGCTCTGCTGTGCGCCAGGCTATGTTTTTTGTGTGACGAAAAGTGAAGATATTCAAAGGAGATTCTTCAGAATGCGTCCTCGAGCTCCTATCTGTAATGTCTCATATCAGTTTAGAGTTCATTTCATTTCTAATATCTTGTACTCAGATTTTCTGTCTTTGGTCCCAGAATGTCTTTTCTTGTTTCCCGCCCTTTATCATTCTTTACTCTGCCGAAACCTCAATCCACGTTGGATTATTCTTCAGCTGCTTGCAGAAAGCTATAAATGCTGCACAGCACTTTTTTATGTCGTCTCCTCTTGACATGGGCATCAGTTATAGTTTGTGCCCTCACAAATTTTGACCCAGAATGAAACAAAGTTGCATCTCCAGCGTGCCTTTCAAATCGCATTTTCACATTTTACAGATGTCAAACTGACAATGATGGGGTGTGACTAAGCAGTGAATCTCATTTTGCTGCTCACAGCTCCCACTACTGACTTGCGAATAAGTAAAAAGGAAGCTGATTTAGGACTCAGTCATCGCCTGCGTCGAGTGCCTTTCAGAATATCGGGCGTTTTAAAGGATCGCAAAGATCTAAGCTTTATGCATGAGAAATATTAGGTGTGTTGTTTGTCCTTTTGGGAGCAGTGCTGTGATCAGAAATAGGAGGGTATGTTTTAGTGGGTTGAGTTGAAATACAGTTCCCTGTTCGACTTTGTTTTGATTACCATCTTTTTGCTTTTGTCTGCCCTCCCGCTGTCTGGTTGCAGATGTGTATCAGCACTACACATTGGAGCCTATATATTTGTGCTCATTCAAGGCTGTACACACACACACACACACACACACACACACACACACACACACACACACACACACACACACACACACACACACACACACACACACACACACACACACACACACACACACACACACACAAGGTTTGGGCCAACTGTGCCTCTGTGGCTGAAAAGAAAATGTTACATCTGTGGCAGCCTTTCTTTGTATCATGGCGTTGTGTTGTCATCCATAGGATTTATGCCCAATTCCTCAGATCAAACACATTTTATCAGATAAAGATAACCTGACTGAATAAAAAAACCACTGTTCTCAAAATTAAGGGTGTTGTCTTTAATGAACACAACCTTATCTCATGTTGAATCATGAATTACTGCTTATGCAGTTTTTGATTGATTTACCTAATTTACTCACATACTTATGTGTCCTGTACAATTCATCCTCTAGTTAGGGGGATTGCAACTCCTTGTGTTACATAGCACCAACTACTGTACAGTGACCTGGTGCTGTGTCATGTCAGTCATATGGGGGGAGTCAGATTTCATGGGAGCCCAGTGCCCCCCCACCCACCACCCCCTCTAGCTCCACCCAGCAGTTGAACAATATCCTTGGGACAGATGAAACCACAATCAACATTGCATATCAGCACAAAAGTGCATAGCCAATGTTGGTGATAATGGGGTGATAATAGCTTTGTCATTGATGAATTCTTAATGTTCTCTATATGCCAAAGTGTTGTAGCAGTCTGAGCGTATAACAGCATTACCATACTGATGGCTCAGGGCAACCCAACCCTAACAATAAACCAACACTGTATAAGAAGGTACTAAAATAAGGCTACCCTAACATACCTGTTTTAATCCTTGTCTTATTAGTAGACAAGGTGTCTGTCTGACAGACAAACATATTCTATGAAGTCTGTAGCTTGAGAGAGAAGCTCTCCTTGGAGCGTATACATAATTGAGTTCTTTAATGTAAGAAACTTTTAAACCTTTTGTGACAGGTGCCCCAGTGTGCCAAACCACCAAGCAAAACACCGCTCTCAGAAACTAAACCCATTTTTTTAAATAATATTGCCGCGCACTAACCTGACCGGAGAGGGCAAAGCCGACTAATTCAGAGGCCAGGCATGAGGGATATTAATCAAGAAGGTACCAAAAAGGGCAAAGGCAATCTTTATAGAGCTGCAAAGCATTGTGGCAAAGATTGGAGTGTCTGTTCATAGGACCACTTTAAGATGAGCACTCTGCAGAGCTTTGCTCCAGGGTTGATTGGTGGGGGAAAAAATGCTCCACTCAAAGAGGAAAGGAGCCATGCTTGAAACTCCCCAGGTGACTTTAAGAGCATGCCCTAGGAGAAGTCTATAATAGAACTTTTAGCGCTGCATGTCTTACAAATGTAAGCTTTTTTATAACCTACACATATCTTTGTTTTCACTATATTGTGCATTTGCCCTGCATTACAATGGCATAAGAAAGTGTGCAGCTTTAAGTAAAAATCAATGATTTCCAGCAATGATTTCCTATGCCTTTGATAAAATGGCTTGTGATCAGAATGCAAGTTTGGCAGTCAGATATGTGTAGACATGTCATACAATTGAATAGCATGAACATCACAACTGTCCGGTGCCATATACTGCACCTATACTCTACTACCATGGAATCTATATAAGCTTTATATAGAAACAATTTACCAATAATAATAATTTAAAAAATCTATCTCAAGATAAACTATTCATACCCTCTGTCTGCTCTGATGAAGTTACAATCACTTCGGTGTATAAAATGCTTGGAGTGGATAATATTAGTGTTCAACCTTAGATGCTCAATAGATTTTTAAGTATGGATTCTGATGCAGTTAAGCACTGACTTCTACACTCTACATCCCAATGTTCCACAACATGCGCTTCATTTCATCTCTTTTCTATCATGCGCTACATGTAATTGATCATGGCGCACTGCCATGGCAAAATAAAATCTGCCACACCTTCAGAATTTTTTTTTATACTTTACATTTAAATAATGTAAAGTATATGAGATATATATACCCCAAATTATGTATAGCCTACTTATACTAACCATAAACCCAGTTTGAAATGAATTTAAATATCATGAAAAGGTAAAGTGTACTTTATTTTGAAAAACCAACACAGCCTGCTTCTTCCTGTCGGGCTAGCGGCAGCGTGCTGCTCACAGGAGGGAAGGAAAACTAGAGAGGACAGTCCACTGTTGCCAATTTAGCGTCTTTGTTGCTATATTTAGTGATTTTTCAGACACCTCTAACAATTTGCTTTCAAAAGGGACAAACAACAACGACTTTTAGCGACTTTTTTGTTTAATGGCGACTTTACCGAAAACACCAGTCTTTCTGGAATCACTAAAATGATTCCCTGAATTTAATTTACACACAGCTTCAATCACTTATCCACCTTGCTCACTTTAAGGGCCTCTGATAACTGTCTTTTTGGTACAGTTTGTTTTATGTGGTGAGGATTCAGGCAACATATTACATTTCATAAATCATTTTTAGAAAGGTAACTGTTAGTTCCAAGCACATTTAAACACATTTTTAATAACTTTTTGGTCTTGGCAAAAGCTGTCCTACAACACAGATATCCAAATTAGATGACGAGGTCACCCCCCCCCCCCTCCCCCCCCAAAAAAATCCTCAAGGAAATCTGCTCTTAATATTGGACAGCAGTGTGATGGCAGCCCAAAGTATGTTGATGAAACTATTTTACTGTCAGGAATGAAAAAGCTAAATGTTGATCTAACTTTAGAAGAACCAAACCAAAATAAGTTTGTAGGTTTTCGCTGTTTTTATTTTCAGTTTGTAGAAAATCATGAGGAACGGATCCAACAATTCTAATTTGGTGAAACACAAACTTGACTGACTTTGAGTGTGATTATTTCTGTATGTCCACCCAAGTGTGTGTGTTTGTGTGTGTGCTCCCTGGCCTTTTATGTACAGTTGTGTTCGAAATAATAGCAGTGCCTCAACAGCAGCAAGAAAATCACTGGTGATATTAACATTTCAAACTCTATACCCCAGATAAGTTTCTGGGGGGTAAAATAAAGGTATAGAAAACCAACAAACCCAACAGGACAGCCATGCATACTGTGGATTCTGTGAAATTGAATGATTAACTGAAAAGGGTGTGTTCAAAAAAATAGCAGTGGTGAGTTCAATTAGAGAGGGCATCAATTAGGGAGGGTATTCTGGGAAAAAAGGGTGTTAACAGGTGATCCGTATTTAAGGATCAAGACAACTGGCATGCTGGCTGTGCATTTGTCCTGAAAAAACAAGGAAAATGGGTCGTTCAAAACACTGTTCTGAAGATGAGCGTTTCCTAATAAAAAAATTGATTAAAGAAGGGAAAACATACAAAGAGGTGCAGAAAATCATTGGCTGTTCAGCTAAAATGATCTCAAATGCCCTGAAATGGGAGCAAAAAACTGAAAAACGAGGAAGAAAAAGAAAGACAACCCCTCGAATGGACAGAAGAATAGCCAAACTGGCGAAGACTCAGCCAATGATGGGATCCAAGAGGATCAAGCAAGACCTTCAGTTGACAGTGAGTACTGTGACAATCAGAAGACGTCTTACTGAGGTTAACCTTCCAGCAAGAAGCCCTCGCAAAGTCCCACTGCTGAGAAAAAGACATATGCAGAAGCGTTTACAATTTGCCAAAGAGCACATTGACTGGCCTGAAAAGAAATGGCATAATATCTTGTGGACAGATGAAAGCAAGATTGTTCTTTTTGGGTCTAAGGGTCACAGGCAGTATGTCAGACGCCCTGCAAACACAGAATTCAAGCCACAGTACTCACTGAAGACCATTAAGCATGGTGGTGCAAGCATCATGATATGGGGATGTTTTTCATACTATGGTGTTGGTCCGATTCACCGCATACAAGGGATCATGGATCAGTTCCAGTACATCAGGATCCTGGAAGAGGTCATGCTGCCATATGCTGAGGAGGAAATGCCTTTGAGGTGGACCTTTCAACAGGATAATGACCCCAAACACACCAGCAAGCGAGCAAAAGCATGGTTCCAGATGAACAAGATTCAACTGATGGAGTGGCCAGCACAATCCCCGGACCTTAATCCCATTGAAAACTTGTGGGCTGACATAAAAAGTGCAGTGCATGAGGCAAAACCAAGAAACGCTGAGGAATTGTGGAATACAGTGCAATTATCCTGGGCTGCAATACCTGTGGAACGATGCCAGAAGTTGGTTGACTCCATGCACCACAGATGTGAAGCAGTCATCAGAAACCGTGGTTTTGCAACAAAATATTAGTTTAGGATACTCAGCTAGGTTCACTTATCAAGAATTTCTTTGTTTGTACAGTACATTTTTGAGTTTCCAAGGAAAGATGGCAACACTGCTATTCTTTTGAACATGCCATTTCTTACTTTATTTGAAATATTATTATTATTATTTAAGTTTTGATGACTTTGCGCAATTGTTTTGCTTTGGAATAGAATGTACTGTGTCCCCAATGTATCTGTGTTCATTAAAGTACAATTTCTTTGAAGAATTTTGACATTTACTCATTTTTCTAAAGGCACTGCTATTATTTCGAACACAACTGTATGCTGGTAATTGGCAGTGATGTCTCTCATCATTTTCCTTTCCTTCCTGCTGTCATCTTCTTGCCCTCTCTCCACATTCCTCTTCTCTTTCCCTTTCCCTCCCATCTTCCCATCTCGTCATGCCAATGTTTCCACCGCCACATGTGCCTTTTCTCGCTCTATCAGCCATCTCTCACTTCGTCTCCCTTCCCTCCATCACTTCCTCTCTGTCTCATCTCTGTGTAATGACCTGATCTGATTGGATTTGGTCTCATATTCCGTCTGTGGCTAATAGCCGTGGCAGTTGCCAGGCAGCTCTGGCCAAAACAGTGACAAACAGGAGTTTTGCACTGGGCTTCGCCGACAGCGGAGACAGATCACTTGTTTGCCCTCCCGGGGCTTCTGTGCTTGCACTTTCGCTGAGCTCCATTAGGACACTGACAAGCCTGTTAAGAGAAGCCCACATGATGGATCAAACAGCTCGGATGAATTTAGCCATCTACCGCACACAGTGTAAACCTATTAGAAATGCGTTTTTAGGATGATGAATACAGCTTCAGAATAATTATCAGGCAGATATGTGGCATATAGATGACATTTAACGTCAGACTCAGTTAAGTAACTCTTTATTGAATACCATTGTGGCTCTCCCTATGAAGAGTCTTCCACAATGGCAGCTTAGCTGCAAACTTATAGCGTTTTAAATAATGACATTTAAAAAATGTTTAATACTGGCCTACTTGACTGTGAATCTGAGTTATTTGAATGTACATTTATTGAGTCAAAGTGAAAAAAATCTGTAAATGAGCTTGCTGTAAAGATGAATGTCTCTGCCTCCATGCTGGTTCAGGTTTCGTGTGGGTGCCATCATATGTTTTCACCAATTCCAACAGTGTGATATCTGTGCTAGCCACATGCAAAGCTGTTACGCAACATGACCCCTCTCTTTAATAAAGAGCCAAGATAATAAAATGTCTATCTTTAAAAAAAGTAACCCTAGTTGCATGTATCCTAAATCGTGTAACCCAACCCCCGAAGCGAAGGCTTATATTTTTGATGCTTTTGTCAATATAATTCAACATTTAGTTGATCCTTCTTGGTGCCCGCTAACTTGCTTTTCCTACTCTACCTTTTGTTTTCGTTCACCATCTAGTTTTACCATTAGCAGGACGCTTTATTGGATGTCACTGTGTGTGGCGGTCACACCTCATATTCTTCCTGCCGGATGCTGTGGCTTATTGCATGATGCATCTCCTTCGTTCCCGTCCTGCAGCTTGGTTACTAGTTCTTCTCAGCACAGGTTTTACAAGCGATTAACTCCAGGGAGCAGTGGACTGTGTATCTGGAGATGTATGTGTATGAAAAATCATCAGAAAGCCCGAAGCCCACTACTGTCTGAATGATGTGGTAATAATGTCCCCCTTCCAATGTTAGTTTGTGAAAGAATGCTCTCTAAATACGGAGTACATACGATGATGGGGGTCATGGGTTAAGAGGAAAGCTGAATTTTAGAAAACAAAGCACGTGCAACAATGAGGAGCATCTGCATAGCGCTCTGTGGTGTGAATTTGTGGATGAGGACTTGAAACAGTGTGAAAATAAATCAATGTAGAAAAATATAAAAAAAAAATCCCAAATGCACATAGATGTCAGAGTTTTAAGCACAGTGGGGATGTGTTGGCATATACTGTTGTAGCAGTTGAAAATGATTGGGTGCGTGGGCTGTGTTGTGTACATATAATGGATTATCTCGAATGTTTTTGGTTGTTTTGCTAAAGATAACTTACAGGAGACTGTCGATAGAATCGATGGTGTAGGCTGCATAAAGATAACAAAGTACATTGAACATAAAGATGCATAATGAAAGTGTAGAAGTTGTGACATGGTGGACTAATTAGATGTGTAAGTGTTTATAACAGGGGACATATTTGATTCTGCATTCTAGACTGAAATGCACAATGTATGCACTGGATGAGTCGGTCGGGGGAAGGATTTATTAAGCAATGCCCTCTTTCTACTTGTTTCCAAACTAAATATGAAGGTTTTGTGTTTGTGAGTGTTTGATTATTATCCTTTTATTTCCTTTGTCTTTTTTCCCCTGACATTATTTCTTTTTCAACATGTTTGGGGAAAAAAATAGATTTTTATTTTTCTTTACTTTCTGTTCAGCGATTGCTTTGACTCAGGCTAGTTTAATGTCCTGGTTCTTCCATAAAAACATACTTGGCAAACTAAACACAAACATTTTGTTAAAAAAACTTTTTATAAGACTAAAAAGGCTGGAATATTAGATTACTGTTTCTTTTTTGAAATGCTGGCCTGGGGTTTTATGGGAGGGAGTGCTGCATGCAGCAGGTTCTGCACGTGGGTGAGTGGATCCTTCTGTTCGCTCTTGCAGCTACGGTGGGTTCCTGCAGCCAGGGGGACACAACTGAATCCACTTTGCTCTTGATGAGCTGAGTATGAAGCTGGGAGAGGAGCTGGTTTCATGGCCAGTTGGCCATTTGGCAGCTTGTGTGCTGCCTGAGCCTTGTGGAGGCTTGGTTGGCGTAGTGTTTTTGGGAAAGCTGAATTGAGGGCTGTTTTCCTGACAAAAACGATAGTTTTATCTTATTTTATTTATTTATTTATTGAAGTTTTAGCAATTTAGTTTTTTTTCAGATGCTCTTTTTCCTCTGAAGGTTTTTTTTCTCTTTTTCTTTCCTGGACAATTATTGTTACGCCACGTAAATGATGCATTAAAGAAACTGCTATCCCGCCCTGGTACTTCCAGCAGAGCAAATGCCTATCCATGTTTTATTGGAAAGGAGTGACTTCTTTGCTGCCGTCCTTGAAACAAGGCCAGCGTTCAAATGTCTGCACCTCACTGCGCCTCCAAAAATGCTCAAGCATGCCAGTTGCCCCGCCGGAGCAAGCTCTGCACTGGTGGCAGTACGATCCCTCTGCTGAAACATCTTCAGGGGAGGATTCTGGGAGCTATTCACAGAAGTTGAACTGTTCTCCTGTAATTCTTCAGGATTTCATAAAAATAGGACTTTGGTGCATTTAAGCACTTCTAAGCTGCTCTTCTAATTTACACCACTGTGCTGTTTTCACAAACATTTTCCCAATAAGATCGCTGAAGTGATCTAAGCATAAAACACAGGGCAGCACAGTTTTTTATGATTAAGTACATTTTTATTAACCTGAGAATGATTTGCTCTCCATCTGCTCATGCTTCACAACAACCTGGATTATGAAGTTTATGAAAAACAAAAGCTCTCTCAGTACATCCAAGGAACATTTTATACTGCTTTAACTGACTAGTGCCACATGCATTTAAGAAAGGAGAAACCGTATTGAATTGAGGGTACAAGGGGTACAAGGGTAAATTGATTGATTTGGAAACATTACTCCCATACTGGTACCGGTAAGAGCAGAGCCACAGCCATTTTAGCATGTTTAAAAGTAGGTCTGAAACACTCAAGTTACGTTCCCTAAATACCTCCAAAGAGGAGGTTTCAATGTTTCTAAAAGAAGTCCCTAATTTCTTTTTTCACAAATATTATCGGTTTTACATCACTTAAACAAGATGCCTTTAACAGTCTATCAAACACGGCTGACTCTCTCAGAAATAATGCTGTTTGGCTTGATGGTGTGCTCTGATTGGAGAATATGAATTTTTAGGAAGATAAGCTGTTTTCTGATCTGACCGTTTTTGAGCAAAGCAACAAAGCTGACCGCCCCTGAGCAGGTCCTTTGCTATTCAGTTTTGACATGAACACGGCCTCATCAGTGCACAAAAGACCATATTATAACCCCAAAACCTCAGAAAAACTAAATTTGTTGCCGTGGCCCCTTTAAACACGGCATGGCCTGTCCTTGTGCATTGTAGACCGGTAAAGTAATGCCCCATGCGTAAAGGAGCTTTTAAAACTGCCAGTCATGGCTGTTCTGCTCTCAGGAGCTTTCCCAGGGAAATTTCCCAGAGCTGGGCAGAGTAGCACATCTGTGGCTCCTTTAAAATGTTACTTTCTTTTTTTTCCCAAATGTCTATCATTATAGTGGTGAAGAAGAGTAAATTGACAGGCCTAAAAGATTGTGAGAAGTTATCAAGCAAAAGGACACTATTCAGCTTTTTTTCTCTTCATGTTTTCGCACATTTGGACGATATACAGGGTAAATCTTTTGACCAAAGGCTTTGTCATTACAATGGGAATCACTTGTCAAGCACTTTATTTTAACCATATTCCCGTTTATATAACACATTTAGCACATTTTTGGCACACTAGGCTAAATTTTGCTAACAGTACAAGTCCACATGGCACACTGCCTACTAAAACCTTTGTGGAGGTTAGTAGTGTTTATTTTGAAAAATATTTGGGCGAGGCTAAAAAAAGATTTTTTTCTTTGTTAGGGTTGTATAAATAAGACATAGTGACATTTGCAATAGTGGTTCCACTTGAAAGAAACATTCTTTAATGCCTCAGCTTCACAAAGATACCAAATGTTGTAATTCATACTGTATAGCTGGGGAGCTGTACCGTATTTATATCAGCTATGTATTTTTTTTATAAACAATGTATTCGGATTATTATTTTTTGGGGATTTCGGGAAAGCTTCCCCAAATCCTGACTCTTCCCCCTTCATGCTTCACAGCTGTTATGAGGTTCTTTCCCTGGAATGCTCTATATGGTTTGAACACTTTCTGGTGTTCAAATATTAAATTTTTTTGACTCATCTGTGTGAAGAAGATTATTTCAGAAGTCCATGCAATCAAAACAAGCTGTCTAACCAAAATATTTGGATTAATTCCATTTATGTCTATTTGAGTATTCATCGTTAGAGAAAAGAAGTTTGCTTTATTCAGAGCCCTTTTGCATGTTTACTTTGAGCTTTTTTCTCATCTTACTGTCTTGTTTTTGGCGAGCAATGTTCAGGATGCATGTCCTCAGGCTGTCCCAATAACTGAACATCCTTCAGGCAGCAGGAATTCTGCAAGAGAGTCAGCCCTTTGTAAGATGTGCCTGGGCTAGTTTCTGCACAAATAAAGGTTTTTCAGGTTTTACCAGAGGGCGTCTAGCTCTCTTCCCTATACAGACACATCAAAAATCTGTGAAAAAGTGAACGTTTAGCATGCCACAATTTCAGTTTGTTTGGGCAAAGATGCCGTTTGAAAGCTTTTGAAGCACTTGTTTATCAGGAAATATAAAAGCCAAGCAGAGCTGCAACGGCTTTCTCCACATCAGATTATTTCTGATAAATAGGAAGCCATGTTGGTACATCTCAAAGGGCCGATTCAGAGTACTCACAAATGAGAAGCTTTAGTTGAAAGTTGGTTTGTATTTTATGCTGTTGTCCAAGATTTCATCAACAGAAACAGGAAACTGTTTGAAGCCAGGCAAGTAAATGGGATTAATTAACTGATTAGGGCCTGAAAACACTGTTACAGTGGGTCTGTACCATCAGCTACACCCTTATGTGTCTCTGCATACTGTACCTTGTAGAATTGTCTATACTACATTTTTTCAAAGATCTTCTCAGGTGATATCCACAAATTTGTACATATTTTAGTGGGATTTTCTGAGATGGACGGACACAAAGCAGTCTATACTTATGAAGTGGAAGGAAATTATTTGTGCTCCACAAATCTGGCCTTTACATCAGAGGAGCAAGAAGAAAGCCATTAAGACCAAAAATACTCTCCAAGAACATAGAAATGTGTCGTTTTACTCATGTTAACATGAACAAAGTTCCTTCTGGGCAGGAATTTTCAAACTTAATAAGAACTCATTTCAGCTCTTAGGAAGTCTGTCGGTAGCGCTTTCTCCAGCACTTGTCTATCATAATTGTTGGATTCCATACAAGAAAGAAAAAGGGTTTGCCCAGATGATGTGCCAAGATCAAGCTACAGGAATTCCCAAACCAGGACTGCGAGAACAGGACGGTGTTCATTCTTGCTGCCTCTGGAAGAGAGAGCAGATGTCTCTGTTCTGGTGGAGAGTGTTTATAAGCCTCAAGAATCCCAGTTTGCAGTTTAAAAGTCACTGGAACACACCATCCCCACAGTGACACCTGGTTGGCAATGTTAAGGCCGAGACACACCGGATCCAAATTAGCGTCCGATCCGACGGAAAAATGGATCGTAGCACTTACGTCTGGTCAGAATGAACGGGGCTGGGTGTGTGCGTAGTTCTGACCAAGATAGACCAAGTACCCCTGGCTGTCCTGGTGGGATCTACACTGCAATTTGACGGGAAAGTCATGGATCAGACAGGAAGAGAAACGTTGGCAAAGTAAAACATCCACTTTTGGGTAAAGTACAAAATAAAATCTCTGAGCTGCAAAGTAAACTACGAAATTTCCAGCCAGGTTCTTCCCCGAATAGGTTTGTCCCAGAAACACACATCTCACAAAATAATCAATCAATCAGTCAATCAAACACTCCAATAAGCAGTGTACTAACCCTTTAGCCTGACGTAGTCATACTCAATTCTAGTCAGAATTTGAGTCTGATACTGCTCCATAGAGCTGTGATTATGGGGCGTGTTTCGAACGAACCAGGAAAAAAAATGCCTCTGCACTCAATTGGATAGACCTACAACTAATAAGAGCAACGGAGTGTGTGACGTATGTTAAGCGACGCGTAGTTGTTGTCAACAGAACGTACAACGTTACCTACTATGTTTACAACATGGGATTCATATCACGACATTGCGAGTTATTTACTAAGTCAGACAGTCAGATGATCTCTTACCATTTGTAAGTTAGATGAACTTCGTCCACGACGATACCCATAACGTTGGCTTGAAAAACATCGGAGCCTAGCATGTCCCTCCACTTGTTGTTCAGCAGCCAGGATTCCGGGCTTCCGAGAAGGAGCTGGCAACGACCGCTGGCTATATCCACCTCGTCGTTCACGCCGAGTTGCATCGCCGTGATGCCCATTTCAGTTGCTTCTTTCACTTGGTCCTCGATGAGTGCGACCAAAGGAGGAACAGCAATGACCAATGGGTTTTCATTGTGTCCCATCTTCTTAGCGACCAACGGAGCCAGCTGATAAATTAAACTTTTGCCGAAGCGCGCTTTGGTGACGTGGTTGATTATGTTACTGTTGATCATCTGTCCATCATCGTATAAAGCCCGCCCTGACAATTTGATTGGCCCGCCAGATATTGGGCGAGCATACTCGCGCTACTATTGAGCAATGCCAGACCAAACTTCCCGACCTAAAACGTTGTGGGCGGGACTAAGTTCGGAATGGCACCCAGGTTACTAACCCTTGATAGGAGCTCAGAAGTACAGAAAACAGATAATTGAAACAGCAATCTCTTTGAGCTAACTCAAGCAGCAACTGCAGCTTTATGTTTACCGCCCGACTTGTTTATGATGCCAGAACTTCCAGTACATACTCTCGCATGAACACTCAATCTTGTAAGTCTGGTGGTCCGTAGAGAGACCCTCTACGCAGCCAGAACGTCAGGAAAGAAATCTGTTCCTGAGTAGGTGGTTCCGACAAAAGCAGTGTGTCTCAGCCTTTATTCTGTGGCAATGCTGTTCATCGGCAGGGAGCTGGCTCAAGTTGCTGGGCACCTGATAGAAGCTGCAAATATTGAAGTGGCAGTTCAAAAGACTTTAAGCATACAACCAGAGCGACAATGGGATGGTTTAGATTTTTGTTGATCGGTCACATAAAACCCCAAGAAAATAGACGAAAGCTTGTAAATGAATCTGTGACAACGTGTGAAAAGGTTCAAAGGATCTGAACACTGTAGGTTAAGACATTGACATTTTTTTCAGATTGGAAATGTGTCCTTGTGAGGCAAAATGTCATTTGTGGCAACCTCAGATACGAGGCAGCACAGGTTGTTGAAGTCGACCCACAGATAGCTGATATAAAAGAAATCGCAGTAGCATTACCTGTTTCTTTTTCTTTCTTCTTATTTTTAATGATCAGTATTATGTCAAGATTTAATATTGTGACATTTGTAGTATGTATCAGTATTTCATGTGGGCTGAAAGGGCGGTAGCCCTGGGCGGCATCAGGAAGAAGAGCGCAGCAGCACAAGATCCAAAGAACTTACTGCATCTGAACAAGTTTGTTTCTTTATGGATGTGCAGGCAGAGGAGAGTCGGCTCCCCTGCTTGTTTCTGAGAATAGGGAGACCTTTCTTCAGACTTGGTGCGGGAATGCGTTGGTTTTTATTCTGCCTCAGAATTTTGCTGATTTGCTGCATTTTAATAGGTTGGAGGGTGGCGGCAGAAAGAGGGGCTCAGCCACGGTGCCATTCATGCAAGAGCTGCTACAGGCTGTAGGAAAAGTTGATGAATTTCTAATAAAAAGAAAAGCAAATAGCTCATAAAATGTTTCTACTTTTTATGATTTTTTTCTTTTAAATCTTATAAAACCTTTCTATTTTGGGGGGAGGGGTTAGACATTCATTTATATAAGGACAAGAAATCTGTAATCTTCGTTTTAGGTTGAAGGTCTCTTTAAAAAGTTTTGTGTTTTTTAGGCTGCTGCAAGTTTCAGTAACAAAACCGTTTAAATAGACTATTGATCTTGTGTCTCTCTCACCTTTAGTGTCTGGTTGCTGCAGGCTGTTCCCTCTATATCTCACTCTCTCAGCTTTTCTGACAACGCATGCAATGCTAATTCACACACATGGAGCCATAAGGTTTTACAGCAACAAAAGTCTAGTTTTCCCGCTCTGTGACATCAGAGCACGTTAGGGGATTGCTTTTTCTCCCAACTAAGCCGCTGTGGCTCTACATTGGGCTTCCTGGTTTCTGATAAGACCAAGACAAGATGCCAAGAGGATTGGAAAATACTATTAACTGTGGCGGGTAATGAAATGGATGTAATGTATAGTCATTGTTTTTAAAGACTTCTGCAATGTTATGATGATTCTTTTTGTTTCTGGTAACCCTAAATAAAATTCTGTGCAATTATCTTCATATGTCAGCTAAAATTATCAACAATCTGGAGGTGGAAATAGTGAAAAAGCTGCAGATATACCAGGACATGCGCACCCAGCTAAAGTGACAGGGTGGGTTAGGAGAACATTAATAACAGAAGCAGCTGAGAGGCCCATGCTAACTGTAATCATTGATAAAAGTAATAGTTTTGCATTCCGATGGAGAGAAAAATAAAATTCAGTACTTGACCTGCCAATCCCCTATTAGAGCCAGTAAACAATCAATGATCTGATCCAACCTCTGGCTAATTGTTGATGCCTCTACATGTGGTAACCTACGTCCAAAATGCCATGTGTGGGGGAAACCAGTGCTGTACATCACCCTGATTAGGGATGAGCGATAAGGACTTAAAATTTTATCCTGATAATGTTTTACATTTATTGTGATAACGAAAATATAATCCTTTCCTTCTGTCACTGCAAACAGCCCAACAAACACATGCTGCCATAAAGGTAAAACCCACCCGTTATTGCATAGGCTGCTTTAGTTCACTAGTCATAACGTGAGGCAATTGTAGCTAACTGTACAAAACACCTGCATTAAGTGATCTTTTCAAATATATTGATTTAATTGATGTGCTTAGGAAACCAGCATTGGATAAAAACAGAGTTGGAGAAACAGAAATAGCAATCACTACAACACTGTCAGCTTTGGGGTTTTGCCAGCATCCTCAATTTGATTGTCCCGATAAACCTGAATTCTTCTGATTATAACTTGTTTTTTCGTGGTAACAATATAAAGCTAGATCCAGCACAGTCCTGTGGGGCAGCCTGTTAGCGGCTGCTAAACACTTGAAGCTAAGATGAAGGTTCACCTGCCGGGTGAAATTGAATGAAATGAAATCTAGAGTAGTAAGTATTTATGTAAAGATTTCATTAACGCAAATAATAAATGTTTTTGAACTGAAAAAATATCATTTTGAAAAATAATTCCTGCCTATAATTTAATGCATTTTTACGCTGCCCCTCTGCATTTAAAACTTAAAATTAGGAGGCCTTTCAAAAATAAATAAATAAAATTACAAATTGGAATGGAAATGCTGAAATATCAAATCTATCCTGGCCCCGGGTCAATTGAACCGTTTGCCCCCCCTTGTTGGCGGCCGTGTGTCAGAACGTCAGAGAAATATGACTTAGTGACCTGGTCCTATGTGAGAAAGTAAGCCCTAATCAATCCCAGTACCCGGGTGTGGCCGTCAACCTTATTGTGGTACCTGACAGTGAGTCTTTAACATCGCTGTGGAGGAATGTAGACCCGCTCCTCTTCTTTTAACTCGTCCACATTGGAGGGTTTTCAAGCAGAGAATTGATTCTACAACTTTAAAACCCTTCATTTGTGCTTTAGATCTTGACCCTTCCACGTAACCCAGGCGCAGTTCAGCTCATGGTCACAAACTTCAGCATTTTCTGCCAGGGAGCAGAACGTATGGCTCCATCACCTCCACTGTGGTCTGCGAGTCCCAAAGCATCAGAAATGGTTTGGTAACCCCTTTCCAGATTTCTTCTTGAATTGCTTTAGATCTGGGGATGCTGTGCCGCCTCTGGCCTTCTTAGTGTTGTCAGACAGGTTGATTGGAAGTGATTTCTCGATACTACAGATTTGTAAGCAATCAGGCCCTGAGTGTGGCTGGGGAAATTAATTAAATAAATGTGGTTGATTACAGCTGATTCACGATTTAACAAACTAAGCCAATTTCTTCTTCATATACAGCCTTTTTTGTTGTTGTTGTTGCTTTTTTTGATGTCTTTGTCCGATGTTGAAACTCTAAAACCCAAGTTTGACAACACATGTAGACGTTAATCGCTTTAGAGAAGATAGTTGGTGGCATGTGTTCTTTTCTTACCATGTGGAAATACTGTACAGTAGGTCTGAGTTTGAAGTGTGTGTGTGTGTGTGTGTGTGTGTGTGTGTGTGTGTGTGTGTGTGTGTGTGTGTGTGTGTGTGTGTGTGTGTGTGAGTGTGTGTGTGTGTGTGTGTGTGTGTGTGTGAGAGAGAGAGAGTCGTTTCACACAGTGCACCTCTCAACGTGTGACCTGTTAATTAAAGGAGAAGTTTCATTATCAGCTTCATTAGCCAGTGTCGGGCCAGAGCCAACGCTCACAATGGCAAACATGCTGAAAGACTTACGGTTAACTGAGCTGCTGTAATATTAACCTGATGTTGTGTTTCCAGATGAGGGTGAAATTCATTCTCTCTCATAATGAGAAGCAACTCCAGTACCTGTTCAATGGCAGAGGGGTTATGGGAACTCCATCAAAGGACATCTTTGATTCCTTGCTGCTAATCAATGGTCCAATTTTCCAGCATAAAAAAAGAGAAAAGTTGAAAAGAAAAATTAATTATATTTCTACCCTTTTTAAAAAAAAAAAAAAAACAACATCCTCATGCACTGCTCTTCACAAAAGCACTTTTATTTGAGACATTCTGCTCAGTTGGAGAAAGAAATATCTGCAACCTTGAGCTTTTGGCAAACCAATTAAACTTGGAAATGTTCAGCTGTCAAGCAGTTTGAGCAGGTCCGTTTGTGAGAGATGACATTTCCCATGAAGAATCATGGAAGGAGATTAACATTTCTACTAAATGAGCTGCATTTTGAAATGAGTAAAAGGGATTTTTGAGAAGAATAAATGTTGCCAGTTGGTAAATTTAGCGAAGCAATTCTGCTGAGAACGGGTCAGACAAGACATTTGGGTTAAATTGGAGGATTAGGCTTTGGTTGAAACTTGAACCAGTGGGTACGGCGGTAACCTGGGGCCCCTTAAATAGGAGCAGAAAGTAAGGATTTTTCCCAGCTCCCCTGTCTCTGCTGAAGAGAAGCATCCCCACAGCATGATGCCACTACCACCATGTGTCACCATGTGTCACCATGTGGTAGCCAGACAGTTAGCTTGTGGTTCCAGCAGCTGGATTTATACGGAGAGTAAATGACACCCAGGTGAACTGTGACATGACTCGACGGCGGTTCGTTTTATTCGGGGGATCAGAGTAAGGGGTTCAAGACAAACTCATGCGGCACTTTTCAGGATTCTATTAGCAAAATCCTTTTCCGTGCGTCGCAGCTATGCACATAAAATTCTATTAAAATACTCTGAAACTGGTGGTTTAAAAGGACAAAGGCTGAAAAAAGTCCAAGGTAAATGGTTTTAAAGGGTAGCAACTCCACGTTCACAGCGAGTTTTCATCCGACACCGAGATGAAAGGGTTAGAGTAATGAGCAAAATCCCGAGAATCATCTGCTCCTACGAGCTTGTCAGGCTATCATTTCAGTCCTACAGATAATACTAAAAGCTGAGCTTCAGACAGACGGCGCTGAAAACTGGCTGCAAGGAGTACCCTCGCACCTTTCCTGGAGAACAGGCTCTTCTGAACGCTCCTCAGAAAAATGGCCGCACCTCTGCCGGAAAGATGGTCACGCTCACAATTACTCGCCGGGAACAAAGTGGCGCAGAAAATCCTGACTTAGCGTTGCTGTTTGTGACACACAGAAATGTTTCAGATTGTCACATAGATTTGAATACCAGAAGGAGAATATGATTAAACACAAAAAAAGACTCAAGAAGAATCATATAGCCATGTAAAGTTATCCAGCCATGGGGGGGTGGGGGGGTTTGTGAAATCAGCCAATGTGTCTTTTACATGACTGGAGGAATTATGGCTCACTCTGGCTCACAGCTTCTTCTCATACAGCCATATTGGAAGGTTTTTTAAGGATGAACAACCTGTTTGAGGTCAGGCATCAAGATCTGGTTGAGCTACAAGTTTTCTTTATTTAAAGTGGACTTGCTGGTGGGCTTGCAATAACTCTATAGTACTTCCTATAGTATTTCTTTGTAGGACGTTCCCTCCTGGAAAAGCTTTCTGCTGTGGTTCCCAGCAGTCCCAAAGCCTCAGAAGCTGCTTTGTAACCCTTCGGTGAGGACGAGGGGTTGCTTTCTTTTGTCTACTTCATGATGTCAGACAGTTTTTTTAAGTGATTTCCTGATTCGACAGGTCTGGCCGTTATCACGCCCAGTGGAACTGAGTAAAAGAAGATGTGGATGATCATTTCTAATGGGAAGCCATGTTTTTCACCTGGTTGGTCTAGAAAGCTTCACTTGAAACTTCTTTTTCTGTGTGTCTAATGCAAAAATGAGTTTGATCTCCTGACCAAACAAGCAATTATAAAAAGAATCCTGTCAGGAGGTGAAAGCGGTTTTGGCTGCTCTGGGCTTTGATCACAGGTCGCCGCTGAAGATGCAGGCGATGATGTGCTTTAATAGCGGGTGTAAAGACAGACTTGGGATTAAACGCTGGAGGATGCTACGCGGTCTGAACAGTTCCTTATCCCAGTTTGTTCTGTCGCTGACACCCAGCCAACGATCCTCTGTAAGTGGGCTGCTGATTGATGTGATGAGGATGCAATTAGCCCTGAGCAGGATTAGAGGAGTCTGTTATCAAGCTGAGCACCACTTTGCTTTGCTTCTGTGGAGAAGTTTGGGAGCCTGAAGTCAGTATTGAAGTCTAGTTAAATATATATATACACTGGACCATCCTAGGGGAGAGATGTTTGTGCACTGTGATGCTTTCAGACTTTTAGCTGATTGACCTGTTCTGATCAGTCTGTGTTTCGTTTTGTCCTTGCAGATGAAAGAGAAGACGTTCAGAAGAAGACTTTCACAAAATGGGTGAACTTACGGTTGGCTAAGGTAAGGCATATTCCTGGTGGCTCCAGCTGTAACTTATGCTCTTGCTGACAGGATAGAACTTTAGTATCTAGAATGTTTGATGCAAAACGTACTCGACAATTAGTCAGGCACTCAGCAAGCCAGACCTTTATGGAGAAGATGGTGTTGGCAGTATCATGGTATGGGCTGGCTGTTTTGACGGTGATCAGTGTTTCCCATAGGTTGAGAATTCACTTGTGGTGGTGGACAGTGCGGGGTCGCTTTGTGCGGTACAGCGTGGCATGGTGCCAGTCTCTAAGTCTCTGACGTCCCTCATACTGGAAATCTCCACACCATACCATCTTTATTTATAAAGCGCTTAAAAGCGGCCAACATCTGAAGCAAAGTGATGTACATCGCTACAAGCTAAAACACATATCTCATATATCAGGGGATAATTATTTACACTGAATATCGTGTAATTCTAATTTGACATGTTTGACTAAGTCACAGATACCGGAGCTCATGTCTTGCGTCTACTTAGGCTAGGCTCCCACATACTCGGGCGCAGACCCGGCGGCTTAGGCAGGCACTGGGGGGGCCGTGCCTGTCCTGGTTTTTTTACCTCAGAGTGGCCAACTTTCTGTTATTCCTCTCTCAATTTATCAATCATACAAATCAACCAATCAAACCAACACCACTACTGAGAGGGGGGGGGGGGGGGTCACTACATTCGTAGCCTACTTGGAGACTACTGTGGTCACCATTGCTAGCGAGGCATGGATATTCTGACTTATTTCCAAACAAAAAACAAGAAGTGACAACTGAGCTAACGAGAACCAGCAGGAAGCAGCGCCGTTCATTTCTGTGGGGAACATCAGCGCTGAAGTCGACCCTGGAGGAAACGTCCATGCTGGGAGGGTTAGCTACGGCAGCTAGGAGCACAGGGAGCAGAACCAAGCCGTGAAGCTGAGCCGAATGGAAGAATCGGGGGTTTCCTGCACGCAGAAGGGGAACGCTGCTACGTTCTGATCCTTTAGCTGCTGTACTTACTTCAGTCAGTGTTACATCAGTGCAGTTTTTCATGTTACAATGTTTATCATGCCGCATATGCTTATGCTTGACTTTTGAGTTAAATGAACGGACACAGCACTACGCTGTGTTGCCAGATCTGACTGTTTCCAAAGCATGTCCAACTAAAACAAAGTCCTGCCCCAATCTCAACCTGTCTTGAACTCATGTTAAAAACACAGAAGTATTACACACACAATAAAGAAGACGCCACTGGCACACCACTGCCCTGAAGCAGAGAAAAAAAACATCACACTCACAGGCTCCCCACAAAACTGTGCAATCAGGCAACTACACAACCTACACACACAAGACCAATCTCATGTTGTCAGGCCATCATAGCAACCGCTGAATCTTTTACCAATAGAGCTGTGAATCTACCTGATTATAAAATTTATATCTATGAAATATTTTAAAGTTGATCAGTAGATCTCAACCCATTTGGGGCATTTATAATTGACCAGTAACACTTCATAGTGACGCTTGATTAACCAGAGTTCGACAGATTCTGCACATTTTAAAATGAATTGGAAAAGAAAATGAGTGCAAGGAGACATCATTTTATTAAAATGCAAAGTTTTTTTTATTTTTCTGACACACAGTGACAATTATTTTGATATCTTCCTTTTAATCCTTTCTAAAAACTCACCAAATGTTGTGAAAAGGAGCCCAAATTTGAACAACCTGCCCAACGCTAACGTGTTCAAAAGAAGCCAAATTGGCAACACTTTCTTTTTTTATTTTGGAATTTTATTTAGATAATTTTTTTACGCAACTCAGTAGAAGTGGTCACAGAGCCACTGTTCAGCCTGAAGCAAGTAAGATGTTTGGTGAAAAGTGTGCACCCCTGAAAACATAGAGAGCCCCCCTTTAATTTGTTTCTGCAGCCGGGTCTGCTCAGGCGTACTGTGCGCGTATAGTGAGCCGCGGGGACTGTTGTGAATGTCTTATCCTAGTCAGGAGCACCAATCGGCAGCATTTCCCAACCTTTCTGCCAGTGGCACGAAGCGGGGGGATAGTAGCATGTAACAGGCGTTCCCTAACCCGGACGGTGCTGTTGCTGAGAATAATCAGGTAGTTTTCTACGCAGCTTTCTGTACGTTTTTACGTCCAGACTAAAACCTTTGCTCCCCAGTTCAGCAGGCTTTGAACCAGGCTGCTATGGAAACATGCAGCTGGTCCATTTTGCCTGAATCAGGGCCCAGACTAAACACACACCCCACATCATTTCCATCATTATGTACTCTCTTCAATGACTGTCGGCCCTGTTCCATGTTTTTTCATTTAATTCTTCGCTCTCTCAAAGGCAAATAAACAGGATGGAAGGGTTTGTTGTTGTTAATGCCAAGAGCATCTTTCTCCTGGCGTCGTCCTTTCAGCCAAGCTGTTTGCTTTGGTCTCGGAGCGATGCACAATTTGAGCGTTTCCTTTTATGGCACCCAAAGGTCATTCCCTCCACGTCTATCTTCTCTTTAGAGTCATGTCAGTAATGCTGGGATGAAGCAAAACCAAAGGGCAGCACAGGGCTGGGCTTTTTGGGGGTAATCTACAGTGCTGAGTGCCATTATTATTTCACTTGAAAGCACCAAGTTGAGCTACTTGGATACATGCTAAGAAAAGCTCCTGGTAGAGTATCGATTATCTGAATATTCAGTGTCTTGTCTCTTTGTAAGCCCCCTGGCTAAAAATTAACACCCTCAAGAGACGTAGTAACAAATAATCACCACTTTTTGGCTTTTTTTCTTCATTCAGAAATCAAATCATGCCCCGCACTGACCCGAGTCTTATAAACTATTGCCTGCAGACAGAACTTCACAGACCCTTAGAGTTGAATGAGTGCTTATTTAATGTCAATAACAGTGCAAAAAAAACATGCTCTTTGTAGCTAAATGTTGTAATTACAGTGGACAGTCACAAAAAGAAAAAATGTTTGTATCAGGGTGAATATAGTCATGGGATAACTAAGTACACCCTAGCTGGTCCCATAGGATTTATTAGGGACATAGCAGCTAATATAATTCACTCACTGAACTCATCATCATTAGCTTGAGCATCTCTATAGATGTAAAAGCCTCAGAAGTTTGCTGGTCTGGAGCATACAGGTGTGTAAACAACAAGAAGGTGGAAAACCATCAGTAACGTCCTCAGACAGGCAGTTGCTTGCAGCCATCAATCTAGGAAGGGTTGTGAAGCGATTTTTTGGCTATTTGAAGAGTATTATTAAACAGAGAGGAGGACTATTCACATTTGGAAAACTTTTAACATAGATGCTAATCTATGTGTGGATGTCCCAGGAAATCCACTCCAGGTTTAGACCGCGCAATGCTCAGAAATAACAAAAAATCTCAAGCGCTCCATTTGAGACTCTACAACCGTCAGCTGACGTCTTCAGAACTGTTAAAACTCAAGATGGGATGTAGTGAGATTCTGGGTTCACTGTATCTGTAAGCCATAATAAAAAGCACAAGAATTAAAGACTCAAAATATTTTACTCTGTGTGATGATTTTATATATGAGTAATGACAGAAGATGTTGAACTTTTTTCCCCATTTATTTACCATTCGGTCGCCGAAGCAAAAACTCGGGCGTGGGAAGAGTTCGGAGAGGCCATGCAGAAAGACTTCCGTATGGCTTCGAAGCGATTCTGGTCCACTATCCGGCGTCTCAGGAGGGGGAAGCAGTGCAGTACCAACACTGTTTACAGTGGGGGTGGTGTGCTGCTGACCTCGACTCGGGACGTCGTGTTTCGGTGGGCGGAATACTTTGAAGACCTCCTTAATCCCACCAACACGTCTTCCACTGCGGAAGCAGAGCCTGAGGACTCTGGGTCGGGTTCTCCCATCTCTGGTGCTGAGGTTGCCGAGGTTGTTAAAAAGCTCCTCGGTAGCAGAGCCCCGGTGGTGGATGAGATTCACCCTGAGTACCTTAAGGCTCTGGATGTTGTGGGGCTGTGTTGGTTAACGCGGCTCTGCAGCATTGCGTGGACATCGGGGGCAGTTCCCCTGGATTGGCAGACTGGGGTGGTGGTCCCCCTATTTAAAAAGGGGGACCGGAGGGTGTGTTCCAACTACAGAGGAATCACACTCTTAAGCCTCCCTGGTAAGGTCTATTCAGGGGTTCTGGAAAGGAGGGTCCGTCGGATAGTCGAATCTCGGATTCAGGAAGAGCAGTGTGGTTTTCGTCCTGGCCGTGGAACACTGGACCAGCTCTACACCCTCAGCAGGATCCTGGAGGGGGCATGGGAGTTTGCCCAACCAGTCTACATGTGTTTTGTGGATCTGGAGAAGGCATTCGACCGTGTCCCCCGGGGGATCCTGTGGGGGGTACTCCGGGAGTATGGAGTACCGGACCCTTTAATAAGGGCTGTCAGGTCTCTGTATGACCGTGTCAGAGTCTGGTCCGCATAGCCGGCAGTAAGTCGGACTCGTTTCCGGTGAGAGTTGGACTCCGCCAAGGTTGCCCTTTGTCACCGATTCTGTTCATAACTTTTATGGACAGAATTTCTAGGCGCAGCCAAGGTGTTGAGGGGATCCGTTTTGGTGGCCTTAGGATTGCGTCTCTGCTATTCGCGGATGACGTGGTCCTATTGGCTTCATCAGGGCGTGATCTACAACTCTCACTGGAGCGGTTTGTAGCCGAGTGCGAAGCGGCCGGGATGAAAATCAGTGCCTCCAAATCCGAGACCATGGTCTTGAACCGGAAAAAGGTAGAGTGCCTTCTCCGGGTTGGGGAGGATGTGCTGCCCCTAGTGGAGGAGTTCAAGTATCTCGGGGTCTTGTTCACGAATGAGGGGAAGATGGAGTGGGAGATCGACAGGTGGATTGGTGTGGCGTCTGCTGTGAAGCGGGCGCTGTATCGATCCGTTGTGGTGAAGAGAGAGCTGAGCCAAAAGGCGAAGCTCTCGATTTACCGGTCGATCTACGTTCCTACCCTCATCTATGGTCACGAGCTTTGGGTCGTGACCGAAAGAACGAGATCCCGGATACAAGCGGCTGAAATGAGTTTTCTCCGTAGTGTGTCTGGGCTCTCCCTTAGAGATAGGGTGAGGAGCTCAGTCATCCGGGGAGGACTCAGAGTAGAGCCGCTGCTCCTCCATGTCGAGAGGAGCCAGTTGAGGTGGCTCGGGCATCTGGTCAGGATGCCTCCTGGACGCCTCCCTGGAGAGGTGTTCCGGGCACGTCCCACCGGGAGGAGGCCCAGGGGAAGACCCAGGACACGCTGGAGGGACTATGTCTCCCTGCTGGGAACGCCTTGGGATTCCTCCTGAGGAGCTGGCCCAGGTGGCTGGGGAGAGGGACGTCTAGGCCTCCCTACTGAAGCTGCTACCCCCGCGACCCGACCCCGGATAAGCGGAAGAAGACGGACGGATGGATTTACCATTCAGAGTATTTAGGATGTACCATCTTCTAGGCAGTAGAGTGTTCTAAGCATAAGTCCTGGCTTATTATTCCAAGAACTTTAACATGTAGTAGTTTTTCTTTGGGAAAAGAAAGTTCGTCTTTTAGTATTCAAAAACATTCCTGTTCCTTCCGCAACATGTCCTTGATTTTGTTCTTGGAAATTTCTGAAGAATTATTTGTGTGTGTGTGTGTGTGTGTGTGTGTGTGGGGGGGGGGCATCCATCCCAATGCATTAGTCCTATGTCTATTCTCAAACTTGATTACAAGGTTGTGGAGGTGTGCCGTTGCCACGGCGACTGAGATTTATGAGCATGTGTGCACATTTTGGCTCATGTGCCAGTTGGTGTGCTTTTAAACGTGCAAGAAAGTAACTTGGTTGTTTTTAGCCTCCTCTTTTTTATCCCTTTTTTCTTTCATTTGTTCTCTTCCCTTTGAGCCTCAATTGTCCACATCATTCCTTTCCTCCTTCAGGTTTCATTTTATTTATTTAGCTTTTCCTTACCTGCAAATAAATCTCGTCTCTCCACGTGTATACCCTGTTAGGTTGAGTGGATGTGTGAAGATGAAGAAAATCCTATGTGATCCTCTCTAATTAAATGGATTATTCACTATATCCAAAATGTGACTTGCAGACAGGTTATCCAGCCACGTGAAAAAACTAGAGATGTCCCAATGCAATCCCGGGTGTTGGATAAGATTCCTGATAAAGGCATCTTTATCGGAGTCACAGATGAAACTAAAATGTCTATAGCACTGCAATTCCGTGCAGTCACCATTTGTGCAACCAATTTTAGGCAGCTTGCTAAAGTATTTTGTTGCTCTGAAGATGGTAAATGGTAAATGGCTTGTACTTGAATAGCGCTTTAACAAGATCATGATAAAGAGGTTAATTTCCTATCTGTGATGTGACATGTCTGTCCAGACAGCGCTCATCAGAGGTGTAACAACCCGTTCAGCTAGCAGGACGCGATACTGGCCTTCATGAGAATGACATGAGATTTCAGACACGAGGTTTTGTTAAAAACATCACAAATCCTTTTTTAGCATCATCGTCATCATATTAATCATAATCCTCATCTTTATTGTCATTGCACCACACATTCCAATAACAGAATTTGCACAGGCAAACTTTGTCTTTAATAATAATGACTTGATATTATTTTCGCCATATTTCCAGCTTGTCTATTTTTGAATTTCATTGATGATGAGGATGATGAGGTTTATGACTAGTTAAAAGCAACATGTGCCGTCTTTCTAGTGTTTAGTTTCATCTTTTGTTTTGACTTGTGGGGATGTATCAGGCTAAAACCATTTTATATTGTTGGTAATACTATATAGTTAATAAAATGTGGCAATGATGAAAAATTCTAGTTTTTAGAAAACTTATTCAACTGTTACAAAATGTAAAATTGATTCTGGGTAATCGTCAGAGCGACAGCTTAAGTGCATTAAGAGAAAACACAATAAAAGTTACATTTTCACCCATTTTGTTGGGCTTTTGTTCTTCAAAGGTGTCGCAAATAAAGAGGCTCACAGCAGCACAATAACTTCAGAACGATTAGTGCTTTCATGGGAAGTCACCAATAACAGAAGAAAGTCGCTAGATTTTTGTGCTAGTCCCTTTTTTTAAAAAGGTCGCTGGATGAGTCTGAAAAGTTCATGAATATGGTGAGAAATTTATATATATATATATATATATATATACATACATACTTTGCATTGTTTTAACATACATTTTCAGAAGAAGATCATAGTTGTGATGGCTGTTATTTTGCCGCGGTGGTGTGCCATGGTCAGTTACATGTAGCAGAAACCCTGCCTTTTGCATCAGATGTATTACTAACACATTATTTCAGAAAAAGGACATAATGCCAACAGTCAAACATGGTGGTGGTAGTGTAGTGGTCTGGGGCTGCTTTGCCACGTTAGGACCAGGGTGACTGGGCCCTGAAGTTGTGGCTCCTAACTTCTCTAAATGGCTCCAAAAGGATGGAATAAAGGTTTTGGAGTGGTGTGGTCATGAGCACAGGCTATTTATGGTTGCAAACCTCCCAATGTGGCTAAATGAAAACAATAAAGAAAACAATGCCCCAAAGTTCCTCCATATCAATGTAAAACACTCTTTGTCTGATGTTGACATTTTTGTGAGGACCTGAATCATTGAAATCCCAAAAAGAAGAAATCCGTAAGCAGGTGAATACTTGGTACACCGACCTGGATACTAAAGCCAGACTGAGCTCAAATCATTCCCATTTTGCTGTTGGCACAAAAGCTTCTGGGCTTTCTAAGCCCGGATTTGTCAAAAAGGATGAATCTCTGGACCCTCTACGAGGGTTGAGATAAAGTGAACCAAACTGACCTACATAGAGTCTGGACAAAACAAATCCTCTCCAAGCATGAGCAACACAGTAACAGACAGCTGAGCAACAGGCTCCAGGGTGACCAGCAAGGAATGTTGAACCCAAACTCATGGGCTCAGTTATGTAACGCTGGGTCACCCAATTATGCATCCATTCAGCAGTCTAAAACGCTCATCATATTCCAGCCACAAGCTCTCTGGTTTCCTAGGTTTTTTGGCAAGATGAACAGCTTTACTTTTGTTCTTCGCCTTCTCTTATTATCTTCTCACCATCCTCTTCAGAACGATCTCCTCTGAGCATGGCTGAGAAAAAGGACTGAGCAAGAGATGAGATGCAAAGGACTGAGTGAGCCCCTTATCAGTCTAGACTTAGTTAAGTGTCAGTGAAACATTATGAGAGAGGAGGAGTTGAAAAGTACGAGAGTGTAAATGAGTAGAGAAGTGAAAACGAGAGTTAATTTGACTCAACTGGTCTGAGTTAGATAAAGGACAGAGGAAGGAAGGCCAACAGGAGAGGTTATGGTTAATAAAAACGGAATAAGATGACACTATAATCAATGACAGCATCACACAGCCTCCGCAGGGCGGCACAGGACGGCGGGGTGCGGTTGGCCATCTGCTAAAGTTAGACTATTTGGATTTTTGCTGGAAAGTGGAGCCCTGGTGTAGTCAATATACACAGATTAAGATGCACCAACAGGAAACTGAACGATCACAACATCCGTATTTTCAACATAATTCACTAAAGGCAGACCAGGTTTTCTTAAAGACCTCGCTATATCAACGAATATATATATATATTTATATATATTTGTGTGTATGTTAGCAGCTGTATAGCACAGTTGGATCATTTAGATCAATTGCTGGGCTATATACAATAACTTAGGTGATTAAAAATGAAACGCACCAGAATAAGCAACAAATAAAGCTTCTCTGCCTTCAGTGTAATCACCCATTGTAGAATGTTTGGTTGCAAAAAGTGAAGCAATTTTAACAACTTTTTGGTCGTCCTTCTGCATTTTGACTAGCTTTTATTGTGTGGTCTGCGCGTGCTGCTTGGAGCACCTCTGTATTATCTGTACATTAGGACAAAGGAGCCAATGACAGCGCAGGGCAAAGAGTAGCTGAGACGGACGCTGTGTAAATGAGGGGGGAGAGATTGGGAGCTCTGTTATCCTGATGTTTCTTCACATCAAAAGGAGTCAATGGAGGTGGTTTGGGCGTCTGATTCGGGCCCGGCCCACTGGGAGGAGACCCCGGGGAAGACCCAGAACTTGCTGGAGTCACTATATATCCCGTCTGGTCTGGGAACACCTTGGGATCCCCCGGAATGAGATGGAGTATGTCGCTGGGAAGAGGGACGTCTGGGTTTCTCTTTGGAACTGTTGTCCAAAGACTGATGGATGGATGGACTGATCCTCCTTATCAAGCCATAAAATCATGCACTTTAGGAGTATGAAACGATTTGTTTCTAATTAATTCAGTTCTTGTTTCAGTCTCAAGGTCAAAGTGTGTAGCTCATAACCAATATCCCACCTGAGCTGTGAATCTCTGCAGCTCCTCCGGGCATACCTTGGATTTACCAATGTGACTGGAAAAGGCAATGGGTTGCACTGGACTTTATTTAGGGGGTATCACAGTGTAGCACAACACCTGCTACACGTTTTAGATTTTATTCGCTAGCTGGAAAACTATCCATAATTTTCTGTTAATTTAACACTAATCCAGTGATAGTTCTTTGGCCATCAGCAGCAGAAAAAAGTAAGATTTCAACCAAGAGCAGATTATATAGCTGTAGGGTTATAGTGTGAATTTGTTAACCAAACTGCAGCAACCACCATCCTCAAGCAGTAGACAGCCAGAGGATCCTTGGTGAATGTACTGTCAGAGAACCAGAAGTTGCTTTTGTCCTTATTTGGTTGTTAAATCCCGTCACACAGGAACAGCACATGGTATTCACTTTAATACCTTTCAGGAATCTGATAGCCCACCGTGCTTCTGGTGCGTATTGTGAAGGACAAATCAACTGGAACTGATTTTTTTTCTTCCTTCTCCCTCTTCTCAGCATGCTTTTGTAAATAAGCTGTGTAATCATGATGTACCCTGCAGCAATCCTTTCTGGTGGTAATTTACCAAATCAGACTCTGAATCCTGCATTCGTTTCTCTCTATTTCTGCGCAGACAATTTGCACGCTGTGAATATGTTATTTTAGTTGTTCTGCAAAGCTGTAAAACCAATGTGAAACTGGTGATTAAGCCCGCAAGTCGTTTAATCTGCAAATGCGTGTGTTTGGGAAGCAGTGGGAACCTTTGACTTGTATTGTCAGGGATGGCAGAGTTCGTGTACACGCCGCTCCTTCAATGAATGGGAAATCTGTCTGAAGTTAACAGTTAGCATAATTTGGAAAATTACTGTTTGTCAGTGTGTGTTTTTCAATGTGTGTGTGTGGCTGATTGGTTCTAATGCTCATTAAGCATTCCTGTGCGAGAGGCTGCAACCATAAGACAAATGGTGTTGAGGAATTTCATTGGTTCCTGCTTCCTAACGCTGATTGCTGATACCAACCTGCAGCACAGCTCACCCACTGGCTTATCTAAGGTCTCATCTTGTTTTATCCAACAGTTACTGCGTACAGATCTGTTTTACATCAGTGCCCCTCTGTCCACATCTAATAGCTTGCCTGGTTACATATAGGCTGTGCAGTTCCTGAATGCACTTCAGTGTAAATTTTATGTTGCTTACACAAATAAGCCACCAACAAAAAAACTATTGCTTATTAAAATACCATTCTGATTAAAATGACAAGCATTGCAGGTCCAGCTTTAAAGCCTAGTTTCATTAAAGGCCACTGGTGGCACAAAAATAGCCAAAGAACAATGACAGTTGGCTTAACAATCGTCTTCCACTTCTCACTCACCACAACCTCTTAGCTTTCTTTATTCTTCTGCTCAGGATCTGACCCTTTTCTTTATATGCTGCTATTGGCGCCACCTTCTGACTGGGAGTATTATTGTCACTGCCTGAACGCATTGTCGACATGTTTTTAAAAAAGGGTCTATATCATGCAAAATCAACTTTGTTGAGCTTTTAACTATTATGAGCCGTTGTAGGTACCAGATCGACTCGGGGTGCCAGATTGACTCGGGGTCCTGCGCCTCTGGATGACGTCACTATACATGATTGGTTTAACGTTTGCACAATTACGCAAAACATTGTGATTGGGCTGAACAACTTAATAAAAGTAATTATAGCGTGGTGTAGGTTTTATTCGAGAGCGGGATTGCGGTTTGTAAACGGACAATTTTACGAAGAAATTCTCCATGGGCCTTGCGCCTCCCGATGACGTCGCAGTATGGCAACGCCACTCAAACAAACTACATTGAGCCCGCGGTCTGCATTTGTAACGAATCAATTTTATTTAGTTAATTTAGCGGTTTCCTTTTTCTCAAAAGCTTCAGGCTTAAAGATGAACATTGAAAAATGTGAAATCTTAGCAATTCAAAATAATATACCCACTTTAATTGATAAAAATGAGGTAAAACATTTAGGTATAATGATTAACAAGGACCACACTGAAAATTACAGAACAAATATTCAAGCCATTTTACAAAAAAACAAAAAAGATTGACAGTTGGCTCAATTTTTGGAAGAATATTGTCACAATTTCATCTGGAATAATAAAAAACATGTGATCAGAAAAAAAGAGTAATATCAGTAGAAAAACGAGGAATAAACGTTATTGATTTTCAAGTGATGAATGCTGTGATAAAATAAAAAAATGGCTGCAGACTTTTATTAAAAATGAAAAGAGTTTATGGTTTAGTTTCCCTTCACAACTCTTTTTTTCTTTTTAAATTGGAGGAAGGAAATTTCTCTTAAGATGTAACTTTGATCCTGCAAAATTACTGATTAAATTGTCAGACTACCCCAGAAGCATTTCAAAATGATGTTAAAAGTTTTCATGCCTCGATTAAGTTACTGGAAAATAACCGTAAATTAACAAAATAAAATTGATCTGTAACAAATGGAGACCGCGGGCGTAATGTAGTTTGTTTGAGTGGAGTTGCCATATTTTTGACGTCATCGGGAAGCGCAGGCGCCCCGAGTCAATCTGGCACCTACACCGTTCCTTCATCAAAATCATGCCCAAAGTGGTATTTTGCTGGATCAGTGCATGTCTGAGTAAACCTGGTGAATTCTGCTGTCTGAGCAGCAGACCCTCTCTGTGGTTCATCTCATGTCTACGTAGAACAGTCCATTACCCAACCCCCTAAAGGAAGCACCTATCTTGACTGCTCCACCCCTACACTGTAAAAAGGAAACTAAAAGGAAGTAAAATTCTTTTTAAATGATTGTATTTGTCCTTGATTTGAGCAGGTAAATAAGAACATCTGCCAATGGAAAAAGTATTTTGGCCCCTAAAATAAGATAATTATATACACTGCACTTGAAATAAGATGATGGAGATGAGTTGTTGCTATTCTAAGTGCAGAAATCCTATTCCATCGGCAGATCATTTAAACTTGCTGCTCAAATCGAGGACAAATGCACTCATTCCAGGAAAATTCTTCTTACTTTTAGTTCCCTTTTTGATGTGTGCCCAGTAAACAACATGCCCAGGAGTGATGACGTGAGGTAGAGCGCGATCGTTTCTGTCTCAAGTCAGGGGCTGCATCCTTTGAAGGACATATTTGTTGATCGATTACGTCACAGCGCAGCGACGAAGGCTGGCCCAATTCATGA
This sequence comes from Fundulus diaphanus, assembly GCA_037039145.1. NCBI lineage: Eukaryota > Metazoa > Chordata > Actinopteri > Cyprinodontiformes > Fundulidae > Fundulus > Fundulus diaphanus. Next base: position 3,175,441 of record CM073139.1, read on the forward strand.
ATCCTTCTAAGACTTCTTCAAATGTGGGCGACAAACGTGTCCTTCTTTTCCCCGATTTGAGGGATGGGTCCGGTGTATCCTTCATTGCTAATCCTATCCCATGATTCATTGCGGGTGGAACAGAACTTTTTAACCGGAGACAGCAATGGTGGAGGAGAGTGAAAAGCTGGGAATAAATTTGGATTTAGTACTCTTTCTGTGACATAAAAGTAACTTTTAAAACGTTTTTAGGTTTCGTTTTGTTGACATATCGCTTGATTTTAAAAATGCTTGGACCGCAGCCGGCTCGCATTGTCAGCTTCCCGCTCACCGGGCGGCCGAGGCCCCAGAACACCTTTCACCCGGCCGATGGCCCTCAGACTCCCGCTGGCTTCCAGCTGACCGCAGGAATCTGGGCTCAGTATCCCCAGAGAGAATGCCTTTCTCCCAGCACTTTGCTTCGCAGCTCCTGCTGGCTTTCCGCTATGAAAAACAACTCAGATATCTAATGTCATTCTTTGGTTAGTTCATTATTAGAATTCTTTACAAATAAATTGATTCAAGCTTTGCTCGGAAAATTATAGGGTTAGTGTTTAAGTTGGAACATGTTTTATGAAATCACACAAGTGGTATTTGTCATTAATTAATGTTGTTTAGTGCTATGTTTCAACATAACGTTAAACGTGTGGCTGATTAATGAATAAGAATCTAATAAAAGTATTCTTCTTGGGGTTCCATTTGTTTAGCTTCACAGCTGCTTTGCGCTCTCACTTGCTCTGCAACAGGAGTAACGCTCAGGCTACCCCACCCCGACTCACAAGCCCATCTCTTCCTGGCTTCTCTTTTTCACGCCCCACCAAGGACCTGGCCCACGTAGACCGGGTCGTTAGAAGGATGCAGCCCCTGAATTGGGACTGAAGTGGCACTTTTAGCGCCTGATCTGCAGAGCAACAACAGCTGCTCTTTTTTGATGCCACGCTGCAGCTGCTGCAGGGCGACCCCACAAGGGGAGAGGCGGCACCACAGTGAAGGCTAGTGCCTTTCAGGTTGGAAAAATAGCTCCAAAAAACTACTAATATTTCATAACAAATGAATGCTCTGTCATGCCAAAGGCAATATTTCATCATCTATAAGCCTATAGTTGACTTTGGAAGGCTTAGAAAAAGCATGATGTAGAACCTTTACAAAGTCCAGGCTGCATGCAGACACTCTAGCCATTCCGGTGCCCTCGACAAGACCCTAGTTTTAGCCTTTGTTTTAATTAAGATAGCCTAAGAAAACTGAAACATAACACAAAAGCAGAGCTGCAACTTGTTTTAAATTCAATAAACACAGATAACACAGAGGGAGATGTTTGCACCAAACAGCATTTAAAGTAGCCCCATTCTTCACCAGGAATAAAGACGGTACTAATTTAATCTGCATCTATTCTTTAAAGAATACTTGAAGATGGGGAAAAATGTTCTTTACTATTTCATTGAAAGCTTTAGCCTGTTCTGTTAAAACTAAGACATTATTTAAGACAACAGCTGAGAACAACGGCGTAAATCTTCATCTGGAGGGTTTTATCTGTTCTGGTTATTTTATAAGGGGACACCGTGTTCCCATTTTCTCCACTGGCAGACTTGTTTCTGTGTAAAAGGATTAAATGGTGGAAATTAACTGACAGAAAAAATAACATTCTGTTATTATAATAAAACTGTTGGCCATTTTGGGCAACTAGAGGATGGAAACTAAAAATAATTATGGAGTAAAAAGACACTTGATTTTTTTTTATTTATTTTGCAACTGGTGTGGCCTCTCTTTGGTCTATTCACTGAAGAAATCCAGTCCAACAAGCATTCAGCAGCTGAACTCGCACAAGGCTGTTCTCACTTAACTTCCCAGCTGTTTCAGGTGGAAAACACGAAGTGAAGCCAATCTGTCAGAAGCTACAGATCATATGCTGACTTGAGCTTGTACGTTATTTCACTCAAATACATGTTAGAAAAGTTAACGATCGCTCTCAGACGCTATGCAAATTCCCTCTGCCCACTTCTGTTGGATCAGCTGATTGGGGTGCATGGGTAGGTAGGTTGGTGTTTCCTGTTGGGTGCATTTGACTGACGGCGGTGGGAGGTACATCGGAATGATGGACAACAGCTCGCCGAGGGTTGTTCTTTAAATAAAGGCCAGCAGTTAGAGATGCAGAACGTTTCTACTCCTTATTTCATTTGATTTATTTAATGTTTTTGTTAGTTTTATCTGAGGTGTTGCAACGCCCCCTTCAGCCGTGTGCGCCCCCTAGGCATCCCTAGCAGACCCTCGCCTGGCTTTGCTATACAGCAAACTGAGTCTGGAACTGCTCCCATAGAGCCCTCTTTCCTGATACCGACCAATCACAGGCGTGGGCGGGCTTTACATGTTGAGTGACGTGCAGCAAAACAAAACGATAAATAAATCAAATGAAATAAGAAGTAGAAACGTTCTGCATCTCTAACTGCTGGCCTTTATTTAAAGAACAACCCTCGGCGAGCTGTTGTCCATCATTCTGATGTACCTCCCACCGCCGTCAGTCAAATGCACCCAACAGGAAACACCAACCTACCTACATATAATGTTTTGGCAGCATCCCTCAGCCAAAACAAACAAGATGGTTGCCGCTTCGTTCGTTTGCTACTGCACTTTATTCTGTTTTTAAAAAATCATTCACCGTAGTTTCCGCTCGACCGTGGCTCGCCATGTTGAATTATATTGTGAAATGTTGACAGCGGAAGTCTGATTGTGCCTTTTTTACGTCACGTCCGCAGTTTCTCTGATTGGTTTACTTTGCGCCTGTTAACCCCACCCCAGATAAAACACTCTATAGTTCCAGACTAACTTCAGCCGTATCAAAGAGAGGCATAAGTTAGTCTGGCTGGCCAGGCTAAGCAGACCCTAGTGATTGGGTAAAGAGGATAGAAATCCCATCACATAGGCGTGATTCATCCTCGACCCAGTCTAAGGGCCTTATTGATGCTGACTGCAGCCATAATAAACATAAGTTGGCTTTTGTAATAGAGGGGCTTAAAAACTAAAAGTTTTTTACCGAACCACAAAGTTGCTTGTTTGGCATTTGCAAAGCAACACAAAAAATGGCCCGCTGATGGTTAGAAGAAACTTTAATTCTTTTAGAACAAAAGAAAGAAACTCAGGTTTAAAATGTCGGCGCATCCAACGACAGGCCCTCCATAACAAGCTTTTCTGCTGGGAACCAGCAGAGGCCGACTCGTTTGTCAAACGGCTCGTTAAAACAGTGGTTTCCTATTTTAGTCAGATGACACGAACAGTTTATGATGGGGATATTCCTCAACATTTATTAGCAGTAAGCATCGTTAGCATTGCTCGAGGTAGGTTTTATATTCTAGATGTTTGACTCTAGTTGCAAAGTCTTTACACTCTAGGGTTTTTATCCCATTTCTTTTGTAGGGGTCAGAAACACAAGGTTCCACCCTCAACATTAAATGCACAGCAGTTTTTCTAGAAGCCTTCCAAGTAATTGTAACCATAAATAAAGAAAGATTATGAGAAAAACAAGGCTGGCTGAAAACAAATTTATTTAGGAGACAAGAACTGTCATCAGAAATCTTCTAAAGGACAAAGAAAAGTTAATAAATCAAATAAAAGCTGCTGGGGGTGTATTTATTAAAGCTGTCTAGAATATTGCTGGAATATTAAAGTGCATTTCTCATCGTTCATAATTTTTGTGCACATGGGTTAAAAAGTATATTCATTCTGAACAACATTTTCTTGAGGTGAAACTTCTGACTTTTGTACATAAGCAGACACATATATGAATATTTATACATAATGCCATGGCTAGAAAAGGCATACTGATTTAAGGCTCATACCCATATTAATCATTCCTATAACAAGGAGTAAAGTAGAAGAAGTCACAATTAAAAATACTAAATTTGTAGGTTTGTTTTGGCATGTTTGTGTTTACAACCTCAGCTCTATAGAATATCACAGTAGATTCAACACAGCCTTTATTTTATTTAAGCAACGATGAAGTCAAAATGGAAGGGGTGTGTGGAAAAACACAGTCCGCTCCATGGTTTTAAGGCAAGGTAAGTTTATTTGTTTAGCACATTTCAGTCACAAGACAGTTCAAAGTGCTGTACATGAACAGAACATAAAAAAAGAACAAATTGCAGAGGAAAGCACATTGCAGTGGAATAGTAGCAGCAGGTCAAGATGTAAGACATTCAAAAGCAACTCTAAACAAATAGGTTTTTAACCTTGATTTAAAGGAACTCAGGGTTTCATAACGTTTACAGTTTTCTGGGAGTTTGTTCCAGATAAGTGGAGCATAATTACTGAATGCTGCTTCTCCGTGTTTAATTCTGGGTATGTAGAGTAGAATTGAGCCAGAAGACCTGAGTGGTGCTGAGGGTTGATACTCTGACAAGTCTGATGTATTTAGGTGCTACGCCATTCAGTGATTTATAGATTAACAGGAGTATTTTAAAGTCTGTTCTCTGAATTTGAGCTTGTAGGACCACCTGGAGCAGCAGTAGCTTGAGGCAGTAGCTGTTTAGTTGTCTTCCATATTACTGGTGGAATTGTTTTTACTTTAGTTTGGGATTATCTCTATTTCAGTCTGGTTCTTTAGGCTTTGAAGCAAAATGCTGCAGATCTTCTATAAGTCTGTTGTGGAGAATGTGATCTCCTCTGCCATCACCTGTTGGGGTAGCAGCATCAGAGCAACTGACTTAAAGAAGCTCAACTAGCCGATAAAGAAGGCCGGCTCTGTTCTAGGGACCCTCCTAGATAGGTATAGGTATTAAACTTTTTTTTAATTCTGTCCAGTCTTACTGAGGCGTAGTGTCCTTTCTGGTTTACATGTCAGCTTGAAAGCTACTTGGATCCTATCCTGAGCACATTCTGTGGTAACTTTGAAATTTACAGGGGGGTTTTTTCCTACCATTTTCCCCTTTGAATCTATTAAACTAATAGTTGTCATAAAACTCTAAATTAGACCAATAAAATATAGTTTCTCCTGACATTTGAGTGAGATTATTATGTAGAAACCTTGTCTTCCTGTCCGTGGGCTCAGCTCTTATCCAGGTGGAAATGTTTAATTCATGCTTCAGATGAAATTGATTTAACTGATGAATTGAAGTTACGAGAGAGATTAGATATTTATTAACCAGTGAGACTGGTTGAGCCATGACCACTAATGTATTTTGATGTCAGGAATATCCGCCACATATTTCATTGGGATTTTATGTGACGCACCAACCCAAAGTAGTGCATATTTGGGAAATGGAAGTAAAGCAATACATGGCTTAAAGATTTTTCGTGTGACATGCATTTTCATTTAGCCCCCTTTTACTCTAATACCCGTGGATTAAAATGCAGTGCAAGCGTTTTTTCAACTGCAGTCAACTGCAGAAGAATTTGATGCAATTTGAAAGCCTTTTTTGGACTCTCTTAGGCTTTGAAGGTCTGCGTGATCAATTTGCTCTTCATTTTTGTCTATATCCAGGTTGAACTAAAGATGTAAAATAATGGGCCAATAGTGTGATAGCTGAAAAAAGCCTGTCGTACTTCTCTCTCTTATGTTAGAAACAAGTACCTAAATAAAAGTAGCTTCATGTATGGATTGCATTTACACTCGTGCTTAATATATTTGTATTGCTCAGGAGTTATCATAATACAGTTTTATGTAAACATTGCCAGTCTTAGAAGAGTTGGTCAATAGTTTAGACCAACAGCAAATGTCCCTTGTGACACCAAAAAGGCATTTATCAGTAGAGACTAGTTATCATCCTCTATCTTGAATTTGCTGCTGTCTTAGTGAAATCCATTACTTTATGGAAGGAAGAGTGTTTTGCATTCCTTTTGTCCTCTGATGACATTGCACAGGTAGCATCTCATTTGTTTTTCTCTGTAATTTAGAGTTCAGTTATCCATGATGTTCTGCTGGAAAATTCAATTACAGAAGCAGTTTTTTTTTGCTATATAACATCACGGCTTTCTATTTATTTTTGCTGCTTGCCGTTAGGTTTTATCTGGCATGGAGGATGGACAGCATACTAACAATACAGATATGGCCTTTCAGATAAAGTGATACAGAGTTCTTGAAGGTTTTTTTCACTTTGTGAAAAAGGTAATCTTATTTTTTTTCAATTTTCCCTTTTGCACATTCCTTGGAGATATTTACTCAGACATCTGATGAAAATATGCCTTGAATTTTACAAGCAGCTGAATCTATAGATGCATTGTCAAAAGAACTAATAGGCCATAAATATTTTTAAATCTTGTCCCATCGCAACCCCAAGCTGCAGTGTTATATTGAAACGCATACATTCAACGTTCATTGAAATGTTTATTACTTACGCACTCTACCAATATGTCTGTTATGGTAGAAAACAAGTGCTGAAAGATAAGAAGTCCTTTCTGCAAAAGAAGGTGCTCGGATGGTCAGATAAGACCAAATTGAATGTTTTTAGCCTTCATGCAAAATGCTGTTTGCAACACTGACACTGCACATCAACCTGGCCATGACATCACCATGGTGAAACATGGTGGTGGCAGCCTCATGCTGTGGGGATGCTTTGGAGGAGTTGTTGAAATGCCTAGAAATAACTGTTAAAAGCTAAGAAATCCTTCAGATCCGAGGCAGAGAGTTCATCTTCCTGCAGGATTATGACCCCCAATGTACAGCCAGAGCTAGACTGAATACCAGAAAACTCCACTCTATTCAGATCTGTATTTTCCTAAAGTTTGGAACCCACAAATACTGTCCTTCCACTTGAAATGGTAAATGGGCTGGGTTTGCATAGCCCTTTTCAGACCACTTTACAGCAGAGCCTCATTCCCACAGTCAACTTGGCGTTAAGTGCCTTGGCCAGGGGCACCTCAATATGTGACAACAGGCTGTTTGGTTCTTGTAATACATAAAAACCCGATAGAAACATTTAAAATTGCCACCTGTTCTTGTTTGTAAGCTTTTGGAGGCAGTGGCCTTCTGGTTTTCTTCCTCTGGGTATTCCAATTTTCCTTCACAATCAAAAAACACTCATGTTTACTTAACTGGAGATACAAGTTACCATCAGTTAAGAGTGTGTAGATGGTATGTTTGTGTTTCCCATGTGATGGACTGTCAGGCTTTCTGGGGTGTCCCCACCTCTGGAAGGCTCCCAGAGATGTGCACCAGCCCCTTGTAAACCTGAACAGGATTAAACAGCTACAAAAGTGGAAGGATGGGGGCTGTTTAACTTGAAACCTTTTTAAAGAGTATATTAAATTCAGGGTGTTGCAAATTGACTAATTAGCTATTGGTATTAAGTACTCACCGGTGCTCAAACAACCAGTAAATCTTGTGTGCCTGAACAGAATTTGACATTTTTGACAGCGCAGTAAAAAAAAAGAAAATGATGTGACAAAAGGGTTGAAATCACTGTGGAAATTATGCTGCTGGTAGCCTGCAGCCTAACTCAGGCTGCTGCTGAGTGTGGGTGATGATTGTCAGGAAACTGCAAATAGTAGCTATACTACATGGTTTAAGATGTACAGTGCCAGTGGTAGTCAGATGTAGGGTATCTGAGGCTACAGCAAAGCATGGTATAGAACCAAAAACAAACAGTACTTATTACAAGTTACCTCTTAACCCCATTCACTCTGTGATCCCCACATTGCTTCTCTTTAATAGCTTTACACTTAAATCCCCAAAACAAATTCTGATAAGCACTTAAGAAGGTGAGCTGTTGTCTCTGTTGAGTTGTCTGAAGTTGTGAGTTGTGTGTTTCTGCATGCTTGTCTGTTTTCTGTCATTATGAGGACGAATTACAAATAGATACCAAGATTAAAGGATCTCCAGTAAACACAGTGACTCAATTACCATTCAAAGCAGTTGCAGTTATTGATATGGGCAATATGGTTGACTGCAGAAGCCACATTCAATCAGGGGCGCGGTACAAGCACTCAGAAACAAAGAAAATGTTACGACGCTTTTCTATTGCATTTCTAGTTCAAAGTGTGAAATACCTAGTAGTCAAAACAGACTACGACATTAGACTACAAGAGTAATCTGGTTTGAGACTCATTGAAACCTTCATTGTATTTATGAAAACATCATGTTTAATAATCAACGTCAATGTTTTAGATGGAGACAAGCATGAAAACTGCTATACCTGTTTAACCTGGACTTGGTTTTTCTACAGAGATTGAAGATTGTTTGATGCACCGTCTTGCTTTGTGAAACAGCTAATCCGCTTGTTAATAATCAGAAACTTCGTATCGAATGTTGACGGTGGGATTCCGTTAGGTTGTCATTCATGCAAGAACCCTCACTACCTCAGAGACCATAGTGTTTTTTTAAAGATAAATGGTGTACAGTTTATTTTGGCTTAAGAAGGGCATATTTGGATGTAATAGTTCAATTTAGGAAGACCTTCTGCCTTGTTCCAGTACCAAAGAAAACTTTGCTCCCAATGACTATAGACCTGTTCCGCTTACATCCCACATCATGAAGGTGCTAGAGAGACTCCTGCTGACCCACCTGACTAAACAAACAGGCAGCTATCAGGACCCCCTGCAGGTTGCATTATACACCTGCTTCAACAAACCCACTGTACTGGGAGAAGAAGTGAAGGTGGTGGAGGAGTATAAATACCTCGATGTGCATCTGGACCACAGACTAGACTGGAGACGGAACTGTGAAGCCGTCTACAAGAATGGAGAGAGCAGAATGTACTTCCTGAGGAAGCTTAGGTTCTTTAGGCTTTGAAGCAAAATGCTGCAGATCTTCTATAAGTCTGTTGTGGAGAATGTGATCTCCTCTGCCATCACCTGTTGGGGTAGCAGCATCAGAGCAACTGACTTAAAGAAGCTCAACTAGCCGATAAAGAAGGCCGGCTCTGTTCTAGGGACCCTCCTAGATAGGTATAGGTATTAAACTTTTTTTTAATTCTGTCCAGTCTTACTGAGGCATAGTGTCCTTTCTGATAGTCAGTTTGGTTCAAACATCAGGTGCTAGCAAATAATCATGTAGCTACTATTATTAGCAATCCGAATTTCCCCATTGTGGGAGAATAAAGGAATTTCTTATCTTATGTTATCTTACTCTGACCTAAAGCATAACACACGGTATAATTAGGCCAACAGTTTATTACTTTAAACATCAGCATTTCTAAATATGTTATAGTTGTTGGTCTGCTGTAAAAATACAGGAGAAAAAGTTAAAACAGAAGAGGTTCTCCATTTCAAGTCCTGTACAAAGGGACTGCTTTCAATTAGCAAATCTAAGTACAATATGCCAAAGAGCATTGTTACCATGCATCACCATAACAACCTGTTAACCACAAAAACGATCCTTTAAAAATGAACTCTGTTAAATTGCTTTGGCTCAGGTCAGACCAAAATAAATGGACTGTTCTCTGTTTATTAAGGCGGCGTCATGACGAAACTCTTCTGGTTCTCCAAAACAAAAGCTCCTCCTTCTTTGATTGTTTTGAACAACATCATCTCGCCTAAGTCATGTTTTCTATGTTTCCTCCTGCACATCTTGAATATCTTGTAACGTTTCAACTGGGGTAGACATTATTCTTAATTTTCACAATGATTTACAGAATGTGGATTTTGATTAGACAAGTCAGCATTGTTACACCAGCTGTACACAGACTACTTTATATTGCATCAAAGTGTCATGTCTGCAGTGTTATCCCATGAAAGGTTATAATAAAATATTTACAAAAATGTTAAGGGTGGTGCACTTAATGTGAGAGACTGTACATCTGTGTTTTGACATATGGCTTAATTTTAAAAGTGCTCTGACGTGTTTGGAGATGCCCGCTCCTGCTGCACTGACAGCCGGCCGGCTCGGCTCGGCTCGCCTCACCGGTTTTCAGCTGACCGAGCGGCCGAGACTCGCAATGCTGAGACAGAGCGGCATTCTCCCGGGACATTGCTTTCAAACTCCCGCTGGCTTTCCACAATCCGCAATGAGTTTCAGCCAGTCTAACGTTAAGATTTGGTTATTTTATTATTAGTAGTTGTCCTCTACAAATAAAGTGATTTACGTTGGTTCAGAAATTAGGGTTAGGGTTTAAGTTGTTAAACATATTACTAATAAATGAAACAAATGGTATTTGTCATTAATTAATTTTATTTGGTGATATATATTTATATCTATGAACATATAAATTACTATGAGCACTTCAAACAGCTGATTAGAGTAAAATTAAATGATAATAAAACAAGAACATTTTTAAACAAGAGCAGTCAGGTTTTATGTGCAGTCAGTGTGTATGTCATACCTTATGTTTATTTATTAATTCTGATTTCAATTACAGACATTAAAATCTTGCAGAAAGGCTGTTCATGGTTGAAGGTGAGGTTTCTCCACAGTAAAGCCTGGACTAGGTGTAGTGAGTCTACCTTGCTAAGAGCAATCTAGTGGAGTATCAGTTCAAGCCATCATTATGAGCCCTGGAGTAATGCTCAGAGTGTGAGTGAAAGCTCGACACCACTTATCTATTTTTAAGACTTTTGAGTGGAAGTAATAAAGGAAGAAGTTCTTAAATTGCCCTGCTGTGGTGACAGTCTTTTAGTAATGGTTTCTCGTTTCTCAACTGTTGCAGAAGCATTGCAGAAGACCCCAAAAGTTGGTAGTTGCTGTTTGAACTTCGAAACACCTTGAAATATCAAACGTAATGATCTAGTGATCTTTGAAAACTGAAAACAGATCTGAAAACAGGTCTAATGACCGGACGCGGTGTCTGCGGCCCTATGCAGATGGCGCGGTCAGGAGCGGTGAAATCCGTGTGGTTAGAGAGTGAGCGGAGCTTTGGCTTTCGCTGGAGTTAGAAAATCTGAACTTTTCTGTGAAAACGTGTGGCGGCAACCAATCAGGGACTGGTTGTGGTTATGACACACGGTGAAGAAGCACAGCGGAGATAAAGCTTTTTCAATCAAAATGGAAAAATGATTGAAGTAAGGAATGCTCTTTGGAGGTTTGTGGGTGGCAGTTTTAGTTTAGCCCTTAAAAGGACTCTTAAATCATTCATCATTCGTCCTCCTCTTATAGCTCCAGAACTGGACTGACCAGCCGCTGCTTCTGTGGGCGGGTCGAAATTTTGTAGTCAAAATTTCAGTCGCACCGTTAAACACAGTTTTACATTTGTGAAAACCCAGAAGGTTTTTTTGGCATTCCGACCATAGATGGAGACAAGCTGTTCCCAACAGGATTATTGTTCAGTCACGACAGATCATTTGAAATGCCTTTTCTGAATTTTGAACTCTTTATTGATGTGTTTTTGTGCTGTCTTGGTTTTATAACAGAACAAAATGCTTCCCAGCTTTATTCCCAGCTTCTATTTCAGCTCAACAAGACCTACTAAGGAGTGCCAGAAGGCCCACATAACATAACAGCAAAACTGTTTGTATTTGTAGTAAAAATCTAGTCTAAAACATACTCCACTAGGGATAGAGTTAAAGTAGTGAGTCGAGGATTGTTTTAGGTCTCCTCACTTCAGTGTTTTGCAGTTTTATTGATGCTTGAGTTATAAGTGCACTCAGGTTTCTAAAGTCTAGTAGAACCCTCAGGACTTTTAGTCATGGGGGCCTTTATTTTGCTCTGGGAACACCTAATCGGTTTTCACCCTCAGGGGGTGAAATTATAAGGAAGTTGTCATTTACAGGACAAAATACCTCCTTTATAGTTCTCTGTGGGCAGAACGGGGAATAGATTTTTTTAGTCACTCTCTAACAGAATGTTAATCAACTGGAAAAAAATTGCACTTTTTTTCAGAGGGAGGCCAGTTCCTATCTACTGGGTCATTATGATACTATGAAAAATTCTCTATGCCATATTTGCAACATTCATTTAAAGGCATAGGGTTATTTCTGGTTGAGAGCAAAACAATATGATTAAATACAATGTGACATACTTAACTTTAACTTCCATTATTAGGGCAAAACCAATTAGTAGGGGACAATTATGCCCTAATTTAGAGAAATAGGTCATGTAAGTGTCATCTCCTTGTTTGGCAAAACAGTCGACAAGATAACATTCAGTATAAGTGTTAATATTCTTTACGGAAGTGTGTACCTTTGATTCAGTAATGCAGTTATTTTATTATAATTGCTAATCTTTAGTTGCCACAGTGTTTTTCCATTGCCTGTCTCTTTCCTGAGGATACAAATAAATTTGTACTGATGTCCAAACTGATGGCCAAAAAATCCTCCTATTACTAAAAAAGTGTTTCAAAACAAACAGATCTGGTGCACACAACATTTTTGTGTTTTAAACAAGGATCTGGTCCAAATGTATTCAGCAGTGCTGTACATTTCTGGCCATTTTGCATTATATTTTCTTTAACTATCAGCTAGCAGCAGGGTAGGTTCCTATGGGTTCCTAATTATTTCTGCTGTAATTGTCAGCTTCAATCTGTGTTATCATTAGCCACGTTAGCCTCCATTAGCTTTACAGCTAAACAGAGAGGTAATGGAGTTGGGAATGAGGTTAGAGTATATTTTGTTATGCTGTCTTCACATTTAGAAGTCTACTTCTATTTTGTTAGTATTTGGTAAAATTGTCGGACAACTGTCTAAAACGGGTCAAATGTTTTAGGTTTCATTCCCCAAGCTTCTTGCAGTAGTTTCCTTGAATTTTGGCCCATTCATCCTTACAGAACTGGTGGATTTGGGTCAGATTTGTAGGCGTCTTTGCTCACACACAGCTTTTACATTTAAATTGGAGATTACAAAATGGGTAAAAAGCCAAATGGGTGAATACTTTTGTAAGGCTCTTACATAACTTTTTCCTCAAAATTTGCATCTATTTTATCTTGTGACGTTTATAATACTTCTAAGCAAGTCTACAACAAGTCGTAGGCATCGTTTAGATTCCAAAAATAAACTAACTAAAAGCACGCTCTAAATCACCCGTTTTGTCATGATAGTAGACGAGAACAGTACTGTTTTTGCCTACCCGCGGGACCCGGATGTAGCGCGGACGTCACGCGTGAACTGGTCTATATATTTTGTGAAGTGCACCAGTCTGCAGCCAAACACCCAGACATGATCCCACCCATCCCTAACCTCACACCTAGGTCTTATGTTTTCAGGCTTTCCCCACTTTCCTCAAAATAAGATGGTCTTTATGGCCAAACGCTTCAGTTTTAGTTTCATCAGACCACATGTCCACAAAAGGTAAATTCTTTCAGTGCATTTGCAAACTGTAGCCCTGCTTTTTATGTTGTATTTGGGATTAATGGCTTCTTTCTCTCTGAGTGGTCTTTCAGCCCATACCTGTTCAGGACTCGTTTCACTGTGGATGAGGGAACACTTAGCAGCTTCAGAAATCTGGTCTTTAAGTTTTATTTAATGTCCTTTTCATATGCCCATTGCTCCTATATTTACATAATTCCATTACATTCAAATAAACAGCTGCAGCTCTTACAAGATGGGTTATTTAGGCAGTTTTACATTTTCTTTGCAACTATTCAATGGAAAGGAGAAGGAATTCTTGCAATACATGTGAATGGAACATATTAAAAAAAAGATTTGCATTTTGTCAACTGAATCAGTTTTTCAGCTCCCTCATACTGTATTCGGCCTGCAGCATGTTCTAGTGTGAATCAACTCCTAGTTTGTAAGCCCAGACTTGTCAACACTGATAAAGAACAACCCCCTGGGTATAAAATTGTTATGTTCACTTTTAACGCCAGGCTGCGTGGTTATTACTCGAAAGATGTGTCCCTATTCTCCAGACCAGTCTTTTGTTTTTGCTCAGGAAGAGCAGAGCTACCACTTAGGAGACTGAACCACTGCCCTTTCTATGAAACAAGTAAATTCACTGCAGCATCTCTGCAGGAGTTGTTCTCAGCACCGTTGTTACTCACTTTTAAGCCAGTGCTTCTGGTTCGGATTTACTATTATAAATACATTTAGAAAAAAACACAAAACACGTTTTTCTTCTGGTTATGAACATGTGAATCTTGGAGAATAGTCTTAATGCATTGTTGTTGTTCATGCGTTTTAGTGCATTCTGTGAACGTTTTATCACCGGCTCTGTGTTTCAGACAGGAAAACCACCTGTGGAGGATCTGTTCTCCGATCTGTGTGATGGACGACGCCTGCTCGAGCTCCTGGAGGGACTCATAGGACATGAGCTGGTCGGGACACACACACACACACACACACACACACACACACACACACACACACACACACACACACACACACACACACACACACACACACACACACACACACACACACACGCACACACACACGCACACACACACACACACACACACACACACACACACGCACACACACATCCATGTTTATTGTACATAGTGAGGACCATGCCTTTACTTCTATAGACTTCCATTCGTTTTCAAGCCTTTCTATGGCCTAACCCTAACCCTAACCTAAATGTAATCGATATCGTAGTGAAAAAAAGCGAGGACCACAAAAATGTCCTCACATTACATCCAAGTCCTCTCTTTACTAGTAAAATGCTCAAAAAATGGTCTTGCTCTGCTGGAAATACAAATACAAGTACACACAGACGCACACACATCAGGTCAGTACATCTGGGTACCACAGCTCTGAGGCTAAAACTACACTTGAAGGAGACTTTTGGTAAATGCCAAATTTTGAAGTATTTGCTAATCTAACTGCAACAAATAAGCTATGAAAAAGAACAATTTATCATTTTCTTTCAGCAAAAACCATGTTTATATTAGAAAACATTTAGACATTGAGAGTGAGTCCATTTAGCCTTCTCCACATAAACAGCCAGGCAGCCCTGGGGTTTGAATTTACTGACTCTGGGTCTGACCAGCTGCTAATTTGTTCTGGGACAAAGGCAGTTTGTATTTTGTGCAATATGAGGTTATTGTTAGTTGCTGGAAAAGTACTCCTGTGTTGCATCTGAAATGTGTTGCATCTATTTGTGGAAGAAGTAGTTAGATGTCCAACAACAGCCAAGATAACAATATAAAAGATGAAATCAATTTGTAGCAAACTGGAACTAAACTGCAGAAGTGTTTTTGCCTCCTTAGAGATCCCTTCTGTATTCTACTTTTTTGTAAAACCTAAGTTTCAGAACACAAAATTTGAGTTTGATATATTCAGGGAAGAAGGCTATCCTAGACGCTATCTCTATGGGAAAAAAAGTTAATTCATATATTAACTGTTATTATCCACATGTTCAGCGGAGCGTTGCGTAGTACAGCTCGATGGGGGCTGTTCACCAAGCTAATAGCAGCTAGCGTTAGCTTATGTTGTCCGTGTCGTACTGTTTAGCATTGTCTGAATTCAGCGTAATTTTGACAAACACTAACCTGCGCTGGCAAGAAACACCATGTTTAAGAAAGTCCTGTTTCACTCTCCATATTAAACCATGACCAAGGGTTAATTTGTCGACATAAGGCATTGCTTAAGTTGAACCTGTCTGACTACACGAAGTAGGCAAGATCTCAAAAAGTAACACATCATCCCTCAATCTGAATAATTTAAAAAACAGTTTAACAACAACATAACTGATTAGGAAATCTGGTGGACCACAGTGGAAGGCATTATCTGCAAATGTTAAAACCATTAGGCAATATTCCCAGGACTGACTGGCCTACCAAAATTACTCCAGGAGTACATCAAATCCATCCTGGAGATCATAAAAGAACCCAGAACAACATCTAAACTTCTGTAAACTTTATTAGCCTCAGTCAAGTCCGGTGTTTGTGCTTCAACAGTAAGAGAGATTGGGCAAACATGGTGTTCATGGGTGAATTCCAAGGCCAAAACCTCTGCTAACCTAAAGCAAAATAAAGGACCATTCCACATTTGTCAAAAAACCTCTTGACAATCCCCAAGACCTTTGGGAATATTCTATGTTCGGAGGGGGCAGAATAGTGGCATTTGGGAAGGAGTGTGCCCTGTTATGTCTGGTCTAAAACAGCCAAAGCCTATAACACCATAGTTAAACATGGCTGTGGTAGTGTGGTGGTATGGGTCTGTTTTCTCCTTCAGCATGTGAAGGACTTGCCAGAATTCTGCTCTCAAGCTGAACATCTTTGTGACTTTAAACTCAAGCACATGTGGCTTACCCAGCAGGACAAATAAACATAAAACACACTAGAAATCCCACCTCTGAGTAGCTCAGAAAACAAGAAGAAAGTCAAGATCAAAAATCTAATGAGGCGGTCAGGCGCAAACCATTGTGCAAAGAAGAGTGGGCCAAACATCCTCCACATCTGCCAGCATCCATTAATGGAGCATTAATGGTTGCTGGCAGATGTTGCCACCCAACTTGTAATGCACCTCAGGAGTCACTTACATTTTTAACCAGGTTGGTTTGGATAGATCGCTTCCTTTCATAAATTCAATCATTTGACAACAGATTTTTATGTTTACTCAGGTTATCTATGATATAAAAACAAGCTTGACCTGGAACATGAATCCTGAAATGGCTGAAATAGCAGCGGTCGACTGGCTGCGTTCCTTGGCAACGCAAGGCCTCAGTCAATCGTTCCCCCAAAATGTTTAAGTGTATGTGATGGACGGTTGTACTGGAACTGAATTTTCGATTGCAATGCAAATTGTAGTTGACAATAAAATTGATTGATTGATTGATTGGTTGAAAGTGTGGCAAAAAGGCAAAAAAGAGAAGAACTCTGTTAGGGGACAATACTTTTGCACAGCTCTGTTGTTGAACTATGACCTTTTTCAGACCATTAGCTTATCTTGACCAGTGTGGCCTGGCATTTGTGTTCAGCTGTCTGCTCTCAAACTCACTGCTAGGACTTCATTGTTCTCCTTCTCTTGTTTTCTCCTCTTTATCAACCATGCCGCTGCCACTTCCTTTACCTTCCCTTTAGACAAAAAAGCCAATTGATTTGCAATTGTAAAGACATCCACACACACATGCAAACACACATATATTGTAATTTGGCTTTTTGCAGCACTTATGGATGCACTGAGCACTTATTTCTCTTTAACATCCTCTGCCTGCTTCCTGTGTGCGTGTAGGTGAGACTGGAGAAAGGGACCACCCGTGTTCACTCACTTAACAATGTCAACCGTGCCCTGCAGATCCTGCAGAAGAACAATGTGAGTATACACACAACCCCTAGACTCATTATGGTCTTCATAGATTTCCCCTATAGTAATGACTGCCTTGTATCTGCTGTGTCTAACATCTCCTATAGTTACAGATTAGGATCTTTATCAAGAAGCTCATAGTAGGAATTAAACATTGATATTTTTCCTAGAAAATGAGTGACGCAGTAACATTATGATGTCATTAGCCACTCTTTTGATCAAGTATGTAAAGCAAAAACAAACAAAAGTTTAAGCTCTGAGCCCTTCAAATAGACACTGTGTGAAAGCTGTAAAGCCTGGTTTATGCTTGATGCATCCGCGAGGTCCGCGCCGCCATTTTTGGGCCGTGGAAGCCATTTTGGCTACCACGCCCTTCTGCATGGCCAAAAGTTTTCAAACTACACAGACAGTCCTGCGTGGAAAAACATGCCGAACAAGCAACCGCTTCTCGGGGCGGACGTTTGTAAATATAGACATCTTTACGATTCGGCCCAAAAAGATTAAGATTAAAATTTCTTAAAATTAAGAAATCCTGGACAGAAATGCCTGGCACTCTTGGAAGAAAGTAAGAGACTTAAATGTTGGAAACAATTGTGTTTTCTACTTCTACGTGTAGTGGGGTGTAGTACGCTTGGCGAAGGAGCGCAACACTGCCCCCTAGAGTCTATGAGAATAGTGCTACTTCAAAGGAAGAGCTGCACGGAGCATAACTGCTGCAGATGATGAAAGTATGTGCGTCAAGCATAAAGCAAACAACTCCTATCAAGCACATTCCTGATCCTTGTGGTGACCATACATGTAAGTTTTAGGGTGGCTTTTCTTTGGAGATAGGATAGAGATTTGGGTGTGCACCGCATCTGAATTAAAGTGATTTGAAAGAAACCCAGAAATCAGACCTCAACGGGAGGCACATCGGGTGAACATAGACAAAGAATAGGTTTGCATGTGTGGAATTGTATATGTGGATGAGTTTAAAGATGACTTTCTCAATATTTGACTGGGCAGAAAGTAAAGTGCATGGTGTTATTATACTGTGTGTAAAAAGAAATCCTAAAAACCTTAACAGTAATTGTGTGAAAGCCTTTAAAGGTATCCAAAGGCCAAGTCAGTCAGTTAAAACTCCGCTTTCTCTGACCTTTTCCAATGTGAAATGGCTTTTAACATTGGAAGTGTGGCTGGGGAATTGAGCAGAGAAGAAAACTGTTTTCTCACTTGTTTTTGCTGAAGTTACTGGTTCTGTCTGTGGGTTAAGGTTTTAGCTTTTATGTATGTAAAAATAACAAACACTGTGGTGGTACAGTATTGCTGCTGTAGAGATACTATGAATCTGTCGCTGTGTGAAATTAGACCATTCTATCATTAAATAACAAATCATGTTTATTTAAATATATTTGTAAATCCCTTTTATTTGGATGACTAGAATTTTTGTTTTAACCTTCCTGGGGAACAATTACCATCACATGTTTAAAGTTGAACTTATTTACCTTTCAGTCTGAGATTACACATTATCTGAAGAGTAGAAACCCACCGTTAGTGCTACCGATGATTACAATGTGTAAATGTGTTATTAAATTAATATACATGTTGATGCAATTTTAATGACTAGTAATAAACCACAATAAGATCAAACATACTGGACGAACTGAGAGCTAACAGCCTATGATAATGTTCAAATAAATGATTATAAACCTGAAATAAAAAAGGAATTGTCAGAACTGTTATGAAACTGATAAAGCTCAAAGGGTTATACAGACTTAATCAGACCTTCCTGAAGCGTTGTTTGAAAAGATCTATGCTTAATCTGTTAACTAGTTGATGTAAAGATAAAAAAAATCCCTAAATAACGGGTTAGGGATTTGAAGTTCTGTCTTCCTCATCCAGATTTATCCAGTTCTAGCAGAATAACCCTCGTTTAAGTATCAGTATAAATGAAGTGGGTTACTTGCTGAAGTAAGTTACAGAGGGTTCTCCAGTGACAACAATGAGAGCAGACAGTCCCTCAGGAATTTCACAGAAAAGTCTATTCTCAGGATTGTTTGCAGGCTAACAAACAGGCAATGTTGATAAAGACAAAAAGAAGTTTAAAAAAAAAAACCACCCCAGCAAGGAGGAGACAGGAGCAGCAATTGATGCATAGGACCTTTTCCTCACAACCCTCCAGCAAATCCTTCAAGGCTCCTAACCCATCAGAGCGACACTTCAAATCCATCCCTGTAACTATATAAACACTGCAAGCATTACATTAATAAATTACGTATTTAAAAGTTTACCACGGTGATTATTAATAAGTAATCGGAATGATTCAGACTGTCTAAGTTTCTCAGCCAAGAAGAGGCTGCTTCTGTCTGTTTACAGCAACAGAGAAAGTTAAAACGTCACATCCTAAGTAACACATATGCTGCGTGACTGAGCTGCACATTTTGATGTTTTTTTTTGTTTGTTTGGATTTTTTCCAAGGTTGTTGAAGGAAAACTGAACCATTAACCAGACTAAAGGTTATGTAATGTAATATTGGTGATCCAGTGCTAATGCCTAGCACTCTTTATAAGTTCTGAGTGATTTGATCGTCCATGACGGCACACACCACGTTCTTTTATGGAGTCAGAGGGGAAAAAAAATTAGAGGAGGAGGTAAGTAAAGCAGTTGTTGTGTTGGAAAACAAAGCAATCATGAGATTCTTGTGTCTCTACTCCCTCTCTGCAGGTTGATTTGGTGAACATTGGAGCGGCAGACATCGTTGATGGGAATCACAAACTGATTCTCGGGCTCATCTGGAGCATTATTCTCCACTGGCAGGTGTGTTTGTGGATGCACGTGTGTATGGGGGGGGGGGGCCGTTTTCAGTGAACGTTTGGCTGCAAAGAATTTTCAGAGAAATTTTCACACAATAAAAAAAAAGTAGGCTTTTTATATCTAATGCTAAAAAAAACAAAGTAGCTCAGTCGTCAGAAGTGCTCACATTTGTTTCACATTATGCTAAACAAATGCTACCCATCCCTTTTTGATGGATGTCAGGATCACTTTGCCTTTCATACCTGAACTGGGTGCTTTAGATGTTGTACCTGCCAGTCAGTAGTCATGCTGCAAGAAACTCAAAGCAGTCAAGCTGTTGCAAAGGAGAAAAAGGAAAACATTCTCCCTACAGACAGAAGATGCATACTGATGCCATAAGGCAAAAATATTATAAATACAGGCTCCAATATATACATACACCAAGTCCAGTTCTTTGAGTTGATGACATTTAGGAAGTTGCCCCCAGACCGATCTATTTTTGTCACCATCTCTGTATTTTACGACTCTTCTTAGCACATATGGTGAAAAGTGCCAACGTTTGAATCATATGACCCGAATTGACCCCCCCCCTCCCCCCCGAATGAAAGAAAGGAAGTAATAAAGTTCAGGGACAGATTCTGGAACAGCAGTGTCAATGTCTGCAGGGAAGCTAGTTTAACATCGGTTTGGGCTGAAATGGTACTAATCAAGAAAGAGGTGCTGCTCAAGAAAAGTGAAGCTGCACTGAAATTTGCAGCAACACACAAAGGCAGGGCTAAAGCCTTCTGGAGAACTGGAGCTGTTTGGCCCCAATGACGGGAAGTATGTTTACGGATGTCCGCTTATTCCCTTTAAACTCAAAAGTACAGTACCCCCAGTCAAGCATGGTGGTAGCAGAATCAGGCTGAGGGTCTGTTTCAGGGCCAGTACTACTGCTACATGGCACAAACTGGAGGGAATACTGAAAGATGATTGGGACTACCTCCAAATTCTTCACCTTTACTTCAGATCAACAGCTAAATTGTTACAACTGGGACACAGTTAGATGATCCAACAGGACAACGAACCCAAACATAAATTAGAACGGGTTTCAGAATAGTTTAAGCAGAATGGTGCTAACTGAATGGTCCGGACCTCAACCCGGGTGAAGATCTATGCACTAGTTTTAAAAGCCAGGAAATAAACGTTTAAAATAAAAAGTGTGATCGAATATCCAGCCAGAATTAAGCCGTGACTCAAAGTGTGTTTTTTTTCAGCAGTGTGTGAAGGACTTTTTGTCCTGATATGTATGGAATGTATATGTGCCTGTATGTACTGTTGACCTAATGTGGGATTCATACCTCTGTCTTGTTGTGGACCATGAATATCTGGAGTGACTGTTTGCATTTTTACTCCGTTTAGCATACATGGACAGTAAAAAGCGGCTCACTAGTCAACGGCAAGGGTTGACATTTATTTTTCAACTCTGATAATTTAACATACTTGTCAGCACTTTGAATCGTCTTGTTAAAGAAAAGTGCTTTATAAATAAACTGGCCTTTCCTTGTGTTGTGCCATTACGCATGTTTTAAGTTATGTAATGTTTAATAAATAACTCTCGGCCTGTTAGGTATTGTCCGGCGAATATCAGTCCAAATAGCTGATATTAGGACAATAGTTGAAAGGATGATGGCATGCTTCTAACAGCAAACTCTGCACACATATAGAGTAAATGAGTGACAACTTCTCTTCATGTTCAAGAATTTATTAACAGAAATAAAATGAACATCCATGGAATACCACTATAGAATGTCGTTTAGCTAGAAGCTAGAGGGCGTTGTAGTGGAATATCGGTCATGTGGCCATTAGCTTGATGGTTTATTCGTAAAGTTACACAAAACACCCTTAAATCTTCATTAATGTTCCCTATTAATGCTGTATTAACGCTCATAGCACTATCGGACGATGGTGGAGCGAAACAAAAACAAGCATTATGTTTAAACAAGCCAAAGTTATGTTTAACTTGGGTAGTGGGAGTTATTAACGGAAGCTAATAGCTGCTAATGCTAGTGGACCTTCTGAGATTATTTTAGGCTTTTAGGCTATATTTTATAGCAATGAGCGGACCGGAAAACACAAACATTAATTTCCAATCAGTGTATAATACCCTTATTGAAATAAAATTTGTTATAATCGTAAAACACACCCAACACATCAGCGTAGCTTTGTTTCAAAGGTCATTAACGGGTAGCTGAGCCAAACACAGTAAAACATTGAAAGTAAACCATTTTAACTTTCTCTGCCGAACCTCTGTTTCTGTGTCCGTTCGGTTGACTTTGGGCCATCCAGTTGGAATGAAGTTCTAGTTGGTAGCGAAGGAGCAGCTCTTAGGGTAAAAGCCCTCGTTTGGGAACCGGACCTGGATGAGCTTTACACGGGCACTGGTGGTCTGCGCTCGGCCTGTCGAGTGTGGGGATCTCTGCACGGCCTTCCTAGCGCAGCTGTTTTCGGTGCTGGAGAGGCTGCAGCATACTTAGCTTGGTCTAGCTGCAGGAAACCATTTCATGCAGCTTTCCTGCAAAAGCTGAGAAAAGCCCCAAAAGCGGGTTTCTGTCGAGGCTGGTTCCTTTCCCCGGCATCTGATTCCGCAGAAAACCGACTGCAGCTACTTAGCTCCGTTTCCAGCTTGAGCACATGTGGTGGGTCTCCGAGCTCCATTCGGGTCTACCGAAGAGGAAGATGACAGCGTCTCCCCCTGTGCTGCTCCAAGCACAGTCCTGGGAGCCTAGGCCTTATAGTTTCAGCAGACACCCTGCTATGAGGGGCAGTGCATTGGTGCCTGTAGCTTATAGCATTAAACGCTTAATTTTATTCCACTTGGCTGAGAGCACAACACTTGCCTTGTGAACCATCAAGTAATGTAGATGCTTTGGGAAGGCTGATAAGGGGTGTGGAATCTTGAAACGTCTACTCTCTCATATTATTTCAAGACCTTAATAACTTTAATATTCTTTTAACACTTTTTCATGTCAGATAACTGACAATTTGTCAGACTTGGAGCATTTTGATAGAGGGACTCCCAGCAGAGTCTGTCTTATATTCTCCTGAGACCTCATCCATTTATCACCACCCTCTGTAGACATTGTGTTGATGTGCATTTCTTTCCCACTGTTTATTTTTTATTAATTTTTTTTTTTTACAAATTGTTTTATTTTAGATTCTTTTTGTCAGGTAATCCACAATGGATTTACTTTGCCTGAGGCATTCATTTGCGGTTCATCACCAGGAGCCATTGTCTTGCATCTTTTCTGTTTCATCATGGATTGTGGTTCTGAATGCTTTGCCTCGATCCAAATGCTCAGTGTACTGCACCAATTTGAGTGTCAGTTCACTGCATTGCTTTTATCACATTATAATGAGACTGTGATATTATGTCTCTGTTTCCATTGCCTAAGATCAGTGAAGTGGTGTCATGATCAGTTTTTAACCATGCAGACCAGTTGATTGGTCATTGTTCCTCTCTAGAACTTGTGTTCAGTTAGTGCTGTGCTAAACTGTACACATCATTTAATCTTTCCGTTTAGTCACATTGCAACCATGGACCTGAATGTGTTTTATTAGGATATTATGGTCTGGACCAAAAGAAAGTGATGCATACCTGTAGCAGAAGGTAAATCATGCATGTTTTTCAACACTTTTTTCACAAACAATTAATAAATGTTTATTTTTTTGTTTAAATTGAGACTTTTGCAACATTTATTATCATTGCGTCCCTTTTATCATGTAAATGGGGGAAGAAAAAGTAATGTCAGCACATAACAGGGATTGGTTAGACCAGGGGTTCCCAAACTTTTTCAGCTGCGCACCCCCTTCAGTGTCCCAACCGGCCAACCCCCACCACAAAAAAAGAAAAAATTCTGTTGCAGTTACATCAATTCAACCATCTTAACAAAATTTGTGGGAATAAAATTAGAACATAATTTGAATTAAACTGCAATAAAGTTGCAACATCCACAACAGAATCCTGAGGCTTTTGCAGGTGCATCAGTGGCTCAGCCTGGAGCGAGAGAAAGAAAGAGACGCTCAGATCGGCCACACCTCCACAACCTGAAACGTCTCTAAAGCAAAGGATAAAACTGATGATCTACCTGTTGTTCTCACTTTTTTTGTGCACCAGCTTCTTAATCTGAGTCACAATTTACAAACACGAAGAACTTTGATTTGTGTCAGTTGTGTCAGATGACGCGCGCTCGAGAGAGAGAGAGAGAGAGAGAGAGAGAGAACTGCAGACCAGAGTAACAATAACAGAGCGCTCCATAAATATGTTATTAATCAGAGAAAAAAACTTTTACAGCGGCTACATTTAGCAGGTAAACACGCCCAGGGCAACACACCTCAGCTCCCCTCAGCCCCACCCTCGGTTTGTCCCTGTCTGAATATGCGCTAAAACCGCATCTGTAAAATGAACTGCGCCTGTCTGACTCTCAGTGAAACGTATTGCAGCTCTGTGCGTGAAGAGTCAATAAATCGCGGAGGCTGCAGCGGGGGGTGGGCGAGCCATGCGCGTCAGTGCTGGTAGAGGTTCAGAGTCACCCCAACAGGAGCAGCGCTGGTTGGAGGCGCTGGGCGATCGAAAGACAGACTGGTCGCTCAATTTAAGCTTGTAAAAACTTTTGGCCCGAATTCAATTGTCCCTCTATTGACGTACACGACGTGAAGCGAGGAAAGAGTTGGAGAGACATTTGTCAATGGTTTGCAATTCACTCACCTGTTGCCTCCGATTCCCTGGTTTCAGCCAACTGAGCATATTTGCGAGAATGAATGAAGTAGAGGGCACAAGCTGCTTCTTCTACGCATTGAAGCACAATGCGTAGAAGAAGATAAATTCATATTACGATGAAGTGTAGAACAACACTTTTTAAAATAAACAGATTTTCATGTCAATAAATTTTATTTATTTATTAAATTTGCTGTTTTGATTTTTGTTTCCACAAAGGAAATGATTATTTACACGTCTTTATGGTGTGGGGGAAAAAACACTGTCAAACCGCCATTACAGATTTCAGCTCGCGCACCCCCTAGTGGCAGCTCGCGCACAATCCCTGGGTTAGACTAATGTCAAAATAATTGCCATTGCCCTTAAAAACCTGTATCGGTCGTGCTCTAATTGATGGAAGAGTGCAAGAAGTATATAGTTGTTGAAAGAAATCCAAGCTCTGGAGGCAGGTGCTCTGGTCACATGAGACCGAAATGAAACTCTTTGACCTCCAAACAAAACCCTGTGCGTGTTTGGTAGAAAGCGAATCCCTTGGATGTGGTGTTGGCAGCATCATGCTGTGGGGAGGCTTTTCATCAGCAGTGACAGGGAATGTGGTCAAGAGTAAACTGGAAGATGGGGAGACCTGAATAGAGGGGGAAAATGGAAGAACATCTGCTAGTCTGCTAGCAGATGTTCTTCCACTTTCACTTTTTTCATGTCATTTATTTTAGGATATGATTCAATCAACCCGTTTATAGAGTAGCCCCAGTTGGAAGTCTGGTACTGTGATAATCTCTGCTTCTCATTTTAGTGGTAGACATTGGTCAGTTCTCAGTTTGACCAGCAATGGAACAGTGTTGCTGATTGATGCCCACATTGACAGTCTTCTTTTCCTGTATTGATGAGGACCCGCCCTGGGTGGGCCTCTTCTCATTTTCTATCCCATCCTATTTATGGCTGGGTACACAAAGATTGGTCAATAACTTTTT
The DNA here is from genome assembly GCA_037039145.1 of Fundulus diaphanus. Lineage (NCBI taxonomy): Eukaryota > Metazoa > Chordata > Actinopteri > Cyprinodontiformes > Fundulidae > Fundulus > Fundulus diaphanus. The sequence goes on from CM073139.1 coordinate 3,200,998, forward strand.
ATTTATACTCTTGGCCTCTTCTCCTGCATGCCTTCTTCTAGACCTATAGCTATGGCTCTTTGTCAGCTGTATCTAGGAGGAAGTTGTTAATGAATCACCTCTTTAGTTCCTATACCTGGGTCAATGCAAAGTGAGGGAAATTGTCAATCAAGGGAGTTGTCACAGCTTTGAATGCTATTTTTTTTAAAATGATGTATTAACGGTGTTGATGTTTTTCTTCTTTTGTAAATGCAGATTTATTTCAGCCACTGTGTCAGGGTGGCATTCTTTGTTTTGCATCATGCAGTCTCTGTCAAAGCTCCCATCTAATTATAGCAGAAATGCATGCAGTGACCCACTCCCAAATGAGTCTCTTTAAACTCAACCAGCCACAATCTTTGAGAAAACAGTAACAACAATACATGCCTGGGTGTTTATTCCCTTCACCAAGAATTTACCACAAGAGAAATTATTTCAAACCGGCTAGTATGGTATCATATACAAATTAATATATTGTGTTACACACTGTATGTTTTTCAAAATTTATCTTGCTTTTTCTCTTTCATGTACATTTCTGCTAACTATGTTTGAACAGTGCAATGGGGTGGAATGTATAATTTTGGAAATAATGGTTTTAAAAATGTTTTTTTGGAATGGTGGCAGTCAGGTTTTCACAGACTTTCCACTTATAATGACTTGAAGAAATTGACACATTCCTGGAGGAACTATTATTATACTGTTCATGCTATTAATCACAGGTATGATAGCAACATGCTGAGGTGCAGACCTACCAAAAACAACTGGAGACACACTTTAATACTGTATGGATAAATGGGCTGTGTGGATAAAAACTAGGTTGCAGATAATTGTGGATGTAGAGTCCAGACTAATATCAAATCCCTGAGGGGTTCTACAAGGGTCAGTTCTTAGCTCATTTTCTTCCTAAATACAGCTTTAGCAAATTATTTTTCTCCGTAAATATATTTCTAATGAGGCTATTGTTGTGAATGACAATGGGAATAGGTAATTAATATGCTTTCTGAAATGGGAAAGGATTTTAGGTAATGACATCTTTGAAACATGTCCTACATGGAGAATCTAGTTACGTGCATTGCTGAGGTTTAAGTCAAACTGTATAGAGCTTCTCACATGTTACTCCTCACAAATATCACTGCAGATAGAGTAGCAAGTCTTTTGAGCGATGTCTAAGTTTTGGTTTGCAAAATAGCTTAAAGTGGATGGGCAGTATCTGTGAAGATCATTTTTTCACACTTTTGCTGCAGGTTGTGGGATGGACTTTGACTGTGCCGTTTTAACTCATGTGTATGCCATAAAGATTGCCTAATATTTAGCTCTGTCCTTCGCCCCAATAACTTTGACCAGCTTCCTTTTGCTCCAGCTGAAGAAAGGCCTTCCCACAGCATGATGCTGCCACCATCATGTTTAATTGTGATCTTCATGTTGTGCATTATTGGCTCAGTGCCTTCACAGGCCCGTTGTATTTACATTGAAATTCAACTGCACACGTTTTACGTTTTAGCTCACGTCAGTTGATTTCACTAGATTGTACTTAGGGTTAGAAAGCTTATGCAAGGCTAAACCTAAAACATTGTATTTTTTCCTACAGAGGATATTTACAATTTTTTTTATCCTGGCAAACAATCTACGGATGATAATGCACGACGACAGGAAAGTTAATATGGAAAAGAAATAAAGTGAAACAGATGAACACTGGGACCACAATTTCTTTCTTTTTGTGTTGGTGGTTGAATTTGTACATTTTAGTTAGAAGAAAGCTTCAGATACCATCTGCAAAGGTGTTATCCAAGTGGGCAGTAAAGGGAAAAACACAATTCTGTTTCTACATGAGTTCAGACAAGTGCTGCAAAACTGTCATTCACACCTTCCACAAATCCTCCCTGCGGGGATGAAAACGTATGCAAACACAGCCTGCAGCATGGATTTATGCTTATAGAAGTGTCCTTTAGCTTTGTACTTTAACTAAGCGTGTGCTGCTTTGTAGAGATTTGAGTTTGGGAATATGCAAACTGTCCTGCAGACGGGCCTCGTCCAGACTCCTTGGAAGCTGTCGGTCTTAATTTAAGGGACGATGAGATTAGGTACTGTTGTCCTAGAATAGATCTGTCAAACAGGAGCCTTCTTTTAAAAAAAACTGGCTTATAAGGTTTTCCCAATAAATCGCCGCACGCACGTTTAGTTTCTTTGTGCAGATGCTAGAACGGGTAAATTAGATTTTTGAAAGTTTTCATTCCGAACTTCTAAAATAATATTGTGCATAACAAATGATTTCAATCTGTTTGCAGGATGACTCCCTCCCAGCCAAAACATCTGAAAATCCAAACAGGAGTTTGTTTCTTTTTAAAAACAACAACAACAAATGAATCTCCTAGCATTTTCATTCTGCAATATGCCAGACTAGTTGTTTGCAGTCAGTCTGACTTGGGCCAAGACCAAAGGAGACCTCTGCCATTACCAAACAACTCGATTCTCAGCGCCGTCATGATGTTTGAAGACTGTTTTATGAAACGATTAACAGCATAAATGATATTTTAGAGCCAAGAAACCTAAAAATCTTAAAAGCATGAATCAGATTACTGTTACCAACTATTTCCATATTTAGTCTGCATGACAGTTCTCACGGTGGTTCGCTGGAGTCCCAGAGCCTTAGAGGGGCTCTGTAGCCTTTTTCTCGACTGATAGACGTCAAAGACTTTGTTTCTCATCTTTTTTGTATTTCTTAGGATCAGAGCATGATGTGTTGCTTGTCAAGATCTTTAAGCCTACTTCATGTTGTCAGTCAGGTTCTGTTTATCTGGATCCCATAGGTCAGACAGTAATCAGTCTTAGGTGTGACTAATACGTGTGGGGGTATAGTTTCATTATAAAAGTTAAATGTTATAAAACCAATAATATTATAGTTATGTTGTTGAATTGTTTATTTTTTTATGAAGTACAGATTTTTCTGTTAGTATTGCATATTCTTTTCTCAGTACCTGTTGCACACAGGACAAATATTAATGATGCACTGCCTCCTACCTCCACTTCCTGTGTAATCGGGAATTGGCTTACAAATTTAAGAAAATGCCCTATTAAACGGTGGCAACCATTTAAAGGTTTATGAAATTGTGTTCGTTTGGGCTTGGTTCTTCTTGGTCAAGCTTCTGCGTCCAGGACTGACTCATCTTGATTAGAGATCAACCGATACATGTTTTTTAAGGTCCATACCGATTATTTTGACATCAGTAACACCAATATGTGCTGTCGATTTGTTTTCGGCCAATTCTTGAGGACGATGTTCCTTTCTTCTCCCATTTACATAATAAAATGACACAATGATAAATGTTACACAGGTCTCAATTTAAACAAACAGCAACATTTATTAACAAAACATATTAACAAGGTATAACAATGTAGAACATTTAAATAGAACTTAACAACTTAAATGTTTGTGCACTTGTAGCAGCATGAGGCCTTTGTAATGCCTCAGAACTTTGTGAACAGTATAACAAAAATGAACCGTAGTCTTTTCTTTTTTACACCAGGCCATTGTAGTCCAGCTGACCTGAGAAAATGTGTAAACAGTAATACAACAAAAAAGAAAATGTCAAAAAGAAGATGTGAACATCTGAACCTGAGGGTTCTTTGCCCCTACCAACCCCTCTCTAAAGGTTCTTAGTAGTCCCAGTTTAAGAACAGCAGGTTGTAATGCAGGAAACAGAGACACTTTTCTCCTGTGAGCCTTTTTCCTTCTTTTATCATAAATCTGGCCAATCTGACTGAATACTCTCACCGGGAACAGAGGAGGGAGGTGGAGAGAGGACCTTTCTGCCAGTGGTGCCAGACGGTGCAGGCGGGATGCATTTTGTTTCCACCATTGCAGTGGCTCACCAGTCTGTCTGTCAATCAACGGCACCCGGTCCAGTTGCTGAGAGATCTGCTGCTCCTCATCAATCGCTTCAGAGGTTTGACCATGAGCCCCTGAAAGGTTTGCATACATTTGTTGGAGCAGGCCAGCTGCACCAGGTTCCTCCTCTTCTTCCTCCACCCTTACATGTTTTGGATCTGGGCCTTCATCTTCCAAGGCGGCCCTTTTCTCTGCCTCTTCTTTTATCCACTCTTTGGCATTGCTCAGTGTGCCCAGCGCTCAGGCTTGACCCCTGTACCGAGGAGCCAGCAGTGTCGCTAGCCCCAAGCATTTAGTCTTTTCAGCCTTTTCAAATCTTGTCTGTAAGCTTTTCAGCAGGGCATCCTGCACAGATTTGATCCCCTTCATTTTGGGACGCGCTGCCTCAGCACAGCAATGCTTGGGAGGATGCAGGAGATGGAGGCATCTGGCTTGCTCGTCTCCATTGTCATCTGTGCAAGTGGGCCCAGTGTAGCAATCAGATTGGAAACGAGAGCCCAGTGTTCAACGGATAGCGTTGAAATCTTCCCATGGTCACCTGCATACACATTTAAAGTACGTTTCTGCTCCAGCATCCTCTCCAACATATGTAGAGTTGAGCCTGGAAGACTGGGGAGGTCAAGATCTTTCAGAATCATGCTCAGGTGTTGTTTGGCCAGGACAGAGTGGTTGAAGTGGCAAGCAGGTGACTTTAACTGTGCTACAAAGTCCACCACCGCTCGACCAACAATAATACGCCGATTTCCTTGGCGGAACCAGAGAGAAAGTAAAAAAAAAAAACACGCCGCTCTGATAAGGCCTCGGCCCGTTGTCAGAGTGAAACAGACACATCGCTTTTACCCCCTCACAGTGTGAGAGGCAGACTTTCAAAGCCCAGATACAGCTAAGTTAGACAGTTAAAATTCATAAAAATGTGAAAACGTACCCTTGTTGCTGTTGTCACTCACTTTCTGCCAGGGTGGGTGCAGCAATGCATGCGCATCACGTGATCTCAAGGCACGGCTGCTGAACGCGCTAATGGATCGGCAAACGCAGCCGTGTATCGGCCGATGCCGATACGTTGTAGTTCCATCTGCTGGCAGTACCGCGGACCTATCAGAAAGCAAGATGGTGACAATAGACAGCTACTGTAAGAGCCAGTAGATCGTCCTGCAATGCCTCGCAGTACTGGGTTAAAGTTACTCAGCTCCTTTCCTTTTGCACCTCCGCTGGGCGTTGCTGACTTTTTCTGCTCCATTGCTTCCCCTGGTTTACTCATTGATTGCATGCGTAATATCATTCTTCAAGTCATGTGGCCATGTTATGGTAAATATACACAAAAGGGTTGTGTTTACTAACAAATAAAGCAAAAACAAATGTAAAACACAAATAAAATATAATAAGCCAACAGGGTGCAATAATTTAATTGCAACCCCTTGTATGCGACCAGAGTGAACTACTGGCGTCGCAATTCATAAAGTCATAGTACTGGTAGTACATGGTAATCTTCAGTGATTCATATTCACAGCAGTTTGTTCTCTCTGTGTGTTCAGGTGAAGGATGTGATGAAGGATGTGATGGCGGGCCTACAGCAGACCAACAGTGAGAAGATTCTGCTGAGCTGGGTTCGTCAGAACACACGACAGTATCCTCAGGTATGGTGCCGTACTTTTTACTTTTATTAAGTTTATAGCGTATGAGAATATTTTACACTTTGCTGTTTATGAATAGAAATTAATGTAATCATAACTACTTTGGTAAAAATGAAAATCAAAAGTATTTACCTTTGTCATTTATAGCTTGGCAACAAAATGAATTCATTGCTCATGAAGAAAAAATACAATTACTACATGACTATGTTTTGATTCCATTATAGCTCTAGCTGATGGTTTAGGGTTATTTTTCTGCTGGAAGGTGAGCCTCTGTGACAGTCTCTAGTCTTTTTTCCTCTCTAAAGAGCTTTTCCTTAGTGACTGTATTGTGCTTATCTTCATTCACCTTTCTATTAACTCAATTGGAAAAGTTTTCCTGCCCCAGTGTTCCACTTCCACCACCGGTTTTCAGGGTTATGCACTGTGCACTGTCCAGAAGGTTCAATGTTGGTCTCATCTAACCAGAACAGCTTATTCTTATTCGATTTGGGGTGTCCCCTGAATGGCTTGAGGAGGAAAGGAGACTTCACAAAGGCCCCATTTTTGGAAAATACACAGATATTCCCGCCTGAGCAGTGGATCTTGATAGCCCCTCCAGAGTTAGCATGGCCTGCTTTTCGGTTTCATTGCCACCCTACATGGCCTGTGAGTTCAGGTAGATGACCACGTCTTCATCAGTTTGCAGTTATGCCTCACTTTTTCTATTTGGTTATGTTGGATTTCATCAGATTGAATCAATTGACAACAAATACACGACAGACGTTTTAGATTTTTCTCTCGAACATTTCTGACAAGCATGAATAAATTCCTTTGAACTTTAAATCCATTAGTTTGTGTTGTTGGACAAAGCATGGCAAAATGTTAAAAATGTGCATATTTTTTCCCCTTCACATTTCTGAGTTGCCCTCCTGAGACCTCACCATGCTCCATGCATCCTTAGAGGTAGACCTCATCCTATCGCCTATAATGGCATGCCCTTTAACCCCCTGGTTTGGCTCTACTTTAGCTAACTGGGTCAGGATGCAGCAAGGTGCTAAGAAATCGTACCGCATTATCACGATGGTATGACGTTTCCCATGCCCCATTCTCCTCCCCAGCCTCTGACGTGCCGATAATGAATCACAAGAACCTCTCAATCAAAGTTTAGTATATGCTGAACAACTTATCACAGTCCTTCACACGTGATCAGTGATCACCACCCCTCCTGAAGATCTCACCAAGACCCTAGAAAGACTGTCCAAATTGTGATTATAGCAGGGTCCTCTTCTGGTTTGAAGGGACTCTAAATGGATTATTTTTTGTTTCATTTCTAAACCAATTTTCTGTAGATCAAACCAGTACTTTAGTTTAATATATATATATATATACACAGACATATATGTAAAGCGTGACAGCAGCAATCCCGCTGCTTCTTTTCTGCTGCTTCGTATGCAGCATCAATCTACATAGAGGCAGAGTAAGACAGCTTTATTGGTCCTTGTATGCAATTCATTTGTAGCTTCTCAGTTCATATATAGTCACTTCATACAGACCTCATGAAAACAGTCGTCAATTCAGCAGTCCACTAACTTTATGATGTTTGTGAGGGAGGCGGCGGTATAATGTGCCTTTGAATCCTTTCTATCTGCTGATTGGCGTTGGCTAACACCACTGACAGGACCACCGTTGAACGTGATGGGAAACGTTTGGAAACAGAGAAATGCACTGTTTGAAATGTACTACTAATCTAAGGTAACTGTGTACAGTGTCGGTTCTGTAGTCAGAACCTGAAAGCCTTTAAATGATAATCACGTAGTGCGCCAAAGACATTAATATAAATAAAGCCGCTAAGCTTCTAAATCCACAACATTACTGAGATGTATTTTACAGCAACAGTTTAGAAGCACTTTACAGTTTAATAATGTTATATTTTCCACTTTATAAAGACGTTAACAGTGCAGTGCATACTTTTGTCAAAGGTTTTTCTTATAATAATCAGTTGCCGTTTCATGAGGCGATATTAAAACGCCACAGTGTTCCCTAAAAATGAACTCTTTCTTATAAAGTGCTGCCCAGTTGGTGTCAAAATGGTCTCCGTGTCATCTGGTGAAACACATGTGGCCATTATTATCAGCCTGTGGTCAGGAACTGTACCGGTTTCTGAAAAGTAGGCTCTTTACCTGGGGCGCCACTGTGTCGGGAGCGGCGCAAGTATAATCTACCAGTTGCACGATGAATACGCTTCTGTTGCCTGTTCATGGTACATGGTTTTATTTGTGAAAACACAACAATGGAACATTGTTTGAGATACCCTGCTATAAAATGTCTGTAGGCTGTTTTTATTACATGGAGAGCTAATGTAACAGATGGAGCATAATGAGCATCTCTTTTACTTCGAGTTCTTTGCTTTTCAGAACATTTAAAGCCTTTTGTGTCCTTTTTCCACCCCTGGCTTTTTGTATTTAAAGCTCTCTGTCTTCAGTCGAAGGAGTCGCTGTGCTTCAGGGACAGAGTTTCATCTGTGGGTTGTACAGCTGCATTCACCCCACTGGCTCTTCAGTTTTTTTATATATATATTGTCTCTGTCCTCAGGTGAATGTGGTTAACTTCTCCAGTAGCTGGAATGATGGATTGGCCTTCAACGCCCTCATCCACAGCCACAGGTACAGTAGAATGAAATGTTGTGTTTGAAAGCTGAAAAAGGAGCAAAGATATTGAAGCACAAAGAGAGAAAGAAAGAAGGGGTGGAAAAGAAATGTACCCAAGAGGTATAGAAACAGACAATGCTTAGTTTTCTTAAGCCTGAACAACAACAAATGATGGTTTTAGTAGAATTTGCTCTCTGTATTCCATAAGACCCTTTTTAAATATTTTGTTTTATTATTAATGATTAGTACATCTCAAAGGCAGATTTATTCAAAGATTACAAAATGTTCTACAATTAAATCCAGTACTTAACATTAGAGGACAGAAATACAGTACATCTCTTGATTATCCACTGATTATTCCACTTAAGTTTTGACTACTGCCCATTAAGGAATAATGTAAGGTCACTTGACATTTTCAGTTTCTTCCCCTCAATACTAAAATCAGAGCATGATTAAGTAGCTTTTTGCTCTTAAATAGATGTACTGGTTGTAACTGGTAGGGTTGTCATGTAGGAGATATTTCCACCAGATCTAGGAGTCATTCACACACACAACCAATAAACCAATAAGCGATGCCTACATGCAAACCAGTATTCACGTAGATTCATTTGATTAAAACAACAGGTAACCACAGTGCTTCACAATTTCCCAAACTTCTTCATTTCAACTTTGATCTCATGCCACCGTGAAGAAACTGGCCAAAATGAAAGTTCAGCTGAATAATGACCCAAAACATTTGGCCAAATCATTTAATTAGTAGATTTCCACCTGCAAGAAATGTATAGAAGTTAAAGGTAGGATTTTATTTTAGAGAAGTTTGTTTTGAGGCTTTTTACACTTACTGGGGGGTGATAATAAGTGTAGTGTAGCCCCAAGAATGATTCCGCCAACCTGAAATCTAAAAACACTGGGATGAATGTTTGGTCCCAATGGTTTCCTCTGCCATCTTTCCAGGCCGGAGCTGTTTGATTGGAGCACGGTGGAGAAGAAGACGTCGGCGATCGACAGACTGGAACACGCCTTCAGTAAGGCGGAACAGCACATGGGCATAGAGAGGCTGCTGGACCCCGAAGGTACCCCCCCCCGCATAGATGGTGAACAGGTCCACACCCATGACTAGTTAATGCCAAGAAGAAGGGCTGAGTTGAGAGAAAGCTCACGCTGCACCCAGTGGCTGGAATCGGCCCGTTTGGATTATGTGTCATGCTGTCGTTGGGCTTAGACTTTAAGTAGAGATGTGCAAACTGACTGAGAGGCAAACAGGAATGGCCAGACTCAGAGGCTATTCTGAAGTGGACACAACACAAAGAGAGAAAAACACACACCGGGGTGTCTGTGCTATCTATTTTTTGCCAGAGTGCCCCAGATCAATTTCCTCTGTTAATCAAAACTGTCAGGCAGGGATAAGGAGAATAACACTAACCATTTCCTCTTCAGCCCCATTGTTTTCATCTGTCTTGTTTTCCTTGGCATCTCCTTCTCATTATGTGTTTATTTGGCTGCTCTGCCTCAGATATACTGGGACCTGTCTCTTTTACTTGTTCGCCTGGTAGACTTGCATGTCCACCGGCTCTTTGCCTCCTTCCTGGGAGAAAAAAAAATACAAAACGTCTCCTTTATACCTGGAGCCTTCTGTTTAAAAATCACTCCTCAGACTTAATTCAGCGGTAAGGCTCAGTTGAAGCAGGCTGACTGACACATACTCAATGCTGTGGAAGATAATAAGCAGTCTAAACAATGGCCCCCAGTGATTCATGAGAAAAATGGGAAAAAAGTGACTGTGGCGGTTGAAGGACAGCCTAATTTATGCAGCCTGTAAGATCGCTTAGTGGTGGGTATCCACTCGCATTCTTTTTGAGCTCCATCCTCGCAGGTCTTTGTTTTCCTTCAAGGCTTTTTTGCTTGTTATAAAAAAAACTCCATTTTTCTTTTTAGACTAAAGATCCATTTGGTGGAAGTTTGAGGATATTAATATTCTAACCGATTACTTTGGAGTTTAACTCACATTACTGTGCCTTGCAAAGATGTTCACACTTTTTTAACTTTTTTACATTTTGTTATATTAAAACCACTAACTTCAATGTATTTTTATTGGGGTTTTATATCTGACTGACCATTGTAGGACTACGGTAAATGGGTTGTTAGAGAAAATTGGTGGTCATTGATGGCAAAAGCGCTGTAATCGGGTGCTTGTTTGAACAAATGGAGGATCTTTTATGCTGCTACATCATTATTTTTTCCATCACAGCTGCTTTGATAATTTTTTTTAAACTGGACCAGCATGAGATTCTGTCGGTACAATGACTTAAAGCAAAGATACCACACTTGTATGGCATTCAAAACAAAACAATTAAACCCAAAAATAAAAATTGCTTAGTAACATCTGATTTTCAAACAGAAATCTCTCAGCTCTCACTACTTCTGCTAATATTTTTTTTATTTATATTCTAATTGTAACCTAAAATGATCTATCATTTGTATCTCGAGATATTTCAAATTTTGTGGTTCGATGCAGAGCAGAGTGAAGCGGTTTCAGCAACCGATATTTTGAAGATCAATTTGTTACTCAAGTTCTGTCCCTATTTGAAATTTGATTGAAAACCTAAGAAATACAAAATAGGTGCTAAGATTAGTTGTAGTTCTCCAGTAAAATGCTCTATGACTTGTGATGTTAGCTTGTTAGCTTGGTTAGCTTGGTTAGCTCCCCCAGTAGTGAGTCTGCAGTAGGCGGCTAGCTAACAGGAATGCTAACCCCTTTACTTTGAAAACGACAACTTCAAAATATTTCACTGGAGTCCAAGTCATGGCACAACAAGAAATATTTCCAATATTTCAAATATTTTTCTTTCGATAGAGATAATTGCAACATGTGGGTGTGGGGAAGTGGAGAAAACGTATTTGTCACCTTTAAAATGAAATTTCCTTGTCACGCTCGGTACTTTCCAGATGTGGCGGTCTCGCACCCCGACAAGAAGAGTATCATCATGTACGTGACGTCGCTGTTCCGGGTGCTTCCCCAAAGCATTTCCATGGAGGCCATTCAGGAAGTTGAGTCGCTGCCATCAGCGGCCGTGGCTGCGCGTGTTACAACGGAGGAGCACTATCAGATCCAGACCCAGCAGCGTTTCTCTCAGCAGGTTGGAAATTCAGACATGCCCACACGCACTGTTTCATGTCTTCTTGCATTTGAGGGACAAAGTCCTTCATGTGAAGCTGTAATGGTTCTTTTTTCATTTTGAGGTACATTGCTGTGAAAAAAGTATCAGCCTCTTTAAGGATTTCTCCTGTTTTTGCTGTTTTGTTGCCCTTAAATGTTAAATAGGACTTAACTGTGATTAACCACAATATTTTGGACTACTGAGTTCAGTTTCACTTGGAGCCAGATTTCTGCCAGACCCGTTGACAAAAAGTTGCTTAAAGAGAACCTGTTTGACAGCAAAAAAGTAAGCTAAGAAATCTTTAAAAGCAACACATCATCCCACCCTCTAAAGAAATTCAAAACAGAAGACTTTATCGACAAATGGAGAAAACATAGAACAGTGGAGAACCTTCCCAAGAGGGGTTGGCTGGTTAAAATGACTCAAGACTGGATCAACAACTCATCCAGGAGGTCACAAACATCACAGAGCAACATCTAACCCTCTGGAAGCCTCTCCTCATTCAGTTTAGGTCACAAGATGGCATCCATGGGAGACTTCCAAAGCCAGAACTACCAAAATGAACACAAAGGAACGTTTGACGTTCGCCAAAAAAAGAAAGAAAAAAACTTGAAGATCCTCAAGGTTTCGGGGGAAATAATTCTGTGGACTGATAGGACAGGGCGTACCCCATGCCATCTGAAGTCAGAAATAGCATTTCAGAAAAAGAAAACCATGCCGTCATTCAGACAAGGTGTAGTGTGGTGGAGTTGACGGTCGTGACCCTAAATACAGTGTTCATGCTCAAACCCTCCGATGGGGCTGAATTGGAACAACTCTGCAAAGAGAAGGATGAAATTCCTTCACAATGATTTAAGGATCCATTTCACCATGTGAATATTTGAAGAAAAATAGACATTTCTTTGGAGGCAAAGACATTTTTGCAGCTCTGTGTGTGGAGTCACTACAACTGGACTGATTCTAACATGGATTAAACAGAGTATCGGGTTATGTCAGTTACCTTGCATTAAATTACATTAGCTAATGTTTAGCACAATGCGGTGTCAAGGTGTGTTTCAGTCAAACTTACCTGCTACTTTTCAACCAAACCTTTGGATTTATATGTATGTGCACATATATTTATATTATTTTTGCAGCAGCTGTGAATTTTGAAAAAATGTTCATGGTTAGTGTTTTTCTTTAAAATTTTTGGATCAATACCGTCAAACCGCGGTTTTCTTACTGCTGATTATAAATGGTGAAAATTTCAACAACAACACTGAAAACTCTTGAGTTTCTCCTCTGCACTGCTGTTTTACGTAGTTTCTACCTGAAGCTCTATATCACTGATCCTATTTGCCTTGCAAATATATGACACCAAATCCCACACGCAGTCTCACATACAAATGCAAAACAGAGGGGGAAAAAAATCTTGGAAATCCAGATAAAATGCGTCAAAGTTTGCAGTTTTACAGTGACAAAATGTGCATAGAGTTGTACCTTCCCGTGCTTCTAAAGCAGCACTTTAATTTGGTGTCGGCTGTAATTGCCAACCATCTGTACCTTCATCCAGTCATCCATTTTGCAGCCAAGATTTCAGGTAAGAGTCTCAGTGGCAGCCAGGTTACCAGATGTTCTCTTGCTCACAGTAATTTCCTCCGGCTCGCTCCGAGGGATACGCACAAGAACAGCCGCCGTGCTGAGGGTGGGCTTTACCACAGACCCAGAGCAGCGCGTTACCCGCTCAAATGTATTGGCTCAGAAATGAAAACTGACGTCTGATTCGACACAGAACCAGAGATTAAAACACTAAAAAAAATTTGCTCCCACAAGTGACATCTGCTCTCACCTTTCGAGCTCAGTTAGGCAGAGGTCAGTGGCCAATCGCAGCAGATTGGAGGGACATTACTGGAATAACTCTGCCGATATTATCATCTCACTGGGCAGCAACCACATCAGACCCCCTCCTATTGCTCACATGCCTTTTCGAGAGCAGGAAAAAGCCTGCAGCAGACGAGGAGAAATGTGAAAATGAAACTTCCAGCTTGGGAAGGGAAGCAGGCAGACATGGATTATGAAGAGTGAGATGGAGCAGACAGAAAATGACTATAGGAAACAAGCAAGATGACAATAAAATAAGAGATGCAGACGGTGGGAAAAAGTTACTGACAGCAGCTATTATCTACCTCTTCCATCATCTGTCATCAACAACAGAGCACTTATGCCACCTCCTCGCATTAATATTATACTAACACCACCTGGGGCTCAGCAGGGTGACGCGCCTTAACTTTTTCTTGAAGGAATATATGAAAAATAACTCGATTGAAACTTGGAGATGATTACCTAAAGCTAGTTAAATGTACCAAAAACCTCACCCATCTGATACCTTGGGCAGGTAGAAAGGAAAACCAACGCTTAACGTAATTTCCAGGGGAATGTTTGGGATAGTGGTTAGCCGTTCTCTTGCTGTTCTCTCACCGAACCAGGTATGGTGGTGAAGATGGTGGGAAAGTTGAATTAGAATATACAAATCAAGAGCTGAAAAAGGGCTAAATTCAAGTGTTATGGTGTTTATGGCTGAAGACGTGACTCGGTTTTAGTCGGTTCAGTAGCAAAGGTATTCAACGTATGATAAAATGTTCTATGCATCTTAAAGGCATTCATACGTCTCTTCCCACCGTACAGACACACATTTACACATTATTTTGTTGGGATGTTATGATAGACCAGCACAAAATAGTGCACAGGTGAAAGGGCAGGGATGACCCATGGTTTCCATCCGCAATTACACATAAAAATCTCAAAGGTGTTGCAGGAATTTGTGTTCAGCCCCCTTTACCTTGGTACCCCCAAAATAAAGCCCACCTGTATGGACTGACTCAGAACCACTAACGCAGCATCGCCACACTAAAGCATGGTGACAGCGGCGTCATGCTCTGTGAATGCAACCATTTTAGAATGATGTGAATCAAAAATCAGGACAATCGTGGAAGAAAGTAGTAAGAGGCTGGGAAAGACTTGAGATAGGTTTGGAGGTTTACCTTCCAGGAGGACAGCACGCCTAAACAAACAGCCAGAGCTACAATGGTTGAGATTAGAGGCAGCCAAAGTCAAATATAAATCTGAACAGGTCTTATTTGCAATAGAGAGAAATTTAAATCATGTATTGTTTCACAAATATGCACCACTGTGTTAGTCTATCACGTAAAAAAAACTATTAATGACATTTTTGCAAAGGCACTGTTTTTAAAGTTTTTATGGATCTGACATTTTCACAGTTTGACTCCTGCAGAAATTTTAATTTCCAAACCAAAATGGGCAAAACTCTTGCACTGATAGGACTTTAAGATTATTTTTGTCGTCTTGACCAATAGGTCTGAAGGCTTTCTGAATGTTTTATGCCCGACAGTTCTCAGTATAACACTTATATTCCGAGCAGGTAAACACTGAATTATGAAATATTTAAGCATAAAAAACTAAATGTAAGCACTCTGATGCTATCAATCTGTTACACAGTCATTTCACCATTGCATTCACGAAAACCCCTAACATTGTTTGAGAGAGAAAAACATAACAGACCAATTTAAAAGATCACAACAAAGGATAGCACCTATTAAACAAGATACATGTATCACTGTGACATGAAGCAATCTTAAAAGGTTTGATTAGAGAAGAACATTTTGGAAAAGCAATTAAAGGGTAACATAGATTGACCCTTTGTGGTTGCTTTGTCTGAAAGTTAAACGCCTTACATGACTACCTCATTATATTATGATTCACAGTCGAGTGTAATCTAAAATGGCTAAAATACTAAAACGGTAATGCACCCTATAAGTCTTCAGTGAATTCAGTACTTTAAGCATGTAAATGGAGAATAGAAGAGAACCTAGAGGTGATCCCCGTGCAGCACTTTTTAGCCATTGAGGCCAACATGGTACATCTACAATCTGCACCCAAAAATGCCACCCAAAAATCTAAATGAGGTTAAACACGAGTCCCATCTGTGTGGTCTAAAGCCTCATTTATGCTTGACCCATCCGCGCGGCCCTCGTGGCCATGTTACGTTATTTTGGCTAACACGCCCCTCAACCTGGCCGAAAGTTTCCGCTCCGAGCACCTAGGAAAATTCCTAACCACGCAGACAGTCCTGCGCCGAAAAAAACATGGCGGACGAGCAAGGGCTCATTCTGGCGGAGGTTTGTAAATATGGAAATCTTTATGATTTGGCCCATGAAGATCACCGTGATCAACAAGTTGTTAACAATTCCTGGACAGAAAACACTGTCTCTCTTGGAAGAAAGTAGGAGGCTTTGAAATGTTGGAAACAACTGTTTTCTTCTACTTCTACATGTAGTGGGGTGTAGTGCGCTTGGCACAACGCTGCCCTCTAGAGTCTAGTAGGATAGTGCTACTTGGGAGAAAAAGCCACATGGAGCATACAAACGTTGTGTCCGCACGTCTCCTTTCCACGTGGGACGTACGTCCCTGAAGCATAAACCAGCCTTTACCCACAGCACTGTGAGCGAAGATCTGAAACTAGGGTGAATGCTGCTACAATATTAACTTCGTCCTCAAACTAGTTTTCATTTTCGTTAAAGCGTCAGACCATCAGGACTAAATAGGTAGGTTTGGAAAATTTAATGGAACTAAAGCAAGAATGTGGGTTGGACGGCAGATCTGATCCTGTTATTTTACAAAAACGCAAAGAACGTTTTTAGACTGCTCAATCTTTGAAATATAAGGGGAAAACCGTGAATAACCAACGTCTTTTCTAACATATGAACAGATCTTCTTGAAAAGCAGACCAGTCGTTTGAGAGCATCTGTGGAATCACTGGCCTGTGGGGTGTTTTTTTTATATTAGAGAGTTTGGTCAAGGATGGGAAGCCAATAATTAATTTTAATAAATCCTCTGTCCAAGTGCTTCAGCGAGTTTTATGCTTTTCCAGTTGAAAGCATAACAGTGTTGAATCAGCATTGAGAAGGCAAGCAAATCTCCAGAAACTGACTGAGGTGGCACTTTGAACACAGCTTCATGGTCATTTTTCTGCAAACCCATTGAGCAGAGCCCTAAAGATATATGGATTTAGAGTTTGGGAATAGTTGCAAATAAACTAAACCCAGACCGAGCTCTACATGATGTGTAGAACACAGAGATTTCTACTTCCTTTGGTTAAAAATGGATGACTTAGACTGATGTTCTTCCTTTGGAGAAAAATTGTGAAATGGAAGAGTTACTGTGTGGACTGTGATTTAAGGGGGAGAAGGAAATTGAAAGCTTTTCAGAACAAGAGCTGCACTTGCTTTGCCTGTGTGCTGCTGTTTCCAGTATATAACCCTGTCTCTCCGTCTTTATTGTCTGCCTCTAAAGCTTGGTTTCCATCCACTGACTTTCTCCAAAAATCTTGCATAGCTCAGAAGGGGAGACATTCATTTATATAGTGAAGCCTACTGCACCAATCAGTTACTGTGGCTCCTAAACGTGTGCAAATCCCTGTTATAAATGCAATTCATAATAAATTTATAGTAATAATACATTTAAATAACTACTTTATTTTCCAGACTATACATCACTCCTGACTTGAGTATAAGTCACATTAGTCCAAAAATGTCATGAAGACGGGGGAAATGAGACTATAAGGCACATTTATTTAGAATTTGATTTCATAAAATCCAAGTCCAAGAGCAAGTAATTCAACTACACAATAGAACGCAGAACAACAGACTGAATAGGTATCTGGTATGTTAACGTGGCACATTCATAGCTACACAATAGCATAAAGAACATGCCGGGGAGGCAGAATAGGCTGAATCAACATAACAAGCCAGCCACTCCACCAAGCAACTAACCAAGCAAGTTTCCCAAGGTCCCAATCTCAGTCCTCATCACTGAATCCACTCCATTCCTCCTCCTCAGGGTCATTTCTGAACTCTGGAAGAGGTTGGTGGAGTCTCAGTTGTCTTTAAGTTAATGTTTCAGTTCCTTTTTTTAGTGGTACTGGTGCAGCATATAGTTGAAATAAGCCTAGAGCGCCCTGGTGCCCTGTTGTAGGCATTAATGGTTAGCCCGTGGTTCATGTCAGTCCGAATGAAAAAACATTTAAAAACTATTACATTTATATGTTTTGATTAGAAGCAGCTAACTATCAGTCAGCTAAGATATGAAAAAAAGTGTGAAAATACAGTAATATCAGCATCGTTTTTTGTATTTCTGTCTGTTAAATGCATGAAAAAGAAAGGAATTGGATTTCATTTAACAGCTTTTACCTATTTAGAGCCAACAGGTCCAAATCAAATGCTGTTTCTTTCAAACCAATGCACACCCATCCCAGTTTTTCTCAGTTCATGAACTGTTATATTACACCACACACTAAGAGTATTAACCCTTAAATTATTGACCTCACCGTTCTCCTTTGACGCTTTTAAAAAGAGACCGTCCCAAAAGATTAGTTTGACATCTGGATGGAAACATTTTGCCTCACTTTCTACTCTTGAATTGTGATTTTGCATCTTCTCTTGCACACTTTTATTTCTTGCATCCTGCCCCCCCCCACCATTGCCTTTTATTTTCTGCTTTTTTACTCATTTGTGTATTTTGGCTTTTGGTTTGTTTTTTGCGCCCTGTTTTACATTCTTCTGCCTGTATCTGTCCTTTCTTTATCTTCTCTCTGCCAACTCCTCCATCCTTCCTCTGACTTTCCCTCTCTGGCTCTCCATTTCTTCTCTGTCTTTGGCTCTCAGATCACGGTGAGTGTGGCTCAGGGCCGTGTGCGGAGCCCCTCCCCTCAGCCTCGCTATAAAAGCTATGCCTACACCCAGGCTGCATATGTCAAGTCACCAGAGCAAAAGAGGAGACGTTTTACTGAGCAGGTCCGTGTCTCGCAGTGCTAACGCTTAAAGCCCAACATTTGTATGTGCATGTTTTGGCTGAATACTTGTTTGTCTGCTGCTGTTTTTTTTTTCTTTCAATGTCATTGCCAAAAAGTGTCCATGATATCAAGTCTAGAAATATAATATATTTGGTTTGTTGAAAATGTGATTAAAATGGGCTCTATTTGATTCCAACTTTCTTTCCTTGTGTCTCTGCAAATTGAAAATGGCCTAAAATAAAAGTAATTATAATTGTGTTAGCGTGCTGGTGCATCTTAACAAATCAGAATATCATTAAAAAGTTATTCATTTAATTAAAAAATCTAACTTATCAAGATTCATTATAGATCGATTCCCTTTGAGCATCTTTTATTTTTTGTTAATTTTATTATGTTTATGGATGACAGCTAACACAGATTTCAATTGTGCTGAGTACGTGGACATACCTTTCCGGGCCTCACAAACTCAGCACTAGGTAACCCTGACCCTGCTGGCGGGTACTGGTACCTCTGGCAGTGTTCAGTCCTAAGTTCTGCGTGAAAATGAATTCAGCATCCCCGCTTCTACAAATCCTGTCGGCAGAGAGAAGACTCGTAGCTGGCTGCCCAGAGGACTTTATGCGTGATGCATCTGCGTGGTCCGCGCAGCCATGTAACGCCATTTTGGCTACCACGCCCGTCCTCGCGGCCAAAACTTTTTGCTCCACGCACCTAGGAAAATTCCTGACTCCCATTTGGAAAAAAACATGGCGTACGAGCAAGCGCTTCTGGAGTATAGACATTGCTCTGATTCAGCCCAAAAAATCACAGTGATCAACAAATTATCAACAATTCCTGGACAGAAATCGCCGTCACTCTTGGAAGAAACTAAGAGGCTTAAATTTTGGAACACGCTGTGTTTTCTACTTCTACGTGTAGTGGGGTGTAGTAGGAGCACAACGCTGCCCTCTAGAGCCACTTCGAAGGAAATGGCGCACAGAGCATAAATGCTGCCGGCGCTGTGTCCGCACGTCTCATTTCCATACAGAATGTACGTGTGTCAATCATAAATCAATCTTAACACCAGATCACACGGCTCCCCAGAGCTTTATTGATTTTAGAAACTTGTGGAAACACATTGGACCTGAAGCAGCTTTGACCCTGTACCCCTCCTTTCCTCTAAACTTTTGGATCCTGATTTCCAAATGAAAGGCAACATTTTTACTTTGTTCTGAAAACCTCCGCCGTTTCCTTCCACATTGTCTTTCCACCAACTTACCGCTTCAACAATGACCATTTGTGACCCACCCTCCTTGTGGAGGGTGTTAATGACTGTTGGCAAGAAAACCGCCATGTCAGCAGTCTCCTCTTGTTATTGTGATTGTCAGATATAGCGCCATATTTTTTGGGAGACTGAATTTTGGGTCTCCATTAGCTGTAAGCTATAATCATACAAACTTACAGAAGTGCCTGAATGGAGTCTGTGTAATGAATAACTGTATATAATGCATCACACTTTTACTGTTCAAGTAACATTTTAAAAATTGTATTCCTCTGGTAATATGATTTACTGAGGTGCACTTACATTTGAACTTGGGGAAGTACACATTTATTGCAGCTTTAGTTTGCAATAGTTTAATTAGTTTTATTTAATTCTTGGCTTCTAAAAAAGTAATTTTTTCACACCATCTGTACTGTGAGGTGCTTTGCCCAGTCAGGTTCTGAAAGCATACTCTCAATGAACACCTATAAAACACAAATATTGCAGCCTAGTCATTGAAACTGGAAATCTGCAAAGCCTCTCTGTTTAATCCTGACATTATGGGCTCGAAAAGGCATGCAGTCTTGCAATGCATTGTGGGATGCACTCGTCACTTTCCTGGACAATGGCTTTTGTTTACATTGCTGATTCGGATGCCGTGCTACGTGAATATGCAAAGTGCTTGAAAAATGGACCATACCAAAGAGAAAAGCAATAGAAAAGTTAGACTCTGTTCCGAGGGTTTGCGATCTGGAAGAAATCTCTACAATTGGTGGGATTGATCAATATGAGCACAATAACTGGACAAAGGATTTAGGGACAGCGAGAGCGACAAGTGGCATCTGGCATGCCAGATACCAAGACGTGCCTTTGCAAAGGTGCCCTGCTGAAAGGAGCTCGAGCTCGGTCTAGCCTAACTCTCCCTCCGCTGACAGGCCAACACACAGCCTGGTAGTGAGCACACAATGAAAACTGATAAAAATAATATCACCGCGGTTAAAAATCTTTTAATCTATTAATGTGTTCTCCTCGCACCCACCATTGCTGAGGCAAAAGATCTCATAGGAAGGTGTAAATATTATCCCTGTCACTGAAAACAGCCAGAAGAAGGGGCGTTTGCCCCGGGAACCGCCAGCCGCTCCAACTCGGCTGAGAGGCCTGAAGCTTGCAGGCTAAACGGCTCCGCCTCTCTCTCTCTCTCTCTCTCTCTCTCTCTCTCTCTCTCTCTCTCTCTCTCTCTCTCTCTCTCTCTCTCTCTCTCTCTCTCTCTCTCTCTCTCTCTCTCTCTCTCTCTCTCTCTCTCTCTCTCTCTCTCTCTAACACACACTTTGAAAGCAGAGTTCAGACAGGCTCTGCCTTATTTTATTATTAGATGTGTGATCCCGATATTTCTACAATATCTGTGACAATCTGGCATATACAGTTATAGAAACATTATTTATATTTTTTCTTTTATGTTTCATTTATAATGATGTATTTTTATCATTTACCATTTCGCGCAGATTTCTTTAAAGTGTCCACAGGGGGTGGGGGGCGGAGGGGACGGAGGCTTAAGCAATTACCAAGAGGTGTTTCCCTCTTCCAGGCCTTTCTAGTCTGTGGAAGATAATCGAGCGGAGAGGAGACGAGTAGTGCAGTGGAGTTCTTTGGAGCTCCTGAACAGTATGGGGAACTGCTGTGTGGAGGAGTTGGTGGGAGGTGTGAACGGCTGCTTTTCAAATCTGCAGTAGAACCTCCTGTAGGGCACTGGGTTCCTGTAGTGAGTAATGGTTTTCAGACTAATCCAAACGTACGTCAGGTCATCTGCTCAAAAGCTGTATTTTAGCTTCTCGTTGGAGCTTCTCTTGGCTGCCTTGATCTCCTTGGTCAGTTTGTTTCTGGCCTGCTTAAAGAGGGCCCAGGCTCCACTGCTGTAAGCCTCTTGGTCCAATGCAGCCTTCTCTGATCTGAGGTGAACCATGGTTTATGGCAAAATGTCTTGGTCTGCACACACGTCCTCACAAAAACTGTTGTAAGAAGTGACAGATTCAGCAAGCTGGTGTTGGTAGTTCTTGCTTTGGCTGCGCCATCTACTTCCTTACATCCCTAACCACAGGCTTAGGAGGTTTTAATTCCTACCTATAGGTTGCAATGAGATGAAGCAGAGACAATGATTAGAAAGTCCCAAACAACGTCATATTCATCTTTTAAAGCCGTGCAAAAGCAGCGCTGTTTCCTTTTGCTTTATAGCAAACTTTTTAGCCTTTTACTAAAGATTTAAAGATATCCCACATAACCAAAAAGCCTCAGATTTCCTTGTCAAAAAGTTAACTTTACCACCCAACAAACTATCCAATCGCTACCCTGTGATATCAGTCTGTGGTTTTAAGATGGGGGCCACAGCTTGAGGCCTGTTCTATCTCTGTTTGTATATTTTGTTTTGAAGAAAGAACACAAGTTTTGGAGATGAACTTATCTACGAACTCGGCCAATTAAAACTTACCATCAGCCTGCTCTGAAAACATTTAGTTACGAAAAGTTAGTTATGAAAAGTGGTGCAGGCTATAAAGAAGCCTCCACCCCATCGAGCAAGATGAGATTCAAATGATTTGTTAGCACTGTGAGCATACCACGACTGGCTAACAGTTAGCCGATGGTGATGTTAAAGTCTGTATCTCTGGGCTGTTACAGTGTGGAATACATTTGATTATCTCTGGTTCAAAATCTAGAGATAAAGCGACCATGAGGATGTTGAGGACTACCTTAAATTTAAAGAATTTAAAGAATTTGCAATTTAAATCAGAAAAATCTCTATGGAATTATTGTTCACTAATTTCAGACTCGTAAAACGTTAGTTTGGGGAAAACCTAGTTTTGCCCATAATACTGCACAACTTTCTCATTCTCAACACAAATGTTTTCTGTCACCTCAGTCGTAGTCACCTTAGTCTTCATCGGCGCCCAAACAATTTACCGATTACCGCCCCCTTCTGGCTACAGGACACACTTCATCCAGATTGCATATGCTAAATAGTACAAGATGACAAAACCTTTTGGAACCAGTCAAACTTGTAAAGTGAATTGATTTTTTTCTTTTAGAGCTTTGATAGTTGCTCATCCCTGTTAACCAAAACCATTGTAGTTTTCAGTCTGTAACAGTTACCGTCCCATTTCATTTACATTATAGTTAGATGTAAATATAGATAAATGTACCTGAAATATATAGAACATAATCAAAAAGTTTATTAACTTCAGAAAATAAAACCGATAATAAAAACTCTTCAAGCTTTTATTCATTTAAGATGGTGTCTAAATATTAAATAGCTGAAAGAAATCTTCTTTTTGATGATATTCTAATCTATTGAGCCCAAGTAGCTCATTTACCAGTTAGCCTCACTAGCTAACTCATAGAGCTTTCCAGTGTTGTAGTACTCGAGTCCGAGTCATTAGCTAAATTTAGAGACTCGTGACTTGACTTGGACTTGAGCACTGATGACTCGAACTTGGACTCGGACTCCTACATTCAGATCATTCTGACTCGGAAATTGAGAAAAAGACTCGACTTTTTTTATATCATTAGGCTATAATTTTAATATGTCATTAGAATATTATTTGGTGTATGATTTTAATATCTAAATGGCGTACCGCGCACGTGACGTCACCATCTCATGAGCAACGCCCCTTGCCGCTAAGGTAGGGCAAACAGTGTGAGAGCGCACGTAGCAACCAGCCATTACACATGCAACAGATACAATATGACCGACTTTTCCGCTGTTAAACTATCACAAGAGGATGTCCAGGCGCCCATTTTACTGGTAGAACTGTGGAACAACATACCAACGTTCAGCTCAGACGATGGCTTGAGTGTCGAGGTCTTAGAAAGACTGGAAAACGGGCCGAGTTGATAGAACGGCAAGTCGATGTTTTTCTCCTGCTCGGCGTTCATGGCATCATCGGCCGTTTGTTTTCTGTTTGTAATCACCGTCCAGGAATCAGTATAAATAGTCCGGCCCGCCGAACAATTTAGTCAAAATGCATTATCATATTCCAACGGCTGTATCTCCTCGCTGCATCGACCGATCTGCACCAGATTTTTTGTGAGTCATGTGGGAACGCTGCCGAACGCGTTCGTGTGAATCGCCCGGTGGACGGACGAGGAAAATGCGTGACAGCAACTGCGGTGGCGGCCGGCCGGCGGTGCGCGAACCCCGCCGGCCGGCCGGAGCCGCGGCGGTGCGCAAACTTGCATTGATAGTGACTCAACTCGGACTTGACTCGGACTCGACTCGGATTTCTTTTTAATGACTTGGACTTGACTCGGACTTGAACACTGGAGACTCGAACCTGGACTCGGACTCGAGGCATAGTGACTTGACTACAACACTGGAGCCTTCCCACGGTAGCAACTTCCAGTCGCAAGATTTCTCCGTGCGTATCTACCTCTGAGCCGAGGGAAGAGGGAAGTGAAAAAACCCTGGAGACCACAGAGAAAAGGCTACTATCCAGTTCTATAACACACTCTTAAAGATACAAACTGGGAGAAAAAAGAACAGAGGCAGGCTTGGGAATGGTGCTGAGAAAGAGGAACAGTTGTTGAAGCTGAACCTGTCATCAGCATTGATGGCTAACACATAACGGGTTTTTCCCTGTCTCTGTTTATTCTCTCTCCCACACGTCTGCTCATGCTCCCTGCATTTTGTTCTCCTAATGTCGCCCTGTCACCTTCACATTCACCTAATGTTGGTTTTCTTGCTCCATCTCCTCCTTGCCCTTCTTCCCTCTTCCTCTCAACCCCACAAACCATCCCCCGTTTCTCCTGTCACCTGTTTTCTTCTGCTGCACATTCTTTAGTTCCTGACTCGCAGCCAGGAGGAGCTGCAGCGGGGCCTCAGCCCTCTGCTTCCTGGATCCACGAGCCTGGAGAGCTACCAGGCTTCACTGGAGGAGGTAAGGCGTTGTAATACAAAGTTCCTGGTGGCAAATCTCAAGAGAGATTAATCTTGACCCCCTTTTTGCAACATTGGCCCAATTCTCTAAATATTCATTTATGTACAACTCCAAAGGCTAGCCTCATATTTCACTGTAGTATACCTAGTAATTCTTAAACTTTAACACCTTTTGTCAAGTTACGACCACACAATTGTTATGTATTTTATGGCATAGAACAAGTATGAATACAAGTGTCCTGAGAAGGCCTCAGAGGTATCTTCAGAGAACGTTAGTGACCAAGTGGTATCATAAAGACCCCACGTCAGCAAGACATGATTATCTACCGGAAAACATTCAAAGTGTGTTCAATAGGTGGGAGGGATGTTATGAGACCAGTAGTCAAGAGGAATTCAACGTTGTAAGTTCAGTACCAGACAAAGTTTTTGTGTTAGTTAAAGCAGTCTGAGTCTGGAGGACATGCCAAACAGTTAAACAACTTTTTTCAAAGAAATGTCATTAAAAACATGTACGGTATAATAACCACTGTTGACAATAATATAATTGATTAAAATTGTGTAAAGGGTACTATAATTATTGATATTGTCCGTATTGTTAAAATTATTACAGAACTGTTATTTTGTATACTTTAAATATATATGTATGAAAAAGTTCAATATTTATGTAAAGTATTATTAAATATTTTATTTTGTTAATTTATTCAGACTTGAAAATATAATTTCTTGTGGCTTAATGCAAATGTACCGTCCCCTTCACCGTTAGGCACAACTTAGTGTCGGTCTATGACATAAAAGCATAATAAAACAATTTGTACTTTGAGGTTGTGCTGTGACAGAATGGGAATAACTTGAAGGGGAAGAGATTTTTTTGGTGTAAAAAAGCAATAGGAACCAGTGCGCTTGAAGATGTTATGCACTATGAGGAAGACCCATTTCTTGATGCTATCATTGCTATGTGGAACTGTTGAGTATAATATGAACACCCAAATTTCCCTCTTATTCTTTATGTATATTACCTTAATCCACTGGGCTTTCCAAAGGTGTTGACGTGGCTGCTGTCGGCAGAAGATGGCCTCCATGCTCAGCCCCCCATCTCCAGCCATGTGGAGGAGGTGAAGGAGCAGTTTCACACACATGAGGTAAGGACGGTGGAAACAGAGGGAAACTCTTTAAAATCCTTTCTAAAATGAACTCTGATAGCTGAAGCATGGATGTCTGACAAACATCTTGTCATGGCAATATTGCAATGAGCTAACAGTTTACATGCGTGTAGTTTTGTCATGGATTTATCCATCACTTGTCAATACAATTAAATTTTTGCCTTTGTGTGTGTATATGATGAAAGCCAAGAGCGACCACCTCCACAATGGAGGATTTTAAAAACCATAATTTAGGTAGACGGATTTTCTGGTCTGCTTCTCATCAGCCTTGTTGTGTGTGTGACCAGAAGGCTTTACGTTAAAGAACTGTGTTGTGACTGTAAAACGCAGCAGAAATGAATGGTAGCAGGTAAAAGTCTCACTATACAGCTCTTAAGGAGCCTGTGTTTTACTAATAAGGTTTAGCTACACTACAATGATATAGCTGTCAAAATGTTATTTACAGTGCAGTCTTTTTGTTGCCACTGAAGCTCTTGAAGTCTAAACGTAGTTTACTTCTAATGTTGTTTAGACCTAAAACGTTGATTCAAGCTAATGCTACACATGCAGGGGATGTCAGAAGATAACATATTCATATACAATAAGACTGCAGCTACAAACAAAAACCTAAGTTAACGCTTCTTTACAGCCAACATATAGCATGTGCTTCGCTGGTCTGGCTGTCCACTCTGTTCTGTTCCACTCCTTCACATTTGTTTTGCATTTAAGGGAAAATTCTGCTTAGATCCAACTATTTCACTGAGCACCAGGAAAAAATTATGTTACCCCCCCCCCCCCCCCCCCCCCCGTCTTCTTGGGTAGATTCATGGAATACATATGTGTGAAATGTCTTCAACTCTCCGCTCACCAGGGTTACATGACGGAGCTGACCACACATCAGGGTAGCGTCGGCCGTGTCCTGCGGGCCGGTGCTGCTTTGCTGTCAGAGGGTAACCTCGGTGAGGAGGAGGACTCTGAGGTCAGGGAGCAGATGAACCTCCTAAACTCCCGGTGGGAGCACCTAAGAGTGGCAAGCATGGAGAGACAAAGCAGGTCTGTTGGCACTTTATTTTTTTAAAGGCTTTTGACTATGTGAGGCCAATACAATCAGTCTATTGGCTGTTTAATGCTCATTATGTGTACCTTACTGTATGGTTTAGAGCAAAATGAAGCAGCCCTAGCTTAAAAGCATATCTGTTATCTCAGAAATTGATTACCTGTTTAGGAACCTATGCTTGCATGAAGGAGTGCTTGGCTGGTGTCTAAAGCAGGGCGCATGCATCCCGATAAGGCTGCAATTTCCCCAGTCTTAATACTTATCTTACTTTGAATCCCAAAGACTCACTCTCTGGGTCCATGAGTGAGACCTTTAGCCCCAGAATGCTTCCCGGGAGCCACACAGTGTCAGCCCACTGCTCCCTAAGGGATGGGCTAAATGCAGGGGACAAATACCATTAAACGTACAACATTTTATGAAATTGTGTACATTCCAACAAAATCCTTTTAAAAAAAGGCAAAAAGAGACCTAGAATAGACCAGCTGAAAATATGGTGAAAATAATATCCATCCACTAATATCAAAGATCAAATAGTTACATTAAGTTTTATACCCTTTTAGGAGTTCATTAACATTATTTGTCCACAGACATTCATAGCTACGTTACATCAATGCAGTGAAGCCGTTGCTCTGAAGACTACCCAGAATCCCTTGCTACTCATACTACTAATTGCAGGTACAGCTCAAACAGCAGATGGTACTAGTGTCTCATTTGGCAGGATTTATGTGTGATGTCCCCGTGGAGCTTTGTGACTGCGTTGCACCTCTGCAGTATTTTCTGCACACAAAAAGCAAAGATGTTCTCGCACTCTCACTGTCCTGCCTCCCACCCCCGACCCACACCCACCCACCCTACAAGGGCTGCCCCACAGTTTGAGAACCACTGCTTTACAGGAATCTATATTAAATTCTTAAATTCTAATTTTTAAAATGCAATGATTTTTAAATGCAAGTCAAATTAGTTTTTAAATTGATAGGTTTTGCATTTATTTGGGCATGCTTATTTTTTTTTTTACCTTAATAAACAAAGCAGACAATGGTTTGTTATTTTCAATGTTAGAAAACCCTCTTTCACAAACTCACCTCAGGCAATTAACATTACTATTGTTCCTCACCTCACTACTCGTCAATTATCTTGAAAAAAGACTTAGCTCCATGTTAACTCATTTTTCACCTCACTGGGGCTTTATTTGACAATTTCACTGCTTGAAACCTTTTATTTTGTTATTTGTAGTCACAGTCTGCTCATTTGGGACAAAAGCAGTACCCTTTACATGCTCGTAAAATGAGTGCTTGAGCTGCAAACCTACACACAGCTCTTTGTTTTAAAATTCCTACACATTCTGCTGAACTACTGAGTACAGTACATGTATCAGTGTCTTTTCTGCTGAACTGCCTACTAATGGACCCGCTGAATTCATCCCATCCATAAACGTTTCACAGCCAGTCACTGAAATGAGTTGGCCACGGGGAACAGCCAGCTATGAGGTTTTGAACAGAGCAACACATATTGAGTTTAAAACCAAAGGACATGAGGTCTAACAATATGACATAAAATCAGTTCAGGGACCTAAACAATATTATAAAGCTTTTAAATATTAAATGATACTCTATTGAGGTGCTGTAGAGTCTCCAAAAAGTCCAAAAAGAATAATATCTTATGTTATGTTTTCTTAAGTAATTGATTTGTAATAGGTTTATTCATACTGTAGATCCACTCTCTAACAGAATTTTCTAAACACTGACAATGCAATAAGCCGTGATGTTTGCTGGGATCATTCCAGGAAGAAATAATAATCTGGGTGAAAAACATTAATCCATTTAAATTCTTGTTCTTTCTTTTTTTATATGTGTTCATAGGACAATGATGTAATTGAAACAATCTCCTGTCACTTTGCTTCTTATCATTTTTGTCCATCTCTGCCCAGAAGATTTGATGTTTGTGATTATTTGGATATAACTTTTATCCAGCACTTTGTATGCTGGCTGCAACCCCACCCCC
Organism: Fundulus diaphanus; assembly: GCA_037039145.1. Taxonomy (NCBI): domain Eukaryota; kingdom Metazoa; phylum Chordata; class Actinopteri; order Cyprinodontiformes; family Fundulidae; genus Fundulus; species Fundulus diaphanus. The sequence continues at coordinate 3,229,526 of CM073139.1, forward strand.
CTACTGTAAAGGGTAAAAGTACATACCTTTGCTTCAAACGGGTGTAGTCCTACCTGTTCCTTTGGATGATTAAAATCTTCACCTTTCAATGGCCTTTTTAAAAGCTGACATTTGTAACTTGTCAGAAAAAGTAAATGGAAGTGGAATTAATAACAGCACTGCTGAGTCAGCGCTACTAAATCTTCCTTCAGCCTGTAGGAAAGAAGCAGCACACTCAGAGGAAAGGACCACCCTACGCCACCACACCACATACATGTTGTTGGGTAAACATACACTGGTGGACTGGGAAAGGGAAAGAACCGCCCCTTATTTAAGCTCAGTAGAAATCCAGCTGTTCTGCCAAGGCCTCAGAGATTTCTTAGAGAACATCGTCATCCCGAAGGCGCGGGAACACAGCGGACAGATCCAACATAAAGTTGTGGAGAAGTTGAAAGAAGGGTTAGGTTCTATGAGAATATCTCCAACTTTGAACATCTAACAGAGCACGGATGAGCACACATCCTCTTCACAGATAGAATGGGTTTTTTTCCTGTCCTACGAGCTTGGTTTTTTTCTCCCAAAAATGTAATGATGTCATCATTTTATTTCCATCAGATCACAGAACATGTCCCTAAAATTTGAGTTTCCCCCAGTTATATGTGAAAACTACAATCTGGCGTTTATATATGCTGCTTTTGGAGAAATGGCTTCTTCCTTGCTAATTGGCCTTTCAGGCAGTGTCGGCAGGTTTCATGGTGGAAAATGACACTCTCAGCATCTTTACAAGGTTTTTTTTTTCTATTGCTTTTATTATGGGGATAAGAGGAAAAGCTCCTTCCTAAAATGTGTGTTGGCTGAACATGAGCATGGTGTTCATGCTTGCAAATAACATTTCGAACAGATGGACGTGGCTCCTTCAGGCCTCTGGGAAGTTTACCCAAAGATGAACCAGACTTAAGGCGGTCCACAATTCTCCTCCTCACATAGTGGCTGATTTCTTTAGATTTTTCGCACAAGGAAGGGAAGTATGTTTGAGGTTCCCAAAATCTTTTAGAGGCATAGTGGACTTAGTATTGGTGAACTTCTGAATTTGAAGAAGGTAGGAAAACGTTTCTCTTATTATTCTGTCATCCAGAAATCAGAGATGATTACGGTCACCCTAACTGACCTAGGACAGGAAGTGTTTGGTCTTATTTAATGGCGTTGTGTGTCTTTTTATCAAGGGGTATGCAAATGTCTGGTTTCAGCTGTCTGTATGAGCACTGTCGCCCACTGAGGAAAAAAGCTCTGATAAAACGAGTTTAGCCAAAGATGGCTTCACATGCCTTCTCTACGTCCACAGTTAATGAAGAGCTTTACTGCAGCTAACATTAAAGAGCACAAAGAACAGCACTCTTTCTAATTATAGTGAATCTGAGATGAGCTGACACTGAGCCAAATTTAATTAAACAGTTCAGCTATCTTCTTTAATAATCTTGTTGACTCGAGCACAGAGATAAGCAGACATGGCCCTCGCTAAATAGGGTCTGAATAATAATGACGGTGATAATAAAAATTTACCATAAAAGACCTGAAATTGCTGCTAAAAAGTGAGCACACCATCTGTTGGACCGTTCTTCAGGAAGACTGCTTTAGGATAATGACTCGGCGGAGCCTCCAACATATGAGTGACAGCCATCTGAATGCCGTCTCTTTCCCAGACTCCATGAAGTCCTGATGGACCTGCAGAACAAGCAGCTCCAGCAGCTCACAGAATGGCTGGACGTCACCGAGGCACGCATCAAGAAGATCGGCCTTCAGCCGCTGGGCCCTGACCTGGAGGATATCAAGCACCAAGTAGAGGAGCACAAGGTGGGCACCCCCTGGTCTGCGTGTTGAATACAGATTTCCACTCCCTTTTATGCCAGACGAACACAAAGTATTCATACTTGTGACTCCTCCCACTCTTGAAACAAGCTATGCGGCATAAAACGACAAATGTAAGGAATATTACAAGCTTAGAAAACCTTGGCGCATGTTACCTGGATAATTAGCTAATGCCTGCAGACCTGGTTGTTTTGGTACACAACAATAAATCTACAAAATATTGTGCAGCTTTAATTTGAGCAGCAGCACATTGCTGCTACATACCTTGCTACTTCCAGTGGAAGCTATAAGGGCGGACTTTCATTCATCTTTTCTCATCCTCATTCAGTGTTATCCAGCTTGTTTTTGCACAGCTTCTGTTTTCTTTACTAATTTAAAGATCAAATAGGTACCAAATCATTGTATTCATCAGAGAACTATGTGCTTTCTTTTTAATTGGGCTTTGATTTTTATGGTTCAAAATAATCTAGCAGGGACCCTTGGCTGTTAGCCTCTTCACTTTATTAAACGTGGCTGTGTTTTAAAAACGTTCCGTCTTCTCGGTTCTAATCGCAGCGTGAGGCTGGGCTCCCCAGCTGTGTTGAATGGATTTTTCTGGCACTTTCACATGCTTTGGAAACCTAAGCTTCAAATTAGCCTTCTGTGTAAAGAGCCGGTAGGTGTTAAACCCTCACTTAATGTTCATTTTTTTCAGTATGTTTTCAAAAGATAAAGTTTTGTCAGTGTACTAGTCGTGAAATAACACCAGTCAAGTCAAAAAGGACGTCGCCCAGTGTTATGACATATAAAAGTATATTCTGTCTTCAGTTTGTGAATCCCAATAAGCTAAGCCTGTTGACAGTTGGTTGCTTTTTGATGCTTTTCAAGCTGATTGTGCCAAATATCTTTTCCCCCATCCGTTCTTGGATTTTCTTAGAGCGAGGCATTGTGTGTTGATCTTTGGATCTACTTCATGTTGCCAGACAGGTTGTGTTGACGTGAATTCCTGATGCCACTGTGGCAGTAATCAGGCCTTGGTGGGGCAAGTGAAACTGAACTCGTCTCTCTGAAAGCCAAGAGTTAATTTGTGAATTAGCGAGGCAGATAATTACTTTTTCACAAGGGGCCAGTTTGGTTTTCCCCTCTCAGTGTTTCCCCTGTCATTCTACAAGGGGGGCGCCCCACCGACAAAATCGTCCGCCCCCCCAAGAAGGTCACCGCATGTAGTAAATTATTATACGTCTATAAGTGTTTCATTTCATTAAAATCAGCCTTTCTAAATAGCGGCAGATCGCATCCTGAGCTACTTTGTCTCTAGGCTCCCACATAATAAGGTGGAGATGAGTCGGCAGACAAGTAAGCGCCGTCACACTATTAACTGCTCAGCGGGAAGAAGTCTTCACATCCACTGTGTGGCGCTCTGACAGACAGGCACGATGGGTGCTGCTGTGCGAAATGTGGGAATTTGTCACAAAAATGAAATCAATAGGTGCGCTCGACTATCAAGGGTAAAACGTCATTTTTATTGAACAGATCCCAAATGTAATATTTAAATTACATTAAAATTGAAGAAAGTTGCGCTCAAAAACATTCTAAGCTCTGCCAGGTCTAGATTTTGAAGAGATTTTCATTTAGTCAAGAAGCAGGAAGGAAGAGAGGAATGTAGCCTTCAAAATAGAACCGCGCATAAAGATACATGATAGAAACAGAAACACAGAGAGAGAGACAGAAAGGTGGATAAATGAGAGAACGATGGAGAGAGACAGAAGCTGCTCATATAAAGCAGTATTCTGGGATATTAATGCAAAGCTAAGTGGAAGAAAAGTCTTAGCAACCCCCCCCCCACAAAGAAGAAGCACTATGTAGATTGTTAATTCCCCAAGACAAAACCTCTAGGGGAAAGACTGCCTCTAATTAAAGCAGATCATTCAGTAACTACACTTTCTATTTACTGAGGTTGTCTTTGAATATTAATGACATTTAATGGTGATCTGAAACTTTCAACTCTGTCGTCATCACAGAAGTAAAAGAAAACTGTAAGAGGGCAAAGACTTTCATAACTCTATCTGTATCTGCTGTATGAGGTAATACTGTGGCATGGGCAAAACGGCGTAGTCCTTCTTTAACCCGTGTTTTTGCCGCCTCTGCAGCTCCTTCAGGAGGACTTGGAGCTGGAGCAGGTGAGGGTGAATTCTCTGACCCATATGGTGGTGGTTGTTGATGAGAGCACCGGAGACAGTGCAACGGCCGCCCTGGAGAGCAAACTTCAGGCAAGTAAACACGAGCACTAACGACAGGATACATCCCTTAGAGTCCTCAAATGTCATATAATTACAAAGGATGAAAGAAGAGGGAAAAACAGTGGAGCTTTGGCCACAGTTGTCCTCAGTGCTTAAATAGAAAGCATGTGGACTTCCTGTTTAGCTTCCTGGAGACTTTTCACCTCTCGTCTAAAAGCCTCTTTTGTCGATGCCGACATATCATTTGTTAATGGGGAAGTATTAATGTACCAGGATAAAATGTTAGTAGTAATTAATGTAAATTATTTTAATTAGCTGTTTTAATAACAACAAAAATGACCAAACTACTTCACAAAATAAGATTAAAGAAAAAGTTAAATCAAGCAAATGGTTGCAATAGAAATGGCTTAAACGAGTAGACGGCACAACATAAACAAACTTATGGGACTCAAACTGAGCTCTAATTAAAAGCCATTGTAAAGAAAAAGGGAGATTTCAGGTTTTCCCGTAGTAAGGTATTAATTAAATATTACTGGTTTCTGAAGAGAGCCAAGCAGACTTTACCAGGTTTTTATTTTTTTTTGCAAAAAGCCAACTGAACAGAGAAAGGGCTTTCCTGTTGTGGTCTAATTAGATGTTGTCAGCAAGAGTGTGCTGTACATATATTTTTTGCAGACTTCTGCTTGTTAGGTTTTCTCTTAGCTGTAAATCCAGAGTGCAGAGGGATAATGGACATTGTTGATCGTCTTCATTTTCTATGCTTCACCTCAGTTCAACCTCAGTTATCCTTGTTATATCCTACTCAGTGCCAAGAATAAAACAGAATTATGCTACAATTCCAGCCAATAATTTCCCCACCAGGTTGTTACTGCGTCTGTAATGGGAGCAGGATGCCTGTGTTGAAGTACCATCACACAGATGGCCGTCTTTGTTGAGGACTCGCTCCTTCAAGACCGTTGCTGTCAGATTTATTAGAGGGGTTGTTGTTGGAACAATGTTGGCTCACAAAGAAAAGGGATTTCTTTTTGTAGCGTCTGGTAATTTAGGTTTTTTTTTTGTTGTTGTTTGAGCACCAAAAAAAAAAACTCATAACTTGGACATACATTTATAATGAAGTTGTTTCCTATGCCATAATTCTATACTTGGTATTAGTTTTAAAATTGAAACTGTTTATCTAGTTTTATTCTTGTTTGATTGCGGTGGAGACACCTCAGTTCGGACCTTCTGCTTTCTTAAACTATCTAAGCTAATATAAAAAAGTCCATCAAGGACCTTTGTAGATTAGCCTATCAACCTCTTACCTCATGCCAATGGCGTCTCTGACTCATAAAATTGTGTTACGGGCAAAAGACGTTTTATCCAAATGAATAAGTTTCAGGGTATTGGTGGAGAGTGATGTTCTATAATTCGAAAATCAGAAATGCTTTTTGAATAATCCACACTTTAAATAGTAAATCATGTGTGAAGCTCTGAAATTAAGCTTTTCTTTTTATTTCTTTGAATGAGGTCATATGGGTAAATTGATAGGCTACAACCAGTAACGACACATTTAGAAACGTCTTCAAGATCATTTCAATAATCTGTTCTTAACAGCCAGTAGGTTACGTGGTGCTCACATCAGTCCCGCTGCATATCCCATAATGCACTGCAAAGGCCACTTGTGGGCTAGTTGACCATATCCATTATTGAAACATCCTGTAGCCTTTGCTCTGAGCTGAGACATAAAATTGCTGTTTGCCATCTAGTATGAGTCTAGTGTATTGATTTAAATTTCTAAATTTCTTTGAAAAGTGCCCTCTCTTCACTAATAATTGGTATTTCTCCGATATTCCTACAAGTGTCCCATGGTCATGCTCGTCTGGCGTCCAAGATGGCCAGGGCCTACTTGTTGTAACACTGTTGCAAAGACCCTGCTGGCTTTCATTAACATATTTGCAAAACTTTCATGTGGGTGCCAGAGTGCATCTTGCTCTTTAGCATCAAAACAATGCCCCCCAGATTCTTTGATTTCCTGCGACCATCTTTTCACACTTCTTTCCTTCACAGTTTGCCTATGAAAGCGGGGTCTATACACTGGGCAGAGAAAAGTGAGATTATGATCTCATTTGCCATGAGGAAGTCTTGCAAAGGAGACGTATCCATCCTTGACCTTTGCATAGAACAAATCCAATTTTATTGATAATAGACTAAGTTTTTTTTAAGGTCTGTGTCACATAGGACACAGATCTGTTTTAACAGCTTATGATGGACACAATCTCCTATAGACAGATAATGGTCAAACAAAGTGCCTAATGTTTAACCTCAGGGAGGTCAGCTGGGCTGTTTGAAAAATCACAAAGTTTATTCTCTAGCCTGGATGGATTTAAACCTCACCCTGGAACCAAAAATGAACCTTTCGTTTGAAGTGTTATGAGTAGAATAGAAATGGCTGCAGTTAGGAGTACCCATTTTGTAATATTTTTAGTAACAAAAGGGCAGAAATTGACATTATGTCTCAGTCAGTGTTCTGCAAGTCCTGTGTTTCTCTTTGAGTTCTGCTCCCCTACATTCAATATAAACCCTAAAATCAAACTGCATTTTTGAGATCTTAAAAAAATTCATCAGGCATGTCAAAGAATGAACCAATTAGCCTTTGAGGCATCATGATGAAACTTACACTGCCTGAGGGAAAATATCTCAAAGAGAATTTTATTGCTAATATAGACTCTGATCGACGGTGTGTGTGTGTGTGTGTGTGTGTGTGTGTGTGTGTGTGTGTGTGTGTGTGTGTGTGTGTGTGTGTGTGTGTGTGTGTGTGTGTGTGTGTGTGTGTGTGTGCAGGTTCTCGGTGACCGCTGGGCAGCTATTTGCAGATGGACAGAAGAGCGCTGGATTCTGCTTCAGGACATCCTATTAAAATGGCAGCACTTCACTAACGAGCAGGTACGAGCGCAGGTGTTAAACAAGCAGTTGTGACATCACTGAGGCAACCTTTTTGTTTTAATGCGCAACGTATAATCGGAATCCATCAACCAAACCAAATCTTCTCACATTTTTACTGCCTTTCAGAGAAAATCTGAGCTGTGCAGGTATTAACAGAATTTGATGGACTCAACCCTGAATCCATAGAGGCCAGATAATTAAGAATGAGTAAATGTGCACCCAACAGTTACAGGACTACGTACCTAACCATCTTTTCACCTCACTGTTAAATATCCATCAGAGGCAAAGGAGCAAAACTCGTGTTGAACTGCAAAATACTATCATGTAAATATGGAGGAAAATCCCACACCTGCCATCGGAGTGTTAACTAAATTATCAATTACAGTTGTCAGCGGTACATGTAGATCAGGGGTCTGCGACCTTTGCAATCCAAGGAGCCATTTTTACCCTCAGTCCAGCTGAATACAACTCATTTAGAGCTGCAGATGTTACATGACCTTTGGAAGAAAGCAGAACTTAATAGCACATAGTTTCCAATCTAATGACAAAATAGATAAAACAAATATTACTGGCACTTTTAGTGTCATTCTTTTGTTGTTATTCAATCCAATTATTGCATGAAACAAACTGCATTTGGTATATCTATATGTAAAAACAGTTGGTTCTTCATCACTTTTAGCCAAAGTTATTTAGAGCCACAGTGGGAGGTCTAAAGAGCCACTTGCTGCTCCGTAGCCACAGGCTGTAGACCCCTGATATAGATAAACACATCACCATGTCAAACAGTGAGCTGACAGGCCCCTAGGTCCACTGATGGTTTTGTAAAATCCCAAAACCAACTTCTGAAGCACGTTGTGAAGGACTTAACCACAACAATCTTCATCGTGTCACTGAATACTAGGTATATAAGAAAGATAAAGAAAGATGAATTGAACAAACTGTGTCAGAGCATAGACAAAAGAGGTTTAACCCTGAAGACACTCAAACACAGGGAAACACCTCACCGGCGGCTCGCTGGTAGCTGGCAACAAGGACGTCACGTAAGTGTAGTTTGAACATAACATCTTTAGGTAGGTCTACATGGCAGGTCTAGCAGGTCTAACATTCTGAAAAGTGTGGCTTGCATTTCTGTATAGCCCCCTTTACTCTCATACCCCTATAGAAAATTCGGTACAGCCAATTACCTTCTGAACAAACCCAACTAGTACAACTTGGCCTCCTGTGTGTGACGTAATCTCAGTATGAAGCCATCCGTTTCTGGCCGCAGAGGTTTCTGGAAGCATCACAAAGATGAAGGAACCCAGCAGACAGGTCAGGTAGGACTGTGGAGAGGTTTAAAGTAAGGTTAGGTTATAACATTACACGCCTCAAATCTGGCCTCTGAGGGGAAATTGGCAAGAAGAACACCCTTGTTTAGGTGGGGAAAGGTGTAAGAAGTCTTGGTTGCAGTTTACCACAGGCTGTGTAGGGGGCGCTGTAAATACTTAGAAGGTACTGATAAGACCAAACTTAACTTTATAGTGCCTTCAAAAACTATCCACCCCCTTGGCTTTTGACTTATTTTCTGTACATTCCAACTTCTAGTATAAATCTTTTAAAATCTTATTTTATGTGATCTATCTGCCAGACCTAGAATAGAATATGTTGGATAACAGCGCATTCATGTTTTAGATCGGCAAGACTCGAAAGCAGAGGTTCTCCATCCAATGGGGCCGAGCTTGAACAAGTTTGCAAAAAAAAAAAAAAAGCAGTCGGCAAAAATGTGGGCCTGTGTTTGTGGAAAGTGGGTAAAAAAAGTCAAAAGACTTGCGGCTTTAACGCGGCTCCACGGCTGAACACGAGTGCATTTTCTTTCATTTGTAAAACACTTTAAAAGTCATGCATGAATTCATTTTCTGGTTGGTCTATTAGTTTGCGGTTGTAAAGTGAAAAAATGAGAGAAAGGTTCAAAATACTTTTGCTAGGCAGATTATTAGATGGCTGCATAACTTTTGCTCAGGGTATCTGCTAAACATAAATAGAGACGCATTACCACCATGGTTCCAAACCACACACCACGGATGCTAGGGTTTCAGTTTAAATTCAAAATGAATGGATTCTGTTTGTGTTATGGGATTTTTATTATTATTATTATTAAAGCTGTTAGTGTCTATTCAGTTTTTGGTGTGTAGGAGTGTGTTGGAGTGTAGCTTAAAAATGTGCACGAATTGCATTTCCCCAGTGTGATGGTAGCAAGTCGAACCATTTCTGCACAGGGTGCTGCAATCATGTACCAATCCCAAACTGAACAGGCTTGAAATCGCCAAACCTTTCATCCTTTATATGCATCATCTTTTGCAGGAGCAGACATTGGGGGGAAAAAGATATTAAGTGGGTTAAGATATCAGATTTGCTGATGTTTCACGAGTAATAATTGTAACGTCTAAGATCACAAAGTTGAATTATACATAATTAACAAGTCAGATTTAATTGAAATCTAAAAAAATAGATTTGCATTGTAACTGCTTGCATAAATCAAATCTTTCTGCCCCAGTGGCTAATTTTTATCATTTAAAAGGAAAAATGCTTCAACATAATTATTTTGAGGTATTTGTTAATTAACCCCAGAATAAAACGGCAGGGTGTGGACCTATAAGACATGTAGTGGTGTAAAAACCAATATCTCAAATGGTTTATTTTACCTTCTTGTACTTTGACAACTCATGTTCTGCTGTTCTGATCTTTGCTGTCAGAGTTTGTTTGACTCCTGGCTGACTCAAAAGGAGGAGCTGGTTCGCTCCATTAAGACCTCCAACCTCAAAGAGCAGGCAGAGATACCAGCATGTTTACGTCGTCTTTCTGTGAGTTTTTATTGTGCCCCCAACGTATGTCACATGCACATCAATAGAAATAGAGAGATAATATAATGAGATGGTATAAATGGTTTGTTTGTCTGTGTATGTCTTTAACATCAGACCCTGAAAGCAGAGCTGGAGGCAAAGCATCCCACCATGGACAAGCTGTGCTCTATGAGCCAGGATCTGTTGTTCAGTGTCAAGAACAAAGAAGTAGCCTCCAAACTAGAGGCCAGATTGGACAGCTTTGCTCAGCGTTGGGATCGTCTGGTCCAGAGTCTGGAGATGAACATCTCCCAGGTACCTCGGTCAAGCTTGATCCCGGTTTGTCATTTATGCAAAGATGGAACAGATTTATTTAACCGTTAAACGTAAATGAGGGAGACTGATCACTTTATAGTTTCTAAAGTGATCAGTTGTGTCATGTGTGATGGAATCGGATCAATGCGCAGACAACAGCTCGATTTATCTAGTAATGAAACACAGCTTACAGAGTGGCAGGGAGACAGGAATCAGGAACACGGCAACGACAAGACCAGAGCAGTGGCACGGATGAAGACGGAGGACCTGACAATGTGTCTGACAGAGTGGGCTGAACTTAAAGGGGAAGAGGTGGAGGGAAGCAATAGGTGGGTAACTCGGCACAGGTGACCTGAGTGAAACAACCAGCTACAGGGAAGGAGGGGCAACGAACTGGCAGGAGCAGAGGGAGAACTGAATCTAATAGAGAAGAAGATAATGGGTCAGACATGGGCAGAGGTGTCAAGTAACTAAGCACAAATACTTTGTTACCTTACGTAAGTAGAAATTTTGGTTATTTATACTTTACCGGAGTAATTGTTTTTTAGCCTATTTTTTACTTCTATTTTCATGCAATAATCTCTTCTTTCTACTCCCTACATTTTGAAAATATTGTTACTTCTATTTTATTTCAGCTTGTTTTTCTTATTTGACATCTGTTGCCCTCATCAAGTCCTGCAGCTAAGCTTTGATGTTCATTTACGTTCTAATAATAACAAATAAGACGTTATTGATAAAGTTTGACTTTTTGCACCAATAGTTATAGGCAACCAGTCATCAGTTCTTCTGCTCCATGAATTAATTTTGCATTGTGCTAAATAGTTCATTGTCAATGGACATATATGTGGCTCAACATTTAACATCATAATATACTATTAGTGATAGTTGCATTATAGACCTCTGTGGTGTGGGAGGTCAAAGCTTTTGTCCTTAATGGCATTTTTAGCTTAAATTACTTTTACTTTAGTACTTGAAGTAGTTTTGAAACTGGTACTTTTATACATTTCCTTGAGTGAAAAGTTTGAGTTGATACTTCTACTTCTGCAGAAGTAATTTAAACCCTAGTATCTATATTTCTACTTGAGTAGAAGTAGTAGAAAATACGTTTTCTCTTTACTTGCCTTCTTACACCTTTTCTGCTTCCTCTTAATTCATTTAAACATCTGTGACACCAAAAGGGTGTAACTTTGAGTCTTCTGCTTTGGAGTTTCTGATTGGCTGCTCACCATTTTATGCTGATCAAGCTAAAATCCACCAAGATGTGGGCTGGTTGAACCAGTGCATGTCTAGTCAGCATGTATGTTTATGCTTTAGCCTGTCTGTATAATCTTTAACCAGAACTGGTGCAGCCGGTTCTTGTTTTAGTTAACATTGAAACTAATGAGGAGAGTATGTAGAAACTCAGGCCTTCATGATTTTTAGAATGGACCAGAACCTTTAAGTCCAAACCATTAAATTAACAAACTATGGTCAGAAGCATTCGGCCCAAAATGCTCTGGGTTCCCGTACGGCCCATTGATCACCAGGTCAGTGGTTTTATTAGAAAAGGTGCTATTTAGGACAAGTAGCCATCATCTCCACCACACACACACACACACACACACACACACACACACACACACACACACACCTATACGGGTATAAGTGGTTTAGCCCGTCTTTTTCCCCAAACAGGCCCGGAGGTGGTTTAGATGGACTACCCTTTCCCAAGTACCTAGAGCAATGGGAGGTGGCTTTCAACACTGCAAAAAATCTGAAAAAAATTTAGCTCGCCTTTGCTCTCAGATAGGAGCTACACAGCCGTTTTTACAGCAACCTGGCAACATGGTGACTTAACTGGACATCAACAAAATGTGGTTTATGAGAACCAAACAAAGGAATGTAAGGACTTTAAAGGGACAACTACGTCATATTTAAAACGCCCCTTATTAGCATAAATACACAACCTGACAGCACAAAGCATTAACAGAACAGTCATTTTATTTGCAAAATATTTAAAATAAGCACTTAATTTACTTTTCCTTACAAAAATATGAAAATAAAAAAGGAAAACTAAATATAATAAAAAGTAAAATTAAAGTGCCTCAAGAAAAAAATACAAAAAAATAAATAAATATGACCCTTCAGGGCCTATACCATTACTGGTTATTCTGAATATAATTACTACAATGGCAAAACTAAATTCTTCAACCTCTTCCGAATATTTGTTATCCTAGGAAACAGAACAAAATGTTTCCACATTAAAAAAATCTGTTTAAGAGTAACGGCTTCAAAAATCTTACATTACGCAACGCATTTTGTGCTTACCTCAGCACAACAAACTGAAATGTAAACGACCTTTAAAGCCCAGGGTGTTAAAGACAAAATAAAAACAGTATTTGTCTAAAAGGTGACATAACTAAAATCGTTGTTAGAACAGAAGAGTAAATAACTGGTTACTTGACGTCAGATTTGTAGCTTTTTGCTCTGTGCCTGCCTCTTAGCAGTTAGTCCTCGGTTTCTCACAAAGTCCCGGATATTTTGTGCTGTTCTTTGAGCCAGCACAGAGCCTTCAACCAACTTACAGTGATTACACTCATTTTTAGTGGCAAGCTTTCCTTTACTTATGTGACCTTTAAAATGCCTCATAACAGCAGAAACCTCAGCACTTGACCATGGTTTTTTTGGTTGTCTTCTGGCTGTGCCCCATGATTTCTCTGCAAATAAATAAATAAAAAAGGAAAACCATTAAACAGTTAATTAAAACCGAACACCTTTGCACAGGATAACAACTCCACTACAAAGTTAAGTAAGATTGGAGTTTATTCCTACACACTGCCTCTTTCTTGTTTTCATGATCCCACAGATGTATGCAGACAATAGAGTAAAAAACTAGTAGATTAGTTGCAGGCTTTCCTATTAGTAAGTAACCCAACCACATTCTAATAGATGGCATAGGGGAGTCATAACCCATGTAAAGGTAGCCTTATTGACAATAAAACATAAAAAGAAATTAAAAGATGACTTGGGGAAAAGAAAAACAACCAGGAAAAAAATAAGTGAAAACATAGATTAAAAAAATAACTAATCATAAGGAGCAGGGGGGGCATACACTCAGATTAACTGCAAACAATCTCAAACTGGTGTCATGTTACAAAGCATGGTTGAAGAACTACAACCTACAAATAATAATGTCTTTTATTTTGATAATTGGATGCTGCTAAGTAGAAACTGTACACACAGTAAATAATGTTGCATGGTGAATCTTAAAAGCTAAACAATTAGCCCACCTGACATTTATTAGTCAATTAAGTGGTCACTCTGTTGCAGCAAGCATCACCCTCTCCCCTTGGTTCTTCATTAGATTGGCCCATCTCAAGCATATGGTAAATAGTTCCAGGTCATTTAGATTGCTAAGCAGGAGCATTGACTTTAAGCCCCTGCCAATGGGACTAAGAACTAGGTTCCACGAGGGTCACATCAGAATCCAGATTTTCATGTCCCTCAAAATGTTTGCGAAAAACTTTAAAAGTACTATTTGGGTCAATATATTGTTAAAAGAACCAAGCGGCAGCCTAGTGAAAGACTTACAGATCTCTTTAAATTTCCAAATGCCAACATAACGCTCTTTTTATTTATTATGCCATGAAAATGAATGAGGTTTCAAGTGCCTGAAGCAAAACAGCCCCACAACCTGATGCTTTCTTCTACACAAAACTTTAAGAAGGTTTTTCCTGTCATAGCTACTGATTTGACTCCGATAATAAACACGTCCCTTCTGTCAGGCTTTTTCCGCCTATTCCTTAAAAATGCAATTATCAAACCACTGCTGAAAAAGAACAATTTAGACAAACTACTAGTCCAGGCCCATCTCAAACCTCCCTTTTATCAGTAAGATTATTGAAAAAGCTGTGTTTCAACAATTAAACACCTTCTAAACAACGACCAGCCGCTTTGACGTTTTCCAGTCAGTTTTCGGTGCTCACCACAGTACTGAGACTGCTATTATTAAGATGTTAAATGACATCCATATAAATACAGACTGTGGAAGAACCACAGTGCTGGTACTATTGGACCTTAGTGCAGCATTTGATACTGTTGATCACTCCATTCTGTTAGAACGTCTGGAAAACTGGGTCGGCCTCTCTGGTACAGCACTCCACTGGTTTAAATCTTGCTTAAAGTACAGGGACTTTCTGTGCCAGTAGGTAACTTTACATCAGAGATGACAAAAAAAATTACATGTGGGGTTCCCCAAGGGTCCATCCTAGGTCCCCTCCTATTCAATAGCTACATGCTCCCTCTTGCTCAGATCATAAAACAATATCAGCTACCATAAAGCACTATGCAGATGACACAGCTCTACAGCACCATGTCACCAGGTGACTATGAACCCATTCACTGAGTAAATGCCTAGAAGAAATCAATGCATGAATGTGCCAAAATATTCAACTGAATAAAAAAACAAAAAAAAAAAAAAAAAAACTTAGTAATAATTTTTGGACCAATAGAGGAGCGATCAAAAGTTAGCACTACTGTTAGGGAAATAATTAGTTTTCTCAAAGGATGTAGGTATGGTAAAGCTGTTATTAACACTTCAGATATATGATGTAAAAAATGTGTTTGGAATGTTAAGATAAATTACATTAAATGGGTTAAACAGAGCAACTACAACCCAGTTGTACATTTGTTGAAATTTTAATTTAATATTTGAAATGCTGTCAGTGTCAGTTACGCTTCTACTTCCAGTGCAGAGTAAATACAAGAAATTTATTTGCACTCCCTTAAATGTATAATTTTGCTGTGTTTTATGATGCAGATTATCTTATATAAAAAATAAGTTTATCTCTGCGAATTTCTATATCTTCAAAAGAAAATACAGGATAAATCTAGACAGACATTTTGACTGCATTTGGTTTATTAGGCACAAATTTACCGTCTGTCTCTGTTGCTGGTAGTTCAAATGGAAAAAAAGTCCAAATTCGACATTCATCAGATCCAGTGATGTTTTAAACATTAACAAACAGCATCTAGTGTGTGTCGTAGTTATAAAATTTGTATACATGTAGCAAGAAATGCCACTTTTCTCTTTAGACAGACAAAACACACCCTGACGCTCAAGTCAAGCATCAAAAAATTAGAGAATGCATATTGCGTAGGACCAATGACATCCAACCAGGCAAGGTTTCTTTGTAGGTGTCCCTACCAAAGGTCAGATCAAACCTACACCCTTGCACTAAGGTGTTCTCGATCCAGCCTACTCTGTGGAAACAGACATGTAGAAGCAGCATGCAGTTGCTATGCTCCACTTATCTTGAGCAAACTTCCAGAAAACATTGAAAGTGCAGAAAGCCTGAGTTCTTTTAATTCATGACTGCCTTTGGCTGTTCTAGTTAAGCTGTTTTACTGAAACATCACTAGTTTAAGTTTGTAGTCCAACTGTCTTTAGTATTTGATTTTAGTTTCTATTCTCCTATGTTTTATTTGTTTCTACATTTTATTCCAACTTGCTTTTATTCCGTTTTAATTTCCTATATTTTATTCATGTAAAGCACTTTGCATTGTCTTTGTACTAAATATGCCTTGCCTTACCACTATCTTTAATACAACATCCCTATGCTCCAAGAGCTCAAGTATAGTCTCAAACCAAAAAATAAAAAAATACAAACCTACAAAACACAATCATGTTTAAAATGTTCATGGGCAAACTTTAAGGCTCCCGCATACTTCAACCAAAGTAGAAAAATTGTGCCTAAAACTTATTAAGTTTTGTCCAAGTTTAGTCATTTTTAAAGTAGAGCTGATCAAATATGGTAGTCGGGAATCTGGATCAAACGACAACCTCAAAGAAAATTTACTTACCTTCAAAAGGAGGGACACTTTCCTCTGCTGTAGATGATATTGTTCCCACTGAGACACAAGACAAAAGTGAAAAAAAAAAAAAAGAAATGAAAAAAAAAATAGGCTTGATAAAAGTTATAACATCTTTGGATTTAGGCAACTTACATAAGTCATCTGTGTTGTTGGCAGTTCTTTCGGGGTCTGGTTCCACAGGCATAGTGTTTCCACCTTCATGTACAAATTCTTCTGCATCACACTCATCTGACTCACTCCCTTCTTCCTTTGTTTCAGCATCACTGATTGCAATTTCATCTAAAAAATGTATTATTAGAATGTAAATGAATACTACACATAACTTTGTCCAAGCACTACCAAAACAAGGCTTAAAACACCTTAGTATTTGAGTAAAATATCATGGTGAATAAAATTAAAGAGATAGCAAAAGTGTTTCTCTCAAGTGCAATTACATAGATTTACTTTGTAATCAAGAATATCACTAATGTAAGGGTGGGCGATATGAAGAAAATCTAATATCAGGGTATGTTCAAATAACCTTGAAAAACAAATGTTTTAGCCACATAGTGCCTAAAGTTGCATTGATATCTCAAATTAACATGTTCAATTTTTTTGTTTGAAAAATAAGTTTAAAATGTTTTATTTTAGCCATTTTTTAACCACAGCTGTACGTAGAAGCGTTTCACAAATGATAATATTGTCACATTAGACCTTTCATGGTCAACACTGGACCTTAAAAACATCCCAGCAGCCAAAAGGAACACCAAGGAAAAATCTGACCCAAATTAAAAATGAAAGGTGCTCTTCTGTGCTTAAGACATACAAATTTGTATAATAAAAATGTGAAAAACAAGTTTGTATAGCGACTGTAAAAATCAACTGACCAGTCGCAGTTACAAATTCAGAGCATCTTAAAAATATTTCCATTGCTCTTTAGGTGCTGGGAAATTTTAAACAAGAAAAGTTTTTTTTCTGTCATATGGGATTTAGCAAAAGAAGACGCGAGTTTCAACAGTTGTACGGCTGGTTTAATTAAAGTTTCCTTCGGTGAGTGGGGGAGTCGACACGCGGAGTTTACAAGAAAAAATGACTTTTTAGGTGGAACAAATTTGTGCTACTGCCACCTTTTGTGACAATGGTGTTACGCCATGTTTTGCAAATTACTGCATTTTGTTCGACATCCTTCTTTGTGAACTCCAAACCACTGCCATATTATTGACCCAGTGCTGTTTCTCTTTAGACTCATTTTCTTGTTTACCTGAAATGCCCGCTGTCGCCATAGCTCTGGCTGTCTAGTCAAGACAAGTAAGCACACGGGTTTGTTGTTGTGTGTGTGTGTGTGTGCACGCCAGAACTCTCTGGTTTGGAGGAGCGACTGATGCGTTCACAGCATGTGTGGAAAAAACAAACTCAGAAGTGTATTAAATATGGTGGCTAAATCTTGCCATAAAAATTTACACTTGATGCTCGCAATAAAGTAATTTTAACCATCGCGCCGAGGAAAACTTGATACATCGAGTGTATTCGATTTATCGCCCACCCTACACTACTGTACTGTTTTTTGTAATAATCATTGATTTACATTTGTAAATTAATCTGTTTAACATATGTTTGTAGTGTCAGACAAGTCCTGATAACTGAAATCAAACCAAGAAAAAAAAGAACTAATTTCAATAACCTTCGAGTTCAATTTTATCCAGGGAAATTATGTTCTTTATTTAATGATCAAAAATTAAAAACAACACTATTTTTTGTATTAGTGGTAGTAATTACCAAAAAATCTCACCTTTGCATTGGTAACCAAGCCACTTCATTGAAGAACAGGGTCCAAAACACTCAGTACACTTCTCCAAAGATGATACAGTTGTGCACACCAGTTGATGTTTTTGACACTATAGGGAAAAAGATTGGAAGAAAAAAATATTACGTATGAACTTAAAGTAATTTGTTTTGCCTGAAAGGGTTCCAATCTAGAGTAAAATGCTGTTTTTGAAAACTTTCAAACTGCAAAAATAGAAGTCTGATTCGGTGGTTAAGTTGTAGAGAAATCATCTAAAAATCCTCATATCTCCTTTAACTTTGAAGAAAATTTAAGTCCCAATTCTCCAAATTTGTTCCTGGTTGCTGATTGAGTGAGTAACCTCAGGACTTTGGAAAATCTTCTCCTCCATATCCTGCTAAAAAGTAGAGAATGAATATTATATTTTTCACAAGGCGATTTTCTGTGAAATTGCAGAGAAAATAGTTTAAATGTTTATTCTAGAGTATTGAGTTCAGGGAAACTAGTCTGAAAGGCCAATTATGATAGAAATTAATGACAAAAATGTTTATACTGTAAAATATTACAGTTTCACCAGGACTGACCAGAGTGAAATCTGATTTTGTTGTGAAATGTAATAAAAATCATATATAATCCTCATATTTTCCCTTTCATTTTCAAGAAATTTAAATCTCTATTCTCCAAATTTGATCCTAGTTGCTGAGTCCACATTTATTATGAGTCAAACAAATATTTCTAAGTTCACCAAAGCTCACACAGATATTTTTATCAATTCAATAACGCAACGTCTCCATATACACTATGGTCATTCTAAATCACATTGGGGCAGGTAACCCTAAAACACACACACACACACAAACTCAGTTTTCCATTTGGAAGCCATCATCTGAGACTGTCCTTACAAACCATCGTCCATATAAACCACATGACACCCAGGTCCACACACAGACACACTCAAGTTGAACAGCTTGGCTGACTGACATTTAGCTGAATCTTAAACATAAAAATACCTCTGCATTGTTGGGGAGTACAGCAATCGCAGGATCTGTTTCATTTGAGATGCTGTCTTCCATCTGTTCTGGGGCATTTTCAGCTTCAACCTGAAACAGATAATGAATACCAGTCAACACCATACTGAACTTGACTTCATTTAATTCAATCTTATTATATAGCACCAATTCACCACACATCATCTCAAGGCACTTTGTAAATTCAGATTTAATGAGAGGATACTCATTAGTCCAAAAATGTCCCATCTAAGGAAACCCAGCAAGTTGCATCGAGTCTCTCCAAGCAGCATTCACTCCTCCTGAAAGAGCGTAGAGCCACAGCGGACAGCCGTATGGAATTGTTGATGGCTTTGCAGCAATCCCTCATACTGAGCATGCATAAAGTGACGGTGGAGAGGAAAAACTCCCCTTTAACAGGAAGAAAAATCATCAAGCAGAACCAGGCTCAGTGTGAACGGTCATCTGCCTCGTCCCATGGGGGTTCGAGAAGATCTTATCTTAATCGTGGAGATATTCTGAAGCTATAGTATTCTATGGCTGCCCACACTCATGAAAGGAAACTAGTTTTAATTCCAATTGGATGTTTTGTAAAATTCAAACTGAGAACCCATCATCTGTACCTGTTCACTGTTGCCAGGTGTAGAACGGAGGTGAGTAACATCAGGACTCTGGAAAATCTTCTCCTCCATATCCTTCTAAAAAGTAGAGAATAAAAATTATATTTTTCACAAGGCGATTTTCTGTGAAATTGCAGAGAAAATAGTTTGATGTTTATTCTAGAGTATTGAGTTCAGGGAAACTAGTCTGAAAGACTAATTATGATCGAAATTAATGACAAAAAATGTTTATACTGTAAAATATTACAGTTTCACCAGAACTGACCAGAGTGAAATCTGATTTTGTTGTGAAATGTAATAAAAATCATATAAAATCCTCATATTTTCCCTTTCATTTTCAAGAAATTTAAATCCCTATTCTCCAAATTTGATCCTAGTTGCTGAGTCCACATTTATTATGGGTCAAACAAATATTTCTAAGTTCACCAAAGCTCACACAGATATTTTTATCAATTCAATAACGCAACGTCTCCATATACACTATGGTCATCCTAAATCACATTGGGGCAGGTAACCCTAAAACACACACACACACAAACTCAGTTTTCCATTTGGAAGCCATCATCTGAGACTGTCCTTACAAACCATCGTCCATATAAACCACATGACACCCAGGTCCACACACAGACACACTCAAGTTGAACAGCTTGGCTGACTGACATTTAGCTGAATCTTAAACATAAAAATACCTCTGCATTGTTGGGGAGTACAGCAATCGCAGGATCTGTTTCATTTGAGATGCTGTCTTCCATCTGTTCTGGGGCATTTTCAGCTTCAACCTGAAACAGATAATGAATACCAGTCAACACCATACTGAACTTGACTTCATTTAATTCAATCTTATTATATAGCACCAATTCACCACACATCATCTCAAGGCACTTTGTAAATTCAGATTTAATGAGAGGATACTCATTAGTCCAAAAATGTCCCATCTAAGGAAACCCAGCAAGTTGCATCGAGTCTCTCCAAGCAGCATTCACTCCTCCTGAAAGAGCGTAGAGCCACAGCGGACAGCCGTATGGAATTGTTGATGGCTTTGCAGCAATCCCTCATACTGAGCATGCATAAAGTGACGGTGGAGAGGAAAAACTCCCCTTTAACAGGAAGAAAAATCATCAAGCAGAACCAGGCTCAGTGTGAACGGTCATCTGCCTCGTCCCATGGGGGTTCGAGAAGATCTTATCTTAATCGTGGAGATATTCTGAAGCTATAGTATTCTATGGCTGCCCACACTCATGAAAGGAAACTAGTTTTAATTCCAATTGGATGTTTTGTAAAATTCAAACTGAGAACCCATCATCTGTACCTGTTCACTGTTGCCAGGTGTAGAACGGAGGTGAGTAACATCAGGACTCTGGAAAATCTTCTCCTCCATATCCTTCTAAAAAGTAGAGAATAAAAATTATATTTTTCACAAGGCGATTTTCTGTGAAATTGCAGAGAAAATAGTTTGATGTTTATTCTAGAGTATTGAGTTCAGGGAAACTAGTCTGAAAGACTAATTATGATCGAAATTAATGACAAAAAATGTTTATACTGTAAAATATTACAGTTTCACCAGAACTGACCAGAGTGAAATCTGATTTTGTTGTGAAATGTAATAAAAATCATATAAAATCCTCATATTTTCCCTTTCATTTTCAAGAAATTTAAATCCCTATTCTCCAAATTTGATCCTAGTTGCTGAGTCCACATTTATTATGGGTCAAACAAATATTTCTAAGTTCACCAAAGCTCACACAGATATTTTTATCAATTCAATAACGCAACGTCTCCATATACACTATGGTCATCCTAAATCACATTGGGGCAGGTAACCCTAAAACACACACACACACAAACTCAGTTTTCCATTTGGAAGCCATCATCTGAGACTGTCCTTACAAACCATCGTCCATATAAACCACATGACACCCAGGTCCACACACAGACACACTCAAGTTGAACAGCTTGGCTGACTGACATTTAGCTGAATCTTAAACATAAAAATACCTCTGCATTGTTGGGGAGTACAGCAATCGCAGGATCTGTTTCATTTGAGATGCTGTCTTCCATCTGTTCTGGGGCATTTTCAGCTTCAACCTGAAACAGATAATGAATACCAGTCAACACCATACTGAACTTGACTTCATTTAATTCAATCTTATTATATAGCACCAATTCACCACACATCATCTCAAGGCACTTTGTAAATTCAGATTTAATGAGAGGATACAAATTAGTCCAAAAATCTCCCATCTAAGGAAACCCAGCAAGTTGCATCGAGTCTCTCCAAGCAGCATTCACTCCTCCTGAAAGAGCGTAGAACCACAGCGGACAGCCGTATGGAATTGTTGATGGCTTTGCAGCAATCCCTCATACTGAGCATGCATAAAGTGACGGTGGAGAGGAAAAACTCCCCTTTAACAGGAAGAAAAATCATCAAGCAGAACCAGGCTCAGTGTGAACGGTCATCTGCCTCGTCCCATGGGGGTTCGAGAAGATCTTATCTTAATCGTGGAGATATTCTGAAGCTATAGTATTCTATGGCTGCCTACACTCATGAAAGGAAACTAGTTTTAATTCCAATTGGATGTTTTGTAAAATTCAAACTGAGAACCCATCATCTGTACCTGTTCACTGTTGCCAGGTGTAGAACGGAGGTGAGTAACATCAGGACTCTGGAAAATCTTCTCCTCCATATCCTTCTAAAAAGTAGAGAATAAAAATTATATTTTTCACAAGGCGATTTTCTGTGAAATTGCAGAGAAAATAGTTTAAATGTTTATTCTAGAGTATTGAGTTCAGGGAAACTAGTCTGAAAGACCAATTATGATCGAAATTAATGACAAAAAATGTTTATACTGTAAAATATTACAGTTTCACCAGAACTGACCAGAGTGAAATCTGATTTTGTTGTGAAATGTAATAAAAATCATATATAATCCTCATATTTTCCCTTTCATTTTCAAGAAATTTAAATCCCTATTCTCCAAATTTGATCCTAGTTGCTGAGTCCACATTTATTATGGGTCAAACAAATATTTCTAAGTTCACCAAAGCTCACACAGATATTTTTATCAATTCAGTAACGCAACGTCTCCATATACACTATGGTCATTCTAAATCACATTGGGGCAGGTAACCCTAAAACACACACACACACACAAACTCAGTTTTCCATTTGGAAGCCATCATCTGAGACTGTCCTTACAAACCATCGTCCATATAAACCACATGACACCCAGGTCCACACACAGACACACTCAAGTTGAACAGCTTGGCTGACTGATATTTAGCTGAATCTTAAACATAAAAATACCTCTGCATTGTTGGGGAGTACAGCAATCGCAGGATCTGTTTCATTTGAGATGCTGTCTTCCATCTGTTCTGGGGCATTTTCAGCTTCAACCTGAAACAGATAATGAATACCAGTCAACACCATTCTTAGCTTGACCTAATCATTGAGATATTTTAAATGATAGTTTTCTTGGCGTGTTTCAGGATCTTGTGTCATTAAAGCTTTTAAGAAGATAATTTGTACACACTTTCATTTGGTCTTTGTTTGATATCATTTCATAATCTCAAGCTAACTGTGATGTCGATGGCACCACAGAATCTTGCCCAGTTAACATTTTTTTTATTACAAACTTGTATTGGCATCAAGTAAAAAAGTAAAACTCATCTTCAACTACTATAAACACTATTATACTGTAACCATTTTGCTATGCAGTCATGGACAGTTTATCTGGACAGTAATGGCTTGTACATTCAATAACATCTATAATGCAAAAAAAAGGGTAACATAAAGATGGGTTGAGAGTATAAAGTTGTATAGTTGTAAACTCTCATTATTAAATCATTTCTTGTTTAAGCATTTTGATTAGATTCATTCTTTATTTTTTTAGTACCTTGCATCTCCATGGCCAGTCTGAGTCTCCATAATTATAGGTAATCTCTTCTTCCTTATTAATTTCTTGAGTTGCAAACAAACACAAATGTGGCTTCCCTTGCACAGTCAGGTACTTCATTTTAGCATTTGGGCTGATATGGCCATCATTTACAAGCCTTCCAAGGGAGCCATCTTCTTTTGCTGCATCAACACTACAAATACATAACATTAGGAATTATTTAATATCCAGCAGTATAGATGGTATACTTCCCAAGAGTCTGGCATCCATCATGTTTAGCATGTTGACATATGTCCTTTAATTCTAAATAGACTTATGATTCAAACATACTCACCACCAAAGTTTTCCATTAAAGACAAATTCAAACATGAACACTTTAAGGTTGTCATGGTAAACTCTTTGTCTCCTCTCACATTCCTCTTTACTGATTAGTTCACCTCGATACTCCAACAGAAAGTCTCCTTTCTGAAAAGAGGTCGTGGCAAAAATACCACGGCCTAATTAAGAAAACATATTAACAAAAAAAATAAACAATGTATTAAGGTATAATTGTAATTAAAGCACTTAAAAACAATCACCATACCTTTAAAGGCATTGATGTACTTCACGTCAAAACCCATTCTGTCCTTTCTGGTATCAATATAATATTTGGCATCTTCCTTTGGATTTATGCGTCTTCGCCTCTGCATGTTTTACTGGCAAGTATAAAATGTTTAACAGTCAAATAAACTTTTAATAATTACAGAATTTATTTTAACAGCTATGAATTAAATTATAGATGTGGAAACATATACTTGCAGACCAGATACACACCCCTGATAGCTACAGCACTAACATGTTACTTCCCTCTGATTAGAGAGAGAAAAAAAAAAAGAATAAACCTCATGTGATGGTTGGAGCCTCACAAACTCACCCTTTACAAGAAGCTTCATCTTATTTTTATTTTTTTTTAATTAAAACCCTCATAATCTCCTCCCTGTCCCTATGACCTTATTTGCGCTGAACACTGACTAATGTCATGACTGCATCTGTATTGGTCCTCCAGCTTCAACATGTTTATGCCTGTAATGCACCTTCACATTGGACCTAATCACTGCCACCTCCTCAACATAACTAAATACACAGTTCTGCTTCTTATTAAAATGAAAAGAAAAATCTAGTAGAAGCAACTGTGAGTAAACTAACAGCATTAACTGGTGATAATCGCATGTCAACCTTTTACAGTACACATCTTAAAAGTCATCAGTAAATCAGCCTGGTGCTAATTAATACCTTTATCCACAGGTTATTTTACTAAAGTTAAACCATTTTCACACAAACCTGTACTTTATGTTGATCTCCTGCAGCTTGCTCCTCAACACAGACTAAAGGCAATTGGGCTAAACGAGCTTAACAAGCTGGGCGTCACCGCTCCGAAATTCAGCATTGCGGTGCAATCAGCTAACACAAACAAGCAGCTTGTCGATGTAGTTGTTCAATATAAAGAGGAGAACCTTAAAACCCATCACCTGCCCTATCTTTCCCCCAAAGTATTCTCAACTGGTCACACACACACAGCTTAAGTTATATTTCCTCCAGCCATCACACAGGGTTAGCAGGCCTCTCCTAGCCAAGCTAGCTTCTTACTTTAGAACACGTCAACTATACTGCTTCAAGTAAGTTTTTTGAGAAAAAAACATTCATATTTAAAACTAGTGGATAAAAATATGCAAAATTATTTGTTAAGGTTTAATGTAAACTAAATTAAAATATAAAATAGTTCTCGTTTTACACAAAATATTTTATTTTTCTTTATTTACTTTACTTTTTTAGTTTTACTTAAATAACTTCCTCCAAGCAAAGATTATTTTTAATTTACCATTAAAGCTTACCTGTGCACGGTTATTCCACCAAGAGATGTATTTTAGGATCTGCAGCTTCAAATCGAAAAAACCCAGCTTCCCGCGGGCCATGGTAATGAGGCCCTCCCACAGGTTTCTTCCAGCCAATCAGATGACAACCGCTAAAAAGCGCGCGTAGTGTATGAAAAATGTGTATAAAATTGCAATTCATACACTGAAAGCAGGGGCGCTGTTTTATACACTGGAATACACAAAAACCAGGTCACCTGATTTAAAAGGACTATTAAATAAAGTAAGAAAACAAGCTCTTCATTCACTAAAATCTATAAATTCATGGTCCAAATCATGCAAATACTGGCATAGCTCCTTTATGACTTGAAATTTCTGAGGAAAAATGTTGTTTAGATACTGAAAATTAAAAATACACTCCTTGATTTACGAGGACATTGGTGTTGTCCCTGTAATACCCTTAGGTCCTTGTAACGTAAGCACGTATTCAGGTCAAATGGTAGGCTAAACCACATAGACGCACACACACACACACACACACACACACACACACACACACACACACACACACACACACACACACACACACACTTGGACTAAAGACAAATCCATCCTTTACTTGATCCTTCTCTCTTTTAATCACCTGTCCATTCTAATCAATCAGATAATTAGGCTATTGACCTCTTCAGCCTGACACCTGGCTGTGAACACCTTCGTTTCCATGGCAGCATGGATATTCCAGTAATTGTCCTCAGCGTTAAAAGCTCATTAGGCCGTGCCTTGCTGAAATAAACGTGCACACAAAAACAAGAAAACAGTGAACGCTCCAAAACTACAGCTGGCTCACATCTGGATGTGGCCTTTTAACGCTGCCTGATACAGAACAGATTAGTCCTCACGTTCACGCCTGTAGCTATAGTTTCAAAAGCAATAGTTTGGCTTTCTTAGTTCAGTTTTTTTTAATTTCT
This sequence comes from Fundulus diaphanus, assembly GCA_037039145.1. NCBI lineage: Eukaryota > Metazoa > Chordata > Actinopteri > Cyprinodontiformes > Fundulidae > Fundulus > Fundulus diaphanus. The sequence continues at coordinate 3,255,599 of CM073139.1, forward strand.
CCTTCGTGTTCAGCTTTCCTCAGTGGTCAGCACGACCAGGCAGTCTGAGACGACCCACTCTGTCGCGGCGACCGTTACCAAGGTGACCACGAGGGAGAAGGTGTCGGCTTTGCGGCACACTCGAGAGTCGCCGCCGCCTCAGAAGAAGAGACAAGTGGTTGTGGATTCTGAGCTGAGGAAACGGTGAGCGTGTGTCCAGACTCCTGTTTGCCAACGCCGTCAGACGTTGCAGGATGTTTCCTAACTTATGTCACATGTTCAGTTTCATGCACCCTTTTCTGCTCTCCCATCTCAGCCGGTAGGTGATAATACTGATCATGCTTAGGTCTGGTGCCAATATTAGAATCTAATGAGTAAAGACCTCTGTGTTACAGTGTCATATTCACCCCCTCTACTCAGAAACCCCTAAATTAAATCCAGTGCAACAAACTGCCTGCAGAAGTCACCTGATTAGCAGTAGCAGCATTTTCTGCTCCTCATAATGCTTTGTATATAGCAACTAGTCCATCGCATGCCCCTTGGACTACTCACTCCCTTTCTTTCAGGTTCAACCCCTCAAACTTAGAAGTGTGTTAGTGGGATTTTGTGATAGCTCAACACAAAGTAGCGCAAAATGTTTCAATGAGAACATCAGACTGTGGTTCACATGCAGCATGCTCTGTATGGCAGAAAACTAATGCTGTGCGTCACTCTGGACCACTGTGATGCACGCTGGTAGGAGCTTCATAGAAACCTAAAGAAGGATACATAATTATCTTTTTTGGGGGGTGGGGGGTGGGGTAAGCAAGTGGACCTGGCATGTCTAGAACAGGTATAGCAGGTGTGTAAGTTTTAGCTTTAGGAGTATCCAAATGTAGGTCCAGGCAGTTACCATAGCATGTTGCTGTTAGAACAGTGAAGGGAAGGTCAGTAGGCAGAGAAAATGTTTAACAGAGTTGTTAGACAGTATAACCAACACTTGACGAATTGTCGTAAAGGCTGTACTGTATAATAGACTGGTTCGTGATGACACATTATTGTTAAAAGCAATTTTCTCTGTTGTTGTTTTTTTTTTTTTTTTTACCTCAGGCTAAAATCAGTGATAGTCTCTGCTTTGATTCTCTTTGCAATTTTAATTCTAATAATATTTATTTGATTACAGTATAACAGCCTCCAATGTGGTATTTCTACAGTTAAAAGTTTGTCATTAATCTATTTTTAATTATAACCCCTGCGTGTTTTTATAGTGAAATACTGAGTTTTTACCTAATTCAATACAGCATCAACGCTTCAGGAGCTTAATTTGACTTACAGTAAACCAAATCAACCCTTATTTACTGCTTATCATTGGTTCCATTTATTTTTAACTAACCAGAATTATTTTTTGGGTCAAGCATGCTTCCCTTAACGTGTATTTATCTAATTTGGCTAGACATTTAATGCGAAACTTTATTTATTTACTTTTTAAAGACTCTTCTCTCTTTTTCTCTCTTTTTCAAACTTTTAGCTAAAGCTTCCATGCTTCTTTGCCAGGCAATCTCCGAAATGTATTTATGTTCAGAGCTGCAGTTCTCCTGACACAAATTAACATTTTTGAAACTGTGCCATTTATAATTTCAACCTGTTTGCTTCGTACAGACAAAGAGAGTTTTAGTCACAGACAAACATTAAACATTTAGGACAAACGCACACGCAGGTCTGTTTTTTCCTCACACCTGGACCCTTGTTCCTTTTTAACAATATTGTGGCATTTTGCACAGTAAATTTTAACAGCTTTGTCACCGTCCAAAGAGGAAGTGTTCACCTTAATGCGTCCCCCGCACAACACTGCGCCTCTTTTAATTCCGCTACGTCACGTAATATTGATTAATTTTTCTTTATTTACTTTTATATTTTTTTTACTGTTTTATACTGTTTCATTAAGTTTCATACTATTTTATACTGTTTTATACTGGCCAGTTTCTTTTAACATCATTTACATGTACTTTCATCAAATATCGGTGGATAAGCCTGTTTTAAGGGTCTTTAAGAGACCCGTAGGAGCCATTCAACCCCAATATCCACCCACGAGTGGGGCTTCCTTCTCAAAACTGAGCTGTTTTCGTACAGAAACAACCAAGTTTTGATTAACAATGTTCAAAGACTGTAACCCTAAGCCGACCGCGCGCTCGTTTGTCAGAAAGGTAGCTTTAATATCGTATACAGATGAAGATCTATTTTCCTCTGTAGATAATAATGGGCTCCAAACCATACTTTCTCAAGGCTATAGTAATCTTCGGAGGTTGGACCGGGACCTCTAGGCTTTTCACCTTACAGCCACACGTAACTTTGTACTGACACGTTTGCAAACAGCTATCCTGAAACATTCCTTTGGCCTTAAAAGTTACAAAAAATCTGCTCACTAAGCTCACATTTGTGTCTTGGAGAGGCCCTGAGGGGTCAGTCTGACACCGTGAGCAAGACCCTTGATCACAGATTGCTCTCTGTGTGGCAGCACACCCATCCCTAAAGGCTGGCTCACACGGCAGGATTTTTGCCCCGATCTTGCCCTACCGAGAAGCACCGACTGTTGGTGTGTCTCTTCAAATAATCTTTAGAGATATTCCTGCTGTGTGTGGTGTGTTAAGAGCGATCAGGTCCTCTCGGTGGAACGTCGGGGCTGCTCCGACCTCAAATCGGGGATATTCAACATTTTGGATGATGTTGATCTGATATCCTAGCGTGTGTTGTGTCCCCCGAAGATAAACAAGCACGCAGCCTGTTGAATGTGATGTGTAGCCAATCAGAAAACACCCAAAAAAAAACAACTCACCTCCTTATATTAGTGTAGCAAACGTAGAGCCCCCGGTCACGCTGTCTCCACTCCGTTAACCAACACCTTTTCTTTTTGTTACGTTTTCTTCTTTATTAAAATCAGTCCACAAACCATCGCCGTTTTTCTTCTTCGTCGTCCATGTTTAGTTACTCTGAACTGACGTTTGAGCTTGAGAGGGTTTGCAAGATTTCCCGTCTGACATCTGAATGATCCTGAGTGAAATCTGTTGGTGTGTGGTGTGTTGTGCTCGCCATCAGACTGGACACCCCACACTGTACAAGCAAACCGCTTTTATCTAAGATTTTTTAACGTTGTTGTTTCTCAGGCTTTGAAAATCGGCCGACAATTTTAAAAATCCTGCTGTGTGAACCAGCCTTAAGGGATTGGTCAAATGCAGAGACAAATTTCCCCTCTGTGGGGCTATAAATGGAAATATTTATTCTATTTATTAATTTATCCTGTTGAGCTGATATGGGGCCATCTCCCTTGTCAGCTTCTACTCAGTGTTGGTAAGAATATCTGTGGGTATATTTACAATACCCACAGATCTCAACAACTGTGTGACTGTTCCAGCCATCAACGTGGTGTACTGCTGACTCTTTAAATGGCAAACAGGCCATAAATCAACCGGACCTGACTTTTACTCCGTTTATCTGAAAACGTTTTGACACCTATCCAGGAGTCTTTGTCAGGACGCCATCCCTGACAAAGATGACAAAGACAGTTTGCCTACAGGGAGAATCGCTCTACGGAGGGTGCTGTATCGTTAGCACTTCACTCAGCTCTGACTCATCTGCAGCATCCTAACACCTACGTATGTTAGGATGCTATTCATGGGCTTCAGCTCAGCATTCAACACCGTGCTCCCAGACATGCTTACCCTGAAGCTCCACAACATGGGGTTATCCACTTCGCTCTGGTCCAGGATCAGTGACTTCCTCACCAACAGAACCCAGGTGGTGAGGATAGGGAGCATCTGCCCGACTGATCCTTAACACAGGAACACCACAGGGCTGTGTCCTCAGCCCTGTTCTCTTCACCTGTCTGCTGTCCACTTCACAAACACAGTGGTAAAGTTTGCAGACAACACCACTGTAGTGGGTCTCATCTCCAACAATGATGAGACCCACTACAGACACGAGGTCCGCAATCTGACACAGTGGAGCTCCAGGAACAATTTGATCCTGAATACGAGTAAGACCAAGGAGGTAATGATAGACTACAGGAGGTCCAGGAGGACTGAACACGCTCCTCTCTGCATACAGGGGGAGGTGGTAGAGCATGTGGACAGCATCAGGTTCCTGGGCATTCACATCTCCTCTGACCTCTCCTGGACTGTGAACACCTCCCACCTGGTGAAGGAGGCCCGACAACGGCTCTTCTTCCTCAGGAACCTGAAAAGGACTGAACTTTCCACAAAACTACTAAAAAACTTCTACAGAGCTACCATAGAGAGTGTTTTATGTCTCAGCATAACTGTGTGATATGGGAGCTGCACAGTCCAGAAGAGGAGTGATTTAGCACAGGTGGTGAAAACAGCGCCGTCTACAGGATTTGGACTCAATGTATGCAGAACAAGTTCAATGAAGGGCCAGACACATCTACACTGATCCCTCTGATGTAGTAGTCTGAGCAGTGCTTGCAGCATTGGACTACATACAGGACGCCACTTAGCTACGTTTTGTGTGTTCTGCCTTTGAGATGAAGCTGTTTTTGTCTTAGAGTATTCTGAGGTTTGAAATATGCGGGTTTTGAGAAAATTCTCCTGAGTTCCTCAGAAACTCCTGACACATGTGGAACGATAATGATGTTTTCTCTTCTGTTTGACGCAGTATTGTTTTTTCTGCTAGTTGTTTTAGCCGAATTGACAAACCACATAGCTTGCGGTGATTTCCTGACATTTTTGTGTTCTATTTCTAATTACAGATTTTGTATTGTCTCTGTTTTTTATAGTTCAATATTTAACTGCTATATACCTGCAATAAAGTTACATTAACACTTTCAATATCTGCAGTTTAATTTCAGTTCCACGGTTTCATCTAAACATCTGAGAACTGTTATTATAAAGTTGTTGTAAATAGGTATTTTTCAATAATCTAATTCTGAAATTGTAGCAGGTACCAAATGGCAAAGCAGCATCCACAACAAATTTGAACATCTGTATGTGTTTTTTTCCCTTATGCATCTGATCATTTGCTCTCTCAGGTTTGACGTTGACTTCACAGAGGTCCACAGCTACATGACCCGTGGCGAGGCCATCCTGCAGAGCCCCGAGTTCTCAGTGTCACGCAAAGACGGGAGCATTCAGGAGCTGCATGACAAAGTTCTGGTAAAAAAAAACACTTTCTATTGTTGTGTGTGAGAATAATCCCCCACAGAGCGAGATTCTGGTGAGATCAGTACTGCTGGAATCCCATTACCCAGGTGGGTCAGGAATATATTTTACATCACATTTAGCAGTCATACCTGAAAGGACTATCTGATCTTTATTTAAAGCAGGATAGTCTTCAAATATGAGAATGTCAAACATTCTTTTAAAAAATGTTGGTACAGTGTGGAGCTATCTGGTTTAGTTTAATCAGTTTAAGTACGATATTCATTAAAATATTACATAAACTCAATTTGCCAGTAAAAGCTTTTGAGCAGTAGAATGCCATGTTGGACAGAGACAGCCAGAAGGAAGTAAAAAATACAAGAAGATCTTTAGGGAAGTGGAGAGCAGAGCTGAGTTTGGATGTTGCATATTATCAAATCTACACTCCTAAAGAGGGTGACCGTAAGAACACAATCAGCTGAAGGTAATTACCAAACCTACTGTCCCAAATAACTAAACGCTGCCTTAAGTTGTTTTTGTCAGCCACAATGAGATGGTGAGCCAGACTTCAGGGAAGCTCAAAAATACTTTCTTTTTATATCAGTGTGAGTTGGCACTTTATGAAAAAGGAAAAGTGTGAAGCGCTGGGTCGACTTTAAGAAAAGACGAGAAAGTTTAGAAGATGTACAATGTAGTCTAGATTTCTGATTTCAGCGTGGAGACAGCAGTGAGAAAAAGCTCTGGCTGAAGCTTGTCGTTCTGGTCCTTAGGCTGTTTAAAAAAAACTAATTCTATCATGCACTACTTTATGCTGTTAATAATAAAAACATTGATGTTTGTGATTTATCATAACGTGAAAAGGCAGGAAGCCATCTCCTCCGTCATTAATTACAGCACCCACTCTGATGTGAACCTGTCAATCTTTTTGTCAGTCTGCCTCTGCATCTTGTTCAACATCTCTCTCTCTCCCTCTGCTACTCCAACACCCCTCTCCCCGCGGCTCCGTCTCTGTGCCAAAGGCCATAGACAGAGAGCGGCCAGAGAAGTACAGAAAGCTTCAGGAGGCAACGCGCACGGCGCAGACGCTCGTCGAGCAGGGTACTCGCACACTCGCACACCCGCATGCACACCCTGTCTGTCCCCATGGCAACGCCTCCACCTGTCCCACCCTCTCTGCTCGTCTCCATAGAAACAGCGATGGAGAAACACACAGAGAAAGGGGACATCGATGTATCTTTTTGTGTCCTCGCCCCTGTCCTTGTGTAATTGTTGGCTTCCCTGAAAGCAGAGGAAAGCTCAATTTATACTCGTCTCTCATTCCAGCGTTCTGCCAGACAGAATAGTTCCCTTTGAAATGGCTTTCCCGTGGTATTTTCCTTAGCAAAAGGCAAATCTAAATGAGCGGAGCACAATAAAATTCACACATTTCTAAAGTTTTGAGGAGTTGGTCAAAGATAAGTATGTCAAAACCAATTTTTAATCATATTTTGGCATGATAGTAAAACCATGTCTCCTTGTATGAAAAGTAATATTACAGTAGGGCACAACCTTTGTTGCTAGCAGAGATGCATGGTGGGGTTTTTGTTTTTCATCAGCATAGAGAAAACATGTTTTTTTTGTTTGCTTGGTTGTTTTGTGGAATATATGCCAAAATAGACTGCCAAGTTTTTAGTGAACATTAAAGCGCGGTGTAAACATGCAGGAACCTATCGGTACGTGCCACATCTCCTCTCTGCTTTCAGAGTTAATTCCAGTTTTAAGAAATCCATCACAAATCCATATTATACAGACAAATATGCTATGAACACACTTGAAGATGTAAAACAATCCGTCCTGTTGTCCCCGAAATGAACAATAAGTAGTAACTACGACAGAGTCAGTGACATGGAGCCACGTTTGGAGGAAAAAGTAGTGCTGTATTATTGAGTAAATTCATTTATAAACCCTTCATTCAGTCTGTCTATAACCGCACTCAGCCCATTCCTGTTAGATTTGTAGTAAAAAAGAGCAGAGTTTAGGAGCATGCTGTAAATACCAGCCTAAGCCTATAGCAGCATAACTATAGAGGTAGCTCAGGGTAACATGAGCCACTCTAACTATAAGCTTTGTCAAAAAGGAAAGTTTTAAGATTAGTCTTAAAAGTAGACAGGGTGTCTGCCTCACGGACCAAAACTGGGAGTTGGTTCCACAGGAGAGGAGCCTGATAGCTAAAGGATCTGCCTCCCATTCTACTTTTAGAGACTCTAGGAACCACCAGTAGAATGGGAGGAAGTTTTAGCTAAAGTTAAGAGTTTCGATAACTCAGAAAGCTCACTCTATCCATGGGAGGGTTCCAAGGGGAAAACCACTAGTGGTCAAAAACCAAAAAAGGACATCTTGATTATCTTGTGGGAAGGATTCTATGGACTAACGTGGAGGTTGTTGGAAGGTGTGTTTCGTGGTTCTTTTGGTGTGAAACTAGTACACCATTTCAGAAAAAGATCAGCATTCCTGTGATTGATGGAGCCATGAATTCTCCATCAATCAATCAACACTTCTGACATGCTGAAAAAGAACAAAACGAAGGTTTTGGTATGGCCTAATCAAAACCATAAATTAAATCGGATGGATACTCAGTGACATGACTTTAAACAGGTTATTGGTGCTTGAACAACCATCCCTTTAAAACAGTTCTGCAAAGAAGAGTGGATCAAAATTCCTCCAAGACAATGACTAGATTTGTTACTTATGGCAAATGCTTGGTTGGAATGGCTAGGTTTTATGTTTTGGGTGGAATTACTTTTTCGCAAAGGGCCAGCTTGGATAGCTGTTGTCCCTTAGGATTAAATGCTAAACTATTTTATACATGTAGATTAGAGGGCATGAGGTCAGAGGCCTGTGGTTTGTTTTCTCATCTTAACATTCCTAACCCCTCCAACTCTCTGCAGAGGGGAGCCGTGCAGACGACATTGCACAGGCAGCAGATCAGCTGAACCAGCGTTGGGCGGGATTCTGTGTCCTGCTGGCGGACCGGCTGACATGGCTGGCTTACCAGACAAAGGTACACGCATGCATGCACATCCTGCAAATCCATGGTTCTACAAATCAGGTCATGATGAAAATAGCTGCCCTTTTTATTATGTTGTGAAGCTATTTAGGTCTGTAACCACATGTACAACAACAAACAACACATTCCATGGTGTCTTTATTCATTAAACAAAAAGGAAGTAGGAGAGAAAGTATCAGCCAAAAGCAAATTTCACCATTTCTACCATGGCAGCCTGTCTGGGAAATACAGGTGTGAGTTGATACAATAAGAAGATGGACGGTCTTCAGCAATGGTCTTAGAAAACCAGTTTTTGCTTCCTATTAATTTGCAAAGGGCTAAACGCCAATTTCCAAACTATTTAAAGTGGAAGATTGCAAATTGAAACTAAATATTGCAGCTGGCAATCCTCCTAGGAGGGAATCTCCTTGCAAACTCAGCCCAGGTTCAGACCTTAGATTGCTCAGAGAGATTTTTAAAACCGCGATCGTTCCACCTCAGGCTTTACACAGGCCAGTTAGCATGTTCAACTTTGTGACCGTACAATTATAGAACACTGAACAAGAATAACTTTAAGTAGGATTCCAGGAGAAAGCACTTTTCTCTACATAGAAAACGGCAGCAGGACTGCTCTGCAAAGTTGGATTTCAATGAACGAAAACACTCCTGGAGCAACCTTTATACATATTAGACTCAGAAGAACGGCTATGTAGCAGCCTTAAAGCATGTTTGTGGTTACATGGGCTTGTTTTTCATTCCCAAACACCTTGTCCCCTTACAGCCATTGGGTCCACTATAAACTCCAGTGTACACAAAAAGTATTCTCCCACTTGGCATGTTTCATGTTTTGTTGCCTCACAACCTGGAATTAAAATGGTTTGTGAGAGTTTGCAGCATTTCATTTACAGAACATGCTGACAGCTTTGAGGATGTTTTATCTTTTTATTGTGAAGCAGACAACAGTTAGGACAAAATAGCAGAAAACCTTAGTGTGTGTAACTGTTCACCCCCTCTAAAGTTAGTAGAGCCACCTTTTCCAGCAATTCCAGCTACAAGTGGCTTTGGATCAGTCCGCTGGGATTTTTGCCCTTCCTTAAGGCAAAACTGCTCCAGCTCCTACATGTTGGATGGTTTTTGCTCATGAACTGCGATCTTCAAGTCTAACCACAGAATCTCAATTGGCTTGAGGTCTGGACTTTGACTAGGCCATTTAAATGTTACCCTTAAACCACTCGAGTGCTGCTTTAGCAGAATGCTTCGGGTCACTGTCCTGCTGGAAGGTGACGCTGTGGCAGGCTGACATCCATCCTGCTCCAGATTATCGCTGCGTGTAGCACCATCCAGCTTTCCCTCAACTTGGACCAGTTTCCCAGTCCCTGCTTCTGATAACCATCCCCACAGCACGATGCTGTTCTTGGGTCGATGGTTGTGTTGGGTTTGTGCCGGACAGTGTTTTTCCCTTGGTGGACGAAAAGTTCAATCTTATCCTCATCTGAAGCGGCTGAGAGAACTATTTAATATCTCTCGTTGTGACGCGTTGCCAAGGTAACCAGCGTCAACTGTCTTGCTGTTACCACTAATTACCACTGTCCAGGGCAACTTTGTTTTTAGAGCAGATTTCAAAGTGTAATTCCTCTACAGAAAAATTAAGTAACAAAGAAAATACGCATAAAAGCCAAAAATAAATTGAAAAGACAAAATAGCTCAAAACAAAAAGTGGTAAGCATTTAGTCATCATCCAAAAATGTTGAAATATTCCTTTAGCTCAGTAAAAAGTTAATATATGATAAAAAAAATGAATCAATAAATCTCTCTTTGCTAAAATATAAAACAATATTTTTCTTCCTGATTTAAAGCTCATATTCAGGCTTTAGGGACTCTGTCGATGAATGGGGAGCGTGTCTCATCCTGTTAAATTCTGGAACTGAAGACACAGAGAGAAGTCGGAAGTCTCTGGTTCATAATTGACAATCATCTCAGAAATGCATTTAGGCCTAAGATTCGGAGCTTTAAGGATCATCAACAATATTTTACATTATGTCCTTTTTTTGAAACAGGAGGAGGATGCAGTGATTTATAAACTGGTTTTACTGGTCTTGGGCACGACTCTGGCAGCCGCATTTTGAATGAGCCCGAGCTGCAGATGCCTGATTGGATTTTCTTCACGTAGGAAAATCCTATTATAGATAGCTTTTTAAGGTGGCAGTAGGCTGATTTTGTAACACCTTTTATGTGGTTGTTCAATTTCAGGACCGAGTCCATGATAACATGTAGGGTTCTTTGCATGCCCTGTTGTGTTTAGTGTCATTGACTCTATTTAAGTGCTGATTTCCCTAGTCTGCCACATTTTATGGACTAAAAACAAAAATGAGCTTGAGAAAACTCTTTCTCATCAACTCATTGGATATCTTGGACCAACAGACTCAGTTACCTTATTAAACTCTAGTTAAGTGGGGATGGAAATATTATATTGTATGTTATCAGCAGAGATCTTGAAAGAGATGCTATCATATTCCATAAACTAGTCTGCTGGGATCATAGAGACGTTAAATAAAAACTGGCCCAGGAATGGAGCCTTGATGCACCCCGTATAGGACCTTGTTTACTCAGATGTATAATTACTTAAAGGAGCTATAAGTAATAGTGACACCTTGTAGCTTAAATCGGTACAACAGCTTGCCAATCACAAAAATCTAACATGTTGTTTTTAAACCGTGTGTTGCGAATTTTTACTTACACTGGTAGGCATATGGTGTTATATTCTGTTCTAGTTCTGGTCCGCTTCTCTTATTGGCTTCCATGTTAGCAGGTTTCTGCTCTTTTGCCAAAATAAAATACCAAATGCTGCATTCTGTTTTGAGAACCCTGGGAACTCTCATATGATTGGCTCAGGAACCAGGAAGTAAACATGGGCTATGCACCAAAGTAGTTCTGAACCATACCTCTAGGTTTGAGAGGAGAAAAACTTGACTAAGACGCTGTTGATGGAGAGGACCGATTATCAATGTTACTTCTATCCCAGGTGACAAATGAGAATGATTTAGGTTGATTTTACAGTAAATAACTTACTTATTGCTCCTTTAATAAATCAATGTTGTCTCAAACCCAAGGAAGATCTGAACTAATTTATCACAGTACTAGACAGTCCTGCTAGTCAGTCATGATCAGTCGTATCAAATGTTACACTGACATGCAGTAAAACTAAGATTTTGATGCATTGCACTGATGATGTGTGTCATTCATAACCTTTACCAGTGCAGTCTCAGCTCTGTGGTGTGGTCAGAAACATGAACAGAAAGCATTAAAGAGATTGTTTTTTTAATCAAAACGGAGCACATTTGTTGATAAACTCCCTTTTCAATGATCTCTGCCAAAAATGTTAAATTGGATATTGGCCTGTAAGTAGGGTTAGGGTTACTTATATTACCTTATCTTTGTCTTTACCTTAGAACGATAAGGTAACAGAAGTAAATACAGTACCAGGCAACAAAGCACTGAACAATATTGTGCACTTAACATGCAGCTCTTTTGAAAACCACAAAATGTTGACTTTGTTTCCATGCCTGTTTATGATAAACAAGTTGAAATACAAGTAAATCTTTTTTTATGCAAATTGTGTTTGTGTGCCACAGGTGCTGGCCTTTTACAGCTTGTATGAGCAGTGTGAGCAGGCAGTGGACACCAGTGAGAACTGGCTCAAAGTCCAGGCGCCTCCAGCGTCGGACCCAGAACCTCTCAAAGTACAACTAGACCGATGTCGGGTGAGTGAGGCGACAGGAGGCCAGATTCTGTCAATGATGGTTCCTCAACTGTTCAACCCCAGAGTGTTGGACACCAAATAGTGCAAGGGCATCTCACACCACAGCACAACACTTATATTAATCTTCTCTATCTAATGTCTTACCTAAATCCATCTGCTACATTTTTATTTTATTGTTCTTTGAACTTTACGTTCAGAAAGTATTTTACCAGTGTTATTTTTCATGCACCTTGTCAGCTTTATTCCTTAACTAGTTCTGTTGCTCACTCTCTTTGGCTTAGAAAACAATTCTTTTTCTTTGTAGAGCCTTTCAGTACAACATAAAAACTACTGCAACATATGCTAGTCAGTTGAATGCAGAAACCCTGATTAAGTTAGCCTCCCCATAGTCCCAGCTGGTAAAACTGGAGTTTTGAATAGCTGTGAACATGGGCGTCTGATTATGTTATGAAATATGAGGAGCAAATTTAGAAAAAATATGGCGCGTCTGACTGAAAAGATCATGTTGAGACGAAGCGACTTTTATGAGGTGAGTTGGATCTAACCAACTCTGAGGTGGAGAAGGGCGGGACAAAGATTTAGCTGCCATTTCTAATATTAACTTTTTGCTTTCCAGTTGAGATAAAATGCAGTGAGAATTAACAGAAACTTTCAAAAAAATTGTCAGAATGAGAGAGAGAGGCAGCTTTTTGTTAGTCAGTGTTGTAAATATCTGAAGGAACAGGTTAACTCGCTGCTGTTGTCAGATGTCTAAAGCCACAGGAACACCTAAAATGTCAGTGCTACTGTAGTTCCCTGCAAATGTATTCAAACTCCTTCACATTTTGTCAAGTTTACTGTATTTTATTGTGATTTTATGTGAAAGACAAATGGAAATTATAATTGTGATGTGGAAGTCAGAGGATACACAGTCTCAACAATTTTTACAGAATGCAAATCTGAAAGGTGTGGCATGCATTTGTCTTAAGTCTACCTGAAACAAAGCTGTATAGAACTACAAATCTTTTAAGATAGGTGTGTACTCTGGCCGATCTTCGTGCATCTACAAACAGAAACGTGCTTTTAATAGCCAATGGTCACGAGGAGTGGAACCTAATTGGGAGTGGAGGCACAAAGTGTTTTTGTGTACTAACTTGATTATATTTTGAATGATTAAACTAATCTTGCATTTCATGTCAGCATCACAGCAAAAAACTGAGACGTTTACTTATCACCCTATTCAACCACTTTCCTTTCAACTACACAGTTTAATGGTTTGTGAGCCAAGGATATCGATTGTTGCGGTTTTACAAGAGGTACTGATGCTCATTCTCACTTAATACAAGATTTCAGCTGCTCAGGGCTGCATAGTTTTCATCATCTGATTCTTCCAAATACAGAGACACTCCGTCTCCATCTCTTGCAAAGAGTCTGCACTCTTTGCAGACTTTAAGAATAAGGTCAGGCATAGTTGAGCTCTACTCTTAACCCCATGTAGCTTTATTGATCACAGTGGAGTGAAGGGTTCTCGTATAGTGTCACGAAATGCCATCCTGCAGTGGTTTACAGCCTGGGCCTTTATGTATGCACATATAATGTATTGACCAACCTAAAACTCAAACAAAGACAGTGTTAAGATAGTTTTTTTTTATCCTTATTTATAATCTAATGCCACCGCTTCAATGTTGAGACCAGGTCATTCTTCTAATTGACGTATAGTGGTTCAGTACATGTACAGTATCTCACGGTACAACAAAGGGAAGCCTTTTTAATGTCTAGGAATGTAGAAAAGATAGTTGGGTTTTTTGTCTTATTCTTGTTTAAAGGGATTCCAATTTAAAAATTGTTTATACAACCAAAAAAAATTATAAAACTCACATCACTTTTACTACTATAGGGAATAAAAAAGGCTTTTCTAGCCTTAGCAGTAAATAGGTTTAATGTCCATTATTATTTTTATGTAGTTCTACAACTGAAAACATTTCTTAAAGTTGGTAAATACAATACAAATTTTCTAAACGGTGGAAAAGTTGTTGAAAAGCAAAATGTGAAAAGACGTCAACATGAAGACATTGGGTTGAGAATGATACGCGTTTAGGAATGTTTGAGGAAAATCTAAGGATCCCAATAATCCCCCCCCACCCCCACTCCACCCCACAATTAGGAAAGAAAGGTTAAGCGTGTAATCCAGTCCAGGTTTGCAAAGTCCAAATATTGCACTTTTTTTATGCGTATCTAATTGTAAGGTGGTCCCAATGCCAAAAAGCATTGAAAACACTCAATTTTTGTTTTCACAAAGAATAAAGGCTCCATACATTTCTATTCAGGGTAGAAAAGTTCAATCAAGGTTTGATTAGTCTACGTATTTTATATTTTGAACCAGTCAGAATCAGATCCAGTCCAGATTTGTACCAATAAGAAGCTGCAAAGCAGATGCTAGCTGAAACATTGTTAGCAGCTAATGGTTAGCCTGTCATGGCGTTCTCACAATGCCTCAAACCTATTCAGCTGCTCAGTCTGAAAACTTAATTTGTCCACTCTATGAAGACAACACGACAGAAGCGACTTCTTTTATTACGGCAAAATAAACATCTCAAACGTAGATATGACGTAGATATTTACGTTTTTATGTCAACAGGAGGAGGTGGCTCGCCTGTCCTCTCTGCAGCCCCAGGTGGACCTCCTTGAAAAGCGCCTGAAGGAGCTGAAGGATGAAAAGGAAGGAGATGAGGACCCTTCTGCCTTCTTGGATGCTGACATCACTGCCTTCAAAGAACACTACCACAAGGTGCTGGAGGATCTGCGGGCCAGAGAGCGGCATCTACAACTGGGTGAGAACTGGAGATGCATAATAACTGCAACACGGTGAACAAAACATACCCTGCCACTAGAGAAACCGGGTCCAGATCATGGTACCGGGGTAGAATTCAAACTTTGGTGGGAGCTAATACTCTAAAATGGTTCTAAACATCAAACAGGAATAATTAGTACTATTTTCAAACTCAACAGCTAAACCCAAGTCTCTCCTAACAGGCCTTACATTCAGGTACAATACTAGTGTCTGAACTATACTTAACAGCAGATTTTGAAGGAAGGACAGAATTGCACCGCCGGTGGTTTGTTGAGGCAAAGGCAGCATAGCCAGCAGGTTTTATGTGTAATTTGACTGGAGCTTATTTCTGTACATTTAATCATCTTCTCTGTTTGCAAAGCTGCAACAAGCCTAGACTACCTTTCAGCCTCTGAGACATTTCTTCTTTTCTGCCTTCAGTTTTGGAAAGCTTGCCCCCAGCTCAGTATAAGGAGACCATAGCCACGCTGTTGGCATGGTTACAGCAGTGTGAAGCCAAGATTTCCATCCCATCAACGGCTGTTACAGAGTATCCCACTATGGAGCAGAGACTCAAGGATCTGCAGGTACTTGCATAGTGAAATGTCTAGATTTGACCAAAGAATCTGGTGAACCTCTGCGTTGTGCTGTCAGTACTTCAAGATCCAGTTCAGAAGTTTACATACACTTACATTTTTGCCTCCTTTGATCATAAAGTTTTTCTCCAGGAGGTACCTGAGCTTGAAGGTGTTGACTTTGGGACAGAGGGTATGTAGTTGATCAGAACCCTCTCAGTTCTTGGTAATATAAAACCTCTGTGTGGACAGGGAAACTGGTATCCCAGCAGATTCAAGTGAATTACATGCCTAGGTTTTGGTGGTTGCTGAGATGCCCCTCTGAACCAGCTTCCTTCTGAAGGATGCTGTGTGGGTCACATGGTTGACACTCATGCATAATTGGATATTCCAGCAAGGTAATAATGCAAAACACACATCCAGGTTATCAAGAGGACAAAGCAGGCTGACATGAACCTTCTGAAATGACCCCGACCTCTGGCCTACTGAAAATGCTTAAGATTCACGGCCATGACAGGAAATCAAACACCTTAAATTAGACTTAAAATTTTTGCCAAGAAAGGTGGTGAAATTTGGAGATCTGTATCGATTGCCCCTGCAGAAAGGCAGTGGTCTCTGTGCACTGTGTGCCTCAGCATACGCTGCCCCCGCTCCATCACTTCATCTACCTACTACTTCGTGGCTGAGTTACTGGTGTGTTCAGTCGCTTCCACGTTGTCCTAATACTACTGACAGTTTGCTGTCGAATATTTAGGACTGCGGAGATTTCATGGCTGGACTTGTTGCACAGGTGGCATCCAAACACAGAACCATGCTGGAAATCACTGAGCTCCTGAGAGCGACCCATTCTTTCACAGATGTTTGTAGAACCAGTCTGTGTGCCTGGGTGCTTGATTTTATACACCTGCTGCCTGCGACGGGATTGGAACACCTGGTTTCCATTGTTTTGATGGTTGACGGAACACTTTTGGCAATATATACAGTATGAACATGTATGCATAATTTCAAAACACTATGGATTAGAGAAAATCTACAATAAACTCAAATTTGTTAAGTCATTGAAGTTGCATTTTGTGTCATCAAATTACCCCAAGAAAAGAACAGTTCAGATACATCATTAAAAGCCCTGTTTTCATATAATGATCATGATAGTATTAATAATAATTGCCTAGATGAGTGAAGGGAAACCTTTGACCGGATCTGAACAAACAGATGCTTAAATGGATGATTCTGTATTCCAAATTTCCCGAATTGAGTCAAATAATGCATCTTGCAGAGAATAGTCTGTCTATTAAATCTTCAACAAGTCTATTTAGTTAGGAGGGTGTAAATTGGCATCAGCTGTCGGCCAAAAAGCCACTAGCCAAAGTGGCGGATTAATGTCTTAGCTAAGTTCAACAACTAGCCTGCTGGGGGCAGCAACGCGCCGATCGTTTGGTCTGCTGGTCGTGGGGTTCATCGCTACTTCTGATTTGAGGCTAGCAGCATGCTGCTAAAACACTAAACACTCAGACTGCTTTGTATAGGAAGCAGAAAAACAACTATATATTCTTTAGATCACACATGAATATCTTGAGCCTCAGAGGAAATATGTTGCAGGTGGAATTAACGTATCAAAACAGAGACGAGCGGAGCTAGCGTTAGCCTGCAGCTTTTCTATAAACCACCCCCTCAGCAAAGATCCTCAGCAGCTCAAGATATTTGCTTACTTAAAGCTTTTTGTATCCGAATTGAAGCTTTGTACATTTTAGGTTGTTATTTTGGAGAATCAAAATCTAAAAGGAAATCTTAAAAATTATCATATGTTGTTGATTAAGAATATAAACACTATTATATTGTAAATGCTAGTAAAATGTGTGAATTTTGTGCTTGCATCATTGTACTGTACTACCCTTGGACTAATTTAGCTTTTTAAATGACCAAAAATACTTATGATCACTGTTTGTGAACAGTAATCAGCAATTAATCATTACATGAATCACAATGCATTAGATTTTTCTTTCAATCGAACTGTTGAAATTATATTTAATAACCCAGTCATAATAAAGCCACTGTGGCCAGTGAAAGGAACGGTTTATTTCCCCCCTGGGTGAGAGGTTGTTTACTCTATATGACTAGATGATGATGACAGCTAGATTGTTTGCATCTATTTTAAAAATCCCTGAGAATGCCAACATGGGACTGGTTTTATGTTTCTGCCAGACTGTATAAGCCTGTAATCAGTTTTTTACTATAGGTAGTAAAGTTTTATTGCCAGTGGTAATGGCAAATAAGCTATGCAGCCAGCCATCTTATAAAAGGATGCTTCCTGTTAGGAAAGTAAGGAGGGAGAACATGTTTGTCAGGCATCATTACCTGGAAGCTTGATTTAAACCTTCAACGTTGGTAGGAAATTGTGTGTATCTGATCCAACAGGACATTACCTATAAATTCATTATAGTGCTCGTTAAGGGTGATGGATGAATTTACAGCTTGTTCAAACAATAACATTTTTAAAGGAGATTATCGTGGTTCAACAGAGTCACATCAATCTTCTGGAGACTGAGTTTTTCTTTTTACATAATTTCCTTCATTTGTGAGGTGTATGAAACTGATTATCTATTTACCTTTACTCGTTATTGGACGAGACATATTAGTCATCAACTCAACATTTTGTCCTCAAACTTGATATGTTAGAAGCAGGAAAACTAGGCAAGGGTAAGGGTTTGAGGATATTTGAGAAGGCCATATTGTGAACGATGGATGACTGGGTGAGAGTGACGGGTCATATGTGTGTGTTCTCATCCTACAGTGCTGATATATAGAATAATTACACACACACTGATACATTTTCAGTAGGGCTGGACAATTAATTCAGTTTTAAAAAACACAATTACCAAATCGCAGATGTCTGCAGTTTTTGGCAACGTAACAATTACTGGACAAGACGCGTCCTTTAGGTGTCGGTAATGTGTTTAAAGTGGTTTTGCCTCCACATGGAAGGGGAGAGAGTTACAGCAGAGAGAGAATGTGACTTTATTACGTGGTTTGGAGTTTATATAACCTAAACTTTTCCCCTAAACTTTCAGGAATCTCACCATAGCGTTAAGTACCGGTCAAACTGTTTAGTACACAGACTTGTTTGTTGGTTGCACTTTGCTCTTTATGGTCAACAGGGATTGATGTCCAGCTCAACAAAAGCTATTTTCTTGAATAACAATATTGATTAATCAAAACAGTTCGATTTCTTGTTTTAAATAGTCCTTGTTTACAATTAATCTTTATCTACAAGGCACTTTTGTTGCTTGTGGTTACTGCAGCGAAAAGTCAAAAATTAAATTGCAATTATGGTTGAAATAAATCGCAATTTAGATTTTTGGCAAAATCGCACAGCCTTAATTTTCAGGCATGGACTCCAGCAGCAGTCCACACCTCGTGAAAGGCCTGTTGTTATCCTTGTTGCTTGTCCAAATAATTTCTACCACAGTTTTTCCTTCCACTCAACTTACCATTAATATGCATTTGTGTGGCTTACTGCACTGGTGGAGGGTTTCAATTACTGTAAAGTCAACCGGCCAGAATAAAGCTATAGAAATATGGAAATACATTTCTATATTTTGTGTTGTAAAGCAAATTGACATGGGGGCTGAATTTAGTACTGACATTACTTGTAAGCCATAATCATTTAAATTAGCCAAAATAAACGCTTCTATAGTAACTTTCTGGTCTTAGAAAGAACACATGATATTTACAGAGGCACATCACTACACCACCATCAACATGAAGCCAGATAGACAGTCGTGTCATTTAATGGAGTTTGTGTGTTTACGAAGTCCAACCAGCATCTACTTAACATGCAACCACTAACCTGGACTCACACAGCTGTCACCATGCATGTTTGAGAAAGGGGGATTATTTGTGTGCGCGTGTGTCTTTGTTCCGCTTTTGGTTATCTTGTTAGGCCCTTCTGCTAAAGTCACTGACCTTGCTGGGATCCAAAAAACCTTTATGGGATCAAAGCATTTTTTTTTCTTAGTTATTTCTTGGGTGATGGGTCAGAAAAGAGCATAAACTTGTAACTATTAATCCTCCAGTGTTTTGGTCAGGCTCCACAAAAAAATAAATCAAAGTCAAAAAAACAGCCTCTATGAGGAGGACTTTTTATCCAGAGGGGTACGTGTATGTGTGTGTCTACAACCCTGTAATTACGGGAGGCGGATGAGCGAAATCCCACTGGAGCGAATCGCTGTCTCGGTTTATCTCAATATCTACCTAGAAACACACACACATTCACACAGCAGTTTGGAAAGCAATTACACTGCCAATTTTCATGCAAGAGGAAGAACATTTTGTAACCTAATGCATAACAATAATATATTTTTGCTTTCAAAAAGCGACATTTTTGCATTGGTTTCATTGATTTTTATTTTAAATTAAGTGAAGATGACATTGTAGCTGCGGGTGTGTGCTTATGAATGTGTGTGTATATGTCAGCTAAACTTGATAGCGGCCTTTTACAGTAGCCCGAACTTAATTAGAGTTGCTGATAATAATTAGGGATTCACCCTGCATGCTGATAAGCTATTATTTATTCAGTTCAACTGTTTTTCCTCTCGTAGCCTATAGCTCTCATTATATGGGAAATAAATGAGCTTTTCCTCAGGTGGGGGGTTTTATTCCCACACCCATTTTTAGAAAACACAGATTAAAGACGCCAGCTGGGATAAGTGAAAGCATGATAAGGATGGATTATGACACAGTGAAGCCACAGCTCCTTAAAGGATTTATCACCTACATAATTCAATCATTAGACTCAACATACATTTTTATTGTGATTTTTGTGGTGCGGGATGTGAACAGGAAGAGGGGATAAATTACTTAGATTTGTTCATTAAATCTGCAAGTAGTTTTCCCCGTTATTCAATAAAAGCAGATTTGGCAATGTGACCTCAATTATAGGAGGAACATTGACTGTGGACATCACATGTGCCACTTGTAAAATCTGCTGTGTGAAACCGAAGAGAAGGAATTACATGATTATTGTATTGCATGGCTTTATAGGAGATCTTATTTGATTTGATTCGGTTACAGTGTTTAAATATTACTGGGTTCAAACTGAGCTTTAATGTCAGTAAGAGCACCATATCAGCCAGGTTTGAAAAAGGCTTTCTGGCTATTCTTTTTATGTCATCTTGATTGAAAAATGTTGAAATGGGTGTTTTCCTGATCTACGAAGCATTGCTTTGTAATATAATTTGCCCTTTAACAATGGCAGGAAGCTGGAAAATGGTATAGAAACTTATTAAAAAAAACAAAAACAGAAAAACAGGAGCCAATAAACACCACAGCTGGTCTGCTTGGCTAGAGTCTCATCAGGTGAGTTGGTGGTCTTTGCCGTGTAGTTAAAAGTGAACACTTCTGGTCTTGTGGTCTTAACTCCTTCCATTTTAAACTAGCCATTTTTTAACTCAACAAGAAATACTGCTTGGGGTAATGGATATCCAAAGGTTAGTATGCAGCCTTCCAACAAATCATAAAAAGCTAACAAAAGTGTAGGACTCATTTCCTTTATTTCAACATCTAAGGTAACCTGACACGGCAGATTGATGATGTGTAGTACTCTTCGTTCTGCACATTATCAACTGGGACTGATTTTATCCAATCTGTTCGGGGAAAGGGGACAATCAGCAGAACCTTTTGATCTGATTGGGCAAAAACACCTAGTGCCCACCCACCCACCAAATGAAAATGTCGTAAGCAGCAGACACCATAAGAAACGAGTTATACTGGTCAAGACATAACTCGGCATGTTTATTTTGGTTTGGCTGTGGGGTCGGCAGGTCTTGCTTTCATCATAGCTGGTACGTCCTGCCTTAAACCATATCTGATTGGCTGACCTGTTTTTGTTCCGCCCCGAACGGTTAAGGCGGGAGCGGAACAAAATTGATTCTTGTGTGTTTGTGAACACACAAATATCACGAGAATTCAACTTGGAGGCAAGGTTACATCTAAGGTGCTTTACCACACTCGTATGCAATCTCATTAACCACTTTTTAGGTATACCTTACTTGCATCAGGTTAGAGCCCTGTTTTGCCTTCAGATCCACCTTAAGTGGTGATGGCAAAGACCAAAACGAGATGTGGTTGACATCCCCCAGTGAGTAAACAAAAGTCTGTTTGGTAATAATGGCCCCAGCGTGAGCCAGAAAATATCCTCCATACAAGTACTCAACCAACATCAACCTGAACTCTCTATACAAGGCAGGATACATCCATGCTTCCATACCATCTAACCATCAATAAACATTTTACTTATATAGCACTAGGTTTTGTAAAACATCCTGCAGATCCTGCTGGTCTCTAAAAAATATTTAGAGACCAGCAATAAACTCTTAAAACGACTTCAACAGTCGACAGGAAGCCAGTGGATTGAGACCAACGCTGGAGTCAGATGCTCCCCTTGTACAAAATGCAAGTGATGAAGACTAGTCAGTGTCATTGTATGAAGAGTTACAGCAGTTTAATTGAGTAGTCTAATTTCTAAAGAAGCCAAACAACTTCAAAGTACCATCATTTCTCTATGTTGTACTTCACCAACATCTTAAACAAACATGAAGTGGTATGCCTTTTCCAATTCTCTCTGGGCTTGGACCTTTTACAAATACTGTAAGTAATGTCCATATATGATTACACACCATCTTAAAACTGGAGTCAGATTTTCCTTTGTTTGTTTATCACCACAGCTCAAAATTCTAACAGAAAGTTGTTTGTCTCCACTTCCCCCTCAGGCGCTCCAGATGTCTCTGGCTGAACACCAGGGCGAGGTTGACTACCTGACGTCAGCCGTCGAGCAGGTCTTTCAGAAAGCTCCACCCGACATCAGCCAAAAGTAAGACAAAGGGAGATCATGTGCCATTGTTAGGGAGCACGAATCACCAGGAGTTCTTTTCTGGTTCGTTCTGGGATGCAATAATCTCAAGCACCATTTGCTTGAAAGTTAACATACTAAATATGGAGGGGCAAGTAAGGCCCAAAAGTGGGATGTTAAAAGGAAACAGACTTTACACAGGATTTGTTTCTCAGAGACCCTCAAGAAAAATTCTAATGTCATTCTCTTGATCTCTCTGAGAAACACAGAATCTTAAAGCTGCAGTAGGGAGTTTTGAGAAAACCGTGGACTCAGCGAGTTAGCCTGAAATGTGAACAAGCGCACCTTACAGGTCCCTCCTCCTTGCTCTCTGCTGCACTACAGCCCACCCTCCACAGCTCCACCGCCACAGCAGAGGCTGCCGTTCTGCTCCAATGTTTACCTGTCTTTGTTTGCTGAGCAGGTGGCTATCAAGAAATCAACGGTTTTCCTCTAAAGTAGGTTGTCTCTTCACGTCAGAAGGGTGTGAGCAGCATGTACACAAGAGCCACTGACATTGCTAACAACCGATCAGAGGCAGACGTTCCTCCTGCCGCTGATTGGTTGTTTCTGACCGGGAGCGGCGTATTTCTGCAAATGACAGCAGGACCACTGGGAGGAGCCAGAGGAGCTTGATTTTCTTTTTTTCATAGATTATCTGTCTCATATTTTACTGTCAGGACATAGTGACAGTTTTAACAACTATGTAAAAAAATACTTTTATAGAAAAGTTACCTGCTGCAGCTTTAAGGTTTGATTTGACCACAGGGATTTTCTCCCTTCCAGATTTTATGTGTTTGCTTTGTCATCAAACATTAGAACATAGATCAGAATATTTAGAACATTGGACACAGGACTTTCCCTTTGTTGTAGGTATCGCATAGAGATAGATGCCATAATGGCACGCTGGAGACGCCTGGGCTCCACTCTGACAGACAGTATTCAGAGAATCCAGGAGCTCATGGCCAAGCTGATGCAGTTTGAGGTGAGATTTTTATGTTTTTAAGAAGATACGTATGGACCAAATAATGTACATGCTATTCTACTCTGACTTCCTGTCTACCTCTCTGCTAGAATGACGTGAAAACGCTAAAGAAATGGATGGCAGACGTGGACGTCTTTCTGAACGAGGAGTGGCCGGCTCTGGGAGACTCTGAGGCGCTGGAGAAACAGCTGGAGCAGTGCACAGTAAGAAAACAAGCACCTGGGCACAATTTTAGATCCAGCTCTTTCAGTCTCCATCAGTAGATTCCCACTGTCAATGGCATATCTTGAAAGCTGCTTGAATAATGTCCAGATGATCAACAAAATCAATGCTGATGGCTCAACAGTGATCAGAGCCATTCTCTGTCTTCATTCTCTGACCTTTGCCCTGTACCTTGACTAGGCTCTTGTGAACGACATCCACACCATCCAGCCCAGTGTGAACGGAATCAACGAAGTGGGTCTGTACCTTAAGAAAGAAGCAGAGCCACCCTTTGCCATCCATATCCAGAAAGAACTTGACGAACTGAACGCTCAGTGGGAGAATGTCTGCAAACAGGTATGCAACAGCTGCGTGCCTTTGTTTTTTTGTTTTTTGCACCTTTGGTGGCGTTCACCTGCTTCCTCTGTGTAGGCCTATGCAAAGAAGTCTGCCCTCAAAGGAGGCCTTGACAAGACCATGGCACTGAGGAAGGAGATGCAGGAAATGCAGGAGTGGATAAACCAGGCTGAGGAAGACTATCTGGAGAGAGACTTCACGTACAAGACACCAGAAGAGCTACGCAAGGCAGTCGAGGAGCTCAAGGTTGGTTTGTGAAGAGTAAAACATGGAAAATGAAGTTAAAACAAACTAGTGACTAGCACACACAACACACGGTCGCTCCATGTGTTGATTGTATGTTTGACTGTTGATGACATACAGGACTTTTCCCCACATGTCCCAAACAGTCAAACGGAGGATTAGTCAGATAATTTAACTTTGCCCTGGTCTTCTGCTCTATTCTTATCCTTGAGTTTTCTTGGGCAGAGCTGACTTCTAAGCAACCCTTCTTGCAGCAGGATCATTCTTCAAAAGTCTCAGCCTCACTCAGGCTGGTTCACACACACCCACCTGTTGCCAATGGTGACCAAGCCCTGTGCTGGTGGTAAGATGATTCTGTTGCTGTATCCTCCGTAGCGAAAGGTCCTGGCTTTTTGGACAGTCTTGGAGGTCTCTAAACCTTTTGGTGCAAATGAATGATGATTCATGTTTTTCTGCCACAGAAAATAACTTCTAGCAAAACTCAGAATCAGCTTTGATTGCCACGTTTTTGCATATAAACAAGGAATTCCACTTTGGTTACTTTTCTTTCAGTAGCTACGTTTACATGGACAAGAGTAATCAGAATGAAGGGCCAATAAGAATAAAAATGCATCATGTAAACAAGCCAATCGGAATACTGTGATCAGATTTAGCTCAATCAGAATGAAATAGGATTCCAAACGAGAGGGGTGGTTTATGCCGAGTGTTAATCTGATCAACATGCATGTAAATGCTTGTCAGGATCAAGTTATTCTGAAGTGACAAACTGACCTGAGTGTGCATGTGCGCCTGACGTAAATGTGATGCATTGTTGAGTGGCGGACATACGATGGGAAGAAACCTCAAAATTATTATTTATTCAGTAATGGTCCAACCATAATTAGAAGCTGGTGCAAACAAACTCGTATAACACTGCTTGTTTGCTATTTTTACTAGTTCGGCATGTTTTTTTTTTAATGGGGGGGGGGGATTTGATAACTGCATGTCAGAGTGGTTCTATTCTGAGTAAAGCCAGGTGCATATAAACGCACATTATGATTATGGATTAATTGATTGTGTGCCCATATATCCGATTACAATCCAATCCTTTTTTGAGTTTTAATCGGAATACATTTCAATCCTATCGTAAGATTCTGTGCATATAAACATGGCCAATTAATATATTTTAAGTACAATTTTGGGAGTTCCCTGCCTCCACCCACCATGACCTAAATAAACAGGTTTAATTTATAAATAGGTTTAAGTGAACAGGCCTCTGCACCCCTTGATGGCAGCTGGGGAGGTCATGCAATCATTTGATCCAGGTGTCGTGGCACAGAGACACAGCTGAAACATGTAGGACAGGGGGTCCTGCAGGATGTGGGGGGTCTGCGGATGTGTTAGCTGCACTTTTTCTGACTCTACACCTGAAGAAGTCCTGGATGGAGGGAAGGTCAGTTCCAGAGATCGTCTCTGCAGACCTGATTGTTCGTTGTAGTCTGGACCTTTCTCTTCTTGTGGATGAGCCAAACCACACAGTGATGGGAGTGCACGAAACAAACTGAATAATGGCCGTGTAGAAGATGAGCCGGAGCTCATGTGGAGTTGCCACAGGGAGTATAGGCTCTGCATGTTTCCTCTTGGCCTCCACATTTCTCAGGTCTCAGTCTTATCAAGCATCTGTGGGGTGTGCTTGACACAGAAGTCTGGTTTATGGTGCGCCAACAACTTGCAGGACGTACAGCACCTTCTGCTGACAACCTAAGACCAGATAGTACAGGACACATTTAGCCTGAACGGGTCAATGCTGTTTGCCATCAAAATTGGGACAAACTGACTGAAAAAGCAGTTGGTCATAATCTATTCTTCCTAAAGAATCTGTCTTATCAACAGAACTTCTCCTGAGCAAAGCATCAGCCGGCAGTGTCCTCTGAACCATTTAATTCCTTGGAAAAAGCTCCTGTCCTGAACAACTTTTGTAAATGCTGCCGAGTGCTGCTAGAAAAGCAGAGGACGGCCACTGTGGCAGCTGAAATGGCCAAGAAGGGAACGAGTACAAATAAAGATTTCCTCTTTCGGGAAGGGCACTGCCTGAAAACGGGACACCGTCAAGAATCAATGCATCAGCGTGTGGCCATGTACTTCTATTCAGTCAATCACAGGGGTACGGCTGGAGTAAAAAATATTTTTTATTTCTTCCAATATAGCCAGCAAATTTTTTATATTAGACAACAATTACCTAAATAAAATGCAGTGTTTTGTTTATTAGAGTAAAGAAAACCTCTCAGAACTAGCCTGGTCCCATGTGAAAAAGCAAGCACCCCCTAAACCTAACACCTGGTTGTGTCACCTTAGGCTGCTTCAAGTGCCAGCAACAGTTTGTAATAGTGAACAGTGAGTGGTTAGCATAGTTTGGACTCATTTCAGTCCACTCTTCTTTGCAGAATTGTTTTAATTCAGCCGGGAGGGAAAGGTTTTCCAGCATGAACTGTCTGTTTAAGGTCAGGCCAGTGCATCTCAGTCTGTCTGCTTGGGCTTATGGTCAACTGATTGCCAGGCAATCTCCTTTTTGGCGCAGAGTGCAATTTATAGTCGCCTCATTTATGGTTCTCCAGCTCCTGAAGCAACAAAGCAGCTCCAGACCTTTGCATGACCTGATTTTACTTTTGATGTCCTGTTCTTTAAATGAAATTCTGCTAGTTTCACACCAAATGTAAAGGTGTGCTCCCCTATCAGAAAGTTGCACTTTTGTCTCATTAGTCCAGAGAATATTTATTCCAAAGTCTTTCAAGTCTCCCCTGGATGCCGTTTTTGTCCAGACTTTTTCTTACTGTTGAATCATAACTGAGGTTATTTAGGCCTGGAGCGCTTTAGATGAGTCGTTGAAGGACTTTTGGAGTAATTGCGGTAGGCCTTCCACTGCTGAGAAGGTTCCCTACTCTTCCATGTTTTCTCCAGTCACGGTTAATGATTCTCACTTAGTTTTTTCTTTTAAGTTCCAACACCTTAACAAGGGGGACGGTCCCTTTTTCAGATGGGACCAGCTTGGTTGGGATATCTTTCCCCCCCCCCCCCCTTTTAATAATAAAATCATCTGTGGACTTCCTTTTATATTTACTCAGGTTGTTTGCAAAAATCAGCAGAGATTCCACCAATCAGTTCAATTTACTGGGAAACACACATGTAGGCCTATGTATACAGCTTGAATTTTTTTCACATTGTGTCACCTTTACAACCACAAACACTGATGCACTTGAGATTTTATTGAATGGACACACACAAAGTAGTGCAGCTGAAGATAATGGATGAATGGTTTTGAAAGATTAAAAAAAGAAAGTCCTGAAACATGGTGGCTGCAGCATGAGGAGAAGCTTTTCTTCAGCAGGGGCAGAGAAGCTGGTCAAAGTGGATGAGAAGATGGATGGAGATAAAGACAGGGCTATTGTGATAGAAAACCTTTTAGAGACTGCAAAAAACCAGAGCTTGGTTTGGTGTACTACTTTGGTCTTTGACATAAAATCCATTAAATTCATTTAAAATTTGTCATTGTAAGATGGAAAATGCGAATACCTTTGCAAGGCATTCTAGTTTTGGATATAAACAGTTGCTGGTTATTAATTGTTCAAAAAGGGCTGTTCCTGTGAAATCACAGTTTGGCTTTTAAGCTTGAAGTTAAGCTTGAATAAGACCTCCAGTCTGACGGACTGTCCCTTTTGTTTGCTACTCCCTTCCTGACTAGGAATAATTCAGGGCTGAAAACGCCTCCAAGCTGCCGGGCTCTTGTTGAAATCGCCCTTTCACTCACAACTTTGTGTCCTATTCGTCAGAGCCTTCCCTCTACTCCCCAGATTCTTC
Source organism: Fundulus diaphanus (assembly GCA_037039145.1). NCBI lineage: Eukaryota > Metazoa > Chordata > Actinopteri > Cyprinodontiformes > Fundulidae > Fundulus > Fundulus diaphanus. The sequence goes on from CM073139.1 coordinate 3,283,382, forward strand.
AATTTTCTATCAAATTGCATTGACTTTCCATCCATTGCCAATGTCTTTTCTGTTTAGTTTGCATAACTTGAATATAACAGATCTGTGAATTCTGCCTGTGGCACTATTTGCTTTGCGATATCTCCAACAGACTTGGCAAAAGACGTTTCTCACTCTGCTGACTTCAAAAGTAGAAAAAAGAAAAAGTTAAAATCTGATTCCTGCTCCTTATTTCACTCATATATTATCTTCCTTCCCTTCTCAACTCTTTGCTCCCCTTATCCTCCCACCTTCCTTTATTTGTTCTGGCTTTTTCTGTTCCAAACCCTGGCAGAATCCATTATATATGTGTGTGTTTTATATATGTTGAACTTTAGAAAACACTCTTGCTCTGGTGAAAGTGTGCTTCGTATTTTATATTTTCCCCTCTGTGTTTCTTAGAGGGCCCAGGAGGAGGTCCACTCCAAGGAGCAAAAGGTCAAACTCCTGACTGACAGCGTCAACAGTTTCATCGGCAAGGCTCCGCCCACGGCCCATGATGCATTGCGGTCTGAGCTGGACATACTAACAGCCAACTACCAGCGTTTGTGTAGCCGCCTGGATGGAAAATGTAAAACTCTGGAGGTACAGTAACCAGTTTCTTCCTCTTCTGCCCTCTCTCGTCAGTGGACATGGGGGGTATTCAAACCTATATTTGTGTCCTGACGCCAATAAATCATTAGAATATCTTAAATTATTGAACAATATAAAGATAAAAATGCAAATATGGAAATACGTCCTTCATCAAGGATGCAGTCGTACCCTGCCTCCTCCCCCATCGTTGGCGCCACCGCATGTTTTTCAACTCGTTACTTTGGTCCAATCTTGTGATAATCTGCCCTGAAAATCAAACCTGGTTACTTTTTTGACAGAATTGAGCTTTTTTGTTGATGGTAACAAGTATTTTTATTAGATGTAACCCTCTGAGTGATACATTTTGAAAAACTGACTGACTGGTTGGGGAAGAGTTTGAAACAGGAGGGAGGGGCCTGAGCGTTGAGTGAGAGAGCTGAGGCTGAGAGCAGAGCAAGAGACAGCAGATAGAGAAAGAAAGAGCGAAAAACAGCAAAAGCACACTCATTTACTGTCTTTTGGTAAGCCTGTTTACTCCTGTCACAAACTTGGGATCCTAATGAATAGTTTTCTCATTTACAGTAGGACTTGATCTCTTACCACTTTCCGGCTGCAGCCTTTTAAAATCAAAAAATATCTCCCAGAAAAATCCTTAAGTTAGGGTACTTACCTACTTTCCAACTTTATTCATCATTTCTTGCCACTTGTAGCAAGATAAATAAATAAAGGCTTGATTCATTAAGAATGACATAAGCACAGCGTTAAAAGGTTTCAAGTCTCTGGCAGCCTTCATAATGACCTGAACTAAATGCTCTTTAGAGAATATCCTCTTTAATTCCAGTAATGTCTGCCGCTTCTCTCTTACTCTTTAGGTAACCTGCAGTTTGTTTGTTTTTATTAACCAACCACATCAGTAAAAATGACAAACAGAAAAAATACATTTTCAGTGCCGTAAAAGACCAAGTTAGTAGAGAGACCATGTTTTATGAAAGGCAATGTCATCCAACCTTCCACTAAAGGCCTGAAAAGTGCTTCTGGGATAGTTTCATCAAGGTGCTTATAGGCAAAGCAACAGAAAACAGAGATGGATACTGGAGGCAGGGACAGTCAGACAGGGCCACAGAGTCAGTAAGTGGAAATTTGATGAGCTTGAGTTCATAAAAAATGTCCCCTTTCATTTAGACGTCTAATTAAGGAATGACAGTAGCATTGCTGCTGTGTTGTTCTGTCTTTGGGTAGTTAATGAGTTCTGAACAAAAACTTTATTCTAGGAGACTGATAACTTATGTTGAGAAACATAAATCCATGTTTCTAAGGAATTCGGTTGTTTCATTAGGTGAGGTTATTCATCAGTTCTTCTTCTGCTTGTAAATTTGTATTTATATAGAGCTTTATATTTTTGTAAAGGTGTTGTAGCAGTGATTAGATCAGCAACATTTATTTAAGGACCACAGAAATCTATGAATACAAGTCAAACTCAAATTCCAACCATCTTCATCATGGTTCTCAATGGTCATTTTAGACTTAGACAACTTTATTTGTCATTTTGTATGCACAGAGTGCGTACAGAACGAAATTTAGTTTCGCATACAGCTTGAAAAATTACAGCAAGTAGCAGTGAGTTACAGTGCAGCAGTGCTTTCCTAGTAAACAATTGAAATGTAAACAATGTAACAGTGCAGGAGAAAAACGACAGTGGTAACAGAGTTCGGCAGCATTTGTAGTGCTAGATAAGGATGCAATGATGGGATGTGCAATATACGAATGTGATACAGAGTCATTTTTGTGGCTTCAGCAGTTCAACAGTCTGATGACGAGGAAAACTGCACTCGTGGTTGATGCGAATTGCAGCTTACTAGTCATTATTGGTATTAAAAACCTTTATATATGGGATGTGCTGTGTTCTAATGTTGAATTGGATGTGGATGCAAAATTATCCACTATTTAATTAATCGTAGGAGTAAGGGTGCTGTAAACTGCATGTGCACAAATTTCTTGTTTTTGCTCTTTGTCAGACTTAAATTTTTAAAATTAGCCAACAAATGTTTTATGCAAGAGAAAAATAACCCAGTAAAATACATTGTTTTGTTTATTAGTAGAAAAAAAACCCTCAGAAGTATCTGTGTTGAGTTTAATATTTTAGGTCCCTTAATAAGCACATTAGATTCGCTGCATCTTGCTGCTTCTTCAACCCCAGTTTGGGGACTTGGACCAAGTTGTTTTTTTAAATGTGACCTGAGATAGAAAACACTTGATTAAAAAGAATACTTGCCTAGTTTTTATAATCACCGTTCAGTGCCAAAATTGTTAGCTTTTGCCAATGTTTTTATTTTGTTCCAAGTTAGTATAGTCTTCAGTCTCTTGACTTGTTTGTATATGTGTGGCTTTAAAGGAGGTCTGGGCATGCTGGTGTGAGCTGCTGTCCTACTTGGAGCAGGAGAATGCCTTCCTGGATCAGCTGGAGCAGAAACTGGACGAAACGGAAAACTTGCAAGGAGGAGCGGAGGAGCTGCAGGAGGCGCTGGATGTGAGTGTTATAGCAGAGTGTAGGAGACTGCATGTTACTTTCTTTAGAAGTAAAACATGTACTTTATTATACAGAGCATACAGTTAAGAATACATCTTTTACATTACAAAAACTCCTATCAAGTTGCTAAGAAGTTAAGGTTATCAGTGTTGTGCAGAAATGTGTGTGCAAAGTAAGAGTCATGTTTTTGCAAGCTGTCTTTGAGTACCAGCACCACAAAGGTGGTTAAGGAGTTCAAAATGACATTTCCATGTGTTCGCATTTGCATACATTAACTCTGTGGTGTCCATATAAAAGAGAAATTCAAAAGAACTGAAAGTGCTTTAGGTAGAACCTTATTGCAGTACGCTGCTGCTAGAAGCTTCACCATTTTCACTTTTTGAGTCCCAGCAGAGATGCTTAGAGATGTGAATCTATACCATAATTTTCCATGTCAATCAGTCTCATTTATTTATGTCAGTCTGTTAGCATGGTTGATAAACATACTATTAAACCAACATGAGTCATTTTCCTTCCAAGGGAGCAAATAGTATTCATTTAAAAAGTCAAAGGTTCTGATTTATCTTCAGTCAGTAATGGCGACACCTCATCTACAGATGTAAGCTTCTACTGTAAATTGAATATTAATTAAACTAATACACTACCTCTCAAAAATTTGGGTCACCCCTAAAGTGCCATGTCTATACACTAAAACTCACATTTTAATAATCAAATGAGTTGCAAAATGAATAGAAATATTTCTCTTTCTAGTCTCTCAGAGGGAAACGTGTCTCTGCGTTTAACCCATCCCTTAGGGAGCGGTGTGCTTCTGACACTGGGTGGCGCAGCAGCTAGCTTGATTTGCCATATTGAATTATGGAGCAGAGTTACGCTGGTAGTTACACCACAGTTTGTGCTGCAGAGGCCGTGTGCAGGCAGGTTTCTGGACGAGGCAGCAGCTGTCTGCCTGTGAGACATCGATATGGCAAGACCATTAACATTTAATCGCTGGACTGGATATTAATTACTGATATTTGCAACATTAAAAAAACATAATTTTGCCTAGTCAAAACTGCTATTGTAAATATCTGTTACTAGTAAAAACTGTGATTCCATCCATCCATCCATCCATCCATCCATCCATCCATCCATCCTCTAACACATCTATCCGTTGTGGGGTCGCGGGGGGTGCTGGTGCCTATCTCCAGCTGTCACTGTAATTACAGATATGTGTTATTCAGTTTTGCCTAGTAAAATTCTAACTATTTTGCCATTCATGTGTCGTTTGTCATCATAAATATCTGTAATTTAGTTTTGACTAGTAAGAATGACATACACTATATCTTAAATCCAGATTCATGCTAGTCACAGTGACATTATGACTAGTCATAATGACGTTATAGATGTCTATGCCTAACATTTAGGCAAGATAACTTTCTTAAATCTTAAATCAGCTTGTCATATACAACAGCGGCAGAGCTACTGAAGTCAGCTTCTCCAAATTACCTCACAAAAACTTTTGAACCAATAGCAATACGGATTCTAAATTCATTGCAAGACCTCATTTAACCCGAGGAGGGTGCCACACTGACGATTTTAAACACAAAAGCAGAATTTCAACAAATATGCACTAATTTGTCAAAGATAATGACCAGGATATGTAGACAGTACTATAAGACAACCATATTAACAGTTTATTGGCAAAAAAAAGTTGATTTGGGGGTGAGTTACTCTTTAACTTATAATGATCTGATAGTTATCCAGACTTTCATGACACCTTGCAAGAAAAGAGCTCCACCATCTGATTATGATCTGGTCCAAGGATCCAAGGGGAGGAAAGTGTTTTAAAGTTTTCTCTTCCAACACCTGTTCATGTCCAATTTCACACCACAAATCTTTCCCCACCTGGAACAAATAAGGGGTTATTTGGCAGGTTTAGTCACCAGCGTTCGCCAGTGGATTATAAAGGAACAGTCTCCTGGGAGTTAGCACAGTAAAGTCTCCTGTTTTTTAGGAATGTCTGCAGGTAGACAAACAGGCACCGTTGACAAGCCAAAGGATTTTCAAAACAGTGCCACGAGGCCCAGATGATTAACCTTGTGCTCGAGACAGTCCGTTAGGCTCAAAGGTAAAGTTCATGGTCCTATGGGGTGTAGTTAAAAGTTAAGACACAAAAAGATCTCTCTCCTTGAAGTTCCAGCCATATCTGAGACGTTGCTCCAATGTAGAACACACAAGATTTGGGATAAACGTTAAAATTTACTTTATTTGGGATGTAGGATCCCCTATCAGGGTTTGTTCTACATGTAATTGATCGTGGCGCAGCACCGCGGCAAAATGAACGACGGCACACCTTCAAAATGGATGGGTATTTGTTTATATGTTGAAACAATGTAACATTTTGAGAAATCTACATCTCCAGCTTGTGCCTTCCTGTTTGGCTGAGAAGCTGGCTACTGTGCAGAGCACTGCTCTCAGAGTGAAGGAAAACTAGAGAGGTTAGGCTGAATGCATTTTTAGTTCAAGCCTGTGAAAACAGTCCTAATGTTAATGTGTGTTTTTGTTGAACGATAGTAATATAGTGGACTCATGTCGTATCACTCACTCAACCCCCCCCCACCCCCCACCCCCCCCACCCCACGTACACCCCCTGTACAGCCCACCACCATGGTTTAAAGGAAACTTTGCTCTATTATTGAACATTACCAAGGAGATGTTTTTCACTTAAGGCCTCAGAATGCCCCCACAGTCCTTAACCAATCAAAAAACAAAATAGTCATTGTGACCATGATTTGAAGCATGAAATTCCTAATCACCGCAGGTACAGCATATTCATTAAAAAAAATAATCCACTATTTTAATTTCTCAGCTAGAAAAGTTAAGCCGTCTGTCGGTAAATGGAGAAATTGGAGCCACTCCTCAAAGCTCAAGGTCTCCAGATTCTGCACACACCGAGTGATAATGACAATCCTTTTCACACTAGAACTGGAGCCAACAATTTAAATGACCTGTGGACAAAATAAAGAGTAGAAATGTGACATCCTGAAGCTACATATGCCACAGACAGATGAAACTTAAGATGCAATTTTATCTCAACGGACTAGAAGAAAGTTGTAGATCCTTTTCTTGGAAGGTCATTTCGTCCCATTGATGTCTAAAAATGCAAAGAGCAAATAGAAAACTAGATTGGAGCTAATACATAAACAAGCTGTGCACATGTTGATCTTTGGTTAAAAACTGCTCCCGAGGAACCCCGACTTAAACTGAAATGGACAACCATGAACTTGGAGCAAGTCCTGATGGGCTTTTTATGCTGAGGTCCATTTAGTGCTGAAGTTCTAACTTGAATCTGGGAACAACATCATTTAACATATCTATGCTCCAGTTTCACGATAGAAAATGCTGTGAATGTGCATTCACAACAAGCAGATTGTACAGTACTGGGAATGGAGACTGACTTAAAGAAGATACAAACAAGCCCGGATTTACGACCTGTTATCACTACGTAGATATTGGGATATTTTTTATAAATGGTTTGAGAACACTCGACTTTGTCCCAGAAACACGCAGATAAAGGACACGTTCAGCACAAGAACAGCGTGTACTTGTTTTTTATGTCAGCGTAAGGTCGTGGGGTCGAACAGGATGCAGCATGATACTGAAGGGGTGTGACAGCCGGAACAGTGAGAGAGTGTGAGGTTTGTGTAACTAACCAAGCAGCCTGAGCAGACTGCTCAGGCTGCTTGGTTGAACCTGTTTAGGAACATATTCAGGTCATGTGCTTATTCCAGACTTCCATCAGATAGCTCAATTTCAGCTCCCTGAAGGAAGTCTTCTTCTTGCTCATCAGTTTTATCAGGTCACTGGCGACCCAGGGCTTATTATTGGCAAAGGCACCTTAATGCCCTGGTGTGGAGGGTGTTATCCAAGAGGAGGCTGATGTGCACTGATGTCATTTCGATGTGGCTCACATAGCGCATCCTAATCTGTGCCTCCAACGATCCCTGAAGGCTCTCTCTGCTGTGGAAAATTGATTGATTGAATTGATTTAATGACCAGAAGGAGAAATAATACCCATAAGCATTTTGTACATTTTAATACAATACATTTAGGTTTTTCTACTGAAGTGGTGGACAGTTGAAAACATTTGGAAATCTAAAGTGCCTTGGAAAGGTTTAAGGTATTACTCGCTTTGCCACATTACAGCCACACACTTCAATGCACCTTTTTGGAAATTGTTCGTTCATTATCCAATGCAAAGTAAATGCGAAGTAGAAGGAAAATGATGCATGGTTTTCAATTTTAGTTTTCCAAACCTAAAGCTGGAGAAAGTCTGGACATGAGACCCCTAAATACTGTACAGTCATCAACATTTCATTATAGTGTCTTATATTATCAGCACAAATGCCTGTTAGCTGGTGTTGAAAGAAAAAACACTCAGGATTTCTGGTGTACAGATTATACGCTATGGAAAGTACAAAGCAAACATTTGGAAGAAGGCGCACTAATCAAATAAACTCATTATTAAACTTTATGACTTACACGTAACGCACTTTGTGATAGAAAACCGACACTGCACATCACCATGGATATGCGTTGGTGGCGCCATCATGCTGTGGGGAGGGTTATCTTCAGGGAACGCAGAAAAACTTACTAGTGTTGCTGATTGGAAAATATATTATAGCAGCTCTCATTAACAAGCACTACAGTTCTTCCACCTTTATTCTTGTAGCTCTGTCTGAAGTCTTCATGACTCCATTTTGTTTGAGAACCTAGCATCTTAGCTTTGCGTCTAGATTATGGTCATGTCTTGGTGTTCTCCCAGGATTGGAGAGAAATTATCTTTCCCTTGCGCTTCATTTAGCATCAGTTTTATGTCCCATTATGTCACAGAGTTATAGGAACATTTGGGAAAAGTTTGAAATTTGATTTAAGTAAGTGTGGATCAGTTTTAAATTCAAAATAGAGTATGAAAAAATTGTCAATTAAGACTTTGTTCCCTATCACATTATCTAAAGGTTCACACTTTGATTTGCTTGTTTTTCTGTCCATTTCCTCCACAGATTATGTTTTGCAGGTTCTATAGTGAACTGTAGTCTTCGTATTTACATATGGGAACACTGGCATATGGGACTGGAAAAGGATGGAGTTCCCCAAATGAAACTCTTCAGAGATGTTGTGGTTAATTGACAAACCTGTTGAACTTGCCACAGCCTTGACAGGGAATCCCCAAGAAAGCAGCTTATCCATGCCAGTGTGGAATAATCCTTTAAGAACCAGTATATAGAATGAAAATGAGAACAAAAGAAGAAAAGAAGTCTGGCGGGAGCTACTTCATCTACAATATAGTGATGTGAAATTTCAGTCTGAAGATGAATGGACGGATTCCCTCTGCTGTAACTTAGTACTGCGGCTAATTTACCAGTAAAAAAAACATCAAGGGAAAATATTTTTGGGGTTAGTTGATGAGATACAAGGACCTCTGCAAGCCTCTGTATTTCATCAACTAACGCTAATAACTTCTTCTTACTGAGCCTTACGTGATAAAAAAAGAGCTCACAACCTCAGACATCTGGCTGTTGAAGAGTTTTAGTCCTCTGTAGCAATCGCAGGTTTTCATTTTCTCCAACTCCGATCAGCAGTGAAGAATGTGCTAATTTTCACTGAGACCTGCTGCTATGTGTGACCACAGCTATTTTTTTCTTTCACCCTGAGACCGAAGCTTACATAGTTTTTCTCTGGGAGTTTCTAAAGTCACATGTACCAGACGTAAACAGAAAAATTGGGGTGAAGTGTGCATATGAAAATGCTCTTTTTTTTAAAAAAAGTCTAAAAGGTTACTTTTAGTGCTGTTTCTGTGTTAAATCAACCCTAAAAAAGCAATATTTATATTCATGTAACAGGTCTTCACATAAGCTCTTCCCTTGCAGATGGGACTAAAAAAGCCTTTGTTTGAAAAAGCTGCTGGTGCAACTGCAACCATCCAAACACAAGAGTTGAAGGCTTAGTGTAAAATGTTAAAGCCAGCGGTCCGACGGCAGCAAAGCCATTTGTTCGTCCAAACTATAAAAGGCCTTTAAAGCATTTCAGTTTTAGTGCAAAGGATCTACAGGTGCTATAAGCAGAGGGTTTCAAATCACTGTCAAAGCAAAATAACTTTATGCGCTGCTGTTGAAAAGAATGTCTCTGGCTCTGTGGCAGTAAAGAAAAAGTTTCTTTCTTTCCATTATGGTATAATCTACAGAGCCTTGAGGTTCTTTTGCAACACCCAGAGGACAACAGGAACCAGATCCGAGAGCTGGCCCAGACGCTGATGGACGGAGGGGTTCTGGATGAACTGATTCAGCAGAAACTGGACGCATTCAACACTCGATGGGATGAACTCATGGCAAGGGTAAGAGACCATCCATCTCTCTGTCTGAGTTTTCTTTGTGTGTGGACTCATAATCTATAACTAACTGAGGTTACACATGCCGATGACAACATTTATACAGCTTCTAAATGTTTAACCATGATGTCTTAGGAGACTAGGTGAATTACCTATTTTTAATAGTATTAAACTTATATGTCTTCTTCAGATTTTCTGTTGTCGCCTGTTTCTAAACTGACCTTTTTATTCCTTTACTAAATGCTGGTGTTTAATTATGCTAATATTGTATACCTAAAAGAAAATATGTATATTTTCACAAAACTGAAAGGTTTTTGAGAACTCAGAAGAAAAATGTCAAGCTGCCTTTTAAGCTCTCAGGTGGGCTGTCCGCGATACACTTAAAGAGATACTGTGTCATTTAAAAGTGTCTATTTCTGGGGAACTGGTCAAGGCTTAAAATGGCTTGGTAACCTACTAGCAAACATAGATTCAGTTGTTAGGAGTTGTGATCTAATTGTTAATAATAATGATAAAATTGCAGAAATCTACCGTCTGTGTTGCTGGTTGACTTAAAATGCACCTAAAATTAAATGGATTTTGTTTGAGACCTAAATGCAGACAGTTACCTTTAACTAAAAAATCATTAAACTAAATAAACATACGCTCTTTTCTGTTAGGAAGATAAAATAAAATTCTCTTTTGTATTAAGATGTCTTCATGTGTTAAATCCCTGGTATTCAGTAAAATCTATTAACTGTTCTGCTTCACCATCAAAAAGCTATTTCATGTTTTTTTACCAGTTGTCCAAAGTGCACAATAATTGACCAAAGAACCTTTTTGCTTGACTTTAACTACACTTTCTACAGAGAAATGTGTTTATCAGTCCCAAAGTATAGGGATTCTTGCCTAAATCTAGCAGTTTCAGAGATAACAATGTTACGGCTTATACAAAATCTTCCTCCTGTTTTATAATGAGGAATGTTAAGCGTCTTGTAAAGTTATACTTTGGTATTATAGAAGCTACCGGGCCCTGTTCCAACAACCTGCAGCTTCATGTAAGATCTAACAGTATGGGTTGGACGAATAAGGAAATACAAAATCTTTTTAGCAAATCAGCATCAAATTATTATTAGTATCAGAACTTTGACACGATCCAGCAATTGTGATTTTGTGACATTATTCTTGTAACATTACAATTTTATTCACTTAAAGGAGTCATGACAACAATTTTCATATTTCTGAGGTTTTAGGGGTATAATATGTACCCAAATCAAATTTCCTTTGGGACAATAAAGTTAATCTAATCTAATCTAATCTAATCTAATCTAATCATCTAATATGAGCTGTCGTGTACAGATGAGGCCTTGTGAAGTGGGTCCCAAAGGACGCGCTCAGGGGCGGTCAGCTTTGGTTCTTTGCTCAAACACATTCTGATCAGAGAACAGTTTATCGTTCTCTGTAGGCTGTCTTTCTACGTAATTCAAATTCTCCAATCAGAGCACACCATCAAGCGAACAGGATCTTTCAGTGCAGTGAGATCCCCGCTGCAGCCGCGGCAGAGAGCTTTAGAAGATGGTAATCCTGTGGTTGTAAACAATGAGCACCAAGAAAAAACATCCCCAACACAATAATTCCACCACCAGCAACTTCAAGCAGTAGCAGGATGGGTCAATGTTGTCTAAGCAAATTCCTACCCAACCAAATTGTGGGATTTTGGTACCGGTGCCAACTGTATTCTCAGTTTCCTGTTCTTAGCTAAACAAGTCTATCCCACAGTGGTCCTTTGGTGTCTTTTGGTCCACTTTTTGCTAGCTTGCCGAAGCAAGACAATGATATTAGAAAGTTTTGTTGAGGTGGTTGAGCGTTGTTGAGGCCCCCGCAGACTGTCAGTCTGTGACGCCGCTGTGGCACCGCCTGCTTGGAGCAGCTCAGCGTATCAGCTCGTCGTCACATGTGAAACAGTTCCATGTGCCGAGAAAAATGTCGAGTTGTGCATACATGTCCGGCGGACATCCTCAGAGTCAAGAATGCGTGGATATGTGGGAGTCTTTGAAGTAGCAGGCGGCAGGAACGCCTCTGGAGTCATTTAAGAACTTACACCAGACGATGTGACAGCCTTACACGTTACTGTCAATGTTTACGCTTATTGCAGTTTTTTATTTTTGATGGTTGAAAACCTTATAATAATTCAAAACTGTATAACAATAATTATTATAATATTTTTATAATGCACTTACATATCTAAAACTGCTACAATCAAGAGTGTAAGAGAATAAATAAATGCATTAGAATTAAAAAGGAAAATCAGGAATGATTAAAACAAAGTTAGGTTAGGTTAAAAATACTCTGAACAGCCAGGAAAGTTAACCTTTATGGGTATCTTTCCTGGATTTAATAAATACGGCCATCTGATACCCTTCCAGTTGCATATATTGGTTTTCAGAATGGGATTTTTCCTTATCTTCCTCTTATCTCAGGTTGTCTTCTGGGATTTACATGCTTATGTTCGTACATATCATACTTTCCAGTAGAGAAGAGTTTATTACAGCCTCTTAAAAAAACAATATGATGATAACAGTAAAGCAAACAGAGCTGTGGTATCGGAATAGTATCGGTATCGGCAGATATCCAAATGACGGTATCAGGATCGGATCGGAAGTGAAAAATGTGGATCGGTGCCTCCGTAGATCAGAGGCAGCATTCTGCACAGCTTGGAAGTAACGTCTGGCTATAAGAGCTGCGGTTTCCTTTCTAGCCCCTTGAATCGGTCTGCCAATTCTCATGGGACAACAAATGGTGTGTAAACAAAACTTACATAGCAATTTTCTAGTCATACACACTCTCAGACTGCTTTTCACCCAGCTGCAGTCACAAACAAATACTTCTGTGCAAATCAGGAGGTAACTTGGGGTTAAGGGGCCTGCCAGGGGGTGCGTTAACATGTGGCAGGGCAGGCAGCTGGATTAAACCCCCGCAATTTACGCCTCCCAGTGAGCAGCTGTCGTCCCATAACGAGGCACTTTCATCCACACTTTCTCCTTTTTCAAAACATTCTCTGTAAACCTGAGAGATGGTTGTGCTTGAAAATCCCAACCTGCTACCAGTAGTCGAAGTACTCCATGCCACGTTCAAAGTCACTTGAACCCCTTCCTCTGCATTCTGATGCTTCGTTTGAACTCAGGCAGGCCATCGTCACCACAGCAAGAAGCCTGAATAGAGCGGTTGCCACGTTATCGACTATTTGTGTTTAGTAATTCATTGAATGCGTGTAGCTAATAGAAAAAGCTGGGCGTAGTGCTGTAGTTTGACTGTGACAGCTTGGATCTAATCTTGTTCAGGGCGGACAAAATTGTTGTTGTTTACTTTGAATATAGAGTCTTGTTTAAATGAAATCCACAACCGTTTGTGCTCTAAGGTTGTGTAAAAGTAGGGAGTGCAGTAGGACTGTGCCCTCTTAGGACCATCAGGATGGAGACGGGGGAGCGTGCGCACACAAACGGGCGCATTGCCACCGCCTTGATTCTCCATCAACAACAGGACCAGATTACAGCTCTCCTTGTAAACTGAAAAACCCAGCCGTGTCTGCCTTTGAGGGATTGGATATGCGCACATTTGTACCCCATATACCCATCATGCTTTGCTCGGTTATGTTTTAAGGTGTCATAAAGGCTTGCTGCTCTGTTCGTATAACCATAAGCAGTTATGGTCACAGTCAAAAGTTTTGGCACCGACTTTATTTTGTTAGTTTAGATTTTTCATGATTTGTTTCTATCATACTGTATATTGAAGAATAATCATTTCAGGGGCTTTATTGGTTCATTTATCACATTTGAGATGAAAACAATATGAATGAAGCAATATTTGCAGTGTTTTTCCGTCTTCATATCTTCTGTAATTTTCTCCGATTTGTTAGATATGAACTTTTATGGGTTTTCTAGACGTCCCAGACGAACAGACAAGAAGAGGATTCATGAGAGAAACAAACTGAAATCAGTCTTCTACTCTCCATCCTTGTACTTCCTGCAAAGTTTCCGTCTGCTCTTGGTGTTTTTCTTGACAGAAGTAGCTTCTTTGCTGCTCTTCCTGTCGCTTTTTGGAGGGCAAACCAAATAAATGGTGGAGACAAAAGCGATTTCTAAGTTTAAAAGCCCGATGAATGTTTGAAAATGAGCACGGCTTAAATGGAAAGATGGTAGAAAACTGTCATGTTGCTCTAGTTTTACATTGGTGGTGCTCATCAGTGAAGCATGCACATTTTTCAGTCACTCAACACTGGGCCTGAAACAATCGGATAAATTGATTTTTAAAATAATCGTCAACTCATTTTGTAATCAAATTGAATGATTAGCTGGAGTTTGCAGACTCTAAAACATGTCATTTGCTGAAAGAGCCACCCATTCAGAGCTGTAATTAAGACAGGACTGTAAAAATAATTTACATATATTTTACATTTAAGACGAAAACTCTTCTTTGACTGTAGATGTGCTCTATCCAGAACTCCTCGGGTGGCTTAGTTTAAGCTTCACCTGGTTCAAATTCTGAAAAAAGAAGCAGTTTTCGCTGTTCTATTATAACCTGTTAATCAAAAAAATAACTCACAGATAAAATAACTAGCAAAATGATAGTTGCTGTCCTAGTTATATATTTTAATGATTTGCCAATCAGGGATAGGTAGATTATACAGACCAGACAGACAGAGACCTCAATTATTAAATTACCATGTTGTCACCACTAAACTGAGTTTTCTTAACATTTCTGCCACTTATAATGCATTTAATATGTACAATAAACGTTTATTGAGGTATGTTCCTTTATGAAGAGTATCTCATTTTAGATTAATTGAAAAAATTGACTATTAAAATAATCTATAGCTGCAGCCCTACTCAACACCCCTTAAGACTCATCTGTATGACCCAGAGTTGTACATTTCCCTTCTAGCAATTAAAATTCCCCCCTTGTCTGCTGTAATTCTTTGCAGTGGAAGGAGATTGCTGGTCATGTTTTACCGACGGCACTTCCAAGAGAAAACACTAAGAGCCAGTGACACCATATGCTGTTTGCTGTCCCACCCAAACCCTTTAATAAGCATCCTCTAAGACACGTCCAACTCTTGCTTTAGGAAGACACTGCATAGCACAAAGGACTCAGGGCTAAACTTAGATCTATTATCCCTCTGTGGAAGATTAGCATGCTCACCTGTAACCAAGTGCACACACTCAGGCTTGCAGAGATTTTCTGTGAGGTAACGGTGCGTGTACAAGCTAATCTCATAGACTGTCAGTGACCGGGGAAAAGAGAAGCAATGACTTGTCGGTTCTGAGCAGAGACGTCGGACAGCGTCTGAAGATCATCGGGCTTTGGTGGTGCATCATCAAAAGGCAATATGAGAGACATACCTAGGAGTCCAGCCTTCAAGAGGGTACTTTTTGGACAACTGTATCTGCTAGAGGAGGATTTCAGTGCATTTTCTCTGTGGATATTGTTCTGTTTGGGTTCATTGATAGTGAGGCTGTGTCCGACATTTATTTGTTTGCACCTTCTTCTTTCTGAACATGAACAAAATATGATGGGAATCTTTATATTCTTACTTGGAGCAAAAAAAACGCATCACTTTTGCTAAATGGTAGAATTTGCTACGCTTTAAATAAAACCCATGAAAAAAATAGATTTGATTTTATGACTTACATGCTGTTTTGCTTACTTGGTTGCTGAAAGGGGGCATATTTGACGATATTTTGTAAATAGTAGCACCGGCACTTTATTCACTTACTGCAAAAAGGAAGTTGGCACGTATTTCTTTACATATCAGTAATCACTGAGGTAAAGGATAAAACGAAAACGTTAGAATTAAGGCACTAATGTGACAAAGCCAAGCAAATACGACGTGCCATTTCTTGGAAAGTTCAGCGTGCTTTTAAAGTTTGGAAGGGGGACAAGTAGGTCCTGGCTCAATGGCCTTAAAGCACGCGCTGAAGCCCACGGATTTGATTAGTCTGATATATAAAGAGAAGCTTTTCCATTCGGGACTTTAAACGTTGGGATTAGAATTTGGAGGTGGACTCTAAAATAAACAGTGAACCAGTAGAGTGATGCTAAAATCAAGTGCAGATCTAGAGTTTTCCAGAGGCGTTTCGTACAGTTTCAGGTCAAGCTCTTTCTTTAAACATTTCAAAACACTGTTGAAACTGAGATGAGAGGGATGCACATGGCCAGGGTAGTCAGTCCTGGTTCCATTGTGTCTGCGACAATGCTGCACTGCTGCCTGCGGCTCCTCCTCATAAACATATGGCCTTTGAAGCAATGACCACCCTTCCTATGGAAGTGCACGCTCAGAACCCTCAGCTCTACCACTCAGGCACAATGTGACGCTCGCTGCGTGGTGAAGGCACCGCAGAACAACTGGCCAAGACTAAGTTCAGGCTCGGTCTTTGGGTCATGGAAGTATCTCACTCCTGTGTGAATGAGGCCTTAACAGTCGCAGTAAATAAAATGAGACAGATTCTACCAGTTTTCACAGAAATATTTAACCCCAGCTTTTAAGAATTACATAGTTTTATTACATGACAAATTCCCATTTACTTTTTTTTTTAGATCATTTTGACACAAACCTACCAAATAAACCTTATGCATATTCATTTGTGTAGTAAAGCTTGTTTGTTTCTATAATAGTCAGGTTTATGTATTTATTATTAAAGTATAATTACTCTAAATTAATACAAACGAGTGTATTTATTTCAAATGCATAAAGTTTATTGTTTGAATTGCATAAAAATCCGGTTACCTATACAAGATAAATTGGATATATGTATGTGAATTACATGTCATTTATGCTTATGTAATAAAACAAGTGAATCAAAATGAATCACATTTATGTAATTCTTCTCCATTCAGGACAATCTTAATGATGCGTGAGAATAATCAGACCCCCTTGTTGACATTAAACTCTCTTAATATCCAAGACCTGAAGCTGTTCTAGCCTTTTTTTGTGAGATCTGACTTGGATTCATGACTCTTTCCGGAGTGGCCATTGTAAGGCCGCTGAGGTCTCCAGCCTTACTTGTGTGCCATTATTCTTTTAAAACAGCTGTAAGCCGACTTTAGAAATGCCTGATGGCCTGTAATCTTGTTTTCTGCTAGCTGTCCTCTGCATAAATATATTTGTACGTGTTGACCTTGGGTGATGGAAGCATTTTGGTTCCCCAGGCGGCGCTTCGGCGGAAGGAGCTGGAGCAGAGTGCACAGTGGGCCCAGGAGAACGACACGATGCTCAGGCGAATCCAGGAGTCCTTGGCAAACACCGACCGCCATCTTACCGCTTACCTGTCTGACCACATCGACGCCCAGCAGATCCCACAGGAGGCTCAGGTAGCCATGTTATACCCCGGCTCTTGCCATTTTCAGATCTGTTGCACATCTCTGGCAGAACCTCGTCACCAAGTTGTTCCACCAGATTGGAGTAACAGGCGTATCAGTGAGTCCAAATAACGGAACTGAATATCGAAAGGATGTGTACACCAATGTGATGTCAAGATAACCAGGAAGAAAAAATGGTTTGGCTCTTTGCTCCATTGTTTGTTTGGGATTTAACTCCCACTATCTTCTAATAGCATTGCCCTATGTATATATTTCAGGGAGTGAGTCGGTATGAATATGAGGTTTGGACTCATTTAGATGAAATATGGTGGGGGGAAAATGTTCAATTATCACTAACGACAATAAAAAAAATATTCGTAATACTTAAATAATACTAAAAAATAAGATTTGGATGGAAAATGAAAGTAATAAAAAGATGAAATCACATTATGGTGATATAAGAAGTATCTTTTTAACCTCCAAATGTTTTAATGTTTTGCCACAAATATGTAAAAGTGCATCTGATAACAGGAACAGGGGCTCAGTCTTAACTTGGCCCCCCTTCGGACTTGTTCCTTCTCCGATTTTTCTCAGAAGAACCCAGAAGAGATCAGGAAATTCTCTTTCCCCCCCTCCAAGGTCCTAATTAAGAGTGCCGCTGATGAGGACACGCTGCCCCCTGCCTCATTGTGTCTTCTTCCAACGTCTGCTTCCTCGCACCTCTCTTCTCCTCCCCTCCGACACACATACACCCGCCGAACTAATCAGACAATAGATCATGAAGTAATGACCTGCGGCGGTGGCAAAGTGACAGACTGGGAGAGTGTGTGCCAGGATGACATTTCTGGCTGCCTCTGCTTCGCACACAAACAGGAAGAGGACAAAACGCCTGCGTTCATTTGGCAAATGGTTGCCTGATTTCTGAGCAATTGATATTTAAAAAGGAGGCTGAAAATGAACCAAGCATGTGTTTATTCACGGGGTAAACTTTAAGGGCGCTGCTATTTTGCTTCCTTGAGTATAGTCTGCCTCCTTGTGGTCAGCAGGGGAATATACCCTTACAAGCTATTTAAACTCCACCAGCTGCGCCTGCGTTAGGACACACCTGGACTGGTTTCTACTTTATTTCTGAGCTTCTGTGTGTGACAGAAAATCCAGACGGAGTTGAATGGCCATGAAGCGGCTCTGGCAGACATGAGGAAGAAGAACCAGGACAAGGACCCTTCACAGAGGATCGTGGGACAGATAGACTCAACTCAGGTAAACACACAAAAATATTGACTTGACATTATTTTTACTGATATTTCTTTTTAGGTCTTTTTAAAACTATTTGCAAATGGGTTTGGCATGGTCTGACCTACAGGGAAACTATAACCACCCATTTGCTCATTTTGCTCATCATGCAGAAACTTTGCTGTATTTTATTGGGGCTTTCTGTGATAGAGCAACATTAACCGCATGACTGGGGCGTCAAATGAAAAGTGTGGGACGCATTTAAATTTACCCCTCTTTACTGTGATACCCCGAAGTGAAAACAATAAAGTCCATTGTGCTCAACCTCCTTCAGAGGCTTCCCAGCCGTTCGGTGAAGCCCTGAGAGGCTTGGCGGCGTCACGTTGTTGGGGATGCTTTTCTTCAGCAGGAACAGAGAGGCGTGTCAGCATTAACGGGAAGATAGATGAAGCAAGATACAGGACAATTTAGAAAGAAATGCTGTTGGAAGCTTTCAAAGACCTGGGACCGGGGAAGAGGTCCACCTTCCAGCCAATGGCCCCAACAATATCTATAACGAAGCACGACAAAATAACGCTGACTCTTCTAGTTCAAAGGTCAGCCCTTCATATGACACAACACCAATGAAGCAGCTCTCAGTTTCAAAGAGGTTGGTGATCCCTGATCTAGATGATGACCAAAGCTCAGTGGAGACATTTCAGAGACTTAATGATGACTGGTTTTATTATTTATATCAAATTAAAGCTTGAAAGTTAGCAATCGAGGCTAATTAGTCAAAAAAGGAAGCGAGCAGTATTAACTCTGAGAGGTAAGAGCCTGGTGACGGCTGTGGTTACGCTCATACGTGAATCGGTGTGCTCCAGTATATCTGTCTCCTGTATGTGCAGACCTGCTACTAAAAACTCATCTCTCATTAAATCACAAGACTAACGCTCGTGTTAGCTGAGCTGTTTCAGCACAATCAGGGTTTTATTCCAGAGGGTGCCGACCTCGTCGCACTTTACGAGACTGGCCTCTGATAAAAACACAATCTTAATGGACAAACTTTTAATCAGCATTTCAAACGCGCCTTGCCTTCTGAGGAGTGAAGCAGGAGCAAAAGGCCGTGAGAGCAGCTCTGATGAGCTTAGCCACAGGAAAACAGAGTCTGCGCGCAGAGAGAGCGGGAGCAGCTGAAAGTGGCGTGCATAAACCGGCTAAGGCAAGCTGTAAAGGTGATGACACGGTCAGTTTGACCGAGGCATGAAATCAAGATCTATGTGTCAAAGAATATTTCCCAGATAAGATTGAAACTTCTGTAGAACTGCAGTAGTTCAAATAGGGACTGAACTGCTTAGGTGCTGAATTGTGCAGATAAGTGTGTCCGGTTTTCTGCGCTTGTTGGCTCTTGATTTGTTGCCACATTAAAACCAGACTCCTCATTTCTGTTTCCTCCTAGAAAATGCTGGCGGACGTCTGGAACAAGTTCCGTCTCTTTCAGAAGCCGGCCAACTTCGATTCGCGCCTGGCCGAGTGCGAGCGCGTGCTGGCCGGGGTCAAAAGCCAGGTGGGGTTGCTGGGCATCCGCAGCGTGGAGCAGGACGTGGTGCAGTCGCAGCTGGATCAGTGCATGGTGGGTAGCCGCCTGGCAGGCAGACGGACTGGCGAGCGGCTGGAGAGGCTGTGTTTGTTTTCAGCTGGCTGCCGTTTCTTGTTTGGGTCAAACAGAAGCTGTACAAGACACTGAGCGAAGTGAAGGGGGAGGTGGAGACTGTGATTAAAACGGGTAGACAGATCGTCCAGAGGCAACAGACTGAGCAACCCAAAGAGCTGGACGACAGGGTGACCGCCCTGAAGCTGCTCTACAACCAGCTGGGATCACAGGTCTGCATAAACACACATACTCCCAGAGATGGGCTCCTGTACACCTGGTCTGGCGTTCTGTTAACTTTGACATCATCCAGAGAAGACGGCTCACCCGTTACTACCATCTAATGTAGAACAGATTACTAGATCAATGTGTGCTTCTGTGCTTTTTTGTCTCTCTTGTTGTGTCTCTGCTCTGTCTTCTGTAACCCCAGTCGGTCGAGGCAGATGACCGTTCATACTGAGCCCGGTTCTGCCGGAGGTTTTTTTTCCCCGTTAATGGGTGGTTTTTCTTCCCACTGTCGCTTCATGCTTGCTCAGTATGAGGGATTGCAGCAAAGCCATGTACAATGCAGACGGCTCTCCCTGTGGCTCTACGGTTCCCCAGGAGTGAATGCTGCTTGTCAAGACTTTGATGCAATCAACTGGTTTCCTTATATAGGACATTTTGACCAATCTGTATAATCTGACCCAATCTGTATAATATGATTGAACTTGATTTTGTAAAGTGCCTTGAGATGACATGTTTCATGATTTGGCGCTATATAAATAAAATTGAATTGAATTGAATTGAATTGTACCTCCTGAAGCACGTTGTTTCCCTTCTTTTTTCTTTCTTTGCAGGTGACGGAGAGTAAACTGGAGCTGGAGAAGAGCCTGAAGTTATCCAGGAAGTTGCGTAAGGAGCTCAACGGGCTCACGGAGTGGCTGGCAGCTACCGACGCCGAGCTGACCAGGCGCTCAGCCGTGGAGGGCATGCCCGGCGACCTGGAGGCTGAAGTCACATGGGCACAAGTACAGCAGACGCAGAACGTCATTACAGAGTAACCAACGGGGATGAAAAGGCACGCTGACCAGCTTTTCCCTGCTTCTTGTCCTCTCAGTCCGTCCACAGTGACATCAAGAGGCATGAGCCACAGCTGCAGGCGGTGGTGGAGCTGGCGGAGGCCCTAAAGGCTGTGCTGAAGGGCCACGGGGGGCTAGTGGACGACAAAGTGAGCCTGTTGCACTGTAACTGGATCGCTGTCACATCCAGGGCAGAGGAGTGGCTCAACCTGCTGCTGGTCAGAGATGAAACAGTTCATCCGTAACAGGAACCTATGAAGAACTAAAAGTTGTCCTCACTGTCGGAGGACTGAGCAAAAAGTCCAAACTTTGATTTCCTGTCTGCTTCTTTAATCTCTTCAGGATTACCAGCACCAGATGCAGAAGTTAGATGGACAGATAAAGGAAGTGCATGAATGGATTGACGGAGCAGAGAGGAAGATGGATGAAATAGATAATCAGGGACCCAATGATGCTGTGCTGAAGGTTGGGATCTTTAAATACCCCCCCCCCCCCCCCCCCCACACACACACACACACACACACACACACACAGACACCCTGCTTTATGTCATGGGGAAGTATCGGGACTGAAAGAAATTGGGTTTTCCCAAATCTCACTGCTTGAGCTTTTGTGGTGGCGGTTTGGATTGAATGTATGTTGTTATGAAGAGTGATCAGATAAAACGCAGCTAACGGATGAAAGTTAAGGAGATGAATGAATTCCAGGGGACTGTTGCTGGAAATACCTTTTCCTTTCTCCACCATGGTTGCCCCAAAGAAATTGCATTCTGCCATTGCTCCCTTAGACCAAAAGAAGAGCTTTTTGGCCTGTTTAGCAAAAAATATTTGCACCCAAATCAGCCTCTTATTGAACCATTGAGCCATTTAATGTCAGAGGTTTGACTGTCGTAAAGACGCCCAGAGAGTCTTCTGAAAAGGATTCAGCTAAGGAAACGAGTTGCTGCCGGTGCAGAGCTTGTTCAGCAATGGCAGCAGGGAGGTTTGAGTGTATTTGTTTTATAGACAGTGGCCCGACCTGTCAAGAGGGGTCACAAATAACAGAGGGATATTATGTAGGAGGTGCAAGGATTGGTCAACAGAGGAGACAAAATGGTCTGGAAAAAGGAATCTCCTGGGATGAAAAGAGGTATGCTAGCAGGACACCTGTGTTATCTACCTACTTTACTCTGCCATGAATAAAGATTGGGGTCAAAACTTCACCGGGAGCAGTCCCTTCAGATCAAAACAATGACATTTGGGGTCCGGGACAAGGAAACTCCCCACGTTTCATTCCCTTTGAGAACCAGTTGGTGTTTGTGTTGTATTTCTCTGTACCTAGCTGTTTGAAACGTTCAATATTGGACTTCAGCAACCAGATCCGACAATATTGGAGATAAATATTTGTGGAAAAATAAAAGTTAGTCTCAAAACCGTAGGCCTTGATTTGACCTTTTCTCTAGATTGGCCAGGAATCCGTGCACCACCACAAAAGAAGGTCCAGACTGTGGTAGCTAAATGCCTCCGATACATGCACGATCCCCACTAGCCTCTTTAGTCTCTTACAAGGCTAAAAATGGGAATACCTGATCTAGGGCTGGGCGATAAATTGATTTAATCAATTAATTTGAATTTACAATTTTTTAAGATTTAATTCTGGGAAAATCGGGATTTTATTTTCCCACTGCACTCACTGGGCTTCCATGAAGAGAATAGCATTAATGCTGCATCTATGTTTAGGAAAATATGTTGTCAAAATATTGTAAAGAGGAAACAGTTTTTACCATAAGATGAGACACTTTCATTTATTCATTTAGTTATTTTTTAGTTAGTTTGAAGTTTCACCAGTGAAGTGAAGCCTGTTCTGATCTCATTGTGTAAAACCACTAGCAGCAAACATTTAGTTATGTTTTCATTGTTTACATGGCAGGGCCGCCATCTTGTTTTACAAGCATGTCTCACAGCTTGGATTTAGTAGCACTTTGAATTCAGATCAACTCCCAGACCAGATGCTTGGCATAACAGCACGTTTTTAAAATAATTCCTTTATTTTCTTTTTGTGAAACGAAAAGGAGGGTGAAAAATCGATTAATCGGATTAGGTCAAATAAATCGGAGGTTTTGTTTTAAGGCAGCTCGCCCAGCCCTAATCTGATCCCATCATGGGGCTCTGTAGCTAGGAAGCTGGTCTAGAACACATTAACATCAGGTTCTACAGATGATTCGCTCGCACCTCATCCAGCTGGTGCCAAACCTGATGCTTTACATAAATCAACATTTGTGTTTCCTCCTAATATAAATTAAGTTTAGGACTAAGGGAAACGGGATTCAGTTTGAACTGAACTGGGTCTCTAAACTGTTATTCAAACAGAAAGTGTAGGTCATTTCTGTGAGCAGCTACGGTCCGGTGTAGAAGGCTGACCGCCTGTTGGCCTCCTGCAGGTGTTGCGTGCGGAGCTGGAGCTGACCAAAGGCAAGATGGAGGAGGTGAGGGATTTGGCACAAGAGCTCATGTCCACTAGGGGAGAGAACTGCCAGGCCCAAGTAGGACCCAGAATGGAGCAGCTCAACCAGAGATTTGACATCATCTCTCAGCGGATCACCTCTGGATTGGTAGGGACTGTTGCATTAGTGCTGTCTAAAAAGCATGTTTATATGTCAGCTGGTTTTGCTTCACTCTGACTAAATCTGCTTCTACAGACGGCGGCATCGGCCCGGGAGCTGGAACAGTACCACAGCGAAGTACGGGTCTGGCTCGAGCTGCTGGAGGAGGAGGCCAAGCAGGGAGAGAACCTGAAGGAGGAGGACTTCCAGGAGGACAAGGTTCCTTTATGGCACCCCTCAGGGCACTTTCAGCGGCTCCAGTCTGTCGTATGTGCACTTTCAAGGCAACATGTGTCTGTGCGTAGAATTGTGAGGAGGGTGCGGTGCAGGAGTTGCTGCTGAAAGGAGAGAACCTACAAAAGAGAGCGCCAGATCGAGACAAGCGAGAGCAGATCAGGGTGAAACACAACCAGCTCAACAGCAAGTACAACGCTGTTAAGGTAACATGTGGCCTTACTACAGCCTTTTTAAAACTTTTAAGCTACTTTCTTGTAACTTTCATAAAACTTGGTGGGATATTCTCCAGAGCTTAAAGGCTACTCTTTTTAAACTCTTTATTTTGTCATTTTTCAGCAAGATGAAATAAACAAGACCTAAAATTGAACAGACGAACCAAAGCAAAAAAATCAGGGTGACAATTCTCATTTACTTAAAACCGTCG
Source organism: Fundulus diaphanus (assembly GCA_037039145.1). NCBI lineage: Eukaryota > Metazoa > Chordata > Actinopteri > Cyprinodontiformes > Fundulidae > Fundulus > Fundulus diaphanus. The sequence continues at coordinate 3,307,368 of CM073139.1, forward strand.
TTATAAAGGTCTTTAAGTTGTGGCCGTTTTCGCCAGTTCCTATTGAAGGTATCGTCTTTACCAGGAACTTAGAACTCACTCTTCATAACCGAACAGGTTCTTTATTGAACTTATGAGATTCTTCATCGGGTCTTTCCCCAAAAAAAGATTCCTCTTTTAGAATTTTAGTATTTTGCTGAAAGTAAAGGTGTTGTTGTGAAATGACCAACTACGCTCCCTGGACCAAAGGATACTATCCAGAACTACCAGGTATTTTCCCAGAACTTAGTGGTAAAGTTCCTTGAATTCGCCTGTACTTTACAGAACTTTTCTAGCCCCAGTCATTTCTGAAGAGTAACCTGTCAATTCCAGGACACTACAATGTAAGACTTGAGAAAGTAATCAGTAGGTAAATAACCAGGCGTGTACCTGATATGTCCCAGGATGTAACCTCTAGGTTCTGGAAGTGCAGGAGGAAAGTTCCACCAAGTAACCTGTAATGCTCGGCTAGATTCTTGCTCATTTCCAGGAGAGTGTGCTGTTATGTAGTGCTTCCACTGCTTTATGATAAAAGGGCCAGCTCAGAAAAGAAACAAATCCCAGAAGGCTGGCCTGGGCTGGAAGAGCCCATTGAAAAAGTGAATTGTGAGAGCAGACAGAAGTGGTACCGCTACCTGTGCCCTGCTGCCAACTTGACTCTCAGGGGTTGCTTGCAGGTCTAGGAGCCCGCCAGTAAATAAGATGAACTGATGCGCTTTGTAAAGTGCCTTGAGATGACATGTGGTGTGAATTGGCGCTGTATAAATACAATTGAATTGAATTGGACTGTCAGGATGCTGCTTGTGTTTATCCGTGGTTGCCTTGGATAAGGCCGAAGGCTCCCCTCTGATGTGCTCCTGCTGCCCCCATCACTCCTGGGTCTTTGAGTGCCGATCAGTCGCTGTAGGCCCGTCTGGATGACCATTAAAGTTTGCCTCAAACTAAATGCATTCCCTCAACTTTATTAATGATTAGGGTGACAACTCCAATAAAAGTGGAAGGGACCCTTGAGGTCGGTTACCTGACAAATGACTCTTCGGGAAAGCGCGCCAACGTTGCAAACCTCTGAGAGGTCTTTTATTAAAATTTCTTCCAGCAGGTTGAGTTATTGTTTTTCATTGTGTTCCACATTTCTGTGGCAGCAGTTGCACTGAAGTGAGCGGTGCTGTCGCTCACTGGTACGCAGGGACCGTGAGGCCCTCAGCCTGCATGTGTTTGTGTGCAGGACCTGCGTGTCCTGCGGAATCGGAAGGCCCTGGCCATCGCTCCCCAGTGGTACCAGTACAGGAGGAAATCCCACGATCTCATGGCCTGGTTGGACGACATCCAGCGCAGTGTGGACCAACTTCCTGACCCTCCCGAAGGAGAGCGGGTCAAGGTGAAAGCATGTTCAGAAACATACACACACCAGTCCAAGCCCTTTATGTGTTAACCATCGAGCCCTTTATACATGCTTGTTCTTTTCAGTGTTTTTCTTTTCTCCTTAAAGCTTCACACTGAGACCGGTTCTTCTTCTAGTTCTTTTCACATGTTCTCTCCCACATTTCTTTAGTATTTTTCTCGCTGATCCAAAGATAAATCAATGTATAAAACTGCTTTCCTTGCCTTTTCTCTCTCCATTTTACTCTTCTCCAGCTTTAAGCTTAAATCTTCATGCAACTTCTGTCGATAGCAAGACTATGAATAATATATGATTTTAAAAACTGTTTGAAAATCATTTATTTAAGACACAATTAGTGCTGCATCTAAGCTAGCAGTCTCTTTCTGATATCTGTTGAAAATGTAACGTGTATTGGCTCTGTGGCTCTGACAATACCTCTTCCAAACTCCCAACCCTGACATTGCTTTACTGACGAGTTCAGAGAAAATTGGCTGGTTTTTGCAAAAAAAGAGAGAGAAGCCTTTACGGATATGAGGCAAAACGAATGTTTGAAAGTTAAGTTCTGCTGTGGAACACTTACATAAATTAGAGAAAATGTCGTGAACAATGACACGATGAAAATAATCTAAACTCCTGAAGCAACTACATGCAGATAAGTGCATATTGAAATCATTTTCTCCTGGTGCTTACTGCTGGTCAGCTGGCTGAAAGGCACGACTGTTTCTGTTTTAAACCCAAGCCTTTGATTCATTTGATTTTCTTTTTCTTTGAAATTTTCATGCAGATGCCATGAAACCATGGTAATTGTACTCGAGGTTATGGTGACATGAAAATCTCATTCAGACTCATGTCTAACATGCTGATGTTAAACCTCTGTGGCATCGGGCCGAGCTACATCATGTTGATCCGCTCTTGATTTGGGTTCCTACAATGTCTGCCTCATTTTTATCCTAACCTCCGACCGGCACTAGCGGTGCTCTGGCTTGGGATGGGTTCAGATCCCTGTGGTCAACCTCAACTAAGTCATTACTGTTTCCTACACATCATGGCCAGCTTAATAAACATCATGAGGTTCATGCTATTCATAACCTGTATTCAAAGCCTAGATGCTTTGTAGTTAAATTTATTTTTTTCTATCAGAGGTTTACCAGAGGCTTAACCTTTGCCAGAGATAAAGCCATTTAGGTTCATCCTATTCAGGAACAAGGCTTGGACTTGTTTTCCCGCTCCTTCATCTGACTTTGTATATGTGTCTTTCCCTTTCAGACGATCACAATGACATTTCGCTAAGCAGAAGTGTCACCTGCTCGCTGTTGTCATTTCCACAACTGAGATTTGCCCAATGCCTGTCTGTGTGTCTGGCCATCTATCTGTTCTTCAGCCTGTCCATACAGCTTCTTGCTTCTGCTGAGCCTCCCACACAGCCCTCACCCCACTGAATCTGCCAGCGGCTGTACTTTCTTTGTGAAAATAAAGTCTTAAGTCAGTGTTTTGTTTTGGTTTTTTAATATTGGTTCTCAAGATATTTTCTGGATCGACATTATGTTCCCATTTATGTTTGATGCTGGCAGTCATGATATTTTCTCCGTTTACTTAATGTCTTGTGAGTTTGTGCTAGTAGCTAAATAAATGTACTTTCTTTTTCTACTAAAACGTTTTCCCAGTCCTGTAATGTCGCTTTGTGAGTTGGTGTTGGTGCATAAATGTGTTTTTTTTTTTTTTTGGTAATTCACATCCACATGCCTCTTTATGCCTAACCCAACCGGGTCCCAGCCAATGGCCAGTGACCTTTCGGTTGATTCTGTCCAATAGGAAATTGGCTCAGAGTTCGACAAGAAGAAGGAGGAGCTTAAGGAGGTGCAGGGCTTAGCCAATCAGCTCTCACAGGCTGGAGCCGGCAATCTAGTGGAGCCCCGCCAACTCCAGCTCAACACCCGCTGGGTTGAGGTGGAGGGCAAGTTCATACCCTTCAAAAGACGAGATGTGAGTCTCAGTAGGCACTACTTTTACATCTGTAATACTAACAAAAGTGACTGATGAGTCAAGTTCACAATACTAACTTTTTAGCGCTTTAAACCAGTGTGTTTTTACTGAAAGCATGAAGCTATCATTAAAAAAACTGAAAGCCAAGCAAACCATAAAATTAATTTAGAAATTCATGTCTGTGGACTTCCAGTGTAGTCAGTTATGTGTCCGATCAACAATTCAGTCTTAAATTATTTAAAGCATTCGTACGGATTAACTCAGAATTTCAAATTTACAAATTTCCGGTTAGAAAAACGCTCTGTCACGCTTTTCCAAAACATCTACAAACATTAACACAAATTCCAACGTGCCTGCCCTGCGAATAAAAAGCAATGTTATTAGCTATCATGAAGGGTTATTCCTGCTAAGTTCAGTCTTACCCCTTGTGCTATTTAATTTATGGCTGAAAATGTACTGCTAGTTTATTTCCTGTGGTATAAAAAGAAATACATCCCGACTTTTCTGCTAGCTTGTATTGCTATATTAGCAAGCCTAATCACTGAGCACGACAATTACTAAGTCCCGATGGTTTGCTGATGTTCCCCTCCGTTTGTGCTCCTCAGCAGTGTTCCAACCTCTAGGGTCACCAAACGTTTTGTCGGTACCAGCTGGCATCTTTATTTTACGTCTTTTTCATGCTGCAGGTCGTTCTATTTACGTAGCAATAAGAACTGTTAAAACATGGACTTTTTTTAAACTATGTCATATCACATTTCGGCCCAAACAAACAACGTTGTCTTCATTTGGGCTACGATTCACTCAGTGGATATCAGTGGACTTTTTTTTTTGGGGTGTTTCATGTTGACCAATCATCGTTCTTATCTGTGAAAGTTCTGGCAAACAGTTTTCACTAGACGTCTTTGGGCATCAATTATATGTCTTTATGCAGTGATAAGTATTACGTGAAACGTTTGACTAGCCCAGATATCATCCGTAGGTAGCCTAGACAATGACAGCCCTGGTCTAGGCTACCCAACAATGAATGGCCAACATGAAATGGCCATAAACCCGTTGACGAGAAATTCTGGCCAGAGTGGAACCAACATTTGGACTTTATTTAGCCTACATGTCATGTGGGCAAACTTTTTCCCTTCAGCACAGTTTTACTTTGACAGGGTGGAGGTGGGAGTGTAATGAAATACTATAAAGTACAGAAAGCTACACTGTTGTCATAAAAATATTTTTTCTGGCCCAAGTATGCGCTGACACGGCTTCAGCATGTTACTGGGTCATAAATAGGATTTAAAACTCATCTTAAGCAAACCGATCTCTCAACAAAAAACACAAAGACGAAAATTTTAACTCAAAAACAGTTTGATGTCAATTGCGCATTTATAGTGTGTTTAGCTTTATTTTATACCTTAGCTTCTGGGAAAGCAGCAAAACTTTGAATGTATGGGGATTAAGGTGTTCTGCAGCATGCTGTGACAGGGAAAAAAGGGGAAAAGGTGTCCTAGTAATCTATTCTCAAATACTAACAGGTTATATTAAATCTTTCATGTTATAGAAACCTCTCTAAATTACATGTAATGAAAGCCTTCAGAAGGCTAGAAATGAAGTCTCCATAAAGCAGCCATTACTACAAGAACATTAGTTCTCTCCCTTCAAATAATGACGCTCAAACTTGCTTTTTTTGTATTTCTTTGCTATCATTCTTATTTACGTGAGGCACACTCGCATGTGTCATTCTCAATGGTTGCTGTGTCTTGCTTTGTGTCGTGCATGCCTTCCCCTCCGCCAGTCGCGTCTCTGGCTGTTCACCGATCTTCCAGTCACTGAAGATGTATGCTTTCCGTGAGACCCATCCATCCCCCACATGCCCTTCACACCACTGGGTGTGAGGTGTTGTAGACGACTTGGACTGAAAACACATCTGAACGGACAGATTTCATGCATTTTCCGATTTGTTCCTTCGGGGAATCCAAAAGCATAAATCGATTTCAGTATCTTCCCTGCGTAGGGTGCTCTTCCACAGAGTGCAGGAACCCTGAACTCAGTTGCAGACCAAAGGTGCTAATCTGAGGCAAACTGCTTTCCAGCTATGGAGAAGTAATTAGTATGATACTATATTTGTATTCTCAGACTAAGAGTTCCCTCCATCCATGTGTACAGCCATCCATTCTTTTCCCAGGTCTCTTTTTTTCAGCTTCCATATATCAAACCTGACCAGCGTAGAAATATCTGCCAGTAATGCATAGTTCATTTTAGAGTCGAGATGGTTTGGCTGTAAAATAACTTGCTTAGACGTCTGCATTAATGAAGTGAAGATTCAGTTGTTGCAGAACATCTATTCATGCAGTTGGCAGTAATCTGTAATCACAATATTAGGGGGACAGTGCTAGAAAGCTTTCAGTAAAAAAATAAAATAAAAAATAGTTTCCAAAGTTTCAATATTATATTTATGGTAATACCTTTGAGTTTAGGGACATTTTCCGGTGGATGTTTCGTCTTGGGGAAAGAATTCAGCCCGTGAGGCAGTTCTGTTTTCAGATGAATGTATTTTTAATTGTAATCAGGCCAAAAGAAAAAGAAATACATAGAGGGAACGCGATGAGGCAGTTGGGTAACGAAACAACGCAGTACGTGATCTTGAGTCTGTTGTGGTGACATAAATAAAGAATCCAGTCTCGACTTGGACTCTTGACTCTTATTATATATCTTCATCTGTGTAATCAGGAGTAAGAAGAGCCGGGATGTAAAGTGCAGACCCCGGCTGTGAAAGGCGATGTGCTGCTGGGTTTATCAGCTAGTGATGTCTGGCGACCATATGCTATTTAAAATGGTCTGTTTAGCATCTTCATAGTGACTACACCAGTGTCACTGTTGTATTGAACGGGCGCTTCAGAGCAAAATAAATCTGCATCATTACGAAGGCAGTTCAAGCGTATTAAAGGAAAAACATTTCAGTTCAGTTCATTCAGGAGTTTGCCATTCTCTCTTTTACTCCCTACGCTGCAACTTGCTAATTATATTCATTTATGGCCTGAATTTTATGTCTAAATAAATGTATCCCCTTCAGAAAAACTTGCCATTTTAAATAAAGCATTTATTTTTTAAATGATTTTAAAAAATAAATGCTGAGTCTTGTTTAAGGGTCTTTCAGTCAAGTTCATTGACACCTCAGGGTGACTCTAGAACTTTCTTTCTTCCAAATAAGAGTTCCAAGCACACACCTTCATACCGAGGGCCAATAACAAGGGTTTAGACTTTTTCAACCAAAGTCAATGTTGGCCGCTGGGTGGAGCTTTGGAAAGAGCTTTGACCAAAAAAAAAAATCATATCCTTAAACTGCAACATCTCGTCTGGTTACAACTCTTTTATAAAACGGACATAACAAAAGAAAAGCTTATGCAGAAGATGGCAGAAACAGCATCACATTCCAACTTCTCACCAATGCAAATGCCGATCGAGCGCCTCAATTGATTTTGGAGATTTAAAAGAAATAAAAAAAACAACTTGTACTGATTATCTAAAGTTTTTCTGAACCAGCGGTGTAGCTCGGAGCAAAAGCAAACAACAGAGGCTTGTTTTATAGATATTATCACATCTGTAGCGCTTTACCTGGAAGTTTCCAGCAGATCTGAAAAGGCTGAGCACAAAGACTAATCACTGACTAAGAAATTAATCCTACAAATGTTTATAGAGAATTGTCAGCTTATTTAGCATTATGGTGTTAAAGTGGATGTCTTAACTAGTGTCGCCTTGGTGTTTCCTGCTTGAATCTGGGAGCCCATGTAGACAGATGGGGAGAATAAATAGGGCCGGCAGAGACTCGGTGACTGACTGTGTGAAAAACATGACTCCACTCAGAACAGGGAGACATGCAGAAAAGTTCAGGACCTGCTTGCCTGCTGCAAAATACAACCATAGAGTCTAAATGTTATAGGTGCCAGAGGTTATTTGAAGCGTTGCCCTCTGATCTACTCATAAAGCACACTCTTCTTCTACTGTCCATCATCCTGCAGTAGTTTGAGTGCAAATACTTTCAGTCCAGCTGTGTTTTCAGTCCAAGGTGTGAAAAAAGAGCAAAACTGGCCAGACAACGAGAGCTGGAACCTGAAAAGGTTTCTCATTTGCTGAGAATGTAAAATCCTGTGTGGTGCACATATTTATGAAGGGACTAAATCCTGAAGAATGCATGGTTCAACAGCAAATTTGCAAACCAACCAAAGGGTGACAGATGCTTCAGAAAAGCCTGCCTTCCCCTCTCAACATCAGCATCTGCTCTTTTTTTTATAACTCTACAACACGCAGGGTCCCCCCTGAACATGCTCATAGGGTCCTGAAGCAGCCAGAGAGAAGCAATGCAAGCAGCGATGTTCTAGTGCGCTACTGGCCGTTGCTACTGAACCGTAACTACAGGTGCAGCTCAATGAATCAGAAGATTGAAAAGTGGATTTACTAACTTGATTTAATAAAAAAAAGAAATGCATATTGTGTAGCCTTTTATACTTCAAACGTGTATTTCTGTTAATTTTGATGAATGTGGTTTATAGCTACTGAAAACCCAAAACTTCAGTGAGTCAAAAGGCCTCAGTTTGCGCTTCTTCCCATTCAATTACTAATGTGTAATTGTGGCCATCGTTCTACAACAGTTCTTCCTTCAACTTTACATAAATATGCAAGACTTGCATTTACTGTACACACATCTTTAGCAATGATCAGAGGCAAAAAGATGTAATACTCTGATTTTCTTTGGCGGATTTGGCATTAGCTGTAAGCCAGAATCCACTGAATTAGCAGGAAAAAAGAAATGACTGCTCCCTCTGTGTAATGAATCTTTACATATAATGTATGATTTATACTTTCTGAGTTGAAGTACTGAAATAAATATTTGCGTGGCATTCTAGTTTATCAAGATGTACCTTTTAGTAGTACATTTGCATCTGTCAAGCTGGGTTATTCTTGTGAAAACATAGAATTTCAAACTTGAATTTGATCAATTTAAATGGGAAGTATTGATTTGTGTCTGAAAGGCACAAGTGAAACCCAGAGATGCTTTATGGAAAATGTAAGCAGCAGACTTTGATTCCTGCCTGCTAAAGAGACCATGTACCATTAAATACTCTGAATTAACTGATGTTCATTGATTGAAAAAGTCAAGGATTAATTTAACGAAGTTAAACTTTACGCTCATCTTCATCTCTAACCGTTCTGGTTTCAGAGTAGCATCAGGTGCTAACCTGATTTGATTTGATGACCAAAGCATTCATCTGGAATATTTGTTCAATTGACTGTGGCAAACCCCTTCAGAGCAGTGAATCTGGGAGATGTGAATGCTCATCATTCAATTCACCTCAGTCAATACAAACTAGTTTGCATTTCTCTTGTTGATTGAAACAGCCTAATGATCATTTCTTCCATCCGTTTGAAAGTCAGTGGGATCGTCAGTGTCGTCGATGCCTTGATTAATGACAATGTTCTGGAAAACAATCACAGCCTGTTCTAATATAAGCCATGCAAGGTAAAACTCTGATTTACCACATGACAGCAATCTGAGTTTACAAGCTAAATCTCACAGTGCCAGTCAGGATTTACGAGCTATCATTCTGGGCCTGGATGAAACATTAGTTATTGTTTTTTCATTTTGAAACTCTTTACATGTCAGGGTCAAATGGTCATACACCAAACATCCTAAATTCATTTTAAACACAAGACAGACAACAAATTAGAATTTTACACTAATGCACACATGATTTTGTTCATACAGTCACACTTGGGTATTTCGTTAAGTTACTCCCTGATCCCAGACTTTCTGCAGCCGTCGGCAAGTTTCTAGCATAACCCTCGCTGGATGTTTCACCACTCTGGATCAGAACCGTAGTTTATTGTTAATCGCTTCCACGCACGGACCTCACATAGATCATTTTCTTGTCAGAAAATAACTTAATATAACAAGTTTTAACCATCGGACACAAACTAAACCCCCCTAGATGGAACATGAATCAGTTATAATGTGCAGGAACTACTTCAGAACCCCCAATGCTTAGGGTCAGTCCTTAAATGTAAGCTACCTGCAAACACACTATTGCAGAAATGTGTAGCCCCTTTATTGAGTAATGCAAATGCATTCTGGGGGAACAACTCCAGCAAAAGCAGAAAAAAATCCAGTAAAAGGAATGAAGAAGCGCTACCTGTAACTGATTAGCTTCACATCAAATCAGCAGCTTGACCATTTAAAGCTGAACCGTGATCTCAAACCTCCAGACCGGATCTGGAAAAACCCGACCTCAAATGTTCTTAACCTTTGAACGCTAAATTTCACGTAGTGAAACCCACAAATTCAAATAAACTCCACCAAATGTACCTACGGTTATGTCAGAAACTTCAATAAACATGTGGTTGAAAGTCAAGTTACTGTGGGACAGATAACCAATAATAAGGTCTAAATGTCGGTATAGCTTTTATCTATTCATATTTATAGTTTATGTAAAATAAACTCAGCTGAGCTACTATCAGATAGAGAAAATCTATCTGATATAAGCACAGAGGCAGCGGTGGGCAATATGACGATATTAGAGAAACTTTTCACTAGACTCTTATTTCTGGGCTAAACCTTCTGTTTCATTGGTTTGATGTAATATTGAAATCTTCTGGGAAACCATTTTGGTGGGTTTTATCAGCAATAAACCAGATTTATCAACATTAATGCATGGAGAGGAATAACTCTGAGTTTTCCTTTTTTGAATTGAATTACCAAAATATATCTATATACCTTTTGATGATACTCTGGTTTGTTGAGAGGCACCTGGTTTCCGTGCTGAAATAAACCCCAGAAATCCCCCGATTGGCAGGATCGTTTGAAAATGGCATAGAAATAAACACAAATATGGGAACGGCAGGCAGTGTGCTCAGTCTCCCCCGTTCACGGTCGGCAGCAATCAACTCGCTGCGAGGCCGCTAATAATGCCATTATGAGCGTTTCATCTGTGGCTGATTAAACCGTCTCCTTTAATTGGAGGGCAAGTGGTTGGCCTGCGATGGTAGCATAACAATGAAGTGAAACGAGCACAGGCAAGTGTTTACATCCCAGCTTCCCCTTCGCTGTAGCAACGAGCTTCATTTGTTATGTTGTGTTGGCTTTGTGCGTCATGCTCACAATAAAAGTAGAAGTTAGTTGTACTTGGCTCAGTGACTTAAACCCATTAAAAGTCTAAAAGGGTTGAGTCTTTAGAACCAAATGAAAGATAACGTGGCATCTTGCACGTCTGAAACAATCTGGGGCTTCATATTAAGTTCACAATGTCTTTCTGCTGTAGAAAGAGGTGGGCACAAGCACAGATGAACAAAGTGTATAGAATTTCAAATTTTCCTGAATAAGTTTTCTGTTGATTTAATGTCTGTGCTTTCAAAGGAGAGTGGGCACCCCCATGTGTTGAGTACGGTGTGTGTCCCCTGCCTGCTTCTCAGAGAAGGAAGACATGCTTTGTGAAGGACTCTCCTGCCTTTTATCCGCCCCACGATCTCAGATGATTTCCTTCATTTGTATAAATGGGGGCGGCTGAAGAAGAAAGAGCTCAGCCAGGGGGCCAGCCATACGACAGTCAGCGGCGATTATGAAGATCAAACATTTTACAAAATATGTTATTATGATACGCAATGAATATATGCTTGTGCTGCATTGCAGTTTGGGAGTTATGCATAGTTTTCACACGTGAACTTACTGAGGTCCCAGATGGGTTTCAGATGAAAACCTTAGGTGCTAGTGTTGAGCATGATGCAACATATTTATCTATTTTTGGAGTCATAACATTTCTGTCTTTTTTCTGATCTGCCTCTCTGCTGTGTGTGTGTGTGTGTGTGTGTGTGTGTGTGTGTGTGTGTGTGTGTGTGTGTGTGTGTGTGTGTGTGTGTGTGTGTGTGTGTGTGTGTGTGTGTGTGTGTAACCAGGAGTACCTGGCAGAGCTCCAGGCGCTGCTGCGTTCGGTGTCAGAGACGGACTTCAAGCTGAACTCTCCTGAATACTGGCCTGCAGCGTATTATAACTTGCCCCAGCAAGAGCACTGCCTGAAGGTCAGCACTGCCTCCGAGTTTCTGTCTGGAAAAGATAAACAATATTTCACAGAATATTAACAATACACATTCCTTTTTTATCAAAACAACGCATCAGATATTTCTCTGTTTCCTTCTATCTCTTCAGTAGCCTTGAAAAGGTTTTAGTAAATTCTTTCTCTCTTTCTTTCCCTCTTTCTTCAGCAGAATTAAATAGAAAAGGAAATTATTGCGGTTTGTTTGGGGGGTTTGTTTTTATTTTTTTTGCTCTGTATATAATTTAGGAGGTTCAGAAATCTTAATGTGCTTAACTGGCCAAATATTGCATTTGTTGGTTCTCTGAAATTACCTTATTTACAACTCTTATGACTCTCTTTTGAAGACTAAAAACCTGAATTTATAATAATTCTGGTTTAAATTGGTAATAATAATTGATTCTAACCCCCAAACAATACGTTATTTATAAAAAGATCAAAGAACTAAAGCCTGAGAAATAAATAACTCCCTTTATCCATTCACGTGATTGACTTGCATGAATGTAGTATCTATGAATATAGTTTATGTGACTTCTAGCACAGTTAGCTGTCAATTATTTAACATAACTGATTAGATGACACTATTTCAACATCATTTTACAAGCTTTATTTGTTTGTTTAAAAAACAGCCTAGGATTTAAAATCCATGTACCAATATGAAGCCAGTGCTTTGACATGTTTCTGTTATCACAGAGAACAGATAGATGCCCTTTCCCCAAAAAGACAACAGATCTGTGTCGTCTACAATCAATACAAATTGTAGGAGTTTATAAACTTTCTTGATATAATTAGTTTACAAAGGAAATGACACTGGTCCCAATACTGAACCTTGAGGAACTCCCAATAAACTCTTAGGAGCTTTAAATCTGTCTTGTTTAGGTGAACAAACCAACATTTTAATGACATTTTAATCAAGACAACATTAACACTCTTAAACAGTATGTGTACAATTTTGTTAATAGTATTGGATGGTCAACAGCAATTTGTTTTCTATTATTTATTGTCTATTGATTACTACTAGGCTATTAAACTGAGTAACAAAACATTCATTTTATTAGGAAATATACATATTTGAAGAGCGATTAGAAATCTATTTCAGGGCTATAATATATTAACCTGACAACAGCCAGCTGTATATCGCTCCGCCTAGCTCCACTCACATACATCTGGGACACCGCCATAGGAATTGCCTTTACAGAAGGCTGGGCCTTATCAAAAATTCTTGCATATGATTGGATAAGCCACTTGTCTGTCATCTTTATTGACGTGCTATTTCAACCACTCACACCGAAGCTAACCCGTGACGCTAATGATAGCGACGCAGGGAAAAAAAAAAAATAATAATAATAATGTGTTTGCGGCTCTAGTGGCACGCGTTTTATTGACAGTGAGCTGACAGGAAGAGGGGGGAAGACAGGCGGCAAAGCGCCGCGGGTCAGAGTCGATTCCGGGGCGACCGCGTTGAGGACTAAAGGCCTCCTAACATGGTTAACCGCTCCGGGGCGCGTCCGCGTCTGCACGTCCGCTGGCCCCGGAAAACAAAACTTGCCAAATCCGGTCGGGAGAAGGGCGAAAACATCGTTTCCACCAACAAAAGCCTTCAGAGGCGTTCTCTGATGTTCTTTTAATGAAACAATATTAGGTAGATTGGACAAGACGGAAGAAATAGCAGCATCAATGCTAACGCTTGCTTCCTCGACGAGCCGCCATTGCTATCAAAACAGTCTCACGTCATGGTCGCGTCTCCACTACGTCACATATATGAAACTCCAGCCCTGCGTCCTGATTGGCCAGACCATAAATTTGGTTGGAGAAATCATTCTCTATCGGCGGTGTCCCAGATGTATGAGTGGAGCTAGGCGGAGCGACATACAGCTGGCTGTTGTCAGGTTAATAATATATATCCTATAATATATTTGATTATTGATTCCTATTATTGTAGTTCCAACTTTTTATGCTTTTTAAAATAATTGTAAACCATATATTATTGTACTTTGTTCCGTTCCTCTTACTAATATATTTATAGTATTTATTTGGTTTGTACCTGTTGGTGACATTTTGGCTGAAGGAGAGGAGAGGCTATACCCTATTACCAAAGTATCATTTAAACTTATTTGTGATTTGATCCTTTATTATTTATTACCAGATTATTTTTCAGGTTATTAGCCGATTAATTTGCCTCTAATGTTCCATTTTAATAAGGTCAGTCAATGTATCCATATTACTATTGCGTTACTAGGTGACAAAAATATTATTTCGATAAAAAACCTGAAAAGAGTAAGATGGATCTTTAATCCAGTGCTCCTTACTGTGACACCCTTGCAGAAAATCCATCGCAACGTTCAAAAGTTCATTGTTATATAGAGTTAACTTGTGTATTACTTAATCTCAAAGGTCTAAGAGTTCTGTTAGAGAACATTAGAGAACATACAGCATCATGAAGACCAGGGAACTTGGCAGACAGGTCAGAGAGAAAGCCAGAGAGAAATTTAAAGCAGGGTTAGGTTTAAAAAATATATTTTTTCAGAGCACCGTTTAACTTATCATCTGAGATGTATAGAGTATGCCTCATCTACAAACCTACCAAGATGCCGTCGTCCACCTAAACCAGTGGTGTCCAAACGTTTTGCTACAGGGCCTAAATTGCTCAGTTGAAAATAAGCGTGGGCCCAAATTATTATTTTGTTCCCAATTAAGATCACAAAACCAATTCTGTAAATTTGGATCCAAAACATAAAAGTCACACATATTGGCCTTTTTAAAAGAAATGTCTTCAGTTTTTTTGGACACATGATTTGTGTCCAAACTAACAAAAACAATTTTTTTTGTGGGTCAAGAAAATAGTTTTAGTCTATTCTCATCAAGAAAAGGTGTGAGTCATTCTGGAGGTTTGTTGACTTGCTTTGGCTGGAAATAGAAGAAAACTACTCATAAAAGACAAAAAAACTGTGTGCTATCCCAATCAACATCAGTGTTCAGAGTAATATTGAGCTCACCCTGAAAAACTACATCTGAAACGTGTCCGTCTGCATTAGCTGCTTTTGTTGGGAGGCCAATTTTCTGTCACTCTGGAGTTAAGGTCGGGGGAGAGAAGCAGCCAAGATGCCCATGGTAACTCTGGAGGAGCTGCAGAGCTCCACAGCTCAAGTCAAAGAATCTGTTGATATTGGGTTAGTTCTAAATGATCAAATTGCAGAAATGCCACATATTTCATTATTTAATTGTAGACCAGATTAGTGTTGGTCTGTCACTGAAATACACCGAGGTTTGTGGTTATAACATGTCAAATAAAGGACATGCTTTCCAACCCACCATAAATATAAGATTATCATTGTAGTTTGTTTTATAGATCTTTCATTTCACCTTGCTATGTGACTGTTTTTACTGCAACAAAGAGGAAAAAAGTCAGCTTTCACAATGTTGCTCATTGCGAGCCTCCTATCTCGTCTCTAATAGTGTGCTGCCTTGTCCAAAGTCCACACATTCAGTTTCAATACAACTTATCGGCCTGCTAGTTCACCATGAAGAGGGCTGATTCTGCTTAGGAGATTAAAAAAACGCTTTGGTAAATGTTTGATTCATTTATTCCTACACACATCCACCCACACGTCCTTGATGCTACATCTATTCATTGTGTGCTGTCAAGCTCTCTTCTAGATGCTGATTTCACAGGTCCAACATTAGAGAACGGTCTTATACCTCAGTCACCTTGGTTACTATAGGGTCGTAATAGTAAGTCAGCAATGATATTTTCATAAACATTTTGCATCGTAACAAAAAACACTGAAATCTTGTAGCTGCACAGGCCTCTTTGTCCTTTTTTTCTCCAGACAGTCAGAGTACGGACTTTACCACAACACAATAGATGTAAACGTTTACAGTCCACCTATGAGAGGTCATACTGTTACACAGATTAAAATGGATTAAAACCTTCCCGTTAAATCCTATTCCAAAGATAGCTCTACCATGGCCATACCTGGCAGACTATCACCAATCAGTTTCAGCTCCTTGACATGTGCCACATTTTTTTTTAAAGGGACCAAAAGTAGTTTGGACAATTGACTCTGAGGCTATGTTGTGGGCAGGTTTGGGCAAGTCCTTCATTATGTCATTATTAGTTGAAGAGATAAAAGGCCTAGTGGTGATTTCAAGTGCATTTGGAACAATTTGTTGGGATACAATATGCGGTTAAAGGAGCTCTCCATGCATGTGAAACAAGCCATCCTTAAGCTGCCAAAAGAAAAAAACAGCCGAGAAATGTCTGGTGTTTGGAGTGGCAAAATCTAAAGGTTGGTGCATCCTGAGAAAGAAACTAAGCACTGGTGAACTGAGCATCACAAGAGACCTGGACGTCCACAGAATCATATCCATGGCAAAGAGAACGCCCTTGACAACTGAGCGAACAACACTCTCCACGAGGTCAGCAGCAGATGAATGAATGCTGAGGAGTCTCGGAGATAAACTGTCTGCTCCAATCCTGCTAAATCGATTGATCGGACAGCGTTTTATAAGACAGATACAATCCAGTCAGTCCAAAACGTCCAGCCAAAGGAATCCAGGAGTTTATTAAAGCATGGACGTGGAAGCCAGTGGAGTGTGCATCACTTCATGTCATGTTTTGCAAGGCTTCAGCAGGACCAAAGCGCAGACAAAAACTGTGTGATGAAAACAAGGATTGAATAGACGACTCGAACAGAAGGCGTACACAGGCCTGAGGAGAAAAATGGAGAACAGAATCCAGAGCAGAACAACAGGACATAGGGTAGAGCAATGGAAAAAACCAGTGATAAGTAGGGAAAACCAGGGAGCTTAAAGGTGTATAGTGCGCGTTTTGAAGTTAAATATTATTTAGTTTCTTTCCTTTACATGCTCTTACAATTGCCCAACATGTAAAATGAGTTCCCCCCTATTTACCGCAGTTGCCTCAATAGGCTCCATTAGTCAGTTCATGACTGTGCGTAGGTGTGACACTCTCATTCACCTGGCTACTTTGTTGACTGCCATAATCAACGCATAAGCAAGAGAACACGGGCTAACTTCATTATTAAAAGTGTCTTACCTCAGAAGACATTACGCCTCTAAACCAAAGACCTGTGCCGCCGCAGCAGCAGATGCTTTTCCTCTTCGCTCATGTGCGTGCACAGCACTGGTGTCATTTCAACCTGTCGCCAGAGGGGGCAGACGTCTGCAAAAATCCTAATAGGGCTTTAACATAAAAAACAGTAAAGAAACCGAGAAAAAGAAAGCCAAAACTCAAACACCAAAGGATCGTGACATTTCACTTGTTAAAGACTATACTTTGGACAGAAAGGTCCACAAAGAGCCACGGCAATAAAGACCTGGCAAACATTAACAAGGAAGAAACCAGCGTCTGGTGCTGTCTGAGTTCTGACTTCAGGCTGTCTTAGCCAGAAAAGGGTTTGGGCCATCCTTAAGAGCTGTGTGGCGTTCAGATGACGTCCTCGCTGACTGTACCTATAGCTACTCACCCTCTCAGCTACGAGACCCCACATAGACAGTGGGCATTGAGGTTTCTTCCCCCTCTGATCTTCTCTCCCTTGTCTGTGCTGAGGGTGAGGCGGTCGTCCTCGCACCAGGCTGCCCGTCTCCCTCCTGTAAGCTGCTTCATGCCCACCACTGAGACGGAGTGTCGCCCACACTGTGGCGTCAATCACAAACTTAAGAAATGACGATGTGGTTTTGGTTGGTGACAAGAGAGAGTAGGAAACGGGGCCAATAACGAATCCCTGTGGGGTGCCCATGTGTGTAATGGTAGAGGCTGAAGCCAGCTCACCAATCCTGATAGTCATCTTTTAAGCCAACCATAACCAATCTGTCTTCTGTGCCTCCTCATAAACAGGACGTGAAGGAGAACATCGACAATCTGCATGGCCCTGTGGAGGGAGCCCTGGCCCGCAGAGAGGACATGGTGTCGGGCTCCCGGCCGTTGGAGGGCCACAGGGTACAGGAGACCGCTTCCCTGCTCAACACTAACTGGGAAAAACTGAACAAGCTCTACAAAGACAGACTGAAGTAAGACTGACACCAGGTTCGCTGTGGAAAGGTAGAAGTAGTCAAGGACTACTGCTATGACATGAACTGAGGGATGAACCAACGGGATGCACTGATGAGCTGAATGTTGGTCTTTTAGAGCAGAGGTTTTGGCTGTTTGCTGCTCTGGAGAGTACAGATGTGTAACAGCATCCAAATATGAAAGACATCAGCAGTAATCGCAGAAGGCAACCGTTGGGATTAAGTTAATGTAGCTAGCCCAAACAGGAGCGACAGAACTCCAGTTCAAAGTGAAAGCCTATTTTCTGTAACATATTATGATTATTTATGGCTAGAATATCTGTTGAGGGCCTGCTAGAAACCTCAGAGAGGATCAAATCTTCTTCAAAACGGTGAGAGGGTCATTCAGAAGGTTGCTCAAGTTTTTGGTTGTTGGGGTTCTAGAAGCAACAAAATCACAGGCTGACTGGGGGATTTATTTTATTATACCCTGCTGCGTTAAACCTTGTGATACTGAGTGGTTTCATACTCAGTCGTTTCTGTGATTATTCACCACATTGTGACTGTGTCTGTGAAGGCGTTGGAAGGACTGCAGCTCTAAGTGGCAGAAGTTTGCCTCGGATCACAAGGCAGTGGAGGAGTGGCTGAACCACGGCGAGAGCACTTTGAAACTGTCTGAGAGTGAGCCGGCAGCCCACAGGCAGCAACTCAGGGTAACAGCCATTCCTCTTCTCTGTGCTAACCTTAATGCACACACTGCAGTAGCTTAAGGGTTATTGAGTCCCTGTGGATCAGAGCAAAATCACATATAAGCAAATAAAAGCCTCAGTTAGTCTTTTGACAATTAATATCAAACATAATTACACAAGAAAATGCAATTTATGTTGAAAGCACACTTACTGTAAGCTAAATTTGCATTTTATGAGAAGTTTATCTGTCTGCTGTTCATCTATAAGTATCAACGATTGACCTTTGTAAAATCTCTATAAGTGCACATAACTTGAATGGAGAGGCAGGTCATCTTAGTGTGTGTGTGCACGCATAGGACCTGGTGGAAGATATACCTCTCCAGGAGGTGGTGCTGGGCAGAGTGAACGCTGCAGGAGAAGACATCAGCCAGATGAGCACTCCAGATGATGCCTTACGCCTCAGATCGCAGCTTAAATCACTCAACACTCGCTGGGCCAACGTCTGCCTCGAGCTCAGGGAGCGCAAGAGGAGGTGGGGTCTCTTCCCATACAGATCCGTCCATCCATCCATCCATCCGTCCATCCGTCCTTCTTCTCACAACTAAAATGTCAGAATCAGCAGGTCAATTCCCATCTCTATTCTTTGTCCTGCAGGTCTGCTGAGGCACGCACTGCTGCCACAGAGCTAGAGGAGGACCTGGGCTCCATGCTGGGCTGGCTGGATAAGGCAGAGGGTGTGCTGGCCATCCCTTTGCACCCTCCAGAACCACGGCACATCAGAGAGACTTTGAGCAAAGTCCAGGTATCATGAGAAAATGTGGATCGTGTAAAGAATGGTGTTGTTCCCTTGTTTGCAGGTTATTAGGGCAGATTATTAGGACACTATTGCCTTGCAGAGGCTAAACTGTTGGTGTCTAAAAAGTTCCACATGAAATGAAGTTTTCCTCCGTGCCATGATCGTGTGTCTTTCAGACGCGTGTGGAGGAGCTTCCTGCGAAGAAGTTGGCGGTGGAGAATCTGAACGCCAAACAAAAGATGCTAACCCTTCCTGCTGACAAGCACAAAGACATCCGAGGCATCAACACTCGCTGGTCACAGGTGAGCAGCTAGCAGTGCTGATATTACAACAGTCCCGCTGAACTCTGGAGATCTGGGATTACAACCCTTAAACGTGGAATTTACCATCAGCTGGAAGGTTATTGGCAGTTAGATCAAGTTAGATAAATGGACATTTGGGTGACTGGGGAGAACCTTTCAGTTCTTGTGTGTAATGAACAATGAAATTCTCTTTAAGTGTGCAGTGATGTTGAGAACAAAGTAAACCGTCTTTCACGTTGCCATCATTTAATAAACCAAGATTTGGAAAATATGGGAAAGTCCTTTTTAAAAAGAACTCGCTGTGGTTCATTAGTTTGTCAAACCGCTGTTGGAACAATAAGGATAGTCTCTCTATAATTATTTATTTTCTTACATTGTTGTGGAAGAGTTTAAAGCCGTCGTTCTTTCTCACATGGCTTTCATGTTGGGAGCTCTGTGTGGCTCTCTAAAGGTCCAACTGAAGCTTTTTAAGGAGCTTGAGGTATAGACTTTGACTAGACCAGTGCTTCTCATATAGTGGGGAGCACTGCAGGGGGGGGGGGGGGGGTTACAAGAAAATCCTTGGCTTTTTGTCCAGAAAACACAGACCTTCTAAATGTGACAACAGCACCCCCTGCTGTTTGGTCTGTAGCTGCGGTCAGTAGTGTAATGAATACTAGTAATATACTCCCAAAAAATTATAAAACTTAATGTAACTGATGTTTGCCTATAACATTAATGGCTCGATATTATTTTTGCCATATGAGGTTCACAGCTAGTTAAATGTTGACTGCAGGTACAAGTCAAGCTAAAAGCCATTTATATTGTTGTTAATATTATATAGTTAAAGAAAATGTGGCAATATTGAAACATTCCCGTTGTTAGAAACCATTGTTATACGTTATAAATTAACCCATAAATATGTTGTACATTTAAAAGGGATTCTGGGAAATCTATTAAAAATTAAAACAGAAAACAATAAAAGTAAAATCTTTGACCCATTTTGTTGGGATGGAGGAGCTGAAATTCTGTCCTTCTTCAGAGGGGAAGCAACAGAAAACATTGATAGCCAGTGGACTAGACTGGGAAACCTCCTTGATTCTTTACTTCTTCAGCCAGTCTGTTGTAGAGTTGCTGCTGTTTTTGTGATCGTTGACCATGACGCTGGCGGGGCCAAGCTTTGACTGTCAGACAGATGTCCTCACAGTTCACCCTAAAAGGCCGAGGACTTTTAGGGTGAACCGCATGGTGCCCTCGGTCCTGTGGCTGTATACCAAGCCCACATCATTACACCTCCACCACCATGCTTGTGCTGCTACTTCCATTTTAAATCCAAGAAGTTCTGAAACTAGAACCTGGTAAAGACCAGATCACTTTTCCTATGTCCCGAGGAATATGATACTGAAAGACAAAAGAGGGTTTAGTTAGATTATTATTATTTTGTTACAGTGTCCGTCAGTAGTACCAAATTGTGCACCTTGCCAGTAACAGGAAGCTTTCCCTTAGGTGTCCAAGGCTCTACCTGAGCGTCAGCTGGAGATCGAAGGTCTACTAAAGGAGCTTTTGAAGCTCCAGGGTCAGCTGGAGGACCTTTCAGCCTGGGCGTCAACAACTAGAGCCAAGCTGGAGCAGAGTCCTGAGGAACCACCGCCCAAAGTAACGGCAACTTCAACCTTCACCTCTTGTTTTAATCATTTAAACAGCAAACACTAACGCATTGGACTTACCTGAACTAAGTTGTGTAACCTTGCCACAGCTCATTGACGACGTTCAGTTGAAGAAGCCAGAAGTGGAGTTTGTTTTGGAGCGAGCCAATCAGCTGTACAGGGAGCCTCCCGCGGGACGGCTGGACAAGGTGAGGAACAGCTGGACTTCAGCTACGCACGCAGAGATGGGCTTTTTCACAACGCTGTCTTTAGTTCACGCAGCCATCCCTTTCATCTCCCCACCAGGTTTTCTTCAAAGATTCCATCAAATTTATATCATCTTCTTCATTATTTTGTCTCAGATTGTTGCTTTGGGAGATCAAAGGCTCATTTCACCCCTGATGAAGTAGTGCTGAACTTCTCCACTAAACTCCCTGTTTCTGAAGCAAACCCCTTTGATTGTGTTTATAGAAGCTCACCTTGACCCCCCCCCCCCCCCCGTTGTTAGCAGCGACTTGCTTTGCATGTGTATTTTTCATGTGTTGATGATGGCAGGGGAAATATACGAAGCTAAGGGAGGACTGGACCGTGATCCTGGAGCTGCTGCAGCAGCATAAGGAGAGGATGGCCGCCGCTCACGTCTCCAAGAAAGCCTGTAAGTCGTCCTTCCTTTTTATAGACGGGTCCGTAGGTAATAAGTCATTTCACCGCCAGAAACACTTCTGATGCAGGCTGTTGATTATTTAACCAGAAAAGGTGCAAATCAGCAACAAACATGAATGCTTTTACATCAAAAGAAAACTTTCAACATTTGTTTTACAATTTGTTTTTCTTTTTTTACTACATCTGCTTTCAAAAGTATGCAGGAGCCTTTTGGCACTGTCACGTTACAGCTACTAATTACGATGTATATGATGAAGATTTTAGTTGATGAACCAACAAAAAGACATCCTGGGCCTGCTTTAGACCCGTTTCCCCACTTAGACTTTCGTAAATATCAAATGTTCAGCTGGGCTGGAAAAAAGAGGCTTGTTGAACGCCAGTCGTCCAGTCTCACCACAGATTTATGATAAAGATAAAACTGGGCTTCTGTTGGGCCGTTCTAGCTCTAAATTTGCCTCGATGAAGCCTCATCCTCCTTGTCCTTGCGTTCCCACAGCACGATGCTGCCACCCCTGGGTTTCACCTTGTGTCCAGGGGACCTTCTAGTTTTCCACCACAGAAAGCGTTTTGCTTGTAGACCAAACAGTTTGATTTCTGTCTCGTCTGAGCAGGGCACCTTCTTCCACATGTTTGCTGTGCCCCCCACGTGGTTTGGGGCGAACGGGGCTTTCCTTAACGAAACCTTTCTCCACTAAGGCTAGACTTGTCAATTGTACGACCAATAGCAGTCCTGTTGACAGATCCTCCCACCTGAGCTGTGGGTCTTTGCAGCTCCTCCAGAGTTACCGCGGGCCTCTTGGCTGCTTCCCTGATTAACGTGCTCCTTGCCTGACCTGTGATTTTAGGCGAGGGGGCGCGTCGTGGTAGGCCACATGTTCTTTAGCGTGATCAGCTGACCAGCGCTCAGTGAAATGTTTAAAGCTGGGATCTTGTTTTATAAATTATCCTGCTCCTCCACAACGTTCTCCAGATGAAGGGCCGACAAGAAGTTCCCAGCCTGAATCGGACGCACTCCAGCAGTTTAACAAGTCCTGGGCTGAGCTGACGGATTGGCTGAAGATGCTGGACAACATGGTGCAAAACAAGCAAGTGGTGGTCGCTGACCTGGACGACATCAACGAAAACATCAGCCAGCTCAAGGTGAGGATGTGGGAGGAGCTCATCCATAACTGTGCTCAGCTCAGGAGGCTGAGTAACAATTGTTTCGCTTGCCTAATGTGAAAGTCCGACGCAACGCTTGTTTTCAGGTGTCTCTGCAGGAGCTGGACAAGCGTCGCCCCCTCCTGGAGAAACAAGTAACAGCAGCACAAAATCTGAAGAACAAGACCAGCAACCAGGACACGCGTAATGCCATCACAGAGCGAAGTAAGGCACGCGCACCCTCACACCCGCTCAGAGGATCCTAGCTTAAAATGCCTCGTTCTGCTAGCGTTTTGTCTTTCTTCTCCCCCAGTTGACAAGCTTCAGACCCACTGGGAGGACTCCCAGACCAAACTCTCCGACAGGCTCAAACAAATCCTCAACATGCTGCAGGACTCCACGAACTGGCTGGATGCGAAGAGGGAGGTGGACTATCTTCTCAAACAGGCCAATGGGCGGCTGGAATCGTGGCAGGAGATCACATACACAGCGGACGCGCTGAAGAAGCAGCACGCCGACCTGAGGGTGGGGCCTGGAGATTAACTTCCCGACCGCGCGACTGTTGGACGATTAGCAATCTGCTGGGCTCAAAAACAAGACGAACCCCTCTCGTTGCTTTCCTCTGCAGCTCTTCATGAAGGAGCTGAAGCAGTGGCAGGGCCAGGTGGCCGAAACCAACGCGCTGGCCAGCAAACTGCTGACGCTGTACGCCAACGACGACACGCACAAAGTCAGCCGGGTCAACGACGACATGCTGGCCACGTGGGCACACATCAACAAACGGTAACCGCACAGTCAGCATTAACAGCAGGCTATCTGAATCTCTCCTCAGGTCTAGTTACATGTTCATTTGGGCCACTGATGTTGCACCTTAAAGAGGGGCTAGTTGGCAGGCAAGATCCTAATTAAAACACAACTATTAGCACAAAATAACCATGAGGATAACTGCCAAACATTCAGAAAATCTCCCAGTCGGATGCTTAGCTGTAAACCCCCAACGCCACCAGGGTTAGAGCTGCCAGGAGAAAGAGACAACTTTCTTTGAGGGGACTCTGTTAGTCTCTGCTAACCTCCAGGTTAATCCTCCTCTCTTTATCTCTCAAAGTCCCCCGGATTTGTTCTGCTTCCCAGAGAATGTGGTCCAAGCTCGTGTCTGGGCTGCGTTCTGCAGGCAAACCTTGGTTATAGGGAGCTTTTTAGAGAACCGAAGGCTTACTGGATCTATGGCTGCAGCCTCTGTCACAATACTGCTATTACACTGCTGCCCGGTTTATTTTTAAACAAAGTGGCTAACCAAAGTGCAAAGCAAGGCAAATTTATTTCTATAGCACATTTCCTGTTTTATAGGAAAATAAAAACTGAATAAAATATTGGAATAAAATGTAGAAAAAATCATGGGAAAATGGAAACTAACAGCAAATATTAAAAACAGTTGGACGACACTCTTGAACTAATGACGTTTCAGTAAAGCAGTTTAACTGGAACAATCAGAGTGCAATGCCAACAGAAAGCATAGAAATGGCACCATGTATCAGAGTAAACTGATTAATTAACTTTATGAAACAACGGGGCGACTGTGGCGCAAGAGTTAGGGAGTTCATCCTGTAACCGACGGGTTGCCGGTTCCATCCCTGCTCCGACCGTCTCAGTCGTTGTGTCCTTGGGCTTCACCTGCATTGCTCTGGGGATCTGATTTATGGCAGCTTCACTTCTGGCTGTGGCCACAAACGTAGCTCACAGCTGTGAAGAGGAGGAAATGGGTGAATGTCTGAACGTAGTGTGAATAAAAAAGTAGACTTCATTTCAAATTCAATTCAAATATACTTTATTGATCCGAAAGGGAAATTCAATTAACAGTCGTCTGCATTGTTGATGGCTTTGCAGCAATCCCTCATACTGAGCAAGCATGAAGTGACAGTGGAAAGAAAAACTCCCTTTAACAGGAAGGAAAAACCTCCAGCAGAACCAGAACCAGGCTCAGTGTGAACGCTCATCTGCCTCGACCCACTGGGGCTTAGAGAAGACAGAGCAGAGACACAACAAGACAGACAAAAAAAGCACAGAAGCACACATTGATCCAGTAATCTGTTCTACATTAGATGGTAATAGTCGGTGATCTGTCCTCCCTGGATGATGCCACAGTTAACAGAACGTCAGACCAGGTGTACCTACTATGAAGAAAAAAGAGAGAGAATAAAAAGTTAAAAGCTGAAATGACAACAAGCAATGCAAATTGGAGAGCAGTAGGAGAACTCAGGAGAGTGAGAGAAATAGGCCCTGATGTCCTCTAGTAGCCTAAGCCTATAGCAGCATAACTATAAAGGTAGCTCAGGGTAACATGAGCCACTCTAGTTATAAGCTTTGTCAAAAAGGAAAGTTTTAAGATTAGTCTTAAAAGTAGACGGGGTGTCTGCCTCACGGACCAAAACTGGGAGTTGGTTCCACAGGAGAGGAGCCTGATAGCTAAAGGATCTGCCTCCCATTCTACTTTTAGAGACTCTAGGAACCACCAGCAGACCTGCAGTCTGAGCGCGAAGTGCTCTGTTAGGAACATACGGGGTAATCAGAGCTCTGATATATGATGGAGCTTGATTATTAAGGGCTTTATACGTTAGAAGAAGAATTTTAAATTCTATTCTTGATTTAACAGGAAGCCAATGAAGAGAAGCCAAAATTGGAGAAATATGATCCCTCTTGTTGATGTTCATCAGAACTCTTGCTGCAGCATTTTGGATCAGCTGAAGACTTTGAACTGCATTTTGTGGACTTCCTGATAGTAAAGAATTACAATAGTCCAGCCTTGAAGTAACAAATGCATGGACTAGTTTTTCAGCATCACTCCTGGACAGAATGTTTCTATTCTAATTACCTTTAGAAAACCAAACTCCATAATTTATAATCTTTTCTAAGATCTTACTGACCCAAAGTTGGATCAGAACCAAAACAACTGGGAAATGTCAAACTTTCTGATTTAATATGCAATTGTATTAAAACCATATTTCAGCATTTCTCAAAAATAGTGTATTTAATAAATTACGATATTCTAAAGTAATTGGTGGAGGGGCAAGTTGACCTGCAGTGTTTTGCATCCAAGCATAAGGCAACAGGCTGGCCAAAACAGCGGCGCTACATGTCTGGGGTACATTTAGGTCAAGCTTGATAACAAAGTTGGTTTTAATGCATCAGTTGGATTCAAATCCTCGCTCCCTCTTCTCTCCCTCGGCATGTGGTGGCATATCCAGAGTTTCGGACAGAGAGGCAGCTGTGGAAGCTGGTCTGAAGCTGCTCCAGCAATTCTACCTGGATCTGGAGAAGTTCCTCGGCTGGCTGACGGAGGCGGAGACCACCTGCAACGTTTTAATAGACGCCACTAACAAGGAGAGGCTGCAGGAGCAGCCTGAGGCGGCCAAGAGACTGCTGGCTCAGTGGATGGTAGGACACCGTTCAGCACACACATCCTCTTCATTAAGTCAGATTATCCTGCTCCACAGACAGCTGATCTCAACTCAATAACCGTATTTACTAAAGCAATGATTTTCACTACAGTGCACCATGTTTGTCCCACTCTTCTGATTGGAGCATCTTGACAGGAAGCATGGGACATGCTGATGCTACGGTGTTTTTCCTTTTTTATAACGTAATAACTGCCAACCAAGAACTAAGTGAATTAGTCTCAGCTCTGCGGCCATGGCAGTGTAGCTCTTGTCTGATTCATACCCTCTTACCGGCAGGTGATGACTGATTCCCTTATGTTTCTTCCCTCGCTGAGTCAGGATATTAGTGCAACATATTTGCTGTGTTTATATATAAAATCTGCCCCTGCATGAATACTGTAGAAGCACTCTGCTTTAAATCTGCGTGGGCCGAGAGCAAATTGTTTTCACAAGGACAGCATGGTGCAAAGCAGACTTTCTCACTCGTCCTTCCTCTTTGCATTTCGTCCTTGTTTTTCCAGTCTTCAGAGCAGCATTGAATGCATGTTAATTCAAAGGGAGAGATTTTTACTATTTATTTCTGCTCATTTTGACGATGATGGCTCACCACTGTTAAAAACAAAAACAAATTGTAGAGTAAGGTGTGAGGGAGGCGATCAGGCGGCGGCCATGCTGTGGCACCACTGAAGGCAGGTTGCTTTGATGGCAGACTTCAACTCATCTGCGCTGTCGGTCTCTTCTCTTCTTCTTTACCTCAGCCCACAGATTCTCTCTGGGTTTTAGCCCGGGCCTTTTGCTGGCCAATCAAATACAGCGATACGCTGGCCATTAAACCAAGGATTGGTCCTTTTGGCTGGGCTGAGTTTGGACTTGACGAAACACAGCTGACCAACAGCAGCAGATGACATAGCTCCTCAAATCATCACTGAGTGTTTAACCTTCAGCCAACTTGAAGCGTCGACTCCAGTTACAGTTTTACTAAACTTTTAGATGGACTTCGCTGCACAACCCTCCCAAGGCAGCAGCTATGTGGCTTTTACGCCTTATTTTGCCACAGTGGTTCCTTCCACTCAGTTTTCCATTAATATGCTTGGATACCGAAGGCTTCTGTTAAAATGCTTCTTTGTCAAAGTTATGTTCTACTTTTTATCTGATATTCACCTTTTCTTAGAATTTACATTTTGGGCTTTCTGATTAACTTTTCACTATAAATGAACACAAATACTTCTCACGTCTTTTCGGCTTGTAATAAATCTGTCTGAGTTTCACTTTATGTGTATTCGCTTTTATTCCTAAAACACGTGATACAATGAGTGAATTATCCTGGCAAGAACCAATTTCTTAGATGTAAACAAAAATAAATAAAAAAAACATTCGGGAACATCAGCTTTAGTATCTTAACTACTACTAACATTTTCCCAGCAGCCCTTTCACCTTTTAAAGACTCATGGGATGACCTGAAGATATGGATATTACATGTACCATCATATTTATCTGTTTCATAACCTCCACTACTATGGACAATAGCGAATGTTAAAATACAATTAAATTTGGTTTTGGAGTGGCTGTTCTGTGATTGCGTCAGAGGTTTGTTAGAGAACATCAGACAGACGTATACTGTAGCTTAATGAAGCTGACAGCCCACAGGTCAGGATGAAAGCTGTGGAGAAGTTTAAAGCAGAGGTAGGTTTTATAAAAACATCACAACTTTAGAACATCTCCCAAAGTGCTGTTCAGTCCATCATCTGAAAATACCAGGTTAGCATACTACCTGACTGTCCATCTAATAGGACAGGCAGAGAGAGCATTGCTCAGAGAAGCAGCCAAGAGACCTCTAACTTCTTTACAGGAGCAGCAGGGATCCAAAGCTCGGGTGGGAAATCTATTGACAGAACAACTATTTGCTGTTTTCATTTCAAGCGGGCCTTTTTTGGGGAAATGAAAAGAGGAAAGCAATTGAAAGAAAGGCAAGAAAAGTCCTGTTCATAGTTTGCTACAATCCAGCAAAACACATGAAAGACGGAGTTCTGGTCAGAAAAGACCAAAATCCTATGACCCACCTTCCAACAAGACATTGATCAGAGCATATTTCTGTAAAGGTTGTTTTATTTCATTTCCTGCAGGACCTCAGAACTATTTTAAACTATTTTATTTTATTTGAGTGGCCCAGTCAAAGCCCAGACCTTAATCAATGGAGGTTCTGTGGCAAAAGTTTAAATTACTGTACCTTTCCTTGATTTGAGCAGCTAAATAAGGCTATTTGCCAATGGAATAAGATTTTTGCACTTAAAATAATAAAAATGTATCTCCATAATCTTATTTCAAGTGCAGGATAGCTAATAATCTTCTTTTAGGGGTAATAATACTCATTCCACTGGCAAATAGTGTTATTTAGCTGCTCAAATCAAGGAAAAATACACTAATTTCAAGAAAATTTTCCAACTTTTAGTTCCCTTTCTGCAGTGCTGATCCAAACTTTGCTTCACAGAGTTACAATTTAGAGCTTTATGAGTAGGGTTTTGCCTCATCCAAGGGGATTTTTTTGGACAATACTGTGGACTTTTGATGGGAGCTAAATTATTTTTATAGGTTATAGGATATAAGCACTGCACAGATTCCGATCTGCTTTCTTTACTCCTCCTGCTGCAGAAGAAAAGCAGAGCCAGCTTGTTCCGATCTGATTTAGGTTATTAAATACAGGACGCCCGTCTGTGGGTTGTAAAGAGTAAAAAAGTTCACAGTCCACCAATTTAGGTTTAGACGAAGAGTCAGTTTTAGGGGAATGACTGTTTTCTGTGGACAAGGAAAATGAAAGGGCCTTCATTTGTGCTAACATATCAGTCTAATTACAGAACTGTGGTGAAATAGTTTATAATTAACTTAAAATTCTGAAAACATCCAGGCAAAATTTTCACATTTGATATCTGGTATATGCAGCTTTTTCCCACAAACTTAGTAAACGCTTTATATTCACTTTTCAGCCGCGATGAACAGATCCAGTCTGCGGGAAATCACGGGCGGTCTGGCCAACTAAGCGCTGCAGCAGCTGGGGTTCCCCACTGCCATCTCCCCGGAGAGACCAGCCTGTCAGCGGGTCTCTGCCGTCCCGACAAGTCCGAGCAGAATTACAATTGGCTCATAATCCGGATGAACTGACTGCACAGATGAAGTTTCTCACCTAAAAACATTTTAAAAGTGCTTTTTGTGATAAATTAAGGTTCTAAAATTGATAGCTTTGTAAACTCATCTCCTTACTCCCCCTTGTGGCGGACTGTTTAGCCTTACAGCACACAACGCCACCCATTGAGCAAAGCCCCGGGCTTTTTAAAAAGTCCTACCCCTTAAGCAGGGACTTTTTCCAGTGAAAGTAAAGCCCGGGGAAAGTGAAATCTCTCAAGTGGAAACGATAGGTGGGCTTTAGAAAAGCCTGGGACTTTAGGGGTCTAATGGAGAAGGTCCTCATGTCTTCATAGCTCAGCCCAGTGTTCGATTAACCAGTCCAAAAACATGAAAAAAGAAAAGATAAGTAAAACAGCTGCACAATTCTCTGCCCCCCTTGGTATGACAGCAATGCTGATATGGCAGGAAGATTTCATTGGTCGCTCACGGCTTGGCAGACATATGGAAATATTTCCCCCACTGCATTGTGGGTGTTGAATAGTGGCCTCTGTCTGTGGAGCGGACACACTGTGACCCTCACCCCTCATCCTGCTCCCACACACTCCCTTTGGTGGCATGGTTGAAGCTTGGACACACTCGAATGTAGCGTGTTGGAAATGAAATTGGAAACACAAATTTCTGCTTTTATTCCCTGTTCGCACACACACATTAAGGGTTCTATCAGCCCAACCGGCAGTGCTGTGTGCAGCACTGAGATAGTCTTCTGTGTCCAATTATTATGGCAGCTGTAGCATCCAGAGAGTGCGCACACTCTCTCCGGGGCTACAACGCCACACGCAGATAAGGTTTAATTGGAAAACGAGCTCACTCATCGTTTTCTTCTTGCTTTCATGTCCTCTTTGCCTCTTTCCTCCTCCTATCTGGTCCTCACCCCCTCAGTGTTTCCACTAACTTACCCTGCCCAACTTTGTCTCTTCTTACTGTTCAGCCAACCCGCCCTCCCTTCCCCTCGTCTCCAGTATCTCTAGCAGTCTGCCTCACGTTTTAACAGAGGGCATTCTTATACAGCCACACAGAGAGCTTGCTTCAAAAGAAAAGAGGGGGCAAAATGGCAATCTCTCTGCGTCTTACCGTCTAGTTTCTTCTTCCTGGTGCAAGTTTGCGGGATGCTGCGTAGAAGAGTCTACCAAGTTCAGGTTGGATCATAAATTCAAGCTCCGTTTGTTTTTTTTTGTAAACATTACAGTTATGAGATCTGAAATACACCGACTGTTCGTCATGTACGTCGCATGTGTTAAACATGTTAACTGTTAGCGTTAAGGCTCAGCTGGATAGTTAGCTTGTGTTTCACTGAAGGTCGTGGAGCCCATTGGATTCATGAGAAGCACTCCTCTTGTCTATATTCATGTCGGACTTACTCTTTGGTAAAAGATATTTTATCCCTTAAAGTCCCTGCCCCCCTACAGATTTGTTCAGTTTAAAGTTTTTTTTGTCAATCTTAAATGTTTCCGATCAGAAGACAAATTTTAATAACAGAAAAACATGGAAATGCAAAAAGCAGTTTCAAATTATGATTCTATTTATTGAAGGAAAAAAACGCTGCCCTGACCTAATAACTTGCATCCTTTGTCGGCAACAACTTTTAACACCACTGAGCAGGAGTTCTTGCTCCCTCAACTTTGACAAATTGTTCTGAGTCATCCATACTGGAGGGATAACCGGCCTGTTTAAGGTCATGTCACAGTATTTCTCTTGGATTTAAGTCCAGACTTGGAATAAACTACTCATAAAAAACTCTTTTTTGTTGTTTTATTTATGAGGCATTCAGAGGTGAGCTTGTTCAAGGTTACTTTATTTGTACTCTAATAATCAAGATAAATATGCAGTCCATTGCGAGCGGCAGTCTCCTTTCAGCATGTGCATTTCAATAACAGCAGCGGCAACAAAGCCGTTTTTAAATGGTCTTGTCCCACATTTCAGAACCAAGAATCTCCATCCAGAGGGAAGAGGGCTGAACCTCTCTGTGAAAGGGATGGGAGTTGTCTCTTAAAATGGAGGAGGCAATTGGCTGTACCTGCTCGCTCTGCAGGGATGAGACTGATTGTTGGACCTGTCCAATCAGTCTGGGTGACAGCTTAACTATCGGCTGAAGGGAATTTCATTCTTTCAAGAAAAGGCGGAAATGCTTTCATTTTGGGGGGGGGGGGGGGGGGATGGGGGGGAAAAATAAACAGAGATTTCTCAAGAGCAGTTTTTTGGAGAAAAGACAAAGGTCCAGTTAAATGTCACGGTTTAAAATGTACAGATGGACTCTTATCAGTACTATGCACAATGTGCAAAGTAATTGGTGATCAAGCTGATTGAAATGGCATGGCCAAATGTGTTTAATAACCATATTAATAGTAATAATTATTACAGCCAAGCAAAGCTGAAGTCTGAGAGCTGCTCGTCTTTCTTACTTTTTATCCTCTCTTACGTGATTTGTTCCCTTTGTTCTGATGTCTTTCAAGACCATTGGGTACTTGAGCTAAAGTGGCAAAGTTTGCTGTAGATGAGTGTCTCTGGGTTGCTGAATTCTGGCCTCAAATGCAACACCGGCAACGTCACTGGCTCACAGCTGGTTGAGCAGGAAAAAGCCTGATGACAAAAAGAAAGAAAGCCCATCTTGTTGGACAGACTGGAGCATTTGATGCACAATTTACCAAAGTGTCTTAAAAATGTTTTAAACAAAATAAAATGGAATTAAAATGAGGTTGAAACATTTAAAAGTTGTTAAATCAAACATGAGACACTGCACAATGATGCTGGAATTCAAGGTTAAGAACTGATGGACCCCACATACTGCTTCAGAACTTTTAACTAGAGCTAAGATTTCATTGTTCCTTCAATAAGAGCAAGTCGTCCTGGTCCTGAGGTCTGTGAGGTCGATCTGTAAGATTTATTTGTGACAGAAAAGCAAAAAACAAGAAGACTGTAAGGGAGCCAATGCTTTTTCATAGCACTTTATATAATGTAGCTCCAGCTCACCTGAAAAAAAAATCATCTTAGGATGCTACAGGAAGGATTTGAACAAGTTCAATTAAATAAAAACCAAATAAATAAATAACAATTTACTACAGTACATTTTATGCTATTGGTTGACAGGTTTGCACTTATTCGATCTAGATTTGTACATTTTAGGCTGCAGTTACACTGTTTCTCATCGTCGTGTATGTTGTATTAAAAAAATACGTTGTGGGTATAACCACCTGTGTTCTGAATATTTCCTGGGATGGTGGGTGTGTTTTTTTTTTTTACTGTATTATGACAGTGTATTATTCTCCATATTAGCTGAATTGATCAGAAAGTAGGTCAGGCTGGCATCAGCAGGAGCTTCGTCATCGTCGACAGAGTGTCTGCATAGTATAGACTGACATTATGTAAGGCTATATTTGGGTAATTGTGCTAACATTCAAGTTGCATTTGTAGCAATTTTATGGCACTAGCGCATATGTTGCAGCCTTGGAGAGATGGTGATCATATTGTGAATGCAACTGTGTGAAATGCATTGGAAAACAATACGGGAGTGTTATCTGCTTTAAGGACATATAATTCAATCCAATTCACTTTCTTTATAAAGCTCCAATGCAAAACTGATGGTAATGAATTACAAAAGTCCAACCTTGAAGTAACAAATACACGGATTAGTTTTTAGTGTCTCTCCTGGGTAAAATATTTATAATTTTGGCAATATTCTAGAGGTTAAAAAGGAAATCTTTGAAACATGTTTAATACGGGACTAAAATGACCTGCCTTGTTTAAAAATAACACCAAGGTTTTTTACTTTATTACCAGAGGATAATAAAGCTGAGTATATATATATATATATATATATATATATATATATATATATATATATATATATATATATATATATATATATATATATATATATATATATATATGCTCTATATATGCTCTATATATATATATATATATATGCTCTATATATATATATATATATATATATATATATATATATATAGAGCTAACTATAATTGGACATGTTTAGTGTTTTAATACACTATTTAAATACCTAATTTCAAAGTTTGTTACATTAAAAGGATCCAAAAAATTTCAGAATAGTTAATCATGGTCTCCTCTTTTAGCATCACAAAACCATCACCACTTTAGGGGTGTGCATGCTTTCTATCATTTTTTTTTTACAAGATAGTTTGTAAAAAAATAATTATTATTCCAACCCTAGGGGTTCTTTTACTGGTAAATAAATTAAATTTAAGGTAAAAAAAAAAAGATGGACTATGGGAGACTAAAAGTATTTTTTATAAAAATGTTGATAAAGCATGCTAACGTTGCGTCAAAATGAATACATTTTTCTTCTTGTTAAAACAGGACCTCCAGGCAGAGGTCGACGGTCATAAGGAGCTGTATCACTCCCTGGATGAGAACGGCCAGAGGATTCTGACCTCTCTGAGGGACTCAGACGACAGGGTTCTGCTCAACAGACGTCTGGACAACATGAGGCAGCGCTGGAACGACCTGGTCAGCAAGACTCTCAGCATGAGGTGAGCAGCACCTGGAGTACTGAAAGTCTAAATCTGTGGAAATGTTAGAGGTTTTCTCCAGATGACCAGAATTGTGGGGTGGGGAAAACTGCTTGTGCTTGTGTGGCAGGTCACAGCTAGACTCCGAGATGGCTCCTTGGAAGAGGCTCCACATGTCGCTGCAAGAGCTGCTCAACTGGCTGAGGATCAAAAGTCAACAGCTGGAGCAGGAGAAGCCTGTAGGGGGCGACGTCCCTACCGTGCAGACCCAGCTGGATACCCACAGAGTAAGGGGAAACGTGACACAAGCTTATGTCTGAGATCAAAAAGAAAATATACCATGTTTTTTTCTCTCACAAGTTTTCAGTACTGGATTTAAAAAAGAAAAGTTGTTTTAGGGATAAAAGCTTAAAATCAGTAATCTAGCTGGATAGAAACTGAAGCATGAATCAGACAGGTTGAAAGGGATGTCTCCAAGATCTTTTTAAACTCCCACCAGGGTCTAAGAACATCGTAATTTACAATCTTGCTGGGTATGACTCATAAAAAGTCAAAAGTTGGCACTCGGATGTTTTTAAATACAGGTGCCCTTTTCCCATTTCACACCTTTGTAATTTTGGACATAAAAAAAAAACTCCCCAAAAAAAAAAGAAACGGGGACTCCCATAGAACAGTTTACTTTAGGACGCTTCGTTCCCCTTTGACAACTGACAGTAAGAAGTCATTTCCATAACTCTACCATTAGGAAGACTGGGTTTAGCTTCCACTACATATCCACCCACTGGGGAACAATTAGTAATTTTGGTTTGACCAGAGGTTCTAATCTGATCAGAGTCAACCAGCAAAAATGGGAACCAGACCCAAAGTAAAACAGTGTAAAATATACAATTAGAATGGATGAGCAGGTGGATGAGGGTTTCTTTGATGCATAGTAATATAAAGCGAAGGGAACAAAACCCTGATAAAGCAGTGAATACAAGTAATTCCGTAACATTCTTAAAATGATTAAGAAGTGTACAACTGTCTAATCCCACCGTCTTCTATATAAAATATGAATTTGTTTAAAGGTGTTTTACACATTAACTGAGGATGCCAACAAATTGATCCTCATCTGTATTCATTAAACTACATTTCTTGCAAAGATATATAACCTGATGAGCAACGTTAATACCTCTGTACCAAATGGTTTACCAACAGGTGTAGAACTAGTTGGAGAGAACAAAATGGCAACACAATGGCAAATTTATGCAGTTGGAGAATTTACCCTACAGGAGCCAGATGGGAGAAAAAAACACATTAAAGTACTCCTTCTTTTTACCCCTAATAAACCCCTAATAAAGATGCTGACACCCTCACTACTCTGCAAATACGTTTTTGTTATCATTTTCTTGCTGTTTCTTTTATATATCTTCCATCTGTTATTTTCATCCAATATAATTGGAGTATAAGCAACAAAACAAACAGAACTTGACCAGAATATATAGGTAGAGCATAAAAAACAGAATGCAAAGGTACCAAAGTAGCACAAATAAGAACTGTGTCCAAAATAAACTGGCGAGTGAATTTAACAACAGCCAATTACAAAGAAGAAAAAGTTTAGCTGATTCTGACGTGAATCAGTTTTGCACATCATTTGTTCCAAGATCACAGATGTGTGGACTGGAAGCCACCTCTGCTTTAAGCAGAGGAGGGGAAATGAACACGTGTCTCCCCCCTAGGGGTTCAAAATGGAGCTCCGAGCCAAGGATCCAGTGGTGACCAAGGCCGTTGATGATGTGGGTCTGTTTCTTTCCGAACTGCCCAGAGAGACGCCCTCACCTGAACAGAGAGGTAACACACAACACGGTTCATTTATAATTAAAACAGACTGGCTGACGCAAATAGCTCAGTCAAGATTGTCCAACTTCAGCTTTTCTGAGTTGCTTTGATGTCTTTTGTTGGGGGTAGGTTCTCACTACAGGCGCTGGAAGCTACAAGAGCTCCTTTGTAGTTTTTTGTTTTAAGATCGTTGCACCAAAGAACCATCTGTCATTTATAGCAACTTACAAAAGGATTCTTACCCCTTTATTTTCCACATTTTTGTCATCTTGCAACCTCAAACTTGAATGTTATTTATTGGGATTTTATGAGACACCAACAAAAATAGTAAATCGTGAATGGAAGGAAAATCATTCATGGTTTTTAACATTTACATTACAAATAAAAGTCTGAAAATCTGGAGAGAGTCAGTGACAAAAAAGCATTTCCAGTCATTTTCAATTCAAGTTAGGTCTGGACTTTGATTAGGCCATTGCAACACATCAGTTTGCTTTGAACCATTCCTTTGTAGCTGTGACCATATCTTTAGGGTGGTTGTCTTGCTGGAAGATGAACCTCCCCCCCAGTCTTACGTCTTTTGCAACCTCTAACAGGTTTTCTTCCAGGACTGTTAGTGCCATCCATCCTCTGCATCCACTCTGACCAGCTTCATTGTTGGTGCTGAAAAAAAGCCTCTCCCACAGCATGATGCCGCCACCAACGTGTCTTGTTCAGATGGTGTGTTCAGATTGATGTGCATTGTTAGTTTTCTGCCACAGTTTTTTATGTGCACCAAAGAGTTTAATTAAGGACCTAATCAGTGACGGAATGGGATTAAAAAACGGCCCTGGCATTTTCACCAACCAGCGGCCCACATGGGGAGCGTGCGTGCGCGTGCACGTGCCCGCAGCACACAGATATAACTTCACATGCACGGAAATAACACGCAAGTTTGTAGCCCCATTGGTGTTGAACTCTAACTTTAATATGCATAAAAACTGAACCAAGAGGCATTTCAGTGTTTCTCGCCAAGACAGCGCTGCGGGAAACCCTGCATTTGACTTATTAGTGGGCCGAGAGATAATGTAGGCCTACAATGAACAAGGTGAAAGGGGCCGTGCACACCCGACGATCATGCCGCCTCGTGATTGGCCGGCCCAAACGGCCCACGAGGGCCCGCGGCCCTTCTGGCATCTGCCCAAATGCCAGACCGTCCAGTCCGTCACTGGACCTAATCACCCTACGTGGCCAACCACAACCCCACATGCAAACAGGATGTTTCAAAAGATTTTGAAAGAAGACATAGGAAGCTTTGTGGAAATATCTTTTCCTACCTTGTTTCATCATGAACTATCCACGTTTTCGGTTCAGTTTCACAAGCCACACCTTACCCCTAAGTACAAACCTTTTTGAAAACATAAAGTTGGCTTAAAGGATCACAAAAAATAACACATCATGAACCAATCTGAAGAAATTCAAGACCAGACCAGAAATCTTGAAAGGGTTACAAAGCTGTTTCTAAGACTTCTGCACTGCTGTGAACCACAGTGACCAATGGAGAAATCATGGGACAGTGGTACCTACCAAAACTACTCCACGAGTGCATCAACAACTCATCCAGGAAATCACAAATCAGCACGAAACAAAATCTGAAGCTCTGCAGGCCTCCCTTACCACAGTTGAGTTCAGTTTTCGTGATTGAACAAGAAGAAAGACAGACTGGGCAAAAATGCATCCTTGGGTGAGTTCAAAGGCCAAAACCACTGTTGTCCAGAAAAAAAAAAGATCTGTCTTACATTTGCCAGAAAACATCTTGATGATTCCCAAGACTTGAGAAAATCTTGAGAGACAAAGTGGAACCTTTTTGGAAGGTGTGTGTCCTGCTGCATCTTGACTAAAACTAACCCAACAAAACTGAAAGTGAAACATGGCGGTATTGTGATGATCTTGGGCTTCTTTGTCACTTTTGGACTCAGGAACTTCTGTAAATGAAGGAAGCATGAATTCATCATCTCTAGCAGTGAATTTGTTTGGGACCTTGGACTTGAGCACATATTGTCTAAAGTACACCAAGAGGTCCGCCTCTGAATGGCTCAGGAAACCAACACTAAGGTTTTGGAGCGGTTTAGTGAAAAAGTCTGGACCTGAACCCGATTGAAGGAGCTAAAACAGGCTGTACACCCTCAGGAACCCTCCAGTGGAGTTTACCAAAATTTGTCACCAGCAAAAAAAAATATAATTTCTTAGTTTTCACAAACACCTGGCAGTTGCTGTCATCAAGGGTGAGGTGATTACTTTTTATTTAGTTCCAGATTGGCTTGTCTGACGTTAAAATCTGTTAGATGATTAGAAAAATGTATGAGTGACAAAAAAAAGTTGTCCAACACAAAGCTCCCTCAGTGCTCAAATTTGACATGAGGGAAAGCAGGAAGTGTCTTTCTGCCTCTTTTGGCTCATACATAAAACATTTGGATCCTAGTAACAGCCTAGTAACAACTGCTCATGGAGGATGACGCAGACACGCAGACTCAGATGCTTTGCGTGTCGCACTGTCTGCACCGCGGCAGCAGCTTGTTACCAAACAAGCCAAGCTCAAAGTGTGGTCCATTAAATCTACCAAGCTGCCAACTCAAGCACTTTCAGAAAGAGCTGGGGGGAAAGGGGGGGATTCCAGCGTCTGCTCAGGGCTGAGCTGAGGGAAAACATTTCCCTTTCAGATGGTCACTAAATCGCCCCCGTGTGGTTCTCTGAGTGGGGCCAAGTTTAATGGGGCCAAAATTCAACAACTAACACACTGAAGGTTAAACAGAAGGTTGTAAATACCTTTCCAAGGCACTAACCTTCTCATGTTGTGACACATCACAGAAACCTTCAGTCTATTTTATTAAAGTTTTATACAAGAGACCAGAACAAAATAGTTCATAACTATTAAAGGGAAACCAAATGTAGCTCTGAGAATATTTTACAAATAAAAACCTGAACTATGTG
Source organism: Fundulus diaphanus (assembly GCA_037039145.1). Taxonomy (NCBI): domain Eukaryota; kingdom Metazoa; phylum Chordata; class Actinopteri; order Cyprinodontiformes; family Fundulidae; genus Fundulus; species Fundulus diaphanus. Next base: position 3,345,929 of record CM073139.1, read on the forward strand.
GCGTGCATTTGTATTTGGTATAAATCCAGCTATTCAGTAAAGGCCTCAGAATTCTGTTGGAGAACATTGAGAACAGCTCCATGAATACCAATCCAGCAGATAGGTCAGGGAGAAAGTTGTGCAAAAGTTTAAAGCAGAACGTGACGTCTAAGTTCGAAAAGTATTATTCACTTTTTTGTCACAGAGCTGTGCTCAATCTATCATCTGACTATGCAGAGAGTAGGGAGAAGTCGGTAACCCTTAAAGGACCTGGCTGTCCCCCGAAACTGACAGGCTGGACGAGTACAGCAGAGATCCACAGCTCTGGTTGGAGTACATGTTCGCAGGACAACTATTCCTCGTGCACCTAATAAATCAGTGACAAGAAGACAGCTGTTGTTGAAAATAAGCCATAAGAAGTCGATTTGCAGTTTGCAGAAAACTAGCCAGTCCACACTCTAAAAGCACACAGAACATGGGGGTGGCAGAGTCGTGCTGTTGGGACACTTTTTTTCCGGCAGGAGCAGGAAAGCTTGTTGGAATAAGGCAAGATGTATGAAGCTCAATACAGGCCAATCCTTCAGCAGGACAATAAGCATGTCAAATCATGTTCTTGTGTTATGAGGGCTTAGTCAAAGTCTGGACCTAAATCCAATCGAGAATCTATGGCAAGAGCTGAAAATTTCTGTTCAAAAGTATAGGCAAAATGTCTCAAGATAGTAGAACCCCACCCAAATAAAAAAAATCTGAAACATTCCTTCTGATTCCTGATCATGTGATACTTTGAGTGGATCTTGACCATGAAACGCAAATGAATTAAATTGCAGATTGTCATTATCTTATGACAAAATGTGGAAAAGTTCAAGGTATCATAAATTCTTTTGCAAGACAAATTAAAGAGGTAGTAAAAATTGCAATAGAGGCATAATTTAGGAAATATAACACAATGAATTAGACGGTTCCTATTAGTTATTCATTTTGCAGGACTTCGTTTGTCCCAAGCATCAGACATCAGCCCGGAGGAGCGAGCGCAGAACGTGGGCCAAGTGTTACGCAAAGAAGCGGACAGCGTGATAAGCAAGTGGGACCGGCTCAACGCCGACTCAGCCGACTGGCAGAGGAGGTTGCAGTTGGCCCTGGACAGACTGATGGAGCTCCAGGAAGCAGAAGATCTGGTGGACACACAGCTGAGGCAGGCAGAGATGGTGAAGGAGGCCTGGGAACCTGTAGGAGAACTGTTGACTGACTCCTTACCTGAGCACATCGACAGAGTCAAGGTACAGTCTTGGTTTCACCATGTACCTCCTGACTAAACACATGGAGTAGCAAATAACATTTTCTGCATAACAGTAAATTGTTTGAACTGAAATCCTTATCTGAGCAGAAATGTGTTTTTATATGTGTGTGTATTGGTTCAGGAGTTCCAGGAAGAAATCACTCTGATTAAGGAGGATGTTACACACATGAACCAGTTGGCGTCCACGTTCGATCCCTCCGACATCCAGCTGTCACCTAGCAACCTGGAACGCATCGAAGACCTCAACGCGCGCTGGAGGCTGCTCCAAGTACGCACTCTCTTACGCATTGTAACACGCACACAGGAAGCAAACTCTGCTGGGAATCTGGTGCTGTCAGGCAGGACATTTCTTACACAACAGACATAAGAGGAATTTGTTTGGATTTACCGTGAAAAACCGGCCGCCAGAAATGTTTGCAAGCTAGTAGCTCATGAGCTTGGCTGGGACTTCATGCTAGCACCTAGGCAGGAACTGAGCTAGCTCCAACCGAAAACAGGCTACTGACCACGCCAATCCGCTTAGCTCCTTGTTCTCTAGCCAATTATTTGTCGTTAAAATTAATTTCACAGGTTAAGAAGTTTTAGAACCAGTTCTCATTTACAAACATGACCTGTTTCTTCCTAAGTGCTCTACTAAAACTAGCTGGACTGGAAACATTTTAGCTGTCATCATAAGGCCCGTTTACACTACACTTTTTTAACCGAGCCGAGACCAGTCCGAGCTCGGTAACCGAGATAACTCTTGTGTGTAAACGGTCAGCAGACTGAACCAGACTGCGCTAACCATAACCGGACCGCGCTAAATGCAGACCAGCTCTTGGGTAGGTCTCGGCCTGGTTCTATTTTATCCCGGTTTCTGATAACGAAGAGCGCATGAGCAGACCGCGTCATCTCCTTACAGTCAGCTGACTGTCCGCGGGTTTTCCGGCGTGTCTGGCTGCACGTCCCGATTCACACTCCATTCAGACAAATTTCAGACATTCATAATAATACTAGCTTCCTTACCGTGCCACACGGTTTCCAGTGATGATTCTGCTTAGCAGCGCAATGAACCTGAGCGTCTGTCGTTGTTTCCTGCGTCTGTAAATCCTTATTAGACGTTCGTTTGTCTCATCCACTTCACAAAAAGCCAACTTTCTCAAGTAAATTAACCAATGGTTGCCTTCTTCCCCTGACTCTCCGCAAACACCGAAATATCACAATATCAAGCATAACTTCCTGAATGTTACGGCCGTTGCCGTTTTGATTTGCTGCTTCCGCCTTCAATCCCAGAGAGCGGTAGTACCGCAGATCGCCACTAGGGGGCGAGGAGCAACCAAGGAACCGAGATAAGCTTTGTGTGTAAACGGGTCGGCTTGTCTTGGATAACTGAACCAAGCTCGGACTGGTCTCGGCATGGCTCGGTTTTTAGATGTAGTGTAAACGGGCCTATAAAGGTCTCTTGGGCTAAGCCTCATGTTCATGCATTGGTACTTCCAGGCTTTTAACTTGTTGTTAGGATAACAGCTTGAGTACTTTCCAACAAAATGTGAAGGAGGTTGAAAAGCTGACTCTTGTAGGTGAAGTTTTAAGGGTACTAAAGCAAAATCAGTACTCCATTAGCTGCACTAATCAAGGCTGACTTCCCTTTGGCTCAATTTATGGTCATTAGGGTTCAGTGGATCAATAAAAGTAGTCTTTATTGATCCATTATTGTGGCCTACTTTTGAGCTGCCATATCCAATGTAAAATTATTAGGTGAGAGTTTTTTTTTTTTCATAAACAAGGGTCAAACCTCGTAAACCAGCTCTGCCTGCCCTGTGGTCAGTCTTAAAAAAAGGCAAGCACTACCTTTTCTTGCACCGGCTTTGGCATATGTGTTGTCAGTGCGTTCAACTATACGAACATTACGTTTGGTTTTGTGTCTGTGTGAATTCTGAGCTGATGTTTCACCAAGATTCCATTATGGTGACACAGTGACAGGAAAGTTTCTTGATATTCTCACTTTTGATTCGAAACCAGTTGACACACACAAAGAATGTTGGGTGAAGCTGAGGTGTGGAGAGAAAACAAACAAAACTCTTCTGGAACTTCTTGCATCAACTAGATCAAGTAAACAAAGCGTTCAGTCTAACAACAATGTATAGGTTTCCCTGACAACCACAGTTAAAGTGTAACTCACGCCGCTAAAAAAGCGTAACGCCGGCCAAAGAGGGCGGTGCCAAGAGACCCTCAGGTCCCCTCGGTTCCACCTGGTTCCACCTGGTGCGCCGCGGTGCATTTCTGAAGCGTCCTAGATGCTCTGCCGCTTCTCTAAAATATACTGCTGTTCTATTTTTGCCACTCGATGCACCGACTCCACATCAGTCTGGAGCAGAGCAGGTCGTTCTGACAGGAAGTCAGTTGATGAAAAGCCAAGTGGATCCAGTCGGGTTTACAGGAAAAGACTACATGTGCAGACTTTGGATGGCATTTTACTCTGAAACATCAATACGTCACTACCTGCGGCTCCAGCACCAAGCACCCAGAGCATCTCTATTGATACTTGACACCATGGACGACGAGACGTTTATCTTGGAGGTGGAAAATCACACCATTTTATACAATACCCAGTATCCATTGGCTCTTCTCCACCCCCTCTCTGCAGTCTTGCAAGTAGGAGAGGAAAAGATTTCTTCTTCAGTTTACAGGTACTAAAATACAGATAACATATTTTTGTCCTTTTTACTGCATTGCAAAACAATTACTGAGAGTCTTTACAATGTGGACTTTAAATGATAACAGATTCTGTCTGTACAGTTAGTAAACAGCCATAATAAAAATGACCATTGAATTAAAATAAATATCTGAAAAACTAAATATTTGAACTCACTTATCCACGATAGACCCAAAGAAAACAAGGTAAGGTGATTAGATACAGAGCAGGCACGCGAGACGCAGGTCGTACTGGACAAATAATCACTTTAATGGTTTATTGTTCTATTTAAAGGTATAGTGGACGGGTTTTCCGGAAATGTTGGTAGGAAACACCAAAGTCCCTTTTTGAGTAACTGCGCATGCACCAGACCATCCTATATGGTCTTCTGCTCCTCAGGAGGGTCGCGTAAAAGAATCTCCCAAATACACTTTGGTCTTATTTCTTTCTTCTGAGGCCTTCCTCTTCTCAGAAACTTGCAAGACAGTTTGCTTCTTGCGATCTTCAGCCATTTTTAATGTATACGGTGAGAGCAGCGATGCTACAATCACCGTCTGAAACTGAAGCTCACTGGATACACAAACACTAGAAGTGCACAGCCAGTCAGAGGAAACTACCAAGGAGCGTTCTCGCACATTGGTGTTACGTGTGCGTGTCACAATGATTGGTATGTGAGACATACACTAGATAAGATGATCCCTCGGCACTAAAAGCCAAAAAAAGACAGTCCACTATATCTTTAAAGCCTACCATTACAGTCCAACCGGCAGAGGCGCTCCGCTCTGAAACACCCTGTTCCATTCTGTCCCAGTGGAATAGGGTGCCTGGTAAAAAGCACGGCGCAGCTGCTCCACCTTTAGTGGAACCCCGGGGTAAGTGTGGGGATGAGCTCTAGGGGCTAAGCGGGGATGTGGTCAGGACGAGGGAAAGGGACATGTTGAAAGACGAAGAGTGACCAGGGTTACAGCAGTGGTTTCGCCAGGGATCGGTCGATCACAGAACTGAACAGTTCGAGCCAGCACTGTTTCTGAGAGCTAAACTTAGACAGACTTTGTCATTCTACTGCATATTCGCAATGTAGATTTGAGCAAAAAAATATGTTAGCAGCATCACTGCTAACATGGGCTAACGTTCAAAGAAGTAACAAATATTAAACGATATCGATTGATGCTTTTATACCCGAACGCAGGGCTATGATGAAGAAAGCATGTACTGTTTGAACTAATAAGATTATTTGACTGCAATAGCCCACTGTTTAGACCTAAAGACTCCAACATACTTACTGCGAGCGGCGCGAAATCTCCACAGACGTTTTACCCTTCATAGTTGAGCATACCGGTTGTCTACATTTCTTGTGACAAATTCCTGCATTTCCCACACGTTATGCCAGCAGGACGAAGCGGGGGGAACTGATAGTAGCATGTTTGATTTGCTAGGTAAACTTCTAGAGCTGTTTCTTCTCCAGCAGGCACCCACCGCACACCTGTCAGTGCAGCACAGAGGGGCTGTGATGTTGGGTGTCCTTGCGAACGCCTGCTTGGAGCAGCTCAGTGTATCAAGCTCGGTGTCACATATAAAACAGTACGATGTTAAGGTCTCTTTCCGCCTTGAGCTTGAGTCCACCACGAGTATCCACAGAATCATGTCTGCGCAAGTATGAGGGAGCCTTAAGAAGGCAGCACTTAAATAGTTTTAAGACAAATATTGCAGAAATGGACAAGTTCACATGAAAATGTGAAAATTTGCACAGTACCATTAAAGTAGCATCGTTAGGCCAACATTATGCAGTTTATCTGCAAAAATAGTTGATTTTGTGGTTAGTTACAGTCTCATTCGCAACAGCTGCCTTTGGAATTGAACCATTATTAGATGTTACATATACAAAGAAAAAAATATTTTGATGAAATGCAAAGTGCATTTACAGGAAAAGACTACATGTGCAGAGTTTGGATGGCATTTTACTCTGAAACATCAATACGTCACTACCTGCGGCCCAGCACCAAGCCACCAGAGCATCTCTATTGATATTTGACACCATGGACGACGAGACGTTTATCTTGGAGGTGGAAAATCACACCACTTTATACAATACCCAGTATCCATTCGCTAAATTTTGGCTAAATTTTGAGCAACATTTATTTTTATAGTGCAGGTTATCACAGCATAAACTTAAATCATTTCAAATAAATAAATAAAAATGTACTATGGTTTGTATTGTTTCCTCTGTTAGCGTAATTGATTTCTTATGAAAGTGAAATAAAATGTTCAAATGGTGAATATAATTACATGTATCTAGTTTGTGAGAAAAAACTGTTTATAAGAATCTGATGGCAAGTTGTAGTAGCACCAGCTGGCCAGCCTAGCGATAAAATGATGGAGACATCACTCCTGATGCTGCTCTATAAAAAGCTGATCTTAAGCCTGAAGTCCTTTATCACTTATAAAGAGATTTATCAGCGCAGATTCATCACAGGCTTTTGTGATCTGAGTGCCCTCCTAAATATTTTAGACATATTGTCAGATTTAGTATTGCTCTATGATGCCGCCGCTGCAGAGAACTGGCGTGTGTGTGCTTCTCTACCTCTGTTTGTGACAAACCTGGTAAACTACTATGATTAAAATGAGCTAATTCCACCTTATGTGTATAAATGCTTTATGGTAGAATTGCTTCACAAAGATGAGGTGCTGGTGATCAGAGGCAGCACAGCCTCTCCTTCTGTCAGCATCCTTGGTGTTCTGGAAGTCAAACAGGGACCATAACAGGGGGCGACGGATGGAGCCAATCAGCTGTGGCATGGCTGGGTAAATGTACGCCTGCATGCACCAGCAGTGACAGGACCAGAAGGCTGTTCTTTCTGAAGTTAGGACCCTAGCAGATGCTTTGGCGCTCACACAAACATCTGCCTTACTTTCACAATCAACGACAGAACAATATTACAGTTGTTGCCAACAGTAAACACAAGGTAAGTTGTAGCCCTAATACACATTTAGCTAACAGAAAACAGCACAGGGAAGTCCTGCGATATCGGCAGGGGAAAATTACCAAAAAATGTATTTGATTAGAAAAAAGCTGTCAATTTGTTTGCTTAGATTTAATTTCTGTTCCATTTTTTAATGAAAAATAAGTTATGGTACAAGTAATTGAAGTGACCATGAACTCTGGTCTGACCTTGCTCACGCATTTCATTTTTTTCATAAAGTACGTTAAAAATTTCCCTGACGAAATTCCAGGATTAGTGACAATAACCTTTTATCCCAGACTGACAGCATGACAGCATCCAGAGTCTCCCATGCATTCACGTCTTTATGACCTTAAAGTTAGTAAATGTCTGTAACTATTCCAAGAATCTGTTAAGTAAATGAGTTTAGCCCACTGATTGAGACATTCAGGCAAAAACATTTTATACAATTCTCGACTTCTTAATTATAGATGACAATTAAGCTCTAAAATGGAAGCCAGTCTTTTTTTATTCAATATGACTCCATGTTTGGAAATTGCTTCAAGAGTGGTTTGTTTAGGTGCCGTTATTCTCACTTTAGTATGAAGAATGTGGTAGAGGAGTAGTAGTTGTATTTTTCCTTTTGGCAGGAGAGAACAATGAAGTAAGTTGGCATGTGATTGGCTGACTGGACTTGTGACGCCTCCTACCATGGGTGCTGCTGGATCCCACTTTGTAGCTTAGGGTTACCTCTTATACAACCAAAAAAAGAAGAAAATGCAGAACTATAAAAGAGGGACCCTGGAAAAATCAGAACCAAGCCTGGTTAACCTGCAAAGTTAGTTAGGATTAATGCTCTGCATTATTACTTTTCACTGGTTTGATGTGAAGTTCCTGCAAAGTTTTGTTTTTCCTCCACATCTTTGTATCAGATTTGGTCACATATCCTCCAATATGAGGAATCACCAAAAAACAAAAAAAAACTAGATAACTCAATTAGAAAAAGAGCACTCCATGTGGAGTTCCCAGGCAGACAGACTGAACCACTTGGCAGACAAAGCTGTCTGGACCCCAAGCTGAGAGCGGTGATGGATCCCCGGAGCTGAAAGGCACGTTTCAGCCGTTCTGCTATGAGAAGTTGACACACCTCCTTTGGCTGACCCCGCCACCCCCAGTTGTGATGTCACGATGATTTCTTTCTAATGTCATCACATTTTTCCACATCACTGTATAGCAATTAGCACATAGCTTTAAACAATATAGTTATTATATTATATTATTATGTTGACTTATACTGTATTCTCCGAATTATTTGCGGGGTTTTCAGTTCATTTCTGTAAAATACATATTTTTGTCAAATATGAAAAGAAAAGCTATACATTTATCATCCAGCTCATATTTCTACCAGTCCTCTACATATTCTTTGCTGATTTGGCCAACTCTAGTTAGCCAAGTGCAACACAACTAAGACCGCATTGTGGTCTAAGACCAAAACGCCTTACAGGAACGTGGCTGAATCGGGGAAATATTGGAAAAACATCAGTGTGATGTGGCTCAGGACGCTTCTATGCTTAAAATTCTTGTCAGATAGGTTTTCATTTTCACCTCTTCTTTACACTACACCTCACAATACTCCTATCACGGTCTTCCTCGATCACCCCAAATCCTAGACGCTGGCCTGCTATGGCATCTCTGGACTTGATCACAAAGCGACTGTGAGCAAGGAGATTATGCCATGATACCACTAATGTCGGTGTAAATATCAAGCTTGGATTTTAAAAATGGTTACCCTAAGTGCAGAGCTCTGCAAAAAAAATCCTGCACACAAAATCCCAAATATGATTGGTTCTCAATCATGTTGAGGCTCTGAAGCCTGAAATTTGTTAGTTTATAGTCTGAAATAAACACGGAAGTGGTCGTTATTGACGTGCATCAGCTAAAAGACAACTCTGCCATAGTTTCTACTTGTATTCTATCTTCATTGAGAGAGGTACAGACTGCATTTAAACTGCAGCCTGTAAATCTGAATTTCCTTCCCTCTTACATGATCCAGCAGTCCCAAATCCGGACACAGTTTGGAGGTGCGTGCCCTTACCTCCCACAAACCTTTACGGTGCTGCCAGGTCAGTTTGGGCACAAAGAGGTCCTAACAGAGATATATGGCCACACTGGCACAGGAACACAGTACCCCGACCTCCTCGGACCCAAAGCCACCACTATAATAATTCAAAACTAATTTATGATTATGTTTTTGTATGCTCAAACCAGTTCTTAGTACCTACATGACACCCTGCAAAGTACTTTTTCCAAGAACATGGACCAGACCAGAAGTGTGGAGCCTTGAGGAACCTTCCAAAATCCTTTGCTGAGGAGAAGCCCTGAGCATCCTAAAAGCAACCTGTTGACCAGTGAAGCAGAAGTTTGTTCTGAAAGAGGTTCAGCCATCGTTGGCAACTGTGGAACCGTACATTTTGAACAAACCACCGTGGTTCTGAAAAGGAGGGGGAGAACAGCCCTGTTGAACAAAAGTAGAGCGTGTTTCACTGTTCGGCTACTAGACTACCACCAATAGCTGAAAGATTGTCCTAGTAGACCTGGAACGTTGGGCTTTCTTTGCCCTTTTCTTAATATTCTAATCTGCCTGCCTAGATATAAAACCGGTTCTTCCTAACTTTTATGACCTCACTCAGCCTTAATTCCTTGGTAAAAGCGTCCTTTGTCGTTTTTCAGTGTTTTCTGTATCAATGATAGAGTTTGAGTCGTAAACACTGATATCTTTTAAAGTAGATGACATGTACTACCATTAGCGTCTATTAGCTTAATTCCTAAGCCATTTGTTATGTGGTGTAGAAAAACTTGTTTTATAACATTTTTAGGGCCCAATGGAAGCTATTTGAACTCATCACCGCGGTGTGAACACTGGTTCATCAATGGCGCAACTTTACGTGTTTTACGTCTATGATGTGTTTGTGAGTCCTGAGAGATTCAGCTCTGTCAGGCGAGTTCTCTGTGTTCTTTTGTGCCTAAAGGGTCGCAGGTGATGGTCAACATGGGCACATAGTGCAGTTTCAGTAACAGCAGCAAATTGTGCCTCAACAATCCCACACATCTCTTGTACAATTCTAATCAGGTTACCGTGGATACGGGAAAAAGCAACGCGGGCAGAAATGGACTGGATGAGGTGGACTCAAAGGTAATTTCAGACTATAAGGAAGCGGGACAACGGGGCTAGGCATCACTGTCGCATCTTGTTCATCTCATATCATGGGTCTCCTCCTCTCACCCCCCACACACACTGTGTCATCAGCTGCTTTGTCATTTGGGTAGCAGATGAAAGGTTGGATGTTTAATGAGCCAGTCTGGAAGTCATCTCCGTCCAGCAGCTCGACAACTTCAACGCCTTGGCTCTCTCACATGACGGTGCCTGCCTGGGGATATTCAAGATGTAGCTCGCTGACACAAGTAATCAGCTGGATTTCCATCATACTCTAGAAAGGAGTGATATTTAGCCCTGTATTAATTCTTCACAGACACTACCTGACTGTTTGCTGCTGGGGCCATTTGTGCCTATGCTTTTGTTTGTCCTACTAAAAATAACTTCCATAGGAAACAGTTCCCATTAATTACAGTATTGTTCAGAAACCATTCACAAATATATTATATATCAGCGTGAGATAAATAGGAATGGCAAGATTAAAGGTTTCCCAAAACTTGGGCCGGATGGAAATTCAGTAACAATATATATCGATCGATAGACGTGTGGTGCGATGGAAAAAGAAAGGGTCCATAAAAAGTTCAATAGAACAGTTTTTCCGTCTTTTGCATTCTAGCCTATTGTGTAGGTTAATACTACAGTCATTGCATCCTCCCAGCCAATCACAAACGTAGACCCAGGAACGCTCCGTCACCAAGCTCCGCCCCCTTCAAAGAGTTCTTTTTAAAAACTTGCAGTTTTGGTAAAAAGTTAGTTGAATAAAGGGTTAAGTTGAATTCAGTGTTTGTGTGTTCTTTATCTAAAAATAGGCCATTAAGCAACGGCATAATACTGCCAGGGCTGTACTTTATGTTTTGAATTTTTTGATAGCTATCAATATTGATCAATGTGATTTCTATTTTATGGATCTGTGAGTATTAAAAAGGAAACATTATGACCTTAAAGTTCTCCAACAAACTGCCATTGAAACCCGCAACAAGGTGGATCAGCCACAACAGTTCCTTCATGGTTCCTTCTGCTGACAAGCAGAGATGCTTGTCAGCAAAACCCTAAAGGTAAAGATTGAGATTTCTTAAATTCCTTCATAAAAAGTGCTGTCTAGATAACAGGTGTGCTGGGATAAAATAACGCTGGACCAACACAACGCATTTCCCGTTCCCGTTCTTTCATCGCTCCTGTCCTACCAAATCGCATGTGAAGTATTTTTCTTAGGCAGAACTGAAGCAAACCCAAAACACAGGTTCATTAATCCTGGTGGTCTTTATAACGGGTTGAATTAGGGAGGAAGTGAGAGCCAGGAGGTGCGTGCTCGTGTTGAAACAGCTGTGATGACCTGATTGTAGAGACACACCTCATTCAGACTGCATGGCCTCAGATTCCTTCACCTCAAATTCAGTTGTCCCCTCCATGTCCATCTTGGTTTTCTTCTCTCTGGCCGCTGTCACTGTGTCCTTGTGTATATCTATCACTTTGTGTTTATTTACGTAAATGTCCTCCAGTTAACTATGATGTGTGTTATAAAAACAATTTACTAGTGCCTGTTTCAATCTTTGTATTTAGATTTGTTTGTGTTTTTGATTGAAATAAACTTCACAAAACAAATGATGCATCTAACATATTGAAGTTTTGGTGGAAGTAGCTCGTTAGCTGGTGATTATAGATGACATTGTAGCCAAAAGACAAAACCAAATGCAGTGGCCAAGGTTCAAGAAAATTTGTTCCATTTCTTTTGTAAACATTTCAACCTAAGAAACATACTTAAAGGGATAGTTCTGATTTCTTTGATGGGCTCTGTAAAGTGGCTCGTGGTGAGTGGGTTCCTTAATTTATTGAGATGTAACTTACAGGTACATCTCAATACTTTGAAAAGGTCATTTATTTCAATTCAAAATGGGAAATTGCATAATATCAAATTTGCAGTTCTGTATCTAAGCATATTAATGGAAAGTTGAGTGGAAGGAAAAGGTGCAGTTCTAAAAGAACGATATCACTCTGTGGGATAAATCTATATGAATTAACCTCTTGCTGATAATCTAATTTACTGCGCTGCACCTGTAGAAAGAAGTGTTATCAAAGGAAAGTTCCAGAATGATCCGAAGAAATAACACTCAGACATTATACACCAATGCAAGACATACAAAACTCTACACTGAAACCCAAAGCAGCTGTTCAGTTGAGTTTGTTGCAGTTTCCTCTGTCAAACCTGCATGTTACCACATAAAGTCACATGTGGCAGTTGTCTCATTCCGAACTCAGCTCCAGTAGTGTTGCATTAAGGATTTAAATGATTCCTCCGGAATAATTGTAACTCCTATTGTTTTGGTAATTATTACATTTTACTCTGTCATGTAACTTGTTCAGCTAACATTTAAAACTGAATGGAAGCCGCTGTTGTTGTAGATGTCTTGCACAGAAAGCCATAAAGGGTATGCACAAAGTGGGTCCTTTTTAAATGGCTTTAACCCACTCTGTATGGTGCTTAAATCGAATTAGTCAATAGCCCTCCTCCAGTATGAGACGTTTGTTTTTTTGTTTTTTTTTTCAACAAACTTACATTGATCAAATATAATTCTACTTTAGGTAAGCTACTCACTACTAGATGCATCAGAGAACCCCTCTTCTAAAACTCCAAACTATCCCTTTAAGCTTTGAGGCTAATTATATTCATTTATGTTTCGGTCAAATGTATATTTTTAATTAGATCTATTTTTAGAAAACCATCAGTTGGTCAGGTACAGAAAAAATGTGTATTATTTGTTCTAATAATGGTTCCTGCTCTCTCTCTCTCTCTCTCTCTCTCTCTCTCTCTCTCTCTCTCAGATATCTGTCAAAGAACATCTGAAGCAGCTGACAGACGCTCACGAGGACTTTAACCTTTCTCAAGGTGAGGACCCCCCCCACACACACACACACACACACACACACACACACACACACACACTTATTTCTAAGTGCCCCTAAAATGATATTCGGCATTCATTACTGTACTTGTTTTTATGTGATTAGGAGAAAGGATTGACAGTGCAAAAAGTTGGAAATGTAGATTTCAAGAGACTCCAAACTCGCTCATTAGAACGTGTACAAATTATATTTTTCGAGCAGATTTTTACCTCGGATCACATTTAATTCACTCTAAGACTTTTCTGGTGGTTATACCCATCCTGCATTTGCACATCAGCTTTTAAGATTTTCAGGTTCTCACAGAGCTCCGAGTGCACGCTGCACTTTTCTGATAGAGATATGAATCGAAATCAAATGTATGTGGTATTTTCTCTTCATGAGTATTCAAAGTGGAAAACACTTTTCCCCCTTTCCCGGTATATTGTCTTTAAAAAGTGAACAAGAGTGACCAAAAACAGTTCAGGACTGTTTAAACTTATGAAACATGGCGGGTTTGTAAGGTGTTTGTGCTGTGAAGACAGTCCGTGAAGGCTGATCGGACGCAGATAGCATCAGTTACACAAAGATGAGCATGCTGAAGGCTCGGTAGTAACTAAGGGTTCATCTTTGGGAACGCAAATATGATTGCTAATCCTTTCAGTCCTCATGCCTGGGCAGAGGCATGCAACTTCAAGGTGGTTGCATAACTGTTTGAATTTAGTTCAAGTTATCTATATTGGGACAAATTACAACAAATGGCATCCTAAGGTGTTGTACAAACTGGTGAAACTCATCAGAAGTTAGAGAATCTCCAAAATAGGATCATTAGATAAAAAATATATATATTCAGGGTTAGAGCTAATAAATAATCAAGAGTCTTTATTGTCATTATGTAACCATAATAACATTTTGGTGAGACACTGGCTCATAATTCACACATAACACACAGACACAAACCCCTGAAGACCAGTGAAAAAGGTGTTTAATACAGTAATGTTTTAAACCACCAGCCACAAACGTTCATTGCTAAAGAAGAAGTGCAGAGTGCTATAGCCAAGCATATTAGCAGAAAGTTAAGTGGAAGGAAAAGTGTGTTTGGGGAGCAAAAAGATACTCAGGCAATAGGGATAACTGCAGCTTTAAGAGGATTGTGAAGCGAAACTCACAATGTGAGATTCACAAGGAGTGAACAGTGAGAAGAGTTATAAATGAAGGATGTGGAGGTTAAAAGTTGGATTCTGTTAGATATTACATGAGGCTGCAGGTTGTTGGAGCTGCTGAAAGCAGTTCCTGGGAGAATAACAGATGATTCACAGGCATTGTGGACGTCACAGATGTGGCAAACATAGATATGGAGAAGAGGAACTGATAAAGGAACACTGTCAGTTATCTCGGGGCAGCACTACACATGAATAAACTTGGGCTCCATGCTATCCCAAAGTCTGGCAGATAATGCCCGAGTGGGAAACAGTTTCTGCTGATGACATCTGAGGGGTGTAGCGCTCTTTCAGAGGCATGTCCCTGCTGATCTATAAGAAGCTGATGTTACCATTATTCAGGGCTCGCTCGTCCTCATTTCCTTTTTCCCACGTTGAACGTGTTTAGAGCCTCAGAACTGATCTGTACCATTTCTCTGGCTTGTTTAGATTAAAAGTGTTAAAGTATAGTTTCCGTTTCGAGAGTCATTTCCAACTAAAGAAGTTATTTACTTATGTATTCAATGTGTGACCGCTTCTCTGGGGTAAAAGGACCGGGCAAGGCGCAGAGGCATCTAACCGCCGACAGGGGGCAGTAGCCCTTAACAACTTAGTGGTCAGATCTGGTTAGTTGTGAAAGTTGACATCAGGACAATAACCAGGGAGTCTGCCCCTATGTTCACTGGAAAACAGCATAGATTACATATCAGGGTAATTCAAACAACAGACAAGCTTTACAAAATCCTGTCTTTGTAAAGTTTAACAAAAAGGTCATAAAACCAAAATATTTGGGGATTCATTGCACCCTTTTGTTGCAGAAAATGTATGAACTGTGTGAAAGTTCATGTCTTTTTTTGCAACACTCCTCGTCTGTCCCTTTGTCTTTTTCAGGATCAGTAGAAAGCCCCTTCCAGCAGGGCATCTCTCCCAACAATGTGCCCTATTATATCAAGTAAGTAGTGATCTCTGGGCAGTGGACCAGCTGATCCTCACATTCTCCTGCCTTTGTATCTCTCCAACAGCAGCTCTCATTCTGCGCTAAACTGATCTTACTGCCGGTCGCCTGACTTTTTCTCTTAACATAAGAACTTGAGCTGAACTTTATGCTGTGATGTCTTACAGCCTGTGTGCGCTTATGTGGTTTTTAGATCTTTCCCTATAATTGTCAAAATGTTTTAACCTGAATATATAACATTTATTTTTAAAAAGACTGAAGCTGCGGCTCATACTAGTTTTGTTTGATCAATCTTACTGGATATGTAGAGCAGGATATGTTGGTCTTGTTGGAGAACGTACATAAAAGCTACATTTTGGGGTCCATTGAAGCGTGATGCGGGACACAAACCGCCGTGCATCAATCATAATGGAAGCTTTCAGGACTGGGAACATTGGGGAGTGTTTTACTCCAGATTCTAGATTGGATTCTTTATTATTCAACCATATGAAAAGATGTGACAATTTACAGCCTTTATGTTTTTCTAACACATTTGGTTATATAAAATCTATTTTGGCAATACTTATAAACAAATGATCAATAGAAACTGAAAAAAAATACCTTTTTATAATTTTTTGAAATGGACATCTGGAAAGGAATAAGCTAGGACACTCCACATTTGCTCCAATTTTAAAAGGGTGAAATTGCAGGAATATCACATAGCTTCACATGATGAAAACATCATTTACTCTCCATTTTGTCAGCGGTTTGCCCTGTTTGTGCATACACACGGTTGCTTACAGAAGCCGATTTCTCACCAGCTCTGGTCTCGGACCCTCAGTCCAGCCTGGCTTCATGTACATTCATTGGCCACTGGTACCTCTGCTCAGTTACTTGTAAACGAAAGTAGAGACTTGGCTAATCAAGTGGCTTCAGCTCCAAGTTCTTTGGCATCCAAATATGGTACAGAGGATTTGCTGAAGTTCAAACAGAGCAGCAGAATGGGGGGAAAAGAGACCTAAGTGAGTTTGAACAACAGCAGGTTGGGCTGGTTTGCCGATCTACTGGGATTCTCAGACACAACCATCTCTCAGGGTTGCAGAACATGCTCTGAAAAAGGAGAAGATATGTGGAGAGCAGCAGTGGTGTTGATGGAAAACACTTTGTTTCTATCAGAGGTGGATGAGCATACTGTTTCACAGCAGTAACTCATGGGTGATGCATGCAACTCGTAACAACCAAGGATGCAGAATAGCATCCCTGTCGGACCTTGAAGCGGATGGGCTACAGCAGCCCGCCGCTCCCGTCAAATAGCAACAGGGAGCTGACTTTCCTTCATTTTTATACGCCTCATTAATAGTGAAGCGGAAATACCCAAGTATGACTTTTCCTCCTTCAGTGGTTATGGTTCTAGTATGAGCTGCTCACTGATTGAAGAAATAATTTATTTTAGATTCACCGGTCAAGACGGCTCAAGCTGAAAATGATCCAATTCTGCGTGTTTTTCAGCATGTCCCCAACTAGAATCTGTTCTGCTTTTTTATTGATTATACCAGAAGAAAGAAAACATTAACTATAGTAGTTATATAGTATAGTAGAGTTTGAGCTGTCTGGAAAAGGTTGGGAAGCTAAAACGGAACACATGCCTCGGCATTTTAAATCAGCTGGAAGCTTTTCAATAGCAGCTGTTACCAGCACATGTGCATGTTTAAATACCGGTAAGGATCTCCTGATGGATCCGCATGTTTCCACTCCATCAACCTCTAGAGCTTGCACTCGGCAGCTGAGAGCCTCGTCGGCGTACGAAACCTGGAGTAGGTCCTCTGGGTAGCTCCGCGCTCACATGTGGGGCCCCTCCAGAAGGTGTGTGGAGACTCTGGCAGCTGTGGTGCATGTGTACAAACGGCTATTGTTTCTGTGGTACACACACCTCCACGCTGTTGCAGAGGGTTAATGTAACAGTTGAGACTTGTCTGTGCTTTTCTCCTCAGTCCTGCAACACTGACTCTCAAAGCAAAGATACTCCACCTCTCTTCCTGCTCTCGTCGCTCCGCTCTGCTCTCTCAACAGGCAGAAGGCACTTTACCCTCCTTCTCTCCTCTGCCCCTCTAGCTCTCCTCCACCCAGTCCTCGTTGTTACCCTCTGTTTCTTCATGCTGAATGTGAGCGTTGGTTAGCTCTTGCTGTCTGTCCTTCTTGTCAGGGAGGCGACCCCCCCCCCCCCTTCTGCTCAAATGATGTCTAGGCTCTTTTGCTCCCTGAAGCAGCAGGAAGGGGGGGAAGGGATTCAGAGGCAGGGAGCCTGATCTCTGCCTTGTCTAGCAGAGCTGTGCCAAAGCTGAGCTGCAGGCAAGCCTAGACTGGAAGTAGGGTTGCATTTCAAAATAAAGCTGTCCAACGTTGGTCTTCAGAGACTTGCTGCATTTTAAAGCAAATTGTGATGCTGAATATACCATCATCTCTTGGTGTCTTCATTTAGTATAAATCTATATTAGATATTCCTGGAAGCTGAAGCTAAGATTCAAACCTCTACAGTCTTAAAACAAGTCCAGTCTCAAAAACATCATTTATCATTTGTTTAATGGACTATATACAGACCTGCTTTCATTTATTTATTTATTTTTACTTTTAATTACTTTATTCTTATGAGGATTTAACTTGACTTGGTTCCAACTTATTTTTGTCTTGTTTTTCTTTCTTTTTTTGTCCTTTTTCTCAAATGTCCTGATTATTGGAGTCTTGATAACTTTGACTACTTTTTAAAATCTGTGTTTTTTGGGCCTGCTATGTTAGTTTTTACTGTGTGTGTCTGTGTGTGTGTGTGTGTGTGTGTGTGTGTGTGTTATCTCACTTTAAAGCAAATCTACCTTTGGGTTTTAATAAGGTAATCTGAGCCTGATCCTAATTTTATACATTGTTTGAACTTTTAAATCTGTCATCATGTTTGTTTACAGTTATTTAAACAAAGTCCTCAACGAATACCCTTACTGAGTAAGGACTACCGCTTTGGCTAATGAGTCCTTAACTCGTTAGCCAAAGCGGAAGTGTGTCGCCATGATAAGTGCTGTCCGAATAGTGCAGTCAGTAAGGCTGTAGGCCTGGATTTGACTCGCCTCTTTCATGTGTGTTTCTGTCCATAATGACATCAGACGCTCCAACCGAATACCCTTAATAACAGCTTCTAGCTCCTGTTCATTGACCTTTCATGGGGTCAACAGCCTATCGTGGGGAGGAAAGGAGCTTCAAACTGCTGTGCCGATTTCGGACAGCCTTTAACTTTGACGTTAGAACGTGACGGAATCGCACATGATTGATGCGAGTCAAATCCAGGCCTACAGCCTTCCGAAAATGAACTACAAAGTGCGCGCTCTCTGTTCTCCAGACATTTTCTTTGATTTCTGTGAGGGGGCTGTGCTGATACGTCATGCCACGCAAAGGATTGTGGGATACCTCAAGGGTTCTTAGTGCCAGTAAGGGACGTCAAAACTAGCCGCGGCAGGCAGCAAACAGGCTATTTTTATATTCGGACAGCACTGATCATGCGACTGCTGATGTACTTCTGCTTTGGCTAAAGAGTCCTGGCTCTATAACTGTATTCGGATTAAGCTAAAGGCTGTCCGAATTCGACACAGTAGTCCGAAGCTCCTTTCTTACCCACGATAGAGTTCTTACTATTGAGCCCATGAAAGGTGAAGGAACAGGAGGAGTAGCTAGGAGCTATAATTAGAGGTATTCGGATGGAGCCTTAGATTTGTCAGGTGGAGTGAATACAGTGTTTATACTTAATGTTTTCTTACTTTTTGTGCTACAAAAAAGTCTAAATGATTTCACAGTTTTGTAAGCTTAACATGTGAGTTGTGTGGAATCCCACCTTTGGATGTATTTTAAAGCACACCTTCAATGATGTCATCACTGGAAGATGAAAACAAATCATACCACCCACTTAGTTACAGGGTAGCTTAAGAACAACAAAGTAAATGTTTCGCTGTGGCAATCACAAACCTCAGAATTCTTCTTTTAAAGGTACATAGCCACGTTATTTGAATTCTTTTTTTATTTATTCGTCAGTAGCTCACTCTGGTTGCGTACAAAGTTTTTATGAAATATTATTGCGTCCTGCTGGCATATTAGTTGTTATTTTAGGGGTTTACGCTTTGTTTTTCAATTTCTTAGTAAATAAAGCCCTCTGTGTATATTTATAATGACAACGGAAGTACAACACTGCGCATGTACAGCAGTGGATAAACATGCAAGCAGCTAACGGCTATTAGCAACTCCCAGCGAAGTGTGGAAACAATAAAGAAAGGTTCAAGATAAAATGTAAAAATAAATAAATATATATATAAATATATATATATATATATATATATATATATATATATATATATATATATATATAACTATGATTCCAAGAAGGAATAGACTGGAAAAGCACTGGGAATACAGTTTGAACGTTGATGTTCACTGAAGCGGAAGCTAAAGCTGCCGACCGCTCAGATGAGAACCACAGAGTTGACTGACGTGAGTAAACGTCCTTATTAATACTGTGATGATAGTAATAGCAATGCTCTTCTTAGCCTCTACAGCCTTAAGTACAAACATCAGAAATAGAGCGATTGATTGACTGGTTCTTGTCTTGAAGCTGTGTCCCTGTTCCCGTTTGTGAATAAGAATTTTCTTTCTCCGTGATGTTCTGATATGAGGCTCTTAGAGTTGCTGTAGATCGGTTTATTTAATTAATAACGGTCGGTCTTCGATCACGCCGAGCTGCTGCTTTACCACAAGACATTACAGAGGGGTAAAGCTCGGTCCGCCATTATTTAATAGTGATTTATTAGACGCCATCTGGCTTTCTGATAGTTCTGCTGTACTGCCTGTAAATGGTGCCACGTCTGTTTATATCTGCTCATTGCGCCCGTTGCTGGGTTCTAGTTAGGCTCAAAAAGGACTGAGGATGGACGCTTGGTGAATATAACCTTATTATATCATGATCAAATGGTTTTTGGTCTTTTTTTATAAGCATATAACGTGGCTATATACCTTTAATTTAAACTCAGAGCAGTAAACTGACTGCTCAGATAGAAAAAAATACCATTGTTACAGAACACAGGTGCCTTAAGAATGCAACACATGGTTACTTTGAATAGCAAATTCATTCTGATAATCTTAAATTAATATGCATACATAACACAAGGTTGCATGTGCAACTGCTGTGTTTTTTCCTTTCACTCAACTTTCCTGAAATAGTCTGTAATTCACTAGCTCAATAGAGTTACTCAGATGAACTTTTTGATGTTATTCCTATTTACTGACGCCCACCTGAACACCTGGGCTGGGTTAAGGGTCTCCGAATCATAGCCACGCCCATATTTGGGCCAGGAGCGGCAGCCGCTTTTATTTTGTGTCCCGGCGGAAGTGGCTCTCCGCTGGATCGGCGGAACGTGTTCACCTCCGCAGTCCCGTCGCTGCTGCTGCTCGCAGAGAGGAACACACAGCGACTCGTTTAGGCCGACACGGTCACCTCGGACGCCTCTCGCCGGTGTCAGGAGACGCTCCGTCGCCCTCTCCTCCTCTCCTCCTCTCCCTCCTCTCCTCGCCGAGCGGACCCATCACCTCCGGACTCGCAGGGCTCTGATTTGCGGGCGATGCGGGAGCAGTTTCGGAAGTGAGTAGCTGCAGAGGGGCAGGGGAATGTTGGTGGTGCTGATGAATAATGGGGATGGCGGTAACGCGGTGCACTCACATCGGCTGGCCGCTTTCATCCCAGCAAATGTTCGCCTGGCTGCGCGATCCGAGCCAGTTCCCGGTGTCCGCAGCCAGGAGAGGGGCGAACGGCTCCCTTCCTGCGGCTGTTGCCGGGGAGCGAGGCGAGGTGTGCGGCCGCTCGGCGTCTCCTCCAGCCCCCGTTCCCCGCGTCTCCTCTGCTGCCATATTGGAACCAAATCAAGTCTGGATGCTCGGGCTCCACATTCTCCTCGTCCGGCCCAGATCTGCTCCTACATGTCGGCAGTACGCGGTTGGATCGCGCCCTCCGGGAAAATGCGCTGCTCATCTGACGCGTGGAGCGCACTGAACGCCGCCGTCAGAGCCGCAGGCTTTGAATTCCTTCACACTCCACACGGTCACCTTCCGTGCGCATCAGCCCCGAATCCAGCCATTTACTGCACAGCGGGGCTGGTTTTATCCCGCTCCACTGTGTACTGGTCGCTTTTCAGCATGGCAGCACAGGATGTGGTCTTTATGGGGACGGATGCCTCCCATTGTTGGCACCATCTGATTGCAGGTGTGTGTGTGTTGGGTCTAACTACAGGACCTGACCCTCCTTGTTGAGGTGTTGGCACTGTCTTGAAAATAGTTGTGTGAGAACTGATTGCGGGACCCCTATGAACGGTACCTTGCAGAGGTGTGAAAGAGAATGACCCGGGCCATTCTAGCATATGAATTTCTATTTAAACTGCCTAACACAAGAGGATTAAATGGCTGGATTGCACCACCGGGATGCAGTCAAAGTTCTGCTAATTGAGTAGCTATTTGTTTGGAACAAAAAACTCATATACAAAAATCTCCTAACTGGCCATATGGGGAAGAGGTACCTGCTTTAGTGATTGTTGTGGAGGAATTTTGACCCACTTCTTCTTGTTTTTTTTTTTTTGTTTTTTTTAAGACAGGTGGTCATGCCACTGGAGATGGGGTGTACTGAATCAGTAGAATCAGTATAATAAAAATATTTATTTCACCAAATCATTCAGTTCATGTACTTACATTTTCAGTTTCTAACAATTAAAACAGGTAATGAGCATGGCTTTAGTGATACTAGGAGTGCTGTTTATTGAACTTTAAAGGAGCAATAAGTATAATATTTACTGTAAAATCAACCTAAATCATTCTCATTTGTCACCCAGGATGGAAGTAACATTCCCTATAAACAATCGGTTCTCTCCATCAACAATGTTTTAGTCACGTTTTTCTCCTTTCAAATCTAGAGATATGGTCCGGAACTACTTTGGTGCAGCGTGTAGGCTGTGTTTACTTCCTGGTTCCTGAGCCAATCATATGAGAGTTCCCAGGGTTCTCAAAACAGAGCGCAGCATTTGGTATTTTGTCTTGGCAAAAAAGAAGCAGCCTGCAAACACCGAAGCCAGTAAGAGAAGCAGACCAGAAAAAAAATATGTCTCTAAATATGACCTTTGGATCAAAAATCTATCACTTCCAAAAAAAAATTAAATTGCGTATTATCGCTGTATTATCATTTCCAGACCACATCTGACTGTCCTGTCTCAGTCCGTGTAGTATGCGAGTGACACAGCGGTACGATTCATGTACTGCACGTTTATACACGCATCAACACAGGCTTCATAGGCTGTGTGAACGAACGAAGCCAGCCGTGATTCGTTCTCGCTGTGATCGAAGCAGCAGAGTACTGCGGTCATAGTGCGAGGGTGCTGCCGTATTTCAAATAATGCCAGAAGTCCACAGTTCTGGACCTTTCTTCTTCGTGTGATGATTGCTTCTTAGCCAACCGAGAGACAATTGTATTTTAATTGTCATCATTTGAGTGTGGAATAGTCTCTGATATGTATACTATTTTGTAACCATGTTGAATGAATACTGTCATGGAACGTAAACTCTGTTTTCTGCTTTCTGGTCAGCACAGTTGCCTTCATTAGGCTGCTTTGTCCTTTTGAAGGACTCATTCATGAACAACATTACTTGCCACAGGATTTTCAGTTTAAGTCTGGACTTTGACTAAACCACTTCAAAACCTTCTTTTTTAAATTCTGGAGTCATTTAAAGCTGGAATTGCTGATTTGCTTCTGATTATTATCTTGCTCCACAAGCCAAATGATGTGCTTAAACTTACGGTTTTCCTCTCTACATTCTTCGTCAAGGTTTTCTGGTAGATAACTTGAGTATCGTTAGCAGCTAACACTTAGCTTGTTGCGGTATCCCTGCAGTTCTTACAAATTAGTTATATATTATCTGTAATTCTGTCACAAGCTCCTGCTCATCAAATTGGGTTAGGGTAAGGGTTATTTAAACCTTTAAATTAATCCGTTGCACCATGCTAACTCGAGCTACTTCCTTTATTACTTCAAAATAAGAGTCTTAATCATAGATACAAGGTGTCAAGAGCATTCACTGCTACATCCAAGGTTCATAATAGCCTAGAATAGCCCTTAGACTCTAGTGTGAGAACTTTATTATCGTGAGACCTAATGGCATTGGTTCCACCTGTACCTGCCACCCGGACATTGGTTTTACTCATCTGCATCATCAGATGAGACATCAGACTACTGTCGTACGTCCATGACCCACATGCTGGGCACTTGTTTGTCTCTGTTTGTGTTAAAGCTGCTCCTTCAGTTCAGCATTTAGAAGACAAATGAAGGTTGCAGGTTGACGTGACTCATATCTCGACATGCTCAGTGGAAGCAGATTTAGGTTTATTAGCTCAGAAAATCCACCCAGAAGAGGAAGCCATAGAATATGTGTGTCCAATGGTTCTGGGACTTGTTGGCCTTGATGCAGGCATGTTATACTATGTCTATGTTTGAAAGGCATAACGTCACCCCTTACACCCTATGATGTTGCTTTATTTGCCCTAATAATAGTTGAAACTGCTGATCTACTGGTAGCTTCAGGCATAACTATTTCTCAGGTTTGCAGGGTGTATCATGATATCATGTCAACATGGACCTGTACCTCTGAGGAATGTTTAAGACTGGGTCTGAACCATGAAGAGTCCAAAAAGTAAAGGGGCCCAACCTGATGCAAGCAAGCCACCATTATAGTGGCTCTTTAATGTTTAAAGGGACAGTGTGTGATTAATTTAACTTTTAATCTTGCAGAAATCAAGTATTGCTTTTATAAATACATATTTTGGCAAAGTCTAATAACCTCAGATAAAAAATGGAAACGTTCTCATAGCTTAGAATTAGTTGTTTATAAATACATAGGTGCCGGTGCACCCACTGGGAGCCGCCATGTTGTGCCGCTATTTCTGATTTAAGAAGCCGAAGGGGGACAAACTGTCAGCCATACATGTTTTCCCTGTCTGTCTTCTATATGAGGACATTCTGTTGGTGGAGGAGGAGCATAAACAAGCAAAGACAACCATAGATCATTCTATTTTCCATTTCCTGTTGAAATGGAGGAGCATCCATACTCTTTGCCCAGCGAGAGAAAAGAGAAAGTCACCAAGAAAAAGAAGTGATAACCAGGAGAAAATGAGAGTCTATATCAGCGCAGCTATTATTACCATGTGGAGTGGAGACAATTCATGAGGGAGAGGTATTCAAAACGGATGTGGAGGTTGTGGGCTTTCTGCTGGACAGGTAAGTTAATTCAATATAAGGTGGGAGTTTATTTTTGACGTTATGTTGGAAACAGGGCAGTGTAGGCCAGCAACTTCTCTGTCCTCCCGGCAGAGATGGCTAGTTTGTTCGTCTTCTCTCCCTCTCCTGCTCAGGCAGTATGCAGGAGGGAGGTGGAGGGATATCAGCCGTAGTCTGTAGTGTGCAGCGAGACCGGGTCTCTTTACTCATGTGTGTGTATAGTCGTTTATTTAAGACCCCACATAAGCAACTGCACATTAAGAAACCAGCCCAAAAAAACGCGACTCACGGAATGTACCGGCGACTTTAGAAATAAAACAAGCGGTCTTGGCAACAGTGCCGAAAACCATTTGATACGATGGCCGTAGCTATTAGCAGAAGCTGATACATGGTGGACATGTTGACACTGTCACATTTATGATACTCCACAGGCTGCGTAGTAGTTATTACGCGCTTAGCGCCGAGGTAGTTTGTAATTCATTTAGCGCACCACTAGATGGTGTGCCAGTGTGAAAACCTTACCCACAAGTAGAAATGTTACAATTAGAGCAGCACAATGAGTGTACGTAACTGCCTTACAGATTTCCTCTGCGTTTTGTATTTAGGTTTAACACAGCAAGAACAGTTTCCTAATGAGGACTTCATTTATTGTGAGCAAAGATGACCAAACTAACCTGGTTGTCTAAGGCATTGCTTTTCATAAACCGCTAATTAACCGTGATTGACCAGGAGAATCTGAGTTTAATTTCCCTACTGCCAAAACTACATAGTTATTACATCATATAAATAGAACCTTTCTGACATGAAGTTGGGTAAAAAAAGCAGCAGCTCATGCTCTGATCTGAGGAAACTGAAGAACAGATGAAAACACACTAAGTCAGAATTAGTTTGGAAAGGGTTACAAAACCACGTGTATGGCTTCTAGACTCGGATTAAACAAAAACAGGAGCCATTTGTCACAAATGGAGAAAACATGGGCCGGTGGAGTGGAAGGTGTACAGAAATTACTCCAGAAGCACATTGGCGACTCATCCAGGAGGTGACAAAACAACCCAGAACTACTTCTAAATGACAGCAGGCATCTTCTTTAGCTCATCTAAAGTCAGAGTTCACTATTTAA
The DNA here is from genome assembly GCA_037039145.1 of Fundulus diaphanus. Classification (NCBI taxonomy): domain Eukaryota; kingdom Metazoa; phylum Chordata; class Actinopteri; order Cyprinodontiformes; family Fundulidae; genus Fundulus; species Fundulus diaphanus. The sequence continues at coordinate 3,371,497 of CM073139.1, forward strand.
CAATAACGAAGAAATGGAGCAAACATGGTATCCTTGACGTCAGAGGCAAAAACCACTGCTGAGTGAAAAGGCCTCTCTGAAATTAGCCCAAAAGTATTTCAATGATGCCGAAAACCTTTGAGAAAATACTATGTGGAGCGATAAGACAGAGGGAGGAGTGTGTCCCGTTGAATCTGGTGTAAAATGTAAAAGCATTTCAGTATAAGAACCGACAGTGAAACGTGGTGGTGGTGGTATGATGGTCTGGAGGTGTTCAGCTGCCTCAGCCTTTGCTACATGCTGTGATTGATGAAGCCACTGGTGATATCTGCTGCATATACACATGTTCTCACTCGACTGAATGCCACATTTCAAGTACCTCCTCCCTGCAGGATCAGTGTGTGCAAAATAAATACTCTAAATGACTGTTTGGAGTGTGGTATTTGTTGCCTGTTAGTGTAAGGAGGTCATGCCTAAAATGCCATGAAGCGGTACCAGGCGGACGGAGAGAGGCAAGGATTGTGCATGGATTACAATATTTAACATTTGTGTAATATTTAGATATAAGATAAAGTTGTTACATAATTTTATCTAGTAGTCGCATCTAGTTCTGATCCAGTCTCATACCTTGAGTTGTGGTGCCTGGCTTCACAACCTTGTTATTAAAATGAATGTTTTTTGTTTTTTATCTATGTGCTGTGAGGAAAAACATGCGGATAATCTCTTATCAGAGTGTTTTACACGAGTTTTACATGAGTCAGCGCTCCGCGGGGGGACAAACACCTTGCTCGTGTGCAGGACAGAACCTGCAGCGGGACTGGGGCCCCCGTGTGCTGCCGTGCTGCCCATGAAAGCAGCTGCTGCCCGTTTATCGGGGGCCGTTTGCGGCGCGCGGCACACTCACAATGAGCGGCTGTTTATCCACACTCTGAGGCTGAGGATTTTAGAGTAGCTCTTCACCAGGGGACCCCTCTCCTCATTACCGGGAGTGTGAGTGTGGGAGAGAGGTAAAACAAGCCCGCGGGCCGATTATTGTTGGTGCATGCTTCAGAGATGGAGGTTAAGTGCAGGTGTGCTCTAGCACAACCAGCTGGACCATGTGTGCTGCTTCCAAGCTGGGGAGGATTGTGTTTGCGCACCGACAGGCTTCTGGTTGAAACTGGACAGCAGAACAGGGCCCGTGGATAAACCCTCGGCTGCACTGCATTCTTCGCCTCTCCTTTGTTTGGCTCGATGCAGTAGTTGAGCTGCACCACCCACTGTGTTCAGCCGTCACCCACTTTGCACACCTACTATTAGAGCCTGACCTGAAACACACACCTGCCCAGAGGAGAACACCAACATATAATTCCACTCTTATCCTTGGATTTAGTTACGTCAAATGCACGACCGTCGTTGGCTGGGAAGAGCTCTGTGGATCACTCTGTGGGTGATGTGTTGTCGTTTCATACGTAGTCGTCTGAAAATGTAGGACGCTTTACAACAGTCTGCTTTTCACATTTGGACATTTTAACAATACTGAGAAATTCAAGTCATGTATGTAAACAATCATATCTGGAATAAATATACCTTTTGCTATTCTCTGTAAGATTTAATTATAATTACGCAATTTCTGTAGAGGAATTATAGTTATTTCCACTTAAAATGACTAAAATCACAAAGCGGCGTGTCTTATCAGATGCACGTGTTTATAACGTTGCGGCTCAACAGTTTGAACGCGGTTTGCCCGGTTTAACATCAAACATTTAGTTTGGTGCTGCTGACTGTTGAAGTGGGACTCAACACCACAGTGAGATCCAGGGGGTTGTGTCTCAATAATCCTAAAATATCATCAAGCTGTGGTTACTGGTGATTGCAAAGATCGTGTCGGTACAATCAGTAAGAGACACGTTTCACTTTCACTGGAGGTGTGCAGGAAGGAAACCTTTGATCTCTAAAAAAAAAAAAAAAAAACATGAAGACCAGATGGAAGTTTGTCAACAAGAAAAGAAAGACCTGGAATAACTTTCTTGGGACAGATCGGTCTAACACTCTATAATGTGGACACCAGAGAAGAGGACGTGTGGCATACCTCATTCCAGAGAAAGGACCTCATACCAGCTGTGAAGCACGGAGGCGGAAATGTCATGGTTTAGGGATGCTTTGTTGCAGAAAGAAAGAATTAGTGCTGAAGCAGAACTGGACCCTGCAACAAGACAAAGGTACAAACACACTAGTAAATCCACCGAGGACTCCCGGAGGCCGATGAAATGGAAACTCTTGGGCCTAATCAAAGCCCGGATCCTGGTCTCTTTCAATGCTATGTGGTGGCTGATGTCAGGAATGACGCTGGAACATCATCCTATCTGACAGCAGTTGCTGTAAATCAGGGTTTTCTTAACACTCTAGTTTATTCTTAATTTTATGGAGTTGACCTTCACTGTTAGGATCCCGTCTTAGCAGTTGGCCCAGTTAGCATTGGATTGGTAACTGTTTAGGTTAGACTCTAGAGCCCCATTTCTACCAACCCTACTCGATTTGGCCCACCACGCTTGCGCGTGTGTGTGTGTGTGTGTGTGTGTGTGTGTGTGTGTGTGTGTGTGTGTGTGTGTGCCTCACAGTGTTAAAATTTAGAGCTTTGCTACAATGTTCTTGCCTCAGCCATGGCGGGAGCAACGAGAAGATTTCGATAGCGCTAAGCTGCAGATTTCTGACCGTAGTGAAATAGTTTTTATAGGATGGATATTGCGTTCTCACTTTCACCTGCTTCTCTTCCCTGGGAAGGCACACAGCAGCTCTGCCGTCTACCGCACACGGTGGCTGGATCAGGGGCCGTGAAGAAATCTTTGAACCAAACACTCCCCAGAGACAAAACTTCACAGCTTTCAGTGTGTGTGAAATGAGATAAAGCCTCGGTGTTTCCGTGGATCTGATACACACGTCTGCGTATAGGAAGCTCAAGTGTCCTATTTGTTTCTTCTTTTAGAAATAGAACTTTTGTATTACTTAGAGAATGTAGACTCTGAGATTTTCAAAAAGCCAAACATTTCCATATCCAGCTGCATTTCTAACAGACAGAAAATATCGATCAGGGCATCCTTACTGTGATACATTCAGTCCTCCTGCTGTCTGCTGAAGTTGGCCTTGGAACAGTTTGCCACTTAAATCTAGATGGTCTCCTGGTTGGTTCTGAATTGATGCCCTGTGTCGCCCGCTTCATTTCACACCTCAAAAGGTTTAGTTTGAGACAAACAGAACTCCAAAAGTATAAAATGATGAACAATTTCCACACTGACGAGGGCCGTTGTTGTGCTGTGGTGGGACTTTGTCTGGTGGCTTCACTGATAAAGAAGGTTTTCTTTATTTGTTTGTTTCCGATTGGCAGGCATTAACTGATTGAAGAAATCTTGTTCAGTTTATGGCAGGCCGATCAAAGCCAGACTAGAACATGGCAGATGGCTCTTTTTTGTTTTTCTAAAAATACCTAACTTTGATTCTTCTTCCATCCATAAGACCTCAGTGAGAGCGTGTTTCTGTTGTTGGAACTTGGCAGCGTTAGGAATGGTGCGTTCAATGATCCAATATCTCAGTTTCTAACCAGCAGGTCAAGCATAAATCCTCTGATAGCAGTCACCAGAAACCTTAGCTTGGCTCCACATAGCGGCCCAAATACTTTATGGATCGTTTAACTTACCCAATGTTTGTTCTTTCCAGCCACCAGACCCAGACAACATGCTGGGACCATCCCAAGATGACCGAGCTCTACCAGTCGCTGGGTAAGCTCTTTGAACGTGTCTTTAATGGATTCACTTGGTGTGTTGGGAGGAAACGGCGTTTTGGTGGAGGCCAAAGGAGGATTTAAACATAGAATGTATTGTTGTGTTCCTCAGCCGACCTGAACAACGTTCGGTTCTCAGCCTATCGCACAGCCATGAAGCTCAGACGCCTGCAGAAAGCTCTCTGCTGTGAGTACTTCACGTAAATAGCTCCTTGTCCATCTTTCTCCAGAGCTCTTTTCTCCTTTTCATCATCCACCCCATTCGCTCGTTTTCCTTTCCTTCATCTTTGTCCCGCCCGTTCTGCCTTTTCTGTACTATTAACCATCTGTCTCTTTCTGTTTCTGTTCTGACGCACCATGACTACCATATGTGTGTTTACTCATCCCTCTCATCTTGTGCCTGTGGATCTGCGCAGTGGGAGCTGCCTACGTCTTGTGTGTTAGTGTAGAGCTGGCTGCAGCAGTACAGCACAGAGGAATTATCTGTGACGCCAACGTTTTATTTATATATATATATATATATATATATATATATATATATTCTGGAAAGGAGGGTCCGTTGGATAGTCGAATCTCGATTTCAGGAAGAGCAGTGTGGTTTTCGTCCTGGCCGTGGAACACTGGACCAGCTCTACACCCTCAGCAGGATCCTGGAGGGTGCATGGGAGTTTGCCCAACCAGTCTACATGTGCTTTGTGGATCTGGAGAAGGCATTCGACCGTGTCCCCCGAGGGATCCTGTGGGGGGTACTCCGGGAGTATGGAGTACCGGACCCTTTAATAAGGGCTGTCAGGTCTCTGTACGACCGGTGTCAGAGTCTGGTCCGCATTGCCGGCAGTAAGGCGGACTCGTTTCCGGTGAGAGTTGGACTCTCAGGCCAAGGTTGCCCTTTGTCACCGATTCTGTTCATAACTTTTATGGACAGAATTTCTAGGCGCAGCCAAGGTGTTGAGGGGATCCGTTTTGGTGGCCTTAGGATTGCGTCTCTGCTATTCACGGATGACGTGGTCCTATTGGCTTCATCAGGGCGTGATCTACAACTCTCAAGTATCTCGGGGTCTTGTTCACGAATGAGGGGAAGATGGAGCGGGAGATCGACAGGCGGATTGGTGCGGCGTCTGCTGTGAAGCGGGCGCTGTACCGATCCGTTGTGGTGAAGAGAGAGCTGAGCCAAAAGGCGAAGCTCTCGATTTACCGGTCGATCTATGTTCCTACCCTCATCTATGGTCACGAGCTTTGGGTCGTGACCGAAAGAACGAGATCCTGGATACAAGCGGCCGAAATGAGTTTTCTCCGTAGTGTGTCTGGGCTCTCCCTTAGAGATAGGGTGAGGAGCTCAGTCATCCGGGGAGGACTCAGAGTAGAGCCGCTGCTCCTCCACGTCGAGAGGAGCCAGTTGAGGTGGCTCGGGCATCTGGTCAGGATGCCTCCTGGACGCCTCCCTAGTGAGGTGTTCTGGGCACTTCCCACCGGGAGGAGGCCCAGGGGAAGACCCAGGAAACGCTGGAGGGACTATGTCTCTCTGCTGGGAACGCCTTGGGATTCCCCCGGAGGAGCTGGCCCAGGTGGCTGGGGAGAGGGACGTCTGAGCCTCCCTACTGAAGCTGCTACCCCCGCGACCCGACCCCGGATAAGAGGAAGACGGACGGACGTATATATATATATATATATATATATATATATATATATATATATATATATATATATATATATATATATATATATATATATATCTTAGGGAATGTAATTATGGAGATGAATATTTGCTTTGTGCCACAAAATCTCCAGCTTGGCGTCTGGACTTTAACTGGACCATTCTTACACATACATTTGCTTTGAACTGAACCATTCAGTGGTAGCTCTGGTTGTTTGTTTTACGTGGGTTTTTTTGCTGAAAGGAGAACCTCTGCTCCAGTCTCAAGTATATTGAAGTACCTAACAGGTTTCCTACAAAGATTCTCCTGTGGTTGGCTCCATCTTTCTTCCTGTCTCTGATCAGTATGTCTCTGCTAAAGAAAAGCATCCCTAGGAGGTGGTGCTTGCAGTAATATGCTGTGGGAATGTTTTTCCTCAGGTATATATTCCTCCACTCTAGCTTTCTTCCCCATGCTGTTTGTGTCTTCTACAAGGCCTTTGGAAAACTTTAAGTAGGATTTCCTACTGTTTTCTTTCAACAATGAATCTTTGCCGCTCCTCTAGAGTTACCATGGGACTGGATTCGCTGATTCGCTGATTAATGTTTAGCTGACTGGACCAGTCTTAGTAGAATTTTAGCTGTGCCATTTTCAGACAGTGGGTTGAACAGAGTTTTTGACATCCTCAAAACATGTGATACATTTGTGTATCCCAACTGCCTCAGTCTTCGCCTCAACTTTCTCCCTGACCTGTCTGCTGTGTTCCTTGGTCTTCATAATGCTGTTTTAACAAAAAAGGTTGTCACAGAACAGCTGCATTTAAAATAAGACTCTATATACAGGTGGACTCTATGTACTAGATAGGTGACCTCTGAAGGCACCACTTTCAGGTGGCTGTTGTACTTTGAATGTCAGAATATAAAATGTCCAAGCAGTTTATACACGTGTGCCGTGCTGAGGCTCTGAACCATTTGAACTGGCAAAACGTCCCGTTTAAATTTCAGAAGTTGGCTGACTTTTTGCAAATGACTGACATCCTGTAGGTGATTATTCACCACTGCCACGTCCTTTGTCCTTTAGTTGTTGAGTCAGATAAGGATCCTTGACCAACTCCACTCCAGTAGCAGCGGTCTCTGAGGATCAGTAGACTTACCAGACTTAATACCTTAATCTATTTATAAATGGGTGTTTTATGTAATTATCAAACAACATATGCCTCCTGGGGTTGTTTAAAAAGTTGTAGAAATGCAAATTGAGACTATCAACAAAAGATTTCTTTCATCCAAATTGTCATCTAAAGTAAATAAGTGAAACAATAAAATTGCTTACATCTTATATCAAGAATAGAGAATGTGGTAAAATGTTCTAGGACCAAACCATTTATCCCCCCATGGAAAAATGGTTTGGGAGTTCCACAAGGGTCTATTCTTGGTTCCTTGCTCTTCAGCTTTTTTATGAATGACCATTAAACTGCTCAGCTGTAACATGCCAGATGTATGTAGATGGTACAGTCATCTGCATCATCTGCATACATGTAGATGATGCAGTCACACCAGTCATCTGGTGTGCTAGCTGCTGCTAGCAGCACACCAGAGCAGTCTTCTCTGTATCTGTGGGTAGGATCCAAGGGTAGGTCATTCATGTCGTCTATTGCTTTAAAAGGACAATTTGTATTTCAATGAAGCGACTGAGCATAGAAAAGTTCAAAGGCACCGTGCCTAACTATGACATTTGTATTCAAACACTACACCAGTCACCAGATAGCTTTAATACCTTGTTCTTTTCTCATACTTCATACTGTCTGACAGTATGGACAGAAAAGCCAGTTCAACACTATGACACCAGTCATTTAAAAATCAAATTCTTAAAATTATTGATAAGACGGCAGTTAATTTGCATCGTTGTACTCTCACCCTAACCCTCTACCCCTATCACCTTACCCTACCCTAACCTCCCAGGGCAGGGTGAGGGTGCCTCTACTGGCCGCTCTCTCTCCACTACTTTGAACTGTATTGTCCTTCAGAATTAGGTATGAATAAACTCAAAGTCGTCATGTATTTTTTAATTGAATGGATAGGATGATAGAGGAAAAACGAGGCAATGTTTGATGAAAACCTCTGAAGGACCTTCAGGAAGCCTTGATCAAAAGGGATTTCATGACAGTCTGGTGGCTTGGAAGCCAAAAAACACTCAATCTAAGAGGACTTCTGCACAGAACTCCAAGTGTGCAGAGAACCTGCTAATCAACTATGGCGGTCTTTCTTTGTTTAGTGGACCTGCTGAGCATGCAGACGGCGTGCGAGGTGTTCGAACAGCACAACTTAAAGCAGAACGAGCAGCTGCTGGACATTTCCCAGCTGGTGGCCTGTCTGACCAGCCTGTACCAGCAGCTGGAGCAGAGCCACTCTCACCTGGTCAACGTCCAGCTGAGCGTCGACATGTGCCTCAACTGGCTGCTCAACGTCTACGACACGTATGTAAAGCACGCCCCCCCACACACCACGTGCTCGAGAGTTTCATGATCCCTGGGAGCTCAGCGCGACGCTAACGTCCCAGAGTGTTGTTTTGACAGCGGGCGCACTGGAAAGATCCGCACCCTGTCCTTCAAAACTGGCATCATCTCACTTTGCAAAGCCCACCTGGAGGATAAGTACAGATGTAAGTGTGTCTATTATAGACTCTTGGTTATATAACACTAAAAGTCAAGTTCTTTTCATTTTTTATTGACTTTATTATTCAAATACGGGTATATGAAAAATAAGAACAATTGAAAATGTTGGCATATATATCTTATAGTTTTACTTCATTTATATTTTATAAAACAGTTTTTAGGTTATATGATATAAAATGTATACATATATTTGTTTTATACATTTTTATAAAAGAAATTGAAATGATAGAAGAAATGATATTGAAGTTAGTAAAAATCTCTTATCTATCATCAGAATTTATACCGTGCAAACTTTAATTTTATAAATGACTGTTTTATAAATCTTTACGTTATTTTTCGTTCCTCCTCTTCCTCCAGTCTTGTTCCGACAGGTCGCCAGCGCCACGGGCTTTTGTGACCAGCGCCGTTTGGGCCTTCTCCTCCACGACTCCATCCAGATCCCTCGGCAGCTGGGCGAGGTGGCGTCCTTCGGCGGCTCCAACATCGAGCCCTCCGTCCGCAGCTGCTTCCAGTTTGTACGTGCCGCGCTCCACGGCTTCCATCGTCAGAACAGCACACGTGTGGTCACTTGCCGTCTGATTTGGTGTTGCTGTGATGACTGTTTATCATCTTTTTTTGTTTTTTCTTCGTAGGCCAACAACAAACCTGAGCTGGAGGCCTCAGTGTTCCTGGACTGGATGCGTCTGGAGCCTCAGTCCATGGTCTGGCTCCCCGTCCTGCATCGGGTCGCAGCTGCCGAGACCGCCAAGCACCAAGCCAAGTGCAACATCTGCAAGGAGTGTCCCATCATTGGCTTCAGGTGAGGAAAGCCAATCATTTACCTGAAACATACAATCTGATCCTCCTTGAGATGCTTCACCAACTCGAATGGGCTCCACCTGAGGTAAACCGAGTTACCTGAACAGGATTTGGATCAGAACACTTCATAGTGGAGTGGACAAACGGGAGCTGCTCATGACTAGAGGCCTCATAGCAGCCAGGTTTTTAAGGGATCCTTCAGGAAAGCGTGCTTCAGTGTCCTCTGGACCTTGAGCTCAGGCGATGGTTCATGTTCAACCCGAGAGTGACCCAAAGTACCAGGATGTCACAGGTGTGACTTCACGAGCAACCTTGGTTGGTCCACCTTTAACCCTGATTTAAATCCAACTAAACATGTATGGAGAGGCCTAAACACTGCCTCCCAGATCCAGCCTGGCTGAGCTGGAGAAGATCAGCAACGAGGAATAAACGTAAGTACAGAAGAACTGTTGGGCCAAGCTTAGAGGAGGGATGTCCAAGAAGACGTGGATGAGGCTCCGCTCTTTAGTAGGAAGTTTCTTTAGATATTGGGAAACTGTTGAGCTAAAACCTAAAATGCAATAATTGCTTTAAAGCTTTCTTTTGCGTCCAGATCTTTCTTTCTTGATTTCTCTGTGACCAAAAAGCTTTTCTCATTTTATTTCGCTTACCACCAGCTGACTGCAGCGGCTTTGTGTGTTGCCGGATGCCATGGTAACCTTAACATGATGTAAAAGCCTCACCGAGATGTAAACATGTCTCCATAATAGGACTGAGATCATAATGCTTCTATTAACTGAGCCTGAATATGACTCAGGTTATTTCTAAGAACGGTTAAGAGCCTTTTTCAGAGCAAAGCCTCAGTCAGCTTTATGCCAGAGCGTTGCGCCGCGTTGAAAGCAAATGTACCCTGATGCAGAGAGACAGCCCAGCCCCATGCATCATTAACAAAAAAACTCTCTATCTTAGTGGGCTGTGGGAAAAACCAGAGCTATGTACACATTTATTCATCCATGTCTTTTTTCCTAGTTCTTACACGTTTAATGCAAATTTTCTGTATTTTATTTAGAGGCAAATTTCTTGAGGTTTTTTATCCTTTGCATACAATTTTAAATGTGGGAAAAAAAATGAAAGTTCACAATAAATTACAAACATGAAGCCAGAGAGGACACAAGGAAGGGAAGGAGGGACACTAGGAAGATGAGAAAGGAACTAAAGAAGGGAAGAAAAATTACAGGAGAAGGAAGGAGGGACGCAATGAAGGACTGAAGAACACTAGGATAGAAGCTAGGTAGGACATGAGGAATGAAGGAAGAGGACACAATCAAGGAAGGACACTGCGAAGCAAAGAACGGCAGAAAGGGCAATGAAGGAAGGAAACAATATATAGACAATAGAAAAGAGATTTAAGGCTGGAAAAACTAACTAGACTCCTTTCTTCTCAGATCTATCCAGAGCTGGATTATAGTGAAAGTCTGCCCAGGAACCCTGTTTTACCTTCATTATATCTACATCGTGTTAGAAACAATTCACTCTCCTCGTATTGTCATAATTCCTTCATGTTTTCTCCCCCCCCCCTCCCTCCCCACAGATATCGGAGCCTGAAACATTTCAACTATGACATTTGCCAAAGCTGCTTCTTCTCTGGCCGCGTCGCCAAGGGACACAAGATGCAGTACCCCATGGTTGAATACTGCACTCCGGTACGACCTCGTCTGCATCGCTGCTCTGTTTGGGCTTTTATTTGAAGGGGGGAAAGCAGATGTGATTTTTATTTTTTATTTTGAAGTTGCCAGATTTGCATTAAGCATCCTGTAGCTTTTGCTACTTTAAGAGTCCAGCTGGAATCGCAGCTAATAAAATGAATTGAAGTCTACTTATTTTTCTACTTGGCACGACGCGCTACTCCATCTTTTTCCTGTCGTCTCCTCCTTTACTGGCATTGGCCCGGGGGGGGGGGGTCTCAAACACACTTACATGTAGTATTTGTCTTGGTTGCCAACAATCAACACAACAAATGTCTTGACTGGGTTCGGTGCAGTCCTGAAAGGCTGGGAAGCATGTGGACTTTAATTTGATCATTTCTCAAGGCTGGACAAGTTGGGAAAAATGTGTCAGTTTCAGGACTTAATATCTTGTAATATTATATGAAAATGTAACAAATCTGAATTGGTGGAGAACGACATAGTTTTCTCCTACCGTCATCCACACACTCAAGAACAAAAGGTTTAGTTTCTTTATCGCTTTAATTCTGGGTTTTAAATTGAACCAGGAGTTCTTGATCTGCGTTCAGATTATAAAACGTGAAAGTACAATAATCAGAAACTCGTTTCAACAATCTGTATTTAATCTAAAATATTCCAGACCAGATTTCAAGTATTCCAGATTTTTCACAGCAATAAAAAGGTATTTGCCTCAGATTTCTTTATTTGATCACTGTTTTTTGTCACACTTAAATGTTTCAGGTCTTATCAAATGGATTAAAGGAAAATCCGTTATCCAACCTAGCCTAGCCCTATGTAAATATGTCATTACCCTGCTTGTAAAATGATGACTTAGTTGTAAGTAAACTACATTTTTTGATTGTTTTACCATCAAACATCTGAGTTATTATTGGCAGATTTGTAGAATGAAGAAATCTATTGAATAGAACCCATCTGACAACATGAAGTAGGCTAAAGGATCTCAAAAGCAGCACAGCATGCCCCGATCTGAGAAAGGTTTCTTTGCAAAGTGACATGTTTCCTAGGAGTCCTCTTTTTTTAGGCTGGCTGAAGGAAACATGTGATGTATGACTTCTTACTTTGTCAAAGGTGTATGGAAAATGTCTTGCAAAGATGTACATATCACTAACTGAATGTTTGAATATGATTAGTTGAATTTCAACAATGCTTTTTTTTTCTTAGCTAGTCAGTGTCTTATGCTGTTGTGTTCCACGTCTCTGCCCTGTCTCTGCAGACCACATCAGGGGAGGACGTGCGGGATTTTGCCAAAGTACTGAAGAACAAATTTAGGACCAAGCGCTACTTTGCTAAACACCCACGCATGGGCTACCTGCCCGTCCAGACCATCCTCGAGGGGGACAACATGGAAACGTACGAGACACACGCGCACACACACGCACACGCACACACAGATAAGAGAGATAAAATACAGAACAGAGACACCCCCCCCCCCTCTCCCCGTCTTTCAGGTTAAGCGCAGCTTGACTTAGCAACATTTGCTCCTTACCTCTGCTCTCTAATAGAAGGCTGATAATTTTGTGCCAAATTGACAGAGATTTGGAGCCATTCTTCATTGTGGTATGTTGTTCTTTTACCATGTTTTGTGCACTATGTGAAAAAGAAAAAGTAATTGCCCCCTTTGTTAAATCATCACATTACTATGATATCACATTGAGGAATTGACTTCTAAAGAACGACACTAATGACGACTCTATAAGTAATCTGCATAGACTCCATATCTGCTTGCAAAAATATACCAATTTATAAGCAAACAACAATGAAGTCTAAATATTTTACTATTAGATTGTATAGGTGTAAAGGGTAGGATCATCAGCATAAGGAAGTACAAACCATTTCAAGCATATGTATGGAAGGCTAAGTGATCTGAAAGGGAAGCCCTGTGGAACTCCCTATGGGTGCCCTGAGGAAAAAGACTAGCCTCTGAAACTTAAAATGACCAAATAGGGTTTTCAGTGTACTTCAATAAAAACAAAAGTAACCTGGGAGAAATTTCTGAAAACTTTTTTTTTTTTTATTTGCTGACTGTCTTGGCAAAACCAAGCAGAGGTTTACCAAATTTACTGCATGTTTCCTTGTTTAACCATGATTTGGCAATTAAATATTGTATTTGACACATGTGAAAGATATGATGGATAAACAACATTGAAACTGAATTTTTGCACTGTCAGGACACACACAGTTGAATCTTGTGTTAGATTAATGTGTAACTGGACTCTTTCTTCTTCTACAGTGTAAAGCAAACATGCTATTGCACCTTCTTTATATGCACAACCAGGTGCATGCATGCGAACTTTGGAACTTGTAGAATATCAGTAGAAAGATCCAAATTTAATGGTATTTTATTTCTCCTGCAGTCCCGTCACTCTGATCAACTTCTGGCCTGTAGACCATGCGTGAGTATCTGGCTGACACAACACTCACACATGCTTATATGCAGATTCTCTTAAAAACAAGTAGAATCCTTGTAAATTAACAGTGTCTGCAGCTCGTTCGCTGTATTTTCATCCAGTTACTTTGTTCTGATGATGCTTTTTCTTCAGGCTTTAGATAATTCTCTCCTTTTTATGAAAAAAGCCTGACTGTAGAAGCAGCCTCAGTGAAATTGTTCCTTTACCACTGCCTTGTGGTTACAGCATTGTATTACAATAGGAAAAGTCATATGGACTACAAACTAGAATGAAAATAGCTTAACATCTCTACTTTAAACAGCACCTCAACAGAAGCCCCATTCGTTTTAAATATCAGAACAATTTCAGAAAGGTTGACAAAATTATAAGAAGGTTTAAAATGTGACAACAAAGACGTTTGAACACATCCACATTTAAGATCCTTCTCAATAAAAATTTAATCATTCAAAAGTTAATTTATTGCAGATTCATTAAAGAAAATTCAAAGTTTCATAAACGCGGCGACATGTTTTTTGAAATATTGAAAAATTTTAATATTCCATCAGAGCAGTAAAAATGGGACATTTAAATCAGAAATCATGAAGAGAGACACCAGACTAAACAAGCTGAAGGCTGGTATCAAATCAACCTCACCGGAACCACAGGCTGATCGCCTCCATGCCATACCGCATTGATGCAGTAATTCAAGCAAAAGGAGCCTCACCCATGTATTAAGTGCTTATCCTGTAGAGCACATGGAAATACTTTTCAGTAGGCCCACATTTCTGATGCAGTATTCATATTTTCTGTGAAACATAAGGCCCGTTTACACTACACTTTTTTAACCGAGCCGAGACCAGTCCGAGCTCGGTAACCGAGATAACTCTTGTGTGTAAACGGTCAGCAGACTGAACCAGACTGCGCTAAACATAACCGGACCGCGCTAACTGCAGACCAGCTCTTGGGTAGGTCTCGGCCTGGTTCTATTTTATCCCGGTTTCTGATAACGAAGAGCGCATGAGCAGACCGCGTCATCTCCTTACAGTCAGCTGACTGTCAGCGGGTTTTCCGGCGTGTCTGGCTGCACGTCCCGATTCACACTCCATTCAGACAAATTTCAGACATTCATAATAATACTAGCTTCCTTACCGTGCCACACGGTTTCCAGTGATGATTCTGCTTAGCAGCGCAATGAACCTCAGCGTCTGTCGTTGTTTCCTGCATCTGTAAATCCTTATTAGACGTTCGTTTGTCTCATCCACTTCCCAAAAAGCCAACTTTCTCAAGTAAATTCACCAATGGTTGCCTTCTTCCCCTGACTCTCTGCAAACACCGAAATATCACAATATCAAGCATAACTTCCTGAATGTTACGGGCGCAGCTGTGTGTGTTTCGGTGCTTCCGCCTTCAATCCCAGAGAGCGGTAGTACCGCAGATCGCCACTAGGGGGCGAGGAGCAACCAAGGAACCGAGATAGTGTTGTGTGTAAACGGTCGTCAGAAACGAGGCTCGGCCTGGTAACTGGACCAAGCTCGGACTGGTCTCGGCATGGCTCGGTTTTTTAGGTGTAGTGTAAACGGGCCTAAAGTATGTCCCTAATCATCAAAATAAAAAGTTGAACTGTGTAATGAATTACAAGGACTTTGACTTTTTTTTAATGACCCTTGAAGACTATTCTAACTTTAGTATAAATGATAGCATCATCGGCGTAAAGCATTATAAATCTTTCATCTTATGTTAATTCAGCTCATTCTTGTTTGTCTTTCGCTCTTAAAGGCCTGGATCGTCCCCTCAGCTCTCCCACGACGACACGCATTCTCGGATCGAGCACTATGCCAACCGGTAACATGTTCTCTGTATTCCTGCTTCCCTCCCATTAGGTGTTGCTAACATGATGTGGTGAAGCAGTGCGCCCATAATCCCTGCCGCTGTCCTCAGCCCTGAAAGTGTCCCCGCTGATGGCTGTTATAAAGAGCAGACAACAATTATGTAGACAATTATTAATCTATGTGCACGGGATTGATTATAACGTTGTCCTAGAGTCTTTCCTGCTGCTGCTTTTAAAGTGTTGCTGTGTTAAATGTGGCATCTGCCATATAGACACGAGGGGCTGAGAACATGCATTGAAGGGGGCAGGGAGTCGTGTTTCTGGCAGATGTCTCTGCTAAGTAACGCCACCAGCTTCTGAATGACTGACTGAATAACTGATTTTGTTTCGTGGCTCGCTGTTTTTATTGGCTGATTTAGCAGCGTCCTGTCCTTCAGCAACCGGTTTCTTGTTTGCTCAATTATAGGCACCAGAATTGACAAAGACTCTCTGGTAGGTGTTGAAACCTTTTCAGAAAAAACTGAGCAAAAGACTGATTGCCTCCAATTTAAGCCTGTTTGCTGTTATACTGACATAAATAAGCCCAACGTTGTTGCTGGTGATAGAGCACAACAAGGGGTAGCATTTAAAATACATTAGCCTAAAACATCAATTCCCATTCGCTAAGGGCCCTTCAAGAAGCCAATGTTCCCTCTGTCAGAACTCCAGTGTTGCTCTGTGGAGAGAGGAGAACCTTTCACACCATGGGGTGCAGAATTGAACATTGAAAGGAAAATCACAACATATTTTAAAAATGCCGCCATTTGTCTTGGACTCAGCAGATCCATCTTTTCTGGAGGAGTGAAGATGAAAAACATTAGAACGCCCATAGAGCGCGCTCTGCCACTAGCAATGTAGTGGACTCAGCAAACATGTAGAGGAAGTTGTTCTGGTCCGATGTGGAAAACCAACGCTGAACATGACCATAAGCCCACATGCTCTCCACGGTGAAACATGGTGGCAGCAGCATCATGCTGTGGGGACGCTTTTCTTCTGCAAGGTCAGAGAAGTTGCTCTGAGTTGAAGAGACAGGTTAATACATGGTAGTCCTGTAAGAAAAACATGTTAGAGGCTGCAAAGACTTTACCACCAGCGCTACAATGGAAGTGTTTCGGATCAATGCAAATTCTTGATTTAGGGTGGCCCAGTCAAAGTCCAGACCTAAGTCTAATTAATCTATGTTGGCATGACTTCACAATGGAAATTTAGAGATGCTCTCATCCAGTCTGGCTGAAATCTCCATCTCTAGATGTGCAAAGCTGATGGAGAAGCAGCTGTGAAAAAATACCTTCAGAACTTCTGATAAATACCACTGTCTGTCTTCACAAAACATGCTAGCAGCACGGGAGCCAACTTAAATGGTGGCTCAAGAGTTTTGCCTGGTTTACCTAGTATTGAATTGAATTGCTTTATCTGCAGTAGCATCGTACAATGTATGTAAAAGTTTTATTTAGAGAAAAAGAAGAATTGTTAGCTTTTGTTCTGTAAAGGTGCATCACATGTAAGCCTATAAAGATCAAAGCAGTAGTTGCACATTGTGTCTAAAATGTCCCTTTTCACACATACACTCCTCATCAAAATCTTAAGACTGGTTTTTGCATTACTGGATCTTCAGAAGGTTCTAGGTAGAGCTTCACTGAACCAGTCCTGGTCTAAAGATTTTGATCAGGAGTGTAAATAAGATGCTATAAGTGGTTGTGTCAACTCTCCACATAATCAAAGAAGGAAAAAAAAGTGATTTGATCACTCTAGATGAGGTGCTGTGACCAATCATCTGACTAGTACTGTAATAAATGTTATGGATCTGATATAAGCCCCTGGACCTGGCAGCCAGGTGTCAGCATCCGGGTTGGAGGTGGGGGTTGTCCCTCTTCGCTGCTCATGGCTCATCCCTTTGGTTCAAAGACTGACCGCTCTGTTTCTTCCCCCTCCGCAGGTTAGCTGAAATGGAGAACCGTAATGGCTCTTATCTGAATGACAGTATCTCACCCAATGAGAGCATGTGAGAACAGCTTTTTGTTTAGTTTTTTTTGTTCTGCCCTGTCCTCCTAACTCACTGACTGGCTGTCTGCGTGTCAGCTGCTTATGTCGTCCTTGTTTCCACTGGCTGCCTGTCTTATCTGTCTGTAAATGTGTATTCTGGATTTAAGGTGGAATCTTTGATTTTCCCTGATTATCTGTTCTTCCTCAATATTCTGTTGGATAAATAGAAAAAAGAGAAAATTCATGTAAGATTACATATTTAAACTCATCACAGAAACCATGTGTTACCTTTCTCTGACTTCCCTTCTATAAAAACTGTTTTTGGAGCTTTATCTACAGTCTTGAATTTGTTTTAGTCAACAATAATCTATTGTGAGGTTCAGAGAGAGGAGCTGAAGAAGTCAACAGTTTGGCCTCAAAGTTGGAAAAATAGTCACGAGTTTGTTTTGTAAAACCCAGAAATGTTAAAACCAACGTATTTATTATACACCTGACAAGCTTTATTACCATAGTTTTCTACTCATACATTTAATCTCTTAACACATGACAATTATAGTAAAAAAATTGGCTTTTTGATGCCTAAAAATGATCAGTTTCTTTTCAAACATATGTTTCATTCTCCTGACAGATCTGAGGTTTACAACTGGTCCAACATATGTTATCTGCCTTTTTTTTCAGTTGTCTATTTCATTTGGACCAAATTTCTTAAGAGGTTAAATGAAAACTCAAACCCCACAAAACAGGCCAAGCAGGGGTAGACTGACCCACAATCCGAGTACAAAAGCAAACTCTGAAGCAAATGATTTGAGCTGGATGTCACGCCAGGCTTTGGTGGTAGAAGTAAAGCAAACAATCTGGCAAGAATAAAGACCAACCCTACCAACTAACCAAAGGACCTCACTCTACGTTACCAAGGAGAGCAAGTGGAGGATGTCCAATCACTGGATTAACTGGATTTATCAATGGACAAAAGGAGCAACCTCAGTGCAGTTCACAGCATGGACATTTATTTTCTAGCTTGTCACCGGTAGTTTGCCAAGTTTGGGGGGGAGGGGGGTGTAAGTCCCCCATGCTTTTAAATTTTTTTTAGATGCTTTGAGGTGTTTAACTTTCTAGATTTAGTAACAGGTCATGTAATCAAGGTTCAAAATAAAGAGATTTGGGGATAGAAACGGGTCCTGACTAATATAAATACAGAATCCTGGGAAGAAAAACATCCTTAAAAAACACATTTTTGCTTCTTTAATGTATGAGAAAACAAAACTAAACTTAAACACAGTTGCATGTCTCTTGATGTACCGAATGAGCGCAGAGCATCTGAGGAACAGTACTAGCAGATTTATAATTAAGATAAACCAAGGTTGAGTTTATTTTTTTTAATCACTATTCAGACACAAATTCAAACTCCTTCACTGGAAAGTAGTGGATCATATTCACCTTTAAATAAATTGACAGGCAATAAAATGAAATGTATTTCAAGAATAATAGCCAGAAAGATAAAGACATTAATAGAATAACCTAATCTACTAGAAATAAAGCTTGCATCAGATTGTTTCCTGTAGTGTTTTAACAAAAAAACGTATTCTAGCCCTATTTTAGCAACATTTCTAGCATATTGTTGGCCGATTTAATAACAGACTTTAACATAATGTCAAGCGTTTGGCCTGAGCCTACCTAAGTTACCTGCCAGCTTTTTAGCATCATTGAGTCAGAGTGCTGAACTCTAACCATATATTTTCAATTTCAGTCTTTTATGCATTAGGTTGGATGAAATTCTGGGCTATTCACTCATCGATATTATGCAAATACTGATTTAGTCACTCTAAAGGGCTGTGGTTATGATGACACAAAAATAAATTGTCATCAGCATAATTTTGATAAGAAGCGTTATAGTCCTAGAATAGCCCCTTGAGGAACCCCAAGTGCCGGTATATATGGTCAAATTACACAGATAGTCCTGGTATGCCAATTAAAATCAATCAGTAGAGCCAGTCTAACACAGTACCAGACACTTTCAAACTTCATATCAGTGTGTTCTGATCAACTGGGTCAAACGCATATAACCACAGACAACAGTGGCAACCCTATTGTCTGCCTCATTTAGGATGGAAAGTACAAACTGAAGTAACAGGTACTAAATATATGTATCTAAACTGTGGACCGTAATAAGGTTTTAACTCCAAACAAATGTTTCTTGTGCAGAAACTCAGAAAATTGTCAAAGCTTTTCTTAGTGTTGTGAAAAATGATGCGCTGTGGTTTATTTAGTTGTGTGTAGAGAACTTTCAAAAGAAAAGGAATGACAGCGTTTTACTAAGCTGGACAGATATTCAGATGTTGGCTAAAGCTTTTCAAACTTATAGAAAAGCATAATAGAATCAAACAAAAACCTAAATCTTTTTTATGTACAAAGATAAAATAGTAAAAATAGTGCAAACCGAAGGCAGAGCGACTCAGGCTGGCAAATTGATCTTTTGGTAAAGAAACAAGAATCTAAATACTGTTTTGAAGCCAAACTCTTCTTCACCCTAAGCCATTTAATACACAGAGCTCTGGACACAAGACCAGCTCTGTTCCTCTCTCTGTCCCCCATTGGGCTTTAGATTCTCCATCTGTGTTAGAGTCCAGTTCTGCTGCTCTTTCATTCACCTTCTGGTTTTCTTTTTCTCCATTTTTCCTGTCTGTCTATGTGTGTGTGTGTGTGTGTGTGTGTGTGTGTGTTTATACATGCATGTCCATACCCTGGTGTCTCTGTGACCTTATGAATGTGCGTGTCGATCATTGGTGGGTATGTTTGATGTGTGTGTGTGTGTATCTGCAGCGATGACGAGCACATGTTGATCCAGCACTACTGCCAGTCTCTGAACCAAGGCTCTCCTCTCAGTCAGCCCCGCAGCCCCGCCCAGATCCTCGTCTCCATGGAAACAGAGGAGAAGGGAGAGCTGGAGAGGGTCCTCGGTGACCTGGAGCAGGAGAACAGGTCAGTGACTGGACCCAGTGGTCCAAAGCGATCATTAATCAAGCTGTAGTACGTTCTGTGGAAAGAAAGATCCATGGAAATAATGTTCCACTGGTTCAGTTTTGGTCAAATCTAACATCTCAGTTATTGTAACCTTACACACTTACCTAACTTACTTAACCACTGAACCTTTTCACTTTTTGTCACCGGTACCGCAAGCTTCAATATATTTTCTCTTTTATAGGCCAACTCAAAATAGCACATAAATGTAAAGTGGAAGGTAAAGAAAGCACACATTTCCCAAAGCTTTATTTTGTTACTTATAGAAGTATAAAACTTTTAAATAAACGCAGAGCAATTGCTTCCAGAAAACAAACTTCACTGAAAAACATAAGTTAAAGGTATAGTGTATGGTCTTTTAGCTTCAAGTTCTGGGGGTATCACCTTATCTGTCGGTTGTCCCACATGTCAACCATTGGGGCGTGCTCACCTAACGTGCTCATTCATTGCTAGTGCAAAGGCTCCTGGATAGTTGTCGAAATGAAAGTCCGATTGCCTCCCATTTAAGCCTGTTTGCTGTTGCAATGACCCGGACCACTGAGAATCTGCACAGGCTTCTTAGGCCCTGTTTGCACGACGTTTTCTGGTAAAAAACGGAACAGTTTGGTCGTATTTTTGCTGTTCATTTACACGACAACGGCGAACGTTTTTTCTCACAACAGCACAACGGTTTGAAAACGTCCCGGTTTGTGTTGTCATGTAAACAGAAAAAGACTGAACGTTTCTTCCAGGAAAACTTTAGCTCATGTGCAGACTGACAGAGATCGGCAGAGATTAATACACAGGGTTATTACAGCTGCCTACGATTGCGCTGCTGAGGCTAGCAGCAGAGCAAAGCCGTTCTAGATATGTCCTGGGGTGTCCTTCCAGTGGGACGTGCCCAGAAAACCTCCAAAATATTACGCAGGAAGCTAATTATAGCCGCTAATATCTGCTTGCAGAATCTGAATTAGACAACTGACAGCTGATGAACAGAGTTATTGAGTTATTACTGCCAGTTCACTTTCTAAAGCTTAAAAACCCAAAACCACTTGTTGAAACATTGCTACACCCATTAGCCATTTAAGATTGTTGTTGTTTTTTTCCTATACAAAAGGTAATTTCTAGGACAAACTGTACTTGATCAGATTTAAAGTCAAGGTTTCCTCCCTGCAGGAAGCTACAAGCTGAGTATGACCGTTTGAAAAAGGCCCACGACAGGAAAGGTCTGTCCCCACTGCCTTCACCGCCCGAGATGCTGCCGGTGTCCCCGCAGAGCGCACGAGACGCTGAGCTCATCGCGGAGGCCAAGCTGCTGCGGCAGCATAAAGGCCGACTGGAGGCCCGCATGCAGATACTGGAGGACCACAACAAACAGCTGGAGTCCCAGCTGCACAGGCTGAGGCAGCTTCTGGAGCAGGTATCCACCAACAGCATGGTGCTCATCACCAGACAGCACTGGGTTTACTTTGTCCTCTTCAACTGGGACGTGTTTGCATTTCGTGTTGTATTTGACTCAGTTGAGCTGTGGCCAAGAAACCATGTCAAAGGTCCCAAATATTCTAACTTCCATCTCTCTAACTTGTTTAAGTTAGAACCTAAACGGGAAGCAAATGGGTGGGATAAGAAATACGGGAATTGAAACATAATGCAGGGAATCATCAGCATAAAGAAGGGCTTTATTTTCACTTATATCTCTTAAAAACCTTTATTTTGTTTTAAATACAGTTACTTAAGTCAGGAAATACAATTTAACCAAAAACAAAGATTTCCACTACAGCAAAACAGAGATAGTGAATTGCTTTGTCTGCATTAAAAGCAAGCGGTCCAGACCTAAATGGTTCCCTTTAATGGAAAGCTGGGCTTGTTTCCAGCAGGTGGAGAAAAAGTACTGATGGGTTTCCTCTTGAATTCTCTTAGGGGTTGTTTTCCCACCAGTGCTAAACTAGGGCTAGTGCTAGCATAGCGCTATCTTTGTATTTCCTCTACCACATGCTCTGGTTCCATAGGTTGGTGCCATCTCAGGACCAACTCTGGGCTGGGCCACGGAAAAGACCCACATTTATCATGAACTGGAGAACAGAAAGACTATTAATCTAATAAAATGTTAGAAGAATCTCCTGAGGCTTGCTTTTGATTTGCTCGATAACCACAATTTTCAAAATAGTTTTAAAAGCGGTATCAGTGTTTTATTACTGTCAGACAGTGTTAAAACCAGTACATCGAGATATGATTTTGGGTTTTCAAGACGTGTAAGCTGGTTGTTAAAGCTAAATAAATACTTGAAATTCAATTCAGTTTTATTTATATAGCGGCAATTCGCAACACATGTCATCTCAAGGCTCTTTCCAAAGTCAGACTCCATCAGATCCTCCAGGTTGGTCAGAAAGTTTCCTCTCTAAGGAAACCCAGCAGGTTGCATCAAGTCTCTCCAAGCAGCATTCACTCCTCCTGAAAGAGCGTAGAGCCACAGTGGACAGTCGTCTGCATTGTTGATGGCTTTGCAGCAATCCCTCATACTGAGCATGCATGAAGCGACAGTGGAGAGGAAAACTCCCCTTTAACAGGGAGGAGAACCTCCAGCAGAACCAGAACCAGGCTCAGTGTGAACGCTCATCTGCCTCGACTCACTGGGGCTTAGAGAAGACAGAGCAGAGACACAGAAAGCTCAGAAGCTCACATTGACCCAGGAGTACTTTCTATGTTAGATGGTAATAGCAGATGATCTGCCTCCCCTGATGATGTCACAGCTAACAGAACGCCAGACCAGGTGTACCTACTGTGAAGAGAAAAAACACAGAGAGAACAAAAAGTTAAAAGTTGAAATAGCAACTAACAATGCAGATTGAAGAACAGTAGAAATCAGTAGAGTGAGAGAAATAGACCCTGATGTCCTCCAGCAGCCTAAGCCTATAGCAGCATAACTATAGAGGTAGCTCAGGGTAACATGAGCCACTCTAACTATAAGCTTTGTCACAAAGGAAAGTTTTAAAATTAGTCTTAAAAGTAGACGGGGTGTCTGCCTCACGGACCAAAACTGGGAGTTGGTTCCACAGGAGAGGAGCCTGATAACTAATGTATTGTTCTGAATAATGTACGAATTTCACTTCTTGAACTCAATTACTGAAATAAATGAATTTTTTCACACTATTCTAATTCATCATACGCGCCTGTTTCGTGGTCCAAACGCTGGTTAGATTCTGCTCTCCTGTGCTGCTGGCGCTGATCACATCCTCAGGTCGGGCTTGTTGTTTAAAAACAGCATGTAGGATGTTAGCTTGCGATGTTACCCCTTATCTCCCCAGCCCAGGTCAGACGCTCCAGATGTGGAGCATCATGGCTGCTAAAATCAAGGAGTGGCTCCGCTGTAGCCCAGGTCCTGGATCCGTCTGTGCGTGGTGGCAGTTGGAGCTCTGACTCACTCCAAGTTGAACCTAGGTTTGTTTTTGTGTGTCAGACGGATTCCAAGGTGAACGGCACAGCTTTGTCCTCCCCCTCCACGTCCTCCCAGCGCTCCGACTCCTCCCTGCCGCTGCTCCGCGTGGCTGCCAGCCAGACTACTGACACAATGGGTGAGGGCACAAATCCTCCCTTTACGTCCTTTAGCATGCAGCCAAGGGAGCAGGAACCATACAGCAGGCTGCTTCAGTTGTCTGTGTTCTTGTTTATCCTGCCACATTCCTAAATCCCGAAACGATTTGTTGGTTTTCAGGTGATGATGAGTTTCCCAGCCCTTCCCAAAATGCATCTGGCCTGGAGGAAGTGATGGAGCAGCTCAACAACACATTTCCTCACAGCCAGGGTACAGAACTGACTTCTTTCCTTTCAGGAATGTGGTGTAAGGGGACAAGTGTTCCCGCTGGAATCATCCATGCCTTTGCTTCTAACTGCAAAGTCTAAAATGAGTTCAGTGAGGCATTCGGTCTGCAAAGGTTGGAGAAAACCGACAAACAGGAACTGCTTTGTCTGATATGTGCTGTAAGCTTTAGTTCCTGGTGTGACAAACTGGAAAAAACACCAGACTTTATTCCCTCCTTCATTGTTTAATGTCGTGTCTTCCCTTCTGTCCTCTTCTGTCCTGCCATCCTACCTAATAATGTCTTTCACTTCCCCTCTCTCCTTCCTTCCTCTGATCCCTTTCTTCTTGTGCCTTTCTTTCTTTCCTTCCATGTCCTCTGTTTCATAAAATGAGCGTGACGGACAGATCTGCAAAAGTTAGTTTTGAAATGTTTGAACCCAAAGAAAATGTGTAGGAACGCTAAACGTAGCTTACTTCGCTCTTACTTAGACATTCTCCTACTTCTGTATTGCAAACAGAAGGGTGACTTTTCCCTCTTTCTTCCTGTCGTTTCTTCCTGACCTCCTTTTTCTCGGTGAACAAGGCGGGAGAAGGGGACATCCATGAGAGGTTAGTCGTCCAGTGTTCCCCCCCCATCCACACTTCTTAACGTCATTCTCCATCTGTAGAGCTGGATTGCGCTGCGAAACCACCACCCTGGTAGCATGTAGCTCTCATCTGATCCGCTAAATTGTGGTCTGTCTTTATTTGGAGCATTTTAATGACATATTTTCTTAATGTATGCATAGATATATTTCACAAAGTTACCTATAATCTAATATTTGATGGCTGAATAAACACTGCAGGTACTAATTTCTGCCAGCAGAGGGCATCGTTTTATGATTAAGTGGGCGTAGTTCTTTCACATGCAGTGCCTTGCAAACTTAGATTTGCCCCTTGAACATCAGAACTTTGTGTGAGACACTAACACAAAGTTTTGCATTATTGTGAAGTTGTGAACGGTTTTAAAATGGCCATTTCCAGTTCTTGCCCCCAACTCTCAACATGATTTCATTCCTAGACTAGGCCACTCTTAACACACCTACTGCAGGAAGTTGCTTCTTATATTGTGACAGAATCTGGACAGTTCTAGGGGCTAGGCACTGGACGTGAGTGCACGGTTCCACATGCATGTCTAGGTCAGGGGTCTGCAACTTGCAGCTTCAGAACCGTGGCCAAAAGAGTTCAGCAAAGTTTTAAAATATATCGTATAAAACCTTTGAGCTGTTTTTCTGCACAGACATAAGCCCCATTAACACTACCCTTGTTAAACCGATCCAGGCCGAGCTCGGTCCGAGCTTGGATCAGTTAACCAAGCCAAGCTTGGTTCTGACGACCGTTTACACATCACGCTATCTCGGTTCCTTGGTTTCCTCGCCTCCTAGTGACGATCTGCGGTACTACGGCTCTCTGGGATGGAAGGAGGAAATCAAGCAAATAAAAATGGCGGCGCCCGTAACATTCAGGAAGTTATGTTTGGTTATATTTTGTTGTTTGCAGAGAGTCAGGCGAAGACGGCAACTTTTAGTGAATTTAGTTGAAAGAGTCGGCTTTTGGGAAGTGGATAAGACAAACGAACGTCTAATAAGGATTTACAGATGCAGGAAACAACAACAGACGCTGAGGTTGATCACACTGCTAAGCAGAATCATCACTGGAAATCGTGCGTCACGGTAGGGAAGCTAGTATTTTTATGAATGTCTGAAATGTCAGCTGACTGTAAGGAGATGATGCGGTCTGCTCATGCGCTCTTTGTTATCAGAGAACCGGGCTAATGAAAAACCGAGCCGAACCCACACATGGAACTGGTCTAGATTTAGCGCGGTCCGGTTGGGTCTGGCTCGGTTCAGTTCAGTTAGCGTTCCATTAACACTCGATAGTTATCTCGGTTACCGAGCTCGGACCGGTCTCAGCACGGTTAAAAAGGGGTAGTGTAAACGGGGTAAAAAAATATTTCCTGTTCCTCGTCAGGTTGCAAACTTCCAAAAGTAAGAATATCTAAAAAATGCATTTAGTCCCTTTTTGTAAAATTTGATGTTTGTAAAACCTTAAATCAAAATTGTGTTTTATCCCTTTAACACATATATGGAAGCCCATTTCTGCCACATGACAGTAAAAATTGCCATATGGTATATCATAATTATGAGATTCAAAGTCATAAATTCTACTACTTTCAAAGTCATAATTATGGGATGCAAAGTCATTTCAACTATCAAAATGTATATTTTATATATAATAGTTCTGACTTTGAAAGTCAGAATTATGACTGTATCTCATAATTCTGACATGCTATGTGGCATTTTTTTACGTTCATGTGGCAGAAATGGGCTTCCATACTTTGATGATACATAAATGTTATCCTTTTTTTGACAAACCAGGCTAAAAGGAGCGTAACGGTTGCAGAGCCCTGATCAACATGCAGCTAAACTCACAGTTTTAGTCCTTCTTCATTTTGTCTTCTGTTCATTAATGGAGCGCTGCTGACGCTTTCCTGCCGCCCTGCGGTGATCACGCTCGCTCTCCCTGCAGGTCCCAGCATCGGCAGTTAGTTCAACATGGCGGACGACCTGGGCCGCGCCATGGAGTCGCTGGTCAGTGCGATGACTGACGAGCGGAGCGTGGAGCTGCGGCGGGCCACACCTTTTTGATCCCCTCCACCACACCGCATGCTTTTTCTAGTCAAAACAACTGGATTGACAACTGTTTACACAGAGAATATAATGTCTATTTTTGTGAAGGATTGCCGTTAAAGCAACAAGTTAAAAAAAAATACTAAGATTTGAGTAGTTTCTTAAAACATCCTGTTTTATTGTTAAAAGAGGCTGGTTTTTAAACTTCTATGCAATTGTATAAAACAAGAGGGGGATGGGAGACGGAGCTCTGACGTCCAGACAGGTGTCCTCGTATATTTGCTATCTCTTTCTAACCGGGGAGACGAGCTGACGCGTTTCTCACTAGTTTCAAATGATTGTAACCACGGGGGCGTTTTCTAAGGCCGTTTGCTTTGGTTGTGTGTGACTTGACTTTCTGTATGTGTGGTGCCTAAAATTTCATTACGAAGTCCGCTTGCTTGTTTGGGAGTGGAGTGGTTTTAGATCGATACCCAGTGCAAGCTCCCAGGAAGCACGACGCTACAGCACAGTAAACAGGCCTCACAGCAGCCACGCTCAGTTTTAGAGTTGTTTTTTAAATAGATGAAGGGCACTTCCCCCCTTATCTGGACAAATTCAGTTTCAGGAAACTTTAGTTGACTTTTAGTTAGAAAAGACAAATTTGACACTTTGTTGCTTATCAGCTGAACGCTTGGCTGTGTCATATGTCTCTCACATCCTACATTTATCTCATCACAGCTACAGATTTAATCGGTTGCGTACATTTGGGCTCATCGGACTCCACCCACAACAGATTTGATTGTGTCTGCGCTGCAAATGCCACCAGAAATTCCCGTTAGATTCAGACTTCCATCCGCTCTGACTGGCTTCCCTGTCAGGCCTCGTCTTGGTGGCTGTGCAGTTCAGGGTTCCTATGCAGTCTGGAAACTTGCCCCTGGGATTTGCCCGACATTGAATTCTTCCGTTTTCTAAAAAGAGTTAATAAGAGTTGGAGAATGTTGAATGAATGCAGTAGATTTTTTTTTTTTTTTTTTTTTACAAACACGGCCCACTTTTTTTCAGATTTATACGCGTAGAACGTAAAATCGTGCATCATGTTTCCACTATAAGATCTACCTTCTGTTGGCCTGCAGACCCTTTAGGATGTTCGGACGTGCGCAGATGTTTGTTTTCGACGTCCAAACTCCAATTTGATCGTCTCCAACCCAACGTTTCCGTCACGCGTTCCTTCACGGTCCTTCAAAACCAATTTTAATCAGCCGTATTTTTTCTAAGAGATAAAGCGTCTGCTTCCCTGTTTGGTGCAGGGAGAGAAAAGTCTTCCTCAGTAAAGAAACTGTTGAACTTGACATATTTAGCGTGGAGACGACCAGTCCATGCCCTGAGTAAGAAGGTTCTACCGTTTTTTAGCTGAATGGTTGATTATTCTAACAGAATTCTATTTCCTCTACTTGAATACAACTGGGTCATTGTTTCAGGAACCCTGGGGAACATGAGCTCTACCTCATGTGAAGCGCAGTAATCATTTCTATACTGTAATCAGTTCCACACTAAGATTAATGATTAAGTAGATTTTACTTGCTAATTGAACTCTTTATACGCTCCTTACACTGGTGGAACCTCCAGGCTGAATGTTCTGGTTAATGTTCCTATTTATCAGATGGATCAGATCCATTAACTACTGTCCAACGAGGAACAAACCCGATCTGGTTGGATTTTTATTATTTTATTTTTGTGTGTGCGTGTGTGGAAGAAATTTTTTCGTGTTACATTTTGTCTTTGGATTAAAGCAGGTTTGTTCTGTGTGAGGTGCTCTGATATTAACCGGACTAAAAGATAAGAAAATCTTTATTTCTAATGAATAATCAGAACTCTGAATCGCTTCTGTCATGTTCCTGCACGACCCGATGACTTTTGTTTGGCCCAAACAGAATTTGATCTCTTGTATGTTAAAGTTGGAAGAATTTGTCAATTTCGCCTAATTTTTCTAATAACACGTCAGTTCTTCACAACATATCAAACCCCATCAACTGTATGCCTTACTACTGTACTATAAAATGCTTTACTGTATATCAATAAAGCATGCCGTTATGTTGACTGTCTCCCTGGTTTATTTCAGGACGTGAAATCTAAGGAGGCCACGTGACCGTCAAAGTCTTTATGCTTCTTTTCTTTGTCCCATTTCAGAGTTTCAGAGGAAAAAAATAATTCCACTGTCAGATATACATAATCTGACTAGATTAAAAAATGTTGTCAAATGATTTTTTTTTGGGTTGAATTTCATTAGAACGCGCCAGACTGACCAAACACGGTTTTCAAGAAGACGTCGGAGGATTATATGGACATGTTTTCAAGCCTTGTGTGGGATTTTGGGAAAAAAGAAAATATAATCTAGGGAGAATATAAAATGTTCACCTTCAACCTTCACAGAGGTCCGGTTTTTAGGGAAATGGTGGGTAGAAGAGAGTAGTACACATTTTTCAGAGTGATGTGGTTCACCCAGGAATCTCTTGACTAGTGCTAAGGAAAGAGCATTTGCTGAATACCTGTTTAAGGTCATAATGTTCCTCTGGAACGTGAGAAAGATTTATCTAGTTTTCTCCTCAAGCTACTGAATAAACTGGAACTGTGGACAAAAGACGGTAACAAATCCAAGACGTAACTTTAGAATCTGACCACTCCGCTGATAACTGCACTATAGAGACATTTTTACTGTTTACCACGAATAACTTTCCTCTATTATAGGTCAGTTCAGTATATGCTAATAGGTTCATCTCTTAATCGCTATATATATATATTTTTTTACAAGTGTATATATAAGCTCCATCTATATCTTTCCATCTAAATAATTAAAACATATACAAAGGGAACATAGACGTTCACTACTTTCTGCCACATACAATATGGCGGTGACGTCGACGTGCAAACCTGCGCCCAATGAGGCGTCTACGTATATTATAGCTATGCGTCTACGTATTTATGTCTGTGGTTCGCAGGGCAGGCGCCAAGCCGCCATCTAGTGCCGCTTTCACTTAACTGCCACTCCAGCTTCGCCTCTCGCTCTTCTCCAGGTAGGGGCGGACTTAGCCACTTTGGGGCCCTAGGCCAACTGAGTATGAAAGATTCTGCAGGGCTTCATGCTGTAGAACAACATTTTCCTGTAGTCTCTCCCCTGGCCTCTACAGCGAAACGTGCTGCCCCACACATCAGTACGATGGATGAGCATCAGTGTCCAGTTTTACGTTCAGAGTTTCTTGAAGTCCCACCATTTGAAACTGTGTTTAAAACCGGGTCCAAATTCCTTTATAACTATTCTAAACTGGTATTAGTAAGAAAAGTACAATTTAGATTAATGCCAATCGCTGTGTAGAACAATGTAATATGAAATTGTTAGGGAGACTGTTTTCATGTCTTCCCTTCATGTCCAGCCCTTCAAAAAGATCTTGTATTAAAAGAAGCTCATTTAACCTAAAAATACAATGAATTGAAAATAAATGACTAGGTTATTATTCTGGAATCGTCAGCTGAGATACTCTCAATATCTTTAGAAACTACCATATTCTGTTCTTTGATGAAATTGAAAATCACATGAAAGACTTACCGTACTGACATCCATCCGTTTAGAATTAAATCCAGGTAACGATAGTATTAGCCTCAAGATAACCTGAGTAAATATAAATTAAATAATCAAATACACTTATCCTAAAAGCAGCCTCATACCATCACACTACCACCACAAACTTTTAGTGTTTATCAGTAACCCTAAAACCGGATGCAAAGTTCCATGAGGAAAATAAAAACATTTTCACTTGATATTTTCTATATAGTCAAGGGGATCATTAAAATGGATTTTGGTAAATGTCAGATGGGCCTTTAAGTTCCCTTGTGGTCAAGCAGTGCCTTTTGCATTTACTCAGGTTATCTTTGTGTTACAACTTGTTGTTAATGAGAAATCATTAAGGGGCCACATACTTTCTTCATGCTATTAAAGTGTAAAAGCTGCAGAATCTTTATTTGGCCACAGATCCACAGAAAGAGTCCCCAAAACCAGCCCACTGCATTTTTTTAACTAAGATTTTCCCACCAACCCGAGAGCCAGTTGCCAGAAATAACCTCGGTCAGACGTTACAAATCTAAGCCCACCAGTTCCTACAATGTGATTTGATCCACAAAAACACACTTCTGCACCAGTAAACTTAATAACTTTATTGTCTTTGTTCTCATGATTTTACAAATATGATACTTCTGCAATTCAACTTTAACTGTGCAACACAATGGCATTATGGACTGTTAACTTGACATCCCGAGGGACGTCCGTGACTCCAGAAGGTTGTGAATCCTGCGGGCCAAAGGCCTTACATGTAAGTTTTGACCACTCAGTGTTATCCATGTAGTGTTATGTAATATCCTGCCTGCTGGATTCACTAGCAGCTTACACATAATGGTCAACGGGTGATGCGATGACGGCTACTTTCAGGTCAGAGTGACTCCTCGGACGTGGGCTTGAGCTTGGACAGTCTCTTTGGATGAGGCTGGTTGTTACTGGTCAGGGCTGCTCGTCTTTTTCTTAGAAATGGGTGACCTCGCCATGTAAGTTTACAGATAAGAACAATGGCATGCAAGACTCACATTCAGACCCACTTATTTCTTTTTTTTTCTCCATTTAAGATAAAAAATAAAGATTCCGACATGGTGGAAACACCCAACGGCCAAGCGTATTTAACTATACGGAGGACAAGTGATTTTTTTTTTTTCTTAGTATGGCCGCTAAAACCATTTCAACACAACAGCTGGCTTCTTTTCATATTCAACAAGTCCCTTTGTGAAGACATAATACATCTCACAGTTATAATATTTCTTCTTGTACACGTTTTATTAGAAACGTATGTGCTTTTGATCTAAAACAACTCGGAGGGGAAAGCTGAGAAAGTTTTGCGTTTCAGTACCAGTCCAACCCTCGATCCCCCGGCAAGTTTATTGCAAATGAAGTGATAGAAAACCTCTGAACAGCAACACACACTTCAATATGGCACAAGCGTCTGAGATGACCGAGATATGACGTTGTCGTCTGCGTAGAGGGCGAATATAGAAAACCAAACCACACCATATCTGAAAATATTAAGACGATAATCAATAGGAAAGGAAACATGCAGCCTGACGCACTGCAAGCAAAACCATAAAATAAACCCTTGAAACTCCAGGAAAAAAAAAAGAATGCTGCTCTTCTAAAACTCTTGCATTATGTCAGGGCTGGATGAGGATTCCTTCACTTCAAAAATTGCATGCCGGCTTGCGAAGCGTGAATCAACCCGACTGCCTGAAACGGTACGTTTCATCAAATAAACTTCACAGAAAATAATCAGAAGTCTTACTTTAAAGCACTCGTTTGCCTACAGATGTCGCGCTAAGACATCCCATGTGCTTGTCTTGCTCAGCTTTGGCACCATCCCTGAGGTACCCGACTGGAAATCCTCCCCCCCCCCCATTATTGAGGATCTTGTTGTCTCAGGAGCGTTGAGGAGAAATCTAACCATGAAGGCATTTTCCTCCAGCCCTTTCTCCGACTACAAATAAATATTTGTTAAAATAAGGGCAAATCGGTAAACAACAAAACAGTATGTAGTGGCTTTATAACGTAACAACACTCCTGCTTGGTCAAATAAAGAAACAGAACAAGGATATACCTAGAGCAGTGGCTGTTTTACAATGGCGACAACTATGTCGGAAGAATGATCCCAGTTTGTCGTGTTCTTTAGAACGGCTTCGCTCGGATGGAGATCATGCTCCGTCTGATCCAAGTCTCCACCCGCTCCTGCTCAGAAAAAGAGGAGGGCTGCTCAGTCGGCGTAGTGCATGATGGACTCTACGTAGTTGCCGGGGAAGAGGCCCGTGGTCCCGTTCATTACTCCCTCAAACCAGCCGTCGTCGTTCTTCTTGATCACGTAGATGATGGCGCCCTCCTGGAACGACAGCTCGTCCTCTTTGTCGCGGGCGTAGTCGTAAATGGCCACCACTGAGGGAACGGGGAGACAAGAAACAATACCTTCGGTTATATTCATCTTCTAAAAACACATTTTAAATACAAGCAAGATGCTTCTAGGAATAATTGGACATTTGATTACTCTTCTGGCGTTCACTTAAATTAGTTGGTTTTCTAGCTTTTAAGCAAACTCAACGTTGAGTGTTGAAGCCATTTCACTAGTTGAGTTCTGCCCTTTTTTCCCCCCCATTCTGAAATCAGTTTGGGTGTGTACTTATTAAACAATGTTTTTTTTTTTTTTCGGGTGTTCCTACGTTTAAAAATAACCACCTAGGCTCACTGCTGCTGCAACACTGTCACTGACCACAGGGAAGCTAATTTTCCATGGCCGTGGACAGAGAGGAAAATAGCCCGGTGCTGGTGGCAGCGTCCCATGATGCTACTGGTGCTTTACACAAAGCTAATAAAGAGAGAGCACTACCGCCAAATGATCCTTACGTTGAAAACTAGACAGGTTGGAACCAGAGAGAACAATTCTACCCAAACACCTCAGAGTGGTTTTAGAATGGACCAAAGCAGCATGTTTTCCTGCTTTCCTGCATCCAACACAGGTGCTGGTGCTCAGACTCCAGAACAGGGTCACCAGGTAGCCCTCAAGGACCACATGTGGTACAGCAAGCCTGTTCAAAACATCCTCCAGTGAGCTGCACCTGGAATGTTACTTCATTAAGCTGCTCTTCCTCTTATAATCGTATTTGTGCTTACATAGATTTAAAATGATAATGGCATTAAACGTGTTTATATTCCATGCCGTTAAGGGGAAGCCCTGGGCACAGTACCAATGAAGTAGCTCTCAACTTCTAAAAAGGTACATTGCTGTTGGCACCAACCTTTTCTGGCTTTGGAGCTCAGATCATCAGGCAGCAGATGGTTTTTCTGTATGGTATCACATACAGGTGCATTCCCAACTACAATTTCAAGTGAATTTATAAATACTGCTTATAAGGCTGTTATAAGTTTTATAACCCCAAAGCGCTTCACACTACAGTCAGTCGTTCACACCCTGACGGTGGTGAGCTCTGTTAGCAGCCACCGCTGCCCTGGGGCGGACTGACAGGGGCGAGGCCGCCATACATCAGCGCCACTGGGCCCTCTCACCACCGCAATATGGGTGAAGTGTGTTGCCCAAGGACACAACGACTGAGACGGTAGGAGCAGGGAATCGCACCGGCAGGAGGAACTCACTGTCGCCCACACGTGATCTACGGTGGATCTGAAGACAAACCTTTCTCCAGGTAGTTGCGTGGGGCCCATGGTGGGTCTTCCTCAGCGTAGGGGTCGGTGTACTCCACCACCGCCGACTCCTCTTCCTCCTCCTCATCCTCGTAGTCCTCAGGTGGAGGAGGAGGTGGTGTGGGCTCTTCAAACACCGGCTCGTCGGCAGGCGGAGGCGGAGGCGGAACGTCTGAGACTAGAGGCAGATGTCGGGCAGCGGGGAAAAAACAAGATGAACCGTTTTAAAAAGGAAGGATGTGCGCAGAGGTGAGCGACTCTTCCATGCGCTTCAAAAGAAGGGAATGCAGGATGGATTGGGATGGGAACTAAGTGCACACTACAGTTTACCATGCAGGTCTAGAGAAGACATTCTGAGGTAAAAAAGAAGAGGAAACATCCCATGGCAGCTTCATCATGATTGGAAACAAATGCTTTCATGCTTTCTCCTGAATGACCCGACACCTGCTGCCACAGAATCCTGCATATCTCACATTAAGCTCAGGGACAGCGTAATCTCAGAGCCATTAGCTGCGTTCAGTCCGAAGCGAGCTGAATGTCTTCTGTAACCCCCAGTGGGTCGAGGCAGATGACCGTTCATACTGAGCCTGGTTCTGGTTCTGCTGGAGGTTTTCCTTCCCGCTAACGGGAGTTTTTCTTTCCACTGTCGCTTCATGCTTGCTCAGTATGAGGGATTGCAGCAAAGCCATGTACAATGCAGACGACTCTCCCTGTGGCTCTACGCTTCCCCAGGAGTGAATGCTGCTTGTCGGGACTTTGATGCAATCAACTGGTTCCCTTATATAGGAAATTTTTGACCAATCTGTATAATATGACTGATTTTAACTTTGTAAAGTGCCTCGAGATGACATGTTTCATGAATTGGCGCTATATAAATAAAATTGAATTGAAAATTGAATTGAATGTGTAACAGCAGCTTCTGGAAGCAGACCACGCAAAGGGCAAAAAGGGACATGAGCTGCTGAATGAGGCGGGGCCATGCAGAGGAGCGAGGAGCTAAAAGCTACTTACTAGTCTCCTGAACCCGGGCCACGAAGCCCATGAGAGGCAGCTGGGGGGTGATCTGCATGGATGGGGGAGGGGGCGCGTGTGAGCCTGCTAGCACTGGTACAGAGAATCAGACACCAGGACAGGGTTAGAGAATACAAGAGAAAGTTAAAGAACAGGAAAAAAGACTAATTATTAATAGACTTTACAATCTGGACTGAGTCGATGGCAAACCGGAGACAGAAAGACATATTTTAGATAGAATCTATCAATATTGAAATCATTTGCCCTGATTTAGTTCATTCTAAACTGGCACTTCTTTACTTTTAGTGCTGGTAATGTGACGATATTTGGTAATACACAATAAAAAAAGCTTTAACACAGAGATAAACTCTAATGAACGAGCGGCTGCTTTCTGGAGGAGAAACCTAAGCAGAAACAAAGAGAGAGAGAATGGGCAAAGCTTCCTGACTGACATGTTGGCGCGAAGCGACAGATTAGGACAACAGACGACTTAAGAAATGTGGAGCAGGTCAGAGATCCGCTTCATTACGGGTCACGTGTGAACGCTGGCACCGGTTTTAAAGCAGAAGCTACATCTAGTGCTCAGGTGAAATGTTCTGACTGAAAATGAAGTCAAGAGTTGTCCCCCCTCTCCAGACTCCGTGGATTACTCTGGGATGGATGTGGCCGACCACGGCAAGAAGAAGTTGTTGAGTGGGAGGAAAAGGACGGATGATGGCTTCCAAACTGTGTACAACTAAAAAGGTTGGCAAACATCCCCTTTAATCCATTAACATTAATAAAAATAAAGATCTACTGAGTGATGCTGAACACTATGAGCGACTCTGTGTTGGTTTATCTCCTAAAATCCCAATAAAGTATGTCACCTTGGTTCTGGACGAAGTGTGGACCCCCGTTGAGCTGGCTCTGGTTGTGGTGGGCCGCGTTGGGCTGGCCTGTGACAGACGACGGCCGGCGGAACGGCAGGGACCCCCCTACCTGGGGGTTCTGGGGCTGCTGCACTGGGCGGTTCATGCTGTAGAACTGAGGCGCACCTATGGACAGACGGCAGCAGAGGGCAGCAGAGAGTCGGTTACGTTGGCTAGACTCAGTGATGCAGAGCTTTGCATCAACAGCA
Organism: Fundulus diaphanus; assembly: GCA_037039145.1. Lineage (NCBI taxonomy): Eukaryota > Metazoa > Chordata > Actinopteri > Cyprinodontiformes > Fundulidae > Fundulus > Fundulus diaphanus. Next base: position 3,407,145 of record CM073139.1, read on the forward strand.
TGAATAATCCAGGTTTCAGCCATATAGTACATATCTGCTTAGGCTCCAAATGATTTAAAACTGGATTTAAATTTAGCTTAAATCAACTTTTTGATGTTTTTTTTTATTCTGCAACATTTAGACAGATCAATGACATCCAGGTGTCAGCAAGGGTTTGTCAGTCTGTCATGTTGAGTTGAATTAAACGTCAGAATAATGACGACTGGAACTGAGATGGTTTACTTAAACCTTTTCTCCTCTTAGCCCAGGAAGCTTTACATGTAAAACAACCTGAGATAAGGACAGAAATCCCAGTTCCTTTCTGAAAACAACAACTAAAAAAAAAAAAGGGGTCAAGCAGAAAAGACAGAAAGCAGACGGTTCATGCATTTTACATCACAGAAGCGCGGCTGGAGAGACGGCGTGTAGGATGAAGGGAGGAGGATGGAGCGAGCGGAGGGATGGCGGGACGTCTGAGGAGCTGCATGACAATCACACTGGCTGCCTCACATTCAGACGTTCAGTAACCAAGCCACGGGATGGGCGGAAATTAGACGGAGCCTCGCAGATTGTCTCACCTTCTTCACAATCTTGTTATGGCTTCAACACGGCAGAGCGGTGCCTGTGGCTGACACATTCAGGCTAAGTAGCAATGCCACAAGCTGCCGTTATTCCTGAAAGTTTGGTTCAGAAGCCTCCGTGAGGGTAAGGGCAAATCCTCAAGTGGCCCGATATGTAGCCGACTAGAGGTCATCATTACAGAAAGCTGTAGGATCCATGAACCCTTAGAAGCACTGCTGTCTAGCAAAGCACCGCAGCAGCTAAAGCAGAACCACCAGGCTGGGTGGAAAAGATAAACTTCTCTTTTTACTCACTCATTAGTGCTTTGAACCGTCTAATAGGGCCAGACGGTACATCAAAAAGCACCTCCATCAACTAGAAATACTGATAATTATCAAGAAATTCATTTTAGGCTGTTGCTTGGTGACTTCCTTTTAGATGAAGAACAATGAAGTCAAACTCATTTTATCTAAACTGGTTTTAAAAAAGAAAAAAAACGCATGCTCTCTGAACTCTGAAGTGGGCGGAGCTTGGTGGCAGAGGGTTCCTGGGTCTGTGTTTCTGATTGGCTGGGAGGATGTAATGACTGTAGTATTAAGCTACATGATAGGCTAGAATGCTAAAGGAAGGAAAAGTGTTCTCCTTTTCATTCCCTCGCACCACACGTCTATCCATGGATGTATATTGTTACTGAATTACCGTCCAGCCCTACCTGTAATAATCCTAAAGATAAAGGACAAACATGCTCTGGTTCTGTGTGAGATCTCTGAAAGATCGCCAACAAAGAGTGTGGGTGAGGTGCGTGTCGGGGGGCCATGGTGGCCCCTGGTCTGAAGATTCCACTTAAACAATGGGAGGACAGGCTGGAGCTGCTGACAGACGGCTGTAAGCTCCATCCGCTGCTCGAGGCACAAGCATCAGACGCCGCTCTGCGCTGCAGAGGAAATCTACCCACTCTGCAACAGGAAACGTTTGCAACCCAACGTCCTGCGTTCACACCTGCATGCAGGTCCATCAAACTGGCCGCAGTGACAAACATCGACAAACCAAGCTGAGAAACAATGTGAGGGGAGGCGACATGGAGGGTGGGGGACACGCAGGGGTGAGCTTCTCCCGCCGGGGGTCGCACTCACCTTGTGCGGGGTTGCCATAAGGAGCGGGGCCGGAGCTCGTGGGGGCCATGGAGGCGGGGAGCTGAGGAGGGGGTGGGGGGACAGGTGGAATCTCTACGGGGGGATTGGGGGCTTGTTGGGGGCCGTCGAGGACAGGAGGAGGGGGCCCAGGGGTGGTGGCAGTGTTAGGGGGAGATTTGGCCGTGTTGGGTGGGGGAGGGGCTGAACCTGATGGGTAAGGTGAGGGGTTAAAGGTCAGTAAGAAAAGAGAAAGGTGAGGGAGGTCGAGACAAGATCAGAGTGAGAAGGGGAAGAAAAGCAGACCCGGAGCGACGCGACACCCGGATGAATTCAGGCCAGCGGCCATACAGGAAACAACAAGAGGCGTTACCTGGGAACACTGGGGGCGGGGCCGGCGTCGGCACGGCGATGGGCACGCCCACGCTGCCGCTGCCGCTGTTCTCTCGGCTGCTGCTGCGACTGCTGCTGGGGTGGCTTCCCCCGCTGCTCCCGCTGCTGGTGACGGGGCGGCAGAACACGTCAGAACACAAACAACATGTGGCTCCATCCTCCGTAAGCAGAACTACGTCTAAACCCGAGCCGAGGAGCAGCGGGAGCTAAGCTCTGAGCTCTGCAACAATACAGCACGCCTTATTCAAAGCCTAACGTCAGAAGATAAAGCATCCGAGAGAAAGAACATCCATTACACTCTTCTGCTCCGCTGAATTAGACCGTGACTTTTATTACAACAGCCTTCCTAAAGTTAGACTTTCAGCCTTTTTTTATTTAGTTGCACCTGAAACTATTATGATGGGAAAAAAAAGGAACAAAATAATATTGAGAAATACAAAAAAAATAGAAACACTGACCAACACTACCGAATAAAATCCTCATTTGAACGCTTCGTTTCGTTTTTCCTTCACTTTATGTTTAGCATTTTCAATGTGTTTGATCTGAAATATTAAGAATGCCAGAGAAAGCAAAGACGTGAGAGGCAAACACTTTGTCTAACGGGGCGCCCTCAAGCAGCACCGTGGTGTCAGTGCGAGCCTCTGAAGTGACTAAATGTAGAAATAAAGCAGCTGGAAGCCTGAACGGGGACAGACAACACAGGGCAGAGACGCAAACGTGTGATGGCGTGACAGCAGGAAGCAGCGGGGCATGTGAGGAAGATGAGGAGGACGAGCTGTGGATGGAGATACAGTCAGAGGAAAGTCAGGGGAAGATTTTTCTGGTCTCGTTCCAGGCTGACGTTGGTTTCCTGGCCCACAGACGGGGCGCAGACTCAAAGCGGGCCTTGCGGCTGTGAGGAGGGGTTGGACGGCGCATGGGTCTAAAAAGAGCCTCTTTACCAAGAGGCGTGTCAGCAGAGGAGGAAAGGTTGCCACAGGCCGGCTCGCATTAGAAGAAAGTTGCAGGAAAAAAAAGAAATAAAGGGGCTTGCTTAAAGCCTGCGTGTACAGAGGCATGCTGGGAGGTGGGAGGAGGGGCGAGGGGGTACCTGTACGTGCGGTTCCTCTGATTAACGGATGCAGTGCGTGCGGGGCTCTGCTGGGGGTGCGGCATGTTGCGCGTCGGGCTCGAGACGTAGTCGTTAGGGACAACGGGCGGACGCACCGGCTCGAGCGTCCGGAAGGGGGAGTGGCGCCTGTGGGGGTGGGGGTTAGGAGGAGGCCGGGGGTGGGTGGAGAGGGAGAGGGGGTGCATTCAAGGGTGAGTGTTGGGGGAAAGGAGGGGGAGGAGGGGGAGAGTAAGAAACAAAGTGCAAACTTAAAAATGACAGATGGCACACAGTAGGACAACAGGTGAGGTCACTGCTGTTGGTGGAGAGACGCCTCCATCACACAGCGTTCTCCTCCTGGTTAGGCCCACGTCTTCGTGAAGCAGGACAGTTTTATCATTCACGTGACAAACGTGCATTAACTAAAGCTTCTGCTGAGAGTCCAGCCGTGTCCGCCTGACTCCACCGACAGGTGTTCCTGTCTGTCCCATGTCGGAGAGAGCCAAGAGAAATGGGCATTTTTGAAGCCCGAAGTCATAAATTAGCAAATGGACGCTAAAATCAATGTAAAGAAAATGCTCTGTTACATAAATCAGGGCAAACGATGGCTCCTGGAGATTTTGTTAGAAAGATTCATTGACGGTGGGATTTCTTCTACACACCCCGGGTGGTTCAAGCAGAGCACATGTCCATGTTAGGTCAGCACCCTCGTCTCAGCCTGCCAACACTTAGGAGCAGAGCTGGAAAGGTGTGGGCGCGCGGAGCAGCCGACAAACCCAGTTCCACCGGTTCTGTCTGGAAGAACGGGCCAGAAGTCCAACCGTTGTGAGAGCCTTTGGTAAAGAAGCTCAAAACATTTGACCCACACCGTCCAGCTTAATACTGAGGAACCGTATGGAAACTTAGAAAATAGAGACAATGTCGCCAGTCCTAACTCGCCTAAAAGCAAAAAACTTTAGCGGATCTAATGTCAATCTTTTTTCTTTTTAAGTTGGTGTGTAAATGTTTCCATGTCTGGAAGTTGGTGTAGTTTTAGTTTATTTCTCCTAATTTGACACTAAAGAATTTTCTGAATATTTCAGTAAATGAAATAAATCAAACAAACGTTTAGCGATGGTTACAGTTGAAATGTAAGACCTTTAAGAAGTCTCCACATTTAGGCCGACTCTACCCTTCTCGGCTAAGGTAGGTGAAAGTCCAGGAGGTGCACAGAGGGCTTTATTACGGCTACATCCCACAGGGTTGGGAAAGTCTAAGAGCTTATATTCTGATTGCAAGCTGAACACACAGTTACTTTATCGCCATCATGTTTAACAGAAAAAAGATGTTTTCCCCTGCTTGTGCGCAGGAACAATGTTCCAAAAATCGCTGAAAGCAGCTTTTAGCCCAACAGCAGCTCGGATGACTGAAGATGAGGAAACAAAGACCGAGTGATCAGGGCCTGCAGAAGGAGCCGTTTCTCAGCTGGAGCAGCCGCCTGAGCACCGTTTGGATGGCAAAACACTTTTATGAGGAGTATGCAGCAGCCGGCGTGCTGACGCAAACAAAAGGGTGGAAAATAAATGGAAACCCGATGCATCGGGATGATGGCTATGCATCTAGAAGGGACAAACAACACACCTCTCACCAACAAACAAGTCAAGGGTACAAGCGTCTTTTCACACGCAGAGACAAAAACGCACACGGCACTCAGGGACAAGTTTACGAGCAGCTCAAGTGGAGCCCCTGTGGGATAAACACAGCTTTCAAGAGTTAGGTCACAGAACAAGAGCACGGGAAAACTTCCGCTGCTGGGAGAAACGCTGACAGAACCGAACAGGTACAACTTATGGTGGCTTTTCTTTTTAAATAAGGGATTCTCATTCAAAAATACCAACTAGTCCCCAGAAATAATACCCACATGCAGAAATGTTTGCTCGGGCTTAGAATATCAGAGCTGAGCTCTTCGTTTTAGGCTGAAGGTTCAGAGCTTTTATGCTTTTTGAAAAACAGGAGCTCAATCTGAGACTCTAGAGGCCAGAGCTGAGGGTTACGACTGGAACATTGGAGAAAACGAGGCTGAAATCAGGTGGGATCCACACGGTGCAGGAGGGTGGCGCCATCTCCATGAACTCCTCAGTACTCCTAAATGGTTTTCATTTAAGGCCGTCTGGTGGACGGTGGGGGACTGGACCAAACCTTAATATCTGCACACAGTGGTTACCAACTAAATCTTTGCTTTACAGTCCGACATGTTACTCATGAGAAATATCACCACTTCTACTGTCTTTGTCTTAAATTTGTTCTAAAAATAAAACCAAAACAAAGCTCGAGTCTGGAGATGTTCTGAATGCTGCTAGCTAGCCCCTCCTAAAGGTTTATGAAAAGAAAAGGTTTTCCTTCCAAACATCACATTTGTGATGAATAGTTAACAGAAGAGGGAACTCTGATTTCTTTGGAGAAATCCAGAATGAAAAGGGGGAAAAAGTCTGCAAATGTATTTCCATACAGATGCAGTGTTTGGGTAATTTGTTTCAAACTGAGAATCTCTAGCGCTTATTTCTAGAGGTCTTGGTGATTGTGGCTTAGCCTTGAGAACCTTTTGCTTTGCTACTTTTTTCCTCCACTCAACTTTCCATGAGCATGTTTACACGAGGCACCGCTGAGCAGCCAGCTTCTAGCAGGGACGTTTCCTGGCTTACCCCCTCACAGAAGGCGTCCTTTACTTACTGTTTTCTGTGCTGGTCCGTTGTAATATTTACATTTTCTCAGTTCTTAAAAGCTTTACTTTGATTCTTTTATTTGCAACTTTTCCACTTTGGCTTCGTTTCTTTTGTCAATAAAAGACCGTTAGTTTTTGTATGATTGAGAATTAAATCAGTCACAAACCTAAAAGAGACCAGATCATATTAGTACGTTGTGATTAATAAAAAAGCAAAAACACATTTAAACAAAGGGTGTGCTTTCTTTTCACCGTGGTTTTAAGAGGAGGGCTGAAACCTTAGCTGGTCAGGCTCCAGCAGGCCACATGCAGGTGTTAATAATGCACCATCTAGCGCTGATGTTTTATTAATGACGACCTGAGAAAGGCCAACTAGGAGCTCGTGTATCGTTAATCCCGGCTCACATCCAGCCCCGCCGCTTCGTAAAGCACAATCCAGCCCACCTCTGGGAGATCTGGACCACGGTCAGTGTGTGAACTCTGAAAAAGAGGAGCAAAGCCAAAACAAAGCCGGTGCAGCTTACATACCCAAGGGTCCCTTTCCCTGACATGGGCGGGCTGGGGGGCTTCTGTGTGGGGGGGTTGGTGCGAGGGAGAGCACCTCCTCCGGTTTTCATGTTTTGAGCGCTGGCCTGTGGCAGGAGGACAGATGCGGGAACATCTGCTGGTTAGTTAAAGCACTTTGGAAAACACCACAATAACGTCTAGATATAAGAAAGAAAACAACAACAACAGCTGGCATGCTTCCCTCTTCCCTACTGAGAAACCCCATCAGCAGCTGCACAGCCAGTCTGACTATGCAGCTTTGGTAAACCTCCCTAGAGTCGAGGAACTCAGAGACCTCCCCAGGCTGTGGCTGGATTGATCAAGACCCCAGAGCGAGACCTTTGAGGGTCGCTTCAGTCCAGTAACCATGTCCACCGCAGAGGAGACGAAGAAAGCGTGGACTAGACTGGTTCCATGACGCTGAAGGCGTCGGTCTAGATGGGCGCTAATGGCTCGACAGGCTTCCTCACTGTCACGTGAGGACAAGAGCCTTAGGGCGTTGTGGACGGGTAGAGGGGAGTTTGGTTGTTTAGTCAACGTGTTTGACGGGAGGGGAGAACATCTATGACTGCGTCTCAGGGACGGAGGGGAGAACATCTATGACTGCGTCTCAGGGACGGAGGGGAGAACATCTATGACTGCGTCTCAGGGACGGAGGGGAGAATGGGGCCACGGGTCGCTCTAAGACACATCAGAAAGAGCCGTGCCAGCACAAAGCTCAGCTTGGTCCCAGTGCAGCGATCCAGGATTCTGGATTTGTTGAGGGAGACATCCGGGTAGGAGATCTCAAAGTCTGGTCTTTTGCAGATTTAAAGGTGCGTTCATGTCTTCAGGCCTCGACCTGCAGCTTGAGCTGGAGGGACCGGCAGCTGGAAGCTGCTGGAAGGCGAGTCGCTCGCGGTTCTGAGCCAGAGAAGGGATGACTACAGGTCTGGGGTCGGTTCTGCCTAAGGTAGAGCAGCTTAGGAAGCCTGGAGTCTAGTTTATGAGCGATGGTGGGATGGACAGCCGGATGAGAGCCTCCCTCAGCTGCAGCTCTGTGGGTGCTGCTCCAGGCAAACGGTCAAGACAAGCTTGCAGTTTAACCCTAACGTCATTTTTTAAACTCTCTGTAGGAATGACAGAAAAACATCAAAACATAAAGAAGAGAAACTGAAACAAAGCCCACTCCCACTGGGGTTCAGACAATCCACCAACACTCCCACCTCATTTCAGCTTTTTACTTCCGAAGTCTTACCTTGAACCTTTGCAACCACTGTGGTTGACAACAAAGAGGCATTTAGGCAGCAGTGAGAGAGAAAGAGAAGAAACCAAGGGGTTAGCTGGTGGAAGAACTGCAAAGCTCACTGTTCACATCCAGAGTTTCATCTCTCTGGCGTCTGTGTCCATCTCTAGGACACAGTCTGTGTGAACCAAGCCTTCCAGAACAAACCACTAACATGTTATCATAGGCGAGGAAAACAGGACAGAGACGGGTGACAGACTTTAGAGTTAGCTTCCTGGTGAAAAAGACAGAATCATTGATTTTTCTCTTACATTACTTCTCAAGTGCACTGAAACCTGAGAGCTGTCTAATGTTTGACCTCCGCATGTTCTCCACATTAGATTTCTCTGGCTACAACAAAAAAACACCATGCTATTCATAAAAGTCACTTTATTTACCAAATAACATCCCACCTGACTTTTGCTTACTGGAGATCATTTCAAAAGGATGGATCTGATCTGATCCAGTTTCACATGTAAATACAAACTTAATGGTTCTCTGGCCAGTATGTCACGCCAGGATAATGAAGTACGCTGGTTTACCTCATCATCCTGAGATGAAAAGCTTTGTTGAGACACCTTTGATTATCTCGTTATAGAGTGAAAACCAGACCTCAACGTTAACAGACGACACCCTATCAGGGTAATGAGGCCCCGAATTCCTTTAGTTCATGCATTCAATTTTCTCAAGATCTCCCGCTTGTGTTGCCGTTGTTAGATGGAGAGCTAACCGGGTCCGGCACCAGAACGGCTCCGTTAGCCGCCATAATCACTGGCAGCTCCAAAACATGCTTGGTTCTGTGAAAAAGCGAGTTAGATGAGGTGGAAGAAACAAAAGCCAGAGCTCACCTTGACGCCGTGGCCCATGTCGTCCAGCAGGCTGTAGTCGATGGGTTTGCGGATGTAGCGGACGGGCCTCTCGGGGTTGGCCGGGGCGATGATCTTGTGCGTGCGGGACGTGTTCTTGTTGGTGGTGAGGATGCCGATCTCTCGCCGCGCCACTTTCTCTTTGTGGATGTCCACCGTCTGAGGATGTCAAGCAGGAACGGTTCTGTGACTAAACCGGCTCGCAGCAAAGCTGAAGCTCAAATTGTCGGGATGCGGGCACCGCCCGGCCCCCCCCACCTGTGAGATGTGGTTGATGGAGGACTCCATGCGGCGCAGCTGCGACGCCTGGATGTCGAGCATCTGCAGCACGTTGTTGGCCAGCGTGTTGATCAGGTAGGCCACGCTGGCCAGGGACTGGGTGGTGTAGTTCTTGGTCTCCTCCAGCGCCCTCTGCTTGTCTGGAGACTGAACGAGGAAGAAGCATCCACATGTTATAGCTGAGCCAGCGCCATCGTTCGGGTTAAGCTGAGGAATCGTACCTGCAGGAACATCCGTCTTTTCTAAGCCCACTGCACCAACTAGGGTTGTCAATACTTCCAGTTTCAAACCTGATGCTGATGCTAAGAAGAATACTGGATAGTACTTCTCAGAGAGCAGAAACCTTTTCTAAAGGCTCGGCTTTCGTTCTGACAACGACCAGAAAACTGCAACCAAGGGCGATATTTTCCTCGTCTTGATTAGAGCAGGGAGCTAAGCTCCCATTGGCCCGTAGAACCCGCCCTGGAGCAGAACCTGCTATCCTTACCGAGGTGAACCGCTCGACTTACCCTGATGCTGATTTCAGGCCACATCGCCCAGTCCTAGTGCCGACTTGGGGAGATGAAGCGATTCAGTTTCTGCCGTTACAGACTTTTTTTTTAATCAAACAGAAAAACTATCAAGTATTTCTACAAACTTTGTGCCAATGCCTCCTGACCGCCGGCCCACTACGCAGCCCCCCCACCCCCGCCCTCCTGTCCCATTTACTTGTATTTGGAAGCGTGAGCCTTTAAAGAGGACATTTTGATTTTCAAACTGGTATCTGCCACTCAGAGGCGTCTACAAGCCATTTGTGCTGAAATATCTGTCTAGTTCAGGGGTGTCAAAGTCATTTTGGTTTAGGGGCCGCATTCAGCTTAATCTGATCTCAAGAGGGCCACACGAGTAAAATCATTACAAGATTAAATAGAACTAATAAAAGTGGACTTGTTGATTTTTTTATTAAACGAATTTCCCTTTTACAAAATATATTATGAATAACCTCAGCGTTTTTAAGAAAAGTATGTGCAATTTCAACAATACTTTTACTCAGTCATAAGAAATGATCACAGTGATTGTACAATGTTGAAAAACATTTATTCACATTTTTTGGAACTTAAAAACACTGTCCTGCATGACAAAATACATCAAACAGATAAAAATTAAGAAATGATTTAAAATCAATGTTCCACATCTGAAGCTCAGTGCTACCATCTGCTGATTAAAACACAGCGCCCCTCGTGGACAATATAGGAACTGCAGAAGTACATGTTTTTTTTCAATAATTGTTTTATCATTCTCTTCCTTTTATCTCCTCTTTCTTTCACTTTTTCTTTTTTCTTCTTGTTCTTCCTTTCCTCTCCTACTTTCCCATTGTAGTGTCCATATCATTTGAGATATTCCCAGCATGAATCATAATAAAACTATTCACATTCATAAATCAAGCGGAGCACTATGGCAAAAGCCGTACTGCTACACCTGTGAAAGTCAAATCTGATGAGCTCTTTTTGGCATTAAGACAACAATTCCTATTGCCACTTTGCCAGACAGGACACTGGAGAAAAAAAAACAACAACAAAAAAATCATTTTTGAATAATGATAATGCATTTAGCCACCAGGCCGGACTAAATTGTTCGGCGGGCCGGATCCAGCCCACGGGCCGTATGTTTGACACCCCTGGTCTAGAGTCAAGAAGAAACGAAACAAAAACAACATACCATTGTAATCTTAGCTTGTTAGACTCAAGACTATCGTCATTCAACTATACCAGAATTAGCTACTCAGAAAAATGTGAAAAAATATGATATTTGGCTGGTTTTGTTGTTTGAATGACTGAGCATTAATTTGTAAGTAATAAAAATCGATATAGGAGTCAAATCCTATCAAGCTGAGCTGTAGAGAATCGTATTGTATTGTGAGCTATGCATGGAGAATCGTATCGGCTCATCCTAGATGACACCCAGCCCTAGTAAAACGATACCTGAGCTCCCCTATATAACGCAGCCGTGTGCTCCATATGACAGAAACGAGCTGAAAAGGGGGAAATGACCATCGGCGGCTTTAAGGCTGATTGTGGCGGCGCCTCAAAGCGAAGGAGAGGCGTGTTAGAGGGAGAATACAAACAGAAAGCAGGCAGTTTGAGCTCCTGAAGCAGGTGGACCGGGTGTGAAAGCAATCCACCCGAGAAGGAGGAAGCAGAGTGAGGGAGATCCTCTCTGACGCTGCAGCTTTCAACACCATAAGACGACACGACGCACAAATCAGAGCGAGCCAGAACCACATCCACCAGATCAACGAGCCTAAACACACCCAGCAGGTCACAGCGGCCTTTCCATTCAGAACAGGCGCTCCGGTGCAAATGCAACGCGTCATTTCTCACAAGCTGAACCAGGCTGGCCTTACGCTCACAACTAGAGCCTGACTGATGAGGAATGCCATAAGGCGGCAGCACAGCAGAGGGTGCAGCGCTGCTCAGCATCAAGACAAACGGGTTTGAGGAGCTGCAAATGTGCTGCCAACCTTCAGCTTCCTGCTGTAGGTTTCACCGCTCATCTAACTTGTTGGTCTTAAAGTTTAAAATCACAACAGTTCACCAAAACGACGTTAAAGGTTACAAACTAAATCCAAACAGGCGGCTGCTACAATTAGGGCTTATGAGGGTTATTATATTAGTAGCATATTATAATCAAGCCATGATTTCTAGCTAAATTTACACCCGTTTTCCTCCTGATTGCTTGCAGGAGGAGAAATCTTTGGCTGCAGAAGTTCTGCTTCACGTCGGCGACTCGGCGAGGTTTCAGCCGCAGATCCTTCTGCTCTGGCTGTAAGGGAGACGAGAACAGAAGCGTGCGTTCTCCAACCATACCTTAAACCTATGAAAAATACATTTCCTGCCTCCGTAAATCTGCAATCCAGCACAGAAAGATTTAGTTAATATCTAAAGGAAAAAATAACTTTCAGGCAACATTCACGGTGAGCCTGACAGGAAACCAGCGATGAGTATGTAGAAGCAAGCCTGGGACTCTGTGGGCCCGATTCTACGTTTCAGCTGTGTTAAAATACAAGGGCATTTTATTTTAAATAAAAGTAAATATTTCCCTTTAAAATCCCAAAGATGTTTAACACACTGGTTCTCAATGTTTTCTGTTGCTCCCCCTTCGAAGGACGACAAAATTTCAGGCCCCATCCCAACAAAATGGCTCAAAATGTTTCATTTTTATTGTTTTCTGTTATAAAGCTGTAATTCACAAGATTACCCAGAGTCTCTTTAAAAATTCATAACAAGCATATGGCTTCATTTCTAACTTATAACAAGGGGTTCTAACAACTAGTATGTTTCAACATTGGCACACTTTTTAACTATATAACATTAAGAACAATATAAATGGCTTTTAGCTTGACTTGTACCTGCAGAGAACTTTTAACTAGCTGTGAACCTCATATGGCAAAAATAAGATCAAGCCATTAATATTATATTAAAGCTAAACTTCAGTTACTTACGTTTTAGGAGTTTTTTTCAGTATTATTAATCATACTACTGACCACCGCTACAGACCAAACAGCAGGGGGTGCTGTTGTCACATTTAGCAGGCCTGTATTTTCTGGACAAACAAGCCAAGGCTTTGTGCCTTGGAACTAGTGATGGGTCCGGCAACACCAATGCGTCGGCGCATGTGTCGGTCTCATAGAGCGAAACCCGTGTCGATGTGTGTATTGCTACGGAAAAGTCACGTGACCGATACAGGAACTGTTTCGGTCACGTGACCAATACAGCACCTGTTTCGAACTGACTGACGCGCCAAACTGTTTCTGTTCCCTCCAAGCTGCACGCGTGTGCATTCGCGCACAGCAGCGCGCACAGCAAAGCTATGCTGCGCAGTAAATAAAATCCAAGCTGAACTGTAAACAAAATAACGGTTAATAATGGTTAATTTTTAACCATTTTGCAACTCTGGTGTGATGGTGTACCACAGTCTCGCTCTGTGAGCGCAAGGTGCTGATCGGAGCGCACCACTGATTGATGGGTTGGGCAGACGCCTTTATGGTTGGGCGGGTTGCGCTGTGCGTCTTTGTTCTGAGCGTCGTTTCAGAAAAAACGGCTGATTTACACTGAGTAGAAAGCTGCTACTCTGAGTAGTTCTTCCTCCCTTTGTCATACTCAGCATGTCCGATTTCAGAACAGATGATATCAGTCAGGTAACTAAACACAGCGCCCGATCAACCATTTGTAAAAAATAAAAAAGCCAGTCCACAAGCATCCTCCTTCACATTATTTATTGACTGTATCTAAAAAAAAATCAAATATATGTTTAATTCAAATGAAAATATAAAATAATACAATGCAACATACAATGATTTAAATTGTATTGTGTATACTTGGTCATCAAATCAGTGTCAGTTAACTCTGTCAACCGGGTTGCCTGTAGGGATTTTTAAGGTCCAGCAGGTGTCAGTATTCAGTGACACAGTATCGGCACAGTATCGGCACAGAGTGGCAATGTGTCGAAACGTTTCATGACGCCTCATCGACCCATCACTACTTGGAACGTTATGAAATTACAGCTGGTGCAGACGCTTTTTAGTTGTTTTTACAAGCCCAGAAAAGGCTCTTTTCCACAGGCGCCATGCTGTTCCACGTCGGCTTTATTCTGAAGGACCCCGACTGGCTGCCGCAGGTTTAGGCTTGGCGGTAAGCTGCTCCCTGGGCGTCTGGCATGTGTAAGACAACGGTCAGCGGGGAGTTTACACGGGTCTGTGTGGATAAAACCTTTTCTAAAGGCGATCCTGTGTGTACGGGAGTGTTTTTGCAAGCAATGCGGGGGAGATGCTGGTTTTTATAAATACCCGGCTACGTGTGAACGAGGCCTGAGAAGCACTGGTTTAAGCCTTCCCCCAGGGGGCAGCGTGCTGTCGACTGGTCAAGGGTCTTACTCAGGGTGACAGACCGTAGACCTTTGCATCATCAATAAATACTAGTAAAGTTAAACAGAAACTTCTGAATGGTAAAACATCCATATAACTACAACTTCCCTCTTTTCTGACCGAGCAGTAAAAACTGGGTCAAGACGGTTTCATAGCTCCGACATCGGTTTGGGGAACATCTAACCCAAACCGAACATCTGAGGCCTTATTACTACTAACAGGACGAATAATAAGGAAAGTGGGTTTGGATCATTTAGACTGCAGGTCAGGCAAGTGGGCCAACAAGAACTGGAGTGTGTGGACTATTTCCAAAGGTTTATCAGATGCTCATCAAATCCCCCCCCCCCTCTGAGGTGATACTCCACATGTTGTGGAAATGGCTCCACCAAACCATGTGACCCTCCCATCTGAATGACTTGAGCGTCACTAAACGCAGCATAATCTCTCCACAGCCACACTGTAGAGGCAGGATCTCTGTGGAAAGCGTACCAACAGGGCTAGATTCCTTCCTGACTGAAGCAGCCTGACCCGCATCTCAACACTTCTGTCCCAGTGACACCAGAGGGACAGCAGTCCGCCCCCCTCCTGTTCTCCAGGAGAACCTGTCAGATCGGATCACACCACGTCAAAGCTTTCTGTCCATCTGGAGCCGGACTGGGTTGAAGGGGCCGGGCAGAGCAAATCTGCTGCTGGAGGATCTGGTCAAAGCCACACCGGTAGAGCCCCTCCACGTGGGGCCAAAAACTCAACAGAAATACGGATACCTGACTGGGTAGGGCGCTGCAGGGGTGTGGAAGTGAGTCATCCGTTCATTCAGGTGTTCAAACAGGGATGCCTCTAAAGGTGGAGGGACGCTGCTTGGGGACCGCAGTCAGGAGACTCCTGGTTTACACAGTCACCAGACAACCTGTCAGAGCATCCTGAATTAAAACAGTAGACCCCCCCATCAGATCGCCTTCCACCAACACCAGCAGCCGCAGTGCAAACCCGCTGCAACATTTGAACACACAGAGCAACATCCAGCCTTTTAAAAGCCCGATCCAAGTAGTCCAGAAGGCGGCGGCGGCTCGCATGTTAAAGCCGCGGCGGAAGCACAGCGGCTCCGCGGCTGCCGGCCACCGCTCGGCAGAGAGGAGCCAGAACACGTCCCCTTCCCCGCCAGCTGCCTGCTCGCCCACTGATCCCCAGCCATTGATTTTACGGCCTATTTTACAACCCTGATTGGGTGGTGGGGGGCTCCTCGCCGCTGGCGAGGAGGGGAAGCGGCTAGCTAACGAGCTGCGGAGCCACAACACACCCCTCACAATAACGTCGGTGCACGTTTAAAGCCAATAGCTACACCGCTAACTATGGCCGACAGCGCAGAAATGAGCCGGCCGCACGCTGAATTCACCTCAAAGCAGACGCGGTGACAGCGGCTTGTTTTCGCGTCTGGCACAAGGATGGCTGTAAAACAGCGTTAGCAGCAGCTAGCCTAGCATCAGCGCGCCCAGCCAGGGATGCCAGTCTTAAACCCGAGCCAAAACGGGACACTTGAATATCCTACCTGGACATAGTTGCTTTCGCAGTACTCTGCTACTCTTTCCAAGTTGGTGAAACTGTCCAGGAGAGCGCTTCGTCCTGCTGGGATCTCCTCCTCCAGAAGCATTTGCAGCTCCGCCATTTTCACATCTTTCAGCGGAGCGGGATGCAGGGCTCCGCCCCGCCCCCAGCGGCCGCCTGTGGTACTGCAAGGGCTGTCCCTTTGGAACTAGTGGCTCGTCTGATATGTTATAGTAATCAGACAAAGTAGGTGGAGTCATGTCAAAAAGGACTCTAAAAACATGTGCAAACCTCTTAAAAGACAACGTTATAAAGTTTAAAAAAAAAGACACAACAAAAGCACAATTTTCTGTACAGCTTTATTATGCAATAGGCCTTAAAAATGAATCGGACTGAAATGTCCAGATGGTGTAAGGCTCCTAAATATTTGGCCTCAGTGATGAAAATTCAGATTACCAATAACAAATCTGAGAAACAAATTGTATCAGTAAGTTCCATTCACTTTTTAAAAAGGATGTACTTCCTTTCTTGTGCAAGATTAAACGGTGGAAAGTCAGTTTTGCCACAGAAAAGGCACATAAAATGATTGTAATGTTCAAGTAGCAATAAAGAGAAAGGTGGATCAATCTGTGGATGCAGAAACACGAAGAGCTGATAGTGAAAAAATAACTTTCCTCTAGACAGATGATTTAGGTCATTATTGATAATTTCTTGCCTCAGAACAGAGGGACCTGTTTGGATTGCTGTCATTTTAAACATAACCACTAGATGGCAGAGTCTGTTACTGTGTGCTCCTTTAAATTCTACTTGTTTCTAGCTCTTGTCCTTACTTTTCTCACTGATTAAGTTGAAATTAATTTGGTTGCAAGTTAGAAATGCACTGAAAGACTTTATGCCTTTAAACTGGTCCAATCAAGAGCTTCATTCTGATTCACAATTGAAATACTTTGCTGGTAAATGCTCACTCAGATCGAATGCTTCAATATCTGGGCTGTGAAGACTATGTACGACTTTTTCTATTTTTGACGGTGATCCAGGTTTCATCCTTGGGTGTGGACACCAGCTCAGATCGGACTTCTGCCACTTGATCTTTCAGCTGGTGCAGCTTCAGCTGTCGCATCAACGTGCTGAGCAGGACCGTAGCTACAGTGTAGGCAAACCTAACAGAAACAAATTTAGCTATGTAAACAACATTCTTCTAATAAAAGCTCAAAGAGTAATTAGAAATGTGTCATTACCTGAGTTCTGGGCATGTTTGATTCCCTGAGAAGCCAAGCAGGCAGAAGCTCTTCCTTGCCGATTCTTCCTCAAATCGATCTGGATCAAACCTAATAAATATAAGGAAAAAAATGCTGATTTTGCATAATTTTATCTCCTACAGTGAAGCTTATTTATAGATGCCGCCAATGGCGTAAACTAAGTTCACTTTAGGATTTAACAGCTTATAAAACCACCTTTGAAAAGGAAGTTTTCCTAGTATGATTCCTTGGGTCACACCTCAGGCATCGAGTAAACGTTAATGCCAACAGAAAAATATGTTGGTTAAACGCTGTCAAAAAGAAACAAAGTGCACCCTTAGTGTTGCACACGCCTGCCTTCTCCAGCCCCACAATAACACCTCCTGCCTTTAAACAGGTGATCACATGGAAGCAGCAAAGGTGGACATAGTTTTTCCATATTAACAATGGTAAATATTTTAGCTCCTCCAATAACTGAAGGTGAACCTGTAGGGGGCGCTCCACGTGTCAGCATCTTGAAGGACCACTCCCAGGGCATAGATTACCAGAGTCTGAAACATGAACACATGCAACGTTGCTCTTACTTCCCTTATTGTGTCGTAGAAGCTAAAAACCTCAGGAAAGCTGGTACCTCTTTAGGGATCACATGTTGGTCAACTTTTCCCTCCACTTCCTGAAGACAAGCAGCTATGGGGGTCAGCTTGGCGGTCCTTACTGTCTCATTGAGAACCTGCTGGCAGTATCTTTCCAAAGACAGAGACGTAGATGAGCTCACCAGCTGTTTCTCCTAAGCAGCCGAGGCATGAAAGATGGGTCAGCTATGGGGCCAGCTTGGTCTCACCTGAGCTGAGGAATCTTGTCCAAGGAAACTGGATCAGTACCCAAAACATCTTCTAGCTCTTGGCACAGCTTGTCCTG
Organism: Fundulus diaphanus; assembly: GCA_037039145.1. NCBI lineage: Eukaryota > Metazoa > Chordata > Actinopteri > Cyprinodontiformes > Fundulidae > Fundulus > Fundulus diaphanus. Next base: position 3,424,555 of record CM073139.1, read on the forward strand.
GACTTCCTTGGATGTGGACAGAAAGTGAAGCGCCCAGATGCACACTGCCAAAACAGCATTTTTTTCAATTTGGACTCAGGTTAAAGACAATAGAGGGTTACTGACTCGCTTTTCACCAGGCTAATCACCAATGTCTGCTACAGGTTTACTTTCAGATTAACTTACAGTTAGCAGTGATGACACATCCGGCCAGAGTGAAGACCATGCAGTCCTCCATGACCTAAAACGCAGAAGAAAAATCATCATTTCCTAAGGTCCTTCAGTAGTTCTGATGTATTCAAGCGGCTGTCTAAGACTCCACCTGTCGCTCTGAGAGACTGGACTGAAGAAGAGCGTCCACGAACAACGTCTGCTTCTTCTGGGCTCTCCTCTCCTTCACCACCGACAGCAGCATTGATTCCATCTCCGACAGAGCTGACCAAAGATGGAAACTCATTTAAGGTAAAAACAGAGAAAAGCCCCAGATCCTAATAATTGAAACCTTAAGGTTAGTCAGCACAGAGTTTCCCATGGGGAACTTGTTCTCAGACACTAGAAGAAACAAACAGATCAAATCCCGCTTCTAAACTCTGAAGTTTGCATTTTCAGGGGAATATACAGCTTCTTCTTGAAGCTTTGAAGATAGGAGCAGGAGGAACGCACATGGTTGTAGTTCCCAATACTGTCACTAGGTGTCCTCATAGCACCCCCTACATACAAATCTGGATCGATATCAAGTGACTGAGATTCTGGGTCGCATTGAGCTTCGACCCAAGGCAAAAGTGTCCTTAAGTTACAGTGGATGATTCAATTATGTCAGGCTTTTATATTCTGACCATAAACATAGATCAATGAAACAATGATGACATTTTCAGATGTTAAAATCCCTGCAGCTCCAACCCAAAACTCCCAAAATATATCAGCTTCCTTCAGTTAGCTCTAAAACAGACACTTCACAAAAACTTTAAGTGTTAAGAACATTCCTGGGAAAGCAGAAAATCTTATTTTAGCCCTATTAAGAGTTTAGAATTGACTTTGATGATGGATCAATCAAAAAAAGAAAGTGTATCTCTTGAATAATGTAATGCAGAGCTTAATGCACTAACATTACAAGTCACATCATGAAAATTAGTGAACCCTTAATATCAAAAACTTCTGGTCCCCAATTCTGCATTTTTCAGTGTTTTATGAACAGGATATTAGAGTTCAAAGAGAATCTACGTTCAGTTTTGAAAGAAAATCTCCTGTCTTGTCGTTATCTGACTCCTCCGTTTACATCGTGCGAGCGATAGTCGCGCCTGCGCACCTAAACCACCAGGGGTGTGACTTTGATTGACAGGTAATATGAATGAATCTGATGGGATGAAGAATGAGAATCTTTAAGTAGCCAATTAGAGACCATCATGAAGTCACATGGAAGCCAAAAGTGATGGGACTTACATACACACTCAATTGTCCGGCGCCCCACATTAAAATTAGGAGGCCTACACAGAGAAATGTACCCAAATAAACCCAAAAGGAAATGTGAATGCTAAAAAATCTAAAGTCAGACATTTTATGAGAGAACAGGTGTGATAATGAATTTTGTAATTTATGTTTACTATCTACACTTTTTTCCTACAGTTTTAATGGGGACAGTGCCCTAGTGCCCCCTACGGACAAGCCCCCAGGGATGGGTACCAAACCCCGGTATTAAAACGGCCCGGGGGCCACGTCGGACGGACTTCACAGACCCACACGCTTCGGCCTTATCGGTTCCCTTAACAGCATTTTTAAAGTCACACTCAATTTTTCAGGGAGCCTCCAACCAAAACCTTGTTTTGCATTGAAAGGTTTCTGAACTTTAAATAAAATTGTAAGTGTGTTAACCTAACCGGTTCAATTCTGTGGTAAAATGTAAAAAAAAAAAAAAAAAAAAAAAAAAAAAAAAAAAAAAAAAAAGCAATACTATAAAGGAAACAAAATAAGCCAATTAGGGAGCTCAAACATTACATTGAGACTTCAAAAAGAATGCGTGCTGATTTTTGTACAAGGCGTCTAACAAAAGGTTGGTCAAAACGAAGCGTCAGACACAGAAAGTAGATCCATAGAAGATACGAGAAGGACTCACCCTTCTCATAATGGGCTTTTCTACTGGAGCTCTTCTCCAAGGAACCGTCCATGTAACCCTTCCCGATTTCGGACCAGATCTGGCAGGATCAGAACAAAGACATATTTCATTTTAACGCCTTAAACAAACCAAGGAAGAACAAATGAAATAAAATGCAGAACATTCTTACCGCGTCATGGCTCTTGCGGAAGGCGATGATTTGGGCGTCGTCTTTGAAGCGCTCTCCCAGACCCAGCTGGGTGACGGTCTTCAGGGACAGACCTAGCAGGTGAGCACACAGGGGAATGTGCTGCGCCTCCGGGAATGACTTCCACTTTCCCACAAGCTCCTCCGCCAGCTAGAAAAACAACAACAACTCCTAGTCAGTGGGTCGCCGTCAATGCACACAAGGATTTAATGTGCTCTTTGCGAACCTTCAGCATGACGGGGAAGTTGCTCTTCAGGCTGATGTTGATGGCCCCCTCATATAGTTTCTTTCTAACCACCGACTCATTGGGCCCACCTCCCATCCCCGGCGGGTATCCGAGCAGCGATTTCAACATGGTCTCAAAAGAGTCCGCTGGAAAACAGGAAGAGAAATGTTTGGAGTTCAGATGTGAACATGAACAAAGCCTTTCAGCTCAGTCCTTACTGGTGTGGTTGGGGTTGATGTGCTGCTGGAGCTGCTTCACAGAGCCCAGGCTGACCACCGGTCGCCTGCCAAACCAGAAGGAGGCCACGGACCCAAACTCCTGATGCAGATCAACAAGGAACTCGTGCAGACCGCCTTTGTTGACGATGTCCTGCAAATTTCCATCCCTGAAGAAGCAAGAAAACAACGTCTAAAAGTGCACTTTCTCTTCTCTCCCTCCATTTATACAGCGCCGTTCAGAATTATTGGCACAAAATGAATATAAATTTAATTTAAACGAACCATTTGTGTAAAGATTTTTTATGACATGTTTTAGATAGTTATCCATGACTTTCCGCTTCTTGTCTAAACATATTATTTAGGGATGTACCAATATGAAAATCTGGGCCAATATCGATAGCCGATATTAATATTGCTGTTATGTCCGAGAACCAATACGTACCGTTGTGTGCGCGTGTGTTTCTGTGATCTTCAAATTTTGTGCTGACTGAAAACTTTGCTAACAGAATTTCTGAATTTGGGTTATAGTCTAGACCAGGGGTCACCAACATGGTGCCCTCGGGTACCATGGAGCCCCCGGGGACCACATGTGGCGCCCACGAGCCCCTTCTAAGAACAGCACAATCCATCCATGAGCTGCATCTAAAACTTTATTCCGTCACTCTTCCTGTCTATTCACACCTGCATTTATATAGATTTAAAAACAACAATATATATAATAAAGCATGAAAAATATGTTTATTTTACATAATGTTAAAATGAACTCAGACTCTTCTAGTTCAAAGGTTAGTACTGGTAGACCTTCGTACGACGCAACACCAATGAAGTCGTTCTCAGTTTCAAAAAGGTTGGTGACCCCTGGTCTAAACTTAAAAATCATTTCTTTTTTTGTATCCTGTCTCCAATGCATCACTGTCACATGACCAAAAAAACCCTGATGGTCTGGCGTGACCTAAAGGATGCCCACTGTTTAGTATGGAGGAGGATCTGTCATGCAGCGGGCCTGTTTCCTTGAATGATCGTCTGGGTCTTTCAGCAGGTGGTGTCAGCATGTGTGGAGGGTGCTGATGAAAAGTAAGCCATGCCTGTCTGACCCCCGAGTATAAAACTTATCACAAGCGGCAAGTGCTAATGTAGATATGATCACTTACTTCTCATCTGTGGGGTAGAGACCTGGGATCCCAGAGGCCCTTCTGGAAGACTGAAAACATAATTAGAGGCATTCAGTGCAGTCATTTTTAGCGTTCTAACCTTTTTTTTTTTTTTTGCCAAAGTGAAAGCAAGCGTTTTAGGACAAGTATTTGACCAAGCACACACATTAGGCTTACAAAGTATACACTTTCAAGTTTTTGAATTCTCATTTCTACGAGTGTTTTGCCTTGTTGGCGCAAATATAACTCTTAAAACGGGATTTTTAAAAACTATATTTGTTGACAGTTACATCAAATGCATGCCGATTATTAGATAACGTCTCAATATCCCTGTATTTGTAAGACTGTTACATACAAGGCGACGGAATTTGCCAAAAAAGCCGTGGACGTTTAAAATCGAGTGTTTTGTGTATGAGACCTGACCTAGAGATAGCACCCTGCTAAATGCTAACCAACTTTGAGTTATCGGGGGACCTACCGGGTACAAATAGAGCACAGCGCCGACCAAAATGATGACAAACGTGACAGCGAAGATGGCAAAGTCCAACATGGCTGCGTTTTTACGTTTTATTCGTGTATATATGGAAGTCTGCGTCTGAATGTTGACGGTTACCACGTCAACGTTGCTTCTGTGTGCAGCTACACCGCCTAGCCGCAGCAACTAGACGAAAGTAATCAATTCCCGGTGTGAGTTCCTGCAATTTTACCAATTCTCTTTTTTTTATTCCTTCCTGCCACTTGAGCTGCTCATAGCATTTTCATTTTACAGCCTATTAATAATAAAAATAAGATAAAAAAAGTATTTGATTTGAAAAGTTGAACTCTACGCAGATTGTCTGCAGGATTAAGACCACAGCTCCTTTGTTGCTTTGGTTTTATGAGACACCAGCCCTCCCACATCCCCTACCCCACCCCACCCCATATGAAAGGTGGGGCAGAAGGAACTGTTCGGTTGCCGAATGAAATAAGCAAAACAGAACTTAACTGTCATTTATTCTAAATGAAAACAAAATAAAAAAAAAAAACATATATCCTCTTCTTTGTGTCTGACAGAAAGGTCCACAGGAAGCCACCAACCAAACTACCTGTTGGTGTTATGAATCTTTTTTTTTATCAGGATAAATCCACCCCCAAAAAACACGTTTCCATGCCAACATCCTGGCAACACCCTCTTGTGATGTCATCGACCCAAATACATGGAAAGCAGAGTTAGTGTTTTTTTTCTCTCTAAGATTTTTAAAACATTGAAATTTGGGGTAAATCCTGCAGTGAAAATATATATCCGATTACCCAGCTGTGCTTTTAAGCATCAGTTTATATTACCTATATTTTTGTAAGTGAGAGAACAACACACTATCTTGGATTTTTTTAACTTCTTTCTGTGTTTTCACTATAGCAGAGCTTTGTTTCTCATGGTGAATGAATTAAATGTTCTAATGCTTTTGTTTCTTATTTGGCTGAACCATGAGATGCAGCAGGAACTCAGCTTTGAGTTGGTTTATTTAACCAATGTCATATTCTAACAGATAAGAAGAAGAGACTGTTGGATTATTTTAAACTCTATATTTTAAGAGACAAGCACATTTGAAAAGTACAAAAAATAATCTCTAATACAATCACAGACATCAACAAAGCTGCAGAGAGGAGAGATTTACAATAGCTCCTTTTTTTTCAGGTAGTAATTTCTGATTTGTCCTCTGGCTTTGGAAGCTCAATCTCCATCGACCTCAGATAACCTACAGAGGGCAGAAAACATCGTATTATCCGCAGTTTGAAGGTGGAGTTTACTGGATTTTTTCCATGGTTTATCAGTCTTGTCTTCTTCACCTTCAGTGTAGTCCGTCTCAGGTCTAGTGGCGATAAAGATCCACGCCAAGCCCACCAGCAGAGCCACCACCAGGTTGACGGTCACCCACGGGTGGAGGATCTGGTGCTCCGCCCCTGGAGGCCTGCAGCGGGAGCAGATTAAAATTGAGAAATGTAATCCTGCCGCAACATTTGTCTCAGAACACCGGGATTATCGCAGTCAACTCACCACAATGTCGTGTTGAAGGATACGTAGAGGTTGATCCGATCACTGGTCATCTGCTGACTCAGAGAGAGGACCAACGCTGAGAAATACACTGCGAGGAATAAAAGACGGAGCGAGGGATTAAAGCAAAACAGAAACAGCCGGGATCAATCGCCTCTGCAATGGATGACGTGGACTCACAGAATGAAGCCAGAGCCACTGGATCCAGAGTAATGAACTCCCGCAGAGCCACAGGACCTTTGGCCAGATTCACCCTGACGATACAAACATATTTATGAAAACACGTTTATCCTGTCTTTATAAAGAGCTAAAGTTTGACCCGTTTAACCAACTCCGTTAGGTTTACTCGGTTAATGTCTTCACCACTTCCTACCATGTGGTGCTACAGACCCTGATGCGAGCAGATGAGATAAACAGGAACCCCAAATGGAACAACAATATAATACAAAATAGATCTGCAAGCAAACACACTTATTTAGGGTTAAATGATTTGGGTTTAACACATTTATTCAACGTGCAATGCTCTAAAAACGAGGCCTCCATGGCCTTGGAAATCAGGCCCACGGCATCACAGATCCTCCACCATGCTCAGCGGGGGGCGTGAAGCGCCGTTCCACGCATTCCTCCTTAGACCCACATGGCAGGTTTGCTGCTGAAAAGTAGAATTTTAGTCCTGACTTTAGCAGACTCCACATGTTTACGTTAGCGATGATGGACAGCCAATAAACTAGCGGTATAGATGGAGCCTAGTCCTTCATATGGATGCCTGACGCCACTCTTTGCTGGAGCTCTCTAACAGTGACACCCTTTATGACCTCTCTTACAATCCTGCTGCCCTGTTGGGGGCCGAGCTCTCTCCAGGACACCAACTACAGGCGTCTTCAGACAGTAAATCCATTATTGCTCAATAGGAATATAGCCTAATTGTACTGTCTAAATATGTAACACATAAAAAAAAATTGTGCTTAAATAAATGGACAAGAAGCACCCATAACACGACGCGACTTGACAGAAAAGTTCAGCTTCTTGAAGTGGAGCGAAATTTGGCTTCGCTCTGATCGCCCATTCCGTGCCGTTCTCAACGCTTGAGACAAATCATTCGCATCGCAGTCTGTAAATTCACTCCTCAACGCGCCGTTACATAGGGACAACGTCACCCGCTCCATTCATCTTGTTCGGGGAGAACCTTTAAACCTTTCCAACACCACCACAAACTTCCATCAATGTACGTATTTCATTAAAATAACGAGACCGACGTGGTTTCATTTACCTCTACCTGAAATGTCTTCCAGTATTACCCTCTATTTAGCTCCTCACAGCGTCCGCATGCTTCCCCACGCCATGATGCTGCCACCAACACGTCTGGATGGTGTTTTAGTGGCCTGGTGGTTAGAGCATTGTGCTTGTGTCCTGGAGGTTCTGGGTTCAACTCCCACAGACTGCCAATTCTTTCTATAATGATGGGGCTTCTCATGGCTTTCTTCTTGACTCTTTCATACAGACCAAATTTGTGGAATGCAAAACTCATAAGGTTGTATTTATTTACAACTTTTAAAGAGTATTTTCTGGTGCTTTGGCACATATAATTGAGGCAGTGGTCATTTAGTAAAAAATAAAAACAAAAGCAATTATTTCTGAACTCTGGATTCCCCCCCCCCTAAATAAATGTACTAAAATTAAAAGGTGAATATTTGTTAGATTACAATAAATGTGGTGGACACAGTAAGAAACCTCCTCATATCTTCAGAAAAGTGCCTAAAACTCACTTTTATGATGCAAATATTTCCTTAAAGGTGTATAGCCACGTTATATGCTTAAAAAAAGACCAAAAACTGTTTGATCGTGATAAAATAAGGTTATATACACCAAGCCTCCATCCTGATAATATTTTGATGGTCCTTTTTGTGGATAAAAATAGCCCCAGCACCGGGCGCGATGAACAGATATAAACAGACGTGACGCCATCTAGCAACAGTATATCAGAACTATCATAATGCTGGTTTGATTAAGAAATAACTCAAAATTAAATAATTCCGTACCAAGCCTGACCCTCTGATATGCCTCACAGTAAAGCAGAAGCTCAGCATGATCAAAGACCAACCATCATTAATTAAATAAAATGGTCTAACAGCAACTTTACGAGCCTCATATCAGAAGATTTACTAACGTCAGTCAACTCTGTGGTCACATCTGAGCCTCGGCAGGTTTAGCATCGGCTTCAGTGAACACCAACGTCATACTGTATACCCAGCGATATTCCAGCCTTTTCCATGTTGGAATCATTTTTTTTTTTGCGCATGCGCAGTGCGTACTTCCGTTAGTAGGACGTGATAATCTTTCTTAAAAACCAGAGTGAGCTACTGATGTATATATTAAAAAAAGTCTAATAACGTGGCTATGAACCTTTAAGTGACTAGTCTGACCCAAAGAGGAGGAGCGAGGCTTCTTATTTCAGCCTCTTTATGCAGCTAAACAAAGGAATGTCTTCCAGCTCAGGAGCACAGCTTCACCTGTCGAAGGAGGCCACAGTGCTGATGGCCAATAGCATGTAGAGCAGAGACTGGGAGACGTAGGCCAGGCCGTGGTACTGCTCCAGCAGGTTGGGCAGAGCGGTGAGGTGCTGCCCGGCCAGCATGTACACCACCACCACGTTCCACACGGCGTATCCGGCCAGGAAGCCGTGACAGTACAGGCCGAACACCCTGAGCCGCAAAAAGAAAAAGAAGAGGAGAAACACTGAGAAGGTGCAGGAGACACAGGTAAAGATTCTCCCTTTAAACTTAGAAACAGCAATAATACACCCGCAATCAGGTATACTAAGATGGTACACTGCACTTTATGTGGCACTGCATGTGCTCTATTTTTAAACCTTACTTGTGTTTTATTCTTATTGTGCGTTTAATTGTTTTTTATTGACTACAGGGTACGGATTAACCTTGTTGTACACAAGTACAATGCCATAAATCTTTGAATTGAATTGATTCAGTTGTCTGCTTTTCTTTCACCTGAAGCCTTCGTGCACCCGGACAGAAACATCTCTAGAGGTCCAAAGTGCCTGCATGTGCTGTAGCTCGGTCAGGTTATCCATCTGCTCGCTCGTCGTTTTCCAGTCTGACCGCTCTGCAGCCTGGAACCGCTCTGCACGTCAACATGCACATAATTAGTAACAAACGACCACCTCAACACCATAATTACACCAGTTGGTCCTTTTGTAGACACGGACACCTCAGATTTGACCTTTTTAACCATAAGAGCTGCTTTTCTCCGGATCTTTCAAAATGTCCTTGCTTGATTTTTGGTCTAGTCCAGCGGTTCCCAAACTTTTTTAGCCGCGCACCCCCTTCAGTGTTCCAACCGGGTCGACGCACCCCCCACCCAAAAAAAAAATAAAAGAAAATCTGTTGCAGTTACAGCAACACAACCATCATAACAAAGGTTATGGAAATAAAATTAGAACATTCCAACATAATTTGAATTAAATTGCAGTACAGTTACACACAACATCCACAACAGAATCCTGAGGATTTTCAGGTGCATCAGTGGCTCAGAGAAAGAAAGACGCTCAGATCGGCCACACCTCCACAACCTGAAGCGGCCATCCAGGTGGATTCACGGACTAAACTCTGATGATCTACCTGTGTGTCTTCTCACTTTGTTTATTTCATATACCAGCTTCTAAACCTGAGGCTGACTCACATTTTACACCACAAAATAGAAACACGAAGAAGTTTGATTTGATTTGTGTCCGATGACGAGCAAAAGAGAGAGAGAGAACTGGTAGAGCGGCACAGAGTAATAATAACAGAGCGCTCCATAAAGATGTTATTAATCAGAGAAATAAAAAGTTATTTCCTGATTGTTTCACAGCTGATAAACACGCCCATGACAACAGACCTCAGCTCCCCTCACCCCCACCACCGGTTGCCTGTTTCCCTGTTCCAGTCTGAATATGCACTAAAACCACATCTTTAAAATGAACTGCACCTGTCTGAATCACAATGAAAAGTATTACAGCTCTGTGCGTGAGCATAGTCAACAAACCACGTCTACCACCTATTTTCCCACCAGCAGCAGCCGTGTGGACATGATATGTGCATCAAAGCTTGTAGTGGTTCAGAGTCACGGCACCATGAGCAGCGCTGTTTGTAGGTGCTGCTCGATCGATAGAGAGACCGAGTCACTAAATTTAATCTTGTAAATAAAACCTTCGGCCAGAATTCAATTTTCCCTCTACTGACATAAACGATGTGAAGTGAGGAGAGAGAAAGAGACATTTTCTGAGTCCCGCTCGTTTTCTTCGGATCTGTTAATATTCTCTCCTCTGTTTCCTCCGATTCCTCTCTCTCTCTCTCTTGGTTTCTCTCCTCCTTCATCACTAACTTTGACCTTAGATGTCTCACATGCATGACAATTTCCCTGGTTTCAGCCAATTGAGCAGATTTGCAAGAATGAATGAAGTAGAGACCACAAGCTAGGTGCGCATATACAGCACAATGCGTAGAAGAAGATAACTTCCTCTATATTTCATCTTAAAATGAAGTGTAGAAGAAGACTTTTTCTAAATAAATAGATTTTGGTGTGAATGCATTTTATTTATTAATTAAATTTACAGTTTTTGATTTAAATTTTTACATAGGAAATGTTTATTTACACGTATTTATGGTGTGGGGAAAAAGCACTGTCAGACCGCCATTACATTTTTCATTTCGTGCACCCCCCCACACTTTGGGAATCCCTGGTCTAGTCAAATTAGCCTCCTGTTCCAAGCAGTTGGCGTCCAGAGAGTCCAAAATATGAGTGGCATGGGACCGTGTTGGCTGGCCACGCTCAAAAGGTTTTGCCTGTCAATTGGTTCTTATGAATTATCTTATTTAGATTTAGTTTTAAAATAAAATTACTAAAATAGCATTTGTTCACGGTGTTAAACCTTGAATCTGAATCCTGTTGCCAGTTGTAGTTGGAGAAACTAGCAACCAGCTTTATTATATCTACCTTGTAAACAGTATAAACAAACAAACTCAAAGTTGCTGATAATAGACAACACTGCTGGAAGCCTGGAACACAGTGCTGAACGTTTCAGGAGGTCCCTTTTCCCCTCTGTCATCAGACTCTTTAAGAAACGTGCAATAAATTAAGACTTTTTTGGGTTATTTATTGTGGTACTATCTATAATATGAATATTGTTATATTAACTGAGATAAATTTTAATTGAAAAGCAAAAATAATAATCAGTTCCATCATTGCAGTGTAGAAATATGTGTCCCTATGCTGGTTAAATGTCCCTCAAGGATTACCATAGCGTAGGAACTGGGCAGTAAGTGCCGGCCGGTGTTTTGTTCAGAAGTATTGGAAAAACAAGAGTCCCACTGAGCCATGCAGCGACCCAAAGGCCCAGCCTCCGAGCCCAGTCTCCTTCCACCTAATGTGATGACCAGTGATAAACCCAGAAGGCTCGGTTATACTAGTGATTAAAGGGTTGGAGTCACATATCAGTGCACTATTTACAGGAAAAAAACACGGATATCGGAATCTTTGTTTTTGAGCAATGGGAGCTGACTGCTTCATAAAAAGAAGAAGAAAGGTAAGAAGAAAACAGCACAGCTATTAACAATGTTTTTTTTGTGGACCCATGACTGCTACTTAGAGGAAATTCTGTGTGGATGTGTACTGAGAGCCAAGACAGTGACGTAAACGGTGGATGAATATCTTGTCTCAACGTTATCGATGCTAACCAGTCCATAAACAGTTTCTAAACTCAGCCTGGACAATAATGTAATGGACAAAAAGTTAGCTCCGCAATTATCTGTTTGCGGTTTAGCACAACTGTGCCCACCACTGTTGATTACTGGTTCTATTTGGATCTTCTTATAATTTGCAATTCAAGTGTTGATTAACCTTATTGCGGATTCTAAATAAATTCAAAGTATACCACAATCTCCTCGAAAAGTCTAAAATTCTTCCTTCAGGCAGATTTAGGTAATGACTGGTTTCTGAACTCTAGTGTAATAAACATGGCCTGATAATGCCAGAACTCACTGTTCCTCTCAACAAACAGCTTCCCGACTGGTTGGCTCTGACCCTGGGGGGCTGCGAACAGAGACTGCTGGGGGATCGGCGAAGAGGTGTCGTTGATGATGTCGTCCTCTTCGACACAAAACTCATCAGGAAGCTGCGATTCGGCGACCTTTGATTTCCTGAACATGTAAAAAGTCATTAGGCTCTCTTGTTTTTCTTATTAACTCTGAGTTTATTGTTTTTCTTTGCTAGGTTTTTTTTTTTTTTACTTTTTCTTCTTATGTTTCTTAACCACCTCTTCCCCATCAGTGGTCTGATCCCCCGTATCTCCGTTGACCAGCTCGGCTTGGTTTTCTTCCACATCTGAAATCCAGACACATGAATTTAAAACTGCTAGGATACTTTTTCATCAAGTACAGACGAAAAGCAGAATGATTTCACCTGTAGACATGGCTTTCTTCTTCTTCCTTCTCCTCTGCGTTGGAGCATCTGCTGTAGCTTCAAGAGTCAGGTGATCTCCGACCTCGGACTCCCTCCGGCTGCTGAGTCCACCCATTTCCATTTCTTGATCTGTGGAAATAGAAATATTTAATGTTTTTCAGGGTTCAAATGGCTATTTACAAATTTAGCCTCAATTTCTTACCCTCCATATCCCCTGCTCCATTTGTGTCCTTTCTTGGCTTCTTCTTTTTCCGTTTTGGGGCTGGAAAATCTGAGAACATTTTTAGTTTTATAAAAACCGAAATAACTCAAGCAGAATGGTTAGAAAAGTAGTTTCTGTAAGACTTGGACTCACCTGCTGTGTCTTGGCTTTCATGAAAGAACACACAAAAAGAGAGATTTAGTGTTGGTCTCATTTTTATTGAAGAAGCTGTTAAAAGAAAAACTCTTTTTCCTACCTGGACATAGTAGGAAGTGCTCTCTGCCCTCGCTGAGGAGACAAAATCTTTTTTTGCATAAAATTAATCTCTTCAAATTTTACTTAATTTAGCACATTTATAGTAATTTTTGTGATTTTAACATGAATGACAGACAAAACAGAGCATATTTTAAAGGGATGGTTCAGATTCTTTCAAATTGGGTTACTGAAAGCCTTTTGCAGCCAAGTAGGTTTCATGGTATATAGGCATTAACAGCTAAGTGTTTGCATAGAAGCAGAAAAGAAGACCCAGAAAAGACCCCAACTGTCTGCCTTGAGTGACTTAAAGGAAACTGGCTATAAACAATCTATAAACGAACAAGACCTAACTCCACTTACAATGGAAGCTACTGAAAAACAAACGGTGTTGTGTACAGTCGTCTGTAATTTGCGGCTCGACTCAAGGACAAGCTAGATGCCTTTTTATTGCCAAAAGAGAAGACGACTAAGCTGTTTGACCACATCAGATATATGTTTGGAAGAATCAAGATGAGGCTTTTCCAATCTTAGAACACATTGCCAACGTTCAGGCATGTGGCTGGCAGCATCATGCTGAGGGGGTTGCTTTGCAGCCAGTGGTGCGCTGCACAAATGTTGTCATTTTCAATAGAGAACATAATTGAAAAGTATTTCAGTAAGTCAATTTACTAAGGGAAACACATTGTATAGATTGACACAGACGAATGATGTTTTAAAGCCTTTATGTTTGTTAATTTTATATATTTTCCACCTTCAGCTAATAAAAACACAGCATTTAAGATTAGAATATTCTATCAGACCGAAAAAAAAAAAGTTTCATGCTGAAATGAGGGCTTAATGAAAAGTATGTTTAATGCCTGCTTAAAGGTTGTTTCTTCAAAAGATACCTTTAATCTGACAAACGAGCCTCTTTAGAAATGCATATTCTGATTTATTGACTATGTCTGTATGATGACAACAGCTTCATTATACAGACAGCTTCCTCTCAAAAACAGTTAGTTGAAACTGGGACACAGCTGGTGGTTCCAAGAGGACGGTCATAACTGCTCTTGGAGTGAATTATTCAGGATAAGATTAAGTTTTAGCTATGGCTTATATTAAAAATCAGTTTACTGTGTTTGCAGGCTGAGAAACCAAACCAATCTGAATGAAGACTACAATTCTCTCATGAACAGTGGTAAAATGTCAAGCTAGAATGACTCCAGTGGGATATTTAATCAAAGATTATGTGGGCCGTTGGATAGGGCAAGGTGTTGCCATAAAAAAATAATTTAAAAAGACCAACAAACCAAACCCCTATGGCCAGTACACATTGTGCGATTTTTGGCCATTAGTCTGTTAAATTTGAATATTTCCCTTTTTTTTGTACCAATTAAGTCTTTGTCTAAAACACATTAACCGGCATTTTTTTCTTATTATATGAAAGCCATATTTTATAAAGAGACTCATTAACAATTTCATGCGGTAGAACAGAAGAACCCATGATAAGAGGGTATTTTAATCCCAGACGCTTACATAACAGCGGAACAGGTTTGGTTTTTCTACACTCGTATAACAGAACGTCTCGGCTGTGTCAAAGTCCTAACAAAGCGCAGAGATGATATAAACCTTACCGTTGTCTTTCTGGCCATTTCAGTCAATAATTCACCTCAGAGCGGAGCGGAGCCACACATAACATCCTGACGGATAAATCCTGAGCTAAATCTGCCAAGACGGAGGATTAGTCGGAGCAGAGGTCAGCCAACTCAAACCTTTTATCAAAGACTTGGAGTATCACAACAGTGACTGTTTGTGACGGATAGAAACGCAAACTTTGGAGGGATTTGGTTTCATTTTACAGATGGCACGGCAGCACTTTGTTATTCGTGGTGTAGTCAGACAATAATACCTTTGACACCTTTCAAATTTTGATTAATTATTGGAATAAAACAGGATTTTGCCAGGATCTATTTTTGTGTTGTTGTTATTAATACAGCTTCTTTAAAGCAGAGTTTGTAACTTTTCGTAACTTTATTCTGGTTGTAAAAATGCTAAATATAAATGGTCAAATGCTGCCAGAATTTAAAAAGAATAAAGAATTTATAAAATCGAGGCATTAAAGCTATAGTTGGTAATCCTGTTCAGAAACACATTTTGCTATACTGGGTAAAATCATCCTTCCATCCTGAATGTAGTTAATACATTATGTATTCACAAAAACGAGGTTAAAAAAAATTATTCTCTGTGGGAGCTGCAGGCTCTAACTCTAACCAATCACTGCCATTCAGTCCGAAGGGCAGGGATCTGTCAAAGATTTGGTCCTGCTCTCACCCCCCTCTGACCTCAAGTTGTCCCTATTGGTTGTCCCACATGCCAATCATTCTGACGTGCACACGTAATGCCAGTGTGCGTGCTCATTCCTTCCTAGTTTCCGCTTATTGGCTGCGCATGTGCACTTCTAGTGTTTATGTAGCCAGTTAGCTTAGTGGCCAGGTTAGCGGTTAGCTTAGTGGCCAGGTTAGCTGTTAGCTTAGTGGCCAGGTTAGCGGTTAGCTTAGCGGCCAGGTTAGCGGTTCATTGTAGCGCCGCTGCTCTCACCGTAGACTCTGAACATGGCTGAGAGTCACAGGAAGCAAACCACGTTCATGTTTATGAGAAGAGGAAGGCCTCAGTAGAAAGAAATAAGACCAGAGAGGATTTGGGAGATTTCTATGACGCGATCCCCCTGAGGAGCGGAAGAGCAGGAAGACGGTCTTGGGCTTGCGCGGTTATTCAAAAAGGGACTTGGGAAAACCTCCGGAAAAATCGCCCACCCTAGCTTGAATAAAAGCAAACTTGAATATAATTAATGAATAAAATCCAAAACAAAATTAAGTTATCCACAATTTTATGAATGTGTCAAGGCAAGGCACGTTTATTTATACAGCAGTAACACGATTATTAAGTAATTACTCAAATACAACATTTTACAATAAATGCAAAAATCATCGAATAATACTTGAATTCATAAAGTGTCAAAATTCTACTTAAATATTTATATATTTGATCAATTAAAACTTTCTGTGCCTCAATAGGCCTCAGCATCTGACTGGTTAACCTGCACAGTCTTAGCTCCTCCTGCTGACCTTTATGGGTAAGGCTGGCAGGTTAAAACTACATCCATGATGTGGGGCAACACAGGACTGTTAAACAAGTTTACACATAATCAGTGCAAATTTTATGAATAGTTCCCAACATATTTCTGATTTTATTTTTTAGAAATTTGAACTTTAAAGATTAAAATCAGATTAAACTGTAAGGCTGTCTAGGAACCCTCAGGAAACCCTGCTTTTAAACCAAACCTTGTTTCCCACGAAGGAGATATGATACTGGATAATAAAGCAAGAAGGTTTTAGGAGCAGAAGATATTGTTCACTGTTGAAGCTGCATTTCCAGCAATAAATTCCTTCAGCTGCTACTAAGTAATGTGGACAAATAAAATAAATACTATAGCAATACATGCAACAAAAATAATGTAGCATTTAGGCAAGTTCTGACTGATAAAATGTGCCATGATTCAAAATAGAATTTTTAAGCTTAAAATACAAAAGTTCATCTTAACCTTATTTTTTAATAGTAACCCTCCCTCACAAACTTCATTAGCTATAAAAATAGGTCATCGACACTCAGTAGTTAATGAAGCTCTGACAATCTAAAGGCAGTAATAACTGAGTAATAACATGTAATAACCAGCAGATTATAAGTAACTTCACTGACCTGAGGAAGAGGTGGCAGCTCCCTGAACCTGGTGTTCTGAACAATAACACAGAAAACATTCTTAGGTTCCATAAACATTCACTTTAAAGTTTTTACGGTCACCCGTGAATTTTCTAGGCTAAAGTTCCAAACTTTTTCAAACTCCGATTTCCAGAGCGTTCACCCGTTTAGGATAAATACAAAAGTCCACTATGAATTTGTGGATTGCAAAAAAAAACAGAAGAATGCTAAGAAGATGGAAGGATGAGCGAATAAGAGGATGGATGGACAAATGTAAATGGATGGATGATGGATGGATGGGCAAACGGACATATGGGTGAGCGAGAGGATTGATGGATGGACTGATGAGTGAATGAACTGACAGATCGACCAACAGACGGACGGACGGATGGATGGATGTTGGAAGGAGGGATGGGTGCAAGGATGGATGGATGTTGGAAGGATGGATGGATGGATTTTGGAAGGAGGGATGGATGCAAGGATGGATGGATGGATGTTGGAAGGATGGATGATGGATGGATGGATGGATGTTGGAAGGATGGATGATGGATGGATGAATGGACAAATGGATGGATGGATAGGGTGAGTGAGTAAGAGATTGATGGATGGATGGATGGGTTAGTTGGTGGATGGACAAACAGATGGATGAGTGAGTGAGCTAGAGGAAGGATGGATGAGTAAGAGGATGAATGGACAAATGGATGGATGCATTGGGTGAGTGATGGATGGATGGATGGATGGATAGATGGATGGATAGATGGATGGATGGGTTAGTTGATGGACTGATGGATGATTGAATGAGTAAGTTGGTGGATGGACAAACAGATGGATGAGTGAGTGAACTAGAGGATGGATGGGTGAGTGAGTGGATGGACGGATGGATAATGGACACATTTTAAGTGAAGCTTTTATTGCTGTACAGTTTTGAGGGTTTATTTCTATCGTAATAAGGTTGTTTAAACTTGTAATCTTGTCTACTACTACTCGGCCACCGCAGAAACAGCCGGTTTTCTAAAGAATAAAGAGGGAAATCCTTGGATCCCATCAAACGTCTCCAGACCTTTCCAGGACGGGCGAGAACCTCGAGTAAAGCTTCATGTATGTAACAAAGCAGCGATCACACCCGCTACGGTGAGACATGTGGACACTTCAGGACAAAAGAACCGTTATTGATGTTGTAATTAAAGTACTTACTTTACCGTCTCCGCTCTCCATTCTCCGGCTTTCACCTAAAAGCCTTTAACCAAGCTGCGTTGTTGTTGCTGTTGGTTACACACTGACGAAGTGCCTTACTCATCCGGAAGTTACGAAGCAGCGCTTAGGATTTCAAAATAAAAGCCTGGAAGTTAAACTCAAAACACCAACTATCTAAGCTAATCAGTTTTACGCTCTAATATAACCTTTTATCATAGCCGCAAAAGGGTTCACAAACTCAAACGTTCTGTTCAGGTTGCAAAGTATAATATTTTATTTGAAACACCTTATACGTTGATTGACTACCAAAGAAACGTATCTAGCTACTTTTTCACCTTTAAATTTTTTTTTGTCACGAAAACTTAAGAAACCTTAAGTAAACACAAAACAATTGTTCTAGATTGTAAACTTTATTTAGAAAAGGAGATCATCTTTGCAGGTCTGTCAAATCAGATCTGAAAATGAAGATTCAGCTTTTCACAAAATGGAGCTGCATCCAACGTGGAACACTGCTCTATTTTAATCTAAAAACCGCCAAAGACACAAAAGCCTATCTAGAAAAAACTGATGAATTCAGCAGAGTAGAAAAAGATAAAGAAAAAAAGGAAATAGTAACACAATTTATGGGATTTTTTTATGGCTTCAGTCCAGCTTTGTGTCATCTGGGATTAAAGAGACTTAAAGACCTAAGCAAGCTTTCCACAAACACATACAGATCAAAGGATTTACATATTTCCTGGCCCACTTCCCATCAAACATCCAGTCAAGGATTTTCTGTCAACATTTCTGTCTTCCCAGTGAAAAGTAGTCCAATCCCTCCCTCTCACGACTCGGCTGTGGGTCGGATCCAGCAGGCAGGGACCCACTGTGGCTCATCCTGCGCCTTCCTGACTGCTGACAGCAGTTGGACACAGGAGTCCTGCAGCTCATCGTTGACAATCACCTGATCAAGGAACTGCCAGTACTGGGCCTCGATCTTCCGGGCTGATTCCTCCATCTCCTGGAAGTCTTCATCCTGTTCAACGTTAAAGTCCAATTAGATTTCATCTTAAATGACTTGGGGGGTTGAGCACTGTTCATAACATTTTTTGACACTCAAATCTTCTTTTCAAGGAAATTTTGGCTTTTATTTTTGTTTGATCTATTTCATTTCTAATAGAAATGTATAATCGCCGTGCTGAGCCACATCGCAGTTTTTGAATGCTTATAGTGGAGCACGCATTAGGGTGAGTAAAATAAACCGACCCAAAAACACACAGTCAATTTGTATAAGATTTTTACCGTAACCATTATTTTGTGTTTTGAAAAGCGCAGAAAAGTCATCTGCGTAACTTTGAAATGTATTATTTCAATTACTAATAAACGCATTCAAGGTAGAAAAAAGAAGTAGTTCTAGTATAATTCTTTGGGTTATGGGAAGTACAAAACCTACAAAAGCAGCAATAACTCTCAATAGTCATTTTCTGCCAGTCTTGAGGCATTGTGGGAGAATTTTGTCCCACTCTTCTCCTGTGGAACCAACTCCCAGTTTTGGTCCGTGAGGCAGACACCCTGTCTACTTTTAATCTTAAAACTTTCCTTTTTGACAAAGCTTCTAGTTAGAGTGGCTCATGTTACCCTGAGCTATCTCTATAGTTATGCTGCTATAGGCTTAGGCTGCTGGAGGACATCAGGGTCTATTTTTCTCACTCTACTGAGTTCTCCTAATGTTCTCCAATTTGCATTGCTTGTCGTCATTTCAGCTTTTAACTTTTTGTTCTCTCTCTTTTTTCTTCATAGTAGGTACACCTGGTCTGGCATTCTGTTAGCTGTGACATCATCAGGGGAGTCAGATCACCACTATTACCATCTAATGTAGAACAGATTACTGGATCAATGTGTGCTTCTGTGCTTTTTTGTCTGTCTTGTTGTGTCTCTGCTCTGTCTTCTCTAATCCCCAGTGGGTCGAGGCAGATGACCGTTCATACTGAGCCTGGTTCTGGTTCTGCTTCTGCTGGAGGTTTTCCTTCCCGTTAATGGGGAGTTTTTCTTTCCACTGTCGCTTTATGCTTGCTCAGCATGAGGGATTGCTGCAAAGCCATCAACAATGCAGACGACTGTTCCTGTGGCTCTATGCTTCTTCAGGAGGAGTGAATGCTGCTTGTCAAGACTTGATGCAATAAACTGGGTTTCCTTAGAGAGGACATTTTTTGACCAATCTGTATAATCTGACTGAATTTGACTTTGGAAAGTGCCTTGAGATGACATGTTTCAGAATGGACGCGGATCTAAATATTCCTTCGAGGTGTAGAAAGACTGATAGATAATCTGTCTCACATTGGTGGATAGAAATAGTGTATTGCTGTTGACTTTCATCCTGAGATTCAAGTTAGTATACGTCTGCCATGTATCCCCAAATATTGGGTAATTATGTATTTTTCTCTTTTTCTCATTAGCCTTCCCGCTTTGTAATATAGTAAGTGGCCCATAAGGTTTTAATGCTGTCGTCCTACCAACTTGGCATTGTGTTAACATGCTGCTGCCCCTTTACCTCCCTCAGTTTTATGGTCTTTCCTGCTCCACAAAACTCAAAAAAACACCTACTTCCATAGAAGTGGTCACACGGATGAAGATCGGTTATTTGAGTGCAATTGTTTGGTAGCACCTGGATGCTACTTTCCCTCTTACATCCGATGGAGGTGGAAAAGGTTGCACTGAGTTTTTCCCATGACTGTGTGATGTAATCATATTCAGACTATCTCTCACAACAAACAGACAACGGGCTTTCGGACACATCAAAATTGGCCCTACTTTTTTGGTATTTAAAGTGGACCCTGTTTGGGATGTCGTTAAGGTTTCTTGTGCTCCAGAACCAATCTCTTCTCTCTAGGTTTTCTCACACCTGCTACTGATACTACTACTCTCTGTGGCTTAGAGGAACTAGATGCAAATAATCCAAACTGGCCCTCGGAGAGCATACTTTGAATGGTCGGTTGACATAGTAGTTGGTGGTGATGTATGAGTCCTGTCTCGTCTCCCTGAGGCGCTCCAGAGGTGGGGGCTTCACATAAATGATGTAGGCTCTCAGTTCGTGGGTCCTCACTGCCTGAACAGCCTGAAAAGTGGGGCAAAGCATGTTAGTTCTGCTCTACATCATTAGTTCTGCTCCTGAAACTGGGTTATAGTGAAACTTTCTGGACTTACGTTTGGCTCTATGTCTATGACACAGATCTTTCCGCTGTGTAAAACTTCTTTCACAGCATCGATGCTTGTTCCATAAAGGTTACCTTTGTACTCGCCGAACTCCAGAAACCTGTGAAAAAAAAAAAAAAAATTAAAATCATTGCTGAAAAATTACAATTAATCCAGAGACATATCAAAAACACTGATACATAGCAGCTTTACCGATTATTGTAGACCATGTTGTCAAAGATCTCTCGACTTGTGAAATAGTATTCTCTTCCGGATTCCTCGTACCCTCTTGGACTTCTCGTAGTGTCTGGAGAATGAGGACAAATAAATATGTCACTTAATCTGTGTGAGACAATGTTCAGTAATAATGCATCTTGTCGTGAGGAGGCTTTACACTTACGAGGTATGGCTCCCTGGAAGATGTTTGGGTTCATCTCAATCAAGCGCCTCCGGAGTTCGTTCACACCCACACCAGACGGACCTGATGGACAAGAGTTTCACTTTTCAATTTGCTGTATGTTGAAGGAAGGAAGGAAGGAAGGAAGGAAGGAAGGAAGGAAGGTAGGAAGGAAGGAAGGAAGGAAGGAAGGAAGGAAGGACGGACGGAAGGGAGGGAGGTAAGGGAGGAAGGAAGGAAGGACGGACGGAAGGGAGGGAGGGAGGGAGGAAGGGAGGTTAGGGAGGAAGGAAAGAAGGAATGGAGGGAGGAAGGAAGGAAGGAAGGAAGGAAGGAAGGAAGGAAGGTAGGAAGGAAGGAAGGAAGGAAGGAAGGAAGGAAGGAAGGAAGGAAGGAAGGAAGGACGGACGGAAGGGAGGGAGG
Organism: Fundulus diaphanus; assembly: GCA_037039145.1. NCBI lineage: Eukaryota > Metazoa > Chordata > Actinopteri > Cyprinodontiformes > Fundulidae > Fundulus > Fundulus diaphanus. The sequence continues at coordinate 3,446,291 of CM073139.1, forward strand.
TAAGGGAGGAAGGAAGGAAGGACGGACGGAAGGGAGGGAGGGAGGGAGGAAGGGAGGTTAGGGAGGAAGGAAAGAAGGAATGGAGGGAGGAAGGAAGGAAAGACCGGATGGAGGGAAGGGAGGGAGGGAGGGAGGAAGGGAGATAAGGGAAGAATGAAGGAAAGAAGGAAGGACGGAAGGGAGGAAGGAAGGGAGGTAAGGGAGGAAGGAAAGAAGGAAGGAAGGAAGGAAGGAAGGAAGGACGGACGGAAGGGAGGGAGGTAAGGGAGGAAGGAAGGAAGGACGGACGGAAGGGAGGGAGGGAGGAAGGGAGGTTAGGGAGGAAGGAAAGAAGGAAGGAAGGAATAAAGGATGGATGGAAGGGAGGGTGGGAGGGAGGGAGGTAAGGAAGGAAGGAAGGAAGGAAAGAAGGAATGAAAGACGGACGGAAGGGAGGGGGGGAGGTAAGGGAGCAAGGAAGGAAGAAAGGAATGAAGGATGGACGGAAGGGAGGGAGGGAGGAAGGGAGGAAAGAAGGAAGGAAGGAAGGAAGGAAGGAAGGAAGGAAGGAAGGAAGGAAGGAAGGAAGGAAGGAAGGAAGGAAGGAAGGAAGGAAGGAAGGAAGGAAGGAAGGAAGGAAGGAAGGAAGGAAGGACGGACTGGGGAACATATTTGCAAATAAAAAAGGGACAGAGTAGGGTAGATTTACTGATGGATGGATGAACAGGACGCAACGTGTGAAAGGAGGATGAGGTATAAAGTCTGGCAATACAAATATATTTCCAAATGCTCTTTCTTTTTCCATCCATCTTTATCATGACCTGTGATATGTTTAGATGGAACTGCATATTTTTCCAGATTGTGCAGACATTCAAACCGAAGATCTCTTTCTGTATGTACCCAGGAGTGTGATGAGGCGTTGTGTGTCCTCTGGGTGGCGCTGGTAGCGAACCACCTCCTCATACGGGTCATTCAGGGCACTGTAGCAGCTGCTGGAACAGCGGATGTGACAGGACGGCTGAGTGGTACTGTGGGAACGCCGCCGGCACAGACGGATGCTGCGCCTAAAACCCGCTGATCATTAAAAAAAAAGGATGTCAGAGGCTAAACTGATGAGCCTTGAGGCCTAGTCCAAACCAAGACAAACCTCGTAAATTTTCATAAACGATTAAGGAACAATCGAGGATCCACACGAGAGGACGCAGCACCAGTGAAAATGCTGTAGTAGGCATGCCGGGCCCATTGGTGGTGCTGTGACATTGCCGCAGAAAAACGCAAAAAACACCGGGCATGCGCAGACAAGCCGGGTCTTTTCCAAAGCTTTCTCTGGGCTGTCTTTATCGTTCTTCTCTGGGGTGGATCCAGACGCATCTGGTTCATGTGGTTCTCTGCATCAAGCTAGAACTCATGATTGTAGAGGTGGAGCAGTACGTTCAGCTGTGACAGCCGTAACAAAGCCAATATTTAATATATTCAGCATGAATGCTACATTGAACAACGTCATGTTTGTTGTTATTCGTGAGAGCGAGTTACACACAGGTTACAGAGAGACATGAATCTATGACATCATCGTTTAAAAAAAACTGCAGTTTTGAAGATTTTCCACTCTGGGACCCGGTTTCAAAAATATTTCTTTATAGTCTCCCAAAACACCAGATCCATGTGGACGCACAGCCTAAACGTCAAAATAAGTTAGCGAATGCACCTCATGGCGTCTCTTTGGGGACAGGGCCTGGAGCCCCAGCTACACTGCTTTAGGTGTTTTAAAACTATTTTTTCCTTGGTTTGCAAAAACAAAAAACTATGTGTTGGCACACATTTCTTGGAATTGTAAGAAAAATTATCATTAATATTAGGCAAGCTATTGTGTATTTCCAGTGCAATGAATTCACATGCTACAACAACATCTATTTAACTTCAAGGGCCTGTCGATCAGATTCTTGTCAGGGCTCTGTGTGGGCCGCTCCAAAGCCTTAATTCGCCTTTAAAACCAAGATTTGCCAGCACTAGGAAATAATTTGGACTCCACTGTAAATCGTCGCCATATTTTGCCATATCTATATCTATATCTATATCTATAGATATAGATATAGATATAGATATATATTGTTGTGGGTGGCTTTTGTGTTATACAAAAACAAATACAAAGTTGCAATCATGATATCATCAATTTCCAGCAGCTGCTGTTTCTTTCTTTTTTTGTGACATATTTCTTGATTTCTTTCAGATAAATAAATATAACTAGTGTGAAAAGCAAGCATGAACACAGTTGAAAGGGAATAAAACATAGAATATGCACTCTAATGAACAACTTCTATCCTTGCACTTGTTGTCTCTGAGTTCAGTGGGTTACCCAAGTATACGCCTTCTATGTTGCTGCAGAAGTCATCCTCCTCTGGTGGCAGAAAAAGAGCAACAAAGAAGAAACTTTTAGCAAACCTGTAGAGTTAGTGAAAACATGGAAGAATGTGAAATCATGACTAAAGAAATGACAGCCCGAATACTATTAAACTTTTTTTCCCTTAAGTAAATATGTGGAGAAATTCATCCATTTATTCTCTGCCACCAGTCAGGAAGACAAAGAAATATAGAGCTTTTCTCACCTTCTCTGAGCTCCTCTGACATTTTCCCCGTTAGAAATCAGAAATGTTTGGGAGAGACAAGCAAATGTTTTCCATGAAGGGCAGGAAAAAGAGCGAGGAGTCGAGTTTAGGCTCAAAAACAAACAAATTCATCAAAAAAAAACTTACCTACCAGATTCAAACGCCTCCTCGTCTGTTTCAAACCCAAAACACACCGAGAATTAAACTCAGAAGAAGCAAAAATATATGTGCTGGTGCTACTACATTACACTTTACCTGCTTCAACACATTTGTCATCAATGGCCATCATGTCCTCCTCTGAGAGGAACAAACAAGGTCTTTAACTGAAATGTGTCATAATAATTCAAGCGCACTGTGAACTTGAGCTCTGCTTACCTTCATCTACAGTGCTCACTGCATCAAGCATGGAGAAAAACAGATAAAACCTTGTGAGTTGATGTAGAGGTTTAAATAGGTGGCATCAGCAAAGTCGAGTGCAAGAGACTCACAGACTTGCATGCAGACGTGTGGTGTGTAAGGCTGCGACCACCAGAGCTCCCGCTGCTTCCTATCACGCAAACAAAGTTTAGGTTAAAGTTCTTCTATCTCCAAAATCCAAATCTAATCTGCTTGTACGTCGTGAAAAAAAGGACATAGAAAAGCTGAAGGTTTTTACGAATACAGAGCACACTATTTCTGGTGAGCCAACTTTTCTGATCAAAACGATATAGAAAACAGGTCTGAATCAGTTTCAACCGTCGTAAAATGTGTGCGCAGCGCCACGTTTGCTGAAAACACCAACTGTGGAGCACGGCGGCGGAGCTGGGATGGTTTGCTGTCGTTTTGCAGCCTGTAGGCATTCTACAGTCCAATGTGACCCGTTTGTTAGACCACTAATGCTCAAAAAACAGAACCCTGATCCCAAACCCAGCTCCAGTCCTACAAAGTCATTTCTGAGAAAGAAAATAATTATTTCTTGTAAAATGAGCCGGCCAAAATTCCAATAATGGGATGGGAAATAGAGATAAAGGCAGACAGAAATCAGTAACTGGGAACCATTGCTGCTGAAGGTGGTTCTACAAGCTGTTGGATCATGGGGTGCATTTAGTTTTTTATGACTGTATTAAAATGACAGTAAAATGAGGTTTTTGTTAGTGGTAGCCCAAGGAATAATACTAGGACCACTTTTTTTTAATAAATTATATGGGGCAACAATTTCTAAAACAATCATACAGTGAGTTACAGAAACAAACTGTTAAAAAAAGTAAAATAAAAACTGCATTAAAACCAACATTTGAAGATAAATCGGTCCTCCATAAATCTGATGACCATCTGCACAACATTGAAACACATTATTACATCTACCCAGGAAGCTGCATTTAGAGGGCAGAAATCATCCCAATGCAGATCCTTGAGGAAAATCTCAAGAAGATTCTGCCAGACTCCCTATGATGTAAACCTCAAGAACAGATGACTGATCCGCTACAGAGCGGCAAATGAAAATCAGAAGGTCTGTGAAAGAGCTGAGGATGACAAAACGGTATATTCAAAGCAGTACTGCTCTGAACTGTGCTCAAAATCCCCTACGGACCTCCCCAAGAGGCACATGATCGGACTATCAGATCAGACTAACCGTTTGAGCATGCTGTTGGAAGGGATGAGTCCGGCACAGGCCGAGCTGCTGGGCAGCTTCCTGGCCTGCCACCAGACGCTGTCCGTCTGGTCAACAATCTCCAAGATGTCACCTTTCTTGAAGCCCATTCCTGCGTCGGCGCAGGGGATGTTCGGGTCCTGCTGGGGGCTGTAGTCGGTCATGGCCCGGACGTAGAGCTGACAAAGACGGTTTCAGTTCGTGGCAGATTTCTGTGCGTAAAACAGAGACGATACAGGCGCGTGGTGGAGGACTTACCATGGTCTGGTTGTGGACCGGCCTCTCTGTGATGGGAATCACCCTGAACATGATGGTGCCATGCGACCGAGCTTGCTGTTTGGATGCAATTACACAACTTTAATAACTTTATTGTTCTTCCTTTATGCTGTTAAGACTAGAATATCTTACAACAAATATAAAAGCTAACTGATACTTTCATTCAACCCACCACAACTTGGATGACCTGCTCAGGCTCCATGCCATCCACAGGAAACCCATTCACCTCTATGATCCTGTCCCCTGCATGAAGCAGACCTGCATGCGCAGAAACAAAATGAAACCAAAGCTGAGGCTTTGGTTTAAAGCCATGTCCGATGTCATCCAGTTAGTCTTTCATGACCAAAACATCTGTGATAGACTGGCGACTTGTCCAGGGTGTACCCCGCCTCTCGCCCATTGACAGCTGGAGACAGGCACCAGCACCCCTCATGACCCCAATAGGGATAGACGTGATAGAAAATGGATGGATGGATGACCAAAACATAAGAATTGTGGTATACTGGTTTGACGTTTCATTGCCAATTAAATTGTTAAAGAAATTTTATTAATTAAAAAGGTAGCCCAGATTTAAAGCTTTCAGTGGCTCAGATGCAGCTCAGGTATTTAGGTGTCTTGTTCTTGGGTAATGGCTGAACCGAGTCAGAGGTCCATCAGGACTTTGGCTGCGGGAACACGGGCACTTTTGATGTCTGTTCTGGTGATGAAGCTGTAATTATGTTAGTTTGTTGATGCTTTACTCCTCATCTGTGGTCATGAAACAAGGATCACAGTCAAAAGAACAAGATCAGGGTTGATGGAGCTCAGTCATCCAGGGGGAGCTAGGAGTCGAGCTGCCCCTCTCCTCCTTTTCATAACTAGTCATTTGATGCGATTTGAGTTGTGGATCGGGGATGCCTCCTGGATGGCTACTTTGGAGATTTTATGGCCATGTTCCACTGTGAGGAGACCCGAAGGAGACCAAAAACTCAGTGGAGGAACCATCCCTTCTGACCCAAGAATATCTCAGGATCCCCCAAATGAGTTGGAGAGGATCTGGAGTGAAGTTAAAATACAGTACTTTAATCTCTTAAAACGCATATTATTCAGCTAAAAAGCTACGAACAGCAAAAATAAATGTTCCATCAACATTTAGCTAGACTGGACAGCTAAGATCCATGACTCTTATGTATTTCTTGACACTTCACGTTCTTTTGCGCCTCTTATGGCTGAGGAGACTTTTTCTACGCAAGAATAGCTTTGTTGCCGTATCCTGTTTAGCTTCAGACTCTGCCTGCAGCAACACTCTCTTACCCTGACTGATATCTGACTCTGTGCATCTTATGCGGCTGTGGGGATGTGGATAATTGACTGAAAACATTTTTCCGTCATTTTTTCCTTCGGGCCAGGTCAAATCTGAACGAGCGGGAGACCTTTCACACACAGTTTCGGAGAATCTAATACACTATGAACAACCATTGGAGCTTAATCTGTAAAATAACAGAATTGCTACATGCTGAGATGAGAATGTTCCATTGGAAACGTAACAAATTCAATTGACAAGAAATATATTTTAATATAGCAAGAATATCCGGGGTGGAGAGTGTTGATGTGGAGAGAGATATTTGGGATTCTTCTCCTTCACCAACTGACTCAACAATACATTCTTGGAAAACAGAAGATAATGCATGGATGTATTAGTGGAGGAACGGGGACATGCTGTCAGTTCCTGTTTCTAGAGTCAGCGCAGGCAGAGCCATGGAGTCCTCTGCGCCAAAGATAAGAGAGCACAGCATCTTTGATGACAAAAGTGGGATTAAAGCAGGAGCTAAGGTGGAGATGGGACGGTCCACACTCAGGCTGAACCAACACCACAATATGCTGTGTGGTGCAAGGGTCTCAAGACACGTCTGTAGATATCTTTAAAGAGGCTACACGTTCCTGTAGGATTGAAGACAGTTAAAGTTCACATATATAGTTTAAAAAGACCTTCAGAAAACCCTGGAGAACCGCTAAGCTAGACCAGTTTAACGGATCCCAACAAAGTGTCTCACCGCTTCGATCCGCCAGCCCTCCGTGAATCACACGGGCCACGAAAATCTCTCCTGTGATCTCGTTTCTCTTTATGGTCGCTCCCTGAAACGTCAGAAAAGAAGAAAACGACAACACGTTGTTATGCATGGAGGTCCAAGTTTTGAACAAACTGCCATGTCGGGATATTCTTGGACGGATGGAGCCGGTCGGCGGCCATGAAAGGAGAAAAGGAAATGGAGGGTTTTCTAAAAACAGGAACCAAACAAGTACACGAAAAGGAGAGGAAACTCTTCACATTTTTGGATGAAGGTAAAAAAAAACCAGGACTTCCAAAATGATGGATGACAATCTAGCAATGATCCAATAAAAAGCTCACAGTTTGGAGCCACAGCATCATCACTCAGGTCTGTTTCTTCCTCTTCTTTTTCTTCCTCCTCTGGTTGCAGCGACATGCCTTCACATTGTTGGCGGCCTTTGCGAACTCATCCAGCTCGCCGTTGGTGACTGGACCTTTGGACACGCCCAGGTCACCAGGGCTGTATGGTTTCGTCTTGACCCTGCCAAGTGGAGATCCATGACGGGATGCAGGGAGAGGAGGGGGGTCCTTCGAGGTGGAGGGAGCCTCCAGAGAGCCGGCGCTGGATGAGGAGGAACATCTGGACTGCTGCGTCACAGATGAACACTGCTCGGCGTCTGAAATCTTCACGGTGTTTATGTCATTCCGGGCGGTGGTGAGGAGCGTCTGCAGCCGGTCCACCACCTGAGTGAGGAGGACCATAGACTGCACTGTCTCGGTCATGCGCTCCGTGGCGGCCACCATCCTCTCTCCCAGGACTCTGATGTCTCTGCTGCTGCTCTCCATTGAGCTGGCTGCCAGCTGCACCGTAGTTCTCAGCTCATCCAGGCTCTCCTGCTTGGCCAGCTCCACGGGGGTCTCCTCCAGCACCCGCCGATGTTGCATGGGGCTCGGGGGAGCCGTGCGGATGCAAGGGCTTTGTGCACGAAGCTTGTGAGGGAGGCCCGGCTGAAGGTAGGGGCCTTTGTCAAGGCAGCACGGTCCACCGAGAAAGGAAGGATGCGGCGCGCAGGTGAACGGGACTGTCTTGTTTGCACCTCCAAGCTCTTCAGCAGGGTCGTCTCCAGAAAAGACAGAAAATATTAATCGTATGGTAATGGAAAGATGGATGGCGGACGGATGAAGGCAGAGCAACGATGAATTTTCAAGGCATTGTTTCCACAAGGAAAAAGAGCAAAGGTCTCTGGACATGTCTCTCTTACCGAACCCAACGGGGCTGTAGACTGACGGTGCCGACTGGTTCAACCTTTGTTCCAAGAGCAGATCAGTGTAACACACTCTACAGCCAATCATCTTCCCGCGACAGCACACCTGGCGTCGAGGCGGTAGGTGCGCTCGGAGTCCCGCCGGGCGACACGGCGGCTCAGCCGGTTGGCCGCAGGTCCTCTGGGTGTCACAACACGAGCAACGGCGGAGCTTCTCTGCAGCGGGGCTCTGCGCTGCGAATGTCTCCTCGTTGTGAATGCTCCAGTTACTTCCGATCTCTGAGCTACACCTTCTTGGACAAGCATGGGAGGTACCACTCAGCTCGCAAAGCTGCGACACAACAGAGTCACTGAAAACATGCTCTGTTTTTCTCTTTTTTGGTTCATGAAATGTGTCTGTAATGTCTGTGCTGCACAAACAGTGAGGATTGTATGTATTTTATATATACATACTAAATGGTAAAATGGCTACAAAGAATTCAAAGCACAGAACGTTTCGTAATCTGGACAGACGAATTATTTCTGGTGTTCCTCATGGAGCTATGGTCATATCCCTGTTTTTTTTTTCTTTTTGACACAAACTAACAGCCTTTAATGCAATGATATCCAACCTCTGTATTTCCTCAAGAATCACAGCTTGTGCTCTCATGTAATTGTGTTACACTAATTTAAGAAATAAATCAATTACAATGGGCAGTAAAAATATTAATAATATTTAAATATTTGTACATAGAACTCAACTTCTCTAAGGTCGATTTGTAGGGATTATTGTAGTGTAATAAGAGAAATGTATGCAAAGCTTTTCATTAATGGTACCTATTTTCTTAAACCAGCCAATGAAGCACCAGTTGGACAGCTTGGAGTCTTAACATTAAAATGTATTTAATAATTAACATTAAGCTGTAAGTGTTCTTTATCCATTTCTAATATGTTGTTTGCTCCAGTGATATATACTAAACATTTTAAAATAAATGAAATAAGAAACAGATTTAAATTAAATGAAAAAAATAAAGCTGAATAAAACTGATGATTAAAGTAAAAACAGCTTTAAAAATCCCAATGGGAAACAGAAAGTTTCTACATGTGACTGTTTACACACTGACAACAAATTAGCATTAAATTCCTTCTGTTTCATTGTTGTTCCCTTCCAGCAGTGTGTGCTAGAGAAGATTTATGTGTAAGAATATTGAATTCCAACATCTGGTCTCTGTTGGCCACAGTCAGCTGGTGGAATTAAATTTGACTTAAAAAACAACAACCTAAAAACTGGATAGGTCACCTGCCTTCATATTGCAGCAGAAAGTAATGCCTCCTTATGGTCTACGTGCAATTTAATGCTCTAGATGAGATTTAAGTGTGGAGAGATTAAAGGGTCAGTTGACCAACATGTAAAATAAATAAATAAAACTATTTTACTAAGCCGTAGCGTTAGTTTTATTTATTTATTAACATAGAGTAAGGTAAGAACTAAAGAGTAGTTCAATGAAACATTTTCAATTGCTGTTAAAGTTGACTAAATTTAACTGATTGCGTTTTAAAGGGGTCTGAAACAGGAAATAATGTAGTCAAAAATCTTCACTGCAATTTTCATGTTTCAAGCACGGTTGCATTTTGAAATTAGGCGGAGTTGAAGGAGCAGCTCACCAGAGGCTGTTTGTTCTTGACCAGGCAGACGATCCGAGTGGCCTCTTCTTCGTTTGCCAGCTCTTCCGGCATCGGTGGCAGCACGGGCTCATAGTCCTTCTGGGCCACCGTGTCGTGTGCCGAGAGTAGAGCCTGAAAGCAAATGTCCAAAAAAATTCAGACTTTAGTACAGAACATTTAGAGTGAGACTGTTTGAAAGCCCCGATTCTGACCCTGTGAAATACTATAAACTAGCTGAGTGCCCACAGTTTATTCTTCTCATGTACGATTTATGCATCAAAACGCAATGTAAGTAGCCCCATAGTGTCTAATGTGTGCACCCAAACTCTCAGACATGACTATTATCAGGGTTTCTCCAAGTCTAGCTCAAGAATTCTAGACTTTTTGAGATTAGTAGGGATGCACCGATATGAACATTTGGGCCAATATCGACAGCCGATATTAACATTTCTGTTATGTCCGATAACCAATATTTAACCTTGTCTGTGTGTGTGTGTGTGTATGTGTGTGTGTGTGTGTGTGTGTGTGTGTGTGTGTGTGTGTGTGTGTGTGTGTGTGTGTGTGTGTGTGTGTGTGTGTGTGCACACGCATACACTCACATTTACGTTTCTGTGATGGTCAAATTTTGTACAATTTTGTACAGACTGAAAACTTTGCTAAATGAATTTTTGAATACTACCCCATGAGGGATTAAGCGGGTCAGAAAATGGATGGTTGGATGGTTTTAGTTTTGACTTACACACTGCTTTGTTTTAAAATCACTGCTTCATTCAAGAACCCCACAATCCTACCTGTGATGCATCACTGTCACCGAACAAAAACCATATGAATATCATACCATACATTTGGATACCGGGCGGTCAGAACTTAATACCAGCATGAATTATTAGAGAAACATGTTAATATTATTATTATTAATAAACCTTTGTTTATACAGGTCATTTTCTTCTATCATACAGTAAGCTTCATAGTAGTTACATGTTTTCACTAACTATTGAAATTCCTCTTTCAAGTAAATATGCTGAAACCATTTTGCGCTAAAGGAAAACGATTGATAAAAAAAGAAATAAATTTAAGACGTAAATGACCTAAAATGAATAATTTGTATGTATTTAAGGCTTTTTAAGGCACTAGAAAAAAATCCGGGCTGCACAGTGGGGCAGTGGGTAGCACCGTTGCCTTGCAGCAAGAAGGTCCTGGGTTTGAGTCCTACCCTTGCCCTGGGCCTTTCTGCATGGAGTTTGCATGTTCTCCCTGTGCATGTGTGGGTTCTCTCCGGGTACTCCGGCTTCCTCCCACAGTCCAAAAACATGACTGTCAGGTTAATTGGCTTCTCTAAATTGTCCTTAGGTGTGAGTGTGTGTGAATGGTTGTTTGTCCTGTCTGTCTGTGTGTTGCCCTGCGACAGACTGGTGACCTGTCCAGGGTGTACCCCGCCTCTCGCCCAGTGAACGCTGGAGATAGGCACCAGCAACCCCCGCGACCCCATGAGGGATTAAGCGGGTCAGAAAATGGATGGATGGATGGATGGATAGAAAAAAATCCTGCATTATATTTCTCCAAACTCTTTGTTCAAAATTACACTGAGGTTTTTTCCCCCCCTTTCCCAGAACACATACATTTTAACATTTTCCGTATTAAAATATCTTAAATAAACAGAAAAAATGCCATCTAATCTTGGTTATTCCACATTATAGGTAGAGAGTCTATAGTAATAGCTACTAAAAAAGTAATATTTAAGCTGTTTTTCTATTACCTTAATAGAAATTTGTTTTTTCCCCAAATACCTGAATAATTTAAAGCTTTCACTAAACGCCCAGGGGCAGTATCAGTGTCAGAGACCTGCATGTGGGGCTGACGGAGGAGACGGTACAGCTCCTTGGCCTCTTCAGAGCAGCACGGCAGCGATCTGATGTCCATCAGCAACTGCACACAAACAGACGGCATGTTCAGCTTGTGAAAGATACACAAACGCTGTGTTACTATGGCTACTCAACGAACCTGAAGGGAGAGCCCAGAAGCATAATCCAGAATTGGAGCCGGCGAGTCTGTCAGATACCTTTGAAGACATTCGTAAACCTGAAAAGAGGAAACAATTAGAAACAATCAGGACAACTCTATAACATTCCAAAAACCTTTGGTTACATGAAAGGTAAATATGTAAAGCTATGAGAGTTGACTGAAACATTTAGCCCTGTTTTCTGACCTTAAGGAGCGACTGGAGCCAGGACGCAGTGAGCAGACTGTGGAGGATGTCTGCACCATCAATGTCCTGACTGATCGAGCGCCTCACCTCCTTGATCACGTCTGATAGGATCTGACGCAGGCCTGCATGTATAGGCAAAGCCTTCAGCTCAGACTGTAGACCGCATGTTAACCCTGTAATACAGGACTCCTGCTTACCTTGCTCTCCAAGTTCAAAGGGGGGGCTCATTACCTGAGCCTCCACCGCCTGCCTCATGGTTCCAGGACTCCCGACCACCTGTCTGCTCACCAGGAGGGACAGTAAACCTGAGGATTAATGGATTTAAAGCACAGACCTGAAAGTTGTTTGACTCTTTTCTATGATATCTGGTCCGACATCTTTGCAGATTCTTTCCATCATAAAATGTTTGCTCATTTATTAAGCTATTATTTAAAGAAATTGGTTTATGAGGGATGCGACAGAGCAGACACTGCACCATTGTGCGACTTAATAAATTACCCCAGCCAGGTTTTGTAATGTGTTGACACCCTTATAGAAACATATTTACAAATATAAAGAATGGAAATGAAACTTTCCTGACTCAACATGAAATATATGTTGCTTATACCATCTGTTGCAAAACACAAACGGCAAAGGCTTGTAAAAAATAGGGAAGCTTTTCTGTATTTAGGACATGTAAAGATGAAAATTACTATGCAAAAGACGGGGTTTCCAACATTCCCTTTGGTTTTTAGCGACATTGTGACCTAATGTCCAATCTTTTACTTGTTTTTATTTTATCTACATTATTGCTATTGCATTGCAGACACAATAACTTCAGGATTGTAAAGGACTCTGATCGTGATGAGACAGAAATATAAAGTGGTGCGTCAGTCTTTTGTAAGAGAATACTCTATCCCTCATGGGAGAATGGGGATTAGGAAAAAAACAAAAGTGGCTCGAGAACGGAGTCTTGTGGAATTCCACATGTGACTGCAGCCCTAATAATATTAGGATTTTGATCAATCGTTGTTTTGACATGTGATTGTAAACTCTTACAAGTGCAGTTTCAACTTAAATGTGTGGCTGAAAAACTTGACCCCTTGAATCCTTCCTACTAAAGATCTTTGCCAAAACTGTTAGGCCAGACACAGGACTATATACTTATAGAGAAATCAAAATGCTGCCCCTTCAACACATGGAATAGTTATAGACCTTTAGTTTCTGAGGTTTCAAGAGGAGGCATGTTTTAGAAGTTTAATCATAGCGACAAGCAAGAACAAACATTAGACACATCTCTGTCGCTAGGAAAATGAAAGTAGTTTATGACACTGAATTGAGGAATTTGATAGATATTAAGAATATAACTTACAAAAAGACCTAAGCTTAAGTCTTTTTCAATTACCAGCATGCTGTTTGGAAATAGTATTTTAGCGTTTGTATTAAACTTAAAGTAAAAATCACAAAATTTCAGTCACCTATTTTAAACAAAAACCTAAACTAAAACATAAAACTTTTGTCACATGGCTAAATGTTTGAATGTGCATAACCTGCCCATAAAATGATAGTACTACATATTTTTCCCGCTGATACCAGTTTATTGTTGTCTTTTCTATGGCACTACACAGCACCCTCCTCTGGTTGGCATAATAGTAACCTCACTACCATTTGAAATGTATTTCAACCATAACACTGCAATATTTCAAATAAACTCAAAAGGCCAAAAATCTAGTGAATTTCAAAATCTACAAAACTGCAGTTCTTTCTAGTTGGAAAAGGAGAACGATCCATGGTGTTTGACTGAAGCAGGGTGAAATAGGAACACGCAGTCCCAGCTCTGCCAGTTTGAATGGGGTCAGATGTTAATGGCATGCTTTATGTGATGTGAAAGCACATGATAATCACTGACTGGTGAAAAAACACCGGTGTCTGTCCACTAGAAATCACGAGAAAGCTAACTACATTTGGACACCGGCGGTCATAACTTTAGGAATCAACATCAGGAAGATGTTAGTGCTTCAATAGGTCCGGTCACTATCCCAGACAGTGGTGCTTGCTTCAGATGACAGACCTGTCAGAAAAGTGTTGTAAAGTAGGTGGAGCTAGTTGAGAGGTAACCACTACTAGGATGATCCCTGTGGCCCTTATCCAACTCTTCAACTAAACAACACGTATCTTACCTTTACACCTGGGGTCTTTACGGGTATTCAAGTCCTCTTCCACCTCTTCCTCCTCCAATAAAGATGCCGAAAAATATAATTTTGCTGGGAAAATATACTCCCCTGAGATTGGACAGAGCCCTACACTTTCATCGAGCAACAGGGGAACGAGAGAGAGGGCTGTAATCGCTCTCGATCCCACTTAATCCCAGGCAAGTGAGCTGCCTGCCTCTGGCCCCCGGAAGCCGGTTCCTCCCTCACCGGCTGGCTGGTTGCCTGAGCTGCCAAATCTTCTTAACCATTTCAGCTGTTAGCACTGCACAAGAGAAACTGTGGGATACGGAGGGAGGAAACAAAGGTGTTCCCTTCAGGGATAAGAGCAAGACTTGATACATTAGAGGAGTAATTACAGAAAAATCTGTTAATACGCCTCAAGCAGTTAAAGGACCAATGCTCATCTGAACCCTGTTTAGTTAAAAATCATTTTACCCAAACAGAACCATTTTAGTGCCCACTGATCATGATCTATAACTATACCACTTGAACACCTTCTCTTGACCTGTTAAAACAAGCGATGAAAATACTCCAAAAAAAATTAAATCGACAGAGTTTATGACAGTCAGAAAATGTAGTGCAAATTTGACGGCAAGGCTAAAGACGCTAAATCTGAGTAAAGCTAAATCATGCTGCTATGGCTATAGTCATGCTATGTTAGATGGATGCTCAACTTATACAATATAAATCATGCTAATCATGTAATATGCCAAAAATAAGTCTATACTAAATTATGCTAAAGCTGTATATTGCTAAGCATACAGGTCTTTAAATAGTAAGGCTAAATGACGCTAAAGCTAAATTATGCTAAATCATAAAAACGAAACTGTGCTTAAGGCAAAGTTTTTAAATACTAAAGCTAAACAGAGGTTGAACTACAGCTCTACCAAGTGAGAAATATATAGATTTAGCTAAAGCAATAGGACTAAATCATACCAAACTCAAAATGTGCTAAATCACACTGAAACTAAATCACATCAACGGTTTATTCTTACTAAATTATAGTAGAAATAAATAGTTTTGAATTACAACTAAGACATGCTAAACCAGATAACTAAATCATGTTTAGGGTAAACTACCAACAAAGTAATAAAGCTAAATGTACAGCAAAATATACTAACAACTATAAGCAAATCAGGATGTAGCTTCATTAATATCAAATCACACTAAAATCTATGCAAAAATCATACTAAAGCTAAATTATGCTAAATCCAACAAAATAGCATTTGCTGAAGTCAGGCTACATCATCCTAACACTTAATACTGAAGTGAAAAGCATGCAATATCATGCCAAAGCTCCATATATACAGCTACATCATGCTAAAACTATATTATACTATAGCTAAATCTATACTAAATCATGCTGAAGTTTAATCTATGCTGATCACCAATGTTAAGATCCTATCACACTGATATATAATTCAATTCTAATTTATAATTTAAATCATATCAAGTTGTAAGATATTAGCTACTCTTGACTCCAAGGTGGGTGAATAAAGATAACTGAACACCAAATTACAGCAGCCTGCTTGAGCAAGAACCTAAAAAAAGATTTAAAGCAAAATCATAGCTGCACCTTCACATAATACAAGGCAATTTTGGCAGTAAGATTTCATGCAGCCACAGTTAAATCTTGTGTTTGAGGAAAACAATTATTAACTCTAAACATCAACCACACACATCTGGAAGGAGGCTAAAGTTATTCCTTTACCTAAGGATACTAAATCTGCTTTTAATTAATTTTAATAATTCATATGACTGATGACTAAAGCGATAGATAATTCTATGTTGGTAGGTGTTGAGTACCTGGATTTTAGTGCTGCTTTTGACATTCTTGACCATACTTTATTAGCTGAGAAACTTACATTTTATGGTTTTAATTCTTCTGCATTAAAGTGGATTGAAAGCTATCCGTCTTTTAGATCACAAGAGGTTTATCTGAATGGCAGCCTCTCCAGTAGAAGAAGTTTGGAGTGTGGAGTTCCACAGGGCAGCTGCTTAGGTCCTTTACTTTTCTCAATCTTTACTAATGATCTAGCTTGGGCTACAAGAAGTGCCAGAAGTGCCCTCTACGCAGATGATACCACTTTGTACTATGCTGCACCTTCATGCAGTCAATTAAATCAGGTTTTGAGCAGAGAACTGAATGTTGTATATGATTGGGTGCTGAGTAACAAACTGGCCCTCAACATCTCTAAGACTACGAGCATGGTGATTGGTTCAAGGCACATGCTGTCCACAAGCCCAAAGTTTGATTTAAATTTTTGTGACTTGACGGTTCAACGAGTTGAAAGTGCCAAAATCCTGGGTGTGATGGTAGACTGTTCTCACCACATTATATTGTTCTGAAAATGGGAAGAGCGATTAGTACTGCAAGCAAATGTTGCTCTTTTGTGGCCCGTCTCCTTTTATGTCAAATAGTTCAGAGTCTAGTGTTATGTCATCTTGACTGTTGCTCTAAAGTGTGGACATCTGCTGCCAGGGGTGAACTCAGAAAGCTCCAGGTTGTTCAGAACAAGGCAGCACGGCTGGTACTGGGCTGCCCCATTAGATCTAATGTCATCCACATGCATGGCCGCCTTTCCTGGCTTACGGTTGAGTTGCTTTTTAATACACTTATGCTGTTTAAGTCAGGCATGAGCAGTAATGTTCCACCTTTTATACATTCACAAATTGTTTTTAGTAATTCTGTTCATGATTACAACACTAGAGGTTCCAGTAATGGGCAGCTTGTTTTACCAGGTCCAAAAACCAATGCTATAAAGAGATCTTTTATATATAGATCATTGCATCTTTGGAATAATCTACCTCAGTACATCTGCTGCATTCATAGCAAATTATCTTTTTAAAAGAATCTGAGACTCCATTTGATGCCCTGAAGTGTTTTTGTTTTATTGGCTGTTTTATTTTATTTGTTTTTGTTTTATTGGCTGTTTTATTTTACTTGTTCTTTTGTGCATTCTCTGATAATTTCTAAACTACGGTGTGTTGAGAAATTACATTTTTGGAAATTTAATATTTGTGACTGTGCTTTTTATTGTATGTTTTTAATGTGGACCCCAGGAAGACTAGCTGTTTGCCATGGCAACAGCTAATGGGGATCCTTAATAAAAATTACAAATTACAGCGACTCAGTTTTGAACCAACTGTAGGGATTAAGGGGAAAGCATTAGGCTGGTTTAAATCTTATCTGTCGGACAGATTCCAGTTTGTTCATGTTAATAATAAATCTTCCTCAAACTCTAGGGTCACTTGTAGAGTACCACAGGGTTCAGTCCTTGGACCAATTCTATTTACTATATATATGCTTCCGGTTGGCAAAATTATCAGACAGCATGGGATTAATTTCCACTGTTATGCTGATGACACTCAGCTATATTTATCCATAAATCCTGATGAATCCAATCAGTTACTTCGACTGCAGTCATGTCTTGATGACATCAAAAGCTGGATGACTTTAAATTTCCTGCATTTAAATTCTGACAAGACAGAAGTTGTAATCTTTGGGCCAGAGTCCTCAAAAAATAAACTTCTTAATCAATCACTGAATCTGGATGGCATTAACTTGGCCTCTGGTAATAAAGTTAAAAATCTTGGTGTTGTTTTCGACCAAGACATGTCATTTAAATCCCATATTAAACAGGTTTCCAGAGTTTCCTTTTTTCACCTCCGGAATATTGCCAAAATTAGAAATATTCTGTCCAGGGGTGATGCTGAAAAACTAGTGCATGCATTTGTTACTTCAAGGCTGGACTATTGTAATTCTTTACTATCAGGAAGTCCACAAAATGCAGTTCAAAGTCTTCAGCTGATCCAAAATGCTGCAGCAAGAGTTCTGATGAAAATCAACAAGAGGGATCATATTTCTCCAATTTTAGCTTCCCTTCATTGGCTTCCTGTTAAATCAAGAAAAGAATTTAAAATTCTTCTTCTAACGTATAAAGCCCTTAATAATCAAGCTCCATCATATATCAGAGCTCTGATTACCCCGTATGTTCCTAACAGAGCACTTCGCTCTCAGACTGCAGGTCTGCTGGTGGTTCCTAGAGTCTCTAAAAGTAGAATGGGAGGCAGATCCTTTAGCTATCAGGCTCCTCTCCTGTGGAACCAACTCCCAGTTTTGGTCCGTGAGGCAGACACCCTGTCTACTTTTAAGACTAATCTTAAAACTTTCCTTTTTGACAAAGCTTATAGTTAGAGTGGCTCATGTTACCCTGAGCTACCTCTATAGTTATGCTGCTATAGGCTTAGGCTACTGGAGGACATCAGGGTCTAATTTTCTCACTCTACTGATTTCTACTGTTCTTCATTCTACGGTTCTCCAGTTTTGCATTGTATTACATTGAAATGACTGTCGTCATTTCAGCTTTTAACTTTTTGCTCTCTCTCTTTTTCTTCATAGTAGGTACACCTGGTCTGGTGTTCTGTTAACTTTGACATCATCCAGAGAAGACGGCTCACCCGCTATTACCATCTAATGTAGAACAGATTACTGGATCAATGTGTGCTTCTGTGCTTTTTGTCTCTCTTTTTGTGTCTCTGCTCTGTCTTCTGTAACCCCAGTCGGTCGAGGCAGATGACCGTTCATACTGAGCCCGGTTCTGCCGGAGGTTTTTTTTTTCCCGTTAATGGGTGGTTTTTCTTCCCACTGTCGCTTCATGCTTGCTCAGTATGAGGGATTGCAGCAAAGCCATGTACAATGCAGACGACTCTCCCTGTGGCTCTACGCTTCTCCAGGAGTGAATGCTGCTTGTCGGGACTTTGATGCAATCAACTGGTTTCCTTATATAGGACATTTTGACCAATCTGTATAATCTGACCCAATCTGTATAATATGATTGAACTTGATTTTGTAAAGTGCCTTGAGATGACATGTTTCATGATTTGGCGCTATATAAATAAAATTGAATTGAATTGAACCAACTCTGGTGGCCTAAAGTGTCGTAAGGATGAGCTGCAATCCCCACATGTACTGAAAAGTTTAAATCGGGTAATGCTGAGACAATCAGAAAAAAAGAGCTCATAATAACCTGATAAATCTGTGGTTCATTATTATTTGGTCCTTGCAGTGTAACTCTTTCAATTTAATGAAGTTATAGATGATCAGCTGCTTCAAGATTTTATCAGGATTCAGAACTGTGAAAATGTCTTAAGTCATCTCTTCCCATTTTGCTACCAAATATTTTTACTTTCTTGTGAACTTTGAAAAGATACACAATACTCCTCTGGGGTTTCTTTTGATTTTAGCTTCTTTATAATCTCTGGCCTGTTGACTCTCCACTGATTCTTAAGAGTCGGGACAAAACACATAGAAAAGTCTAGTTTATAGCAAAAAATAATAAATTCATCATGATTGACATACTTACAAAGTTAAATCTAAAGGAATTGTATATACCTATCGGATTCTTACAATAAACTTTTTTATCTTTTTGGGGAAAGTTTGTTTAAATGTATGGTCTTTGGTTAGAAGGTCCATGTTATTTTACTTGTCCTCAGCAAGAGGTCACAATATTAACCATCCCAAAAAATCTTTAAAAAGCTCTAAAATTGTGAAAATAATCAATATCAAATAAAAAATAAGGGGTATAAATATAAAAAGCAATGCATGAAGTAAACATCAAACAATATTTTCCATAAAAATCTGCCTATTAAAGTCGTGTCCTCAGTTTCTGTCAACTCTGTCAGATTTTTTCAGAAAGCTCTTTAAATCAGGAAATAGCATGATCAGCTATATCTCTGAGGACCCCTTTTCATCTCCTTGCCTGTGGTGAATGCAGCACTACCACACATGCTCTGGCATGTTTTACATTTTTTTTATATTTTAGACAGACAATGTCAATATTCCTATGGTCACAGCTGCACCATGTCAATACCATCTTTCTGTTGAGATACTTTTTTTTAAACCATAGTGGATTGAATTTAAGCATTTTAGTGAGGTTACTGGGACAGCTAGCAACTGAGGAAAAACTACCTAGCTGCAGTGTACAATACATGTTTTGTGGGAAAATACATGCCCTTACGTCAACTCCGTCAGACGTCAACTCCGTCAGGTTCTACTGCTGACGGAGTTGACCTGTAAGCTGCTGGAGTTGACAAAACCACCAATAACCTCTTAATGTGCGAATATAATATTATTTGTGAATATAGTGAAGGGTTAAACTGATATTTCAGGGTTTTATTTACACATAAATGCACATACATAGCATATATTACATTATTTAACCATACGCATCTGACTTGTAGAGAATTGGCAGGCAGTGGTCTGCTTATTATTGTGTTACGTCACGTGTAACTTTGCCAGCACTTTAATATATATATTTATATATGTAGAGACAGAGATAGAGAAATGGGGAGCGAGTGTGTAGATTTTCACATCTGGTTTGGAAAACTACATACTGCACCTAGAGGATTTTACATCCATCCATTCATCCATCAGTCAATCAATCTTTTCAAGTTAATATAAATCTGATTATTAGTCTTATTCAAGTACATTTTTCTTTATTTCAATTTGTATTGTAGGAAAAAATGGCTGGACAGAAATTGTCAGTTGAGGAGCAAAGGAGAAGAAATAGAGAGTACCAACGAAAGAGAAGAGAAAAATTAAACAGTGACCAAGAGAGCAAGCATGCTATGCAAGAGAAGGAAAGACAAAGATGGAAGAAGAGAGTTAAAGACAAAAAAGTAATACAAATAGACAAGATGGGAGACAGGGCAAAGAGGAATTGGAGAAAGTATTGGAGAGAGGCACAGAAAAGGTCCAAGATCCAATGAAGATGCAGTGCTGAAGGCACACACCCCACCAGATAGTCCGCAAGAGCAGGATATTCAAGAATACAATGCCAGACACAGCAGACAGTCTCTCAGACAGGAAAGGGAGAGAAATAAAATGAGAAAAAGGCATTCAAGAGAAATAAAAACGTTGAAAGAGAAGTTTAAGAAGGTAACAAAGCAACAAAACAAAATAAGAAAGAAAATATATCGAAGAAGAAACGCTACAAATAAAACAATACTTGACTCCCCCTGATGTGATGGACTTTATAGAGAGTGAGCATGTCCGACGCCTGCTCCTCAAGCCAGAAGTGCAGATTAGACAAAAATGAAATCTTAAGTAAACTAATTGAACCTAATTCTGAGCTACAGATTATGTGTATGCAGTATTTTTGTCAAGCAATGTCAATTTAAGATCACACCCAGCATAAAGTAGGCAGTGCAGGGCAATCACACGCACACACACGCACACACACACGCACGCACGCACACACACGCACACACACGCACACACACACGCACGCACGCACACACACGCACACACACACGCACGCACGCACACACACGCACGCACACACCACATTAAAGTAAATGGCTACTTACAAAGGAGGAAAAGAAGAGAAGAACAGGTGGATGAGAAGGTGTTCAATAATCAGTAATGCACACATTTTTTGTCAACACCGTCAGATCTTCGTCAACAGCGTTGGATGTATGTTTTTGTTAATTTTTTGGGAGAAAAAATATTCTTCCTTCAGTTTATGTTGTTTTTGTAATAAAGGACCAACTGATCTACATCCTCATATGTTTTATTTATTTAAGGAATTTGTTTTTACAATATTGAAATTAAAAACAAAGTTTCAAAATGAAAATATATAGAAATTCGAGTTTTCAAAATAGTGTGAAATCACAACTTAAGTTTATATATTGTACTTTTTTTTCACATAGAGTAATTAAACATTATTATAATATACTTTAGAACTTTAGATTCTTAAATGATTGGAAGAATTAAAATTGTATACTTTTTAGTGTGTCTGACGGAGTTGACACAAATCCAGTTCTGAAGGGAAACATGTTTATTTGTTAAAAATGTGTTTTTACTTAGAACCTGTTCGTTTACATTGTTAAATAGCTAAGACCTTTCTCTGCAGAAACATATAACTCTAATTGATATAGTGTGTATTTTTTAAAATAGTTTTTTAAAACGTGTTTTGTCCCGACTCTCAAGAATCAGTGTCCCCATCTGAGCATGACCAACGTTTAAGGCGTACCACAGGGCTCTCTCCTTTGACCATTAATCTATTATCTACATAATCCCGCCCAGAGACTGATCATGTCCCCAATGCTCCTCAACAATGAAAGTATACTCAGGAACAAGAGACAGTTGTCTTTTAATTGCCTTCTGGACCTAGTAAGTGGTTGTCCCTCCCTGCCTGCAGTGACTTAAATGGTCTGCATTCTTACGCCAGGATGTAATCAGGGCTGTGTTGTTGGTGAAACTCAGCTTTTCAAAAATCTGGTTAATTTAACAAGGGCGGCAATCGATTTTTCACACAGGATTAGGATAGATTTGCTCATAAGTAATGAAATTATTCAAAAACTACTTTTTATTTCCATTCAGGTTTTCTTTGACTGGTATTAAAATTAGTCAAATGTCATGAAACAATTAAATGTGACAAAAGAATGCTATTGTACTGTGAATTTTTGACCAAAGCACTGTCAAATCACTCAGCCGTTTTTGGAATTTAGCCAGTCGATCATATTTATTGCACCTTGTTTTTGTTTAAAAGTTCGGCACATTTGACACCATGTAAAATGGCAGACACCGGTCCATTCAGGAAGGGGGGGGGGGGGGCATTGACCTTACAGTCATCTTTTCATTTTTACAAACAAAAGCGTGAGGTACAGTCAGTTGTCATGCGCAGCTTCAGTTAGAGGAAATTATCGTTTTAGATGCAGACAACCGTTGGAATGACATAAACGACGGTCAAAGATGATCTTCTAAAGGTTTCTGCAAGGTTCATCGGTAATATTTAGGCTCAGATTGTCGAGAAAAAACAAACAAAAAAAACAACAAAAACACACAAAAATTCCCAGTGAGTCTTGACGATATTGTTTCAGTCCAAGTTTCTGTCAGGGGTCCAAAAGTTTTACATAAGAAAAAAACAAAACAAAAACCGCTTGATATAGAGTCACAGTTAAAGCAGTTTAGATTTTTATCTATTTTTTTTCAAATCCTCATTTAATAAATCCGTTTTTTGCATAAATTGATATATTTTTTTATCCTTAAAAGGGTTCATCTGCAGGACGCAAGATCATTGACATCTCTCTTTGAAATTGTTTCTGTACAAACCCGGCAGAGCTTCCACCAGAGGGCGCTACACAGTGGCGTACCGCATCGAGTTGATGACGACGCCACGTGTAAACAATAAGTGAAAATACTTCAAAATCGGATTTTGCTTCTAGATATCTCTGCAGCTCCTTTGTAGGCATCGGGTAAGAAACTTCGGTCCCATCTCCTTGTTTGCAGAACTTCAAACTTCTTATTCTCCGACACAACCAACACAGTTGGCGATTTAAAACTTCCTAATATTTCCCGACTCCACCTGGATCATGAGAGAAAGAAAGTAGCTCATGGTTTACATGTGCATCTTCCTGATCAGAGGTGAAAAGTCAACACAGATGAGGTGATCCTCGTCTGCGTGACAGCAGCTGAAGGAGCTGTCGGGGTAAAAATCCTGCTTCCTGAGCAGCCGTATGATCCTCTGCTGTAGGGATGGACGTCCAGGAGGGGTCTTCGTCTTATGTGATCTTCTCGTGCTGGATCTGGTAGTAGCAGGCCTGCAGGTTGAACAGACAAGAGTGCAGGACCTGAATATGGCTGTAAGAACGCAGCAGAGCTGAGAGAGAGAGAGAGAGTGCGTGGCTGAGCATCACCTTCAGGGTGGTGAACATGATCCCGTGCTCTCCATGCTGAACGCAAGGATCCATCAGGTCCTCAATGAGGCTGACCTCTGAGCCAAGGTTACGGATTCTAGAGAGAAATCGTGAGATGGTTATGTCCAAAGAAGAACAAGAAAGGACAACAGAGGAACTTTCACAGAGGCAAAGTTGTAGATTTTCAATGAAGCAGTTGCCTCAGGTTTTTATTAGGATGCAGTACTTTGCACGAGTCCTGGGTCACCCATCGTTTGTTTACATTTTCTTTCTGGTTGCTTGGTTGAATGGATGGATGAATAGACGACAGACAAAGAAATAGTTGGTTGGATGGATAAATGGCCGGCTAGAAAGACGAAGGGACGGATGGATGAATAAATGGTTGGTTGGATGATCTCAATCTCACAATCTCAAATCCAGCGTCAACAAAAATGTTTCCTTCATGTGACGTGCGCACTCATTTGTCAAAGAAACCCTCTGCTCCGGCCGAACCATCGGGGAGAGTCGGCGACTTACCGGGCACGCAGCACGACGTAGAGGAATACAGGGAACAGGTCATCCATGGACCACAGGAAGTCCTGCCTTAGCAGCGACTGCACCTCCTGTGTGATCTGCTCGAAGGTGAGCTGGATCACCTGCAGCTTGTCGGACGGGGTGAACGTTGTGCTGCAAATAGAATAAACGGGAAGGCTGGCTGATCTGGGCTCATTGTCCTCCTATTTTTTGAAATTTGTCACAACTGTAGAGCTGAGCTGTACCTGATCTGCTGCAGCGTTTCCACCGCAGAGGCAAAGCAGACGTCTTTAGTGCTTGAGATGACCTACAGAGCACGATTTGTTAAAGGAGGCTATGCGTTGAATAGCTAGAGCAATAGATTAATAAGATTTAAACAAATAACAATACCGGCTGCTTCTCTCCGGGAGCAGGCAGAGCGTTCGGGATTGAAACAGGCCAAAACTTTCTGCAACAGACCAGACAGAGAAAAGACAGTCAGCAGGCCTGACTCCCCTCCCATGCAGTCGTTCGTGTTTCAGCACAGAGTGGCTTTACTGCTGGACGCCCAGGAAGGCAAGCAGGGCGAGGTCAGACTGCTTGTTGAGGCGCAGGACACAGTCCCAGTACATGTCATCCTCCTTCTCCTTCTCCAGAGCGTAGAGGGTGAAGAGCGGCGGGTAGAGGCGAGGCAGCAGGACGGGCAGCAGCAGGGCCGAGCTGCTCACCACGCGGCTGGAAAGGAAGAACGCAAAGAGAGGAAGTTGATCCCGGTCTGTTCCACCTGTGAGAGCCGCAGCACGCAGCTGGGTTCGTACCCTGGTTTGGGTGACTCTGTACGGGTTTCAGTAGAGGTCTCCTGCTCATTGTCCCGAAGGCTCTCTGTTGGCTCGGGTATTAGACCGCCCTCTTCTGGCAGGTCAGGGAAGAGAAACCTTCAGGGGGTTTAACACAAACAGGCCAGACGGTTAAATCCGGCAAGCAGCAGCATCTTTTTGGTCGAAAACGTTCCCGTTTGTACCTGACAATCTGGAAGATGCGGCCGAGGTAAGACTTGATCTCGTTGACTGCCTGAGGCAGCAGCCGACGGTTTGCGCCGACGCCAACGTAGGTCATCCTGTAGACTGCCACCAGGGTCTCCACCAGCCGGCCCAGGGGATGGAGGGGGGTGTCGCACGCCTTAAATTGGGGACAGGATACATGTTTAGCCCAACCTGTACTAAATTCAAACAAATTCACAGTAAAGAAAACACAACACAGTTTTCCCCTCTTGATTTTTATAGTTTTAAATGTTTTTTGAGCACCTGAAGCACTTCAAATACATAAAAAACCTAACATATTCTAGCCGGTCTGTAATAATTCACATTAAAACTAATGTGAGCTGTTTGAGTGGCATGCCAGAAAAAAAAAAAGCTTCACAAATGTAAACCTGGGCTGTTTAGTAAAATGAATTGTGACTTTAACTGGAACTTTGGTCAGATGAGACTGAGAATGAGCTCCAGGTGGCTCTGACACGAAAAAGGATCAATATGTGGAGAAACACCTCATGCCCCCTGTTAAGGGCAACAGCTGTTCTCTGCACTTCTGTTCCAACAGCGCCGGGAGCCGCGCTAGAGTGGATCTTAGCATGAACGTTTTGAAATATCATATAAAAATCATGGTTAGAAGGTATAGTAGAGGATCTGTGATGCTGTGGGCTAGTTTATCTTTTTAAAGGCAGTGAGAACCTAGTTAGAGAACATCATGGCATCATGGATCACTGATTGTGTATGAAAACAATTATTTCTTGACATGAGAATTTTCCATGCTGAATAAATGTACTAAATTAAAGTTTATATTTCTTTCTCGTTTATTTTCGGAGTGGGTTTCTGCAACTGTAATAATAGATCATTTATTTGAAGACTTTTACACATCCTTACCAGGAGTGGCAGTAAATGTGGATGGAACTGTACATGTTTCTGCACAATGAAGACAGTCAGAAAAAGGATCCTAAGAACCTTATTTTTAAAAACTCAAAACCATTCCTTTAGGTGCAGTTTAGAAAGGAAATAAAGGAAGGTTGTCAGGAATCAAAAGAGTGTCAAAAACTGGGCCCTGTATGCATTACAGAGGCATGGACTTTGAGAGTGCAAAATATACTGACAAAACCTAAAGGAACCCATACAAATGTGAATAAAACAGGACTAAGTACAGATCCTTGAGGGACACCAAAACAAAGAGGAGCCATTCTATACTCGTTTGCATGGTTATGATTGGATCAAGCAAATTTCATACTGAAAAAAGAACTGGTAAATACTGAATTAGACATATATACCAAAAAGCAGGAGTAATTTCTTTGGTTGTTTAAAAAAGCCTGATGAACTCACCTTGATGAGGTACAGCCGGATGCTGTGATATCTCTCTATTGTGATAGGCCCTTCATGTTGGGGGATAACCTCCAGACCCTCCAGCGTTTTACTGTGACTCCGAGACAATATGTCTGGACTGAGAAACCGACATCAGGAATAAAAGCTCTGCTTTTGGTGCTCTCTGAGTATTGTAAAACATTAAAGGTGTCATTGGTGCATACCTGTCTTGTATCTGCTGCCTGTTGGAGGTCAGGGCCACAGCAATGGTCTCCCAGGCCTTACAGTGCTCCCCCTGACCTGGCGCCTCGCAGCCCAGCTGACTCCAACACTCCTCGAACACCGCCCGCCACTTTTCCTCCGCTCTCACGCTGAGACGGCCCAGCTTCCTGCGACATCCCAGAAACACATGGAAACCATAGTAAGAGATTCAATCTAAAGGGTTTAAGAAAACCAAAGAAACATCAACTTACACGGCCCGGTTCTTGTCCTTGTCAGAATCAAACAGGTTTGGCTTGAAGTAGGAGCCTGTCACTTTGAGACCAGACCCCCACTCGCCACTAAAGGAGCCTTCCAGGTAGTCGCCATTTGGCATGGTGAGTACGCCCTACGCCACGGAGACAAAGCATTTAATCTCCAAAGTGGGCTCATTCCACCAGCAGCAGTTTGCTAACATCAGTTCACATTTACAGCACCTTTCCACTGAGGGTCCAATCATCGGAGAACTCCCCCTCGTAGGTTGTGTCATCCTCAGACAGAAGGATTCCTGTACCCTAAAGGATGGAAACCCGATTTAATTCCACTCTCACAATTTTGATCTTTTATAGCCATTTTGTCAGAAATTCTCACCATCATCTTGTTGTCTTTGAAGGCGCCTTCATAGTACAGACCAAACTGGGTGACGACTACCCCCATGCCCTGCCGTTGGTGGTCCTGCCACATTCCCATGTACTTCTCCCCTCTGCCCACATAACAGGAAGCTCTCGTAAGGGAATCGTCTATCAAAACACGCTGCAGAAATAATCTCAGAGAACTTCCGAGCATACTTTGTGATATCGTCAAAGACTCCATAGCCTGTTTTCTTGTCTTGCAGCCACTGTCCGATGAAGACGCTGGGGGACGAGGTGTTGTGCTTCCCACTGCGCAGCATCCCGTGACCTTGGCGCATGCCATCCTGGAAGGAGCCGTCGTAAACTTCGCCGCTTGCATACCTTCAGCCGGACACAGGAGTTTTAGGCTCTGACAATATACAGACCCTCTGAATGCACCTGGTAGTTTCTCTTTCCTATCATAAAATGGTTTGTTTGGAAGCACTTGTTGATACGACCACGGCTCAGAACTAAGACAAAGACCAAGGAACTCCACAGACAGAGAATTATAGATTTAGATAAGTTGGAAACATCTTTCAAAGTCATTTCTAAACAACGGCAGATTCCAAGATCCTAAGGTCCAACATCAGCTGCACGCAGTTACAAGTTTGTCCCAACTTTTCAAAGGTCTGGAAAAAAGACCCCAAATTACGTCGCCAGGAACTAGAAGGGTACCGATCAAAAACAAGCCTCTGCTCCAAAACTGTTAACTATCCAATGTAACTTTGGAATGAATAAACACAAGATTAGGCTTTTGGAACGGACACAACCTCAACCAGGACAGTTTATCGTGAGCACATTAGGTCACACACACTACATCCTGCACACTGAAGCCAAAGGGACTTCAATAAGAGCCCTACATACTAGCTGTGTGTTAAACTAAAGGGAAATATTTCAAAACTCGACAGACATAAGGAGCCCTAGTACATGGTTCCACCCTGAGGCTGAAGTGAAACCTGCTACCATAAACTGGAAGACAATCGAGCTAGCCAAGTCAAAGCTAGTGACAAAGTTTATTGCAACGGTTGCCAGGAAGGACCTGCAACCGTCGAGTCATTGGGATTTTTTTTTTTGTGAAATCATGAACTAATGGTTGGTAGCGCAGATCTTTTTATGAATTCAGTAATTACATTTTTTTACTGTCTGAGGTATTCATTATTTATTTTTTGTTGAACTAAAAAACAATTATTGAAAAAACTATTATGGATGGGGCAATGAATCAACTTTCAAATGTATCTTAGCCTTCTGCATCCTTATTGAATTGGGAACTAAATATTTCCCACCCCTGACCCCAACTCAGTTCAAAATTTGTGAATTATGATTAAAAGCCCAATCTGAGCCAAAAAAACAACTAATATAAACAAACTATACAAATTTAGCTTAGCGTGATCAAATATCCAGCCAGACTGAAGAATTATTGAAGTTTCTGAACAACAATCTGAGCTTATAGTGCTATAGTGTAACTTATAAACATAACAGTTTAGTCTGACCTACCTGTATGTCCCAAGGCCATTCATCTTTCCTTCTTTCCAATAACCTTGATAGATATCATCTTTGCCCAGCGCCTTATTGGGGCCAACAAACTCCCCGAAGCTGCACAAAAACACGCAAAATGTTGAAAAAAAGAATACAAGTCTTTCTTTTTTATTATTCGGATACATTTCCAGCTGATGTTTGCGACTCACCCATCCTCCAGCCCGTTCTTGAATGATCCGGTGTAAATCCTCCCATCAGGCCATTTCAAAATGCCTCTGAAATTAAAAGCCACAAATGTCAGAAATCAGGCTTTGTTTGAAATGCTTGCTTAAGGTCCAACAGTGACCAACCTGCCGTGGGGCTTGCCAGCCAGCCAACGACCCTCGTAAGTCACGTCCTTAAGCCTCCCGTCTTTGTAGAACGTGTACGAAGCGGTCCTGGAGATCGGAGGCTCTGACTTTGACACCGAGCTGCCAACATCATGCCCTGCACCGCTCAGAGCTTGATCCACCGCCTGGTTGATGGCGCGGAGCCACTTAGACTAAAAATCCGAAGGTCCCAAGTCAGTATAAAGAAAAAGCAGCGTTGGTGGAGAGAGTTGTGCTTGTTGGAAGAGTCACCTTCTCAGTAGACGACGAGGCCAGCAGGGTTAAGGTCTCCTCAGGCGCGACCACCTTCAATCCTTGTCTACACACAGAAACATATTCTACAATTGGCCACAACAGGCCTAACCTCGTCCGCATGTCTCAGTGGACGCAGATATTTCAAATTACAGCATTTATTAGACACTAGGGATTACGGTTTGATGGCTTCAAACCAGTTCAGGCTCATTTCACACAAAGACTCGTTATCCTAAGAATTCCTTAAAGGGGACGTATCGTGGTTTTCAATGCCTTCCTTTTTACAATGAAATTATTCAGCCGTGGTTTATATAAAGTGGAACTGTGATGCTTTGGTCTGAATTCCTCGTTATTGCTGCCCCTCAGCCCCTCTTCTACTCCTGTTCTGAGGTGTGTCTCACTGCAACCTGTTTTGGCACTGTCTCTTTAAATGCAAATTAGACCCCCAAATGTCAAAAATACTTGATTTCTAAGATATAAGAAATTCTGTCAGCTTGAATGTGTCCGTATTCAATGACTTACAGTCCAGGATCGTCGTCAGGTGTTGGCTCCACCCACAGTGTGGCCAGCGCAAAGATGTGATGGGTGGAGAACTAGAGGCAGGAGGAGAAAGAAAGAGCAGAAAAGCATAACGATAAAAGGTGAAAGCTTATAAAATGTTTTTTCTATAAACAAATCTCATATATTAAACAGTGAAAGAGCTTTAAAAACTCCAACAGTTCACAACAAAAAGGAAGAAAAAGCAAAGATTCTTCATGTAGAAATTACTCCAAACATCTCTCCAACGTTAAAATCAAAGTTACATAATCCTTCGATTGGAGCTGGTTGGCTGTTTTTTATGTTTTTGTCTGACCAACACTCTTAATACAGAAAGGACTGATGCAATGGTTACAACTTTTTAGGGAAGTTCTTTGGCAACAAGTCAATGAGCTTAAATGTTTCTACACAATATTTAAGGCAATGCAGCTCTAGAGGCAAATATATGGACTTTTTATCAAAACATTTAATCAAACAGTTTATGAATACTTCACAGGGTCTGAATTGAAATGTACAATCTACCATTACAATTTGTTAGATTTAACCTTGAAATGTTTAGCATGTGATGACGTCCCACGTCAGACTTTGAAACTAGGAAATATTCAGAAATGCCTTGTTTTAAATAAATCAGTTTTCCCTCCACATGTACAATTTATACATCAAAACGTAGGTATTTACGTCGTCAAATCCCCTGAGACAAAAGATTGCACCCCAAGACCCCCATTTCAGTCCCTTTATACCTTAACTTTGAATTTTTGTTTTCATACAGGACCTTTCATTTCTCCTACAGAAAACGCTGTAAGTAAATGAAAAAAAGATTCATGTGAGATCTTCAGAAGTTTATGCCACTCACGGTTATAAAACCTTTCCCACACAACTTACTGTAAATAGTGTTTAGTATACGATGTTTGCCTTTCTGATGAAAAAAGTGGAAATCTCCATAACAATCATTAACTCGCCACCTTGAATTTTACTACGACATGGGAATTATGGCTGGAACAGCTGATATTACAAATCTATATATAGACTTTAAAGAAGAAACTCCATACATGTTACACTGTCTATTCTATATAAAAGGCACATTTTCTTCCTATTCTTATTCTTATTATAGCTATTCACTATAAATGTAAACATATTAAAGATTTTCCATGAATAAAAGAAAAAATCTTTTGGTTCAATGATTTTGAAAACAATGACAACATTTCTAGGCTTTGTACTGCAGGTCTTGAAAAAACACATCATGTACAAATAAATGACAGACTTAAAATGACCATCATCAGTCATGCACAACAACATATGGTTTTACATGCATGTTCTAAATTGTACCGATGCCCTGCTTCCCATATTCGCAGGACAGAAAATCTTCTAAGGACAGACTAACCCTGCTTCTACCCACAGAGTTTTAATTTAAAGAGCAATGACTGCTGCATGTCCAAGCAGGTTTCACACAAAAAAAGAGGACTGAAATGTGCAGGACAACCACAAAACTAACTCAATGACTAAAGCAAGGATGGGAACACAGACATAAAGGAACTGGAAGAAAAGAAGGAAAATCAGGAAACTGCTTTGGAGAAGGTACCAAAAAACTGTTGGTGCTTTTATCTTTGATTGACATTATAAAACAACAGTTTAAACCAAGGCTTTCCCAGGAAATAAACGTTTTTATCACCTTTTCTTGGCTATAGGTCAATCATTGTTGATGGTAATGTGGGTGTATAAATAAACAACAAAGGGATTAAACAGTTTGAGCCTTGGTTGCGGAGGGTTTATCTTCCCATGCAGTGTCCTTGAGGTGGAGAACAGGCAAAAGGGGGAGGTTAGGATAGGGCTGAGTATCACTCAAAACTTTCTGGGCAATAATGCGCCTGCATTAAGATTATTTTGGTCCTGTTGGTTGTGTTTGGAAGCCATAAATGGATTTAGGAGCTTTGACTGACTGAACACGTTAGCAAACACAAAAAGTATTGTAGGATTGAAAAGACCTTTCAGAATAAAAGTTCCCCTATCAGATACTGGAAAGTGAATATCTTTACATCCACTACAGCTGAGGCTTCGTCTTCAACATATTCCAGATAAATAAACTACACTGCACACAAAAAGCGAGAATTAGTAACACCTGATATATATATACTTTTATAGCATATTTTTCTTCTTAGTGTAGCTTATTCTGCTTTATTTTGGATTAGTTTCTTACTATTGATGCTAGCTGTTTTTATCAATGTATAGCCTACCTTAGTTTTGTTCATCTTAGCTTAACTTAGACTACATTATTGTTATTTAGTTTGATTAGCGTATTCAAAAATTAGCTTACTGTATTTTGTTAGTTTATTGTGTCCCATTTTAAATGTGATTATTGTATTAAAAGTTGGTTAAACACATTTTATTTAATGTTACTTTAAATTAGCAAATCTTATCTAATGTTAGATTAGTTGAGCAATGTTAATTAAAGTTGGTTTTCTTGAGTGTACCACATACCACTTACGTTGCTTAGCTGAGCGTACTCCATGTTACATAAGTTTAATGGAGCATACTACATCTTATGTTGGTTTAGTTGAGCGTACCATATCTTATTTTAGGTTAGTAGAGTTTAGCATCTCTCTTACAATGGTTTAGTTTACTGTATCTTAGTTTAGTTTAGCTGCATTTGTTTTTTAGGGGACATTATTTTCAGACACTTTTCATTTCCTGTAGGTTTTTTCTAAGCCCAACATGATTTATTTGTCTGATATTCATATTTTAACAACGTGGACAGCACTACAGATTTGGTTTCATTTGGAGAAAGCTGTGTAGAAATAAGGAGAGCTATGAGTAGACATGTAACTACCATTAGAAGTAACTTAAGGTTTGTAGTTTGTCTAAAAAACGTGCCACCCTGGGTAACAAAATTAAACTTTACATCAGATGTAACCTTAAGGACGTTTTTTCATTTAAATCTGAGTGAATCATTTTTGAAGATTCCTGAAGGCTTGGATCCTCGAGCTATAATCCACAAAGATGCATCTTCATCCATTCCTCTTAGATTATAAATTTCCAGGCGGTTCATGATGAGATTGTCCAAAAAAAAAAAAAAAGGTAGATGTATAGACCTCAGTTAAAATTTAAAATCAAACTATTTCCATCATTATTGCCCCAAGTATTAAAAATACAATAAAATTAGGTTTTTGAGCAACTTAGAAATTTCTTGTCAAATAAAGCTGCTGACACAAAGCCCTAAACTCCTAAAACAAAGACAGACACGATGAAAAAGGAAGACGAGGATGAAGACCGTTGAACAGGGAGGGATCTAAAGTAACTGAGCTGAAATGTTCTACTGGCTGCGTACTTACAAGGTTTTTACAAGGCGCCACGCCCTGACAGCACAGAGGCAAGCACACACAAACTCTTAAAAACACACCAAGGAGAAAAAAGCAGAACAGCCAAAGATGTGACGCAGCCAGAACGTGTGTGTGGAGCTGACCTGCGCGTGCACCAGAGAGTCGTTGAAGAGAATGAACCAGTTGACGGAAAACCTGCCGGCATTCTGCACCGTCAGAGATTTGTTGCTGCTCTCGTAGATCAGTCGGCGGTAAGGCTTCCTCAGGGAGTCCTGACCACAAACAAAGCTCACATGCAGCCTCCTGTAACAGCACGAGACAGCAAGAAGACCGAGACCACAGAAGTACCGTCATTTTCCCCGGAAAGCTCTTCCAGAAGTGGAAGGTGCACTCGGCTTCTTTCCTTTTTCTCTTCAGCTGCAGGGCCAGAGCTTCAAACTTGGAACAGCTGTCCTGCAGCTTCTGGTAATCAGTGGAGCTCTGAGAAAATAAATGAATACAACACTGTAGAGGATTTGGTCCAGTATAATGTAAAATCGTCTAAACATCGTACACTGAACCTACAGGAGGTGCTGCTGCCTCCGGACAGTTTACCATGATTATACAACATCTTGACAGAGACTGCACCCATCACGCTCTTTTTACAGAAGATGCTCAAAGCTGCCTTGAAGCAACTGACCATTCTAGATGTCTACTACAATGTTTGTTACGCCACTACGAAGTAGAAAAACACTCCTGACTGCTTGACAGGGGAATGATTAGCAAAGGGTTTGGCCTTTTTTTACAAAAGTAAATAGAAGCGAGACACAACCTTGAGTAAATGCAATGCCAGGAGGAAAGACTCCAGCAATGCCCTAAAACAACAACTGTTGTCTCCCGTCAATCTATGAAGGGGCTTATATCATTACTAATTGTTAGCGTTTTTAACACTTCATAAATTCACACTTTATTTGACAAAAAAACGTTCTTTTATACTCAATTAGATCACTGGATTTGAACGCGAACGTAGCAGCCATGACGTGCCAATCTGATAGACATGATCATCATCGTCATCGTCTACAGCTTAAACTGGGAGTAAGATGGATCTACTATGGCAATCCCATTTACAGCGTTTACTTTTATCCATGTGACAGCCTTGTAATTGCCCAAACCTTAAAATGGACCGCGACGAGGACTGGCAATGAACGGCTAACCGCTAAGCTAACCGCTAAGCTAACCGCTAGACTAAACGGATACATAAACACTAGAAGTGCTCATAAACTATTTGGACGGAATAGCAGGGATTGGTCAAACCTTTATTGGCCTGCAGCTCCCACAGACATCAAAATTTTAACCTTCTTTTCTGAACACATAATGTATTGACTACTGTCAGGATGGAAGGACCGTTTCATCCAGATCAGTTTTGAATAAGTTCCCCAGATGGGTTCAGCCAGTACCCCAAATGTCCCTAAGTTAAATCAATAGTGGGACCACAACTAACCCCATTTGTGGACAGACAATTCATTTAAATGGTAAACAAGCTGATGGAGAAGTGATAATCTGAGCTTGTTTTGTAGTGAAGGGCCTGGGCACCTTGGAGTCACTGAGTCAACCATAAAACCGTCTGAACAGGACACTGATCTGAAACAAAATTGCAAATTTATAACACAATGGCTGAAAAAGACTAAAATCAAGGCGTGACAATGGCCTAGTCCAAGTACAGTCCTCAACCAGAATGAAATGGTGAACATGCTTGGAACCCCTTTTCCTCATGTCTGAATCTCTGCAATGTTATTACTTCCATTAGGTGGAATAATAACATCTAAGCTCATTTCGGTAAACTTTGTGGATGAGGCGAAAACGATCAGCACAAATGGCTGTGGCACGCCAGGTTTGGACCATCAGCTAATTTAAGTTGGTTTCAGCATTTAAAAATATGAATTGCTTGCTCTACTCTGCCTACCACTTCAAAGCAGGTGGCCAGTTTGAGCAGCAGCCGACCGTATTCATGCAGGTGCTGGGTTGGGAGATAGAAGAGCGCCACCAGGAGGTCAGAGGTGGCGGGGTTCTCCTCGTTGCACTCCAACAGCCTCTGCAGTAGCTCTGGAGTTTTCCCAAAGATGTCCCTGGGGGAGAAAAAAAAATAAATAAAATCAGCATCTCATGTTGGAAAATTCATGTTTTCAGGCTAAAACTAACAACTCTGTTTTCATCCGCAAATCTATACTTACAAGGACGGTTTTGTAAGAGCATGGAAACCACCCATCACAAAGAAGTTGCCCACAGCTGAGCAGTAGCTTCAGAAGAACAGAAGAGTTATCAAACAGAAGCTTGGTCTGAGTGCAAAAACGCAGGAATGCCCGGCTGCTGGAAACGTACTCATTGTACAAGTCCAGGAAGATGCTGGCGTGGTCGAGGATGAGAAGGCTCTTCACGTCCCGCCCGCGTCGCAGATCGGCGGTGAGGCTGGCGGCGTGCTGCCCGGTCAGATGAGCCAGCAGGCTGAATCTACCCGCCAGCATCTGCAGCAGTTCGGTGACCGCCGGCCCGAGGGCGGAGCTCAGACACTCTGACAAACGGGCCAAAGAGTGGGAATGAGCGGAAAACTCAGTTTAGACACACAGAGCTGCACATACCTAACCTGACAACAGCCAGCTGTATGTCGCTCCGCCTAGCTCCACTCATGAGTGGAGCTAGGCGGAGCGAGACATACATCTGGCTGTTGTCAGGTAAGCACATACCATCAGAATTTATTTCTCTCACCCAGCTCCAGCAGGGGGCGTATAACCTGTGATTTGACGTCACAGAGCTTGCAGTAGAACTTCCTCTCCGCTGACGCCAACTCGTGAAGGCTGGCAATGAGGCCCATCACGTTCCTGTCGGAGAGCGCTACACACCTGCTACCGCCTGCGACCACACTGCTTACATAGCCGAGCTGAAACATTAAAAAAATGATTTCAAATGATCCAGTTCCACATAAAAATGTCCATGTATACATGTCAAGAAGCGGATTAAACGAAAAGCTGATTATTTTTCACGTCACATTACAATTTGTAAGTATAAATTGCAGTCTTCTGATTGGTTAGTCCCAGGGGCCGGACCAAGCTCTGACTACAATAGTTGGACTGACTATTACAAATTAATCCGATGCATCTGTTTCCAAAAGCTCAATGAGGGCCCCATATGGGTTACACTTTGGCTGATTGGAAGGGTGTGAGAATGAGACCTATTCAGCAAGGGTGAATAAGTCTCGAGTAACAACTTAAAAATTTAAACACTGCAAAAAGGGAACTAAAAGTAAGTGAAATTTTCTTCAATGTATTTTTCCTTGATTAGAGCAGGTAAATAAGACTATTTGCCAATGGAATGAGATTTTTGCACTTAAAACATGTGCAGAATATCTAATTATCTTAATTTAGGGTTAAAATTACTCATTTCATTGGCAAATAGTCTTAGTTAGCTCCTCAAATCAAGGAAAATATGCTAATTTCAAGAAGTTTTTACTTACTTTTAGTTCCCTTTTTGCAGTGAAGTTGTAATAAGTTAGCCTGACTCTCGTCGGATGGATTTCACTTCACCGAGCTCTTCACATCGATCTGGGTTCGCTCCATTGGAGATGTATTTCAGAAGGAGGGGCCTTATCAAAAATACTTGCGTATGATTGGATAAACCCCTTATCCGTCATGTTTCCTGCAGCGCTACAAGCTCTTGCCAAACCCGGTTAGAAGAAGGGTGTAAACATCGTTTCCACAAACAAAAGCTCTGGTGTTCTTTTACAGAATTAATATTCGGTATATTGGAGAACGGCGATGAAATAGCAGGATCAGTGTCACCGCTTGCTTCCTCGCTGCGAGCCGCCATTGTTGTCTGAATCCAAACGGTCGCTTCTCTGATACGTCACATCTACGAAAATCCTGCCCGGCGATCCTGATTGGCCGGTCCATTTTATGTGGTACTGAAATCCCCCCCAATGGCAGCGAGTCCAGATGGATGTGTTGACGCCGTTTTTGATTTAGGAGCTGCAATGGCTCGCAGTAAAGTGACAGCTCAGCACTACTCGTCCGAGGATCCTTCTTGGCTTCAGATATTTCGTTGCACATTTTCACATTTGATCTCGGACTTTTGCCTTCTGTTCGCACCTCCACTGGACATCGCTCGGCTCCGTCGCTCCTCCTTGTTTACTTATTGCACGCATGAGCAATATCATACCGGCCACGCGGCCTCGCTATGCACAAAAGTGCTTTGTTTACTAACAAATAGTGAAAAACAAGTGTAAAACACAGAAATAAGATATAATGAGCCTACAGGGGGCGGTTATTTAATCGGAAAACCTTTGTATGTAACCAGAGTGAGCTACTGGCGTAGACATTCGTAAAGTCATAGTACGTGACAAGGAGCCTTTCAGATGGGGCCCACGTTGAATAACTACATCAAATTTTAGGATTATGGCAGATTGTTACAGATAAAGAAACAACATGACTGTATTTCTTGATGACCTGTCCTTAGGTAGCCCAAGGTAAGGCTCAGCAGATTCAGGCATCTGATCTGATTAATAGCAGCACTGAAACTTTGGTCGCAGAGATAGTAAGTAAGCCACCATAAAACCACATCCGAGAGCACAACCACACCTCTGGACCTACAGAACAAGACACTGTCATCAGTAAAGTTAGAAGCAGCGGACAGACCCACACAGCATTATGCTGAGGGGTTATCTTTCTTCAGATCACAAGAAACAGTTGTAGATGCCACTCAAACGTTCAGCCTTCTGCTGGAAATCTACAAGGTGAAGAGGAATCTTATTTTGACGGGTCCAGAGTCTAAAGGTAAGTCTTGACAGGTCTGTTTGGTTTTCTGTTCACGTTAAAGCATGGTCTTCCCATTTCTCACGATAGAAAAACCTGGCCTGTCGACAGGGGTTTGAACACTTTTCACATCCACCGTATATTTTTAAAAAAGTGCTGAAAAGGTGACAGAACTAGGCGCCTTACGTGCATGCAGAAAGGGAGCAGGACAGGCTGCTGGGTGTAGCCTCCCGCTTGCTCCGCTTCCTCTTCCAGTCCTCCCCCATCCTCGCCCTCCTTCACCTGCTGCCCGCTGTAGTAAATGATGGGCTGGATGCAGTCTCCGTCGGCCAGCAGCAGAGTGTGTCGCTCTCCGGCGCTCGCGTCCCACACCCGGATCCCCTCCGACAGCTAAAAGTGGAGATAGATTCAATAACAAAAGACCGGCATGACTTAAAGAATCAGTTTGAAGCTTCAGGTGGATGACGCCCTGGTTAGTTCCCGGACCTTAGCGAGACGTGGGACGGTGCTGGGCGTCTCCATGTGTCCGAGCTGACCGGAGAGGTTGCTGCCCCACGAGTACACCTGGAGAGAGGAGACGCAGAAACCTTTATTCTAACCGTGATGACGGCTTGGTCCCTCAAATCTAAGAAGACCTAAGGCGACAGCCACGCAGAAATGTAAAACTTTGAACTTTTTGTGCTGGCCTACCACATAAAGTACAGTACAGACAAATAAAAAAAAGAACGTAAACGCAAAATGATGCGGAAGAACCTGAGACTGAGCCGTCAGAGCGAGTGAGTGATGGGCGCCGGCTGCCACGCGGATCACCTCCTTCTTGTTCAGGCTCTTGATGCAGAGCGGCTGCAGTCTGCCAAAACGGATGAGAAGAAAAGAACCGGACATTAAAACCGGAGGAAAGACGGAGAACGTCTTTCCTTCAGGCCTGTCTAAGGCAAACTAAACACCCCCAACCGCCACGGGCAGTGGGGGAGGGGTCATGATTTGGGCTCTTTTTACAGCCACATGATTTAAGCACTTTGCCCGTTTATATAATACACTTAAACTGTCATGGAGAGCAAGGAGGAACCGGCGTCAGATTCCTCGTACCCGAGCTAAATCTTGCCGATCAAAGCTGATTCGGATTCTAAGCCCCTTTGGTCGGTGCGTCCTACCGGGTCAGGTTGTCTCCATGTCCGAGCTCGCCGTGCTCGCCGTGTCCCCAGCTCCACACCTCGGTGTGCAGGGTGGGAAACACCTCCTGGTCCTCGGGGACGCCCCCTCCCATGGGGGTGAGGGCGAAGGCCCGCGTCCTGGAGCGTCCCATTTTCCTCAACAGCCTCGGCGACACTGCAGAGAGAGGAGCGAGTCCCTGAAACGTCAATCCTGGGAAAAAAAGCTTATTGTTGCAAAAGAAATAAAAAAATAAAATAAATAGGAGGCTGCTGTGGTCAGCCTTAAACAAACGAGGGCAGTGGAATGAAAATGGAGCCATGCCTGCGCACAGACAAGACGACGGATGCATTCAGTTAGCACTCAGGGAAACATGCAGGGAAGCTTCGGTCCTGCTTTTACACACGAACCGGTGTCAGCGGTACTGAGACGGCAAGACCTGCAGCAAATTTAAGCTTCCTTCATAGGGTGGCGAGTGGAGCTGAGGGCTGACTGGATGAAGGAGGGATTTATTTCATTTTATTAAAGTTCAATTCATATCCAATCTAATGAAATAGACTGAACTACCAGTTATGATGTGTCTTTAGGGAAGAGCTGGGCACAGATAGAAGTGACTTGTTGGTTTCAGACAGAAGCCAGCGCTGCTTGTGGTCCCAGTTCCCTTTAGAAACCGCGCTGGGAGGCGTCCTTTAACGTTTTCAACACGAACAGAAACTGCGAGCACAGCCGAGTCAGCCAAAGCCACTGAAAAAGGTGTTGAGCCAGCGCAGGCGTGGATGAGGCGGCGCAGCAGCTGCAGGGCAGCCCCGCTCATGCGCAAGGTGTACTTACGCAGCGAGCCATAGGAGGAGGATAAGAGGTGGACGGCGTATCTACCCTGAGAGAGGAGTCCCGGCAGCGAGAGGCGGCGCCGCAGACCCTCCGCCTCCTCCTCGTGGATGTCCCCCGTGCTGGAGCTCTTCTTGGCCTGGACCGACTCCTCGCGGCGGACGCGCTCGGCCGTGCCGTCGGCCGCCCCGCCGAGCACCTCCAGCCGCGACGGCAGGTAGAAGTTCATCATCCGTTTCAGAGACAGGGCCTCGTAGGTGGAGGCCACGCGCTCGCCCACCGCCGAGGCGCAGGACGCCACCAGGCTGTTGAGGGCGGAGGAGCTGCGCCCCGACGACGACGTCTGCAGGAGAGAGAGAGAAGAAAATGTTCACCGTGTGTTGTGGAAGAGCTTAAAGTTCCCCAGTGGAAGTAACGCAGAGCAGATGTGAGATGAGTCACAAACCTAACTTTCATATGCTTATTATGCATTAATTAAGGGTGAGCAGGAGACAAAACAGGCCGGTTTGTGCTCACAAGGCAGTGAATTAGTCTGAAATGTTTAAAATCAGCAACTATAGGTGATTATATATAGTTGGGCTCACTATTTGGCAGGAAAATGGTCAGTTTTGTCTCTTGCTCGTGCTTAATTAACGCATATTAAACACTTATGAATGAGTTATAAAGTGTTTCCAGATTAATCATCATCATATCTATAAACAATTTTATTAGCCAGCTATAAGGGGAGCCTTATTGCAAAGTGATACCCTAAAATCATTTCTTTATTTCCCCTTAAGTTCATTATAGCTGTAGTTTTACGTTGCGCTTGTAGTTTGACTTTATATTCTCATTACATTAACTTATTTACTTCTTTTAAAATTTTGTTTATTAGTCATTTGTTGTTCTATTATAAATGCAATGAAGCGTTAAATACTAGAAGTTTTAGCTGTAATTAGTCCACTTTTACAGAAGTTGTTGAATTTTAGCCCTTTCTTTCACCCTTCTACTTAATTAGTTATTCATTTCTGTATCGTATCTTTTCATTTTGGTTGCCTCAAACTTGTATATTTGCTGCAGCCTCACAACTACTGGCAAAGGAAGTGGGCACACCCAAAGTTCAAATGTCCCAGTTGAGGTCCGAGTATGAATATTTTGCGTGGCCACCGTTATCAGCGCTGCCGTGAGTCTCTTGGGCCTGGGGTTGCCCACGGCCTCCCAGGTTGCCGCTGGAATCCTCCTTCATGACGACATCAGAGAGGCGGTGGGTGTTAGAGACCCTGCACTCCTCCGCCTTCCCTTTGAGGACGCCTAGAGATGCTCGATAGGGATCAGGTCCGGAGACACGCTTGGCTAGCCCGTCACCTTTGCCCTAGCAAGGCGGCGGCCATCTTGGCGGTGTGTTTGGGGTCGTAATGATGTGGGATTACCGCCCTCTGAGGGGAGAGCGGTAATTATTGTTGCAATAATTACATAATAATAATAATAATTACATAATTACATTATTGTTCCGCAGTATTTACACCCCCAGAAGGTCTGCGATTATCAGGCGGGGGCGGTGGCAGCATCATGATGTGGGGAAGCTCCCCTTCAACGAGGGAGCTGGAAGGAGCGACATACAGGGCCACCCTGGGCCCGAAGTTCACCCTCCAACAAAGCAGGGAGCCTGAACATGCAGCCGGAGCTCAAACAGTGCAGGTGTGTTAGGACGGCCTAGTCAAAGTCCGCAGCTCAAACCAACTGGACCACAATTGGATGACAAATCCAGTGTGATCTGGGATGTTTTACAAAGTAAAATCGCCCAAAGTTTCTGTCTCCAGATGTGCAAATCTGCCAGAGACGTACCCAACGTTCTCCAAAGACGGTATAACAGAGGCGCTAAATCCAGATGCTCGTCTTGGTTTCCAGTTAACATTTGTAAAGAAAAAGATAAAAATCCTTTGTGTTTAACTGCACGATTATGCACTGGTGGTTGTAAAGTGACAAAGGGTGTGAATACTTGCGTGTAATGCGGCAAAAGTAACGAACACTAGACATCAGCGGCAGCCGAGGACATCAGCAGGTCGGAATAAAGATAAAAAGCTGCAAGGGGAGTTTTCCTCTGACACCACAGATCTGGAGGCTCACCTGCAGGGCGTGCAGAGCTCCGGCAGCCATCTTGGCTTCGGCCTGTGACGCGTCCGACAGCTTCCTCAGGTACTCCTTCACCTCCCGCTCGTCGGGATAGGGGGAGCTTTTCACGGCAGCGGAAGCAGCAGCTTTGGGAGGAGGCGGGGGGTCAGAGTCAGAGGGCGGGTGCACTCCGTTAGTAAGGCATGCTTTCTGTGAGTCCCGGGGGTCAGAGACGGGACCTGGGGGGGGCTCAGGGGTGGGAGGTGCTGGGGTTGAAGCAGAGCTGCTGTGGGAGGGCAGGATGGGGTCAGACGGGGAGGTCTTCAAGGTCTGGGTGGGAGGGGGCTCCTCCCTGGCCTCCACTCCCACCGGGCAGTAGTGGCTGTCGGAGATGATGACGTGGTCCTCCTTGTCCGTCATGGTGTAGAGCAGCTGGTTGCACTGGTTGCATTTGTCCACAGGCGGCCGC
Organism: Fundulus diaphanus; assembly: GCA_037039145.1. NCBI lineage: Eukaryota > Metazoa > Chordata > Actinopteri > Cyprinodontiformes > Fundulidae > Fundulus > Fundulus diaphanus. Next base: position 3,488,788 of record CM073139.1, read on the forward strand.
TGCATGCCCTCCGCACCCAGGCAGCGCACCAGAGCCAGGCTGTGCGAGGCGCCGCAGGCCACCTGCAGCACGCACCTGCCGGCCAGCTGCTCCACCTTCTGGGGTTTCCATACGGGGAAGGCGGGCGCCTTGGCCCCCAGCTGACACCCGCTGCCCCACGCCCACACCTCCCTCTGCGCCGACAGCGCCAGGCTGTGCCTCTCCCCGCAGGCCAGCTCCAGGACCGGCACCGTCCGAGGGCCGCCGGGGTCCAGCAGGGCCACGGGCGTCGGGTTGGGCACGGAGCTGAGGCCCGACAGGCCGCACTGGCCCGCCGCGTTGTCCCCCCACATGTGGACACCGCCGTCCTCCGTCACCACCCCGCTGTGGAAGCTCCCGGCGGCGACGCTGACCACTCGCTGGCCGCTGAGCGCGTTCTCGAGGGTTGGCTGCGTCGCCCGGAGCACCTGGGTCTGTTTCCAGGGCAGCTCGCCGAAACTATACACCTGGCCTCCTGAAAACGGAGAAATCAGGAGAAACGTCCTTAAACATGGAGATAAACGACATCCAACCCCTGTTAAAACATCTTTTGGAGGCATAGTCAAAGTAAAATCAGATTCTGAGCCACTCACTTTTAAACAAGGTATTTCCTTTAAGTTAAAGCAATATTTCCTCTACAAAATAATTATTCTCCTGTAAAATGTACATGTTTTGGACCAGTGTCCTGTTCGACAGCCCATGATCGGCCACCTGGTTCTGATCACGGTTCCCAGGGTCCACAGCATCACACAGCCCTCCACAGACGGCTCAGAGGACGGAGACCAGCCTCCTCACCTTCCACCAGCAGGACTCCATGCTGCGCTCCAAGGGCCACCTGGAGCACCGGCTGCGGGAGCAGCAGCCTCTCTGGGACCACGGCGTAGGAGTAGCCGCCCCAGGAGTGGAGGAGACCCCGCTCGCCTCCATCTTCGCCTTCAGAGCTGGGAGGAAAACACATAAACGTTGAGGAGAACCAACGATCAGGACCACTTTTGGCCGACAACGCTTCGGCAAAGGGGTTAAAAGGGGGATATTGTAAAATCTGAGATGTTTTGGGCAGCAACTTCACATCAGCTTTGGCTTTAAACAACAGTTGTTTTGTGGCTGAAAGCAGAAGTGAGCAGGGAGATCAGTCCGGAGGCCACGTCACATGGTGCTCACATCCATCCTGCCTGCAGGAGCAGCTGAGCAGGCTTTACACCAGCCCCCCATCCCGGGGAGCAGACCTACCTCTGCCGCTGGGGATCCATCGGTGGGTCTCTAATCCTCCATCAGGACGGCTGCTGCGGTCACCACCCCCCTGGACAACAAGCCAAGCATTAGCAGTCAGCTCCACGTCTCCCAGGATGTCAGGATGACAGATCACAGGCTGCCAACCCTGCTACAACCAACCTGAAACCATCCAAGAGAAACAGCTGGCTCAGGGGTTTCCGTCTCTTGTCTGAGATCCAATATGGTAGCTTTTCGTGAAAAACAAAACCACGTTCAAACCATCGTTTTCGGCGCGGAGAGCAGCAATAATCACGTATAAGAATCAGAATAAAGCCTCGGGCAGGTGTTTGCTAATCTTTGCTGGCTGTCACCAGCTAGTCTCGGCAGCTAGCTAAAAAATGAAGGAAGCCAGACCTTAAAAAGGCAGCCGGGGAAAGAAAAGCCTCCTCTTTCTCACCAGCCGGTTCTTCCGGCCGCCTCTCTGGCTGCTCGTTGAACCCAGAAGGCAACTCTTGTGTTGGCGCAGCTGTTAGCGGAGAAGCGCCGCTGCTTGTTGTTGTTCTCCTGTTGACACTAGCGGCTAGCTGCAGAGATGGTCTATTAACAGGAGGAACCACTCGCCGAGCAAATCGAGCGGGTCTTAAAGAGACAGTACGCCTCTGGCAAAACCCCGCCATGTTTTATGCCAGCGCGAGCCAGGAAGAAAAAGATAGCGTTTTTATCTGAGGTTGTGTTTTGCATCATTGTAGTCAAATGCTGTTTTTGAGTGGCGCAAAGAAACATGTACTGCTATCTCAGCTTTCCTCAGGGATGTTCTACAGTAGATGATGTAGCAATCTGTTTCAGTCAGGCATTGGTATTTAAACTTGTGTCACGGAACTCCTTTTTCATCTTTTTTAATCACAGTACAGTTCAGATTTTTTTTCATCAAATATTACTGGAACGTTCACCTTAGATCAGGGGTTTTCAAATTCATTGAATGTGAGCCTCCCCTTGGAATAGGTAAAGATAACCAGCGCCCCCCCCCCAACCACAAACCTACTGCACACAGGTCCCTGCAGTAAATGCATCTTTCTTTTGTGTTCCTGGAATGCTGTTTCAAAAACAACTGATAGCCCAGCACATGTTTTTTATTGTATTTCTTTTAACAAAGTACATTCATAAAAAAGGCCTATTCATAAAATATCCATCCAAATATTTCCTGGAATATTTGGATGTTATTTACTGAAACAACACGAACAGAGGGCCTAGTTTTAAAATTGAGCTGTCATTAGAGCACATTCATAAACGACTGTTTAGTTCAGTTTGTCTGCTGTTGAAAACAGACGCCAATGTCAAACTGAACTCACGTCAACAAGAGACGTCAAGTAAAATAATAATAATAATAATATTAATAAAAAAGACAACCTGAATTTAACAGACGTCCACACGTTCTTCCGATTTACTTTTTAGGCTAATTATACACAATTTAAACCTATTGCTATTTTAACAACCAAGCATTTTATGAGATCTTATCTCTTATCTGATGTATTTCTGATGTTTGGCACGTTGTTTCACTTTTTGTTAAAGTGCTCTTTAAATAATGATGACAATGATGATGATTATGATCAGAATAAACTTTTGCATCACCTCCCAGAAGCTGGAAAGAAAAGAGACAAAAACATTTTTCACACCTCACTTAGTAACTCTAATATTTTAGTCTAAATATTTTAGCCTAAATATTATAGGCTAAAAAATATTAAACTTTTTATTTGTTTTTCTTCAATCCCACGGTGATGTTTAGTAATTTCTGCCAAAGGCTGCAGCATTTTGATTTAAGCCATCTGAATGCAGTATTTGCAAGCCATACTCTGATTGGATGAAAAAAAAAAACTGTCTGTGATTGGCTGGTGGAGTGGACAGTTTTTGAAGAAACAGCCGAGCGAACAGCCGAGCGAGCCACAGCTGGTGTTGTTGAGTTGGATTGAGCAGGTCCAGCTCGCACGCAACTTTATGGAGCCAGAAGGGTCTCGATATTCACAAATGCACATATGTGATTCATACATGCACAGGACAAGATCCATGCAAGCACAGCCCGATTCATGCAAGCACAGCCCGATTCATGCAAGCACAGAAAAATCCACAAATGCACAAAAAAATCCACGCACACACAGGACAAGATCCACACATGCACAGCTCTGGTCTTTAAACTTCACTGCATTTGTGTGTGCATTTTTGAGACTCCTCTGCCATGCGCTGATTCATGCATACATTTTTTTAAACAGAGAATGGTTTGCAACCAATCAGAAGCCTCCCTTGTATAAGCCAATCACTGGAAAGTACTCCACGTGGGGTGACTTACTCATAAGCCAATCACATTCAACCTGTTCAGAAAGCGCGTAGTATGAGCGCCACAGACATATATACATAGACGCGTCATAGGGCGCAGGTTCGCACGTCAACGCCACCGCCATATTGTATGTGGCAGAAAAAAGTTGAGTTCTGTTATTGTGAACGTGGATCGGAGAAGATGCCTCGTTCCTGTGCTGCAATAAATACACACACACACACACACACACACACATACATATATATATATATATATATATATATATATATATATATATATATATATATATATATATATATATATATATATACATACATATATATATATACATACACACCATAAAACCATGTCACATGTGAACCTTTAGGAACAGACTTTTTGGGTGAGTATTAAAGAGGTAAAATTAATAATATGAGGAAAAAAAGTCCTAGGTCAACAAAGTACAAACAAACAAGCACAAAAGTGATAATGTTATGATAAAAACATCATATTATGAGAATTAAGGGGGAACATTTCCAGAATAATCACAGTTTGCAGAATTATTTCACTCCTGGAGTAATAGGGCCAGGTTAGATTATTTTAAATATTTTTATTCTTTAGGAGAATAAATTCAGGAGAATGAAGCTAAAGGGATACGAAAATAAACTTGTAATATTACAAAAAAAAATACTACGAATACAAAGTATATTCAGAGATTAAAGTCCCTCTGATTCTGTTTAAGTGACTGAGTAACTGCAGATTTGCCACATTTAAGATGGCGGACGCTCTGACGCATCGCAGCATAGGCAGAACCCGCCCAATGACGCGTCTACGTATATAATGTCTATGATGAGCACAATGCGCTCTCAGACCACTGACAATGTCAGTGGAGCGGTAGGTAAAACATATAACTTGATATGCTTAGCTTGTTGTCTGCTATGATACTTTGTTTTATTATTACTTTTAATTGGTTTATTAGTACAACTGCAGCATAATTCCTAAGGGATACAGAGAAAGAGATAGCTTCATGTCAGGTTTCAGCAGGCAGCAGCCGTTTGTCTCCCTCTCTCTCCGCAGGTGTTTGCTCATGAGCGGAGACGCCGAGCAGCAGGTGTCCGCCTCCACCCTCAGGCCTCGCAGCCGACGTCGAAAGCCACCTCTCTGCTCCCTTCAAGGCGCTCCTTGGTCTCTGAGCTCCCAACGTCTAACTATTGCCTTTGATGATGATCTTTATCTAGATGGGGTTTTCTCTAGTGAAATATTCAATAACTATTTGATGTCCACAGTTTTATCTTCATCTGTACAGTTTATAGATTTTTTTTAAATCCACGTGCCCATTCTTAACAAGTGTTTAAATTCTTGTTTTTTTCTTGCAGAAATCTCTCTTAACCTATTAGCTTCTTTTTGTTACATATACAGGTAAAAGCCAGTAAATTAGAATATTTTGAAAAACTTGATTTATTTCAGTAATAGCATTCAAAAGGTGTAACTTGTACATTATATTTATTCATTGCACACAGACTGATGCATTCAAATGTTTATTTCATTTAATTTTGATGATTTGAAGTGGCAACAAATGAAAATCCAAAATTCCGTGTGTCACAAAATTAGAATATTACTTAAGGCTAATACAAAAAAGGGATTTTTTTTAGAAATGTTGGCCAACTGAAAAGTATGAAAATGAAAAATATGAGCATGTACAATACTCAATACTTGGTTGGAGCTCCTTTTGCCTCAATTACTGCATTAATGCGGCGTGGCATGGAGTCGATGAGTTTCTGGCACTGCTCAGGTGTTATGAGAGCCCAGGTTGCTCTGATAGTGGCCTTCAACTCTTCTGCGTTGTTGGGTCTGGCATTCTGCATCTTCCTTTTCACAATACCCCACAGATTTTCTATGGGGCTAAGGTCAGGGGAGTTGGCTGGCCAATTTAGAACAGAAATACCATGGTCCGTAAACCAGGCACGGGTAGATTTTGCGCTGTGTGCAGGCGCCAAGTCCTGTTGGAACCTGAAATCTCCATCTCCATAGAGCAGGTCAGCAGCAGGAAGCATGAAGTGCTCTAAAACTTGCTGGTAGACGGCTGCGTTGACCCTGGATCTCAGGAAACAGAGTGGACCGACACCAGCAGATGACATGGCACCCCAAACCATCACTGATGGTGGAAACTTTACACTAGACTTCAGGCAACGTGGATCCTGTGCCTCTCCTGTCTTCCTCCAGACTCTGGGACCTCGATTTCCAAAGGAAATGCAAAATTTGCTTTGGTCAGAAAACATGACTTTGGACCACTCAGCAGCAGTCCAGCTCTTTTTTTCCTTAGCCCAGGTGAGACGCTTTTCGCGCTGTTTCTTGGTCAACAGTGGCTTGACACGAGGTATGCGGCAGTTGAAACCCATGTCTTTCAAGCGTCTCTTGGTGGTGGATCTTGAAGCACTGACTCCAGCAGCTGTCCACTCCTTGTGAATCTCCCCCACATTTTTGAATGTTTTTTTTTCACAATCTTGACTAGGGCGCGGTGATCCCTATCGCTTGTACACTTTTTCTGACCACAGTTTTTCCTTCCCTTTGCCTCTCTATTAATGTGTTTGGACACAGAGCTCTGAGAACAGCCAGCCTCTTCAGCAATAACCTTTTGTGTCTTTCCCTCCTTGTGCAATGTGTCGATGGTCGCCTTTTGGACAGCTGTCAAATCTGAAGTCTTCCCCATGTTTGTGTAGGCTTCAGAACTGGACTGAGAGACCATTTAAAGCCCTTTGCAGGTGTTTTGAGTTAATCATCTGATTAGTTTGTGGCACCAGGTGTCTTCAAAATTTAACCCTTACACAATATTCTAATTTTGTGACACACGGAATTTTGGATTTTCATTTGTTGCCAATTCAAATCATCAAAATTAAATGAAATAAACATTTGAATGCATCAGTCTGTGTGCAATGAATAAATATAATGTACAAGTTACACCTTTTGAATGCAATTACTGAAATAAATCAAGTTTTTCAAAATATTCTAATTTACTGGCTTTTACCTGTACATTAATTTGCTGTGCTTTTGAGTCATTCTTGTATCTTTCACCCAGGAAAGTAAGCACTTTTTGTTAATTGCATCCATGAGGAAGTCCAAATCCTAAAATGCCTTTTGACTGCATTTCTTTCCCACCGTTATTCCCAAAGAGGTGGATAACTTGCCAATTCTTGGTGAAGAGTGTCTCCTTACATAGTTACAAAAGAAAGGGTTAAATGGAAGTCAAAACAGTTTACAACAAATTGTGAAATAAAAAATGCTTGCAATATTTGTAGTGCAGTAAACCTAATCTCCAAGTAACACGTCCCAAATGTCTTGCTAATGTTTTCTCAAAACATCAAAGTGAGACCTCTGTGTTTTTTCTTGCTATGTTAAACTGTAGTTCAAATGGAAGGCGAGTAGGTTCAAAATAGACGTCTAAAAGTGGTTAAAGATGCAATTCTTAAGAACTTGAAATGGAGACTTGTGCCAGTTCATGAGCCCATGCTGGTGCTACGTTTGCGTAGTGTTTCTCTTGACATTAGGTTGTGTGAAAATGGGTCTGACGTTAATAGATTTCATGAGATAAAACTTTAATCTCCCCTCATTGTTAGCAGTCAGCCGTGATCCTTCAGCCTCATTTGAGATAGGGAGATTAGATTAGAATGAGTAATGAAACAGTCCAGTTTTCTCGGCAGCAGACAGGCCAGAATCAGCAAATACTGCAAAAACATGAGGAGAACCTTTGACAAAAAGATGATCTCTGGCAAGCCGGGAAACTTTGGCATCTTAGGTGCATTTGTATGGGTTTAGTGGCTAATGAGGGATAGCGTAGCTTTGAATTTCTCACATCAACAATATGCCTCGACTTCACAGCTCGCTAAGTGTAAAAGATGCAGATGCTAATCTCTAAATTTCTACGGCCTGTACTTGATGCCATCTAGTGTACAGGTTTGCAGTCCCCGCTTTGGTTTCTGTCTCAGTGAATTAAGATAAGATAAGATAGGCTTTATTGATCTCACATTGGAGAAATTCAGAATTAAGAATTAAGCCTTGATGTATGTGACCATTTGGCCGTGGGACTTTTAGGTCAGTCTCTGTTGGGATGGTTTGATTCTTGCTACACCTGGGACTTACATTTGCCATGTAAGGCACTTGTGTTCATCTTTATTTTAAATATCTTTTACTTTGTTTAAAGTTCAATTTCTTTGGCAAATAAATGAAGCACCTGTAGCCTATTAAAATGCTGACCCATGCCAGGAAAATGAATCATATCCCAGTGGTCTTTAAATCACTGCACGCTATTCACTAAGATGATATATCTATTATATTTTAGAGTTAATGTGGTCAATCAGAAAAATATTCACTTTCAAGACAACAAGCCAAAAAAGTTGTTTATTCTAAAAACTTTTAAATCTGTCCCGTTTTCAAAGACAAAACAAATGTGCATGTTAAAGAAGTAAAAAAACAAAGCAAAAACACCTTCAGTGACGACTAAAACATGTACATTTTGCAAATATGGCAGCTGATTCACAGACAGATGTAGGGCTACATATGTTGGTAGAAGCACAGTGATGCCCCCTTGTGTTTTAGGCACATCATGAAATGGTCTACTTTAGCATCAGTGCTCTGACTCAAACCACCTTGCTATGTCTTTTTAAAAGTATTTATTGGTAAAATTCTGTATGTGCTGATTAACTGAAGTGCAAAACATTAACTTTTCTGGTCCATCCAACGAATAAAACAAGAGGTATTACAGAATTCATAACTTGCTCATGGGCACTTCAGACATTTTGAAGGCACTGCTTCTTATTTTACACGGTAACAGCATTAGGTTTACTTCTATAGAGTTTGTCCTAAAAGTTGATTTTACACAATTCATTCCTTTAATGTTCTGGTATCTTCCTTTTTTTCTGTTAAACTACAATGTTGGCATGGTAGTTAAATACTGATTATCAGTGTTTGAAAAGGTAGAGGCAGTGAGGTAAAACACTGTTCAGCATGTTATGAATAACATAACACAAGCAACATATTTTATGTACCTGAAAACAGTCCTTGTAATAGGATTTACCTCTATATTTTCATTATGGTTCTTCTGAGTATGCTAAATCACAGTAACTACTCTCAGAAAAATGTAATCTAAAACCTGATAACTCACAAGATAACATTAATGTCCGTAATGTTCCACGATAGTACCGAGTCTAATCTTTCCTATACATAGAAGTCTGGTGATGCTGTTGATGCCCTGACAGGCACCCCTTGGGTGGTTCCATCAGGTTTCCACCTTCCCGTAGGTACCATCGGGCGGCCGGTAGTGTTTGGGGAAGGCCCTGATTTGGAGGGAGTTAAAGGCATATTTTCGGGAGCCAATATTCTTCACTGTGTTTTCTCGTCTGCAGCCCTCGCTGTGAAGACAAAGAAAGCAGGAGGGGAAAGACAGAAAGGATTAGGGTGTTGTAACAAAACACAAGAAAACAACATAATGTAGGTAATTGGACCAACATGCACAAACACTCTTAGCTATATTGTGAACAATATTCTCGTTGGAATAAAAAACTAAATATAAACAAGAAATTAGGAATGCATTGATTAGAAAATTTAGGCCAATTTTGATATTGGTATTGCTGTTATGGCTGATAGCCGATATTATATATTTCCCTACCCTTTCAACACCATGAAAAAAAATGACCACACTACTGACATTGCTTCTCTGCTTTAGCTAAACAGTCCACAATCCTCCGCTGTCTGCATCACTATCACATGACCAAACGAATACAACATGACCAACCCCTTTCCCTTTCGCTTCGGAAACACATGCACAAACAGCTGCAAGACTGAAATCCAGTTTTACTTAGAGGACTAATACAGGTATGTTAAAAAAAATAACATCAGCCAATGGGATATTAATGACATTGTATTGTACATCTGTGCAAGAAATCTTTCCAATTAGAACTTTTTTTCCTGTGCTGTTTAAAAAACATTACTTTAACATAGTATATATTAATATTTTTAGATTTTTTTGATAATCTATAACTTATCTATTTTGATTGACTCACTAGCTTGCTAACTAACTTACTTAGAAAAGGTTTGTGTGATATACTTTTTGAACTGCAATATTTTAAATGTTTCTCTTTAACTTGCTGACAATCTAATTTTTTGCTAATTTACCAAGTGACTAATTAAAATGGTTATAAGCAACATTATTCTTTAGCAGGTTAGCTTGTTACATTTTTTTTTTATCAATCAATGTACCAATCAATCAGACAGTCTTAATATTGGACTTTTAATACAAACCATTTGCAACACAAATAGCTTTACGGAAGTACTTTTCACTGAGAATTTTTTTTGTTATAGATGGACATTTCAATGTTGTATAACTTCATATCTATGTCCCTAGCTTGTTGATAGCATGTTATCTGATTTGATCAAGGGTAGCAAGATTCTGTATTTGAGCACTAAACGATTTAAACATTCTCTCTAACTTGTGATCTACTGTAGCTAAATTTGTCTGTTATTAGGTGGAACAAGTTAGTTAGATTGAGATTTATACCTATAGGCTACTAGTTTAAAATGTCAATCTATAACATATCTATCTAACTAGCTTGTAACAGGCTTGCTAGCTTAGCTAAAAGCTAGCTATGTTTTTAATTATAATATTTATAAGGCTTGATCCACAATTTCTTGCTTACCTCTTAGTTCTTTACAACCTTAAAAATAGTATTTTTTCAATTATATAGGAGTAAAATATCCTTTAATTTATATAGCTAGCTTATCTGTTAAAGGCTATAACAATTTATCTATATTGACTTTATATTATAAAATATTTATTTAGCAATTTTTCTGTTTAGTTAGAGCCCTACTAATTCAGATAGCTGCAACAAGTTAATTTTAATTAATTACATTTTTCTAAACTTGATTAGCTTGCATTATTAGTACTAGCTAGCTAGTTAGCTAGACCTGGTGGGCTAGACAGATACATTTTCAAAAATATTACCTCTGTGTAACTGGTTAGAAAGCAATTAGCTTTTTGGTAACTTGCACAGTTGCTCCTAATCATAACAAATTTTGATTCCCATATACATTTTTTAAATTTGATTTGCGAGCTTGTTGCTATCTAGTTAGAACATGTTAACATGTATATTTAAATTAGATTTTAATGGCCTTCTTAAACTTGTTATCTAGCAAACCTAACCGTTTCTAGCTAGTTTACCTTTTTTGTTAACAGAGGTTTACATGGCTATGATAACTTGTTATTTAGTGAGTTAAGTTGTTACTATTTTAGTAGTTATCTAAAACAAGTTAGCAAGATTAATTATATAAAATACAATAGGCCTAAACTGAAATGTTCCTATTTAACTCGGTTGCTTGTAACTAGGCTTCAACTAAGCCAAGCCAAGTTAGCTGGAAAATAGCTAGCCAACTAAATGACAAGTTAACTAGATATTTTTACAATGATGAAACTTTTTAAATTAAACATCATAATGTAAAAAAAAGAAGAAGAAAAGCACCTACATCCAAAAGTGTAATTAACAAGAGCCCTCAAACAGAAAAAAATCTATTTATGTAACGTATTGACAACAAAAATTTTAAAAAAGAAAACTGAATGAGTAATTGGAAAAACAAAAAAACGCCAACAAATAAAAAAAATGCAGCAACAATACTGAAGTATGTTTATATTTTGCAAGTGGAACCACAAAACATTTATTTCAACAGCATCATGAACGTAAGGGCACATAGACAGATAGTTTTCTTGGATTTGTTGTACATTTAAAGCAACTTGAGTGAACAAACCAAATGTTCTGTACTGGAATAAATAAACAGAATTTAAACCTGAAAAGTAACAAAATCAGTGAATATTTTCTTTAAATGACTTTCTGCATGATCCGCTAAAAAAGTCGAAAAGATACCAAATGTATGACATAAGACAGTTAGGCTTAGAGATTTGGAAATACCGGCAATCTATAGAGTAATTAAATTAAAGTGTAAATTAGAGCAACATAGTAAAAACAGATATACATACCTAAGAAATTTAGTGACTAGAGCAGGACAATTATAGCACAAACAGAATATTCAAAATATAAGTACTAACATTTGTATATACTCCTTTTCTGATTTATAATAAACATCTCAGACAAGATGATAGAACATTGTATTGAGGCCATACAAGCACTTAAATACAGTTCTTGAAAGGCAGTGCAAACATATTATTTTCTAGATATGCAAAAACAACAACAAAAAGTAAAAGTGGACAACATTGAGACATTTCTCCCTCAGGTCCATAAAACAAATTTACCTGAAACTTTTAGTAAGCACTTTATTGTAACAGCTTTAAAGATGGTTCTTTAATAATTAATGTATGAAATTAATATTTCTTCTTCATAGAGCACTCACTCCCCACTCATTGTTTAACAGCTGTTGTATTTATTAATATTATATATTTTTTCTATAAAAAATATTTAGTTGTATCTGCCTGTTCAATAAATGCTAACCTGTAGCCTAATAAACCTTACAGGGTAGGTCTGCAGCTCAAGATGCAGTAATATTGCAAATATAAGAGGTGAGAGTTTAAAAAAAGTGTATTTTTTCAGGTAAAATTTAGCAAAATAGACTTTAAAACATAACTACTCCTTAACTCATTAGCTGATTAGTTCATGATCATACAGTATGTTTTTAAATAGACTTTTTACTTTAGGTGTCACATTTTTCTCCAGAAAAATATTAAGCCGTCTTGCTAATATGATCAAATATGTTCAAAGATTGTGACCTTTTAGCTATTTTTATACAGTATATTTTACATTTGGTTTGAAATTAAGGATTTTTCTTTGTTTTAAATGTCCTGATAATCTTGTAATTTGACTACACATAGATTATTCTAATCCTGATGTCCCCACTTTTGTTTCTTTTTCTATCAAAGAAATATGAAGCTAATATGCTAAGAGCCTTGCAGGAATATTGAAAAGGCAGGAAATCACAAAACTATGACCAAAGCTTTTCTAACATAAACCATATAAACTGACCAGCACATCAGCTCTTACTAAACAATTTACCAGTTTATTGAAACGCCACAAAATAAAATTAATAAACATAAATTCAAATGAAGTCAATAAAATTAGCATGATAAAATGTATAGTCCTTGTGTTATCAGGAATACATTCCATTGCATTATTTTAATTCTTTTAAATATAAAAATGTATAATCTAGAACACTATTTGACTGTTTACCATGCTAACATGGTCCTTTGGGTTTAAATTAACTGTGAAGCTCCGATTAAAACATTTGTTATGCCTATTTGTAAATCCAGAGAAGCCTTTTATATTTTTAGGAGCCAGATAATTGATCACTGTTCTGTATATGTGAATGCTAGGAGGTCAAGAGAGCCAGTAAACATCCAAGTGATGCTAATTTGGTCTGATCCATTTCCTTACTGGGTCGATCTTGATGATATATTTCTAGACACTCGAGGGAGGCAACTGAAGCTTCACAGCCTAAGTATCCAGTTTTAAATAGCAGACTTCCAGGTAAAGCAGCCCGAATGCTTTTAGTTTCCTAAAATACAATAAACACAATCTATTCAACCTCTTTTTTTGTTGCAAATAATAATTTATGGTACAGTTCTGTCTTGAAAAGAAAATATGAACTTGTTTAATGTCTGAAAATTAAGACAGAGCCTAAAGATAAGCTTAAAATGCTACATAAATATTATGATTTTTTTTCTCACAACAGATAGACGCAATATTTTTAACTGAAAATATGTACTTTATTATAATCATTATTCATTGTAGTTTAAAAATACAAATAAAATTATTTAATAATTAATTCAATCATAAGAAATTTAATAAATTATTTTGCAATATTTTCAGCTTTAGAAATACTGACCTTTTATACTAAACACATTTGAGTTGTTTGTTATTTAATCTAGTTTTTAATGGGGCTATTTCAATTATTGTTTTTAAACCATTTTGTCCCTTCAGGAACAAGTAATGTTTACTAAAGCAAAGGGATGATTGTATAAAAGGAAAAAACTATTCTGGTACAAACAGAAGTAGTAAATACAAACGAGGAGGCTGACTGGGTTTATAGAAAATGCTGCATCCAAAACATCAAATGTTTGCAAATAGATCCTGCAATAAAAGCTGACTGTAGTATTTGGCACAAGCATGAATACATCCATCGACATTTCAGAAATCTTGTTGCATAATAAACTAAATACGTTCCGTTACTTTTCACAACTGTAGCTAAAGCTTGTAGACATAAATGCTTTGAAGGGTATACGACCTGAAGCACTACTTTGGATAATCACACACAATTCACCTGGATATCCTACAATCTGCAATACCTGCTCTGTCATGAAAGCTAATAACCAGATATGGTTCTCTGATCTTATTTGTCAAAATAATACCAATCAAACAAGCCTGTTTGATTTTAAAACAAAATTACATTAAATTATTGATAGACGTTTGATGTAAACAATGCTGCTTTTTGTCTCCCTTCTTCTATTCTTCTTTATCCAGCCTCACAACGTGCGGATAGTTATGGTTAAACTCAGTAAGCGAACCACATCTGTTTCTAAAGTGCACCGTATGAAGTAGAAGCAAAAAGCCTCCAACTTTCTAAAAAAACCCAGGAAGACCCAATGAATTAAAATCAAGACTGAAAAAATATAAATATATGTAAGCTAAAGCATTGTTGCATAAAGGTTCCTCTACATTAGCTCACAAAGCTGAGTGCCGAAGCTGGTGGAAGACTATGAAAGCACAATGGGAAGAAGCTGTTTTATATATATATTGATTTTCGTAATCAAAGCTACACTCAGTTTCTCCTGAAGCACTGTTCCTTTATAGCAGTCTTACTTTATACATATTAGCAAAACTCACAAATATGCAGCAAATTTCTACTGTTTTGGTCAGAAGTTTACATCGACTTATCACAGGCAGGAATATCACATTCAGCCTCAACCTGTTCTCATCTGTTACAATCTATTTTCCTCTGAGGTAAAACGATAAACAACAAACAGACGTGATATCTTTCTGAGTGCACAACTTTGAATTCACTTTGGATTGTCTCTAAACCATGCAGACAACATCTGTGCCCAAATATATCTGTCCTTTGACATTTGGGTAAAAGTTCCTCAGCAAGTTGCATATTGACCACACCTTTTTCAAGCCATGAGAAGCTGTGGTTGCTTTGCACGGCACAGACCTCGCTTTTAAGCATTGTCCATACGTTTTCAATAGTATAAAGCACGTAGCTATTCTAGGTGCTTCACATTCGTCTGTTTTATTCATCCAAAAACCCATTTCAGTGTGTGTTTGGGTTCATTGCTCTGTTGGAACAACCAATTGTGTCCAAACTGCATTTAGTTGTTGATTTGAGGGTAAATTCCACAAATCCCTGGCAGTGAAACATCCCCCACCACCATGATGCTGCCGCCACCACGCTTGACCATTGGTGCGTTGCTCTAAGACGTGAAAGTGGGTGCTGTGGGGCCGTTTCACTCCTAGTATTACTGCTCAATTTCACATCATGGCTGGAACACTGAAGCAGGACCGGGCCTCGACCCAACAATTTGGAGATTGAAGTTGGATCAAACATATACATTATGATATTTATGCCCGTGATGAGTAAAACTTCTGAATGCAACTGCACATGTTCTGGTATTATTTGTGAGAATTAAGGCTGAGGAACACCAAGCCACCAGAGGGTGTTGTTTGCATTACATCTGATTTAGAAATGCTTTTCTCTATTGCGTGTTCCCATAAAACACATCGGCCACCGTTAAGCGGCTTTGTTCTGCAGCTTTCCTTCTTCTAACAATCACACAAAAAAATAATTTGAAAAAAAGGTTTTCTAGTGACCACGCACAGGGACTGTTCATGAGGCAGCATTTAGGATAGAAAAAATGCAGATAAGGAACTGAAATCCAACTTTAAATGATTAACATGATGCCTCAGTTTCCGCAAAAGTAGAAGTATGAGAAGGAAACTTCTGGTTGGGTTTTTTTTTCCATGAAGAAACTTGAACGGGGTCGTGTAAAGCCCTTCGTTGAGGTTAAACAGTGTGTGCTCGGACCGCACGCTCACAGGAAGGTGGCACAGTTTCAGAAAACAGCCGGACCCTCACTGGGCCGTTCATCTGCAGCGGACTTTGGCCAAGAAATACGCCACGCTGAGGAAGATCCACACCACTAGCAGGTTGGGGCTGAGCGCCAACAGTGGCAGGGAGTACATGAGGCTGGGGTCCAGCCGCAGGTCGCGCACTGGCAGCAAGCCGCTCAGGTTCTTCTGGATCACCCCTTCCCTTGTCCCAACGCTGCCCAGCCGCAGAGCAGGGGGGGGGAGAGAGAGCGAATGAGAAGGAGGTGGAGCGGCAAAAGAGGAGGAAGAAGGCGACGGGTGAGGAGGAAGGGAAATAAATAGATGGCACGCAGATATGCCAGCAGAGACATGGCAAATTAATAAGTGGGATGTGAAAGAAAAGATAAAAAAACGTGTTGACAGAAAGCAGCTCCCACAAGATGACATAAAAACAATAACATCGATAAACAAATAAAACACCATCCAGCAAAAATAAGGCGGTTACACGACAAGAGACGTGGCGGGAAGCAGAGGAGGAAAAGAGAGGAGAGAAAAAAAGAGAAATTAGGAAAGATGTTCTTTAAAGAAGGGGGAGAAGAAACAGCAAATGGTTTACCATGTTTATATTCTCTTAGACATGGATGAAGGCGGGAGAGAAGGGAGAAGCTTTAAGCCTAATACATGCAACTTTACGGCTGTTTAACTATCCACTTTATTATCTCAAGCATGCATCTGGACTCAAATCAAATCTGCGGTCATGCTAGTCGGCTGCGGGGGGCAGAGGAGGAGAGGAACACAGGCAGATGTGAGGAGAAGGAGAAAGATGGAGAGACTTTAAACAGTCGTGCAGGCAACTTTGGGTTTTGTTGTACCAAACAGACAGTGATATCTGGAGCACAAACCAAACAGAGAAGCTGGGAATCACATTTACTGCGGATCAACATCAGTAACGACCAGCAGCAGCTCAGTCACACCGTCTCCTGTCTGAAATCTGCATCTTATTTCTACCAGCAGAAAAACATCCTTTTTCCTTTTTATTGAGTGCAAGTAAACAGGACATTACCGATTAGTCTAGCTTCTGGCCTTCAGATGCTTTTTACTTGACGGAGCTGCTTTTGCATTAGTCGCGTGTAGATCTATTGTTTGTTAACTGTGGTTACATTCTAAAACATAAATATAGATACCCTGATAATTTGGAAATGTGTACGTGCAATACAGTTTTGATAAATTGCTACTACTGAGCTGCCTTGCACTGTCAGACAAAAGGGAAAAAAAATAGACTGCACTTAACAACTATAAAACTTTGATAGCATTTAAAGTTTGTTCCACATAAGAAATCAGTTTAAACTCAATATCCTAAGCTTCTTTGCATGTGACCAAACATCGCTCAGTGAGCCAGGCTAACAGCGGCCTTAACGGTGTCTTGTTCTTAGAGGAGTCCAATCTGCACAGGAAGTTAGAACGGCTCATCCCAAACAGCTTTAAAACAAGCTTGGAACCTTGAACTGAGAAAGCCCTTTGGATGAAGCCACAAGAACTGAAGTCGAGTTGTTTTGTTTGTTTTTTAAACTTTTTTGGATTTGCCATGTCCCGGATGACTGACAATGGGTTCACAGGTTGTAAGTGAAAAATGCAGATCAGGAGAGAGAAGGAGTAGAAATCTGACTGCGATTGCAAAGTAGAATATCAATCGACAGTTTCAGATCTCTTTTTAATCTTGTTTTCTAAACTAAAATTAGGATTCTTAGAGACTAGCTTTTAATGCTAACAGGACAGCTAGCTTAAACGCTTGCTTTTTGACTAAATAAGTTTTGAATTTACTTGATTGCAAGCTATGCGTCCATAGATCATGAAATACTAAAGCATTAATTCCCATCGACTCTCATGAGCTTTTTTAGAACTGTGAATGAACCTAACCTGGACTGACGAATTAATGAATTAGCAAATGATTTATTTACATTCATTATACAATTAGTCCGTCTAAATTAAAAGTACTTCGACAAATATGTTTCATGAAGAAAAGAGATAAGAAACTGAAAGGCCTTATCTGATTTGACCTCAGTTACCTATTCCACTGTTTTGGTCCCTGTGGTCAATCTTGTATAGCATTAGATTCTGATGTTAACTTTCGGTTTGCAGATGGGAAATTACTGTTACACATTTCTACTGAGTTTGAATAGATCTTATTGATGCTTTAGAAAGTAACTGCTGTGATTCAAACACCTGTAAATGCAAATTGTGTGAATCCTCACAATGCAAGATTAGTTACTGTTACAGGTTTCTATTGGGTTTAGAGATTTTAGTGATGTTATAGAATGTATCTGATGTGAACTAACTAACACATTTCTTACCCTGGGACTGTTCTATTGCATTTGGAGACATTTTCCTGATGCTTCAAGGTACAACCGCTGCCTTTCAGCAACCTGTAAACTGAGTTACTGTGACACATTTCTACGAAGTTTAGAGAAATTCTGCTGTTGCCTTTAAAGGTCATTCAACAAGCTGACATGCATAAGTGGTGTTAAATGTGTTCGCCAACATCATCTATTTTTCTTGTTTTACACTTAAATTTTTCAAGAAAGCATGAGCTTCAGTAGACAGGAATAGGAGACACGTAGAAAACCGGCACCAATTACAAATGGGTAGCACCAAAACTCCTCCCTGAACATTCTGGTTAAGTTCTCTTTCATCCCTACTGACCGCCAGAAGGCGGTGCTGAAAGCCCTGAATGTTCCCTTCACGCATGCGCCGTTCAAGTAATAATACCAACGGAGTCACACCTGTGACAGATGGGGTGACCGAACAGAACCTATATAGTCCGACGTCATCCGAGGCTCTGTTCCGTTTTTCTTCTCGCGTACGGTTTGCTGCATGGCTTTGGCTAGCAGAAATATCCTAAACCGATTATTCCGTTGTCAGACGCCCTATCACCTGTCAGCTGAAGCTGCGGTATTTCGTCCTCCTCAGGCTGCAATGGTTTCATCCTCACTAGAGAAGCACTGAAAGGCGGGTTCGCCGTGTGTTGGTGAGGACAGCGTTCATGCCTCCTCACCCAACTCGGCTTACAGTTGTGGTGTTTGTAGTTCACACTGTAGTTACTATTGACGCTATAAGTGGTGACAGCAGCGTTTTTCTCGCCCACTCCCCCAGTTCTAGTCCACCTTATACTTTGAAGGTTGGTTACGCTAATCGTGTTAGCCTTGCTTAGTTTGGTTATAATTGGTGATGGGTTCGTCTTTCACGCCCTCTTCTGATTTTCGGCAACCTTGTGATCAAAGTTCGGTTACGGCTAACGGTGTTAGACTTCCTTAGTTTGGTTATAATTGGTGACGGAAGCGTTTTTGCCCCCTCTGCCGATTTTACCAGACCTAATGGTCGGTTTGTTTACAGCTAACTATGTTAGCCTTCCTAGTTTATCTATAATTGGTAACGGCAGCGGTTTCGCTGCCTCTCCCATTTTAGCCTACTTAATAGTTGATTTGATCACAACTAACTGTGTTAGCCTTCTTTAGTTTGTCCATAATTGGCGACAGCAGCATTGCCGCCCCCTCTCCCAGTTTTGGCTGCTATTATAACTGATATTTTATTATAACTAACAGTGTTAGTCTTGCTAAATTGGTGACGGCAGCGGTTTTGTTCTCTTTCCCAATTTTAGCTGACCTTGTAGTTCAAGTTTTGATCAACGCTAATGGTGTTGGCCTCCCTTAGTTTGTTGTTGAGCTATAATCAGTGACAGCAGCGTTTTTGGCCCCTCTCCCAGTTCTAGCTGACCTTTTGGTCCGATTACCGCTAACGTGTTAGCATTCCGGGGATTGTTTTCTATAATTGGTGACGGGAGCGGTTCCGCCCCCTCTCCCCATTTTAGCTAACCTTGTTGTCAAAGTTGTATTCCAGCTGATGATGTTTTCCTCTCTGGGTTTATTGTGAAACTATAATTGGTGACGGCAGCGTCTTCACCTCCTTTCCCAGTTTTAGCCGACCTGAGGGTCTAAGTTTGATCAGCATTAACCCAATCAGTGTTGTGTAAAGCTATAATTGGTAACAGCTGCATTTTCGCCCCCTCTCCCGAATTTAGCCGACTTGGTCTAAGTGTGTTTGCAGCTAACGGTGTTAGCCTCTCTTATTTGCACAGCTGGTTGAACATGGAGGGCTCCCACTGTTGTATGGACTGTGAGGCCGCCCATAAGGCAGCTGATGGTCACGGCCTGTGCCCTGCCTGCCTTGGACCGGATCATCTGGTGGAGGCGCTATCAGAGAATCCCTGCATGAAGTGTGATGCTGACCTTCCACCCTCTGGGCAGGTAGGCCAACCTAGGTGTTCTAAACGGCAATGGGAGACCGCAGTTACCATGGCCCCTTCTAAGAGAAAGCCTGACAAGGGCCTTTCCACGAGAGTTGAGCAATTGTCTGCAGACGTGGAAGAAATTAGATCTCTTTTTAAGGCGCGCCAATCAGAGACCTTGGTTGCACCGGTGCCTGACTTGTCTGCAGAGGAGGATGTTTTGTCTTTGGCTGCATCAGCCTCTGACTTTTGGGATGAGGAGGGGCCATCTCACGCTTATGAGGTTGGCTCGCTCTCATCACCTTGGAGCTCCATGCCACAAGGGGAGGAGTCTGCCTCCAGTAATGCCTTTTTCAGGCATGGACGGGCTTCTACGTACTCCCTTTTCTGTCCCTCCATCAGAGGAGTACCTGAGGGGGTTGCATGCTTGTTGGTGGGACCCGAGAGTCTTTTCACGCCTCTCCACAGGTTGTTGTGTGTTGCTGGCTATGCATGACTCGGCCAGACCAGGCTTGGGTCACATGCCCACAGAGGAACCTGCTGTTGCCTCCCTCATTGTGTCACCAAATGAAGCTCTGCATCATGATGTCCAGTGCCCACAGACTCAATGCCGTGTTACGGAAGACCTCCTATGTAGGGCTTACAAAGCGGGAGCGCATGCTGGTCGCCTTGGCAATTCCTTGGCGCAGCTTGTGTTTGCCCTCTCGGCATCCCTTCAGGATGCAGGTGCGACAGCAGCAGTTGGGTTTAGTGATGCAGGCTTAGAGGCCTTTGCACTGATGAGCAGAGAGCTTGGGCGCGTGATGTCATTCATGGTTTAAGCTCATCGACAGGTCTGGCTGGCACAGTCAGCCTCAGATGATGTCAGACTATATAGGTTCTGATTGCTCATCCCATCTGTCACAGGTGTGACTCCGTTGGTATTATTACTCGAACGGCGCAGAAGGAACATTCAGGGCTTTCAGCACCGCCCTCTGATTCATAGAACCGTAGTTACACACGCAACGTTCGATCTGAAACATAACTGGTTCCTTTTATGGTTTAATTTCAATCTGTGTCATATTATTACTGGAAGCCAATGGAGGAAAGAAGGAGGACAAAGAAAAAATGACAATGATGATGGCAGCAACAACATCAATTCTAAAAATGTTTGACACATTTTCTCTGAGATGAACTCCAATTTGTTTTCTTTCCAGCAGATCACCTCGTATTTCTTTTTTTTTAATCAAATATGGACAAATCGGATTTCAGTTCAGTGCTTAAATGATGCAATTCATCTGTACATTATGACTCCCAATAGCCCCAGGTAGTAAACCACTGTCCAGTAAAGATCAGTTCTCCTACCTGCGCATGCAGTCTAGCGCCTGGGTGAAGACCTGCGGCGCCATGCCGTGTTCATGCTGCAGGATCAGGCACTGCTCCAGTGTGACTGACATGGCTGTGCGATCTTTGGCACTCTTGCAGCTGGTGAAACGGACGCCGTTCAGCCGGCGGCAAATCTAGAACAGAAAAGAGAAGGAACTGAGTTGCAACAGGCAGATTCCTCCTTTCTTCTGTGTTTCGATGTTTTCATGCAATAATCACATATTCTGTAGTCACCTCAGCAGCCTGCCAGAGAATGTCCACGTTCTTGTTCTTCCGGGCATTGACGTTCTGGCCCAGAAACCTCAGCAGCTCAGGGAGACAAGTTTGGGAACGAGATCTTGGAAGGCCTGAATGTAGGTAACGAAGGTTGCAGGATTTAGAAGAGCTGAGAAGCCGTTAGAAAACTCTGCTAAAATGTTCCTGTGGAGCTAAAATCTTCTCTTTTCTCATTTTCTGAGAGAAAAAAGACGTTTCTCCACTCACAGTCCTCAGGTAGAACTTCTTTAAACTGTTCGTAGTACGAGTTCAGCCTGGAGAGACTCTCTACGTTGATGATTTCCTGCAGGGATGTGTCACCAAACCTGAGAAGTAAAAACATAAACTCAAGCGTCTTTCTGCTCGTTTGAATGACTGCAGTGGAAATGTGTCTCTATCGGCTCACTTCTCGGCCAGGGTTTGCTGCTCGTTGATGCCGACGTTAAAGTGCACCGGCTGGACCCTCAGCAGCATTCCACTCTGGATCTCCCGCGGCAGCGCATCGAACATGCTGCCTGGCAGCGGGATGCGTACGTTGAAGCCGTCCCTGTTGCCTGTGATAATCGGCAACATGTCGGGGGCGGAGCTACCGGCCGCCTGGGTAACCTTGGTCAAAACGAAAAGGACAACATTTCAGGATTCTCTTTTGATTTTTAACAGCTGTATTTTCATTCAGCTATTTTACCTTAAAGGTGACATTACGCAGATCCATGACACCGACACTCATGTCCTCTAACATGGCAAGCTCATCTCCTAGACACACACACAGACAGCAAATGAACTAAATCCAGTAAAAAAAAGAAGAAGTGAAATAAGGTCAGAGAGCATCTGTATCGGACCATAGGTGCTGAGCAGGGACTCGAACTGAGCCAGCAGGCCGATGGTGTAGAGCTGCCGCAGGAAACCGTTATCTCGAAGACAATTCCTCAGTTTAATGACAAAGCCGCAGATCAGTGCAGTGAGCTGCAACAAACGTTAGAGACACATCAGAAAGAGGGCGGTTTAATATGAAGCCTAAAGCATTGCAGATGCACTTCTGAGCTACAGCTCGAGCAGTCACAAACTTTAACGGTTGAATCCGTTGTTTATCTGGATGTTTGCTTGGACTCAGTGTGATGATGAAAAATGTAATCCGTCATCGTTGGCTTCTTGCAGACGGCTGAAGGTTTTAGGTACAAACCGACAGGTTTCAAGCCCCAGTTCCATCTGAAGAAATACAAACCTAAAGTCGGCTGCTGCCACCACCACCATGTTTCACCTCAGGTATGGTTTTCTTTGGCTGATTCTCAGTGTAGTTTTAGTACCAAACATGCTTATTGGAGATGGGTTCATAAAGTTCAAGCTTTGTTCCATCAGGCCATTACACTTTTGCTCCTTTAGCTAGGATTTCTTTGGGAAAAAAGGCATTTGATCAGTTTGCAGTCATTGTAAAGCAAAAAGAGGCTTTTAAACTGTAACTCTGGGAACCCCCCCCCCCACCTACACTGTCTCTGTAGCAGCATAAAAGTTGATCTGTTTTTATGAAATTTTTGCTAATGTTTAGAAGTTACAGAGAATTGACGTGACACCGCCTGTCAATCACCCTTGGAGGCGAAGATTCCCAAAACCTAAAAGGAGTCTAGAAAAATATACCAGATGGATATGTGGACGACTCCATGAGCAGCTGACTACAGTGATCGACAGGAACTACCGCATGTTCGTCTGTGTGAAGGCAACTCAATTTCTGTTCAGAATTTAATGCTTAATGGTTAAAGGGTCATGCTTAACGCTAGTTCTGTTATGTTTTATGTATTAGGGATTTATATCTGTTGCAACTTCTGCTTGCATAAGCTGATTCTTTGTCAGGTATGATCAGTTACAGGACTCTGATTCTGCACAAAGCGTTTAATGGGTAAAGTAAATTTGTACTCCCAATACAGAATTGCACTGTAACTCCTTGTCATGAATAGCTCAACGGCAGCAGGAAAACACCTAATGCAGTCTGCAGTACCTATCTGAAGTTACTAATATATATTTTAAGTTGGGTATATGTTGGGTATTTAAACTTGAACTTTAGCGTCAATTTGCCTGTGGTTCTAAATAACTTCCCTGACACGATTTACAACTTATTTGAACATTTTCACCCTGCGTTCTTTGCCTTAATGTTGGTAGATAAGGCAAAAATGGCTCTGTCAAAGCTGTGAGCTTCACTATCACCACCATTACATCTTTGTTGTTGGGGGTCAGATCGGCTTCCGCATGGGCGGAGCGATGTTACAGTTGGCATCACGTCAATTGACCCTGAGCCCCTGCATCCCTCAGTCACATGGATCATGTTCTGCGTGCTGCTGACCGTCTGGCAGAAGACGACGTCCCGGCGGTACTGCAGCGACACGTCCATCGCAATGGTGGGGGCGCTGTCCTGCATGAGTAGGAAGACCATGGACTTCTTGGCCTTGTCGCTCATCATAGCAACACACTCTGTGAGCGTGGTGAGGAGCGGGTACAGCACCTCGCTCCACTCGCCTGGGAACAGACACGGCACAGACGTAATAATAAAACCAAGGGGCATTTAGATGAAACGCTGAACCTGTAATTAAGCTCAATTACACAGTTAGAGAGAGAAACAGACGGCACATGGAACAGAGACAGAGCAAGAGAAGCAGGAGCGCTGACAGAGACCAACTTACATGGTTTTTGTTTTTCAAATGACAGAAAAAGACAGAAAGTGACTGTTTCTTTTAAAACAATAATTAATTCAAAGTTAAACGCCAACAGTTGCATTTTATGGATTTATGATTGTTTTGATATTCTTGTACAGTTAATGCATTAGTTTTGTCACTAGTTTTTTTTTTTTTATTATTCAGTTAAGGCACTAAATTTGGCACCTGGAGGAATGAACCTTAACAGTTTTTTAAATTTCAGACCCAAGAAATTGGTTTAGAGCTATAAATTACTAAGGTCTGACTGACTTTCAGTCATACAATTTGGTGCCCTGTACGATGCAAATTACTAGTCTAGCCAGCAAGACTGATGTACACCATGTGTATCCAATACACAGCTTGTCGGTCTGGACAGGCTCACACTCTCCAGTTTTGGTGTTAAAGGAAGAATGATTATGTAGATAAACACCTCCTGCCTACTGTTAAGAATGGTAGAGGATCTGTAGTGGTGTGGGCTTGGAAAGCTAGGTAGAGTGTAAGTCATCATCACATTTTAAATGAAAATGTGATGATCTCTGAAAGAAAACTGCAACAGGTCATCATTGGGTAATCCGGTGGGTTAATGAGCTTTAAGGAACAAGTAGTTTTGTTCCTGAAACTTAAGTTGGTATTTTAGAAACTCCTGATTCACAGAAAGTCTAGTGGCAACTCGTAATGTTAAAATGAGCTGGTTGAGCTTTTTGAAGTTTTCCAGTCTCTTCTTCAGAGCCGAATACTGAGAAGTGTCATTTCTGCCTAACTGCTCGGAATAGCACATCTGCCCAAAGGGGCCAAAGGCCACCTGGGAAAAAAAAGAAAAGAAATCCTGACATCTTTAAATGGTGAAGAGGAAAAAAACAGGCGTTAATGCCAAGGAAGGCATGGGCGAGACAGCAGCTCTTACCTGGGTACGCCTCCTCTGCACTCGGGCTTCCATCTGGAAGAAGGGGTGAAGGTGCAACATGCATGATTAGCAGACACTGTAAGCCACATGTAGAAAACACTGCAGACCAGGGTCAAAGATCTAACCATAAAGATCTACTGTACAGCTTTACATTTGCTTTAAAAGAATTAGACCTTTCAGGCAACAGTCTCCAGAGCAGAGATAGCTGCTTTACCTTATTCCCACATTGGTTTGAAGGGATAGATGGAACAGATGTTTGACCATGGTCCAGAACAACATTTAAAGTGCTGACTGAAACACCGTGGACAAAGACAAAGATTAAACACCACTGGCACACAGCTGGCTTGCTGTAAACAAAACACATAAACCAGACGAAGAGATCACCGACGTTGAGTTTCAGAGGCTTCAGAGGCTTGTACATCCCATCATGTCATATGAATTAGTCTCTGAATGATTCCCCCCCGGTATTTCAAACAAAAATTTGGTCAACACGTTTTAATTTACTTTAGATTTACAGTATTCACTTATATAGGCTCTGCAAGCACCAAACACCAAAATCACTGACAACATTGGAGAATGTGGTCCAGGATAGGGCCAGGATGTGGTCCAGATATTTTGAGAAGACCAAAACAGCGTGTTACTCAGGATTACTGACGATTGCCCAGTCTGTCTTGGCATACTTGCATAGCGCTTTATCAAGTCTGATGAGCCCAAAGCGCTTTACACTACAGTCATTCCTGCTTTCTCTCAGATATTTGTTTATTTATTTGTCCAGCATGACTTGAAAAGTGAGCTATTATTGTTCCAAGTTCATTTTCTAATACAGAAGAGTCTTTATTTCTATCATTATTAAATTCCAGAAATTTTAAAGTCATTTAAAGTCATCCTGGGTATCGTCTTTCTTCTGAATGAGGAAGCTGGTTCAGAACTTCCCTCTAGTGGCTACATTGCCTAACAACCTTGCCAACCTAATGAATACATTGACAACATGAGGACAGCGACTGACCTATGTACATTTGTCATTTTGTCCAATTCTTTATTTCTGTCATGGACCTTCACGAAGTTCGTTAAAGTTCTGCAATCGAATGAGTGCTCTCAAGCAAATCCTGTTTAGGCTTGGAACGTCATTTTTATCTTAACCTGTTATTTATTTCCAACAGCAGTTTGCCTGTGTTTATGGCATTGTTGTCTTATTGGAATACCCAACTGGGTTTAAGCTTCAATTGTCTGTCAATTGTAGTTGAAGGATTCAGAGTCAGTCCTCTTTTGCCTGGTAGTGTAACAGCCTCACAGCATGATGCTACCAGCACCAAGCTTTTGGCTTGTTCATGTGGGCACCTGCAAATTTTAGTCAATCCATGGAGCGTGCTGCGATGGCGCAGGGGTAGCGAGCACGACCCATGTACGGAGGCCTTAGTCTTCGACGCAGCTGACCCAGCTTTGATTCAAGCCTGAGGTCCTTTGCCGCATGTCTTCCCCCCTCTCGCAAACCCCCTTTCCTGTCAATTCTACTGTATGAAAAACGAGCCACTAGTACAGTTAAAAAAGACCCAAACATTTTAGCCAATTCTAATTCTAAACATTTAAATTTTGAAGACTGAGTTGGTTGGCACCCTCTCAGGTCATGGTGGTGCTCAGGCCAAGCTCAGTCAACTCACACAGCCTTTTCTTCTGTTTCTGCATCCACGTTACCAACCACATCTATGGTACCTTCGTCAGAAACAGAAACAGATAGACCAGCTCTGCCCACGGTGTACTCCACCACTCATTAGTCCCAACCACAACGGTATAAGGGAGATTTCTTTAGTTGTTCACTGTTAAAGGTACACTTGCGCTTTGATATCTTGAAAGCACTGTTTCGTCTGTGAGTGGAGAAGAACCACCCACAATGCAGCAGTTCGGGGACCGCATCTCACGAAAGAAGGCCTGTTGTGTTATACACGTTGCACCACTCAAGTTAAATGCAGGCCTATTGGTCCCATGAAAAACGCTTTTCATTAATCTATGAGTCCCCTCTGGATGCCCTGGACAGAACATGAAAAGTGGAGAAAAGAGGAGGTTAGGTAACCCTACCATAGCAGACATGAAGATGGCTAAGATAATCTAGACAATGTACTTTGTTGGAAAGAAAGGCACTGCAGTAGACAGAGGTGGTTTGGGCTGCCATTAAATACATCGCAGTACGCGGCTGGAGGAGTTCCACCATTTCTGTCGTCATCTTCTTTGTTTGCTTCGGTGATCGTACGCGAGATATTCTGTGCTACGCTCCAACTACAATTACTGCTGTTGTTGTTTTGTTTGTCGTGTTTGGGTACGTCTCTGTAAGCCCCCAGAGGATGGACTAAAATAGACACGAAACAAAAGAAGAAAACAGACACAACACTTTGCACGCATGCATCTGTGTATCTAACATTGAGCTTAAAAAAGGCCTTCAAGGTAAGGCTTTTTAACTTAGAACTGTACCACCTATGGCAGCATGAGCATCATGTGGTGAGACCGTTTCACAAAGAGGATGAAATAATGAAACCTTAACAGAACTGTGTGTTCCAGCAGGATAATGATACCAGACACAAATGACAAATGGTTTTGGAATGGATAAATTAGGCTACCATTACGGTAAGCTTCTTGAAAGGCCCTCCTACTTTTTAAAAATGTCAGAACACTGTTTTAATTCAGGGTCTGTGTTAGAAACACAACCAACAAGTTTTTGAAAGCTCTACCAATTCTGCCACTATCCAGAACTATACAAGATGAAGTATGTGGTTGAGACTTAATTTGCCAAGAAACATTTAAGCAAATTCTAGTGGAATGGATAGATGGATTTGAGCCTGTGTGGAATAGAGAAAATCCACATAAATTCAAAATTCTTGTTTATTAAAGCCTACCCTGGAAATGAAATGTTCAAAAAAAGCCCAGAATGACAATCACCACCATGGTGACTGGATGTAAACTGACTGGATCCTCTATGCTGTCACAGAAAAAAGAAACAACAGAAAATGGTAAAAAAAGAAAAAAAGACAACAACATACAGTTTTCCTGTTCGGGGCTGGGGGGTCGTGCAGATGAGGAGAGGGCAGGCGAAGACGAAGAGTATGGTGGTGGTGATGAGGATGGTGGAGGTGGTTCTGATGGTAACGAGTCCTGTGACGAACTTCCTGGGTTGATCCAGAAAGCTCGTCTCTTTTCGTCGCCTTTTCACAGCCACACATACAAGAATTTATTTACACCAACAAATGGCCTACATGTAACATGTTTACAGTTTTTTTTTTTTTTATAAAACATGATGGTGAAAACTGATTCCAGCAGAGCAAATTAAGTTGAAGTGGACTAAAAACTAAAGGGTGAAGAAGAACAGAAAATGAGGGAAATGTGTCACCTTTCTGACTGCTGCCCTGCAGGTCATGCTGGCTGCTATCCAGACTACTGCTGCTGGGTCTCCTCTCTTTCTGCAGCAGCTTATCCACTCGTTGGATGATGCACTCCAGAGATTTGTCCACATTTACCCACACCTTCTCCTAGGCAGACAAAAGATTTTAAGTCATATCTGCTGGATATAGTAAATGTGACAAAAAGCAATTCTGGAAAATAACTTATTATAATAATCACAAAAGGCTGATATTGTTGAGGATCTTGTAAAAACGTACCCACTCCTCTTCTTGCCAGTCCACATGCAACGAAGATCGACTGTTGCGACCGCTCCACTTGGCGAGCAGAGTATCCTGGTCATTGCGGAGGACCACTTGTTCTGGTTCAGTTGTAGGAGATGCTTTGGAGGCAATGTACTCGGGCCGACCTGCATTCAAAGCCTGGATGGCTGAAGCCAGCAATTTGCAGTCGCACACTGTCACCAGCTGACGAGTCTGACCACATCACATGAGAAAATATTAGTTTTGAAAGAAGAATAAATAGATAGTAACTACCAAATAAAATAGCCTGTGGTACCTTATCAGAAAGGATAGCCAGCGTCCTCTCCAGACCGCTGGCTGATCGGTCTTTGGCGGCGCGGGAAAGCCTCTCAGCGTAGTAGTTGACCTGAGTCTTCAGTGTGTTGATGTGAGCAATGATCTCTTTGGCTCGGACAATGTCCTGGGGTATGTAGACAATGGACTGCGAGCTGGACTGAGCACTGCTGTATGAAGAAAAGATAATTATCAAACCTTACGCTGATGACATTCTTTTCTATACTACTAAAGGAAAAGGTTAGTGGCTGATTTAGAGAAGATCTGTTTCCAAACAAGGAGCTAGGAGGGAGGGATGTCACTCTCTTGTCCAATACTAATTTGTTAAAGACATTTAAAGAATGATACAACTTTTGCATGCACATGCCTGCTGTGGATGATGTTTTAACAACATGTTTTCAGGCAGAGGGCAATACCCTTAACTTCTGAACTCCAGAAAGATCTTTTCTAAAATGTATCTTTTACAAGTGCAAACAGGCTTTCTAGAAGGCTGAACAAACAACGACCTGTAACTTTACAAACTGACGTTCAATGAATTTCACAAACTGATATTGATTTATATGATGTCTGGGTTTGGTAAATAACTCCAAGCACTGTCAGTTAACGTGTGACACAAGACAGGGTTATTTGAAAATAGTTATAGCATAATAAATTAAGTGTAAGTACTGATCAAGCTCTGACCATCTGTGCTTACATCTGAAACAGGAACCATTTGTCTTAACAGTTTTTACATCTTAGCGCCAAACTAATGCATGCCGTTCGAATAGCTATGATCAGGCCTCACCTTTCTGAATCTTACTATATTATGCATAACAAACATCTGCAGGAGTGGCAATTGTCCCTCTAGAAAATCCTTGCCATTCCAGTTGGAAGCTAACCTGACTCTCGCCAGATGGATGTAGTTCCACCGAGCTCCACATGTCTCCACACATCCATCTGGACTTGCTGCCATTGTGACGGATTTCAGTACAACATAAAATGGAGGAGGCAACCAGGATAGATGGGTGGGATTTTCAAAGATGTGACGTATCAGAGAAGTGACTGTTTGGATCCACAATGGCGGCTCGCAGCGAGGAAGCAAGAGGCAACATTAGCTCCTTTTCCATTGCCCCTCAAAAGCCTGGGGCTTTTCAAATCACGGGTAGCGTTTCCATACACATTTACCCGACTAATTTCATTTACCCGGGCTTTACTTTCCCAGGGCTTTGGTTCCCCAACCGACCCAGTACTTCTCTGCTTTCTCGGGGCTTGTTGAGGGGGCGGGGTTGCGTGCAGTAAGAAAAACTGTCCACCTCAAGGGTGGAGTAAGGAGATGGGTTTACAAACCTATGAATTTTATAAACCTTAATTTATCACAAAAAGTTATTTGAAAATTATTTAAGGCAAGCAAGTACACCTCCAAACTTCATCTGTGCAGTCAGTTCATCAGGATTATGAGTCAATTTTATTTCTGCCGGCGAGCCTGGCCGGGAAGACCGCAGTGTTACGTGATTTACTCGGCCACGCAGTCAGTGATTTCCCGCTCACTGGATCATGTTCATCGTCGCTGAAAAGTCACCCTGCCTAGAGGGTTTACTAAAGTAGTGGGGGATATTTGCGCATAACAGATTTCAAAAGTTAAAGTCTTGGCTGGATGTTTTCGGCGTTTTGAGTTAATTTTAAACTGTTTCGACACTCTCTCTCGCTGTGTGTGTGTGTGTGTGTGTGTGTGTGTGTGTGTGTGTGTGTGCACAGAGCAGGCTCCTTTCCATGGCAGAGAAAGAGGAGGACAGAACTGCTCAATGCTTATAGCCTGGCTTTAACCTACATAAAAATGATTTTGCTGTGATCAAAAGTCTGCGATACTCCCGCTCAGGTAGTATGTGTATCGCCGGAGGGGCGGAGTGATATGGGAAGAATATTTCATGCAATTTATAATCCAGTGCAACTTATGGTACAAAAAATACAGACCATAATGTATGCTAATTCTTTAAAAGAACACCGACATCGGTCATTTACTGACATCGCCATATATCCATGGTGGCGGCTGTTCTGTTTTGGTTTCCCCTGCGTCGCTCTCATCAGCATCACAGGTTGGTTTCGATGGGAGTGGTTTAAGTAGCGCATCAGTAAAGATGACAGACAAATGGTTTATCCAGTCATATGCAAGTATTTTTGATAAGGCCCCTCCTTCTGAAATACATCTCCAATGGAGCGATTCCAGATGGATGTGAGGAGCTCGGCAGAACTACATCCATCTGGCGAGAGTCAGGTTGGTCTGGAAGCTTTTTGTCCCATAAATCATCAGCACCTTCAACAGGTCTTTTGCTTTTGTCCTGGGGTTGATACGCATTTTCCATCAATTGAACAAATTCATCACTGGGACTCAAAACCAGTCTTACTAATGAATGGTGTGAAGTTGAACATTACCATGCAATGTATACTTGTATTACATTTGACAAAAGTTTTAAAGTAACTTCAAAATGTTTGTTTCTTCTTATACAGGGTATAAAAACAGCTACTTTGAGTAAAGACAAATAGTTCTGACTCTTTATTGTTGCCGTGTGTCTTGACAAGCATAGCAGTGAGACACAAACTGTGAAATGAAAACGAGCAAAAATAATGCAACAACTCACCATCCCTCCTCATAAACGCTGATCAAAAAAAGTAACACAAACAAATTAAGAAAGCTACTGAATATTACAAAGCAGTGCATTCATTTAATGTAAAATCATAACAGCTCAATATTTTGCTTGTTTTCAGCATCTAAAATAAAAACTAAAATACGAATGAAGTAAAAAATAAATAAAAAATTTAACTCAAGGAAAAGAAAGAAAGATGACTTTTTTCCTGGATTTGGTCTCTTTGATGTCCCGCTCTGAACACTCTGGTTAACTTACTGTTTCTTTGCCTCCTCGAACTTCTGGATGAGCTTCCTGAGGCCGCCGCTTTTAAACCCCTGGCAATGAGCAGCCGGAGCGCCGATCGTTACCACGTCGTAGGTGTGCTCTGCAGGGATAAACAGCCGTTTGCACAGGGACGGGCAGCACACAAACAAATGTTTGCATCTGATGTTTTACCGAAGCCCAGCTCGTTCTGCACCCTCATCCTCTGCACATGGAGGTTGGTTGGCATGAACTCCAGCTTCCTGTCTGCCTTCAGGTTGCTCGCTTTGAACGAGGGACCTGATGTGGTAACCATACGGAGGAGAAAGCTTACTCACCGCTACATATATTTCTACTCATTTAACAACCTTTGGGAAGCCATGCAGACACCAACCTCTGTAGCTGTTGAGGTCAGACAATGTTTCCTGGTGTGTGAGTATTATGGACTGGTACTGAGACACGATTTGTCGTCGGAGACTCTCCCAGCAGGGGGATAACTCTCCCAGCTCCTCCAGCTCACACACCCTGAAAAAATATTTAAAAGGGAAGTCCGGTCAACAAGGAAAAATCAGGGGATCATTAGCTATACCTAAAACGAATATGTTCGTGTTGAATTAATGAATTTAGCGTTAATCAATAAGAAAATAAAAGCATAAATTGTCGTCTCGATCACTGTGTATGGGGGCAGCCATTATTGCCCAAATATGGGCAATAATGGCCGCCTGACATCACATCCTGTGACGTAACATTGCGGTGAGCCGAGGGCAGTTCTCCGCGCTTTACAAGCTAATTCAATAGGAGCTGTTGTACACAGCTGTGATCAACAATTATTTAGGATTTCCAGAGGACTTCAGCATTGAAATTCCTGAGAGCTATTGTTGAAGCAACAATGCTCACGTTCATGGCAGTTGGATGTAACAATACATCAGGTAAAAGGTGAAAAAACATTAGTTTTTTCACCTTTCCCATTCATGATCCACTGGTTATTTTGCTGGATTACCAACTAGAAGAGGGAGGATTTGCCATCTAACTTCTGGCCAGAGAGAAAACACGTCATCTGTAGCCAACATTTGGAAGAAGAATGTCTTCCAGATGACATGAGAGCGAGACTTTTCGGTAGGTTTTTCTTTTTTATAATGTAGAATATGCTGGAACATTTGTTTACCGACCAGAGCGGCGGAGGGATACGACACACTTTGAAAGAAGGCTCACTGTTGTGAAGCCCACTTATTTTATGTTGGTCTTATTTTTTCTAAAGTCACTTGTATATTTCATGAGCTGTGGGTTGCAGTTTTTTGGGCTTGTTTCTGAAAGTGAAGTTGCTTGTTTGGGCTCTAAACTAAGTGACGCTGAAATATCCCTCCGCCTCATAACGCGCTGCAGCTCCTCCTCACAGCAGCAGAGAGTAAACTCAGAAGGAGCCGCTCTGCCCGTATTTTCTGCAGTTTACGGTGCAATAACTGATGATAACTGCTGAAAGTAGATTAGGCGGTGCAGATCACCATTTAGAGCAGAGATTGGTTCTAAAGACGAGTTTTATACTCATCTTATAACATTGCAGAACCCAACCTATAAACCGTACTTTAATGCTTATTTGTTGTCTTTTTATGTCTCTAAAATGTAAATTTAGTATTACTTTAAATTTAAATGCTTAATACCATGTCTATCTTTGTTTAAGAGGTTAAAAAAATATTTTGGCATGAAAACTGATATTTATTTACAAGGGGACAGATAGGGCATTGGGACTTGCTCTACAGCCGATACCGTGACCTGACGTCACAAACTGGGAGGTGGCAGTACTGTTCTTCACCAAGATGGCTGCCCCCATAAAAGGACCTTCAAATGAAAATTACTCTTAATTAAAAAAGCTTATCATTTATTGAACAGTATGTAATACTTTTATATTTAAAGTACTTTCAGCAGTTTGAATTCTGATTTTGACCGGACTTCTCCTTTAAAGACGGCATATCATGCAAAATCCAAGTTTTTTTGGCTCATAAATACATTTTGTTGTGTACTTGGAGTCTCTAGAAGTGCAGAAAAGTTGAACGTAATCTCTCCAGGTGCTGCGTAGACAACCATATATTCTGTTTTGGTTGGATTTTCTATCTGTTCTGTTTTCTCTATTCCCTACTATGTTTCAGAACAATAAAGTCAGAGTATTTGCTGTGGGGCTGTTAAACAAGGTCATAGACTTGAGGCTAACCTTTTTAGCGAAGCCGGCGTTTTTATTTCTCTGAACCATTTTGTAGTCCAAAATGGTTCAGAGAAATAAAAGGATGCCGAAGCTGCAAGGGATACGTGAAAATGTTGAGTTGTTGGGTGCATTGACCCACACAATTCATTAGACCGTCCCCCGGCATAATACAAAAATGGAAAGTTCTGCGACCTGGAGGAGGGCAGAGTGTGAAGTGCCTCCTTTGAATTTAAAGAGACGGCACCAAGATTAGTTGATCTCAGACACACCTCAGAACAAGGGTAAAAGAGTGGATGTGAGGCAACAATGACGGGGAATTCAGACTAAAGCATTGCAGTTTCACTTTTTAGAGACCACAACTGATTTATTTAAGTAGGAAAAGGAAGGATTTAATACTATGTTAAGTCCCCTTTAAGGAGGAAAAAAAAGAATATATGAATCATCTCAAAGTGCATACTTCATCACATTTTGGTACCAGAAAACATGCATTTCGTCAGTAAAGTATTCACAGTGCTTCACTTTTGCCACATTTTGCTGAAATCGCTCCAGGTTTATTAAACCATTTAAAAGTGCTCCTTATTTGCTGTTGGTTATGCTGAGATATAATCGTTGTGTTTGTTGTGCTTCTGCTGCCACTCCTCTTGTTCAGCAGTATTATTTCTCTTCCAGCAGCGCCTGGTGGCTGGTGGAGTGACTGCAGTGAGTGTGATTTGCGGGTGTAAAGAATGACAACATAACTCGTTCCGATGCGCAGCAATGTTTTACTTATCAAAGCTTGATAGAGATTTTAGAAACTACAAAACTGATATCAATCAAAACAAGGACATGTCGCTGCATAAAATCTAATAAAATAAAATCATGGTCAAGTGCTCTGAGGTTTTAGTAACGGCCGACCTTCCCAGATATACGTTGTGTACCTGGCAGTGTCCTCCTCCAGCAGCAGCTTAACAAACTGTCGGGGAATGTTGAGGGACAGGACGCTCTCGGCCATCTGCTCCAGGACCCGCAGGTGCTTCCCGTCAGTGGTTGGGAAGCGGTACATCCTGGACATGGTGCCTCCGAACACTGTTTAACATGCACATAATAGTGCGGTTTGCAGCTATGTCAACACCTTCTCTCATCAAACAGTGTCATTTATCTCCAAACATTGCATGTAATTAAAACACTGAGGAGCTTTCATTCCCTCAGCTAGAAGCCCTCTGTGACTCGGTTACCTTGTTTCCTGCAGGTGCTCTGTCCTCCTGCCCTAGTTTTTCCCTCACTCTGTTATGGTTTCTTATCCTTAAACCAGTCTGCTGTGGATAGATTTACAACTGTTGTGTAGTAAGTGCAGACTAACCCGAGCGCAGCAGACTGTCTTTGCACAGCGAGGCGTACTTTATGCGAACTCCCATCGATTCGGTCAGGCTCTCGTCAACGGGCAGCACCGTCTGCAGGAAAAACAAACACACACCGACTTTATAGAAGGAAATCCTGATCCTATCTGCACTGAATATTTAGTGTAGTAAAGTTAAGGTAAACTCAATTTTGATAGTTATAACCCGCATCACACCAGATCCAGACAGATCTATGGTGTTAAAGGTCAGCCAGACTGTGGAAGTCTTTTTAGGGTAGTGGAGGTCTTCTGGTTCCTTTAGAGGACACAGTGCCTTTATCATGACCAGAGAGCATATGCTATCAGTCAGGCAGCTTACACCAGCATAGATTGGTCATAAGGCGCACTGCAAATAAGTTATAACACTTATTGCATAGTACTGTAATGTTCATGTCACTGGGGCTGCCATGAGCTTGTTGTGTTTCCACCCAAAGGACCTCACCATACAGCCCTAATGAACAACCCACGCTCTGCCCGTCAACAACTACTGCGCCATATTCAGGCTCTTTGCACATCTTAATCAGAATGCAATGGAGAAATCTGCAAACCTACAAATTGTACCCAGGCTATGTTGTGCTGGTTGCTGTGAGACCACAAGAAGGCCTCTTTTTCGTCAGGCTGCAGATCAGATGCAACATTTACCTTTTGGAATATGCAATTTATTTAGACTGGAGTAGAACTGGATGTGCACAGAGTGCCGCCCCAAAATAAAACTTTATTTCACTGGATACCACAGTCTGACCTCACCAGCATCTACTTGCTGCTGAAACTGATGGTCTTAATGTAGTGTGAAGGGGGCAAAATTTCTTTATTTTTTATTTTCTTGTTCCTTACTCGGCCATTGATGCTCTCTGGCAGACTTCTAACAGACATCCTATGATCCGCCCTGTCCTCCATCTGCCATGCTGCGACCGTAACCTTCCCAACCCGTTGGTTCTCTGCCGACCTGTCCATCCGAAACACAAGCCTGGGTTAATGGCTCGAAAATTATTTGCAGAGCTCAGTGTAGTTTATTTTACAAAAAAAACCTTAAATATAAAACGGATGAATTAAAGGCTCAAAACATTTTACGAGCGCTGCTTCCTTTACAGGATTTGAATGCATTGTGTTGGTGCGTTACCGCAGTTCGAGCTCTAATCTGTGGCTTTTCTCCTGCAGCAGTTCCTTCACAGCAAAAAGCGCAGAACCCAGCATGTACATCTGAACGGAAGGAGAGGAACAACAGCTCAGTGTCATACTTGATTGTCTAACGAGGCACAGGTACATGACTGTAGAGTCGCACCGTGCCCTGCGAGCGGTCCTTTACGTCGTACACAGCCAGCTTGACCTGCGTCTGGTGGTTGATGTTGCAGTCCTGGAAGAAGGCGATGCTGCTGAGGAACATGGGGTTACTGGTGCCCTGAGGGGAGGTGAAGCAGACTTAATTCACACAATGGTTTATATGAAGCAGTTGTTGTTTTTTACCAATTTAACTGACAGGCAAATTTAAATAATTAATGATGATAATCTAAAGAAAAACTATAATCATCAATAACTTTGGATGGTGCAGCTCTTCTCTCTAGGAATCTGGCCGGATTTATTAGTTCTCCTAAATGCTGACAACCCAGGGTCCAGACCAGGAAGCAGAGCCGTAGTTTAACACACCTCTCTGCAGCTTCTGTACTGTTACCCACCCATTACCCTATTGAGACGGTGTCTTTCCCACGGCCAAAACTGAACAGATCAAAAACTGATCTAAAAGGAACAAATCATAAAAATCTCATAAAACTTAATATTACTCAACTTGAACCAAAAAATAGAACAAGTAAGTGTGGTCTATTAAATATAAGGTCTCTCCCTCCAAAGACTGAGTTAATGAATTGATTTCTGATAATCAGATTGATTGATTTTTGTCTCACAGAAAGACTAGCTGCAAGAGGACTTAGTATAAATGAGTCAACTTCCTCTAATTACTGTAGGGGAGGCAGATCATCCTCTATTACCATATAACATAGAAAGTACTCCTGGATCATTGTGAGCTTCTGTGCTTTCTGTGTCTCTGCTCTGTCTTCTCTAACCTGTGAATAAATGTCCAAGTGTGGTTTACAAATGACTTTTCCTATTGTTTCATAGACTTTGAAATGTAAGCCTGTGTTTTACTTCAGTATTCGATATTGTTCTGTTTTACATAGAACGAGTACATTCCTGAAACACTGAATGGCAAAAACAGCTCCAATAGCTCGCTCTATCTACACCTTGTTAACATGTCCTTTTCCTCTCTGAGTTTAAACAATATTGAGAAAAAGCTAAAAAGAAGAGTTTTTATTGCTTTTTTATTATTTTTTTGCCTTTCATTGCTTTTTTACGTGACGTGGCCACACGGGTCTGAAAGTCTGTTTTTAGTAGTTGAGTGGCTTGTAATATTTCCTCTCTGGAAGCTACCAGCTTCCACAGCTGAACGCTCACTCAGATAATCAGATACAATACTGATCAGAACCACTACATATCCCACCAAATGCAGTAGATTCCTACAAGGCTGTTTGTTTCCCTCCCTTTCCACTAGAATGACAAGCTTTCTTTTCCCCTGTTAATGATCTGGCTCTGAATCCAAAAAGAAAACCAACCCAAATTCTAACAACCTGCGCCAGATCAGCCATCCGCCACGTAACAGCCACGTGACAGACCATTAGGCCAACACAAAAGAAAAAGAAACAACTACTGTACTAAAACAGGAGCAGAGCTGGAGAAGAGGATGGTGAAAAGCGTAGGTCCAGTTTGGGTCACCGAAGGGGCGGAACCCAGATCGCAGTAATACGCTCCTATCCTTCTGATAGGGCGATTTTCCTGCCTAAGAAGATGAAATGTCCAGGTGTCCTGGAAACTTTGACTCCTTTCTACCTTTTGTCCTTCTCCCAAACTTTTAACCTCGCATCAACACTAGGGATCATATTTTAAAAGTAGGCTATGAATCATTTATTCAAAGAGATGTCAAGCAAACCTTTTGTTAGAAGTTCAGCCTTCAATCAGACTCGATAATATTTTGATCTTCCCTTGTTATTTTAGAAAACGCTTCCCTCTTCAAAATAGTAGTAGCTTAAAGAATTCAACCCTATTTCCTGTTGATCCACTTTTGCATAAAGGTCACTAGTGTGTTTAATTTTGTTTTTAGAGTTTTTATTACGTAATTAAATCTGAAGGAAATAGACTTAGGAGTGATTAAAAATAAATATCCTTGATTATTTAGGATGATTGTGCTCGCCAATTTAGTTTTTTTTTTTTTTTGCATGAAAAAGCCGTTCCAAAAATCTGGCTTTTTTCTTAAATGTGTGATTTGAACCGTTCTCAGGAATAAATAAAGAACGCATCCTTCAAAGCTGTTTATTTGGACAGATAATCAGTTCATCTGAAGAGACTGACCTCAATGATTTCCGTCTGTGCGTGTTTGGTCCAGAAGGCCTGTGGAGGGGTTGTGCAGCTCACGGCCACAAAGCTGTTGGGCTTTCGCTCCAAAGCAGGAGTCGCCAGCTCTGTGCAGGCTGCAATAAACACTTCTGCAATCACTAAGGCACGAACCAAGAGGTATTCAG
Organism: Fundulus diaphanus; assembly: GCA_037039145.1. NCBI lineage: Eukaryota > Metazoa > Chordata > Actinopteri > Cyprinodontiformes > Fundulidae > Fundulus > Fundulus diaphanus. Next base: position 3,527,848 of record CM073139.1, read on the forward strand.
CTACTTTCTTCAGCATACTGGGCTAATACTCACCAATACTGAACTCCAAAACAGGCTCATCTGGGTCCTGACTATTTCCTGGAAAGTGAAACTATGATCAATCCTTAGTTTAGAATAGACTGAATTTATAGTTTCTAGTCATGTCAACCACTTAAAGGGCTTTTATAGCAGAGCCACATTTAGCAGTCACACTCAAAAACATGCACACATTTACAGACTGGCAGGCTTCTCTGAGGTAACAGTCTTACCCAAGAGCACGGCGACATGTGAAAGGGGAGTAAGGCAGAATCGAACCCTCAACTTACAGACTACAGGACGAATACTCTTCCCGCTGAGCCGCAGAAGCTTTACATAAATCCTGTGAATCCTCACCTGCGAGCGCCAGGCCAATCATCTCGCTGGAAAGCTCGAAGGTGTTGGCCCTGTACACCGACCATGGCCTCTGTGTTCGCGAACTGCGCTCTCGGCCACCTGCCATGTCGGTCCAGGAATGGCGGGCGACGGGACGGTGGGAGCCCCGAACACACACCCTCACACGCGCCGACGCCCACTCCCATGTGACGAGGTCCTGCAGGGATCCACGGTTGGACGCTTCACCGCCTCTAAGAGGAGACAAGAGGACAAACGTGTTTTCAGTGTTAACTCACAGCAATTTACACAATAGCCAAACAATACTGATTAAGGGCAAAATTACTGCAGATTTCTGTTCAAACTGTCATAAGCACAGAAAGTGTTGGAAAACCGTTGACACTTGCTCCTTCCATAGGATTTAAGGAGGGACGACGCAGCTTAACATGAGAATGTTGAAATCAATGAGGACGGTAAACTCCTCTGGTTAGCAACATATTATTTATTTAAACATGAGACCCTCTGTCCAGCAGCAGAAGGATGGCCCAAAGTGGGACATCATCAGAAGAGAATAGCTGAAAAGAAAAGCATCAGGGTGCTGCAGCGGCCTAGTCAAAGCCCACACCTCAACCTGATTGAAATTCTGCAACAGGATTTAAGAGAGTTGATGAATGCTGCAACACTGGAGCAGAGAGAGGGCTAAAACCCCTCCATGACGATGAAACAAACTGCTAACCTCAGACAATAGGGCTACAATTAGTTTTTCCACTGCTTACCCAGTCTGTTGTGTGTTGTTGGAAATTTGAGGTTAGATTTAAGAGTTTCAGAACCCTTTTAACTGGTTTTCCTTGGGGGTTTTAGTGAGAAATCAAAAAGTGGAAGCAACTGCCTTTCAACAATCTCCCTCGAAAGATTCAATAAAGTCAGAAATCAACATTGATATCGATTTCCTAAAACAGAGGAATAAACTGAAGATGAGTTTAAATTTGCAGATTGAGTTCAATTTAAAAGATTCTGTTTGAAGAAATGACTAAAATTATACTACAACCATGCTACATAAACTGCCTGGCCCAAAAAAAAAAGACCATAATTCAATAATAATATATATGGATTGATAGACGTATATCGATTCCTTCCTTCCCTTTGCATTCTAGCTATGTAGATTAATATTATGGTCGTAACCCAACCTGTATGAAGGTATAGCGTTCAGCTGAATTCAAACCACATTGGGAAGTATATTTGCTGCCATCATCACTGATGAAACAGCACCAGAGGATATTAGGGACACTAATGCCGTGCAGCAACAGCAGCGAAGGGGAACGGCTTTGGAGAACAGAAACAGGGAACAAGGTGCAGAAAGCAACACTGAAAAGAGAGCAGACCGCACAGAAAGTAGCAGGGTCACCCAGCTATAGTGATGGGAAAAAAGAAAGTACATCCAGTGCAGAGTCAATGGGTTTTAACCTAGATGTAAAATTTATTCAAATCTAATAGAAAAAGGTACACAACAAATTCCACACTGTCATTATTTACTACACAAAGAGGCTAATAATTAAATACGACCCAAAAATTCAAGGTGTGTTGAAAATACATCAGACTTTGGGATTTAAAGAAGGATGGATGGACACTATATCCAGACAAGATGATAGGACATTACAGCAGGGGTTAAAACAAGAAGCGGCTAACGGCTATTAGCATCTCCGGGCGAAGCAATATTCCAAGATTTAGTGGGAAAAAAAATATCTGAATCCAAGACTGGAATGTCGCTGAGAATACAGTATGACCATTGGTGTTCAAAGAGATGTACCAGTGAGACTTTAAGGCAGACAGAAAAACAAGAGTTTGCCTGCCCACAACACATGCTGCTATCCAAACTGGCTCCCCTGCAATCTTAATTTCTCCTGGATGTTATGTAAACAAGACGCTCTGTGACATCTGTGACCTGAACAGAGCGTTTCCCGATAACATCATCACTAGCAGAGGTATCTGCCACAGATCACAGACTAACACACACACACATTCGCACACACATGATTACACTAAAACACACAGACACACACCACCTCTACTGTGCTTTTCCCCTCACTCTGCTGCTTTTTGTTTTACCTGTAGTGTCAGAAAGGTCAGATCAGAGACTTTAAGCTTGAGCTTTATGAATATAAACAGCTTAGAATTTTTAGTGATGAAACTCGTTACAGTGAAACTTTATTACGAATAGAAACAATTCTCTCATTTTATCTGTGGTTTAGAAAGGTCAGATCAGACACCTTAAGTTGTAGCTTTGAGGAAGGTATAAATAGAAAAAAATTAAGCTTTTTGAATTTTTAGTGATGAACTGAAACAATAAAAAAACAGTTATTCTATTTGTAGCTTTGGAAAGGCCGGACAAAATTATTTTAGATCAGAAATCCCCTAGAATATACTTTGCTTATTTCTTATTATTAATAGAAACAATTAAGTCTCTCTGTATGTTTGTTAATGTATGAAAGATGTCTAGTCAAAGACTTATGTAGCTTATTCCTTTGTTTTTCCTATGTCTGTAATGATTTTCTGTTCATGTACAGCACTTTGAATTGTCTTGTTACTGAAAAGAGTTATATAAATAAACTTGCCTTGCCTTGATGCGGATGCTAAACCTGCCGAGGCTCAGAAGTGACCACAGAGTTGACTGACGTGAGTAAATGTTCTGATATGAGGCTCTTAAAGTTGCTGTTAGATCATTTAATTTAATTAATGATGGTTAGGCTTCGATCACGCCGAGCTGCTGCTTTACTATGAGGCATTGCAGAGGGTCAGGCTTTGTACGGAATTATTTCATTTTGATTTATTAATTGAGCAAACCAGCATTATGATAGTTCTGCGCTACTGTCGCTAGATGGCTCCACATCTGTTTATATCTGCTAATCACGTCCGGTGCTGGGGCTATTTTCATCCACAAGAAGGACCATCAAAACATTATCAGGAGGGAGGCTTGGTGTATATAACCTTATTTTATCATGACCAAACAGTTTGTGGTCTTTTTTTAAGCATATAATGTGGCTATATACCTTTAAGAATTTACTTTGATCCCTTCTTTTCTGTTCCTTCTTATTCAGACCTGGTTATTCCTTCACTTCCGGACTTTTCACAATGAGCTGGAACCCTGACGCTAAGCTAGTATATTGTCTATTAAAAACTACAACTCGTATTTCACAAGAATCTCTATGTCCACTCTGCACTATATGCTCTTTTCCATTCAAGTCATATCTTTCATGTTTACATCCTTGTTACCACCTTTACTTTTGGGGTAAGTTCAAAAAATTAAAACTCCCTTTAGCGAAGGTGGATATCTGTCTCTATCTGTGTCTCTGCTGCTTTTGTCCCAGTTTTATAAAGAGCAATTAGCCTATTTGGATGAAAGCTGTGAACACAGGGGAGGGTAGGCGGTTCCAGCGGAGAGATCCAGTGGTCTAGTTTAACAACTCACACAGGAGATCTCCACTCTAGACATCAAATTCAGCTCCATTTACAGTTGAAACATTAATGATTCAACTTTAAGTCAACAGCAAAAATCAAAAGTATTAGTATTAGTAATAGTATTAGTATTCCTCTAAGAGGACGTTATCTAAAGAAATTATTAAAAAGGTTTAAAAGTCAGTCCTATTTAAGCTTTCTTAAAATGTTTCTGCATGGCTAGGTGCTAAACGCTGGTGTCCATATTAGTAATGTTTCACCCAAACATTGAGTGCCAATGTTTTACCGTGGGTCTGGCCTACTTCCTGCTGAATGAGGTCCAGCACTGAAAGCGTCCCACTTTATGAACAACCTATATGTGTCCATCATCTGGAGCACATGCGGTCTTTCGTGGACAAAGGCGAGTCAAACTGATTTACATTTGAATTTGAATTGAGTTTGCATGAGTGTAGGAGCTGCTTTACGGGTTCCAGCACAGAAACTGTGATGACCTGTAAACCTATTGTTATCTTTTATAACATGAAGCACAGTTTTTAGAAATTGTCAACTTGATCTAGAAGTTTTCAATCTATTCTTTTTACAGCTGAAAAGGACTTAAAAAAAGAAGCCTAACATTTGTCAAAATTAAAAAGGGTGGCTTATAAAATTAACATTGTGTTAATTAATAATGTTTTTTTCAAATGAAAATCTGAAAAGTGTGGCATGCCTTCCTATTCGGAAGAAAAGCATTCACACAGCATGATCCTGCCACTGCCGTGTGAAGCAGCATGACTTTTTGGCTTGTTCTTACCACATTTCTATGAAGGTCGTATTTGTGGAGTGAACAACCAATAGTCCTGTCAACAGATTCTCTCACCTGAGCTGTGGATCTCTGCAGCTCTCCCAAAGTTAATATGTGCTTCTTGACAGCATCTCTTAATAATACCCTTCTGCCGCCACCCCCCAGCCAATCAAAATGAAGGAAATTGTCTAAATTATGGGATGGGTTAAAAGCAACCGACAGTACTTGCAAAAAAGAACAATAGGACATTAGTCAAAATTTAACTCAGAGGTAAAAAAAAATTCATGTGGTACTTGTACTTTCTGATCCCATTGCTCATGTGGCCTTTATCGAAAACTGGCACCCGCTCCCCTTGCCTGACCTGTCAGTTTAGGTCAAGGGTCACCAACCAATGGCTGTGAACCAATCCTTCAACTCCAGATAAAGAGACTCAGCTTCCCTTTCCTGCTTTTTTATTTGGTTTGACGCCATTAAAAACTTTTAATACTATAGCGTAGGGCTAGGCAACAACTCAAATTAATTGATTTCATAATTTACCAAGATTTAATTTTTGGGAAATCTGAATTTTATTTTGCCAATTGACTCATTTGGCTTCTATGAAGATTGGTTGAAAAGCATGCAATGCTGAATATATGTGTAGGAAAATATATTGTCAAAATATTGCAAAGAGGAAACTTTTTTACCACAAGATGAGGCACTTTAATTTTTTTAAAGGTACTAGCCACGTTATTTGACTTTTTATTTATTTATACGTCAGTAGCTCACTCTGGTTGCATACAAAGTTTTCCTGAAATATTATCACGTCCTGCTGGTGTATTAGTTGTTATTTTGGTGTTTTACACTTTGATTTTGCTCAAATTGTTAGTAAATAAAGCCCTTCATGTATTGTTTATAATAACAACAGAGGTAAGCAAGGAAGCAGCTAATGCCTATTAGCATCTCCCAGTGAAGTGTAGAAACAATAAAGGTCCAAGATCCAGTGTAAAGAAAAAAAACTATGATTCCAAGAAGGAATAGACTGGAAAAGCACTGGGAATACAGTTTGAACGTTGATGTTCACTGAAGCGGAAGCTAAAGCTGCCGACCGCTCAGATGAGAACCACAGAGTTGACTGACGTGAGTAAACGTCCTTATTAATACTGTGATGATAGTAATAGCAATGCTCTTCTTAGCCTCTACAGCCTTAAGTACAAACATCAGAAATAGAGCGATTGATTGACTGGTTCTTGTCTTGAAGCTGTGTCCCTGTTCCCGTTTGTGAATAACAATTTTCTTTCTCCGTGATGTTCTGATATGAGGCTCTTAGAGTTGCTGTAGATCGGTTTATTTAATTAATAACGGTCGGTCTTCGATCACGCCGAGCTGCTGCTTTACCACAAGACATTACAGAGGGGTAAAGCTCGGTCCGCCATTATTTAATAGTGATTTATTAGACGCCATCTGGCTTTCTGATAGTTCTGCTGTACTGCCTGTAAATGGTGCCACGTCTGTTTATATCTGCTCATTGCGCCCGTTGCTGGGTTCTAGTTAGGCTCAAAAAGGACTGAGGATGGACGCTTGGTGAATATAACCTTATTATATCATGATCAAATGGTTTTTGGTCTTTTTTTATAAGCATATAACGTGGTTTTATACCTTTCAGTTAGTTTGACGCCACACAAGTGAAGTGAAACCTGTCATTAGCTCATTGTGTAAAACAACTAGCAGCAACCATTTTGTTGTATTTTCATTGTTTACAATTGGAGGGTCGCCATCTTGTTTTACAAGCACGTTTCACAGCTTGTCTTTAGTTGCACTTTGGATATAAGTCAAGTACCAGATGAAATGCTTGAAATTTAAGTAAGTTTTTAAAATAATTTCTTTTTGTAAAACAAAAGGGGGGGGGGAATTAATCAATCGGATTTGGGATAATAAAATCAGAGATTTTATTTATAAGCCATATCGCCCAACTCTTATATAGGAACATTTTTGACCAATCTGTATAATCTGACCCAATCTGTATAATATGATTGAACTTAACTTTGTAAAGTGCCTTGAGATGACATGTTTCATGAATTGGTGCTATATAAATTGAATTGAATTGAATTGAATTGAATTGAACTATATAATAGTGTCTTTTTCACAACATTATGCTAGTGTTATGACATCCCAAATTTTAGTTTCTATACCTCCTCTTGCACCTGCATTGGACTAAGTACATAATAAGCAAAATAAGTAAAATAATAATAATAATAAAAACATAAAGTCTTGACTTCTTGCTTGATTCTTGCAGGAAACTGAACCAGTTACGCTTAAACACTTAGTCCACTTGTAGTGTTGAGCATCCAGTCACTTAATCTTAATGACTAGTCCAGATTTCTGCTTTCTACTTATTTCAGCTTGCTTTGTTTCAGCTTCTTTAAAGATAAATAAGCACTGATGTGTATTGAAAGTGATATTTCTTATATACTTTCTTTGCATAAATACATACATTTAAATCTCTTTCCTTTTGGTTTAAAAACTGCAGGTAAATATATATATATATATATTTTTTCTATCAGCTTGTGATACAAATATATAATAGAGCTGAAGAATTTGAATTTTTTGATTGAAAAAAACTAAATGAAATTTAATTTATCAAAATATAACTAAACAAAATTTTTATTGTATTTAGTGGCACAATAATAATAATAATAATACATTCATTTTATTAGCCATTTCTAACAAAGCATAAATAAATAAAATTTAGTTTATATATAACTGACTCATATGTAAACGAGTTTAAAACGGTCTAGATAATTTTTTCTTGGTAACATTTTTATAGTTGCTGGCACCGTAAATCTTATTAAGTTCCAATATTTGATTTGTTCCTGTTTGGCAGCCCTTCCCCTCCTTTCAATCTGGGCACAGGATTTGTCAGGAATAGGTTTCAGCTGAAACACAACCAAGAGTAAATGAAGCCCTGATGAGCCAATCAGAGGAATTTATGGTCTGGAAGCACCATCGCTGTCAGGTTTTATTTTACTGAAGCGGAACTGAAATCATGGACCCGTAAAGCCTTTGGATTAACAGTACAGAGAAGCTGGAAGCTGTCAGAGGTCCTGTCCTCCATCACATCTGTTTACATCTATTATTATGGACTGCAATAAAGAGAATAAGACAGGTAATGCTGGGGGAGCCCAGGATATTTAATGTTCCTGAATGCTTCTGCAGGGATATTTTGGTTGCTTATTTACAAGAAATCTAATGTTCTATATAAAACAAAGTCTTGTAAAATTCATTTCTTTAAAGTTATAGTTGGCAATCCTGTTCAGAAAAACTTTTTTTTACTGGGTAAAACGGTCCTTCCATCCTGACTGTAGACAACACATTATGTATTCAGAAAACAGAGGTGCAGGCCTGTAAAAACTCCAATGACAAATTCTGTTGTTCGGTCCGAATGGCAGGGATTGGTCAGAAGTTTGGTCCTGCTCTCACCCCCTTGCTGGCTGTGCATGCACACTTCTAGTGTTTATGTGTCAAGGTTAGCTTGGTGGTTAGAATCGGTACTAGTCGTTCATTGTAGCTCCACTGACACCACCGTATACTTTGAACATCGCTGAGAGTCGCAAGAAGCAAACCGCGTACAAGTTTATACGAGGAAGGCCTCAGTAGAAAGAAATAAGACCAGAGTGGATCTGGGAGATTTTTTTCAAGCGACCCCCCTGAGGAGTGGAAGAGCAGGTGAGACAAAAAGGGACTTGGGAAACTTCCAGAAAAATCACAGACCCTACCTTTAAGTCTGGTGTTTTTGTTAAAGTAAGAAAAATCCATTAAAGTCGTAAACTTTATGGGAATTGATGTATTTCTCCTACTTTGTTTCCAAATCTAGCAGGAATTTTCCAGCCTCTTCGCCAACTGAAGTCACTTTTTCCATGTCCACCCCCAAAAGAAGAGCGTACTCACTTCCAATTTCCTTCATCACGTAATCTAAATGTCTTCATTAATACCAACAGAAGGTCGCTGCATGTTCTCTTCTGCGTCTTTAGACAGTCAAAAATATTTACAGTGCTTTTCTGACGTAATAAGGAAGAATCAAGCACTACAAAAGGCAGAAACTTGGACTATTCCCAGTCATTTACCAGTTTGAAATGTCTTCCAACAGTAAATTCACAGGGTTGCTGCAAGGAATGAGGAAAAGCAGACATATAAGGTAGCTCCAAATTTAGCCCACATGGGATCCAAGTGTGTATAGGTCTGTGAGTCACAAAAACTGGGGCACACAGTCTTTGTGCAAACCTCAGTGCAAGCTTGCCACAGCTCCTGACTTACAAACCAAACCTGGGATGCGTTATGACGATTGGGGGAGAGGTGCCTAAGTGGTTAGAGCAGGCCGCAAGTTCCCTGGTTCAAATCCCACAGACCGCCGCTCTGGGTCCCTGAGCATGACCCTTAGCCCCAGAATGCTCCTTTGGGGCCGAACAGTGGCAACCCACGATCATTTTACTGGCCTTATTTCCTGGTTTTTATTCTGTTCATTTTAGACATAATGTTGACATGTGTGTGACAGACATGCATATCTGACATTTATGAAAACGTTAGGGGAAAACTGTCCTGCTGGGAAACTTTGACTTACTTTTCACTTCGTTCTTGGGAATCCTCTGATTGTGTCTGGGGAGGGATCAGATGTTGCAAACAAACACGTGATCCATCCTAGTAGTGAAGTTAAGTAGATTCCTCCAAAATGATTGTTTGTTCAGCCGTCATTTGTCATAACCCACGGCTTATTTTAAGGCCATTTAAAAAAGGTTTTTACCGAAAGCTTCATGAGATAACAGTGAGACTGACGTCATCTTGCCCAGTTTTCAGCTGCCGTTCAGTTTATTTATATGAACCATCTTACTGCCTTCAGGGGAATATTTTCTTCTCACATTTCTATGTTTTCAATATGTGTAGATTAGGGATGGGTATCACAACGGTTCATGGACCGACAAGCCTCAGCCTCATCGGTTCTCTTAATGGTATTTTTAAGGTCGCACTCAGACGCTGAGGGGACTGGTGGGAGGGGCTAACGTTCTGCTCTCACACGTTCGTCTTATTTACTTTCATAAGGTTGACAACTATTTAGCAACTTTTTAGATCGCTCTAGCGACTTTTTTATTGAAAAGCGACAAGAAATGGATCTAGCAAATTTTTTTTTCTCTTGTTTGAGACTGTGGCAACTAATAAATGCACCGATTGTTCTGAGTTTACGGTCTCTTCAGCAAACTGTGAGTGCAGCTGTGAGCCCCTCCCGCTTTGAAAGCTCTGACAAGCGGTCGGTCAGTCAGCCTCGCCGTGCTGAAGTCAGAGAGATGAAATCAAGTCGTCTGTTTCTCCACAGAAAATGAGTCACACATGAGCAAAGCTTTCACTAGAATACAAAGCGGGATGCAAATATATTATAAACACATTGTTCAATGGGTAATGATAATTTTTTCTTCATGAAACTGCTGCACTTAGATAGATCCGTCCCTGTAACTGATTCACACACAGCCTCTGTCATTTATTCACCTCATCCACTGGGGGTGCCTCTGCTATATTTTGGTTAAAATTGATCATATAAAAACATGTATAATGTAGTTTGGATTCAGGTAAAATATTATTTAATACTTGAAACTATTGTATACAGTTCTTTTTTTGTTTTGAGCATATTTAGAGTGTTTTTCATAATTTTCTGTCTTGTCAGTGTTGATATTCCTCTCTCCTACAAAATACTTTCTATTCAAGATATAGTGTTTTAGCCTTTTGTTTACTTATATAATGTTTTTATTGCTCTATTTCTATAAAATTTCTATATCTATTTCTATAAAAACTATTTATTTTGTACTTTTATTTTGTTTGCTTTTGTTCAAAATGTTTAAAAAATAAACCAGTCAGTGATCCTTATTTGTTTTTTTGCCCTTTTGTTTGATTAATATCAATAATGTATTTGATTAGTATCAAGCAGTGTTGTAGTACTCGAGTCCGAGACTCGAACTCGAGTCCGAGTCATTAGCTAAATTTAGAGACTCGTGACTTGACTTGGACTTGAGCACTGATGACTCGAACTTGGACTCGGACTCCTACATTCAGATCATTCTGACTCGGAAATTGAGAAAAAGACTCGACTTTTTTTTATATCATTAAGCTATAATTTTAATATTTCATTAGAATATTATTTGGTGTATGATTTTAATATCTAAATGGCGTACCGCGCACGTGACGTCACCATCTCATGAGCAACGCCCCTTGCCGCTAAGGTAGGGCAAACAGTGTGAGAGCACATGTAGCAACCAGCCATTACACATGCAACAGATACAACGGTATGACCGACTGTTAAACTTTCAAAAGAGGATGTCCAGGCGCCCATTTTACTCGTAGAACTGTGGAACAACAAACCAACGTTCAGCTCAAACGATGGATTGAGTGTCGAGGTCTTAGAAAGCCTGGAAAACGGGCCGGGTTGATAGAAAGGTAAGTCGATGTTTTTCTCCTGCTCGGCGTTCACGGCGTCAGCGGCCGTTTGTTTTCTGTTTGTAGTCACCGTCCAGGAATCGGACTAAAATGTCCGGCCCGCCGAACAATTTAGTCCGGTCCGGTGGCCAAATGCATTATCAAATGCACGCCCGGCCGGCGGGGTTCGGTGCGCGAACCCCGCCGGCCGGCCGGAGCCGCAGCGGTGTGCAAACCCCGACCACCGGCCGGTGGTCAATAGGCCGGAGTGCGCTTGGCTGCGAGGGGCGATCTACGCCGCTTGCGGCTTTAACATCCTTCATATGCGGCCTATCAGCGTACCTCGAGTCGCTGTTGCACGCTCCATAACAACAATGTTTAAAAACCATGGTTAGGAGACGTCTTAGACTTGGAAAAAGCAGTCGTTTTACCGAGTAAAACCAAGGGTAACTACAGCGAAAGAGTTATTAGTGCAATGGAATGTTACTGCTTCATGTCATACATCACACGTCACGGCATGTTCCTACAACGAACTTGGATCAATAGTGACTCGACTCGGACTTGACTCGGATGAGTAGTGGACTCGACTCGGACTCGACTCGGATTTTTTTATTAATGACTTGGACTTGACTCGGACTTGAACACTGGTGACTCGAACCTGGACTCGGACTCGAGGCATAGTGACTTGACTACAACACTGGTATCAATAATGGTACTGATAAAAGTATCAATAATGGTACTGATAAAATACCAGATCGATAAGGAGCATCTTTAAGGGTAGTAGTATCGATAAATCCTTAACGATACCCATCCCTGGTGTAGACAATGGCTCTTGCTGTGGTCCATAGGACCACTAATTCACATAGGTGGGTTTGGATAACTTTCCCCCTTAAATTAAATCCTCATTTGAAAACTAAATTTGCTGTTGTGACTCAGATTACCTTTGTCTAATGTTAAAATGTGTTTGCCATTTAAGTGCTTAAAAAGTAAAAACGGAAGAAATCTGGAAGGGAGCTCCTAATTCCCTTGTAAGTTTGTGTAAAATTGGCAGCAGAAAGAAGCGTTTGACTTGTACTTGTGTAGATTTTTTTTTTTTACCAGAAGCATCAGCCGTGTTTACAGCTTCTGTCTTTGGAAGCCAGATTCAGGGACAGACAGAGCAGTTGACCATACATGGTGAAACTCACGTCTCAACGCTTCCTGTCTCCAAGCAGCCCGTTCTCTCACTCAGGACACAGAGAAAAGTTCAACACGGCCAAAGTTGGTTCTTCTCTTGAAGCCTGGAAAACACAGCAGAGGGAACTTGAAGTAGTTGGCTGAAGTAGTCATGAGAGTGGTTGATAGCTCGCAGCTCCATGGAGGCTTTCGGTAGCTTCGATGTCTTGTGGTGTTACAGTGGCTATTCCCCCAATAACTTGATTTAAAATAAAAAATAGACGAAACATTTAATATATTTAGTAGCGGTTCATATTTTCCCTCTCTTTGTCTTGTCAGATCCAGAAGACCTCCGATAATCCTGGACAACAGAACACAGCACTGGCAGCATCTCCGACTACATCAACCTTTCTAAAAAAAACAACAAAAACAAATATGAGGCCTCTACTAAATTAATGCATATTTTCTATTAATAACAGCTTGTCCGTGTCTGCCTAAACCTTATAATATACCAGCAGTTAAAAGAGCATTGCCCAACTTTAAAGGTTACATTTTGTTTTCTTTCCTCACATATACCTGACATGTAAAAGAAGTTTTTCTCTATTTTCCAAAATTGCCTCTATAGGTGCTATGAGTCGGTTCATGAGAGATTGATTTGGGTCGTATTCTCTGGGCCACAGGTAGGTATATGAGGTAAGACCACTATCAAAATAAACTTGTACATAAAATCACAGTTGTGTGCATATTAGTCAGAAGTTGTGCATAACAAACATTTGTAAACTCATAATAATTGAAATTTCATGCAAAAGATACAACATAAAGTTAAAATAGTTACAACTTCAATAACTAATAAATACAAATTTCAAGTTTAAATTTGGGCTTTATTCTTCATGAACACAAACAGCAGCGGCTGCTTGAAAATACGGATTTTTTTCTTTGAGAATACGAATTCACAACAGTGGTCTGACGTCATGGTTTCCAAGGCTGGTTAATGGAGCACAGAGTGCGAAGATAGGAGCTGCGCATTTGTACTATATGTTCTTTCAACTTTATAACTTGCTTAATTCAGAAGATATCACGGTTCTAAATAAAAGACCTGTGCAGTTGCAGTGGCAGATGCTTTTCCTCTTCTACCATGCACGCGCACAACACTGGTGTCATTTCAACCTGTTGCCAAAGGGGGCAGACTTCTGCAAGAACTCTGGAACTCGTGCTATGTTCCTTTAAAGTTTAAAAAAACATGAACTAACAATCGACTCCTTATGTTCCAAAGATGGTTTGAAGGGAGAGTTTTTCATTTTTACTATGCTTTGTATTGAATGGACATAAAGAAATTACAACACCTGTTATCTTGTCTGTTGCTTTATGACGTGGCAGATATAATGCAAGCTGCTTTACAACCACAGTGTGAAACAACTACTCATCGAAACATTACAGTAGGATCACCGCAATGATCCAGACACCAAACTTGGACATCAATAAAGCCCTCTGGAACCTGGCGGTTTCAACGTTTTGGAGCTAGTTTCCAGCACAGCACAGCGCAGCACTGAAACTGAACGCCCACAACGTAAAACAAGCCTCTGCTTAGTCATCAGGCTGCAGGACTGGACCCAAATCGGAGCTGCTCCCCTGTCAGCACGCGTCCACCCTCAGGGACGGGCATCAGAATGAGGCATGAATAATTTCTTTATGGGGACGGAGCAGCTGTGGTCCTTTCACATGAAAATGAGCATCGGCGTGAGCCTCAAACACCGAAACACACAATGACGTACTGAGCATCTCTCTCTCTCTCTCTCTCGCCTCACCACCAACCATTTCTCTGCTCATAACGGCTGCTTTCAATGACCGGGCAAAGAATGAGAAAATAGTCCACAAAAAAGGCTCTCAGCAAAATGTAAATCATCATATAAAGCAACATAAGTTTCAGGACTGGTTTCAATGTTTATTTCCTATCTGTTAAGTCTAACAAAAAACAACACTGAACCAGTGCATAAAGATGCCCACCCTTTTTTGTGTCACTTGTAAAGGGAAACTAAAAACATCTATAAACTTCTCAAAGTCAGACTGTAAAACTGCGAGGGAGTCAAAAAGGAAAACCAACGCATGTTCCTTGTGTTTGAGGAAGTATCCTAAAACAGAGTGGCTGATAGCAGTGCTTTAAGGCTCTCCAACAGCAGTCATGAAAAAGGTTCATCAAGACAGAGCTAAAAGTAAAGCGTAGTATAGTTTCAGTTCTACCAGGGCGTGGTCTGAGGAACATCTACCCTCGCATAAACAGACCTTTATCATCCCTAAGAGATTATTGGATTTACAGCTGGAAAACATAACACCAAAATGCATAGCTTCTGTAAAACTGACTATTCACTGGACATTATGAAAGAGCAAGTGGAAAACATTATGTTTTTGGCTGTTAAGGATAAGATTTAATTTTTACAGTGTCTCTGAATGGAATAGAGCCGTACCTACCTTGATACAGAAATCTAAAGATATGAAAATGCCAGAAAGTACTTTTTAAGGTCAGATAAGTGGATTGGTTGACACTGTGTGGGCTAACCTCTTTCTTTTTTCTTTCCAATAGAAAGTACAACCGAATCAGTGCCTCTGTGTGTGAACTGTCTCGTTCTGGAACAGGGCCTCAGGATAAACTGAATGGTATTAACTGAGAAGTACTCCTAACTCAGTGTTCATGTTTAGATTTGGTAAAAGAGGGATTGTTGCAGTAAACCTTTTTCCCTGTAGAAAGTACTTCTGTCTGTCTGCGTTCAGCAAGGTTTCTTTCCTTAATGGAACCAGTGACTGAGCTATTGCCACCATTATCTGTCTACTCTCCTTCTATTTCTGGTCCATAAAGAGTACTTCTGGCTCTGTGCTTTGATATTTAACTCTTTTCTTGACAAAGCCGTTGTCAGAGCTACGGTTGTTCTAATTCTGTATTAACCTTGCCTTTCTTTCCTATAGTAAGTAGGTACTCCGTCTGGCTCAGTAATTGAGTGTTTAACTATGTCTCTTTCCTATACAAAGCCATAGACAGAGCCAATTCTGCATTTCCTTCCAATAGAGAGTACTCCTGGCTCAGTGCTATGTTTATCTGTGGCTACTGTGGTCTGATTGACTGAGCGATTGCTGCCAATAATTGTTTTGCCATACCACTGAAAGTACTCCTAGACAATTGTTGTAAAGTTTTGTTGTGTCTTTTGCCCTTGTTTCTGTTGATAGAGCTATTGCTGCTTTTAACTTTGAATATTCTTCCTGTTTTTCATTCCCTTACAAAAGCCCTTCAAACACAGTGATAAATACTTACTAGATAGAAAAGGAGCATATTTAAAAAGCTTTAATTAAGGAGTGATTAGTGGTGATGTTTCACCACTGAGCTAAAGCTAGTGGTGAAACATCACCATTAGCTTTGTTGTAGCTCTGTGCTCCTTGGTTTTCTTCCCCTTTTATCAAACTCCTTGTCTCTTGTTTTTTTTCTTGTCTTTTTACTCTCACTCCGTAGCCAGTCAAAGAAAATGGTCACTCATACCAAGTCTGGTTCTACTGGATGTTTCTTCCTGTTAAAAGGGAGTTCTTAATTTCTACTGTCGCCACACGCTTGCTCAGAATAAGGGATTGCTGACACTGTATCCTGTGGTTGAAACTGCAAACGTTACATTTGAAGGGCAGCATGAGATTGCAAGTATATTATCTCTCCTGTGAAAAACACAAGAAGGCTGCTTATCTTTAGATGGTAAAATGCATGCAGATTATAATATGTTCACGTCAATTTCATATTCTTCAGGATGAAATTTGTTGGACCAGAAACATAAGCTGCAGCACAAGGCCAGGTTAAACTTTAAATTGCTGTCCCTAACCTGAAAGATCCATAGTCACTGTTGATAGTTTAAACAATTACTTCCTGCAGCAGAACGTACAAGGATTTATACAACTCTATAATACTTAGAAATACCCCTCTTGATCTGATGTGCATTTCTCAGAGAAATCTTCTCCTGGTAATCTTCTCCTAAATGTTTTCCACATAACCTTCTGACCCTTCCTTGACTGATTGGCAGAAACAATTGCTACGCTACAGTTTGGTTTAATCCTCAAAGTTATTAACTCTCATCTTCACAGTCAGCTTCGAGGTGCTAAAGAACCGATGGTTGCACAGAAATATGCAAGTCAAATTAAACTGTTAACTTGTTTATGCCAAGACTTCCCCCCAGCAGAACCAACCTGAAAGCAGAAGTGAGCCCAAAGTGTCAACTTAGAAGAATGTCTGAAAGAACAGTACAAGTCAAACTACGAGCAATATAAACAAGGCAAGCAGCGTGAAATGTGTGCGGGTTACATCGTCTATCTACAATGAATTCTTCAGCTAGAGCAAAGAGTCCAGCCAACATCTATGCCTCAGGTTTTTGCCTCTTTCTCATGACGTTGCAGTGACTTGTTAGCAAACAAGATGACGGAACGTTTCCTGCCAGATCCTCCGAGCACAACATCGAAGCACAAGCCTGCAGCCAAATGTGTCTGCTTGACATCAGCGTTCCAGTACACGCCGGTCCGCAGCCCCTGGATGTAAACAAGCTCCGGCTGGAGATGCTGTCGTGTGGCGGCGACCATGAGCGCTCACCCCCTCCTCTCCTTGCACCCTTAATGTTTACATTAACAGCTCCCTGCCTCTCCAACACTTGATCCAGCGATTTGTCTTGCTGGGCTGCAGCAGTTGTCGCACGTTTGGCACCATGACTGGGTGGGCAACATACCAGAGTGACAGCATTCTAGTTGTATTGGTTACATGCTTAAATCAAAGGCTTACTAAGTATAATAAAGGTCAGATGTATTGTAGGAACGTGGATGCCAGACCTCATAAATACATAAGTGTTGGGCGTCTATTTTGTATGGCAATAATGAATATTTTTGGCTGATAACTGCCAAAGTTAAGCAAGTTGGAACAACAGAAGATGCAGCTTCTACTTCTCATTTCTGACGTCTATGTGGATTAGTATGGAGCCAGAAGGGTCTAAATATTCACAAATACACATATGCGATTTATACATGCACAGGACAAGATCCACACATCCACAGCTCGATTCATGCAAGCACAAAAAAATCCACAAATGCACAAAAACTCCACGCACACACAGGACATGATCCACACATCCACAGCTCTGGTCTTTAAACTTCACTGCATTTCTGTGTGGATTTTTGAGACTCTCCTGCCGTGCCTCGATTCACAAATGCATTTTTTTAAACAGTGAATGGTTTGCAACCAATCAGAAGCCTCCCTTGTATAAGCCAATCACAGGAAGTTACTTCACGTGGGGTGACTTACTCATAAGCCAATCACATTCAACCTGTTCAGGAAGCGCGTTGTATGAGCACAAGGCGCTTTCAGACCTCAGCAAGGACTCTGACGTCAGTGGAGCGGTAGGTAAAACACATAACTTGATATGCTTATCTTGTTGTCTGCTTGGTATGATACTTAGTTTTATTATTCATTTTAATTGGTTTATTAGTACAACTGCAGCATAATTCCTAAGGGATACAGAGAAAGAGATAGCTTCATGTCAGGCTTCAGCGGGCAGCAGCCGTTTTTCTCCCTCTCTCTCCGCAGGTGGTTGCTGATGAGCGGGGAGGTGCCGAGCAGCCGGTGTTCGCCTCCACTCTCCGGCCTCACAGCTGACAGCGCGGTGAAGTTGGATATTGGATATTAAAGCTCAGCGGGATCTCGCTCACGGTTGATCCGGCTGAGGGACCCCGATTTCGGCCAGCTTCTCTCAGCTGCTCCCCCCTCTCACACGCGGTGGTGCAGTTAGGGACCGTCAAAAAACTGGGGGCTTGCAGGAAGCACACATTGTTCAACATGTCAAGTCATCAAAGACTAATCAACAAAGGAAAACAACCAAATATTAAGAATGATATATATATATATATATATGGGGGTTGGACAATGAAACTGAAACACCTGGTTTTAGACCACAATAATGTATTAGTATGGTGTAGGGCCTCCTTTTGCGGCCAGTACAGCGTCAATTCGTCTTGGGAATGACATACAAGTCCTGCATAGTGGTCAGAGGGATTTTAAGCCATTCTTCTTGCAGGATAGTGGCGAGGTCACGACGTGATGCTGGTGGAGGAAAATGTTTCCTGACTCGCTCCTCCAAAACACCCCAAAGTGGCTCAATAATATTTAGATCTGGTGACTGTGCAGGCCATGGGAGATGTTCAACTTCACTTTCATGTTCATCAAACCAATCTTTCACCAGTCTTGCTGTGTGTATTGGTGCATTGTCATCCTGGTACACGACACCTCCTTCAGGATACAATGTTTGATCCATTGGATGCACATGGTCCTCCAGAATGGTTCGATAGTCCTTGGCAGTGACGCGCCCATCTAGCACAAGTATGGGGCCAAGGGAAGGCCATGATGTGGCAGCCCAAACCATCACTGATCCACCCCCATGCTTCACTCTGGGCATGCAACAGTCTGGGTGGTATGCTTCTTTGGGGTTTCTCCACACCGTAACTCTCCCGGATGTGGGGAAAACAGTAAAGGTGGACTCATCAGAGAACAATACATGTTTCACATTGTCCACAGCCCAAGATTTGCGCTCCTTGCACCATTGAAACCGACGTTTGGCATTGGCACGAGTGACCAAAGGTTTGGCTATAGCAGCCCGGCCGTGGATATTGACCCCGTGGAGCTCCCGATGGACAGTTTTGGTGGAAACAGGAGAGTTGAGGTGCACATTTAATTCTGCCGTGATTTGGGGAGCCGTGGTTTTATGTTTTTTGGATACAATCCGGGTTAGCACCCGAACATCCCTTTCAGACAGCTTCCTCTTGCGTCCACAGTTAATCCTGTTGGATGTGGTTCATCCTTCTTGGTGGTATGCTGACATTACCCTGGATACCGTGGCTCTTGATACATCACAAAGACTTGCTGTCTTGGTCACAGATGCGCCAGCAAGACGTGCACCAACAATTTGTCCTCTTTTGAACTCTGGTATGTCACCCATAATGTTGTGTGCGTTGCAATATTTTGAGCAAAACTGTGCTCTTACCCTGCTAATTGGACCTTCACATTCTGCTCTTATTGGTTCAATGTGCAATTAATGAAGATTGGCCACCAGGCTGGTCCAATTTAGCCATGAAACCTCCCACACTAAAATGAGAGGTGTTTCAGTTTCATTGTCCAACCCCTGTATATACCCCGGTTTCTGGACCTCCAATTACAGTCTGCGTGAGAGTATGAGTTGTCAATGTGTAAATTTAAAGCATAAATATGGACTAACTCCTGGCAGTCTTGAAGTTGTAATTTATAGATGACAAGCAAATAAACACCCTAATCTGTGAGAGGAGCATGTATTACTATAAAACTGAACAGGTATCTTTTCTGTTGTATTTTAACAGATCCAGTGAGACAACTTTGAACAGATGGTTCCATGCCCGGTGCCTTAGAGCAAAGAACATGAAAATGTAAAGAAAGGCAGCTGGAACTGTCCATTGGGCAACTAATATGCAAATTTTGTACTCAGTTCAACAATGTTCAAAATAAACACTTTAGAGTTATATGTTGTCAATGAAACTGTCCTTTGTTTCAACAACATCAAGGCTGTGCCTCATCTAGCTAATGTAGTAGAACAATTTCACACAGATTTGGAGTCAGTGACCTGGAAGCTATTGAAGAAATATTTTTTTATTATAAAAAATCTTAAAATATAAAAAGACTTAAAATTGAATAAAAATGAGTGGGCCTCATCTGGCTAAAGTAGCAGAAAAATTTCACACAGGTTTTGAGTCAGTGGGTCACATGACCTGGAAGCTTTTGAAGAAAAACCTTTAATTTTTATTATAAAGATCTTAAAAATATAAAAAGGCTTAAAAGGGAATAAAAATGTGTGGCCCATCAGGCTACTATAGAACAATTTAACACAGGTTTTGCGTCAGTGGGTCACATGACCAGGGAGCTATTGAAGAAAAGTCCCAAATTTTGTCTTTACAAATATCTTTAAAAAATTAACATAGCTTAAAATGGAATAAAAACAAGTGTGCCTCACAGATGTTATTTATTGGCATGATTTTATATTAGTTTTATCTTAGCTGATCACAAAAGATGGAATTTATTGATTTTTATTTCTCAAGAATGCTTGGTTCCCACAGTGTGTGAGAGGAGGGAGCAGCTGAGAGACACTGGCCGAAATCGGGGTCCCTCAGCCGGATCAACCGTGAGCGAGATCCCGCTGATTCCGCGGAGCTTTAATATCCAATATCCAACTTCACCGCGCTATCCGTCAGCTGCGAGGCCGGAGGCGGACACCGGCTGCTTGACGCCTCCCCGCTCATCAGCAACCACCTGCGGAGAGAGAGGGAGAAAAACGGCTGCTGCCCGCTGAAGCCTGACATGAAGCTATCTCTTTCTCTGTATCCCTTAGGAATTATGCTGCAGTTGCACTAATAAGCCAATTAAAACGAATAATAAAACAAAGTATCATACCAAGCAGACAACAAGATAAGCATATCAAGTTATATGTTTTACCTACCGCTCCACTGACGTCAGAGTCCTTGCTGAGGTCTGAAAGCGCCTTGTGCTCATACAACGCGCTTCCTGAACAGGTTGAATGTGATTGGCTTGTGAGTAAGTCACCCCACGTGAAGTACTTTCCTGTGATTGGCTTATACAAGGGAGGCTTCTGATTGGTTGCAAAACATTCACTGTTTAAAAAAATGCATTTGTGAATCGAGGCACGGCAGGAGAGTCTCAAAAATCCACACAGAAATGCAGTGAAGTTTAAAGACCAGAGCTGTGGATGTGTGGATCTTGTCCTGTGTGCGTGGATGTTTTGTGCATTTGTGGATTTTTTTGTGCTTGCATGAATCGAGCTGTGCATGTGTGGATCTTGTACTGTGCATGTATAAATCGCATATGTGTATTTGTGAATATTGAGACCCTTCTGGCTCCATAATTAGGAGAGTAATTTAGCTGTAACATACAGTCGGATGTTTAAACACACTAGTAATGGCCAGGAACATTCAGATTAATAGAATAGTTTGGGTCTTTTGATGCTTCTAGAAGCAGAAAATCCAGCTGTTTCATCCAGTCATAAAACTTTTTGTATGTGTTTTGGATCATTACCATGTTGGGACGCCCGGCTGTTCCAACCATCTGTTGATTGGAGGTGAAGATGAAGAATCTGGAAGTAGATCCATTCTGCATCAGAATTGTTGCCGGTGATTACAATCCCACAGCATGATACTGCCACCACCATTTATAGATGTAATGAAGGCTTTAACTTGACTCCTCTGAACCCACTTTCAGCCATGGCGACCAAACAGCTCCATCTCGGTCTCTCTGACCAGAACAAAATGGAGCTTGTGTCCCAGGTTGTGTTCTTGTTGCTGAGAATGGACGAAAATGTTCTGGGGACAGTACCCATGTTGGACAACCTGGGTCCGGCAAAAGGTGAAATGCTGAAACGTCCCCCGGTCTCAGAGTTTTATGATTGAGAAAAAAACAGTCACGCGGAGCAAGGGCTAGCTGGCCGCGCAACTACAGAGTACATGAAAGAGGCACGCTGCTACCCACACCGTGCGTTGCAGCGCACCTCTCTTGACTCGGCAACCTGGGCAACACTCTACGAAGGGTTTGTGACTTGTTTTAATTTGAAACTCTAGGTAGCTGTCGTGGTGGGTTGCAGGTAGTGCGCATGGAAGCGCTACGAGAGTTGCGAGACGCAGCTCAAAGGAGGGTTAACCGTACCATAGTGTGCGTCAAGCTAATAACAGCTAGCGTTAGCTTATGTTGACCGGGAGCTTTTCTCCCAGACAGGAACTGACCGTTTTGTGTTGCTCTCAAAGATTGAGGTATTTGGAATAAACAAACGACGCTTAGCCTGGCGGATGGTAAAGCGGTGGAGAAACCCTGCATTCAATAGAATCTGCTGGGTTTCTCAGATAGAAAGCTTTTAACCAATCTGTCGGGACGATCGAATTGAATTGACTTCATTAAGTGCCTTGAGATGACGTGTTGTAAATCAGTGCTATATAAATAAAACTGAATTGGACAAGGTACCAACTGCCAAGCATGGCGGTGGCAGCATCATGGTGAGAGGTTATTGCAGTGCCAGTGGTTAATGGATTAATAAGGGATGAGTAAAACTTAACACCTCAAATGAACAGATAGATGGTTGAACCTAAGAGCACGCTGCCAGTTGTCGAGCATGGCGGTGGAAACATCATGCTATGGGATGTTTTCGCTGCTTAAAGTGAGTGGAATAATGCAGGAGGAGGATTTAGTCTGAATTCGTTAGACACAGTTCAACTCAGCAGCTAGATGAAGGAACCTTGGACAAAGCTAGGTGTTCAGACTCTAAGACCCTATAGAGGATTTGATTTAAACCTGATTTAACAAAGTTTTACCATTTGTAACAAGTAGAAAGCTCACATATTCCAACAGAATAATATATCTGAGCATGTATGTATCATTTCTTAGACATAATTTCCCACTAACTAAATAAGCGCAGGTTGATCACAGGCTCCCAGTAAAGCACAACAAGCACCGATCTCTAGTGTCTTAACATCTGACGCCGAACCTCTGAGCCTGCTTGGAGCCAACGTGAATCCTTTTTCAGCTGCTCCAGACGCTTTTCAAGAGCGCTCTCCGTGAGAAAACTCCGTCACGTGTTGTGTCACCCTCCGCGTCCCTTTGAGACAGCTGTTCGAGGAAGAGAAGAGGAAGTAGTGCAACACAGACGGCTCGACCTGCGTGCTGCAAACCCGGCCTGCCAAGCACTCGGCGCCGTTCGGATGCGTTTCTAGCTTCCCCCTCCGAGTTCATAAATATTAAAGAGGCTGTTATATGAGAAGAGCCAGCATCAGCAGCAGATGCGCTCACAAATTAGAGAGCATGATGCCGGCCTTCCTCTGTAACAGATGCAAGGCATATTTGATTACCTTTGGGTGAATATGAACCTTCTCCTCGTTACATAAGCTGCGCTCCCAAACGCCCAGACGGGCTGCGGGCTGCAGGCGTGCGGTGCTGACTACCCACACGTGGAAGATGCACAGAAACAGATGAGCCGGGGTCAAGGGGCGCCCGCTCGCCTGGTCTCACCCGCTCAGAGCTGACTGGGAGAGTGTGATGAGTCACGCCGACCATGTGGCGTCGAATAAAACACGTCACAATCCAGAAGAGACGCTCAGATGGAGCCGGTGATTAGTTCTGTCAGCAGCCTGCCGTGAACTGCAAGCACACCTACACTGTAAATAACTGACTCACCTCTGGTTTTTGATTTTGATTTAGTCGCTAAAGTGCTCGACAAACATAAAAATGACCAAATCAAGATGAGAATTAAGACTTTTACCATCAGGTTGGCGCTACAGAGCGCCACTTGCTAAAACCAGCTGCTATAGAGACAGTTTATTCCTCCAGGCTGCATTTCTGATGATGGACATTTAACAGGCAGAGGATCCAGATCATGCCTATTTGCACCAATCCAACCATGACTTCCTCTTAGCATGCATAAACATATTTACAAAAAAATATCTCTATTTTCCTCTTTTGTATATTTGTACTGAAATGTCTTATCTCAGAGTAAAGTGGAACTAAAGTCAAATTCTTTGTTTCTATACAAAAATCTGGCAAATGAATAAAAGCCGACGCTTAAATAAGCAAAAAAAATTAAATAAATCTGTTTAGCGTTTTATTTTATTTTTTACCTAAATGCATATTTTTCAGTCTAAATGTTGTGATGAAAATAGTAAAATACTTAAAGCATAGCACTAAGAAAGAAAGAAAACAAATTTTGGTGAGAAAATTGTATCTACGTATTTGTAGAAGCATTTTATGTTTCATCTTGAAAAATCAAACCGATCCACTTCTCAACACAATCAGTTGATATTTGGCAATTCTAAGATAAGGGATGTAACATAAGTAGAAATCAAAGTAAGAAGCACGTTGTCCATTAGAAATGTGATTTTCTGTATGCCCTTCCTGCCGCAACCGGGGTTCGAACCCGCGACCGCCTGCACCACAAAAGACAGCCCCGAGAGGCCCTGAGCAAAGCACTTCAATTCACTTGAAAACACTTCCTCCTAAGGAAGGTTATCAGTCTGCTGTCATGCGTTACCTTATATCTAAACAAAAATGCCGCTTCTAACACAACATCACTGCACATATCGTTCAGCAGGCTTTGAGTCGTAGTATAAATGTGAGGCTTAAACATACAGAACAGCAAAAGGTGGAAACTAACCACCTTCCGTTTAAGAACTTATCCCCAGCATTATAAAGAGTAAGCCGCATTTAGCTCCGCACAGACGACAACAACGCTACGCCACAACTTCAGCTTCATGACAGACAGTAAATAAGCGCCGCTGACCTGTTCGGTGCAGTTCTCCGCTCAAAGGTAGCCTTATAATGTGAAGAAAACGCCACAACTGTCTGCGAACTGCTGCACCGTTTCTCTACGTCTCCTGTCTGGACGTCATCCAAACCGCAGCAGCAGCAGCGTCCTGCGTCTGGACACGCCCCTCTGTCAAGACCTCTCGGGACGTCATCACGTATTCTCCGACGCAGCGCCTTTACTTTTTTCTTGGGTTAAATTAAATCAAATCAAATTAAATCAAATGAAATTACCAATGCTTTTTCTTCAAGATTCAAAACAGAAAAAAATATGATTTTATTCACACTACACTGCAATGAGAGTACGTCAGAGTTTTTATTTTTATTTTATATGTTTTATAAACACATAAAACCAAAGCGTAAATTTGACTAGGCAACTTCGAAACTTTTTTTTGTCTTGTGTCCCTTTTGCACACTATGATAAATTTCTGTCCCACCCCCCCTATCATGAATGAAATCGATAATTAGTTAAATGTTCTTGATGAAGTGGAACGTTTAAAAGGACAAAAAGGCAAAAGCAGAATAATTGTGCAATCATATCACTGTAGCTAGCTTTTATGAATTTGAATAAGGCTACACAATTCAACAAGTAGTAAATCATGTTAACCTATGGTTTAATCAAGAAATTGATTTTATTACAGCCTATTGATTGATGTCTGAAACATGCCACTTACCTCTTTACCACTGTATAAACTTTTAAACTTTTTTATGATGTCATATGACGCAAGTGTTTTTTTTAATCACCTCCATATCTAACACTGCCATACATCACGTTAACTTCAAACATTCACATTACAAATAGAAATCCAGTTCCTTTAGGAAATCACAGAACGGTGCTCTGCTGCCACCAGGTGGACTTTCTGTTGTACTGCAGATCCGAACAGCAGTTTCCAGGTGGGCCTTAAAGTTTTGTTCAAGTCCTTCCTAAGTCAAAGCCATTCATCCGTGGGAGTGTGTGTTAACTGAGACAGAGGTACGACCTGATGACAATACGCCAACATGACAGTGCTGCTGTTTCCTCTTTATGTTGTTTTCAACATGCAGCTCCACCCAGTAGGTAGGGCAAATAGGTGAAGCAGGTTCAGCAACAGTTGGAACCTGATTTGCACCTCAGTCTTGATCCTTTGTGAGAGTATGGGAGGAGGGATTGTTTCTGTTCTTAGTTTTAAATGAAACTCCAACATTCGGAGAAACTAGGTATGCACGGCAGTGATCGAAGACTAGTGCAAGTTCTAGGGCAAAATGGGAGCTTCTAGTCCCATTTTGGATTAATTTGAATGTTTTTGGAGAACTTTTGACCCACACTAGTTTTCGAAAATGGATAGATTTGCATTGCCAACTATATGGACTAAGAATGGGGTCATCTGCATGATTTTTTTACTCTTTCTTTGCTGCACCACTGGAAAATGTGAACCCAACGAACCAACACCGACAGATTCAACAAACTTTGAAACTGCAATACTTTTGCAAGATGACTCTGAGGATCCTCAAGCTTTTCCAGAGGAGGAAAAGGGCAACCTCCCTGTGTTTACAATGGGCTACGCTCGCATCCAGATCCCATTTGAATTTACCCTGTGGATATTGCTGGCTTCCTTCTCCAAAATCGGTGTGTAGAAATGCTGAAAAGTATGACTGATTCTGGATAATTTGGTGCTCCAACCTTGAATTGCTTTGTCTCTTCTACACAGGTTTCCACGTTTACCAGAAGATCACCATCTGGATCCCAGAATCATGCCTCCTCATCGGCATCGGCCTCATAGTCGGGGGCATCATGCACTCGGTGAAGGAGGAGCCCCCTGCTGTTCTCACCTCCAACGTGTTCTTTCTCTACATGCTGCCACCTATCGTCCTGGACAGTGGCTACTTCATGCCCACGAGGCCGTTCTTTGAAAACATTGGGACGGTGGTGTGGTACTCCGTGGTGGGAACGTTGTGGAACAGCGTCGGGATAGGCCTCTCCCTCTTTGCCATTTGCCAATTTGAGGTGTTTGATCTTTAAAACATCAATCTGCAGGTCAGTCATGAAACCTTTCCAGCGCCATGTAAACTAGTCAATTGAGCAATCAGCCGGTTCAGAAGAACAAATTCTTCCTTATCCACTCATCACTGCAGGAGAACCTGCTCTTTGCTACCATCATCTCTGCTGTGGACCCTGTGGCGGCTCTCAACGTGTTCGATGATGTGGGAGTCAATGAGCAGATCCACATAGTTATTTTTGGAGAGGGCCTCTTCAATGACGCCGTCACTGTGGTGAGTAGAAGTGCCGCCAGACTGTTTCCTTGCTAATTTTACTGTTAGTGTGCAGACTTGACGGGCAAGATGGTTTAGATTCTCTCACGGCTACGCCCCTGGGAGAACCCAGCTGTCCTGTGAGGTCACCTTGTGCCAGTACTGGCATATAGGATACTGACGTCTAGACACTTACTTTGCAGCTGACTCCTACTTTTACTGCAAAGTGTCTTGGAACCTTTAGCCAGTAGTGCATACCTTCCTGTTTCCCTGGGGTAGAAACATGGTGGGACATAGATGGCCACTTATTTTACCCACTCTTCAAAATGGAAAATAAAGGAGAACATATTCAAATAAGGCTGATTTATATATGTGTGTGTGTATATATATATATATATATATATATATATATATATATATATATATATATATATATATATATATATATATATATATATATATATAGCAGTTATATATACATGCAGTTAACAGCATGGTAAGGGAAGTAAAAAAAGATTATATTTGCAGCACTCTAATTTCAAAGACTTTTCTGGATCTTTGTGTACAAAGAAAAAAATATTTGGGTTTTACTTCATGTTGTAAAAATCGTCATAACATCATAATATGGAGGTTACCTTCAAATCCAGCTTTTTGGTTAAGGGTAATGTTAAAAATTCACAGCACTTTGGAATCTGTAACACTTTGATGTGTCAAATCTCACAGCACAGTCTGAATGACCTAAATTATCTTAGTATTGGTTATTTAAAGCACAGTTTAAATTTGTGTTATAGCTGAACCTGCTTTTAATGGTTCAGGTAGGCTAGCAAAGCCCCTTTTCTCTTATAATCTCAAATGAAAGCATGTAGAGTTGTCATTACTTTAAAGGGACTTTAGCTGGAAACTTTGTGGGCCTAAAACATGAATATGTGGGAAAACCCCTCTAAATATATGTCCAGTGGTGTCTGCCAGAGAACAGCTCCATCACATTTGGCCAAATCAACACTAAATAGGTTCCCAGGGTGTAAAGTCAACATTAATCCAAATGGGATCAAATTCAACATCTGCTAACTGATTCTAATTTAGATTTTTTAGCGTTGAGCGAAACGTGGTTGCACAGTAATATCCAGACCAGCATGATTGATGTCCCTGGTTATATTTGTTATAGAAAGGATAGAACATCTAAAAAAGGAGGGGGGGAAGTTCTTTTCTATGTTAGGGATACTTTAAAATGTAATGAAATCGTACTGGATACACCACTAGAATGTTTGGCTTTAAATGTTGTATTATCCTCTAAGATGAATTTTAACATTATAGTGCTGTATAACCCACCCTCACATGATGTTTCTTTTTATGAGAATTTAGAAAAAAAATTCAAATATTTAAATGCTCAAACTAAATCTGTTTTTCTTGGTGATTTTAATATCAATTGGTTAGAGAAAAGTCGAAGAACAAAACTAAAGAGACTGTTGACAAAATACAATCTTCATCAGATTATTAAAGGTCCAACAAGGATCACATGAGCAAGTAAACTTATGATTGATCTGATAGTTGCTAACAGACCAGAGAGAATTATCAGAACTTATAATTTATTAACAGGGCTTTCGGATCATAATATGATCATGGTTGTACGGAAACTCACTAAACAGCGTTTACCTAAATTTATGAACAAAAGTAAATCAGGGAATTCAGGCATCCCAAAAAATAAGTTGACACAAGTTAAAAATGATTTAGACAACTTAGACTGGAATAATGTCTTGGAATCGAACGATCTAGAAAACTGTTGTAGCTCCTTGATGAAAACCCTAACAATTCTGATTGAGAAATACAGTAAGACATTTAAGGATATGCAACGTAAAGCCTCCTTACCTTGGCTGAACAACAATATTCGTCAGTTAATGAAAAAAAAGAGACTTTGCATTGAAAAAAATCTTTGCTCTCTAAAACTAATATTGACTTGTTAAACTTTAAAGGATTGAGAAATACAGTGGTCAGAGAATTGCGTAAAGCAAAGACAGCTTATTTTATGCAATTGATTGAAGAATTGGAAGGAAATAGTGCATCTCTTTGGAAGCATCTCAATAGCCTTACAAAACTTAAGCCTATTCCACAAAAAACAATAGCTGAGTTGGAAGTGGATGGAGTTATCAGCACTGACAATTCAGCTATTGCAAATTAATTGAACAGATTTTTTATCTGTCTGTGGAGGGGTTTGCTGAGACTTTTGAACCAGCAACCACCTCGCACACTTTAAAGTTTGATCAAATAGATTTTTTTCATTTTAAAGAGGTTAGTGAGGAAAAAGTACGTATAACTATTAATAAATTAAATAAATCAAAGACAAAGGATGCATTTGGGTTGGATACTGCATTTGTTAAAACTTATTGCTCTGCCTTAATTAAACCAATAACCCACCTTGTAAATCTCTCCATCAGAGTGGGTAAATTCCCACAAAGTTGGAAACAAGCTGTTAGGCTGGAGCAAAGAGCCAAGCAAGCAATTACAGGCCATTTCTCAATACTGCCGGTTAGTAGAACATCTTGAAAGTAATTAACTTATAAATTCTAAACAGTTTGGATTTAGAGCAGGGTATTCTACAGAAATGGCTAATTGTTACCTTACCGAGAACATTAAGAGTAAGCTGGACAAGGGTAGTGTTGTGGGAGCAGTGTTCATAGACCTAAAAAAGGCCTTTGACACTGTGAACCACAACATACTCTTGAACAAACTTTCAACCTTCAAACTATCAGAACACCAAATACCATTGGTTGGTTTGCTTCATATTTGGAGCATAGAGAGCAACGTGTTAAAATAAACACAGAGCTCTCAAAACCATTACAATCTACAATGGGTGTTCCACAGGGCTCCATTCTGGGGCCTCTGCTCTTTAGTTTATACATAAATGATTTACCTACATGCTGTCAGTCAGCCAACTGCCAAATGTATGCTGACGACACAGTAATTTCTGCAGCAGCTAAGACACCAACTATCGTTGCACAGACCCTTACCAAGGAAATGAACAGTATATCCATATGGCCTAAAGAAAATCATCTCACGCTTAACGTCAAAAAGACGGTATCTATGTGCTTCTCAATAAGAGGGAAAGCAAAATGTACCATTAAATTAGATCAAGAAGCGATAGAGGAAGTTGAGGAATTTAGATTTTTAGGCATTATTCTGGATTCCCAACTTAAATTTAATAAACACATTAATAAACTCTGTAAGACCGTCCGGATAAATCTAAACTGTTTTAGAATGATAAGGCAGCATATATCTGTTAAAGCAGCTTTATGCATGCCATGATACTTTCTCATTTATCTTATTGTGTTACTGTATGGGGCCAAGCCTCCCAGACAACAGTTAAACCTATTTTATCACTATACAAACAAGCATTGAAAATTATGGATCAGAAACCAACTAGGTGGCATTACTGTTTGATTGTACAGAAATATAAGCTTTTAGATTTTGATAGTTTTATTAAGTTTTCTTTTCTTAAGATGATTTTTAAATGCACAAACAATATAGCTCCAGCCATACTCTGTCCTTTTGTGACAAAAATAAATACACGGAGAGTTAACACTAGGAGAGCAGCGGGTGGCAACTGTATAGCAGAGGGGCGCAAAACCACTTTTGGACAGTCAAGTTTCTCAGTGATAGGGATCCGTTTTTGGAATGATTTACCAACGGAAATAAAAATAGAAACTGACCTGAAAACATTTAATAGAAAGGTGAAACATTGGCTGAAAGAAAATGAAATATGTGAACATTGAGTCATTATGATTATGTTGGATGTGAGGTGTTGTTTTGTGTAATGTTGTTAGGATTGTGTAAAATGTTAATGGTTGACTTTTATAATGTATTTTGTATATGATTGTGCAATGTGAGTTACGTTTTAGGAAAATGTATTTTATAAAGGCCTGACTGGGGACTGGGGTTGCAAATTAGCCTATAGGCTAGAAACCTTTCATGCAACACATCTACACATTTTGTTATGGCTCTGCCTATTACAATTATGAATGTTATAATGTGCGCTGCATTGTCCCTGACAAATAAACTAATAATAATAAAAAAAAAATTTGCGGGGTTTTCAGCCTTTCATCTTAAAGGTTTATACAAAGCAAGCCCTCCAAGTCTGTTTCTATCAAAACACGGGCCACAAATTGACCGAGATCAGTCTGATGGAAACCTCCTCCCCTGCCCGACTGTCAGTTTCCCCTTTATTGTGGATAACAGCACCAACTGCTCCGGCTGAGTTTCACTTGAAAGGCAGGTTTCATTCAAGACCTGCCAGCACATTGTTTACAGCTGTGTCTGGTGGGGCATGGGAAAAACACACATGAAACCCAACATGATGTGTGAGCGTAACTGGAGCCCAGGCGGAAAGAGAACAAAAGTTTATTAGGCAAAGCATTTTAAGGTTTTCATTTCTGAAACACAAAGATTCAATCAGCTCTTAATTTTTTTTTATTATTTAGAGTACCAATAATCTTTCTTCTGACAGTAAAACCCTGTAAAACAGTAGTTTTATAGGTCCTGAGTTGTGAACATGTTCTGCCCTTCCAGGTCCTCTACAGCATGTTTGCCTTCCTGGCCGACATGCCGTCCATCGAGTCCGTGGACGTGTTCCTGGGAGTGGCCCGGTTCTTCGTGGTGGGCATCGGCGGCGTCCTACTCGGCCTACTGTTTGGCTTCGTGGCGGCGTTCACCTCCCGCTTCACGAACAAGGTGCGGGAGATCGAGCCCCTGTTCGTCTTCATGTACAGCTACCTGGCCTACCTGGTGGCCGAGCTGTTCGCCATCTCCAGCATCATGGCGTAAGTCGAGTGGGAACACAACTGCTGTCCCTGCAAACCTGCCAAACGTGTTTGCACTCAGATTCAACCTCTTACATAAGATCCAGAGTGAAAACACTTTGTCACCAACCCAACCTATTTTCTGTTTTTTCACCTGTTGACCCTAAAATATTAATCACAACCAGAGGAAATGGCACTTCTTTTAACCAGGGTGTGGATCTGGATCTCTGAATCTGACTGCACACCACATCCTGAGGCTTGTCGCCTTGTTTTTTTCCACTTGCGCCGCTGTCATGAGGATAACCGCTTATCTCCCCCTGCCTTGAACATTACAACGCAAACTTGTTCTTCCACATAACTTTCCAACCTGAAAGTGGGACTGAAGTTCAACAAGATGCCAGGTGTGTTGTCAGAAGACAACATCCTGCACAGAGAGGGACTACAGCGGCTCTCAAAAGTCCACACGCTCCTCTTGGGACGGTGTAAAAAAGAAGAACGATAAACGATGTCCAAAGGGTTTACACAGATATACGGTACGGTTCACTGGGAGAACAAACAAATCAGCATTTGGTGTTCAGCAGCCACATCTTCACTTGGTAACATTTTCCCAGTTTTAACGCCAAAGCGTCTATAAACATCTCAGATTAGGAGGAGATCTCTTGTCCACAGCATAATAAAGGTGATGCCACAGATTTTTGCTCAGATTTAGTTCTGGGCTTTAGCTCGGCCATTCCCAAACTTTGATTTCCCCCTCATGAATGAAATCCCTCCACATCTTTAGCTTTCTAGCAGACACTTAAAGGTTTTGGGTCAGAAACCTCAGTTCCATCTGAGGGAAATGAATCCCAGAGGATGATGCTGCCACCACCGCCGTGTATCAGTGCCAGTATGGCATTCGTCTGATTTTGATCTTATGTCCCAGCTCCCATTTGGAATCGTCAAGTTCAGATTTATTCAGCCACAACTCGTTCAGGATGTTCCGGAAGTTTTCAGCCATATTCTTACAACATTTTAACCAGGCCTGAGTGTTCTCTGTTTTATACTCTAATCCTTGGTCCAGAAATATGGAGAATACAGAATATTGTCGTTACATCCTCCTGGCAACCTCCCTGACATTTTAACAGGAGTGTGTAGACCTTTGAGAGCCACTTTCAGGTAGCGAAATATCTCAGACCTGAGTAAAAGAAAAACCCCATCTGAAAATCAAAGTGGACCTAAAAGGTTGATTTGGTTAAACAAAGACTCAAAAAGATTTAGAATACTACAATTTAAAGCCCTAAGAATGTGCAATAAAAGGGTGTAGTTGTAGTCTGGAAACCTTTTTGGTCCTTTTTGGTCACTATATGGTCACTATATGCTCAAAAAAAAAAAAACAGCAAAGTCCAAATCCAGGGGGGATATGTGTGCTGCCAACCATTAGGTCAAACATGCTCAGTGTAGACAGAAAAGCTTTTGAATATTAGAATGAATGGGTCGAGAAAAAACGAAATAAAATGATAAAACATGTGCAATAGATGTTGTTGACGCCAACTAATCTTCTACCACCCCCTAGTGGCCAAAAAGAGGAACGTATCGAATCTTAGCGCCTAGTTCTAGTTGAGTCTTGGCTTTTATTAACAAACACATTGATCGGGTTCTGGACCAAAACCTTCCCGATGGTGACCCAGTCTCGTTTTCTTAGAGTTTGGGCTTCATCAGATGCATACAGGAGGTGATTTTAATCACAGGAGACTGAGACAGGAGACAGTTCAGTAAGCAGGGACGTTCTGCTCAGCAGTCTCCTGCATGTGAGGCCATTTTGGTGCAGATTTATGTTGACCGCTCCCCCCCCCTCCCCCCTCCCCCCCCCCCCCCCTTTGGAAGTACACCTTGCTAACCCAAGAAGCAGTCAGTCAGCTGATGGAGTTCAGCTGGACTTTTTCACAGCTTCACTGACAAAACAGCTGTATCACAACAAATAAGGTCATCCTCATAAGTTCAGTTTATTACGATAATTCAACTCAAAACAGGAAACTCGTATATTAAATGGATCCAAAGTGATATGTTCAAGTGATCTATGTGTTTATTTCTTTTTCGATGATTATGGCTTACGGCTAATGTAACCCAAATATTCTTGGAAAATTTGACTAGTAGATGAGACCAAAATGTGTTTCTAAAAACATTTTTAATACCAAAGCGTTCTATTCTGGCCGACATTATCATGGCAGAGCTGGCTGTCCAGCAGACAGCAATAAGGCCTCTCCACAAAGAAAGTCAAACTCAAGATGTCGCTTCTAGGGCTTCATCCTCTACAAACATAAACAAATGATGCAGAGAGCCAATATTTATATCTGTTTTTCTGTTATTATTCGTACAGCATCATCACATGTGCCATAACCATGAGGTACTACGTGGAGGAGAACGTTTCCCAGAGGTCCTGCACCACCATTCGCCACGTTGTCAAGATGCTGGCCACCGTCTCCGAGACGCTCATCTTCTTCTTCCTGGGTGTGGTAACCATAACAACTGAGCATGAGTGGAACTGGGCCTTCATCCTGTTTACGCTGCTTTTCGCCTTCCTGTGGAGAGGACTTGGTGAGAAGCTCCGTTTGCACTTTCTCGCTCTACCCGGGCATTTGTCAGATCAAAGCAGTCAGGGTGATCATTCGGTATCTCCTCCTCTGAAGGTATCCTGGTTCTGACCCAGATCGTTAACCCGTTCCGGACGATCCAGTTCACTGTAAAGGACCAGTTCGGCCTGGCGTACGGAGGCCTGCGAGGAGCAATCTGCTTCGCCCTGGCCTTCACGTTGGAGGACAACATCCACAGGAAGAACCTGTTTGTCACAGCTTCAATAGCCCTCATCATATTCACGGTTTTCGTCCAAGTAGGCAAACCACACCGCGCGGTTCTTCTACGTCGTTCATGCAGGCTTGCTTTCTTATTTAGTCTCTTACATGCTGTATTTTAGGCTCAAGATGTGTCCAGAGCAAATCCAAGGCCACCAATTGCTCTCCAGTTCTGGTGCAGTTTCTGCAGATTCTTTCATTTGCTTTGGTTCTGTCTCTTGTCTGCAGGGCATCAGCATCCGCCCCATATTTGAGTACATAAAGATCAGACGGACCAATAAAGATCTAAATACTATTAACGTGGAGATCCACACCAGGGCAAGTAGCAGGTTTCATTCTCCCTCACTGTTGTTGTGTCTGCAGAATGGGACGTCACGTGTAAAGCTCAACTTTCCCTGTTTTTCCAGACAATGGAGCACGTTATTTGTGGCATTGAGGACCTGTGTGGACAGTGGGGCCACTACTACTGGAAGGACAAGTATGGCTTTTTCTTACGTTTCAAGCAGCGTAAATTTACACTAAGAAGCAGGTAAATGCTTAAAGTTGTACTATTTGATCTGTGCGAAAGGTTTAAAAAGTTCAACGATCGCATTTTGCGACGCATCCTGCTGCGAGACACCCGATCCGAGTCGAGCATAGTGTCTCTGTACAAGAAGCTGGAACTTCAAAACGCCATCGAGCTACTGGACACGCCGATGGGAGACATCAGTGCAGCTCCATCAGTTGTTTCCCTACAGTACGTCATTGCTTTTTCAACCTATTTAACATAGTATATATATATATATATATTTTTTTTTTCCTGGGACATTATAAATACACAGAGTGCTTTTTAGCAGAGTACATTTGTGCCTAGAGAAATATGGCAAAATTTAACAGGCCAACAAACTACTAGCTAAAGAAAAAATAAGGACTGTAGCCAAACACATTCTCTGTTATCTGTAGTTTCTCACGCGTGTTACATATGGTGATGTCTAAGTCAATAAATCAGTAGATAAAAACCATTTGAGCAAGACATTGAACCTGTATAATCAATAGTCTAATGAGTGAACATCAACTGAATGCACGAAATGTTCGTTCCTAATCTAATTTCGCTGCAACTGATGAAGCTTTCTTTCCATCAAGAGGGAATCTGCCCTGCTCTCTGTCCATCTCGATGATAACAGTAATGATAAGTCATTACACTCATGACTCTCTTTCTTTGTTTATTGCGTTCATCTTCATTTTAGTGACGAGATGATGGCGGCATCCCGGCCGAAGAAGAAGTTCATGACTGGGGACATTAGGAAAATGCATGACATCCTGTCCAAGAATATGTACAAAATTCGACAAAGGGTAACGATCATACTTCATATTTAAATTATATTTCCTTGTCTTTAAAGCCATTTTATAGCTTCCCAAAAAAGGCTCTGGAATAATTTATCTTAGACAAGCCTTATGTAACAAACTGAATTTGTATGCACCAGGTCATCCACTGAAAGCACTGGGATGTTCTGTTACTACAGGAATAAAGTTGGAGCATATCTGATAAAATCGGGGGAACAGAGGCTGACAGAAAACACAGTCAAGGCACCAGGGTGTGCTGTAAAGAGCAGGGACAAGGACAGATCTAGCTGGAGAAAATAGGTAAAAGCACAGGGCTCCACTGTGACAAGAGGGTAAAAAGCAGCAGGGGATCCAGAGAAACCCGGGAACAGGACAGGGGTGTTTGGTGAGAACAGGGACAAGGATCAGGGTATCCGAGGAAACTGGGGTGTCTGGAAAAATGGGAAAAAGCACCAGGCTATCCTTGTAAATAGTCATCCCCGTCTTCACACTGGAAATGTAACTGATTCTGTTTTTCAGACCACGGCCTTCACAGGCAAATACACCCCGCAGGATAACAACCACGCCAGGGAGATCCTGATGCGTCGCCACGCAAGCATCCGACGCAGCCTCCATGGACAGAGTTTCCGTGAACAGGTGGGTTTTCTTTTTTGTTTAACTTTTTTTTATTTCCCTAATGAGAAATGTAACGGGAATACTAAGCAAAACTTTCTCTCCATTCATTTTACCTTCTCATTTCCACCGCCTTCAGCCAGTACAGAACGTCTCCAAGTCTCTAAAATATTACTCCCTCCAACCTGGGGGAAATCTGGATTCTGCATTCCCTCTCAGAAGACGGAGTCGGGGTGAGCTATAGAAGGCTTTTTTTAAATTAAATTTGGATTCCTTTGATTAGTCATGGCACATAACCATCATATTTTTGTGAGTGGCTGATCATTTGTTTGCCATTAGGTATTCCCGAGGACGATCACCTGCAGTCCTTTGGCGCGTCTCCACGCTCCTCATCCCGTGCTCTTGCAATCCCGATGAGCACTCTGAAGACCATCAAAGAACAGGGGAGTAGTGGGGCACCATCAGCTCCGTCCGCGCACCCTCTGGAGCCATCTTCTGGAGAACACCACCTGGATGAGGGGTTTTCAGGCCCGAGCCTCACAGGACGCAAAGCACCAGTCGCCGCACCGAGGAGACCCAGCTCAAATCGATATGACGAAGATGAGGGCAATGGGTTCTCTGAAAATCAAGCAGGGGGGGCTGAACAGCCTCCACCTCCTCAAGGCTGGGTCCCGGAAATCAGGGATCCAGGAGCAAACGAGGCTGGAAACCCCTTACTCAGACAATCAGCACATGGGTCCCAGCGCTCATGGAGAACGTGACTTCCTGACACACTGACCTGGTATTTTGGACACAAACAAATCCTTCCTCTCCAGTTGGTGTGAAACCTGCTGCATGTGCAACGTTTACATGTTTAAATCAAAAATATCACCTGGAAATACAACGTAGCAGGCTAAAACCAGGGTTCTCCAGTTACTGACACCGTGTACTCACCAGAATTTGTTTTTTTTTGTTTCTGTTTTCTTTGATATGTACTCATACCTGTCAATTTTTCACAAGTTAAATTCCGAGAAGAAATCCGTCCATTTTTTGTGACACATAAGCTTAAAACAATCACCTTCTTTGTCACTTCCTACGTCCTCCATCGTATCATCGCTTTCATAGTTTTTCAGTTTCAATATGTTCAGATTTGTAGTTTGAAAAGTTCTAAGTTATTTACATGAGTAAAAGCGAGAAATGTGTAAAAAAGTGTGAGAGGAAAAAAAGCTGTTGCCATGGCAGCGCAGGAGGATGCACTCGTAGCTGATCCTATCACGTCTGTTGTGTCAGAATCCATGGTTTTTTCTTTGAAAGAAGAACAGCAAGAAGTGCCTTGACTAATGTAACTGGCTGTGGTTTCTCATGGCGCCTGCTGCTTACATTTTTATTTGATACCGTGATTGGCTAAAACCAACCTTTGGTAATTGGACACTAGGTGTCACCCAATCAGCTCGGGAAGTTTAGCTGAAGGTCCCTCCTTTCCCCAAACGGATTCGATGGGAGCAGTCCCAGATTTATGATGAGCAGAACGGAGAGTGCTACACATTATCAATCTGGCTTACTAGGTTACTTTCTGATTGCACATACAAAGAAATGCATAACATGCAGTGGGAACTGAGAGACGCAAAGATGCTCATTGTTTATTCTGTCTTTGGTGTCCATGTGTAGCAGGAAGGTAGGGGTGAATGACTAAAGCCCACCCTGAATTACTGCCAGGATACCAGCTCTAAGTCTGAATCCTATGAAGTACAAATAGTCCCCCGCCTACAACAGCAGGTGTGTGGTCATCCCTCTGACTCACGGTCTGGCTTAATTCCTGACTGTGAGGTTGTGGAGATCTGACCGACAAGTAACACACTCTAACCTGAGGTCAAGCCCACGTAACCGTCTCCCTCATTCTTGGCTGTTCAGAAGGGTGGGGTGCCCCTACTTCAGGGTAGCTTTGCACGTGGAACTCATGAACAATAAACAGCTTGAATAATGCAAACACTGGGGATTTATTTTGTACCCCATTTGGAAACAGGATGCAAAATTTTTTAACAATAAATCAGTTAAATAGAATTATCCTTGAGATGAACCCTAAATACCCTCAGATAAAGTTTGTTTCACAAAAACGCCATTTCAAGAACACAGAATAGTGTTCCGACAGGATGCTCTTAGCCTGCTAAATGGCTTTAGGTGAGATGAGGGCTGGATGCCAGGGCATCGCTAAACCAACATTCAACTTGAGAAATGTCAAAACCTCCCGAAGCTGCTGTCGTCCTCTTCTGACTCGGCCACGTGAACGCCTCTCCCCCTTGTCTCTCTGGGTCTCAGGCACTGCAGCACTTCCGCGACAGCTTTTCCTCGCTGTGATGCTATTGGTCCACACGATGGGAAGCCCTCCAATTCTTAGCTTCCATTCTCACAGCAGTTTTCGGCTGATACTCACGGCTGCTGCAGCTTTTCTCTCTCTCTCTGCAATCTGCACGCCAACGTTCTGTCTCTCTTTTTGCTCTCTGACTTCACCCAGTTTTTCTTCGTCCTCGCCATTCCCTTTTTTAACCGCTCCCGCTTGGCCTGCCTCCTTGTTCCTCTGATAAGCTACTCAGGCCACAATGTTAAAGCCTTATTGGCCACGCACAAACTTTATGTGCCCCTTACACATGCACACCCCTTCTAATGCCGCCCTGGGTAACTGCCCAGTTCACAAACTGCCATTAACACAGCGTCTAGCCAAAACAAATGAATAATCAGCTGCTTGTAGCTGCATAATTCTTAAAGCTTTCTCACATATCTTTTGTCATATAGTGTTCACTGTGCTGTTGAAGAGGCATTGTCCAAAGGTGTGTGAATAATGTTCATCTGGAGCCAGCAATTTAAAAAAAATACTGTGACCTTAAGGAACTTCTATACATTTTTGCGTTTTTCTATTATATTTTAAGTTTAGAGAGTAACGAATTATGTCTGAAAACAGATTTGTGAAATAAATGTAATTTTAAAGTAGAGCAACAGACATCCTTTTTTAAAATAAGGAGAGATCTTTGTTTTCTGCTTTCACAATGTATTAAAGGTTTATTAACAAAGCTCCCACACACAACAGACCCTTATCTTAGCCAAATGTGCACTCCTAGCCAATTCAACAGATGGCAACATGGTGTGTTTAAAGATGAGAGCGTTGGCTAAAATGAGCTGAAAGTTGATGCTGAAGTCAAATTTGTTTCGAAAGATTACTTAGAAAAGCTGAAAATCTAAGAGTCCCTTTGCTAAATCTGTCAATGCTCTGCCAAGCTTCAGTTCTCTGCACATATTAAAATGGTGTCAAAGAAATTTGGTTAAGAACAATATAGCCAGTACTAGGCTGTCAAAATTACGTCATGTCCATAACTCCAATAGTCAATGGTTATCAAAATGGATCAGCCAGTAAAATTCATTTCAAGAAGATGAATTGCTAACCTTTCCAATTTGAATAAGAACGAAGGATTTCTTCAAATTTCTATGGAAAATATTTAATGGAAGCTGAAGGTTATAAAGAGAACATCTCATCTAGTATGCACTAAATGCACTAATGTCAACTATGACTTATGATGAAGTAAACAAAACAAAACAACAAACAAGACAACTAATTTGAAAAATGCCACCAAAGTGGGAGGTCCCAAGAGACACAGCTGTGGGGATGAGCGGTGGGGGTGAAGGTGTTCTCGCTGCTGCGGCGGTCAGGATGAGGGAAAGTGACCTGCTGAACCATGGACTGACAAGGGTGACATCTGGTGGTTTTTCCACGGATCTGACCACTAAGATGGTTTTAAGACAAATATTGAAGAGCTAAACAAATTCACATGAAATTGTAAAAAAAAAAGAAAAAAAAAAGCACAGTAACACACTGTAACATTAAAGTAGCACCCTTAGGCCCAGTAAAAAAGTTGATTTTGGGGTGAGTTACACTTTAAAGTAATACAGGGATAAGAGATTTGCTGTGAGGACCATTTATCTAGCAAGGAAAAAAACAAACAAACACACAAACAACTTCTTCTTTTATGTGTAAACAGTGTATAAACCAGTACGTTACTGCCACCTAGAGGTAGTAAAGATAACTACATCTCTGAGAGGAAAGATGTTCATCTAAGCTAGAAGATAGGATGAATAGGGTCAGGATTTTATTTGCTGATTAGAAAAACCCCTGTACATGAACACCAAAAGGTCTGTCAAGCCCTTACAGGACATTAAAAACCACGGGCACAGACTACACCATTGATGGTATAACTATTTTTCAAAATGTCAGCTGGAAATAATAAAGTGGCCAAACCCTATCACTATATATATTGATATAAGACAGTAAAACAAATATCATGGTATTTGTGAACCCCCCCCCCTCCCCCCACAAAATAAAAATAAAAAACAATAGCCAACAAAGCATACTTCCATTTTCTTCTTAGGACAATTTTCATTATCAGAAGACGATTTCTATAACACATTTAAAAAGTGAATTGATTCAATTTCATTTGAACTCTGTAGTGATAAAATGAAAATTTCCTGCAATGTCCTGCATGTTTCACGTGTTTCCCATGTCCATAACACCAGCAGGAACTCCTGGAGCTTGTTTCCACGAGGAATGTGGTCAGATTTAAGCTGCGCTGAGGGATGAGGTTAGCCATGTCTCGTGCAGCCTTTAGGCACTTCAGATTTTAACCCCACGACAAAACCAAATCATAAAATTCTGCCTCATGCAACAAATAAGAGGTTGGTATTTAAAATGAACCACTGTTGTCTGAGCTATGCTCTCAAATGGAAATTTGATGACGTAACAAATGAAGGTTTCAGTGAAGACCGATTCAGTTACCTAACTGATGTGGTTTTTAATACACTGCTGTAGTCCACCATTTAAACAGTACATCTGAAACCAGGGAGAAGACCCATAGGTGCTATTAAACCCAGCAAAGAGGAGTTAGTGCACTAAATGTCTTAATGTTCCCTTTTATTATTCCACTCAACTCTTTTATGGCCTTCTGTTCTCATAAACCTCTAAAGGTTAAAGCCCTACGTCTGCCAGGCAAGCTTTAAATGTGTAGGATGGATTTTCTTTACAGTTAGCAGAGCTAACTATCACTTTTCAGTGCGTCACAGAAGCAAAATTCAACTGTGAAAGTTCAGTGCAAAAAACGGTGTTAATCTGCCTTACAACTGCTAAGCTCTCGTGGATGAAATATTTCATAG
Source organism: Fundulus diaphanus (assembly GCA_037039145.1). Lineage (NCBI taxonomy): Eukaryota > Metazoa > Chordata > Actinopteri > Cyprinodontiformes > Fundulidae > Fundulus > Fundulus diaphanus. Next base: position 3,569,350 of record CM073139.1, read on the forward strand.
ATTTGTGTCATGACAGAGAGGAGACTGTGGATTTGGTGTGGGAGGAAGCCTTGAACAGCAGACGGACGGCGTCTCCTCATCTTCCCTCACTTGTGGGAAGTAAAAATCTGAGCTCAGCTGCTGTTTTGTGAGTCACATTTTACAGATAAAACACAATGACAGCTGAAGATATGGAGTGAAATATTAATGATTAAAACAGGCTGGTACACCAGCACATTATTGTTAGGTTCCTTGCCACCTACATGACACTTCGTAAGGTTGGCATGAAAGGGAAGCCAGCAGTAAAGGCATGGACACCCAATAGTGAGGACAGTCAAGTGGACATATCTGACTCCCCCTGAAAGGGTGTGTTTCTTTTTTTTTACAGGTTTGGACATGCAGATATTTCATTAAGTTTTGAGAATACAGAAAGAAAATTAGTATAGATATATAGTAAATACATAGTAGGCATAATTAGTTTAAATATATAGTAAAAAATATATATAAATAGATAGTAAAATGTTCTGTAAAATGTAAGGAAAGAAATCAGTGTGGTCCCATATGAAATGACACAAATGAAACTCCGATGTTTCACATCGGGTGCATATGGGGAAAAACTTTTGAAGGAAGATTCCCTCTTTAAACCTCTTGTTTTAGCTTTTTTAGTTTGGTGGTCCTGACTGCTGAAGTGAGAGTGAACGCTGTAGAGAGATTCATGGAGAAGAGTGGAGCAGCTCATGAGTCTGATATGGGATTTAAAGAAATGAGAACAAGCTCAAATCAGCCAAGATCAACCTCCTGCCGTCCCGTCAAAATGACTAATGTATGAACGTGCAACCTCAAATGTCTGTCGGCAGACGGGTCGTCCAGACAAAAACAGGTTTAAAGAAACCAACAACAGTCTTGATGCAGCGTCAGGAAACACAGATGAGGAAGGTAACAGGTAGGAGGTACAACAAAAACTTTAGGAACTGTTTAAAATCTCTGAAACTCTGTGAAGCACCGTTTTGCATGCACACTGCAGGCTGAGAAATCATTTTCGTGTAATGACTAATGGCTCAGCTTTCGCGTGTTTGTCCTGATTACTCTTGCTTCCGCACCGCTGCTCTAATTAAACACGTTCCACTGCGATTATAGCATTTCATTACTTCATGAAAAGCAACACAGTATGAAATTAAGTGTTTTAATGATAAAATAACGGGGGGGACTTCCAATAAATGGTTAAACTGAGGAACATTTTAGACATAAATGTGAAGTAATTATGTGTATTAGCTTTTTAAATCTATTTCGCTTGGAATTTTTTTTTACCCCTGCTTGCAAACTACAAATTATTCACACTCTGAAGGTTTGTTTTGTCTTCTGGGAACTTCAGCAGGTTTAATGACGCTTCCTACTTGTTGTGAACCTTTCATTATACATTACATTCTCAAGCAATTAGTGCAGCAGAGCAGGATTCACTCACATGTCGCAGTTTTATGGGATTTTTGGATGCAGCTATTAAAATATGATCCATGCGGCTGCCTCAGAGGTTGGTGAGCATAATAACTAGCTCACATGATGTGGGAGGTATATGCTCTTAAACAGTGAAGGCATCAAAAACTTCTTATTACTCAGATATTGTGTTTAAAAACACGAATAAATTAATGTAGTCATTACTGGCTTTTTTAAAACACGTTTATTAAATATTTAAACTTACTTTGTGTAAAAATAAATAGCCATGGACATAAATTTCCTATATTAAAGGGAACATATTATGCAAAATCTACTTTGTTAGCCCTTAAATACATTTTGATGTATGGGTCAAAATTTTCAAGCCGTTCAGTTTTCTCTATTACATTATTTGAACAATTATGTCACATAATTTGCTGCAGACCCGCTAAACAAGATCATGGAGGTCCAGCCTACCAATTTACCAAATTCGTGAATCTGCCATTATTATTTTTCGCAGTGAATTTGTAGTCCAGGCTGCAGAAAGCCGAAGCTATAGGTGGATAAGTCGAATCGTTTCGGTTGTTCATTACACCGTCCCCCAGTACACTGCAAAAATAGCCGAACGTGTAATGAACCGAAAGCTGGACCCAAGATTCACCACAACAGGTCAGTGACGTTCTTACAAAGTTTATTAATAAACAGGAGAGGCAGGCGTCGGCTCTCGGGATTCGCGGCTCACTCTCACTGGCAGGAACCTCCTTATAATAAGGAGAGCCAGGCAGTTCGGACACGCTTCTATGAAAGCTGGATCCGTCCGCAGGCGAGCGAGACTGGAGCTGTTGAGCGGCTGGGAGGCAGTCAGTCCAAACGGACCTTTCCAAGAGATGTTTGTCCAAGGCCAATCCAGGTCCGGTAACGGGGAGTCCAGCAATCCAAACGAAGCACAGGAGGGGGAAAATCCGAGCGGGAGGTCCAGGTCCGAATCCAAATCCGGTACACAAGAAGGCAGTCCAAGGGTAGGGGATCCAGGAGACAGGGGACCAGGCAGACTTACACAGGCTGGGAACAGGCAGGCTGAAAAAACAGGCAACAGGTCGGAGTCGGGTATCAAACAGGCAAAACAGGCTTAGTCAATAACGCTGGAAGGTTCTCACCGTGAGGCTCGAGACGATCTGGCACTGGAGACTGAAACTGATGGGGCTTATATGCAGCTGGAGACAGGTGGAGCCAGTAAAGGTTAATTGCAGAGGGGTGGAGACTGAACAGGTGAGCTGATAGAGAAACGGATCAGCTCCAGTGCCAGGATCATAACAGAACGGGATGGAGTGGCTAGCTCTGCGACCTGGGAGGGGACAGGGTGTGAAGAGCCTCCTTTAGATTTAAAGAAAAACAAGTTTCTCTCAGACGTACCTCAGAACAGGGCTGAAAAGGGGGAACATGGGGGTAAATTAACGAGGAATTCGGACCAAAGCATTGCAGTTTCATTTTATATAGACCACAACTGAACGATTTCAATGTGAAAAGGAAGAACTGAAAAGCCTGATATGGCCCCTTTGAAACGAAGCACGGAGTATATCAACAGCTCAGACCTTTCCTCACCTAAGTTTGTCAGTTGGTTTAAGTTCAAGCTTTGATAAGAAAGTTCACAATAAATTCATGAGAGACGCTGGGGTAGTCATGTGCTTGGTGTGGATGGATGGACAAGCAGTTGGATCAGTTGATGAACAGACTGTTAAATGGATGGAAGGACAGACGGACAAATGCACTGGTGTCTGATGGATGGATGGATAATTAAAGGGACATGGGTGAGAAAAACTTTGGAAAAAAAAGAATATTTTTCTGTACTCCATTTTCTATTTCCATATTTTTCTAGAGCTGAAAGATATTAAAATCAAATCCCAAACGTTTCTCTTTGCATAGGAACCCAGAAAACAACAAATCTACCAAAAATATACAAATCCATTGAGTCAGTATCAGGTTTAATAATTTTCCCCTTCATCAACCCCATAGTCACAATCAATTAAAACCTTTCTTAAGTTGCATTTTCTTCCGTACAAAGAATAAAAGTTTAACAGAAATAAAACTACATGTTGACATCAACAATAATATTATATAACGGCTATTAGCCAAACACATGGAACACGTCAAAAAGATGTGAAGTATATCCTGCAGTAAACAGTTTTCTAAGAGCTGAACTGAACTGAAGAACCTTTGTTGAAAACCACATACATTACAAAAAAAGACGTTTGCAGATCATGTGGTTAAAGTAAACTTTAAAAGGCTATTTCTATACTTTCAGAGGGCCCTGCTCAGAGGGGGCAGGGCCTTTTCTGTTGTTGGTCCTCAATTGTGGAATAACCCGCCCCTGCACATAAGAGAGGCTCCTTCACTGGCCACCTTTAAAACTCACATTAACACCCACTATTATACTTTGGCTTTTACCACTAGTGAGACTTAGTTTTCATTTTAAATTAGTTTTATTGTTTCTTTTAAGTGTTTTCATGCATTATCTTTTTATTTATTTATTATTTCTTTCTTTCTTTTTTAATGGATGTGTTTTAGCTTGAAGCAATATACAGCACTTTGTTTCAGCTGTTAGCTGTTTCTAAGCGCTTTATAAATAAAGATGACATGGTACGGTATGGTATATTTTGTAGGTTTTGAAATAAAGAGTAATGTGAGCCCTTTGTCAAAACATCCCAAACATCTTCTGGTGTCCAGGCATAAAATGGACACTAATCTCCTTATAGACGAAGCATTCATTTTGCTTTATCTTTGATAGTTTTTTGAAAAAGTGAACAAAAATCCAATAAAAAAATAGGCATGTGAGAATTATTAATGAGAAAAGCTGCATAACAGCGGTTAGGACCACTGACATGGAAATTGGTCAGCTAATTAATTATAGATCAGGCCTATACATTTTTAATGTGAGCAAGAGATTTCAGTAGCAAGTACCAACACATCTGGAAGAGGAGGCTGAGATGATCCTTTAGTTTGCAAACCAAGACTGCATCGCCTGCATGCGCTAGGGGATGAGCGCATGTGGAAAGGGCTGACTCGCCCTTTCCACTCAGGCAGTTCTACCTAAAACTAACAAAGCCCATGGAGCATACCTCAGCTGGTCCTGCGTGACCCGATGACCACTGACATCGTTTTTTTTCTTTTTCAATTTATCATTAAAAAATGAATTCCAGCTCACAATTGAATTGGGTGCCTTTGAAAAGCTACAAGGGTGAAGTTATACATGAATTTATCAGTCACAGTCTGTCAAAGTAAATAACTACACAAGGAGCGTTGGATGTAAGAGCTCAAACCGTACGCCTGCAAAATCTTTGCCTGGAGCAAATTTGCATTCTGATCAAGAAATGTCTTCGTATGTGGGAGGCACTGGCAAACATCCTGGTTTTATGAGCTGCCCGTCAGCTGAATGTGAAGCAGCACATCGTTGCTATAGAAGGGTAGGCAAGCAGAGAGGGAAAAAAAAAGGAGGAGGGCAGAAGCTGGATGTAAATGCATTGATATCATTCAGAGCCGGAGAGAGAAACAAAGAAGGCAAAAGAGATTGTTGATGTAAATGTGTTGCATCTGGTGAAGCTTGAGAAAGGAAGAGGGAGCTGCTCCGGTGGATAAGCTCTGCAGGTTTCAAGACCCAGGAATTATCCCGTGGACCTGGAACAAGAGGAAGTCAGGGGAAACTTTGGTTCTCATCCGCCTGTTTGGGATTTTATCGTTATCTGGTCCTGCTGTCAGACCGAGGAGCATTTTGTGAAAGCCAGGGGCGAAGATGAACCAAACTGCATCCGTGTCGCATCAGATAGAGTGTCAGCCGGTCAGAGATACCAAGGTACGCTGCATCTGGCGCCTCTTAAATTAAATTACATGTCAGAGTTTTCAGATATTCTGCAGTACTTTTCTTTCACTTTTCACACTTTGCTCTGGCTGTTCACCAAGTGTGATGATGTTTCCAAAGCTATTCAATATTAACTTACTAAAGGGATTTAAAAAGGTCATGACTCTGAGGGATAAAATATTTATCTGAGTCTTACACCTTGACTCTCCTTAAAAAGATGAGTTTTATCTTCTTAACTGTTAGTTTTTAGAAGTGCCTCTTTAGTTTTTTCATGTGTTTTTACCACACACTTAAGTTAAACATTTCCAATTAATCTGTTGTTCTTTTACTATAAAAAAAGGTGTCAAAAACCACGGAACACGTCACCCAAAGGTTTATAGCAATTAAGATCTGGAGACAAGATTTTGCAAAATTAATAAAAATAATAATTGTACTTCATCTTGTTTGTTTAGCATTATTTTTTACCACCATTCTGTGCGCTTAAGAGCAGGTGTTATGCATTGGCCTCATTGTGCATTAATGATTATACCAATTGAAGGCGAACGAGACATTTGGAGCGAGTGATTTACATGTTATGTTTATGCAAAGGCGTTTTCAGGAGCGGATCAACGGTCCATGATGTGAAGGACACATTTAGAGCGATGCGAACGGTACAAATTGGGCAAATAGAGGAAACTAAATAGAGGGAACTTTTCTGTCGATTTGCATTGCGTTAAAGGAACAATGAGCGACATTTCACTACTATGTGGCCTGTTGAGCACTGTCTGTAAACCAAAACAAGACGTGTGACAAGCCACACCTCTCTACCTCCAACCCCCCTTTCCCCTCCCCTTCTCACCCATCGCCTTGTATGCGCATATTTGCAAAGGATAAAAACACAGCAACAACGGCATCACCTTTCAGAGACACACAACTGAACTTTTAATGCATTTTTGCACCATTAATGCCTTTTTTTGCACCATTATGTTTGCACTATAAACATGGTTGAACATTCTCCAGCACACTTTTTAAAAAACTGCTTTTTCTCCTGCACTGTTACATTCTGATCACTGCTGCACTCTACATTGTAATGTTATTTTTATTTCAATTGCAATCTCATTACATTGTCGTAAGCTGTATTCAACGAAATTTTGTATTGTATGCACTCTGTGCTTACAAAGCGACAATAAAGTTTGTCTAAGTCTAAGAACATGTCTAGTGAAGAAGTAAGTAACTCATAACTTTATGATGCTGTTAGGAAGAGAACATTTTGACCCATTGGTCATGCTCTCCGCCATTTTGCTTCTACGCTACACTGCTCTGACAGTGGCTTTTATTAGGCAGGGAGGGGCTAAGTCCTGAGTGGCAGCTGTTCACATGGACATACATGCACGCACAGCCAGCCCGGCTTTGTGAACAGGAAACTGGAGAACACACAGAGAGAGTGTGTGACATCATACCATAGTCCTCTAAAAAGATACCCTTAGCTCTTCACATCACTATTTTTGAGTTCTTTCATTTCAAAATAATGAACTGTTTTTTTATGCGCTACATATTTAGACATTACAATTAAGCTATATTTCTTTTGAGCGATGATAGAGTCACTGACCAAAGGTACCTGTAGTTCACCTGGAGGGCGATCCGTCCCTGGCGGGGCAGCAGCTCCTCATGCTGGGTACTGGACAGATGGAAGTACCACTGGAAGCGACCGTCATCCAGACGCAGCTACAGGTGGTGGTACATGCCGACCCGAGTGTGTCTCTGGAGGATCTGGTGGACCCTGGGGGCGCCAGTGCCGTTGTTTGACTTTCCACATTACATACAGCACCGTGACTTGTCCAGTAAAATCCAACTGTGCCACGGTGAGTTGAACAGACAGGAGAACCTGGCAAGCGGATAAACGCTCCTCCTATTTGATGACGTGGTGAAGCAGGCTGGGGGCGTTGTCGGTGCGGATTATTTGTGAGACAGAGACCAACTGTCAAGTGACCAAAGGCAGGCGATCAAAACGTTTGCCTGGACCAAGGAACGTACCTTTAGCCAGGAAAAATCCAGTAGAAGGTCCCCCAGTTTTGAAAGTAGTTCTCCAAAGTAGGCATGAGTTCGGAAAGCAACTTTGGTTTTTCATCTACAAATGTCTTGGCAGCTAGCTAGTGTAAACATTTTCAATTAGTGTCTAATCCACCACTGTTAGTGAATGTGATGCTCTAGACTCTAGAGTTTTAAGGCATGAAATGGTAACACATTGACACCCTTTATTGCTAATAGGTAGCCTGTTCAGTAATCCAAACATGTATATATGGGTCCAAATGAGCCGTGCACAGACTGAATGTGCACCAACTGAACTGGGCTCACAAGTTTCTTGTATGCGACCTATTTTCATCACTAATACCAACTTATATCTTAAAAACATGCGAGGCACCCTGTGCAAGTCTTAGCTAGGTGTCAAAAGGAGATATAAAAAAAATGTGTTAAATTTCTGCAACCCATCCAGGACCCATATGGGTTTTACTTTTTATTCAGAGCTGACCTGATCATTTGGAACCGGTTGAGCACAACAGTTCTCATTTGCAGGCCAATCACACTGCTTTGCTGAGTAACAACATGACCATAGTTTGTTTGACTCCAAACACGTAATTCCACATCCTCCGCTCCTGTACGTTCGGTTCCAGACCGCGTCCATGAGTCAGAGAAAAGCCAAGCCTACTACATCCACGGTTACTCCGTCTAGCTCCGCTCCGAACTTTCTTGGAGCCCGAAGAGAGCATGTGCGATCAACGTCATTACAGGAAAAATCCAAAATACCAATCTGCTTCCTTATTTAGTGCAAAAGAGTGGTTTGCCTCCAATATCTAAATAAAACAGTACATTTTATTGTGAGTATTTAATTTATGGCTAACAATCTCTATTTATACCATTTAACTTTGACAACCTTGAGGTTCTTTTTCCTGTTTGCTACTATAGACCCTTTTCACATGACGTCACTCAACTTCCGTTTTGAAGCGGAGCAGGGTATCTTTACTTCCGGCTACATGCTTTTACATAGAAAATTCGGGAGGTGAAGAGGTGTTTCACTGATAATCAGCGCAATTTCATAAGGTAAGACTGAGACCACAGTGTGTCGCATTGACTATCTTTATTTTCCTTAGTATTGGTAGCAATCATTGCTGTTATATAGATGCTTTGATCGGGACAGTAACATGTAGATCAAAGCTAACATGCAGCAGCTTGTTAACTTACCTTACCAAACTTTTACCTATCAGTAATCAGCGTGATTTCATTAAGTAAGACTGAGAGCACAATATTAAACGTGTCTTATTGACTATGTTTATTTTCCTTAGTATTGGTAGCGATCATTGCTGTTATATAGATGCTTTGATCGGGACAGTAACATGAAGATCAAAGCTAACATGCAGCAGCTTGTTAGCTTACTTTACCTGTCATTAATCTGATGTAGATGTTATAAAATGATTACTGTAGCTTTGCTATTATAGAAATAAATCTTGTTCACGGAGTGAAAAAAGAGACATTTATCTGCTACATTGTTCCCCTTACTTGATTATGGTGACGTGTTATATATAATTGCAGTCACCGAATTAAAAAGATCTTATTCCATTTGAATCTTTTTGTTCATTCCTAAAAAAAATTACCGTGAGTCTATTGGACAGTACTTCTGTTTCTGAATTTTCTGTGTATTATAATGAATTTTCTTCATAATATTATTTGCACTTATATTAATGCACTTTTTTTTTTAGTTTGTGTGCAAAATACTGTATATTTTAAGTAGAAGCCTGAAATTGTTTTATTATACTGTATTAGTAATGACATGTGCTGTTGACCTCTTGGTCAGATTAACCTTTAAAAAAAGAGATCTTAATCTCAATGGGAGTTTATCTGGTTAAATAAAGGTTTTATGTATTATAATTAATCTATTTGTTCTCCCCTTGTGTCCATCTCTCAGCAGCATCATATCCACCAAGCATGGCACAATCACAGAGAAACTGCTACTGCAGTGTCCCACAGTGTTCGAACAACAAAAAAAACTTTCCATATCTCAGTTTTCACGACTTCCCGGCTGATGCTGAGACTGGAGCCTATTGGGTGACAGCAATAAGAAGAGACGAGGGGCCAAATTTTAAAATCCTTCGCAGCAGCACTTACGCCTGCAGTCAGCACTTCTCTTCCGAGGACACCTATGTTTCTGCAAGTGGTCTTTAACAAATTAAACATCTTTCTTTCTTAAAGATAATTGAGTTATAAGTTTATTTAGCTATTCCCAAGATAATTTCAGTGGCTCACCACGTAAATTTTTATTAGAGCTGTCAAAATCAATTTGTTAATGAAAGGAAATTAATCTGAGAAATTAATTAATTTCTACACATACAAATGGTTTTTAAAAATACTCACCTGTACACTGTGATCGCACACCGTCTCTTTCTCCTGCATTGTTTACATTTCAATTGTTTACTGTTAAATCACTGCTGCACTTTATCCTGTAATTTACTGTAATTCTCAAGCTGTATGCAAACGGAATTTCGTTCTGTATGCACTCTGTGCATACATAATGACAAATAAAGTTGTCTAAGTCTAATTTGTCTATGGATGAACCCAGAACCACACACACGGGACTTAAAATGAAAGTCTTTATTGAAGGTTTGATGGGATGGAGGGTGATGTAACCAGCGAGGTAGAACTGCACGGGAACAGGGTGATGGTGTTGGCAGGAGCTGACGGCCCAGAGAGAGACTTCTTGGAACCAGGAACAGGCAGCAGGGTCCACAGCTCGGAAGAGAATTGACAGTTCAGGGGAGAACCCACCAGAGCTCGGCAGCAGGCTCTTCTGTAAGGCAGAGGGGAACCGGAGCAAGGCAGCAGGATAAACAGGACAGGTAAAAGGTAAAATGGACAGAGCTGCTGTGAAGTATCTATGTAATAAATAACTAAAATATATGAAGTGTGATGTCTGAAGTTTTTTAAAATCCATGTTTTTTTGGTCAGTTCCTGAAAAATAACAGTATAGGACACAAGGGGTTTGCCCCGACAGCAGCATAATCCATAAATACTATAGTGAACTGATTATTAGTGTGCATGCAGTGTGCATTCAACATTATTGACAGCGTCTTTCTCAGTCTATGATGTCCTAAACTATCACAGTTTTAACAGGAATGGGCAGAATTATTTTATTAATTGAGGCTCCAAATGTACTGACGAGACTGAGAAACACACTGAACCCACAGAGGAATTTTAAGGTATACTGCAAAGTCTGCAACCTCAGTAAAATACTACACACAAAAAAAAAACGGGGGGGAATGAGGCTCCTCATTTTTATTCATAGAGGTGTGACAGCGTGCTCTAACTGTGACCAAGTGGCCAAAAGCATTGACACTGTTCCAAAACAAAGTATGAAAAGGCTCAACATTATACATCAACTATATCCCTGATGAGACTCATTGGCTAAAAGCTGTGAAACAGATAAGCTGATATAGCAATAAAGCTAGCGTAGCAATATAATGGAGAAATAGAAACCTAATAAATGACAAAAGTCCTGTTGGTAGCATTGCTATCATTATCCTAGCATCTATGCTAACAACAGAGCTAAGAAGACAAAGCTCTTACCTTCATAATCGAAAAGGTATTGTTCCACAAAGAACTTGTCATCTTTGTCGAGTTTGGAGGCTGGTGTGGCCAAAAGCTTTTGTGCCAGTCTGTGCACGTCTCCCAAACGAAATTTGGGTAGATTGGTGAGGGACTGTGTGAATTCCCTATGTAAAAACACTGCTGGCGGAGAAAGCGGAAGTAAAGATACCCTGCTTCACCGCAGAACGGAAGTTGCATGACGTCACTGTGAAAAGGGTCTATTGCAGTCGTGGAGCTTGACTCCTCCCCTTTTCTGAGTAGACAGCACATGAAACAATCCTTCTTTGCCCCCTAAGAAGCTCAAGTGAAAACAGAGCAGTGGAACTGTTGCTCAGCTGAGGCAATATGGCTACAACATTTTGGTGCATACAACGCTAAGAAATACCATACCTTCTAGTTGTGCGTCACTACTAGCTAGCCTGGTAGCTGTGCATAACAGTTAGCCAATCAGATCTCTGATAGACAACATGGCTACAGTTGGGTTTGAAGTGATATAATAATTCTCATTTCAACATCCTAGGCAAACAGAATGGTGAATAAGGCTGGCTAAGAGACAGGGTGCAGTTTTACTATCACCCTCATTAAATACATTCTTTATATTTATTCCTCACTGAATGTAAGTGATGCACCAATTCAACAACGAGCTGAAATCAGCCAAATTTCCCTGAACGGTGAACTCTCACTAATGCGTCATTGTTCTCAGTTTGGAAAGCAATCGGTTCGATGCAAAAATGGTTCGATGCAAAAATGTCTTGTGGACCCTTCATTTTCAATTGAATTCAAAGCTACTACCTCATTCAAGGACATCACAGTACTTTGTTATGGTCAACATTTGTTACATCTGATCAGTTACTTTGTTTTACAATCCTGACAGAACAGAATCTGCATGTATAAAAGCCTGATGGATGCATTTCTGAAAATGCAGAGGGTGAACCTTGCACACTATTAGCAATCCAAAAATCTAAAGCAGGTCTACATATAGGGATGGGAAGTACCATTATTTTCTTGGACACCTAATATCTTCCAATGCTTTGAGAGCTTTTTCTATCTTTATCAAAACGTCAAAGTAAAATGTTATTTTTTCATTTGATCCCAGCAAGGTTGTCGTGGAGGTTAAGTTCACACTTTTCTACTGTCTCAAATCTTACATTTCTTTCTGGATTCTTGTTTTGTGTTAACCTCATGTCATGCCCGCCACGTGCAGCTTTCTCAACTGCATACACGTTAACACTGTTGAATACCAAATTATTCAAAGCTTTGGTTTGAAAGGAAGATTTTGCAGCACAAATCAAGCTCCCGCTTTAAATCAGAGGTGTGGTGTGTAAAATTAAAGCGTTGCAAAAAGAGCCATAAGGCTGCTTTAAAACATTGGTATGTGGAGGAAAAGCAGTTTAACATGTACACTGGTGTGAAATGTATCCCGACAAACACATTTTAGCTACAAAATTGTCATTTTCTAACGTCTGTGCAGCCAGACCTTATGTTTTGTCGTTGAGGCAGAGAAAGATTGAAGGCAACGTCTTTGAGATTAAAGTGCTTTATTATCGTTTGCAGTTTAAGCAAAGTGGTTCTTAAGTGTTAGCAGATCCCTAAGAAGCAGGGACTGACAGCCAGGCAAAGTTTAATCCATCAGAATCCTGTGCTGCTGCAGTCCCTTATCCGGACAAGAGTAATCTGACAGAAGGAAGCCTCGATAAGGAGGGGACGCGTACGAAAACCTGAAAAAAACACGCCTCTTTGCTGTGTTTCCTCAGATACCAGTGGGTTCTAGTAGTGTCTGCAGAGCTTACAGGCTGTAAATTGTTGGGAACTTTGGTATTTTAACTTCCCTGTCTTTATCACACAGCAGCTGTTCACGTCACAGAGAAGCAGTGGTTCAAAATCCATTAAACGCTCCAGTTAAATGTGTACGCTCATCACATGTCCTCCATATGAGCTCAGATCCATCCATCCATCCATCCATCCATCCATCCATCCATCCATCCATCCATCCATCCATCCATCCATCCATCCATCCATCCATCCATCCATCCATCCATCCATCCATCCATCCATCCATCCATCCATCCATATCCATCCATCCATGCATCCATCCATCCATCCATCCATATCCATCCATCCATCCATCCATCCATCCATCCATCCATCCATCCATCCATCCATCCATCCATCCATCCATCCATGCACCCAAAGTCTATACCTGTGTATTCGTTTTTGGACTGTGGGAGGAAGCCGGAGAACCCGGACAGAACCCACGCATGTACAAAGCATGCAAACTCCATGCAGAAAGACCCCAGGTCCTGGGTTTGAATCCTGGTCTGGGGTCAGGATTCCTGGTGCAAGGCAACAGTGCTACCAACTTTCACCACTGTGCAGTCCTTGAAGCAAACTTGTCTACTATAATGTCAAAGGTGTTCCCCTCCAAATCATTCAATTCTGCTAAACTAGTCACTTCCATGGTCACAGTGATATAAAATCCAAAACCTAGGCACACAGGCTGCTTCTGCAACCCTTTGTGAAAGAAAGGATTGCTTTGAGGAGCTCAATGAATTTCCAGCGTGGCACCATGATGAATGCCACTTGTGCAACACACTCAGGTGTGTTGTTTCCTTGTTACTACGTATTCCAAAGTCATATAACACGGACATTATAGCAGAGTGGAGGCGAGCAGCATCTAGACAGAATCTTGAAGTGGGGTCAGCAGAGGCTAGAGGCAGCACCTTTCTGCACAGTGTACGGAGAGCTTCATGATATGGCTTTTCACGGCTGAGCAGCGCATCCAAGCCTTCCATCACCGAGTAGAAAGCGTCAGATGCAGTGGTATAAAGTGAACCGCCACTAGATCGCAGAGCAGTGAAGACATGTCCTCTGCAGTGACCTATCCGGCCTCACTGACTGGCATTCTGAAATACGTGTCTCGTTTTGGTGGTTTAAAATTGATGGGAAAGGTTTGGAAATGGCCTCAACTTGATAGAACATTTTATGGACAAACTAGAAAGTGTGACAAACCCAGATGTTGTTGTCCAACATCAGTGTCTGACCTCATAAATGCTCTCCTGGAAGTATGGTCAAAATGTCCCATAAAGACTCTTAAACATGGGGAGATATTAAGGAAGTGCCTCAAGGTGTCTAGAGTCTAAGAAATACCCTAGTTTATACAAAATAAAAGGTCTAATCTACTTGAAATTATTAAAAAATAATATCACATTTGACTCCAGTTATAAAGGCTATACAGAATACATTTATTACCAAGTTGACCTTTTAAATAAAAGGACCATAAGAGCCTCTGGCTTTCTTTTATTTCCATGCTGATTCAGACAGAATCTTAGAATCTGCATTTAATAATAAAGTTTTTCTTTTAAATGCCTGTGTACGAAAAACGTGTATGAAAAAAGAGCGAGTTATATTATTGTATGCACCATCATCTCTCCTCGCCTGCTTCCTCATTCTCAATTGCTGCTATAATCATGTTGGCTGTTGCTAAGTAACTTGTTATTCTGGGACATTTTTATCATATATATCTCGGTTAAATCCCGTTTGCTCAGGGTCAGAGGAGTGGGAGTGCTTGTTCAATGGAATTTGCTGCGAGTGAGTTGTCAGAAAAAAGCGAGAATCCCTTAAGAATGAATAGACACTGAACATTTCTTTTTATTTAGAGAGCTTGAGTTCACATAACGGTGACCTACTGACAAGATGGCAGGAAAAAAAAAAAAAAAACAGAGCAATTTTTGTTGTCCACTCACTGAGGTTTACTTGAGATTTGAAGAGCGCAAGAGACATCAATAGCTGTTAATTCAGTAGAAACAATATACATTACAATATAAAGATCCCAAAATAAAGAAGCCAAAGCGTTTGGGGTTTCGGTGGGGTTTTTTCAGACACCTATTAACCTTTTTTACTGAAACTCTTTATTTAAGACGGCCTTCTGTGTTTCACTACGATTTGCTATTGGCTTGGCTGACATGCACCTGCAGCCCAATGTACACTACTGCTGCACAGTTTGGGGTCACTTAGAAATGTCCTTATACTTTTAACAAAAAGCAACTTTTTCTTCAATTAAAATAACATTCAATCAATCAGAAATACAGTCTAGACATTGTTAATGTTATGGCTGCACAGTGGCGCAGTGGTAGCACTGTTGACTTGCATGAAGAAGGTTCAGGGTTCAAATCCAACCCTGGGTCTTTCTGCATGGAGTCTGCATGTTCTCCCTGTGCATGCGTGGGTTCTCTCCGGGTACTCCGGCTTCCCCCCACAGTCCAAAAACATGACTGTTAGGTTAATTGGCCTCTCTAAATTTTCCTTGTGTGTGTGAATGGTTGTTTGTCCTGTCTGTCTATGTGCTACCCTGCGACAGACTGGCGACCTATCCAGGGTGTACCCTGCCTCTCACCCAGTGAACGCTGGAGATAGGCACCAGCAACCCCATGAGGGATTAAGCGGGTCAGAAAATGGATGGACATTGTTAATGTTGTCGTCTGTCTACAATGGAGTGGCCAGCACAGTCACCAGATCTCAAGCCCACTGAGCTGTGGGAGCAGCTTGACCCCATGCTGCGTTACAAGAGCCCATCAAGCCAATCCAATTTATATAAGGTGCTTCAGGAAGCACAGAGTGACATTACCTCAGATAACACATCAACAGCTGGAATGGGTGCAAAGAGAGGAATCTTTGATTAAAGCAAAGTTTGAAAGACAAATTATTTTTTTCAATATAAATCATGATTTCTAAATCATGATTTTTTTTCAATATAAATCATGATTTCTAACCTTTTCAATGGGTTGGCTATATTTTCAGTTAATTTTGTAATTTAGTTAAACAATAAAATGAGGGGGTTCTTGGAGGAACATGGCTTTTGAGCAGTAGTGTAACCATGAATATCTTCAGAACATAGATTATTTATTTTCTTACCACCAATTCAACTAAAAAAAAAACAAGACCCCAGATATTGTTCAACAAACACAGTTTAATCCGTTTAATCCGTTTTTTAGAATGAAGTCACTTCTTTAAATAAAATAGAAACAACTATTGAGCTGAAGTAACTGATGTCCTGTTTATCTTAAGCCAGTACCGTTAGCAACATGTTGACTGCCCCACTCCAGCTAACATTATCAAATTAAGCTTTCTTCTTACATATATAACTATTTTCTCTTATAAACATGCCTTATTTTTAGGGAATGTTATATAATATAATAAACATGTTACTTAATGTATTGCTAATACAGCTAGCTACACCTTAAAAGACCATTCTAGGTTTCACTACAATATGTTTTTTAAAATTAATTGGGAAATACTAGATTTTTGAAGTTGCCTCATGAAGATGGATTACTTTTTTATCTAAAGCTAATATTAGCAACTTTCTTCCATGGTTGCAATCATTCTGTGTTTTTTGGGGTAATCTTTTCCCTCATCTAGTATGTATAAGCTGAAAGTATTTTACATGACATTTTTTAAATTTGAAATAATTACTCTGTGTTTAAAAGGATCAGAATTGGCCAAAAAGACAAATTTGACTAAATAGCTGCTGAAATGTCTCGTTACAGTGACAATGACTGCAGCGTGTCCGGCAACAGGTTCAAACAGTGTTAATGTTTCACTTTCTGCAAAGCCAGCTGTCGGACTAAACTTAGTCTTTAAATTTCTTTAATCATCAAAATGAAAGGAAAAGCAATATTTTCCTTTTATCGGATAAATCTGCTGATTTGTCCAATGCAGGCATAGAAAACAGGCTTGGACAGACCATATAAAAGAATTGAATGAGAGGGATTAAGAGAACCATTAGGTCAAAATTGTTGTCATTTTCTGGAAAAGCAACCAATCCTCATGCCTCCCAACCTGACGACCTGTGAAAGTGAGCAGATTGCCATCCTACCGGGGTTCAGCCACCTCTGCGGTGCCTAACAACCGTCAGAGTCACTGAATATTAACACCAACCACACGTTGTCAACGCCATCTGTTACCGTGGAGACGGACATGTAAAAAAAGTCATTAGCATCGGAGAGGTGGAGGGAAATTACTAATGTGGTCTCACCATTCTTCTTTATCTTTATCAACTGATTATTTATTTAGGCCCTAAACAACATTGAGGTCTGCACATTTGACGCAGAATTAAGGCAGTGAAACTCCTATTTAGACGTCTTAAAAGCACATAGCGCTTTGTAGATTTTTACCCAAACTGTGTGTGAGATAACAAGTCACACCGAGTTCCTGACCAAGTTCTTGACAATGTGAAGCATGGTGTGATTTTAACACCAGCAACCAAAGAAAAGTGACAAAAAGGGAATCTGTGAACAGCCCAATGATGCTGGCAACATTTGTGCAACTTTATAAGTCACGGGCTTTAGTTCTAAACCACATTTTACACATATTAGAAACATTTTAAATGTTTTGAGCTCCAAATATTTAGAAATTATGAATATATTTGTACTTTTTAATGACAATGTTACTGGAAGTATGCCGTGCTTATTCAAAAGATATTGCAGTTCGTTTTTAGTCTAATAGTTAAACGTGCGTTCCCTGCTGCACTACATCTTATGTTTATGTATATTTCAGCAGCTAAAACAAATGTACTTATACCCTTTGTTATTAATATTATGGACTAACATTTGTAGCTTAAATATTCTCAAATATATTTTCAATATGTCTTTATGTTAAAGATTTGATGGAAACCTTTATTCAAACAAAACATGAAACTTAAAACTCCTTAATAAAAATGTAATAAACAGGGTTCCTACATGTTATATAAGAATTCTATATTTCAATGTTTATTTGAAAATATGAAGTTTTAAATTTTGAATTTATAATTGCATTAAACATGGAACCGTGAAAAGTCAATAATAGAATAGCATAGAAATATTCTTTATTGTCCCTCGGTGGGGAAATTCACATGTCCAAGCAGCCAAATGAAACACAAATGGAAGCATGCAGATAAACTCAAGGGTAAAAACATGACAACAAAAAAATAAGAACAAGAGATTGTATAGTAAGGGCAAATTTACAACATATGACAAAACACTATACTCTTATTAGCTATTAAAAACAGTTTATTCAAAAGAATTAAGAATTGTTTAACTCAGTAGGGAGATTTTCTTTTATTTTTGCAAAAGATGTGTGTATATTTATGCATAAAAAATATCAACGGACTGTTTACAAGAATGGAAGAAAAGAAAGGAAAGACAAATGGGGCAAATGAAGCAGAATAAAAGAAAGGTATAAGAAAGGAAATGGATGAAGTGAAATGAAGGACATAAAAAAACAATGGGATGACACAAAGAAGTGTAAAACAACAAACAAGGATCTTGAGGGATGGATAAAAATGGTTCAAAGCTCACTTCCAGGGTTCTCAAACAATCAAATTTGATTTAAATATTTTCCAGATCTGGGTAAGTACGTAATAATAAAACAGACTACAGAAAGGTATTTTTTATTTACATCTTATATACATTCACAATAATGCAAGAGAAGCACATGTATTATAGTGCATGTAATATGTAACATCCTCTCATGTTTCAAATCATTTAGTCTCTGTGAAATATGTAAATTAACACAACCAAATAATCAAAGATGCGAACATTTTTCAGAACATATTAGTATTTATGTTGTGTCAGTAGAGGGCAGTATTACGCAACTGTTATTTTGCAGTCTTGTCAACACTGCAGATATGAAATACATACAAGAATTAAAACATTAAACTGAAACAAAGCAGAAATAGAAACAGGTTTCTTTCCAAAACTATTTCTCTTATTCAGATATGAGCCGTTCAAACTGGAATCTCCAACGCTGTCTGCCATCCCCCCCTGTGTTTCATCCAAAGGTCCACTGATGAACACATCCACATCGGTCTTGTCCTCATTGCTCAGGCTGCTTGTTTACTTAGATGCGTTTTATTTTTGGTTCAGTGAGTCACAGCGTGGCCTACTCGGCGCCAAGTACTACCTCAGGAACCATCTCAGGTTATAGGCGGCTCTGAAACATAATTGCCCAGATGAAGGTCATCGCTACGAAGGCTGCAGGCCGGAGGCTGCTCTGTGCCAGTACATCCCTACACGGTGATGGGAGACAGCGTAACAAAACGCCACACGTGGAATAAGGAACATTCAAAGAGAGCTCCATCTATGTTGGAATATTGGAGCTGAACATAGTGAATATGCATAAGAATGGATTATATTACAATCAAATAGAAAGATCCTTTATTGACCCACAAAGGAGGAAATTTGGGTGAACCAGCAGTGAAGAGCAAATTCCCAACATAAAAAAACTGCAGCATATTGCCAGAGGTTCTTTTCTGCCTTCACACATGTGAATTTGTGTGACATCACATCAATTTTTGCAGCTATAACAGCTCCAGCTTTTCTTAGAAGGCTTTCCACAAGGTTTACTATGTTTACAGACATTTTTAAACATTTCTTCCAGAGGCCCATTTGTGAGGTCAGACACTAATGTGGGACGAGCTGGCCGGCCTCACTTTCAACCCAGAAAGGTGTTATTTTGGTTGAAGCTCAGGCTCTGAAAAATTCAGCCAAGTTCTTCCACACCAAACATGTTTATTCTTATCTTGGTAGACCTTGCTTTGTGTCCTGGAGCACAGCCACCTTGAAAGGGAGGGGGCCATCTCTAAACCCAAAGAGTCAGGAGCATGTAGTTGTCCATAACGTCTGGAATGCTGAAGCCTTAAGAGTCGATTTCACTGGAACTAAGTGTGTGAGCCCAAATTTTGAAACACAGCTAACACCATAATCCTCCTTACCTGACTCCGCCAGATGGATTTGCTCCGCATATCCATCTGGAAACCTTCCGTTGAAGTAATTTTGGGAAGGGGTGAAAATACTGGTTAGCTGATTGGCCTATGTTGGTGATAGACGGGCCAAATAAACCAATCAGATCAACAAAGCATATGACGTACTAACAGAGCGACGACGAAAACACAGCCACAAGCCAGGCTACTCTTGCTGCTGCAGGTAAAGGCTCGTTAGCTCAGAAAAGCCTCCAGAGCAGTGTTTTGCTCTTCTTTCATTTTAGAAATACTCTGTAATCCCGATAAAACTTGCTCGATAGCCACGCTAACGCTAGTTTCATCGGCTGAAGCCGCCATGTTCTTTAGACTGAACTGTCGCGCTTCTCGTTGCGTCACACCTCAACCCGCCTCAAAGCCAACGCTGATTGGACGTTCGTTTGGTGAACGGCTCCAAATTTTCTTTAACGGAGAGTAGCCAGACTGATCTGCGAGTGAAACCTTGAAAGCTCGCGAGATCAGGATGGTCTCACGAGGCTATAATCCTCCCTCCTCCAAACTACAAACTCCCCTGGTGAATGGCAAACCCATTCCTGTCTATTGGATTGCTAGAAAGAGAGGTATGATTTATCACTCCTGGCAGAGAACACGTCTCCCCTGCTGTAGAACCCAGTGGTGGCGTTCTTTACAGAAACTTCATCTGGCACCTTGCATTGCACTTGGTGATCTAAGGTTTGAATGCAGCTGATCAGCCATAGGAACCCATATTGTAAAGCTCTTTGTGCCCTGTTCTTCAGCTATTCTGAAGGTCAGATGACGTTTCCAGCACTGTACTATCATGGTACCGCGCTGGAAGTCACAGAACTCCTGAGAGTGATCCATTGTGCCACAAATGTTTGTAAAAAGCAGTCTGTATACCTAGATGCTGGATTTCGGAAGTGACTGAATCACCCGAATCCACTGATTGGGAGCGCCGAACAAATACTTCTGGCAATATGTGAACAAAGGTAGTCTTAATTAGACTGCTGACCATTAAAAACACTAGATGCTCTAAATACTAGAAAGGGTTTTGTTGAATGACACTCATCCATCCATTTGTTCATCTTCCGAGACCAGTCTATGTTGGCACAAGAGTCTTAATAGATATTCTCTGACTTCCTTGTCCCCAGTTACCTAATCCAGCCAGATGTGAGCTATGACCTCTCCCTTTAGTCCTGGGTTTTCTTCTAGGATCTGTTCCCAGTAATTTCCCCAAATAACCACCTGAATCTACATAAACCATCCACTGAAAAGCAACCTATAGAGACTTTTTGCCTTGAAATACCAAATCTCTTCTTAAAATGTCGAAGCTTCTGATTGGCTCTAGAAACTATTGAAGTTGTCCACAATTGTGGAAATAAGGTAAATGTGTCACGAAGGCCCAACAAACATGCTGAATACTAGACCTTTCTTTGGTTCCATTGAACAAAACCACCTAAAATAACATTTTGTTACGCTACAGATAGTGCCTCAAACGATAATTATCCAATTAGTAATGAAATATTTTAAACTGTAGACTTTCTTTTGGAAAATAATACTTAAGAAGATGGTCTCCAGGGTATTTAGATTCATGCATAGCAGCCAAAACTGGTTGGTGTGCTTTTTAATGTTCCTTATAGTATGTTCTGTTCTGCAGGTAATGCCTTTCATTTACACTTTTACAGACCAGTATATATTAAGTAATGGCATTAATGAGATTCCTTTATTCCTACTATAACCAAACACATTGTTCACTGATTTTGCCAATTTTCAAACTGTTTGCTAAGAAGTTTCCACTCTAATGCAGACTGGGTATGATTAATTGCATTGCATCCGTTTGAAGATTTTGCTTGCCCCTAAAAGAAGATTGCACATTGCACAGAAAAATGTCCAGTTAATCACCAGGAGCTGTCGTGGTCCAGTGTGGAGCCAAATAACCCTGCTCAGAGTTATATGTGTAAGGATGAGTGGCATTGTAAAGCCTCTGACTAACATAATCAGTAATTACCTCTGGGATCCATGGAGGTTCTCCAGGGACGTTTGGAAAGAGTCAAGATAAGAAAGGAAGGTGTTTGTACAGCTCCTGCTGTCTAAAGGACTTGAAAGGACATGTTAAAGTCTTTAGTTTGTATCACTGTCCAAATGCTACAAAAGCCTCAAAAATGCCCTTTTGATTTTCACAAAAAACAAAACTAAAATGTATTATCCAGTTCAGGTTTGAGCAATTTATATACTTTATATTTTGACGTGATCACATGGAGCACAGAGTCCTTATCAGTGAAACAACCCTTCAATCTATCACCAAACAGCAATCTTGAAACAGAGACCAACCTCAGTATTATTAGCCAGTCGCCGTGTTGCTACCATGTTTTCTTATGCCGCTGATGAACTTGTTACTTCAAGGCTTGAAATCGACAAAATTCTCACCTACATTGCCCTTAATAATGAAGCTCCATCATACATCAGAGATCAGATTGCCCCGTATGTTCCTAACAGAGCACTTTACTCTCAGAGAGCAGGTTTACTTAGCGTTTGTAAAAGTAGTAATTCTCAGTTCTGGCTCAGGTTTGGATTACTGGACTCCTCCTCTGGAAGGAGTCATCCCAAGGGATTGGTCAACCAATCAGAAGCAGACTGGGGGTAATATACCAGCTATGACATGTTAGAGAGCTAATGAAATCATGTATTCTTACAAGACCTTTAAATGTCAGAAATATTTAAAAGCTCTAAAAATGTCCATGGCCAATCAAAATCTCAGTTTTATGACTGAGATTGTTTCCACATTCAACCAGTTGAAGGAATTACAGAATTCATATTCAGAAACATCAATAATAAATAATTAAATTACCAAAATAAGATAATGCAAATATTTTAAAAACTTTGTCTGAGCATAAAGTCTTATGAGGTCATATACTGTTCATATTTTTTGATCTCTGGACGCCACCTGTATTGAATAAGAGGTTATTTTGAATAGATACATGGTCCTATAAGGACGTTTTTAAGGGACCTGAAGAAAATGTAAGTAGTTTATTTTTATTCTAAGTGTCATTTTTGACTGATTGTTTAACACAAAGCCTTAAATATATCGTCAAGCATGAAAAAAAGAGTTTGTTACAAGCATCAAAAGTGTCACCAAACCTGCGGCGCACCCTGTCATGATGCAGCCTGAAGGCTGCATTCTGAACACTTCCTCGTTCCTTCCTCAGTGCAGCCCTGATTGGGAACACCTGATAGGACTGCAATCAGCCACGGACTCGCTCCACCTGCTCTCACCACTATAAAGACTCACCTTCAGTTTGTCCTGGTCGCCGGTTCGTCTCAGTCTCCTGAACACCATGCCTGTCTCGTTCGTGCTCGTCTCCTGGTTCTGTTCCTGTCTGTTCTCGCCTGCCAGTTTCCTGTACCCCTGCAACCTCCGTCTGGTAAATGACTTTGGCTTCATCATCCACTACCTGCTGTCTCAATAAACTTTGGAAACCAGCTCTGTGTGTGTGTGTGCTGTGTCCGGGTTCATCCAAGACAAATCATGACAGAATGAACCGGCCAAAGGATGAACCCGGTCACACACAGAGCTTGGTACGGGAGCTGGCCGGAATCTGGATTCACCTTTGCTTCAGCCCCAGATCTCCGTGGGTGACTTCGCCTCTGGTTCGTCTCGCCGGGATCGTGGTCCACGATGCCCCGCCTCTTGGTTCGTCTCGCCTGGGTCGCTGTGTTGCGACGTTCGCCTCTGGATTCGTCTCGCCTGGGTCGCTGTGTTGCGACGTTCGCCTCTGGTTCGTCTGGTTCCGGTGCTCTCAAGGTTTCTGCGCTTACAGAGGGTCCTGCGCTCATTGGTTCCGACGCCTTCCCCGCGTCCTCTTGGTTCCTGCGCCGACAAGGGATCCTGCGCTCCTGAGTTTCTGCGCCCGTGAGGTTCCTGCGCCCGTAAGGTTCCAGGCTTTTTTGTTTTGTTTTGCCCGCCGTCCGGATACCCCCCTCCACCCGCCCAGTAGAGGAGGCTATTGGTCGTCTGGAAGCCGACCTTGAGGGGGGGGTAATGTCATGATGCAGCCTGAAGGCTGCATTCTGAACACTTCCTCGTTCCTTCCTCAGTGCAGCCCTGATTGGGAACACCTGACAGGACTGAAATCAGCCACGGACTCGCTCCACCTGCTCTCACCACTATAAAGACTCACCTTCAGTTTGTCCTGGTCGCCGGTTCGTCTCAGTCTCCTGAACACCATGCCTGTCTCGTTCGTGCTCGTCTCCTGGTTCTGTTCCTGTCTGCTCCGGTCAGTTCTCGCCTGCCAGTTTCCTGTACCCCTGCAACCTCCGTCTGGTAAATGACTTTGGCTTCATCATCCACTACCTGCTGTCTCAATAAACTTTGGAAACCAGCTCTGTGTGTGTGTGTGCTGTGTCCGGGTTCATCCAAGACAAATCATGACACACCCTACCAGATTTACGGACAATAGTCTTAAAAGATAACGGTATGTACAGATAGTGGTGCTTTTGAAAAGCAAAACACAGAAAAGTAAAAGCGTTAACTATTTGATTTAGCTTTTCTTTACCACCAAAAAAAGCAAGTTGATTTTCTGTAGCGCTGACCAAAATCCTCCTGACACAGATTGGACAATTAGACCGCTTATGCCAAGTGAAACTGTGTCGACGTATGAATGACACCATTTCTTTGTGTGCACATCTAAGCTGCTGTTTACTCTGAAGCCAAAAAGACAGGCAGCGCCTTGGCGAGAGTGAGTCTCTCTTTATTTTGACTCAAGTGGAAAGAACAACTGGTACTTTTATGCAGTTTTTGTAACAAAAGTTACATGAATTCAAGTGGCAGGAGCAATTGGCCTGGCTGGATTTCAGGCCGTTAGATTGAACGCATGATTGACCCAGAGCTCAGGTTTATGCAGGTGAGATGTTAGAATGTTTTTACTGCATTTCTATACATGATTTCAAGCATGATGTTTGCATGCATTCATATTATACATGTTGACTTCAGTCTGTTAAGCGTTGCTGGTTTTGAAATGGAGTAAAATGTTGGGGAGAAATATCTTTGCCAAACGGATTTCTTTTTATTGGAAATTCCCAGCAGGACCTGCTGCGTCCAGGAAGACGAGAAGCTCTAAAAAGCTGTAACGCTTTCTTTCGGGATTCAAAGTGTGTCAGGCTGTTGTTCCCTGTGATGAATAGGCTTAGCAGTGTGTTCGTTTGAGATGCGGGCAGAGCATCTTGTGGTTATAAAATGCTCCCCCAGTGGAATACACGGAAAGTATTGTCTCGGCGAGCTTCTGGTTGCATCTGAAAGATGCCTTTTTCCGAGAAAGACATTATGTAGCTTGTAACACAACAAGTAAGGCTAGTCAGCCGTGTATGAAACGTGGCTCTCATTCCCCGAGTGCTTTGTAGAATGTCGTACAGCAGGGATGTCAAAACTTTTTGTCACGGGGGCCAAAACTGTGTAGTCAAAAAGTATTCAAGGGGCCAAAATATATTATTCAAAAAAACTAAAATTACTAACCCTTCCAATATTATCGTTAAACAAACTCGTCAGCTTTTCTTTAGGAAAGGGATGGGTAGATCGTTGTAGATAAAAACTTAAAAGGGTTTTACATTGTTGCCTTAGTGAAATATGGCCGTCCAATTTGAAAATTATTTTGTGCTTGATTTTGTGCTTGAACAGAAATTGAGTCTATTCTCAGCAATTAAACAAAAATTGAGTCAGTCTTTCTTTGAAGACACTTGCTGTAATTTAAAAAATTTTAAAGCAGATTTTGGTGCATCAAAGTCTGCATTTGAATAAACGTCATTAGATAGATGTGATCTTGTTTACTATGAAATTAAAGAGAATGTAAAAAGTGAGGTTATTAAAAGACAATTACTTTGTGATGTACCATTTTAAATTGTAAGATCTTATTTTTCTACAATAAAGTTGCTCTAATTAAAACTAAAAAAGCTGCTATCTGCATCAACCGTCTGTGCTGTTGGGCCAAACCTTTCTTGAAATGACATCGGGGGCCGCACAGAATCACTCCAGGGGCCACAAATGGCCCCCGGGCCGCACTTTGTACACCCCTGTTATAAAGCATCATAAACATCTCAAAAC
Organism: Fundulus diaphanus; assembly: GCA_037039145.1. NCBI lineage: Eukaryota > Metazoa > Chordata > Actinopteri > Cyprinodontiformes > Fundulidae > Fundulus > Fundulus diaphanus. The sequence continues at coordinate 3,595,069 of CM073139.1, forward strand.
GCGGTTACTAGACATTTTTCTTTTCATGATTCCATACTTTTCAGAAACAGATGAATGGATTGACAGTTGGACAGCAAATGCCTTTTGTAGATGGTCGGATGAATGGATGGATGAAAATATGATTTATTCATCTAAAAGAGATGGCTCCTGGATTTGAAAGAACAGCAATTATGTTCGTAAAAATGTGAGATTTTTCACAAAAATCTGAACGTTTGCATTTGAACTAAATAGCAAATTAACAATTGTTTCAAGCAAAGTTCACGCTGAAAGTGCAAAATGGTCTCAAGAGGATTTGTTGATCTAAATGAGAAGCAAAAGAAACCCTTTTGAATTGATTATTGAATGTGAAACCAATCATAACATAATGAAAATGAACAACAACACGAAAACTACTATGAAAAAAAAAATGAACTGATAGTTTGTCACTAGAGCATTGGAGCTTTGCTTTTTTAATGTCAGTAAAACAACCCTGCTGAAGCTGTTTTTCAGCATTGGACTTTTTCATGTCTAATGCGGTTTTTCCATTTGACCAAACCAGAACAACCCACATGCTGGAAATCCAGGAATTAGGTAGCCATGGCAACAGAGCAGTTTGTGGGTCCAACCCTAGCCAAGTGGTGAAAGGAAAAAACAGAAACTCAAAGGAGCAAAAGTTTTAAGTCATTTCTCTGTAAACCATCACTGGTTGGAACTGAATATTGTTACCTATTAGTTGTGCCGCAGTATTTATGGGTTTCATAAAATGCAGATGTCATAAAACACTAAAAACAATCACAGTAGACTACTGACTTCCTGTACGTATAGCCTGGAAAGGCTTGGAATTGTATTTAAGTATTTTTCAGATATGGAATAGTGTGGAGAAAAAATATAATAATATTTTTTTTATCTCCAGACATTTTATTCTGTCCCAATGTCTGAAAGTTAAATCAGTGATTTGCTGTGTTAAACACTGAGGTTTCACCAGTGTTTATAAAGATGTGCTTGAGGCTGTGATAAGGGTCTCAAGTATAACAAAAACACCTAGAGTCACATTTGGATTCTGTCTGTTCTGTACGGGCCATGTTTGCTTAAATTAGAAAATGGCAGTTTGTTGTCCCTTTAATTAAATATTGCCTAGTTTTGGTTTCCGTCACTGTAAAACACGGTTTAATTAAAAAACTTTGTGTGCAGAACTCATTTCTCATCAACTTATACTCATTTTAATTAAGTGCTAGAAACCGTTAGATAAAAAAATGCTTTATAACTTAAAATATTTGAGTTCAAGCTTAAAAATTAAGTATTGGAAAGAGGTGGAGACTTGTGCAGAATTGTATGGTTAACAACATGGAAACACAATAAGGAAATATAAATAGTAGCTGGAGATCCAGACAGGTTGCTCCCTGCAAACAGATGAACTCTAAAGGCTGATTCCCCAAAAAGAGCTTACTGTCACTATTAAGTCCTCTCAAAGTTATGAAGTGCAGAGTTAATGTTTACAAATGTTAAAGCATGGAAATGTATCTTCCTTAGGTTAGTAGTAAAAAATAAGGGTTAAAAAAGGGTGGTTTATATTACATTTGGAGTTTCTCAAAGCAAACTTCAAGATTGTATCAAGGCAGTAATAGTAAACAACATTTTTAATACCTTTTCATTTTGCTTGAAGATTATAATAGAACATACATCTTATAAATACTCCTGTCTGTAAACGTATGAAAGTAGAAACGAAACAAAAGAAAAAAATCATCAAACAGAGAAACCCTGAAGGAAAACAGAATGCAGTTTTAAGGGATAAAAGCTGTCGAAGCTGATCTGACCTAATGTAAGAAGTAAGTGTTGAAAGTTGATAGAAGAAAACCTGTTATAAGCTGAAAAAACTTGAGACTTGAGAGTGACCAAGTCAAAATTCAGACTAACGTGGCATTCCATTTTCAGTCGGAACTCTGAAATCCGGACTTTTAGTTTTTTAAGGCTGGTTGTTGGATCCAGTATGGCAGCTCATCACATCAACAACGTGAGCTTTGATGAAAACATGTTTATTTTACTATACACAGTTGTAGAAGTGCCTCTAAAATCAATGTTACATGTAGCCGCTGCAACTCTGAACAAATTAAAAGTGGTGTTTGCATGAGGAAGGTACAGCTTTAAACGACGTTGATAAGAGGTTCTATGAACCAAACCAATGCTTTCCTTGGCGTCGCCATATTGGAATCCTGACCTTTTGTTTTTAGGCTCTTATTTTGGAATGTTGACTTCTCCCACTGTGTTAACTGGAACGCTGTTTACTCGGGTTCACCCCATTCCCAGCTCCAATTTTTGATATTCGAGGCAAATGGAAAGCAACATAAAAGCCAAGAATCTGTGGTGAGAGTTGAAAATGACAAAAGCAGCGTGAAGAGCTGTTTGCCTTAAAATCTCCAGAGGATTCAGTACTGCAATCAGAGAGCATGAGTACATAATTTGACAACAATAAACTTTCATGTGTTTTAAAAATAATATACTTATTGATGCTTGTTATAGAAATACGGCTTTCAGGGTTCTTTTGAGTGCATCTTTACTGAAGGAATGCTCACAAAAGTCACAGATTTTGGTAAACTTTTGTTACATTTCTAATTTTCTTCCTAGAACTAAATCCTGGACTTAAGGATATAGAGATTTTTTTTCCAAATAAATCAAAGTAAACCCCTTAGTGACCAGCAGTGCCTTCCTTTCCTCAGACTGTAAGGTCAAGCATCCTTTGAGTCAATTAACCCACTTCCTTATCAACCAAACATTGCTCAGGGTGTCCAAGATCAGAGCCCTGTGGGTTTCCATCCAGACAGCAGGTTAATTGCATTCACCTCATGCCCAGGTGTAAATCAGCTTTGATTAGACAGCAGCTCTGAAGTTCTGCTTTTATCTTAAGCATGCAGCTGATGTGCTCTTGGTTTGAAACTGAGAGCTCTTTCTTGAAAGCCCACATTATAAAGAAAACAGGCACGGAAGAGTTGAAGGTAGTAAATCAACAGGCTATAAAGCTCTTAAGTTCTTAATAATGAATAAGAAAAGCAACACATGACGGTGATAAACTAAAAATGTTCAGCTCTAGCACCCTGTAAAGCAGACCAATGAATGTCGACCCAGAAATATGCATCCCCGTGAACACAGAGCGGCAAAAATGATGCACGTTGAAGCGAGGATGCTACTGCAAGCTCTTGCTGTGATGGCTGCAGAGAGATTTTGTGCCTTTGGGATGCTGGTGAACTTCCGAATCATCAGGAAAGGTCAGAGAAGGAGAGATAGACATCATTTCCATGTGGTTTCTTATTCCGCCTGTTAAATATTTAATGGGGAAGGGAAGAAAGTACAACACAAGCTTTGAGGATCTTTTCCTTCTACCCTCTTTCTTCTTCCATCACCTTCAATCTCTGTTACTCTTTCTCCTGAATTCTCAGACTTCTTTACTCTCTAGGATTTTGCTCACATTCTCCCTCATCTTCATCTGACTATGCTGCTCATTCTCCTTCCAGACACATCTGTGTTACTGTATGTCAGATAAATACTACGCTCACTGGAACCTTGTGGATGCACATACTGTTTGAGACATTTTTTACACTCCTAGCCTAGTATGTAGCGATAATATACTTGATCAACCATCTATTTTTAAACGACTTCTACTTTCTGCCGTCCCAGAGTTTTCAGCAAGCACAAGGACCTCTCCATCCTTACAAGTGTGTCATATAACTGCCAGCGGTGTAACAATCCATATATAGACATTGATTAAATGATTAACGGCCCAGTTACATCAATGCAAAATAAAAACACGACCCATAATGTTGTTTTTAAGATACGCCTTTATTTTGAAATTCACAAGGCATAAAACCAGTGAGCGGGTCTATTATTTTTTTTTTTTAATATAATCTGAAGAATGCTGTTTTTCATTTAAATTTAAGACCTTAGAAATAAAGTGGCCACATCAAATTAGTTGTTTTTTGTGTAGGTTGATATGAATCTAAATAACAGTGTTAGATGAATACATGATAATGCATCACACCTTTGCAAACTTGTGAATAAAATTTAATAGAAATCGTATCGTAACAGACTTTTTGATACCGGCCATCATCCTATCGTCATCCAAACAAATCGATATTGAATTGAATTGAATTGATATCTTTATTTCGAACATACAGGAGAAAGTATATACAAACAGAAAAAAAACCCAAAAACAAACAAAAAACAATAAAACAATGTTTAAAAACATTAGCGAGAAAACAATAAACAAGGTACCCTTCTTTCCTGAGTTAATATACCTCTATTACATGTGCGAAAAGGAGTAGGAAGAAGTAAAACTTATGTACTCCTACCCCTTTTAAGTTTTATCACGGTATGATATAACATCATACCGAGATAAAACTGGTGATTTTCACCCCCAATAACTGCTTGCCACAAGTACAGAGCTTGCTCAACAGGTATTCACAATCAACAGATAGCTGTAAAGGTATTTTCTCTGATAACTCCACCGAGGAAAACAATAGAGTTTTCTGTCTTATCGTAATGATTCGCGACGTGGGACCCAGGATTCAGACAGACAAGCAGAGGTTTTGGAAAAAGGCTGTTTATTAACAGAAGAAAACAAAACAGACCCAAATATGACCGTCAAACCAAAAAGGGACGGCACGTTACAAAAACAGACGGGTCAGGCAAACTCAAAGTCAAAAGGCAAACCAGGTCAGGCATCTCACAAGCAGTCCGAAAGAGGCAGGAACAGGTGCTTAACAGGTCCGGCTGGCTCAGATCCTCGGGGACAAACGGGGTCAAAATCAACAGACAAAAAACAGGAACAGGGTTATGCTGGACAGAGACTCGCCCGAATGCGAGGAAAGATGATCTGGCACTGATGACTGGTCTGAACAAAGTTTATATGGAGGTGGAAACGGGTGAAACCGGTGAGAGATGATTGGAGGCGGGGTGGAGCTGAGCAGGGTGCAGAGTGAGTAATCAGACCAGGCATCAGTGCCGAGATCCTAACAGAACTCAAAAACAAGCCAGAGACAGAACATAAACAATAACAGAAATCAAACAGGAAAGAACCCACAACAGAAAACTGCACAGTGGCAGAGACTCAAACTATTACACTTATGCAGGCAATATGAAGAGACACCACAGAATACTTCAGTTGACGAAAACCTTTCTAGGTTAAGAGATCAAGCTTAGAGTTTTACAGAGCTGTCGTTCTCTGAGGCTAGACAACAGCAATGCTTTGTTACAATAAATCATTAGTTTGGACGTCTTCATTACACCTGCGGCAGGACATTTTTATCCTTTTATCATTCTTTCATACCTCGTCTGACAACCAAACCCGACCTTGACATCAATAAATCAATGGAATGTCCCCTTCATTATCAGTTATGTCCGTAAAACTGTATCAGCTTGATGTAATTTGCAGGACACACTGTCTGCTGCGTGTAAAAGACACTCCATACTGCTACACACCTTCAATAAAGACAAGCAAGCCAGTGAATGAGATCGGAGACTCAACTACATTTTCATAGAGCGAGCCAATCAATCCCCATCAAGCTGCACAGTGGGAGGGTAGCAGATCTTTGCTGGTTGGATTTTGGCAGAGAGAGATGTTTTTTGCAGCGCAGAGGGGAGAACCTTTGGCTTTTCCAGTTTACTGGCTGAATGAGACATTTTCAGGCATTTTGTAATCTACAATAGGATTGACATTGCAAGCAACTTTTACATCTGGGAGACTTGCAATAGATGTAAGCAGCCTCTGAAGGAAAATATCTGGCCATCAGGCCTTAAGCCCAAGCACATTCTGGTCATCCAGGTTATAAAACACCACAGCAAGTCCACCTCTCACATTGGACTTACTGAGGTGCTTTATAATGTTGGACTAGCTGAAGTAAAATGAACGTTTTGGAGTGGCCTAGTTAAAGTCCAGATTGAAATTGGTTTGAAAAATATTAATTGTAATTAGTCTAATTGCTGCCGACTGTTTAGTTCAAAAGGCATTTATTTCTTCACACAGGATTAGGTAATTTTCTACCTTAATAAAAGATATTTTTATGTACTACGTTTTCTATTTACTCAGGTTAGAAAATACTTCTTCAAAGCATGACTAATTCTGCTCAACTCTTACAAGAAAAAGTGGGAATGTTTTAAGAAATTATATATGGTATATCATAAATACATATGTAATATAGCCTATTAAATGTTGAAAAGATTACTGGTCTTTCAGGAGTTTAAAGAAGACTGTTTCATAACCCAGGATTCTAATACCCAAACAGTGATTTAAGGGGAAAAAGAAATTCAAAGTTCCCGAATCCCTTTTTTTATCTGTCAGAGAAAAGAGATCTGGCTGTTGACTGATCTACAGAAAGGACGTGGATTTGGGTTTATTGAACAGTATTTGTACCAGGTGATCAGGCTTCTTGTGAACTCGGTCAGGCAAACATCTGGCTGGTTGCTTGGTTCAGTTTCTTAGCTTTGCAGGCCCGTGGAGACATAGTCACCTCGAGGTTCTGATCAGCCAATCAGAGGCAGATCAGCAAATACGAAATTCTACCAGATTCCACTTTATTTTTATATTGTCATTATCGCCTGGCTGAAGATATTTTCAAATTCAATATTTCAACATCAAATCATTGAAATGAAAATCAGATTTACATTTCTGTGTTTAACTGATACACTAATCACTATTTCAATGTGGCGATAAATGAATTCACTTTAGCATTTTGAAATGAGCAAAAGGGATCATTGATATAAGTAACAGGTGTTCATGGGCATCAAGCCAAGACTTCTTTTGAGCAAAATGTGCAGAGATAAAATGTTCAAATTTTGACAATTCAGGACAGCCTCTGCCAGCAATAAGAGATTTTTTTGAATTATCCAAAAGGGACGTCAAGGAAATCAAGGAAGGGAACATCAGATCTGGTGTGTTCTGAAGATCCAACTTTGCGGCATAATTCATGGTAAACTGTATGGAATTTAAAATTAAAATTAAAAGAATGGCGTGGGAAGCCGAAAAATGTTGGTATTGGAAGCTGAAAATAATCATTTACTTGTAGAATAACATCTACTCCCATAGCACATAAAGGGACACACTCCCTCAGGACGCTTTGGGGTTTCTATTAACTCCTCCATCTTCATTTGCGCCCTTTTCCGTTCCCCTCCTGCTTGTTTGCATCATTATTTTTAGATGGGTTTGGGGAAAGAGTCTGCGTTCTTCCTTCAGGGCTTTCTCAGTGACACCTATCTATTTGCATTTAGCCACTTGGCAGCTGTAAAGACCAGCTGGTCACTGATCTGCTCGACAGCCTCGCCTCATTGTCCTCTGCAGGGATTTCGTACGGAGTCTTGGACCTGTTCCTTCTCCGGTGACGGGCGGAGCCATAATCCCATAATTTAGACGACGAGATGCTGCAACAGCAGATATCACGGAGGGAATCCTGGTCCCTGAAGTGATACAGTAGAAATAGTTGCGTGACATCAGGGGTAAAAATATCGCAGGTTTCTGTGGGAATATTATAGTTATCATGAATGCTCTTCTGAAATCAAACTAAACATACTGGAAGGCTGGCTGAGTAGCAGAGAAAAACAGGAACAGCAAATAACGAGAGGGTAGTAAGTAATAGTAGTTTCACAACAGGTTGGTAGTTTAAATGTAGCTGGCGGCTCATTGTAGATCATCTTGCAGTTCATCAGTTCTAAAGGATTTTTTTAAATTCAGTTTTGTCAGTTCAGACAAAAACAATTCATCCCCATGATTTGATCAAATAGTCCCCAAAATGGGTTGTCACTGGGCCTATAGACCTACTGCGTAGTTAACATTGGTAACATGTTATTATTCTTTGGGTTGTGTTTAATCACTAACAATAAAATTAAACGATGCAGGAAAAGTTAAGATAGATCTGCAAGGATTTTCTGTAGTAATCATGATAATAGATGTCAATGTCTGTTCTTGAATTAACTAATTAGTTATCATCTGATCAACAAATATATGGAGGTAAAGTCGTGTCAGAAATGTAGGACCCCTTGTCAAATATTCAGTTCTCTATTCTCTATGAATAAATGTCAATATTTTGGTGTCTTACATTTTTATCTCTGGAAAATAATGTGAATAAACAGAAGTACAATGGCAAATAACCTTCTGTTACTAATTAGATATAAAACAGCAAATATTTGTTTGGACACCACACCTCACCATACATCTCTGGAAATATGCATAGGTTGTCAGAGCATTTATGTACAATTAAAGGGAACACGATTAAAAAAAAAAGTAGAAGTTCTTCTGAGACCAAGATGTACTGGCATTGTGCAACATTTTATTTTCCATGATATCGCACAAAGTTTTTGTTACGTACAGTTATGGCCAGCATGATTTGCTCTGAATCCCCCACCAAGTAGAATTGTTGGTTTTAATAAGCACCTTTAATTTCCAAACTCAATCCAACTGATGGTTTCGAGCAGCATCATTTCAAAACTAACCAAATCCATCCACTCTCTCACAAGCCTTCACCTTTTATTTTGAAACTCCAACTCGGTCAGCTGTTGACGCATCCTGACCAGACACAGTTATGGATCTTGAGCAGCCGTTTGCTTACAGAGCCGCCAGACGCCGAACCGCGGCTTTTATTCTGAAACTCCCACCACACCCCTTGGTTGGTTGCCAGCAGCAGCTTTTACTTAAAAAACGCCCCCCAACATGCTGTCGCTGACGCGGCTCTTATTGTGAAGCTCTTACCGGAAGCAGACGCCGCTGCGGAGCGGGAGCTTGACGCTCCGCGCTTTAATAATCGCTCCGACAGCGTCTGTGGAGGCTGTTGTGACCGGCAGAGTGGCTGGATCGAGGCTGCAGACCGACACCGAGGCAGCGGGAGAAATGACGGCGTCCAAAGATGCGGTCAGGAAAAAGCCCAAGGACTCTCAGCAGGATGAGGTAGACCGATGAATACCTGCTTTGCTCTAATGTTGTTGTGATCATTTCTAGGATCTCAGCTGTTTGGACCCTCAGGCAGGCAGGCATCCTGGAGCATGGCCACAATAGCAGCTGGTCAATCCCATTCTTATATATAACATACACATGTGATTTACACCTTTATAAATCACATGTGTATATGACAGAAGCAAAAGTGCATTCATCTTAATGTGAAAAATAAGAGTTTTAATCATGAAACCAGCTTTGTGTAGATAAGTGAGTGGTTTCCCCTTGTAAGAGTGGAGTTGGGATTTGATATGGACAGTTTTAGATCCCAGGTGAGAGCTGCAGCTGCAGCATCACACCCCAGAGAGAGTCATTTTCTATCTCTCTGGAAGATCTGTCGCCTGTCTGCGAGCAGCGAAGCCTTCAAGTCTGCCTGCACACAGCTATCAGCCTCCTTCAAGCCGAAGCAAGCTGACATTTAGTAATGTGCTCTCAACACCAGCATCTTCAACAGGTTCCAAAGAAAGAGTTATTCTGGACAGGCAGGGGGAAAGGCTTTTACTGGTGTCACTTCGGCTGTTTTTCTTTCTTTAAAATAGGTGGCATTTTGTACATTTTATTCAATTTGTTGTGTGGCATTATTAAGGTCTTCTCTGTCTCGTTTGTTGTACTTTTTTGTTGTTGCTTATTGCTCTAGTTTAGCTCCTTTTTGTGCTTTCTCTTTCTCTGCTTACAATTCCAGTCCTTTAAAAGCTCGTTTATGTGGCTTGGCTCTCAATTTAGCTCTTCTTGTGTCCATTTTACCTTTTTAGTATGCCTTTTATAAGTATAAGCATTTTGTCGATTTCTCGTAGCAGACTCCAATGTCTGTTAAATTGTAAATAAACGTGATAGACTGACACAAATTATTGCATAACTGGTGAGGGAAGGAAAATGACACATGCTTTTGAAAAAATCTATTTAGATATGAATACTCTTGCCTACCTTTGGCTGTTCTATCTCTCACTTATGAATTTGTAATATTTTCTGTCCTTTCTTGTCGATTTGACTCGCTGTTGAGTTTCTTCTCACATGTTTTGCCAATCAGCTTCCTGCATTTTATACCAAAAGCAAATAAGATAAGATAAGATAGGGCTTTATTGATCTCACAGTGGAGAAATTCACTTGTCACACATCGGCTTAATGAACAAAAGAAGGTGCCAAAAGGAGGAAAAGGTGCATGAGGTATATATAGTGTGTCTACATATATACAGTGTATCAAAAAATCAAAAAATAAAATAAAAGTACAAAGAAAATAAAGCAGATATTTATGATGACTTATTTACATTCAGGTGACTTAAATATAAATGGAATGACGTTGTACATTAAGCGGTACCAGGTAAGAACAACAGTGAGGTAGTGAGATAACTATACAGCTGAAGTCGCTTATTTAACAGGATTATTTAACAGGATTATTGCACAGGGTATTACATAGAATTGCACATTAGTTATTACAGTTATAGTTACAGTTATAGTGCAGCATTGTACAATCTGATAGCAGCAGGGATGAATGACGGCCTGGCCCTTCTTTTACAGAGCGTCTGTGTTATGAGTCCAGTCCAGTTTATTATTGACGTGAACACCCAGGTATTTGAAACTCTCCACAGTTTCTATGTCCTGCCCCTGGATGTTCACAGGTGAGTGAGGTGGGGGTCTTCTCCTGAAGTCGATCACCATCTCCTTGGTCTTACTGGTGTTTAAGCAAAGGTGGTTCTTCTCACACCAGTCCACAAAGTTCAGGATGACCGACCGGTACTCCAGCTCGTTCCCCTCAGACACACAGCCCACAATGGTCGAGTCGTCAGAGAACTTCTGAAGGTGGCAGCTGACCGTGTTGTAGGTGAAGTCCGAGGTGTAGAGGGTGAAGAGAAACGGAGACAGGACGGTGCCCTGGGGGGCCCCAGTGCTGCAGAGTGCCACCTCTGACTGACAGCCGTGCAGCCGCACGTACTGAGGGCGGTTAGTGAGGTAGTCAATGGTCAGTGAGGTAGTCCATGGTCCAGTCAGCCAGATGTTTGTCCACCCCAGCGTCCTCCAGCTTCTCCCTCAGCAGCACCGGTCTGATGGTGTTGAAAGCGCTGGAGAAGTCAAAGAACATGACTCTCACAGCGCTCCCGGTGGTCTCCAGGTGGGTGAGCGCCCGCTGCAGCAGGTAGATGATGGCGTCCTCTACTCCGATGTTGGGCCGGTAGGCAAACTGCAGCAGGTCCAGAGTGGGGCTCACCACGGTGCGCAGGTGTGCTAGGATGAGGCGCTCCATGGTCTTCATCAGGTGGGAGGTCAGGGTGACTGGTCTGAAGTGGGCCGGTTCCCTGGCGTGCGGCGTTTTGGGAACCGGTACCACACAGGAGGTCTTCCACAGGGTGGGCACCACCCCCAGGCTCAGGCTCAGGTTGTAGATGTAGCTGAGGACCTCACAGAGCTCATCTGCACAGGTCCTCAGCAGCCTGGGAGGGATGCCGTCTGGTCCTGAGGCTTTCCTCTGTTTCAGCCTCATCAGCTGCCCTCTCACCTGCATTGGTGTGACTGTGAGGGGGGAGGAAGGCAGGACCGAAGGTGTGGATGGGTCGAGGGTTGGTGAGAGTGGCGGTGGGGGGGGGGGGGGGGGGGGGGGGTTTGGGAAATACTGAGCTTAGTTCTGTTCTCAAAGCTTAAATTATTCAATTGCAATGAGATCTCAGCGTGTGTGTGTTTTTGTTTTATTATTTCTTTAGCATTTATCAATCTTTAGATTTATGAAACAGGTAAAAGTTCTCACATGTATTTGTGTTCCTCATAAAACCTTAAAATGTTATGTTAGTAGTGTCATTAATTGCCTTCAATAAAGTAGTTAATGTATCTCTAATGCAATTGGCGGGTTGCCGGTTCGATCCCCCGCTCCGACCATCTAAGTCTTCACCTGAATTGCCTGCTGCCGGTGGTCAGAGGGGCAACCTCTATCAGTCTGCCCCAGGGCAGCTGTGGCTACTAACATAGCTCCCCACCGTCAGGGTGTGAATGTGTCCTCCAGACTCTGCTGGTTTGGAGGACCAATAGCGGTAGCTTTTATTTTGAAACTCTAACCAGATCCTGCTGCGTTTGGAATTTCTGACCTCAGAGTCAGAGACTGATACTGGAGCCCCTAAAGCCGTCAGAAAGTGGATGCAACAGGATGAGACCCGACTTCTACTCGCAGCAACATTGAGTGAAAACTTCATGCTTTGATTGCTTTTAGCAGCTCTCTATTATTTATGTAACATTTAGTCAGTCAGGTACTACTTTTCAGTGTTCAAAAGGATGTTTTTGTCACTAAACATCGCATAGTGCAATTGTTATTGTTTTAACAAGACGTGGCCAGAGCGGCTAAATCTGCAAAATGAAGAATGGTTGTTTGACGTTTCATGTTAGCCTAACAGTTTAGTGCGGCTTAAAAAAGACAACGATTTTGTAATAAAATGTGACTTTAAAAAACGCAGAGGCTCACGTCACGTTGACTGTATTTGTACTTTTAAAAATGGCTTTTGTGCGAGCATCCATCTTTTTTCCTACTGTTAAGCAAGAAGGAAACTGGAACGCCAGAGATGACATAATAAGATAAGATAAGAAATTGTCCCACAATGCAGCAGTGTTTGTTTTGAATGCTGCTGCTCATTGGACTGTAACCACATGCTGATTCCAGCATCACCTTTTATCTTGAAGCTCTCATCTTTTCTAGTGCTTGGTTTCCAGTTGCTGTTTTTATCCTGAAACTAATTGGACCCACTGGTCAATCTCGCTTGGCAGTTTCTCAAAATTTTGAAACGCTAGCCAGACAAAGTTGTTGGTTTCCAGCAACGGCTTCTGTCAGTTCTAAATGATGGCTTTAGTTTTAAAACTTGCTTCATACAAGAAATGGCTGGAGAGAGGGGAGAGAGTAGCACAGACGCTAGGGTTGGGATTTGAACCCCTGGCACCTGTGTCAAGCACTAACAGCCTTCGTATATTGGGAACCCCACAGCTTTTTATTCCTAAAACCAGATGGATCTAGTTGTGGGTTTCAGCTTTTATTGGAAATTCCTTTACAATTCTGAAACTCCAACCAGAGGCAGTTGTCATAGCAACAGCTTTTAATTTGAAACCCCATCTAGAATCAGTTGTTAGTTTAGAGCGGTATACTTTATCTAGAAACGCTAACCGGATCCGCTTGCTGGATTGGAGCATCAGCTTTTATTTTGAAATTGTAACCAGATCCAGATGTTGGCTTCAATGATTATTTCGAGATCATAAACAATAACAATTATTGATTCTTAGAAGCAAGAAATTAAACTGGCCCCACCCCCACAACTCCTGGCTGATAATGGCGCTTTAGGTGGTCAGTGGGTGATTTAGATGGAAGTGGGCCTCAAGATCAAATTCTACTCAGGATTTGGTGTTGCTATTGTTTAGACCGGCTCTGCTTGCGCCATTTGTGTACACTGTATTTGCTTCCTAGCTGCTCCAATTACTCTGATGATAATCTGTCACTCTGCATTGACTTCACACTGGACATGTGTAGCTGACTTTAGTTAGAATCTGGCTCAGCCCGTGTCGTCTCTCGGCCCGTTTCCAGCGTTCCCCATACAACGTTGAGGCTAGATTGAAATATTTTTATATTTTTTTTGTCTCCATACACTCTCCCTCCCAGACACACGACACACACAATTGACTTCCTCGCCTGCTTTGCTTTCCACTGATGCGAGGCCGACCAGGCCGCTTTCGCAGCGAACCGTGCCTGATGAAGCGCGCAGGGAGCACGGCGGGAATTAGCTCCGAGATGTTAAACTAATGCTTACAGAGGAGTCGATGATGGCTTGGTGAATGTGTGTGTGCGGAGAAATCCTACCTACTGCTGAGCACGTGTCACTGGGAATCACTTCCTCCCGCTTCACTGATTTAACTTTTTTCCCCCCACCTCAGCAGCTGATCCTTTATCTTCACGTGGTCAGGAGGTGCATTCTGCTGGTTTATTATGTAAAAAAAAAATGCTACAATCAATTTTATTATTCAAATCTGGTTCATTGAAAACAGAAATCTTTGGTTGAAACATTTAAAAGGACTAAATGGTCATTTTACTGAATACGATTTATCTTGCAAGTTTCAGCTAAATGTAAACGTTCAAATCTTAATTTTGTTCAAATATAACCCAATTTTAGCAAAGCACCTCAAGAACATTCCTCCCTTGTGTGACAGCAAGGTCGAGGAAGGTGAGATGAATGTGTTTAGGTGGAAATGTGCTTATTATCCCCAGAACTGAAGCTGAAGATCTTGTACAGAGGTTGACTAAAGCTATACCCACAACAACTGCAAAGCCACTCAGCCAGGAAGAAGCCATTACTCTAAAAGCAACGTTAAAACGCCAGATTACAGTTTGCAAATGTAAAAGGATGCAACTGTAAAGTACGGGGGTGGCAGCATCATGCTGTGTGAATGTTCTGCTGCAGGTGGGACTGTGGGGAAAAAACAGATAGCATTATGTGGAAATATTGAAGCGACATCTCAAAACAGCAGTTGGTAAGTTAAAGCTTTGACACAAATGCGCCTCCTAGTGGGCGAGGATTACAAGCACACCGTCCAGTTAGGGACAAAGTAGGTGAAGGACAACCATATCCTAAGGAAATGTGCGGAATCCTTTAAATATAAAGAACATATTATAAAAATATCAGTATATAGCAAACAGAAATGACTTTGCTCACCCTATCAGACCTAAAACAGAAAATGTTCAGTCCGGTGGAACGTCAAGCAGCTTAAAACCTTCCCAATCTTCCAGACGTTGCTCCCTTTTATTAAATACTCAGGGGCCCGTGGATGTCAGTCTGCATCTCTTTCTGCCATTCTGTTTCACTCCTGCCACGTGGCTCTGAAAATATACAGAAATAGCAACGCCAGGGTTGGGGTGACACGGCTGTCTCCTTTCTATCAGACTTTGCTTCTCCATTGTATAATATCAGACGCCCATAAAGCTCATTGCAGCTGTCTGTCCGACAAAGCATCGGGTTACATAATGGCTCCTTGCTTCCTAAAGAAGCAGCAAGGTTGGGGATGGCATGATGTATCGTCACTGTCTGCGATTTCACTGCTTCTTTTAGAACAACAAGGTGCCCATGAAGGTCATTGCTGATGTCTTTCCGTCTTGACACGGTGTGAGCGCATAGAGGTGTGCTACAGGGCAGCAAACTGCTAAAACCTCCTGCTTTTATAGAGGCGATCATACAGCTGATGATCCGGCGCATCTTATTTGCAGCACCTAGCAGCTACTTTCTTTGTTTTTCAGAGCATATTGCTTTATGTTTTCTGCCCTGACACTGGGACATCACCTTACTCTTACTCTATATTTCCAGCTTGCAGTTGTCCTCTATATTCTCCAAATATAGAGTTGGAAAAACAAACTAATTTTAGCTCACTTTCCTTTTCCTGGTGTTGATGTTTCTAAAGCAGCGTTTTCAGCTACCAAACACGTGTCTTGCCACCTCTGTTTTTCATCAATAAAACAACTTAAACTGATGTGTGTCTCACTAAACGCAGAAAGCAACAGTCGGCAAGGCTAAAAACATACTTGTCCTTTATTAAAGTAATACCTTTGCCTTAAATTGCATTTGGAAGAGTAAGAAGGAAAACACCTGTAACACAGGGATGGTTCCTGTTTTTAAGTTGCAAGCTTTCAGCGAATTAATTGTCTCATATTTTCTGATCTGTCAAAAAAAGGGTACAAAAACCCTGCTCAGGTTCCCGCTGTGACCCCAGGCTCTTACAGATGGAAATAAAGGCAACAACAATTATTGGGATGTCATGTTGTTGCCGTTAGACGAGCCTCAACTAGCCTCAGCACGAGGAAGGGCGGCTCTTCTGCTCTCAACACCGTAATCTCTTTAATGCACGAGCATCTCTGTCATGGAATAACCACTTTAGGCCTCAATTTCCATCCTTTTACTCGTGTCTCCCCCTCACATTAAAGTGCCGGTGTCACTTTAGCCGCCGTTCGCTCTGAGATGGTAGCCTGCGGCCGGAGCTGAAGCATCTGTGGCCCAGTGATGAACCCTCATTTAAAGTCACTCACATCATTTCCTCCTTTCATTTTGATGCAAAATGAACTGGGTGTGCTCGGCATGTTTATCAAGTCCTCAGAGCATGCTTGGATGGTATCTGTTTATTGTGCACCTTTAGCAGTGGTAAAATATCTGCACAGCATCTTAATTTCTTATAATTTTACATAAGGAGGGGGGGGGGCATTTGTTTCTGCGCTGCAGCTTCTTTGCGGTCATGTTGAGGTCTGGACTTTGACTAGGCCATTGATCCTTTTCTTCTTCAGCCAATCCGGTGTGGATATTCTGTGGTGTTTGGGATCACCGTCCTTTTGAGGACACTTTTATTTACAGAATCAGAATGTTGGAGCGTATTTCCAGTCTAAGGAAAGCAAGAAGATCAGAACATCTGTTGGAACAGAGCGGAAAACAAACCGGTAACGACTTTAAAACTAAACTGGGACCCAAACCAAGGCAGAAACTAGAAGAGGGCAAAGCTGAGAAACGTCTCAAAACTAGTCCATAACCAGTATAACAGCAGTCAACCCCGAACCAGAAACCAGGACGCTTCAGTAGACAAACATTTCTGTCCACCGATCTTTGGTAAAGCATGGTTGACTTGTTGTGTCCAAGGTGCCCAGCTGGCATGAGGTGTTTGTGCTGGTATGTTCTGTTCGGTTTTCTCTAAAGCTGGCGCTGTGCATTATGGTCCAACATCTGTCTACTTTCAAGTGGTGAACAATGGCCTTTTTATCTGTTCAAACTCAAACCAGGTAATGGTGACTTAGTGTGATCAATTTGTATAGATTTATTATTATTATTATTATTATTTCTTTCATTTCTCCACCATTATATTTCTCTTCAACTAGACAGGAGAGAATGGCACAACGAACAAAGATTCATTTATTTACAAAAAAAATATTTCACAAGGCTTTTACTGGAGGAAAGAAAGCAGATAGAGGAATGAGAACAGGTCAGACGTTAAAATCCAGTAGCAGGAAAGTGAAAGTGGACAGATTTATGTTCAAGTAGAGTTTATCGTTGTGTTGTAATCTCCAGCTTCTAATCACCAGCCGCCACTGGGTGGGAGTCTGCTTGTAATTAATGCTGTTGAAGATGTTGTAACAATTACACACTTCAATGGGATCTGTTGGGATTTCATAGAGTTTCATAGAGGCCAACACAGAGTTGTTCATAATCATACTTTTCAGATTCAAATACCAAAGAATTTGATGATTCAGAGTGCTTTGGGCTTCAGCTGCTGTTGAGGCAAGTGTTTCTCTTGCTTTTCTATTTAAAAAAAAAACATTTCAGTAACGCTTTATGTTGTTTGAACAAGGCTTCACCGCCTTCCCTGACGGCTGGGTGTCTAAGAAACGGCCCCATGTCAGGTGCCTATTACAGCTCCCTGCAGGGTCCCTGCTGAAAGCATCTGACCTCACTTCTTCAGCCGGTTTCCGGTTCAGAATGTGACATTAAGTCTGCATCCTTTTGTCCATTTTCAGACGTGTGGCTGCAGGTTAAACCTTCGTTTTCAAAGATTGCTGTGCCTCTTTTCAAATAAGAGCTAAAAGAATTCATTTAAATCTTAGACTATATCACTGAAAGCAGAAAGGATAAAACAATCATCAGAAGCAGCTCTCTCCGTTGAACATCTTTTGTCTGGACACGATGATTGCTCTACATGTGCTTTTACCATGCAGTTAAATGGTTACAAAACAAACACTTACGGTTGAATATCCGCTCGGTCATCGGGATGTTGTTTCCTAAACTGTGAAGTATAAATACTGTAATCACAGTGTGATGTTAAAGTACCAGCTTTGTAAATTTAAAGCTTCCAAGTTGTATTAAAGCGAGGGCAAAAGCAAACTCTCGGAGCTGGTCAAAGGGGTGTTTGTGCTCTCCCGCCGTTGACTCTTGAAGTTTTGATCCCAGTCATACATGAAGATGTCTTCTCTGCTGATCTGATGGCTGTTTTAACCCGCGTTTGCAGGAGTTTGTGGACGTCAGCCCGCCGCAGAGGAACTGGAAGGGCATCGCCATCTCTCTTCTGGTTATAGTGGTGGTCTGCTCGCTCATCACGTTGTCGGTAGTCGTCCTCACACCCAGTACGTTAAAATTCCTCTTAGTTCCTATTTTTTTTTTTTTTTTTACTGTGCATGGTTAGCAGTTAGTTGTTCCTTTTTTTATTTTCAGGTAAAATACTTTTGATGTGTTTTGCTCTTCGTTGATAACTCTGTTCTGACAAGTAGGGTTTGAATGTGTTGTTCCTTCCTAGCTGAGCTTCCTGAAAGCCACAAGTCCAAGCTGACTGTAGCGGACCTGTTCAAACCCGAGTTCCAAGCTCACGACCCGGAAGCCAGGTGGATTAACGGTGAGTCCAATGTTACATTTTAGTTTAGGCTTTAAGCAAGCTGAATGATTAAAGGAAGGTCCCGATAGACTTTCCTTTGATTTTTCTATTTTTCCTTCAGATTCAGAGCAAGTCTTTGCCTTCCCACATTTTCTAAAGTTGCCTATGTCTTAAAAAAAAGTTAAAAAAATTTTATCCTACTCTTCTATCCAAATGGCCCTGCAGACCTAATTACCTCTACATAATTGATGTTTTTCCTTGTGCAGCAACCTCAGATTTTAATACAGATCACAGGGTAAGTCAGTGTCAAGTTAACACAGGAAGGTGATGTTGCTGTTACCATTTTATATTTAATCAAAAGATTCTTTTCAACCAAAAAAAACCAACAAAATAGAAATAAAAAATGTACCGCAAAACGTACTTTATGCGTTGCCATATTTTACGTTTTTGTACAGTTGAAGTTTTAGAACCGTGAACTAGACCCTAAAGTAGTTCATGTAGTCTTTTATGTAATATAAATTTTTAAATTTAAAATGTTGCTGTTCTTTTTGTTCAAATTAATTGAGAAAAAAATTATGGGTTACATTTAGCATAATTCGATTTTGTTCAAGTTTATCCTATTTGTTTATGCATGAGTAATAGCTTATGTGCAGGCGAAGACTTGTAGTGTGCTTGTTAACAATTCACATTACGGATCTGGGGTCTCATTGATAAAGCTTGCACAGAAACATCACTTTCCACGCAAAAGTTGGGATCTATAAAAAAAAAAGTTGGAGATGTGGGAAATTGCCGACACAGATGGTAAAGTGGTGAATCGCAGCCAAACTGCGTCATGATTCCTTTCAAACTTCAACTTTAATCATAGATCGACTTCATCGTAAGCAGTCACAGCATTTTATCGGGGTTTCCCACGATGATCACCGGGGTGACGTGCTCCACAGATTATTGTGACGAGGTGTGAGGCGGTTAGGCTACTACTTTACCTGCTGTAAACAGTCAAATACGCTCGTGCGTAATGACCTTGCAGATAGGATAATTAGCAGGAAACGGTGGAGTATTTCCTGGCCAATGATGGCTAATGTGCTGCTTTAGACTCCAAGCATTGCATTCTGCTATAACCTGCAGGGGAGACTGGCTACACCTTCCTCCCAGTTGCTAAAATGCCGTTCTCCAACCCCCAGAATGCAGGTGTGCCCACGCTCACACCCATGCAGCTCTCAGCGACCATTGGCTTCCTAAAATGCTTTTGTCTTTTTTTCTTTTTTTTTGTTGGTGGTGGTGCGGAAATCGTAGATAAAACAGGTTTGCCCGTACGATGTGTGGTGTCCGGTCAACAACAAGCACAACAAACCCCAAACGGATAGATTTCATTCAGGATCATTCAGACGTCAGACAGAAAATCTTGCGAAACCTCTCAAGATCAAATGTGAGTTCAGAGTAAATAAACTTGGACGACGAGGAAGAACAATAGTGATAGTTTATGGGGTGATTTTGACAGAGAAAAAACACACAACAAAGAGAAAAGGTGCTGGTTGGACGGGTGGAGACAATGCGAACAGGGGCTCTACATTTGATGTGGAGGTGAGCCGTTTTTTCTCTGTCGGGGTTTCCCTCGCCTCTCTTTCTGATTGGCTACAAGTCACATTCAACAGGCTGCACACTCGTTTGTCCTCAGGGAACACCGGTCCTAGACGATCCACCCTGTTGGATAGCCACCATTTGAGGCCGGAGCGGTCCGACGTTCTACCGAGAGGACCAGATCACTGTTAGCACAACTTAAGATAGTCTGGGCCGGTCGGAAGGAGAAGTTCGGAGCAAAGTTGGGGCAAATGATACTGCTGTGTGTGCCAGCCTTAAGAGACCGACTTTACTTTTTTGTCTTATACGCCATCAGTCTGGCGGTGGGCAGCGTGGGCAGCGTGGGCAGCGTGGGCAGCATGGGCCCCATAACCGTGGGACCCCCCCCCCCCCCCCCCCCCCCCCCCCCCCGGTGACTCCGCTACAGCTTATGTGAAAAGTAGTTATGGGTGTGTGGTGAATAATGCTACATCCTCCTAAAGTTCAGTATTCTCAATCATTATGACACCTTGGTTATTACTGCCTGTTAACAAGCCGGTGATCTATCTCCATGGAAACCAATTGCGGTATTGGCCTACTCCCAATAATTGTGTTACAGAATAGCCTTCTTTGTGGTAGCATGTCACGCAGGGGTTGTGTAAGTCTCACTTTTCTCCACATATTAGCTTGTTTTACTCCTGAGGGTTTAGCTGACTATACTAATGCAGATGCCAGTGCGTTATTCTGAGGACACAGACTCCCTCACCACTCCAACTCTTCCTTTCCCTCTGAAGTTAGTTTTCTCAACCACATGCTTGGCTCTAAACAGTTGCGTTTAAGCAAATGCTACACATGTTGATGTTGGGTGGAAGGGAAGTTAAAATAGGGAATCACAGGCAAAGTCGATGCTTTCCTTCATTCTGGTCAGGCACAGAGAAAAATAAGTCACAGCTGAAGGCTAATTGTTGCACCTAAACATGCAGAAAGATTATTTAGGGAGTGGTTATTGATATAATGCAATGTGCCATGATCATAAAGTGGTTTGCACCCACAGAGGAAACATAAAAAGAACAAATAGCTGTGGTAGAAAGCATTTTATTGTCTTATAAACTTTATGGTTTCAAACAACAGCTATGGTTTTGGGCACTTTACCCTTTATTAGTCTTATTATTAATTTATAGGGGTGATATGGAATGAAGCGTTATTATGGTATTTTGTGTTAGGCATTGAAATAAAGAAAAAAAGGGAAGATAAAAGGTATTTAAAAATTCATGTCTTTTGACAATGAAATATATGACTGACTTCATGACACTGCAATCAAAGCCCCACAAGCACACGCTTCATCAGGACACCAGTTACATGACCTGGTGTAATTTTATTGTTTAACAGGACACAAATACTTCAATAAATTAAGTGTTTTGATATTTATCGGTGCTGTGTTGGAACCCACATTGAAAACTTCATCGTCACAATGAGTGACATTGATCAGATTCATAGGTGGCAAGAATTTGTTGCCGATTCTTGCCACCTATGTGGGTTCTAATTTACATTTATTGGATGATGACTGCAATTACTAAAACTGGCCATTATGTATATTGAAGTCTGAAGTTCATGAAAAAAAGCATGTTGATAGATAATTTCCTATTCCAATCCTGAAAAGAGTATTGTTTGTGCCCAAAGAGCCCAGGGGGATCACAGAATAAAGGGACCCTCAAGAGACTGTCAGAGATTACTAGAAAAGCCACGAACATGGTCAGCTCTGAGTTCACTGACCTTCCTCACCTTAGGGTGCCCTGGGGCCACGGTGCCTTCGTCTCCTGATCGTATTTTTGACCTTGATCGAAATCGGTCCTTGTCCCTTCGCTCATGTTGGTGAAGAATTTCAAACGTTGTTGTTGTCATCTTGCTCCTTGACAGCATGACAGATTGTGTTAATGTCCAATTTTTTTTTAAGAAAAGGGAAACGGACAATAACAAGGGGCTATTGATGAAAGAGGACAATTTAAAGAATGGCAGCAGGATTTTTTGTACATGACAGCTAAATTATTGCCTTTGTGGTGAATTCAGACGTGTGGATGACTAAATATATCCATAACGCCTCTGTGAAGGCCGGCTGAGGCGACCGAAGGTTAGAGGAAGGTTGAACACGCAGGACAGTGGTTAAAAAATTGCCTTGTTGTTCTGAAAGAGAAAGAAAAGATCCATCGCCTTCTCTCTCACTGGGAGATAATGCTAATGACTGGTTCTGTAGCCTGTGGCTTCTTATTATTTGATGGCTGAGGCTCTGATACCCTCTGGTGTGTTGGTAAATATATTTATGAGAACTAATTTCACCCAGATCTGGATTTTAATGTCACGACTGATCACAGTCAACCAGTTGCTGCCTGGATTCTCTGATTTTCATCATTGTGGTGCTCCTGAAGCTCTCATGGTTCTTGTTGAATGTTTTCCCTGTTACCAACTCTGTTTTTTGTTTTAATTGAGATTTTTATGCCCTCTTTCTTTCTTTCATTAAGTTCTAGTGGCACATTTAAAGTTATTCAGCTTAATTTATATTCCTATAGTACCGATTTACAAAAAAATAAATCAAAAATCAAATCTAAAGTCACTTTACAAAACAATCTGGACAGATCTAGTTATTTAGAATCCAATTCAGTCCCCCCAAAAATACATTAATTCCAACTCCACACAGTCCAGATGTGTCTAGTTACGGATAAATCTGAATTAAACCTCATCAAAAACTAAGTGCACCAGATTAATAACAGGAGGACCTGTTATGTTATGGGGACGCTGTGGTCAGAATCACAGGGAAGACTGCTGTTGTCGAGCAGACCGTCTGTGTCCAACCATACTGATGGAAAGTTGGGTGGAAGGAAAAATGTGGTAGAAAAATGTTCAAGGGCAGTGCTTTAAAAGGTCACAACTAGAAATATAGCCTTATTGGACTATATTTCCATCACAATTCCAGACTTATTACAATTTTTGACAGCAAAAGCAGAAACATGACACAAAAAGACCAACTGGCTACATGAAGACACAAAATGCGACTTCTATAAATTTTCTTTAATTACTGGTAGAGCTGTCTAAATGCAGAATCCACACCCTGATATTTTTAATAGCTTGTTCCAGACGTGCTATCTTTTTGCATAGCAAGTAAAATATATGTAGACCTATTTACTGCTAAATCTGTAGAGGAGTGTACCTGTTTAAGTAAGAAACATATGCCTACAAAAGATATATATCATCTCACCTCCAACATAAAAGGCACGTTTTTTCCAGACTTCAGACATACATTCATCTTTTAGCAAAGTTTGATCAAATGTCCTCTTTTGCCCAGACATGTCCGCTTTTCAAAAGAAAATTCCCTCATACCTTCCTGGCTGGGACAAACCGGTGGCGGAGAGCACCATGTGCAAAGCCGGCTTGTGTTTTTGTGTCTGACAAAGGTGCCAAAGATCCCGTCGGTCACAAACAGAAAAAAAGCGGCTATGTGAGTTTGTTGTTAGACTGGGAAAAGGGTTAGGGGTGGACCAAATGATTTGAGAAGGCCAAAAAGCACAGCATGATCACTGAAGACTGCCAAATTTGTCCGCACTTCTCTCACACAATGCAAACGTTGAGTGGGTTTTCTCCCTGATGCAGAGCCAGCGGACTAAAGAGAGGGACCAGCTTCCTGTCGAGTCATAGACGGGGTTCTGCTTGTGCAGTCTAATTTCAACTTGTTGCAAAGACTTTTATGCACATTTTGGTGAGCAACCACAAACTGATGAGTAGAATAGAATAGAAATGTCCTTCACTGTCCCACATTCAGATGTACCTTCAGAAATTAAAGGAGAAGTCCGGTCAACAAGGAAAAATCAGTGGCTCATTAGCTATAACTACAACAAATATGTTTGTGGTGATTTAATGAATTTAGCGTTAATCAATAAGAAAATAAAAGCATAAATTGTCGTCTAGATCACTGTGTATGGGGGCAGCCATTATTGCCCATATTTGGGCAAAAATGGCCGCCTGACATCACATCCTGTGACGTCTTTGTGCAGTAAGGCACTGCGCTCTACAAGCTAACTCAATAGGAGCCGTTGTACACAGCTGTGATCAACAATTATTTAGGATTTCCAGAGGACTTCACCATTGAAATTCACGAGAGCTGTTGTTGAAGCAACAATGCTCACATTCATGGCAGTTGGATGTAACAATACATCAGGTAAAAGGTGAAAAAACATTAGTTTTTTCACCTTTCCCATTCATGATCCACTGGTTATTTTGCTGGATTACCAACTAGAAGAGGGAGGATTTGCCATCTAACTTCTGGCCAGAGAGAAAACACGTCATCTGTAGCCAACATTTGGAAGAAGAATGTCTTCCAGATGACATGAGAGCGAGACTTTTCGGTAGGTTTTTCTTTTTTATAATGTAGAATATGCTGGAACATTTGTTTACCGACCAGAGCGGCGGAGGGATACGACACACTTAGAAAGAAGGCTCACTGTTGTGAAGCCCACTTATTTTATGTTGGTCTTCTTTTTTCTAAAGTCACTTGTATATTTCATGAGCTGTGGGTTGCAGTTTTTTGGGCTTGTTTCTAAAAGTGAAGTCGATTGTTTGGGCTCTAAACTAAGTGACGCTGAAATATCCCTCCGCCTCATAACGCGCTGCAGCTCCTCCTCACAGCAGCAGAGTAAACTCAGAAGGAGCCGCTCTGCCCGTATTTTCTGCAGTTTACGGTGCAATAACTGATGATAACTGCTGAAAGTAGATTAGGAGGTGCAGATCACCATTTTGAGCAGAGATTGGTTCTAAAGATGAGTTTTATACTCATCTTATAACATTGCAGAACAAAACCTATAAACCGTACTTTAATGCTTATTTGTTGTCTTTTTATGTCTCTAAAATGTAAATTTAGTATTACTTTAAATTTAAATGCTTAATACCATGTCTATCTTTGTTTAAGAGGTTAAAAAAATATTTTGGCATGAAAACTGATATTTATTTACAAGGGGACAGATAGGGCATTGGGACTTGCTCTACAGCCGATACCGTGACCTGACGTCACAAACTGGGAGGTGGCAGTACTGTTCTTCACCAAGATGGCTGCCCCCATAAAAGGACCTTCAAATGAAAATTACTCTTAATTAAAAAAGCTTATCATTTATTGAACAGTATGTAATAATTTTATATTTAAAGTACTTTCAGCAGTTTGAATTCTGATTTTGAGTCAAAATCAGAATTGACCAGACTTCTCCTTTAAAGCATGCAGGTACACACAAAGGGTTAGAAATATCCATCCATCCGTCCATTTTCCGTCACGCCTGTCCCTATTGGGGTCATGAGGGGTGCTGGTGCCTATCTCCAGCATTCAATGGGCGAGAGGCAGGGTACACCCTGGACAGGTCGCCAGTCTGACGCAGGGGTTAGAAATATAAAAACAAAAAATATGAAGGGGACATTTGCTAGATAGAAAAATGCAGTACAGTTGTTCTAATGCCTAATTAAAAAAAACCCAAAAAAGCAGGGTGACCTCAAGAAAAGTGCATGTATATGTATGGTAAATGGCTTGTGCTCGTACAGCGCTTTACACAACAACCATTCACCCGTTCACATCCTGACAGTGGTGAGCTATGTTAGTGGCCACAGCAGACTGACAGAGGCAAGGCTGCCATACATCGGGGCCAGCAGGCCCTCTGACCACCGCCAGCAGGCAGTTTGGGTCAAGTGTCTTGCCCAAGGACACAATGACTGAGATGGTCATAGCAGGGCATTGAACTGGCAACCTAGCAATTGCAGGACAAACTCCCTAAGTCCTGCGCTACTGTTGCCCCAATTTATGTGTAAAAAGATGAACAGACTACAAGAATGAAAAGGACCGTGCAAAGACAGGTCAATACTTGTTTTCTTAGGATATTAATTCAGATTTCTGTTTATTTATTTGTACAGCACGATTCAAAAAGTCAACTATTATTGTTACAGGTTCATTTTCAAGTATGGAGAAGTCATAATTGCTGTCATTATTCGATTCCAGATTTCAGAGTCATTGTTCTATTTGCTGGCTTATGAAAGGCCATCTGAAGTTTGCTTTTTAACTGTTCAGAGAAGGCAGGCTTTAAATATTTAGAAATTGTAACGGTAGTATTTCACGACTGGGTCACTAGTGTCCTCTTTTTTACTTATCGAATTATGATCACCCTATTTTAGCAAAATTGACATTTACTTGAATGTCAATTTTTATTTTATTTAAACTCATCTTCAGTCTAACTTGTTTAAACTTGCAGGAAAGCCACCTCGAGCTGTAACGCAGCTGTGGTGATTTGTTTTCAGCCCTACAGGGTCAGCTGTCCCATT
Organism: Fundulus diaphanus; assembly: GCA_037039145.1. Classification (NCBI taxonomy): domain Eukaryota; kingdom Metazoa; phylum Chordata; class Actinopteri; order Cyprinodontiformes; family Fundulidae; genus Fundulus; species Fundulus diaphanus. The sequence continues at coordinate 3,621,263 of CM073139.1, forward strand.
AGCTGCTTTATTGAGATTGATGATGAAATGGGGGAAATTGCAGCCTGACGCAATGTGTGGTGTAAAAGTAGTTTCCATCAGGTGTGATGAAAGCTGAGAGGCTGTGCAGACGAGAGAGGTCTGGCTCTGAATTTACTGCAGCTCTAATTCGGAACAGGTCCCTGATGGAAATTGCATTTCTTGACAACCTTAGACTTATTTTACCATCAAAGTTGGACCTCAGTGGTGGCTGCACTGACATTTAACAGAACCAGGGACGCGTATAAATGATTTCTTATATTTCTTCAAATAGCTGTTCATAAATTGCAGGAAACCAAGCGTAATACATATCCAGTAGGAAACCGTTCAAGCCAGACTTTGAAAACTTAATCATAGAAAAATAATCAAGCTGTGAGATTGAAGCTTTGGGATTTCAGTCCTGTTAAAAAAGAGTCAAACTCTATTAGAATGAATGGTTCACACCATATCTGCCAGGAAAAAAGAGCAAAACAATCACACATCAGAGCCCAAGTCTTTTACCTGACCACACACAGCTGGTTTGGAGCAAAGATTTGATTTACAGCACATATTTAAAAAAAATTCTTGTGCAGACGTAAAGTATATTTCCCACTTTCTTCTGATGGTTGGAATTAAGTTTCCCAGAGTCTCTTAGACCCTGTGTTTGATGGACAATCAAAAAACGCAGAGTTTTTGATAATGCAGTTTTCACATTTAGTTTTAGTTTGAAATTGAAATTTAAAATGGTAATACTAACTTTTGAACGTTTTAACAATGGGAGCTATTAACACCTGTGATCGTAACTAGATCCCAAGGTTTTTAAACATTGGAACAAATTACACAGATTGAACAATGGTCCATGCTGACAGAAAGATATGGCTCCAAATAGACGTCATGATGAAATGTTAAAACTAAACAAAATCTCTTAAAGGTTGTTTTATTGGAATATAAGAGCTAAACAATTTAGCTCATTGCACATTATTAAATACTTAAGCCCAAACTGAATAGCCCAGTTTAAGTGTTACCACTTGCAGTGACATTTTTTCCCCCCGAAGAGAACAGAAATAAAGACAAAACTATTGAAACTGCCTTTTGTTCCTGCCAGTATTTGGGACATCAGGAAAATTACTGACATTTTCAAATGATCTCAGTAAATAGCACTGGATGTTAGCACTTGGAGGCTTTGCTGTTCAACCTGGGGTCTTTTTGCATGAAGCCTGCACAGTCTACTGTTTCTGTTCTTTATATTTTTTTAATCAATGAAAACGTTTCCAGGAGCATCAATGAAGCTACTGGAAAAACTAATTACACCTTTTCTACTTACATGGGATTCAGGTGGGAAAAGTATCAGTGCTGCTAATAAAGTGAACTTGATTCACTGCTCATAACTTCTACACAATTCCAGAGTGGACAGACACAGGCGATGACTTTAGGGCAGCAACCGTTGCTGCTGATCAGTCAGAAAAGGGTTTTTAAAGGTTCAACGTTTTACAGAAAAAAAGATTATTCACTAGTGGGAAACATTTAGGACAGCTGCCTCTTGCCAGGAGTGGATGTCAATGTCAGAAAACAAAACATGGCGTTTCATCTCAGACTTTACCAATCTCACTCAGTGTTAAAGTTGAGAACAGAACAATTAGGAAAAGATGGAAAATATGCCTCGTAAATGACCTAAGGAAAAAAGCTCTTCTCTCTAAAAGGAACACAACTTTTGTTGATACTAACATCAAAGTCACATCATTCTGATGTGACTTTGATGTTAGTATCAGTCTGTTGTTTAAGGCCAGGGGGAGAGAGTCCCACAGTTTGGGTCCTTTATAGGAGAAACTGGACTGACCAGAAGTTGTTCTGAACATAGAGACAACACAATCCCCACTGACTGAGGCCCGAGTAGATGATCTCAGTGGGCTATGGCGTCTGACAATAGGAGAAGAAAACAGGGGCGAGACATGATCATTCACACATTTAAAAGTTAATTTCACTGTGCTAAAATTTATAAAGTTTTCAGTTACTTAGTTACTAATTCATGAACTGATTCTATAAAATACTTATTATAAACATTTGCAATAGACAGATCATTAGTTAGAAAATTTCCTTTAGATTTAATGCAACTTATACTTTTCCTACTGGAATTAATCCATTTACATTTTGCCAAGGTTTGAGACTACTAACATTGGCTTCGATCATTTTGGTGTAGTATGTAGTTTTAGCCTTTTTTCAGCTCTCTTGTGACTTAATTTCTAAGTCCAGTATAAATAAAATGGACCTAGCACTCAAAATGAGACTTTTTGAGTGCTAGGTATCATTTTTCATAAAATGACAAATTTCATTATTAAATCATGGAAAAAAATACTTCTTTGGTGTACTAGTCCAAGTTTTCGTATATTCATTTGTCAAGTCACTTAAAATGGAAACAAATGTATTTGCACTCTGGTTTAAGTCTAACTCATTTGTTACATTATCCCAATTTACTTGCTTTAAATCATAGTCAAACTCACTTGGTGTAGGGGTGATAATTTGGTCTTGTTTTTAAGCCACAAGTTTTTAAGCCTTTCTACTTGGTATTGTGCTAATGTTAAACGCTGGTAGGTCTTAATTTTGTTCTATTAGTCCGTGCTGCTTGTTACCAGCTTGATTTCCCTGTTATCATTAGCATTGTGGATGCTTTGGTGCTCTGAACCCTATAGTAGCTGATCAGCATCATGCGCAAGGTGTATATACAGACTGACCCCTAACATGTGCACGAGTAAGTTATTCATGAAGTTTATTGGGTTTGCTTTGAGTAGTTTACAAGGAATTTGGCTGAGGAGAGGGAAAAAATCCAGATGCTGTTGTGATGGAGAAAATGTGTTAAAGATGAGCTTTGCACTAATTTGGCTTGATGGATGTTTTTGCTAATAAGGTTTAGACAAACAATAGACAAAAGGGCTCAGTAAAGACCTGCAGCTGATGCATTATGTATGAGAACTGTAAAAAAAAAGCAACAGGAAACTTAATCCACCTCAGATCCTTTGTAAATTCACTAGATAATGGATAGAAAGTCCTAGAAAATGCAGAGTTACCGAGTCCTATAATCACCAGAAGAAAGGACAGCTACACATTCGATGGCAGCAGATCGTGCTTCACTCTGAAAATATTGCAGGTCATTGTCTGAAGGTCATCCTCTGTTCCTAAAGGTGAACAAGCTCTTCACTGGTGGTCTCACAGTCCAGCTGCACATTTCTGACTGGGAGACAATAGCAATGATAGTCTTACATCAGAATGTACTGGTGTCCTAATTGCAAATTATGAAGCTACATGAGCAGAGCTTACCTGGCCATGGCAGCGAGTGGGTTTAGACTCCTCTTGGACATCCTGACGCCTTCATTACTCCAGTTAAATGTCTCACCTTGAAGTTCTTAAAACTAGATTAAACTAGACTGTAATACTCTTAGCAGCAGTTTTAATACTAGGTATTGTTAAGAACCTCACAATTCAGTTCAATCTTGATTCTTTGGGTCACGACTCGATTCAATATGAATTTGATATTGATTTAAATGTTTTGATATTGATTTATTTTAGCATACGTAGAAGCAAACTGTTTTTGAAGAGTACCTGTCATTACATTCTGGATATTTATTTATATTTTGTCCAAATGAACAGCCTTAGTATAATATTTTTGAGGAATTAAATATTAATATAGAGTACAAAAGTGAAAATATGACAATACTGCATTAACATTGAAATAAAGCACATATAAACCTAAATTATTCTCCTTTTTCTCTTAGAAACTGGGATAATTCACATCATTTTTGAGCAGTAACACATCTGAAATTAATGTCGTCCTGCCAGTTCATTTTCCTGCTAACTGTCTTCCCTTCGTTCTGTCACACTCATTGTTAGGTCCTCCGTCTATCTACCCTGTTCTGGTCTTCCTCGCCGTGTTCTTTATTCCTGTTTTCCTGTTATCCTGTAAGCCTTGTTTATTAACAAATCGTCATTACTTAACATGCGACTCTCTTTGCTTCGGTTCATTTTCAGAAAACATGACAAGGTTTGCCATGTGTTTTTTTTTTTGGGTCATGTGACTCTAGTAATGTTTACATGCACACAATTTCACAATTGGATTGAAATTTCTTCAGATTAAAACATACAAAATAATTGGATTGTACAGTTTATATGGACACAATCATTTATCGATCACGATCATGATGTGGGTTTATATGCACCTGGCTTTAATCAGAGTAGAACCACTCTGACATGCACAGTTATCAAATGACAATACATACAACCACAGAAGAAGAAGTATTTCCATCTTCGGTGAACAACAAAAAACAGCAAACAAAGCAATAGTGTATGAGTTGGTTTCTCTTTCGAGCGCACAGGCTGGACTTGAACCAGGTTCTAATAACGGTTGAAACATTACTGAATAAATAGTAATTTTGAGCTCTTCTAATGTTTCAAATAGAAATGTTGTATCTGGAGCACAGCCAGTTTTGCTTCCTGACATATTTTTGCCCCTCAAAGCAGAAATACGTCATATTAATGTGGGACACACATGCGCACTCATGTCAACTTGCCACATTGAGAATAATTTGATTCCGACAAGTGTTTACATGCATGTCTATTGGTTTGTCAATAGGCATAAACCACCAGTCCCAATTTCATTCCGATTGAGCTTATTACAATATTCCGATTGGTGTGTTTACATGGTGCTCTTTTATTCAGATTGGCTTACCCCCCAAATAAATAAATACAGTGTGACTTGTGATGCTACAGGGAACCTTATAACTGGACAAAACTCTGATAATTATGGGAATTATCACTCAGGATTGGTCACCGTACCAAAAGTACTCAAAGAGGGCATCAACGACTCCTGTAGGAGGTCACAAAAGAACCCAGAATCCTGTTAATCATTCACCAGATGTGTCAAAATTATTCACATGTATTACTCAAGTAGAAGTATAGATACTAAGGTTTAAAATTACTTCTGTAGAAGTAGAAGTATCAACTCGAACTTTTTACTCAAGTAAAAGTATACAAGTACCAGCTTCAAAGCTACTTAAAGTATGAAAGTAAAAGTAATTTAAGTAAAAAAAAAATGCCACTAAGGACAAAAGCTTTGACCTCCAGCACAGGTGCGTACCACAGGTGGGCCTATAATGCACCATGCACCCCAACCGTATTTCTAAAGGCCATTACTATAATTGTATAGTAGGAGGTTAATATGGAAAAAAATGGGATTGCTTGTTGCACCCACATATATGTCCATTGAAAACCAACCATTTAGTACAATGTATATATATTAAAGGTCCATAGCTGCAATACTGAGAATCAACATGGGTTTCATGGAGCAGAAAATCTGATGTCTGGTTGCCTATAAGTATTGGTGCAAAAAGTCAAACTTCAGAGACATATTATCAATAACCTGTTACTTTTTATTATTGGAATGTAAATTAACATCCAAGCATAGCTACAGGAATTGATGAGGGCAACAGTTGTAAGATAACAAAACTTGACAAGAAAATGTGTGCATTACTCTCTTATAAGAATTACCCTTGTATGGTTGTCTGTATACAGTAGTGTTGTGCTATTACACACTGTTTAAAGTTATTTAATGTTTGATAAATACCTCTCTGTCTGTTTGTTATTGTCCGGTGAATATCAGCCCAAGAGCGGATATCAGGACAATAGTTGAAAGGGATGACTCGAGCACTAGCGTTCTTTTAACACCAAACTCTGCACACACATAGAATAAAGGAGTGACAACTTGTCTTCAAGTTCAAGAATTTATTAACAGAAATAATTGAACATCCAGAGAACACCACTATAGAGTGCTGTTTATCTGAATTAACACTATATTTCAAGCAAGAAAACCTCTACTAGGCTAGTGAAACTTAACTAAAACTACTAAGCAAAATTAAGATAAAAAGAAGCTAATCTAAGGAACTATGTACACACCAAAGAAACAAAAGAAAAAATAAAGTGGTTGATCATCATCATCAGAATAATTAAGTGCATCCTGGTTCACTGCAGATCTAAGTTAAAGAACCAAAGTTCATCTGAATGTAAATTGAGGTTAAATCAGAAAGTAATTCAGAACATTTGGTATGTGTTTCAACCCATTCACAATGAAATCCTGTGTTAAACAAATCATTATTTGATGCAATAACATTTTAAAGAATGATTTATTTTCATAGTAAACCTTAGGTACGCTTGATTTTATTAATGTGATTATACCTCCGGGAAGCTAGAGGTTGCTGTAGCGATCGGTCACCAATATCGGTTATTCCTAAAGTTATACAAAAACACCATTAAATCGACATTAATGTTCCATATTAATGCGATAATTACGCTCATAGCACTATTGAACGATGGTGGAGAGAAACTAAACAAACCTTAGGTTTGAAACGAACCATAGTTGCGTATCCGGGAAGAGCGTAAGTTATCCGGAAGCTAACAGCCTTAGGATAGCGGCCATTTGGCACTAATTTTAAAAAGCTTCGGCTTTATTTTAGTCATAATGAGCAGACCGGAAAACACAAACATCAATATCCCATTAATGTATAAAACCCCTGTGGAGATAATGTTTGTTATAACCGTAAAAACACACTCGAATTACATCAGCAATGGCCTGATTCTAAGAAGCTAGTGGGAGCTATCCTGTAAACTCCACGTGTTTCAAAAACACAGTGAAAACGCAACTAAATAAACCATTTAACTTTCACTGTTTATTTCTCTGCCAAACCTGTCGGTGCCTCTGTGTTAGTTCAGTTCACTTTGGGGCATCCAATTGGAAGCAGGTGAAGTACTCCAAGGGAAAACTGCTTATTTCAGCAGCAGGCAGCGGCTAGGATGCGGCTCTGCTAGCCGAAACGTGGCGGTTGGAGCAGGCGGCTCCGGGGTCCTAACATGCAGTCTCTGACCGGTTGTAACGGGCGATTTCAGCTCAGCTTTTGCTCTCAGCTTGGAAAAATGGGTTCTGTGCCGGCTGGATGTGGGAGGCCGCTCCGGGCCACTGGAGTCAGTTTCCTGCAACAGCTGAGAAAAACTAAACAAGGTTTCAGCATAGACCGATTCTTTACTCCGGCATCTGGTTACGCAGACGTTAGACTGCAGACTTAGCTTCGATCCAGCTGGCAGTTCTCCGAGTCCAGTCAGGTCCTCTGGAAGACGAGAATTCCCCCCTTTGTTGCGTAGCAGTGGGAAATGAGTTTCACAGAAAGCACATTTTACTCAGCTTGGTCGACCCTGCAGATGCTTGTGAGTCTTTGAGTCCCATGCAGCTCGCATGGGTGACTGGTCTCCCCAGCGCGGAACCTCTCCTCGAGAGTCCACAGGCAAGAAGAAATATATGTGAGGTGTAGCCTGGCTTCATAGCAGGGCACCCTGCTGAGGGAGGCAGTTTCTGCGTGGATGCAGCAGTGTGAAATTCCTTTGCTCAAAACACAGTCTCATTTTTCCTCATGGCTTGATGGCACAACAGTAGACAGCAGTGGCGGCTGCTGGTCTCTGAAACAGGGGAAGCTCAATGGTGTTAATTAAATTCAAACGTAACGTATTGCATTAACGAATGTTAAAACACATAAAACTCATTACTTATAAACAAAATCAACCCTTCGCTCCTTTCCCATACCAACTGACTATCTTTTCCAGTGATTTGACCAGTTTCCTCTCAATGGCCAGTAGAGCAAGTTTGCTTAAACGCTCTTGGCCCATTGTGTTGCATGTGTATAACTTGACTCTTTTAAAGCAAGAGAAGCTGTGTTCTACACCAGCTGGTGTAGCTGTTATTGTGGCAACCAAACCCAACAGCTTGTACAGCTGTGACATTGCACCATCTAATTCCACGTCTTTAAAAAATACCAAAAAGTCCCACAGTTTTCCTCTCTTCCCTTGCAAGTCACAATTTGAATATAGAACTTCAAGTTCAGATTTTAGTCTCCCTGAATGAAATACATGACCATATATTTTCAGGACACTTTGGAATGCCTGCTCTGGAAACACTTGTTTCATTTCATCAAAACTACCCTGGATTGACCATTTCCAGACACAGCAGACTTTCTAAGTTTGAAAAACGCCTTGAAATCTGTTCTGTCAGCGATATCCATGTGCAACTTTCTGCAGTGATCCTGAGCGTCATGCATTGTTGGCTGCTGGCGCTTTCTCATGGGCTCATCTCGAGAGTCTGTTTTGAGATTTGCTGCTTTTGAATAAACAACTTGAAAATTTCTGACCTTTTCTCCTTGACAAAGGCCAGGAGTGATTCAATTTTAGTTTTGCAAAACCCCCACACCCACAGCCCTCTGCTGGACAATGTTAAAAACAACATCAGTTTCACTGAAGATTTGGCTGTATGCATACAAAAGGAAAACAAACTCAAAGTACCCCATCTTCAATATGTACCCTTTTGCACAATCTATTGTCTCATCATCCATGTTTGTTTCAGATACAAGCTTTTCAAAAACCTATAGCAGGGTAATTATTTGCCACAGTGCTCACAAGGTGAGATGTAAAATTCCATCTGGTGGGAACATTTTATGCCAGTTTTGAACACCCTACAGTCTCAAGATTTTTTTTTGAAAAAAAGTAGCAAACCCAGTGAGAGTTGCAAAAAATACTCTTGACTAAGGCAAGCATTTAGCACGCTGAGACAACTCTTGGTTCAGCTGGTGTGCATAACAATGCAAAAATGTAGCACTGGGGGCTATTTCTTTAACCTTGGTCTGCAGGCCATTAAGTGAAGAAGCCATGACCGAAGCCCTAACATTGGTTTGGGCCACTAGTTTTTCTGGCACTACTTGTGGCTTAAAACTTCAAACACAGACTGAGCATCTCGTCCTTCTGACACATCAATAAACCCAATGAAACGGTCCTGTATTTTTCCTGCACTATCCACATAACAAACAGTGACAGACATCTGTGCATGGCATGATAAATCTGTAGTCATCCTCCTCCCATCCAAAAAATGGGGCACTTTGAATTTCACTTTTGATCTCATCAGAAACAGTGGCAGATATAGCAGAAATCAGATCATTTTGGATGGAATGAGACATACCAGAAAACACAGCTGATGATTGGAATTGTGAGGCCAAGACAGAGTTATATTTTGCTAATGTTTCTGTAAATTCTCTGTAATTCCCTTTATTGGCTGATTCAATGACGTCATCATGCCCCCTGAATGCCAGCTATTGGCAGCCAAGTAAAGAAGTAACATCAATGAGTAGATAAAAGACGGTCCTATTTTTCTCACTGTTTCATTGTGTTTTACTACCTGAATGCGCGCACCTTCATTGATAGCATGTTCAACCCTGACCTTCCCCAAAAAACTTAACCATGTACATGAAACCACATGTTCTTTGCTCTGCTCATGTTTTTTGTATCCTCTTTCAAAATTATTCAGAGCTGAAAACCCCATCTTTGACCAAACAACACATCCCTGACATGGTTTCATCAAAAGACATGGTCAACAATACATTTTATTTGTAACAGTACTCCCTGTCAGCCAGTTAGCCTTATTGTACCAGGAGAGTTGAAATGACCTGTCTCCTTTACCCTTCGTTTGAACTAAGCCAATATTTGGTGTTGAGGAAAAAATTCTAAGTTTTTGCTGATAAGCAAGACTTTCAAAGGTTCTTCCCTAAAAGAGTGTCTACAATGTTAGCAGCAACATTGCTGCCATTGTGGCTGGTCTAACATCAAGCTAGCTTGCAAGTTCCTTCCTTACGATGGTAAAGAAACAAACAAACAAAACATTAACAAGACGCAAACGGTGCAATAACGCTGTTATTTTGTAATTTATTTACAATGTTGTGTGTACAACGGGTGAAAATAGCTGTTGTGAAGCGCTCTGAAATAATAAACTCCAGAAACCACGGCAAGAGTTCAGCTCAAGACAACTGTTCTGACTGAATGATCGCTTTTTCCTCTCTCGTCTGAGTCTCATGAGGAAAACTTTCCCCCTGTCTGGCCACTGTCAGTCAAAAATCTTTTAACGTGTTCTGCCAATCAGCATCAAGCGGACAGCTTCACGACCCGCCCCGGCCCGCCTCAGCCCCAATAGACCCAATAGTGAGGTTTAACCTCACTGGAAGTGAAGAAATTATGTTCTCCAATCAGGGCCCTACTTTCTGGCTTGGTTGCTTCAATGGGGTAGTTCTCAAATGATCTCACATTTTTCCTGAGACAGACGGTTTCCCGGCTGGTCGGACAGGAAGAGTGCAAATTACATTGGCAACAACAACGCAATACTAATAATTTTGGAAGATGACGACGTCCCAGGAGCTTCATTTCAACCTGCTTCAATGGAGAAACCCAGCATAGAACAGCTGAAACGGTTGAAATAAAATGTAGAGGGCTCAAAATGAGTGGAAAGAAAGCAGTATTAGTAGAAAGGTAGGAGAGGCTGTCCTCTCTCACAGCGGATCAAACTCCAGGAAGAAACCCGTTGAATCTCCGTAGAATTACAACTAATACTAAGAAAAAATACATGTATTATTGCAGGCCTATGTTTTAATTTATTATATAGCTCATTACAGAAAATAGACTTAAAAACAGTCAATCATCCCACTCAGACACTCAGATCCTGTCTCCTTCTCACACCCACACACACCCATAGACACACACATGATCAGTGTGAGAAAGATCGACTTGATCCATGAAAAGAGGCGGAAGACCAGCAGGAAAACCACCACACGCCGCTTCTAATCATCACAACTGCACCTATTTAGCTGATATTTATGCACACCGGGACTTTTCCTGCTCGTAAACAAATTGTTGCGGGTGAGGGGGGTTGAGCCCCGCTCTCTTGCTGCGTGGCGCGTTAACCAGAAAAGGGCATTCTTTCTGAAAAAACGAAGCCCAGAAAAGCGACTTCACGTTCCAGAAACAACCCCTAGAAACCGCAACAGACTGGCAGGCAGCGTCCTGCTATTCCAGAGCAGAGGGGAGATCGCATCCGAGAGCGGACTCAAAAGCTGATTAATGCGCAACAAACTCATGAAATAAAGCACATTTTAGCGCACATTTAATGCAGTTTAAAGACTACATTTGTGAAGTTTAACAATGCATATTTGACCAATTATTTTACGAAATTTACAGGCGAGGTTTAGCCTCCCTACTATTCAATGAGAAATCACCACTGGCAGTCAAAAATGTATGATTAATCCTAGCGGTTAATCAAAAAAATACAAAAAGGAAAATAACTAATAATCCTAAAAATGCAACGTTCTTCTTCTACCTGTTGTTCTTCTGAAGTTTTTGTTAGCGGGGGTTGGCACACAGCTTGGTGCAGTACTGCCTCCAACCACAATCAAAATCACTCTGTTCAGGTTGTGCTATTTATCTGAATTTTTTTTTTGACAAATCAGAACGAAAATAAGCTAAAACATAATAGAAGGAATGAGACGATTTTCAAAATGCGTGGAGTACAAAGTACAGATACTTGCTTGAAAATGTAAGGAGTAGAAGTAAAAAGTAGGCTAAAAAACAATTACTCCACTAAAGTATAAATAACCACAATTTCTACTTAAGTATGGTTATAAAGTATTTGTACTTAGTTACTTGACACCTCTGGCATTCACTGGCGTTAATTAAGGTTCATAATTAAACAACTATAGGAAAGAGGACTGGGCAAAGATTACATCCAAGGCAAACAGCTCTGTTGGCCAAAAGAAAAAAATAGAAACAAAAAACAAAACAACACAAAGCCCAGTTTGCCAGAAAAACAACTTGATGTTCTTCAAGACTTTTGGGAAAGGTCTCTGTGGACTGAGGAGACGAAAGTGGAGCTTTCTGTAAGGTCAGGGTCCAGATACATGTGGTTGTAAAGCAAAGACAGCATTTCAGAAAAAGAAGCAAAGCAAATTGAGGGTTTTGAGGGAGCCTTGTGAAAGTCTGGACTTAAGTTTGATTGAGATGCTGTAGCAAGCCCTTAAACTGGCGATTATGCCAGAAAACATTTCTCTGTTATTAAAATGAGTTTGATCTGAGATGTTTAAGTGTGACAAATACTAAAGTGGAAGAAGTCTGTAATAAGCCAAGTGCTTCTTCACGGCGCTGGATGAACAAATCCTGCATTTCAAGGCAGCTTAATTCCTGCAGTTGGGAGCTAAAACAGGCTATCTTAAAGGATCTGCTGAAACAGCTCGATTTAACACTTTACCAGGGATTACAGATCTGTGGGCATGTAAACACTGCTTATGAGGCTTATCAGCAGGGCAGCAAAGTTGACCCACATGTTTAAATGCAGATACAAAGCTAATTTCTGATCTAATTCATGTTTAATCTCCTCTCTAGACTCAAGAGAAAATATATCGCTTAGATTTTCTGGCACTAAAGATGTTTATAAAAGCAAAGCAAAGTTGGCCTAAAGAACAAAATTAATTTCTCCTTATGCATTTAAATAGGAGGTGTCCTTCACATAACCCTCACCATGAGTCTCTGCAGCTTACTGAACAATGTTGGATTTCTTTCCAGCTCCATTAGTGCGCACACCCAGCCTGAACCCATAACGTGGCAGCAGAGTGATTTTCTCAGCCGCAATCAGCCACAAATTCTCTCCGAAATGAGATCCAAGATTCCAAAAGGAGGGACGTGGGAAAGAAGGAGCGGCTGCTTCAGGATTAAATTGACAGAAAATGACTCGGAGTTTAAAACTAATCCCCATTTCGTTCCGTATTAAATGTTCCTGCATGAAATATGCGGATAAGAATGCAGGTTAAAGCTGTGAAAAGGTGATTAGGTGGGTGTTTGGTTTGCATTGTTGTATATCCAAAACATGTTTAGGAAACATAAATAAGGCTCTTATTGCTGACCTAAACCAACTTGACAAAACATTAGGACCGTCGGGGTTTCATGTAACTGTTATTAAGAACTCAGAGGCCAAACAGACGCATGATAACTCTTCAGGTCTTTTTTTCTTTTTTTGTCAGATTTTACTCTGGGAAAAATACTTTCTCAGTCAAGCAGAAAATCAGAGAAACATCAGCTTCACTGATAGAGACACAGACTCTTGTCCTCTTTACTGACATCCAATCCCGGTTTATCCACACCTTCGTTGAGATTCGGAGAAGGGTTCCATGTGGGAGCTCTTGTGCTTTTTGAATAAAACAGAACCTGGTTTGTTCTCAATAATAAGACCTGCGGATGACCAATGCAGTTGCATGAATCAGTTCCCCACTCGCTGCATATCATTACCCTCCATGCAGCTCTATGCAACAGGACCGGGCAGTGATGAGACAGATCCAGGACATTGTGTGTGGGTTGCTGTACGACCTCTGTTGGAAAGAGAGGCCAGTCAGTGCAGAAGCTAAAAAAAATTGACAGGCTTTGAACTAACGCTCGAATGGAAATTAGAGTGGGGGACTCTTTATAAAGTCCACTCCTGTATTCTCTGGGAAGCCTTTCCTGCTGATCACAGTATTCATTATGCTTTTTGAAATGATTCTCACAGTTTTTTTACTGTCATATCAATACAATACTGTTGCAAATTGTATATGAAATTAAGGTCGGCATTTTCCACTTTTGATGTCATTTTTGCAAGAATTCAGATCCTAAAAATAGTACTCTCTACTTCATATTGTCAGACAGGTTATTTTTAGGTGTTGTGATTTTATTCTACAGGTGGCCGTAATCAAGCCTGGGTTTAAAGTTGATCTCAGCTTTCCAAAGAATATGGTTATTTACAGTTAATTCAAAAATTTAAGAGGGGTGGGGGCGGGTTGGTTTGGATTGGTTGTTGCCCTTAAAAACAATAAATCATTGTTTGAAAACTACTTTTTGCATTTACCTGGTTACCTTTGTCAGATAATAAAAAGGTTTCATGATCCGAAATTTTTAAGGGTGGAAAAGTGCTAAATCTTTTTCAAAGCTCAATGCCTAGATGGAAAGGCATCAACAATGGCCTTCATGGGCAGCGGATGATGTTATGAAATAAGGAAGGAAGCTTAGAAACAAACAAACAAAAAAAATCATAAATTCATAACCACCCCTTTTAAGAGGAAAATCCATAGGTGTATATTAATACAAACCAAGATGAAATGGTGAAACAAAATTAAAAAGATGCAACGCTCCATAATGAGACCATTTAATAATAGACAATAAACAATAATACGTTCTATTTAGAAGTGCCTTTCAAGACACTCAAATGGTCTGGGGGTGTCCTTTAGTTACTTTCCTTTTGTGATGAAAGTAGCAGGCATATGTGAACACAACAACAAGGTGAAAAGGAAACAGCAACGGCACTGTATGGGCTACTCATTATGTAACAAAATAGGGAAGACCAATCTGAAAAATACAGAGAAAGAAAGAATTAGCCCATTTAAGAGCAAAATAGCAGGTGTGTTAATGCCATGCCAACTGTAGAAAGACCTTAGCAATTAAATCACAAAGGCAATTGTTGCTGCCCATTAATCTGGGAAGGGTTATTGGTTGCAACAATTCTAAGTCCACAATTGAGAGAGATGATTTTCTTGGGGGAAACATTTCATACAGCTGTCGACTTCCCAAGGAGGAAAGATCCCAGAGGATTTACTTAGAGTAAGGGATTTGCATCAACACAAACATCTCATTCAAGCATGGGAGTGGAGGATTGATTTGGGCTAAACATTTAAATGATGCTGTATACTTTTTCAAGTTTAGCTTAATTTTTGTTTGATAAAAAAAATGCAGATAAATCATTATAGATCCTGTTAAAAACCTGTTAATCTTATTATTTTCTGAGACAAAAAAGACACAGAATTAATATAACTCAAAGCAATTATGACCATATCTGATATTGCCAAAACAACTGAGTTGTAACGCTCAGACAGGGAACCTGATATTTAAGACACAGTGTTGAGGTTAAACAATTTATTGAAAAACAAAAATGTGGCAATTACAGAAAATAGTCCAGGATGAGTAGGTGGCTGCATGAACAGATAGTTGATGGATCAACAGGCTGAAGGCAAAGCGTTGCTCCCCAAGACAGGCAGTTATCCTGCACAACAGATCCAGCAGAATAGGCAGAACAGTCCAAAGGGCAAGGCATGTATCAGAAAACAGTCCATGTTGTGACCAGCGTCAGAAAGCTGATGAGATATCCAGTGAGGGAAAGCAGAGGGAAAAAAACCCCAAGTCAAGCCGGCAGTGCACACTAACCAACTAATTACACAAGGCAAGAAGACAATCTGGCACTGACTGGCTGAGAAAGGCAGGTATAAGTAGGCAGGTTCCAAGGTGAAACGACTTGTAGGTAATCAGAGTCAGTGCAGGTGAAGCTGCTCCACTAATTAGCAGAGTGGAGCAGAGCAGAAGGTGGAGCACAGCCAGCCCAAAAAAAAACAGAGAACAGGCAGGCTGCATGACACTGTGGTTACGTTCACACTGCAGGTCCTGATGCTCAATTCCGATTTGTTTTGCTGAAATCAGATTTTTTTGAGGTGGCCGTTCATACCACCATTAAATCCGACCGTCATCAGACTTCTGTCTGAACGGTTCATGACGGTAAAACGACTGGATAACTGGAGGAGATGTCACAGAGCAGCGCACTGTTTACGGAAGTAATGGTGAATGTAATGGTTTCTAGAAGTCTTCATTAAAGTTTTGTTAAAAAAAAACTCTAAAAAATAAATATGAGGATATCGTCCGGCATCTCTCCTTGTTATTATTAGAAAGCTGTTGAGTAATGGGAGGCGACAATATTAAGACCACATAATACAAGACGAAGTAAGGTAAGAAGAAAGCAGCACAGCTATTGATAACGGTCTCTTATGGAGCGCTAGCTGCTACTGCTGTGTGCGGATGTGGAACGAGAGACAGGAGAGTGATGTGAAAGATGGATAAAAGGCAACATGACCGTTCAGACTGCAGACGCTTTGAAACATATCCAAGACGTATCCGAATTAGTATCACACATGTGGCACAAATCGGATTTACTTGGGGGTGAAAAGACCGGAATTGGGCTGTTCTCACTGCCATAAAAAGACATATATGGGTCGCATTTCCCTGCCGTGTGAACGTAGCTTAAGTTGACTTATTAAGAGTATCGGTATTGACTTTGCAAAGCACAAAGTTAGGCTATAATTATTATTTGCTCCTCCTGTAATTGATTTTACATATTTTTCTATCTTTTTGCATTTGTTCTCAGATTCAGAGGTGGTGTACAGAAACAGAGATGGTCATGTCGTCAAGTTCAACTTTGTCCTGAACGAGACGGAGGTCATTTTGATGAACACCACATTTGTAAGTTATAATTGCTGCTTTTTTTTATCCTTTGGTCATAATAGGGGGTTTTCACTGACGTCACTGGCCAACTTCCGGTCCGCCATATTGGGTGTCACACTTCCCTATCTCTAGTTGTCCTACACGTATTTTCGCATCGAGAATGGATAAGTACGCCAGCACGCTAGAGCGACCAGATAAGGACGTATATCTGAGGAAATGTTCCGTGATCGACCATATGGACCCCTATGCCTTCCACGGTGCCTTGTTTAGCCGTAATCCAGATGATTGGCCAAATGTAGAGCACGGCGACATAGTGCATTACCTGGTGTTCAGTGAAAACCCTCTGCACACTCTTGAGGAAATGAGAGCTTACAAGGGTCTAGAGGCTCACAACCAGTTCACATCTGGTTGGGTACGAGATGTCGAAGTTATGTACATCAAGGAAATCGCCATCATACGTGGACGGGTGAGTTTTAATAAGATGGTAAAAATGTAAACAATCCGACGCAAATGCGTCGCATGCTTCTGCGGTGGCTGACGGCCGGCGGTGCGCGAAGGCGCTTGGCTGCAGGGCCGCTCGACGCCGCTCGCGGCTTTAATTATTTAAGCAAAACAATGACCAGTGCAAAATTAAGTTGTATTTACCGTATTTACGCCGGCAAAAGCCTACCGGCATAACCCGGAAGTAGCGCGGACGTCACTGTCCATATCGGACGTCTTCGGCTACCTTGTTTGTGGTGTGAGCGCCTATACTTCAGAACAGTTCTGAAGCTACAAGTCCTTGGAGTCTCATGTGCAGTTTACGAATGGATGGGTTCAGGAGCGGCAGATCATAAAGCCAGCAAACAGTGGGAACACAGTAACTCGTTCAAAGGTAAGCTGCGCTCAGACGGGCTCTGGCACATGCTAAGTTAGTAGCTGCTAACCGTTAGTGCTAACAACCACTCACGCATGTAATGGACTTTTAACTAACTGCTATGTGTTTCAAACGTTTAGAACACACTCTCATTGACATCGGGATACTGTGGAAAGTTATGTTAGGTCGTCTTACAGCCGCGATCCAAGCGAGCCGACGACTCTTTGTTATCTCTAACAGTTGTTCTCCGTGGTTGCGCCTCCAGGCAGGAAAGCGGTGGAAAATTAACCCGTTTCTATGTTTTTCCCATGGCGATCATGTGTTGCGCTGTTACAGCCCACAATACAGCAACGGTTTACATGTTTTAAATACTTAACAGTTAATTACCTGTGACAAAGTGAGCACCGCAGACTCTGGCGTATTCCAGCTTAACACCGTCCAAATCGGACCTGGATATCCGTGTCAGCCATAGGTGACGGCGTTGTTCAGAGAGCTGTTTTGTTTTTTCACACTGATTCACTATCACGGCTGGTAGGCGAAAGAAAGAGCGTTGATCTCCACCTCCACGGGCCGTGCAACCAACCATTAAACACGTTTTCACCATTGCTCACTTCCAATACTGCCTAAGGCGTAATACAATGCGGGTCAACGGTGCGAAACGACAGACACCCAATATGGCGGACGCGCAGAGTAGTCACGTGAGCGTGACGTCAGCTGAAAACCCTCTATTTTTGGCTAAAGCGGGTCATCTCTTTAGCCGTTGTCACACACAGACATCACCAAGGATCAATAAAATGTTTTTTGTTTGTTTTTTTTTACTGCTGAAATTTGAAATGCAGTCTTGAGGAGTTTTGTAACACAGGTGCAAAAGTAACACAAATGCATATATATATATATATATATATATATATATATATATATATATATATATATATATATATATATATATATATATTTGTCTAACTAATGGTATGGCTTTAGAATAAGATTTATTTAATGACACATAAAGCGCCACGTGAAGTGTTAGAATCATCCAGCTTCTCATCAACATTAACTTCAGCTGCATTACCTTCAGGAATATACATTCACATCCTAAATTGCCGTTCAGTGAATAATTGACGTTTCCTGTCAAATGGAGGTTAAATATAGCAGTTTTCTGGTGGCATCGTGTTAATCCTGTTACTGTTCCATAATCCTTGTGTACTGAAACAAATCAGTCCCTCTTCTATCATCATCTCACCCACACCACGTCTCACTGAGAATTACTCAAGAGCTGTAAAGCCTGGTCCAATGAGGACTGGAGGTAAGATTGTTGAATTTTAAACCAACCACTTGTACCCGCCCAGAAATGAAATTGTCATGAAATGTTGCAGTTTGCTGCTGTTTTCCTCGAGGATTTAGGGAGTTTTTGGAATCTGAATCAGATTGCGTCCACAAACAAGGAGCACCCTCACTCACTGTGCACAGCAAATAACTACTAATATGTCTAACTTCGAGGAAGCTAAGGTTACGACACAAAGAACAATAAGCTATATACGTTTGTGTGTAGATATGCTCACAAAAATGTCTTTGTTTATAAAAGGTAGGTTTGAATAGTGCAACCTGTCTGGAGACCTAATTGTGTGTTGTGGCTTGGCACTGTCATGTTTTGTGGATGAGCCAAATCACACAACTGGATGCAGACTTGTCACTCTCTTGGATTAGACAAATGACAGTGGTGTCATCTGCAAACCTGTCTGGCAAACTAGGAGTATCACACAGACAGGTCCGTGGAGGTCCAGTCCTTTGTTTATAGAGATATTAGGATTGAGGCGAGACGCTACCCCTGGGGGGCGCCGGTGCTGATGGTTCTTGTGCGAGAGAAGATGCTCCCCAGCCTGAAGTTAGGTTTTTTTACTTGATGCATTGAACAGCATCGAGTATAAGCACCAAGGGTGTGCGCGCCAGAACTGATGCAATCGCACCATCCCTGGCCATATGTGAGTTTATTGGCCAAATTTGTAGGTACAAACAACGACTTTGACTTCTGTTTCCATTAATTGTGGCATAAATCAAGTCTAAAACAACAACCCACAGTATATACAGCAATCAGCTTTTATTCAGTAAAGCAAAGTATGCTGGGTGTTTGACTTCAACTCTTTCTTCTCTTGTTTACTGTACAGGACTGTCTCAGAAAATTAGAATATTTTCATAAAGTTCTTTATTTTCTGTAATGCAATTAAAAAACATGTCATACATTCTGGATTCATTACAAATCAACTGAAATATAGCAAGCCTTTTATTGTTTTACTATCGCTGATTATGGCGTACAGCTGAAGAAAACTCAAAAATCCTATCTCAAAATATTAGAATATTTCCTCAGACCAAGTAAAAAAAAGAAAATTATAACAGCGAAACAAAATCAAACATTTGAAAATGTCCATTAATGCACTCAGTACTTGGTTGGGAATCCTTTTGCACAGATTACTGCATCAATGCGGCGTGGCATGGAGGCAATCAGCCTGTGGCATTGCTGAGGTGTTATGGATGCCCAGGATGCTTCAATAGCGGCCTTTAGCTCATTTGCATTGTTGGGTCTGGTGTCTTTCAGCTTCTTCTTCACAATACCCCACAAATTCTCCATGGGGTTCAGGTCAGGGGAATCGGCAGGCCAATCAAGGACAGTAATGCCATGGTCAGTACACCAGTTACTGGTGGTTTTGGCACTGTGGGCAGGTGCCAGATCTTGGTTGTGCAGCGTTTCCTGCCACATTTCCCCCTTCCAACACACTTTTTGTGAATGTGCTTTGAAACTGCACTCTGTGAACAGCCTGCTCTTTGAGAAATTTCTTTTTGTGTCTTACCCTCCTGATGGAGGGTGTCAATGATGGTCTTCTGGACAGCAGTCAGATCAGCAGTCTTCCCCATACTTGTGATTTAGTTTACTGAACCAAGCTGAGTGTTTTTCAAGGCTCAGGAAACCCTTGCAGGTGTTTCGAGTTAATTAGACGATTCAAGTGATTAGTTGAATAGCCTACTAGTATACTTTTTCACGATATTCTAATTTTCTGAGACAGTCCTGTATGTCCACTTGGTATGTTGAGTACTGCCCCCCAGTGTTTTTAGAAAATACTGCGTCCTTGTCAAGTAGAAACGTCTACAGAGCTTCTATGGTGCTCGTGGGTAGTCCGCACAGACTTGCGCGACAACCCAACACACGAGTGTAACTCAGCTTTCACCGCTGCTGCTGGTCCGTCAGGAACCTGGTGATCCGCTGACAGGTGGAGGCTGGAAGTGTGAGCTGGGTCAGCTTCTGGTTGATGGTGACCAGGTTGATGGTGTTGCAGGCTGAGCTAAGGTCCATAAACAGGATCCAGACGTACGTGCCTTTAGTTTTAGTGGAACAGTTAGCTTTTGCCTGCTGTGTTGGTTTCAGACACTGGCATAAGAGATGGAAGTGCCTCTGAACTTTTGACCTGATTGAAATATTACTTACAAATAAAAAAATCTCAAAATGCAAGAGTCTCTATATATACTCTATGTATACACTGCAGACCAAAAAACATTATTAGAAACTATCCCCCTAAATTAATTATTATGATTTTTTTTATATTATTAAAATATTGAGAAAATGTTAGTTTGAAAAATAATGAGAAAAACTTTCTTTAAATAAATGGCACATCAAAGCTCATGTTTGCCTCCTCAATAATCAAACCCATCCTATAGTTGCTGTGAAGCGTTTTGCATGTTTCCATTGCTCTTAAGACGATGGGTCTTTGAGGTTTGAAGGCCACCTTGTTATTCAGTTCCCTCCATAGAGTCAGGACTCTGGCTGTACCAGTCAGAAGAACCTTTGGTAAAACAAAAACGATGCTATAACCCTAACTGGGCCAGGGATGGGTGTAATTTTGGGTTTAACTGTAGCAGCAACTGCAGTGACATCTATTCTAAAATGTTTTTCCTCCAAGAATAATTTATCACACTTAAAGCAATATTTATTGATTTTCCGTTTCCTTTAGGTCTCCTTTAAAGTGGCAAAGTATTCGCTGTCTCCAGACCTGAAGTACGCACTGTTTGCATACGATATCAAACAGGTGAGCCGCAAATGAAAGCTGATCGGCATAAAGATGGCATGAATAACAGCTGGTGTTTTGTTTTTTTCATCATTACATTCCCACTAGCCGTGATTGGAGTTCATCCTGTGTGTGATCAGCCATTCTCCTCACCTTTTGTTTTATGTCCTGGCAGATTGGCATTCCCATTGTTCTCCTGTGAAATACCCTGCGGTGCCATCACTCACACGTACGCGCGCTACACACATCACCCAATCGTGATGTCTCTATTCATATTCACAGACTTCTTTTTTTCTGACAAGTGATTTTTTTCTGCTTTGGCGAAGGGTTGCTCTGATAGTTTGGATTTTTGAGGGGATGAATGAATTTGTTGCGGCACTCATGAGCACAGCTCTCTGTGGGAAGAAATTGTACCACCTGCGCTGAACGGGTGTAGATTTGTTTTGTATAACTTTTTTTTTTTTTAACAGCAGGTTTTTCTGTAGTATTTGTGCCATCAGTCAACCTGCAGGAGGCTTCCCTTTCTCCCGACAGTGAAGGTTTTCCATTGATTTTGACGCTGCACGCACCGATCTAGAAATGCTGCAGCGGCTGATAAAGCGAAGGATATGTGTGTGTGTGTGTGTGTGTGTGTTCCACATTATGCTCTCTAATGATTGCCTTGTCAATATAATTTCTTGGTTTGTCAGCCTCTTTGAAAGGAAGAGTGCACCTCAAATTTAGCCTTAATTAATTAAATTCCAGTTTCACGCGTTGCTTTAACAACAGAGAATCACTTCTTCCTGGAGCTTTTAGTTGCCCTCAGTTTAGTTTCTTTCATATATAAAATGTTATTTTCTAAAGGATGATTTCAAACTATCCAAACCAAATGTGCCCTATATGTGAAACAAAATAATCGCCCCTTAAACCTTATCACTGCTTGTGCAACTTTTACAGCAGAAACAACTGCCTGTTTCTCTTTACATCACTAAGGAGGAATTTTGTCTCATTCTTCTTCACCCAATTGATATATATATAAAATGTGGCTGAATATATAATCTACATTGGACTTTAACTAGGCCACGGCCACCCCAGTGAAAAATGCACTTTAGATATTCTTGCTGTAAATTGCAATGGCATCTTTTTTTTTTTTTCTTAAGCAAAGTTTTCTGCTTTAAGATTACACAATGCCCCTGACACACTCTGGCAGCTTTAGTAATTTTAGCAACTTAAAAAAAATAGAAGAAAGCCCACAGCATGACAGATTCTCGTAGTTAGCAGTGGACATGAGCTGCAAAAGCTGAGTTAAGAAAAAAAAGTTTCTGTAACTCAACAGTAGGAAAGTCTCACACCAAAGATGGTCAGGAAAAAAATCTTTCTTTAATTTAACTATATCTATTTACTGAGTTAGAAAATAAATATGTTAAGAGATGGTCATTTGTGACTAAGTCAGTGGGACAATTGGTGCCTACAGTCCCTTTTTATCTTGAATGACACTAGAGCACTTTTTAAAACCTTTTATTTTTTTATTTAACCTGAGTTTCTAGAAGATTTTAATAAGTTGCAGATGAATTCTGTTTTTCCTGGGGTACAATGCTAACCTAACAAGGAAGCCCATGTCCTTAAGCCACTGGCCACTAGGTCTCACTTGGTAGACTTTACCTTTGATCTAGACATTTTCATGAAAAAGATAGAGAGTTTAAAGCAGTTTTTTTCATTGGTTTTGTCTGTTAAGGAAGGTTAAGACGAGCTACACATAGAGTCACAGGTCGTGCTTTTTTGTATAAGTCAAATATGGTTAGTTTACATTATGGAAACTATAGGCAGGAACTGAAGCTTTTGCTTCTAGTGGATTAATCCTCTCACGGTGAGGAAGTTGAGAGAATCAGATTTGAATGCAGTGTTTTCGCTTTCTGCCATAAGCTACTACTTTTCTGGACGTCTCAGGGTTATTAGCTGTTGCCGTTCTGTGTACTCAGAGAGGCCTATATCGAAAAGCATCAATATTTTATCACTGTTTGCGTTGTGTGACGGACTCTGCTCTCCTTGCAGGTGTACAGATACTCATACACGGCGTCTTATATCGTGTACAACATAGACACAAGGTGAGTCGGCTTCGGCTCCCCTGGCGCTGCTCGCATGGGATGGAGCTAGCAGATGGCGGTTGTTGACGTTGTTGTGTTTTATCAGGGAGGTGTGGGAGCTGAACCCACCGGAGGTTCAAAACTCTGTGCTCCAACATGCAGCCTGGGGAGGGCAGGGACGGCAGCTGGTAAGACATTTCCCTCATTTCCCTCTCTCCTCGCTTCAGTTATTGTTATAAAGCCCGAGTCTCTCCAGAGGGATCTGCTCCAATCATGTCGCTCTGTCTGAACAATATATATATATTGTCTGTTTACATCGTCTGTCTGGGAGGTTTAATGTGTATGTCCGCATTGCATCCAACCCAGACTGCTTACTGAGAAGAATTAGTTGAATTTACTTTGTGTGCTGCATCAGAAAAAAAAACCTTTTAAGTTTAAAATCTTTAAACTTACACACTAATTACATCAGTTATTATAACAGAGTTCCCGTGTAGTAAACAATAATGATGCCGAGCAATTATGTTAACATCATTTATTTAAACTGAAAATTAGCACTTTTTTTCAACAGTAAAATTCAAAAAATAAAAATTTCATACGATTTGTTTTAGAGTATGCAAATACCCCTTGGAGTGCATTGACATCACAGGATCACCAGTGTTATCACATATATTTTCCTTAATAAACAATTAATTATTATCTATTATTACCCATCTCTGGAGAAAAAGAAATGCAGAACATCAGATTGTTTAACAACAGTTATATCCAAGAATATCACTAAAATCATTCCATACTCTGGAAATGTGCAACCATCAGTCTTTGCAGTAAAAACAAAAAGAAAATAAGCCAAAGCTATATTTTATGGTTTCAAACTGTCTTTATTTTAATACTGCTTTTACTTTTAGAGACGTGAATAAATGAGGCTGAAAGCCCCAAGGAATGTGTTCCATTACCCCGCTGTAATGATGAAAAGACTGAAGCACACTGAGTGTGACTTTTTATGGGGTCCAGTTTTGTTGACTTTTTAGAAAGATTTATTACCTCTCGATGTTACCTCTCAATTTGAAATAACTTTGCCCATGTGATGGACGGGGATGAAAAAGCAGGGGGAGTCACAGGAATCATTACAAACAAATTGGGTTTTCATCTGAACCTAAAAAGTTTTATTTCCAAAAACTGAACAGTGAGCTTATAAAAGAGGTCAAAGAAACAAAACATATCTCTGGCGTTAACTTAACAAACTGACTGCCAAAACAAAGCATAACTGACCTAACAGAGAAATAACACATAGGGTAGAAAGTCATATTTAATAAATTAGGATATGCATTTCTAAGGGTCTTGTTTGCCAGATTAAAAATTCCTTTTGAAAAATCAACAACCTGTGTGCCTATATTAAGATACTTTTCATTAAGCCCCCAATTTCTACATAAAATGTTTTGCTTTTTTATTGGTCTGGTGCAATAATCCAATGCTAAATGCTGTTTTTATGAGCTGGAGGTGGAAAAATAATTAACAGACATAAATCTTTAAACATTAGTCTCTGGTAATCTATATAATGTGTTTCCCCTTAGTGACCTGAGTTACCGAGAGAACCGAACTTTTCAAAAATATTCAGATTTATCTTATATGACTGTATATAATGGCTGATCAGAACATTGAAACACAATAGGGGTAATTGAACACAATGCCACCACTAACACCTTACAGTCAGGTTTGTTGATAGGAAGAAAATTAAAAATATAATAATAATATTAATAATAATAATACGTTTTTAAATGAAAATTTGTGAATAGAAAAAATTCTTTAACTAAAGGAAATAAAAATGACCTCCTCGCCAGCAGGAGCTGGCGGTGCAGACCAATTATCCTCTCCATGTATTCAGGCGCTCTGAGCTCTGGCCACCATCTTTTGTCCTGGAAAACTCCCAGGGACCATGAAACCATTTATTTAATTTTATTTTAAATTGGTCATAATCATAAACCAAAGGTGAAAACTGAGTCTGTGAAAAAAATACACAAATGATACACAAGTGAATTAAATCTGGGTTTAACTTGCTGCAGTTCCAGGTTTTCATGATTTTAATTATGCACGTTCTATTCCTGCAAATGACTGCTCTGTCTCCTCAGCTGAAGTTCTTTTTCTTTTTCTCCGTTGTAGTGTATTGCGATTACAGAGTTTCACGATGTTTGGGGGGATTTTAGATACATGTTAGAATGTCACTGCTTACAAGGAATAAGAAGCTGTTACAAAACACTGTGTTGTAATCCCAAATGGAGACAAACACCTGGAAGATAAAGTTAAATGCTCATCCTCCCTCCCCAGATCTACATCTTTGAGAACAACATCTACTACCAGTCAGATGTGAAGAGCAGCTCTCTGAGAATCACCTCCTCCGGGATGGAAGGAGTCATCTTCAACGGGATAGCCGACTGGTTATACGAAGGTGTGTGTGCTCTCTGGCTCTTTGGGGTGTCAATAAGCAAGCTGTGGCTTTGATTCACGCGGATTCTTTCTGGGAGAAACCTTCGTATATTCCCTTCCGTCAGACATTAGAAAGTTGAAGGCGGCCCCGTCTTTGGTGGATACAGTTTAGAGTGAAATCTCATGTTTTCCAAAGCTTCGTTTCTGGCGTTCAGCACGCAGGGCAGCAGATGAGACAAACTAAACAGATTAGTGATGAGAAATCGGCGACAAGCCTCGGCAATCCTTGAAGTGGCTGGGAAGGCTTTGCACAGGCAGCAGCACACACTAAAAAGCTCGGCAGAGGAAAGATGTTTGGAGATTCTGCTTCTACATTTGTTTCTACTTCAAAGTATAACCGACTGGTTGGCTTTCTTGAGTAACTTTGAGACTCCACCAGGGGCAGCTTTCCTAATGAACCTGAAGATTACATAAAAAGGATCTGAAATGATGTTTATCTCATCAGAGGAGATACTGCACTCACACCTGGCTCACTGGTGGTCGCCTGACGGAGAGCGACTGGCCTTCCTGAGAATCGACGACTCCTTGGTGCCCAACATGACTCTGGCACAGTTCACTGGCAGCACTTACCCCCGAGGAATACAGTACCCCTATCCGATGGTAAGGCCTCGCAACATCTTGTGCCGTTGAAACGCCTAAACTCTTTGTAGAAATACAACAGATGACAAATCTCGTGTTCTTTTTTGGATCTTTATAAAACTGTGATCCCCTTAACGTTTATTTACTTAAAAGAGACTTTAAAATTAGACTTTTGCTTTAAAAACGGCTTAAATCAGGGGTGTCCAAAGTTGTATCTTCTTATAATTGAAAATGTTAGATACAACACAAAGTATTTGTCTTGTTTTTTATTAACCACAGTTTTAACATTCTCTTTAATTTATTTTTAAATAGGACCACAACTACTAATGACCTTTACTCAAATTCTGACTCTGGTTCACTGAAGCCTGCTCTTAATTCATTTATTCATATTGGCTAAATACAGGAAGCATAATTATTATATTTCAATAGATATTATACATACAAGCATACAATGTACTAAATGTCTTTATTAGTAATTGATAAATATGTTTATTGGATTTATATGTAAATCATGTATGTAAGATTATGTAGGTACTGTAAGGATGAGTCAGGATGAGTCAGTCACTCCATTGCACATGTTAATCATCACAGTTATGTGCCGAACACATTTTTGAACAATGAAAAATGAATAAATACTAAACAATGCTTAGAAAGACTGGCTCACATAATGCTGAGAATAGACTTTTTTATTTTATCAATTGAGCCCAAAATAATTTGCTAACAGATGACCATCTTTTAATAAAGGAAAAGGATCTACAATGATTTACACATTCCTTTATTATTGAAAATAAATTAAAATATTGCATGCTCATATCTTGTGGAACGAGTTAAAAAAAAATCCCAATCCAATGTTTTTTTGTTTTTGTTTTTTTTTATTACATTTTTTGGCCCCTGCTTTAAGTATTCTTTTCTGGCCTTTTAAAATAAAATGGGCTGATAGTCTTGGAGAGAAAAAAAAAGTTTTCTTTTTTTCTTATCAAATTTAAGATTAGGAATATAATTTATATATAAAACCAACAAGAGGTGCACTTTCTACACTTCCATCATCGGCACTGATTGTTGCAGTATTGCTCCGTGCACAAGAAGAAAACGATAATAAAAGTGGATGAATGAACGCTTTTCACCCACCCATGAAAAGGTTATGAGGAGGATGGAGGATTTAGATATCTCAAACACATGGTGGGCAGAAAAAGGAGGATATGCCAAGTACACAACAAAGCAAGAATTTTGGAAAAATAGGGAACAAAACTAACACAAACCAGGAGTACACACACTTAAACTGGAATAAAATAGACAAAAAGCCAAGGGTAGTAAATTAAAATACGGAGAGATACGCTAAACTATGCGTTAAAGTAAAACACAGACATGACATCCTAAATACTTATTTACAGTATAATACAATCTGTGACGTTTTTGGGTGTTTTTTTTTTTCGAGATCCTGTTGATAGGAATAAAAAAAATAAACTAAGTTTGTCAATAACTGTCCCCAAAGAGAGGAATAATGCAAAGAAAGGAATAAGTACAATTGACATAAATACAACCAAAACCTACATGATACAACTAGGATACAAATTAAGGAACTTTAATGAGGGCGCTAAAGTGCTAAAGTAAATCTGTGAAAAGCTTTCAAAATGTTGAAACACAAATGTGGTCTTCATCTTTGACTGCTTCACATTCGAGTACACCGTTCCACGGCGTCCTGGTTTCCTTGTATGGCTGATCTCTGTTTTGATGCTCTTAGGCTGGTCAGAGGAACCCTGCTGTCAAGCTGTTTGTGGTCAACCTGTTTGGCGTTACGAACTCTCTGGAGCTACATCCTCCAGATCAGCTCAGACTCAGGTGACGACACGTAGCAAAACATCCTCACGTCGCGGGAGCATGCAACCATCCAATCCTCCTATCCTCTTGTTCCATTCAATTATCCGCAGAGATTTCTACATCACCATGGTGAAGTGGATCAATAACACGCGCCTTGTGGTGCGGTGGGTCAACCGTCCTCAGAATGCCTCGCTTCTGACGGTGTGTGATGCCACAACTGGAGTCTGTCATCAGGTCTGTCTGTTTCTTTTCCTGCGTTTGAAATTCTTTGAACTAAAGCAATTGTAGATGCTCATGTTCTGACATGCACTGAAAAAGAATAAAATCTATTTTTCCATCATGCCTAAAGGCTTCAGGGATATTAGAGTAAAAGATGAACAGCTGAACAAAAGCAGTAAACCTCTCCCACGGTTTTATTAGCCTTGGAGGAAATATCATTTCAGGTTTTTTTCAAATGATCGCTCTGAATGTGGTGGAACTGTTTGACAGATGAAAAAAAGAAGGACACGTCCTCATTCTGATGTTTAAAGTTGATTTGATCAAGGACTGGCTTTTAGTGAAACACTGTCCTCCTAGTTTTATCAAAATATTGTGTGCGAAGATCTTTAGTAGAATTTCAAGGTCTGATCTGAGCATTTGTCTGTCTTTGAGAAAAGACAAACGTAAAATGTTGACCAATTGGGACAAAGCTAAAAATTATAGCTGTAGTATCTAATGTAATTTCTTTTATTTTTTTCTGGAATTGCTTGTGTAACTATATATGTGTGTGTGTGTGTGTGTGTGTGTGTGTGTGTATAGCTAATGTCTCACTTTTAAGTAAGTAATACGTAAGTTTAATATAATGTTTTAATACATTTAACGTGATTCAGATATTCCGTGAGACTTTATTGGATTCTGTATATTTTGCCATGTTTCTTTTCTTCACTTTTGCATTATATCTCTATCTATTTTTGGTTCACTGTTTTTTTTCCTGCTCTGCTTCAATGTAAAAGATTTAGGTTGACTTTTTCTTTATCTAACACTTGTGCATATTTAAAATTGATAACATCTGACAAAAGTTGCTTTATTGCTTTCAGAGACACGAGGAGTCCTCAGAGACGTGGCTCACCAGGCAGGTAAATAAAGAAATTTAAATTCTAAAATTGTTTTATTGAAATTATTTAATCTCAATAAGAAAAATCGTACTTGTTATTAAAATAGCCTAAACTATTTGATGTGCAGATATAAAGAAGCTCATTTGTATTGACATTTGAGCACAAGATGATCTCAGATCCAAAAAAATACTTTTTACCTCAGGAATTATCCAAAAGCTGCAGGAGAACTCGCATGTAGCACAAACTGAAGATATTTGTGTTAATCCAAATCTGCAATGATAATTAAATGAAATATTTTTGCTAATGATGTTGAAAATCTCCCAAAAACATCTCAGAAATGAAAGCTAAGACTCTCCAGCAGCCATTGTCTCCATATATTTTATCAGCCAGCATTGAAACCAGGAAGCATTCATGCTGAAAGTGTGTCGCCTCCTCATTTCTCCCCACAGAGTCAGGAGCCGCTGTTCTCAGGGGACCTGAGCAGGATTTTCCTCACTCAGCCCATCAAACATGGAGGTCACACAGACTTTCACCACATCGCAATGTTCTCTAAAAAGGTGACTGAAAGCAGACTTTTTCCTCGCTCTCCACATGTCTTCCTGTTCCATTTCTGTCCTCCGGTGGCAGAAAATCCACGCAATAAGTCTCAAAGCAAAAGAAAGGATTTATTTTCGGGGAGATCTTATCATGGTGAGCTTTGATTTTAATCCCAGTTGAAGCTTTGCTGCTGCGTTTCCAAAGAATACACTGCATCTACTTTCATTTAAATCCAATACCATCCAGGAAACATGTTCATGTCTCAACCTCAATATTCTGCTTTTTATTCAAATTTGACCATTTTAAACACGTACAGTAGAAATGAGACAAATAAGTTCTTGCTTCAAAATCGATACGTTCTCTTTGCACTGAGCAGAACTAAGGTTATGCAGAACTGTTTAGCCATACTGTGAAACCAAAAACATTACATTTAAACTTTCTACAACAGTACAAATAACTAAATGTTTTGCCTTCCTAGCGTACGGTAATGGAGGGTTGTAGGCAGTCATTTGAAACCTGAAAGTGTTGTAAATGTCCACAAAGAACGTTGCACCGTGTGCAAAGCACGGTGGTGGCACCATCATTGTATGTGGCTTTTGCACTTCCAGAATAACTTCTACGTGTCACAAAATGAATGAAATAATCACCTCCTAGACAATGATCCCAGACACCTCTCTAAACTGGATTTCGACAAAACAAGCTAGCATCAAGCTTCTGGACCGGCCGTCCCGTAGACCTGACCTCAACCCTGTTCTGAAATTTGTTGACTTTTTTTAAGAGCGAGGGCCGTTCCCAAAAACCATCCAATTTTACCAAACTCTAGTATTTCTGATAACTGGTCAAATACCCTACCAGAATTCTGCCTAAAAGGGGCAACAAAAAGTGTGTGGTCAAGGTGCAAATTCCAACAGAACATTCAACGCAATTTCAGTGGAGGGGCGTGTGCATATATTTTAGGCTGCATATTTTGTTTTGGCCATGTGTTGAATGGTAAAATCTAATTCTTGTTCCTGAGCCTTTTTCTACAGAATATATTGCATTTAGTTAAAGAACAGATTTCCTTGGATCCCCCACCAACTCTGATCTGCAAACAAAAGTGACTTTCTTTTCTATTTCAGTCAAGAAGTGACCCAGTTGAAGTTCGTTACTTGACACATGGAAACTGGGAGGTGATCAGAATCGTAACTTATGATGAAATCAAAAACATCATGTAAGTGTCAAGTAATTTTTTTATGTTTACTTTTTTGTAAAATTTTGGACCCTTGTCATAATCCTCTCAATGAATCCCCGCACCTATTAGTGTGCTTCCGATTCAAAGTGATTCATGAATATGTTTTTAGGGTTTTCAGCCAGAAAAATTTAATGGATGGATGACCTTGTCCTACTTAGCAGCTCTGCTTTCTTTCTCACAGATACTTTCTGAGCTCTGAGGAGGCTGCACAACAAAGGCATTTATACAGGTGAAAACCATTCATGCCTCTCTCTAAGATTGTTTCCTTATTTTTTGAAAGAATTATAGGGACTCTTTGTCCTTTGGCCCCCTCAGTGTGTCGACAGATGGCTCTTTTACAAAGCGATGCCTCACCTGTGGACTGAAGAAAGGGTGCATGTTCTTCGACGCCGACATCAGTCCAAATGCTCAGAGCGCCATCCTGCACTGTCAAGGTCTTAGATATTCATCTCTCCCTGTAAACACAATGAACTGAATGAAGACATTTTTGAAAGAAAGTCTCTTAATCAAATTTAAAGAAAGTTTAGTAAAAAGAACGATTCTAAAAGTAGACAAAGTTGGAGGATTTAAACAAAGACCTTCACCTATCCAAAGCAGGACCAACAATATCTCTTTAAATTGTTTTTAAATAAGTTTTGGTTTTATAGCTTAAGTTCTCCTGTGACTGGCTGGGATTTGGAAGCCGGAAAAACACAGATTCACTGAACCAGGAGTACTTTCTACTGAAGGAAGCTTTGCCAATGACTTTTTAGTTTATCAGGTTAATTCTGAACTTCCTTCACTTCAAATATTGCTTTGTCTTGAGAGCTCAAACAGTCAAACAGATGCCAGACAAGCTCCCATTTATGTTACAACCCATTACACACTTTTGGAAATCGAAGATCTTTATGTAAGTGAAAATATCCACTCCCTCATGCATCGATTCATCTGTTCTGTTACTCAAATTCAAAGTCTGAACACAAAGGCACTAGGTCCACCAACAAAACCAGACATGCTTCAGTTGAAATTATTCTGAGGGATCTCAAGGTGTTTTCCAGTAAGAGCTGGCTTTGCCCTGGGGCCTCCTCTGAGTGGGCAATGCTTGAACCAGCTGAGCTGACTCCTTGAGGCTCTGCTCTGCCCCCAGCTAATGGAGAAGTTTTCTCTAGGGCTGAGCATGCTCCTTTCAGGTGCTTGTAACACGGGATGTGCTTTTCTTCATAATCCACATCTCATGAGCATGGGGGTAGGGTCAGAACATAGCTTGGCGATACCCCTATTACCGCAGAACCTTTTCCTCTGAGGAGAACCATGACTTCAGTCTATTAGGAGCTGACTCTCATCAAGGCAGTCAACTGCAGACCATCTCAGCAAATGTTCAAGATCATGGCTTAGAGACGCTTGCAGAACCACATCATCGTCAAAAAGGAATGGAGACTTTCTTCTGCTTGAGTACTACTTGAAATACCATCCATAACCACAGAGAAGATTGGTGAGAAGAAGTAGCCCTGGCAAAGTCCAGCCCATACCAGAACTGAGGTTGACTTTGTACCAGAGGAATAGGGATGAAGCTCTTGCCTTGGTACACAGAGAGCCCTTAAAAGTGACCCCGTCACTAAAAACCTCCTTCAGTTGGAAAGTAATCTTCAAACTGCTGCTCTCAGTACCTGCCCAACAAAGAGTTCCCCTGCTACTGCTCATAACCACCAACCTACTTTGCAGTTCCCCTATGGTTTACCCTGGAGACCCGCTATAACTGCATTGATAGCTCCTTTGTCTACTTAAACCCCCTGGAAACTCTTGTTCAACATCAAGTGTAACATGAAGCTTGATGGGTTGTTAATACACCACAGAAGACCCAGCATAGATCCTTCAAAGCATTGCAAGGAGCCAAAATGTCTGCCCTCTGGATGTCGAACACTAACTCCACTGTTGAATTCAGTATTGTACACGCTGTTGTTTAATGATTGGGTTAGATTTAAGATTTTATATAAAGTAGGAAACAAACATTTTAAGATAACAATATCAGAACTATCAATCAATACCCATTTAACATCTAGCAAAGCAAAAGAGAATATAATTTTAACCCTTGATTCTAACCAGGTTGCACATATTTATGTAGACGTGTTCAGTGTAGGCCATTAAAGTGCAACCAATCTATAAGTTGCTTTCTAAGTAATTGTAAATAATTGTAGTCACATATTCTTAGTTGTTATGATAGCAATGAAGGAATAAATATCCACAAGAGGCGAGTAGGTTGTGACGATTCAAAGCCTTCATCTATTTAAGAGATACCAGCAGCCTTTATTTTCCATTTTCTAAAAGCGCCTAATCTCCTCTGTGGACATTGCAGGTCCTGGTGTTCCAGCTGTGCTGCTTCTCAGTTTCAGCGACTTGGGCTGTGAGTATTTTTTGCTTGTGTGGGCGGGAACCTGTGCTTTTTTTCTTCCCTCGCAGCTGTTCTGAAACAGAAAGCAGCTTGCAGCAATTAATAGGCTTCATTTAATTTTTTGAACGGCAGCACCGATGCGTTGATTTCAAAATGTAAAATGTGTTTTTAAAATAATTTTAAAATTATGCCAGTATAACTGACAGGTCTTGAGGGCGAGTGAAAATTAATTTCAATGTATGGTGACTTCTAAGTAGTTTGACGACAAAAGAAAATGTTTAAATATGTTTTTATTATTTACCTCTAACAGCTAATGTTTCATATCAGGCATGCATACAAGCACTTGGCAGCCATACGAACTACTGAGTACCATTTTGAGTTGCTGCCATGACATTTCATCAATTTGGACTAGCCTGCCGCATGAGTTTTCAGTTTCACTTTTTTGATTACTTTGGATTAGGCCCTCTGTGCGTTGATCATTTTGACAATGATTTAATGTAATGATAAATTTTACTTTATCTTTACAATTAAATAATTCTAATATAATACCAGCGTTAACTTGTTTTCAACATGTTAGCACCATTATACTGTAATAACATAATGCTAATGCTAACATGATGCTAAATCTATGGTAGTCAGAAAATGTTAATGTTATACTAATGTGGTTGTTTGTTTAATGCTGTTGTTATTATACTAATATGTATAATGTGAGTACAATGCTAACATTAACATTATGCTAATATTAGCGTAATGCTTTAACAATATTAATGCAAGCTAAAAACAGGCTTAGTGTTGTTAATATAGTGCTAGAAGATGTGTTAAAAATGGTATATATTCTATACTTAAGTAAAAGTACAGTTGTTTTTGTTTAAAAAAAGCTCTGGTAAAAGTCAAAGTAGTGATTGAATGCTACTGAAGTAAAGGTGAAAAATTAGAAGTTCTCAAATGTACATAAATACAAATGTAAAAAGTAAAAAAAAAATCACCTTCAATGACACAAAATATATAATTCCTATGATAACTTAAAAAATATAAACATGCAGGGCACACAAAATAGGATAGGGTTCCACTTTTACTGACAACCTGCCCACAAAATGCATGTTTACCTGTATGTGATTTTTCAGACCTGATGGACCATTGACTTCTGCCCTCTGTTTTGTTTTGTTTTTGCTGAATGACATGATACTGTTGTATTATGTCATTGTGGACAGTGTTGTATAAAGTACTGAAATCTCGGAGTCAAGTAAAAGTATAAGTACTTCTCCAAAATATGACTTTGGTAAAAGTCCAAGTCACTGACTGAATGTTACTTGAGTAAAAGTCTTAAAGTATCTGAAATGTCTTGTACTTAAGTATGAAAATTACTGTAAAAATAGATGTACTCGAGTAATGTAATAAAAAGTATAAGTAAAAAGTAAAACAAAGCAAATGCAGTTTGAATGACATTTTTTAGATTTTGGTAAACTTTGAAAGTCAAATTCACTTAAAATAATATAAACAACCAAGTGCAGGAGAATTTTAGACCAAGTTTAGACAGAAAATACAACCTTTTTGTAAGCTTTCAGTAAGGTCAGTAATATGCACTTTAAAATTGTACACAACCAAGTGCAGGCATAGGGGGTGTATACTAACTAAGAACATGGTTAAGTGATAAAGTGATAGTTAACCTACACAGGAAGTGGTAAACTGCACGTCTGGCAGAGCCGAACCAACACTCTCTTGCTTTTTTTGTAACGAGTAACTAAACCAAACATTGAAAATGTATCGGAGTAAAAGTATGCAATTAAGTTCGGAAATATAGTGAAGTAAAAGTAAAGGTTATCAAAAAAATGTATACTCAAGAAAAGTTTAAGTACTTCAAAATATACTTAAGTACAGTAGTGAAGTATTTTTACTTCATTACTATACAACACTGATTGTGGATATGTGTAGCAGTAATGAGTCAATTTTGCAAATCTAAGAAGTAGAAAGTATAGACATTTGTGATATGTGTACTGCTAACAGTACATGTTCCAAGTCATCAACAAAATTCTATCATAGATATCTACCACTGGCTACTTAAGTAGAGTAACAAAGTATTAGCATTAGCATGTAATCACTTCCATGGTAAAATTGTCACTTGACTCATCACTATAAAACGCGTGTTGCATGTTAGCATTAGCATGTTGCAGTGGTTCCCAAACTGTTCTCGGTGGGCCCCCCTGTGATTTAGTAGAAAGTCCCCCCCACTGGGGGTTTACTAACAACCCCCCAGTTAGTAAAGCTAACTGCAGTTAAACACATAACAGTAAAATAAACTGCAATCTTCTTTAAATCACAAAACTACCATTTTTAGAGTGTAATTGTTTTAAGTTTAACTGTCTATTTTACTGTGTAGTTGAATTCAACATTGCCATCAATATATATTTATTAAATAACTTCTCAAAACTGGTCATTTGTCCAGTCCATTCTTACCACGCCCCCACTGCGTCCCCCACTTTGGGAACCACTGGCATATTCATTAGCATTATGTCATCGCAATCGCTGTTTTCATGACATGACTCGGTTGTTTAGCTGTTTTTCCTCGTGAATAAATCAGGAAATAAGTAACTTTATTAAAAATGAAAGCAATAAAAGCAGCAGTTGTATTTTTTTGAACATTTATATGAATAACCGCTGTTCTTTAATGTACCATTTTCCTTTGACAGCTTATTTTATTCTGGAGAGCAACCTTCCGCTACAATCTGCGCTGGACACCAGAAGGACAACTAAGACTCCTCTCCGGAATATCACTAGTGGCAACCTTGGTACAAATGATCTCTTAACAGCCCTGTTTGAGCTCTTTGAGTTAATTGAGCCACAGATAACACGAGGATGGATTTAGTGCGTGTGTGTGCCCTTGACGTTCTGTTTTTGTGTGCCTGGCTGCCGTCCCGACCTACTTTAATTTTTTTTAACCTTCCGTGGTTCACCTCCTCACCAGCTCATGTTTTCTGTCTCTTCCCACAGAGCTGCCTCTGAAGCTCATTTATCCCCCTGACTTCTCCGAGTCCGCCTTGTACGGCCTTCTCCTCATCGTGTGAGCGCTCCTCACTTTATTACATTTGCATTTTTGCAATTTTATGTCGATCCTGGGCTTAATTCCACGAGGACAACATAACCCTTTCTCCCAGTTTGTCTGACCGTCTTTACAGCAGCAAATCTAAGACGAAAGGCAATTTTAACCACCTCCACGCTGATTTGTACCTCTGGTGAAGTTTTGTCAAAAGCATTAAAGTGAATTGATGATTGATTACTGCAGTAGCTCAATTTAGAACTAAACTCGGTCAGAAAAATGCAACCTAATTTAAGGATATTTGTCCAAAGGAATAAAGGTAAATTATTGTTTTTAAGCGGGGCCATAAACATTTCAACACAGCCATTTCAATGACAGTAAGCATTTTTCCCATTTGTGCTTATAATTAATAATCCAGAACTTACTGATTCCCAGGGATATAAATATATTACGTGACACAGAGGTAACTACTCTTAGCCACTTTTCAAAATGGGAAAGACAAGAGAACATGCCATTTAAGTACGGCAGATCTTCATCCATTGCTTTCTAAAATCAGAAAAAAAGAAAGTGGCTACTGGCCCCAATTTGTCCATAACTACAGTTGGATTAAAAAATAAAGAAAAGTTGACTTTTTCTGTCCTACCAACACAAACGTAATTTCTGCTTGGACTTTAACCCGAGCCAACTGCTTTGGTCAGACGGGACGAAGAACGAGCTCTTCAACACCCGAGGGGACTCATGTGCAAAGACTGGGATGTGTTTCCTGCTGAAACATGGCGTGTGCTCAAATCAAGAAAACTGCCTCACCACAAACTAATCCAGATTCATGAAATTGGGCATAGACATTGATCTAAATTTCCTTTTGAACAATCCGATGAATGAGCACTCCTTTCTTGAAACCTTTATTCTTTAATATGAAAATAGATATAAATATGCCCTGCAGATAGGTGGAGATGAGCCTAAATGAGACAGTATTTATGGTTTATGTGCAATATCAAACTCTCATATGACAATATTATACACCATGTGCATAGAATAAACGCATTGAAGTGCAGAGTGGAAAAAGTGAGACTGAAACTTTGACCATACATGTACTGACATGCCTAATATGCTCTGAAACTTTAGTTTATCCAGAAAAAAAAACAGTAAATCATCTAGCTAGATGTTCAAATATATCATTTGTATTATATTTTGTTTCTCGTTCTATTCCTAACTCATTTTTAAAAAAAGTAAATGTTTCCTGACAGGGCCAGCTCTCCAGACGAACAGACAGTGACGGAGAAATTCGAGCTGCATTGGGATTTGGTACTGGCTGAATCAGAGCAGATCATAGTGGCGCGAGTCGACAGCAGAGGGCCAGGGCTCAGAGGTCAAAGGTGCAAGATCCTTTTCATGAGTTTTATGGTAAACCTGCTCCACATTTTACTTCCTGATATTTTTCCTTGATTTTCCAGATTGCTGGAGCAGGTTAATCACAGACTGGTGGATGTCAATGACCACATGGCAGCTCTGAAGTATGTGGCAAACCTTTTTTCTCCTACTTTCTATCAGGTTTAAAAAAACAAAAAAAAACTTTTCAGGTCTTGCTCAAAGAAAATCTGTATTTTACGTGTGTTCGCTTAGTGCTTTATTTCTGTCTTATTTCACTCCCTCTTACTCAGAACTAATGAAGAGAATATTGCTGACCTCACTCCTAAATCCCCCAGATTACTAAACCCGGGCGTTCACTGTACGAGTTTTTGCCCTTTTCGGGGCGATTCTTCAGTCGTGCGAGAATTTTTTGGATCAGGCCGAGTTTCAGCTTGATCGTGCGTCCTGCGTCGTGAAGCATCCAGGGGGTAACGAGGGGCGATTCGCCTCTCGTGACCACCTCCCGATCAGGAATAGGACGGTCGGATGAAAATCAAACATGTTTGAAATTCAGTCGGCCCTCGTGAGGAGATGGTGAGCGCCTCCTGCTGGTGAAGCAGAGCTACGAGCCGATTTCTCCCAACCTCGCGCACTGCGCATGTGCAAACAAGGAAATTCTTCTTCTTCTCAGAGGAAAACACAGGAGTGGAGAGAAGCATGGCGGCGGTGCGTGTGACATGGAGTCAAACCACGGAGGAGCAACTCATAGAATTACCAAGGCAGCGCGTTTGGTTCTAGTGAGCCTCATATTTAACAGAGAGCAATGACACTTTTTCTTCTTCTACTGTTGACATTTGGCTTCTGGGTAGACAAGTCCGAGTAGCGCCATCTCTCTACGGGGCTGAGTCCGACGTGGTTTTTGAACGTACAGCGTGAGCAGTCAGGTCGCATCAGAGCGTCGGGCCGCACAGTAAGAACAGATATGGTGAGCTGTGAACTTTTAAACCCTGCGGTTTCATCGTACAGTTTGAGCTGTATATGAGAACCACGACTGAAAATATCGTGCAGTGTATGCCCGGCTTAATGTAAAAAACCCAAGAGCTCAACATCAGACTCTACAAGCCTGAGACTCCTAAATGACACTCAGTCACGGCAGGACAATTAAAAAAAAACAAGTCTGCTTTGTTTGGAGGGCTTGAATGAGAAAATCCCTTCTCCCTAAAGAGACTATGAGAGTATAACTTGGGTTTCCAAAGCTGAATCTGAATGAAGTCACCCCTTTTCGGAACTTTTTGTTATTGTTTAGGTAATTAAAAATATCCCACATATCCTTAGGAAAGGAAATCCTGAAGGAATTTTTAAAGTGAGTTCTTTGTGTTTTTTGCCAGATTCCTGGTGGGGCTGCCTTATGTTGACCAGACTCGTGTGGGAGTTTATGGACAGGTTCGTC
Source organism: Fundulus diaphanus (assembly GCA_037039145.1). Classification (NCBI taxonomy): domain Eukaryota; kingdom Metazoa; phylum Chordata; class Actinopteri; order Cyprinodontiformes; family Fundulidae; genus Fundulus; species Fundulus diaphanus. The sequence continues at coordinate 3,660,352 of CM073139.1, forward strand.
TGTCGACTAGAGCTGGATAAATCGGTCTGTAGTTACCTTGGTAATGTGAGCCGGATCAATAGAGAAGAGTCTGTTGAGATTTTAATTTGACTCTTGCAGACTAGTATGCAGCTTGATCCTTGTGTTTCTTGCCGTTCTAAACAACACTCATTTCCATTTAAATAGCTTTTTGCAGCCTCTAAATGTAAATCACAGAGTACTGAATGTTGTAATTATTACAACACAGTTAGAAGACCCATTAAACTCTCAACGTTGTAGCTTTCCAAATGCTGCTTTAAGGTTAAAGGATTTGTTTTCAGTGCCTGTGACTTATCCCTGCTAGCCCAGACTACGACCCTCCTGATTTGTCTGAAACTGACTACTCTTCTGCAGGGTTATGGGGGTTACATCACACTGATGATGCTGAATTCAGGAAGGCTGATAAAATGTGCAGCAGCGCAGGCTCCAATCATTGACTGGACAATGTATGGTAGGTAAAATCCTGCAAGCTTTGAGGAAAAATACCTGTTTATTGCTTCTGAACCGCCAACTGTGGAGTTTCTCACTTGTTTCCTCAGGGCAGGGGGACTTTAATTATACTTTGGCTCTGCTTTTAGGGATTTAGGCTTAGAGAAATGTTGAGATGAAAAGCTTCAGCATTTATTAAAAGTGTGTTGTGGTGTCGTCTTTAATCAACCTCGTCCTGCTTCAATTTCAGCCTCTGCCTTCTCAGAGAGATACTTCGGCATGCCTTCAACCGAGGAGAGCAGATACCATGTAAGCTGCTTTTGCTAATTATAATCCTGGGTGCTTATTACTGTAGTTCCCAGTAGAGATTCATTCAAATCTGGAATTTGAACTACAAATACCTACTGTGTCTCCCTGCAGGTTTATGAAAAAAAAACAAAGCAACCAACCGAAAAAGGCTGAATTAATCACCCTGTAAAAATCCACTTTTCTTTGTTTATGATGCATACTAAAAAGAGAGTTGTTAAGGGAGCCTTTGTCCCAGTGCCAAAAGTGAAACGCCATCTCCAGATCAGCAACTTTCGTTATAGGGGCTGATTCTTAAATTGTTGCAGCCAGCAGGGGGCGCCGGGGAAAACTGACAAGACCTTGACTCTCAGTCAAACATGTAACCGCACTCAGTGTTTGACACCAACTATGACTAAATTTTGTATGTCTTGCGTTGTGAAGCACATGTAAAACCATCTTTGCTGCAAAGCCAGGAGCTTCTACCTGTCTGAAGTAACCAATTTGGGGAGCAGTTTAAAGTTTTGACCACATAACACTTAATGTTTGCCTTTACCCAAGACTCATATTTCCATTTGCAGCCTGCTGGGGAAAAAGGGGTAGCACATCTATAAAAATGTTGTAGCTGCTAAGCTACAACTTCACCCCGACCTCAGTAGGGGTGAAGTCACCCCTACTGAGGTTGAGCAACATTTCGGTCACAACTGACTGAAACTTTTCAATGTGGTGCCTGCTGGTATATCCAGAAATGTTCCTGCTGCTGGATTCTCTCTGACCGCACAACCCAAGACTGAGATTTTAATGTGTCCCTTGCATTACATTACAGCAGAGCCAGGGCTTCTGCCTGACTTGTGTTTACAAACCTGCCAGTCAGTGGCGCTTTGTCCACAGGGGGCTTTCCCAGAGCTCCAGAGAGCTGCAGACACCTGCAGCTCGTTATATTTGTACATTTCTTTGTGCACTTATTTTTAAACGTATATCATTATATTGCCGCACAGCTCTAGAAGTTATGAGACACAATTCAGTTCATTTTCTCTTCATTTTATTGATATTATACTTTGCACAATAGTACATTTTGATGATACACATTGTAAATATTATGACCAAAGGCTTTGCCATATGTAGAATGAGTCCTACAATGGAAACCAGTGCTTTTATTTGACCAGATTCCATTTTATGAGATGAAAGACAGGTTTGGCACATTTTGACACATTTGGGTAAATTGTGCTAAAATCTCAGCTCCGCCTGGCACACTGCCCACTGAAACCTTAGTGGAACAAATATGCAGCTGATTCAGTCCAGATTTGCGGACGTTATAGTCAAGTTGTGGGTCTAGCAATTCTGAGACTTTGACATTTTTTGCAATATTTATTTTCCCCCCTATAATTCAGACATGGTGACAATTGCCACAGTGGTTCCACTGGAAAAAATATTCTTTGATGCCATACCTTCAGACAGATACCAAATGTTTGCCTTTACACTTTAGAGCTGCGAAGCTGTGCTTGATTCAAATCAGGTGTGTAATTTCAGGCAGATATTGCTCCTAAACCCCTCTGGGCTTTTCCCAAATGAACTGTTTTCCCTGACAGCAGCACACAGTTTAGGGCTGAGTCTAAAGTTCGACCACCCCTCTGACCTGGCCACACCACATTTAAAATTCTGTCATCTGCAGGCAGAAGTTGAATAACACCTCTTCCTGTCATCGCCACACAAACAAGGTTACTGCAGTTTTAAAGTTGCGAAGAAACAAAAACCTTAGGCTGTTTACCCGTCTTTACCAAAGCGCTAATAAGAGCTGATGGCAGTGATCTGGGTCAGCTGCTCTGAAGATTGTGTCGATGAGATATTCAGCATTTTCCGACCGAAATTAAACATAATCTTAGTGCCAACCCAATACTTGACTCCTGAGTTGTAAACATTTTAAGAATGGAGCATCTTTTCTAGTTCCCTAGAACAAGTGCTTTCTATGTGATATTTTATTTTTATCCATAGATCAAGTCTTCCTTGTCCATTGAATCTTTGGTACCATCTTTGGTCTAAACACAATGATGAGGATTTTAGGAATTTTTCACCAATATATTCCCTTCAGTAAAATAACGTTGCATATTTGTTATGTTTTATCTTCCAAGTTACAAATATGTTCTGTAACGCCACAGAAACAACAGTAGGTATGGAAATGCAGGGCGTCTAAACCTAAAAACGTTTCACACAGCTGTCCTCCATGTGAAGGTTGCAGTGTATTTTCCTCCTAAGTGGGTTGCTTATAACTGGGCCAGAGTGCTCTATTTTGGTGCCTCTCGCAGCAGGAGGTGGAAGATCCGTTTTAAGTTCAATCCAGAAAAAAAAGGCAAATGTTACATGATCTGATCAGACAAAATTCAGCAAGACGTCATCCCTCTTCTTACCCCCTAAGAGACGTCTACAGAGGAAGACATCAAATCTAAAAAGTCAGGTTGTTGACGACTTACCGGAGACATCTTCAAGTTCAAATCCCAGTTGGAATCAAGTGAATAATGGGAGTGAGAGGTTGGGAATTCCTCTAATGCTAATGGTACACATTCCCCAGGAGTAATGAATCTTAAGTGCAGCCGGGCATCTTGTTTCACAGAGTATACATTATGTCTCAAGCTTGTGAACAAGTCTCCATCCATCCATCCATCCAATTTCTGTACCTGCTTTTCCGTGCAGGGTCTCAAGCGGCTGGTGCCTAGCTCCCCTCATCAGCGGGCGAGAGGCAGGGCTGGTTTCTCTCTTTAGCTTAAATTATAATAACACAGTTCTCCAGTTTTCGTCACACAACTAACCCAATTTCAAACACATGATGCGATCTGTACTGATGAGCTCAAGGGGAGATAGTATTCATACCTTTTTGATCCCCATTTGTCTGGCTACCAATTAACTAGGGCTGTCAATCGATTAAAAAAATTAATCTAATTAATTACATACTCTGTAATTAATTAATCTAAATTAATCGCATATAATTTTTGCTGTGAAAGTATTTTAAATATTTAAATTCAAATGATTCAATGAATAATCAGCATTAGATAAATTAAAGTTCAAAAATTCTTATTCACATTTCATGCCTTCAGACGTTTTAACATGTGTCGTTGTGGCATATGTGGCACACAGTAACGTAGGGGACACAATGAAAATAAATGAACACTCCCCTCAATATCGACACTTTACAACAGTAAAGTGACGTCCGCGCTACTTCCGGGTTACGCTGGTAGGCAAAAACAGGACTGTTCTCGCCAAACACCGTGACAAAACGGGTGAATTAGAGCGTGCTTTTAGTTTATGCCACACAGAGGCATTCCAAATCGTTGGATGTACGTTTCTTTCGTTTACCGAAGGACGAAGAAAGAAATGGATATTTTCAGTGAAAAAGGACCCAGGCAAACAAATCCCAATGGACTGTGGGAGCCATCATACCCCGAAAGAATTTGCAGTCTACACTTCATCTCCGGTAAATACAACTTAATTTTGCACTGGTCATTGTTCTGCTTAAATAATTAAAGCCGCAAGCGGCGTCAATCGGCCCTGCAGCCAAGCGCCTTCGCGCACCGCCGGCCGTCAGCCACCGCAGAAGCTGTCACGCATTTTCTCCGTCCGTCCACCGGCCGATACACACGAACGCGTTGAGCAGCGCTAGCCCACGACTCACAAAAAATCTAGTGCAGATCGGTGGATGCAGCAAGGAGATACAGCCGTTGAATAATGATAATGCATTTGGCCACCGGGCCGGACTAAATCGTTTGGCCAGCATTCACAGGACTCGCTATCTGGACTGTATCTGGCAATCTGATACCATCAACCATCAACTTACTCTTAAAACGATCTGGTGATACGTTACCTAAAGAAGAAGGGTAATCACCACACCAGATATTGTGTGATTTGTACTTATCTCAGATCAATAAAATACTTAGAGGAGCAATAAGCTATTTTTTTTTTATATTAGATAGAAAGCACTGAATTTATTTTGTGAAGAACTACAGGTATCTTTTAAAGATGGACTGTGGTTAAACGTCACACACCATCTCTCTGTGTTGTTCTCCAGTCTCTTGTTTACATAACCGGCCGGCCGCTCGTGAACAACTGCCACTCAGGGGTAACTCACTCCCTGCCCATAAAACGCTACCACCAGGCACAAAATGGCGGAGAGCACACCTACCGGATCAAATTGTTCTCTTGCTAACAGCTTTATAAAGTTATGAGTTACTTACTTATTCACTTCACATGTTCCTCTGAGAGGTGATGCTGTTCTGCTGTGTTTTTATCCTTTGCAAATAGGCTCATATGAGCCCTTGGCTGAGAAGGGGAAATGGGTTCTGAGTGCTAGAGCTAGAGAAAGGCGTGGCTTGATACACATCTTGTTTTGGTCTACAGACAGTGCTCAAGCTCCACCTAGTGGTGAAAGAAATCGCGTATTGCTCCTTTAATGGGTTCCTCTAAAGTGTAGAGTCCACACTGATGTCAACTTCTGTGAACATTTATATTTGATGCCACTGTGATGGAAAAGGTCACACTTTCTGTAATTTTTTCTGTATTTTCTTGGGATATTTAGTATAAGCAGTTTCAAGAATTTCTCTTAAATTTCATTTCCAGACATCTAAAGTTCTGCCCAGCATAGGAGGCCTTCTGGGGGGAACTCTTTTTCTGGCCCACGGCACTGCTGACGGTACAAACATCCTCTCTGATCTTTTCACACATAAAACAGATATTGTATAGCCTTGTTGTTGCTGTAATGTAAATTATAAAATGCTCTTTGGACGCATTGTAAAAGGCTGCTGCTTGCATTTATTTCTTATCCCAAGTCTTTAAAATTTGACATGGGACTTTCTTGTGTTTTTCCCCACAGCAAACGTTCACTTTCAACACTCAGCCGAGCTCATCAAATACTTAATAAAGATCGGAGCAAACTACACTATGCAGGTAAATATTTTGGATTGTAAGGGTTGCTGACTCCTGTTCTACACCAAAACAATCAGTGGCATGCAGACTAATTACTCCAATTAAATCTTAATATCATGTTGAAAGTGGGACCAAAATGCAGACAGGAACTTGGATTGAGGATAGTGAAAGCTTTTTAATATATAGAGATCCCGCTCCATGTCCTGTTCAAACTGAGTAACATGAGGAACCAATAATGAACAGTGGAACACCAGAGAGCTTATACACAGAGGAAAGGGTGGAGAATGACACTGGATGGAGGTGAGTTTATCAGGGAGATTTGGAACAGCCGTGGAGGAGAGTAAAACAAAGAAACTGAGGAAAGGTGCATAATTAACACAGCGGGAACTAAACTAGACACAAATGAAACTACAAACCAAGGGGGAGCACATACAACACTGCTATTAATAGTCAACAAAAATACATAGAGAACAAAACACAAGGGATAAGTAAGAAACTAAACCAGCGGTATGCAGTATGGCAACATATTTCTAGCAATTATTATTAGTTTTCATTTTTAATGGGTTTTATTGTTTCTTTTAAGCATCTTCATGCATTATCTTTATTTTTTAAATTCTTTTTAATGGATGTCTTTTAGCTTGTAGCAATGTGCAGCTGTTGGCTGTTTTTAAGCGCTTTATAAATGAAGATGGTATGGTAATTATGAACACAGAGATGAACTGTATATGGCAAGACCTTTCGAACATAAATAAACAACAATGAAATGATCAAAACACAAACTCATATGAAAGCCAAAAGCCAAGCACCTGAGGATCGTAACACTCAATCCCCTCTGAGAAAATGAGATTTATATCTAAATTCAGCTAAGATCAGAACTCAATGGAGTAAAGTTGGATTCAGTTTTATTCCATTTCATTATTTTCAAGTTAAGTTTGATCAGTTCAAACTGAATTAATGCATTCGAATTTAAACTATTTATAATTTAATAGATACTTTAATAGATTCAGGTTGACATCTATTTACAGACGGAGCAGTTGTAGTTTATTCCAGATGAGTTCCACTTTAATCGGCACAGTCAAGCTCAAACACAATTCAATTCATTTGGAATCATTTTACCGAGACCCGACCATTTACAATACAATTTATTACATTCAGGTTCAGGTTTAAATCCAGTTGCATGAATACAAACTCATCTCCATTCAAGTCGAGGGTAACCCAACTCTCAACTCAACTTTTTGCTAGGTCAGCAAACTCCAACTCAGTTTTATAGTCAGATTCCTTACTTTTCGAAGTATATTACAATTTAGTTCATAAAGGTCATGTTGACATTCAAAAACAAATTACAGCCAGGTCCTTTAAATCCAGTTTATTCCAGAATAATATACTCCTAATCAGTCTTATTCTAAGCCAATTTATAAACAGGTTAAAATCAGATTCTATACTATTTAAATCTAACTTGATTATACAAAATTATGTTTTAATCCAGTTACATTCCAGTTTATTAGATTCAAATCAAAATCCAGGAATTACTGCAGTAATTTCTGGCTTCGGTTTAAGAAATAATTTCTTAAATTATATCCTTAATATTTCATACTTGTCAGTAACATTCATGCATTTTAGCCAAATATTAGGAACAGAATCGAGTAAACAGGTTCCCTGTGTAGAAAAATTACATTTTGTAAAAGTCTGCTGATAAAATAAACCTTGAACAGCATAATAGAAGAAGTTTCAGTATAAATAATGTTTTTTTTTTGTGTGCGTTAAAAAGTTTCTTGAACTAGTCTGGGCGGGAAATGTTGCGACTGACCTTGTTTGCTTTTTCATCTCTCACCGAACTCAGATCTATCCGGACGAAGGGCACTTCCTGTCGACACGCAGCCGGATTCAGCTGACTCACTCTCTAATTGGATATTTCAGAGGATGCTTGCTTGACACGTCATTGTTACTCGAACAGCGGGACAGCGAGTGAAGAGGAGAGGGGGCAGTTAGTGTGTTCGGTAAACCAAATGTGTCTGTTTTTTACCAGTAGCATCATGTTTGATGGACAGAATAAGCTTCTTTGTGACATATCAGACTTGTATAATACGCTGTCACAGTTCAGCTGCTGTATTTTCAGTGTTGTTGCCAGACTGGTGTTATCAGCCCCTGATTGAGTGTTGTAAGGCCTCATCTGCTCCAACGAAACACCACTACTGTCCCATTTCAAATATTTGTTCAGTTTCATAAGGTTTGCCTGACTCATTTAATTTAAAGATCCAAAACCAAAAGTATTTTTATCGTAAAATAAACAAATATTTGGTTTCATGATAGATTCTTGCACCTCCATCTTTGAAGAGGAACCCCGAGACTAAGATTGGAATGAAATGTTAATAGACTAAAGTATCCTTTGCTTAGTGCAATAATCAAAGCCTTGGTGCCAAATATTGATATTTTAGTTAATAACATAAACCACCTCTTTTCTGATTTTTTTTTTTTTTTTTTTTTCTGCCCTCATTGTCACTTCCTTGAGGGGCACCTCACACATAAATGAAGAGAACTTCAGAAGCAGAAGAACGGTATGATGACTGAAGAAAAACATTTTTATTACTGTAAAATTATGGGATTCCCTAGAACTTTTTTTGCATTTAGGATTTTTAGTTCATCAGACAAGGTGTACAGGTTTAGCAATGTCTTGCAATTTATTTATTATGACAGAACTGCAATGCTAAGATATTTGTATTCTAGAACATCAATGGGTATCGTATTTCATTGTCAAATTTACTCCAATTTCTACTCCGTATATTCAGTATTATATAATGTTTTACCTGATCAAATTTGCCTGAATTTGAATGTAAAACTGACTGTATTTTATTTTAAAAACAGGTTATTGTGATCTGATTTAAACAAATCTGTTTAGAAACCTCTGGAAATTAAGATTGAAATAAAATTGGAAGGGATATGTTTTTGCCCTCTTTACCTTATACTAGGAAAATACACTACTTCCTGGAGGATCTAAAATATTATACATCCTGCATATATATATATTTAAAATCAGTGCATTCTATTTAAATAGTTTTAAAATTATGGTTTAGTTCTCTACTGTTCGATTCCTGTGACGCGCCTTGGTTTAAGCTGGTCAACTCCAGGTTAATACATTCCAGTTCAATCTAGTTCAAATGTAATGAAATAAAGTAATTCTTATATTGAAATCCATTTTATTAGGTTATGATAAATCCGTATATTCCAGTTATGGCTGGGCGATATAGAAAAAATATCACGATATTTTTCAAATCAATCGATATATAGCACAATATAAAACAAATCACAGTTTGACACCATATCTATGATAAGATATGGCGTTAGAGAAAGCCGGCTCCGAGGTCAGATGTTGCCGCTGTACAGGCGCTGTTTTTGAGGTGAGGGTGGCGTGGGGCTCATCTGGGACTGTAAAGTTTTACATTCTGCATCCTCCAGAGGGCGGCACTGGTTCAGGTGGCAAAACAGATTGGTGGCAATCTGCCAACGTTGCCAGAACATGCGCTTGACATCACTTGCATCGCTTGCTACTTTGTTTTTGTTTTTTTTTGTTTAAATTTAAATAGAAAAAATTACTTCCACATGACTGAGCTGTTCGGGCCCTTCTTGTCTTTGAATTAATTCCCTCTGTCTTATGTTTTTTCTTCTTTCGGGACGCTCATGTCTGTCCTACCTGTTACCCAAACTAGCACTTTGAATCGTCTTGTTATGGAAAAGCGCTTTAGAAATAAACTTGCCTTGCCTAAAGTAAGAGGCTACAACTGCACAAGCGTTAGCATCAGCGCATCTGCTACTGTGCTGTCTGCTTCACCGTGACTCACCGTGTGCAGCTCTACTCCGGCCACATGATTAGTCCAGCACAGAGTAACTCTTGTTATCATTGGCTATTCATTGGTTTAAGCCAGATTTACACTCCACAAATTGAACAGGGCGAGAGGGTGAGCACGGCAAAAGTGACACAATCACAGTGTCTTTGCCCCCGCATGCGGGACCCGGGTGCTGTCTCGGCGCACAGTCGTGCACCTCCAGATTTTCGTAACTTGCCGTGGACCGCACGTGCGACAATTTAAAGGAGCCCTCGCCGAGAAAGTCCGCTTGTACTCATATGGAATGGCAGAGAAGTTTCAAGCAGCACAACTTTGTTGAATGTTGTGTTGTTATGGTTTATTCTGTAATTTAAAATAGCATACACATATGATTGGCATACTTTCATGGGTCTCTAATCCTATTTTTTATTTCTGTTTAGCTGCCATAAGCACACCCTCTATTTTCCCTGATTGTTACGATACCGTGCACTGCCATTTTGGGTGTGTGACGTCAAACGTTCTCTTGTTTACTGCTTGTCCACTGGTTATGTCGAGTACTGCCCCTTGTGTTTTTGGAGAGTACTGCACCTACGTCCGCATCTAGTATAAACATGGATAGCGCTTCTATGTGTCTGAGACAGCTTAGTCTCCGACTTGATTACATTAAATCACTGCAGTTACTTTCAATCTAATTTCTATTATATTTAGGTTTAGTCATGATTAATTTTGGATTCTTATTCTTATGTACGCAGAAAAATAAACTCCAGACATTTGAATGTTCTTTATAACACTAAACACTGATAAAATGAGATTTGATCAAGATTATATTTCAATCTATAAAAAAAAATACACATAAGCAAATTTGGACTTGACTAACATTATATGTCATCTGATTATACCTAATACCGTTGGCCGCCCCGTCCACTTTAAATACAGTCACTCTTCAACGAAGAAATATGGAAAACTGAAAGATTAAATCTGCACACTATCAATAAGTTGTCATCCCTTTAGAATTCAAATTGTTAAAAATGTAATTAAAAAACGCAAATCATAACAATTTGATCCAAAATGCAAAAACCTGCTTATTTTCTAACATTATTGTTATTATTATTACTACGGGGCAACTCAGCCGGCTTGTTGTACACAGCTGTAGCTCTAACTAAATGTGCAATCTTTGAGGTTAAAGTGCGTTTTCCTAACAGTCTTCTAGGTGTTTGTACAGATGTATTTATTACTTATAAGAGAAGGTATTTATTAACATGTCGCACCAGTTCTGTGGTGTTTTGGTTTGTGTCCAGGTGACACTCCCACACTTTTTCTGCCATGTAAAACTCATCTTTTTTTTTTTTTTGCAAGCTTTTCTTGTCATTTTGGAGTCCCTAAATGTCCCTTTTTCCTAAATGTCAAAACTCAAGCAGTGTTTTGCTTTTTAAACTAATGCCCTGTTCGTGTGGGGCACATTTCCAGGAGAGTTAGTGCACTTCCAGTCGCTTGAGGGTTCGTTCTTCTCAGAAATATGTCCTAGTTGAAGTGTGGGCCCATAAAGCTCTCCAATAAAAAGCGCCGTGAGTGTCCACAGCAGCGGAGTGAGCTCTTCTGCGTGGTTGTGGTTTCGGAGTGCGAGTCGCACAATTATCGTCCGCCTCACACAAGGGCCATTAATCACAGGATGAGTGTCCTCGACGACGTGCGCTCAGCGTTTCATTTCCATGTGAAAAACACCAGGAAATAAACAGCTACGCTGCAGTTAGAGGCCTGCGTGGTGGCGAGGATCCAAAGCAGTCTAATGTGGACGCTATCAAAAACTCTTTCCAACGTGAAAAGGCTGATGATGCAACCCGCACAACGCCACATCGGTGCATGACTAGGTCCGGTTTAGAGAAGCGACGCGAGGTGTGGATTTGCACTACTTCTCCTGGAAACCGCAGTAGGTTTTGGATGAATGATGAGAATTGATTGTTGTCATTTTTTTGCGGTTTTATTATTAAAGATTGATGAAAGATTCTCATTTGGACTTTAACTTGTTTAACTTGCCATGTTTAGGCCTACACCATACTGACTTGACAGTCGTTCCAGAAGAAAGACATTGACACCCTTTAAAAGGAGTGGAAACCTACTAAAAGTCATTGCTAAACAAAAGCTGACTGTTCACAAGGTGCTGTGTCCAAGAACTCTATGGAAAGCTGGGTGGAAGGAAGAAGTGTGGTTGAACAGCTTATCAAAAACAAAATTTTTGAGAAAATCTGAATATGACATAAGTCTAGGACTGGGCAATCCATCCATTGTCTTCTGCTTATCCGGGGTCGGGTCGCGGGGGTAGCAGCTTCAGTAGGGAGGCCCAGACGTCCCTCTCCCCGGCCACTTGGGCCAGCTCCTCCGGGGGAATCCCAAGGCGTTCCCAGGCCAGCAGAGAAACATAGTCCCTCCAGCGTGTCCTGGGTCTCCCTCTGGGCCTCCTCCTGGTGGGACGTGCCCGGAACACCTCACCAGGGAGGCGTCCAGGAGGCATCCTAACCAGATGCCCGAGCCACCTCAACTGGCTCCTCTCGACGTGGAGGAGCAGCGGCTCTACTCTGAGTCCTCCCCGGATGACTGAGCTCCTCACCCTATCTCTAAGGGAGAGCCCAGACACACTACAGAGAAAACTCATTTCAGCCGCTTGTATCCGGGATCTCGTTCTTTTGGTCACGACCCAAAGCTCGGGGCCATAGATGAGGGTAGGAACGTACCCTCATCTATGGACTGGGCAATATGGACCAAATATCTTTAGGTTGAATGCCGATATGTGATATTTATGACTATGTTTTTCTTTTCATAAAGGAATTACAAGAGACATCTCTAAATCAAAGCTTTATCCCAAATGTCATCTTTTTAACAAACAGCTGCAGATAAATAGGAGAAATAGCAGAAAAATCACGTACTGGAAAATGTTCAATACTAACGCATCATAGACCATCTCGGTGTAAATGATATAGTCTCATCTTATATCTCCTTTTTAAAAATCTTGATTTTTAAAATCTCAACATATTGCCCAGCCCTACTTAACTCCGATAAAAAGAAGATTTTTTTCAAACAAAGATAATGTTTTTTCAGTCATGTTAAGGCATACACAACAATAGGGAAGAATGTTGCCTTGATGTCACCGACTTCCTACACATGCAGGGAAGCTGCAAAAGGCCATTTCTAAAGAAGCTGGCTGTTCATTCAAGTATTTTAATGGAAAGATTAGTGGAAGGAAGAAGTGTGGTAGAAAAGTTTCATTTGCACCAGGAAGAAACACACACAACAAATCAACTTCTTATCTCACAAAGTCCCCAAACTTTCACATTTAGAAGATCTTGCAAGTTTGGGGACTTTGTGGGATAAGAAGTGATTTTGGCCAGATCTTGGGTGAAAGCTGAGATGTTTGTATGGAAATTTGTGAACACTACTTTGTTAGAATGCACCATTTTTCCTATGTTAGCTGATAGTAGCAGCAGGTAACAGTGACAGTTTAACATCTTAAGCATCAAAGGTACAATCAGAGAAATTGTATTTAATATCTAGATTTTTGGGACGCAATATATTTTTCTCCTTAAAAAAAGGAAGATTCTTGCTAGTTGACGATAAAAGAACCTGTTACACGAAAACATAAGCTCAGTCATTTGAATTTACTTTTTATAGACTGACTGGTAGGTAGAAGTAAAACTCGCCAGACTGTAGCTGCATTCTTCTTTCCTTCTGTCCCCCACAACCTTCTGTAAATCCCCTGTCCAACGCTGGCGAGACTCCGCTCGAACTGAGCCATAATTACATCAAAGCAATTACAGAGCTGATATGAAGGCCTCGTCCACAGAGGAGGGAAAGAAAAGGCGGCAGGAGAAAAAGTGTCACAAATTTAAGTTGGTCTCTGTTGGTTTTACAGAAAAATCTATAAAGAAAGAAAGAAAGAGGGAAGACTATTTTTCCTCGGGTTTAGACTGAAAATTCAGTCTAAACATCAAAACCAAGCGCAGTATGACGCTGCACCTATAATTTCCCCTCAACTAATTACACAATAAAAAAATATGTTTGCCATTTATCCTGCCATGAGTTGTACTCTTGGTAATGTGAAACATTCTAATGCTTATGGTTGTAAAAAAAACCAAAAAAAAAACACTCCGACCCTGCTTATGAAACATTAAGAATGAGTGAAAATTCTAACAAAAATCAATCTTTACATAGTCATACATTTTATATAGAATGACATCTGCAATTTTTTGCATGTAATTAGTCCCATGATTAGTCAGTAATTATCTGAAATTCATATTTGTTTATGCTCATGTAACAGTTCAGTCTGCAACAGTAAGGAGACACTGCCATCTTGTGGCCAAACGCGCACATTTCATCCAGAGCCCTTCCTCATTATACCAAATAAAAAGCCTGATTGTTTGTTCATGGAAATCATTATTTTGAACGTAAATTAGACCTGGAACTTTTATGCATTGGGTAAAAAAAAAAAAAAACTGTCAAAAATATTTAGGAAATGTAAAAAAGTTAAGCAGTTGCAATTTTAAGTAAAAGAAATTGTTCAAACAACTCATGTTGGCGTAATTAGCTTTATTATAAAAGACACGTTTAGGAGTTAGCTTTTAATAAAACCGAACACGATAGGATTTAGCTCGTTAAAACTGCCACTCTACGGTGTTTAACAATGGTCCACAAACCACCATTAAAACAGCAGATCAGCACTCGTTCAGCTTCTGGATGAGATTTCTCCAAAACGTCTCGTTTTAATACTCCTCCCCCTCTTCATCCTCTTCGTAGGAGTCAATCCCGACCTCTTCGTAGTCCTTCTCCAGGGCGGCCATGTCCTCTCTGGCCTCCGAGAACTCCCCCTCCTCCATCCCCTCTCCGACATACCAGTGCACGAAGGCCCTCTTGGCGTACATCAGGTCAAACTTGTGGTCGAGTCGGGCCCAGGCCTCTGCGATGGCCGTGGTGTTGCTGAGCATGCACACGGCCCTCTGCACCTTGGCCAGGTCGCCGCCGGGCACCACGGTTGGAGGCTGGTAATTAATTCCCACTTTGAAGCCCGTGGGGCACCAGTCCACGAACTGGATGCTGCGCTTGGTTTTGATGTTGCTGATGGCAACGTTGACGTCCTTGGGCACCACGTCGCCGCGATACAGTAGACAGCAGGCCATGTACTTTCCATGACGGGGATCACATTTCACCATCTGATTGGCTGGCTCGAAGCAGGAGTTGGTTATTTCGGCCACGGTGAGCTGCTCGTGATAGGCCTTCTCTGCAGAGATCACCGGGGCGTAGGTGGCCAACGGGAAGTGGATGCGAGGGTAGGGCACCAGGTTGGTCTGGAACTCCGTCAGATCTACATTCAAAGCGCCATCGAAGCGCAGGGAGGCGGTGATGGAGGACACAATCTGGCTGATGAGGCGATTGAGGTTGGTGTAAGATGGCCGCTCGATGTCCAGGTTCCTGCGGCAGATGTCGTAGATGGCCTCGTTGTCCACCATGAAGGCGCAGTCAGAGTGCTCCAGGGTGGTGTGGGTGGTCAGGATAGCGTTGTAGGGCTCAACCACGGCTGTTGCTACCTGAGGAGCTGGGTAGATGGCAAACTCCAGCTTGGACTTTTTGCCAAAGTCTACTGACAGCCGCTCCATGAGCAGGGAGGTAAACCCAGAACCGGTTCCTCCTCCGAAGGAGTGGAAGACCAGGAACCCTTGGAGTCCAGTGCACTGGTCAGACTGAACAAGAAAGGAACAAGTTGCAAAAATTAGGACAAAGAACTTGAAACCTTATTTTAACCATCGTGAAAGTATGGGGTTATTTTAAAAAGAAAAAGTTCTGAGATTAGAGAATGCACATAACACATCTGGTCCAAATCAAATCAATCCTACCATCAATCTTTTTTTGCTCAAGGTTTTTTTTTTATTGCCATCTATTAAACCAGGAGGCAACTTTTGATCAGCCCATCGTGTTGTGAAGGAAAACTGGCCAAGAACCATTACAAAAAAAGTAAGCTTTACAATATCTATAACTTGACTTAAAAAAAGATCTTGTCTGACTTTGACTTGGTCAAGGTGCTACAGCAGTTTTGCTTAAAACAGCAGCACTGTGTAACTCTTCGCCACTAGGGGGCACTAGACCTGTAACCTACATACATATATCCATCCATCCATTTTCTGACCCGCTGGACCAATGTGAACAATTAGCAGCAATAGCAATTGTACTAACTGGCAATGGACATTGCTATGCAAGATTTTTGGCCCACTTCCCCCACATTTGGAGGTTCTGGACTTTGACTTGGCTACACAAAAAAAATGGTTTTTTTACCCATTAGGAGGTGGACTTGCTGGTGTCCTTTAGACTGTTTTTATTTATTTATTTATTTGAGGACAAATAAATCTGAGGAAGCGGAAGAGATTGGAAATAGGGATGACCTAAAAGCACCTGCATGGCTGATGGCATCCCCCACTTTACGTTGTGCGATGTTTTATTCTTCTTACCAGTTTGCGGATCCTGTCGAGGACAGAATCTATGTGCTCCTTCCCGACGGTGTAGTGGCCTCGGGCGTAGTTGTTGGCAGCGTCCTCCTTTCCTGAGATCAGCTGCTCAGGATGGAACAACTGACGGTAGGTTCCGGTTCGCACCTCGTCTGAAAGGTCATAATTTAGAAGAGGGTAAATATAGAGTCAAATTACTTCTTACTACCATGCCAAATGCCTCTTTAGCCATGTGACTGGTGGCTATATTGTAAAACTAAGGTGGAGGGAGGGGGATGTGGGCGGGGCCAAGTTAAAATGAAGGGGAGGGGCTAATATTAATATTAAATTCTAACAGATGAGCTAAATAAAGTGAAGTGGGTTGAGCTGTGATGAGGTGTTGTGTGCGGGTCAAACGAAGTGAATGTGATTGGCTCAATATGACGTCCAGTAGGCGGAGGTATTAAATTTTAGGACGTAATGCTTTAACTTTAGGTTAGGTTTAGCATTGTGTTCGCATTGCATGTATTTTTGAAATATCTAGAAAAAACTTGACGATTCTATCTTTGTCGATTATACAGCAATATTTGTGTCCCTGTCAGATATTTCTGGTTATGCTTCCTCCCCCCCCCCCACCAATCATCTTCCATTACCAACTACTAACACAAATATGACCGATAGGCAGGGCTGGGCAATATATTGACATTTTAAAAATAGAGATTTTATAAAGAGAGATATGATGAGACTATATTGTTCATATCGAGATGGTCCATGTTGTGTTATTGTCACTTTTGTATTTCAGTAGGCTATTTTTCAACTGTTTTAAGAAAGATGTGCCTGTGAGACATTTGGGATAAAGCTTTGATTAAATGGCTTTTTATAATTACTTTATAAAAATAAAAGCAGAGATAAATAGTGTATATCGGCATTCAGCCTAAAAATAAAAATATTTTTGCTCCATATCACCAACCCTACTGCTAAATAATAATAAAAAGCAAGCCATATGTTCTAATTCTGCAGTACTATAAAGTAAAAGACACCAGGATGGTTATTTTTGCACTAATGAGCCAGCTTATGAAGAGAAAACACAACAAAGGAAACAAACAACGTCTGGAAAGGTTAAACCTTTCCGTGGAAATCTGCTCTTTTGTTTTATTCAAAAACAAGCTTGGGATGCTTTACCAGAAAAGCCAGTTTCAGTCGCAATATCCTTGTTGACAGGAAACATTTTGCAGCCAAACGCGCCTCAGAGCTGTGAAAGTCCTCACCAATGACAGTAGGCTCCAAGTCCACAAAGATGGCTCTGGGAACGTACTTCCCGGTGCCGGTCTCACTGAAGAAGGTGGTGAAGGAGTCGTCGTAGCCACCGCTGGGTTTGTCGCTGGGCATTTGGCCGTCAGGCTGGATGCCGTGCTCCAGGCAGTACAGCTCCCAGCACGTGTTGCCCATCTGGACACCCGCCTGGCCAATGTGGATAGAGATGCACTCTCTCTGAGGAGGAGAAAAGGACAAAACAAAAAACGTATAAACAGACGGGTTCACTTTAGGAAACCAAAAGTACAAAACTGAATTTTTAAAAATCTGATTTAGGCCAAACTTGTCTGAACTTGCTGACACTGTCAGTTGAGTGCTTTAAAAAAAAGCAGGGTGGAGTTTGCTCTGCAGCCAAAACAGTGCTTTGAAAAAGTATTTATACCCATTAAACTGTTTCACACTTTTGTCAAAGCTACAAGAAGCTATTTTCTAAGTTTGCAAACATGTGCAAGAATAAGATCTGGTGAGATGAGACCGAAGCTGAACCTTTTAGCTGCATGCAAAACATAACGAGTAGCAGAGAACTAACGCTCCACACCCTGAACGCACCACCCCTGCTGTGGAACATGGCCGTGGCAGAACCACGATGCTTATGATGCAGAAGAAAAACTGTGCCAACGCACACAGACCCTAAAAATACAGCCAGTGATACGATGGAACGGTTTAGATCCCAGCATATTCCCCGTGTTAATATGGCCCAGTCAAAGTCCAGACCTGGTTTCAATTGTGGATCAGTTGGTTGACTTGGAAACCGATGCTCCCGATTCAACTTTACTGTGCTTGAGCTAAAAATGCCACCACCCTCATAATGCAAAAACACTGAAAACATGTCTCATAAGCCCCCCACAGCATTATACTGCCACCACCATGTTTCATAGTGGTGATGGTATGTAAAGTAAGAGGCAGTGTATTCATTTTCTGCCATTATTTTTGTTTAAAAAAAAAAACATTATAGTAGGCATCCCACAGCATTATACTGCCACTACCATGCTTCACCGTGGGTGTGCCGGGTATAGTGTTCATTTTCTGCAACATATTTGGTATGAGGTTATATAACGTGACAGAAGAAGGATAGGAATGCGTTTGCAAGGCACCGTCTTTAGTATCTGCAATCCAACACGTCAGTCATACCTGCACGGATGACGCAAGTAAAACCCAGTGCCACGTACATAAAAGCAAGAGGTGGAGCGTTTTATAATCACACACACACAAAAAAAAAACATCTGCAGGGGACAAAGTGCCTCCACACCCTGCTCAAGTATTTATTTAGCTGGCTGTAAAGGTGTGGGTGATGGTAGGGGTAGCGCCGGATCCGTGCATGCAGAGCGTTGGAGCAAATTTGGAAGGAAGGTTTGTCCTGAGGCAGCGCCTTGCCGCCTGGCCTGTTTGTGCAACTGTCCTTTCTGGGTAATCCAACCGTCAGAGGAAGAGCAAACAACACACCAGTCACATCTCCCAGTTCAGGCTACCAGCAATCAATAACTCTGGGTTTACATGGCGGCAGCTATCTTTAGCCTCTGATCTAAACAGTGAAACCAGGATGTGAAATTCTTTGCCCGTCTCCCTGCTGCTGAAAAGCTCGACATGACGTGGTCATTGCAGTAGGACCAACGGTAACAATCTGTCTTGGGTCACGTTTAAGCTGCATAGAGAGGAGGCGAGCGAGATACACAGTTTGGAGTGTTGGTCGCCTTTAAAGAGCTCATTTAGGGGACAGGGGAGGGGTTCTCAGCTGCTAAGTTTGGCAATAGCAGACAGCTATTTTGAGTCTGCTGTGGCTCACTCCACACATCTCTGCTCCAACCCACTAACCTCACCATGAGATCACATGTTGTACAGAGCTCAGAAAGTCAGACGTTTCTGTGCTGATTGCTTTTTAAAAAAAATCATTATATGGTGATATGGGACCAGATTTAAAAGAGCGCGGTTGTGGCGGCCTGTTGCGACATGCTGCGCTCATTCAGCCTCATGGGCAGAGAGGGAACTGCTGACGGGGGGTTGGAGGGATCATCTGCTTCGTCTATCTTGTCCCGCCTGCAATCAGGTCGCGCATGGAGGTCAAACACAGTGGAGCATTGTGCTACACAGGAAAGAGGACGCTGGGGGGCTTTATTCGCGGGGTTTTCCATATAACCAAGCCGTAAACGCAGACTCGGAGTAAAGTTGGGCCTCCTTGATCAATGTTTGAGCTTCCTTATTCTGTGGTCAAAGACCAGCAACAACCCGACCGAGTTCCGCCTCCTCCCCGCGAACAGCAAACATTACAACATCCGAACTGTTTGCGCGTCAAAAGTCCAACTTTCTCCGCGCGTAAAGTTGCGCACGGAGCGAGTTTCGAAGACTGCGCCGGAAACGAGACAAAGCCACATCAGCCTTCCCCCGGTGGGGGAGCGGTGCGCATATGGAAACAGTTAACCCTCCTTAGGCTGGCAGCCCACCAGCGGCTTGGGGCAACACAGCAGACGCCGGGCTACATTCGGGAAGGAAGTGTGAACCGTTTTGTCCAAAAAGCAAATGCTGTCTTGATCTTTTATGAGCAAATACTCACCATTTTCTTGTCTTTTTTTTTAGGTAGGGAGCGTTAGTCGGAGAGGTTCAGATGCGCAAGTTCTCACAGTTCAACCTTAAGGAGATCTCTGTGAGTGAAGTCCTGTCAGAGAGGGATGGTGAAAGTTTTATATAGCTGCGGAGGAGGGCGGGGCCGACGGCAGCCGCAACTTTGTCCAACTCTTTTCCTCCTTGCAGCAATGACTGAAAGCCTCCCGACTTCTTTTCACAATAAAATCTGCAGTAAAAACGCTCAAATGTCAAAGTAAAGCTAGATACAGGAGCAAAAGTTCAAGCTACAGAATGAACACATGCATTTTGTTACGTTACAACCATAACCATCAATGTTTTTTATTGGGATTGTATAAGATAGCCCAACACCATGCAGGGCAGGGGTCTTCATTTCCAGACCTTGAGGACTAGAATTGCAGATCCCTGATGTAGGGCAAACCTTGGTATTGTAAGAAAAGCGGTAGAAAGGTCCTTCAAACAGAAATCTGTGGGACAAACCTCTGCGCTGAACACCTTACCCCTACAATGAAACATGGAGGGGGCAGCATCATGCTACACCGAAACTTTATGACGCATCTGAGTTCCTGAGAAATCTGAAAAGTGTGGCGTGCATATGTGTTCGACTGCACTTTGTGGATACTTTGTTGAACCATCTTTCACTGGGATTCCTGCTGCAGGTATTGACATGTTTTGGTCAAAGCAGCTCCGGCTCAGTCAGACTGAATGGAGCGCGTCTGTCAACATCTGTTTTCAAGTCTCGCCGCAGATTTTAAATCTGATTTCACACAGCAGTGGCTTTTGATGTTGCTTTCTGCCCAGGGTGCCACGATGGAAATGATAGAGATGATTTCTGTCGGCTGCACCTAAGGGTTACACATACACGCATGTTCAGTTCCGTGGTCGGTACAGATTCGTAGCTTATGAATTGGTGCAGCATTCAAGTGCTTTTTTTTTGACTCCATAATTCAGTGAGTCAGAAATGCAACCATCTGTATTTCAAAACACTTCAATATTTAGATGTGCAAGAACCCAGCTGGATCATTTTATTCATCTCCTCTAATATAAAAAAAACATTTGGAGCTTCAACACCTCCGTGTTTTACTGTAGGGATGCTGGGTTCAGTGACCTGTAGAGTTAGTTTATCAGCAAACATATATTCATTTTGAAAAGTTGTTCACTTATGAACAGAGTTAGTGCTATTCATTTAAATCTGCTGGTGGAAACCACTCCTTTTGTGAATTTACTGGAAATATTTGTCAAACATTAAGGTCAAACTTAGAAAATAAAAATGGATGGATATATATATATATAATGCTCACTGAGCAGAAAACAATCTTGCTAGTTAAAATGTGTTCTACATTTTGAAACTTAACGGTAAAGGCTAACAATATTTTTCCCTGTCTACTTTTAGACCATCACATTAACAGTGAACGCCGTTGAAAGAGTGAAAGTGGAGCATAAAGTGTATAAAAAATTTATTTGAGTGAATATGAAATAAAGTTCTAAAGGCTAAGGTGCCTTGGCGCTTGATTAAGGTTGCACAAATATATGTATATGTGAAAAATAAAACTCTATTAATAGCCTTAAATATACTAATATCTTTAAGGCTATTAATAGCAATTTTAGTAAATTGGGGTGGGGGTATAAATCTATTGCTCATTTAGAATTAGATTCCGATCAATATGAAACTATAAAGCTTAATAATTTTCTGCCTTAGAAACATTTCAAGGTGTAAAATGTAATAAAGAATATTAAAGCCCTGTTTTTTTAGCGTGTAGTTCACTTTATAACCACTAGATGGAGTGCCATTCATGTCTGTTTCTGTCTCGTGTTCTTCATGTGGTTGCCTCCTGTAGTTCACGTGTTCATTTTTAATCAGGATCCATTCATTTCAGGTCCGGGTTCCTAAACGTATTTCATGTGAAAGCTACATACCTTTCACTCTTTCTAGCCATTTTTTGAAAGTATAGTGGGGGAAAAAAAGCACCACGTGGATTTATGGATGTCACGATTTGGGTTTTGTCTTGGTTTATGTTATCAGATTTATTAGTTAAGTTTCTGATTTTGGGGTCTTGTTTGGTTTTGATTTAGACATGTTTTTCTGTTTAGGTTACCTGTTTTCCACCTGTCACTTTATCAGCTCTGTTCGGTCTCCCCTCAGCAATCTGTCAGCTTTCTTGCCTTGATTAGATCCACCTGCTCACTTATAATTAGCCTTCACTCCTGTTCACCTGCTCACTCCCCTATATAGTCCTGCCACAAACCTCTGCTATCTGCCAGATCATTTAACGAGCCACGGTGAGTTTAGTTCCAGCATTCTTTATTCTGATTGACCTGTTGACGATAACCCGAGAGCCTTTTTTGATTCTGAGCCAGCCTGTTCCCTGATCTGTTTTTCCTGCCCTGTCTGACTGATTTACCGGTTTACCGACTAGTTTCTGTCCTATGGTTATCCGAGCTTGCTTTGCCCTGTCTGTACCTCTGCCTATTTGGGACTGCTTTTTGTGTACCGGATTTTGGACTGCCCTTTTGACTATTGAGCCCGCCTGTTCCTGTTTTCATTATTAAAATCCTGTTTTTTGCCTTAACCTCACTTGTTGGGTTTGAATACTGGGTTTGCCTGATTCACGATCATAACAGAATGATCTGGCCCACTAAAACCTATCGCCCAACAAGTTTTTAGAGGTTTTTTTTTTCCCCCCTCCACACGCTATGGCTTGGGAGGGTTCCAGATTGGCGTTCTGTCCCCCTGGTATCGGTCCCAGACGCCATCTCTCCAGCAGCCGCAGCAGCAGTAACCCGCTGCCTGCTCCGAGTTTACGATTGGGAGGGCTCTTTGTCACAAATTCAGATTCAACTCAGAATAGAAGGGATCACTCACCCAGCGACACCGCTGTCGGCTCTGCCCATGGGTTTTATCCAGAACCAACTTTGTTTATGGAGGTCGAAGCGGAGGTGGTGCGGGATCTTCGTCCGGATCTTTTTTTCTCTCTCCCTCCAGAGGAGGAGATGCAGGGAACGCTGTGGGCTCCACCGATCCCGGCTCTACCGACAGGATCAAACCTCCAGCAAGTCCTGCCGTCCCGCCGTCGGAGGAGGGGACGGAAACCTGTGGGTCGCTCCTTCACCCGTTCTGTTCGGCCGACAGGCGAGTCAGTACCGCGCCCGTCCGTTGCCACTTCCTGCCCAGTGGATCGGAGTCCGGTGCTTCCCAGAGCTGAGCAGCCCACAGCGCCTCCTGTTGGCGCCCGTGATGCTGAGGATCTGGCTCTGGAGGACCAGTTAAGAGCTTTTGCCCCTATTATTAAAGACCTTAGGGAGGCTCTTTTCTGCCAGTATTCAGAGGAGCTGGAGGCAAAATTAAAGGAGGTCGAGGGGCACTATAGAGCGGCTCTCCAAGGGTTCTATAGTGGACTCAATCCTGTCCCCAAGGGTCCAGCCGACGCCCCGGCACCTGCACCTGTCCCAGAGGACCCGCCTCCTACCTCAGCTCCAGTGCCGGCCTCCGGCAGCTATAAGGCAGCACTGTCTGCGCAGCCGGCCCAAGACGCTGCAACCCCGGAGGGTCCGCAGCCGGCCCAAGACGCTGCAACCCCGGAGGCTCCGCAGCCGGCCCAAGACGCTGCAACCCCGGAGGCTCCGCAGCCGGCCCGAGACGCTGCAACCCCGGAGGCTCCGCAGCCGGCCCGAGACGCTGCAACCCCGGAGGCTCCGCAGCCGGCCCGAGACGCTGCAACCCAGGAGGGTCCGCAGTCGGCCCGAGACGCTGCAACCCAGGAGGGTCCGCAGCCGGCCCGAGACGCTGCAACCCAGGGGGGTCCGCCGCCGGCCCGCGACGTGGGAACCCAGGAGGGTCCGCCGCCAGTCTGCGACGTGGGAACCCAGGAGGGTCCGCCGCCAGTCTGCGACGTGGGAACCCAGGAGGGTCCGCCGCCAGTCTGCGACGTGGGAACCCAGGAGGGTCCGCCGCCAGTCTGCGACGTGGGAACCCAGGAGGGTCCGCCGCCAGTCTGCGACGTGGGAACCCAGGAGGGTCCGCCGCCAGTCTGCGACGTGGGAACCCAGGAGGGTCCGCCGCCAGTATGCGACGTGGGAACCCAGGAGGGTCTACCACAGGGCCACGATGAGGGGGTTCAGACGAGCCCTCTTTCAGGCCGCAACTCGGGGGCTCATCGGGACACTGGGCGCCGTGGTCCTCGCCCAGACGACAAGCGGCGCCGTGGCCCTCGCCCAGACGACAAGCGGCGCCGTGGCCCTCGCCCAGACGACAAGCGGCGTCGTGGCCCTCGCCCGAACGACAAGCTCCGTCGGGGGCCTCGCCGAGAAGACAAGCACCCAGAGCCCCATGGAGACTTAGAGGCCCCTGGACCTCTTCGGAAGCTCTTACCCCCTCATCTTTGGCTTGACAGCCAATTTCCCAAGTGGCTGACCAAACTGTCTTTGTCGGAGGTTCTGGAAGGGTTATTGATGAGGTTCTGGGTGTTAAAGGGTCTGGGAGCATCTGAAGTCTGTGGTCCGGGGCCTCCTGAACCTGAAGCCTGTAGCCCGGGGTCTCCTGAACCGGAAGCCTGTAGCCAGGCCCCGTCTGAACCTGAAGCCTGTAGCCAGGCCCCGTCTGAACCTGAAGCCTGTAGCCAGGCCCCGTCTGAACCTGTAGCCTGTAGCCAGGCCCCGTCTGAACCTGTAGCCTGTAGCCAGGCCCCGTCTGAACCTGTAGCCTGTAGCCAGGCCCCGTCTGAACCTGTAGCCTGTAGCCAGGCCCCGTCTGAACCTGTAGCCTGTAGCCAGGCCCCGTCTGAACCTGTAGCCTGTAGCCAGGCCCCGTCTGAACCTGTAGCCTGTAGCCAGGCCCCGTCTGAACCTGTAGCCTGTAGCCAGGTCCCGTCTGAACCTGTAGCCTGTAGCCAGGCCCCGTCTGAACCTGTAGCCTGTAGCCAGGCCCCGTCTGAACCTGTAGCCTGTAGCCAGGCCCCGTCTGAACCTGTAGCCTGTAGCCAGGCCCCGTCTGAACCTGTAGCCTGTAGCCAGGTCCTGTCTGAACCTGTAGCCTGTAGCCAGGTCCCGTCTGAACCTGTAGCCTGTAGCCAGGCCCCGTCTGAACCTGTAGCCTGTAGCCAGGGGCCGTCTGAACCTGAAGCCAGTAGCCAGGGGCCGACTGAACCTGAAGCCAGTAGCCAGGGGCCGACTGAACCTGAAGCCAGTAGCCAGGGGCCGACTGAACCTGAACTCTGTAGCCAGGCTCCTCCTGAACTCTGTAGCCAGGCTCCTCCTGAACTCTGTAGCCAGGCTCCTCCTGAACTCTGTAGCCAGGCTCCTCCTGAACTCTGTAGCCAGACACCTCCTGAACTCTGTAGCCAGGCTCCTCCTGAACTCTGTAGCCAGGCTCCTCCTGAACTCTGTAGCCAAGCGCCTCCTGAACTCTGTAGCCAGGCGCCTCCTGAACTCTTTAACCAGGCCTCTCTTCTAGCTCTTAGTCCGGCGTTGTCTCCAGCCTTTAGTCCGGCGGCAGGTTCTGTTCTTTCTCTCTCCAGACGTCGGTTCCTGAGGGTCCGGTTCTACCGACGGTCCCCGAGGTTGCTGCTCGGCCGCCGGCCTATGAGAGACCTGCTCCGCCGCCGGTCTATGAGAGACCTGCTCCGCCACCGGCCGCCGGACATCGTTGCTAACCGGGGCCGTCCTTCAGGACACCCGCCGGATTACCTGTCTCACAGAGGTCGTCCGCCGGAGAACCTGACACGCCGAGGACGTCCGCCGGAGAACCTGACACGCCGAGGACGTCCGCCGGAGAACCTGACACGCCGAGACCGTCCTTCGGGACGTCCGCCGGAGAACCTGACACGCCGAGGCCGTCCTTCGGGACGTCCGCCGAACAACCTGACACACCGAGGCCGTCCTTCGGGACGTCCGCCGGACAACCTGACTCGTCGGGGCCGTCCTCCTGGACGACCGCCTGAGAACCTGACTCGTCGGGGCCGTCCTCCTGGACGACCGCCTGAGAACCTGACTCGTCGGGGCCGTCCTCCTGGACGACCGCCTGAGAACCTGACTCGTCGGGGCCGTCCTCCTGGACGACCGCCTGAGAACCTGACTCGTCGGGGCCGTCCTCCTGGACGACCGCCTGAGAACCTGACTCGTCGGGGCCGTCCTCCTGGACGCCCGCCTGAGAACTTGACTCGTCTTGTTTTGTTTGAGTTTTTATTTGGACATTTATTTGATTCTAGCCCTCCATCCTGTACCTCCCTCCACCCACCCGAGCTAGTCTGTTTTGTTTCTGAGGCCGTCTGGAATCCGGCCTTGAGGAGGGGGTTCTGTCACGATTTGGGTTTTGTCTTGGTTTATGTTATCAGATTTATTAGTTAAGTTTCTGATTTTGGGGTCTTGTTTGGTTTTGATTTAGACATGTTTTTCTGTTTAGGTTACCTGTTTTCCACCTGTCACTTTATCAGCTCTGTTCGGTCTCCCCTCAGCAATCTGTCAGCTTTCTTGCCTTGATTAGATCCACCTGCTCACTTATAATTAGCCTTCACTCCTGTTCACCTGCTCACTCCCCTATATAGTCCTGCCACAAACCTCTGCTATCTGCCAGATCATTTAACGAGCCACGGTGAGTTTAGTTCCAGCATTCTTTATTCTGATTGACCTGTTGACGATAACCCGAGAGCCTTTTTTGATTCTGAGCCAGCCTGTTCCCTGATCTGTTTTTCCTGCCCTGTCTGACTGATTTACCGGTTTACCGACTAGTTTCTGTCCTATGGTTATCCGAGCTTGCTTTGCCCTGTCTGTACCTCTGCCTATTTGGGACTGCTTTTTGTGTACCGGATTTTGGACTGCCCTTTTGACTATTGAGCCCGCCTGTTCCTGTTTTCATTATTAAAATCCTGTTTTTTGCCTTAACCTCACTTGTTGGGTTTGAATACTGGGTTTGCCTGATTCACGATCATAACAATGGATGGTGTTTCTAGAATGGTCCAAGCTTTAAATATGCTGGAAGGAAGGAAGGAAGGAAGGAAGGAAGGAAGGAAGGAAGGAAGGAAGGAAGGAAGGAAGGAAGGAAGGAAGGAAGGAAGGAAGGAGACAGATTCCTCAGCAGCTGGTGAACAGAGCAGTCGTCGTGGCAACTTGACTGGGAAAGGCGGCACTTCCCAGCAAGCCCATCTGCTAAAGGCCCCTTAAAGAAAAACTGAGTGCCAACATTTATCTGAAGCCCAATGTTATTAATATGTAACGGTGCTGCTGTTTGATCTAAAAGAAAATTATTACTCATACATTTATTTAGGATTTCCTTATTAAAAGTAAAAATAACAAATCCTGTGTCCAATATATGTACTGTGCAATAATGAAGTAAACTTGCAGTGTAGAGTTGCTTAAATGGAATACTAAAGTACTAATGTGTCAGCGATTAAGTACAGTAGATCAGTGCTCCTATATGGAGCCATCAGTGGATGGATGGATGGATGGACATACAAGTTCCAGACAAGCTTCCACTGAGTGAAATAAGCAAGAAGGGCTAATATCTAGAGTCATGTACCATGAGTTGAGGCTTTGGTCCTGCTCAGCCAGCTTCTCTTGCAGCACGTCACTGCAGATCTTCTGTCATCCAGAGTGAGACAATCCAAAGTGCTTAAAATAAAGGCCGCTGGAACTAAAGACAAGAGGTCCACCTCCCTTCTAAATAAACCCTGAGGCTTTTCCTGTAATCATCCTGATCAATAATTCCACAGCAAGGCTTTCAATTTGTTTTAATCTTTTGCTGATGTATCACTGATTTTCAGCCCAGTCCTCCTGCTGATTATTAAATAGCATCCAGGTCCAACACAGAGGAGACATATTTGTACTTTTTCACCTTTAAAATCTCTGTTTGTTTTTTTTCTGCCGGTCTATAACCACAGCGAAGAGAAGTCTTTGTGAACTTTTCCTGTCCATCACGACTGACTGAAACTCCCAGCAGAAATCTCCCCAGGCCATCGTCTCTGATGGTTAACGTCCTCATAATCCTCAAACCAACCTCCAGAGTCCTCCTGAGCCTTTAACTCCTCTTCAAATACCACCAATCATCTTTTTTTTTTAAAAAAGAGATAGATTGTGATCAACAGATAGCAGAGGTCTTTTTATGGGATGTTGAAGGTCCACAGATTGTTTCTCTCCCACATCTCTCTCGTTGCTGCAAGGTGTAAACTATCTCTTTATTTCTGTGGATTTTCTAGAGCTGAAATCTGATTAGAAGTCTAAATTCCCACTGGGTTATATCTGCTCAGTCTATTTCTAATGAACAAACAGATTTGAAGGAAAGCCGAGAATTGCAAATGAGATGATGCTTGACTGTGTTTCTGAGGTCCACCCTCTTCAGATTCTGGGATTCTACGTACCAGGACAAAGTAAAATGGTCTATATCAGTCTGTGACCCCAAAGCGCCAGAGACGGGGAACCCCCTTTTGGCAGGGCAGGAGGGGTATCACGAGAATAAAGTAATAAAATTGTAAGAGTAGTGGTCATTTTAAGAGAACTCCTTAAAGAACCACAGCCTTTCCCCTTTGTTTATTCTCGTAATGTTGTGTACTCTTGTACCCTGAGATTAATTTCACATTTGTGCGAGAAAAAAACTGATATTTTCTGATGTTGAATTGTTTTTTGTTAATTTTCCACATAAAATTATTCACCTCAGTTGAAAGGCCTAAATTTTCTAGATCTAAACAAGTATACTGTATATCTTGACATTGTCAAGTCAGGAATTTGGATCATCTCATGGTGTCTTGCAACCCTCTCTTTGGGAACCATTGTTCTAGAACACACCAATAAACCCAACCCAGCATAGTTTAGTAACTTTAGAACCACCTCTCAGCACCAATAACTCCTAAAATGTGTGTTCTGTTTGACTTTCTCATTCTGTTATGTCATTGTGGAGGGATTTTAGCTCCCAAAACGCTGTTGCTGCAGTTCACTGATGTTTTTACACAGCTCTTTAAAGGACCCACCAATGGATTTCAGTCAGTTTGAGGTCCGGACTTCCACTAGGCCATTCCAAACAAATTTGCTGCTCATTGTTCTGTTGAAGACCCAGTTTGGACCCAGCTTCAGGAGTTGGACAGATGGCCTCACATTTGACTCTAGAATAAGTTGGTATACAGAGTTTATAGTTGAATGGAATTGCAAAGCAAGCCCAAATCACCATCCCTCCACCCCCATGCTTATCATTTGGTAATAGGTGTTTCTGCCGATATGCTGTGTGGTTATTTTCCAAACACTTGTATTTCGGCCTCATCTGCTCTTGAAATCTTATGGTTCATTCAGATATACCTTGGAAAACCTAAGTCACGCTGCAGTATTCTTTCAGACAGAAGAACCTTTGTCTTCATCTCTTCATAACAAGTCCTTGTTCAGTCTTTTTCTAACTGTCCTGTCATGAACTCGAACAATTAAACTTGCCAATTGAGGCCTGGAGAGTCTGCAGTTGGAGCGCTTGTGGTTTTGATCATTTTTCTTCCTGAGCCGTCTGGCTGAAAAACGGGCAAAAGAAGTCCCACATCAGAATACGACCAGGGACGACGGAGCTCCACCTTTCAGACAAAGGACTTCACATTAAAATCTAAAATAATTTGGTATGTAGAGGAGACCCTTCTTACATTGATGGGCAGCAACAATGTGGCAGGTGTCTCTCTGCTCTGGTGTTGCACTAATACGCACCTGCTGGGCAGGTCACACCTGTTTCAGGTTTCTATAGATGTTGATTGTTTGAATGACCTTTAACTTCTGGTTAGCAAAACACTCTTGTAAACTAAACAAGTACAAGAGGAAATCTGAGCTAATCCCCTAAATTCCTATTATAATGGTCCAGTAAACACCTTCAAAGGGACATAGTCAATAATTGGTGCTTTGCTCATGTTTGTCTCTGGTATTTTGTCTGGTTGTCCTATAAAACCAGAATGTTAATTTCAGGTGAAGCACTCCCTGAAGATTCCCCTGCAAAAGCACGAAGACGCTCTAATCCATTTCATTTACTGTCGGTTTAAAGACAGAGTTGCTAAGTGGACGCTGAGAGGAATCCACTGATTGCTTTTCCCAAACAAACTGTTTAAGCGATTTCTGCTCTTGCTTATGTTTTTATGAGGCTTTGAAGAATTATGCAGAGGTGTCATTTGAATATAAATCTTTATGAGGAACTTCATGGAGGGTAAAAACATCCAGGTTCAGAAGAAATTTGAGCGTATGAAGAAGTATTTGCCCCCCTGAATGATTTCCTCTGCTTTTGTTTTTTGTCATATTTAAATGTTTCAGATCATAACACAAATTTTAATATCAGTTTTAATTATCTAAGGGGAAAAAGCTTTCCAAAGTAACCCGGGCCTTTGGTTAAAAGTAACTTAGTGCTCAGTTAAGGTCAGACGTCATGATTCAACAATAAGAAAGAGAGGCTGGGTAATAATGGCATCCATTTTCCAAAACTACTTCTGACTATGCCCGTCCAAATTCTCAGTTATCTGGGTCACGGCAACAGTAAACAGGCTTACATCGGGGGCAGCCAGAGTTTTGCTCAGTTTTGTGCGTTTATGTAGTTGTTGTTTGGTTTTTCCAATGACGGAGTCTGAGCAGTGCTTGCTGCGTTGGACCGCATACACGACGTCGCCCAAACCAAAGCTGAGTGGTGTATGCTGTTTGGTTTCTGTCATCAGAGGAACCAAACAACACCAACATAAACGCATGTTGCAGCACAGGAAGCCTAGGATGACTGCTCAGGTTCCTGTATCGGAGAAGTATCAGCCTCCATGTGCACAAAATCAGCAGTGTGTAAACTACAGGTTGCTCAAGTGCAAGTTACCAGAACTGACAGAGATCGATAGAAGCGTTTTCAGGAAAACTGAGGGAAAGTCCGGTTGCCTCCGATTTAAGTCTGTCTGTTGTGATTTCGGACTAAAAAGAACACAAAAGCGGCTCCAATTAAAAATACATTGATGATCTCGAAGAAATTATGGAGTGAAAAGGCGTGACTTCATCTTACTGTAAAATAATTTCAGAAAAGCAACAGACATTAAAAAATGACAGTATTATGATTTTATATTACTGTGCTGCTTCAGGACCTGGAAAACTTGCAATGATTGACTGAACCAGGATTTTTGCTCTCTTGTATGAAATCTTTAAAGGGGACATGTGGTGCTTTTACATCCCTCTTTCTCACATTTAAATCAGTCAGTTGTGGTCTATAGAAAGTGGAACTGCAAAGCTTTGGTCTGAATTCCTCATTATTGTTGCCCCACAGCCTCTTGTTTACTCCTGTTCTGAGGTGCGTGTGAAAGCTGCCTGTTTTGGTGCCGTCCCTTTAGATGAAAACGAGGACACTCCCCCCGCCCCAGGTTGCCCAACAACCACACATTTTCACTTATTTACTCGTAGCTTCGGCAGCTTTCAGCTTGGACTACAAAATTGCAGCGAAGAATAAAGAATGTTGGATTCTGGAAATTGGTTAGTCGGAATTCCAAGACTTTGTTTAACAGTTCAGCAGCAAATACTGTGATTTTATTGTTTAAAAAACGTAATATGGAAAAAAAAACTGGACAGAAATATCCAATATAAATAAATCAATATAAAGAATATATATAAAGAAATCAATGCAGCATGTGGTGAGACTGCATTCACAATTTCTGCACTTCTATAGACTAGAAAATGTATTTATGGGCTAAAAAAGTGGATTTTGCATGATATGCCCCCTTTAAGAACAATGTCCAACCATTAGTTTGCAGCCATAGGCTTTAACACATGGGTTATGCAGTTGGACAATCCGAAACACATTAGGAAGTCCAATTCTGAATGGCTCAAAAGACAAAATAAAGGTTTTGAAGTGGCAAATACTTTTTTTCACAATGCTAAGGCTTCAACACATTCGATAAAACATGGAAGAGGCTCATTTGGGAAATGAGACCATCTTTAAATCAGTTTTAATCTGCAAGAAATATGGATATTCAGGTGCTCAGGTGTTAAATGTCAAGCACATCTTCAAGCACATCTTCTGAGGATTTACTCGCTGAAAAGGTCTCTGGGCAAAAGCTCCGTGTGTTCTTACCTGCATACCATAGATCCACTCTCCAAATGTGAACTCCTACATTAGTAAAAAGGATGACCCAATTCAAAATCAGGTATATAATTCCACATGATACAAGCGCAATTACGTACAATTTCTGTCTAATTGAGAACAAAGGACAAAGGGTTTGGGGTTGAGAACTTCTTTTTTTCTGACCATATAACCAAGGACTTGTTGATGTTCAGCTTCTAAAAGAAACAATAGATTTAGCTCCTTTACAGAGTGATTTCTATTAAAACAAACATGGCTATCACCTTGAAAATAGTCTGATAAACTGCAGGTATGCCTAATGGGGAGTTTTCTTTCATATTAATAACAATAGATATATCCGATGAGTTAATCTGTAATAATCTACAATGGATTACATGATGAAAATATCCGGGGGGGAACAGAGCCTGCCTACAAATCCCTCAGCGGCTGGCCTAAATGCTCGTTGGCTCTGTCCTGAAAGCGATAAGGGTTAAGATGTCTTGAAGCTGGACGGCCGCAGAGATCAAAGTCCGCAGGAAAACCCAAGCGGCTGGCCACTTGAGATCAAATACAAGATGCTGCTGTGTGGTCCCGGCCTGCCTGAGGGCTTCAAGATCCCCCAGAACAACCTGTTTCTGGTGCCCGCTCTCATCGTCGCCATTTAAGGATCTCAAACAGGATTTACTGTCATCGTGTCTTGCTACCAAAATGCATCCTTCAGTTTTGCAAACGTTCATAAAATCTTAAAATATGTAAATGTGAATTTAGCAAAAAAATTAAAAAAAGGTGGAACCGGAAAAGTGACTTTTACATATAGCGTGACTAACCTGGATGAAAATCTTTGGAGGTTTTGGCATAAAGATGTGTGATGTTCTGAAGAGCTCTAATTGAAGTAGCGTTGATACAAACCTTGGAGATAATGTTTTGTTGTTGCATTGGCTCGAATTGTAGTTTTTAAATGAATTGATGAAATGCTTTGGTACAAACTCAGAGGAGAATTAACGCAAGCGTGGGTGCATTTTAAAAACAGCGGTTCACCCTCTTTGGTCTGTTGTTTTTCAGCTTTACAGATATAGTTAATTTCTGTCTTTAGCACTAAAATGAACACAAATAACTGTATATGTTGCCAACTCACCAGCTAAGGGTAATAATGGTAAACTTAGACAGGCAGCCTCCTTTATTTGTGTAATAAAGCATAAAATTATGCAGAAATATCAAAATAAGGCATAGAAATAAATAGTCAGAATAATTCAAATGTAAAATATAATTTTTAAAACATTTTTAAATACAAGTGAAATTAATCCTAAATAATTAAAAAAAGTAATACAATTAGACTTTATAATTACAAGTTTAGAAATGCATTTTTCGTTGAAACCTTTCTGGTAGACTGGACCTTTCAGAAAGTGGCTTTGTATCTTTTTGCTGTACAGGAACGCCATTTTTCCTGGATCTGGAGTTCTGCCACAGCATCTCACCCTCCTATACGAACTGGATATAGGTATTTATTTGTGACGATGCAGAGTAATAAGTTTGTTTCATTGCAGTTTCAGAACCGCCACGTTATTAAACAGCCATGTTTCTAAGACTCTTAAAGAAGCAGCACAGTTCTGCTGAGGATGATCCACCCCCGTCAATCTCCATCATCATCAAAATATATTGGATGTATCCCAGGTAATGTTATTGATTCATTTCTATCTCTACCCACCAAACTACAGCCCTGAATGGAATATTGATCTGGAGCCTTGTTAAAACCTCCATAAGAACATCAGCCTATTTTTTCCAGGCAGAGGAGAAAACAGTGATAAACTGACTGGGATGATTTCTAATCTGTAAATCTGCTTCACAACACAAGTTTAGGTTGATGTTCAAAGAATTCTGTTGTTCACCGAAGACAGTGTTAAAGTTTTTGTTTTCAGGCTTCAAAGAGACGGCTCTGGAGCAAATGAAACGATTCATTTGGTGGGCGCTGGTTCGTCTTTATCTGTGTGAACGGCAGCAGAAACCGATGTCTTTAATGTCAAATCTGACCACAGGGCTGCAGAAAGGTCAGTCAGCCGATGGCTTTAAAAATACATTCTGGAGCAAAACAAATCTATGCCTTAGAATGCACATAATATTTATTCATCTCTTTTGCTTTGATTTTTCTATAGATACAGAAAAACATATATTTGCAAACATGTATTTTTTAAACTGATTTGATTTTTAATGAATAAATGCACCCTTTAATTTTAAATTTAAATTAACATGCATTTGTGAACACATTTTTTTAAACAGATGGGCTATTCATGTAGAAATTTTCCCTCTTGTGCTAACTTTAAATATCTGTGCACAGTGGTAGTTCTTACATCAATAGCAGTGTGGGTAAGATCCTCCGCTTGCCATCTCCCAACCAGTTAAAATGCAGGAAATCTGAAAGAAGTTATAGATACCTACCAAATACAACTGGGACCATTTACATAATTACTGCTCATGCAATAAAGCAATAGAAAAGTTGCTCTGGGCAGAACCGTTAAACAGGTGACATATTTGGTGTTTGCTTTAGGCATCTCCCTCACCAACACTGCCCTGAGCCACTGCCCAAATGGCCCATATAACAATTAATACATATATATATATATATATATATATATATATATATATATATATATATATATATATATATATTAGACATTTTGTGATGCTACAAAAAAATCATCTCTTAATTAATTAATCTAATAAAAGGTGCATTAGGGCAGGCAATTTAACACTATACATTACCTTGAGTACACAATGCACTCTGTCAATCATGGTGGTGGCAGCATCTTGCAGCGGTGAAGATGGATGGACCTAAAGAGAGGGCTATGCTTGAAGTAAAAGCTGCTAGAGGCTTTGAAAGTCTTTGTAACCCTGAACATACAACCAGAGCAACAATAGAAGAGCTTAGATCAAAGCGTGCTCATGTGCTAGAATGGTCTAGTCAAAGTCCAGGCTTAAATCCAATTGAGAATAAGTGGCAAGACTTAGAAACTCTAGCCTGACTGAGTTTGAGCTATTTTACACAGAATAAGGGAAAATAAATCAGCATATGTTTCCTGATAGCATGATGATCCAGCCAACACGAGTCATTGTGGGAATGATGTGTTCAGGGTGATGTGCAGTGTACGTTTTCTGCCACAGATTGTTATTTGTAAACAGAATTTTCTAAATACATGTGTTGTTTTTCTCCCCCTCAAGATTTTTGCTCTATCTTGTGTAGGACAATTATATAAAACCTCAAAAAATGAGACTAAAGTTTGAGGATGTTACATGACAAATAGTCAGGGCACTGTAACTATTCATCACAGTTAAATATCAGCTTAAAACAAAATCTGTTTCCCTTTGTTGAATATAAAAATTCATAGAATAAAATTACATGAAATACAAAAATGAAGGTCAATCAGGAATAACTTCATTTGAACGTTTTATTAAATCATGGACATGACTGACAGACTGAACACAGCTGACCATCTGTAGCTAATAAGACTGAACAATATTTCACCAATAAATATAAGCATGGAAAAAAGAAGCACTTCTATATCAAAATGCTTTATACAAGCTGAACAGGCAGAAAAATGTGTCCAAACGTAGTTTTACTCAATTTACAGTTACCTTATAAAGAATTACAATTTGTAGAGGCCAAACATGTTTAGGCCCAAATACTCACCCAGCAACTTGAATTTCGATTTTTAAAGCGTTTTATATGCAGAGCAAACAACCCAGACTGCCAGGAATCACCCATGAATTCGGAAAGAAGTCAAACTCCAACATCTGTGTAAAAAACAAAAAGTCTCTAAAACGGCAGCGTGTCCAGGAATAACTTATCTATCACAGCGGGCGGTGGCACCAGGTCCTCCAGCTTCAGGTAGAAAATCCTCTGCAGGCCTTGGATGCACAGAGTGCGGAGTTCAGGAAGTTTCTCCAGAAGTCTGGACAAGTGGTTGGACCACCGGTTTGGGCCCCCTCCATCTGGACCTGCAGTTCCGTTGTCTTTTAAGCACCTGACCACGTTGTTCTGCATCTCCTCGACCCTCTTTGGCTCCTTCAGCCCGTGGCGCTCTAAATGTTTTAAAATTAGCATTAGCATTAAACAACAACACAAGGAGGTCTAGAAATTTTTTCAAGCCTGTTGAGAAAATGTAGAATAGAAATAATACTAACTGAATTGTTTTAGAAAAATATAATGTTACAAGAATGTGTTTCTACCCTGAATACCGAGCTTTGAGAAGTTTTACACATTCAAAAAAGCTTTATTTGTAAAAACAAGGAGAGCTGCAACAGTGTTTACAATTTAGCTAACAATTGGAATTATTTACCAAATAAATTGGGGTTTAAAGACCTGGAAAACCCCTATTCCTTTTAGCCAACTTCCCCAACCAGCAATATAACAGTTCAAAGTCTACAAAGACCAGTTTTTTATCACATCATTCTGTTTTAGCTAACTGTTGTTAGCAAATCTTTTATTAGCTAACCATACTAGGCTAAGGATAGCTGAATTCATTAACAACAGTTTTGCATTTTATCAAATATGTAGCATCTATATTTGGATCATATTTTTAATAAATTAATGCACATCTTGAAATTAGCCATCTTCAGGCATTTTAGATGGCAAATATTATCTTAAACGTGGTTACTATCTGAAAAATCAAAACTGAAACCCAGTAGTTGTTGATATTCTCCCACATTATGTTTTCTGATCTTTATTGGCATTTATCTGAAGTAACAAAAACATTAATGTAAAAAATCTTTCATATTCAATTCATTTTTTCTGTTTTGGGTTTTTTGATAGACGCCAAGTAGCCTAGAATTTCTCTTTTTGTTACTAGTTAGCCATTTTCACAATCGTTTAATTATCCATTCTTTTAGCTCAGAATTGATCATTTACTTCATAGTTGTTCCATGAAGATCATAAATGGGCAACCACATTTCACAAATTGATATTTATACATTTAAAGCTAACAAAGCTAGCTGTTTATTCCAGAAATGTACAATAAAAATGTTTAATAATGAAAACACATTTTTCCTTCTCTTTTATCTCTTTTTTTTAAGCTTCATCTGTCTGCATCTATCAAATAAATATTGGGTTTCTTTCAGCTGAATATTTTATCTAAAGATTTTTTTTTCCTTTTAGCTAACCATATCAAAGTTTGTATTCAAGCATTTTCCAACTACTAAGTTGACCTTTTAGCTATTTATTTATCCAATTTACCCCATAAATAATCAGACAATCATTGTGAACCCTTGATAGCCATTTCCAACCCACAACCATTTAACAATTTAATAACTTTACCAACCAGTTCCCTAATTCTTTATGTACTCTTATTTAAATTAATCATCCAACAAATGTTTCATTGGAGAATCATGATTGTTTGTAACAGTATAACATGTTTGACCCATATATTCATAGGATAACTATAGAAAACACAGCGTGCATTACTTTTTTACACCACTCACTCATTTATACTCCTGCAAATTTAAAATCTGTCTGTTAATTACTCATCACCTAGGGTTACAGTGACTCACAAGCAGTGTTGGGGGTAACGCGTTATAAGTAACGCGTTAGAGTACTCTTATTAGGTTTTTTCAGTAACGAGTAATCTAACGCGTTAGTTTTGCGAATTCAGTAATCAGTAACTCCGTTATTTTCCAAAATAAGCACTCGTTACTCCGTTACTTTAAGAATTTCCCTCGATAAGGAAAGTGAAGTCCCTGCTTTTCTGCATTTAGTCAGATGCGGCTGCTTGCGTCTGTACCCTGCTCCTCCTTGCCTCTGTGTGTGTGTGTGTGTGTGTGTGTGTGTGCGCGCGCGCACCTGTGTGTGTAAGCTATTTGTGTTTGTACCGCGGCAAGATGGGCAAGAAGACAGCGTTTGATTCTTGGAGGTAAGCACGTTATTTTGAGTTAAACAGCGAAAAGGACAAGAACATGGGTCCGGCAACACGGATGCGTCGGCGCATGAGTCGAGCTCGTAGAGCAAAACCTGTGTCGACGCGCTTATGCGCTACGTGACCGATACAGGAACTGTTTCGAACTGACTGACGCGCCAAACTGTTTATGTTTCTTCTGAACTGCGCGCGTGTGCATTCGCGCACAGCATCTGGATTCAGCGCGCACAGCAAAGCTATGCTGCACAGTCGTTTCAGAAAAAACGGCTGATCTACACTGAGTAGAAAGCTGCAACTCTGAGCAGCTCTTCCTCCCTTTGTCATTCTCAGCCAGGCCCGTATTAAGACAATGTGGTGCCCCTGGGCACTATACCTCAAAGCCCCCCCCCCTTACCCGTGCTGTCCTCCGGTCAAAAACATCAGACATAATCAAGGGGATTTCTTTACTATTTACTAACTTACACAACTACATGTAGGCATATGAGCAGTGAGCAATATTCAAATATCTCATTTTAAAATGTTGAAATCAAAAAAATCTTGATTTATTTATCATTTATTATTATTGTGACATCAGTGTTCACAAAACGAATAATGCATGGTCTTTCAACAATTTCAAGTAGCTAAATAATATAACTATTTATGAAAAATATATTTTTAAAGCATGTGTCATGTGGTGCCCCCCCATGGTTGGTGCCCCTGGGCACTGGCCCACTGGCCCTTATGGATAACGTGAGCATGAAAAAAATCCCGATCACTGGAACGCAAATAACGTGATTCACCATGGCAATGACAGGAAATAAGTTTGGAATTGCGCATGTCCTGCGAGTAGAATTAGAAATATTTAAAGAAGGCATATGGACAATATTAAACCATAAGAAACAACGCCGTTGCTGCTGAAAACCGCAAGAGAAAATTGTTGAAAAAGTCAATGCATGCGCGATATGAAAGTTATGTGATGGAGAATTAAAGCTGCTTTCACCACACTTCACTGTTCAACACAAAAGGGGGAGTATGTGTGTGTGTGTGTGTGTGTGTGTGTGTGTGGGGGGTGCATTGAATGGACATGTCAGCAAAAAATTTGTAAAAAAATAAATAAAAAAGCCAGAAACGAAAAAGTAACGCAATAGTTACTTTTACTAGTAACTAGTTACTTTTATAGTGGAGTAACTCAGTTAGTAACTCAGTTACTTTTTGGGAGAAGTAACTAGTAACTATAACTAATTACTTTTTCAAAGTAACTTGCCCAACACTGCTCACAAGTATGGATTACATTTTTTCAAAGTGACTGAATGTTTCAAGTAAAACACATTTATAAAGGAGCAAATGTCTGTAAAAGAGCTTTAGATTGAAGCAATTGAATGTGCACAAAGTTCTTGCTCACCGGTGAGTAAAGCCAGGGTGCAGATGCAGGCAAAGGTGGAAACGTCCAGGTTCATCGTCTGCAGGTTAGCGGAGAATTCAACAATGCTGTCGATCCACTCCCCGAAGCCTCGCAGACACTGTAGGCGATGCCACACTGAGCCGTCGCAGAAGATCAGTTTTCCTTCTTCTGCACTGGATCTGCAATGACATGAACTCTTGTGGAAAAATGAGCTGAAAGGGTAAGGGTGAATGCTGACTGTACCCGGGTGTTGCACAATTAGGCCTGTCCTAACAGTTTTTGAGCATATACCTCAAATCAGGGAATTAGCTTCAAATTGAAGGCAAGCTGAAAACCAGTTTAAACTTCTCAACACCACATGGACTGACCAGCAGGTTTGTCTTGTAAAAGGTGAATTTGTTACCTGTACGACAGTCGTAGTACAAATAGCTCCAGGAAAGCTGAGTAGAAGAGGAGGTCTTGGTCAAGTTTAGGCAGGGTGGCAAAACCTGGGATCCTCTGTGCCCAACTCCGGATGACTTCCATCGATCTTGTCAAAAGGTCATAGAACTGACGGACGTGCTGAGCATCGTCACCCAGCAGATTTCCTGGACTCTCCTTGAACTGCAGTCATGCAGTAGGACATTAGGCCAACAACTAACAACTAACTTTATTGTTTAATTAACTGTGCCACATTAATCAACGGGATGACTTACTTTAGAGAAGTCCAGGCGAGACGTTGGAGGGTTTGATTCTATATGTGCCCTAACCAGAGCACTAAGAAGGGTGCTGCCATGTAAAACCGAGTCTGGTAGAGCTCTAGGTTTGGATGGCAGACGACCTCTTCTGCCTTTAAGACCGTCTGTCCTTACCACTGCAAGAAAAAAGCCGTATGTAAAAATGTAGCTTCTGACTCCGGTCTCCAGCTCCGACCCTGAAGTGACACTGCCCTGAAACTTTTAGATGCATCCTTGTTCCATCACAACTGAATCAACGAAGGGCTAATAAGCAGACCTTGTAGAACTCGATAACCTGAAGAGGTAAATTCAGGTGTGTTGGACCTGGGATGTGTGTAAACTTTTTAGGGTGGTGTCATTTGAGGGCAGGGTTTGGACACCCCTGCTTTAGTAATCCTGTTGCAGTGCCTATACCTTCTTTGACCATTCCCACGGCAAGGCACTTCTGGAAGCGACAGTACTGGCATCGGTTCCTCCTTCGCTTGTCTACAGGGCAGCTTTTTGCAGCCAAACACACATATTTGGCATTTTTTTGCACCGTTCGCTGCATGGATAAAGGAAGGAAATACATATGCTTCAGCTGACACTGAAACAAACAATATAAGACACAGAGTGTTGTTTTATACCCAACAGGCACAAGTTTACCGAACCCCAACCCCAAACCTAACCCTGGTTTTATGAATGCTATTGTCGTCCTGCAAGCGCCTTTACCGACCGGATGTCATGCAGTTTTGGGGACAGAAGTTCTAATTTCGGAACCCAGTTGCATGAACATACAGAAGGTCTAAATTGCCATCTGAAACTCATCAGCAGCACCCTTTGATCGTGTGGGCCACCAGAGGCAGTGGAAATAGATTCAACAGGCGGACAGGGGCAGTCTGGGTAAACACCGGGTCGTGGTCACTCATAATTTTGAGAATCGCCCTGGGATTATCTTTCTGGCAGATGAAGGGGGGAGACTTTGCAATTCATGGCACGTTGCCGGCCACTTTGGTACGGAATATATCACCTGTCAGGAGATCAACAGATCAAGACGCGCTCCTGGAATATAACATCCAATTTTAAAGGCAGTCAAGAGGTCCACTGGGATTTTTTTTCATTGTTGCAAATTATTTGAAATGGCATTATGGAATACCATGACCAGGTCCAATGGAATTTCTGGGAATATGTTTTATCTTTATTCTAATAAAGGTTAATTTGAATAAAAATAAAAATATTGGACACTGGCATCCCACAGACCTTGAAGAAGCCTTTGCAGCCCTCGCAGGTGCGCACTCCATAATGCTGACAGGCTGCGTTGTCCCCACACACCGCGCACAGCCCCTCCGAGCTCATCGGTCCTCGGCCGGCTCCCGAAGAGGTCTGGTATTCTATAAAGTGGTGGCTGTGGGCGAACTGGAGAGGCCGAGGGAAGCTCATCCCGAGCTGCTTCCCTTGCTGTTGGTGCGATCCGCCCGCGTCCATGGAGTTCATGGAGACGTCAAATTTCACCTGGCAGGTGGGGAAACTCTGCGTAGCGTGCGGTGTGTGTTTTAGAGAAAACAAGGACAATCTGGAGAGGGCGTTTTTGTACAGAGAGCCGGAATCCTCCCAGATGTGTCCATGCGGAGAGTGGAAGCTGTGCGGTGAGGGGTTGCGGTAATAATACACGGAGCTCTGGGAGGATAGCAGCTCCTCCGGAGAGTGCAGGGGATTCTGATAGCGCGGACATCCGTGTGCATCCTCCACTTTGACGCACGGCAGCTCCGTCTGGACCGCCGGCATCTGGAAGACGCACGGCGGCTTCGCGTCGTAGCTGGCGCCGTAGCTGTCGACCAGAGGACCGAAGCCAGGTCCGGATGAGGCAGCCGAGAGTTCACTGTTTGTCAGGTCCATGCTGAACTTGACAAACTCCGGCGTGAGGAAGTCGCAGCTGCGCTCTGCGCCGGCGCTCTGAGACGCGGGACTGGCGCCTTGTGGAGAGGAGCCGCACTGGTTCTGGACGCACGGCATGATCTCTGGAAACACAGACATCCAACTTTATTAGGCATGTGCGTAAATCTGACGAGCTATACAAAAGTATTTGATTTTCTGCTAATTTTACACTATTCTGGTTGATTGGGAAATGCCTAAAATGACAAAATAACACGAAGAAAGTGGACCAGAATTTACCTTCCAGTCCTATTTTCCAGAAGATGTAATTCTCCTCTAGGCTTTGCCCACCTTAGAGAAAGAACAGAAGTCCGCTTGAAACCTTTAAAGTAAAACGAATCCACTAAATTCACAATTAAACGATATAATTGTCTCTACCTTAGATGTCCACGCAGGGCAGGAGAATCACTAAAAAAAATCCCATTAAGAACGTTCTCTGTCCAGATCAGTGGAAATGACTGCTCACTTCGTCCGCTCACGGCGCCCAGACTGGACAGCAGCGGCACACACAATGTGCTTTTGTTTACGCGCTCCGGAGTCTTGTGCCAAACCCCTTTACGCACATGTCCATAGCGGGTCGCCGAGTGGGTGGGTGGTGGGCACTATCCACATGCTTCAGTGTGTACAATTTTATTTACAGTGGCTTTTCAAAATATTTGGACATCTTGAACTTTTGCACACAATACACTTAATTGTAAAACTTGAACTAATTAAAATATTTTAATTAGTTCACTTACTGTATTTATTTATGTTAATAAATTGTGCTCACATATATTCAACCCATTGTGTCTGTTCTATTACTTTCGTTTTTAAAAAAGTACGATTTTTTTAAAGGGATCATATTTCTCCTACATTTAGCTTTCTTTCATTGGCTCGCCGTTAAATCAAAAATGATTCAATTCAATTCAATGTTATTTATATAGCGCTAATTCACAACACATGTCATCTCAAGGCACTTTACAAAGTCAAATTCAATCAAATCATACAGATTGGTCAACAGAGTCTTGACGAGCAGCATTCACTCCTGAAAGAGCGTAGAGCCACAGGGAGAGTCATCTGCATTGTTGATGGCTTTGCAGCAATCCCTCATACTGAGCATGCATGAAGCGACAGTGGAGAGGAAAATTCTCCTTTAATATGATAAAAAAATTCTCCTTCTCACATTTAAAGCTCTTAATAATTTAGCTCCATCATCCATCAGAGACCCGATGAGTCCATATGTTGCTAACAGAGAACATGGCTCTGGTACCACAGGTTGGTGGTTCCTAGAGTCTCTAAAAGTAGAATGGGAGGCAGATCTTTTCATTTTCAGACTCCTCTCCTGTGGAACCAACTCCCAGTTTTGGTCTGTAAGGCAGACACCTTGTCTAATTTTAAGACTAGACTTAAAACTTTCCTTTTTGACAAAGCTTCTAGTTAGAGTGGCTCATGTTACCCTGAGCTATGCTGCTAGGCTTAGGCTGCTGGAAGGGCATTAACACCGATCCCCCTCACTCAGCTACATCCTCCTATTACTCTCCAATTCTGCATTATTTCAGCTTCTATCTTTATGCTTGCTCTGCTTTCCCCCCTTCATTGCTATTTCTAGCCTGGTGTTCATTTGAGTTGTGACACTGTCATGGAGGAGGGCACTGGCTGAGCTACTGATTCCATCACTTTATGTTCTCCTTCTATAGAGAGGTTTCTTCCTGTTAAAGGGAGAGTTTTCCTCTCCACTGTCGCTTCATGCATGTGGGGTTGGTGCAAAGGCAAGTGAAAGCCTCGATGCAATCTGCTGGATTTCCTTAGATAGAAAACCTTTTAACTGAATCTGAACAATCTGAATAGTAAATTGAATTTGACTGCATTGTTTGATACCTAGGATTCATTTGGAATGTCTGTACTTGACTTGGAGTCAATCTGTAGGATTTGATTGAATGAACTTTTTTGGCAGAGCGTCTTTAGATGACACGTGTCATGATTTTGTGCTTCTAAATAA
This sequence comes from Fundulus diaphanus, assembly GCA_037039145.1. Lineage (NCBI taxonomy): Eukaryota > Metazoa > Chordata > Actinopteri > Cyprinodontiformes > Fundulidae > Fundulus > Fundulus diaphanus. Next base: position 3,704,079 of record CM073139.1, read on the forward strand.
ACTGAATTAAATTCAATTAAAATAATTACTAGAACCACTTTGAGTTTGTGCCTTGTTTAATTCTAGAAAAATCTGATAAGATTGTCTTTAATTTCATTTTGAAAGTCAACTCCTCTGCAGTCTTGAAGGATTTCGGTTCTCTTGGGTGAAAACTTGCTGCATCCAAAAAAAGTTTGCATGATCATATTATTATTTAAAAATTATCACACAACGCTGTTGATCAAATTTCTGTTTCATTCATAAATTCTAAACATTTCACTGGACAAAGGTACAAAGAAAGGTGCTCACCAAGTGCTGAAGCCTCAAATAAAACCTAGAAAATGTCATGTTTCTTTCCTTCATCTTGCTGGAAGAGGTGTGACAGCAAAAGAAAGTCCATATCTTACTTTTCTCAAAAATATATTCAAAGTTCAACCAACTCAAAACGTTCTCCTTGCTAAGTACAAACAGAACTGTTAGTTTAACATCTGAAACGTTTTATGTTGAAGAGGCTTGATCTCATTTTTTTATGTAAATTGACTTAATAACACAAAAATGAGCTTTATCAACTAAGACCTGAATTTTTTTTCCAGACGTCAGCATTAGAAATCTACAGATTCTCTGGAGCCGAGTCTGTTATGCAGCATCAAACAGACTTTTAGCTCCACGTATCTTCCAATCAACTGTGACCATACAGTAAATTATTGATGGATGGATGGATGGATGGATGGATGGACTAATCCCACCCTAAATAATCTGCTGGTTACAATAATAATCATTAAACTAAAGATAGCAATTTGTAAATACCAGATTAATATTAATTAGGCATAATTCATTGAGCGTAAAATAACTATCCTGTTGGTTTGGGTTTAATTTAAAACGTTTAGCGAACTTTTCCATCTGTTGTGCTTCAACCTTGGGCTTAGTCTGGTTTTTAATCTTCACTTTTAAAGTAATATGCATGTGATTGCCACAGAATCGAGAGATTTGCGGATATTTACAAGTCCCCAGGCCGTCAGCAGCAACCTTAACACGCAACACGGCTCTTCCTTTTCTCCTCCGCGCCTCCTGGCCTGAAACGCGGAGGAGAAAGCGACAGCTGGCGTCTCCTTTCATCTCTTCCTCATTATCCAGGACAGGGGGAAGATCAGCGCGCGACGCCTCCGTTCCCCCTCCCCACGTCAACGCCCTGGCCCCGCCTCTCCTCGTGTCTCATTGGAGGGGAACGTCGAAGCACCGCGCTCCGATTGGCTGCGGGGAACGTCGGCGCTGTCACGCAGGGAGTTTCCTGGGTTCGGAGCTGTCTGACTGTGACAGGCGACAGTTTGGTGTCCAGCCGTCCCGCATCAGGCCGAGAGAGTCATTTCCAACCAGAACACAAGAAATCCTGTAAGTGTGGGCTGTCTGTTGGCTTTTTTACAGCATCCGGTCCGCCATTCTGGTTTGGATCGCAGCCAAAGAGGCGATCAACACCTCTTATCTTCCTGCTTTCACAGCTACTGAGCTATGCGACTTCATCGGTTATTGTTATTCCTCGGTGTACAGCTCGTTCTTTAACCATGATGTCTGTAAAGCCTGCTGGGGGAAGAGTTGTTGCTTCAAACAAAGGGCTGGCAGTGTAATCCACGGCAGCAGGTTGTAGCTGAACAACTTCCTCATGTGTGGCCATGATCCACAGATATAACAGGGTAACACAACGCCGATTGGTCCCAGCGGCTGTTATAAGCCAGGTAAAGTCGCTAACACGCATGTAGCTCCTAATCAGCTGTTAAAACCACGTGATTCTCTCTAAAATTGCTGAAAGTGTAAGAGAGCTCGCCATGCGTTCACTGACTGATAGACACAGGGATCCCCCTCCCACTGCTGATGAATAATTACGGCAAACACATCACAACCATAATCTTCATGGCTTGTCTCTGATGAAGAGGAAGAAAAAGAAGAAGGATCTCCGCAGCATGACGCTGCCACCACCATGTTTCACCATATGGGTTCTGCGTTTGGGGGGGTTGTGCACTTTTGTTTTTGCGCCACGCCCCAGGGGGCTAGGAAGTTCGGTTTTCATCTTGTCTGAGCTTCTTCCACATGTTTGCTACCTCCACTCCTTTGGCAGGGTGCCGACATAAGTTCTTCTGGCTTTTTGTTTCATTATTTGAACATTTATCGCTCTTGTGTTCTACCTTTACCGTCAGTGGTGGTTCCAGACCAAATTTACCCGGGGGGCCAGGGTGGGGGCAGGGTGGGGACAATGTTTTTTCATGGGGGCACAGAAGAAAAGAATTAAACCGGGGAAAACTGGGGAAAATGTAATCGTTTGATAAGTTCAGTGAGCCACAGAGCCCAATTTGTCTCTGGAACTGCAGGTTGCAGACCCCTGAAAACTCTGATCCTGCCTCAATTTGGGAAGTGAAACATTCATTTAAAAATTATTGTTAAAATAAAAATGTAAAGGTAAAAAATCAAATGGGCCCACGGGACCAACCAGTTACGATTTATGTTCCAGCACATATCTTCATAAGACACTGATTCAGTATTATGTCTTCAGTACAGGGCCCATAACAGGGCACCGGCCCCTGTTGGCCCCTGTCTAGAACCGCCCATGTTTACCATGTTTTAGAGTTCTTTTTAAATATGGGGATCGAGGGCAGTGACACTGAACACCTATCACAAGGTTTATAGTAGAAAAAATTTTACTGCTTTGCTAGGCAGCCTTCGTTTTTTGTGCCACATGTAATTTAGTGTGCTGTTGCGTTTATCTTGTGTTTAGGATGAGATGCGCAGTAACGTTTTCAAAAAGACCAAAAAGAGTATTCTAGTGGTCGGTTTGTGTTGAAATATGATGCACCACACACACCACAAAGCACTAATTGAATCCCCTGCCTGAATCTGACAGAAGGGGAGCCCAGACCATAATACTTCCACCAGAGCGTTGCACTTATCAGCAGCTATGTTCGCTCTGAAGGCTCCAGCTCCTCTGTGTAGTCTGAGTATTTAGTGTAACCTCAGTTGTGCGCGCAGATTCCTTCCCAGATTACATTTCACACGCCCCTTCTAATGCCCAGAAACAGATGCAGTTTCAACAATCGTTGAAACATGTGTCCCAGAGGACGGATATCTGTTTACCTCGCTGGGTCCTGGTGGCGACTGTTGGTGCTATCAGTTGCATTGGCCCTTAAACGGAGAAAGGAGGCAGTTTTTGGTCCAGCAAAGTTGTTACTATGCACCTCGTGTTTGCTTCAACGCTCTTTAAGGCAACTTCTGGACATAAACAGTCTATTTGAGTGAGAAACAACAAGTTAGGGAGTGACTGTCCTTTAGCGTGGAAGCTTCCATCCATCCATCCATCCATCCATCCATCCATCCATCCATCCATCCATCCATCCATCCATCCATCCATCCATCCATCCATCCATCCATCCATCCATCCATCCATCCATCCATCCATGGATGCTGAAGCCGATCCTTCTAGCACGTTGACGATAAGCTTTATTTAACTCAACCGTTTCAAATAAGGGGGATGAAAACGCTCTCAGTGCTTAGTAATCAGCTTATGGGTGACAGTATATTATGTGGAAACAAAATATAAAAACCTACGTTTTTTTTCTAAAGTTAGATGCCGAACAAAAATCATAAAAATACCTCATTATATTTTGATCAGCAGCACAGTCTAATTCGGCTCGCCTGTACTAAGTCATGAGTTTCACCAAACTGCTCGCTGACATTTTGGGCCATCTGCGGCTGTGTTTATTAAAATGCATCAGAATCTGCCTGGGTGTGCAGCGTTCCCTGGAAACCTGCATCCTAACTGCATTACAGCAGCTATGCAAATCATCTCAGGCCTCCCCCGGCTGGGAGCCGAGGTCCGTGCCGCGCCCGGCAGCTCGGCCGTCCTCCTCTGCTCGTTAAGGTTCCCTGGGTCCGTATGACAACGCGGAAAGTGACTGATTAGTTTCAGTGTCCAGTTCTGGGGCGAATACAAAACTTTTTGGTTTTGTGAGGCGGTCGAAGCACAGCTTTTGTTCCCAGTTCTTAGACGCTGGCCCAATCTGGGTCGTCTTTCAGCTGTTATATTTACAGCTCGTCACAGTAAATCCTCTGCCTGGGTCTTTCCCAGCTCTCTCATGTTGTCTCCAGACCACTCTCACAGAGGAAACATCAACAATCCATACCTCTCCAGGCTTGAATTTCCAGACTTGCGTAAATACAGCAGTCCGCTGTGGATTTATGTCAGATATTAGACATTGGTCAGGCTATAAATATGGAAGTGGGGAAAAAATGAAATGAGATGGATGGATGGACATTTGATGAGATGATGAACAGATGAACAGACAGTCACATGGGTGGACTATAAATGGACTGATGGATGGATGAATTGATGGATAATGGACCAATGAATGCTTAGATGGCCTGATGGATGAACTGATGGATTGATGGAATAATGATTGGACTGAACAGTGTTTGGACGGACTCATGCATGCATGGATGGATGTATAGATGGATGGATAGATGCATTTATGGATAGACAGAAGGACTGATGGATGCATTGATGGGTGCAATAATGGATGGATGGGCGAGTCCGGCACAGCAGAAGAGTAAATGAATCTGCTTTAGGTCCTGTTTTAAACCTCAGAGAGAGCTCCCGGTTGGCCCTCATGTCTGCCTGACTCCTGTCCTCCTAACCCTGAGGCCCTCTCTTCCACCACAGGGCTCATGGCGTTCAGAAGGGCCCTGAGACGGACGGCGGTGGTGGGAGGCGGGGCGGTCGCCGCGGCCTTCGGCCTGTCGCAGCTCATGGAGTACAGGAGGACGCAGGTGAGCCTTGGGAGAGGGGCGTTTTCTTTCTCCGCAGAAGCATTCCCGCTGGGAGGGCAAGTCCGGTCCGGATTGTGGAATGTGTTTACCCCGTCCTAGGTGTGTTGCTCTGTGTCGGGAAGTTCCTTTACAGACGTACAGTGTCTGCCCTCCCCACTGTTTATTCAAAATAAAGGTCAAGGTCTGTCACCAGCTCTCAGCCTCCTCCTGCTCCGTTAGAGGAATAGATTTATGTCACCGTGAGGTTTTACCCCAAAGCTGGAATCAGCTTTTTTTTCCTTCTTGCTTTTGATTGGCCGTTGAAAATCAGAGTAAAGGACTGCTGACAGAGGAGCGCGGAGTAAAGAGTGTTTTGGCAGCGCCAAGCTTAGACGGCCTTAGTATTTATATCCCTTGAACTCTTCCACATTGTGTCACATTACAGCCTCAAACTGCGGCGCATTGTGATGCACAGTGGTGGCAGCACCATGCTGTGGGGATGGTTTCAGAGAGAGCGTCACGGCTCATAATGCCGCCACCACCACGGTTCGCATTTGAAGATGGTGCCTCCAGGTTCTTGTGCCGCTCTGTCAGATAAAATCTCCGTTGACAATAGATTGAAGGTTTTGGGTCGTATTGTGACAAAATCTGAGAAAAGCTTTACCGGTCGGAACCATTTGGAAGAGATCGTTTAGCTTTAGTAGAGCTGGTGATCCTTGAAGACGACAACGTCTCAGCGGGGACACAAATAAGCGAGGCTTCAAGCAGCAGTGTTGGCCCGGCTTATTTTAGATGTGACACATAACTTCAGATGCCGGACTTTATTGGTGTCCTCAAACCTAACCTGAACTTCTGTTTTGTGTCCCGGTGGGATAACGTCCCGCCTCCCCCTCTCTCTCTCTCTCTCGGCCATCGCCGTCCTCTCCACCAAGCCTGGATTGGTAAGCCAGAAGTCCATCCTGATGAAATCCGATGATTTTCTGAATACTTTGTAATCATGCATGCCTTCTGATCCCTGCAATTGCACTGTTGATGAGCTGACTGTCCGTCGTGTGTCCTTCACGTCGGGGCATGGGGCTCGGGGGAAGTTTTCAAGACGCGGTCCGATTGGCTATTAACTTCGCCGCGCCGTCCTCCGACTTAACCTGATTACCGCCGCTTCATTCTGTGACCGAGCCTCCGCCAAAGGAGACAATGATTATATCATAGGCGCGACCTAAATTACAAACGCCCGCCGCCATTTGACTTGCAAATGGCGCGGTGGCTTCAAAGCAGCTTGATGCAATCATTTAGCCGGAGCTGCTAAACAGAAAGCTGAATAAATATTTCATTAGAGGTGAAATTCTTCTACTGTAGCTGTGATTATTTCTTTAAATTAATTATCTTGCTAATCAAACGGTGGCGTTTCAAGTCTGCAATGTGTGAAAGCGAGCAGCATGCGGGAGCAGCCACAAAGTAACCCCTCTGCACTTTTCTAACTTTTTCCTTTCCTCCAGTCTAACCCTGAATGTGTTGTCGAGCCTCTCTTCCGCAACACTTCACTTGCTCACGCAAATCTCATGGAAGACATTATAAGCACAGAGAGGGTTCTTCTAAGCAAATATGGCTCCTTAGAAACACATGGTGGCCAGATTTATCAGCATTGTAAGGCACCTATTATATTTGTAGACCTAATATGAGTTAAAAATAACAAGGAATAGAGGGTGAATTTATACTCAGTCAACTATAATATATAATATATTCATAAATAGTATACACTTGTAGTATGCAGTGGAGTATATTTATTTTACTAAGGAATAAACGTCTGACTGAATCCATCCATCCATATCCATCCATCCATCCATCCATCCATCCATCCATCCATCCATCCATCCATCCATCCATCCATCCATTCATCCATCCATCCCTGCCCTACAAGGGGAAAGCGCCTCAAAGGAAGGTACCTAGGAGACTCCATGATCAAACGCTTACATCCACCTCAACGGACTCCTTTTTATTTCAGGGAGCAGTGGCGCTACTCTAACAGACCTCTTTTTTCTCCATCATCTCATTTCCGTGCCTCAGACTTGTTACTTGGACAGCTATTCTTTGGCTCAGCTGCTTCCTGTCCATGACAGGAAGTTCATTTCTACAGGTGTGAAGAAACTCCTCGGCTTGAGGCAGAGGGCCGATCTCCGTCTGTGAGGGAGTAATCCGCCTTTTTCCCCCAGTGAGACCCATGACCTCAGTCTTAGAGAAGCCGACTCTCATCCCGGCTCAGTTGCACTCTGCTCCACACCTCTCCAGTCCACGCTCGAGGTCATGACCCCAAAAGAACCACATACTTTGCATACAGAACTGTATATATGGGGCATCCAAATTTGACACTGTCGTTTTTACAGCTATGGTTAGAGATTGAGTCCACGAGAAAACAATGTGTACCCTCTGAGGAGTCCAACCTGCACTATAAACAAACTCAACCTTTGAGCAAATTATACCAAGTCAGCTTTGGTATTAGCGAGAGGTCTCAACCCTGGGACCAGGTTTTCTCCCAACACGTCCCACAAAATTCCTAAGAGGGCATGGCTGTCAGCCTCTGATCTACAAGACACATGTTAACCAGACAATGGACAGATCAGCAAGTCCAAAACGGTGACGATAAGGTCCAGGATAAAAACCTACACATGTCCTGACCTTTAGTAAAAAGCTAATTGGTTTTAAGGTTTAGTAGATAAAACATGTTGGACTAAGAAGACTGAAGGAAGTAAAGCTGTGCATCCAAACAACACAGTTCGATTCAGCCTCAGAAGCACAGTGGTGGTGGTATCATGACGTGGGCCTGTTTTTCCGGTTCTCTGTCTGACATGGGAGAGCAAGTTCTTTAATACTCAAAGGGTTCTGCATTACCGATGTGTTTTCCAGCAAAAGATTCTGTACCAGTCTGATCCACGGTGGCGGTGGTGCCATGGTGTGGGCCTGTTTAGCAGCTTTTCATTGAAACATGCATCATTTCAGCAGATCCTGCAGGCGATGCTAGGTTTGTGCTGTGGAAGTCAACATCCTGACTTAAATGGAAGAGAAATCGAGCTAAAAAGAGCTTGGAGGGAAATAAGCAAGAATTCACCGACATCCTGGAGTTGAAGGTCATCTTCAGCAGAACGGCTGCGACTGGTACGCTGCTAAAGTCCAAGGTTCACAAACCTTTCCCACGCGCTGATGAGTAAAATCAGTGGAGTTCAGAACTCAGGGGCCACAGCGATCTTACTGCACAAGCAAACCAAATTCATAATGTATGAAAATGATTGCAGGTCGTTGTGCATTACATCACATGTCGGTGCATGGACTGATTATGAGGCCAGAATAACGTACCTGCGGTGTGCTTATAATGTTTCAGAGGCGCTCAAGCAAAGTGTTGCTATGTCTTCTCGCATTCATCTGCACTATCTATAGAATACGGGTCACTGTTTAGGAGGGGGAAGGCGTCGCCGTGGTTGGGTTTATGAGCTGCCGTATGTGTCCCTTCCAGGCTAGACTGGCTCACGTGGCAGCCGAGGCAGAGCTGAAGGTCCCCTACGCGGACGAGCTCCCCTCCAGGCAGACGCAGCTCGCAGCCCTGCGCGACACTCCGGAGTTTGACGTCCTGGTCGTCGGAGGGGGAGCCACCGGCGCCGGATGTGCCTTAGACGCCGTCACCCGCAGTAAGCCCGCCGCCCGGCAGCCTCCTCTTTGCTTTCAGACCTCTCCTGGTTGGCCTGGGCGTATCACATGCAGCGTTGAGAACGTCGTCCCTCACAAGCCGGTGTCCGTTCTGTCCGCAGACCTGAAAACTGCCCTTGTAGAAAGAAGTGACTTCTCTTCGGGGACGAGCAGCCGGAGTACCAAGCTCATCCATGGGGGAGTGCGCTACCTCCAGAAGGCCATCATGCAGCTAGACTACGAACAGGTTTGTTCGTGTTTCTCTCGCCCCCTGGTGTTGCGGCTCTTTTGTCATGCTTTGTCTGACTTCGCCTGCTTTTGCGGACACCCCAGTACATGATGGTGAAAGAGGCTCTGCACGAGCGAGCCAACCTGCTGGAGATTGCCCCCCACCTGTCCGCGCCGTTACCCATCATGCTCCCTGTTTACAAGTACGAGTGCCAATCTGAAACGCCGAGCTGCTTATTTACGTCGACGGTCTTTAAAGGGAAGGCGGTTTTATTTCCAGATGGTGGCAGTTGCCCTACTACTGGGCTGGGATAAAGATGTACGACTTGGTGGCCGGGATCTACTGCCTGAAGAGCAGCTACGTTCTGAGCAAGTCCAAAGCCTTGGAGCATTTCCCCATGCTGAAGAAGGACAAGCTGGTAGGAGCCATCGTCTACTATGACGGTGAGTAAAAGATTAATATCCCACGTCACTTTTCATAGTTTGCTGTAAACATAAAGAGGCAGATTGGCCGTCTCCAGACGTCTCCACAGGTTTTCTGTCAGATTTAACTCTGGACCCTTCCCAGGCCTTTCTAGAAATGCACCTTGCTTCTCTTCAAGTTGCTCTTTGTTGATTTGATTTGCATTTTCTAGCAGAAATCTGAAGGCTTTGGGTCAAAGCTACCTGCTATTTAGAGCTGTTGATAATTACATCCACCCTCACTAAAACCTTAGTTCTGTAGGATGGTTGTGCCACCACTGTGCTTCACTGTGTGGGTACGGGTTTCTTTTGGGGATTCTGATCTAAAGGTTACAGTTTGGTTCTGACACAATATAAAACATTCTCCCTGGAGGATGTGTCCCACCTGATCCAGTCCTGGATGCTTTTCCTTATCTTTCCTCCGCACATATGGAGCACTACCGTCCATCTGTCCATCTGTCCATCCGTCCCTCCATCCAAGCATCCAGAACCAGAACCTTTTAACATCCCCATCTAAATGGGTTAGGATTAGGGTTTTACTATTAGAGTTTATGTTGTTTATGTTTATGTTGTTTGTGTGTTCCTTAACATTTTTACAGCCCACATGTTCCGGTCAGGCTGCGTCGATGGGTTCAACATTATCTCAGATTAACAATCTGGGCCCAAGGATAGTTTGCGCATCTTCTCATTGTTTATGCAGCCCTTTATGTTAATGTCGCCTACCTCTACCGATATCCTAGATCCCCCTGTTCTCCAAAATGATGCTAAGTTAGTATCCTTTGTGTAGCTTTAGCAAAGGGCTATGTCTTAAGGAGTCTGATCTACATTTGTTCACAATCTAAAAACTAAAATAAATTATTCTTGACTTTAAAGAAAAGTTATTTAAAAAAAGATCTGCGCCCCATCGGGACTTTATTGTTTAAATATTAAATCGAGGAAAGCAGAGCAATGATTCTCTTGATTAAAGCCATAAAGGAGGTTAAAGACGAAGGCGCCTGTCACACAGTCAGGCCTGAGGCTTCACCAGCTCCTTTGGGGCCGAACAGCGTGTTGACGGGTCGGTGGGATGCAGTAAAACTTGCATATTCCTTTCTTCGGGACAAAGAGGTCCAACACGTATGTCGAGCATCCGGCTCCGTGAGAAGACCAGGCGTCCTCTTCCCTCCGCCACTGATAACAACGCGGGTCATGCAGGCTTCACTGACCATCATACCTTGTTTTACTTTACTTTATGGATAGCTATTAGAAGAGAATCTAGAGAGAAGTACCGATTATGTTGCATTTCCACATCCTTCCCCTCCTCCATCATGGTCCAAGGGGATGGATGGAGGCGGGGGCGGGGGGGGATGGTGGAGGATCCGAGCGTCTTTTCTCCAATTATTCCGTCTGGAACAATCACGCCCGTGACATTTAGAATCCTGACCTTCTCTTCCGGCGCTGCAGAGAAGCGTGGTGGTGGTCTGCCGGAACGACAGGGCAGCAGCAGCTCTCTCTCCTGCCGTCGACGACAGCCATGTTTCGTTTTGCTCCCACAGAAGCTGGACAGCAAACATGTAATCCTCTCACACTGAACCGCTTCAGGTGTGTGCTTACATTTGCATTTAAAAGCCATCTCAGTGTGTTAACCTGCGGAAGGTACACCTGACTGTGGTCCAACGCAAACAGTTTCTGTTGTTTCGTTTTTTATGCTTATGAATGTGTTTCCAAATCAAAACACACTTGAGAGACATCTGTAATGTCTTGTTCACCGGCAATATGGGAAATGAGACACTGTAAAAAGCATTGACGGCCGTAAACAGAAAGTGTTCAGCCAGATCATCATGCAATGTTTTGACTGGGTCTTGGATTAAAACAGCAACAATGATCTCATCAGGTTGGACCCTCATCTCTAGGCCTTTAAAGCAGATCCAGTCTGGAGAACCAGCAGAAAAAGATTCCTGCTTGTGTGTCTTGTCCTCATCTTAATGCTGCTTTTAATACAATCAGACTCTCAATAAATTGCTTCGTTTGGGAATGAAAGCATCTTTCTTCAATTTGATCCTTGAATCTTTGACAAAGTGGCCACATTTTGTTCGGATCCCAGCATCCACCATCATCTCATGAGAATTTGTCATCAGAGAAATTTCGTCTCCCTCTTCTTCCCAACGTTGCTTCAGTTCCTTGAGGACTACAGACATACACACCATCTGAATGTCTCACCTCAGCCTTTCAGTCAAGTTGAAGTCTGGACTTTGACTAGGCCAATGTAACGCCTTGATTCTTTTGAAGACTAGCTGCCGTGTTTGGGTTTGTTGTTCCGTTAATGACCCAGTTTGGGCCAGGCTTCAGCTCTAGAACACCCACGCTAAGAAAACCAAGCTGGTAACCTGGATAAAACATAGTCCATTAGATGTCTGAAACCTGTCCAAATGAAGACACAAGTCAGACAGCAACTAAGTGAGTTACCAGACAAAGAGAAGATAAGGGGGGCTGGAGAAAAGAAAATCAATAAACCCTTCGGAAAATAGTTCAAATCACGCAGGTGATTGAAAAATTCATCTGGAAAGTATAACTAAATAAATCCATAACCAGGGAAGAAAAGAACAAAACAGTCATGAACCAATAAAACCAGAACCAAAGGGCCTCACCCTTCACTCTAGAACACTTTGGTACTCAGAGGAGTTGATGGTCGATGCTATAACTGGAAAGAGACCAGGCTGCAAAACACTAGTGATGGGATCACCAGTTCATTTGAGTGTACTAAACCTCTACAGTCAGTGAATTAAAATGATTCGTTCACAACATCCATTCACCGAATCACACAGTTCATTCATGCAGTGACACAGAGACACTCCAGCAAAGTACAATACTAGTTGGCTGTGTCGCTCGCTCTGTTTCTCCAAGATGGCGGCTAATGTTATGTCCAGCTACAAAAAACAAGCTCACACACTCCCCTGTCCACATTATCTTAACAGAGGCGCTGTGTCACAGCAGAAACTAATTGTGTCCTGCTTCGCAGTACACCTACTGGGCTGGAGGTGGTGCTGCGTCGCTCACTGCGTGAATCTTATTTATGCATTCTGTGAGTTACAGAACGCGGTTCCACCTGACCAGCACGCTCGCACTGACCTCAGCTGAACCGAGAAATGAACAAATCCATGAACAAAGTCCTTTGATTCAGTTCATTAACTCAAATGAGTTGTTCATTTGAACGAGTCGTTCATGAACGACACAACACTGCAACACAAGCCTCTGTCACCGTGCTCAACACTCTGTCTGATGGACTTTATGACCTTCAGATACTTCCTAGATAGATGGACAGCAACACGCGTCTTTTTAAGGTCATTGCTGATGCTTTCCTGCCTTGGCATTGTGTTCTAGAGAAGCAAACAGTCTAAACCTGTGCTGGAGAGTACGCTCAAACGTCTGTCGCTGTTCGGTAAGTTCGAGTTCCCCTCTGCCGCTGGAGGACATTTTTGTCAGCAAGGTGTACAGCCAGAGCGTCGAGTATCAGAGAGGACTCCAGCCATCCAGAACAGAGAAGGCTAATTAAACACTTGTCAGGACGGTATGTTCAATATAGCGCTGTGTGTATGAGGCTGTCTTTCAGGTTTTACCAAGGACATGTTACATGCAAAAGCTCATTTGTTGTGTTTTTGTCAAAAGCCAAAACTGGTGAAAATATTAAATCTATTCTAAGGATAACAGGTATAGAGTGTGCACAGATTGATTGTATTGGCCGCATGGCTAGAAGGATGGATGGATAGAACAGACAGAGGGATGGAATGATGGACAGACAAAATTGACCAATTGAGTGTTGGCCAGACAGGCTAGCTGATGGATGGATGGATGGATGGATGGATGGATGGATGGATGGATGGATGGATGGATGGATGGATGGATGGATGGATGGATGGGCAACTTAACCGACAAATGAACAAAGGGATAGACTGACGGATACTCACACAGATGGACAAACTGACCAATGGATGGAAGAACAGAGGGATAGATGGGTTGACAGAAACTGTCCCATGGATGGACGGACTGATGTACAGATGGAGGAATTGATGGACAGACATACTGCCAGAAATGTATTTTTATTAAAAAGGATCAAACTTGTTAACGTTTAGCTTCAACATTGATATCTTAGCGTTACTGGTTAATAGATGGTTTGCTGCTCCTGTTATTGTGAGAGAACCTAAATCCCTGCTCTTTGTCCTCACCACCAGGCCAACACAATGATGCCCGCATGAACTTGGCCATCGCGCTGTCCGCCGCTCGCCACGGCGCGGCCGTCGCCAACTACACCGAGGTCGTTCGCCTTCTGAAGACCAAAGACCCGCAGACTGGCAAGGAGAGAGTGTGTGGCGCCCGCTGCAGGGACGTCACCACAGGTGAGGGCTCCGAAGCCCACCCCAGAAAACCTGAACTGATGTCTCTTCAGGTGCGAGCTCTTCACTGGGATGTGTTTGGTTTGTTTTCCAGGGCAGGAGTTTGACGTGAGGGCCAAATGTGTGATCAATGCCACTGGGCCCTTCACCGACTCTCTGAGGCAGATGGACAAGCAGGAGATCTCCAACATCTGCCAGCCGAGCGCGGGCGTCCACATCGTCATCCCAGGATACTACAGGTGGCACGGCAACACGGCTGAATGCCGCTGTTTTCATATGCATTACCCCCGTCCATGTTTGTCCCTCTGTTTTCTCATTCCTTTCTACAAATAGTGAGGTAGCCAAACTATCATCTGACCTTCACTTACGGGTGCAGGACAATCTTCCCAGGTTGAGAAACAGCTCCGCAATAGAGTGGTTTTGTTGAAGTGGGAGGCTTTAAAGTTCAGCTAAGCTTATTGAGCGAAACCCGAGGGAGCGCGAGCCCTTTGAACACAAATGCCAACCACCTAATTTTCTTCTTCATCTTTTGCGCTCACCTCGTTCGGCCCCCTCATAGACGTTCCTCCCTCCTTACTTCATCTTTTATGCCACATTGTCCTTACTCTTTCTAGGCTCCTGCATTAAAAAATAATCAAACCTTCTTCCATCCAGCCCTGACAACATGGGCCTCTTGGATCCGGCCACGAGCGACGGCCGCGTCATCTTCTTCCTGCCCTGGGAGAACATGACCATCGCTGGGACCACTGACACCCCCACCAATGTGACGGCCCACCCCATACCAGGGGAGGACGACATCAACTTCATCCTGAGGGAGGTTCGGAACTATCTCAGCCCGGACGTGGAAGGTACTGGACTCGGCTCACGATGTTTTCTGAAGCTCTGTGCTTGTCTCTGGATAAAATACAACTCTGCTTCCTCGTCAGTGCGGAGAGGAGACGTGCTGGCGGCTTGGAGCGGCATCCGCCCCCTGGTGACCGATCCTGACTCCAAAGACACTCAGTCCATCTGCAGGAACCACATTGTCAGCATCAGTGACAGCGGGCTGGTCACCATCGCAGGTCAGCTTGGCCGCCACAAAGTTTCAAAGCTTCTTAAAACCTACTTTGCTGCTTTAATGCATTTCTGTGTGTTCAGGCGGGAAATGGACGACGTACCGCTCCATGGCCGAGGAGACGCTAGATGCAGCAATAAAATCTCACAGCCTCTCAGCCGAACCCTGCAGGACGGTGGGTCTGATGCTGGAGGGGGCCAAGGGCTGGACTCCAACGCTCTACATCCGCCTGGTGCAGGACTACGGTCTGGAGAAGGAGGTACATCATTGATGTCTTTCATTTACTGGGTAGGGGAACCTTTGAAGAGTTTATTCATATTTTCATGCAGGTTTCAGAATATCAGATTAGAGGCTCAGAGCTTCAGCACTGTTCAGTGGAGTGCATTTACCTCTAAATTTAAAGGTTTGATCTGGGAGTGATGTCACATCCAACTAATGTATTCCAGGAGCAACGTACACGATCTGTCGGATTTAATCTTATATGCTAAGGGATCAAGCTAACCGCATCTAAAGCTAACGCTTGTCTAGCTAAACGTAGCTCCTATGCAATTTATCATAATTGTAAACTATATTTTAAAAATGTTTCCCTGAAGTGCTGTTAAATGTTTGACTTGAAGTCGTTTAGCTGTCAGCTTTACTCCTCCCTGTTTCTCCAAACTGAGATTGCTCTGAATGTCGTCTTCCAAAGGTAAGATACTGACTGCTCGTAAAGTGACTGCTTACTAAGCAGCCCCAACTACACCACCTAAGAGTTTCAGTGAGACTGAAGACATTTCTCCTGGTGCTGACATTAAAGCTTCTTCTGACATTTGTTCTACATAAAAAAAACAAAGAAATGCAAAGAGGGATGTCCAATTCATCAATACCTTTATATAAGGATACATTGACTGGAGTCAAGTGTGCATTAATTATCCCGTTGGCTTTGATTAAAAGCAGCAGGCCATGCGTTCTTGAAGAAATAGTGCCTTGGTTAAACCTCCCACTCATTAGCAGCTCCTGCGGCAGCTGCGGTGTTCTCAGGAATATTCCTAAAAGGTCACTGTTGATATTTGGACAGGGTTTGCCCTTTCACATGATCGGCAAGTCGGCCATCTGAATAGCAAATAGGCCCCTGTGTTCTGTAAACATATGACACCTCATTGACGTCGTTTATTGTTCACCTACAAAGACGTGGTGTTGATCAGCTGGATACCACAGACCTGAAAGCTCGGCTTATCGTGTGGGTTTTCGTAGCGGGAGGGTTCTGTCTTTGATGAATTTAAAAAGATCCGCTGTGACTGAATGGCAGCACTGCCAGAAAGTGTTCACGCTCATCGTTTTTGTCCACATTTTAAGTTACGGATTTAGTCTAAAAACAATTCTCATCTTTGAGATGCTTCTGCGTCTTGATTGGTTTCCACCTTTTGTGATTTCAGTTGATCTGAACAGAATTTAGACCAGAATGCTCTGGTGTATATGAGGTCACACAGCTGACCGTGAACACCAGAGCAGAAACCAACAGGATCCTCCCTAGAACTCGCTGCTGAACTGAATAATCGTTTTGTACGGTGGAGGCAGCATCATGCTGTGGGGTGGTTATGGTTTTCTGTGGCAGGAACTCTGCATTTGAGCAGAAGTTTGTACATAAATCCCATGAAACATCTGGCAAAAGACCTAAAACTGGCTGTCTGCCGATGCTGCCAATAAACCTGATTAGGCTTGAGAGGATCTACAAAGAAAACTAGGAGAAAATGCCCCATAACAGGTTTGCTAAGCTCACAGGGACATACCCAAGGTGCCTTAAGGCTGTGATTGCTGCCAAAACGTTTTCAACACACTGCGATTGATCCATAGTTGTGAATACTTGTTTAGCTATTGTTTAAATTGTAGATTTTATAATGAATTTGCAAAGATGTCTGAAACATGTTTACACATTGTCATTCAAGGAGCAATCAGCTACATTTAGATAGAAAGAACTAAAAAATAGTAATGTGAAGAACTAAAGGTATCTTTTTAGACGGTATGACGTCACACACCATCTCTCTGTGTTGTTCTCCAGTCTCTTGTTTACATAGCCAGGCCACTCAGGGCTTAGCACCTCCCTCCCATTAAAATGATATCACCGCGTTCCTCTGAAGACCATCAGGACCCGTTATTACCACCAAAAAACAAGGGTCCTTGGCAAATAAGTTATCAGATAAGGAAAGAGACAAAACAAGGATCAACATTGGCCTCACGTTTCCAAAGTGGAGAGCATTTAGAGAGCAGAAGCAGCTCCAGTTTGACTTGGAGCTAGCTTTTCTCCTCCCGACAGGTAACGGCATGAAGTCAAGTGTTTGTTTTTGTTGGTCACACAGTCTTGTTAGACTTGTGTTGCTATGTTGGTTTGATACAATGTAATGCTACAATTGTGGCATGTGGGTATATTAGTTTGACCTGCAATGGGCCAGGCATTACTGTTATGTGAGGCAAGTAGCCGTCGGTAGCCCAGCTAACACAGTTAGCATTGCATAATGCACCCGGGGGGGGATCCCCCCGGGTGCATTATGCAATGCAAGGACTCGTGATCCTTGCAGATGTTCAGAGCAGTCTCTGTTTGACAAAAAATGTCAAATTGAAGTGGATAACTGGTCTGGTGCTTAGACTTTGGAGGTAGAGCAATGCGTGGTATGCCTGCATCTTGTTTTGGTCTACAGACCGTGCTCCACAGTGC
The DNA here is from genome assembly GCA_037039145.1 of Fundulus diaphanus. Lineage (NCBI taxonomy): Eukaryota > Metazoa > Chordata > Actinopteri > Cyprinodontiformes > Fundulidae > Fundulus > Fundulus diaphanus. The sequence continues at coordinate 3,721,327 of CM073139.1, forward strand.
ACCTGAGATTTTGCAGATTGCTCCTTTAAGGGCTTTTTTGTATTTTGTTTTTTAAGACATTTTCAAACTGGTTTTAGAAAAAGTTCAGAACAAAGAGCCGTGAAAGCTTTCTGGTAGAACTGTATGTAAAGTATTTTGTGGGAATGTATGCAGTTATGCAAGGTTGTCAGTTTACCAGCAGCATGTTTAAAAAAGGGATAAAACACAAAGCATAATGGTTGACAGTATTCATCCTCTTTAAATACTGACCTAACAAAGACCAAAAGGTTCTAGAAACGTGGTATATCCTCATTTGGAGTTAGACAATAGGCTTTTCCTTAGAGATATCTAATTTACATCCATCCGTCCGTCCGTCCGTTTTCTTCCGCTTATCCGGGGCCGGGTGGCGGGGGTAGCAGCTTCAGTAGGGAGGCCCAGATGTCCCTCTCCCCAGCCACCTGGTCCAGCTCCTCCGGGGGAATCCCAAGGCGTTCCCAGGCCAGCCGGGAGACATAGTCCCTCCAGCGTGTCCTGGGTCTCCCTCTGGGTCTCCTCCCGGTGGGACGTGCCCAGAACACCTCACCAGGGAGGCGTCCAGGAGGCATCCTAACCAGATGCCCGAGCCACCTCAACTGGCTCCTCTCAACATGGAGGAGCAGCGGCTCTACTCTGAGTCCTCCCCGGATGACTGAGCTCCTCACCCTATCTCTAAGGGAGAGCCCAGACACACTACGGAGAAAACTCATTTCGGCCGCTTGTATCCGGGATCTCGTTCTTTCGGTCACGACCCAAAGCTTGTGACCATAGATGAGGGTAGGAACGTAGATCGACCGGTAAATCGAGAGCTTCGCCTTTTGGCTCAGCTCTCTCTTCACCACAACGGATCGGTACAGCGCCCGCTTCACAGCAGACGCCGCACCAATCCGCCTGTCGATCTCCCGCTCCATCTTCCCCTCATTCGTGAACAAGACCCCAAGATACTTGAACTCCTCCACTAGGGGCAGCACATCCTCCCCAACCCGGAGGAGGCACTCTACCCTTTTCCGGTTCAAGACCATGGTCTCGGATTTGGAGGCACTGATTTTCATCCCGGCCGCTTCGCACTCGGCTGTGAACCGCTCCGGTGAGAGTTGTAGATCACGCCCTGATGAAGCCAATAGGACCACGTCATCCGTGAATAGCAGAGACGCAATCCTAAGGCCACCAAAACGGATCCCCTCAACACCTTGGCTGCGCCTAGAAATTCTGTCCATAAAAGTTATGAACAGAATCGGTGACAAAGGGCAACCTTGGCGGAGTCCAACTCTCACCGGAAACGAGTCCGACTTACTGCCGGCAATGCGGACCAGACTCTGACACCGGTCATACAGAGACCTGACAGCCCGTATTAAAGGGCCCGGTACCCCATACTTCCGAAGTGCCCCCCACAGGATCCCTCGGGGGACACGGTCGAATACCTTCTCCAGATCCACAAAGCACATGTAGACTGGTTGGGCAAACTCCCATGCCCCCTCCAGGATCCTGCTGAGGGTGTAGACCTGGTCCAGTGTTCCACGGCCAGGACAAAAACCACACTGCTCTTCCTGAATCCGAGATTCGACTATCCGACGGACCCTCCTTTCCAGAACCCCTGAATAGACCTTACCAGGGAGGCTTAAGAGTGTGATTCCTCTGTAATTGGAACACACCCTCCGGTCCCCCTTTTTAAATAGGGGGACCACCACCCCAGTCTGCCAATCCAGGGGAACTGCCCCCGATGTCCACGCAATGCTGCAGAGCCGCGTTAACCAACACAGCCCCACAACATCCAGGGCCTTAAGGTACTCAGGGCGAATCTCATCCACCCCTGGGGCCTTGCCACCGAGGAGCTTTTTAACAACCTCGGCAACCTCAGCACCAGAGATGGAAGAACCCGACCCAGAGTCCTCAGGCTCTGCTTCCGCAATGGAAGACGTGTTGGTGGGATTAAGGAGGTCTTCGAAGTATTCCGCCCACCGAAACACGACATCCCGAGTCGAGGTCAGCAACACACCACCCCCACTATAAACAGTGTGGGTACTGCACTGCTTCCCCCTCCTGAGACGCCGGACAGTGGACCAGAATCGCTTCGAAGCCGTACGGAAGTCTTTCTGCATGGCCTCTCCGAACTCTTCCCACGCCCAAGTTTTTGCCTCGGCGACCAGCCGAGCCACCTGCCGCTTCGACTGCCGGTACACATCAGCTGCTTGTGAACATGTAAATGAACATGTAAATCTAATTTACATGTTCATTTAAAATTGAAACAAGTTTTTCAAAGTTGTGACTAAAAAACGAATTCTGATCAATAATAATGGTGTAATACTTGCAAGATTTTTACTATTTTTAACTCCGGCCCCTGCAACAGACCTGACTGAAAGAGATTTAGACGACTGTTTCTGCATGAACATAAAACATCTCTGTACAAATGGGAGTTACCATTTGATCAGTTACCACAAAGATGATTTATGTAAGCAAATGAAGAGCAAGGGTCTTAAAATGGAGCCCTGAGGAACTCCTTTGGATAGTGGGAGAAGGAGCCAAAGGAACCAGTGTAATACATTAGACACATTACGCTCAAGCTTGCAAATAATTTGAAAACCAATTTACAGCACTTCAAATTCCTTTAGTTGTTGAATTATAGGCTTACAGGCTACACGATTTAGACATGCCTGTAGTGAATAACATCCAAGGATCACTTAGGGGATACCTCACAATTCAAAATAGTAGGACTGAAAACGGTTTCTACAATAAATTCTGCTGCTAGCCTAGTGAGATAAATATCACAGTAATTATTAATTACAATTTTCTATGTGTGAATCTATTTCCTTGCCACAGGTCGCTCAGCATCTGGCCTCAACGTATGGCGGAAAAGCGTTCGATGTTGCTAAAATGGCGAAGGTTACAGGTAAACGGTGGCCGATTGTTGGGAAGCGCCTGGTGTCTGAATTCCCCTACATTGAAGCAGAGGTAAAACTGTCCCTCAGGCATAGGACCTTCCGGTTCGGCGTCCCGGGAGTCTCTGAGTCCATGTCGTCCTTTTCCAGGTTCTGTATGCGATCAAGGAGTACGCCTGCACCGCCATCGACGTCATCGCTCGGCGGACGCGGCTGGGCTTCCTGAACGTGCAGGCGGCGGACGAAGCGCTCCCGCGGATTGTCCACATCATGGGCAAAGAGTTGAACTGGAGTCAGGAGAAGAGGACGGTATGGGACACGCAATGGACACTTTCTGCCATCCTATCCTATATGAAGACTTGATTTCATTTAGTTTAAAGGAAGTGATTGTCTTCATCAGTCTGGTGCTGTGTCTGATGTGAAATCCAGGAGGAGCTTGAAGCAGCAAAGAAGTTTCTGTACCACGAGATGGGCTACAGGTCTCGATCGGAGCAGCTCACAAAGACATCAGAGATCAACCTGGACTACCAGGAAGTAGTCAGGTAAGTGACAATGTTCATTTTCTAAGGCCCCGTTTTTACATTGGCTTTCATAAATCACGAGCTGTTCTCCAGGTACAAGAATCGGTTCCATAAGTTTGACAAAGAGTCCAAAGGCTTCATCACCACTGTTGACGTCCAGCGAGTTTTAGAGGTGAGTCTCTCCCCGTCTGTTTCCTCTGTTCCTCGCTGTTCGCCATTGATCGCCCGTTTTCCTCTCATCCGCAGAGCATCAACGTCCACATCGACGAGAACGCGCTCCATGAAATCCTTAACGAGGTGGACCTCAATAAGAACGGACAGGTTGAAATCGACGAGTTCCTGCAGGTAGCGTAGCGCTCAGGTTCTGTTAGTCAGCCTTCAGAGACAGTTAGACTGCTTTGTAGCTGCGATGCCTGCTGGTGGAGTAGGAAAATTAAGAGAAACTCAAGATAATTAATGGTCTTTAGTTTGCTTTTAGTCTGCTCTCCTGAATTTAAACAGCTCCTGTGATTAAAAATATGTACAAAGCCTTAAAGTAAATGTATCTTTTATTACAGCAATGTAATCTCACACTGCAATATTCTGAACAATCCAGCCATTTATTTATCCACTTATTCAATGGGGAAAAGTTCCCTGGTGACTGAGATATACGGAAGGAGGCTGATTTTGTGTCTGCAGTACCCTTTCTCTTCATTTCCCCATGTTTTCCATCAGTGTCCTGCTGCAAGAGTCAACGATGACCCATTTTCAGTTTAGTGTTCGCCTAATTTTCTTACTTAAAATGTTTTAGAGAGTTCATTGGTCCATGCAGTCCTGAACAAACATGCCCACAGCAACACACAACAGTGGCCATGCTGTGCTTTCAGTTTTACATTTCTTCCATGGAGGCAGATTGTCTTTGACCCGTTCCCCTGCCGAAACACCAAACCATGGCGGATCTTCAGTTTTGCTCTAGAGGCCACCTGATTCCTATTTAAAATCTCTGAGAAACACGCCCACAGCATTATAGATCCTCAACCGTACTTTCTCAGTAGGCTGTGTTTGCAATTGAAAAGTTAAATCTTAAATCCAAACCACCCAGTTTCATTTAGTTTAGCTTGACATTTTACTTTACTTTGAATCTAGAAACAGAACGCCCATATCTTTTGGATCTTTATCCTGCTAAGAGATCCAACTTCAAATTTCTCTCAGAGGCTGCTAGAGTATTATTTAAAATGTCCTGGTATTTCAAGAAGCTCATCACGCCAGTCAGACCCACAGCATCACGGATCCTCCATCGTACTAAACAGTGGGAATGAGGTGCTTTTAGTGTAATATTTCCCCTTTGTGGGCAAATTTTGATTTTGAAATTCTTTTTGGATCAATACCCTACTGAGAGTACTATTGAGAACCGGTTTTTAGCTTTCAGGCCAAAGCCCCTGGATTTTTGTTAAAAATCTTGATGTTTCAGTTAGTGCTGGACAGAGAAAGATCCCCACAGCATCATAGATCCTCTGCCGTACTCTAAAAGTGGACATGAGGTGCTTTTACTTTTACATTTCTTCTGTGTCTGTGAATCGATGCGCTTTAAAAAGATTTCTGGTCTGCAAAGAGGGAACTAAAAGTAAGTAAAATTTTCTTGAAATGAGTGTATTTGTTCTTGATTTGAGCAGGTACATAAAATTATCTGCCAACGGAATGACATTTTTTCTCTTAGAATAGGAAAAACTCATCTCCTTCATCTGATTTCAAGTGCAGTATATCTAATTGTCTTATCTTATGGGTAAAAATACTCATTTATTTGGCAGATAGTCTTGTTTACCTTCTCAAATCAAAGACTAATACACTAATTTCAAGAATATTTTACTGATTTTTAGTACTGTTTCTGCAGTGGGGGGCCTTTGAGAAAAAAAACAGACGTAGAGCATCACTACTCCTCTACTGTGCCTAACAGTGGCCACGACGGGTTTCTCTGCATAGTCATCGTTTGTTTCATGACCAAAAAAAAGGTAAATCTTAGTCTCTTCTGAGCAGTTGTGTTTTCTATCGTTCAAAAAGACAACTGCCTTTATCGAATGGCAGGTTCTCGTGTCTTTCCCGTTTTGAAGAGAAATGGACCCCAGGGGACTAGACAGTCATAGATTACTAATTAAAAACTACATTCTCTGTCAGGGATAACAATACCCCCACCAGAGGGGATTTTATTTAATAAAATAATAGATTTTTACATTTCTGATTGTTAAACGTTTGGATGTAATTACGATCAGGGGACCTGCTCAGACTCGGGTAATTTCACCGTCATCCTGAAGATACATTCATTATTTCTACCAGCGGAGCGTCAGGCCTCAGGTTGACAGGCTAACCTTTTCCCTGCCGCCGCCGCCGCCGTCTGAACCGTGTTTCTGCTCTTCCCCCCGCAGCTGATGAGCGCCGTGAAGAAGGGACACGTGTCCGACAGCCGCCTGGCCATCCTCATGAAGACGGCCGAGGAGACGCTGGAGACGAGAGGGCCGGTGACGGTGGACCGCAGCGGCGGAGGAGTCTGAGCTGAGAGGCTTATATGCAAATGGTTCCATTTGAATCACAATAACGCAATCAGGCACGCAGCGGGATGAGTTTGACCAAATCAGGCGGCGTATTTTGGGGGAAATCAGATCTAATGATTGAAGTCAGGGAGTTAATTCCTGTGCCTGTGGATAGCACAACATTTTTTATGAGCTTATTTGAAACAAAACCGTGTTGACATTTGTTGTTTCCTGAATCACTCCATATTTCACAGGATCAACTCTGATTGTAGATTAAAAATGTTTCGGGTCAGCTCTCAGGCCTCGTTTTACACAGAAACCTATTTCTCACAACCCAAATGTTTCTACCAAGAAGAGTAAGATTTCTGCCATCTTAGAAAAAAAACAGACGGATCCACGAGGCTAATTTCACTTCATCCTTGGCTGAATCAAAAACTTGTGCTGAGCCCGTTTGTGGAGCCTATCTCCCAGCGGCTCTTTTAGTTCTCTTTTTCTGGCTGAAATATTAACATCCACTCATCTTGGACCAGAAGGTCATTTATTTTGGCTATTAATGATACATCTGAGAGAAAATGCTGCAATTTTAAAATTGTTTAGAGGAGAACAATACTCAGGCCCATGTCAGCAGACGTCAAGAAAATTGGCAGAAATCATTTCTGTCAGGTTTGGGTTCGGAGGCGAGATGTGTTGGGATTTTTGTGTTTGTTATGCGTAGGGTTTCTAGTCATAAACATATATTCAAAATCAGCATTTTCATTCTGTGAGAACAAGCCTTGAGCTCGAGCTAAAGATGCTATTCAGCACTTGTTCTTTAAATGTATTAAAATAGCCTAGCTTTATTGTTCCACAAGGCAAAACAGCTTTAAGTTGTTTTTTTATCTACTCTGCATGCTAAATTTACATTTTCTTCACCACCTTCCGCATGAATTTTTTCAGATGACTAAAAAGTAGTTGCAGACACTAAAACAAGGAGTTATTAGTATTCATTTTTTGTATTTAATACAAGAGACACGTTTGCTTTATATTTAAATGTCTGCTTGATTTTTGGTGAACTTTGTAAACGCTGTATCCCATTCTGTTGTTTTAAAGAATGGATAAAATAGCTTGTGCAAACTTTGCTGCTACTTTTCTCAACATCTCAGGCTGCTGTAGCCTAGCAACGCTGCAGGAGGTTACTTCTGATTGGCCAATAGGAGATGCAAGTGTGTGACTCACAACCAATCAGGGACCAATTGACTGTTTGGGCTGATGAACGGACTCTTTAGAGCCCTGTCATCTTCATGTAAAAAAAGATTTGCACTTTTTAAAATAACAAACAATGTTTATTCAGAATGGATTTAATACAGAACTGAGCTTTTAAATATGAAAAACAGGGCAATTCTGTAATTTAAGGGACTTTTGGCGACACTAACATACCTCCACACACAAGTATTTAATTTAAAATGTCCCTTAGTATGATCCACCTCAACCAGTAGCCATCAACGAGGCTCAAGCATTATTCTGGTTGAATATCAGAGCGAAGCCTCCCTACTCTGTGAGCCTCCCGTCACCGTGCCTGCTATTTGGTACAGTGTTCTTCGATTTAAAAGCATCACCTTTACTCCTACAAATGTCTCTTTCTCTCTCTATCATTAACAAGTTGTAACACCCAGCTGTGTCTTTGTTTCAACCATTTATAATTGAGCCCAAAGATATTCATACCCCCAGCAGATTTTAGACCGAAAACCAACCAGCAGAATGACTTGATCAGCGATGCTGATGTTCCTCCAGTTTCCAGTTTCTGATTGGTTTGATTTGCTAACCGTCTACCGTTTATTTGAAAGGATAAATAAAGTTTGTTTTTAAAAGCCATTAGAAGATTGAGGCATATAAAGTGTTGATGGAAGCTCCTGAGTGGAATTTTTGTTCCAAGAGCAGGCCAAGACTCCTGTTCTTTGATTGGTTGGTTTCCTAAAATCTGCAGTGTGGCAAAATTAAGATCGGAAACCTCAACTTTTGTCTCCCAATCTTTATTCATCCTCACATCTGTCTCACTCTTTTAAACTTTAAACATGTTTTAAGCAAAAATTAAAAATTTTTAATGGACAGACTCGATCTGCTTTAACCCCGTTAGCGTTCACAATTCTTGCAGTGTTATAGTTTTAACAGAGTCATTTTTTAATTTAATTTAGCTTCACTTAAAAGACACCTGCTGGCAAGTGAGCAGGAATGAAGTTTTAGTGAATAAATTATCTCAAGTCTCTTTTGAGAAGCGGATGATTCAGAAACGACGTGGCTGAATGATACTACATGCACAATTTAACTTTAAAGCTTCCTCAAGCACTCCTGCTGCCCTAATAGTTTTTTATTCCTTTTAATTTGCTCTCAGTCTATCATACTGCCTAAAAGCTGCAGCCACTGATGATGTTTACAGGCTTTCAGCATCTTGATTTGAATATCTTTTTTTACTGATTATTTATTCCTTTTTTCCACTACAGTTGTTTGTTGTTCACTTACAGAGGTTTTATTTAAATAATTAATATAAGAGGGATTATAGTTGGAGGTTTTATCTTAAAGCAAAGAGTTATTTTTAACAATCATAGTGATGTTCTATGGTATGGGGTGCCAAAGGTGTCAAGATGTGATTAAAGAACATTAAACAATAATCTATATAAAAGGATTTAAAATATACATAATCATTTTGGTTAACAAATTAAATGCTATTTATTCCACATTAGGTTAATTATAAATTTAATAAGTAATGGTGTTCAATGGTTTATATTTTTGTGATTTTGGGCATGTTTGGATCTCCGTACTTTTAAATTATAAGAGTAACTGCGGTGTTTTTCTCTTTTTATGCCTGCTTCTGGTCAAGAACAATTATCCTGCATGTTGGCTGATGTTTTATTGCTTATGCAACTTTTTTAAGGTGTAACAATGTTCTATGCTGTGATGAATGTATCCCATGTGCCTTCACTATGATTTTATTTTCTCGCAAAGCGCACAGTCTGTATAAGATGTTTGTTTATAAACATTTATTACATAAAGAATCATTTATAAACCTGGTTGTACTATCTGTGTTCATTATTAGTTATTTTAGGTTAAATAGAAGTTTTGATGTTTTTTTCCCCCAACTAATCCAATTTTTAAATTTAAGCAGAAAAAAATATTTATTAGCATCTAACACAAAGCTGCACACATTTAAGGGTTATATGAAATTATAGCGGTGATTACAGTGTCAGATGAAATAAATAAGATTATTTCATAATTTCCAATGCAGGATGAACATTTGAAAACCATCATCCACTAATATCTAATCAAGAAAAATAAAGATAATGTATAGAAGCATATAAACATGACTTCATTAGAGCAGCCTGTTAAACAACTGATAAGGTTCCTAGAAAATGTTTGTGTGTTTTTTTTGTTTTGTTTGTTTTTGCTTTAAATTAGAACATCACTCTTTACATAAGAGCATGTAGAAGTATTTATGATATCATGAGACATTTTAAAACAGTTTGGAATAATTTGGTTCTAATGTGTATTTCTTTCCATGTAAGGCCTGAGTTCTTTTGACTTTATTTTCAAAATAGTTTTTTTGTACCTAGTTTGATGCAAATAGATTGAAATGCTTTGATTAGGCCTCATCCTGAGTGATAAACGTACAGAACTTAATAGTAACCGATTTGTGAACCTTGGGGAAAGTTGGCGACATGAACCGTGAAGAGATATCTAAAGGAAAACGCATACTATATTTAAAATTGAAATCCAAATCCACGATTATTTTTTATTCCACATTTTGGTTTTATTGGTAATGTGGGGTCAAGTTGCACCGGGCCAAAACATCCTCTCCAAAAATTAGTTCTCACAAGGAATAGAAGCACTCTCGCACATTAGCCTTCATTTTTTTGGTTGGTAGAAAGTGGCTGAAAAACATCCTTTTCTCCTGAAAAGGTCACGCTGAGGTTTGAGTGACAGCTTTAAGTCCTCTGCACATGTCACAATCTGCAGCGGAGACGTCTTCCTGGGAAAAGGCCGGGAGCGCCGGGAAGCAATTAGTTATCATGAATAACGGGGCAAATCTGTCTGCCATGCGAGCACTAACGTGCCTCACTGCTTTCTGGAGGATTCCCCATGGTCGCCACAGCAAGTCTGCCTGTAAAACAGGGGGTGGGGGGACGTTCATAGAGGATTGATTGAATATTCCCTCACTTCTTCTTTATTATGGAGGAAATTCCAGATACAACCTGAAAAAAATGTCATCATCCACCAAAATTAAGGGTTTATTTTAGTTGTGTAAACAACAGAAGGACAGCGTCATCTACATAGCCCTTAAGTATTTTCACATCACGTCACGTTACAATTGCAAACTGTAACATATTTTTTATAGATGTATTCAGAGGCCTTGAACCGTTTCACAGTTTGTTGCATTGCAACAGTTTTTTTTTTTAATCCTATAGCTGTATTATAAGTTTTTTTGTCCTGTCTAGCAATGTGGCAATAAGAATTGAAGCCTTAACGCCAAATAGAGCTCAACAGATTTTGCTTTCCCAAGTGGAGCAATCAGCTTTCACATAGTGCTCCGCTTGATTTATGCATGTAAATAGTTTTATTGTGATTCATGCGGGGAGTATTTCAAATTATGTGGACACTACAATGGGAAAGTAGGAGAGTAAAGGAAGAACAAGAAGAGAAAAAAAAAGAAAGAAGAGGTGAAAGTAAGAAGAGATAAAAGGGAAAGAATGATAAAATGTCTTCAGTCTGCTTCATCACCTGGAAAGAGAGATGTAAAAAGAACAGCATAACCAACGGATATAGTATAACAGATACAATAAAGTAACACCTTGATACCATTGCTAAATTATATGTATTATTATTAAACTGACATGTATAATGTGATAGCTGAGAAAAGAAAGTAAATAAATAAATAAATTATGGGCTTTCTGTATAGAAGTGAACACTTAGTACCTGGAACCCTGCACCTGTGGGTGTTTGTGAGAGTGCACTTGTGTATGTGAAATTTATCCAGAAGAAAAATGCTCAATAGTGGTTGTGAAGAACCAAAGGCCCGCCTCCCCCGAGCACCGAGGCAGGTGCTGGGGGACCCATAACCCCAGACCCCCAAAGGGGCCCCCAAAGCAGGGCGCATTGCAACAGTTTTTAAGGGGACTTTATTTGATCGACCAGTGCAACGTGACGCATAGTTGAGAGGTGAAATTAACATAATGCGTGGTTATATTTAAAAAAAAAATGAAAAGTGTGGCATGCATTTGTATTTTCCCCAAGAACACACAAGCCACATATTGATGTGTGATGGTGGCAGCATCATAATGTGGGACTGCGTACCATTTTCAGTTTCTTTTGACAAAAATCAGAAAGGTCTGACATATTTGTGTTCATCATTTTTGAGCAAATACTCGGTAGGGCAGCCTTTCAGCAAGCTCAACAGAATTAGGTGAAGAGTTCTCGGGCCTTGCCACAGATTTAGGCCTGTGATTTGACTGGGCCATTCCTGCACATGGCTATGCTTTGTTCCCACTGAGGCTCAGTGGATCGAGAATTCGTCTTGCAGTTGGAAAGTTTTGCGTTTGGTTCCAGCTCCCCCCCCCTCGTCATATGCCAATGTGCTCCAGGGCAAGGCTCCACACCCCACGTTACCCTCTGATCTGTGTATTGTGGCTACGGTGGAAAGTGCTATGTGTGGTCAGCATGACTAGAAAAGGGCTATATGAATGCAGTCCATTTTTCATTTGATCCAAACCCTTCTATTGAAATTCTAGTTGAATGTTTGTGGATGTTTAGCGACATCTAACAAGTTTTCTTCCAGCCTTGCCTCGTCTTAAGCTCCACCCATCTTCCCTTCAACTCATTATTCAGCCACCCTTGTGTTCCACTTATTAGCTGTATTTACAGTCAGATTGAATTACCCACAAGTGAGATGTTTACTTATTAGGTAATTTCTAGAGCCAGTTGGTTGCATTGGATTTTATTTTTATTTTTGAGGGGGGGGGGGTTATTATTCCATTGCACATTTTCATTCTTAAAGCTCTATTTGGGATCTATTGTCTGCACGCAGGTCTTGTTTTTCAGGTTCAGTTGAACCTCTTGGCTCTTTCTAACTAGTGTCCTTCAGGGACCATGAGCTCAGGAGCCTGTGTCAGTGATTAAAAAAGCAGAAGTGGGAGTTAATAACTATTCTGGAAGTCTTCACAAACAAGTTGTCGCTAAATAATGACGAGTTTTAATTAGAATGTGTGGATAAGAGCGCTGGGACCAGACGGCCAGCTCTCGTTGCTTCAAGCCAATAATTATGGTAAATAAGATGATAATTAACTGACGGCTCTCATCGACCTGTTACCATGGAAGGAAACGTTCAAATATTGATCTGAGAGCGGACCGGTCTCACAGGTTTTATTAGTGTTTGGTGTAAGTTTGTTGTTTGATTAGAAGTCACTGAAGCCGATTGTGTTTGAAGCCTTGGGGAACCATAATTACCACAGGTAGCCTCAGATTTATGCTCAAAGGTACTTTCTCAGACTAAAAATAAAAAGAGAAATTTCACTTTTCTGGGTGGGAATAATGGTTCAGACCTTTCTGGGCCACTCTGGAACCTCCTCTGGTGGAACAAAACGGCCTTCTGCGTGGTGTCCTGACATTTGCCTGGGTCATTCACAGCCTTTGTTCCCATCAGCGCACACACAGGAAGCTCTTTCAGCCGCAGTTCTTTGGACAGCTGTCAATCAAGACACAGCTCGACACATTTCCTCTGAAAACAGGGAAAGAGGACTATTTTTCCCTACAGATATCCAGATTACTTTAAATTTTAGTGGATCAGAGAAGCCCAGTGGTTGAAATCAAGAAGCCTTTATGGAGACATGACTAATGTCATAGTTGGGTTCATCGTGGCTCTGCTGCCTGGCAACAATGCTTCCTTTTCACAAAGAGGCCGATTCAGTGAGTCATTCAAAATGTCGGTGGTTCAGCAGCAAGGCTCTGCGCCTTGCTGCTGAACGCAGCGGATACAGCTCTGTGTCTTTGGGAAGCTGCTTGCATCTCAGTTTGGGCAGAAAAAGCTGGATATTAACTACCTGGGATTAAATCTCTCTTTATTATTACCAACATAAGGCTGGTCCGCTGCTGGCAAAAGTATTTCAGGTATGATGTTAAAATCAGTTTGAGGATCAGAAACACTGACGAAATGCTTTTTTCAAAGTGCCATACTTTCCTTCCCTCCAGGTGCAGTGGCGGTATTTAAAGGGTGCTTTAATGTTGTGAGGAGTGAAAAGCATGAACAATGCCAGTGGGCCAGTCATTTTGGAGGGTTTTCTAAGAATTTGGGGTTTTGTAAGAAATATCTCTTAAAATGAAAAACAACATGCTGAAAGAGGCCTGAGCAATGCAGTTTTTGTCCTTGTCTACTCATGGAGCGCTGCTGGATGTCTTTTGGATGGATGAGTCCAAAATTCAGTGATTTAGACGCCAAAAGAGACAACATAAACCAAACACTGCATTTCCAGAGAGCCTCAAACTGTGGAGTACGGATATGGAAGGTGATGGTTGGGCATGCTTTGCAGCAGAAACCTGGCCAGCTCCCCATCACAGAATCCACAATAAATTCGACCCTGGGTCAGCCACTGTTGGAGGAAAGTGTGGGACCATCTGTAAAAAAAGAACAAAACTTAAATGTGAAGCAGAAATGGTCCCTGCAACACGACAATGACCCCCAAAAATACCAGTAAATTCACCAGGGACTGTCTGAGAATTAAGAAATAGGGATGGGCCTAGTCAAAACCTAAATATTTGAGATGCTGTGGGGTGACTAAAGGAGGCAAAAGTAGCTATTAGTAGGATAGGGTGTCCTAACTTCCTGTGATAAAGAAATCAGCTCTTAATCAAGAACTGAATATTTAATGAGACATCCTCATTGTTTCATAAGTAGGACCTGTAGGAACCAGAATGGCGTAAAACATGATTTCTGGAACAGAGAACCGGTGACGTCAGAGCCTCATGACTTCTCTTTATGTCAGTTTGTCAGGGTTCTGCAACACACAGCAGATTAAAACCTCATTAACTCACAGCTGGCCCTCAGTACCTGCAAGAAGAAACACTTACAGGACAGAAGAGGCTTCTTAACATGAAAGAAGAGGATTTATCCTCAGTTAAAAGAGCTCCAACCATGTCATTCCCTTCTTCTTCTTCTTCTGTCTGTATTTTTATCCAGAACTTGTCCTAAAACTCCCTCTGAGCCCGGAGCAGGCTGTGATATTTCCCTCTGATCTTTACCTCACACCTCACGGAGGATTCCTCCACTCATCCACCTTTTGTTTGGCAGCCACAGATTTCCCTCTGAAGGTCGGGGAGCGCTCCAGGTGAAGCTTCTTCCTGTGAACTCTGACCTCCACAATGCAAGCAGGGTGAATGGTGACATTTTCCTCCATTTCAATGAACCACAAATAATTCCACAACTAATCTGACTTCACTTGGTTGGTTGCCTTTCTTAAGGACATAGCTGCTGCACTTTATCTCTGAAAAATGTGAATATGTCATGTTTCTAGCTTACAGTGATTTTTATAAAATCCCAATAATTCAGAATCAGACAAAGAAATCCTGATGTTTCAAACCTTACTGCTGGTATTTTGTCCAAAAAAAGCTGCCGAACAAACCCAGTGGTTGAACTTAGGCGCTCTCTGCTGGCTAAATGCAACATCTGCAGAGGCTCCAGTCAGCAGCTATTCCAGCTGTTTAGTTTTTGTTAGCGGCTTTTCAGCGACTTTATAAAACGTAGAATTAATACTTTTGTCAGAAACATTTCCAATGTTTTTAATTAACCTAATTTGACCATTTTTGCTTCGCAAGGTCGATTCTATACCCTCAATGTGAATTTTGGCATATATACAGGTAAAAGCCAGTAAATTAGAATATTTTGAAAAACTTGATTTATTTCAGTAATTGCATTCAAAAGGTGTAACTTGTACATTATATTCATTCATTGCACACAGACTGATGCATTCAAATGTTTATTTCATTTAATTTTGATGATTTGAAGTGGAAACAAATGAAAATCCAAAATTCTGTGTGTCACAAAATTAGAATATTGTGTAAGGGTTAAATTTTGAAGACACCTGGTGCCACAAACTAATCAGCTGATTAACTCAAAACACCTGCAAAGGGCTTTAAATGGTCTCTCAGTCCAGTTCTGAAGCCTACACAAACATGGGGAAGACTTCAGATTTGACAGCTGTCCAAAAGGCGACCATCGACACATCGCACAAGGAGGGAAAGACACAAAAGGTTATTGCTGAAGAGGCTGGCTGTTCTCAGAGCTCTGTGTCCAAACACATTAATAGAGAGGCAAAGGGAAGGAAAAACTGTGGTCAGAAAAAGTGTACAAGCGATAGGGATCACCGCGCCCTAGTCAAGATTGTGAAAAAAAAACATTCAAAAATGTGGGGGAGATTCACAAGGAGTGGACAGCTGCTGGAGTCAGTGCTTCAAGATCCACCACCAAGAGACGCTTGAAAGACATGGGTTTCAACTGCCGCATACCTCGTGTCAAGCCACTGTTGACCAAGAAACAGCGCGAAAAGCGTCTCACCTGGGCTAAGGAAAAAAAGAGCTGGACTGCTGCTGAGTGGTCCAAAGTCATGTTTTCTGACGAAAGCATTTCCTTTGGAAATCGAGGTCCCAGAGTCTGGAGGAAGACAGGAGAGGCACAGGATCCACGTTGCCTGAAGTCTAGTGTAAAGTTTCCACCATCAGTGATGGTTTGGGGTGCCATGTCATCTGCTGGTGTTGGTCCACTCTGTTTCCTGAGATCCAGGGTCAACGCAGCCGTCTACCAGCAAGTTTTAGAGCACTTCATGCTTCCTGCTGCTGACCTGCTCTATGGAGATGGAGATTTCAGGTTCCAACAGGACTTGGCGCCTGCACACAGCGCAAAATCTACCCGTGCCTGGTTTACGGACCATGGTATTTCTGTTCTAAATTGGCCAGCCAACTCCCCTGACCTTAGCCCCATAGAAAATCTGTGGGGTATTGTGAAAAGGAAGATGCAGAATGCCAGACCCAACAACGCAGAAGAGTTGAAGGCCACTATCAGAGCAACCTGGGCTCTCATAACACCTGAGCAGTGCCAGAAACTCATCGACTCCATGCCACGACGCATTAATGCAGTAATTGAGGCAAAAGGAGCTCCAACCAAGTATTGAGTATTGTACATGCTCATATTTTTCATTTTCATACTTTTCAGTTGGCCAACATTTCTAAAAAATCCCTTTTTTGTATTAGCCTTAAGTAATATTCTAATTTTGTGACACACGGAATTTTGGATTTTCATTTGTTGCCACTTCAAATCATCAAAATTAAATGAAATAAACATTTGAATGCATCAGTCTGTATGCAATGAATAAATATAATGTACAAGTTACACCTTTTGAATGCAATTACTGAAATAAATCAAGTTTTTCAAAATATTCTAATTTACTGGCTTTTACCTGTATATACAGGACTGTCTCAGAAAATTAGAATATTGTGATAAAGTTCTTTATTTTCTGTAATGCAATTAAAAAACATGAAATGTCATACATTCTGGATTCATTACATATCAACTGAAATATCGCAAGCCTTTTATTGTTTTACTATCGCTGATTATGGCGTACAGCTGAAGAAAACTCAAAAATCCTATCTCAAAATATTAGAATATTTCCTCAGACCAAGTAAAAAAAAAATTATAACAGCAAAACAAAATCAAACATTTGAAAATGTCCATTAATGCACTCAGTACTTGGTTGGGAATCCTTTTGCACAGATTACTGCATCAATGCGGCGTGGCATGGAGGCAATCAGCCTGTGGCATTGCTGAGGTGTTATGGATGCCCAGGATGCTTCAATAGCGGCCTTTAGCTCATTTGCATTGTTGGGTCTGGTGTCTTTCAGCTTCTTCTTCACAATACCCCACAAATTCTCCATGGGGTTCAGGTCAGGGGAATTGGCAGGCCAATCAAGGACAGTAATGCCATGGTCAGTACACCAGTTACTGGTGGTTTTGGCACTGTGGGCAGGTGCCAGATCTTGGTTGTGCAGCGTTTCCTGCCACATTTCCCCCTTCCAACACACTTTTTGTGAATGTGCTTTGAAACTGCACTCTGTGAACAGCCTGCTCTTTGAGAAATTTCTTTTTGTGTCTTACCCTCCTGATGGAGGGTGTCAATGATGGTCTTCTGGACAGCAGTCAGATCAGCAGTCTTCCCCATACTTGTGATTTAGTTTACTGAACCAAGCTGAGTGTTTTTCAAGGCTCAGGAAACCCTTGCAGGTGTTTCGAGTTAATTAGACGATTCAAGTGATTAGTTGAATAGCCTACTAGTATACTTTTTCACGATATTCTAATTTTCTGAGACAGTCCTGTATATATATATATATATATATATATATATATATATATATATATATATATGTGTGTGTGTGTGTGTGTGTGTGTGTGTGTAAACAACTAAATAAAGTTGTAAACTTTATTTATATAAGCTGTAAATTCATTATTATTTAGTCTCAAATCTGCCTTTTCCACTGAAATACTTCTTTATAAGCTTTTAACGTTCTATTTTACTTCTTTAACTTATTTCAGTTGTTGTGCATTACTTTTTTGATTAGGATTTGTTGATTAATTCAGTTTAAAAAATGGGAGTCGTATATTGTGTAGGTTAATTTTAACCAGAGTGACATATATCAAGAGAGAATATTGCTGGTGGATTTGATGAGTACGGTTTATGGCTAATGAAAACCCAGCGCGCACTAAAGGAAAATTAAGTGGAAAGGAATAATTTGCTGGAAAAAGGGGCTTATAGTTTACAACCTAATGAAAACACTATTCAGTTATGCAGATAATTATAATATTACATATGAATAAAAAAAGCATAAGTAATACAGAAATGTTGTGTTATGTACATTGCTGACTTGACAGTTGTCCAGCAAAATTACTCCCTGTGAACACCCTCCACAGGGAGGCTTAACCATGAAAGGTCATTACTAAATGGTTGCTGCTCACATCGTGCTGTATCCGAACATAATAATGGAACATTTATTAGATGGAAAAAGTGTGAAAGGAAAAAGGTCCAAATTGGCATTTCACTTGTAAATAAAGGTCAAACCTTACCTTTATCTGAAAAGAGAACGTTGTACCAGCAGGCCACTGTCCAGTCCTTTTCATCATTAGCCAATTTAAGACACTCCTGGCATTATGGTTCAGGAGGGGCTTAACACAAGAAATGAGATATTTGTGCTCTATATCCTGCTCAGGTCTGTGGCTCTTGAAGAACCGACTCCAACTGCAGTCCATATCTTATGAATCTCCTTCAGAGGCTTCAACAAGGTTTGCTTTGCAATCAACTCAAACCTGCGGCTAGTCCTGTGACTTCCTGTAACCGTTTCTTCCAAAAAAAAACAAAGAAAAAAAAAAACAACCAACACAAACATTTACCACCGATGACCTTGGACACAGCTGCACTTAGTTATGACCTATTGTGACTTACCTTGCTTGTGGACGGTGTCAATGACTGCTAAGCAACTGTCGAGTCAGCGGTTTTGCCCATTAAGGTAAACTGAAATGAATGGCTAAAATATATCAAGCTGTGTGAGATGAATCCATGTAAAATATGAGTTTCACTTTTAAAAATAAAATTACTGAACTGATTTAACAATCAGTGGTACTGTAATTAATGGAGATGGCTACCCCCTCAGGACCCCCTTTGGTGGCACCACTGCAGTAATGATGACCCAGCAGCTATTTCAATTTTGCCCCGACTGAAAATGTTGCATCGGTCCAACCCAAAGCCCGGGAAACATTCCGAGCAATCTTCCCACACAACAACGGGGCCTCATGAAACTAGGGCCGTACGACTTTGCCACAAATCAAAATCACGATACATTTCAACAATAATTACGATTTAATTTGGACTTTTCTCTGCATTAACCACAAGCAACAAAAACGCCCTGTAGATAAAGATGTTTGTAAACAAAGACTATTTAAAACAGGAAGTGTAACTGCTTTTATTAATCAGAATATTATTATTCAAGAGACTAGCTTTGTTGGACATCAATTCTGGACATCAATTCTTGCTGAACATAAAGTGCAAATTGCAACCAACTAACAAGTCTAAGTGTTAAACAGTTTGACCAGTACTTAATGCTATGGTGAGATTCCTGAAAGGTTCTGGTAAAAACTATGATTATATAAACTTTAAAACACGTAATAAAATGATATTGTCTCACTGCTGCAACTCTCTTCTCTTCCCACTTTAAACATCTATCCGACACCTAAAGGATGCGTCTGATCTATTGTTACATAGCCAAAGATGTCATACCTCTGCGATTTGGAAATTGCATTGTTTTTTTTTTATATTGCAATTATATTGCAAATGTGATTAATTGTGCAGTCCTACCTGAAACCACAATCCATGAGACATAATGTCTGTTGGGTGACCTTCACTCAGTGTTTGGACTCACTGGGGTGCTTCATTCACTGCCTGAGCACATACGCCCCCTGGTGGTCATTCTGGTTGTGCACATTTCTTGTAAATCGTAACATTTACAGTACATACTGCATGTGGACCGGATTACATCCTTCTGTGCACTTCTTGGTTTTGGTCAACAAGTCAGATTTCTGTTAGTTTGAATGTCCAGTAAAGGGGTAATGTACATTTTCTTTGTTGTTCAGTTGTACACTTAGCTTGAGGTTTTATTTTTGCAGTTTGTGCAACTTATACAGGTATATTGCAAATTAGATGCTGTGATCATTCAGCTCAGAAAGGAAGTGTGCACTCCAAAACATTATTTCCAATTGAGCCTTGTAAAAATATTCCACATGTAGCACATAGTTCCTTCTCATGTATCAACATTATACAGGGATATTAGACACTTGTAGTCAAATACAAAAAGGTCAGGTGGGGAAAAAGTTATCCATCGCAAAAAATCTGAGCTTGATTTATTGAATCCATTTATGAAATATTTACAGAGTGAATTCACCACCATCACCGCAAAGATTACACTTAAAGTTCATCATCAACACCATTGATGTATGTAGATAGATAAACCATGATGAAAGCTGAACACTGAATCACTGATCATGAAGCAAGAGCTCAAATAATCATTGTCCTATTATTTTAACTGTGAGGAAGGAACAGCAGCATCAGTCCAGGAGAATTGGAGGAAATTGAGGCAAACCAGTTTGAAAATATTCACATTGTTCTCTGACATCCCAAGGAAGGAAGTGTCAGGTTCAATCATTGTCTGCCACTAGAGGGGAGCATTGAGCCACTCTTAAGTCTGCTCATGTTTTACAACAGTTTGGAGTCTTAGCCGCTGAGGCAGGTCCCTTCATTCCCTTCATCGGCTGTGATAATCCGGATGCAGCTCCTCCTGAGAAGAAACGACTCCAAACATCAGACTCTGATGATACTGATGGAGGACGAGGCTCGATGCAGCTGCAAGACAACAAGACGGAGCCAAGTGAAGACCCTGTGCTGCCAAACAACCAATACTAGACAAAAACACACACACAACACTAGGTGGCTGCTGATTCCCTACATATTTAACGGGCTTTTTCGCTTCTTAAACATTTACGAACATTTACACATATTCAACGATTTCAATCATGTCTAGATCAAAATCTCAAACACTTGGGCGGTGAACACACAGTCTTAATAATGTACTTTGGAATGTATGAAACCTTTATTCTGTGCAATTTACCCAACACTAACTGTGATCAGGCCCAGATTTTTTTAATGTGGAGATTAGAAAATAAAAACCTTACTGCTTTAAACTCAAGCTCAGGTAAGTTATCCCCTTTATTCCCTTTCAATAAAATATTAAATTAATTACCACTAATGTTGAATATAGAATATCTTGGGAAATGATGCTTGAAATACCTTTAAAGTACAAAGCAGCACTTAGCTGACAGTTTTAGCTGAAATACATTTTTCAAGAAGCCTTTTTCAGGCCCTGTCCACACAAACAACTCGGTACATTTTCAGAAACGATTAAGAAAAATAAGGTTCATCCACACGAGACGACACAGCACTACTCAAAATGCTGTAGCAAGTATGCCGGGCCAAGTGGTGGTGCTGTGACCCTGGCACGAAACATGCAAAAAACACAGGGGCTGTGCAGATGACTCCTATGAAGTAAAGACACAAACATTTACACACATTTAGCCTGATCTTTATGTGGGTTGTAGAGCGAGCCCGTTAGAAAGTAGAGTCCAAGGATGCTACTAATAGCCATAATAACACCAATATTTGCCTTTTCATGAACGCAACGCAGAATGCTGCCATGTTTGTAGTTATATGTGAGTGGGGTCTATGTGGGTTACAAAGAGAGGCAAAGCTATCATGTCATCACACGTACACATGGAGACACGAAACCACAGTTTTGAAAATTATCCACTCTGGGACCCTGTTTCAAATTAACGACTGTTTACGGTCTCACAATATGCCGGATCCGTGTGGAAGCACAGCCTAAACAACTAAATACTTTTGCGGATACACCCAATCTTGTCTCCGTGTGGACGGGGCCTTTGTCTCACATGGATGAAATCTCTGACAGGGAGTGCTTGCGTTAACCGGCCAAATTTGGACTTCCTGGATAAGTGGTTCAGAATTTATTTTTTTCAAGCTTGCACTCTGCATAAATAACCAACTCTAAAATTGAGGATCTCCAAACATGTGTTAATAAAAAAAAATGAAAATAAAAAAATAAAAAAATAAATAAACATTAATGGACAGAAAAAAGTAGCTCTATATATTCTGAGTGTTTTTACTCACTTTTTGTCTCTTTCTAACTACGTTATTTCTCCCACAGTGTCAATAACATGCACATCACATCATGTGGCAGATTATGCAAATTAGGCGATGACATCATTCAGCGACTTCTAGCGACTTTTAGCACAGCCAATAGCTACTTTCCTTACTGAGGAGTTGGCAACACTGAATGTTAGTAAGAAACGCCCAGGCCCCTTTTGAATGACAGAGCCCGCGCAAAACCGTTTTACCTGCTCTTCCGCTCTTTAGGGGGATTGCGTGAAAAAAATCCCCCAAATCTACTCTGGTCTTATTTCTTTCTACTGAGGCCTTCCTCTTCGTCTCATAAACTTGTATGCGGTTTGCTTCTTGAGACTCTCAGCCATGTTCAAAGTATACGGAGAGGGCAGTGGAGCTACAATGAACGGCTAACCCGGAAGCTAACCGCTAAGCTAACTGGATACATAAACACTAGAAGTGCACATGCACACACATTTACATCACGTTACAATGATTGGCATGTGGGACAACAAATAGATAAGGTGATACCCCACAACTCCAATCTCTGTGTTTCGGACCAAATGGCAGGGATTGGTTTTTACAGGCCTGCGGCTTTCTTTTCTGAATACATAATGTATTGACTACTGTCAGGATGGATGGTCCATTTCACCCAGTACAAGAAAAAGGTGTTTCTAAACAGAAGGCATCTTTATCAAAAATGTGAAAACTTGCGTTTTTTTCTGTGAATCTATAGTCTGTTTTTAGAATGCCATGTCATGTGTCCAGCAGGAGGAGCTGCAGTCTAGGTAAGAGTTCAGATGTGGAACCGGGATTACTCAGGGATCTCTACTGTAGCTTCAGAGAGCTCCTTAAAGGCTCCGAGCAATAGTCATGTATCATAAAAAAAAAAACAGAAGAAGAGGAACGCCTCACCCTGCTGCTGTGGATGGCTCCGTTGTGGTAAATCGGTGAGCTGCCCGTCGAGCCGTTATAGTAGGGGGAACTGGCCTGGACCAGCGGCCTCTTGGCCTTCTCCTTGGTGCTGTTCGAGTCGTTGTCCTTGATGATGTCGTACTGTCGGCAGAAGAGGGCGATGACAGCTGATGGTGAACAGAGCAGAGGTTAAAACAAGCGATGGAAGGCCTCACCCACACGTTCATGTTTAAGGAGAAGCGGCGCAGACTGACCGGCCCACAGCAGCAGCACGGTGGTGATGATGAGCAGCTCTCCAGTCTGCAGGTGAGGAGTCATCCCCAGACCTTCCATCGCTGGTTCATCTGTGGACACGGGCAGTCAAACGTTGTAACATGTCGTCAGTCTCTAAGGGTACTGATGGTTGTCCTGATTGGTTCTCTATGTCTCAGGACCGAGGACCAAGCTTGAACTTTTAGGCCAAACCCTAAAAACACTGAGCATCCCAAACAGAAAAACATGTCCTCAATGGAACATGGTGCTGGCAGCATCATGCTGTGGGGTTACCTTTCCTTTGGTGGAACTAGATTTTTGTAGTTACTTATTTTAATGCAGAGCAGCGTTGTTCTGTTATGGAACATGCTGGATTTGGAAATGTTGGCAGCCTTTTGGGGATATCTCATAGTCCAGGTAAAAGCTTAGGAGACTGATAGTTTTTTGGTTTTAGTCACATTAGTTGGTAATTTAATATGCTAAAGCAACTTTGAAATGCCTATTCAGTAATCATTTAATCTGTTTTAAATGAGTGTTTTGCACCAACTCCTCCCACACTGTGTCGTCTTTGATCCTATTATAAACTAATAATTATTGTTTACTGCAGGAAGGCTAGTAAAAAGATCTCTAAATGAAGTTTTTTATATCTTCTTAGACCATAGTTCTGAGGGAGAAATTAGAATGGGCTACGTTTAAAAAATCTCTGGTGTTCCAACTGGATATCTGCTACACCGGAAGCCAAATACAACTAGGCAGTAAATGTGTGGAAGTTTGGAAAAGTCTGGAAATATCCTGTCCTAAAAATTTGTAATGATGTTTCTGTAAACACGGAGTTAAGTAAGAAATGGCTTCATCCAGAGTTCCAAATTTCCAGTTTTCATGGAAGTAACTTCGTTTTTACTTACGGTGGTCAAGGACTCCGGCTGGATAATGGTCGGTTCTCTCCAGTGTCCAGAAGTGGATGGGGTGGCTGGGTTGGCTGTCCCCATGCAGGCCGACAGACTGCACCTACGCGGGGTTGGAGAAGGGACATTGTTAGAGAAAAAGCCAAACAGGAGCTGAGGAGAGGACGGTATTATGTATGAAGCTGGCTCAGGAAGGGGATTGGTTTTAATCCAGGATCGTAAACAACTGCTGGAAGACGGAGACAAGAAGTCAGAGTAGGAGGTAAAGCAGATATTTCAGCTAAAGACTTTTGTGTGGGCCAAATAATCCATTAAGAAAAATCCAAAAAGGACAAATGAAGAGGTTTGGGGATGTTTGTCATTTCCAAAAGCTGCCAGAGTTTTCCAACATTTATTCAGGCACAGAACTTCACCCTTTTCCATGAAGCGAGTGGATCCTACAGCTACTGTCTTATTCAGGCATTGGAAGTCATTAAAACCGGAGTTTTTACACTGTATGCCCTTCCTGATGCAACCAGGCATCGAACCCGGGTCCCTTGTATAAAAGACGTGGACTTAGCCTGCTACAACACAGAGCAACAGTTTCCATGGAGTGATTTTAGAAAGAAAAAGAGTGGTTGGAGTCCAAACCATCCTGGTCCCTCATTCCACATAATGTGTCCAAACTCCCCTGAGAATTCCACCCTCCGGACCCTCCACAGCACATCCTCCTGATGGCGAGAACATTCCAACCTGCAGCTGAAGGACCGTCAGAGTCGCTCTGCCAAGCTGTAACGGATCCCTAGGATCTTTAACGATAATGGAGCCATGATGGAACGCTCAGAGCTCTCAGCTGCAGCTTGATTTAAACTTTCGGCAGTAAAAACTAATGAAGAAGCACCACAGAGACAGTTAATTCAACACCCCTGGTTAATTAGAGCCAGTTAGGAAAATGAAAAGCACTTCATCAGCTAATAAATTCTCATATTCACAGTTTTTAAGGCATTGTTCTCATTTTAAGATGTTCTGCAGTGAAAACACCTGCATAATAATCATCTAACCAGAAACTTTAAAAAAAGGATAAAAAATAATCCTGTTTATTCAAATCAAATGATACATGAAGAAACCAAGTGGCTTTAATAAGCAGTTCTAAAATGTTGATGAATGACAAAAGGGTCAACAATATTCTCGTCTCACTTTTTTGGTATTTTTTTAAACGTTTGAATGTCAGAAAATAAGTTCTGATATTGCAAAAACCAAAACAAATGAAACAGCCTGTAAATGTAATAAATAACCCGCTGATCGAGCCATAAGTAAAGATAAAGAATTAACTAGATTTTTATGTAAAATAAAGAAATATGTCTATGAGCTAAACAGCTCTGTTCTTTTACTATATTACAGGAGTAATATGAGGTCTTTAAAATAACAAAATGTACACAACTGCATCAAAATATACTTTCAGAGCCAGTTTAAATTTTAGAGGACATGAGTATGGCGCTGCTCTCTGGCAGCTCAGACAGGCTGACTGGGCTTTGGATCAGCCTGTCAGCACAGAGGCTGGACGCCCGCGCATGATAATCAGAGGACAGGGTTCAGTCTGAATGAAGGAAATACTGGTAGTCTCACCATATTAAAACACTGGAAAAAAAAACAAAACAAAAAAAAAAACGCTATTTGAGTCACTCGCCTGCTTAACGAGATGGGGGGTGTCTTATTGTTGTTATTATTATTATTAGTAGTAGTGGTAAGTAGTATGTATTCTTTTTTATTTTAATATCATTTCTATTTAAATGAGAAATATGTCTATTATGACATCCAGCAGACATTGACTTAAAACATTTTGCTCTGGACCCATTGCACTAATTAATGTGCTCACTTATTTTGACACTACTGGTGTCCCGTACAGGATATCTATACAACCACTGGCAGCAATCCCTTGCCACTGTCACCGTCTCCAGGCTTGCAATTATGATAGTCTCTCTATAAAGGTTGCTTTATGCTTGACGCACGTACTATCCACATGGAAATGAGATGTGTGGACGCAGCTCTTCTTCTGAAGTAGCACTTTTCTCCTACACTCTAGAGGGCAGCGTTTGCGGTCCTATGCCAATCGTACTACACCCCACCACACATAGAAGTAGAAAAAAAAACAGTTGTTTCCAACATTTACTTAGTGCTCGGTAGTCGGGATTCACCTCTGGGTTGGAACGTTTAACTGGAACAGTACCTTAAGTTGGTGCAACAGGATGGTACCCGACATCAGCATTCATGATGGCTGCTACTTGCAGCAACATTGAGTAAAACCTCATACTTTGACTGTTTCCAGCAGCTCTCTATTATTTGTGTAACATTAAGTCAGTCATACAGGTGCTACCTTTCAGTGTTCATCAGACGGGATGGTACAGCTCTGTTTATTTACACAAAATACCACCTAGAACAGCGTTTTTGTCATTGTAATTGTTTTACCAACATTGTGAGCGGAAACTGGAATGCAAAAAGGCAGCGATGAGGCAATCTGTGACTCGTGAGTTCCGGCCTCCCAGGCAAAACAAACACACCGTAGCCTCTTACTTCCTTCCAAGAGTGACTGCGATTTCTGTCCAGGAATTGTTAACAATTTGGTGATCACGGTGATCTTTTTGGGCCGAATCATAAAGAATCAAAACCACCTAGTGGTGAACTATTGCTTATTGCTCCTTTAAACATCTCTCTGACTAAATACCTTGCCAAGCTTAGGCCCCTGACTTGCACTGGTCTCCAGGGCCGCTGGAGTGGGACTCCATGCTCGACAGAAGTGGGCAGCTCTCTAAATAGCCTCCAGGCCTGCCTGTCTTGCTGGTTGTTCGTCTTACCGCAACACTCTTTATGCGCAGTGGGTAGCGCTGTTGCCTTGCAGCAAGAAGGTCCTGGGTTTGAGTCAAACCCTGGGTCTTTCTGCATGGAGCTCGCATGTTCTCCCTGTGCATGCGTGGGTTCTCTCCGGGCAATCCGGCTTCCTCCCACAGTCCAAAAACATGACTGTTAGGTTCATTGGCCTCTCTAAATTCTCCTTAGGTGTGAGTGTGTGTGAGAATGGTTGTCTGTCTGTGTGATGCCTGTGACAGACTGGCGACCTGTCCAGGGTGTACCCCGCCTCTCGCCCAGTGACAGGTGGAGATAGGCACCAGCACCCCTCATGACCCCAATAGTGTGTTGGAAAATGGATGGATGTACGACCTTTAATTTCTACATTACAATAACTTTTTTATTATCCATGCTGATTTGAGCTGATGGACTGGCAATAAATTCCACTTTTAGAGAATACCAGACATATTTAATCTAAAATCGGATGCGCTGAGGGAGCGCTTGCTTCACCTGGACGCTGTAGTGTGTATTCTCGTCCAGATCCCACAGGACACACCAACGGCTGGACGTGTTCACCTCCCGGATGGAGCGCTGCATCAGGCCATCCTGCCTCTGCAGGTGAAGAAAACAAATAAAAAACATAAACATGCAGCGAAATCTTTCTTTACTTCCCTGAATAATTTTTTTTTTTTGTAAATTGAGCTGCAAAAAAACAATTCAGGAAAGAATCGATCTACTTTTACCTTCTACCATTTCAACTGTCCCATTATACATGGTGTTCAGGGCCTCTAATAAGGCATGGACAAGACAATTTTCAGCTCAACTAGCAAACATTAGATCAGGCTTTCAGGAATCCAATTTCCTTATCTTTCTGGTCGATTGAACATGTCACACTTGAGCACATTTCTGATGGGGAAGATTTTCCTGAGTGAGGAAGACTCAGATCTAGTCATGCATAAGAGCCATTGAGGATGCAGAGCAAGAATATAAGGTTGCCAGGAGATCAAATCAGGAGTCCTGGCATGAACTAGCTCACACTAGGCCATCAGTATTTCATTAGATCAAGCCCTGACGTTGGTTAACGAAGCCGTGCATTTGTGTTTTGCATTGATGTAGCGTTTGGTCTCAGGTAATTGACTCGCTTCTGTTTTCTGTGCATAACATGAGCAAATAAAGATGCTCATGTCACACATTCACCATAATCTTTCAATAAGTGGTGTTCTGTATTAGACTTGCCATGAACTAGAAACTGCTGGAACACCAGTGTCAGTCAGTCTCCACAGAAAGGCCAGTAGTTGTTTTTTTTTTCTGTTAAGCTGCTAGAAGGGTCTTCTCAAGGTCACAGTTTTTATGCTCAGACAAGAATAAGCTTCTTGGCTACAGTGACAAGATGTATGGAACAGTCAAGGCTTGCAAACCTAAGAACACGGCACCAACTAGAAATCATGGTGGTGGTTGCATCATGCTGTGGGACTATTTCGCTGCCAGTGGTACAGATGCATTTTATAAAGTGGATGCTTGGACACAAATAATCCAACAGGACAATGATCCCAACCACACATCCAACAAAGCATCCTATAGGCCTTCAGAGAGCTCCTAATGTGACAAAATGTTAGGACTGGTGAGGAGGACTTTTAGCAACCCTAAGAGCGTCTCAAGTAGGAAAGATGGTGGAAACAGAGCGAGCTGATTGGCTGATCCACCACCTAAACACTGGAGGAAATGAGCACATAAACTTTTAACAATCATACAATTATTAATATGTAGATAGATAAACTTTGTCATTCCCATAGAGTCAAATGAATTAGTTTCAGCACCCCGGGCGGGTTAAATGTGCAGGTCGGATGTAATTTCAGGATAAGTAAGTAATACAAAAAATACAGAATAATTCTGAATACAAAATTATGAAATGTACACCGAATATAGTACAGAAAAATGTTTACATTGTTTACAGAAAAAATCTAATTAAACAAGTTAAATTAATTAAAAGAAATGGAAATGGTTGCAGAAAAATACAGAAATACACACTCTAGACAAGCTAAAAGAAGATAAAAGTGTTTTCTGTATTGTACATGAAGTCAGTAGCCTGGTCATCTAGAAATTTGCTTTAGTGATGCCATCTCCTCTCTGGCTTTTAATTGCAGCACGGAGCACTTCTCACTTTCCAGGCTGGTGCGTAAAAGCACCAAAATGCCCAGAGAAAAAGACAAATTCATCTGTCCTTCAAAGTCTGTGTATTTGCACCCAGATCCAGGGACCAATTTACACTCTTACACTTGTATAATATGATTGAACTTGATTTTGTAAAGTGCCTTGAGATGACATGTTTCATGATTTGGCGCTATATAAATAAAAATTTAATTGAACTCCTCTATTCTCCTCCCAGAGCCGTGCAGACAGAGGTGCTGCGCCTCTCGGTTTTTTCCACCTTTTTTTTCTCCATTTATGTCAGTCGTTTTGCCAAATCCAATGGCTTTAAGCCGCCAACCCCAGTAAAATGCTGACAGGAAGGTGCGCATTAATACCAGATAGATGGAGTAGTAAAATTACCAGTATGGTGAGTAAACGTAACAAGGAAATCAAAACGATGATGAGGATGTAAATAGGGTGCAATCAAACATTTTGATTCGGTGAGACAATTATTTAAAGTTTCATCATCAAGGCACACATTTCTCAATCCAGCCTAATTGTCGTGTTTTGCGATGAAGGACCAAAGACAACAAGACATCAGCAGCTGCATGGCGGAAATAATAATATTTAATGGAGCCAACTTCAGAAATAAACATCAACGGTAAATGCTCAACACAGGTGAGTGGGATTAACGAATTAACACAACATCCAAGCAACACTAATCAGTTCATTTCTCTCCTTTGATCACTACGTCACACCTAGCAACGGGGTCAACCACACCTCCCCACTAAGACAGGAATTTCTGTCATCTTCGTACTCTGAGTCGCTCTCAGCAGCGATGTGAAACACACTGAAGGCAGGAATGTTTAGGCTGAGATGGGAGCTCTCTGAGAAGACTCTGAGAGTCTTTGTGAATACGGACACTGGTTTCTGCCGGGAAACTAACCAGTTTCCTTCACCTGGTAAAATCCAGACTGAATCGTGTCAGAACCCTGTTGGTGAACTAAAAGCATGTGGTCAGAGTGGAACTTGCTAAGCAATATTTGACCAAATATTGGGGGGTGTGGACGTATATATTTCCCTCTGGTATTAATGAAGTATTTTTGAGTATCCTGCCATGCAAGGTAATGGCGGCATTATGCTGACGAGCTCCTTTTGTTTCCATTGTACAGATACATATGCAGTACAAATTGGTTTGGGTAAAAAAAACTCCTATCTTGAACAGATTATGAGAAAGTCTGGTTGCTTGGAAGGAGAACGTGAAAAAAAAGCAGGACAGAACTTTTACAACAGTCTGGAAACTAAACTATTTCCAGCTTAGTAAGCACTGAAACTGAACAAAGTGCTTGTTCATGAAACATTTAACCTGACTGCTAGGTAAGCAGACCGTGGATCTTCATAAACTCCGTCCTTTAATGATTAAAAGTTTCTTAATATCAGGCCAGCAGAAAGTTCACTTTCCCCATCAAATAAATGTGTCTGCAGAGAAGTAAAAGGCGAGGAAAAGTCAATAAATAAAACGGCTGACAGGAAGCTCGAGGCTCTCCAGATGTCTGAATCAGACCGTCCTCTGCTCCTCTGGCAGCGTTGCAGGCGACACATCAGCGAACGAGGTTTTATTATCTCAGGGCTCAGAGACTTCAGGACGTACTGTATATTAGGAGGACTTAAAAAGGTTTGTAAATCAGTGAGCCTCCAACAAGGTCTGACTTCAGAGAAAGGAAAGAATGTTATTTGAGAGAAAGCAGCAGATCTAATCTACAAAGTGCAGATGGTCTATAATAGAAGTTTATCTCTATATGTCAGGAAGATGAATAAACAATGGAATAATGAATACAGGTGCATCTCAGCAAGTTAGCATATCATCAAGTTATTATTCAGTGCAAAAAAGTAAAACTCCTATTTAGATTGATCACACACAGATTGATATTGGCCAGTTAACGAATGTCCAACATTCAGTTTCTCAGAAGATGTTGCATAAGACTGAAATAAAAGGATCATCTGGAAGACTGCTGACTGCGGAAGCCACAAAAAGGCATTACTAAAGAAGCTGGATGTTCACAGCGTGCTGTGTTGATGGGAAGTTTAGTGGAAGGAAAAACTGGCATAGGAATTCTGGAGTTTTGGGTAATCCACAATGCAGAGGTTACAACTTGAATTAGTGCTTTAAGAGCCCCCAAACACAGACTCCTGAACCAGAGACAAGATCAGAATGTTTTAATCTGGGTTAAGGAAGAGAGGAGCTGGAAAGTTGTTCAGAGGCTCAATGTCCTCTTTTAGGATGTAAGTAAATTTCAAATTCAAGTTGCTTGACATCCACCGTGAATATTTCATACTCAATGATTATTTGGGGAGCATGATGGTATCCTTGTGCTTCTCTGGCCAGCAAACTCTTCTGACATTAAACTCCACAGAGAATCCGCATTGTTGAGAGAAAGATGAGAGACAAGAAGGGCTAACATCGCAGACAAGCAGAAGGTCACTTCTAAAGCTACCTGGGATTCCTGAACACCTCAGCAGATCTCCAGGCACGTTGCCTTCAAGGTATGATGCTTTGCTGGAGGTATTCATGTAAAAGAAAACCTGACCAAGTATTGAGTGATTATACTGTGCAGGATTGTACATGGACATCATTATCACCAGGCCGACGTCACACAAGTCAACAGTCATTCCCATGATATGTTAGAATTTTCCAAAACACTAAAATTTGGGGTTTGACTAGCTGAACGCCATAAATGCCACTTTTTCCTTCCACCAAACATTTTTGCAATATGTTTAAACAAAGAACTTCCTGCAAATAAAATAATTAATCTGTGCATTAAATGAGTTTCACTGTTCAAATAGAATTTCTGAAATAACCTTTTAATGATATTCAAGTTTATTCAGGCGACTCTCTACAAACAACAACAACATATAAAGTAATATGCCATTCTTTCAAAATATGGCAAACAACAACCATAATATGTATCATCAGACGCTTGACGCCCCAATTATGTTGTGTCCCTGGAGTGTTTTTAGCTTTAAACACTTGAAGCGTTCAGGAAATGATTTAACAAGACCTCGAAGCTCTTTCCGAGACGGAATAAAACAACCTCCCACCTGCGGCTGATAACTCATCTACTGCAGCCACAGTGGTAAAAATAAACCTAAAGTAGTTTTTATTTATAGCTCAGATGCTAGAGAAGAGGTAGGATCTTCAGTAGGTCTGCAGGTAAACACAAAGTTTGGTTAGGAAACAGCAAGATGAACACGTCTCTCTCTCTCTCCCTCTTCCAAGCCTGCAGCACAGGTTTATTTGACAAACATCGGCCTTCTGATAGCTCGGGATGTAAAAACAAGATTCACCGGGAGTCTCGGAAACACGGTTTGAAACTGGGTTACGTCCTGTTGGAGCGCCCCTGTGTGAATCTCAGCAGCCGGCGCTGTGGGATTTAGAGCTGCTTCAGACGAGCGAAGCAACTGCTCGTCAGAGATTGTTCCCTTCGCCCTGCCTCTCCTTCACAAACAGGAGGCTCAGCTCCGCACTGACTCTGAGAGTGAAGTAATCTCAAAAGCGGCCTATCTGTGGGTCCTAATTAAACCGGCAAACATACAGCAACCGCCACGTTGCTTTGTTTTCAAGGCATAGTTTGTTGCTTTCACACAATAAAAGGGGGGTTGATTGACAGAGCGCCATTTTATATAACTGCAGCTTTGCTCCTTTGTAGCGCCCCCCCCCCCCCCCCCCTCCCCCTCCCCCCCCACCACCCGATCCTGATGACTAACAGCAGAAGAAAAGAGCCGGGAACATAAAACCTGCACCTACCTGCTCTCATCACCTCTCTTCCATTAATATTTGAGTAGAGCTTTTACATAAGAGCCCTCTAAGGTGATGGCAGGAGATGTTTTACATCCCTTTTTAGTGTTTTCTTCAAAACACCTCTGGGAAGCTTTGACGAAAAGCATGAAAAAAAAAACAATGTTTGGCATGGAAGCCGCTGTAGATGTTGTTCCTGTAGGAACGAGTCCGAGCCAAATCATTACCACTAATGGAGACGGCCCGAACTCAGAACTCAGCTAGTGTTTGATTCCCTCTCTGCCAAAGACCGTAGGTGGTAAAAACGGATGGAAATGAGACGAGCTGAGTTAGCGGGAGAGGCAGGACCAAGAAAATGGGGTGATATAACAGAAGAATCAATGTGAGGATCCATTTAGGAGTGCATTTGCAAGGTGGCAAACAGAAAAACTGCCTTGTAGCTCCATTTATATAGATAAACTAAAGCTCGGATTGGTCCAGGTCCTAAATCTATGGTTAAAACGGTAGGATACTGAAGAATGAGAACTGGCAACTTATATTAAAGCATGGCAGATGTCTTATCATGATGTGGGGATATTTGCTATCTCAGAACTTTTGTGAAAAAACAAACAAACCAAAAAGCAACAACACAATTTCATGATCATTTTCTCCAGCCCAGGCCTACTGTATTTAGTATGAAACAAACAGAACATTCTAAATCAAGTAAAAGTTCATAGTTAAAGACCATTGGATTTTTTTTCTTTATACAAAAATACAGTCTGGGCTAATCTTTAACAGAAACTAGAAACTAAAGCAGCACTACGGCTAAAGAGGACAAAATAAAAGATATAACAAAAACAACAAAAGCAAAAGCAATCTGTAGAATAGCATGGTGGAGGTTGCATCATGACTTGTGGCGTTACTTTGCTGCTATTGACTCTTGAAGCAATCTATTGATTAGAAAACCAGAGTTTTAAGCAGAGTCCGAGGACGTTATCTTGTTCTCTCCTTTTCCTCTTCTACCTTTCTGTTTTTGTGTCCAGTGAACATGAACTAGTCCCAGAATAAAATCTAATAAAGCTTCTTTATTAGATCGCACTGTGGCAAAAGCAGTAATGCTCCACTCGTGAAAGTAAAATCTGCTAGGCTTTCTTTGGCATTAAGACAGCAATTTTTATTGCGAAACTGCCAGACAGGACACTATATATATGGAAAAAACAGAGAAAACCACAGTTTTAGCGGCACTCTATCACCAGGATCATAGCTGCAGAGTTTTGAACTGACTGGAGCCTCTGAGGACTCCAATAAGGACAAGGATCAGGGCACTGCAGGAGTTGAATCTGGAGGAGGCAAAGATGTGGTTTAGTTTTCCTGCATCTGGTAGGGTGAGAGTGGGGCACATTTTGGCACTGTTATGGAGGTGATAAAAGGAGCTCTTGCTGAGTTGACATGAGGTTCAAAGGTGAGGAGGGAGACCACAGCAGCTCTAAGTTTAGTAACCCGCTGGGAGAGGGGAATGTCGTGACCAGAGAAAGTGATGCTGGTTATAGGAGATGACTGAGTGGGTTTTTGAGCAGTGGTCTCATCATGACCTTTTTTTAAGGCAGGAGGGACATGACCAGCTGGGAAGGAGTGGTTTATAACCGCAGAGATAAATGGGGCCAAAAGCCCAAAGTGGTTGGGAAAGAGAGTGGTGTATGATGCAAGATTTATTTGTGACTGACTGAGCATTAAAAAGTTCAATTTTGATCTCTGATGGGTCAGTAAGTACTCTTACTGGACGTAATGGACTGAATTCCACTCCACGTTTCCAAGCCGGCTTCAATGACCACAGAGTTGGAGTAAACAAACATTCAACGGGAGCTCCTTCGGACAAAGAAGTCCAAGTTCTTTATTAACCTCAATGCATGACGGGGTCATCAAGTTGCTGGGCCCATCAGCTGGTTGGCGGAGTACACAAACTTAGAGAAGCTTGCATGCTCTTAGTCTCCGATTGCCAAGACGAGTCCCCTGTGATAAAACGCCATGGTGAAAAAGATCCAGGCTTCCCTCCGGTAGGAGTACCATGTCTTTGATAGTAGCAATGAGTGGATCCTTGTTGACCAGGCCACATGTTGATTGCAGCTACCTGGCCAGCAGCAAATCCTGAGGAGCAGCGTCAGCCCACCTTTATGTAGACGTTAACCTTAGCCTCTGTGACCTCTTCATCTATATCAGCTGCTAAGTCTTTGGGAGAGGATAAGCTTGTTAAAGAATCAAGTCAAACGTCAGGGGTAACATCCAAATCAAACAGCACTCTTAAATCTCTGGGAAATCTAGCTACAGTCTTTGGTCTGCTTTTTCTTTCTAGAAGACCCCAAGTTTCCAAAAGCAACTTTGTTTACTGGTGAGAGAATCAAAGTTATAACTGAAAGAAAATACTATCTATGGTAAGGCACAGCGCAGGTTTTACAGCTAGTGCCTCTGATAAATTTGAACATAACTCAGTATTTCATGGTGTTACCTGGACTGGTCCTGGACTGGTCCAAACTGACTCAGGAGACATTAAACAGCCTTGCAATACAAGATTATGTGAAGATGAGCAGCCAAGTAATAGTAAAGCACAGTAGTGTTCCTATTATCATGGGGGACTGCTTTCCCTGCATCTGTTCATGAATGATAGTCAATTGTTTGGCAAAATCATAACAAGGCTTCCTTTTTATTGACCCCTTGAAATGAGGTTAGCTTAAGACACTAAACAGCATTATTTTAAGAGAAACCAGCTGCTCCAAACTGACTTGTGCAACAAATCTAAGCTTTAATGGTAAAAATAAAAATGATTGCTTTACCTATTGAGGGTCACACTTCTTGGAACTCGTATTTCGAACATCAGAAAGGATAGATGGACCATCACAATTGGAGGCTTATAGCGAGTTGTGTCAACAGGCCAGGTTGGGCATGTACTCTGCAGGAGCATGCTGTAAGCCAGGAGTTGGGAACCTCCGGCCTTCAGGCCATATACAGACCTCAGAACCTGTTTTTTGGCTCGGCACAAGATTTTTGAAGCAAATAAATAAAGATAAGTAAAGCTCAGTGGAGAAAATACCACGGCGAAGGGTATTTCTGCGACAAGAGCATTAATAATGCATATTTCTGAGTCAGAATCAGGGTCAGCAAACATAACATGAGTGGTCATGCGTCAGTGTGGGATGAGAGATAGACAGACAGGTGTCAAACAAGGCAACAGCAAAAAAAGAGAAAAAGAAAGAAAAGTGGACATTATGATGATGAGCAATGTTTTGTGGTGCATAAATGAATAACTCAGAGGTTGAAACCTCATGCAGAAGGAGTTTAAGGAATGCATATTTTCTGCTACAGAGCTACTTAGCTCCTGACAAAGCAAAGTTACTTGAAAGCATCAGTTGGTCTAGAACAGTTGCACACAGGATTACTGATAAGGCAAATTATATTCAGAAAACACACACTGCGAGAGATTTCAAGTATTTTTCCCTTGCCTGTGACGAGACAAAACATATCACCAACACTGCACTGCTAGCTGTTTTTGTACGAAGAGTCACAGCAGACTTTGATGCAAGAGAAGAGCTACTGTCTTTGCTAGCTATGCACGGAAAAAGCAAAGACGAAGATCAGTTCCGTCAAGTTGTCCAAGCCATGAACCAATGTGAGCTGCCGTTTGAGAAGCAGAGCGGTCGCGAAACAGATGGAGCACCAGCGATGGATGGTGCGCAAAAGGGATTGGCTGCATTCATTAAAAATGAAATGAGCCGCCTCGGTCTCCATCCTGGTGATTTAGTTATATCTCACTGCCTCGTGCATCAAGACAATCTGTGTACTTGTTCCCTGAAGATGACCAACGCAATGACAACTGCCGTTTCAGTTGTAGACGTCAACAAAAGCAGAGGGCTAACCAGCTGCCAGTTCAGCGAGCTGCTCATTGAGCTGGAGTCGGGGTATGGAGATCTGGTGTGCTGTTGCGAAGCGCGATGGCTGAGTTGTCCAAACGTGCTTAAAAGGTTCTTTTGTCTGAGGGAAGAAGTCAGGCAGTTTCTGGAGATAAGGGGAAACATGCGATGGAGCTCAATGATAGCTCTGCGGTCTGGCTTTCATGGTGGACAAGACCAAGCACCCGTCAGAACTGAACCTCAAGCTGCAAGGATCCAACCCGCTTCTCAGATCTCTGCTATCTTTAAGAGCAAAAGCCAAGTGAATACCCTGGTGAGCGTGCAAAACTAATCCAGGACTTTGATGAATGATTTCATGATGTGGAAATCCAACAAAAGGAATTCAACATGCTTGTGACGCCATTTAATGTGGAACCATCTGAAAATACATACGCAACAACTGATATCTTGGTCTTGTGAATTTCTAATCATCACATCGTAAGAGCTTACAAATTGAGTGTGGCCCTCAGGAGACGTTCGATACATTGACCTGGCCTCCAAGAGAGAAAATAGTTCCCTACTCCTGCTTTAAACCTGAGCCACTCAGACTGGCTTTCCTTCCTTCATCAATGGGGACTTTATTACTTTATTAAAGAACTAAACCAAACATTCCAACGTTTTTAAACTGGTTTTATGAAGCAGTTAATGGTCTCCTGAGTATATCTTCTGGACTCAAACCTGCTTCCTGACAACTGCATTTCAGTTTTTCTTTCTAATTGGATGATTAGAAAGTCCTGCATTTGGCTGTAAAAGTTTTAATTAAGAGATTTGTTTTTTATGATTTCTTCCAGTAACCGACGTGGACCCACAGCCAGCCCTGACTTCCACAAGCCTTTTAACGATTGAAATGTTTATGAGCAAACCCCCTGAGATGTTTCCAAACCTCTCAAAGTGTTTCTGAGCAGACTGCTGGATGCCTGCAGGGCTAATAAATGACGCAGCGTTTTAAAGGTCCTGCAGACAAAACAGAGAATAATCCAGGGACAGAGGCGATCACAAAGAAATCTATAATTCATTTTTGGAGGGGCTGCGTTAGCCCTTAGTGTGGCAGCACTCCAAGTTTTCCTTCAGAGTTACAGTTTGGACCCCTGCAAAATTAATTGACCTGAGAGGAGAGGGGGTTGGATGAGGCTCTAATGCAACACAGAGGAGATGGAGAACCACAGTACCTGCTGAGAGATGGCATAACCGATGACAGTGTCACCCTGAGGGACGTTCCAGGTCACCCTGGCCGAGTCCGCCCTCAGCTGGGTCACCGAGACGTTCTCAGGCGCCGCTGGCACAGCTGCGAACACAGACACACACACATGCGCCGTCAGGACGGTCAGAGACAGGGACACAGTTGAGCTGAGGCTGCTTTTTATTGATGGTGCTCTTTGCAGGGATCCATCGGGGGTGACAGAAAAACACTCATTCTAAAATGTCCCAAAGGTGACTGATGGGTCAAAAATCGCCTGTCAAAAGCAAGAAAGTAAAAGAAGCACTGGAAAAGATAAAAAGTAGAAAAGTTACAGTTAAAAAATATATTATTCATCCATGACAAAATAGATTGAGACTTTGTTTCCAAATCAGTTTCTGTACTGTCTTCTTTTGTTAGCAATTACCTCCAAAGAAAAGAGTTCAGCCATCAGGGGTTTGCATCAAATATGACTTAAAGCAGAAAAGTTCTGCAGATAACATTTGTGGGATCATCAAGAACTTTAAAAGTGAGATGTTCAGCCCCAATGAAGAGGGCTTCAAGATTAGCTCAGACCCAACTGCTGCGAAGGTTGAACAAGCTCTGCACTGGTAGCAACACAGTTTGATATAAGGAATTACGCATGACCTGACACAAAACTGTCACAGCGAGCGCTAGTAAACGTGATAACACCAGTGCACAGCTTGCTCAGCTTTGGCAGCCAGTGGGCTTGACGGCCTTTTGATGAGAATAAAAAAGAAGCAACGACGACACACGGAAATTCTGCAGGAAGACTGATGCAAAGGGATTTTCTCCAATCACTCCTCTGTCTGATTCTTTTGTACTTTAGGAAATCCAAATGTCTGGAGAACAAAAGGGGGGAGCTTGGAGAAGGCTTCCTCACTTCCATGAATAAAGAGGAATAAAAATGCCCTCCTGCAGCAATATCTTCTAAAACTCCTTTAGACTCAAATCCCTATTTGCAGAGTAACAAGAGTTTCCTTAATCCCAGTTTTCATAACTGATTCAAAATTGATTTTCTTTAAATACTCGATTGATGAATTGATTAGAAATACATCTAACTGAGTTTTGCGGCCGATTTCTGAACTTTGACATGCCTTTCACTATTTTCTTCTGATACAGATTTCTCTTTAAGAGATAATAAATTAAAACATTAAAATCGTACTGAAAAGTGAAAATATGCATTTTTAGCTTTCATTAAAGGAACAATAAATAATAATGACAACTAGTGGTCAAAATAGGAACAACACATACACACTGCCTCTCACGGACACCCGCCATTTACTCAACAGTCCGTTGTTGCACTGAATTTTTATTTACACAGGACAGATATATGGTATTGTATTCTGTTCTATTTCTGGTCTGCTTCTCTTATTGGCTTCCATGTTTGCAGGCTGCTGCTCTTTTGCCAAAATAAAATACCAAATGTTGCATTCTTTTTTGAGAACCCTGGGAACTCTCATATGATTGGCTCAGGAACCAGGAAGTAAGCTCGGGCTACACTGTGAATTGAAGTAGTTCCGGACTGTACCTCTAGGTTTGAAAGGAGAAAAACTTGACTAAGACATTGTTGATGGAGAGAACCACTTGTTTATAGGGACTGTCACTTCTATCCCAGGTAACAAATGAGAATGATTTAGCTTGACTTTACAGTAAATATCTTACTTATTGCTCCTTTAATTATTCTTATTAATTGTTAATCATCATAGAGCAGAAGCAACATCACACGGTATCCTGATAAAACATGAGTTTATTCTCACTTATCTTAAAACACCAGTCTCTGTATGACATCAGTATTACCTTAACTCCCAGATTTCAAAAAGGCAGCCAATTTCCTAAATCTTAATCCAAGATGCTCTATAACACAATTTGAAGGCTTAAAAAAAAAAAAAAAACTCAAGAAGAGCATTCACACGGAAGAGTGTTTTCAGCGCTGGGAGTCCTCAGTATCGGGACAGAAATTAACAGCTGCTGACAAAGGGTCAATGGAAAAATCGGCCAGTTCCAGAAACCTTCTGAGCAATCAGTGCATCGCTACGTATATCTTTGTAAAGTTTTGATTTACTTGTCATAGTGGTACAAAGAAAAACACAGAACAGAACATTTCTACTGTTACTTTATTAATTTATTAAATAAACCTTCTTGACAATCTATAACAAGGTTGCATTCTATGACCTTTTTCAGTGGATTTTTCCACATGAGTGCATCCAACACATCAAACACTAAATTTAAGACAGGATCCAACAGGGTCAGACTCAACCGAACCGCACATGAGTCCTTAGAAACACAAACATAAAAATAAATACAAAGTAGATAAAGAAAAAGAGACAAAAACTCAAAAAGAAAGCGTAACGTTAGGATAGAAGTGACCTTCCTCTTGGTACTATAACATCTCATCCCAACATCAATCACTTGGTTTTTCCTGTGGGTCAATAAGTATTGATTGGTACAGTTCATCCACTTCAGCTTCTTTTTAAGACAGCGACAGGAATAAGAATGCATATTTCTCACCAGCTACTGTAGCTGCAGAAAGCAATTAGTATGTGGCTAGTGGATATGTGTGCCCCTGAATGTTTGTCTACAAAGAAGAAGAAGAAAGAGGAGGTCAAGGGGTCTGCATTGCAGCCAAATTGGGCATCAGCATCTAAAAACTCTGTCAGTTACATTTGCATTTAGATCAGTTAGTGGAGAATTTGCTCTTGGATCTCCTTCCCTCTATCCATTTTCATTACCATCCATCTGTCCGTTCGTCTAGGTCACATATTCTGAGTACACCAGCAGGTGAAAGAACTTTTTTACAGAGTTTATTTATATTCTTGTTCCAGCTCTGGATAATCAGTGGTCATTATTAAGAAAGGCACTTATGCAGCTTGTATTCTTTATAACATGCTGCAGGAGGACATGGTGTGTGGGTTCAAACCCCTGAGACATTTGTATGCCTCTTGCAAACTCAAAATAGGACCCTAAAGGGTCTATGACGCATTCTCTGAGTGTGGTCTGACTGATGGGTAATTCTGCAACTGCCTGATACTAATTTTTTCAACTCAATTAAATTTAATTTATATAGTGCCAATTCACAGCACGTCATCTCGATGCACTTTACAAAGTCAAATTCAATCAAATCATACAGACAGATTGGTCAAAATGTTACCTATCTAAGGAAACCCAGCAGATTGCATTGAGTCTTAACAAGCAGTATTTTTTGAAAGAAAGAAATCTTTATTTGTCATTGCAATTGTACATTCCAATGAAATTTGTCTTCTGCATTTAACCCATCCCTTAGGGAGCAGTGGGCAGCTATCATAGCGCCCATGGAGGAATCTGGGCCCACAGTCTGTGGGGATCGAACTCTAACCACTAGGCCACCACTCCCCCCAATTCACTCCTCATGAAAAGAGCGTAGAGCCACAGTGGACAGTCGTCTGCATTGTCCATGGCTTTCCTGTAATCCATCATACCGAGGAAGCATGAGGCAACAGTGGAAAGAAAAACTCCCCCTTAAAACTGGAGAACAGTAGGAGAACTCAGCAGAGTGAGAGCCTAAACCTATGGCAGCATAACTACAGAGATAGCTCAGGGTAACATGAGCCACTCTAGTTATAAGCTTTGTCAAAAAGGAAAGTTTTAAGATTAGTCTTAAAAGTAGACAGGGTGTCTGCCTCACGGACCAAAACTGGGAGTTGGTTGCACAGGAGAGGAGCCTGATAGCTAAAGGATCTGCCTCCCATTCTACTTTTAGAGACTCTAGGAACCACCAGCAGACCTGCAGTCTGAGCGCGAAGTGCTCTGTTAGGAACATACGGGGTAATCAGAGCTCTGATATATGATGGAGCTTGATTATTAAGGGCTTTATACTTTAGAAGAAGAATTTTAAATTCTATTCTTGGTTTAACAGGAAGCCAATGAAGGGAAGCTAAAATTGGAGAAATATGATCCCTCTTGTTGATTTTCATCAGAACTCTTGCTGCAGCATTTTGGATCAGCTGAAGACTTTGAACTGCATTTTGTGGACTTCCTGATAGTAAAGAATTACAATAGTCCAGCCTTGAAGTAACAAATGCATGGACTAGTTTTTCAGCATCGCTCCTGGACAGAATCTTTCTAATTTTGGCGATATTCCTGAGGTGAAAAAAGGAAACTCTGGAAACCTGTTTAATATGGGATTTAAAT
The DNA here is from genome assembly GCA_037039145.1 of Fundulus diaphanus. Lineage (NCBI taxonomy): Eukaryota > Metazoa > Chordata > Actinopteri > Cyprinodontiformes > Fundulidae > Fundulus > Fundulus diaphanus. The sequence continues at coordinate 3,763,137 of CM073139.1, forward strand.
GACACGTCTTGGTCAAAAATAACACCAAGATTTTTTACTTTATTACCAGAGGCCAAGTTAATGCCATCCAGATTAAGTGATTGATTAAGAAGTTTATTTTTTGAGGACTCTGGTCCAAAGATTACAACTTCTGTCTTGTCAGAATTTAAGTGCAGGAAATTTAAAGTCATCCAGGTTTTGATGTCATCAACACATGCCTGTAGTTGAAGTAATTTATTGGATTCATCAGGATTTATGGATAAATATAGCAGAGTGTCATCAGCATAACAGTAGAAACTAATCCCATGCTGTCTGATAGTTTTACCATTCTCCAATCGTATTGTTCCTGCTAGGTGCCAAAGGAAATGATACACCAATCTCTCCTTATTACATCACAATTCTTTGTTTTTTTTCTTTGTCTGTCTATTTTTGGTGTGATTAATGTTAACATTATTTTCCTTCGGGAAAAGCTAAGTGTAACTAATTTCCAGTCTGGTTTAGGCACAAGTTCTACAACCTACTCAGGCTTGCCAAAATTTCTCACACATTGGTTCAACCTAATTCCCAAGCTCCGAAACAAAGATCTCAGGCTAAGAACTCTGTCATCCTCTGCTCTCTGCAGGACCAGTCAGCCTGCTTGCAAAAACTGCTTCAGACCCTTTAAATGAAAGACACAACAAGCTTTTACAGAAGTAGCACTAACCTCCAGGGCGTCTAGTTCCCACAGAAACTCTCAGAGTGCCGGCTGATGGGTGACAGGGAGGGAATAAAAAGCTGCTGCACCCTGCATGCGTAAGTGGACTAAAAGAAAGCAGGCCAAGAATGTAGGAGAAAAAAATGGAGTAATGTTTAGGCCACCGTGTCTGAGGGTCAATTTTTGATAATATGGGGATAGAAATTGTCGATTTTCTGACACATTCCTCACTTTAAGACGATCCCTCTCTGAATTATGAGCTGGAAGACAAAGTCTTACATCTCCCAAGTCGCCAGGACACATAATCGGATGTTTGCGCCTGATTTTCTGTCACTTTTTAACCCATTTCTCATAATTTAATTCAGTGACTGCCATGATCTCAGCATTTCTGTGGGGCTTTATGGAACTAAGCAGCAGGAATTGTGTTAAACCAGAAGAATCTGGGATTTTCCATGCTAATTTCTGGGAGCTGGACGTGATTACATAAAACATCGATGCAGAGACATCAGAGGGTGATGCAAAAGGAGGCAAAAACAGGGCTACATCTGCTGAAGATTTTTTTAATTATAGTCACAAAAAATGCATGTTGCTTAAATATTAATTTACTGAACCTCAATGCTGATTTATGGTATTTATGAAGGAAAAATGTGTGGGGATAAACTGAAAGCTTGTTCCTTTCCCATCTTTTCTTCAAACCTCTCTGATCTTTTTTTACAAAAACGGACAAAAAGCCCAGCCTCAAACCATTTATATCTGGTGTTGGTGTAAAGTAAATATGTGGCTTTGTTTTGTTGAATTGAATTGAATCCAAATGTATCAGTTGCTAATAGAGCCCACAACTGGGAATAGGAAGGAAGGATAGTGAAGGGAACAGTTCTGAACCCGAGGCTAGAGACTTTTTGTTATACCTTGTGGGCTGCTAGTTTGGTTTTTGGGGCTTGATTGGTTAGTTTTTGGTCAGGTTTAGGAATGAAATAACTAGGTCAGAATCAGGCAACAGAAAAAAAAACATGGTTTGTTGATTTGTTACAGGATACAATAATTTTTCCTTTGTGCCCTCAGACTATTTTAAAATGAAAATGATCAAAGGTCATTATGGATGGCTGGCTGGCTGGCTGGCTGGCTGGCTGGCTGGCTGGCTGGCTGGCTGGCTGGCTGGATGGATGGATGGATGGATGGACAGCAACACAGATGGATAGATGATAACTTGTAGACAATGAGAAAGGGCATAAAGTCTGTGAATACAAATATTTTCCATAATCTTATTTATCCACACTCCTGACCCGGAAAATCCTTAAATCAGATTCCCGGCCGTTCCAGCCAGAGTAGGAATGCATTTTAGAACTTTCACATATAAAATTTTCTTAAACCCCTCGTTAGTGTGTAAATCCGACATCCTGTATAGGCTGCAAACATAAGCACGGTGTTTATCCACTGTCGCTGTTATGTTGTGATTGTTGTGACAGATGCTGTGAATTACACTGTAATTGTACAATAGCTTCTCCAGTTAGAGCCTCCAAGCATGTCACTTGCAGAGCAGCAGAGTTGAATCGGGGGTGTTTCGGCTGGTAAAGATCCACTTTTGAATTCGCCCGGCTCTGAGCTGCTGTAAGCCGAACTTCTGCACGAGAAGTTACTCCCCCCCCCCCCCCCCCCATTCTCCAAACTGTTGAAAACAAACCGATGTCAAAAGAGGAGAGAACCACTCCTTTCGTGGGGGCCTTTGCATCATTACCATTTCTGAATCTGCTGCTCCGGGGGGGATTTCTTTAGTGAATGGAAGACATACCGATATTCACAAAGCAAACATGTGTACTCATAATGCAAAGAGGCATGACGAGAACATATCCCTCCCACATGCACTCCGACACACTCAGAGCTGTGTTTCATGCTCCCTGCCAACGACAGACAAGATGCCGGTGAAGTCCCGTTGCGCTACGGCTGCTACATCCCAGCTTCTTTCATCTGGCAGCGCTGAATAGTCCTTTGCAATTACTTTACACACATGAGGAGAGGAGAGGAGAGGAGAGGAGAGGAGAGGAGAGGAGAGGAGAGGAGAGGAGAGGAGAGGAGAGGAGAGGAGAGGCTGAGATGGAGTCAGGAAGACAGAGGAAAACAGAGGGAGAACAAAGAGAAGTAGATGGAAGATGACTGGAGCAGAAAAGAAAAAAGCTATGATCCACGGCAGATATCAAGAGGTGGAGAATTTCGATCTTTTGGTTCTGATGAACAAAAAGCGGCGACACACGAACCAACCTAACAGGGTGAAAAAAGAGGGAGAGAAGAATGTGAGGGATGAAATCTAGCAGCTCAGATGGCTGTCTGAGCACACGCTGTTCCTGCATGTCCTTGGTTGCTCTGTTAGTCTGGATTATAGCCATCTATTTTTAATGTTTAGTCATTTTCTACTTTTAAGTGCTTCACACTATATCACTCTTTCACGTTTCCACTCTATTCTAACAGGTAGAGGATAATATGATGATGGAGACCACTCCCGATGTGTGGAAACCAGGGTTGGGTATAGAGTCAGACAATAATTCAGTAACAACATATATTGACTGATAGACGTGTGGTGCGATGGAAAAAAAGGCTCAGTAAAAAGTTCAATAGAAGAACAGTAATTCTTTCTTCTCCAGAAGCCCTCTTTATCCATTTTTGATTTGTGTTTGGCGTCATGGTTCTGTGGGATCACATAGATACACTGTGGCCACAGTGTCGTCATCCAGCTGTTATCTTGGAGGGATGATGATGAATCTCGGCATAGAGCTTCTTGTTTTTTATTCCATTCCCTTTATGGGACATATCAGTACGACAGGAAGTGAAAGATCCCCTCATGATGATGCTGCCACCGCCATGCTTCCAAAACCAGACAGGAGGGGTTTGGAATACAGCTGCATAATATCATGAAATGTGTAGTTGCCATCCTATTGCTGTAACAGCATTGATTATGACTACCTGTATTTTCTTGAGTCTTTTGATTCCTTAGTCCCAAATGCTCAAGATGAGCTTTGGCATCTCAAACACCAAAATTCTTCAACATCAACTGTTTCCATAACTGACTGGAAGTGTCATTATTACCCGGGAAATGCCAGTCAGAGCCCTGACTTGAATCTGATTGATAATCTAAGGGAGGAGCTAAAGATTCTGGCGATGGCAAGTAGCCATTCCAACCTCAAAGACTCGGATCATCACTAAAGATTAAATACCATCGGAAACATGAAGGTAATCTTTTACAATTATTGGAAGAATTGTTGTAATGCCAATAAAGATTTTCAAATAGGTAGTTAAGAAAGATGTAAATAAATGTTGACATGACATTTATTTAAGAAAGTGTAGATGACAATGGATCATTTGTTATATTTCAGTTGACACTAGTCTTTACGTTCTTTCAGGAAAGCTGCCTGTCTTATTTCCTATCAGAAACAAATTTGCACGAAACTAATCTTCAATCTCAATCTGCCTGTGAAGAATTTCGGGCTAAACTGCGAATGTACGACCCCTGAAATACAATATCCTGCCATACACTGGATCCAAACTGACACCCATAGCTTGGAATCATTATCCTGCCATTAAATCCAACTGTGTCAACGTTTAGACCCTCTAGCTTTTAATTTGACCCGAACCATAAGAATTTGAAAGAAGTAATTCATTAATTTTGTGCAATGCACCAGTACCACCGCTGACACAATAACCCCATCGCATGATGCTGCCATCGCCGTGCTTATGGTTGGTATAATGAGTCTAGATTTAAAATCGAAAAGTCTCCATCTGCAACGACCACCTGCGGCCGTTGGTATCATTATAGAGCTGCAGTCAGGGGCCACAGAAAATCATTGCAATTTACCCCAAAGTCCCCACTTTGGACAAGACAAAACGTTTTGTCTTGTCCATGCTTGTACAAGGTGTGGAGTTTGAAACAGGGGCTTCTTTCAAAAGCGCTAGGGTTAGCAGAACACCTTGTGGCCAACCAGTAAAGCACCACACAGGCCAGCTTCATATCTTACCCACATGCCGTACGATAATTCTGTGGCATCTTACTTCTAGTTTCTCTGCAGCCCCTAACAACACTGCAGTGACGAGAACCAAAACAAGCCCGGTGACAGTGGACGTTTACCTCCCTCCAGGAGTAGAGTAGTCTGTGACGTCCAAGCGCAGCCGGACGCTCCACCGTAAATCACAGTGATGTAACAGTTAGCTAATAGACATAGACAACCTAATCTGCCTAATGGCTTCCCACCACTTTCTAAAGATGGATGTACGTCTGGGCACGTGTGTGAGTCTATATATGTGTGTGTGTGTGTGTGTGCTCTAGATATACTGACAAACTATGAATACTGATTAAACACACTGTCTGGTATTGAGTGGATTATGAAACGGGGCACTTGGAATACAAACATCTCAGCCCTTGCTTATGTAAGAGCAGGATACAAACCCCATCAATCGTGCCAAGGGTCTGCTGTTCAGGTTGTTTCACAATACTCATTTTGTGACTTTGTGTCTCTGATCTTGTTGTTGTCACTGTGTTAATTTCTTTATATTTTCCTTTTATTCCCTTTTTTGACATTTGTGTTTCCACATTTGCCTTTTTGTAGTCATTCTGTGCCATGTGGTCAACTTGCAGCAACTTTGGACCATGCGGATCATTTTGTGTTTGCTATTGTCCCAAGTTTTTTTTTTTTTTTTGCATTTGCATCCACTCACTTATTTCTTGATTTGTCTTTTTGTGTTCATGTTTGCTACTTGATGGTCCTATTTTGCTCACACTTGCCTCCTGGTGGTAATTCTGCTTTCACATTTTCCTCTTGTTAGTCATTTTTCCTTCACATTGGCTTTTTGGTGGACATTACATGTTAACGTTTGACAATCGACAGTCATGTTTTGTTCACATTCGGTTTCTGTAGGTACTTTTGCTTTCACATTTACCTCTCCAGTGGTCCTTTGGTAATCACGGTTAAATCTTGTGGAAATTTTGTTTTAAATTTGCCGCTTGTTGGTCATTATATGTTCACATTTGCCGCTTGACAACATGTTTTCTTCACGTTTGCCATCTGTAGGTAATTGTCCTTTCAGATTTGCCTTTTGAAATGGTCATTTTGTGCTCATAGTTGCCTCTTGTGGAGATCTTGCCTTAAAATGTGCCACTTAGTGCTCATTTTGCATTCACATTTGTTCTGTTGTGGTCATATTTTGTTCTTATTGGCCTTCTGGTGGTAATTTTGCTTTAAAGTTCGCACCTTGTGCTCTTCTTGTTTTCACATTGGCCTCTCGGCACTCATTTTGCCTTCGCATTTGCTTCTTGGTGGTCATTGTGTGTTGACGTTTGTCACACGACAGTGATATTTTTGCTCACATTTAACTTCTGTAGGTAATTTTGCCTTCAGATTTGCTTCTTGGTAGAAACGTTGCTTTTAGATTTGTCTCTAGTGCCGCATTCAGATCAAACACGATTTGAGGGTCAACTTGGACGCTCTGAGCATAGTGTGGACAGACTTGTCTGATGTGCATTGGGAGGAGCTACACTCTTCTTTTCCTCCAATGCGGGGAAATATTCACCACTGTTAAAAGTTTTAACTTACCCAACATTCCAACTTCCTCACTAACCCTCTTCCAGATAAAGTCCTTTACTGTCTCTGTAGTGATAGCTCAATTGATTATAGACAACAGGATGAGTTTGTCCTTCATTGACTTTCCGGCTTCTCCTGGTCCTTCCGTCCCATTTGAAAATCAGCCAGTACGTCACATAGCGGGGTCTCTCTGATTGGTTGACGCTCCACGTCCAGCTGCAAGTTCAGATTTTCCAGCTCTAGCGTGTGCCGCTTCGGGAGCTCTTGAAAGCTCAAAACACGCTTCCCCGACAGTTGAAGCGCGCCGCAGAACCCCTCGACGCTCCTAGAGGCGCGTCCACCATAGACTTTGCATATAAACCAGTTGCCCCTGATGCTTAAAACACATTCGGTGTGAACGCAGCGTTTCGCTTACCTGACAACAGCCAGATGTATGTCTCGTTCCGCCTAGCTACACTCACATACATCTGGGACACCGCCGATAGACAATGATTTCTCCAACCAATTTTATGGTCTGGCCAATCAGGACGCAGGGCTGTAGTTTCATATATGTGACGTAGTGGAGACGCGACCATGACGTGGACTGTTTTGATAGCAATGGCGGCTCGTCGAGGAAGCAAGCGTTAGCATTAATGCTGCTATTTCTTCCGTGTTGTCCAATCTACCTAATATTGTTTCATTAAAAGAACATCAGAGAACGCCTCTGAAGGCTTTTGTTGGTGGAAACGATGTTTTCGCCCTTCTCCCGACCGGATTTGGCAAGTTTTGTTTTCCGGGGCTGCAGACGCGGACGCGCCCCGGAGCGGTTAGCGGTTAGCGCTAACTATGTTAGGAGGCCTTTAGTCCTCAACACGGTCGGCCCGGAATCGACTCCGACCCGCGGCGCTTTGCCGCCTGTCTTCCCCCCTCTTCCTGTCAGCTCACTGTCAATAAAACGCGTGCCACTAGAGCCGCAAACACATTATTATTATTTTTTTATTTTTTTTCCTGCGTCGCTATCATTAGCGTCACGGGTTAGCTTCGGTGTGAGTGGTTGAAATAGCACGTCAATAAAGATGACAGACAAGTGGCTTATCCAATCATATGCAAGAATTTTTGATAAGGTCCAGCCTTCTGTAAATGCAATTCCTATGGCGGAGTCCCAGATGTATGTGAGTGGAGCTAGGCGGAGCGACATGCAGCTGGCTGTTGTCAGGTTAGCGTTTCGCTGATCTTGCTTTCAAATGTGCCTCTTGGTTTTCATTTTGTGTTAACGTTTGCCTCTTAGTGGTCATTATCTGTTCACATTTACCACTTGACAGTAGTCCTATTTTGATTACATCTGTATTCTTGTGATAATTTTGCTGTCAAACATGTCTCTCGGAGATCATCTTACCTTTGCATTTGCCTTTTAGTGAGCTGTTTCATCTTACAGTTACCTCTTGTGGTTATTTGTGGCACATTTGCCAGCTGTAAGGCATTTGTAATTACACTTGCCTCTTTGTGTTCATTCTGGGCCCATGCTCTGGCCAAGCGTCTCTTTCGGTTGTCAGTTTGTGCCTCTTATCTTTGTCTTTTTGCGGCTACGTTGTGCCTCACTGTGCCTTCAGCACTATTGATGCATCACTGGGCCAATTTTCTGCCATGTGTTTCTTTGTGTGAATCGTTTCCTGCTTCTTTTTCACTTTAGATAATTTCTCTGTCACATTTCTTCGCTCATTGCTTGGTAATGGTGATTTAGTAAAACATTTTTGAACCATTTTGTATCGTTTTTGCTCATTTTAATTGTATTTACAGGTTTTCCAGTCACTTTTACAAAATCCTCTATTTAGCATGCAAGTCAACTAAAATGTGTGCCCACTTTATGCTTATTGGCCTTGTTCAGCCTGCAACATGACCTTGGGGAGTCAGGTGCATGTCCTACAACAGGCAGAGCAGTGATGCTGCAAAATTAACGAAACACATTAGCGAAAAGAAGAACGGAGGATGCACACGGCTGGGGATGTCACAGAGAAAAAAATGGTGACATCGACGGTGTGCAGAGAAGCGATGTAGAGCTGCGCAGAAAGATAAAGCAAGGCCTCCCTGCAGAAAGGAAAACCCTCTTCCTCCTGCTGAGCATCAGTACAAACATCCTTCTTTCACAGCTGGTGCATATTTATGATATCTTGCATGCTGAACTGTTGTCTGCTTCCTAATAACATCTGTTCAACAGCTTTCACCTTGTTTTAAAGACTCCTGCGGGGCAAAGAAAACAACTGGAGTCCAAACACTTCATAGAGATGCACATCTTCATCGTCCAGATGTATAAGTCAGGATAGGCATAATTAAACCACAGCTATAATGTAATATCTTGGATATTACTGTAATATTGTCAAACCAATTTGCTGATAACAGCTCGCTGGTTGCAGGTGATGCTTCACGAAGAAATAGAATTTTCCATGCTCTCGCTCTTGAAATAAATGTATTTTTTTTAAAAACCTATGAGGCCACAGCCTGGCTAGATGCTCCCGGCCTATCACGACTTTAAATTCAACTTTCAACATTTCTAAAATACTCAATTTACCTCTGCACTGCTGCGTGCGAGCAGATGTTTGGGATTTATCTAACAGGAAAGAACACCGGCGGGAGAATGCTCATCTTTTCCCCACGGTCAGGCCATTTAAACCAAAGCGGTGGCAGGACGACAAGCTGCGGTGACGGCGAGATGTTTGTGACACGAGCATGGAGGTTCAGGCCACGTACTGGAAATAAAAAGCCCACTTCATCGTGTAAATCAATGCAGAGCCTCGTGAGCGCTGATTAGCCGCCTCTTTGTTATTCTGCCAACTAGAAGAACGCTGATCTGGCACCGTTTTGCTCAAGTCTGATTAACATTGAACCCTATGAGAAGGTCCAACAAGCAGGAATCTGCCCGTCTGTGATTTAAGCGCATTCCTGCTATGGCTAATTAAGCTGAGAGCGCGGGAGAGGCTCCTCTGGACCACCTGATCGGCAGTTTGTTCTGGCTTTGACACTTTTACCAGAGCGCCTTGTCTGGTTAAAATATAAGCCGTAAACAGAGGATCTACTTGCCTTAAATCACATATATTAATGTAAAAATATTCTTGTGTCATGTACTTCAGTCATTTTATAAAGTACACACCTCGGTAATTAAAAAAAATATTTATTGAAAATATATGGATGGAATTCTGCTGGTTTTCTCCTACATAAATACAGCCATAATCTTCTACTGAAATACTGGAGTTTAATATCGTGACGCTACAATGTTATAAAATGTAGAAAAGAATTGAAAATTTTGAATGTTTTTTTCAACAACACACTGCCTAAGAGAATATTTAACTCTCAAAATGACACCATTACAAGTTGGAATATGGAACAACCTGAAAGGATTTTACAATTAGACCAATGTGTCTTTACTGGGAGAAACTAATCATGTACAATTCACATTCGCCTCAGGAGCGTGGTTCTACATCTGGATTTGCCTCCTGGTGGTCATTTTACATTCACATTTGTTTCAGGGGGTCATTTAGCATTCCCCTGAAATTTGCCCCATTTTGGTCATTTTGCGTTCACGCTTGCCTCAGGGGGGACATTTTGCATTTATTCTTGCCTCCTGGTGCTCATCCTGCCACTACGTTTTTCCTGCTGGTGGCGATTTTGTGTTTGCAGAGGCAGATGTGAACATCCAACATCTGCCACATGTGCACTTTTCTACATCATTACTGTAAATCCTCGACTAACTGATAAAAGAGATTTGCAACATTGATGAACTATGGCAGATTTATTCATCCACCAACTGTTTTCAAACCTTTAGGGTGAAAAAGAAATGTGGTTACATTTGAAAACAAGTAACAAAAAAATAATAATAAGAAAGAAGAAAAAAGAAAAAAAATATCCCAGCATTTGGGTTTTAAAAAAAAATCTTATTTAATAAGGTGATACTACAAACTGATGATAAATAAGAATCTGGTCACAGACTAACTCATTAGGAGAATAATAGGTGCAGTCAGAGCAGAAGAGAAGAGAAGCCATTGATCTGTAGAGCTTTATGAATTGTGCTTTGTGTTTTGCTGAAGGTGGGTTGCTATAGTAAGGAAGAGCTGTTGCCATGTGGGGGCTGGATTGGTCTTTAGACATGTGCATGTGGGTGGCAAGTGTCAGAATAAAACGCATGTGAATGCCAGGAGGATACAGGTTTTCCTCACAGAGCAGAGCTGATTCATGAAGAGCAGCGTTATTAACGATACCTGTAGGGGACGCTGGTTTTGTTACCACATGGGGATCTGCGCTTCAAGTTAAGTTCGAGCCTTTTTACATTAGAATTCAGCAGGGAAAGATGATGTGTGGAGAGCTCTATGAGAGGAAGATTGAGCAAGGACAGCAGACAACGGTTTGCTTCTTTGTTAATATGTTCGCGTTTTGAATACTTGTGTATTATGGTCCAATGCCACGTGTATGAAGAACCATCCGTTCAACAGAAGTACTGCGGCTTCCTTTCAATCGTTTCAAGCATTCGTGATCAGCATTTCTTTTGGCTTTTTAATGATCCTGTAAGTTTTGTTCTTTGGATTATCTTCCTGTTTTATAAAAAAGCTCTTTAAAAAGTTGCCTCCTAACATTTTTCAAGGATTTTCTGTGTTTCCCTCTTTCACCTATGACTCCTTCAACCTTTTGTCGAGATGAAGTGTTTAAAGGACAAGAATCTTTAAAAAAAAAGACCTTGACAACGCTGGGAGAACTTTTGTTGCCCATCATTTTAAAAGGAGCTATCGTATATTCTAAAAGGTACATTATTGCCAGCACCATTCCCAGGAAAATCCCTTTTAATTAGCCAGAAGATTGAAATTTGGTAAGTCCATGTTGGTATGGTCTGGGAAATATAGAAAACATCGTATTTCATGTAACTTTTAATTTCCGAATTTTAAGATATTCAAATCTTCTGACCCAACAAGAGCATAAGTGTTTTTTTTTCTTTCTTTTTTTAACTAAACAATTTTTTTTGTTTTGGTCTCCACTCATTTGATACATAGGCAAATGCTTTCCTGGACCCTGGAAATCTTTTGGACAAATTCTCTGCTTTACATCACAACTTCTTACAGTACATGCTTTTCAAAATAAATAAAAAGATATTATTTATTATTAATTTCAGTTTATTATATGATGCCGGTTCAGAACAATTGTCCAAGCGGCTCTAAATCAGACACAGTTTATTTAGTTGGGTCCAAATTCAATTCATTCCAACACAATACACTCTGATTCAGATCCAGTCACATAAAGTCCAACTTAATCCAACAGTATAGCTCACAACCGTATAATGCAACATGTTCAAATCTGGCAAATCATGTAAGGTCAGTTGGTCAAAGGTTATCTATCAATTTAGAAATATTCTGCAAATAAACTGAGATTCACCTTTCTTTATAAGTTTAGAAACCCCAAAGTTTTCGGGTCATTTTTCAGAAAATATAAATGATAATACAATTCTTTCACTCTTGGTTAGTAGATAGATGAAGCCATTTACTTATTTACCCTCGTTCTAAATACCGAGCTCACTTTTCTTCTGGATGAGTGATCTAGCTGCAGGGCAGTTGATCGAAATTGATGGCAACATAAATGCAGCATGTTTTCAGAAAATACTGCAGGGAAATTTACAATATTCAGCGTGGAAGCTGTACATGGCATGCACCAGGATGTTCACATGGGACAATTTTCCAAAGCAATCCCCCTCTGTGCTACGCAGAGGGGGATTGCTCCCTCTGTGCTTTCCGTCACTGGCCTTGCAGACGCCTCTTCTAACAGCACTGATTGTTGTGAGAATTAAGTTGAATTCTGGTGTCATCCCCAAACCTAGTCCCAGAGGTTTTGAGGCTTACCTCTGAGCTGTTTGACAAATTGGAACGAGAGCTTCTTTGTGACATTACCGTAGCAACAGCTTTTTCTGACGACTAGATATTATGCTTATCTAGAGTCTCGAAACAGCCGCGCAGCTCTTTTTTTTTGCATCTTAAACAGTTCTCCTTAAAGTTGTCACTGAGATTCTTAGTGATTTTAATATAATCTCTAATTTAATTTCCTACTTAGAGTTTGAGCACTATTGATCGGAATTTATGATTAGCTGGATATCTATTTATCGTTTTCTTGTTTTATGAAGTTCATTTATCAATTTTTACAGATACTGTGATAGTTATTTTGCTTCAAGTCTTCACTCAACTCTTCTTAAAAGTCTAATTATACCCAATTAGAAGCAAGAAATGTGGTGCCTAGCATTTTAAAAAGAGAATGCGGCTCCAACTTTACTGGATTGCTTCAACTGGAAACAAGTAATTGAATTAAGGTGATCCAACCTAATTTATTTCGTTTTTAAGTTGTCAAGTTAAATCGTCGTAAATAAATGAAGTTGGGGAAACTTAATTAAATTACTTGTTACCAAATGAAGCTATTTGTTTAAGCTGGGGCTGCATTCCCTTTCTAGACTGAGTCTGCTACTTTTATCCTGTTATTCTCCTTTTCTACATTCGGTGTGGCTGTTGCTGAATTCTTTTTCAATTCAATTCAATTTTATTTATATAGAGCTAATTCACAACACCTGTCATCTCAACACACTTTACAACGTCAAATTACATCAAATCCTCCAGACAGATTGGTCAAAAAGTTTCCTAAGGAAACCCAGCAGGTTGCATCAAGTGTTGACAAGCAGCATTCACTCCTCCTGAAAGAGCGTAGAGCCACAGTGGACAGTCGTCTGCATTGTTGATGGCTTTGCAGCAATCCCTCATACTGAGCAAGCATGAAGCGACGGTGGAGAGGAAAACTCCCCTATAACAGGAAGGAAAATCCTCCAGCTGTAATGATTTAGGCTTTTGTTTGTTTTTGTTAGGACTTTTCTAGAACCATCTCTGTCCCCTCTCAGCCACTAGTCACCATCCAGTCAGCGCAGTCATCTCCCAGACACCACTCAGCACCTGATCAGCTACCTGATCAGCTACCTGCTGCTACTAATTAGTGTTTACTCTGCTCATCTGATCCTCTGCCTACATATACCGGCCTCAGCCAACCCATCCCTGCCAGAAATATCATCTTGCTACCTGCCTGCATGTGTTGTTTGCGCCAGTGGCTTGCATCGTTTTGCTTCTGTGTTTCCCAGGATTCAGTCCCCACTCTGCCCCGCTAGCTCACCTGCTAGTGTTTGTGTGCACCGCTTGGAAAGGAGGATTCCTGAGGTATTCTACTGTCTGCTCTGCTTACGCTGGAGGAAGATTGAGTGGTTTCTATCAAGATTCTGTCTATGGCTTCTGGTCATTCTGATTACATCTGTGAGTTCGTGTCCGGTCTGGTTCTGCTTGCCTACCTCACCTTCCACTACTCATCATAGCAATAAACTTTTTAAAACTAAACTGCGTGTCTTCCTGATATCGGGTTCTTCAGTACTAACCATAACACCAGCAGAACCAAACTCAGTGTGAACGGTCATCTGCCTCGACCAAATGGGGGTTAGAGAAGACAGAGCAGAGACAGAGAAAAGCACACACTGATCCAGGAATCCTTTCTATGGATAAATTGAGTTCCAGTGTTTTTTTTTCTTTCTGCTGAGGATACGCCTGGCTCACTGCATCTGTGTTAACCTGAAACTCTTTTCAATATGAAGCCACGGAAGGAACTGTTGCTGCCTGCTGCCATCACCTGCTTTTCTTCCGTATTAAATTTACTACAGACCAAGGACCCTAAATTTGGCTCTACTTGCTCTAGATGAGGGATGTTGTGGCAGATTAAGCTCAGTGCAATATCCTGGGTGTCCATAGATGGATAACTTTTTTAATATTTGGCAATAAATAATAAACTGAATGAGAGTGTATTGTCTTTAGAAGTAAATTGAAATTGTGTACTTGGATGTGGCTGCCTGATTGGATTGTAAAGAAATTAATTGCAATGAACTGCTTCAACTTAAATGTGGACCAGGGGCCCGTTCTTCGTACGTTGCTTAAAACATCCAAGATCAAATGAGACATCCAAGATGTTTTTCTGGCCTGCTCCAATCACTTCTGTCACCAGTCTTAATTCAGTTCACCTGCCAGCATTCTTTCAACCTCTTAGTCACCACCCTGTCACGCCCCTTCTCCAGTCACCATCCTATCAGCTTCAGTTTACTTCCAGACACTTCCTTTTCCCTGATTAGCTCCACCCATTCCGGTAATTAGTTTCACTCCATTCACCTGCTCACTCCCCTACTTATACCCGTTTTTGACAGTTTATATCATAATGACATTCAAAACCAAAAAATATTTCCGACCAATTTTATTAGTCTTATGTAACATTTTAATTTTCTAAGAAACTAATTTTAGGGTTTTTGGTTATACTTTTCTCACCACATGTTTTTCTACCCACCAAACGTTCCATCAAAATGCTTAGATACAGCACTGTAAGAGTTTTCTAGAAATTACCTTTGGTGGCTTCATCTCCTTGTGGGGGGTGGAATCTACAAGTCAGCTGTCTTTACAATTATTTTGTAGAACAAAACATGTACATAAGATCCCTATACTAAGAAATAATTTTTTTATTGGACTTATGTAATACTGACATTTTCAGATATTCTTAATTAGAAAGAGCTGCACAAAATGTCAAATTGCAGCAGTCATGCCAATATTAATGTGTGTAACATCACAGTTTCTTTGCACTGCTTGGAGAAAATATTTAGTAGGTATTAAAATTCAACCTTTCTGTTCATATCACACACCTTGGCTGGGCCTTTACTGTCCTTTCTGCTTACAGCTAATATAGAGAGATCAAGCAGAGCAATGGGTAAACTGTGCCGATGGGAGAAAGACTAGGTTATAAACAATATAACAGTGCACTAGTTGAGAACAATATCACATTGTCATGGTTTCCTAATAGTGTAAAACCCTACGTTCAGCCAAAGGAAACTTTACCTAGCAACCCTTTACCTTAATAGTAATATCAACATTAACATATTTAACAATATTTTTTCCATGTCATGTTTTCCTAATTTTATGCACTTGTAGGCTAGTGGCAGCCAAAATATGCCTTGCTAACGCACTTTTTTCTCTCACTTAACTTTCCATGAATGTGCAACGATCTTCAAATTTCTCAAAACTGATTATTGGAATGATTATGATCAGCATGTCGCGCAAAGATCAACCAACCTCTTGAAAATGCGATTCTGTGCGTAATTAATGCCTGAGTTTCACATCAACTTCGCGATGACTGGCGGAAATGTGCCTCTGCGGAGAGAATTTAAAACCTGAATAAAGAATTGGACTCTATTTTTAGAGTCAGTGTGTGATCAGATGAAGGGACTTACTTCCACCGACCATCCCCGGTGTTTGCCAGCAGGCCAGCAGCAGCAGCAGCGGCGGCAGCATCACTCCGGGGTCCAGGTGATGAGACGCAGTCATCCCCGCCTCTCGCCTCTCGCTCCGCCGCCTCCCTTTGACTCCTGCCTCTGCTTCACTGGCTCTCTCCCCGCGGGGTCACCGCTGTGTCCACGGCACCTTTCATCTCGCTTAAAACGCAGCCGCCCCCCCCCCCCCCCTTCGCCCCCCAACTAACGCAAAGTAGGTCAGTAGGTGTGTGGCGCCGGCGCCAGCGGCGGCGTTCAGGGGCGGCGAGTCGCGCAGATGGAAGCAAACAGGTAGCCCCGGTCACCTCCGCGCTGAGCGTGCGTCCACCGCGGGGTAGAAATGCGCCTTTTCTGCGCTGCAGGTCAGAGCACCGCGCAGGGACAAAGAAACGTCGGCTCTTTCGCTGGAAGAAATCCCGGCCAGTCTGTATCTAGAGCTGGGATCCCCGAGGAAGAGGAGGAGGAGGAGGAGGAGATGTCTGCAGGAGCTCTGTTAAGTCCTCCATTCAGCCTCAAAAACACACTGCAGGTCTGCGCTGAAACCCTGTCACCAAACACAGCATGGAGGATGAATGAGGAGGATGAGGAGGAGGGAGAGGGAGGAAGAGGATGGACCAGTTGGTAACACCCCGGACCCCCACCCCCCAACAGCCAACTGTTGATTATATAATCAGTACAATATGAAAATGGCTTCAAACAGTCATCAGGTGTGTTGGTTAGTTCATCATGTTGGAGCACAAGACAGCATATAGCTACAGTATCAACAATGGAGGACTCGGCATATCTCTTCATCATCATGACATCCTTGTGAGGTGGGGTGCACAGATGCATCACAAGAAATCTGAGTAGCCGTAAGTTTGTACAATTCAGTGATTCAGTTCAAAAAGTTTAACTCATCATACTGCTGCCCCTTAGTCATTGGCAAGGATTTTAAAGGAGCTATGCCTGAATGTATGGTTGTCTGGATAAGCAAAGTACTTTTTACGCAATGTATTATAAGTAAAAAAAAAAAGTAATTGGATTTTTTTTTAAATTGACATCGTGTGATAAAGTGAGTTTGTGCTTTTTAAGTGGGAATAAGCAGCGAAATGGGGACAACCCGGGGCGAATTGTCTTTGCCAATGGCCCAACTCTTCCTTTAAAGCAGGGGTGACCAAACCTTTCTGCACAAGGGCCGAAATTGTCAAGTGCGCTGGCTCAAACATCAGCTGGTAACAATAAGATTAGATTAGATTCAACTTTATTGTCATTACACAGGTAAAATGCAGTTTAGGTCTAACCAGAAGTGCAATAGCAGCAAGTGCAGGATAAACAATGGTTCCATATGTACAGGACATGGGTTATTACTGAATAAATATAGAGATGGATACTATTATAAACAAAATTTTACTGATAGATTTGTCGTATGAATATAATATATAGATAACTAGTATTGTGAACTAAATTTACTGCAGGTCTGCGCAAGACAGTTGATGCTGGGTACCTTGGCAATGTGTCGCAACGAGAGATATTAAATAGTTCTCTCAGCCGCTTCTTGTGATAAACTTAGGATTTTTAACCATGCCTGCAAGATGAATTCTCACGGTATCTGTGCATTCACAAACACACAGGAATCCATCTTGTACCGCTCCGGCTTTGTGCCCGGACCAAAAACGGTTCGGGCCAATCACGTTGCAATATTGTGGTTCAAGGCTGGACATACCAGCTGTGATGAAAGCAAGAGCTGACGAGCCCACGACCGAACCAAAAATAAACATGGCAGCGCAGGAGGACTCACATGTAGCTGCTGCTGTCACATCTGTTTGGTAAGAATCCTCACTTTCATCTCTGAGAGAAG
Source organism: Fundulus diaphanus (assembly GCA_037039145.1). Taxonomy (NCBI): domain Eukaryota; kingdom Metazoa; phylum Chordata; class Actinopteri; order Cyprinodontiformes; family Fundulidae; genus Fundulus; species Fundulus diaphanus. The sequence continues at coordinate 3,780,545 of CM073139.1, forward strand.
AACAGGAAGAAGTGCCTTGACTAGCTTGCCTTTTTGTGGTTTCTCTTGATCCGTGCTACTTACATTTTAATTTGATACCATCATGGGCTAAAACCAGCTTTGGTGGGTGGGCATTAGGCGTTGTTTCGTCCAATCAGCTAGGAGAGCTCTACTGAATGTCCCACCTTTCCCCAAACGGATTCAATGGGAGCAGACCCAGATTGATAATGTGTAGAACGGAGAGTGCAACACATTTTCAATATGGCTATATACGATTTTAACGGTGAAAAAAAACCATTAAAGTATTAATAAATTATTTAATTTATAATATTTCTTTCCTAAGTGACCATGGTATAAGCGACATAATGCCCTTTGTGGTGTCCATTATGAGAAATGACTGGACTTCATAGAAGCAACCGTCCTCTGCTTTGAGTCGGACGGTTCACGCCTCCACGTCGTCCATTAGTTTCTAATAATGGACACCTCAAAGGGCATTATCCCTTACTTATACCATGGTCTGGGTGAATACTCAATTCTGATTGGCTGCAGGGTGTCTGTTAGAAAATGTTATAAGATACCTTTAAAAAAGTTCTGGTTCTAAATTATTGCTCTGGCTCAAACGTCTGCTGGTAACGGCAAGACAGTTGACACTGGTTTCCTTGGCAACGTGTCACAACGAGAGATATTAAATAGTTCTCTCAGCTGCTTTTTGTGAAAAACCTACGATGTTAACAGTGAAGAAAACATTAAATTATTAATAATTCATTTAATATTTCTTTCTTTCGTAAGTAGCCACGGTATAAGGGGGATAATGCCCTTCGAGGTGTCCATTATCAGAAATTAATGGACTTTGTGGAAACAACTGTCCTCCGCTTCGTGTCGTAGTGCACATGCATTAACTTTGGTTTCTAGAATATTGTAACGTAAATCCCTTTAAACAGTTTGGGTAAGATGTCAGCAGTGTTTAGTTGGACTTAAAGGGCCTATATCATGCAAAATTAACTGTTTTGAGCTTTTAGCTTTGTTATGATGATATTCCTTCATCTAAATTATGCCCATAGTGATATTTTACGATCATTTCCGCTCCAATTTTAGCACTTAATCTGCACAGCCACAGCAACTGCTCCTTCTTGATACCACGCTGCAGCATCTTCAGAGCGACCCCACATGGGGAGAGGCAGCGTCGCAGCGAAGGCTTCTTCCAGGATGGAAAAATAGCACCAGAAAACAACTAATATTTGATAACAAAGAATATATATATATATATATATATATATATATATATATATATATATATATATATATATATATATATATATATACAGTATATATATATATATATATATACTGTATATCATCATTATATCATCTTGATCAAGAAAAAAACAATCCACCTTTGTTATGTTGAAATAATTAAACAAGCATTGGGTCAAAATGAGTTATGTCATTTCAAGAAAGAGAGGTAACTAAATATCACCCAAAAGTTTTTTTTCACTTTTTAGTATCTTAATCAAATGAGATAATCAAACTTTTTACACAACAAAAGGCTCTGTTTTTGCAAGACAATAATTAAATTGTTATCAACAAAACAAATTTAGATAATGGGTTGTAAACTCATCAGGATCTGTAAAAAAACATCAAGCTTTGTTATTCTGAGTTACTGAGGTAATTAAGCTGTTATCGGCTCAAGGCAAGCTTTATTTGAATCTGGGGGTGGGGTGGTTGCGAGGGGCAGATTGTGTGGTGTCTTCCCATGCCTTCAACGTAAGACTGCATATAGACACTGAGGGTTCTATTTGGGTTGTGTGGGTGGGCATGCTGGCGCCGGCTGCCTTTGGAAGGAGGGGTTGGCTGCGCTTGGCGCCATGCCAGCTTTAAATAATAATAATAATAATAATTGATACTTTATTCAACTCACAATGGAGAAATTCACTTCTGCATTTAACCCGTCCCCTTGGGGAGCAGTGGGCTGCCACTGTGGGTCAGGGTTCACGGGGTGGGCTCTGGTTGGCTGGCTCATTTGGATTCTGTTGGTCCCATCTCTAGATGGATGGGCTTGGGCTGGGATCAAGGCAGGGGGTTGGGGCTGGGGTGCAGACCAGGTATGCCCAGGTTGGAGCGGTCCTGGTCCCTGCTCCCCCCATCCTGATGATGGGGATCACCTCCCGAGTCTGGGGGCTGGATGCCCCTCTCGGGTATCAATGCCTGGACCTGGGAGTATAGGATGTGTGTGGTGAGTGTGAATGTGTGTACAGCATCTTTTCTCGTGTGTGGTTATGAGCATTTGCATGGGGGGGCATTAGGGTGGGAGCGTGTGAATGTGACTGCATGCCTGTGTTTATGTGTTTGTCATTTTATCAGGTTGGGATTTGGACTGCCCCCTCTCCTGGGGCATCGCAGGTCTCCACTAAGTGCGGATCTCATCCCCCCTGTCTGGCTCCCTGCTGGTGGTTGGCACCTTGACCCACTGGTGCGCTGGTGGTTCTTGGTGTCCGGGGCTGGGTGCTGGCTCACTCCTGGCGGTTGCTTCCTGGGGTGTGAGCTCCCTGGCTCTGTCGGGGCCCCGCTGGGGAGTGGTGTGTCCTTGGGCCTCGGGTCTCTAGGCCCGTGGCTGAATCTGCTCTGGCATAGCTGGCTGACGGCAGAGCCCGTGGGCTTGTCCCTGCAGCTCCTGGGGGCTTCTGAACTGTGGCAGCTGGGGTTTTTCCTGAGGCTCCGCTCTGCCCTTCTCTGGGATGGGGGAGGCAGTTATCCCTGTGTTGTCCTTCTTAGGCTCCTGTGCTCTCTGGGCCCTTTTGGACATATGGGGCTCTGGTCTCCCTGATGTCTGCCTCCACGCTCTGGCTTCTCACAAGCACTATTGAGGATTTTTCTTGGAGACAAGCCTTAGATACACACGTGCACTCTCACAGGACCTTGGATTTAAACCCCATAATTATCTTTGGCTGTCACTAAACACATCTTGTAATAAACAATAATCCATATTTTTCAGTGATGTTATCAAAGGCGTTGGTTGTTTGTACCTGTGATACTTTAATGGTTGGGTTAGCTGTTCTTTTTATATCTCTCTTTGCAGGTGTAGAAGCAGACTCCAAGGATGTTATCTTTTCTTTTTCTCTGTTTTGGTCACCTTTTCTTCCTTTTGATGTTTTGCCACATCTTTTTCTCTTCCTGTCTTTCTCTCTTACCTTTACGTTCTGCGCTAAAAAAGTAATTTTTAGTGCTACACAGCCAGACAAGACACGTAAAACTGTTCTTTTTATCATGGGAAAAATAAGATAGTGATATAACCAGAAGAATAAGAAATTATCAAATATAATTAAAAGATATTTACAAGAATACAAAAATGTGAAATATTTATTAGGGAAAAAGATCAAGCTTTTCTGTCATAAGACCATGGTAGAACTATTAAAATGAAAACAAATGTTGATGCATGCCAGCTTTGAGCTTCTGTTTCCAGTAGTATCTGTTGCAAAGAAATGAAAAAGACCTGCAAAAATGTTGTTTTTTACTTTTGATGATTTGTTCAACAGGACAAACTGCTTGTGAGATCGATCTTCAGAACTTAAATTGTACAAGTTTCCTGATTTTTCTGATCGGGGCTTTTGTGCAGTGTTTTGCTAAATGAGCAAGGAGGATGATTTGTATTGTATTTGCACATAACATGTGCTTTTTATAGACGTGGCAACATAAGGATTTCTGTTGTCATTTAGTTTAGTGTGTTTTTAAAGGTTCATGTTCCCAGTTTAAAACTGATTCATCATATGACAAATAAATGTACACAAAACTTTCTTTCTTTCTTTTTCACCCTAGGTGCTTATTCGTACTGCCTACATAAATTTTTTATACTAATACTACATTTTTACTATGATGTTTAATTGGAAATTCTGATCTGGCAACTACACATCTGTAAAACAGACTATCTTGACCTTGATTTTTATGATCTGCTTTAAAAAAAGACATCTCCTTAGAGATCCTGCAAAGCCTTTAATACCATAATAACTGGCATTCATCCAAGATCATGTTTGGTGTCAAACCAGAACAGATGTTTTATAAGATCCTCATAGGGCACAGATTCTTTTCAGTGTTCCTACTTCTCTGGTTGACACTTTTGATTTCTTCAGATCATTTTTTTAGCACCAGACCAGGCACCCTGCTGCAGGGATACCCTGATTCAATAGCAAAGACAAGTACTGGACTAAGATGGAGACACAATGCCAAAAGATCCTTTACAAGAGAAAGATGTAAAAGACAACATGAATCTAAATATACACAGCTACCCTTAGAGCAATAAGGATTTTTATTTAACCTTTTGAGCTACCTTGAGACAACATGCCTCAGTATGTCAAAAACAATTACCTACACTGTTACTTTGGCAAGAAATGCATTGCTATCTTGACATAAGAACCAAAGCACAACATCCGCACACGGTGTATCATTATTTCAAGATAATGAGAACTTCACTATTACTTCTGAAAAACATATTTCAGTATCTTGAGAAAATGAGAACTAAACTGTGTCCTTGACAAGACAAAGTCTCAGTATATTGAGATCATGACAATTAAATTGGCACCTTTGGCAAGAATTGCCTTGCTACCTCAACACGATAAAGCATTACATCAAAAAGTTGTATCTTAAGATAATGAGAACACCACCTTTCCCTCAGTAAGACAAACTGTGTTCTACAGTATCTCAAGATGAGGATAACTATACTGTGTCGTTTTGCAAGATATGCCTTATTATTTTTTAAATAATAACAACTAAACTGCCTTATTATCTCGGATAATAAGCACTAAATCATTACATCAACGAGATGTGCCTTATCATCCTAAGATAATGAGAACTAAGTGGTTACCTCGGTAAGACTTGCATTGGTATCTTGAGATAATGAGAATCAAACACGGCCTCAGCAACAAACACCTCAGTTTCTCACATTCAGAGAACTAAACAGTTCCTTTGGCAAGAACTGCCTCATTACCTTATGACATTGAGAATTAACAACGCAAAATTCTTCGGAATCGCATGAGAGTTGTTAAGATTATTGCAAGAAAATGATAAAAATTAAGCCGTGCTATAAGCTCTGCTATTTCAGTTTATTTGAATTAATACTCTATCACCAGGAGAAACAACCTTCACTTTCTTAAGATAATGGGATAATTAAGCAATTAATGACACAAAATAGCTTGATTATAATAATATAATCAGATTATTAGACCATTATTATCACAACAAATGGCTTCAGTCTGAGATAAAGCTGTGAATGTGAGATACATTCAAGCTTAATTGTCTCAAAAATGATTAAACTACTATTACAAATATAATAATGTCTTGATATTATTATATCAAGACATTGGTAGCCTTATGTAAACAACACAAGTAAACTAAAATGTAGACTGCCACCAATGACTGTATGATGTATATTCTTAAGCAAATTGGATTATTTTCATATGGCTAAATCTAAAAGTTTGTGTTGCTATCAGCAGCATCTTAAAATAAAGTGCTTTTTACACTTAAGGGGGAGATTCTGGAGTTTTGATGCATTTCCAAGCATTCTTATTTGACAAAGTTTTTTTTATGTGAGAAAATCCCAGCTCTCACAGAGGCGATGTTTTATTTTGTTTACAGAAACCAGTTGGGATGGCTCAGACATCTGCTGACTACGCCTCCAGGACGCCTCCCTGTGGCAGCTGTTCCGAGCTCCTCTTGCTGAAGTTAAAAGCAGAGAAGATGAAGAGCATCCTGCTGGAGGGTTTAAATCGCCCATCTGCTCTGGGTATGCCTGGAGACGCTCCCCCAACCGTCATTATCCTTCAGCTCCTGCAGAAACTGACTCATCTGCTGGAGAGAAGGACCTTTCTGATCTACATACAGTTAGAAAACCGTCACCAGTCTTTAAGAGATAGGAATAAAATTATCAGGTCTTGTTTTTTTAAAAAAAACTTAACCGACAGCTCTTGTCGAATATTAATTTTGACAACTTCTAATCCAAACATGAAATGGAAGACCAGTTTTGCTGCCTCATAGTTTGTCCTAGTGATGGATATCATTCGTATCACCGTGTCCCTCCCTGAGTTGGAGGTTAGGTTTTACTGGAGCCCCTCAGAAGCACAGATATCAACTTTTTATACTGTAACAAACCTCCTGTCTGTTGAGCAACCTTCGGCTCATGAGATATGGATGATGACCAAAAGAATGAGATCCTGGATGTGACGTGCTGAAATCTAAGATGCTCTACCTTATACATAAGGTGAGATATTTGGACAGTCAGCAGAGCCCACCTCCATATTGAGGCATTCATCGGTGTGTAGAGGTTTCCCAGATGTTTCCTAGCAGAAAAATTCCTAAGTGTGGAGAATTAGGAAAACATGGATGGACGGACAGATGGATGGAAACTTCATGGATGGATAGTTGATGGATTGAAGCATATGGAGGTTTGGATGAATGCTGGATCCCTAGATGGATCCTGGACAAACGTTGGATAAATTGATGGATGACAGGTTTATGATCAATATAATCATGACAAAATCTGTCTCATAATGACATTTATAATTTCCAAAATTGAGGAAAAACCCAGGAAATTTCCAGCCTGGTTGTTCTGATGATCCACTGATGTAGCGTCTGTCTTCGTTAGAAGATCATTTAAAGTGAGCGCCGTGAAAACATCACGTTGTTCTTACACACTGTTGGCTCGTCGAGCTCTTCTCCAACTACGAAGATCTTCTGGCAAATAATAACCCCTACCTCCTTGTTTGCTTCAAGATGCCAATGTGTTTGTGCCGAATGACGCCATGAAAGTAAGAGAACAGAGAAGCCCTCAGGCCAAAACTGCTGAGTTTGAGGATTAAAGACACGCAGTGCATTTATTTCAATTTGATTTTTGCCCTCAGTATATCAGATTAAGCCTCTTTTTCTTCCCAGCAAAGCCCAAAAATAAAACGTAAAATTTGAAACTGATTTTACACATTACGCTGCTTTACATGCCAATTGGTTGGTGTATTTAAATAATCCAATAATTAACATAATTCCTGGATGATTCACCGGAATTTCTCTGGGTGTGCTCTGTCCAGCAGGGGGCGCCATCAGCCTGCAGACCAGACAACGATCAGGTGAGTCAACCAACCTCGGATGTCCTCTTTAAGCAGACAAGACCCGGCAAAATGAGGCTAAAGATCCTGCAGTGATGAAAACTGGTCAGACCCTGGCAGGGTTTAATTTTTCACTTAAACCTATCCAGTATATGCTGAAAAATGCCACTATACAGACAGAATTAAAGTATTCTCTAAGACGCACGAATAGATTTTCATCAGAACACTTTAGATGCAAACATGGTGATATTATTATCTTAGTTTTTGCATTTGTTTAAGAATACGTCCCAAAACAATGATTATTCAGCAAACTTAATCCTTCATTTCACCATGATTCATGTAAATGAAGCACAAATATGTAGCTACAGGGTTATAACTCTTCATAGCTGCCTTAAACAATCCCTCTGAGATGTTTATGCAAATTATTGCACATAAAAGCTCAAATATGCAAGATGGAAACACTGCCCTGCTGGGGCTTGACAATGTAATTCACATGTTTTAATACAAAATCAACCCAACTCCAGCTTCTTCATCTGAATCAGGTCACTTGCAAATGCAAAGGGGCCATATGCAAACCTCCGCATCTTTACTTAAGGGGGAACGAAGATTTTTCGGTCCTAATTTGCTTTTTTATTACTCTCTGCTAATGATGGAAGCCAGCCATGCGTGGAGTAAAGTAGGCAGCTCCACATATGGCGCCGCAGCCACGAGGAATGTCAGTCTCAGGGAGCAGCGATGCTCTCCATGCCCACGTCCATCCTGCGGGACTCATCCGTCCGAGAAAACAGCAGCAGATGTAAAGTCTCTAAAAATACAACCTGACTCAGAAATTATGCAGGGAAAACAACAGAGGCTGCTGTCTTATTGCTGTTTCTTATTGTAGCCAGAGAGTTGTGCCGTGTGCGTAATGAATTTTGTTCTAGTTTGTCTTGGCCTTGTGATGTCATTGTGTTGTGACCTGCCTCTCCATCAGTCCTCCAGGTCAGGTCACTTCTCGCTTTGACCCTCCTCTATGATCAGAGGTTCAACACATTTTCTATCTAATGTCAGCATTTTTTCAGACTTTTACTTTTCCCCTTAATTTATTCTTAGCACTTAAATGTAAATTGTGGACCTCATGTTCCACAAATAACGAACAGTATGGTTTTCACTCCATACTGTAGAAATACTCTATTTAAATCCTTTGTGTGTGATTTGTTTCAGAATCTATAATTGATTAAATCTGGACTGAATTATTCTGCAATAAATCCAGATTATTTGAAGTCTTATTGGGTGAAATACCCGTGTGCTCTCTATCAGTACCTCAAAAACTAAACTAATAATTAAAAAAATAATTGACAAATACTGGTTTCTGGTGAGTTGAATCAAACGTTAAGAGCATTGTTATAACGCAAGTCATAGTTAAAAATATAAAAAAAAAAAAATCAAATCACTATTTAATTGTTTTAATGCATAGTTTTATATTTTCGGTCAAAAAAGAGACACATGCCCACAGTATCATACATCCTGTGCCATGCTTAACAGTGGGCATGAGATTCTTTTCCACATGTTCATCATTTTTTCCACTCCAAACCTGCCTGTAGTGTTTGTTGCCAAAAGATGCAGTCTGTCTGAGGTTCTCCTCTGACCAAAACCCAAAGTTCCAGGTCAAGTCTCAATGTAGATGAGGAAACTCCATGTTTCCCTTGTTATAGTCAAGCAGAAAATGATTTTTTCCTGGTGTGCCTCCATAACAGCTAGATTCAGATTACATCTAATTGTTATTATTGAGAATTGCTGACCCCAAGAATCCATTCTTTGCTAAAGTTCTCCAACCTATCCATCATATTTACTCTAAACCAGGGGATAGAAACGACAACCGAAGCAAAAATATCAACAGAACCAATGACTTACTAAAGCTAAGCTTTGGGGAAAATTTGGCACTGCAGCCAGTAAAGCTTTCCATCTTTAGGCTCCCATCTTAAAGGTGCATGGTGCAAGTTTTGAAGTTAAATATTTACTTTATTTCCCATACATGCCCTTACAATTGCCGACATGTAAAACGAGTATTCCCCCATTTACCGCAGTTGCCTCCACAGGCTGGATTAGTCATTTCATGAGAGAGTGATTTGGGCCGAATCCTCTGGGCGTGCACATGGGTGTGACGCGCTCTCGTTTGCCTCGCTACGTTGTTGAGTCTCCGCCGTAATCGATGCATTAGTGAGAGAACACAGGCTAACTTCAATATTTATAGCTTTCTTATCTCAGAAGACATTATGCCTCTGAACAAAATGCCTGTGCAGTAACTGCAGCAAATGCTTTTCTTCTTCTTCTTCTTCTCCCATGCACATGCACAGCACTGATGTCTTTTCAAACTGTCACCAGAGGGTGGAAACATCTGAAAAGATCCTGGAACTTACGCTATGCTCCTTTAACAATGGCATTTGGGATCTCTATGCTCCCTGTTCATCAGGTTTCTTAGAAAGTTTTCTAATTTGTGACTCCCGCAGATCAAAATGTGTGAAAACCTACTCTCTACTGTGCAGTAAAGTCAGACAATTCCTGTTTCTGTCCGTGTTTAACAGCTAAATACTGTTTTTTTTTTTTCTTAACTGGTGGGTTGTGTCCACTTTGATGAAAATCCTTAAATCTTTTTGAACATGCTTTGCACTACCCTGTGAGCATCATGCTATATTTATCTTCCCACATTGGGGGTATTCCACTTTCCTTTGGTATGTGCAAATATAAAATAACAAGCATGGAGACCCTCAGACACAGACGCTTGGATTATATTCGGGGCATCAAGGCTTCATACTCACTGACACCCAGGGGAACTTGTGTCCTTTGTCAAAGCAACTGGTTCTGTCATACTGGCAGCTTCAGCTAGGAGGCAGCCAGAGCAGATTCAGTGCATCATTGGTTGGGTTTGGGATGCAGGAAAATACAAATAACTCCACATGAATGTGCTGGTGAGGAAATAGCCATGGCGTATCCCTCAAATAATCATCAGTAGAGTTGCACAGATAAATCACTCTAAGTTTTGGTAGCACCAAGCAACATGAAGAGAGACGACATGGATCAGCCCTTACCCACATTTTAGTGTGGGAGGTTTCATGGCTAAATGGGACCAGCCTGGTGGCCAATCTTCATTAATTGCACATTGAACCAATAAGAGCAGAGTGTGAACGTCCAATTAGCAGGGTAAGAGCACAGTTTTGCTCAAAATATTGCAATGCACACAACATTATGGGTGACATACCAGAGTTCAAAAGAGGACAAATTGTTGGTGCACGTCTTGCTGGCGCATCTGTGACCAAGACAGCAAGTCTTTGTGATGTATCAAGAGCCACGGTATCCAGGGTAATGTCAGCATACCACCAAGAAGGATGAACCACATCCAACAGGATTAACTGTGGACGCAAGAGGAAGCTGTCTGAAAGGGATGTTCGGGTGCTAACCCGGATTGTATCCAAAAAACATAAAACCACGGCTCCCCAAATCACGGCAGAATTAAATGTGCACCTCAACTCTCCTGTTTCCACCAAAACTGTCCATCGGGAGCTCCACAGGGTCAATATCCACGGCCGGGTTGCTATAGCCAAACCTTTGGTCACTCGTGCCAATGCCAAACGTCGGTTTCAATGGTGCAAGGAGCGCACATCTTGGGCTGTGGACAATGTGAAACATGTATTGTTCTCTGATGAGTCCACCTTTACTGTTTTCCCCACATCCGGGAGAATTTGATGAACATGAAAGTGAAGTTGAACATCTCCCATGGCCTGCACAGTCACCACATCTAAATATTATTGAGCCACTCTGGGGTGTTTTGGAGGAGCGAGTCAGGAAACATTTTCCTCCACCAGCATCACGTTGTGACCTGCCCACTATCCTGCAAGAAGAATGGCTTAAAATCCCTCTGACCACTATGCAGGACTTGTATATGTCATTCCCAAGACAAATTGACGCTGTACTGGCCGCAAAAGGAGGCCCTACACCATACTAATAAATTATTGTGGTCTAAAACCAGGTGTTTCAGTTTCATTGTCCAACCCCTGTACATTATTTGCAGAAACTTTGTTTTGGTTGGGTTATTCACCTGACCTCCTTAAGGCTTATTTCATTGTTGTATGTTTGTTTAAAAAATTATGAAAAGGTAGTTATCGAAAAGAAAAAGTAGCTGTTTTATCTTAGGAAGTCAAAGCGTCTGGATCTTAAAAAGCTAAATCTTTGGATTCAACAAGGAGCAGGACCTCTTTGCTGTTTAAAGAAATTTAACCACATATGTTGTTCATATTTAAGGCCCTTTGAGATTCAGTTCCTTTTCACATGTCTACTGACATCATGGAAAAATGAAAACTTTAGCATTAGTCAGGTGCTGTACCTATTTGATTTGTATGCCTGTCTATTAAATGGGAGATCCTGGGTTCAAGTCCCAGCAGTAAGTTTAGCTACTGCAACTTTATCAATGTTAAATGGCTCTGTGACAATGGTTCGCATGGCAAGGGGCCTTTTAGTCTTGAATTTCTGCTAGTATCCATTTAGGATGTCAAAACTTTATTACTGGAATGTTTGTGCAATTTTGGCTTTGCATTAGACCCTATCAAGGCTCATTTAATTGCTATCGTTGCTCATGTCTGCTGATGTTTTGGAAATGACCAATTGAGATGGGCTGCAGCTTATTTAGGTAAAGCCTGTGTAGTAAATAGGAGGTCCTGGTTTGAAGTCCCAGCAGTGCCTCTAGTTTATGGTACCGCTTCAGTGGAGAATGTATAATGAATCTCTATGGAAAAGTGATAGAAATGGCTGACGGGGTAAGGCGCTCTGAGACTTTCTTTGTGCTTGTACTGCTTTAGGATTTCAAAACTGTATTAAAAGAAACTTTGTGTCAGTTTGGTTGTGCAGTCGACCTCATTAAGACCCATGTCAATGCTGTAGCCTTCATAAAAAATAGGCAAAGTGGTTTGCTACACAAAATGCTAGCTAAGCAAGTCAGAGCTCCTAGTTGCTAAATAGAAGATCATGGATTCAAATACCAGCAGTGCATTGTAGCTGTTGGAAGAATTCTTAGCACTTGAGGTGTTAATTTTTAATACATTTAGGAATCAATTCCTTTTTCACATCCCCTATGATATTTGAAAATGACTAGCAATCTGGCATCAAGCTGCAGTGGCTTAGTTGGTGAAAGCACCTGTCTTGTAAACAGGAGACTTTCTCAGGGTCCATCCGAATACCCTTATTGAGCAAGAACTCTTTGGCCAAAGCGGAAGTGCGTCAGCAGTCACCATGATAAGTGCTCTCCGAACAGTGTAGTTAGTTAGGAGGGAGGAAGGAAAAGGAGCCTGTATGCTTCCTCTCATGGCTAGTTTAGCCTAGGAACCTTGTGACGTCCCTTACCAGCACTAAGGAGCTATAAGGTTTCCCACAATCCTTTGTGTGACATCACATTTAAGCACAACCCACCTCACGGAAATCAATGAAAAGGTTCAGATATAAGAGAGCTCGCACGTTGTTGCTCCTTTTCAGAAGGCTGTGGGCCCGGGTTTGACTCGTATCATCCATGTACGTTTCCATCATGTAATGACGTTGGAGTTAAAAGCTGCCCGAAATCGGCACAGCAGTCCGAAGGTCCTTTCCTATTAACGATAGAGTTCTCATTGTTGACCCCATGAAAGGTGAAGGGACAGGAGCTAGGAGCAGGAGCTAGGAGCAGGAGCTAGGAGCCATTATTAAGGGTATTCGGATGTAGTCTGAGTCTGCCTTTGTCTGTTTGGCCTACGGAGTTTTCTTGCCACCAGCCACTGGACCGGAGGTGTACCGCAGTTTTCCTCACAACCTACCCGCTGATCATTGGGCTTATTTACATAAATGCCCCCTAGCAAACGGAAAGGTGATTTCAGTCTTAGCTCCTTGGTTGTAACCCTTTGGAATTTCCAGAAACTTTTTTTTGGTTTGGTTTTTCACCTGACCTAATTAAGGCTTATTTCATTGTTGTAGGTTTGTTAAAAATTATGAAAAGGTAGTTAATTATCCTAGAAAGTGAAAGCATCTGGCTCTTAAAAAGCAAACTTTTGGGTTTATTGGGTTTATATATTTAAGGCCCTTAGGATTTGGTCCCTTTTCACATGTCTGCTAACATTTTGGCAAATGAACATTTTTAAGTCTGACAGGTGCTGTAGTTTGGATGGATAAAGTGCCTGTCTAGGAAACAGGAAGTCCTGTGTTCAAATCCCAACAGCACCTCTGGCTCCTGCTGCTCGATCAATGTTTAATGGCTCTGTGAGAATGATCCACGCGGCATGAGGGCCTTTTAGTCTTAATTTTATGCTTGTACCCATTAAGGATATCATAACTTTATTACCAGAAAGTTTGTGCCAATTTAGCAGATCACTGACTTTCATTATTCACTCATCCAAAATGACAATGTACCATTATCAAGGAAATGAAAACCTTAAAACACAACCCAAAACACATTAGCATAGCTTTGTTTCAGAAGATTGTTATGAGGTAGCTTAGCCAGTTAGCTTCAAGTAAACCTTGAAAACACAATCCCAACTTGTTTCATCCCAAACTAACTTTCCCTCTTCCCTCTGCCAAACCTCATCATTTGTGTCCTGCTCTGGGGAATGGGAGGATCCAGTTGTTGTGCTATAGAGCATGTTTTTAAGTTATCAAATGTATATTAAATAACTCTCTACCGAGTTACAGATTAGGGCAATAGTTGAAGGAATGATTTGAGCACTGGCATTCTTCTAACAGCAAACTCTGCATACATATAGAATAAATGAGTGACAACTTCTCTCCAAGTGCATGCATTATTAACAGAAATAAATGAACATGCAGGGAACACCATTATAGAATGTTGCTTATTTGAATTAATATATTTCAATCAACAAATACTCTCTACTAGGCTAGTGAAACTTAACTAAAATTAAGATTAAAGAAATTTAGGAACTATGTACACACAAGAGATCAAAAGACAAATAAAAATAGTTGAAAACCATCACCATATGAATGTTTCAGTGAATCTTGGGTTTACTCAAACTCTAAGTGGGAGAACCAAAGTTCATCTTTAAGAAAATGGATGAGGTTAAATTAGTTGAACTAATTTGAAATAACATTTTAAAGAATGATTTGTTAAATAAAAATCAGTAACCTTTAGGACACTTTACTTTGTTAATGTAATTATTTCCCCAGGAAATAATTAAGACTCAAATTGGTGACTTTAGATGCTAGAGGGCGGTGTAGCAGACGATAGACCAGAAATTATATGTGTGGGCCGTGTCACCATCAGCTTGATGAGTTAATCTTTAGTTACATAAAACACCATTAAATCAACGTCAACGTTGCCTATTAATGCTGTACTGACGCTCGTAGTAATATCGGATGATGGCGGAGCAAAACGAAAACAAGCATTACGTTTAAATAAGCCTAGTTACGTTTACTCAGTCAGCTCAGATCAGCTCCACCTGCTGCCACTAACTATAGTCAACTCTGCTCACCTGTTCACCTGCCCACATACACCTGCCTCTTTCATCCACTCTCTGCCAGAACGTCTCATCTTGTCGAATGCGCTCTGCTTCTACCAGTTCCCGTGTGCTCAGCCAGTTGAACTCTGTTTTCCGTGTTTTCAGCCCCCACTGTTGTATCTTGTCAGTGTCTGCGTGCTGCTCACGTCTGTCTGTTTCCCAGTGAGTTAAGTCTGCTTGCTCTGCCCTTCTGGTGGTTCCTCAGTCCATATCGCCTATTCTGGTGCTTTCATCGTTGTGTTCAAGTCTGTCACTGCGTGCAACTCCTGCTCAGTATTGGTTCTGCCATTCACCCCACCTGCATCCTCTTGTCTTCCCCCATTACTGCCTGCCTGCCTCATCTGCCGTTATTGACATCCTGCAATAAACTTTTAAAAAAACGGAGCTTTGTGTCTGGCAGAAAATCGGGTTCTCCAGCAGCAGTCATCACAATCTCTGCATGGCTGACAGATGCGTGGCTTGGCTCCCTGGGCAGCGTTCTCCTGCACGGCTTAGAAAGATTACAAGCAGCCTATTTCTGTAGCGGTCGGCTGCATAGGTTTTGAATTGCAATCCACAGAATACAGTCTGTACTTGGCTTCGATTCTAGCCTGCGCCCATGTGGTGGTGGGTCTCCGAACTCCATTCGGGCCCACGGTTGCTTCGTTCCTCCTGTGTAGCTCTTCTTCTCACAAGGTCGACGGAAAAGAGGGAGCGTCTTTCCAATGCAGCTGGCCTCATAGTTTCAGTAGCACCCTGCTGTGATAGGCAGTCCCTATGGGGGAGGGAGCTTCGGCTGCTTATTTTAGTATTAGAAACAGTCTGGTTTTATTTCACTTGGCTGAAATCACAACACAGTTGTTTCATGAGCAGCTAGCTAGCACTCCAGCTCTGGGTGAGAGCTGGGGAAGGGCTCTCGTTTTGGCATCCAGGCGCTCTGGGTAAGCTTTGCTGAGTCTTTGATGCGCTGTCCTCGGATTGGCTCATGAAGGCTGCAACGAGCCAGATCAGCAGTGCTCGCTGGGCATTTGTGGGGATCTCTGCTCGGCTTGCAGAGGCACAGTTCGACTCCCTCTAGCCACAGGAAACCGCTTCACACCGTCTCGGATCAGCTTTCCTGCAAAAGCTGGTTTCTGTGGAGGCTGGTTGCCTGCTTCAATGTCTGATTCCAGATAAAAAAAGACTATACTTAGCTTTGGTCCCAGTCTCAGGAAATGTTGGATGTATCTCCAATGCTGCTACAGATGCAGTCAAGAGCAATGTGGCTATATGATGTCAACCACCTTCTCTGCGGGGGCCCAGGGAAAAGAGAGCAATTTGTTTCAGGAGGAAGGTTTTGTAGGATCTTAGGAGGCCCCTTGCTGTGAAGGTAATCCTAAAGAGGGTTCCACCATCTCATATTTCTCATTGCTATCAGATTACAGCCGGATGTTTATATTCCTCATGGCTAAGGCCTTACAATGGTACCTCATCAATGGATAATGTAAGTTTAATCTAATTGGAATTAATGATAGAAATGGCTGATGGGGTAAGGCTTCCTTAGTCTTTTTTCATGCTGGGCCCCCTTTAGTGCATTGTGGTTGTTAGAAGAAATGTTAACATTTGTGTTGTAGATATTTAATGTTTTTAGGAACCTATTCCTTTTTCACATCTTCTATGTGTCATGGTTTTTAAGTGTTTGGCCCACATGCAGACACAAACGGAAGCAGGAACAGTTTTAAGATGTTTATTTTTAGGCTCAATAAAGGGAAAGCATACGATGTGTGCAACAAAGGAGGTCGGAACATCAGAGCCGGAACGACTGCGGGAAGAAAGAGGATATGTTACTGAGGATCGAACCAGGGGGAAAACTTCCAGAAGTTGCGCCACTTGTGTCTGTACTTGTCCTGTTAGATCTTAGTGCTGCATTTGACACAGTTGATCACAATATTCTCCTACAAAGACTTGAACATACTGTAGGGATTAAGGGAAAAGCATTAGGCTGGTTTAAATCTTATCTGTCGGACAGATTCCAGTTTGTTCATGTTAATAATAAATCTTCCTCAAACTCTAGGGTCACTTGTGGAGTACCACAGGGTTCAGTCCTTGGACCAATTCTCTTTACTATATATATGCTTCCGATCTGCAAAATTATCAGACAGCATGGGATTAATTTCCACTGTTATGCTGATGACACTCAGCTATATTTATCCATAAATCCTGATGAATCCAGTCAATTACTTTGACTGCAGTCATGTCTTGATGACATCAAAAGCTGGATGACTTTAAATTTCCTGCATCTAAATTCTGACAAGACATAAGTTGTAATCTTTGGGCCAGAGTCCTCAAAAAATAAACTTCTTAACCAATCACTTAATCTGGATGGCATTAACTTGGCCTCTGGTAATAAAGTAAAAAACCTTGGTGTTATTTTTGACCAAGACATGTCATTTAAATCCCATATTAAACAGGTTTCCAGAGTTTCCTTTTTTCACCTCCGGAATATCGCCAAAATTAGAAAGATTCTGTCCAGGAGTGATGCTGAAAAACTAGTCCATGCATTTGTTACTTCAAGGCTGGACTATTGTAATTCTTTACTATCAGGAAGTCCACAAAATGCAGTTCAAAGCCTTCAGCTGATCCAAAATGCTGCAGCAAGAGTTCTGATGAAAATCAACAAGAGGGATCATATTTCTCCAATTTAAGCTTCCCTTTATTGGCTTCCTGTTAAATCAAGAATAGAATTTAAAATTCTCCTTCTAACGTATAAAGCCCTTAATAATCAAGCTCCATCATATATCAGAGCTCTGATTACCCCGTATGTTCCTAACAGAGCACTTCGCTCTCAGACTGCAGGTCTGCTGGTGGTTCCTAGAGTCTCTAAAAGTAGAATGGGAGGCAGATCCTTTAGCTATCAGGCTCCTCTCCTGTGGAACCAACTCCCAGTTTTGGTCCGTGAAGCAGACACCCTGTCTACTTTTAAGACTAATCTTAAAACCTTCCTTTTTGACAAAGCTTATAACTAGAGTGGCTCATGTTACTCTGAGCTACCTTTATAGTTTTACTGCTATAGGCTTAGGCTACTGGAGGACATCAGGATCTAATTTTCTCACTCTATAGAGTTCTACTGTTCTTCAATTATGCATTACGTGTTGTCATTTCTGCTTTAACTTTCTGTTCTCTCTCTTTTATCTTCATAGTAGGTACACCTGGTCTGGCGTTCTGTTAAATGTGACATCATCCAAAGAAGACGGCTCACCCGCTATTACCATCTAATGTAGAACAGATTACTGGATCAATGTGTGCTTCTGTGCTTTTTTGTCTCTCCTGTTGTGTCTCTGCTCTGTCTTCTATAACCCCCAGTGGGTCGAGGCAGATGACCGTTCATACTGAGCCCGGTTCTGCCGGAGGTTTTCCTTCCCGTTAATGGGGAGTTTTTCTTCCCACTGTCGCTTCATGCTTGCTCAGTATGAGGGATTGCTGCAAAGCCATGGACAATGCAGACGACTCTCCCTGTAGCTCTACGCTTCTCCAGGAGTGAATGCTGCTTGTCGGGACTTTGATGCAATCAACTGGTTTCCTTATATAGGAACATTTTTGACCAATCTGTATAATCTGACCCAATCTGTATAATATGATTGAACTTAACTTTGTGCCTTGAGATGACATGTTTCATGAATTGGCGCTATATAAATAAAATTGAATTGAATTGAACTTACCGTTTGGACGGGGAGACCTGTCCGGGGGGGATGAGTGAAAAAGGAACTCTGCGATTGTAACTTTCTGATGGGAGGTGGTGGCTGAGTGACAGGGGGGCTGGCAGATGTAATACAGGCGGGGGGCCCGAACAGCACCACTGCGGCGGCAGGCAGGAGGAGCAGCTGGAAGAACCGGAGTGTGACTGACGAACCAGATGAATTCAGGAAGGGGGTTCTCACGCCCATCTTGGTAATTCCAAGGGGGTAAGAGTGGAGATGCCAGAGCAGAATCTGAGCGGTCCTCAGAGCACGGAACCAACACAGGTGAGTAAATCCAAACACAACAAACTGGAGAAGACAGGAGACAGGATTAGTCCAAAAACAGGGTTTCCAAAAACTCACAGGTACGAAGCTCGGGAGACAGATCTGTGGCCTAGGCATACCACGACGGGGTAACACTCTGGCGTCTTCCAGCTGTCTGTGCACTCCTTTTAAGCCAGAGATGAAGGTTTCCAAATGAGCCGCAGGTGCGGGCCACGCCCACCCGTCAACTGCAGCCACCTGTGAAGCAGAGTTAGAGAACACAGAAAACAGAGAACCCTTACACTATGATTACGGAAAATGACTTGTGAGCTAGCATTGAGGTACTGTGGCTAAGTTGGTGAAAGCACCTGTCTTGTAAACTGGAGCGCCTGGGTTCAAATCTGAGCTGTACTTATGGCTGACTTTGCATATTTAAGGGTAAGTTAAGCTTTAAGCCCTTCATAAAAATGGTTAAAAAGACTAGATGAGTCCAGTCTTTGTAATTTAGCTAAGGTATTACAAGAAACTTTCGTTTTGTTTTGCACCTGAATTAATTAAGGATTATTTCATTGTTGTAGGTTTGTTAAAAAATATGACATGGCAGTTATCTAAAAGAAAAAGTATCCACACAAGCCACTTTATCCTGGAAAGTGAAAGCCCCTGGCTCTTAAAATTGAAACCTTTAGGTTCAACAACAAGCAGCACCTCTTGGCTTTTAGAGGAAATGTTCATATTTAAGGCACTTAGGATTTGTTCCCTTTTCGCATGTCTTCTGACATTTGGGCAAACCACCATTTTAAAGCCTGTAAACAGCACTGTAGCTTTCATAGTTAAAGTGACTGTCAAGTGAACAGGCAGTCGTGGGTTCAAATCCTAGCAGCACCACTCTGTCAATGTTTAATGACTGTGAGAATGAGTCATATGGGTTTTCCTTATTTTCTCCTTGTACCCATTTAGGATGTCACAACTTTATTACCAGAACGTTTGTGGCAATATAGCAGATCACATTGGATCGTTGACTTGCATTATTCATGTATCCAGGATGACCACGTGCATACAGTGGACAATCACTTGCATTGAATTGAATAGTTTTATTATTCCATTTGGTTCATGCCAGAAAACTATCCTCATTAAAACTGTCTTTTTAATGCAACTCTTATTTGAAATGGTCACCAGAGATAGTATATAAAATATTTCTTGATATTCGAATGTCCTAAAACCACTCTGTGGATTTATTTATTTATTGTGGATGGATTTAATGTCTACAAGATAAAATTACAGCCCTATGACGTTTTATAAATTTAGTCTGACTGTCTCAGTCGACTCTACTGAAAGCCCTCCAGCTTCTTCTTGAGTGTTTGCGCGTTTGGGGCCCTTTAACTTTGCTGGCATCAAAAAGTGTCCTGAGGATCAGCGATGTTCCCCCAAATGTGTATGTGCGCATCTCAACTCAAAGCCTCTGGGATGGTCAGGTCCAATTCTTATCACTGCTGTCTTTGAACGGGCTAAGAAAACAGTTCGCCCCTCCTCTGTAATCCACCAGTCTCCCACTTTTAACCATCCAAACACTCATATATTCATTTATGAACTCATCTTTTTCCATGTTGTTGTTCTCATAAACCCATCTGTCAATTTATTGCTCCATGATGATTCCCCTTCCAGAGGTGTACGCTAAAACCAGCTGCCCTGCAGTTACCGAACCCACTGTTGTTCAGCGGACAGTTGCCACCTCATAATCTTCATCCGATTTCACAGCTGTATTTGCCCCGCATCTTAACTTGTCAGGTTTCATTGGATGGTCTCAGCTCTAAATCCTTTTGCTATTGTTGTAGTGTTGATGAGATGCAGTGATTAAAAGAGATTTCTATCATAGAATATTTGTTGAGACCCAACACCAATGTTCTCTCCTACATTACTATGAGGAAATCCTTGAATAGGAGCCCTTGGAGAGTCTGAGCCTAAACATAGGAAGCTCTTATCAAAGCAGAAAAAGACCATATTAGGGATTGTAGGTGAGATTTATCAGATCAAGAGCAGATTATTTTCAATCAGCCATCAAGGAATGACTTATAGGATGACCATTACAAACCCTGATAGCAGTCTGGAACTGCAGGCTTGTTATGTCAGATTTGCATGATTTGGATTTAGATTCAAGTCTCTGAGGACTTGCTTCCAATTCTTCTTTTTACACTGAAGTGGAATTGCTTTCCTTTTTGCCCAGTCTTTTAATTTGGAGGAGAAAATACACCCATTTTTTCAAATGTTAAAGGAACATCCCTACAAACAGGGCTTTTTTGGGACCATTCTAAATGTTATAAATTATTACCTGACGGTTAGAGCTCTGTAAGAATACTAATGCAACCTCTTTTTATTGTCCTCCATAATACTACACAGGCAATTTCTGTTAGTATCTGAACAACCTTTGAAACAATAACTCACAAGTTTAGTTTTTTTTCTTAGCTTCAGCTAGTTGTACTACAGCACTGTATTCTACCTTGTAAATAAATATGTATTAGAATAGTATTTGTAATTATCTTTTTCTTTTATAACCACAGCAAACGTGATTTTTGTTTGCATTTTAATCTTAAATATTTTGATCAATGACTCATGAGAATTTTACAAATTTTTTCTAACTTGTTGTAGCTGAGCAGCAATGCTAGTGCTGGTTAGGGTGAAAAGAGGGAAAAAGTTGTTTTATTTGGTATTAATATGCTAACAACATTTTTTTTAGCATCATTGCTAATTTGTACTTTACCCCTTACTCATGGACACAACTTAAGGGCCTGTTGTCTTTTAATACTAGCTAAATTCACATCTTTCTCTCAGAAATTAATTTACAAAAATAGTAACCCCTTCTATGCAGTTTTCCATTTTGTGATGTGTTCTGTTTGAAGTAAAACTTGCAAAACCTTTAAATAGATAAACCTTTTTCTTTGTTGTATCTCTTACTTTTGTGTCCAAACAAAGCATGGAGTTTGAGTCCAGAGGAGCTAGCTGTGGTTTTAAATTCGTCACCGACTAGAAGCCTATTCATCATTGGTTTTTGCCAGGAGGCAGCATGTTCCCATTACTGGCTGCATTGATCACACGAGTAGAGCGAGTCGGGCGATATTTTCCATTAGGGTTATAGAGTTGTTTTGTGTAGAGCAGTTTTTAGAGTTATGGCAAAATGCTTTTAGTGCATGCCACAAGCACACTTATCAGAGGTTTTATTGTTCTCAGAACACAAAAGTGCCCTGGTTAGAGCTTTAAGCAACAAACTCTCAACATGAGTGCAGCTGGTTTGATATTGGAGAAAATAAAAGGGTAGTTTGTTGCGGAAGCTTAAGATTCTATGTTGTTTGTAAAACATAACTCTACATGCTTTATACGTTTTTTCTTATTTTACTCAATTTTGACCAAGTAATTACAACTAATACTTCTGATGGTTAAGATGATGACCTCCAGAACTCTGTGTCTTGTCAAGACGACCTGGTCGCCCACCAGAACTCCTTTGTTTTAGTTTGGCCTCCTTCCAAAGCCCCCTCCACCCACCCTATAGTTGATTTGTTGTTTGTTGTGCTTTCTCTGTTTCCTGCCCTCCTTCCAAGACCCTTTTCACCCACCCTGGTTGGGTTGTTTTCATTTTGGATTTCTTGTTAGTTTTTGTCTTCATAGACTTTTAGGGCGTCTGTTGTCTGCCGTGGGGGGGAGGGCTCTGTTACAATCCCCAGGTGTTTGACTATTATTACGTTTAGGTTCCTGGGGATTGTGCATTCCTTCATTTTATTCACGTTTTCTTTCCTCTCACTCTTTGTTGGATACTCTGTTGTGCTACCCCTCGCCTAGTCTGCTTGTTGCTGTGTTGCTGATCCTTGTCATTGTCTGCCATGCCTGTAAGTTTCATTATTATCTTTTCAATAGATAATCACATTCATGTCACCATGTGGCTGCCTAGTTGTTGCCTGCATTTTGGTCCATCAACAACCATCAACAACCATACAAAACATGACACTTTTCTACTATTCTACTATTTGTAGCATTTTTATATGACAATTATACATGAAATAATAGCCAGAAAGAAGCGTACATATTTTATCTTTACATTGGCAGAAGAGGGTATTTATATTTATATTTTTTTTGGCAAAAAATGAACTTTGTAATATTTTGAAAGCACTATTAGTTTTTGCGATAGTAAACTAAATTAAATTAGCCCTGTGTTAATCAATGTGATGCTTCTTTTGCAGGGTGAACTTGCACAGCACTTGTGTCCATAAAGATCTTATCAAAGACAATAAAATTAACTTGTGGTGCTCCTCAGGGAGCTACCCTCAGAGCCTTTTTATTTTTTTCTGGTTAAATTATTTATAATTAGACCTCACAATCAGTTATTAAATTTACAGGGTCATTCATCTCTAATAACCCACAGTAAAGGTTACAATCTTTAAACTTGGTATCCTTGAAAATATTTACGTAAACTATTCTTTATTAGTTGTAAATGAATATCTAAACTATTGTTTATATATCTTTCTTCTTATATAAATATTGAGTTTTTATAATTAAGGCATCTTGATAAGTTTGACTTGCCTTTTAGTCTCCTCTACAATGTCATCACCTTTTCCTGTAATTTATTGCTCTGCTAATGATGACCAGTTAAATTGGTAAATAAAAAGAACTGAACCCCCTGCATTTCTTTCAACTACTAGAATAATTTAGAGATATGCCCGGTGTTCTTTGCTGGGGAAAAGTTTAATAAAGAGACAGACCTCAAATATAGACAATTTTAATTGCAAAGCTGATGGAAAAAATATAATGAAAATATGTTTTGATCTCTGACATTTTCAATAAAAAGACAAATAAATTCTAAGTCATATATCAATCGAGGTTTTGTGCCTAACTGCAGTTTCTCTGTCTTTCTAATGTTATGAGCAGCATTGCGATTGCAAGGAGACATTTAATGTGTTATGAAGTTCAGTGAGGTAAAATCAAATAAAAAAGGGACACCAGTAAAAGCTTTTTCCACTGATACGAGAAAGTGGAATATTTATAAGGGAATGATATTTAGGGAAAAATTACAGAAAAAAAATTATTTTAACAGGAACTCTGTAAGATTGATCTCTTAGACTTATACCATCAACCTTTAACGATTTAGAGAAATTTAGCTAAATAAAAAAAAAAGATTAATGCTCTTGATTCTTTGTCTAGAGCCTGGACCAATGTTGGTTTTTAGATTATTCAAGATCACAAACATCAGGTCAGGGGTACCACGAGGATACCCACAAGATGTGTCTCAATTCATGCTATGGCGTTGGTTAGTGTTACAGTGTTTATAGAATCATAATAAATTTCACAGACAATCAACTTTTTCTGAGATTTAATTCCTTTTATCAAACAGCAATTTTTTCTTCCTTATGTTAATCCATGATCAATAGGCTCCAGATTCTTGATAGGATGGCAATGTACGTTTACCTTTCAGAATTTCTGTTAAAAGTTTCTAGTGTGTGAACATTATCCAAATTGAAATGGCACCAATTTTTGTAAGATAACACAAAAAAAACTTAGAAGAAGAACATAGTTAAAGGACTTTTTTACTGTCCTAAAACAAGTCAGAGATTATATGTGTGCGTTCACTGATGGAAATCTAAGATTGATCACAGACTGTAGTAGTAATGGCATAATTCCAATATTTCCAGTTAATCTCCCAGTTCACATCACACTCAGCTGCACTAATGTCTGCCACATTTGAGTTACTTTCCATTTCAGAGATTTGTCTTGTCTATTTTTCTACTCTCCAGTTTTGAAAGGTATGTTTAAAGGTTTAAATCTGAATAAAACCTTAAAACGTATTTGAATTTCTGCATTGTATCCCTTACATTTCTCTTTTTTTTTTTATGAGTAAAGTTGTAGATATTTTGTACCCTTTTAGGCCCAAACGAGCTCAAACTAGAAGGGAAAATTAGGATATCACTGCTTTCCTATCCTACTGGAGTCACCCTCTAAGGAGATACTTTTATAAAACTCTTTTCTTTTTTTGTCACCACTTTTTTTTAAAGCAATCTAAACAATCAGGAATTGACCATCTCTCCTTCACGCCCTTCTGCTTTCATTAGGAGTGTGGTATCCCAATAGACATTGTGTAAAATGTCGGGAGGTAGCGACACAGAAGGGGCAAGGGGGGGAGGGGGTGTGCTGGACCAGCCTGGGTTCATCACCTTGCTGGAGGCCACACATGGATCTGGGCAGAGGAAGTCAGGCAACTCATAGAGTGGCAGAAACGTCACAGGCCCCCAGTGTGCCCATTATCTACCATCTTTATGCTAGGGTCCCCATGTACACTTCATCAGTCATCAGAGTGCGCATGTGTGCCTGATGTAAACGTGACGTATTTCCGCGTTAGTGAGTGACGGAAATACGTCAGGATTCCCGATAAACTCCCGATAAACCTTTCTATTCTAAAAATAAAAGAGCTCAAAATTAATTCTTTCTAGTATAACACCGCTTTGTTTATTATGTTTTGTTGTTTAACAAAGACGGAAGTACTTATTCTGCTGTGGTTTATTTTAGGGGAATTTGGTAACAGCGCATGTCAGAGTGGTTATATTCTGAACAAAGCCAGGTGCATGTACATGTACATTATGATCGGATTAATTGATTGTGTGCCCATATAAACGGTACAATACGATTACTTAATTCGAATACATTTTAATTCGATGGTGAAATTTTGTGCATTTAAACTGTTCAAATGTCAGGCTTTTGAACAATATTTCCATTTCTTTTCACTCAACACCTGGTTGATGCTCCTTTTGCAGGAACTACTGCATCAATGCGGTGGCATCGAAGTGATCAGCCTTTCAGAAAGAGAATGTTTATGCTGACAGATCTTGTGACACTTCATTTCACTAATTATATGACTGTTCAAGTTAATTTGTTGTACCAGAACTCCTTAGGGGTTTAACAGGGAAGGGGATAGCACGTGCTAATTTTCAGTTTTTTTTGTCTTGTTCTTTTTGTATGTATTTTTTCTTTTTTTCATTTCACCAACTTACACTCTTTTGTGAAGATCAAATAAAATAAGATTGGAAACATGTAAAGTGCATGTTGAAATGTATCAAAATAGGTGAAAAAGCCAAGGGGGAGTCAATACTTTTGCAACATACTATAATATTTATTTATCACTGGGAATAGTTTATTTAACCTTCTTTCACTTACTGGACAAATACAATCCATAATTTTTTTTTTCTAGCTGAGTAACATGTTAGGACAACACAACACCTAATAGCTGTCTTAACCCCATCCCCCCACCCCCGGCTGAAATCATTTCAGTGACAAGCTTCTGGCAGCTATCCACATGTCTCTGATCTCATGAAGACGGTTTGCCTCACTCCCGACTTTCATCTGTGAGATGTTTGAGGCGTTTCTTGCATCTATAACCCATTTCCAGTCCCCCTACAGCATCTCAATGAGATCAAGACCCGGCTCAGGACTTTCTATTTTCTTAAGTCCTTGGTGGATTCAGGAGCGCATTTTGGATCATTGTCGTGTTCCAAGGTCCAGTTCTTGTCACAGCTTTATCGGCCCTCTGATGTTTTGTATAATTCATAGGGCGTGCTGTCATGATGAGCTGGCCAGGTCCTGCCACTGCAGACCATGACACTTCCATCTCCATGCTTTACAACTGGTATGAGGTTCTTTTTGTGGTTTAATGTATTTACTTCATACCAAACATTGGGCACCTCTTTTCTGGTGATCAAACCTTTCATTTTAAGAGTCATCTGTCCAAATAACATCATTCTAGAAGTCCTGGTCTTTGTCTAAAATCTCCCTGGCATACTTCAGTCTGGCCCTGATAGGGGTTTTATTCAGAAGGAAAACGTTTCCTTATTGCACATCACCCATGAAAGTGAAACTTGTGCACTCTCTTTCTGGTTGCATATACATGCTACAGCTAGAGGCCGCTGTAGGTCCTGTGATCAAATTTTAGGATCGTTGGAGACTTCCTTTAGCATCTTGCATGCTACTTTCAAGGTGAACCTGCTTGAATGGCCAGATATATTGGCAGTGACTGCATCCGAAAAGGTTTAATTGGTAAGGACTCTTTAGGCAAAGAGAAAGTGTGTCAGTGTCCAGCATGATAAGTGCTTTCAAAATAATGCAGTCAATAATGAAGGAGGTAGGAAAATGAGCCTGTATGCTTCCTATGTTAGTTCCTTTATGGCGCTAAGAAGCCATAAGGAATCCCACAATCCTTTTGCATGACATGACGAATAAGCACAGACCACCTCACAGAAATAGAGAGCAAAGAGAAGAAAAGAGAGTGCACACCTGATAGTTCCTTTTCAGAAGGCTGTAGGCTGGATTTGACTAGCATCATCCATGTCCATACTGTCCATATTGTACATACTGCCCAAAATTGGACCAGCAGTCCGAAACTACTTTCCTGCCCACAATACAGTTCTCACTGTTGACCTAATGAAAGGTCAAGGAATAGGAGCTAGGAGCGATAATTAGAATATTTTGGATGCAATAGTTTTAGATGTCCTCCACTTGTAGGTTACTTCCTGCAAAGCAGAAGTATTAAATTCTGTTGAGATGTCATTAAATCTTATACCAGACCCGTAAGCTGCTACAATCTTCTCTTTAAAGGAATTTAACAGATCTTTAGGCACTTCAACCATCAGTATCACCAAATTAAATGTCTGAGGTGTTAACAGGGCAAACCTGTTTAAAAATGCTGAGAAGCAATGTTTTTAATATCGGGCAATAAATGTGACGTCTGTGTTTTATGATTTTAGCCATTTTTGGTGGGAATAAATCTGGGGTATTCAAATATATTCCCCACCAGGAATTGTATTTTTTATTGCATTATACACAATATTTTCAAAGCCTTTTTCTTCAGCATTTAATGTTCATTTATATTACTTGATGTGTATTTTTTTCTAGCATTCATTTGTCCAAATATGTTAGAAAAAGAGGAAGGGTAACTCTGTTCTTCCGTATAAGACAACATGTTTCTTTGAGTTAGTAAAAAGCAGATGGTTCACTGCTTTGTATAGATTTGAACACCAATCATGTTTGGAGACACTTATAAGTGATCATGTTTGTTGTGTGCTTGTTACCATAATATCAATCAAAAAAGACTATAGTCTATCAATATACATATTAAAATGGTTGCTGTGATGAGAACTAGTTTGAAATTAATACTTTTTTTTTCAAAATGTCTATGCTTATTAAGGATACCTATGTGATACCAAATGTAAAACTTCACAGAACATATCAGTAGCTGGACCTACAAGAAATATAGGTAGAGTATTTGTAGTACAATTCATCAAAGTTAGTTTCATGAGGCTGTCCCAACTACTAGCTGTACAAATCTGAAATATCAAAATTTGTAGACCGCTGGTTTTGCGACCCAACTCTGGGCCAAACTATTGGCAGTAGGACCATAGAAAAAGAAAACACAACGCTGTTTTAGTCACCCAATGGTTTAGTCATGCTTGCTAACAGTAATGCCCATCATTTAGCTGAATTACTAGCCCTTATTGATATTGAAACATTTCTAGGCTCATTTTAGTCTGAAGGGTTTAGATTTATCCAGTTTTAGTTTAGCTCAGAATTATTAATTGGGATTAATGGTCAGTTACTGATTTCAATACTGACCTTATCAAGGGGAAACAAAACTTCTTTTAGTCCCAAATGTGAGACTTGTCACAATTTGGGTTTTGTTTTGGTTCTGTTTTGCACTTTGCTTTATTTACTTAGTTGTTCAGTCAGTAATCAGCTAGCTCACTTTTCCTCTCTGTCTCCACCCAGTCAGTTTGTCTGTCACTTCCCTGTTACCAGTCACCAACTAATCAGTTCGTTCCGTCCCTAGTCACCACCCTTCCTCTGATCAGTTTCCCCTGTCACTTGTAATTAGTTTTCACTCCGGTCACCTGTGTACTCCTCTATTTATACCTGCCTCACTCCTCTGTTTGGTGCCAGATTATTCCGTTTCCTTGTGTAGTGCCTTTTGGTGAGTCTAGTCCTGCATTTCATGTTCTGCGTTTGCCTGTCGATTTGACCCAATTGCCTCCGGTTATCTGAGCCCGCCTGACTTTTAGTTAGCCTGTTCCCTGTTTTGGTTATTAGTTTTGCCTGTGACTGCTTTTGGTCTGCTTTTGGTGATTGTACGTAGTCGTCCCGGTTTTGGCTTGATCCCGTTTTTGTTTCTGCCTGTTCCTCTTTTTGTTAATAAATTATCTTGCACTAAACCTCTGCTTGTCTGGCGGAATACTGGGTCCTATTAATCTGATTCTTGACAAGACTGAGACACCCAAAAGACCTAGCTCTATTTCAATCTATTGCTACTGAGGTCTTAAGGTCAAACCATTGGTCTAACAACTAAACAACTACTGCCATTAGTAATAAAAATCTTGGAAAGGCTTTTTCAATGCAACTGCTAAAAATGTAGACACAAAATATATATTTTTACTTAAAGTGGTTGTCACTAGTTGTATTTGTCAAAGTACTGTTCCAACCACTGACCAGCTACTGACCTTACAAAATGGGAATAGCCAAACTTCAGTCCTTTAGTTCCAAAGCCCTACATTCAGATCAGCCAAAATATCTACTTTTTGTGCAAATATGTAACTACTGGCTAGCGAATCTGAAACTGAAGTCTCGTTTTTGTCCAAAATTTGTAATTGTCCAATATTTCTCTACGTACGTATTTTAGTTGGTTGTAATTGCCTGGTTGTACAACAACTGACTTTACAAACCAGGGGAGCTAAACATGAGGCCTATTTTGTTTCACTTTAATTTAGACAGAAACTATATTGAGCTATATTTTGGCTGGTTTGGATCATTTGGTTAAAAGGCCAAAGTACTGCTCCAACTTCGGGTTTTACAATCCTAATCCTAGATATCCAAGTACTGTTTGGACCTTACAAACTGGGTATAGCAAAACTACAGGTTCATTTTAGCCCAAGGCCTAACAACTAGACAATCACTGATGTTGCCAATCTGTAACCTGTGACAAATATTAGTCTAAATATTTCGATTTAGTCGTCTAACATTTCTATATTTAGTTTAGCTGGCTTTCTTTGCTTGGCCGTAAGGCCAAACTACAGGATTTCTAGAAAATCCCGTATCTAGAAAAAAAATCTAGAAAAATAAACCTTTGGTTCATTTTAGCCCAAACACCATACATTTACAAAGTAAAGCCATGCAATTTTAGTTCAGAAGGCTGTTACTGATTAGTTCTTAGGTCTAACTACAGATTCAACATCTGGCCAACTACTACCCTTAAAAACATGGTAAAACAAAATGTTAGTACTAGCCCCAAAACTTCTTACTTTCTTAGTTAGAGATACAGTATTCAATAACTAGTTTCAGTTTAGCTCTTTGTTGTTGGTTGGTTTTGAGGCCGAACAACTGGTCCGACACCGGGCAAACTACTAGCATTAGAAAAGTAGAAAAACAAAACATAAGGTAAGTCAAATTCGTAGAAATATTAATTCCCTTTCAGTTTAACTGTTTTTTCTTAGCTGGAAGGTCTACTGGCACTATGACTGGCCAGCCACAGACCGAGCTTCTGGAGCTCAAAACTTGTTCTGAATCTTTATTCTAAATCTTTGGATTTAGACATCCTAAATATCTCATTTTAGTTTAACTGGGTATTACTGGCTGTTTGCAACGTCCAATGCAAGGCAAGTTTATTTGGAAAGCACATTTCAGTAACAAGACAACTCAAAGTGTTGTACATGAACATAACATAAGAAAAGAAAACATTAAAGAAGAAAACATATTGGGGAACCCTGCATGTGATTTTTGTGGTCTCTGATGTAAAGTTACCTACTGACAAAAAAAAGTCCTTGTCCAAGGATTTAAACCAGTCCAGTGATGTACCTGAAAGGCCGACCCATTTTTTCCCAGGTGCTCTAGCAGAAGGGAGTGATCAACAGTATTGAATGCCGCTCTGAGGTCCAATAATACCAGCACAGTGGTTCTTCCACAATCTGTATTTATGTGGATGTCATTGAACACGTTGACAAGGGCGGTCTCTGTACTGTGGTGAGCACTGAAACCTGACTGAAAGACATAAAAGGGTCCGGTCATTGTTAAGAACGCGTTTAATTGTTGAAACACAGCCTTTTCAATAATTTAACTGATAAAGGGGGGGGGGTTGAAATGTGCCTGTAGTTCTGCAGTAATAATTTGTCCGATTTGTTCATTCAACAGTGGTTTGATAACAGCTGTTTTTAGAGACTGGGGGAATCCACCTGACAGAAGGGATGTGTTAATTATCTGAGTCAAATCAAACGTTATGACAGGCAAAACTGTCTTAGAGAAAGCTGTGGGTAGATCATCAAGCCTGCAGGAGGGTTAACTTAGCTGTTGTATGATTTCTTTTAAGTTTTTGTAGTTTATTTGGCTGAATTGGGACAATTTGTCAAGATCAGTTCTAGCTGGAGACAACTTTGGTAGTGAACTTGATAAGATAAGATAAGATAAGATAAGATAAGATAGTCTTTATTGATCTCACAATGGAGAAATTCACTCGTCACATCGGCTCATACAAGAAGGTGCAGAGTAGGGAAGGTGCATTCAGTTATATACAGTGAATCTTCATATCTACAGTGATGTGGATGTACAGACTGCCCTTCTAATCTTTTGGGATTTCTCAATGAGGAAGTTAGCAAATTCATTGCAGGCCCTGGTGGACTGGAGTCAGATGCAAACATTTCTGACATCCTAAACATCTAGTTGTAGTTTAGCTGGTTTGTTGTGTGAGGTTGGCTTTCATAGAAATTTGGAAAACAAAACTTGATGGTAATTTTAGATCGAGAAAGCAGAAATATCTCTTCACTGACTTACTGATTGTTTTTCACTTATTTCTGGTGGACTTTGAAACTAATATTAATGTGGTCCAGAGGTTGCTTCTCATCCATGTATGACTAACTGACCAGGACTTCTTACTCTCTGAAACAGTCAATCTCTTTTAACTTTCAGCAGATTATTTGTCAGGAACCACAGACCTGTGGAGAGAGTGCATTTATCTCAATGAAAGATTAGAGGCGGTTAGGGACGTAATGGAAACCCTTTCTTGTTTCCACAGTTCAAACCATTCTTTGTGAAGTTTTGTAGAGCAGATTTTGTCTGATTTGGCAATATGCTCACGCTTTTTCTGCCTCTTCAGATTCGATGTGGAACACATTTAATGCTCTATTTGTAGTTTCTCCCATGGGCCATTTTACAGTCGGGTGGATGGGTTAAGGCATGATTACCATTTAGTGTTGTATAGGTGCACAAATTAAAAGCAAATACAATTATGTATGTTGAGCATCTGCACTAAATCCAGACAATCGTCAGTGACGTGAAACCTGTTATCTATTGTTTGCGTTGCCCCTAATCCAGACATCCTAACCCTTCTGCTTTTTTTGTTGCTTCTGCGGCTGCTGTCCAACCCTAATGATGAGAGATTAAGCTCTGCACAACTGTCCATCTGACATGAGGGCTGGATTTGTGCTGGATTGGAAAAAATCTGGACGGGTGGCCACCAAAGCTCTGTAATTCTGGACAAACACGGTCTCTGAGGGAAGCAGATTAAAAAGCAGGAGAGGTTAGTGCGCAGGTTTGGAGGCGCTTGGATGTCCCAGGAAGTTCTGGTCCGGTTTCTCTGAGCTGTTTTCGTGTCACTAGTCGTTACCAATAACAAGGACGATGGCTTTGTGGATTCTGAATGCCCCCCCGAGGCAAAAGTTGTGATTCAGACTGGCCCATCATCCCCAGACATGCCCCTGCAATGCCCGTGTGCCTCACTGGGCATGTCCCCCTTTTTTTGTTGCATCTGATGGAAATAAAAAGGGGGGTGGCATAGAGGGTGGTGGGTGATGGTCGAACAAACTACCCCTCTCTCATCACACAGCCTATTTACAAAACATCACTGCAAACAGTCGCGACACAAACCTTGTTCGACAAGGATGCGAGTCGATTTCGTCATATAAATTCGAGAAGCGTCACGTGTTGATTGGGTCGCTCACGTGACCCCCCACTGGATGGGCCAATAGAGTGGCAGAGTTTTTTTCGGATCAGAGCGAAAAGAAAAGAGGTGGGTGGGGGGGAGAAATAATTTTCCCTTTGCGATTTTTAATCCTTCAACAGCGAAAGGGGTCGTCGGCTACTGTATCCTGCACTGCGGAAAGGTAAACTCTTTTTGTCGTTCCAGTTATTTCTTTTCTTTTTTATTCATTGAAAAAAGCAACACTTTGGAAAAAAACAACAACATTTAAGTGCAATACTTAAGTTTTTAGAAATAAATAATTTGATTCCTTTCCTAGTTGTTGGAGTTGCAAAGGCTTCGAACTCTGGAAAACTTGAATGTCTTGGTTTTTGGTGAAGTTGGGGGAAGCCATCAATAATTAATTAACTTGGTAACTTACCCAACGCCACCGACTTTTTCCCCTGAATCGACTCGATTTAATTCTCTTTGGCAAAACCCAATATAATGAATTCATGCTAGATCAGGATCTTTTGGTCATCCCCTGAATAAAGGTCAGTTTTCCAGTCAGTCGATTTTGCTTTTAGACGTCCAGTGAACATTATTGTTTGACTGATTGTCTTTGCTTCAAGCACGAGCGATTTCATTGTCTGGGAATTAGCCGCATTAGCTATACAACGGATTTGATGATAGTCAATAGATGAGGTCGTTATACCGATTATCTTGTCGCAGATGTTAGCGCTGCAGCTCGTCTTATTGTTGGGTAGTTATACACCGGGAAAAAAATGTCATCCATCATTTAGTCGGAATCTATCCTGAACTGCTTCTTTGTTCGGCTAAAAAGGTCAGATATAACCTCGGCACGGAGGAGACGCTGAAATGTAAAATAAAAAAAAAGAAAGCATAACAGCAAAGGAACTGGGGACGTTCTTGTCTCATTCCGCATCAGCGCCTGGGGGAAGCTTGGCGTATGGAAGCCATGACTTTGTGACAACCAGTGATCTCACATTACAAACTGTGGCAAATCTAAAATGGCCGACTTAGCGCTGATTTTCGGGGCACAACATGGTGTGCCTCCGTTCTGACGGCTCTTTAGCCCGCATGGCAGAAGTCCGTGAGGTAGCTTTGAAGGCTCTCCTGATTTTGGATTCCTCTTCGTTGCCGGGTGCATCCTCCTGTTTGAGCTGCAGCTTTGATTGTGATTAAGGTTGAGACGTCAGGATGCTGGGCTTCTGATGTGGACTGACAGCTCTTGAGAGGACTGTCATAGCGGCGCATAGGAAGGCCGACTGGGCGGACGCCCCCCACCTTCGACCCCCCCGCTTCGCCGCATAAAACAAAAGCCAGACGAGACGAGAGCTGCTCATATACCAGGACACTAAGCGAGAATAGCTCAACTCTTCACTTCTACTTGATCAGTTCCTTTCTCTGACAGCAACGAACAATTATTCAACGCCTTCCTCCTCCAAACTTTCAACTCTGAGAGGTTTTTCTTCAGATTTCCCCCAAAGCTCCTTTAATACAGAACATATGGCTCAAAGAGGTCACCCTCTGTGGTCCCCCTCTGCTGCCCTACATGCTCGCTAATTTCCCTTTTGTTCGCCGCTAATTGGAGCACAAACATGTCCAAGAATTGGTTAAACGATGATGGACAGGCCGACGCAAACATCTAACGCTGCAAGCAGTTCATGCGTAGGCTTTGCAGCAAGCTGCGAACATTGAAAGCGTTTATGTCCAAGAAAACAGATGCAAAAATGCTGCAGGAAAGATGCAAATACCCTTCGTCATTCAGTTTGAGCGTTTTTGGCACTTTTTGAGTTTTAAATTCACGAAAGGTGTTTTTCTGCGCTTGCAAACAGACATTTCTGCATGTAAGTTAGGGCTCACATTTGATTGACACACAAAAACCCCAAAAATGGATTGTATCTAAGAGATTAACTTACACATTCTATAGTCACATTTAGAGGTACGGAACTCAGGATTTGGGGATATATCTCCCTTCAATATTTAATTTAAACGTGTCGATCAGGATTCAGCAGAAGATAGTTGCTATGGCCTGAACTAGTCCCCTTTATTGATTTTCCTTCAAAACTTTTACATTTGTTTCCTTTCCAGCACACCTCTTTATTAACTGACACCTCAGTATCTCCATTGACTGGACGACAGTTGCATTTTTTTTTCAAATCAAGTGAACAAATGTGCAGGAACATATTTCACAGCGTATGGAGAAAGAGTGCGCCAAGATTGACTTTATGAGGAAGAGCAGCAACTAAATGCATTAATCTACATTTTGAACAGCAATGGGTATTACTCTGGTGATAAAATCTTTGATTTTCGTGCAGAAGCTGCAAAAAAGCCTAAAAGCTCAGTTTAAAATTTTTTTTAAATCACTGACGGATCAAAATATAAGGAAGTTCCTCGTTTATTTCAAACTGCTTTAGACATCTGAAACAATGATAAGCTTTGCCGTATCAAGCAAAAACGCTTGAAAAACATGAACCACTTTCTCTATTTCTACACTTTCTAGAAGCCAAACTCTCCCTTAAAAGTTCCTTTTCCATTTAAGATCCACAAACAAGCTCCTTCATTGCTCTCTCGACCATTGGCAGCAATTTTCCATCATTCACACACGGATGGTTCTGCATACAGTGTAAGCATCTCCTCATTGTTGGCAGCAACTAAAGAGGAAGGAGGTCAAAGGATCACATATTCGGGTTCTTCATGAGCGACACTCAAGTCTTTTCTGTGGCCGAGGCGAGGAGAAGAACAGAGGAAGAGGAGGAGGGAGCCATTTTGTGCACTGCGTTGCCCAGCCGAGCGTAAAGCGTGATTAATTCAATAGCCGCCATAGAAGAGGAGGAGGAGGCTAGCTGCGCTGCAGCACCGAGCATGACCCACTTTCCCCGTCAGATGTCAGGAAAAATTCCCTGCCACATCCCTCTCTGCATTTTCACTTTTAAAACAACTTCCTGCCTGAGGAGCGACGCAAAGATCCCAGCGAATCCAGTTTCAATTTCTTTTAAATTCGACACGGTACAAAAAAAAAGAGGAAACATGCTGGAAGGTTTTTGGCGCCAATGATTCACAGGCCCTTGACCTCATTCTTTTAGATGCGCGAGCAGAATGGAACTATTGAAATGCAGCTCTGACCATCTCTCAGGTCCCACAGACTCATTTTTGTTGACCTAAATCAAGAGCTGAGCTCGAGTCTTAATTGGAGAGAAGGAGGCTCTTTGAGTTTTTTTCTGTCAGGGAGATGCTCACTGGTTTTTAGAGATAATTCTGCACCTTTAAGCACCTTCTTGCCTCCAAGATGAAACCATTGATTTAATCCCAACATCAATCTTTTTTCTCCCCTCCCTCCCTCCTGCCTGCCCCTGGAGAGGACCTGCACCGCTGGCTTGGGTCTTAAACCCGGATTAAGGCTTTTTACGTAATCTGGTCTCCTCTGGGAGATTGGAAGGACAGCTGGCGGCAGAATCCCTGCCGCTCATCCCTCGAACCTCTTCTGGCCCCTAAAACCAGCATCCAGCGCAGATTAGGATACATTTACAGCCAGAACTTTGCAAATAAAAAAAAAGAATTCATTTCAATACATGTCAAGGATTACAGGGAATCTATAAACACTGTACGTTACGAAAGAATCTAAACTGATGACGGCGGGATAACAAAACCAAATCAATAAGCATGTCTGGATCCGTCATTATTTAACATTTAAAATGTTTTCTCACTATTTATGTTGCCAATACAAGAATCTAAGAGATTGCTCTGCAAAAATATAAGCGTATATTAAAAACACAGAACTGTCGGAAAACATTTTTTATTTCCTTACTTTTGTAAATGAAAGGTTTTGTCTGCACTGAATCTAAAACAGATGTTATCGTTTTAGCTTCACCGATAATAAAAGGTAAAGAGAAAATATGGCCAAGATACTTATCAGAAAAGAGATTTTATTTAATGAAAAAGCAAAAGAAATACTCTTTTGTGCTAAGTGTTTGAAAATGCGTTATAAAACATGAAACAAATCCTATAAGTTTTGTTGAACTCTGTCTGTTAATTTATAAACTTTAGTTGTAGCCATTTCATTTTATTTTAATCTAGTTGTTGGTACCTAGTTATACAGTTTGATAATAAGAATAATTTAGCTTTCTGTCTGTTTGTTAATTTACGTATAAAAGATGACAGTTAAATCCAAAAAGTGGCAGAAAAGTAAAAGATCAAAACGTTTTATCTAAAACGTAGACAAGATGTCTGTACAAAGACATCTAGTAACGTCTAAATATAGTCATTTTATTTGCAACACAAAATAACAAATTGACGTCAATATATTAAGTCTAAATGTGGATTAAAAAGAGAGAGCTTTTTATTTTATTTTACACACCACAGTAGAAATATGTGTACAAACTGTAATCACGCCTAAATATGGGAGAAAACATGTCTTGATGAAGATATCTGTGACAGTGGATGAAAATGCAAAAGGTAAAACAATATTTTTACAGTGTAGAAAAGAAATCTATAAGAAAATGCCATCAATGATGCAAGTACAAAAGGTTCTTTCATTCAAATGTGGACAATCGGTAAACCTGTGGGTGTTTAATGGTATCCAAAAGTGGTTTAACGACAAAAAGGGGGAAAATCTTTTCTTTTTTGTCTTTTGCCTACGTAGTAGAAAAAATCTACATGAAGACCTCTGGCGACATCTAAATATAGTCAAGAGATAAAAGGACACAAAGATGTTTAGTGTGTAGTCATGATTGAAAAATCCTTGATTAAAAAAAGTAAAGGAATCAATATAAATCCATCTATGAGGTCTAAAAGTACAAAGTGAAACGATATTTTCATAGTGCAGGAAGGAAGGACATCTTCATGACAACAGCTCAAGAACGACATTTTTTTACAACATAGAAAACACATCTAAAGGAAACGTCAATGATATCTAAAAGTAATTGGTAAAAACCAATCTACAAATGATTGTGAAGACAAAGGTAATACAATTATCTTTAACACGTAGAAAATATATCTGCCCAAAATGGTGCAAAGATGATTTATAACATAGAACAGATGAGAAGAAGTCTAAAAGTGGTAGAATGGAGGTAAAGCGTTAAAAGACGTTTTCTTTTCAACATAGAACATAAAAATTTTAACTAAAGACTTACTCGTAAAGAAAGCCTTTTATTCACAACTAAGAAAACAAGTCTGTATGAAAATGTCAGTGAGGTCTAAATGTGTTTACGTGTGGTTAAAAAGAGGTAAAAGACGGAGGCAAGACATCTACACAAAGACATCTCTAACATCTAAGTCTGTGTGAAAAGGCGTCATATTTCTAATGCTGAAAAGACATTCACTCCACATAAAGACAACTACATAAAGATGACGACATTTTTAATGTGCAAATCCACACTAACAACTTACAAAACCAATGTTTCAGCTTTGAATCAGTTCATGTATTCCAAATTTCTTTTTTAGAAATCTAACAAATTCAGAATACCCCACGTCTTTCTTAACATTCAGCCCTAACAACTATGTTATCTTGCTCATGGGGAATTTGAACATCTAAAGTTGAAATGGATTTTGTAAGCTGACCTGTCAATGGTAAATCAACACCAGCTGCCTGCAGGCTCTTCAGATTATTGGTATAGTGTGATCAGAGTAAGAAATTAAGCCATTAACGACAAAATTAGAGAAATCAGTTCACCCTGCTGATTCACCCATAAACTGTCATGCTTTTCGACGTCAAAGTGCTTCAATCAGCTCCCAGCTTAACATGTTGTCAGGTAGGACTTGTAAACCACGTAGGCGAGAGATGGAGATTTATTTCAGTTTCCACATGGCAGCAGAGGCTGTGCTTGATGGACAGCGACTTTCAGTCAAGGTCAGTCGCTGCGGGAGCTTTCCTGCTCGCTCTCACATCAAGGATCTGATAGGGCAGAAGACACATTTGTACAGCCTTGTGTGTTTATCAACATAAATCATCCACTCGTCATTGTTTCCTGTTTCAGTTTGGTTTCTTTAGTGAGGAGGTTTGGCTTTTTCTGGATCCGAAGTTGTCAGCTACCCTTTACACGCCTCTTCTGACTTTTGGAGGAAAGCCGTCCTGATTAATCAAAAGCTGAGCTGTGCTTTCAGTCCCCGCTGCAGTGTTTCAGATTTGTGCGTCAGGGAATCCAGTTGCAGATTAAAAACCCTGCAGCTGACTTCATGTGAACATTCAGGTCCATTCGTTCTGAGTCAGACGGCAGGCTGAGGCGCCCTCTTGTGTTTGCTCTAATAACTGTGAGTCCTGAGTCATTTTATCAGAGGTCAGACCCAACAGGAGACAATTCAAGTTCGATGAAAATAAATACACTTTTCATTTACTTTGTTTTCCTGCGACTCAGGAAACATTTGCTGCCCTGCAATATAAAGAAATTTCAGCTCTTTTTGCCATCCTCAAGTGCTTTATTGATACTGTTTGCAACTGTGGATAACAAAAGCGGGGTTGCATCTTCTTAAATTTATAAATCGGACTGTTTTTGTTCTTTAATGTTGCTGGAGAGAACAAAATCTGGCCCAAATTTACATACATTTTCATCAAAGACTTCCTTCTGAGAATAAAAAAGGGTTTAAAAATTATGAAACAAACATTTTATTTTTGATTATTTCAGGGCGTGGATGACTTGCCCTGACCGAGGCAACGACAACCTCTGCTCTCTAGTAGAGAATGAAGCTGAATCTCGGGCCACCCGTTCCTGACTTTAAGCTCAAGCATAATTGGGTTATGCAGCAGGACAGTGATCCACACTTATCTCACAAGTCCACCTCTGTATAGTTCAGAAACAGAATAAATGATTTGGAGTGCCCTAGTCAAAGTCTGAATTCAATCAGATGCTGTGATACACCATTAATGGGAATTTCATGATGTAAGCCCCGTTCTCCTAATGTGGTTGAAATAAAATAATTCTCCAAAGATGACTGGGGAAACATCCCTCCTCAGTGATGTATTGCCAGATATTCCATTCAATTCAATTTCATCTATATAGCACCAATTCATGAAACATGTCATATCAAGGCACTTTCCAAAGTTAAATTCAATCAGATTATACAGACTGAGTCAGATTATGCAGATTGGTCAAAAGGTTTCCTCTCTAAGGAAACCCAGCAGGTTGCATCAAGTCTTGACAAGCAGCATTCACTCCTGAAGAAGCGTAGAGCCACAGTGGACAGTCGTCTGCATTATCCATGGCTTTGCAGCAATCCCTCATACTGAGCAAGCGTGAAGCGACAGTGGAAAGAAAAACTCCCCTTTAACGGGAAGGAAAAACCCTCCAGCAGAACCAGAACCGGTCTTAGAGTGAACGGTCATCTGCCTCGACCCACTGGGGGTTAGAGAAGACAGAGCAGAGACACAACAAGAGAGACAAAAAAACACAGAACAAAAAAGCACAGATATTGCTAACACTTGCAGTTTTCGGCGCAAAGAGTTGCATAACCAGTTATTAGGTCTGGGGGGTGCTTACTTTGTCACATGGGGTTGGCTTGAATAGCTTTATTCTCTTAATAAAGGAAATCATCATTAAAAATCTTCTTTTGTTGCTATATTAGTGCTCCTGTGAGTCCAAAGAAAGATCCCCAGTTGGTGAAAATTAGTCCAATATTTGGGTAACTGACCCAGACTTCAACCACCTTAAATCTCTGCTTCATTTTTTTGGCCAGCAGCTGATCGGTTGACCGACTCCACCACCACCTCCTCTCTCACGTGACTACACCCCTTCCTTTCACTTCCAACCCCAACATGGAACCCATCAAGGTCCAATCAGAAGGCGGCCTCAACGTGACCCTCACCATCAGGCTGCTGATGCACGGAAAGGTATAAATGGCCATTCTCGCAAACCCTTTTGGCCTTGAAAGTTGGCCTTTTAGTGACACAGATTAAACATGTTTGTTCTTTCTGTCCTGCAGGAGGTGGGAAGCATCATAGGAAAGGTATTTATCCCAAGCGCCACAATTAGAGCTGTCCAAGTGGGATGTCAGCTGCAGGCCAACGTCTAACAGTTTATTTGCTTTTCAGAAAGGGGAGACTGTGAAGAAAATGCGCGAAGATGTAAGACCTTTTCTCATCATTGTCATCAACCTGTTGTTGTCCTTTTGAAACAAAACTGCACGTTCTGTGCTTTTGTTCCTCTTTCAGAGTGGCGCCCGCATCAACATCTCGGAGGGGAACTGTCCCGAGCGGATAGTGACCATCACGGGGCCGACAGATGCCATTTTCAAGGCCTTCGCCATGATCGCCTACAAGTTTGAGGAGGTAAAGCTTCCTCAATTAGGGACAAAGGAATGAAAGGTCCAACAGGGACATAATTATATATATATATATATATATATATATATATATATATATATATATATATATATATATATATACACCATGAGGCATAATTGGTGTCATGACCACTCTAGCCTAATAGTTGTAAGGCAATTAATTAAAACAGTGACTGACAGTCGCACGGATGCACTATTAGACAGTACCATTAACTCCTGATGAAATATAATTGAAGTCCCATTGTGGTTGTGCAGTAGGCTAGTTGACCCATGTATACCACCATCAACTGTAAGACAGCTTGATGTCACAATTTATGCCTCGTGATGGCTATTTTAGTGGTACCAGCTCATTACTTGTGTATCACATGACATCCAAAACGTGTCCTTCTTTCTGTGTACTTTTCTGGGTTCTCTTATATAGAGCTTGTTCTTGCATTTGTTTGACATTGCAATGGAAAGACCTCCAAATGTTGGCAGTTTGATGGAACAGCTAACTCACAATGAGGCCTAGCCACTCAAGTTTATATAGACCAATAGCTAGGCACACACCACCATTATATACCAATAAACAAGACATTGTTTCTAGAACTGTCATGTATGTGGCAATTTAACAAAGCCATTGATTTAAATCAAACACAAGCAAGGAGGCATGGAGCATATGCTTGAAGCCTGATTTTGTTTACGTCTGAAGTTCTTAGGGTTAAGGTGATTGCTTTTGATGTGGGGCTATGACATCATTGTTGTTAAATAAATACATATCGTGTATATGAACAATAATTGAATAATACTAGAAAACATTGCATTTCCTAAGAAAATGCAGTGTGAATCCTGTAAAAAGCTGATGTTAGCAGAAAGAAATGGCTGAAAAATGGAAAAAGTAGCATAAACACTAATAAGCCACCTTAAAGGGACATGGGATTGTACTTTAGAAACAAGCAAAATACAAATACCATGTTTTGCAAGACATCAACCTATAAAAGTAATACATACCATAACGTCATCATTTTCATAATTTTCTTTGTAATAAAGTAAATAATGTAATAAAGATTTTAACTTTAGTCATTCCAGATCGTCTACTTCTTTCCTGTTTGTTGGATTTTACCAATGATCCACTTCCTGTCCTAATTTTATTTTCTATGATTTCAGGTTTCTTATTTGTTGAGGCCTTCTTTTTCTTTTTTTCTGTACATCATTTGATGCTGTTTTTCACTCGTGGCTTGGCTTTATTTCGGAATTATCAAATTAAATTCTTTCTGACTTTGTTAAATGGTTGGACAGGTTTTGCCAACAAGTCTATGCAACTTAACAACAATGGTGTTTCAAGCCACTTTCCGGAAAAAGTAACTTTAGTCCAACCGTACAGACAGACTCAAAGTCAATATCTTCCCAATTTAATCAGTAGAACCAGGCTCAGTGTGAATGGCCATCTTCAACAATTGACTAGGGGTTTGAGAAGACAGAGCAGAGACACAAAAGGAAAGGCACTGATTAAGGAGTACTTTCTATTATGAAGAGAAGTGAATGGGTAATGTCAGTACTGGCTCCTTTAGTGGCTTCATCTAGGAGAGAAACCGCTTAGCAGATAAGCTCTGAGACATTTTCCAAGTCTAGACGATGAAAGAAAGCACATATAGCTGGACGCAGCAAAAGCTCAGCCAAAAGCTTTGTCTAGGAAAGAAACAGGGCCTAGAGTATCATCTATAGGAGAAGAACCTAAAGTTGTTGGCAGCAGTAGCTCAGCTCATGTCCCCCTCCAGGACAGTGTCATAGCTAAAGAGAATGCCGGGCCAGATGCAGCTACTATGAAGAGAAAAACACAGAACATAAAGATAAAAGTTGAAATGATAGAAAAATAACAGCATTGGAGAGTAGTAGGAGGATATAGCATAACGAGGGAAAGTGGTCATTGTGTCCTCCAGCAGCGCCTCTACAGAGATAGCTCAGGACAAACTTAGCAACTCTAACTAGAAGTTTCATCAAAAAAAGAAATGTTTAAGCCTGGTTTTAAAAGCAGACAGGGTGTCTGCCTCAGACTAAAACTATTTGCCTCCTATGTTATTTTTAGGAACCAGCGGTTTGCAAAAATGTAAGAAAATATGAGCTCTCATTTTAATTTTCAACTGAAATCTCACTGCAGTGTTTTGAATAAGCTAAAGGCTTATTAAGGCATTTTATGAAGGTAAGCCAGGTGCTAAAAACTGTTCAGACATTAGCTCAGTTATCCAAATCTATAAACATCCTGCAGTCAGGTAGCAAAATGCTGTGAGGAAAAAAAGTACCCTCCTTTTCTCCTTCTTTAGTGGCTCTCCTGGCTCACTTCCAGACAGAATACAAAGCAGGCTCAGTTGTGTTATGTAGGACAGAAATGTGCTGATCTCACCTTCCAGCACCCTCTGACAATGGGCCAGAACTCTGCTTTGATTTGGCCATCAGATCGGTCCACCACGTCACAAATGGTCCGACCTGCCAACAGATCACTTAATATCTGCAATAAATAGTTTCTGCAGAGAAAGACAAACAGGAGAACATTTCTGAGCTGCTCTTGTAATTTACCAGTAAGTTACTTAGATTTGGAGTATTATGGCCAGTTAAACTCATTATCTACAATTTTATATATTACCAAAGGCAAGTAATTGGAGTTGAGACCGTCATTTAAAAACACGGTATAAACACCATAACCATTTTTTTCTCTCACTTTAAATGAAACTAAACTTTTCCTGTTTTAGACACTTAAGATCACCAAAATTACTGAGTTGATAAATATCAGAGGATTGCGAGGGAGAGAAATTTCTTGTAAAACTTCCCTACCAGAGTCAGAGTCATACACCTTGAACAAAAATATTTAGTTGCAAAACATGAAATTTACCCGTTAAGATTTACCCCCCCCCCCCCCCCCCCCCCCAGAAAAAAGAAATGACTAATTTGTAGTCCATGTTGATTTCTTGTTCTTGATGACACCAAGGGCCCACTTTGTGTAATGGTTGCATCATACATACAGTAGTTCAGCACACCGTGAACCAAAATCGTCAGAGTTACACACTGCAAGAAGGGAACAAAAAGTAGGTAAAACTTACTTGAAATGAGTGTATTTGTCCTTGATTTGAGCAG
Source organism: Fundulus diaphanus (assembly GCA_037039145.1). Classification (NCBI taxonomy): domain Eukaryota; kingdom Metazoa; phylum Chordata; class Actinopteri; order Cyprinodontiformes; family Fundulidae; genus Fundulus; species Fundulus diaphanus. The sequence continues at coordinate 3,824,436 of CM073139.1, forward strand.
ATAAATAAGATGATCTGCCAATGGAAAGAGTATTCTTACCCCTCAATTAAGATAATTAGATATACTCCACTAAGATGACATAGATGAGTTATTCCTATTTTAAGTGCAAAAATCTTATGTCATTGGCAGATCATCTTATTCACCGGCTCAAATCAGGGATAAATACAGTCATTTCAAGAAAAATATACTTACTTTTAGTTCCTTTTTCCAGTGCAAAGTTCATTAACACAGCTCAGAACATTAATTTATTTCGCAAAATATGTGATTGAAAATGCCTTCAAGGCAGTCCCAGCATACTTGTTGTTTCTGTCGACACCACCATGGGCTTAGTTTGCAAAAAAGTTGAGCGGAACCTAGTTCAGCACTCCTTTAGCTTGGAGGCAGCCTTTTTAGGTCAGTCAGCTGACCAAACAGAGCATGTTGGACTTTTTTAAAAATTGGGTTGGTGTGTGGATGTATGGAAGAGGGAGGAGTGGGGTGGTGGGAGGTTGGTGGATACAGAAAAAAGAACTTATTAATTAACATGTCCTCTTCTCCTCTTCAGGATATAATCAACTCCATGAGCAACAGTCCAGCCACAAGTAAGCCACCAGTAACCCTGAGGCTTGTTGTTCCTGCCAGCCAGTGTGGCTCCCTCATCGGCAAAGGCGGTTCCAAGATTAAAGAAATGAGAGAGGTAAGCAGAACTTCTCCGATTCATCGAATCTCCATATATGTATAATAACTCCAAGATTTCCATGTATGTTCTCTAAATCCCAGATTAATGGATAATATAATTCCCTTTCTGCATAATCCCAAAAACGTGAGGGTGAAGCCTCTGATATCAGACCTCACTCACTGCGAATATATTTAAAGACGGATCAAAGTCATCTTCTGGTTTTGTGTTTGCACCAGTCCACCGGAGCTCAGGTCCAGGTGGCAGGCGACATGTTGCCCAACTCCACCGAGAGAGCAGTGACCATCTCTGGGGCGCCAGAAGCCATCATCCAGTGTGTCAAACAAATATGTGTGGTGATGCTGGAGGTACAGTGGGAAAGGGAAAGGGAGGGGGACACACACTTACAGTATTTACCCTGAAATCACAACATGGAAGAAAACACACAGTGACAGTTTTTGGCTAGAAATCTCACATTTAGACCAACCAAAGTAAAACATTGGGGGTTATTTACATTACATGAATTTAACACAGAATGATGTTGATACCAATTAGATAAAATTAGTTTCTTTGGCATGAGTCCACACTTCTTTCAGACAACTTTGTCAATAAGTAAGACCCACATTTAAGCTCTTTTGTTATATAGAAGATGGTGATATCAAAAAGATCAACATTTGCAGAACACCCTTTAACTGACAGATAGATAGATAGATAGATAGATAGATAGATAGATAGATAGATAGATAGATAGATAGATAGATAGATAGATAGATAGATAGATAGATAGATAGATAGATAGATAGATAGATAGATAGATAGATAGATAGATAGATAGATAGATAGATAGATAGATAGATAGATAGATAGATAGATAGATAGATAGATAGATAGATAGATAGATAGATAGATAGATAGATAGATAGATAGATAGATAGATAGATAGATAGATAGATAGATAGATAGATAGATAGATAGATAGATAGATAGATAGAGATACAACCTCCCAGCTGCAGTTCCGTCTCCGGACTGCTAAAAATTGTGTAACTTATTTTACTGCTAGCTGACATCCTTGCAGTTGGAGTAGGATGTAAGTGTAAAATTTACTGGCAAAGTTCAGTTAAATGGTATTTTTGAACAGAAGGAAAATTGCAAAAACTACCTAGTGAGATTACCTTAATCTTTCCCCCCTTAGTATGCATTTAAGCATTCTGAAGTATCCCTAAAGTAGAATATCGAACCCAGTCCAAATTTCTCTTGATTATTGTTCTCACATGTCAGAGTTCTATGTTGGATCTTCTTCTTGCACCATTAATTTTAACTATCTGCACAGCCAGTTCTCCATTGGGCCTTCATGATGGCACCGGCCATGGATGCTAGGACTTTTGTGACATGACTGTAAGTCTCCAGAATATAGACTGAGATATATATATTTAAAGTGCAGTATGTTGAGTCATAATTATCCAGTTGAAAGTGATTTTCCAGGTAAATCCAAGTCTAGTTGTGCACTGAACCACAGTTTGGACATCTTATGTCAGCATGGAACGCACAGTGAAGAGCACTTTTGTGTGTCACAGGTTGTCTTCCCCAAGGCACCGTCCCTTCTGGTCTCACTTTATGCAACTTCTGTCTCTCTTCTCTTCTGCTCTAACACTTTCTCCACATCTCCCCCCTACCTCCCACCCCCACTCTCTCCTCCTTTGCTCTCCTCAGTCCCCACCGAAAGGTGCCACCATTCCCTACCGCCCAAAGCCTGCCTCCACCCCTGTCATTTTTTCAGGTGGCCAGGTAAGAGCAGACCCACTGGGGGCGTCCACAGCCAACCTCAGCCTCTTACTGCAGCACCAGCCACTGCCTGTTAGTGTCACACCAGGTTTTACTCACTTTTCCCCTCTACCCTCACTCCCCCTTTCCCTGCCCCTGACTGGCATGAAACCATCACCGCTGTTTACTCTCACCCACCAGCCTGAGCCACTCGAACCAGAACTGAGATGAATATTACCACTGTGATCCCAAACAAGTCCAATGACAGCACTTTTTATTTGCACAGATAAATAAATGAAGGAGAGGAGAGAAAGACATCATTTGTGGGTGGGGGGGGGGGGTTGATGGTGTTGGGTTCGGCTTGGATTAGGTTGGTGGGGATGACTCTTGGATTCATGAAACAGTAAGGTCTCCTCTACTGTTTTGGTTTATCTGCTTTATTTCTGCGCAGGACTCACAGAGCAAATAGATCTAAATGTATGCAGACATAAACACGGTCATTAACTTCCAGCAGGTGGGAGCACTTAGCACCTATTTCAAATGTTGACAACCTTTCTATATTCGAAACCCTTAAATCTCAGCTTTTGCAATTAAAGTCTCTTTTGAAAAAAGTTAATTTTTTTATTCCATATGTGCAAATGGAAATCTGTGAGAGGGGCATATTCAAAACATTGTTATTTCATGCAAAGTCCTTAAAAAGTCATCAAAATTTGTATATTTTCATTCTATGTATGGTATATTTCTGGCACAAGTAAAACATCTTCACTTAATGAAAAACAAACAAACAGTAAAACATAAAATCAGAAGGGATTTCCACCATAGTCGTGTTTCCATCAATGTTTTTTTGAGCTATTTGAAGTATCACAATGGAAAATGTTTATGGAAACAACAAAATTGGAAATAACTTCCTCAATGTCACAGAAAATGTCTTTACTCTTGCATGAGATGGTTTTTGGCTTTTCTAGAAAAGCGTTAATGTGCAAAATGGGAGATGGAAACACATCTGACGTAGCAAACATTTACCTCACATGACTGATCAGCTGTTTGCGCTGTCGCCGTCTTCCCTGATATTCTCATAACATGCGTAGGACTCACAGAGCAAATTGAACTAAATTTGCTCTGAGTCAGCATTTTTTTCTCTACGTCTCCGGAATGCAAGTAACGTTGCGCCAGTACAAGTTGACATAACAGAACAATCACAACTTGACCCATAGCAACACATTTTCTAGATGTGTGGTCCGTGCTAGTTTTCAACCTCTACTTCCTGTTTATTGCGGCCATGTGTAACATAAACTTTTGGCGAAATTACGCTTTGCATAACCTGGTTAATTCCCTCCAAATCAGTAGATGGAAACATGCCTAATTCAATTTTTTCATTTTAAACGTTCGCTCAAAATTTGCATGACAGTTGGGTGGAAGCATGGCAACTAGTGAATATATATATATATATATATATATATATATATATATATATATATATATATATATATATATATATATATATATATATATATATATATATATATTAGATAGATAGATATATAGATATATATAGATATATAGATATATAGATATTTAGATATATATATCCAAAACCTATTCTTTGGGGGGATGGTGGTGGGTTTTGGGCTGGTATAGTTCAGGTGGGGTTGGTGAGGATGATTCTTGAATTTGTAAAATGTAAAACAAAAAAAATTGGAATGATGTTCATTAATCAATAAATTATGCTAAAATAAGCGACTCACTTTTTCCCCTGTTTCTTTTTTGCTCCAAAAGTACCAGAAACTTTCAGCAGACGTTACTTTTTCCTGGTAATCTCCATTAATCTGAATGTGAATTGGAGGCCATTTGTTATTTCTGTATTTTACATAAATATAATTATAGGCTTCATAATACCTCATGTTAAATATGAGGGAACTGCATCACTATACAGAAACATATGATCAGTAGCAACATCTTAGGCACAGCATCTTCTTTCAGAATTGCAAGCACACACACAGCCAGGATTTTACACACATCATGAAATAGCCCATAAATGCTTTGAGTCCTGACAAAAAGCAAATTTGGCTTGAAGAAGTATTACATTTATTGTTCAATGAATGCGGCTTTTAGAAACACTAATGTAGAGTTTCTAATGTTTGTCACGTGAAAAAATATCAAACAAAATGTTTTCATAAATCTGATTCAATTATTCTGATCTGTTCCTACAATAAAAACACTTCTTGGAAAGATGAGTTAATATTCACAAGCCACCCTGTGTCCTGGTTACTGCCAAACCTCAATCAAAAACTCGCTTAAATAAACCTTGTTGGTCAACATGAAGTGAACGTGGTAGGTATACAGTCCATAGTCATAGTTAGATAAATAATATACACTTAGGTAAAGATATAAACGTTTCTTTTCTAAATTCCACTTTCTGGTTTTAGCTCATGCTGTTTGAGTCTTTTCTATTTTAAAATTACATTTTGTTCAGTTCTGACCTCTGTGGCCCTAAAACCACAACACATCCAGAAGGACCATTCGTGCCACTCCTGTTAGAGTTTCTCCTCTGGTTTTCTCCACACTCTCCCAGTCACTACCCTTCTGTCTGAGTTGTTCCTTATTGATTTAGTTCAACTGGATCTGACTGATGAATAAAAGCAAAATGTGATATGACTCTAAAGTGCATGAATTTTATTAATTCTTATTTAGGCGTTGATTTTGTTTGCATTCTTTGCAATTCTAGGATAGTATTTCTGTGTTTGGTCAGTTAAAGAAACATGATACAACCACTTGTTTTCTTTGTGTTTACAGGCTTACACTATTCAAGGACAGTACGCCATCCCTCATCCTGATGTGAGTGCAAACCCCACGAGGCAGCCAACAGTACACTCTCCATCAATCTTTCTCTTGCTTTCTATCCACCCTTATTAATATTAATTGATAATATTAATACTTTTCTCATGGATGTGTATTTCCTGTCTTTTATCCTTAAAGCTTCTTGGCTACCTGCCTTCTCTTTGTCTTTAAATCTATCGGGGCTTGGCCTGAAGGGCATTTTCAATGAATTACCACTGCCGATAAGAATGTGGTAGTCGATGAGCTTTGTTAAACTACAATAACATAAATAATCGGTGTCATAAAGAGTCTCTTAATCAAACTGCTACCTAAAGGATTAATTAGTTCCTCCCCATTGAGCAATCTTTATTATAAATATGTATAATTCTCTTTACTTAGCAAAAACAATTACACTTTTATTACAGACTATAAGAAGGACATCCCAGGAGTGGTAGTCAACTTAATCAAGAATTAACTATATTTGTCACCGTATTGTCTGTTTGCTAATGATTTATTTATACAAAAGAAACCCACAATCAAATCAAGGTATTTAAGTCTACACCCACCTTCTTCACTTGACAGGAGCATTGTGATCTATAAGGAATAGATGTTAAAATATTTAAAGCTGATAAAAGGTTCTGCGGAAACACCAGTTGTAAGATTACTGCCCCTTCTCGGGGGTCCTCCAAGTCCTTTACCCTGGAGAAGCGGTCTTCTTTCACTGATGGCTTCTTAAGTAAGAAAACAATCTTGAGGCAGCAACTAAACTTTAACACATTTAATCTAAACAAGCCAGAGGAATGATACAACTTCAGTACTGGACTCTCATATTGATCAGGATGCAGGAAAAGCTAAAATGAGGCAGTGGGAGCCCTTAAATAGATCAGCAAGGACTCACCCCTGCAGGAGTTGTCCATCCCTCCCATGTTGTATGTGGAAGACCTGTCACTGTTAGACTGAAATAGTTGTGATATTACACATGTCTTAAAGTTATTTTATGTTAATGTAATGTAATAAATAACTCTCAGTCTGTTAGGTATTGTCCCGTGAATATCAGCCCAAACAGCTGATATTAGGACAATAGTTGAAAGGGCGATTTGAGCACTGGCATTCTTTTAACAGCAAACTCTGCATAAATATGGAAGAGATGAGTGACAACATCTCTTCAAGTATAAGATTTTATTAACAGAAATGAACTGGTTCTCCGGTCAGGGGTGAGGAACCGGCTGGCTCAGGGGGGGAAATGTCCTTGTTTGTGAACCGGGCGAGCTTCGCTCAAGCCTCCGGTTGGAAACTGTTCGAGCCTCCGGCAAGGAAGCTCTGCAGGCTTTCCATATGTGGCTTCACAGCTTGAAGGAGCAATTTTCAGATCAGCTTTTCTCTTAACTCGGCCTAGAGCACTCCGCGCCGTCTCGACTTAGCTTTCCTGCAACAGCTGAGAAAGGTTTCGAGCAGACTGTTTCCATGGCAGTCGGCTGTTCAAGTTCCATGTTGGTTTCACAGAAAACAGGCGTTAGTTAGACTGGCAGGCACTGCGAATGCTCATAGGTGTCCAAACCCCTTTTGGACCCAGGTGGCTGTCTGTCTCTCCAATGTGAACTACGTCTCACGAGGGCTCACAGGAAAAAGAGAAAGATGTGAGGCAGACAGCTTAGCTTTGTTGCAGGGCCACCTGCTTTGATGGGGGTAGTTCCCTAGGGGAGGGAGTCTGTACCATCTCACATTTCAGAAACAGTCTGATTTTGTCTCTTCTGGTTGATTTCACAACAGCATAGAGATAACTATCCATTTGTGTATGTATGCCACATGTATGTATGTGACCTCCTCGGCATCTGTGAGTTATCTGCTGTTTTCCAGTAACTGCTTTATGCAGCTCCAGCATCTGTAATCTAATAATCTCTAACAGCAAGAAGGGGGGTGCTTATAGAAGAAAATGTGCTACAATACTCCTACCAGAGTAACATTTACTGGAAAGTGCAGGGCTAATAGAACCTACACACATTTTGCCACCATTTGATCAAAATCAAACGCTTTGCTCTCCATTCAGGAGGAAAACCAATCCCATGCTGGCTTTTCAATAATTTCTTTCCTGAAGATAAACTTGGTTTGTTTGGTGTCCCTTAAAGGAATTCATCAGGTTCTACAATGCCCCAAACAAAAAGTGACATTAACTTAAAGGGACAGAGCTGTAGACATAGGCTACACTGCTGCCATCATTGCTAAATGAACTGATGGGGCTTTACACGTGCTAACGTTCTACCATTGTTGGGGTGGAAGGGCTCAAAGTCAAATTCAACAATAGTTTAAAAATCCCTTCATTGTCTACAGCAGTGGTTTTCAATAGGTGAGGCGCGCCTCCCCTGGTGGGTGCCAAAGAGTCAGAGGGGAGACGCGAGAAGACAGAGAAGAAGACAAAAGAAGACAGTGCTGCCGCTCAGCTCTGTGAAACTATGTAGTGATATTCGTGCCTTCTGTTTGAGCGCGCAGTGAGACAACTCTCAACACGCGCTCAACTCTGAAAAACTCTTCTCAACCCACTGTCCTCTCGCTCAATTCCATCTCTTGCTCGCGCGCACCTGCTCATTCCACGCACAACAGCAGCTGTGCGCTCGCTCGGCTGTTTCTGCGTTCGCGACTTAAAAAACTGTCCACTCCACCAGCCAATCACAGACAGGTTTTTTTTTTTTTCCATCCAATCAGAGTATGGCTTGCAAATACTGCATTCAGATGGATTAAATCAAAATGCTGCAGCCTTTGGCATGAATTACTAAACATCACCGTGGGATTGAAGAAAAACAAATAAAAAGTTTTATATTTTAGCCTAAAATATTTAGGCTAAAATATTAGACTAAAATATTAGAGTTACTAAGTGAGGTGTGAAAAATGTTTTTGTCTCTTCTCTTTCCAGCTTCTGGGAGGTGATGCAAAAGTTTATTCTGATCATAATCATCATCATTGTTATCATTATTTAAAGAGCACTTTAACAAAAGGTAAAACAAAGCCTGGTTGTTAAAATAGCAATAGGTATAAATTGTGTATAATTAGCCTAAAAAGTAAATCGGAATATGGAACGTGTTGACGTCTGTTAAATTCATGTTATCTTTTTTATTATTATTTCAGTTGACGTCTCCTGTTGACATGAGTTCAGTTTGTTTGCTGTTGAAAACAATCGTTTATGAATTTACTCTAATGACAGCTCAATTTTAAAACTAAGCCCTCTGTCCGTGATGTTTCTGTCACGAATCAGAGACAGAGGACCCAGTATTCAGCCAGACAAGAGAGGTTTAAGCAAAAAAACTGGATTTATTAATAAACAGGGACAGGCAAGGCTCAATGGTCAAAAAGGCAGTCCAAAATCAGGTACACTCAAGGCAGTCCAAAATAGGCAGAAGTACAGACAAGGATAAGGCAAACTCAGAATATCCCAAGGCAGGTCCAGGTCAGAAAAACAGGTGAGCAATCATACAGGGCAAGAAAATCAGGTTCAGGGATCAGGCTGGCTCAGAGTCAAAAAGGCAATTGGGTCGGTATCAACAGGGCTATCAGAACTACAACGCTGGATAAGACTCACCAAGTGGCTTGAAATGATCTGGCAGATTGCAGAGGTTTGTGGCAGGACTATATAGGGGAGTGAGCAGGTGAACAGGAGTGAAGACTAATTACAAGTGAGCAGGTGGAACTAATCAGGGCAAGGGAGCTGACTGATTGCTGAGGGGAGAACAAACCGAGCTGATAAAGTGACAGGTAAATAACAGTTAATCTAAACAGAACAACACGTCTAAAACAAAGCCAAAACAAGAAAGAACCCAAAAGCAGAAACTTGACTAATAAAACGGATAAGCTGAACCAAGACAAAACCCAAATCATGACAGAGCCCCTCCCTCAAGGACGGATACCAGACGTCCTTTAAACCAGGCAAATAATAAACAAAAACAGACTAGACCGGGTGGGTGGAGGGTGGTACAGGACGGAGGGCTTCTGGGGAACCTCTTCGACGTGTCAGGTTCTCCGGCGGACGTCCCGAAGGACGGCCTCGGCCTGTCAGGTTCTCCGGCGGACGTCCCGAAGGACGGCCTCGGCCTGTCAGGTTCTCCGGCGGACGTCCCGAAGGACGGCCTCGGCCTGTCAGGTTCTCCGGCGGACGTCCCGAAGGACGGCCTCGGCCTGTCAGGTTCTCCGGCGGACGTCCCGAAGGACGGCCTCGGCCTGTCAGGTTCTCCGGCGGACGTCCCGAAGGACGGCCTCGGCCTGTCAGGTTCTCCGGCGGACGTCCCGAAGGACGGCCTCGGCCTGTCAGGTTCTCCGGCGGACGACCTAGGCGTGTCAAGTTCTCCGGCGGACGTCCCGAAGGACGACCCCTGTAAGACAGGTAATCCGGCGGGTGTCCTGTAGGACGGCCCCGGTTGACAAAGATGTCCGGCGGCCGGTGGCGGAGCAGGTCTCTCGGAGGCCGGCGGCGGACCAGCAACCTCGGAGGCCGGCGGCGGAACAGGACCTTCAGGAACCGACGCCTGGAGAGAGAAAGAGCAGAACCTGGCGCCGGACTAAAGGCTGGAGACGGCGCTGGACTACAGGCTTCAGGTTCAGGAGGCCTCGGACTACAGGCTTCAGGTTCAGGAGGCCTCGGACTACAGGCTTCGGCTTCAGGAGGCCCCGGGCTACAGGCTTCAGGTTTAGGCAGACTCTTGGAAACCAGGAACCTCAGCAGGAGCCCCTCCAACACCTCCGACAAAGACAGTCTGTTCAGCCACTTGGAAAATTGGCTGTCTAGCCGAAGGTGCGGGGGCAAGAGCTTTAGAAGAGGCCCAGGGATCTCCAAGTCTCCATGGGGCTCTGGGTGCTTGTTTTCTCGCCGAGACCCCCGATGCTTGTCGTCTGGACGGGGGCCACGACGACGCTTGTCGTCTGGATGAAGGCCACGACGACGCTTGTCTGGACGAGGGCCACGACGACGCTTGTCTGGACGAGGGCCACGACGACGCTTGTCGTCTGGACGAGCCCCAGAGTTGCGGCCTGGAAGAGGGCTTGCCTGAACCCCTTCCTCGTGGTCCAGTGGCAGACCCTCCTGGGTTCCCACGTCACAGACCAACGGTGAATCCTCCTGGGTTGCAGCGTCTTGGGCCGGCTGCGGACCCTCCTGGGTTGCAGCGTCTCGGGCCGGCTGCGGACCCTCCTGGGTTGCAGCGTCTCGGGCCGGCTGCGGACCCTCCTGGGTTGCAGCGTCTCGGGCCGGCTGCGGACCCTCCTGGGTTGCAGCGTCTCGGGCCGGCTGCGGACCCTCCTGGGTTGCAGCGTCTCGGGCCGGCTGCGGACCCTCCTGGGTTGCAGCGTCTCGGGCCGGCTGCGGACCCTCCTGGGTTGCAGCGTCTCGGGCCGGCTGCGGACCCTCCTGGGTTGCAGCGTCTCGGGCCGGCTGCGGACCCTCCTGGGTTGCAACGTCTCGGGCCGGCTGCGGACCCTCCTGGGTTGCAACGTCTCGGGCCGGCTGCGGACCCTCCTGGGTTGCAACGTCTCGGGCCGGCTGCGGACCCTCCTGGGTTGCAGCGTCTTGGGCCGGCTGCGGACCCTCCTGGGTTCCCACCTCCCAGACCACCAGAGAGACAGGCTGTGTCACACCTGCAGAGACAGACGGACTGGCGAACGTTGCACCCATGCTGACAGGCGAAGAACCGTCAACCAGAACCTCGGCAGCATGAACGGATTCTGAGGTGTCATCCAGACACTCAGTGACAGAAACAGGACCTGAGGTAGCAGCCTGAACCCCAGAAACAGGAACATGATCTGATTCAGTGCATCTCTGAACAGGTGATGAAGGACGATTGTAAAAAAAAATCTTAGAGCAGACCTGTACTTCCCCTCTAACTCCTTTAATTCTTCTTCCAAAGCAGGTGAATAATTCAAAAATAAAGTCTCTCTAAGATCCTTAATGATGTGAGCAAAGGATCTTAACTCCTCCTCCCTCATAGACAAAAAATCATCCTTCAGAACTGAGTGAGGAGAGGTGGAGGACTCTGCTGGGACAGGAGCTGTGATCTTCTCTGCTGCACAGGAAGGCAGAAACAGGATTGTGACAGAAGCGGAGCAGATCTCAGGCAACCCAACCGAGTCAGGAAGAGAGGGAGGCTGATTGGACACACCGACCTGTTTTAATGGTGAAAAAGAACACTTCTTGACAGGTGTGCGGCGGCGTTTACGAGGCTGACCTGAACGGGAGCGCAGCAGACCAGCATCTGCCTGTGGAGATGAGTCCCCGTGAATATTCGCTGGCGGCCACGCCTCCTCCATGTAAACCGGAAACTGGTCTGCGTTGAGAAAAAGATCAGGCCGAAGATCAGCAATAATATCAGCCTCGACCTCTACAAACAATCTCGGGTCAGGAAAAAACCCATGAGTGGAGTTTCTGGGTGAGTAATCCAGACTGTTGCTGCTGCTGCTGCTGCTGCTGCTGCTGCTGCTGCTGCGATAGCGTCTGGGACCGACACCAGGGGGACAGAACGCCAGTCTAGAACCTTCCACTGAGCCTCCTTGCAACATGGCTCTGCCGGAGAGTGAGGTACAGACCGGCGGTGGGTTCATGTTAAACAAAAAAAAGAAAAAAGAGAAAAAAAGAAAAATACCCCAGACTTATCTGGCGATGGGTCCGGTTAGGCCAGATCAATCTGTCACAAATCAGAGACAGAGGACCCTGTATTCAGCCAGACAAGAGAGGTTTAAGCAAAAAAACAGGATTTATTAATAAACAGGGACAGGCAAGGCTCAATGGTCAAAAAGGCAGTCCAAAATCCGGTACACTCAAGGCAGTCCAAAATAGGCAGAAGTACAGACAAGGATAAGGCAAACTCAGAATATCCCAAGGCAGGTCCAGGTCAGAAAAACAGGTGAGCAATCATACAGGGCAAGAAAATCAGGTTCAGGGATCAGGCTGGCTCAGAGTCAAAAAGGCAATTGGGTCGGTATCAACAGGGCTATCAGAACTACAACGCTGGATAAGACTCACCAAGTGGCTTGAAATGATCTGGCAGATTGCAGAGGTTTGTGGCAGGACTATATAGGGGAGTGAGCAGGTGAACAGGAGTGAAGACTAATTACAAGTGAGCAGGTGGAACTAATCAGGGCAAGGGAGCTGACTGATTGCTGAGGGGAGAACAAACCGAGCTGATAAAGTGACAGGTAAATAACAGTTAATCTAAACAGAACAACACGTCTAAAACAAAGCCAAAACAAGAAAGAACCCAAAAGCAGAAACTTGACTAATAAAACGGATAACCTGAACCAAGACAAAACCCAAATCATGACAGTTTCAGTAAAAGTAGCCTGTAAAATGGAAATATTTGGATGGATATTTTATGAATAGGCCTTTTTTATTAATGTACTTTGTTAAAAGAAATGTGTTCCAGGAACACAAAAGAAAGATGCATTTACTGCAGGGACCTGTGTGCGGTAGGTTTGTGGTTGGGGGGGGGGGGGGGGGGCGTGGTTATCTTTACCTATTCCAAAGGGAGGCTCACATTCAATGAATTTGAAAACCCCTGATCTACAGTATACCCGCTTACCTCTGTGCAAGGTTGGGCAGTTATTGGGTGAGAGGCAAGGTGCACCCATGACAAGTCGCCAGTCCATCACAGTACTTTCAATATTACAAAGTTGAACTAAATATTGCCATAACCTTCTCTGTATATCTGTTCCAATAGTCATTTAATATAGTGATGGCTGTGTCCAGGAAGGATCTCATGCAGCCATCTGCAATACATTGGATATTCTGTTGTTGTATTAAAGTCTTCTGAAGAGGATTATCTGGGTTCTCCATTATATCATTCTTATTTGAAAGTATCCTTCTATGTACAATCATCTCCAGAGCCTCAAAGGTAGTCTGATAAACAGAGCTTGGGTCTTTATAAAATATTGTGTAGGATCTATACTAAATGTTTGTGTATGGCCAAAAGCTGATGTACACAAGATTTAGTCCCTGTTTTGTGCTTACACAAGCTTTATAAATGAAACTCTTGGTCTTTTGTTTTTGTTCAGCTTTTTAAGTCCTTGGTTCTGGTGCTGCTACTCCAACAAATGATGATAGAAGAAACTGCAGTGAATGAAACATACTAACAGAAGATATCAAACATCTTTCTGGAACAATTAAAGACTTAAGCTTACTCAAGAAGTACTGAATGCTCTGCCCCTTCTTAAATACGGTTTCACTGTTTTGTGTTTCTAGTCTATTCTATTGTCCAGGTGAACATTGAGGTATTCATACTTCTCTACTACTACTTCTCCCATGAAGGAAACAGCGTCTGATTTATTCCTACCTCTCCTGAAATTTACATCTTTGTCTTGTTCACATTCAAGATTAGATGATTATGCCCACAGCAAACTGCAGTGTTACACAGTTTACAGTCATCTGATCTGAATATTTCTGCAGATGACAGGACTTTTACTGGAAAATGGAAGTGTACACAGTGAAAAGGAAAGATATGAGTACAGTCCCTTGTGGTGCTCCTGTGCTACTGACTGCCCGGTCAGGTACAACAGCCTGTGCTCGTTTTAAACATTTTTAACAAAAAGACTGTGGGTCAAGGAAGGATTGGAGGTCTGTCTGGTAAGGGACAGGAGAGGAGGGTGCCAAACTGAACATATAAAAAGGTGTTCAGTTCATTGGTTTTATCCAGACTTCCAGTAACATCATCCTCCGTTTCCTAAAGCCTGTGATTTTCTTCATTCATGACCATATATCTCCAGTATTATTCTGCTGGAGTTTGCTCTCCAGCATCTTCTTGTCTACTTCCTTACTGTCTTCAACTATCCCTCAATTAGGTTCAGTGCCTCCTTTAAGTCCCTGGTGATCCAGGATTTGTTAATGGAGATGTTGTTCTAGGGATGGTGTTGTCCACACAGAAACTTAAATAGTAAGTCAGACTCAGCCATGGCACTTATGTGTTGTCCATGGGGATAGGTTTAGCCATCTTCTTTGGATCACAAGTTGCCTTTGAACAAGGGATTTAAACAAAGAAAAGAGAAAGACCAGGTTATGATTTGCTTTGCCCAAAACAGGTCTTGCAGAGGAAGTGTACATATTCATCAAATTCTCAGTAAACAAATCAAGCATTTTATTTCCTGTAGGAGAGAAGTTGGTCAAATACACTAGAATGTCCAGATATTTTGCTGCATCTCCTGAAATCTCTGTCTGCTCGTTTGGTCTGAGAGTCAGGCAGAGGGACGTTGAAATTGGAGATACAATCTCAATGAAACACATGATACATCACAATCTGGATAGGTTCAATGATGTGAATTCATATATTTTATTTGGAGAGATCTGCTTCCTCATTAAAATGAATGGAAGAGATGGTTTAAACTTCCTCATTCTCTCTAATGCTCCTGTTCTACATCCAAGATATCCCCTACTCACCTTATCAGGGATTCAGGGTTGCAATTTGGGTAATATTTGAGATCTGAGATCTTGATCAGCTCCTCACTCTTGTAAACAACCACCTCGTTGTAAATGTTACATATAATACCAGTGGCCAAAAGTAAAGGAGTAAGACCAAAAGTCCTTCAAGCTTCACAGCATCTAAAACTAGATTGAAAATATCTTTGTTTCTCATCTGAAAACAAGGAAGATTTTTTTTTAAATAAACAGCTTAATTTCCCATAATAATACAATAACACTAGGAATATAACAGAGCTACTGCAACAAGGTGCCAGCTTGTGTAGCACTATTCTACAAAATACAATAGAACTAAATTGGCTGTAGTAGGTGATAGGGGTGAAAAATATGTAGATCTAAATATGGGCAACAATGCTGACAGGACTAACCTGACAAAAGCCAGCTGTATGTTGCTCCGCCTAGCTCCACTCACATACATCTGGGACACCGCCGGTAGAGAGTGATTTCTCCAACCAAATTTATGGTCCGGCCAATCAGGACGCAGGGCTGGAGTTTCATAGATGTGACGTAGTGGAGACGCGACCATGACGTGAGACTGTTTTGATAGCAATGGCGGCTCGTCGAGGAAGCAAGCGTTAACATCGATGCTGCTATTTCTTCCGTGTTGTCCAATCTACCTAATATTGTTTCATTAAAAGAACATCAGAGAACGGCTCTGAAGGCTTTTGTTGGTGGAAACCATGTTTTCGCCCTTCTCCCGACCGGATTTGGCAAGTTTTGTTTTCCGGGGCGCGTCCGCGGCGGACGCGGACGCGCCCCGGAGCGGTTAGCGGTTAGCGCTAACTATGTTAGGAGGCCTTTAGTCCTCAACGCGGTCGCCCCGGAATCGACTCTGACCCGCGGCGCTTTGCCGCCTATCTTCCCCCCTCTTCCTGTCAGCTCACTGTCAATAAAACGCATGCCACTAGAGCCGCAAACACATTATTATTATTTTTTTTTTTTTTCTGCGTCGCTATCATCAGCGTCACGGGTTAGCTTCGGTGTGAGTGGTTGAAATAGCACGTCAATAAAGATGACAGACAAGTGGCTTATCCAATCATATGCAAGAATTTTTGATAAGGCCCAGCCTTCTGTAAAGGCAATTCCTATGGTGGTGTCCCAGATGTATGTGAGTGGAGCTAGGCGGAGCGATATACAGCTGGCTTTTGTCAGGTTATGACAGGACAGCCTTAACTAAAAGGAGAGGGACTTATGTAACCAACAGTACTCCAATCAGGCCAAGTCCACTGCTCCTTTTCTCCGACTTTTTTTGCTCTCTGTCTCTCTTGATTTTTGTCCTTCACCTCTCTGTGTTTTTACTTCTCCTCATATCCTTTCTTTACTCTTGTAGCATTTCCAGCAGACCTCTGTATATTTATCTATGTCTGTATGTGTGTGTCTGTGTGTGAGCCGGAGTGGGTTTTTAATGATGACCTCATAGCTCTGCTGTCCTCCTCCTCCCCCCCTCAGCAGTTGAGCAAGCTCCACCAGTTGGCTATGCAGCAAACCCCCTTTACCCCCCTCGGACAGACCACCCCTGCCTTCCCCGGTACGTACCCACCTACACAATGACCCTCTTCACCAAAGATCCTTCTCTCGTTTTTACCTGTAGAGAAAAAAACTTTCTCTTCCTCCTTTTCTCACTCTCTCTCTCTTCTTTGGCTGTATCTGTCCTCGCTCTTTATTGTTCTTCTTCTTCTTGTTGTCGTTCTTTTCCTAATGGTCTTTGTGGTGCACTGCAATTGACATGGCCTGCTGGTGGTCTGCTCTTTTTGATGTTGAGGTTTCTTTCAATGGTCTGGTTTTCCCTTAGTATCTCTTTTGAATCAATACAAACCAATATAGATTGTTGTTTTGACCTAATTGTACTCAAGCCCTCAGGCAATGATTGATGTAGGCTTTCCAAAGGACTGAGCCACACTTGTGTGATGCAATTACTGCCAATGCTCTTGACTTGTTCCCTCAACGTGCCAAACTATTTTCTGTCCTTTTGCCTCCCCCTTCTCCTTTGTCTACTTCCTCTGTTCAGCAGCAGGTCTGGATGCCAGTAACCAGGCCAGTACTCATGAACTCACCATTCCCAATGATGTGAGTACATTTATCTTAGTGTGCAAGAATCCATCCATTTTAGTACTGTTTTTCTGTTAAACACTATTTTAAAAATAGGGTTTTATTTAAAGTCTGACAGTTTATAATACTAGCTTTTGTTTCTTTGGTGTTGCAAGGTTTTTATAAAGATAACATTGTCACAGAAGCTACAGGTGTTTTTTTTGTATTACCTGTCACACTTATTCAGCAGTTTTTACCAGTCCCAGTTTTTACCCTCTGCTGAAATTTACTACAGAATTGTCTTTTATTGAGCTCCATTCATTTCCCAATCTACTCTGATCTATTCAGCTTTCCTTTCCCTGTATGATGGTATAGCCCCACAGTGTAGTTTTTGTACTAAATTAAATTGCACATATATAAATTTTACCAATTAGGTGATTTATAAAGGCAACTAGTTATACTGGATTTTTTTAGAGGTATCGGGAAAAAAAGCGGGACTGATGCATGCCCCAATTTCAAGATGTTTAACTTGTCAACAGTTTTTAAAAAAACATGTGTGATTTCAGCTTACATGTGCATACCTCGTGTTGGCCACAACAAACTCCTCATAAAATCTCAAAGAAATGCATTGAATGTTACAACGTGAAAAAGCATTAGGGTGTATGAAACGTTTTGCAAAGCACTGTGAAAAACTTTTTGGACTTGGACTATGAGACTCCTCTCCATAGAAAGACATTTCTTTTATGCGCTCTATCCATCCTAATTCCTGCCCCATTTTCTTCCCAGCTAATAGGCTGCATAATCGGACGCCAGGGAACCAAAATCAACGAGATCCGTCAGATGTCTGGGGCGCAGATCAAAATTGCTAATGCCATGGAAGGGTCATCGGAGCGCCAGATCACCATCACAGGGACCCCCGCCAACATCAGCCTGGCTCAGTACCTCATTAATGCAAGGTCGGAGAGCTCAGAAGCTGTTACATGTTCAAATAAAACAACTGAATATTAAACGTTTCTGCGTCATTGTTTATTTCTGATCAAAGGTTCAGAGACGTGGCGGCCATGTGGAACGACCCATCATCCATGACCACATCCTGAGATCCCTGACTGGCTCCTTCGTTTGGCCCTTTCCAATGACCGACTACCGCAGACACCCCTGATGAAGCCCCTCGGACTCTGGCTCTGGCTCTCCGAAAACCTTGACCACCTCACCACCCTGGATGACCCTACATCAGGGATGGTTTGGTGCTGGCTTTTATTTCAGAGAGCCAAATTAATTAAATGATTTTAAAAAAATATATGAAAAACTCTCTGTTGATTAGTTTTTTTTAGAGAACTGTTAAAGCATGTTGAATGTTTATTAGAAAAACACTTGTGTTTATTTTTATTCTGTTTCTCTTCATTTATTGCTTTTTTCTAATTATATGTCAGTGCTGCGTCATAGAACATTTAAAGGTATTAGCAAAAGACTGAAGATTTTTGTAGAACGTAGGTATTTGTATATTACAAAACAGCTGCTCAGTGATGCTATCGGTAGAGTGCGGGGTGGGATGTAGTCAAATGATTCAATTTTGATGAAATAATTTCAAAAGTAAAAAAAAAATTGACTTTTCCTTCGTTAATCTCTGCCCAAGACTCTTTTGCTGCATCACATGACCCTTTGAAGCCAATGGTATCACTCATCCAGCCTCCCTTCTCATGTTAATTTCCTCTATTTACAATATTGCTTATATTGCATGTGTTCAGTGTCGTGTCGTTGTGTGTTTGAGTAAAAAAACCCACTCCGTGTTTGCGCTTCTTCAGATGTTACTCTTATATCTTTGTGCTCCTCTTTCTTTTCCGCAAACTTTTTCAGCATTTTTGGCCATTCACGTCCAGTCCTACTCCCTGCCCAGACAGAAAGACTTTCCAACATAGCCTCCTTTGGAAACCAATTAATAGTATATACCGTAGATGCATGAATGGGAATTAGTGAAAATCAGTCACCTAAACACTGATGAAAAATTTTAATGATTGTTTACTAACTTATTTTTATTATGTATTTGTTTTGTACAAGGACTATTGTGACTTAACACATTAGTCGACTACGCGGAGCTCATGCAATAGACTATTCAACACTTTACTCTGGACTGCCTCCGATGTGGGAGGATTAGATGGACTTTCAAGCCAGGTGTTCATCCAAACTTTTCAGCCTTTTTGGTTAAGTCTGAAGAGGCCTAAACGTTTGGACAAAGCCCAATGGTACTTTTGGGGCCAAGGAATGTTCAGGGGTTCATTAGTGGGGGGAACCCACAGGGCCTGGGCGGACGTGACCACTCAGTCTCTTTTTCAAGATTGTTCATCTCGTCATGTTTTGTCATCGTCACGCGGTTGATTTGACGCTTTAGTTTTGAATGTCTTTTCATTGTCACAGCCATGTCAGCAACTTCACTGTTTTTTTGTAAAGGACAAGTTGGATGACATTTCCTGCTTTGCTGGTTTTTTGTAAAGCCAGGATGTATTTATCTATGGTGTTGTGACGCAAATATTTTTTGTTCACTAAATACAATATTTAAGCTAAGTTGGTTATGCTGTATTGTACCTAATATGAGAAGGAGGTATGGATGATATTTGGTAAACTTAGGCAATTCAACTATCTTTGGAATATGCTACTTGTTTGGGATGCTCTACAGGTATTGAACAGCTTGGGCCATCTTCTTTTTGAGTGTCAGCTAAGCTCAGTTCAATGTTGAACAATTCTTGAATGTTATTGAATCACATTAACTATGATCTAACACTAACCTTTTGCATTTGCAGTAAATGCATACATACATACATACAACTCTTGTTTTATTTTTAGAAGTGAAACTTATCCCTAAAGAAAAAAAATTGACATTTTGGGAACATATGGATACATAAATAGCTGCTAGTTTTCATCTAAATTAGTGTAACACTAGTAATGAAAAAAATATTTGCTTATCTGGTTCTGTTACAACAATAAACAACCAAAATCACCTAATTTATATCTAATTCTTTTAGCAGGTTGCGTTTTTTTATTTTTATTTGGGTTAACTTTTTTTTGCTAACTAATGATAGGCTAAACAACACCTAGACTTAAAGCCAGATGTAACTTTGCAGTTTACAAGCTATTAAATTTGTTTTTGTGACAAATCAAAGATCAGACAAAATATCAATAACTTCCTAAAGTAATGAAAGCTTGTTAGGCATATTCCACTATTAGATAGCCAGGATGGTAATTATCTGTGGCTGTGTAATAGACAGATAATATTATAGTTGTATATGATATAACGTTCTGACATCAATAACCAATAAGAATTGGTAGTGGCTAAATCCAGAAAGTCTAAATGTAAACCCTAAAATTCAATCCTTATGTTTTATTTATTTTCTATTGGCATTAAATTAAATATTAATGCTTCTAAAGTAATATAAATGCTTCATAGTAAGATGCCGCTATTGGCTAGCCAGCATAAAAGTTAGCACTGGCTTTGGCTAAGCTAAATTAAACCTAGAAAAGACTTCATTTCAACAGGAAAAGTTAATCTTTATGTTTAAAAGTTTCGTATTTTGGTGAATATATTTAACTAAGCATCAGACAGAATATTAATTAATCTCTAAAGTAACATTTGTACTTAATAGAAATATATGTCAGTGTTGGTTAGCTGGCATACTAGTTAGCACTGGCAGTAGCTAAGCTTAGTTAGCAGGCAGCTAAAGGTAATATCCAGTTCTAAACAAGAAAATTATCCAAACTCTCTTTCTACGGAAGAAATACAGTGTCATTAGAATCAGATGTTCTTAGACATTGAATTTATTACACAGAATTTTTATCATGGGAAATTATGTATGTGATTCGTTCTTATACAATTTTCCTGCGAAAATTCGCCTGGAGACATTTACATGCAAGTATGTTTGACTTTTGATTGCCAAAGCAATCACCAATACATCAAGTTAAGTGGCTTTTAGCCAGTCAAATTATGCTTATTTGATCACATAATACACCATTGTGTTAGACAGAGGTGAGTCTCTTAAAGCTAGGGTCAGCGCTTTTTCTGGAAGTTTCTCCAAGTCCCTTTTTGAATAACACAAGACCGGCTTATCTCGCTCTTCCGCTCTTCAGGGGGATCACGTCTTAAAAATCTCCCAATTCCACTCTGGTCTTATTACTTTCTACTGAGACCTTCCTCTGCTTCTCATAAACATGAACGCAGTGCGCTTTATGCGACTCTCAGCAATGTTCAAAGTCTACGGTGAGAGAAGTGGAGATACAATGAATGGCTAACCGCTAACCTAGCGGCTAAGCTAACTGGATACATAAACACTGGAAGTGCGCATGCAGAAACTATGAAGGAACGAGAATGGACATTGGCTTTATGTGAGCACGTCACAATGATTGGCATGTGGGACAACCAATAGAGATGGCGATACCCCCAGAACTTGAGGGACAGAGGAAAATATAAGCAGGAACAAAACTGTCAAATCCATGCCCTTTGGACCAAGGGGCATGGATTGGTTAGTTTTTACTGGCCCACAGCTCCCATAGAAAACGATTTTTTTAACCTCCTTTTTGTGAATACATACTATATTGACTACTTTCAGATGGAAAGACGATTTTACCCAGTGTAAAAAAAAGTGTTTCTGAACAGGATTACCAACTGTAGCTTTAACAGTTAGCTGGTTAGTGGCAAACTGTTAAGAGACTGGTGCCCCAAACACACCCAATACATTGGTGTGTCACATGATCAAATGAGCATGATTTGATTGGCTGAACGCTGTTCAACTCTATCTAGGGCTAATTGCTTTGATCAACACATTTCAAGATGAATTTTTACAAGCAAATATTTACAGGACAATTTTACATAATTTCACAAGACAAAAAGTATTGTTCAATATCTAAAAAAAAGTCTGATATTATAGAAAACTATATTTCTTCCAAATCTATTCTTTTCAATCTTTGGCGCTTTGACAACAAAAATGTCATTATGTAAGTGGACCAAATGCTGTTTCAATATACTGAAAGACACAAAGTCAATGATTATTCTGCAATAACTCTTATTTTCTGATGTAGAATCAAATAGTCGTTGTAGCCTTGAATGGATTTGTGTTTCTTTTCATTTTTTTCTTGTAATTGCTTGTATTTAGGTGGGAATGTCTGTCAAATCTAAAAAAAAAGAAGAAGAAAAAAAGAAAAGAAATTATGTTTTTAGGACAGTTTGCTAATACAAGACAAGGGATTCTTTCTGCATTACCTGTAAATTGTACTGACAGAGATTGCCCTACAGGTTAATTTGGCTTTTCTACTGCAGTATTCAGTGCATGTGTATGATCGAAATGTTTGCTTTAATAATCAGTACTGACTAGCTGTTTCTAGCACAGCTGAGTGTGCTTTAAAAAATGGT
This sequence comes from Fundulus diaphanus, assembly GCA_037039145.1. Classification (NCBI taxonomy): domain Eukaryota; kingdom Metazoa; phylum Chordata; class Actinopteri; order Cyprinodontiformes; family Fundulidae; genus Fundulus; species Fundulus diaphanus. The sequence goes on from CM073139.1 coordinate 3,846,531, forward strand.
TTTGTTGTATATTTTGAAATTGTTTGCAAAGCAGGACTATTAAGTTGTAAGTAATGGCAGTGTGAGCTCAATAACATCAATATTCATGTGTTACTCAGTGTTTAAAAACTGTATTTACATTTGTGTATATGCCTGAGTATGCGACAACGTTGAAACAAACTGCAACTAATGCAATAATAGGGTGCAATGTGCAATTATTTAAACAGTTATTTCTTTATTTGCTTGGTAGATACAGAAGAGCTGTGTAACTTGTTGAAAATGTTTTTATTTCATCAACGTTCAAAGAGGCAGCAGCGGCCTGAAAAAAGGAATGATCAGACTTTTTTGTTAGTTTTGTTCATGTGTATTGCAGTTTCAGGGGAAGGCGAAGGAACTTTGTAACTATTTTCAATTGATTTATTTGCCATGTGCAGATCTATATTAGTTGTGAGTAATTACATAGGCTTTACTTTAAAAGTGTTGATAAGTATAAAAATCAAATAAAGTTTCATTTTTTTTCTTTCTGTGAATTGATGTTCTATGTTTTTTTCACTGTCACTAGGAAACGGGCTGCCGTTGATTCTGCCCCCTCTCCCTAGGATGTCCTTGTGGTTCCTTACTTCTAATGTGGAAACGGGTTGGATGTGATAAACAAAACCCTCTTAAAGAAAGCTAATAATGCAAGATTAAATACACACATCCGAGCGAACCATAAGAGGCCTTTAGTAGCGTTTATCTCAACTAAATCTGACTGGGTAATCAGGACTCGCGCTGACCTGCTGGGGCACGACACACACAAATAACAGCCTGTTTCACAAATGTTGCCTTTTTACTACATAATGTCTTGCTAGCAGACTAGAACGCAATATCTTGAAGTTGGCTAATCAACTAAAATTGATATTGGCAGGTCAAAGCTTTTCCAAAAATGAAATCGGAAATCAGTCAAAAAAAATTCATATGCCACTAAAATCAAAAGCAGATGACAGTAATGGCTTTGGTTAAACAAACTCCTTAAAATTACATGATGTGTTTCTTGAAAGCAAGGATAAACCTTTTTTTTTGCAATTTAAGGGTTGTGTTCAAAGATGGATAGAGAATTATTTGGGTCAGAACCAAATAGCCTCAGATTCCAAAGCTCTGATGTCACACATTAAAGCTGCCTCCGAACAGTCATGTTGTACATTAAAAATTAAGAATCGTTTTATGGAACACACTGCAATGGCACAATGACAATTACACTTGGTTGAATATCCACCGTCCAATATATTTCTCTTTATGTTTTTATAATAAAAAAGGGCAATAATCTGCAAAGCATAATGACCTTGTCCCATGAGGAATAATTCAGTTGACTTTTCCTTTCATTTTATTTAAATGAGATGAGGAAAATCCTCTCTGCAATTTGGTTCCCTAATGATTTTGCCAACACATTCTCCTCGGAGAAAGGACAAAAAACAACCTTTTCTTTGTTAAGCGTTCCGGTTAGAGGTTCAGTAATATAACCTGCTGGTGCACAGGTAGTGATGTGTCACAAATTGAGGCCAATGTTTCTCATTTTCCCTGCAAACTGATGTCAAGAGGGGCGCAAACGGTGTGAAGGAGACTGAAAATGCTGCAGCAGCCGCGAGAGGAGGAGGCAGTAAAATCTGAAGCACTCTAGAAAACATTCTCAAGAGAAGAAAATGTTCTTCAAGAAGGATTAACAGCAAAAGCAATCAATGACAAACACTTTTACAGACATGTTTCCCTTTAAAGAGAGCTCAAAGTGGAGAATAAAAATGAGGTAGCTGTAGAAATTCCACTTAATCTCACACAAGTAAAAGATAGCTCACTGTCTTCTATTTTGGATGGATTTCCTTAACCCTTTTCCAAATTCAAACAAGATTCATTAAGTTAAGCCTCTGAAAATCTGAAATATTTGACAAATACATGGAATTTGTAAATCGTGAACACACAGACCCATTTTTAAAGAAACACTTGTTCTTGACTGCCATGATTTTCAGTTGTAACTTTTACACAAACATACCACCACCAGGATAAAATGCTTTTTTAAAAACAAAAACTATATGCTGAAATGAGGAGATACAGGTATGTTTTGTGTCTTTTTGGCACAAACTTTAGGATTCTCAATTTCTGAAAGGGCCATTCATCATTTTTTCCGCAGCTGAAGGTCCATTAAGGCTTTGGCAGCACCCCAGATACTACCGTACATCCTTTATCAACCGATTCTCTACAACAACTTTCACAACATCGTCATTGCAGCCATGTATCCACTTGTGTGAAAAGCCCGTCTTTCTTTGAGTCATCCAAGGCTACCTTGAAGGTTGCCATTGTGTTGGCTCTGGGAAGAATTTGGAGCAGCTCCATGCTTTCTCTCATCGGTGCCAAAAGCTGCTTACTGACAACCTTTGTTGTCAGGCAAAGGATCGATGTCAAAGCAATGAAGAAAAGAAACATCTAAATGTTGTGAAGATGATAAAGCCTATGGAGTGAGAGCTTTACTGAATTGTGTAAAAGTATTCACACTCCTCCAACGTCAATCTGTGGTATTTGGGTTTAACGCGGCAGATCTAAACAAAGTTGGCCATAATTGTGAAGCAAAAGGAACGTGGTTATTAACTAAACCCCCACCAGCTGTCCTCTCCCTGCTGAAGCATCCCCACTGTATGACGCTGCCAAGAATTCAAACATCCAGGTAAGTTAGACCTGGCACAACGGTCCCACCGTCTTAAGGGGGAAGTTGAATCTACGATTTATATGAGAATCCATGCAACTTCTGGGGTGTTTGGCACAATGACCTGAGGTCTCTTTCCTTGCAAGATTTACAACTTAACTTGTGATTCACAGCAATGTCACATTATATTCTGGCAGGATGAGAGGTGTCAAAAGTATTCACGTCTATTACTCAAGTAGAAGTATAAAGACTAGGGTTTAAAAACACTTTGGTAGAAATAGGAGTATCAACTCAATCCTTTCACTTAAGTAAAAGTATAAAAGTACCGTATATAAAACTACTGATAGGAGTCGGACGCTTTTTTCTCTGCTCCCTGCTGCTCCCTGCTTGCTTGCATTTTCCTGCCTTTTACTTTTTTACTTTTTATCTCCTTTTTATCTCTTAGCCAAAACCACAGAAAGTTGGATTTAGTTATTTTATTTATTTTCTTTTATTTATTTTTGATTTTGATTTTGGAAAGATGCCTACCCTCACCACAGTGGACTTTGACACGCTTCTACAGAAGATAGCTGTTATGGAACAGAAGATCTGCCGACTCGAACTGAATTATGATGTAAATGCCGCGTGTGGAAATGAAACAACCCTGCCTGTGACTCCAAACGGGGACCACCAGCCCAGAAACTCATTGAACAAACAGATCCCTGAGGAAAATGAGAATCCCTGGACCACTCTGGGTGCAAGACCAAAGCAACGAACCCCACACCTAGACAAAGGAAACTGGCCGATACTACAGAGAACTGTCCCAGGACAAGTGAAACAACAACGGGCTGTTCTCAAAACAAATGATAGGAGTAAGCCTGCTGGAAATGTTGGAATTCCGTTACGAAACTGATTCGCTCCACTCCAAGATGTGACCCAGGAGGATCATGACAACATTCAGAGGTATGTCAACACTAAGCTACCAGAGAAAAGACATGCCACAGGGCCAAGGACCCTGATATTAGGCAATCGATCTGTAAGCGGGATTAAACATTTCTGTAACAAGAAAAACACAGAGGTGCTGATTTACAACCCTTTGGACTGTGGCCTGGTGTCTGATGTATAAGACATCCTTCCAAGGATCTTGAAAGAACGCCCGACCTTGGAAAAACTCATAATACAAGCTGCAGCCCTGGGCGACGTCACCCTGATAAGAAAATCAGAAGTATTGAAAGAGGATTACATTCGTCTGCTGAATTTAGTTGATGGCCGTAATGTGAAGGTGTTTCTCAGCGGCCCTCGTGCGCCTGTTAATTGTGGAGACGAGATTTTTTTCCAGAGTTCTGATGCTAAACAAATGGCTGGAAAAAACATGCAAACAAACAACTGTAACCTTCATAGACAACTTTAACATCTTTTGGGAGAGGAGACATCTGTTCAACAGAGATGGTTTTTCTCTAAATAGGTCAGGTGCAAAACATCTGATTTCAAACATCTTCTATTCTGTGAACCATGCACCATCAGCTTTGTCCCAAAACAAAACTCAACCAGTGCCAAAACAAATGATAAGCCCAGTACAGCCTGAACAAGCCAAGATAAAGATAGCCAGAAAGATGTCACAGAAAGAGGCTTCGTCAGAGCTACAGGAGGATCCATCCCAGATCTCAGCAGAACAGGGAGAGGACCGCCTTTTATCTTCCAAAAAGAACCAAAAACCTCCATCGTCACGAACACCGGTCCATACTGCCCCCACCTCCCCTTATTCTCTACAAAGCCCAGATGTTCCTTTTCTGGAATTTTCTCAGAACATGAACAAAGTATTTAAGATTGGCCTACAGTTGACATCCTCTCCACATAGCCATTCTACTGCGACTAAACCAGCATTTTCCAAAGGCCTCAGAGCCCCAGATTCTCCTCCTCTACGTATCACAGAACATTCTGGTGCTCAGGACCTCCAGATTACTTTGCTGTGATACAGATCGGGCCCTGGCTGCACGTTTATCAGACATGACAGTTTCCAGCATCAGCTTGGGCCTTTTGCCGGAGATTATGGAATATCTGTGATGATACGTGGCAGAAAAAATAAAAACAAAAGGATAAACAGGAACAAATACTTAAAAGTCATAAACTGTCAGATGAAACCTGTCACAGAGACATCATCAACCACCAAGTCATATAAACTGGGTTTATTAAACATTAGATCTCTGTCAGGAAAATCCCTTTTAATTAATGACTTCATTATTGACAATAATCTTGATGTAATGTTTTTAACAGAAACATGGTTACATGAATCTCACGAAGCAGCTATTCTATTAGAGACGACTCCTCCAAACTACAATTTTCTTTGTGAGAGCAGACAGAAAAGGAAAGGTGGAGGAGTAGCAACATTGTTTAATGATTCATTAAAGTGTAAAAAGGTGTTTTGGGGAAAATTCGACTCTTTTGAACATTTGGCTCTCCAGGTAAAGAGCCCGGTACGAACTATGTTTCTGAATGTTTACAGGCCTCCTAAGTCCACATCAAACTTTTTTAATGATTTTAGTGACCTCCTGTCTGTGATATGTGTTGATTATGACTGTTTAATTATTGTGGGAGACTTCAACTTTCACGTTGACAACCCTGAAGACAGAAGTGCAAAAGAACTGTGTGACACACTTAGAAACTTTGGTTTAACTCAACATGTTAAACAGCCAACACACAAACAGGGACATATTTTAGACTTGATCATCACTAAAGGTCTAAAGATTTCTAAGGTCAATGTAACTGATGTTGCCTTATCTGATCACTTTTCTGTTACCTTTGAAAGCATCATTTCAAGTGACTCATTTAGCCAAAGGGACATCGTAAGAAAACGCACCATTAAGGACAATGCCGCAGAAACTTTTATTCAAGATTACTCTGCTACGTCAACCTTGGGCTGCAACTCAGTAGATAAGCTAGTAGATAACTTTCAGTCTAAAGTCTCAGACATAATAGATTGCATTGCTCCAGTTAAAGTGAAAGTTCTTTCCGGGAAGAAAAAATCTCCGTGGAGAAATGCTCCAGCAGTTAGAGGTGAAAAAAGGGAATGTCGAAAAGCTGAACGCAGGTGGAGAAAGACGAGACTCCAGGTTCACTATGACATCTATAAAGAGAGACTTTACAGATATAACTTACAATTGAAAAATGCAAGACAATCTTTCTTCTCTGAGATCATTAAGAAAAACATTAATAATGCTCGTGTCTTATTTGCCACAGTCAACAGGTTAACAAATCCTCCTGTGTCAGTGGCTTCTGAACTCCACTCCACCAGGGCCTGCAATGAATTTGCTAACTTCTTCACTGAGAAAATCCTAAAGATCAGAGGATCAGTTTGTACATCCATACCAACTCCAGAACCAAAGCTGTATCCAGCAGGAACCTATCCTGACAAAATGTCCCAATTCAGCCAAATAAACCACAAAAGCTTAGAGCAGATCATTCAGCAGCTAAGTTCCTTCTCCTGCTGCCTTGATGTTCTACCCATGTTTTGCCTGTCGTAGCGTCTAATTTGACTCAGATAATAAACACGTCCCTTCTGTCAGGTATTTTCCCCCAGTCCCTAAAAACAGCAATTATCAAACCACTGCTGAAAAAGAACAATTTAGACAAACTACTACTCCAGAACTACAGGCCCATCTCAAACCTCCCCTTTATCAGCAAGATTATTGAAAAAGCTGTGTTTCAACAATTAAACACCTTCTTAACAACGACCAGCCGCTTTGACGTTTTCCAGTCTGGCTTCCGTGCTCACCACAGTACAGAGACCGCCCTTATTAAGGTGTTCAATGACATCCATATAAATACAGACTGTGGAAGAACCACCGTACTGGTACTATTGGATCTCAGTGCAGCATTCGATACTGTCAATCACTCCATTCTGTTAGAACGCCTGGAGAACTGGGTCGGCCTCTCTAGTACAGCTCTTAACTGGTTTAAATCCTACTTAAAGGACAGGGACTTTTTTGTATCAGTGGGTGACTTTACATCAGAAATGACAAAAATCACATGTGGGGTTCCCCAAGGGTCCATTCTAGGTCCCCTCCTGTTCAACATCTACATGCTCCCCCTAGCTCAGATAATAAAAAACAACAACATCAGCTACCATAACTATGCAGACGACACACAGCTTTACATCACCATGTCCCCAGGTGACTATGAACCAGTTCAGGCACTCAGTAAATGCCTAGAAGAAATCAATGCATGGATGTGCCACAATTTTCTTCAATTGAATAAAAACAAAACAGAAGTAATAATATTTGGACCAATAGAGGAGAGATCAAAGGTTAGCACACAGCTTCAGTCGCTTCAGCTAAAAATCACTGATCAGGCCCGAAACCTGGGTGTAGTGATGGACTCAGACCTGAACCTCCAAAAGCATCTAAAGACAATTACAAGATCGGCTTTCTATCACCTGAAGAACATTTCCAGGATTAAAGGACTAATGTCTCAGCAGGATCTGAAAAGACTAATCCATGCGTTTATTTCTAGTAGAATTGATTACTGCAACGGTGTTTTCACAGGTCTGCCTAAAAAGTGGATCAGACAGCTGCAGCTGATCCAGAACGCTGCTGCCTGCGTCCTCACTAAGACTAAGAAAGTAGAACACATAACCCCAGTTCTAAAGTCCTTACACTGGCTCCCTGTATCTCAGAGAATAGACTTTAAAATCCTCCTCTTAGTCTATAAATCCCTGAATGGCTTAGCACCTAAATACATCACAGACTTGTTATCAGTGTATCAACCCTCAAGAGCACTAAGGTCTTCTGGCTCCAGCCTTCTCTGCGTACCTAGAACCAGAACTAAACAAGGAGAAGCAGCATTTAGTTCCTACGCTCCACTTATCTGGAACAAACTTCCAGAAAACTGTAAAAGTGCGAAAAACCTGAGTTCTTTTAAATCAAGATTAAAAACACATTTGCTTAGGACTGTTTTTGACTGTTCTAGTTAAACTGTTCTACTGAAACAGCATTAGTTCAACTTTTTTAGTCCAACTGTTTATTGATGTTCTATTTTGTTTCTACATTTTCTGTTTTCTTTTCCTGTATTTTAATCATGTAAAGCACTTTGCATTGTCTCTGTACTGAATTGTGCTATACAAATAAATTTGCCTTGCCTTGCCTTACTTTGTAGTATTAAAGTAGAAGCAATCCTACCCCCATCCCATTACTATAATTGTACACTATGATGTTAATATAGAAAAAAAATGTATTATTGGCTGTTTTACCCACATATATCCATCCATCCATTCTCTAACACACTTATCCCTATTGGGGTCATGAGGGGTGCTGGTGCCTATCTCCTGCTGTCAATGGGCGAGAGGTGGGGTACACCCTGGACAAGTCGTCAGTCTGTCACAGGCAACTAACTTTGTTAGTTAATGAATTGATTTCTGATAATCAGATTGATTTGTTTTGTCTCACAGAAACCTGGCTACAAGAGGACTACGTTAGTATAAATGAGTCAACTCCCTCCAGTTATTCAAATTTCCACATTCCCAGATCTGTGGGAAGAGGAGGAGGAGTGGCGGCTATCTTTCAGTCTGGTTTATTAATTAGTCCCAGGCCGATTGATAATTACAGTTCTTTTGAACATTTAACCCTCAGTTTCCCTCATCCAAACTGCAAAGCAATAAAACCTCTTCTGTTTGTTGTTTTGTATCATCCACCGGGCCCTTACTCTCAGTTTTTGGATCAGTTGTCAGATTTCTTATCTGATTTGGTGTTAAATACTGACAAGGTTATTATAGTGGGTGATTTTAACATCCATGTTGACACTGAATGTGATAACCTTAGTGTAGCCTTTAAAACTATCCTAGATTCAATTGGTTTTGCTCAAAATGTGCATAGGCCCAACGCACTCTCGGCTCCATACTTTGGACCTTGTGCTGACATATGGCATTGATTGTGAAGAATTAACAGTATTTCCTCACAACCCTGTCCTATCTGATCATTTTTTAATAACATTTGAATTTAATCTAACTGAGTTCTCCACCCCCAAAAGAGGGTTCCATTATAGTAGATCTTTATCGGATAATGCTGTATCAAAACTTAAAGAATCTGTCCCCCTTTTAATATCCTCAGTATTGCAGAAATGCCCTGTAGATGGCAGCAATGCTGTTTCTTCCCATTCACAAATAGATACATTTGCTAACAGTGTGACTTCGTCATTGCGTTCTGCATTAGACAATGTAGCTCCCTTGAAAAAGAAGGTGATAATTCACAGGAAGCTGGCTCCCAGGTTTAATTCAGAGCTGAGTTCCTTGAAGCACAATGTTAGGAAATTGTAGAGAAAATGGCGCTCTACACACCAAGAGGAATCCTACTTAATCTGGAGGGACAGTCTATTGTTGTATAACAAGACCCAGCAGCATATTTTTCATCATTAATTGAAGAGAATAAAAATAATCCTAGATTTCTCTTTAGTACAGTTGCCAAACTTACTCAGAGCTGCAGCTCTGTTGATCCATCCATTCCCTTAGCTCTTAGTAGTAATGATTTTATGGGATTCTTCATAAATAAAATTGATGCCATTAAAAATAAAATAATTGGCATCCTCCCAAACATGATGACCTCATCCCCAGTAAGTAAGGCAGCATTGGAGGAATCTTTAGAACCTGCGCAGTGTCTGAACTGTTTAAAAGCAGTAGAGCTTTCTGAGCTATCTAAAATCTTAGCTTCATCTAAACCTTCTACCTGTATGTTAGACCCAATCCCAACCAAGTTGTTTAAGGAGGTATTCCCTTTGATCAGTGGTCCTATTTTAGACATGATTAATCTATCCTTAGTAAATGGATATGTACCACAGGTTTTTAAAGTAGCTGTTATTAAACCTTTACTTAAGAAACCTTCTCTTGATCAAGATAAGCTAGTAAACTACAGACCTATATCTAATCTTCTTTTCTTATCTAAAATTCTTGAGAAAGTAGTTGCTAATCAACTTTGTGAACATTTACAAAGCAATCACCTACTTGAGGAGTTTCAGTCAGGCTTCAGAGCTCATCATAGCACTGAAACAGCTCTGGTGAAGGTCACTAATGATATTCTCATGGCCTCAGATAATGGACTTGTGTCTGTACTTGTCCTGTTAGATCTCAGTGCTGCATTTGATACAGTTGATCACAATATTCTCCTACAAAGACTTGAACATACTGTAGTGATTAAGGAGAAAGCATTAGGCTGGTTTAAATCTTATCTGTCGGACAGATTCCAGTTTGTTCATGTTAATAATAAATCTTCCTCAAACTCTAGGGTCACCTGTGGAGTACCACAGGGTTCAGTCCTTGGACCAATTCTCTTTACTATATATATGCTTCCGATCGGCAAAATTATCAGACAGCATGGGATTAATTTCCACTGTTATGCTGATGACACTCAGCTATATTTATCCATAAATCCTGATGAATCCAATTAATTACTTCGACTGCAGTCATGTCTTGATGACATCAAAAGCTGGATGACTTTAAATTTCCTGCATCTAAATTCTGACAAGACCGAAGTTGTAATCTTTGGGCCAGAGTCCTCAAAAAATAAACTTCTTAACCAATCACTTAATCTGGGTGGCATTAACTTGGCCTCTGGTAATAAAGTAAAAAAATCTTGGTGTTATTTTTGACCAAGACATGTCATTTAAATCCTATATTAAACAGGTTTCCAGAGTTTCCTTTTTTCACCTCCGGAATATCGCCAAAATTAGAAACATTCTGTCCAGGAGTGATGCTGAAAAACTAGTCCATGCATTTGTTACTTCAAGGCTGGACTATTGTAATTCTTTACTATCAGGAAGTCCACAAAATACAGTTCAAAGTCTTCAGCTGATCCAAAATGCTGCAGCAAGAGTTCTGATGAAAATCAACAAGAGGGATCATATTTCTCCAATTTTAGCTTCCCTTCATTGGCTTCCTGTTAAATCAAGAATAGAATTTAAAATTCTTCTTTTAACGTATAAAGCCCTTAATAATGAAGCTCCATCATATATCAGAGCTCTGATTACCCCGTATGTTCCTAACAGAGCACTTCGCTCTCAGACTGCAGGTCTGCTGGTGGTTCCTAGAGTCTCTAAAAGTAGAATGGGAGGCAGATCCTTTAGTTATCAGGCTCCTCTCCTGTGGAACCAACTCCCAGTTTTGGTCCGTGAGGCAGACACCCTGTCTACTTTTAAGACTAATCTTAAAACCTTCCTTTTTGACAAAGCTTATAACTAGAGTGGCTCATGTTACTCTGAGCTACCTTTATAGTTTTACTGCTATAGGCTTAGGCTACTGGAGGACATCAGGATCTAATTTTCTCACTCTATAGAGTTCTACTGTTCTTCAATTATGCATTACGTGTTGTCATTTCTGCTTTAACTTTCTGTTCTCTCTCTTTTATCTTCATAGTAGGTACACCTGGTCTGGCATTCTGTTAACTGTGACATCATCCAGTGAAGACGGCTCACCCGCTATTACCATCTAATGTAGAACAGATTACTGGATCAATGTGTGCTTCTGTGCTTTTTTGTCTCTCTTGTTGTGTCTCTGCTCTGTCTTCTGTAACCTCCAGTCGGTCGAGGCAGATGACCGTTCATACTGAGCCCGGTTCTGCCGGAGGTTTTCCTTCCCGTTAATGGGGAGTTTTTCTTCCCACTGTCGCTTCATGCTTGCTCAGTATGAGGGATTGCAGAAAAGCCATGGACAATGCAGACGACTCTCCCTGTAGCTCTACGCTTCCCCAGGAGTGAATGCTGCTTGTCGGGACGTTGATGCAATCAACTGGTTTTCTTATATAGGAACATTTTTGACCAATCTGTATAATATGATTGAACTTGACTTTGTAAAGTGCCTCGAGATGACATGTTTCATGAATTGGCGCTATATAAATAAAATTGAATTGAATTGAATTGAACACAGAGACAAACAGGACAAACAACCATTCTCACACACACTCACACCTAAGGAGAAGTTAGAGAGGCCAATTAACCTAACAGTCATGTTTTTGGACTGTGGGAGGAAGCCGGAGTAACGGCGGAGTATCCATGCAGAAAGACCCAGGGCAAGGGTAGGACTCAAACCCAGGACCTTCTTGCTGCAAGGCAACAGTGGTACCCACTTCATTTAACAATAAATTTAATACTGCTTCAAGCCAAATTGTACATATAAGTCCATTGAAAACCAAACATTTAGTACAATGTAAATATATTAGATGATTAGATTAGATTCAATTTTATTGTCATTACACAGGTACAGGTACAAGGCAACGAAATGCAGTTTAGGTCTAACCAGAAGTGCAATAGCAGCAAGTGCAGGATAAACAATGGTTCCATAAGTATAGGACATGGGTCCATAGCTGCAATACTGAGAATCAACATGGGTTTCATGGAGCAGAAAATTTGATGTCTGATTGCCTATAAGTGTTGGTGCAAAAAGTCAAACTTCAGAAACATATGAATGACCTTTTACATGTTATTATTGGAATGTAAATGAACATCCAAGCATAGCTACAGGAATTGATGAGGGCAACAGATGTAAGATAACAAAACTGGACAATAAAATTTGTGTATTAAAGAATTACCTTTGTATGGTTGTCTGTATATAGTAGACAGTGTTGTCAAAATGAATGATTAATCCTAGTTAAAAAAAGGGTAAATCACAAATAATCCTAAAAATGCAAGGTTCTTTTTCTATATTTTGTTCATCTACTTAAGTTTTGTTGGGCCGTTTGGCAAACAACTTGGTGCAGTACTGCCTCCAACCGCAATCAAAATCACTCTTTTCGAGTAGCGCTATTTATCTGAATATTTTTTGTTTCTTTTTATTGGTTTTTTTATTGACAAGACAGAACGAAAACAAGCTGACATAAAATAGAAATAATGAGACTGTCAGGGTTCTCTGTTTTACTCACTCCGGTTCTTCCAGCTCCTCCTCCTTCCTGCCGCCACAGTGGTGCTGTTCAGGCCCCCCGCCAGCCCTCTTGTCACTCAGCCACCACCTCACATCAGAGAGTTACGATCGCAGAGTTCCTTTTTCACTCATTCCCCCCGGACAGGTCTCCCCGTCCAAACGGTAAGCGGCGCAACTTCTGGAAGATTTCCCCCGGGTTCGATCCTCAGTAATATATCCTTTTTCTTCCCGCAGTCGTTCGGGGTCTGACGTTCTGACCTCGTTTGTTGCATACATCGTGTGCTTTCCCTTTGTTGAGCCTAAAAATAAAACATCTTAAAACTGTTCCTGTTTCCGTCTGTGTCTGCATGTGGGCCAAACACCTAAAAACCATGACAGCTGGTAGATGGCGGTATGTCTGTTTATAGCTGGTCAGTGCGGCCGGTACTAGGGCTATATTTATCCACAAAAAGGACCCTCAAAATATTATCAGGATGGAGGCTTGGTGTATATAACTTTATTTTACTATTATTTTTATTTTATCAAACGGTTTTTGATCTTTTTTATAAGCATATAATATGGCTATATACCTTTAAGGTGGGCGAAAAGCATTTGGAAGCTGGAAGTTTAGGCACTATTTTATGTTCACCAAAGTCAAAGGCTAAACAGTGCATGATGTTTTAAGGTTTATTATTGGGTGCCTTACTTTTGCACTACCTCTTCCGTGGTATGCTGTTACTTTTATAAGCATTGAAATACTTGAAGTTGTCATGATCCTTAAGATTTTGTTTTTGTTTTTCATTCTGTTCTTATTTTTCTTATTGATTATATTGATTATATTTAATAGTTCTTTCCATACTGCACTGCTAGTTTTGGCCATTCGGTTTGCCATACAGTTCACTGTTAAGTTTTTTAGCTTCCTTACTTTCTTGTGTATTTCTGAGTGGTGCCATTTAGGTTGTGTCATTGTTTTCTAATTTATTTATTCTGTACTATTGAACAGCTTCTGCATATCTCCATTGTTTGCACCGGTACATAGCCCTCCCTTTGCCAGTTAATTAGCTGATCTTGTTCCCCTGTGTCTCCTCATTTTTCCCTTAGCCTCCGCCTGTTTTCTCTAATATTTAAGCCTTCACTTTGCCTTTGTATGTTACTGGGTTACTTTGTAAGTTACTGTATGTTTGCTTCGTGCCGCCACGCCTGATTTCTGCTTTGTAAACCGTGCTGCTTCCGAGTGTACATCTGCACATTGGGCCAGAATACCACTCCATGTCAGAAGTACATTCTACCTGGTTGTTGTCTGGATTGGCATGACCCCTTTTTAATTTGACTACAAAGTATTTTGTCATGCTACTTGAAAAGGCCAATTTTTAGCTAGTCGGTGCCTGTTTATGTGTAAGAATTATGAAGTTCTATAACCATCCATCCGTCCATCGTCTTCCGCTTATCCGGGGTCGGGTCGCAGGGGTAGCAGCTTCAGTAGGAAGGCCCAGAAGCCCCTCTCCCCAGCCACTAGGGCCAGCTCCTCTGGGGGAATCCCAAGGCATTCCCAGGCCAGCCGAGAGACATAGTCCCTCCAGTGTGACCTGGGTCTTCCCCTGGGCCTCCTCCCAGTGGGAAGTGCCCGGAACACCTCACCAGGGAGGCGTCCAGGAGGCATCCTAACCAGATGCCCGAGCCACCTCAACTGGCTGCTCTCGACGTGGAGGAGCAGCGGCTCTACTCTGAGTCCTCCCCGGATGACTGAGCTCCTCACCCTATCTCTAAGGGAGAGCCCAGACACACTACGGAGAAAACTCATTTCGGCCGCTTGTATCCGGGATCTCGTTCTTTCAGTCATGACCCAAAGCTCAAGACCATAGATGAGGGTAGGAACGTAGATCGACCGGTAAATCGAGAGCTTCGCCTTTTGGCTCAGCTCTCTCTTCACCACAACGGATCGGTACAGCGCCCGCTTCACAGCAGACGCCACACCAATCCGCCTGTCAATCTCCCGCTCCATCTTCCCCTCATTCGTGAACAAGACCCCAAGATGCTTAAATTCCTCCACTAGGGGCAGCACATCCTCCCCAACCCGGAGAAGGCACTCTACCCTTTTCCGGCTCAAGACCATGGTCTCGGATTTGGAGGCACTGATTCTCATCCCAGCCGCTTCGCACTCGGCTACAAACCGCTCCAGTGAGAGCTGTAGATCACGCCCTGATGAAGCCAATAGGACCACGTCATCCGCGAATAGCAGAGACGCAATCCTAAGGCCACCAAAACGGATCCCATCGACACCTTGGCTGCGCCTAGTAATTCTGTCCATAAAAGTTATGAACAGAATCGGTGACAAAGGGCAACCTTGGCCTGAGAGTCCAAGGTTCTCACCGGAAACGAGTCCGACTTACTGCCGGCAATGCGGACCAGACTCTGACACCGGTCGTACAGAGACCTGACAGCCCTTATTAAAGGGCCCGGTACTCCATACTCCCGGAGTACCCCCCACAGGATCCCTCGGGGGACACGGTCGAATGCCTTCTCCAGATCCACAAAGCACATGTAGACTGGTTGGACAAACTCTCATGCCCCCTCCAGGATCCTGCTGAGGGTGTAGAGCTGGTCCAGTGTTCCACGGCCAGGACGAAAACCACACTGCTCTTCCTGAATCCGAGATTCGACTATCCGACGGACCCTCCTTTCCAGAACCCCTGAATAGACCTTACCAGGGAGGCTTAAGAGTGTGATTCCTCTGTAGTTGGAACACACCCTCCGGTCCCCCTTTTTAAATAGGGGGACCACCACCCCAGTCTGCCAATCCAGGGGAACTGCCCCCGATGTCCACGCAATGCTGCAGAGCCGCGTTAACCAACACAGCCCCACAACATCCAGAGCCTTAAGGTTTTTAAGCTTTTTAACAACCTCGGCGACCTCAGCACCAGAGATGGGAGAACCCGACCCAGAGTCCTCAGGCTCTGCTTCCGCAGTGGAAGACGTGTTGGTGGGATTAAGGAGGTCTTCGAAGTATTCCGCCCACCGCCGCACAACGTCCCGAGTCGAGGTCAGCAGCACACCACCCCCACTATAAACAGTGTTGGTACTGCACTGCTTCCCCCTCCTGAGACACCGGATAGTGGACCAGAATCACTTCGAAGCCGTACGGAAGTCTTTCTGCATGGCCTCTCCGAACTCTTCCCACACCCAAGTTTTTGCCTCGGCGACCAGCGGAGCCGCCTGCCGCTTTGACTGCCAGTACATATCAGCTGTTCTAAGTTCTAAAACATCTAGTTTATTTTATTGTTCTTTTATTAGAAACCGTGAACATATAATAATCATATCGACATGAATGTATAGCTAGTGTTTTGACTCTTGGCTCACTTGTCTCACCACACGGACTAAAATGGTAAAGATGAGTGAGCAATGTTTTCAGATATGTAGTCCAGTTAATAAAGGCAGCCAAATTCATTGACATTTTAGATCGTAATGAGGTAACTGAATAGTTATTTGCCTAGTAACTAGTTACTTTTTAGAGCAATAACTGAGTCAGTAACTCAGAGACTTTTTGGGAGAAGTAACTAACTAAGTAACTTGCCCAACTCTGGCTGTGACAAGGCAAAATATGAAAATGTTCAAGGACTGTGAATACTTTTGTGAGGTGCTGGATACTCGGTGGCTCCTTCAGTCATTATGTCCATCTGGACTTTGAAAGGGGGGGGTGGTGTCACAGCTATGAAAGAGGGAGGTTTGGTGTCCTCCCTCTCAGGCCAAAGCAGAGCGAGCGAAACCCAATGTCAGTTAAGCTCTGCAGCAGCCGCGCTATAAGAGACTTCAAGAGAGGTCAACATTCACTGTAGGCGAGCCGCTTTAACAAAGTGACTGCAGAAAGTCAACAGAGAGGATAGAATGAAAATAGCCTTGTCGTCCATAGGAAATAAGGCGATCTGCCATGATTCATTGCTCATGTAGCAAACACATCTCATGAATTACCTGTATTACCGAGATTACTCTGCTGAAAAAGACTGGCCTGGATTGGCTCTGCTCCATATCCCTGCAATCAGGCGGGTGGAGTATGAATTTATGTGGGATAGAATATAAAGCTGGAACTTTGCCAGGAGCCCGACAAGATGAGTTAAACTAATCTATTGACCCGTTTCATGGAAGCTCAAACCAAACTGAGCAGTGGCAAAAGGAAATTGCTGGTGTCGAGCCACTGGAACGGCTCTGAGTTTCATTTTAGACACAACCATGGTAAAACACCTCACTGGTCAATACAATCAATGACTCTGGCTTTCAGAAAAATTGACAGGGCTGAACTCTGCACCAGGGGGACATTTAATCAAACAGATGCTTTGCAAAGCGACGCTGCTTTCAGGTGGTCACCATGACACAACCAGGTATGCCTTCGAAGGTCTTTTGTAACACGGTATTGAAGCCTCTCCGTCTGAGCAAGGCAGCCGTAATAAACGTTTATGAAGAATGACAGAGGGTGTCAGGCAGGGAGAACAATCCGTCATGGACAGACGCACGGGGAAAACAAGACAGCTATTGATTTACTCTAACAGAGCATAAAGAAAACCAGCCACTGGGATATGCATTCTATCTTCCAATCTCACAAAGTGCTCATTGTTCTCTTATTTTTAACACTTTACATATCTGTCAGTGTGCATCACATAACAATACAGACAGAGAGGAAAAGCTACATTAGATCAAATGTGCAAATGCAGCAAAAACGGCAGAGAGGCCCTGAAATGTAAAGAAGGACAAAGGTTCAGGTGTCTTTCAGCAGAACAAGCGAGCATTGAATTTAAGTCTAACAAATAAAAAGTGCAGAGGATGAGGTCGATAGTTTAGGCGAAAAGACATGCCACGTTTTCAAGAACTCTGTCAATCACCTCTTTCTCAATAACCTCTCAAGTCGGAACTATAGAAGTAAACAAAAAGGTCAGATGAAATTTAAGCGACATATATCATAACTTTTCTTTTCATTTTGAACTTGAAAAAAAAAACCTAGAGAAAAAGAGAATGAGAATGCGTCCAGATGTTGCAGAAGTTACGTCTGTTACGACTGAAACACTGAACTCAGGCGTCAAAGCCACAAATTCTACAAGCGAAGGAAACAGGGATGACAAAGTCTACAGCTCCAATGTGAAAGATCTTTATGTTGACTTGTTCAATGAGGAGGATCAAGTCCAGAAAACTTTTGTCAGACAAGGAATACCTTGGAGACCCTTCAAGTTGTCACCCTACTCAGGGATTTAAATGCGCTAACAGACTTTAAATTCGGCTAGCATGTGGGTATGTTGAATTGCTGCTCCAGTTCTGACTAGTATATTTACTCTGATAAGCAGGGGAGTTGGCAAATCCATTCCAATAAAAGTGTCGATGTGCACCTTTTATAGGTTTGCAGCGGTTATATGAAACAGGGGCCATGAAAAGCAGCTGCTTTAAAGTCCCATGTTTCACTTATTGGGTTTTAATTGAACTCCAGGATTGTACCTGTCAAAGAATCACTCCAAGGACACGGTGAACCACTCAACCCAGCCACTATACGTCCATATGCAATTAGTTTTCTAACAAGATGTGATTTGACTCTAAAATGTTAATTGAAGTTAAAATAAAATGACCAATCTGTCATTCATTTGGCTCAGACACCGAGAAAGATAAAGTCACTACCACAGATAATTCATTATTGCAGAGTAATGATGTACCATGTGGCCTTTTTTTTTCTTGAAACATGAGGGGGGAAAATGAATCCTGCTATTATACGGAAAGTTGTTCCCTCATAGACTCAATTCATTTTGACAAATTTTATTCATTGTAAACTCCTGTGTTACTGTTAATCATTACACAATTTATTTATTGATCATATAATTTTTTTTATATATTGAATGCTGGGTAGACTGGCGACCTGTCCAGGGTGTACCCCGCCTCTCGCCCATTGACAGCTGGAGATAGGCACCAGCAACCCTCGTGGCCCCACAAGGAATAGACCTGACGCAAAATGGATGGATGGATGGACGCATGCTGGGTGACTTGTTCTTTACCAGCATGATTAACAAAAATAAATGCACAAACAATTTAGGATATTTTAATTCAACTAAGAGCAGGACAATGAGTGATTTGTGGATCCAACCCTATTTATTTCTGTTGTGAATGCTGAGGTACTTATAGGAGTTCACTATGTCAATGTCAATGTCAAGGTGGTTCCCTGGTGTCAAACTATTATCCAGTGAAACAGATGTGATGAAAAACCAAATCAAAATATAACCTGGGGAATCTGGCAAAATAGAAACCATCCAAGTGTAAACATCAACTATAACAAAATATCCTCCAGTCCATCTTGTGGAACATATAGTGAAACATTTAGTAATTTAAGTAACTAGAATTGTATTTCCATAACACCTTTCACAGATATTGATATCACAAAGTGCTTCACGAGAGCAAAAACAATTGAAAAACACAAAACATGCTTAAGCAAATGCTTGTCTAAATTAAAATGTCTTTAGATGTTTCTTAACAAGGACTGTGAAGTGACGCCACCACCTGAAAAGCATGATCGTCTTGATTTTTAAAACAGGTCCGAGGTACCACTAACAACATTTGTGTCAATGACCTTAGAGTCCTAGACGGACAAAGAGGCTTCAAAAGATTCTGTATATATTTAGGAACCTGACTGTGGATTGCTCTGAAAGTTAAAACCAACATTTTAAAATGTATCATAACGTGCTTAGGCAACCAGTGCACAGAGGTCAGAACAGGAGTAATATGTGCCCTCCTATTTGTTTTAGTCAGCAGCACTTGCTGCAGCATTTTGCACAGACTGAAGACGGGCCAAGGAGGATTTATTTAAACAGTTAAAAGGACAATTGCAACAGTCTAAATGGGAAGAAATAAAAGCAGGAACAATCATTTCCAGTTCAGTCTGTGACACGAATGGTCTTGTTGTTGCTTATACAATATATGGAATTTAGTAGCAATCCAAATAAATAAATTAGCATGAACGAGCCCTTCACACACACACACACACACACACACACACACACACACACACACACACACACACACACACACACACACACACACACACACACACACATTGCACATGCAAAAAAGCAATAGAAAACTTGTTCAAAGGGAAACGGACAAATAAATTAGTTTTTCAATTTTCAAATTGCTCATATTAACACCACCGAATGTATAGAGCTCTATACCGCTTAACAGCAGCAGTTGACTAAAACCAATGCCGTTTTTTTCTGTAACTGTTGTTAAATGTGCATGTGTCCACACATTAAGTCATTACGACCTTTTACAGTAATAAAAAATCTGTGTTTCAGTCGTACAAGGGTGTGAGCCCCCATAAATAAATATTGTCAACGTGAAGTGCAATAAAAGCAAGCCATATAATAAACTTTATTATCTAGAGTCTTAGAATGACAACATCCACCCACAAACGAGGAGAATACATTGGTTTCCAGAAAAGTTTGCCTCTGTTGTCACTCTGCCCTCCTGTCAAAGCCAAAGGATAATAAATGCAGCGTTTTAACCTGCAGAAAGGCAGAGTATAAACCCAATCTGTGTGAAAACACACTCACACACTCACACACGCGCTCCTATTATGTACCCACCCCAAGACGCACTGCTGCTGCAAAGCTGCTGCCCGACGGGAGGTCAAACAGCTGGACGCCGCCTCCCGGAGAGGCTGCAGCTCCTGCGGAGGATGGTGACCGGCGGAGAGCTCAGAGAGGAGGCTGCCTGTCCGCTAACAAAGACCTCGGGGAATGCACACAGTTCCAGAGCTGTCAGGTAGGCTCCTAATCACTTTAGAGAGCTGCAGCATTTTATGCACATTTATACTCTGCTTAACCTAATCAGCCTTCTTTATATCAGTCTTATTTTGTTCCTTTAAAAGCATTTTAAACTTTTATTATTTTTGTGTTCTCTGAAAGAAAAAGTACTTTAAATTTATAATTGTATTCAAATATTTACATAAAGCAATTTAAAGGCTGAGCTTTTGTATTCTGAAAAGCAAAAATTTTATACATTGTCTTTTTCAGCTTACATTGCTTTATTTTCAACTTTTACCCTTAATGGGCATTTTACTTACTTATCTACATAATATCAGAACATATTTACAGTGGCTTGCAAAAGTACTTACACCCTTTTTAAGTATTTTGTTGGTGGCTACCTGTATTTTATTGAGGTTTCAGCCTGTATGTGGAGGGTAGTTGTCCTGCTTGCCACTCTCAAGCCTTTTGTAGCCTTTACAGCTTTTTTAAAAAGTGTTGGTGTTTTCAGCTCGATCTTCCCATCAGCTGTTTCCAGCAGCTTCCTTGTTGCTCCTGAAGAGAAGCATCTCTAGATGATAGTGCCGCCACCACCCAGTTTTAGTGTGCTGATGGTGTTTCCACAGTGACCAGAGCACCTTCTTACATATTAACTCCTAAATCTGTTAACCAATTAGATTCCTTTTGATAGCAATATTTAGACGTTATTAGAGTAAAGGGTACAGGATGAAAAAGAATACCCCTCTTCAGATTTATTTGTCAAAACAAAAAGTTAAAATATGTATAATTTTCTTTACCCTTCACAATTACACAACAAATTACAAAACAAAACTGAATTCATTGGCAGTTCTTGCATGAAATGCTCTCTGGGCGAGCGTCTCCTTCTGATACTCCCCAGCTACTGAAAATTCTGAAAAACTTCCCTTTGTCTGCATTAAACCAGCAATAAAAAGTTGATCAAGGTGCATCTTACAGATATAGTTATATTTTTATCTAGTGATTATCCTCCCTCTTTTCCAATGCTGCCCAGGGCTACTGCCCATATGACCCAGATCAAATACAGTCACTAGCCGAGGGGATGTGAATACTTTGTGAGGCATTTCAACCATTTACCTCATTTATATTCTTGTCATTCTTGCCATGAAATCATTTAGTTTGACTTCTATCATCTCCATCTGACCTGCTTTCTACACTCACCATTGAAGCGTGTCCTGTAGTGATTTCATTGGCTCCCTGACCTTCACTGGTTCAAAAACGCCCCGTTAATCTCACACATTACTCACAGCTTTTTATTCCAACACAAATCATTTTTTTCAAAGTTCATCGGCTGCATATTGATGAGCCCAAGCCTTATTTAATGGGATGTCTTTTCCCCCCGACGAAATTGGAGTCCAAGGGGCCATGCTACAGTAACATGGTATTATCATGATAATGCTGAACTTTACCCGAGACAGTATGGTGGGAATTGTTTTCGACAACAGAGGCAAGCGAAATCACAAGTTTATCATCATCCTTTGTGTCTGTTTAATTTACAGGTTGTCTTTGGGTCGGTGGAGAAGTTACGCCCTTCAACCCTGAAATTACAACCATGGCTCATCCCATCAACACATCTTCCACTCCTTTCTCTGGGACAGCGCTTGGCCAAGGTAGCTCTATGACTTCAAATTTAGAGACCAGGCAAGCTTTGGTACATGATGGGGAAGAATGTCTGGGGGAATGTCGAAAGGACTCTTTGGATCTTTGACTCTCCAGCTTAATGGGGGCTTCTCAAAGGTGCAGATCCTGCATACAACATCCCTCCTGCGGTTCTTATTTCCTTGCTGGAACGTTGCTGCTACTTTCCTTTGTTGCGGTGAAGGCTTGCCCGAAGATCTGCCACTGTTCGGACAGGAACGGCATGGTGGTGCAGTGCACCTCGCGCAATCTGGAGAACATCCCGGCCAACTTACCAAAGGACACAGTTGTTCTCTTGCTGTCCTCAAACCGGATTAGACACATCCCAAAGGAGGCCTTCGCAGACCTCCAACGTCTCAGGGAGCTGGATTTATCCCACAACTTGCTCGAGAGCGTGGAAGTCGGCTCCTTCCAGGGAGTGTTTGACAGCCTGCAGACCTTGGATCTTTCAAACAACCAACTCAGTGTTCTCCCAAAAGACACCTTCACCAAGCTACACGCCCGAATCCGTCTCTCCAACAATCCATGGCACTGTGAGTGCTCCCTGCAGGAAGTTTTAAGGGAACTGCGACTGGACCCAGAGACAGTCAACGAGGTCAGCTGCCACACGTCCGTGCGGGAAGAGTACGTGGGACAGCCGGTGATCCAAGTCTTGGACTCGGGGATCAACTTTTGTAACTTCCACCACAAGACGACAGACATGCCCATGTTTGTAGCAATGTTCTGCTGGTTCTTTATGGTAACGGCTTACATCGTTTATTACATCAGACACAACCAGGAGGATGCAAGGAGACACATGGAATACCTAAAGTCCCTGCCCAGTACGTCCCATATCAGCAAGGACTACGACACAGCCAGCAGTGTGTTTTAGCTTCTGGCAGAAGGAGAAAATTGTAGTGAGCACACAGAAAAGGGCATTTCTGCAAAGAGTTATTTAGATCGCTCCATTGCAGATTTTTACCTTTTTCGCTTATTTGTCCCACATTTTTAAGAACAAACTATTTTATAGCTCTAGTAGGAAATAACATGAGTATAAACAAAAGCAGTGTTCATGAAGACTAAAAGTAAGTTATTTCTGATTCTCCAGTGAACCACAGTGAGAGACTTTATTTGCAAATGGGCAAAACATGGAATAGTGGTTAACGTTCATAGGAGACACAAGCCCACTAAAATTATTGCAACAGCACATCAACGACCTGGAGCTGGATCTGGATGACTTGTTTTAATTGATGGAACTGGAAGTTCTGCTCTCCAGCAGAAACTCCTGAAAGAGAATGCCTTAAACTCAAGCACACTTGGGTTGTGAAGGAGAATAAGGATCTGAATCACAGCAGCAAGAACCCCTTTGAATGGCTAAAAGACAAATCAAGGTTTGGAATCCATCCATCCATTTGCCAGCCCAACATAGAGACACACACACTCTCACTCTAAGGGACAATTAAGAGAGACTAATTTACCTAACATGCACATGTCAGATGCTGGAAGGAAGCCAGAGTACCAAGAGAGAACCCACACATGCATGGGGAGAACCTGTAAACTCCATGCAGGTTTGGGCCTGGATTAGAACCCAAGATCTTCTTGCTGCGAGGCAACAGTGTTCACAACTGTGCAGCCAAATTGGCCTAGTCAAAGTCCAGATCTAAATCCAATCGGGATGCTTTTGCATGACCTCAAGCAAACAGGTCTTAAAACAGGTCTGCAATCATGAGTGAGGCATATTCTTTGATAACAGAACCAGATCTTAAGTTCAGGGGCCAGTTTCTTTTTTAACACAGGGCCACGTTGGTTTGGATTGCAACTTTCTCTTAATAAATGAAATCCTCATTTGAAAACTGCTTTTTTGTATTTGTTCCGGTATCCTTGATATTGAAATGTTTAATTTAGGAAATCCATGAATACGCGAGGAAGAACGAGTTGTCATCCAGAACTGTAAATCCAGAAGGAGCTTTTTGTCAAACTGGGAATGAAATGTACATGTAAATGTATTTTTCTGTTAAATATTTTCTGTTAGATATTGTAAAGAATTTGCAGACTTGAATGAACTGTGAAGGAGATATTTGACAGATGTAATACCAGAGAAGAAAACCCCTCACATTTAACATGGAAGTGCTACTTTGAAATTACATTTTACACTTGAATGCTGAATGTTTTGCTTTAGAAACTTAAGTCACTTTTGGGAATAAAAGACATCCAATACTATCCCCAAAAAGGCTTGGTTTGGTTACAAATTCCCTTGAACGAGTTTTAAAGATGGCAACTGTCAGGACGCCACAGCAACCAGAAAATACAAGCACTGGAACTTCTTCCATGTTTCTGTGGTTGATTTTAGCAAAGTAGACCTATAGCTCCAGTGAGACCTTTACCTCCACTCATCACAGGCATTATTGCCATTGTAATTTTGGGCATACAATTATTTATTTGAACTTTTTTTCCTGGGTTGGAATTACACCTATGGATATGTTTGCATTTATGGTCTTTTGTTATGCATACTGCAATGCAATTATGTCCATATTAGGGCGAGACGGTATATAGAAAAAAAGCATAAAGGTAAAATAGAAATTATATTGATCAATATTAACAGAACACACAAACACTGAATTCAAACTGAACCCTTTATTCAACCAACTTTTACCAAAACTGACAGTTTTTTAAAAAAAAAAATTGAAAAAGAGCGCGTGCTCTCTGAACTCTTTGAAGGGGGCGGAGTGTTCCTGGGTCTGCATTGTGATTGGTTGGGAGGATGTACTGATTGTAATATTAACCTACATGATAGGCTAGAATGCAAAAATAAGGAAAACTGTTATTCTTTTCTATAATCGATATACGTCTATCGATCAATATATATTGTTATTGAATTATTGTCCAACCCTAGTCCATATACAGTAGCTACACTAGTATTTGGTAATTATCCTTAGCTAATGGCACCATGACCTCATACTTTTTGAAAACATCAACTATCTTCCTGGATAATGGCTATAAATTTGCCCACTCTTCTTTGTAGAATCAAAGTTTATATAACTGATGGTTTCCACGCAAATACCGGCTTCTAAGCATAATCAGGAAATTTTGGAAAAAGCTGAGGCTGGGCCCATTCTAGTAGCTTAATCTTAGACATTTTTCCCCATTCCAAAACTAATTTAGACGTGTATTTCTTGCAATTGTTCTGTTGGAAAATCCATCTGTGTTCCAGTTTCAACCATCTAGATGCCGGTTGGAGGCATATTGTAAGAACTTGGATTCTTGCCTCCTCGCTAATGAAATGCACCAGTGCAACTGTCTGAAATACAGCTCCAGAGCATGATACTGCCACCACAGTGCTTGTTAGCTGAGTGTTTTTAGGTTTAAAGGCCTTGCTTTGACTCCTAAAACATACTTCTTGTCATTTGGTGACATAGTTAAACATTTGTTTTGTTGGACTACAAAGCTATTCTGCAGGTGGCTCTTAGTTGAAGCTTGCATTAAACAGGAGGTTCTGACCACACAATGCTTCCTAATGCTAATCAGAACTGTGTTAGGTATGGACAAAGCTGACTAACAAAACGGTTCTTTGAGATCCAGACCTCCAACTGTAACCCCGATGAAAATATGTGATCTGCAAATCAAAAGCTGGGTCTGTGCCAGGGACCCAACCAATGTCACTGAACCCGATCAATTCTGTTAAGAAGAGTGGGCAAACATCCAGGCAGAAGCCATTAAAAGCCAGAAGCTTGTTGATGGCTACCAAAAGGTGTGCGGTCAAGCTGCAACCTGATGAGGGTCATTTAACCAAACATAGTAATGGCAGGCTTGAGCCTGTATGATTATTTTGACCCTGTTTTGTCTTATTTAAAAAAAAACAAAATTGAACCTATTGCTCTTTAATCATTCCCATTATGATAAAACTGTTAAAATTAATCATTGACAGCCCTAGATATGACAAACATGCAGCTGTATGCTGTGTTCGTTGTAACCAAAGTCAAATTTCACACACAATCATGGCCAACAATTTTTTGATTCTGATCATGAGTGGGTGGAATCTCCTGATCGGAACTGTAATTGACACAGATTAACAAGCCAAATAAGTTAAAACATTCATGCATTTAAATGGAAATTCATTTGCAGTTTGACTCTTGCAGCAGAAACGTTTACAACCGGATCATATCCATCCATTAGCTTTACTCTCCTTAGTGGTAGGAGCTAACGGGGCTTTTGTCTATCCTGGGTGGTCATTAGGCTAGGAGCAGGTAGAAGGACAGTTTGTTTGTCCATCAACAGGCCCTTTTCCATTACATGTGAAAAGCCCTGCACACTTACATTGCAGATTTTTGTAAAGGATAAACTGTCCCAATAATGGTCTGAAAGCAGAGGTGGTGAAAACTCATGCCTTCTTCCCATAAGGTGGTAGGCTCAGCAAATAAGAACAAGGTTTGAATAATCTGAATGAATCAAGATGACTTGTGTAAAAGAAGGTTTCCAAGGATAATCTGCAACAGCATTTTCTGAGTGTTGGTGCAATAGATGGTGAAGTGAAGAACAGGTCAGCAGCATGTCATGCTCTCCACTGTAATATATTCAGCTGCATTTGTTAAAGAATGTCGGGCAAGACCTATTTTATCACAAAGTTACAGCGATCCTATTTAAGCTTTAAAGTCCCAAAACCAGAGGTTGGGACTTTGTGTCAATGTCCTGTGAAATACAGATGGGTGAAGGCTTATCTGTTTCAGGAGCAGGGTGATTTTGGAGCCACAATAACCCTGAAGGGGTTAGCATAGGAGCGTGTGTTGCAATCTAATTAGTGAGCGCCCTGTGACATACTGGGACAACAAATCTGTGTATAGCAAATGACAAGGAAAACATTTTTCCAAGTGTTTTAAAAAAGTTTTATTTAACAATGAATTTTAATTCCTTACTTCAAAATATGAAAAAATGCTCATCTTTTCCTCATTGATAACAACAAGATCAGCACTAAGGAGGAATGCTCTTATGTGGCGGACCAGCTCTAGACATTTATATACCTTAATTAGAAAGGTGTTGCCACAAATAAACCAGGCAAGAAAGGGTATGGGTGTATGCATCACAAATAGGATGGTAACATTACTAGATAGTTGTCATAGCAAACAACTGTCCGCCTTAGCCTAATGCTCACAATCTGCTGGTAACTATGTTTGCTACATCTACAAGGCATCCTCCTTTCCTAGGGACACCCAAGTCAATGCTTTAAATTACTGTTGGGTGCTTTGGTAACTGCCTGGGCACACCATCGCTCCACTCCACTGCATAACTACTCCTCTCTGGCGTCTGTTCCAGACACCCCTGTTCATTGCAAAGTAAATTATTTCCATAGCCCTTGCAGCAATGCATGTAGATCAAATGAAATCCAAACAGAACCAGTCTTTTAGAGTGTCCAATGGTCTCTGCTGAAGGGTGAGTTATTCATGGATGAAACAATACAAGCTGAAAATGATGGCTGTCAAGGTGAAATGTGATAATGATGCTCGTAAAACACACTGCGTCTTAGAAAATCCATCCCTCCTTTGGGAAATTAGGTCATTTTTAGCACTAACTTTTGTCCTGTTTTGCTGCTACTGTTTCATCTCTCTCTCTCGTTGGCTGGAAATTGTGGTTTCTCTGTCCATAACCAGGAGCAACTTGGAACAGGAAAACGTAAATTCCAACACTGAGAAGTATTCAAAAGCTCTGCTAGTTCATTGCAAAAAAAAAAAACTAAAAATAAGTAACATTTTCTTGAAATTAGTGTATTTGCCCTTGACTTGAGTAGGTAAATAAGATGATCTGCCAATGGAATAAGATTTTTGCACTTAAAATAGGACCAACTCATCTTAATCAACTTATTTCAAGTGCAGTATATCTTTATTATCTTATTTTAGGGGTCAAAATAATCATTCCATTGGCGGATCACCTTATTTATCTGCTCAAATCAAGGACAAATACACTCATGTCCAGAAACTTTTAGTTTTACAACTTATTTTTAGCATTTTTGCAAGATAGGAATTGGGAAAAAAATCAGATTGAACATGCTAGAATGAGTCTTTTTTATGTTCTATTTAACAAAACACAACGTGATACTTCAATCATTTTGTTAAAAAATGTCTCAAATTAAATAAACTGAAGTAATTTTAAGAAAAATTAAACTCAACAGATGTACGGAAACTGAGAATAGATGTAGCTACAGTGACACTGAACCTTGACACGATGATGAAGCCTTCAGCTTCATCATTTTAGGATAGCAGAGGGTGAAAAATTAAGCCGGATCACACCAGGTTTCATTATTCAGCATCACTGTCTTAACACTCTATAGGAGCAGTGGATTGGTTAATTGACGTCTTCGTCTTGAACCAGGTGGCACGATTTCTCGGTTTAAATAAATAGATTGATCCGTTATGTCTATAAACAGCTTTATTTCAGCATAATGAGATCATTAAACAGTTGTCACAACAAAACTACCCCATGCACTCATTATACAGATTCATCAATCAATCTGCCACAGACAGTAATCTGTCATTTTTACCTTCGGCTCTGGTCGGGGAACAGCTGGCCTAACACTAGAAAAACTGATTGTTTTTTCATATTCAATAAGTGCATCAAAACTAAAAATTCCAACCATGTTGTTGTAACAAAGATAATCTTACAGTAAAGTTGTTACCACCACCACAACAAAAAGTCTTATTATCCAAGCATGATGAAAATGAAACTGTAAATGCAACAACATAGCTTTCTATAAATTGAAAAAATAAGCTTGAGAGGTTATTAAGTTTCTTAAACCATCAGCACAATAAAACAAGCTCAAGGACTCAATTTCACATGATTATCAAACAATAAAACTACATTTGCAACAAAGACATTAACTAACTGAATTAGCTTCATCTTGAGGTAATGTTATAGTTTCACAAAAAAACAAGAAGCAATGCATCAAAGAGCATAAGCTGGTGCCTAGTTCTAGATAATGGCATAGTGACTATGTTCCAAGAAGGAAAAAAATGACTGGAAATCTTATCTTAAGATACTGGAATAAAACTTCACAACCAAACTATCTGAAGGTCTTGTTTCAAGAACTGGCAATGAATCTATATTTGCAACAAAGCCGAAGATAATAAATCTGTCAGGAGCTGGGGTTGTGGTCTGGTTGCTTCTGCTCCATCCGGTTTCTTCCACCAGAGGACGACCCTGGAGGTTTGCTGGAGATCCAGCTGAGCTTTCCACAAATTCCTCATACTCACCGTGGGGTTTTTTTTTCTCCTGGGTTTTTTCGTCTCGTGACTGCTGATGAAAACCGTGAACCCAGCTCAATATGGCTGAAGCTAAACGTGAGACACTTTAATTTTAAGAAGTATATTTAATGCTATGTCTTTAGTACAGGGGCCGTAACAGGGACCAGGACCATTTCTACAGGGGCACAGGCCCCTGTTGGCCCCTGTCTAGAACCGCCCCTGCTGACAACCCATCAGATAGTTGTCTCATTCCCTCCATCCGGTCCCGGTCTCATTCTCTTATCTGTTCTCCAGAGCTCCTGACTTACCTCAAAGCTGCAGCAGTTTTCCCTGATACCCCTGTTTTCTTCCACGAAGGCGCTGCAGTTCTGATCTCTACTCATTTATATTGCTTGTTGAAACTAAACAACAGTTTTCTTCTGATTGTCTCCTGAGAGTTGTTCTCTGCACATGGCTCAGAAGCCTTAACAAAGCCACGACAACATCAAGATAATGATTTAGTAAAAATCTTACCATGGAAAAAGGAGCTTAAGATCACATTAGCTCGACATACTGAGGGAATTAAACCAGTGGCACCACGAAACAAGCTCAAAGGCTTCAATGTCACAGAGATAATGAAACTGTATTTGCAACAAAGATATTAAGATAATCTTATGTCAAGATTGAATAATGAAATTGTTAGCACAACTAAATGGGGTTATCTTGACATAGCAAATCCCTGCCACAAAATACAAGTTCAGGGTTTTAATATCTTAAGATGAGACAAAGTAACAAAGAGCTAAAAATAACTAGTTCTGGATAATGACATCTTGACCATGCTACCAGAATGAAACAATACGTAATTTAAGATTTCGTTGCCTTGAGATAATGATATAAAATTGTTTTCGGAGCCGAAACATCTCAAGGTCTTATTTCAAGAACAGACAATAAAACTATATTTAGCCAGAGATAACTCTTCAAGGTGATGTTTTTAATAAAAATTGTGCCGTTGCAAAATGAGCTAAATATCACGTTAGCTTGAAATAATTAGGTAATTAAACTGCTAGCACCGCAAAACAAATGTATGGTCTTGTTATCTGAAGGTAAAGAGATAGTGAAACTGTATTTACGACAAAGAGCTTAAAATAATATTTTGATATGATAAAACCAGAGATTGTGTTATTTTGAGATAATGAGAATAAAACTGTAACAGTGAACCTCTAATCATTTTAATTAGAGCTAACAATAGGAAGAAACAGCGTAAATATCAAAATGAGCTTGAGATTGTGTTATCTGGACAAAAAGACAGTTAAACAATTAGCACACACACACACACACACACACAAAACTCAAGGTCCTTTTTTCTCAAGACAATTAGACAGTGTCACAGGGAGCTCAAGATCATATTAGATGACATGACAAAATGAGCTTGAAATTATATTTCAAGATAAATGAGTTGTTTCTACAATAAAATGAGCTTAGGGGTCTGCTTAGCTCAAGATAATAAAATAAATGGACTATATTGCCAACAATGAGCTCAAGATCTTATTTCCAGATAATGAAATAAGGAAATTGCTAAAAGAACAAATTCAGGTTACACTGTTGTTATTTCGAGATAATGAGTAAATTAATCTTTTTGTCTCAAGAACAGTGATAGAGAACTCTGAAAACAAGACAGAAACAAATTTCTGTTAATTATCTTATGCACTGAAAACCTGCAACATGTGCCTATTGATATATGGCTGTGCCCAGAGGTGGGTAGAGTAGCTCACAATATTTACGCTGTTTCTTCCTATTGTTCCTATTGCAGTTCACAAACACACAAGAATCCATCTTGTACCGCTCCGGCTTCAACCGCTTGTGTCTGAACCAAAAACGGTACGGGCCAATCACGTTGCATTATTGAGGTTTAAGGCGGGAGATACAGCTGTGATGAAAGTAACAGCTTCTTCGATAGTAGAACAGAAAGAAGTGCTTTGATTAGTTCACCTTCTTGTGGTTTGTCATGACACCTGCTGCTTGCATTTTAATTCAGTATCATGATTGGCTAAAACCAACCTTTGGTAGGCGGGCACTAGGTGTCGCTTCACCCTATCAGATCGTAAAGTTCTGCTGAAATTCCCTCCTTTCCCCAAACAGATTCAAATGGAACAGTCCTAGAGTGATAATGTGAAGAACCAGAGTGCTACACATGATCAATCTGGCTGGCCGGGTTAGCCCACAATTGTACGGAAGTAAATGTAAAACTATTTCTATTTCAGCATATTTTTACTCAAGTAGAAGTAGAGAGTAGACATCTAAAAAACGACTCAAGTACAAGCAAAACAATATTCGGTAAAAAGAGTAACTGTTTGATCATAACCTCTAATTTAATTTATGAACATTATGTAATCAGACAGATAAAAAATCTACTTTTACGTGCAAATTCCTGCATATATAGGATTAAGTTGACAAAATGAGGCAACATGTGTTAAATTATTTCAAAGTATCAAATTCAGAAAAAATTGTTTCACAGCATAGTTTATTTACTGAGTACCTATTGACAAGTCCAGCAGGTAAACATAGGTCAGTACAGAACAAAGTACTTCCAGTGACTACATATACCATTTAGTGTATATTCACTTGACCTCCAAATGGCTCAACAGATATAATATTACGTTAGACTCACTGGTCTCACTGTAATGTAAACTGGAGGTGTGTGTCTGTGTCTGGTGCAGGTTTGGTTAAAGCAGTCTTATTATTCTTTCATTAAAGTAACTCGAGGTGGGTAGAGTCTCCAGAAATTCTTCTCAAGAAAAAGTAGCATTGCTTCAAAATAATGAAAAAGTTAAAAAAAGGTTCCGTACAGTAAAACTACTCCTAAAAGTACATATTTTTTCTAAAAGTTTAACAAGTATGTAGTGTGAGTAATGTAAGTGAGTAAATGTAACTAGTAACTACTCACCTCTGGCTGTGGCCCGAGTGATAAACTGGGTTTTGTACATAGATTGCATGTATCAGTAATTTGACTTTTTATCTTTTCCACTCAGACTTGAAGCTCCTCTGCAGCTCCTCGCACATATTTCTTCCTCCAGATTGCACTGGGCCAAATATGGAGGCTATACATCTTCAGCTGTACAGATGTGGATGAGGGCCGAATATTAGTATGTGTCCCGCACTCTTAAAATAGCTCCCTTCCACTAACAGTGTGAGTCCATAAATCTAATGAGCCATTGAGAAGGGCATTGCAGGGATGGGGGACTCAGTACCTCATGACAATGTCCATTTTTACAATCCTTTAATTACAGGATTCATCCGTTTATGCCATCTTGCTGCTAGCCTGAATGTAATATATTCCTGCCAGAGGCTCATATGCATGTAAAATATCAATATCAATACATTTCTGACCTTGTGGTTCCTACAGTAAACCTTGAACTGTCCCACAATAATAATTTAAGCCCACGTTATAAAAAAAACCCTGAACAACACTATCAAGTGAACATGGTTCATTTGGCCAAAGAGAGCTGACCTCACTGCACATGTCTGAGTTTAGGGAGTGTTTTTATCAAAGGAAAAATAAGACAGAAAAATAGAAAAAAAATAGATTTGTGTGACAAAGAGGGTCCATCAATCTCCCCCGATTTGGGGCTCGGTGTAAAATCTTGACTCAGGGTGAGCATCACCATGACGAAGGAGCGGAATAAGCTCTCGACTACACAGGAGGAGCTAGGTCATGAGCCGATAGTTGGAACCACAGTTGATAGGGTTATTAAAGATAACCCCTTTTATCCTAGAATGAAAACCACACAACACAAGTTTTAGACATTTTCTATAGAAAAGGACAGATGAACCCAAACGGAGAACTGCACTCCCTTAAAGTTTAGGGACGTCTGCCGCCGGGTCATCTCTGTCCTTCTGTCTTTATTATCACACATCAAAGAGGGGGTCAGGAGGGTTGGGTCAGGAAGTTTCAGGAATTTACAGCATGGGGGTTAAAAACAGTCAGGAGGTTATAAAAGCAAAGAAGGAACCATTTGTTATTCCTGCCTAGGGGTAAATACAACAAAAACCCTTCCTGAAAGCAAATTCTTAAACAAACCAAATACCTGTAACTTGATAGAAATAAAATGATTACATTCACATTTTCCTAACATTTCCCCCCTTTTAATCATTTTTATTGAAAGCTTAACTTACCCTACTTCAAGTATTCTTTTCTTGCATTCTGCATTTTCAATGAGACTGTCATTTTGTTAAGCATTTAACAATGGAAAAGTTAAACTACGGGGTGTACTTCTTCAAGAGGGATTTGTGAAAGCATTTGATATTGAAACATTACATTTCCTATAGTCTTAGCAATCATAGACTTTAGGCATGGAATTACACAAGCAGTAAAAACACAAAAAATAATAAGAACAATAATAATGGGTGTCATTATTTTCAGTAAAAGGTGCCACCATGGTCCTGAAAAGAACCAGGAGAGGAAGTCCATACTTAGAGGAACAGCATCTTGGGACATTGCTCGTTGCAGATTCTTTAAGGCAGACACAGCTTCAGTAATATGAGTTTCATTTGCATCAGAAATGTACGTACAGCAGGAAATTCCAATCATTACACATACACCACCTTGGCTAGCAGTTAACATGTCCAAAACCATTCTGTTTTGCAGTACCATTAAACGCATTTCACTTAATTGTTTGTTTTGTCCTTTGTTGATGTCCATCGTCATGTTCACTACAGTCTTCATTCTATAGTCCAATGTCTCAATCATCAGCATAGATTTACCAACTCCAAACCACGGGAAAAGTGAAAGTACTATTTTATTCGCTGTGCTCCAGTGCTTATGTTCAGAGGGAACGTTGGAACCCCATATAGGATCATGGGGCTGGAACACTGAGCTGGAGCTGAGTTCTCTTCTCCTCCTATCAGAAGGATGATTTTCCTTCACAGCCTGAGCTGAGATGATGATAGTGTGGTCAGAAACAAACACAGGTCCAAGGGCTGTCCTCAGGAAACACGTTCCGTCTCCTGCCGGCATGCTCTTAGCATACAGGGTGGGTTGTCTGGTGGATTTGGGCATCACTGAGTATATGTAGCAGTTACTCATGTTCTTCTCTTCAGCCAACATCGTCATATACATCTGCCACAAGTTCTCTGGGTGATGGTCTGGGATATCACCCAGCCAACTCTTCATGGCAGCCATTTTTGCTAGGTTAACAGAGATGTTAATGTTACCCAGGACTCTAAAGAACAGGGATCAGTTGGTTTCTTCACCGACGTTGAGACGAGTGGCCCTAAAAAACCAAACCCCTTTGAAGTCGGACTTCCTCACTGTTCCAACCTTTAGGCACTTAACACTCTCTGTAACTTACAGTGGCTGAGGTGAATCCAGGATGGTCTCTCAGCTATCATTACAGCTGTTGGCGTGGTCAGGAGCACTTGGAATGGTCCTTCCCAACTTTGGCTCGCCCAGTCCTTCCTTCCGATGACTTTGATGAACACCCAGTCTCCTGGTCTCACTGCTTGTGGATCCTGTGGAGACAAAGGTTCTCCTGGCAGTAAATTTGCATTGGACACTTCTTTAAACTGCAACATTTCTCTCATATAGTCTGCTAGAGTTTTTCCTTCCTCTTTAGGTGGCATCTGTATTGTGAACAGTGGTAATTTATATGGTCTGCCATATATTATTTCAAATGGAGTCAAACCACTACTCGTTGGAGTTATTCTCATGTACAGTTTTACTAGGTCCAGACACTCTGGCCATGGTCTCTTTGTTTCTTCCATGCACTTTTTAAGTCTGGATTTAACTGTCCCATTTGTCCTTTTCACAAGTCGTGCACTTTGTGGACAATAAGCAAAGTGATTCTTTAAGGTTATCTGTAACCTGCTTGCCATTTGCTGAATCACCTGATTCACAAAATGAGGACCATTGTCGCTGTAGATTTTCTGTGGGATGCCAAAATTTGGAACAACAACTTTGCATATAGCTTTAGCTACTGTCAGTGCATCTGTGTGCTTTGCTGGGATTATTTCAACCCATTTTGAAAATGCATCAATCATTACCAGACAGTATTTGTAAGGGCCACTTTGTCAGTTCATTAAAATCCATATGCATCACTTCAAAAGGTTCCTTTAGTTCTGGAAACCTTCACTGTTCTGATCTAAAATTAAAATGAGGGTAATTTTTAACACAGATCGTACATGCTTTACAAAAAAATATTTTTTCGTATGAATTAAATCCTATGAAATAAATCCATATGTTGCTGTATTATAGTTATCCCTCCCTTTTTGAGACATGGCAATTGCCCATGGCTCAAAACAGCTGCTGCTTGGACTAAGCTGTTAGGGAGATCTGCTCTGTCACAAACTATAGAATCTTTCTAGATTCATTGTTGCTCAATTTTTTATCCACATTTGCTTTTCTGCAGTTGGCGCTGTTTCTCTAATTAACAACACTGCTAGAACAATGATTTGCTCTGTTTTTTGCTCTAGGCAAATATCAGAAAGACCAAATTGTAGTACATCTACTACATGGGGGTCTAAGAATGTGGTTGAATGAAACCAGACCACTTCAGCTGAACTTTCTACAGCCATGGTAGTTGCACAAACTGCCTGCAGACACGGGGGTAGGGCTGCTGCTACAGGTTTGAGCTTATCACCACGAGGCTGTAACAAAACACAAGTCGTAAAACTAGCTTTAAAGTCGACTGTTTGGATGAATAGCTTTTGATAGTTTGGTAGAGCTAAGACAGTTGCTGAGATAACATGGGCTAAGTAACGGACTTGTTTCTGCACCCACTGCATTTTATCTTTGCTTATTTTGTTTCCTGTTTTAGCCAAATGATGTAGCAGCTGCAAAGAATCTGCCCTACACTGTTCGGCTGTTTTAGACGCAACTAAAAGGTCATCTACATACATTAACACTTGGCTTCCATGCTTTGGATTAAAGCTCTCCAAGCATGTTAAAATAGCCTGGATGAAAATTGTAGGACTGTCTACAAATCCCTACGGCAGGCGTGTGTACTTATATTTTTTCTCTTCCTTGAAAGTAAAATCAAACCAAAACTGAGAATCTAGACATGGTCTAATTATTCCTGCATCCAATGAAATGTTTATATCTGCCATTATACCCTCCTGTTCTTCATATTTTAGCCCGTACTGTTTTATCCGCGGCCTGTACTTTAATTTAGGAACTATTTTTACTGGTTCTATTGTTGTCAATAATCCTACATCAGTTGGTCCTGTAGACCGCAAAGCATCTGGAACACCTTTTAAATCATTTTCCTCGGATTCTGATAGCAAAGAATGTTGGATTATTTTGTCTCATGCTAAATCTTGAACACGAGGTTCTGCATCGAACAGAACTTTGTAAGGCTGTTTCCATAGTTCTGTACTAGGGCTGTAGAGCCAGCCTGTTTTGTGTGGACACGGCTGAAAATGAGACGGTCTTTCTGCAGCTTTTAAACGCGGGCCTGTGTCTCTCCACTGCTCTTTACTGGTCTTAAACAATGACAAAAAAGGTTCCCATGGTAAGCCATACAATTTTTTCATCTGTGTAGAAAACATAACAGTAACTGCTTCAAATGATCTCCCATCTGTGTACATATTTTGTGTAGCCACACTTGTAGTTTCCTGTTTCAGAAACTGTTTTTTCAAACTTTTCATCTGGGGTTAAGCACACATTCATAGTGGTTTGTAGATCAGCTAACAGAGTTTCATCCTCTGGATTTGATAATGTGCTTCTAGCATTATGCATAAGTTTGCTTTTCTCTTTTATTTGGAGCAGAGACGGTAAGCATAGTGCATAAAACACAGGAGGATTTTGTTGCAACGACATTACATGTTCCACAGCTTTCATTCCATCCTGTGTTGGAAAAACTGCAATGCCTAATTTTTCCATTAAATCCCGTCCTAGCAGATTAATGGGGCAAGTTGGTGACATTACTACCGGAGCATACAACCTTTTTTCCTGTTTGAGGGTCTTTTATTTCTATTGCTTTTGACATCCATTCTTGGGATGTTTGACCGTTTGCTGACTTAACAAAAATGGGCATTTTAGATGCTTTTAGTCCAAGATTATCTTTTATACAAGTTTTGCAGGCTCCTGAATCGCATAAAAGAGTAACTGGCTGTCCATTAATTGTAAGCACTATGTACGGTTTTTCTTTTAATGCATTTAATAGCTCCCATGCTCCATACACATCTACTGTTTTAAAGGCTCTGGATACCCATTTGCTCTAGGCCCCTAGTCATAACTCACATGAAGAACCGCCCCTGCGGCCTCTTCCTTGTCCCCGCAGATGAGGTGCTTGTATCTGATTGGGACATTCCCTGGACCAAATGGTCGGGTGACCCGCAATTCCAGCACCCCCCATCTGTTTTTACTGATTTGGGCTGAAAGCCTCCTCGGTCGCTAGGACCGCCCCTGCCTCCTCGGAAACCTCCTCGACGCCCTCGAGGGGTCCGGTGGCTTGGAAAGCAAATATTTCTTCTGGGTCACACGTAGGATCTGCCCAGAAAATTTGTGTCCCCCCTCCAGACGCACCACCTCCCTTTTTAAAGTTTTTTTCGGCGTGATGCGCATATTCCATTACTGTGGTTACCTTAGACGTTGCCAGTGTAACTAAATGTTTTTTAACCCACGCGGAGATATGCGGCTGGAAACCTCCCATTAACATATTTTTTAGCTGTTGCTGATATGGTGTGTCATCTCCGTCAGCGTGCGGGATGCCACTGTGAAACCTATATTCTTTTTCAAAACGTATTTTGAACTCGTCTACGTCTTCCCCTATTTTTGTTTTATGGACCCCAAATGTCCATAATCTGCTCTCCTGCGGAAAACTGCACGCGCGGCATCTGCTACAGCTGTCCACTGCTGTCTCTGCTCGTTCCCCATTTGTGCTTGATGATCAAATATTCCGCCTTGTAAATTTCTGCCTGTATAATTCGCTCTTATTTTACCCCAATGTTTTCCCACTGACGACTGTAAGGCTTGTCCGAACTCATGTCCATTTAAACCATATGAGTTATAAATTCCCTCCTTGTCTTGAATCCATAATTCTGGATCTTCCTGTGGAGAAATTACACCTTCCACGGCTTTTCTAGCTTCCTCTAACGACCACGGACGGAAAACTGGGATTGTTTGAGGCTGTTGAGTTCCTATATTAGGATTTGCGACCTGCACCATAGGATACAATCCTTTGGACTGGTCTGTTGATAACGGATGATCTGATTTACTCAGTCCATCCAGGTCTGGGTACAGACTGAAATATCCCTGGGGGGTTTAAGGGATTATACGGTGGTGGTCTGCCTTCTTCAGTTGCTACCATAGTTTGCGTGACTGAATTATTGTTCTGGCGGGTTCTTTAAAGCCTAATATTGTGAGACCAAACAGGAGCTGAAGGACGGCTGACCAATGGACCAGCGCTGCAGTCGCTGTCCCATTGGCAACCCCACCCCCTCCTGCTGGTTGAGGCTGTCTCCCTCTGTTTTTCATTATCTTTTGGACGAATACATAAACATAACATTAATTCTATTTATTCTATTTTTCGTAATAACCTCCTCTCTACCTCGCGCCTGTATTAACCAACACCGCGCTATTTCGAGCTCTTATATATATATATGTATATACTTACACACATAGACATACACAGACATACACACACATACCCTAGCGCTTATTTTAGCCGGCACACAACATTTTCCCATTGATTTACCTTCAGCACACCATCTATTTTATACTTTTCCTTCCACTTCTCCAAGTATTTTTAATATTAAGAAATATATATCTAATAATATTTATTGTAATAATATTTAAAATTTACTTGGATACACAAACTTTTCATCCCCTCTGGGATTTCCCCTTCTACTTTGTCCAGAACCCATCCTAATTACTTTTGCGTTGTGTTTACTTCCAGGACCTTAATCCTGTTTTTTTTTTTCTTTTAAGGTACCGTTCAGGACTTTAACCTGAGTTTTTTTAGCTACCTTTAATTCTACGACGGACTGAAAACCGGTCGTATTGCTTCGAGGGACTCAAACCTCTCGATTTAACTTTTCGGGGATTTTTTTTTTATCACCCGTTACAAGGGATTAAATCCGCTTGCACACCTGTTCGGGGAACTTTTAATCACCCGAAACCCTGAACGACGGACTTTAACCGGTCGTTTAAAACTTACTTGCTGTGGCGTGATCTTCTCCCGGTCGGATCCCGTCAATCCCTCGTTGGCGAAAGGAGTCAACCTACGACGCTGGCCCAGCGAGGAAGTTACCTCCCGGGACTTTAGACAGGTCCTTGACTCAGACCACCGGTGGATTTCAGCGTGTCCGCTCCTCCCGTCAACGAGCCGATATTTTGGGATCCGGGTCACGGCACCAGGCTGATAGGGTTATTAAAGATAACCCCTTTTATCCTAGAATGAAAACCACACAACACAAGTTTTAGACATTTTCTATAGAAAAGGACAGATGAACCCAAACGGAGAACTGCACTCCCTTAAAGTTTAGGGACGTCTGCCGCCGGGTCATCTCTGTCCTTCTGTCTTTATTATCACACATCAAAGAGGGGGTCAGGAGGGTTGGGTCAGGAAGTTTCAGGAATTTACAGCATGGGGGTTAAAAACAGTCAGGAGGTTATAAAAGCAAAGAAGGAACCATTTGTTATTCCTGCCTAGGGGTAAATACAACAAAAACCCTTCCTGAAAGCAAATTCTTAAACAAACCAAATACCTGTAACTTGATAGAAATAAAATGATTACATTCACATTTTCCTAACAACAGTCATCTCCTAATGGACTGAATCCTGGCCTCAGGGTTTTCAGTGAACATGTAAATGATCCAGAGAAGCTTTTAGATGAGATCCGAACTGAGTTCTGAGTCAAACTGACCTCAGTGACAGCATCTCTACAGTCAAGCATGGTGGTGGAAGCATCGTGCTTTGGTCCTGTTATTCCTGAGAAGGGGGCAGGATGAAGTCACCTCATCGAGGAACCTAGTGCCATAAAATCCCAGATTGCAACTTTTTTCTCTTTGTCGGTTCAATGAAGAGAGGTCAAGGATGTGCCCCCAGAATAAGAAGTATCTAAAACACACCACCATGACAACAAAGGAATGATGATAGAAAGGAGGCCATGATGGGGCCCAGGCAGTCTCTGAACCCCGGTACTGAAGAGGACCCGGTGAGGACGCTGACGTTTTGAGTTGCTGAGAGATCAGAAGGACTTCCTTGTAGTGTCTAAACTTTCTAGCTGCATAACCAGCAGCAAACACAGCATGGTACTCTTGCATCTCTCTTTCAAATGTGGCCCTGGGCAAAGATTCCAAAATATGGGCCAAGAGAGTCTTTGTAGGGAAAGATCCAAACCAAAGCTTGGTTTTTGCTACTGTTGTGAGCAAAACTGTTGTTTTATTACACGTATTTATTAATCCCTGAGAAGAGTTACAAATACCCAGTAATACTTCCTTGTCAGTTTTAATACTGGCAAATACACAAGGTTTTTATATGTGGGGAATGTGCTGTTTGATATCGCTGGGCCTTCATGCACACTTTGCAAAAGCAGAACTCTTTTATTCTCCCTCAGTCTTTGCAGAATGTTTGCAGAATACCTGAAGCCCCTCTACTCGCCCTTTGTCTTCACGTGTGTACAGTGACCTTCAGCTAAATAGGAAAGGCCAGGCGATGAATGTTTACTCTTTGTAGTTTTAGGATCTTTCTGATCACAATCTTCTGTGACGTTCTGGGCTCTGTTCAAGGTGAATCTCTCTAGGAACAGCTCGGAGCAGAAACTCTTCACTGAAACAAATACGTTAAACACTTGAATTAATTTAGCAAATGGGAATTTATTGTGGATTGTTTTCCTAATCCACACAGGGTCAAAATTAAACATACATATTCCAATGGATTGGAGGGTTATTTGTCTATAATCTATTTTTATAACTAAGAAAATGTTTTTTATTAGTAAATTAGGATCACAAGCACCTGTCACATCTCTTAAAAGTGATTTGTAGAATACGGTATGATATTTTAAACACTGAAACATCTGCTCAGCTGT
The DNA here is from genome assembly GCA_037039145.1 of Fundulus diaphanus. Lineage (NCBI taxonomy): Eukaryota > Metazoa > Chordata > Actinopteri > Cyprinodontiformes > Fundulidae > Fundulus > Fundulus diaphanus. Next base: position 3,887,684 of record CM073139.1, read on the forward strand.
AAACTGACACAAAGTTCTGTATCATATATTCACCAACATCATTAAAAATTATAAAGTACCTCAGGGATTGGATAAATGAGGCAAATTATTGCTCCGTTCGAAAGGCTGGTTCATCTGGCCAGCTAGAATCATGGAGCTAAATGGGGATGACTGCAAACACTGCAACGTGCGTTTCCAGCTGAGTCAATAACCCGTTCAAACTAAACTGGATTGTATCCAGATTTGGCAAATGGACAACACCTACATCTAAACTAAATCAGCCATCATCTGTGGAATCCCAACAGAAACACCCAAACATTCGCAACTAGACCCATTTCACATCTTTGGACATGAAAGTGAATATTGCCTGAACATAAAAAAGAAAAGTTGTACAAAAAAACACACAAAAAAACAATAAGTATGTATGACAAAATAGATTTTTTAAAGGGGGCTTGACCCGTAGTTCGGCACCATCTAGTGGATAAAACTAAAAATAATCTTGATTATTAACAATTCCAACTTAAAAGAACTGAAATGAAAATGCTAAATTTTTGTCTGCTAGGGACATCATGTAAAAAAAAATATTACCAAAAATATATTTTAGAAAAAAGTAACATTTTTGAAATGGTATGTTAGATCAATCGTTTATTACGTGATGAAAGGGTGTGAACTAAAAAAAGCACTTTGGATGTAATTTTTATTAATAGAAATCATATTTAAACTTCCATGGAGCTGACTAGTGCTATTGGGCTTGTCTTTGGAAGTGTAATCAGTAACATTATTAATGGCTTTACTTGACGTCTTTCTCTGCTCTTCCTGCTAACACGTGTCAAACTGCTGTGGGGAAAAAAAGCCCATTATGAGGTCTGAGGACAAGACAAGAGTCTTATTAATAAGTCTGCAGCCCATTCACAGTGAATAAGCTCATTCTTCCAGGATAACTATAGAATCCATGAGCGAGACCTTTAGATTAATGTGGCCCATTAATTATTTCTGGCACATCTTCAAATACAAGTGTCGGGAGGTGGGGTATTCACTGTTCCTCCTCTCCACTTCTTTGAGAGGCCAAAACAAAGCAACATTAAAAGGATTTTTCTGTTTTCAAGACTGAGGTGTGGATTCATAAAAAAAGATAAATCGAGTGGATTTTTTCCCTTGTAACTCATGCATTATTTAGAGCCTTGCAGACCAACACTGCCACTGGCAACCTTGTCAGAGCAGAAATCGTGCACAGCAGCTAAACTTTAAGCTGCGGCTCTTGAAAAAAAAAGCATTTTTATGTAAACTGCTGTTTTTTCCCCATGTCTTCATTCATATGGTTGTTTCTCACCTGCTAAAATAATTCAAGAAAAAACAACTTGAAATAAAATATAATTTGGGTTTTTGAGCAGAACCAGGCATTTACATAAATACAGTCATTTACACAGTGAACATTACTAAATGAGTAAACATAAGAACTTATTTCCCTTTTTTACACAATAAAATCATGTGGCGTCCGGTGGTCCAGCAGCGAGTAGCTGCGACGCTCCACGCCAGCACTACCGCACGGTCTCTGGCCCATCTGTGCTCGAGGGGTGCTGGGGAGTGCTGGGCTGCGCCGCTGCCCATCCAGACCCAGATGTGTGCTAATCTGAGATGACCGAAGGCTCCTCATATGGCCTCTTGCACGGGTTTCGTAAAGCTCAAAAGGTGTCTTTTTATACCTGCAGAAAAATGTGTTTATTATACTGTCTACAAAATTTAAGCAAGACAGAAAAAAAACATAGGGAGAAAACATTCAAATGCATCTTTTTCACATTTTGTCATGTAAAAATCAGCAAACATGTTTTAATAGGACTTGATGTGATAGAACAACACAGAGCAGAGCATGATTGTTCATTTGAAGGATGATGAAAAATGGATTTAAACATGTTCTACAAATCTAAAGAAGAATATGCCGCACATTTGCATTCCGCCCTCTTTTCCCTTACTCCCCTAGATTACCTGTGTGTGAGGAATCTCAGTACGGCACCACAGCAAATCTAGCTTGACACGGCCGTCCAAGAGGCCCATTGTAACTCTGAACAACTGTTAGCAGTGCACCCCACACATCTTGCACTTCTGCATGAGTTGCAAGAATAAAATCAGTGCTAAACGAAAGCCATGGGAGCGGCTGCATCATGCTGTGGGAATGCCTTTCTTCAGCAGGGTCAGGGAAGCTGGTCAGATTTGATATAATAGAACTTGAGATGGCGGAGGAGGTTCCTGGTGAAGTAGGGTGACAAATACAGGTCCCATATTGTTTTGCTTTTTATTCATCCCCCACCGCCCCACCCCCACCACCACCCCATGATGCTGCTACAACCTTCTTTCACCGTCTTTAGCGATAATGTGTTCAGGATGATATGCACCCTTAGTCTTCTGGCATTGATTTTAAAACTTCCTTTAAAACCATGCTATACTTTTCGCTGGTCCGTCACATAAAATCCCAAAAACTACTAATCAATGTTTGAGCCAGTATAACTTGACAAATTGTGAAAAAGCTCAAGGTGTTTATAATTTTGAAAATCAAACTCCTCTAAGTTCTGACTCACATCCTCAGCAGCAGGGAGGACAGAACCACTGACAGAGAGGAGGCGGCCATGGCAGCCGAACCCATCCAAGGCTGCAGGACGAGGCCAGCGGGCATAAATACTCCTGAACACAAGAGGGCGCTGTCAGATAAGTTATTGTACTTCCACTGATTCTGCTCCTCTGCTCCACAACACAGATTCTAACAGGACCGTCTCAGCCCCTCACCTGCAGCCACTGGAATCCCCAGAAGGTTGTAGATGAGAGCGAAGACAAAATTAATCCTGATCCTGCGCACCGTCTTCTTGGAGAGCTCGATGCTGGCCACTACGTCCAGCAGGTCGTTCTGCAGGGTGACAAACCTTCAGGCGAGACACTTTCAATGCAACAGTGTGTTTCTACACTGACTATCAGCCACCTACCCGGATCAGGACGATGTCGGCCGCTTCGATGGCCACGTCCGTGCCGGTGCCGATGGCGATGCCGACATCGGCGCAGGCCAAGGCGGGCGAGTCGTTGACCCCGTCGCCCACCATGGCCACTCGAAGGCCTCGGTCCTGCAGCTCCTGAACTTTGGCCACCTTATGTGACGGCAGCACCTCTGCAAACACCTTCCTGATCCCTACCTGCAGCCGCACACAAGCTTTCATTTTACCCACCCTGAGTCTGATGGTGACTCTGTGTCAAAGTTTTACCTGTGCTGCGATGGCTTTGGCTGTTCGCCTGTTATCTCCGGTTATCATGGCCACCTCGATGCCAATGCTGTTCAAGGTATGCACTGCTAACGCCGATTCTGCTTTCACTGTGTCTGCAATGGCCAACATGGCACATAAAACACCTGCGGAAAGATCAAATTAACAGGTAAAATAACTGGACAGTTAAAAAAGAAGCAACAAAAGCTTGTTGGTTTGGCCCTCACCGTCTATGGCCACCAGTATGGCAGTCTGCCCTTTGGTTTCGTGGCTTGACATGGCGGCATCCACATCTGCTTTGATGTGGTGGCCGTTCCTCCTCATCCACTCCCTGTTCCCAATCAGAACAGAGTAAGAGGGTCCCTCAGCTGGAGACAGAGGGAAAGAATTTGGATCATTTTAACCCCCAAAACGTCCCAAAAGTGCTGGAGGTGATGATTTGATGAGCTGGAATCCAAAAGTCCCAGCATGACTTTGTGTTTCAATCAAGAGAAACAAAGAAAAAGGCTTTAAAACATGTTTTCCTTTATCCAACAGCAAACAAACAAGGTTCACCCTTTTTGTTTTAGCGTTTCAAAAAGTGGCCAGTCAGGAACTGGCTGGAGATTGTTTGGTTTTGTCATTAATAAAGGATGAGTGGGAACATATCACATAAAAGGTTTCAGTGACAGTTAATTTCATTAAAAAAGTTGATTCGTACCTCAGAAATCAGGCGGACTCACCTGCAGAGGTGGGCTCCTCAGCAGAGAAAAGGTGGCTTTCTCCTGTAGTTACTCCTGGTAGAACAAAATGCTCGTCGCTCTGCTGCAGCAGATGTCCCACGCTGGACACCCGGCAGCTGATCCCGCAGCCGGGAACCGCCTGGAAGTCCTGGCAGTACCCCAGAACATCCGAGCCCAGCTCCTGTTGAATGCACGCTGGTTTTATTGGGGCTGCAAAGCAGCTCGAGGCTGACAGGTGGCGTACGTGAGCAAGCTTCTTACCTCTTTGCAGTATTTAGCAACTGCCATGCCCAGCGGGTGCTCGCTGCTGGCCTCTGCTGTGCCGACCAGCGCCAGGATCTTTCTCAGCGGCATGCGGGCCATTTCCCACAGCACCAGCACTCGGGTCACCTTCGGTACGCCGTTTGTTATCGTACCGGTCTTATCGAACATCACTACATCGATCTAAGAGATCAGGCAGGAGAAGGACACCGTGCTTTTGACCAGAAGAAACATTTTCCATTTCTCAGATTTGCTGCCGAAATGATACAGAAAAATTAAGCAGTGATCTCTAAAGCCATCAAATAAAGTTTTTCTTTTACCGCTTGCAGTCAGAGGAGATTAAGGGAGAACAGTAGTCTTTTATTTATGAAGATCTCTGTGAAAACGGCCCAGCAATGAATAACCGTGTCAGTTGCACCATAAAGCATCCATCCAGCAGGGACCACTGAGGGTTGCTTGTTTTTCTGGCATTAAGGAGTTTGCAGAAACGCACTGCTTGAATCTTACCAATCATGTCTTTCTTTCTATTATCTGGACCCAAATAACAGCGTAACACAGCAGCTCTAAATGAATCATTAACAGTATTCAGAACTTTGCTCATTAATTCGTGAGAAGATGCTGAATCCCTGATAAAACTGTTGGGAGAAAATTCCCACAGTTTACAACATTTAAGAGATAAAGTTAGGGTCAGAGGCAAAAAACAAGAAACTTTAGTCGTGGATAAAACAATTCTGCTTTTAGGAAGTTAAGGACTGTAATTGCAGACAGAAGCAACCGACGTGATAAAACTGTGGAACACAGATAGTGTCCAATATAATGAAAACCAGCAGTAAGGAACATTTAAGGAAAACTTACGCGTGATGAACTACAGTTGACTAAACTGCCTTTGTGAAATAGTGAAAATTGAGCTTGAGTGTTGCTATACATACACGTGCTCCTGTTAGAAAGACGGGAAGAAAAACAGCATTTCGGGTTTAGCAGCTAAAGTTGGGACAAGGTTCGCTTTGTGGAATCGGCAGACAAAAAGCTGATAAATCATCATCCTCAGTTTTAGTAGTTTTAGGTTTGGATTAAAATGGAAAAAAGGAGAAAGAAACAAAGAGAGAAAGCATCCAGACATCCTCAAATCCATCCTTAAACCAACTTCAGAATACTTCAATTAACATTCAATCAGAGAAGTTGCTGTGGAGTTTGAGCCTGGACAAAGGCTAGAAAGTTTTACTGGGAAACCTTAAAAAAGCTGCAATCAATAAAAAAACAACCTTCAAGAGATTATTCTGTTTTATTATCATTCAAACCCTGGAACCATCTGGGCTCCATAGAACCTCTGTTCATTACCTTGTGCGCCATCTCCAGCGGCTCCCCTCCCTTGATGAGGATCCCGTTCTGAGCGCCAACTCCTGTTCCCACCATAACAGCCGTCGGGGTCGCCAACCCCAGAGAGCAGGGGCAGGCAATGGACAGAACCGTGATGGACGCCTGGAAGGCAAAGCGGACGATGACTTCCGCCTTGGAGATGTTCTGGTTGTAACCCTGCGTGGAGGCTGAGCGTAAGAGACATGCAAGACCAGCTGGCCCGCTTGTGTTTTGGCACACGAGGTCATCGGAAAGTGCACATACCGGGAAGTGCTCCTTCACAACATCAAAGTTGACGAACCCTATGGCCATCCAGGCCACCAGCGTCAGCAGGGATGCGAGAACAATGAAGGGCACAAAGTAGCCGCTGATTTTATCTGCAAACTGCTGGATCGGGGCCTGAACAGAAACGAGCGACAACGGGCCAAAAAACAAAGGAATCGTGCAGTATTTGTTGACCTGAGCATTCAGATGTGCCGTAATACCTTTGACGTTTGAGCCTCTTCGACCAGTTTTACTATCTGAGACAGAGTCGTTTCAGCACCGACGTGGGTGGCTTCCACCAGTAGTGCACCGTGAGCGTTAATGGAGCCCGCAATCACCAAGCTACCCACCTTCTTACTGACAGGCATCGGCTCACCTGGAAAAGAGTTACTGTGACGTAACGCTACAATAAAGCAAAAGCAAAACGTCTGTAACCTGCACCTACACCTGTTCGACTTGTACCTGTAATCAGGGACTCATCCGCCATAGAGCTCCCCTCAATCACTTTCCCGTCGATGGGGAACTTTCCCCCCGGGGCGACTTTAACGATGTCCCCCCGCTGGACCAGCTCCACCACTATCTGCTCCTCGCTGGAGGACACAAATACATCACTGCAGGCTATACTGCCGGGTTCTACCTCTGCTGAGCTGGATTCTGAGGGATTTACCTGACGACAGAACGATCCGGTCCTAAAGTGACAACAGTAGCATCAGCGGCTTGTAGCGACATTAATTTGGCCAAAGCCTCCGAGGTTTTACTCTGAAAACGTAGAACATTGGTTCAATGAGGAAGGCATTCCTGGCTGGTAATTTGCTTATAGGAGGAGTGCTAAGCAAATTGATCAATTAAAACCTAAAAATGTATTTGACCCACTGAGAAAGTACTCGTCAAAAAAAAAAAAGGCTTGTTTTCCTGCTTATAGATTTATGATTGTAGTGAAACATTTGTCACATATACAGGTGCTGCTCATATAATTAGAATATCACAAAAATGTTGATTTCTTTCAGTAATTCCATTCTAAGACTGGGTATTGTATTCATTCATTACACACAGACTGATAGATTTCAAGTGTTTGTTTCTTTTAATTTTGATGATTATAACTAAAACTAAACTGACAACTAAATTCACTATCTCGGAAAATTACAATATTACTTAAGACCATTAAAAAAAGATTTCCAGAAATGCTGGCCAACTGAAAAGTATTAACATGAAAAGTAAGAGCATGTACAGCACTCAGTACTTAGTTGGGGCTCCTTTTCCCTGGATTACTGCAGCAATGCGGCGTGTCATGGAGTCCATCAATCTGTGGCACTGCTCAGACGTCATTAGAGCCCAGGTTGCTCTGATAGTGGCCTCCAGCTCTTCTGCATTGGTAGGTCTGGCGTAACACATCTTCCTCTTCACAATACCCCATAGACGTTCTATAGGGTTAAGGTCAGGCGAGTTTGCTGGCCAACTAAGAACAGGGATACCATGGTCCTTAAACCAGATACTGGTAGCTTGGGCTCTGCGTGCAGGTGCCAAGTCCTGTTGGGGAATGAAATCTGCATCTCCATAAAGTTGGTCAGCAGCAGGGAGCATGAAGTGCTCTAACACTTCCTGGCACATGGCTGAGTTGACCTTGGACCTCAGAAAACACAATGGACCAACACCAGCAGATGACATGGCACCCCAAACCATCAAAGAGCATAGGGGGAGTGTCGAAAAAGGTGTTGGGACTCTGGTTGGCTCGCTCTGCCATGGCCACGACGAGGACCACACAGGAATAGATGTAGGTGATGGAGGTGGCCAACACGGTCAGCACGTCCATGTTGGCTGTGCGGTGTTTTAATGAGCGATACGAAACTTTACACTGGACCTCAAGCAACGTGGATTCTGTGCCTCTCCTCTCTTCCTCCAGACTCTGGGACTGTGATTTCCAAAGGAAATGCAAAATTGACTTTCACCAGAGAACATACGTTTGGACCACTCAGCAGTAGTCCTTTTTGTCTTTAGCCCAGGAGAGACACTTTTGACACGTCTCTTGTTCCAGAGTGGCTTGACACCAGGGAAGCGACAGCTGAAACCAGGTCTAGCATACATCTGTATGCGGTGATTCTTGAAGCACCGACTCCAGCTGTAGTCCTCTTTGTGAATCTCCCCCACATTTATGAACGGGTTTTGTTTCACAACCCTCTCCAGGGTGCAGTCATCCCTATGGCTTGTACACTTGTTTCACATCTTTTCCTTCCCTTCCCCTCTATATTAATGTGCCTGGACACAGAGCTCTGTGAACAGCCAGCTTTTTTAGTAATGATCTTGTGCGTCTTATCCTACTTGTGCAAGGTGTCAATGGTCGTCTTTTGAACAACTGGCCAGTCAGCAGTCTCCCCATGATTGTGTCGCCTACAGAACTGGACTGAGAGACCATTTAAAGGCCTTTGCAGGTGTTTTGAGTTAATTTGCGGATCCGAGTCTGGCACCAGGTGTCTTCAATATTGGAGCTTTTCACAATATTCAAATTTTCTGAGATCCTGAATTTGATGTTTTCATTAGTTGTCAGTTATAATCATCAAAATTAAAAGAAATAAACACCTGAAATATATCAGTCTGTGTAATGAATGAATATAATATACAAGTTTCACTTTTTGAATGGAATTACTGAAACAAAATCTCATTTTTAATGACATTCTAATTAAATGATCAGCACCTGTATGTATTCCGCTAAAAATAAAGAAAAACAGGCTGTGAATCTTTTGTTGAGGACTCTATCTGAGAAAGAGACACAGGTAAACACGGAAACGGTACTCTCTATGAAAACAAAATCAAAGAAAATAAGTGTAGCGGCATCAGTAAATACTTTACTACATAACTGGGGGGAAACAATGTGGTCGAGTGCCTCACACCCACAGCAACGTCACAACGGTGATAGCTAGCGTTTATCATAAGCAATGCCTTGCAGTGACTGACTAAGTGCACGTGGCGCAAATTCCAACATGCAGAAACCCAGAATATATTTCTATCTTCCACCTTTGCGATATGCTCCAGCCATCGTCCGAGAGCGATGAACACAAAGAGCATAGGGGGAGTGTCGAAAAAGGTGTTGGGACTCTGGTTGGCTCGCTCTGCCATGGCCACGACGAGGACCACACAGGAATAGATGTAGGCGATGGAGGTGGCCAACACGATCAGCACGTCCATGTTGGCTGTGCGGTGTTTTAATGAGCGATACGCCTGGACGTAAAAGTACCGGCCTCCGAAAATCTGCGCAAAACAACCCAGAACATTACGGCGCATTTAAAGTGTAAGAAGCAGCGGCCAAAGAACGAGAAACGCTGTTTTCCTTGTACCTGCACAGGTGTACAGAGCAGGAAAAAGGCCAGGTTGAGGAGGGAAAGACCCGGCAGCAGGTTCTGCTCCTCAGGCATGGAGCCTCCGTGCTCCTTGTGCTGGATGTCCATTATCATCATGTAGATCATGAGGCCCATGACAGGCAGGCCAAAGACCAGGCTGAGCAGGAAGGAGTTCTTCCACCTGGGGGGAGACAGCAGACATGTTCTCCGCTGCTTCAGGCAACAGAATTCAAACACCTTCACTAATAAATCAGAATAAATATTTCTACTGAAACAAAGAATCATTAAAAACTGTGTGCTTTTTCTTCTGTTTGCTAGGAAGTGTGCCCCTAAAAGCCATAGAAATAAATGAGACTGATCAAACAGCTCAGCTGCACCACAGGCTCAGATCAACTGTGAGATTAAAGAGAGAAAAGTTGTGTTTAATATAGAAAACTGCTTTTAAAGCATCCTCCATATTCTTACTAATCTATCTCCTAAGTTTGACCAAGTTCTCAGTAAAGGAGGCAAGTTAGAGAACTGGGCTGTAAATTCCTACAAGGCCTAAACCAGGGGGGAACAGGCAAATGGCTAAACCTTCAGAATAACAGTGACAGCCGAGATATTTTGTAAAACAGGGCTCTAACTCTTATATGTCCGATTATCATAAATTCAGGTTCCAAAAGACTAAACCGGGGATGAAAAGAGGATGTGGCTGAACTTTCAAAATAGAGCTCAAAGTACTTTCCAAAAAAGTACCGACTAATCACATTTTCTAGTCAGCTTCATTGGTCTTGAGGGGTTCGTTTAAATTAGTTTATATGTCAAGATGGCAGAATTGCCGCCATTACATTATTACTGCATAATGGTTCCTACATAGTGCCACTACACCCCAGGAAACACGTGAACCCCGTGTCTGTGGGAAGCTGTGGGTGTTAGTTTAAAACGTATCGATCAGGTACACACTGTCGGATTTCCTCTGAGTGATCCAGGTTGTTTTTGAACCCAGCTTTCTCCAGACTGGCCTCAAATCCAAGGCTCTGCAATTACAAACAAGTCGTAAGGTTACACTTTAAACCAACACAGAACACAAAGCAAGACTTTACATTGTGAGAACCTGAATTATCCTGACGATATCCCGAGCTCCGAGCATCTCTGGGTCAAACTGGACCTGAGCTTTCCTGGTGGCCAGGGCCACCGAGGCCGAGCGGACGCCTTTGGTTGCGCCGAGTTTGGACTCGATTTTGTGCACGCACGACGCACACGTCATTCCCGCAATCTGCAGATCCACTCTCCCGTGTGCCGCCGCGTTATCTTCCAACAGTTTAGCGCCGAAGCCTAAATCCTCTATGAGCCGAGTGACTCCAGCTGCGTCAAGAAGCGCCGGGTCGTACTTCACCTCCGCCTTTCCGGCCATCAGCGACACCAGGACGGAGGCGATCCCTGCAATGCAAAGTGAGGTTAGGAGCCATACTGGCGTCCCAAACGCAGGGATTGCCCAAACTCACCCCTGTGCTGGAGCATGTGTTTCTCGATGTTGGCCACGCAGGAGGCGCACGTCATTCCCGTCACACTGATGAAGCATTTCTGTGCTTTGCCCTCGGGGGAGTGAGGGCGGCAGCTTGCGGGGGTCGCCTGAGCTTCGGCCGTGTCGCTCGTTCCCCTCCTGTTGGACGAGCGCGGGCCCGCAAGGTCTTGTCTCTCCTGAGGCTCTGGAAGGAAACGTTTGAGGTTTACAGACAATAGCCATGTCCAAAGAAACTAGTTAGAGCTGAGATAGTGTTAGTAATGAGGTGGAAAACTCAACACCAGGAGATGAAAAAATAATCAGCAGAGTAAATCCTACATCTTGGCAAGCTCTTAGTGGCGTTAAATACCTTTCTGTGTGGAGCTGGGAGAGCTAAAGTGAAAGACGGTCATCGAGGACAGTTTTACTCTTGTATAACAAGGTTTTTTGTTCAGTTCTACCCTCCTTTTCTCCTCTGGGTAGATGAACAAGTCAATCAGGAACTAGATTCTACTCTCTGTTGGAAAATCAATCAGCTGAACGTAATGGAGGCATAAAATGCTCCAACAACAGAACATTTGGCGAAGCGACCGCAAACGCGTGGAAATCTTCCAAATATCTTCTGAAACGTGCAAAAATAGTAAACAGATCCAAAAAGCCGACGCATACACTACTGGTTGAAAAATGGTCAAAAGTTTCAGCCACGGTTAGAGCTGCAGCCACGAGATCCAAAGGAAACTAGAAGCGTAGAGACACGAAACAACCACAGGTGGATTACAAAGACCCCTGATAAGACCGCTAATGTGAAAAAAGGAGATTCAGTGTCAGTCTAAAAGCATTTTCCTCATGAGATTAGATATTGTATCGGAAATCAGAAAACAAGAACCAGAAAACAGACAAAGCGAACATGTTTCCATTCCTCTCGTCCTGCACTACGATCCCGTTATCCGTCGAATCCTCCTCATCCTTTATGATAATCCCACCAATCAACTCATTCTCTTCATTCTCTAGGAAGACCACCCTGTTCATTCAGCCCATCCTTCATCATCCCTCAAATCCTCATCCTTTATAAGACCCGGTTTCATCAAAGTGATCCTCCTTATCCCTCATCATGGCGCCTTCTCAGCCACCTCAATCATTCTGATCCCTTTTCTTCCCTCAGATCCTCCCTTATCACGACCACATTTTATTCTACTTATTCGTCGTCGCCTCGTCCTTTTCATCCTGCAATATCACCCTTTTCATGCCAGCCCTCCTTCTTTCAGTATGACCCTTTTTGTTTCTATTAGTCTTCATGATGGCTCATTATGACCCCTTTTCAGCTCCACCTCATATTTTAATGCCTTTTCATCCCACTCATCATTTCGTCCATCTTATTTTGTCGCTCTTTTCCCTTATTCAGAGCCCTTTTCATTCCATTCGTCTTCTTCATCCCTCCTTCTTCCTCCATCCTCTTCCTTCCGTTAAGGATTCTCTGCATCCCTCTCATCCGCCTTTCATCACAACCACTTATTCTTCCCTCATCATGACGCCTTTTAACGTGATCCATTTTCAACCCTCTCATTCTTCCATCATCCTTCATGCAGTAATTCACCCAGAGGACCAGGATCAGTTTCATTTACATCCTCAGGACTCTTTTTTTTTACTAATTGGAACCAACATGGCAGCTAATTGATCAGATTCCTTTCTGTAACTCTGATTAGGACCTATGAACTCGTTTCGCTGTAACGTGGACTTTGCTAGTGAAATGATCTCAAAGAAAGATAACATGTCTTACCTTTAAGGGATGCATCAAAGCCCATTTCCTCTACAGCTGCCCTGACGCGCTCCGGATCAGTCAGGCTGGGGTCAAAGCTTATTGTTCCCTTCCCTTCCTTCAACGACACCTTTACAGACTTCACCCCGATCATTTGACACACCCTGCCTTCTATGGACTGCACACACGACCGGCAGGTCATCCCTCCAATCCAGACGGTCACGGCCTGAACGGGGGCCTTCGTTGGGTCACTCTGCCAGTAGCTTAGATCTCCGTCGGATGAATCCTCCGATAACAAAGTAGCATCGAACCCCATGTCTTCGATCTTATCTCTAAGCTCCTGCTGTGTAACAAGCAGAGGCTGATGCACAATTAGGGCGACTCTGTCCTGAAGAGACACCTGGACGTGTGAGACCCCTGGCAGCCCTCCAACCTGCCCCTCGATGGCCTGGACGCAGGACTGGCAGCGCATCCCTTCCACCTGGATCCGTATGGACGTTTCCACTGCGCATCCCAGGGTCTGCAGCTGCAGGGCGATGTCTTTGGTTGTGGTGGCCGAGGTATTGTAGTCCACCTGGAGTAAACTGTCTGATACAGACCAGATGATGGCGAACACGCCATTCAGACGGCTGAGGGTGGTTTCCACAGCCAGCTGCTCAGAGGTGAGTCCCAGGAGCCTGAAACTGGCTCTGGAGATGGGTTTGTCACAAAGGTAGAGTTCGCTCTGGCTTCCATGGTCATAGGCCAAGTTGTCAAAGCCTGTGACGCTGACGTCAGGGCCGTTCTTCTGAAAGGGCGAGAGCAAAGCGCATCAGTCTTTACTTATTTCACTCTGGAAACTGGCAACAGGAGCTCATTAATGGGGACATGGCTGCTGAGGTTGCATGTGTTTCATCACCGTGATCCAATTTGTCATTTGGATTAAACACAGACCAAGAAAATGTTTAATAACAGAAAATACTTTCTAGGGCTTCATAGTAATAACATAAGAATTCAAAGTCGTGAAGATACATAAAAAGACTAATTTTACTAATAAATTATATTTCGGAGACCCTATCAATATCAACACCTTTTGCTTGCCTTAATTTTGTCAGGTCTTCTTTAGCTTAGTTTCATTTAGTTTATTGTTGCACCGCTAAAATCAGCTGTTATTAAGCTCAGTTCATCAAACTGTAGCTTCTTTAGTTCAGCAAAATTTTGTTTAACAAAGTTGCTAAGCTCAGTTTAATTTAGCTTACCTTTGCTTAAATGATCTTGGCCTAGCTTTGCCTAACCTACTTAAGCTCATTTTAGCTTTATTTAGTTTATCTAATTTATTTTATCTTACTGTAGCTCAGCTTGATTTTGTTAAGTTTATCTATAAGATAATGAAATGACTAAAAATTCAAAATCACTTTATTAATACCAAAGAGAAATGAAATGTTGTTGTAACTCGTATAATGCAAGATTCTTCAGGGAGTTGTTGTAGATGCTGATGGCTGTAGGCAGGAGGGAATTCCTGATTTTTTTTATAATGCCTGGTTCACGTTACAAGGTGATTAGCCCGATTTTTGCCCTGATCTTCCCCTTCCGACAAGACGCTCCGATTATCGGGATGGCTCCTAAGACACCCTTATGAGATTCTGCTGCCGTGTGTGCTGTGTCAAGACGGATCCCGTCTGCTCCGACCCCAAATCCAGGATCCTCATGTTGGACTGTCTTGTCCTGATATCCGTACGGTGTAAAGGTGTGCTGAATGCGATGTGTAGCCAATCAGAAAGCAGGGTGATGGAAACCCGGAGAAAAAAAACCAGCACAACAACTCCCCTCCATATCATAGTTTAGCAAACGTAGAGCCACAGACGCTCTTGACCCAGTCTGACTGCGCTTGTATGCAAAGACGAACCAGAAAAGTTTCAGGATGTAGGTATGCAAAGCTGCACCCACTGGGCTCAATGCAAATGCCAGACTTCTTTTTTTTTTTGCGGAGGCGGGGTAATGTTGACAAAACTTGTCAACTTTCCTTCCACCAGACTATTACAATTGATTTTGCATTGGTCTATGCCATAAATGATATGCATTTGGAAATGAAAACCCACTTTTAACTCCTCACCTTGCTTCTATTCACTCTCCATCGTGTTTTACGTCAACTCCTAGTCTAAACTTCCCATCTAGAGCAGGAACTGTGGTTTTACTGTCAACAAAAGACATGGCTTTAGGTTATTTGCCTTCAGGGGTATCGGAGCCATCTACGTAGCCCTGTTGTTTGAAAAATTTAACTTTTATATTCTTGTTTTAATGATGTTAATGATGTTCTAATGATTTTTGTCTTTTCAAGTGTGATCTGGGCCTGAAGTGTAAACATCGGATCAGCTCCAGTAAGCATCTCTAAAGAACAGCTATCAGCACTATGTGAGGTTGTCATCTCCAGTCCAGCAGGGCCAGGTTAGGGGATAATAACCTCGTGAGCAGCCCGACGCTTAAGCCTGATGGCGTGACTCTGCTTAAAGGCTCCTCGTTAGACTAAAATGTGTGTGCACATCATTTTTTTTTTTTATTCTGAGCACAATATAATTAACCGAGCTAGATTTTCATACTGATAAGTTTTATTTTGACTTTATTTAAAGAATACAGCCCAGTTATAATCCAACTTAACCCCCGTTATAAAATGTGGATAAAATAATAATCCAGTCAACACTAATTATACTAACAGCAGTTCAATTTGTGGCAGTTTTAGTCTACGTCTATCCCATTCATGTCTGGTGAACGATGCTGTATAATCAAAAAAAAAAAAAAAAAAAAGTCTGTCCAATGGGACCAAGAGGTTTCATTTATTTGTTTACATGTTGTTGTTTTTTCATTATTAGTCTGCTGAGCTGGTTATGATGGTATGTTGATCAGTTTTGCACTCTATGCTTCCTTGCAGCAAGTAGGTCCAGGGTTCGAATCCCACCCTGGGCTCTTTCTGAATAGAGTCCACCAAGATGACGGTTAGGTTAACGGCTCTCTCTAAACTGCCCTACAGGGGAGGATGGCGCTCTGGTCTGTGTGTCCCACTTAATGTGCGGCAGATATCTGACAACAGGCAGAAGTAGTAAAAGTTGTAGCCTTTGCCCCAGGAAAACATCACTAATGGCTTATCGCGGTGCTGCATGGCTGCGCAGACATAATATTGACCAAGCTGTGTGCGGCACCGGCAGATAAAGTGGGGATCCAGCAGAGAAAGTGGACCCGTAAACCCTGCATCCTGCAGAGAGGAAAACCAACACGCACGTACCTAGGCGTGCATTGGTGCTGTGCTCATATGTGTGCAAACACCAAAAAGTGATTCTAGAAACAGATCTTTTTTTCCATAAAAGCCACCTTGTTGTTTTTGGGCAGGGGTCAGATTCTAGGATGAGGCTTCATTTCCTCCCAGATTGCAGTGCAAAGCTGTGCAGAAAGAAGCACAGATTCCTATTTTTCTAACCTTTTAATGCAGCTTGTCCACAATGTTTTATTCGGGATGCCTCCTTGTAAAATGTTACCCGAGCAGAGAATGGCAGCTTTCTTATTGAAAATATCCAATCCAGTAAATACAGGTCATAGTCAGTCAGGTTATTGGGTGACGCTTCAGGAGTCTCGACTGGAATACAGCTTATGATTTTAACTTAGTTATAATATTAAAACTAGGGCTGAGCGATAAAGAAAAAAAAAGGCATATTGATAAAATAGAAATGATATTGATCGATAATCATCAAATAATTCAAAACATATATTTTACATGCAGCCCTGATCATTTTATATATTTTTAAAAAAAGAATGCTCTTTGAAGGAGGCGGAGCTTGGTGACAGCATGTTCCTGGGTCTGTGTTTCTGATTGGTTGGGAGGATTTAATGAATGTAGAATTAACCCACATGAGGGGCTAAAATGCAAATGAAAACTGTTATTCTATTGGACTTTTTACGGAGCCCATTTTTTAATTGAAACAATTTTTTCTATCAATCGATATATCCATCCATCCATCCATTTTCCAAACCGCTTTATCCCTCATGGGGTCGCGGGGGTTGCTGGGGCCTATATCCAGCGTTCACTAGGCGGGAGGCAGGGTACACCCTGGACAGGTCGCCAGTCTGTCGCAGGGCAACACAGAGAGACAAACAGGACAAACAACCATTCACACACAGACTCACACCTAAGGACAATTTGGAGAAGCCAATTAACCTAACAGTCATGTTTTTGGACTGTGGGAGGAAGCCGGAGTACCCGGAGAGAACCCACGCATGCACAGGGAGAACATGCAAACTCCATGCAGAAAGACCCAGGGGTGTACTTGAACCCAGGACCTTCTTGCTGCAAGGCAACAGCGCTACCCACTGTGCCACTGTGCAGCCCCTTCAATCGATATATATTGTTATTAAATTATCGTCCAGCTCCAATTGAAACAACAAAAATGTATTTCCTTTTACTTCATAACTAATACTACGGTAGCACTGAAATCAGATTGAACATTATAGCTAAAAGCATGTTTGTTCAAGATGCACCTAAATGATTGTTTGGAAAGCCTTGCTTTCTTAAAATCAGCTCGGTTAGCTACATTACAGGACAACCAGCAGGGAACAGTTTTATTATTATTATTATTATTATTTATAAAACGCGCATAGAGAGGGGTGGGAGGCATAGACAAAGATCTAGAGTGTAAACCAGCCAATCGGAGACAGACTAGCTTATGTTAACCTGGTACCTAGCTTGATTACTAAGCCTGCGAGGATTTCAGGTACATACCTAGATTGTTGACAGCCTTAGTACTCTTGAAGTGGAATAACTTGTTTGCTGTCAGATATCTGAGAAAAATGTGTCTAGCTTGATAGAAAATATTCAAATAAAATCTTACATCTGAGTAGTTATCAGTTTACACTATTTAAACGAGACAGGACATCAGTTTTATATTTACTACGTGCTGTAAAATAGAAAGAAGAAATACCACTGAGATGGGAACCAACTATGTGATTCAGTGAACCTGGAGTCAAGCAAACAATGAGTGTTTGCTGTCCAAAGTACGACAATAAATCAGAGGAAATAATTCCGGGAGAATCGAATGTTTGCAGGATCTTTTCATTTTCCCGTGTTTCCACAGCAGCCTGTAAGATCGTTTCTGATGTGCTACAAACATAACTAACTTTAAGTTGATTTATATCTTTGAAGCAACTGAGCCCAAGAGAGAGAAACAGAAACGATCCACAGCATCAAATCTCGGTTGATTTAAAGTTCTTTTCAACATACAAAAAAAGTTCACTTAGGATTTACGGCAGATATTTCTATTGAGGGCAGGATTTAAATATAGAACCTGAAACAAATATAAAATTGAAAGATGGATGGATAGATGGATGGATTTATTGACGGACAGATGGATGGACAAATCAATATTTTGGACAGATGGTAGGATGGATGAATGGACTGATGGATGGACAGATAAAAGAATAGTTGGATGGTTGGAGATAAATAGATGAACAGACAGAGGGTGGAAATGATGGAGGGATGGACGGGTTAATGGATAAATAGAGGGATGAATGGGACTGGAGCTTGTTTTGTTTGAAGCTTTTTATCTGCAGGAACCACATAATGTCAACTATACATAACTAGAAGTTGTTTTTGGTTTCGTCTCAGTATTTTAGAAATATAAAAACTAGAACTAACTGGGCCTTTATGTTGTTTGTGTTGTGTGTTGCCCCAGTGACCCATTGGACCTAAGAGATGGGGTAATAGGTCCGTAAGCCAGCGGTTGGAGGTTTGAGTGTATCTGGGGTAAATTCCAGCAGAGAAAGTGTGCTGGGTCAGTAACCTAGAGGCTCTAGCTTCCTGAGATCTTCCTCTGTTATCACATCTGGGATTCTACTGTGGCCTGAAATCAAAGCAATGTGGGTGACCAAATTTCTACACAACGGTATGTATTCTGGCTTTTTTTTTTTTACGATTCTGTATAAAACCTAGATTTATTTCACATATTTTTATGTGATCGAACAGTAAATGAAACTTATGTTTCTTATGGGAAGTTAGCATTATTGTGCAAAAACAGATAACAGGAGTTCATCCATTGCCCATGATGAGAACAGCATTACTCAATGGCTAGAAGGTTTGCCGCTTTGAAACCTCGGACATTCACTGTAGCCTGGTGCTCCTCACCGTTGAGATGAGACCATGTATCTTTGGAGAATAAGGGGGAGCCATCTGGACACCAGTACAGAGGACATGGCTTGCATAAACCCAATGCGACCTTTCATGGAACTGTGACCAGGCAACATGACAATGACCCAAAACACACCAGTAGATCCATCAGAGACTGACTGAGAGTGAGGAAACGGAATGTCATGGGCCTAGTCAAAGCCTAGATCCTGAACTCATTGAGATGCTGTGGGGGGCCTGAACCGTTGATACAAGGCAGGGTGGATCCATGCGTTCATGTGGTTCACACCAAATTCTGACCCTACCATCCGACTGTCGCAGCAGAAATCAAAACTCATCAGACCAGGTAACATTTTTCCAATCTTCTATTGTCCAATTTCGATGAGCTTGTGCAAATTGTAGCCTCAGTTTCCTGTTCTTAGCTGAAAGGAGTGGCACCCGATGTGGTCTTCTGCTGCTGTAGCCCATCCGCCTCAAGCTTCGACGTACTGTGCGTTCAGAGACGCTCTTCTGTAGACCTTGGCTGTAACGAGTGGTTATTTGCGTTACCGTATCTCGAACCAGTCTGGCCATTCTCCTCTGACCTCTGGCATCAACAAGGCATTTGCGCCCAAGGAACTGCCGCCCGCTGGATATTCTCTCTTTTTCAGACCGTTCTCTGTAAACCCTAGAGATGGTGGTGCGTGAAACCCCCAGTAGATCAGCAGTTTCTGAAATAATCGGACCAGCCCGTCTGGCACCAACAACCACGCCACGTTCAGTCACTTAAATCACCTTTCTTCCCCATTCTGATGCTCGGTTTGAACTGCAGCAGATCGTCCTGACCATGTCTAAATGCCTAAATAGGTTGAGTTGCTGCCATGTGATTGGCTGATTAGAAATTAGCGTTAATGAGCAGTTGGACAGATGTACCTAATAAAGTGGCCGGTGGGTCAATCAATTGCTGTTGATATCATTGTTGGATGAGTAATGCCAGGTTAATGTTTGGTGGTTAACTGAAATAAAATCCCCTTTCCAAATTAAAGATCAAACATCTACACCTTTCTAATAAATTTAATAAACAGCAGCGGCTGTTATAAGATTTTTGCTAGAGTAAGTTCTCCAGTAAACGTGGCCCAGGTAAAGTTTTCACATGGAACTTTCTATTAAAGTGTTGGAGCCGGTCTGCTCCGCAGGCCTACCTTCACTTCTGCCGCACACCGCGCCGGGTCGCAGCTGGAGCCGCAGGTGCAAACCGGCTTACAGCCGCACTCAACCATACAGATCTGCTCTCCGGAACCGCGGGGAGCCCCGGGTTCGAACCCGGGCTGCCTTTTGGACCCCGCCGGCGAAAACATGTCGGAGCTGAGCTGAGGTGGTGTTCTCGGCTTATCTTCTCCCGTCCAAGTAAGAGGGCAAAAGTCCGCAGAAACAGAGCGGGAGAGGGCGCGCGCTAGTTCAGTTGAGGAGCACGCGCCTCTACTACGTCATTTTCACGCAAAATTCTTCGCAGTCTTTATTCATGTCGAAGGTTAAAAACTACGCGTGATTTCTGTTCGTTGGAACAGTCCAGATTAAAACAACCAATTAAGGCAACAGTATGGTAATGTGCATGGATATTTAAAATAAAAAAATAAAGTTGAATTTGTTTTATAAATATTCGAAGAAACGGATGAAGAAAATAATATATAGCTAAGCTACACAAACATGATCAGAACCTTCAAGGAAAGGACCCTTAAAGTTCCCGAAAGAGCCTAAAACCTTCTGCTAGGGTTTCCTACGTATGTTACAGTTGGTAAAGTTGCGAGATATTCCCCAAAGGCCTTATGTCCAATCTTGAGAAAAGTTCCCAAAATATTATGTAGTCTTTATCCTTGAAAACATCCTCGAGAACTTGATTCCCTAAAGGTTGCAGTGTTTGTCCTTAAGGAAACATTAATAAATGGAAATCTTCTTTGCTGTGGAAATCCACAACATTGTGGATAACAGAATTTCTAAACCATTTAGTCTTTTTTTAAGCATTAAGCAATCAAAATACAGATTCTGTTGGAATTCCCTAAAGATTAGATTGTGTTAATGTTAAAGCAGGAATATTTAATTTCAGTTCCTCGAAGGTTTTACTGCACCTTTGGCAATGCGACGCCACAGAAACTATTAAAAAACTCAAAACAATTCTTGATTCTGCAAAGGTTACAACCTATATAAACTTAAGGGAGAATTCTTTAAATGTCAAAATGTGATACTTCCACATTAAAAAAAATGGAACCTTTAGGTAAAATCCATTGACACGTTGAACACATTTAGAAAAAACATTTTATTGACTGAAATCAAGCAAGATTCCAATGACAGAACATTTAGAAACAAAGTAAAAAGACCGTTTTTTTGTTTTGAGAGGACTTGCAGTAAATCAGATGCAAAGGACATACAAATAGATACATACCGGGACAAAGACGCACTGCTAAAGAGGGTTTATGTGAAATAGTTGGCATTTATCCGTGGAGATCCTCCTGAAACGCTGTTTTTATTTCAGTACATGAGGGTGCGCCCATAACATAAAGGCACGCTAAGGAAATTAAATAAACTTTCTTCACTGAATAAACCCAAATTTTGATGGATATTTATATATATATAAAAATTCAGAGTATCTTGTCCTTATTTTGCCGTGTTTTCGTAAACCAGGAGACGGGTTTTCTGTGTTGCCGCGACGGCTCAGCGCTGACGGTCCCAGCGCCAGATGGAGGCGTCGTCACACACGGCTATCAGGATGCTGCTGTCGCGGCTGAAGCTGGTTTGCCGGATAGCCGAGGTGCATTTGGGGAGCGTCAGTGTGGTGCACCTGAGGTGGAAAAAAAAGTCAAATCAAAGTTATAATTGTGGACAAACGATTGGATGGAAGGAAGGAGGAATTACAAACTACCCGTTGGATAATTAGCTGGATGGAGCGATGAATAAATGGACGGGTAAACAGTTGGATGGACCAACTATTGGTAGGCAGAAGGATAGATGGACATACTTTAAACAAACAAAACAGCCTGTCGTCGTAGCCTGTTAGAGCCAATGTATCTTAAAAGTCCGCCAATGTTTTGGGATCTATACCTGTCACTAGAGCTTATATACAAAATAGGATATCAATCAAATTCTCAACCACTTACTTTGCTTTGTGTGGATCTTCCACTTCCAGGTCCCAAACGTAAAGTTTTCCCACCTGGTTTCCCAAAGCAAGCATCTGGGGATCACAATCAAAACGGCCATCGTTACTTTTCTCCATTACCAGCCCCAAACTGTGCTAAAGCTATACTGTATACAATTTTATATTATGCTGTTGATAACATGCACATTTTAAACAAGTGACAACGTAACTGAAGAATAAGGAATGAGACCTTCTGCCAGAAGTCCATGGAGAAGCGCATGTACCAAATGTCACACTGGCTATAATCAAAGCGCCCCAGAATTGTCACGTTGGATTCGTTCGGCTTGATGTGATCGATGTCGTCCTCCATCTTCCCAGGTTTCCAACACACAATGGCGTTTTCACAGGACTGCGGTGAAAACATTTTTCAAACCAACTGCATCAGTACCTGTGGCTTTAAAGAAGCAGAGACTCTTCTCAATAAAAGATGACTTGCCTTTGAGAGAATCAGATCCCCGAGCCACCTCACACAGTCCACATAATTTCTGTGGATGTCTCGTGTCGAAAAGTCTGGAAAGTGAATTTTCTGTGAAACAAAGGGCCTGAAGAAAAGATTTATGTTAACAAATAACACGTTTGTTTTGCATTTGGAAATGATAACAGATCAGGAGGAGGTTTACCTGTTTGTCTTCGTGGGGTTGTACTCATACGAGCCCCTAATGGCTTTCTGCATCCGCTCTGAGTTGATCCTCCAGAGTTTCAGCGAGTGATCCATCCCACATGACATGATCTTTTCTCCCAGAAGGTCAAAATCCTGTCAAAGGACACACATTTGTTTCGATCATTGTTTGAGTGGTGTGTTAGGTAACTTGGATTTACAAGCTAGCTGATTATAGCATATCAGCAGGTGGTTGCAACAAAAATGTTAACTACTGTTAGCCAGTATACAATAGGTAGCAATTAATCTATTACTCATGAATAGGCTTCCTAACACTGATCTCTATTATACGCTGGAGCCCGCTGTTAGAACGAGTCGCTTTGAAGCCACCAGCCGCCATATTGGTACTCCCTATTTTCCCCCAGTAACTAGAGAATATGTGCGCTACAGCATCGAATAACGAGGATTTTCTCATGTTCAGGGGGGCTTAAAACTTTTAAAATGTCAAATGCCATATACTTTTATGTTATGTACTAAAACTATCAAGTACTGAGAAAGTCATGTGTTGAAATATTTTGCATGTTATTTATTTATATATATATATAAATAACATTTATAAATATATAAATAACAATATACAAAAACATATATTTACATATATATATACATATACACATTTATATATACATATATATGTATTTAATATGAATAACATGTAAAATATTTCAGCACCTAATTTCCTAGTAGTTGATAGTGTTAGTACATCCACTGACTGTAGAATTACCTGTGAAACGTTTTCACACAGCCAGAAAACTGCTTGTTGTTGCAACCAAATCCTATGGGATTCTGAGAGAGTAGGGAGTAGCAAGATGGCGGCCAGTGACTTCAGTTTTTCGGGCAAATCAGCACTCCAGTGTATAGTAGAGATCAGTGCTTCCTAAGTTAGCAAGGTAGGTGTGCCATGTATAGCTAAAATGCTAATGTTAGCATTTTAGCTGGTGATAGTTTATCCGCAGGTATTTGCAACAAAGATGATGTTGGCCACCTCAAGCCATCATGCTGTAAGTAGCATTTCAACTATTACTCATGAATAGGATTATACTTCCTAAATATGGTGAAGGTGTGCCATGTATAGCTAACATGCCAATGTTAGCATGTTAATATGAGCTAGTGATAGTATATCAGCAGATGTTTTAAAAAAAAAATGTAACTACTGTTAGCCAGCATGCAATAAGTAACATTTCAGCTATTACTGATTAATACGCTTCCTAAGTTTAGCAAGGTAACAGTGTGCCGTGTATAGCAAAATACTAATATTAGCATTTCAGCTGGTCATAGTTTATTAGAACGGGTTTGCAACAAAGATGGTGTTGGCCACCGCCAGCAATCATGCAGTAAGAAGCATTTCAGCTATTACTTGTGAATAGGCTTATACTTCCAAAAAATGGTAAAGGTGTGCCATGTATAGCTAACATGCTAATGTTAGCTAGTGATGGTATATCAGCAGAGGTTTGCAACAAAAATGCTAACTACTGTTAGCCAGCATGTGATAAGTACCTTTTCAGCTTCTGGTAAAAAGCTCAAACTTCCAAAGTATAGCAGGATAAAGGTTTGCTAAAAAAGCATGCCAGTGTTAGCTAATCTTAACAGTCAATAGGCTTTGTCACTCATTTTGAAAAGTGAAACTCGTATTATATACAATTATTACACAGACTGAATTACTTCATGTCTTTATTTGGCATTTTGATGATCACGGCTCATAGATAGTTAAAACCCAAACCTCAGTGTCTTAGACAATAGGAATATTACACAAAATCAATAAAAAGTATATTTTCATCAGAAATGTCAGGCTTCTTATAACTATGTTCATTTCAATGCACTCAGTGCTTGGACAGGGCTTTTTTGCCTGAATTACTGCATCAATGCAGCATGGCATGGAGGCGATCAGCCTGTGGTTCTGCTAAGGTGTCCAGTGTCCACTTCTGAAAGGAGTGACAACTGCTGATTTTTTTCACCATATCCTACTTTTTGGAGCTGTACCTGTATACTTCCAATCCTCCCATTTTACTTACAGCGCTCAGGACTTCGTCTCGATGGCCCTCCACACCTCCAAATATGGCAACTAATGTGTCCGTCTGGATGTTCCACAGACGGAGGGCGTGATCTAAGGAAACACAAAACTACAGTGTACTTATCCACTTGGCAATTACAAAATACTTTGCATTATTTCTTCAACAGCTACATAGATCACACCAGCACTCTTAGGTAGTTTTCTCATACATAGTGTACTCCATATAATATATAACATTACTTGTGATGAGGTGCCACCACAGGCAGGTGATCACATTGTAAAATGGTGGCTAACAACTTCGCTAAAGCTAAGAAGCCGTTCGCTATTGGTGAAGGATTATTGCAATTTAAAAAAAGCCAAATTACAAAGAAGACGGGACATTAGAAATACACTTTGGGTGTTGCTGTCTCCCACTGATGCTACGTTAGGGCGAGTTTCACTTTTCATGCACTTTATCTTTGCGAATATTTCTATTATGCTTAAAAAACACTTGGCTTTTACAGCAGTGGTCCCGCTTAACGATTAATCCTCTATTTAGCGGCACATGGCCTCTGCATCTCACCTTTAATCTGAACTGGTCCAACAACGACAGCCATGATTACAGATAAAACTTTACAGCTGTTTATATGAATTGCGGTCAGCTGCTTCACATGAGATTTACAGAAGCACCTGACAGTCACGCGCTCACAAAAAACTCATCTATCCTTTCAAGCTCACACATAAATGTCAACCTTTGTTCCTTTTATACTTTCTGACAGTTCGGGTCGTTTATTAAAGCCATCAAAGAAGTTCTGAATGTTCCTGAGTCATGTGGGGCACTAAAGAGTAAACGGAAGCCTGCTTGAGGTCCAGCAGCCCACTTTACCTTTGCTGACAGACAGGAGGAGATTTGGATCCCTTGGATGGAACTTGAGCTCATTGATGGCGTTCCCATGACCTACATAATGCTAGACAGAACAAAAACAAGACAAAGTTCACCTTGAAGCACCAAGGCCTGGCCACCTCATTGAAACAGCGGGGCTGGACGGGTTCTGGAAGGAGCGGCGTACTGCCTGAGCGTACCTTGATGCACTGCATTGTTATGTGGTTGATCACCCGGATGATGCCGCGAGACCCGGCCACTGCCAGCAGGGGGTGACTCGTGTTTGTGTCGTAGGTCCAGGCGCACGTGTAGAAGTTCTCGTCTGCCTTTGAGCACGATCGGTCAAAGAAAAGGAGAGAAGATGGACGTGCTCTGTGCAGCCCTGCAGCATTTATGGCACTTTGAACTGACTGTTTTTATTTTAGCAGCGGCAGCAGCAGGGTTGATTAAACAATTGTGTTATATGCATTGAAGGGGCTGAGGCTGGCACCGACAACACAGGTTAAAACTACTGTTAATAAACACATATTTAAATGATCAGCTTGCTTTCATGCCGGCTGAAGGATACGTCCGCATCAACGTAGGACTGCAGGAGCCTTATTTCCCCCTGAGAGTGACACTCGTACAGAGTGACCTGTGGGAGGGAACCATCGCACTGGTTAAAGGTGGAGCAGAGGAACAACAAAGAAATCTGGACAGGAGATTTAGGGAAGGTAATTGTTGCCACAGAAGAAATTGTTAAAAGGCTTTTCCACATAGAAGAGGGGGAAGCTTCCATTATTCTCACTCCCGTTCAGCCCGTTATTAAAAGCATAAATACAAATGTTAAATACGCATTTATGACATATTTCTAGACAAACCACAGCCTGCAAAGAAGGCAGAGTCAGAGAGAGGCTAGATGGATGGACAGATGGTTGAACTTTGTTAGACCATAACGCCGACATTTTCTTACGCGCGTTAATATTTTTTTCCCCGCAGCGCTCTCCGTAGTTCCAAGAATGCTAGAAGCTGTAGCTAAACTTTTTTCTAAAGTCGCATGTAAATTTCATGAGTTGCGAGTTGCAGTTTTTTGGGCTTGTTTCTAAAGCTAAGTCGCTTATTTGGGCTCTAAACTGAGTGACGCTGCTGCACTACAGACACAGTGAGTATAACCAGCTGAATATCCCTCCGCCTCATCCTGACATAGAAGCTGAGGGAGTAAAGGCAGAGGGAGCAACTCTGCCCGTATTTTCTGCAGTTTACGGCTGCAATAACCGCTGAAAGTAGATTATGTGGTGCAGATCACCATTTTGAGCATGAATAAAACATGACTTTATTAAAATGTAAAGTTAGTATTACTTTATATGTAAATGCTTAATACCATATTAACACTATCTTTGTTTAAGAGGCGGAAAAATATTTCAGCATGAAAACAGGTATTTATTTACACATTTGTTTACACATTGTGTAAACATCAGGGCGTTATGATTAGCGATTTAGCCATTATAGGCCAGAGTTTAACATTTTATGGCACCAGCATGTTTTCATTCCAATTCTGAAAAGTGCTTGAAAAGAAAAAATAAAAATATATTTTGTACAAGCATG
This sequence comes from Fundulus diaphanus, assembly GCA_037039145.1. Taxonomy (NCBI): domain Eukaryota; kingdom Metazoa; phylum Chordata; class Actinopteri; order Cyprinodontiformes; family Fundulidae; genus Fundulus; species Fundulus diaphanus. Next base: position 3,914,508 of record CM073139.1, read on the forward strand.
TTTTTACTAGTGTCATTTATTGCAAAATTGCATATTAAAATGCCCAAACACGCTTTACACTTTCAGAAATGAAAAGATTAAATATGTGATTAATTTGCGATTAATCACGAGTTAACCATTGAAATTATGCAATTAATAGCGATTAAAATTTTTAATCGCTTGACAGCACTAAAATCTATACATGCTTATATTTTGAAGGCTACCTGCCATTCTTCCTTCCTACTTCTTAACTGATTGAAAATCTCTTTAAAATGTACATCTGCCAGAGTTCATAATATTTTTGAGTGTAAATGTATTCAACTTTTATTTTATTACATTTGGGTTCTGCTTCTGATCCTTTCTGGGGTCTCTCTAACAACAAAAATGCGTTTTCCAAGAAAATGGTACTTTTGTAGGACATCTGAAAATGACCATAGTTTACTAGTTGAGAACGTGCTGCATTGAGCGTTAATGTTTATAATAATCCAGTTTAAACACACGTGATCATCCTCATATGTTTATCAGGCAAACCTTCTCGGTATATTGAAGTAATCGGGGCCCCACGTGAAAAAAACAAACGCGTCCCTTTTCAGTTGTAACACGACAGAAAAAACGGACAAAGGACGCATTTATCCACAAATGCGACACAAGCTTCTGTCGGGGATAATTCGCAGGTGTTTGCGAGTCGCAGCTGCCTTGGAGACTTTTTCCCATCGAGCAGTTAATAGTGTGACGTTGCGTATGCACTCGTGAAATTGAGCTCTGCATGTACCCGTCTACAGACTCATGTCCACCTCGTTATGTGGGAGGCTAGGGACAGAAATAGCTCAGGATGCGATCTGGTGCTATTTAGAAAGGCTAATTTTAATATAAATTAACTGTGAACACTTACAGACGTATAATAATTTACTGCATGCCGTGACCGGTTGGTGACATTTGTTGTTTCATGCAACATAAAAGGTTTGAGATGGTAAAGTTAAAAAGAAACTACAGCTAAGTTGGTTCATTGTCCAAAAATCACAAGGACAGGGGCGAGCTTTTCAATAGAACCCTGTGTTTGAGATGGAAATAATGAATGCTTTTGTTTTTCAGGCACTGAATGGACTACTAATCATCTGAGGTCTGTTTGCTATGATGAAGTAGAAAGACATTTCCTGTATTTATTGCAACATATATCGTTATCGCAACATTTAATACCATTATCGCATAGCGCAACTTTTTCTAATATCGTGCAGCCCTAATGAACGGATGGATGGGTGCATGACAAATGTGCGAATGTGTGAATGGACGGTCAGAAAGGGGCGCGGTCAGGATGAATAGATGTATGATGGGTCCACTGATCATCATGGTAGGAGGGAAGGAACAAATGGATGGACAGAATTGACACAGTAAATGTGAAATTTCTCCAACAGAATGGTAAATAAAGGGTGGAAACGTAAGTGGAGACGTACCCTGTTACTGCCGACTGTAGCAAACACCAGAGGGTCCCCCTCCTTACTGTGCCAGTTAAACTGGACTCCAAACAGCGGCTGGCCGTGGTCCTCCTGAGGGAAACATAAACGAACCACCTTTACACCAAGCGGTGCCGTGCTATGTGAACAAGTTTAAGATGTGCTGAAGGATCTCACCCGCAGGCTGTTGACGCATTTGAAAGAATAGCGACACTTCTTGGACTTCCACTTGCCCTTTCCCCAGCTCTTCCTGCCAGGAGCGTTGGCCGTGTTGGTGGGAGTGTCCGGACGCTCCGCGTTGGTGCCGCTCTCAACGCTGACGGCGTCATCCTACAAAATCCCAGGGAGAGCGCTGCTTTATTGGCTTTATTCTCTTTTTTTTTTTTTTTTTACAGACGGCGGCTCTGACATGATCTGTTCCTACATGATCACCTGCCCCAAGACTCCTTGGGGCATATATATATATATATATATATATATATATATATATATATATATATATATATATATATATATATATATATATATATATGCCCCAAGACTCCTTCACTAAGTCACGCCATCAGACTTCTCAGCTGCTGTTTTCCACACCCATTATATATATATATATATATATATATATATATATATATATATATATATATATATATGGAAAACGGAGGGATGACAGATGGACGGAAACAGGCAGAAAGTAAGAAGTCAAAGAGGGAAGAAAGCAATGAATAAATCAAAGAAAGAGACGGAGGATAGCAGGTAGGTGGAGTAAAAGCAGGAGGAGACAGGCGGATGGGAGAAATCAAGGAAGAGTAGAAGGGAGCAAACAGGAAGGCTGGATGAAAAGAATCAAGGAAGCAGGAAGGATTATGGGAAAAGGTTATTAAAATAAGGAAAAATGGACAGCAGGAAGGAACTAATCCAGATCCATCCCTGTGTCAGACAACAAAGCGATCACAGGAAATAAACACCAAAACATAACCTTGTGCCATTACTGCATTACTTCATCCGTCTGACAGCATCCGGGAACAGGCTGGTGATCCGCTGCACAGTCTGGAAACCCTGGTGTTTTTCTAAGCTCTTCCAGCACCGACAAACGCTAAAGCCTAAGCCCACATTTTGCCAGACTGCGTGGGAACCCTACTGATGTTCTAACACTGCACACCCAGCCCTGCGTTTCCCGGTAAGCTGGTCCCAGCGGGACCAGCGGAGGCTGCAGGTGGACAAAGATGCTCCGAGCTAAGCTCTTTAGCTTTCCGGCTGCTGTTAGCACGGAGCTAACCCGCCAAAACCAGCGCCTACCGCCGGCTGCACCGACACACGCGGACACATGCGGGTTGGACACTCACATTCTCGTCTCCTGACATGTCCGGGTTGCTGTTCTCATCGCTGCTTAGTTTCTGTTTTTTCGCCGGCATTTCTTTTCCCGCTTGAGACGGGGACTCGGTCATGCTCTTGTTTTCTCGCATCACGGCTCCACCGCTCCCTGTTCTTCTGCGGGTTGTTTTGGCTCAGGAGTGATCCAGCGCCCCCTGCTGGACTGGAAGGAGGATTTTGCCAGAGCTTCCCTGTACACTCTCCTTGCTGTCTCTCTTGACTTTAAGTTGCGTTTGTGTAAACTAAATAATTCCCTGTCTCAGTGCTCTGATGGGGAGAGGTTTAGTTGGTCACACAGTCAGTCGTTGCATTGATGTCTCCTCTATGTAGCTAACACAGTGCATCCCAGTCTGTAGCCTCAAAACAACAGTGCGGGGCTTCTTCAGCTTCCTGTCACCATATTCTTACATTATTCTTCATCACAGCTGACCTCCGAGCCAGGACAAACAAGACTGGGATCCGATTTGTCAAGAGGAGGTCTTGCTTTGGAGATTCATGAATCCTAACCTGGCAAACCAGATTAATAATGTGTGGCACTTTGTTCTGCACATTATCAATCTTGGTCTGTTCCCATCGAATCTGTTAGGGGAAAGGAGGGACATTTGAACTTTCAGAGCTGACTGGGTGAAGTGACACCTGGTGCCCGCCTACTAAAGATTACTTTTAGCCAATCATGGTATCAAATGAAGATGTAAGCAGCAGGCGCCATGAGAAACTACAAGTTTACGCTGGTCAAGGCACTTCTTGCTGTATGTCCCGCTTTAAACTATAAAAAACAAAACAAAACAAAAAAAACCCAAACAAACATAATACTGCAAAGTGATTGGTCTTTGGTTTGGGCCCAAACAATTGAGCGGGACAAGATGGATTTTTTTTTTTTGTGTCTGTGAGCACACAAATACGTGAGAAATCAGCTCGGACTCCTGGACGCAAGGTCACATGAATCCGTGACATTTGCATGAAATAAATCCAATGTTGCTTTTGTTTTGACAGAGCGGCTGACAAACTGTTGAAACATTAAAAGACAGAAGCATAATTAAAATAACCAGATTTAGCCTCAAACACTATGGGGGGGGGGGGGGGGGGGGGAGTTGTGTCTGATGACAAAACATGCAGTTTTGGCAACAACTGATGGTGGAATGTAAGCGGTTGCAAATATACTGATAATATAGCAGAGGATGGAAACCTACTGCCAACAGCTCAACATTCCAGTTACAGAGATGACACTTCACAGTCATGTCTCTTAGATTACATCATCTGTTGTTCAAAAGCACAGCCAATCCACCTTCTTTGCTTTTGCCGCTCCCCTCCAAACCTCTGTCAGCTCGTATGGACAGATAGTGGCTGGAGTTGGGGACATGACCTTGCAGCCATGTCTTAGTGAAAACTGCATTCCCAGCTGGGTCCTTATTTTGCTTTGGTCTTTCCATCTTGGCATTGTGTTAACACATACCTGCTACGTTTCCTCTTAAGCGGTGTTATATATCTATCTTACATTAGTTCCTGGGCCTATGGTTATTGTTGATGTCCTTCCAACTTGGTATTACCTTTTATCTTAAATGTTTGTATGTTTCTGACTTTACTTCCCCAATGTAGAAGGTGCTAATGAAGACCACTGCTGTTGTCTTTCTGTCTTGGCCTTGCCTTCAAGCAAACCTGCTACTTTACCTCTTAAATGGGGCAAATATTTATCTCTGTGTCACACCTTAAATAAAATTAGGAAGCAAAGTCAGAAATATACAAAGTCATTGCTGTAATCTTTCTAACCCGGTGCTGGCTGCTATCCCCTTCTAAATCCTAATCTTAGACAGATTTCTATATTTTTAAAGAAATAATCCCATCTTTGAGTGTGTTGGGTTACATTTTTATGTCAGGTATAAATAATGTCAGAACTTGATAAAGATCATCCAAAAGGATAAAATGATTCAAAGTCAAAGACACAACCAGATGAGTTTATTTAAAAAAAAACCACCTGCTTACAATTAATATTTAAAAGTGGAAAGAAATAATCTTTTACAATTAATCATTGTATTGGACACAGACTACAGCATCATCTCTGATTCCTCTATAGAAGCCTCACTCATCTCCTCAGACATCTCTTCCTCACGTTCCTCCTGCTCCTGAGCGGGCCTCTTTACGCCCTTCTGCTTTGAGAGTGCCACGGCGTAGCGGATGTTATACATGTTGAAGTCACATCTGTAAGGAAAATATCCATGAAACAATTAACCCGATTCAAGTAGGGACAGAAATACAAGAGACATTTGGAGTCTTACAGCTTGGCCAGATTGTCAAAGTGCCTCTGGATGCTCTTCTGCAGCGACTGCAATGTTGGGAGTATGGAAGCAGACCTGAAGACCATTGAAATCCCAGAATTATCATCAATGGATAAACTCAGGCAGTGGCATGAGTCAGGAAAGGTGTTGTTACCTGTTCTTAAGTTTCTGCCCATGCAGCATGAGCAGGTTCTGGGCCCAGGTCATGTAGAACTGCAGGTGACTCGAATTCTCCAAGCAGGTAGCGACAAAGCCCAGCAGCTTCTCCACGTAAATCTCAGGCAGAGAGCCACAGACCACCGGGACTAGAACATAAAATGCACACAAAGGATCTCAGTCTGGTTCTATAGGGTTTAAAGGTTGCAAACCTATGACAGGAGGATCAAACCCACTCTGCTCATGTGGCACCGTTTCCAGCACTTCCTGCTTCAGCGCGTTTTCGTTCAGTCTGAACGCCAGGACGATGGCCGACGCCCACTCCTGGAGGCGGAGCTGTTTGCGGATGCTGCCCGGTGTCACGTCCAGGTCCAGGTCGTACGGATCGAAGACCAGAGATCCGTCGAGGGAGTAGACCAGCAGGCCCTCAGTGGTGGTGGCTGCCCAGCTGCGACCCGTTGGAGAAAACCGCAGCGAGCTGACTCGGATCTCGGGCTTGAAGTGACGAGAACTCATGTCGCCTTTTAGAACACACAGCGAGTGAAAAAAAGAAATCAGAAGTAGGATTTTTTACATCCATCCACTCAATGATCAAAATTTATGCAGAAAAAAAAAACAGATAAAAAGAAATGATCTAAATTGCTAAATTAAAACAAACAGCGAAGGTGAGATAAAATGATCTGAGAAAGCAACCATTAGTCTTTATGCTAAGGCTGCAGTAAACTGCCATGTTTTCAGCCCTGATTTAAAGGAGACAACGGTTCCTGCACATCCCAGGTTTTCAGGGAGTTTGTTCCAGAGCTGAGGAGCATAGAAGCTAATTGCTGCGTCCCCTGGTTTGCTTCTGGGAACGCTGAGGGAACAGTTCTCAGACGGACTGAGGAGATCCACATGCCAGCAGCACTTTAGATGAACTGTGGCATTAATCTTTTACGGAGAGCCGTAGAGACATCAAGACGGATGGACAGACATTCTGGTTAGTGAAAACTAATTTGAAGTTGACAGTCTACAATATCTGGGTATCCAAACATTAAGAACCCTGGGATTTTAGCCTGGACCTGTACCTCTCCGGACTCCGGGCAGGCTAATGTCGACCCCATCTCCATCTCCGGCACCCTCGTCCACCAGAGCCAGACTGCCAAACTCCGTCATCTTCCGTCTGTCCAGGAACTCCTGGAGGAGAAATGAGCGATCACAAACACGCAGGGGTTCCCCGCTGGGCGCGGCTGTGAACGGACGCTTGCTTTTACCTCCATGCCGTCGAACGACAGGTTGCAGGAGATCTCAAACTTCTTGGTGAGCATCTGCTCGGCGACGTTGTAGATACAGACGAACTTTGAGTGGCCTCCCGCCAAAATAGACTCCCCGTCAGCAGAGTAACACAGAGCTGTGAAAGACCTAAACCACGAAGATCCGGAGTTTAAAGACAAGCCAAGCGTCAACAGACGTGCAGCTGAGGTTTCAGTCATTTCCACTCACTTTCCTTTGGCGGACTGCTTGGCTGTGATTTTATCCGTCTCCTTGCGCCCCGCCTCCAGATCGTGCCGCCCGGCTATGGACCCGGTCTGTGCGGCCGTCTGGGGGTTCCAGAAACAGATTTCTCCGTTGAGGGTGGCCACAGCCAGCTCCTGGCCGTCAGGGCGGTACGTCACACACAGACCTGAGGAGAAAAACACAGAGACGGGGGCTACATCATCTGAGGAAAATGAACACGGCACATAAACATGTAGTTTAAGAGAGGAAAAAAGAAAACTATTTACAGAACTTAAGTGTAGCTGCTGGTAAGAAATATAGACTTCCACTCTAGGATGATCTTCTTCAGATTGTTTTTCTTTGCAAACCCATAATTCACTTATTTTTTGCCCAACATTGAGTGATTCATTGGGTAATTTAATGTTTAATTCCCCTCAAGAATGAAAGATTCAAAACTTTCTCAAAAGTTCTATACTACCAAACCTGTTTTAATGCTTTTTATACTATTTTATTACATTGTTTTATTTATTCAAAACAGACTAATCGCATAATTCTTGCGGATTTGTTTAGTAACAACTTTTTTGATCTTAACTGACTGCATCTCTTTTTTCACTGCCCATTCTATAATTTTTTACCCAACTTTGGGTGATTTCATAATTTTCCATGAGTTGAAAATGAGCCACATACACTCCTGATCAAAATCTTAAGACCAGTCAAAAAATTGCAAGAATTTGCATTTTGCACTATTGGATCTTAAGAAGGTTCTAAGTAGAGCTTCACAATGTTAAAAGGACAAATCAGTGCAAGAGACAAGAACATTTGAGCAGGGAATTGTCTGAAAACTGCATTTACACTCAAACATGATTTTTTCAGCTGATCAAAAGTTTAAGACCATAGTCTTTAAAAGCCAAAAGCTGTGCAAACATCTGGATTCCATGTCATTTTCTGTGAAGTCTTTACACTGTCAAGACCTCCTGATGGCAAAAGCAAAAAAGCTCACTGACTTTGAACGTGGTAGGATTGTTGAGCTGCATAAGCAAGGCCTCTCACAACGTGCCATCGCTGCTGAGGTTGGACGCAGTAAGACAGTCATTTTGCATTTTTTAAATGATCCTGAGGGTTATGGAACAAAAAAGTCAAGTGGTAGACCCCAAAAAATTTCACCAGCTCTGAGCCGCAGGATCCGATTGGCTGTCCGTCAAGATACGGGACGATCCTCTACCCAAATTAAGGCCATTACTGGTGCTGACTGCAGCCCAATAACCATCAGACGGCATCTGCGAGAGAAGGGCTTCAGAAACAAAAAACGTCTTCAAAGGCCACGTCTTCTTCAACGCCACAGAATTGCCCGTTTGGACTTTGCAAGGATGCACCAAACATGGGACATTGAAAGGTGGAAGAAAGTTGTCTTCTCTGATGAGAAAAAATTTAACCTTGATGGTCCTGATGGCTTCCAACGTTACTGGCATGACAGGGAGATCCCACCTGAGATGTTTTCTACACGGCACAGTGGTGGGGGCGCCATCATGATTTGGGGTGCGTTTTCCTTCAATGGAACAATGGAGCTTCAGGTTGTGCAGGGGCGTCAAACAGCAGCTGGCTATGTGGAGATGTTGCAGCGGGCATCCCTCATGACTGAGGGCCCTCGTCTGTGTGGTAATTATTGGGTTTTTCAACAGGACAATGCTGCAGTTCACAATGCCCGCCTGACAAAGGAGTTCTTCCAAGAGAATAACATCACTCTTTTGGACCATCCTGCACGTTCCCCGGATCTAAACCCAATTGAGAACATTTGGGGATGGATGGCAAGGAAGTTTACAAAAATGGACATCAGTTCCAGACAATGGATGCCCTTCGTGAAGCCATCTTCAACACTTGGAGCAACGTTCCCACTAGCCTCCTGGAAACACTGGCATCGAGCATGCCTAAACGATTGTTTGAAGTCATCAACAAGAATGGTGGAGCTACTCATTACTGAGTCCCTTTTTTTTGACATTTTGATTTCTGTTTTGGGGGGTTTTCGGGTTTTTTTGAGCTATGGTCTTAAACTTTTGATCAGCTGAAAAAATCATGTTTGAGTATAAATGCAGTTTTCAGACAATTCCCTGCTCAAATGTTCTTGTCTCTTGCACTGATTTGTCCTTTTAACATTGTGAAGCTCTACTTAGAACCTTCTTAAGATCCAATAGTGCAAAATGCAAATTCTTGCAATTTTTTGACTGGTCTTAAGATTTTGATCAGGAGTGTATTTTTCCCATCATAACTGTGACTCAATAAATGTTTCAACAGCTTGAGACTCCATAAAATAAAATAAAATGACATTTTATTTTTATGTTGAACATGGTGGGATTCTACGTTTTTTTTCAACAGTCTCATAATTCATTTCTCATTAAAATATGACCAAATAAAAATGTATTGATCAAAAAAAATTCAAACTGCAAAAAAAAAAAAAATTCAAACTGCAAAAATATTTCTGCCTCAAAACTGATTCTAAGAAATTGATTTCACATTTTTTCTTAAACACGCTGAATTATTCTAGAAACCTTTGCAGGATTTTGTTTTATTTCCCCCTCGACATTCAGTGATCCCAGAACTTTATTTACAAACCTGAACATTTACAGAATAACTGCCTCAGGGTTGTTGGAGTGATTCACTAATAGCTTCCTCAACACTGAGTTATTCAAATTTTTTGTTTTACTTTTAACGCTTAGTGATCCCATTTTTTAAATCCATAACCAGGCAAACCTTCAAATGCATATTTTTGTCTCAAATCTGCTAAAAATGTTTATGGATTCATTTTATTCCTAGAATTTTACAATTTATTAGACTCAAAATCAAGTAATCATATATGTTTTCTTATGAAAAACGTGGCATTGAGTTAGTTTTTGCATTCAAACTGTGATTCCACACCTTTTCCATCAATTCTAGAATATTTTTCCTCAACATAATTATTTGAGTTTTTTTCTTGCATTTCACCTTTACCTCAAAAACTGTAAATCCATACATTTATTATTTTGGTCATCATACAGATTACAACATTATTTGATTCCCTTATTGTCTCAGAATTGGGTCATCCCATATTTTCCTTCTACCCCCTTAGAAATAAAGATGCACTGTTAATTATAATGATATAGTTAATTTAAATAGTCAGCAACTGACATGAATCTAACAGTTTTTCCATGGCTTTCAATCTGGCGCCCTCTTTTGGCAGAAACAGTTGATGCCAGAGTTCTCCTTTTCTCTCCATGAGTTCTAGCATCTTACCATCTGATATCAGGGGGAGTGTTTCTTTAACCTGCCAGCTGTCCAGCATGTCCCACAGTCGGATGGTGCGGTCCCATGAAGCGCTAGCCAGGATGGACTGCACAGGACTGAAACACAGGGAGCTGACCGGACCCTCATGTCCTCCCAGGACCTGGTCAAACACAGAGAATCTCAGTTAGTCACATTTATTTGTAAAGCACATTTCAGCAGCAAGGCGCTTCAAAGTGCTTTACATCATGAAAACATAAAAACATCATAGACATCCAAACGGTCACGGTTGTGAGACCAGTAACAAACATCACATTGTTTCAGGTGAAAACACCAACACACCTCAAATATGTTGGTCAATGTTCCTGTTATTATGGGCCCAAAGTGAGTTTTCTGTCTCGATTTAAAGGAACTCCGTGTTTCGGCTGATTCGCAGCTTCCTGGAAGTTTGTTCCATATTGGTGCAGCATAAAAACTAAATGCTGCTTCTCCATGTTTGGTTCTGGTTCTGGACATGCAGAACAGACCAGAACCAGAAGACCTGAGTGGTCTGGAGGCTTGATACAACAACAACAGGTCTTTAATGTATTTAGGTGCTAAGCCATTCAGGGATTTATAGACTAACAGAAGTACTGTAAAGTCTATTCTCTGAGCTACAGGGAGCCGGTGGAAGGACTGTAGAACTGGGGTGATGTTCTCCATCTTCCTGGTTTTAGTCAGAACACGAGCAGCAGCGTTCTGGATCAGCTGCAGCTGATTTTTTGGGCAGACCTGTGAAGGCACCGCAGCAGTAGTCAATGTGACAGTAGTCCATGAGACAACGCTTGCGTGAGTTTCTCTAGATCTCATTGGGTTCTTCTGAAGATGTAGCAGAAAAAGCAGCGTAGAGCTTGTTACATACTCCATGAGGACAGAGTTTTTTTCTTGTGGTCGGGGTGGGAACAACATAAAAAAGTGTGTTAAACGGCGTTAAACGCGTTCCTACCTCTAGCAGTCTGCCTGTCTGCATGGACCAGAGGAAGATCTCAAAGGAATCCTGAGCTCCTGCGCTCACCAGCTCTCCACTGACATCTACAGCAAGAGAGGAGAACTGCGCGGGTCGAGGCGACGTGAACGTCCTGAAGTTTCGGTACCTGCAAACACAAAGCTGCACCCTCACACCCTTCCGTCTCTCTCGCCGTCCGCTACGGACATTTGGTGTTTGCACTGTGGAAGCCATCCGGGAGCGGGAAGGTCACCTGTGCAGGTCGAACGCCCTGACGGTGCCGTCCAGGGAAGCGCTGAGGATGACGAAGCCGCTGGAGGTGAAGGTGACGTTGGTGACGCTGCTGGTGTGCTCGGTGAACGTGACGAAGCAGAGGCCGCTGTTGGTGTTCCACACTTTAACCTGAAGAAATAAACCCACAGCTCTGACATTGTCGCAGTCGGGTTCTGGCGACTTTACGGTTCGGACATCTTCTGGACTCACTTTTCCGTCGACCCCTCCTGTTGCCACGTACTGTCCATCTGGGGAATAAGCCAGCGAGGCCATGTTGTTGAAGTGACCCTGCTGCTTGAAGACGTACGATTCACTCTGCCACTCCCACACCAGCAGCTGGCCCATCCCTGAAACCATGTGTGCACTTAGATTTTACACCTTTAACTGATAAAACAATCACCAATGCAGACAGGAAGACCGTCTTACGAGAGCATCCGAAAGCGATCCAGTCTCCGGAGCTGTTCACAGCCACCGAGGCGATCCTTTGGTCTGAAATGCTGCAGGGGGGACAGAAATCAGCAGCAAGTTAGACTCTCCAGGCGTTTCCCGGTCAAGCACTGTCTGATGATAAGAAGCGGCCACCTCAACGAGTGAATGAGGTTAAACTCCGGGAGTTCGTGCAGGTGGAAGACGCCAGAGGCAAAGCCGGTAACCAGGATGTGGGTCGGTCTGTGGTAGGCAGCAGCGGTCAGGTTGTTGAACTCTCCCTCCTTGTTGAAGAAGTGTCTGCAAGCGCAAAAGGAAAAGTTCCAGTTTCTCAAGAAAAAATTAATCAGTGGAAACACGTGACATCAGACATGCCTCAGATACCGTATTTTTATCTGTCCTGTGGGTAAATATATTCAGCTATGGTCAAAGGTTTGCACATTAAAGCAAAGAACCCCACTAACTGTGAAGCACGGTGGGTGCAGCATCATGCTGTGGGGTTTCACCGGCTGTAGTAATAAAAAGAGCAGGGAAGAAGGACTATGTTTCTTGATTTTATGTTAAATGAAAAGTTAGAGGCTGAAAGGTTGAAACAGTCGGTAGTTCCAGCAGGACAACGATCCCAAACTCCACAGAACTTCTAACCAGGAACGCTGGATTATAGGATCTGTGGACTGACCCAACAGCTGTGCAACGAGCCTCTAAGGCCTCTATGTAGCTGGTGTTTGCTGGTCTTTCTTCGTGCTACATTAAAGGACGTCCCATTATCAGTCCGTAGGGTTGAACTTTACAGCTGCAGCATCTTCAGCTCTTCTGGGAAGGCTTTCCAGAGGGTTTAAAGCAGGTCTGTGGGAATTCCTGATCATTTTTAAGAAGGGCATCTGTGACGAGAAGGCCTGGGTCACAGTCTCCACTAATTGACTCTGAAGGTCGTCTCTTGGGTCGGGATCAGGACTCTATGCAGACCAGTTATGGACGTTGTTGGTGCACTGGTGCTGAATGGCGTTGGAAGAGTGAGGGACCACCCCATAACTGTCCCACAAAGTCCTAAATAAATGATATACCCTGGTAAGCGGTTGGAGCATCTCTCACTGGAACAGAGGACACAGCTCCTGGACACCCCACCCTCCACACCATAATATTCCCTCACCCTCACAACTTTACACTCAAGCAGGTGTTGTTCTCCTAGCGACGGTCAAAGGGTGAGCGAGGCAACAGATGGCAGGTTTTAGGTTTTAATGCTGTAACAGGCTCTGTACAGAACAATGGAAAACAGAAGCCAAATGTAAAAAAGTAAAAGTAAGAAATGAGACTTACTTGCTACTTTGCTTGTATCGCACATTTTTAACCTTGTTCTTGTCTTTTGGAGCTTCAGCTTTCCCTCGAATCACCTCCCCCTCCTCTCCACCGACCCTCTCCTCGTCCTCGTCGTCCGCCTCTTGTCTCGGCGGCTTGGCTTCGCCGACGCTCGTCTTCAGAACGAGACCGTCCAGCTCGGTGTCGCTCTCCCAGACGCACAGCGCGCCGTCCTGACTCACTGTGTAAAGCTGGGCCGCCGCCCGCCGCACACGTGTTACCAGAAATGTGCAGCGCCACGTCGGCAAGTTAACAAAGGAAGCAAACATACATCCAAGCTGTCCTGCTCGAAGAAACAGCCCACGATGACGTCCTTGTGTCCACCCAGGGAGTAGTAGATCAGGTTGGCCCAGCGCTCCGCTCCAAACACCCACGTGGACATGTCTTTGCTGCCCACCGCAAAGCACCTGCAGGGAAACGCCCCAAACATCACTGCTGCTCACACCTTTACCTTTCGTCCCAAACTCTTGTGCTCACTTGGAGTCGTCGGTCCAGTCAATGCAGGTGGTTTCGTCATACGGGCCGTAGTAGCTCTTGTCTAAAACGAAGGCGTTGAACTCCCGCTGCTTCCCAGGGGCGTGGTACATCAGCGCGACGTTCTCCTTCGTCACGACGAACTTCCTGAGGCGGGAAATCGGAGCAGGTTACCTCTGAAATCTGCCGACGCGCGATTAACACGACGTTGGGAGAGTAGATGTTAAGAGATCAGGACCTGCCGTCCGGTGAGAAGCGCACGCTGCTGACGGGCTTGTGGAAGTGGAAGTGATGAAGGACGGCTCGGGTGATTAGGCTGACCAGCAGCGCCGCTCCATCTGTTTGACGGAAAACGGACAAACCGCAGATCTGAACAGCGAACCCAAGATAGTTAGAGCGAAAGGTTTATGTGCCGTTAAAATGAGACCGAGATCAATCTTTCTGAATTCTATCCTATTCCAACCTAGCAGGATTTTCCTGACTCTTTCAGCCTTCAGCTGAAACCATAGTCGCAAAGGGCGTCTTATTGTCTAAATGCATCAGGAGAAAATGACAAGAATCCCACATATAATATTCTCAGATGTCTGCAGTTTTTGGCTACGTAGCAATTAATGGATAAAACACGTCCTTTAGATGTCGGTAATGTGTTTAAAGTGGTTTTGCCACTTTAAACACATGGAAGAGAGTTACAGCAGAGAGAGAATGTGACTTTATTACGTGTTTTGGAGTTTATATAACCTAAACTTTTCCCCTAAACTTTCAGGAATCTCACCATAGCGTTAAGTACCGGTCAAACTGTTTAGTACATAGACTTCAACAAGGATTGATGTCCAACTCAACAAGCTGTTCTCTTGAATAACAATATTCTGAGTCATAAAAACAGTTCAGTTTCTTGTTTTAAATAGTCCTTGTTTACAAACATCTTTATCTACAGGCCATTTTTGTTGCTTATGGTTAATGCAGAGAAAAGTCAAAATTTAATCACGCTCATGGCTGAAATAAATGGCAATTTAGATTTTTGGCAGAACTGCACAGCCCTAATTAAAACAACTCAGAAACGGCTCTGGGAGGTGGCACATAAACTGAAGGCAACACTGGAGGAGCTGCAGGAGTTTCTGCACTGGTCGGGTTCTACATGTGAAAACTATGCCTTTGTTCTAAGAACCAGGGTTACAGGGTTGCCATGCGAAAGCCCCACAAGTCCAGCCCAAAGCCTCCAGCTTATCTAAAATACTGAAGCAAGAGTCCTGATGACAATTTCTCCTAACTTGATCTTCTCGTCACCGGTTCCCTGATAATCCAGAATAGAATTTAAATTCATCTTAAATATAAGGCTTTTAAGAGATTTTCAGACTCTGAGACTGCAGGTCTGCTGGTGGTTCCTAGAGTCTCTAAAAGTAGAATGGGAGGCAGATCCTTTAGCTATCAGGCTCCTCTCCTGTGGAACCAACTCCCAGTTTTGGTCCGTGAGGCAGACACCCCGTCTACTTTTAAGACTAATCTTAAAAATTCCCTTTTTGACAAAGCTTATAGTTAGAGTGGCTCATGTTACCCTGAGCTACTCCTATAGTTATGCTGCTATAGGCTTAGGCTGCTGGAGGACACAATGACCTATTTCCCTCACTCTGTGATTTTTCTCCTACTACTCTACTTTTATATATTATCAGCAATAACTGCTGTCACTAAGTGTGGTCTCCTGCTGTTAAAAATGAGTTGTCACTATCCACTGTCTTGTTCAGGAGGAGGGATTACAGTAAACTCAATGACCTTTTGTCTATTGCAATAATAGACTAAACACTATGCAATACCAAAAGAACACCACACATACGGTATTACTTTCCTTCTTGTAGGACTGGGATTTTAATTCCGCTGGATATAAATTAAGAGCAGTTCTAGTTAGCAGTCAGTGTCAGCTATGACCTACAACCATCAGATGGGATGTATGCTGGAAATAAGGTGGTCTATGTGGTCTCTTACAAAACAAAATGCAATTCTGAAATGAAATCAGTTCAAGGGCCTTCACACTTTTTTCAGTCTTTTTAACAGATTTGATTGTTTTTTAGCTGAATTGTACAGGATACAGGCCAGGTTAAAATGTAAAAGTTTAGAAATGACTTATCAATTGGCATTTTTAATCACAAAACCTGGGAATGTTTACAGCGGTTATATCCTTTTTCAGATTTACTGTTGGGTTTTGTGGTGTTATTAAAACTATCACACGTATTTAGACAAATGAAAGTTTTTACCTTCATCGACCACTATGGCCAAGCTGCCATCGGGAGACACACCCACACATGTTATATTTTTGGTAGTAGAGATGGGCAACGTCTCAGACGTGTTACTGTAAAACAAAAACAAAAAATCTGTCAAATATTTATTTTTACAGACACCTTAAAGAAATTTGACATTTGTACATATTTTCTAAGTCAGAATTACACAATTCAAATTTCCAGATTGCTCAGTCAGTTTTCCAGCCATTAGTACTCAGCATAAATATTCATACAGAGGTCAGGTTAAATATGGACTCTGCTTAAACAATACGTTTGATACATTTAGACAAATAGACAGAAATGTGGATTGCTGCATACTTAATTTGACTGGAATGAAGGTTGGACACTTAGTCAGTTTGATGAACGGGCGGACAAATAGATCCGTTTATGGATAAATCATTTGATTAAGTGACCGAGCAATGTAAACATAAATAAAGTCAGACTGAGCATGCGAATTAAGAAATGATCCTTACAATGGAATAACACAAAAACTTTTCCCATACACATCCAAACCTGAAAAATCCGACAACTCCTTGTCCCAACTGTTATAGTCCACAGCATGTTGCCTCTTGTCTACAGATAAAGATGCCATGCCAGCTGCTTCACCAATCAGAACAGTTTACACCCCATCACTTACTTTTTCAGGTCGAAGACAGAGACCCTGTTTCCCACTGGACTGATCACAGCGTTTCCGTCTTTGGAGAAGTTCAGGTTCCCCTGACGATAGACTGCTCCGAGCAGGTTGGAAAACTACATAGAGGAGACGTGAGAGAGCGTGAATGCGAAGGGACGAACAGCCTCGTAGAACCCTATTAGAACTCAAGAATATCTGTCAACGCATCTGGATAGTTTCTTCTCAAAATAAGACAAGTTGATGCTGTTTTTTAAATATAAAAGAAGGCCGTTCCCTTTATAAACACCAATGTTTTCTGGGAATAAATTATAAAACCTAACATTTCTTCACAAACGTAAAGAAATGTTAGGTTAACCTAACAAAATCCTTAAAGCGACACTTTTCTAATGGGGCTTTGCTGATCCGTTCCGAAAACGTCAAACTGCGTCATTGATTGGCGCGAGGTACTTACCCTGTAAGCGAACTTCATGTTGACGAATAATCCTCAACTTTCATTCATTTATTCTTCACTTAAATGTTTTCTTCACCTCCTTAACAACACTATTAAAATATCACCACGCATGCCTCTCCTTTCTCTACACGTGGGTCCGCTTTGTTGACAGACGACACTTCCGGTTAGAGCTGAGTCCAAATCCACCAGCGCCCCCTCTGGCCACAGAGAGACACAACGGCAACTCAATTTGAAGAAGCCCTGTGGACCATTATGAAAGTAGTGCACAATTACGAATACGAAAGAAAGTGACGCTGCTTTTAATTTATTTTACACATATGAAAGGGGTGACATTTGTATCCAGTCCCGTTTACCACTAAATGAAACTGAGGTTAATTGCCTTCAGGTCACCTATGGTAAAAACAGTCAACATGTGTTTAATTTAAAGTCAATACAAAACAGATATTTACTCTTAAAGAGAGCAATCAAAGATATAATGGTGGCAGCATCATACTGCGGGGATGCTTTTCTCCAACAGGGACAGTGAAGGGTCGTGTTGATGGGAAGATGGATGGAGATAAATAAATACATAAAAGCAATGTAAGAAATGTGGTCACACCAGTTTGAAACGTTAAAACAATGAAGGAAAATACATTCACAGAAGCAAGTTCAAATTCATAAAAGAATCACAGCAGTAAACAATAGGTTTTTGGAAAACACATTTGTAACACTCTTATCTTGGTTACACCAGCATCAACATCCAAACCTTCAACTTAAATTACACTTTAGAAGATCTGAGACTGATTTCAAAAGAGCAGTATATATATATATATATATATATATATATATATATAAAAACATAAAATCAATGACACAGTTGGAACCGAGCACATCCAGTCTGTAATTTTTTTCCTTGCTGGCCGTCCAATGCTGAATAATTCATCTTAGGGCAGCTACAGTACACAGGTGCCACACGTGTGGAAACAGGATGCTGCCAAAGCTAAACGGTAAGCGATATGCCAGCCAGGTGACACGGATTACATTCAGAGATAGTTGGTTTCTTCTGAGGCAAAGGCGAGATGTGTCAAAGATGTTGGCCACAGTTCAATGGTTTGTCCTTTTCACCTTAGGCTTTTGTGCCAAAGGTCGAAACAGGGCACCACATGCAGTCGGACGTACTTCTGGCCCCCAGTGGAGCACTCCAGACACCCGTAGACCGTTTCCCGCCGTTGGCTTCCCATACCGCATAGTGCGCAGGGACCCTTCTTGATGTTGTGTTTCAAGAGATTGACCCGTGTGTGGGAGCTTTCCCTCAGGTAGGATGTAGACACGTCAGTCATGCTGGCAGCCTTCTCGTAGTAGTCAGTCACGGTGTCATCCATATAGGTGTCAGAGTGGGTAAGCTCTTCGAACATTCGGTCATCTAAACGGGAATAACAAAACAGGTCATGAGCAGAAAATTGGAGCTGTTGAAAAAAGCCACGTGGGTAAGGGTGGGATTGTACCTGCTCGGAAGGGGTTTCCATAGATGATCCCCGACAAGAAGCGGCGCAATCGTCCCATTGAGAAATGTCCAATGAAGCCGCCCAGCTGCTCCCTCATCTGCTCCCTCTCAAACCCCCCATGTGACTCTGGAGCAACACAAATATCTGAAAAGGGAGAAAATTGAGATCTTACTGCCAGAACAGACTGTAGGCTTTTTGATTAAACTGTCACTAAGGTTTTCAAAACTTGCACTAATGCAATTCCAAGACAATCTAAGTTCTAGTTTGGTACACATACAGACAGGTCATGGGGATATAAATCATTTAATTTAACTAAGTGTTCTTGAAAGAGTTGGCTGAGGGTTGGAATGCATATATTCCAAAGTGGTCTGATTTTAGAACATTGGTACAGAGGCTTTCTCGCTAGGTGTACCAACTTGAAACTGTAACAATGGCAAATGGTTTCACTGTGGATCAAATTACGTTGAAATCAGACAATTCCCTCTGGGTCCTTACTTTGGTGCTTAACTGTTTTTGTCAGTCAGTGGTAATAATTGTTAAGACCAAAGGAGGAGCGATGAAGAGTCAGCACGCAGCCTCAGTAAATTGTTGTTGTATCAACCCTCAGGACTATTTGGGTCTTCTGGTTCACGACTACTCCATATCCCCGGTATCAGAACCCAACATGGAGAAGCAACATTCAGTTTTAGCGGTTAAACTCAAAGACAGAGTCCAGCTGAATGTGGCTTCATATTTGCTTGCCGCAGAGCAATGACACTAGGATCCTCCTACCGAGCCGGCCGTCTAGCCGTACATACAGCTCGCAGATACTGAAGGCAATGGTGGTGTGAGCCGGAATCACAATGGCTTTATCTCGACCTTTGGGGTTTCTGCCATCGTCAATCTGAAACTGCAGGACAACAGAAAATTGAGTGATGTTCACTTAAGAAATATATAATTATATAGTGTAGGAAAACAAAGAGAATTGTTTAGATGTGTTTAGACGAGAAAACAGTCCTATAAGGATATCTGGTTTATCGAATCCAAGGATGAATAATGTAAACATACAGCTCCAGTCAAGGAAAACAAAAATGGGTGCAGTGTGTCAGTTTTTTACCCTCATGGTTGTCCCTCTCATGCCAGCATGGACAGTCAGCGAGCACTGACGTGTTGTCCGGATGCTCTCTACAACCACACAGAGGACGGTACGTCCACTCTCCTTAGACTGACGAACCAAGCAGTGATCCAGGTCCACCTTCCTGGAAAGAAAACTACACATAAGGGCTATTTTTCTGTCTTGTATGAGTGCCAGTGTTAAGTAACATAATTAATTCATGTTTACAAGGAAACCCTCTTCTCAAATTCCCCGTGTCACCAAGAAGAGGTGTGAAGGTTTTATGGATACCAGGAGAAATTGTCTTTTTAAAATGTCCCATTTCAAAAAGGCATTTTTTTTTCAAACACATAATGAATTAACTATGAAGAGAAAGGAGCTTCTGAAGAACAGTTCCAGACGGTTTCATAGAGTACCTGGAATTAAGTTCACGTAGTAAAGTGGGGACCTCCAGCTCGTGTTTGGTCACGATGCCGAAGGACGCTTTGACGGCCACAGAGTCCGAGCCGCTGACGTTGAAGCCCACATCGTTGATTATGTGATTACCCAAACGACCGTTGAGGGCTACATCAGATTTGTCCTCATAGTTCAGGAGTTGATAAGAGGATACACCTGGGAAAAAAAACTTATGTTATTAGTGAGGCTTAGTGCTGATAATCCAAAAACATTGATACTGAATTGCAAAACAAATCAGGAACAACATTTGGCTAGAATTAGCAATCTGTTCTGCATTGGCGCACTTCAGCCTATTCAATGTGTCATGATTTAGGTTTTGTTATTGCTTTTGGACTTTCGATTCACTCTCCACTTCTTGCTCCACCCTTCCCAGTCACCATCCACTCTGCCCAGTCACCTCCCAGCCACCAATCAGCACCTTAAACAGATCCACCTGCTCCCACTAATCATCTTCAAGTCATTCCACCTGTTGCCCTGCCTTTAAATACCTGCCTCACTCATCCACTCCCTATTAGAACGTCTTGTCTTGTCTGACGGCCTGCATGTGTTGTTCCCCCGAGTCTTCTTGTCGTCCTGCCTGTTTGATCCTTTGGACCTCTTCTCGCCCTGTCCTTGATAGTTTGGTTTACTAGTGCTTGTGTGCACCGCCTGGTTAAGGTTTGTACTGGGATTTCTGTTCTCGCTCTGCTCACACTGGGATGCATGCATCACCTGTTCAAGTCTAGTTCTGTCAGCAACACCTGCCTGCACTGCCTGGTCAAGTCAGTCGTCGCCGGCATCACCTGCGGTCTCCTTCCCAATCCTGCCTGCCTGTCTTATTTGCCACCATTCACCTCTTTAAAAATAAACGTTTTAAAGCTACTCTGTGTTAGTTGAAAATCGGGTTTGCCGCGTACATATGCATTACACCATGTGTGCTCTCCTAATTGGGGATTATACATAACTTGTTGCTCAGATAGCTAACAAGCTAATGAAACACCAGGAGAAGAAAACCTAAAATCTTATCAAACCAATTAACTGCTAACATAACTAGCTGCTGACTAAACACTGGATATTTCTTGTAGGTTAGAAAGTTAATTACCAAACAAACCGGCAGAAGAAGAAAAGTTAGAATCTCATTAAATCGATTACTATCGTAAGTAGCCACTAATTGAAGATTGTTTATATGTTTCAGCTCCAAAAGCTAACAGGCTAACAAGCTGATAAGAATGGTTAGTAGTTACTGAGGATTGCATATCTTGCAGCTTGAAATTCTGACAACCAAAAACAAACAAAAGACAGTAACTTGAAAACCTAAAATTTGACTAACAAAGGTAACCATATTTAACCTGACAACAGCCAGCTGTATGTCGCTCCGCCTCCGCCTAGCTCCACTCACATACATCTGGGACACCGCCATAGGAATTGCCTTTACAGAAGGCTGGGCCTTATTAAAAATTCTTGCATATGATTGGATAAGCCACTTGTCTGTCATCTTTATTGACATGCTATTTCAACCACTCACATCGAAGCTAACCCGTGACGCTGATGATAGCGACGCAGAAAAAAAAATAAAATAATAATAATGTGTTTGCGGCTCTAGTGGCATGCGTTTTATTGACAGTGAGCTGACAGGAAGAGGGGGGAAGACAGGCGGCAAAGCGCCGCGGGTCAGAGTCGATTCCGGGGCGACCGCGTTGAGGACTAAAGGCCTCCTAACATAGTTAGCGCTAACCGCTAACCGCTCCGGGGCGCTTCCGCGGACGCGCCCCGGAAAACAAAACTTGCCAAATCCGATCGGGAGAAGGGCGAAAACATCGTTTCCACCAACAAAAGCCTTCAGAGGCGTTCTCTGATGTTCTTTTAATGAAACAATATTAGGTAGATTGGACAACACGGAAGAAATAGCAGCATCGATGTTAACGCTTGCTTCCTCGACGAGCCGCCATTGCTATCAAAACAGTCTCACGTCATGGTCGCGTCTCCACTACGTCACATCTATGAAACTCCAGCCCTGCGTCCTGATTGGCCAGACCATAAATTTGGTTGGAGAAATCACTTTCTACCGGCGGTGTCCCAGATGTATGTGAGTGGAGCTAGGCGGAGCAACATACAGCTGGCTGTTGTCAGGTTAAACCATATTAAGGATTGTGCTTAAAATGGCTTAAAAAGCTTAGAATGCTTAGTGGTTAATGAACCAAACAAAAAAGGAGAATTAAAGTTTCTTTTATTATATTCTTGTCTTACACATTTAATAAAAAAAAAACCTGTTTACCAAATGTATTAATAGGAAAAGAGTCCGCCCTGCGACAGACTGGCGACCTGTCCAGGGTGTGCCCTGCCTCTCGCCCATTGACAGCTGGAGATAGACACCAGCACCCCTCATGACTCCATGAGGGATAAGCGTGACAGAAAATGGAAGGATGGATGTAAAAGACTCCAGACCAAAGAATTAAAACTGCCTACAGAAGCTTTTGTAGACTTTATGGTAAAAAGGCTAACTTATTTGGCAATGGATTGTTCATTTTTTCATTAACATCAAGCATGTCTGGTGTAAAACTTATCCAAATCTTTTTTTTTTTTTACTATGTATAGCTGAAAGAATGGGTCATAAAGCCAACACGCAGAACAGCTATGAAGAGGGCAGTGCCTATTTGTGTAATGGATTCTAAAGAATAAAAGATGTTGGTTTGTAGATCATCCTCTTTTCTTGACAAAAAAGGTTTCTTCTATATATTCTTTTTTACTTCTAAAGCTCGTGGATAATGTAAGTTGGCTTCCCAACCTGCTATTAACAATAACAGGTAATGGGACACATTTACTGTATCCATAAGTTATGGGAAACACAATATGCAAGTTTGCAGATTGAAGGCCCTCATGAAGAAGGGACAAGCTGATGTCATGTACATTTAGAAAATATTTAATATTTTCACAACGGATTAAGCTGAATTTTTTTTATCTTAAAGGAACTTAAAACTGAAAGTTGGCCAGTATAGTTTTATCTTTTTTACACGTCAACCCTTAAAATAACTACTTAGAATAAGACCAAACTGTTCAGGCTATATATGTATTTAAGGCCAGACTTTACCTGCTGTAATCTCTTTTTCTCCAACAAGGATGTCTTTCAGTGAGAAAGCAGTTGAGGCGAACTTGTTCTTCTTCCAGAAATGCCTCTTCCTCTTCCTGGTTACCAGGCTGAGGGGCTGGTAGCGGTCAGCCTCGCTCAGGCTTGGGACCGGGATCAGTCTCCCGGTGTCCCCAACCTGTTTCACAAAGTTTTTAGTGGCTGCAGCAAACATTTCTAAAACTAATCTAAAAGTATTAAAAATAATCAAAATGATGGCACTGCTTTAATCCCGTTAGTTAGTCCTGCTTACTCAACAGTACTGTCTGACTAGAAAGGCTAATCCGGGTGTGTTCTTACAGACTCGTGAAATGATAATTAATGCATGTGATGTGTAAGGTAATATGTGACAAGGTGCGTGTTACTCTCATAGATGCCTGTAGCCACGCAGCTTCTAGAAACACTTAAAGGAAAACACTTTGCCTCCCATTTTTTCTAAGATAGGCTTCAATTAGGTGTCATTATAGTACATTTTAAGTAACGGCCTAATAAGAAACAGCCGCTACATGTTGAGCTGTGACTCAAACCGTAGGCTTTCACTCAAAATGAGGGTTTCTACATAATGTTCCTGTTAAAACTCCAAACTTTTCCTGGGTGCAAAATCATTGGTTTCCAGGCCGGAAGAAATGAGGAATGAAAAGAAGGAAGAAATGAAAGCCATAAGTGAGGTAAGAAGAAAAGAAGGAAGCAGGCAAGGTGGGAAACAGGGAGAAAGGAAGGACAAAGGGTAGGCAGGAATGAAGGAAGAAAGAACAAAAAGAAAAGACAAGAGAAAGAAGGATGTAAAATGGACAGAGGGTAGGAATGGAAAAAAAAGGGTACAAAGACAAAAAAGACAGCATAGGAAACAAAGACAGGTTTAAAAGAAGGGAATACAGCAGGAAGAAATTAAGGGAGGAAATGTAAAAGGTCAAATTAAAGGAAAAAAACAAAGAATTAAGAGAAAAAAGAAAAGTTCAAGGAAGGATGTTTGGAAGGAAGAAAAGACACAAGGAAGGAAGGGGAATTTTATTTCAGTATTGTCTTTTCTTTCTATACTCATCCAGATCAGGAAAGACCTTATATCAAATTTCAGACTTTTCTTCAACAGGAAGCATACACAAACCATGCAAGCCTTACTTAAGATTCCTTAAAATACAGTTTTGCCCTTCTGACATGGGTAGTGGCTATGGTTTAGTTTGGATAAAGTCCACCGTTTTTGACTCTAAGTCAGTAGGTATCATTTGCTTTTATGGTTACGCTGCCATGTACTCTAAACGTCCAGAAATAACCCGCTGTGTTTGAAGTCTTCAAGCTGTCTTACCACATGAGCTGAGATCAGAATTAGCCATCTACATATGGTCATTTTCTCTTTTCGGTTAACATCTTGCAATCACTTAAAAAGTATAATTTATGATAATATATATATATATATATATATATATATATATATATATATATATATATATATATATATATATATATATATATATATATGTATATTCTGTTTCAATCACCCTTGTGATTACTGTTTTGTACTTAGCTGAAAAGGGTATGTTTAGACCTGATTAAACTGACAAATGTTGACTTCAGGAAATAGTGAAAGGATGAGCTTTTATCCGACACAGTGACTGTCTTCCCATCCCCCTTCCGTGGTGAATCTCCTGTTTCTGTAATGAGAAATCAGCCTGTTCTCAGAGCATTTAAAGGCTTCCTCGTTTGTCTATAAAGGAAAGAAGCTACTTTGACCTCCCATAATAAGACAGATGTCACATTTAAAACAATTTCCTAACCCCAGTGAAGCTAGAATTCCCCAGAAAAGGGACAATGTCGTTTGTTGAAGAAATGCTGATGGACGAGTCCTGCTGTATGTTTTGTTGCCTTCCTCTGGGACATTACTGACGGCCTGGTTGATGTTCCGACATGGCGCAGCTTTGCCCTGGAAAACACATTAATAGATGCTGCAAACACGCTGTAAACCACTCAAGTCGTAGTGTACAGATGTAGGTCAGTAGATACATTCTTACAAGTTCATAACCATATTACAACAGGTAACTCAGTCTAAAATATTTAGGAGTCAAACAACATTAAAAAATATTTTACGTGAAGTGAAACAGGCATAGGATCGCTTCTGTTTTTTTTGTTGTTGAGAAAGTTGACATGGTAATAAACTTATAACCATATTTGCTTTTCACCTGAAAACCGTTCATTGTGTTTAGGAAACTGCAGTGTGTATGGGAAGGAAGTCTGGGGCTTGTCCAGGTACTCCAGACAGGAACCAAAATGGGATGGAAGGTGGTAAAGAAATGAAAGTTGCTTGAGAAATTGTGGACTCTTGATATGAATTATAATTAGGATGAAAGCTGGAAGGAAACCAGAGAAAGTGTGGGGTTTCTCAGGGTACTAACCCTAGGATTAGGAACTGGTAGGAAGGTGGAGGGTAAATTAGAGTACCTGGAGGAAGTTTCTGGTTTCTCCAAGTAGCCTACTCCAGATAGCGAGGAGTGGAAACAGGAAGGAAGGATGCATACAAACCAGAGTAACCAAAAAAAAAAAAAACAGGACTTTCTCTCAGTACTCTGGATGGGAACTGAAATTGGTATGAATGCAGAGAAGAAACCAGAGAAAGTGGGGGGTTTCTTTGGGTACTCTAGACAGTAAGGAAAAGTGGGAGGAAGGCAGGATAGAATTTGGAGTATCCAGAGAGCTTGTGGCCTTTGCCCAGGTGCTCTTGACATGTTTTCAGACCTGGAATCAAAGACGAAATTGCTGGCTTTCTTTAGGTACTTCAGACGAAAGGTGAAACTGGAAGGAAGTTATATCGGGAAGCTGAATCAATGGAGGATTGTAAGCTTTCTGCAGGTACTCTAGACAAGAATTGTTACCAGAAGGAAAGAGATACAAAGTGTACCTGGTGAAACTTGAGGGTTTTCACAGAAAAAGAGACCAGAGTGCCCAGACAATACAGTGGGCTCATGTGTACACAGAGAAAGTAAATGTGGACCTTCTCTGAGAACTCAAATGTACTCCTGCAAGCAGAATATACCAGCTACCAAGAGCCAAGTTTTTTGGTAATGTCCATAAGAGTATCTATCCTCTAAAGGCTCGTCTCTGTTTGAAGCCAGGCCGCTGTGAGGAACTAGAACATTTGTTCAAGCAGTGAAACCAAAATAGCTGAATCATCCAACAACTCAAGATGCCAAACAGTGACGAATCATCTTTGTCCAGAATTGGTCCTTTCCATTAAAGTGATTTATTGCCACACGTGAAAGATGGCATCCACATTTAAAAGGAACGACAGCCTTTAAAAGTTCTCCAATCCAGCTTTGAGGTATTTCCTTTGCTAGAGGCACCCTCCATCCCTTCTCTCAATCAGAACAGATTTCTTGCAGCCTTTAATTAGGGCCACCTTTCAAGGCATTCGCAGGAGCCTGAAGAGGAGGTCGGCCTTGAACTAAAAGCAGAAAATGATGAGAGAGCAGACGAGTGGGAGGGTGGAAGGTTGAGAGAGAGTGGCAGGGAGGTCTTGGTGAGGGGGGCCGAAGCAGGAGCTTGTTTCAGTTTGCTGTAATCGCTCATCCAGGAGCCTGTTGCACTCAGGGACATTTGGATTTCCTTTTTTTTTTAGCCTGGATGTTGTAGCTTGGGGTTGGGCTTTCCTGGACTTCCTCGTCTGCTGTGCAGCAACTGTTTTTGAGGACGCTGCATGTCTGATATGCAGACATGGGCACCTCAATTTGTTCTAGGATTACATTATGCTTGGCCCTCACCTTGGCTCAGGTGATTGCTGTGTCCTGTCAAGAAGACACAAAGAACGGTGAGTGACAGCTGTCCAAATATGTAGGTAATGGCTAATATTCAATTAATGGAAAGTTTGACTTCTTTTGTGGAAATTTGTTGTGATGTGAATATTTATATAAACATGTTATGTTTATATTCAGTCAAATGTTTTTTTTACCCCTTTTGGTTGCTTTCTGGATATTTTGTTCAATTTGTTGTCAACATGATAAGCTTTTGTTTAAAAGAATATGTTCTACTCTTCTTCTTACAAACTGCACCTTAGTCTGAAATGAAAGGGTTCTGAAAAACATTTCTGCCTTCAGACATATGGAAAGTACCACAAGTTGTCACCAGAGTGACTCGGTTGACCTTAAATAGGAAGAATTTAGGACTTCATAACACACCTAGAAGTCACTGGCTGATAAATTATTCATATGGAAAACAATCGTTGAAAAAAAGGACATATATATTAGGATTTGACACTGAAGTGTTACAGATGCTTTCATCTCAAATTCAAATTCCAGGCGACTTTATCATTTCCTAACACACTTCAGCCCAGACTGTGCTGCTGAATCTAAAAAAAGTAATTTTCCCTCTTAATGCTTCAGCTAACTCTAAAGAGTGGAGCAGGGTTGACTGGTCTATTTCAGTCCAGAGCCGAGGCTGAATGAAGGGGTTGGCGAGGCCACAGTTATAATGATGTGGCCTCGTGGATGGGATGGACAAAAGCAGGCCACTAATTTTGGTCAGACTCTGGGCCAAAGGCAGACAAGACACACCCAACGTGAGAAGATGCTGGATATGAAATATGCTTCTGCTTTTATCAAGCTTCACCTCCAGTGAAGCGCTCCTGCTGAGAAGGAAAAGTAATACAAACATTTCTGAATGTGCGCACCAGATGTTTTATAGGTTTGAATCCTGTGTAGCAGTGCATAATCACTACTACACAGTGATTATGCACTGTCTAGTTTTTTAAGGTGAACCTACTTTTTAGCTGAACAAGAGTAAAAGGATAAGTTTTGGGTATTTTTTAAGAAAAGCTAACAAGCTACTAGTGCATTTTTAATTATCCTGGGGTTTTCCATTTTGTCCCAGTGCTTTCAGTCTAGCTTCAGTGCTAAACTAGCTACAGAGAGGGTTACTAAGTGATTTCCTAAGGTGCGTTCACACCGAATGCATACAAGGTGAATGGAGCAAAAGCTTTAAATGTTATCCCTACATAAAGGCGTGATCAGGAGCTGACGAATTAACGGTCAGCGATTAGAACGACGCACATGGAGTGACAGGAATGGCGCACATTGGGCGGATAGAGCGAAGCGAAACTGTGAACAGCGCGGTACATGCGCATATAGAGCGAAGCAAAATTTTGTTCGAGTACAACAGTCAGAGCTTTTGTGTTAATTCGAATTGCGTTAGAGAATCGGGAACTGGATCTGGCCTTCACACAGGGTGAAAGAGCGCAGCGAAGATAAAGCTTATTTCCTTTACAATGGAGCACTGATGGATTTACTGACTGAAGACAGATGGACAGACGCCCCGCAGCGGGGATAGACTGTCTATTGTTGGTGTCCTGGAAGGTGATCGGTCCCTTGAAGCTGGACATCAGGTCCTCATACTGAATTTTTCAATTTCAATTCAATTCAATTGTATTTATATAGCGCCGATTAACAACACATGTCATCTCAAGGCCCTTTACAAACTCAATACATGGTTCTAGGAAGATGGAAGTACCGCTGGAAGGACCATCATCCAGCTGCCTGGAACAGGTGGTGGTACTCGCCAAAATGGGTGCGTCTCTGGAGGAGCTGGTGGACCCAAGGACGCTGCTGCTGCTGTTCAGCTTTCCCCGTCACATACAGCACTGTGAAAATATTGAACCTTTCTAGCAACATCTAATGTGCCAAATTTAGTTTAATGTATATGTATAACGAATTCAGGAGGCCACAGAAAAAACCCAGAACAACATCCAAAGCAGTGGTCCTCATTTTCAGTCCTTCAGGGCTGTTGTCCTGCAACTTTATTTATCACTCTGCTTCAACACACCTGAGCCAAATAATCAGGCCATCAACAGGACTCTGGAGAACCTGACCAAATACTGAGGAGGTAATTTAGCCATTTGATTCAGGTGTGTTGGATCAGGAACACATCTCAAAGTTCCAGAACACTGGACCTCAAGGACCAGAACTGAGTACCACTGATCTTAAGCTTTGTTAGTCTCACTTTTCTCCATTAAGGTCAGAGTTTAACCTTCAATAGTAAGAAAGACACAGAGGAGAATGTAATTTGGTGGAATTCCAAGGCCAAAAAGGAACACCAAGTTCCGTTCTACATTTTCTAAAAAAAGAAACATCTTGACGATCTCCCAAGACTTTCAGGAAAATACTTTGTGGACAGAAGAGACAAAAGTGGACTTGTTACATCTGGTGAAAAAACTGGCACTACATTTCAGAAAAAGAGCATCATACCTACAGCCAAACAGGGTAGAGGGAGGATAAAGTTCCAGAGCATCTTTGCTTCTTCAGGACCTCAGTTAGTGTGATTTCTGGCAAATTACGCTAATTTATTATCAACAGGTTGTTACCTGCAACCTCTTTTTTACATGAGACAAAATGGCAAAAATATTAGTCAAAGGCTTTAAAAGTTAATAGTCCATGATGAAATACAAGGAAGTAGAACATTATGCTGGCGATTTAATCTTTAAATATCTAATCCTTTATATGCTGGCTCAGTGTTGTCAAGCTAAATTAGAGCAGTAGGGGTGGAAAGTTGTAATGACGTGTGAAAAGACGTATACCATGGGCATGGTAATAAGCTTAAGCTTTAAAATTAAACTATAATTATGTGCAAATAGAGTAAACGCTCATAAATAAAGAAGGAAAGTATTTGAAATATCTCTGCTGAAAAATCTGCTAACCTTCGTGGTAATAAGCTCAGTTTCCTCTATGGATGTTAGTAACTGCTGCAAAAAAGAAAAAAACCTCTGCCACAAAAATACATTCAGCATAAACCTGTGGGTCTTTCAAATTTCCTTTGGATTTTAAACAGGTTTCAACGCAGGAGGTTCCTACGGGTGTGTCATCTCATTCCTCTCCCGAATAAAGTCAAACCACAAGTTCTACCCAACATATAATACAGTCTCTGTGGTTTTCACCAAAATAACTGCAGCTGCTGAAAACCCTCGTCTTTCTAGGGGAGAGGCTCCACCACATAATTAGTGCTTAGCGACGTCACAAGAATGAATGGATTCAAATGCACTCATAAAGCCCACAGCATCAGCAGGTGGCAAGATTGCCCTTTTGTTTATTCAGATTTCTATCTGCATTTTTTTCCTAATGTTCAAATCAATTTGATGAGGGTAAATCAAGTTTGTAGTATTTCTAAATCTTCTAAGCACAGTGAAAACTTTCCAAGTGGTTCCAGGATGAAACATCAATGGTTAGACGAGCTTTTTTTCCTTTTTGATTTTGTTGTTGCTGAAAGAAACATAAACATATTTTTTTCTCTCTTGTTGTTGTTGTACCAGTTTGGTGTTTGAGGAGAACCAAAGATCCTCAGAAATTAGCAATCTTACAGTTTCAAACATATATTTTGTGTTGTTTACGTGCCAGTAGGATTGGAACTGACACTTAATCCAGGAAATGGATATTATGCAGTTATGATAAAATACTATTTAAATACACACCTTATTTTTAAACTGGTGGACTTGGTGTGTTTCTTTTAATGTCTTATTGTTAAATTGTAAGTTTTAAAACAGCATTTAATTTTATTAATGAAAAAATAATATTATTAGTATTTCATTACTAAATGTTCAACAATAAAGTAAACTTGCTTTATTTTACAGAAAAAAGTAGTCTGTTTTCATTAGAAAATGGCCCAGTAAATCTTTGTAAGTCCAAAATAAAAAAAGAGTGCCACAAGTTTATTAACAGACCGGCATCCTTACATTCTGTGTGTTTTCTATTCTAGTCTAGACATTTTCTTGTCAGCATCATGAACAGGATATGCTTTACTTTTCTTTGAAAACTCTTGCTGAATTTCATCAAATTTCTTGTATGGAGTCCAAGTCTGCTTTGGTATCAATATTGCTGATTGTCTGTGGTCCTATTTAACTATGCATTAAAATCAAAGAAAATCACTAAACGATATCACTTTGTGTCGAAACTTAGATTTTCCATTTTGAGAAGATTTAGATTTTTCAATGAAAACCTCACCTTAACATTAAAAAAAGGGTCCATCTGTGTCAACCACCCTATCTGAACCAAGTCTGGGGCCACATAAAATTACTCCAAGGGGTACAAATAGACCCCTGGGCTGTCTTTGACACCACTGGGTTAATCTTTAGCAACCATTTTATACAGAATGCTGGCAAAATATGATACCATCTCTGGTTTCCAAAATCGAAATATTCAAAGACAATACATTCTAAAAGTGAACCGTTGTCATAGTCTATGTTTAATGGTAAATTGTAATGAAATGTAACATCAAAACAATAATTTATCTTTTTTGATGGAGATGGAAACGCTAAATGTGCTAAAACTAAACTGTTAGCATATGTTTCATGTAAAATGCTAACCAAATGTTACACCGGTGTTCTGTTTGTGTGGTATACCCTGTCAGAATAACACACCAGTAGTTGATTTCTCCATCTGTCGGTGTAGACTATTTAAGAAGTGGCATGCTGATGGTTACCTGACAACAGCCAGATGTATGTCTCGTTCCGCCTAGCTACACTCACATACATCTGGGACACCGCCGATAGACAATGATTTCTCCAACCAATTTTATGGTCTGGCCAATCAGGACGCAGGGCTGGAGTTTCATATATGTGACGTAGTGGAGACGCGACCATGACGTGAGACTGTTTTGATAGCAATGGCGGCTCGTCGAGGAAGCAAGCGTTAACATCGATGCTGCTATTTCTTCCGTGTTGTCCAATCTACCTAATATTGTTTCATTAAAAGAACATCAGAGAACGCCTCTGAAGGCTTTTGTTGGTGGAAACGATGTTTTCGCCCTTCTCCCGACCGGATTTGGCAAGTTTTGTTTTCCGGGGCCAGCGGACGTGCAGACGCGGACGCGCCCCGGAGCGGTTAGCGGTTAGCGCTAACCATGTTAGGAGGCCTTTAGTCCTCAACACGGTCGGCCCGGAATCGACTCCGACCCGCGGCGCTTTGCCGCCTGTCTTCCCCCCTCTTCCTGTCAGCTCACTGTCAATAAAACGCGTGCCACTAGAGCCGCAAACACATTATTATTATTTTTTTATTTTTTTTCCTGCGTCGCTATCATTAGCGTCACGGGTTAGCTTCGGTGTGAGTGGTTGAAATAGCACGTCAATAAAGATGACAGACAAGTGGCTTATCCAATCATATGCAAGAATTTTTGATAAGGCCCAGCCTTCTGTAAATGCAATCCCTATGGCGGAGTCCCAGATGTATGTGAGTGGAGCTAGGCGGAGCGACATGCAGCTGGCTGTTGTCAGGTTATGCTGATGGTGCTTGTTAGAAAATACAGTTTATGAAGGGGAGGGCTGTTTTGGCAGATTTTGACATGTTTAATCTTGATCAGTTTGGGGGGAAGGTGCTAAATGCTAATAACTCAAGCAGACACCAGAGTGAACGATTTAACATGACATTAAATGAATTTATGTCTCCACTTGCTAAAACAGTTACAGAAACCTTCAGTGTATGTTTCTTACAAAGCAAACAATTAAGTAATGTGTAATTAATACACAATATAACACATATAAAGCGCTTGTAGTCAGAGGTATGCTGACATGATGAATGGAATTTAAGCCATGTGCATTTATGCAGCTTTCATATGCACATTAACCGAGGTATCCATTGGGTTTGGTGAACCATCACGACACTGGCACTTTATTCCAGATGTTAGATTGGAGTTTGTCGTGCAAATAGTTAACACGCTAACA
This sequence comes from Fundulus diaphanus, assembly GCA_037039145.1. Taxonomy (NCBI): domain Eukaryota; kingdom Metazoa; phylum Chordata; class Actinopteri; order Cyprinodontiformes; family Fundulidae; genus Fundulus; species Fundulus diaphanus. Next base: position 3,947,153 of record CM073139.1, read on the forward strand.
GTTAACAGTAAAAGTAAACTGTTGGCATATGTTTTATGCTACATGCCAATTAGTGATAGAAATTACTCTTGAAGAGATTATGACACACTTGGCTTAATGATAGAAGTCCATCCAACCATCCATTGTGGAGTCCTGGGTGGGTGGGTGTGTGGGGTGGAGGTTAGGTCTTAATAGAAGTATAATTGTTAACTAACTACATGCTAACTGTTAGCATACCTTTTATGGTAAATATTACGTGGATGGAAAGATTTCTTTTAAAGAGATGATGGCAAACTTTCCATAACTGAGAAATTATCACTACATAAGATAACCCAGAAACAAACAAAATGGTGTGCTCCTCCTATAAATGACTAGAAATGCTGATGGTTAAGTCCATGCTAATGACTAAGGTTATGTTCTATGCTAAATGTCAAATGGTGACAGAGATTGCTCTTGAAGGCGTAATTGCACAGTTGCCTACAGACAGGTTTATAGACAACTTTACAGTCAAAAGCTGTTGGCTTCAGCCACAGTCTAGTCAAGTAAGATTAAAGGACTCAGCAGATGAGCAGCAACTTGACTCAAAGTGTCTGATGTTACAATTTATGTATTTTTTATTGCTTCTTCTTAAATTACAGTAGGCAAAGGTATGTTATTTCGAAAGCAACAGTTACAAAAATGCTATACTGCAAAAATATACACACCTTTTAAACTGTTAAACATTTGTCACATTATAGGCATAATTTATTTCATATTTGATGGGAGCACAGTGATTATTTTATGAAAACATAAAAAGAAATAAAGAAGTAGGGTAGGCATTTTTCTAACCAATTTACTCTGAGACCCTTAAAATCATCCAGTGTAATTAAATGTTTTAAGAACTCACGTAACTTGTAAATAATGTCCAGCTCTGTGTAATTTAATCTCAGCTTCAATTCAGTTGTTCAGTGAAAGTATCAGAGTCCTGTTAGATACACAAATAAATACACAGCATTATGAGGACCACAGAGTATACCAGACAGGTCAGGTAAGCCAAAAGGTAGGCAGAAGAAAGAGCAAAAATGTGGAAGTAGGCTGTCTGAACCTGAACTGTCAGACCAGAAAATCAAACCATGCATCAAATTACTTTTTGTAGAGTAAAATACTGCACATCATCCTTGACTCATAAAATCTACAGTGATACATGGTGGTGGCAACATGATACTGTGGGGAGGATTTTCTTCAACAGGAAGATGGATTCTTCACTATCATTTGTTTTTCAAAAGAAGAATGGGGAAAACATGGAGAAATGCCCCATAAGTGGGAAAGATGGTTCTATAGAGTAAAATCGTGCACCCCACTTTTAATACTTTAATTTGTAAAAACCTCTGAAAACCATTTATCATCTTCCTTACACTTTATATTGGTGCAGGTTGTGAATACATGGATTAAGATGATGGTGCTACTGTTTATAATGTGTAATTCTTTTAAAACATATAAATTGTGTCTAGTTTTTCGACCCAGCCCTCCCACACACACACACACACACACACACACACACACACACACACACACACACACACACACACACACACACACATACACACACATTTGTATGAGGGTAACTATTTAAAAGACAAATGATAATTCCAGTTACATTTCCATATGCAGCTGGTGTCTGCAGCTGATTCTAACATACAGTTGATGCAACCTAGTGGCCAAACCGCGAAACTGCAGTCACTTGTTCGCTCAAGATATACAGTAATGTACATTTTTCAACTCACCCTATGCAACTGTTAATAACTGGACAGGTTTGTTTTGTTATGTTTTAAATTTCCCCTTGTTGTACAATCTCCTATATATATGCATATATTTGTTTACCCTTGGGTTAATCTGCATGCTTCCATTTGTTTTTCACAGTACTGCTGGCACACTTTAATTTCCCCACTGGGGACGATAATAGATATTTATATTCTACTTCTCTTCTATTCTAAAAAACAAGCCCTTAACTATAGAGTAGCAATCAGGTTTGTGTAGGTCCTTCTCCAAACTCTGCCCTTTTTAATGACACACAGCCTACTTTAAAGCTCTTGGGGAAAATTGGCTTCTTTTTAAATTGCTGTACAGTGAAAAGTGGAAAAACAAAGAAATGAAACAAGACTAATGGAGTGGAGGTTTGTCGCTGTCTCTAGCTGATGCACGTGTTTAAATACTGTCTTCGAAATGCAAGCTAGTGTTCCAGAGTTATCCTATTATGCATGTTTCTACAGGACTGTCTCAGAAAATTAGAATATTGTGATAAAGTTCTTTATTTTCTGTAATGCAATTAAAAAACATGAAAGGTCATACATTCTGGATTCATTACAAATCAACTGAAATATAGCAAGCCTTTTATTGTTTTAATATCGCTGATTATGGCGTACAGCTGAAGAAAACTCAAAAATCCTATCTCAAAATATTAGAATATTTCCTCAGACCAAGAAAAAAATATATAACAGCAAAACAAAATCAAACATTTGAAAATGTCCATTAATGCACTCAGTACTTGGTTGGGAATCCTTTTGCACAGATTACTGCATCAATGCGGCGTGGCATGGAGGCAATCAGCCTGTGGCATTGCTGAGGTGTTATGGATGCCCAGGATGCTTCAATAGCGGCCTTTAGCTCATTTGCATTGTTGGGTCTGGTGTCTTTCAGCTTCTTCTTCACAATACCCCACAAATTCTCCATGGGGTTCAGGTCAGGGGAATTGGCAGGCCAATCAAGGACAGTAATGCCATGGTCAGTACACCAGTTACTGGTGGTTTTGGCACTGTGGGCAGGTGCCAGATCTTGGTTGTGCAGCGTTTCCTGCCACATTTCCCCCTTCCAACACACTTTTTGTCAATGTGCTTTGAAACTGCACTCTGTGAACAGCCTGCTCTTTGAGAAATTTCTTTTTGTGTCTTACCCTCCTGATGGAGGGTGTCAATGATGGTCTTCTGGACAGCAGTCAGATCAGCAGTCTTCCCCATACTTGTGATTTAGTTTACTGAACCAAGCTGAGTGTTTTTCAAGGCTCAGAAAACCCTTGCAGGTGTTTCGAGTTAATTAGACGATTCAAGTGATTAGTTGAATAGCCTACTAGTATACTTTTTCACGATATTCTAATTTTCTGAGACAGTCCTGTATAAGCTACTGTAAACTCAAAGCCAGATATTTGGTTGTGTTACCTAGTATAAATACAACGAGTTGATAGATTTCAATCCATACAATTGAACATCCAGCAAGTAATTATATGCATAAATACTGCTTTGTAAGACTGAACATTTTCAACATTTCTGGCCTGAGACCCTTACAGAAGAATGTGTTGATATGTTGAACGCTGCTGTGCTTGAATCAGACAGCTGTATGGAAAATGGAAATGTCTACTCCAACAATGATATATGGAAGCCAGAGCTGTGTCGAACCTGTGTGTGCGACAGTGGGCTTGTAGTGTGTGAGGACGATGTGTGTGAGGAGCTCAGGGACTGCCAGATGTTGGTGTTTCCAAAGGGCGAGTGTTGCCCCCTGTGCTCGAACACAGCACTGACACACAGAACAAACTCTGGAGCAGGTAAACTGAACAGACGGACACCGTCCCTTCATTACGGGGATTTATCAGCACCTTTAAGCCCTTTTCAGTTATTACCATGCATCATTATAAGGCTATCAGTACAGTTTGGAGGTGATGAATGTGTGGCTATCAATGGTAAAAAAAGGGTTATGGTAAAATACAAGAAAATAAAAAACACTGAAAAACAGTTGATATATATAAGTCTATATTTGCAATTTGACCATCATGTTTATAACAATAAAAATAATTCTAGAAACATTATCATTGTAAGTTATATGAAAACAAAATTACCATAAGGTTGAAAGCATTCTTATTAGACCATAAGAAAGAAATCATCTGAGAGTTAGACTCTTAATAACTATTATTGTTTTAATTAGTTTAAACATCTCAGATAAAAGGAGCGACTGCTCAGTTCTAAATTTCAGTCAGAAAACACAATGTATTTTATTAATTATCGTAAAGAGAATAAATTGAATAATTAAATAACTGATAATTCTTGCCTGTTTATTTGCATCAGTATTTATGTTGTACATTCAATGTTTCCATTTCCGTGTTTAATTTTTTGATCTATGATATAATTTAAAAGTTTTCATTCTTTTTATGGCAATTATTTAAAACTTATTTGGGAAAATTATAACTTAATCTGCAGATGAAATAAATGTATTAATAATATAAGGCTGATCTGATTTGGGGTAACCAGTGGAAAAGTTGAGTAGTGGACATAATTTAAACTGAATCATAGTCGCTACACCAAGGCAGATATAGCCTCCCTGTACATTAACAAAATTTGCTCCTATAATTTTCATTAACTGAAAGAGTATTGGATAGACTTGCAGAAAAGTCTGCTAACAACAGGATCACATCATCAGCATATATAGATATTCTGTATTCCCTGCTTAGGTAAGCCAGTCCAGTCCAAACGGCAAAAGAGCTATTAGATGGCCCTAGAAGCAGGTTTCAGCATTGTGTTGTTTCATGATCTTGAAAGCGTACATATAACAATATACATTTGTTGAATAAGTAGCTTCATGCCAAAAGCAAGCAAATCTCCAAAATGTTACCAAATCCATAGAAAACATGCAGTGTGGGAAAGTATGGAAATTCATAATCAAAATGTGTTGACTGTAAACTTTCAAACCATATCCAGAAATCCTGTAATGATGCATTGTGCACACTGAAAGGGCGTCATCTGCAGCACTCATCTGGTTGGTGTTTTGTCTTATAAAGAGACCTGCACAGAAAATGGCACAACCTACTCAAACAATCAAATATGGGGCCCAGAGCCATGTCGGGTCTGTGTTTGCGACTCGGGAATTGTGGTGTGTGAGGAATTGGTGTGTGAAGAGCTAAGGGACTGCGAGACAACCAAGGTCCCCGAAGGCGAATGTTGCCACGTGTGCTCAGCCACCAAACCAAACGCTTCTTTCTTGGACGATAAAACTGGTAATAAATATTACAAACTTATACTGAGATAAGCCGGTTAAAAATTTTCTGTTCCACAAATACTCAGGATGCCCAATGATTCTATGCATATTAATGTAATCTATGTAATAAATCTCTAAATCCATGTGCCATATTTTATTCATATATTTTTATGTTAAACATACATGTTCTCTGTTTAATATGTCTCTTTAATGTGTGATCAAAGCTATTAACATTAGTATTACTTTAGAGTAATGTTAATGTGCCCAATAAAAAAAACTTGCTGACAAGTTATGCTAAAAATAAGTGCTTTAAGCCGAGCTGTTTACAAATTTAGATGGATAAAAAAATCTAGTTTGGGCCTAAAATGAGCCAGTTAATTTAGTTTACATAGGAGTTTTTTTTTGGCAGTTATTTGTTAATTGCCTAAATCCTATGTTTCAGTATTTTTCCCAGTTAGCATGAGCAGACCAAATTATTAACTAAATACATTTTAATAACCCTGAAATTGTTTTGTATGTACTTCTCATTACCATACAAACCCTTAAACCTAATTTCTCTCTAGCCTAAGTATTGTTTTTTTAACCCTATTTTTTCCTTTTTAGGTAAAATGGCTCTCCAACGAATACCAGTCCCCAAACTTTGATATAAACAAAGACAGACTGGTGGATTTCCTTAGTAATGTTTTCTGGCTAAACACACATTCTCCTATTCATCATACATGGTACTTTTTAATGTACCTATAATATTGCTATTAAGGGAATTTGAGTAGCTAAAATCACACATTTTCCCATATAAGCTGCTTCTCTTAAATTTGACTAAATCCTCAGTATTATTCCATGTTATTTATATTTTTTTTCCAAGTAATGTGAAAATTCCAAATAATCAACGTCAATAAACCAAACCAACAACTTTTTGTTAGGTAAAAAGAGACACTCCAATCATACATAAATCTTACCAAGTTAGTTTGAGAGGGAACTTTTGAGAGGGAAGTTTATTTTTTAGGCATTTATCATACTGTAAATCCTCCAAAACATAAGCCATTAATTTTTATGTCACTCTGTTGTTTTTTGGATAAGGTGAATTGTGTTTTTTTTTTTCTGAACCAACCAAGTATTTTCGTTTTTGGTGGCTAGCCCCAATATTGTTCTTTATTTTGTTTTAGAAGCAGAAACAATATCTTTTCCAGAAACTTCAACAATAAAGGACAATTCTTGCATTGTTTTTAAAGTTAAAATGTTTAATCAACCTAAACTATTTTTTTTCTTTGATATTTTTGATAATCCTAGTACTGTTTTTGAACTAAACTAACATCTCAAATAATCCAGTTTAATTAACCTAACCAAGCCAATTTGAGGGACCTTAGAATAGAGTTCTGCATAGTACAATCACCTGTTTTTGTAAACATAACCCAAATGGTTTTTGGCTCACTACAGTGTCGTTGTCAACTTAAATAGAACTAAGCAAATCATCTACTCACCTAAACCTAACTAAGTAATTGTGGGGAATAACCATATCAATGTTATCTTGCATTTGTCTAACTATAAACAATTACTTAAAGTAATCCTAACATTATTTTCCAGTTACTGTGAAATGGTCCAATCAACATATTTCCTAAACCTAATCAAGGACGTTTTCAAGGTAGTGTACGCTACAAGTTTACATTTAACTTTATTTTAATTTATTTTGTTGCCAACCCTTATGTCATCTGACCCAAGTACAATATTTCCTAAACATGACAAATATTTTTTTTACATACTCTAAAGTTTTTTTTCAGCAGTTCAAGCTCCAGATGTACATTTTCCTAAATCGATTATATTGTTGTAACCCCAATTTTTTAAAATGTCATATCAGCTGCCCAAATTGTAAATTTATAATTAACCTAGTTAAGTTTTGTTATGACCTACCTTGATGGTGTTATTTAAGTATTCTAACATTAGTGCATTCTTTTGATTTTCATTCTATCAATTTCTGACTAAATGTTTCATATATTGTGAGCTTTCCAAATCATGGATTTTCCTAATTTGTTTAGGTAACACTACATTTGTTTTCATTGTGGTGTGACCTGCTTAAACTGTATCGTTTCCAAAACGTAACCAAGAAACTGGGCATTTTGAATCATCAAAACATGGTGCTAATTTCATCATTATTATCATATGACTCAGAACAGCTTTCCATACTGATGTCATCTGGTGTTCTTCCTCACAAAGTTTTCTGCACAGTGGACGGCAAAGCCTACCCCAACAATCAGATATGGAACCCAGAGCCTTGTCGGGCCTGTTTATGTGATAAGGGGACGGTGTTGTGTGAGGACATGGTTTGTGAGGATGTAGGGGACTGCCAGACCCCAGAGATCCCAGAGGGTGAATGCTGCCCTGTGTGCTCGACTGCCAAGCAGCAGCAGCCCTACGCAGAAACTGGTAAACTGCAACGTGCCCTGCAGATCTATACGTGGTTGTTCTCATCAACTTCTGCAATGCCATGTTTGTGTATTCAGCAGTTGGTGGTGTTCTTCTTCTTTGTCTCAGCCTGAAGACCACCTCTTCAGGCCTCGTCTTGCACATCACTGTGGATTGTTGCTTTTGCAAGTCTTTGTCACTTGTGCTTTGGGTTTCCCTTCAATAGTACTCGTTTCAGGTTCAGACGGAGTACATAAACTTTCAACCAAATAAGCTCACTGCTCAACACTTGTGTCGTAACAACAGGTTGAGCAAGTGACTTATTTACTGAATAAGGTGTATTCCTCAGGGATATCGCTGTCTCTATCCCTGTTTTTAATGTCATTTTATTTGAAGGTCTTTAGGCACAAAGTTATTTTGAATGAAGCAGTAGGATAAGCATGGCATTTCTATATTCATGTGTGGTTTTTTAGCAGCAAGCAACCTGAAATTGGAGTTCAAACTCACTGCACTCTAGCAGTGGCTGGGTGGTTATTTTTGCTAACCATGTATTTGAAGTAGATAACATCTAATTTGGAAAAGCAATCAAACTGAGCTGCTGTTAAAAACAACAGAAAACAATCAGCTAACTGTAGAAGTGTTTGTTGCCTGTTTGGATTCATAATCAATTTTTTTTCTATGTATGTGTTTTAATGAAGACACCTGCACAGAAAATGGGAAAGTCTACGCCAATACAGACATGTGGAACCCGGAGCCATGTCGGGTGTGCGTGTGCGACAAGGGGAGCATAATATGTGAGGACGTGGTGTGTGAGGACATTGGTGGTTGCCAGAAAACGGTGATCCCAGATGGCGAATGTTGTCCTGTGTGCCTGACTGTGGCTTCGACATTTACACCCAGCACCGACCCTGCAACAAATCATTTGGGATCAGGTAAAGGATAACTCAACAGAACATGACCAAACACAAAAGTGACTCTACCAGCTTGTTGAAAGAGGCGGCTTGAGTACAGGATGTGTCTTGGGTGGCTCGATGACAACGACTGAGTCTCACTTGATGATGATGATGACGATGACGACGGCTCCAATAGAGATAATAATTGCGACATTTATGTCTAGATGTCTGCTAAAAAGTTCTGTGTGGAATGTTGAATTCGATATTTGGAGACTGAAGAAACATCAGTTCTCAAATCCTCCTTAAAAATCTCCAAAAATTACCTTGTAAGTTTGAAGTAAGTATCATATTCAAACAAAGTGATCTAAATGATCTTGGAAAACACCCTGCCAGTTTAAGAAATGCACACCATAAACTCTGGGAATTAACTTGTAAGTTCTAAGAAAGTAAGTTGTATGTAAGTAAGTAACCTGTAAGTTTAGAAAAAGAGCCAGAAAAACAGCTAAACCTGAAAGTTAAGTATAAATTCCTGGAAACAACCTTGTGCGCCGCTATCTTATAGGACTTTAGAAGGGAATTTAAAAGTTCTAAGACAGTTTGTATGGTATATTAAGGTACCTTGTAGGTTCTGGGAATGTACCATGTCAGCTCTTGAAAGTTACCTGTTCATTCCAAATAAAACAGGCTTAAAAAATATCCAGTAAGATTCAAGAAAGTCTAGTGATAATTCTGATAAAGTAATCTAAAAATTTAAAGAAAAGTAAAAGTTCAGAAAAACAAGATTCAGCAAAATACCCTCTAAATTCCCGAATAGTCCACTGTAAGCTTAGGAAGTAACAAGTACGTTCCGTGAAAGTAATCTCTATATTAAAAAAACATTCTGGGAAAGTATCCAGTAAGATTGGTCAAGGTAAACTGGGGGTTCTAGGAAAGTATACTGTAAGCTTCCATGGCTATTTTGACAATTCATTTCTGGAGAATACCCTGTTGGGTTTAAAGGGTTACTTGATAGTCCCTGGAATGTGTCCTTTAATTTCCAAGCAAGTAGCCTGTACGATTCAATGTAACTTCTGTCTTCTGTGAAATTTTGAACATCAGCTCCTCTGATGTCACAAAAGGCTTTAATCAAACACTTTAACTTCTACAAAGTGGTTATTTTCTAAACCCTATTGACTTATGTGGTCTCAGAAAGCTGCACGGTCGAAGGGGAGGTCTACCATCACAATGAGATCTGGAAACCTGCGCCTTGCCGCGTGTGCGTCTGTGACAACGGTGTCTCCGTCTGTGACGACGTTCAGTGCGAGGCGTTGGCAAACTGCGAAAAGGTCATCACACCCGAGGGCGAATGTTGCCCTGTGTGCGACAGCTTTGCCAGCGCCAGCAGGAGGATAGGTGAGACAACTTTCACTGATGGTCGACTGAATTGCAAACCTCCACAGAAATGAACTGACTGAAAACGGTCTGCTAATTTTCTTCCCCGTTTATTTTTATTTTTTTTACAAGAAATTATGGGCTTCAAGGTAAATAAATGCTTCACACAAACTTTTATTTGCAATAGAAAAACAGCGCATCCCTAAAAAGATTATTTGAACCTTTTACAGGGACAGAAAGGGGAACCAGGTGATATACCGTATGTAAGTACAGAATGTTCAAAGATAAGTCCTCCATCGTTTTTTAGAGCTTCCCGTCAAGAGATAATTATCTGCTTGTTCCTTAGGTTGTGGGAAACCCAGGACTACCAGGACCAACGGTGGGTACCTTGCTTCTGCCAAACATGTATCAATTCTGATCCATGACAAACTTATATAAGTGGGAAAGACTAAGTCTGAAACCTCTGTTGAAAATCAGAATTTCTTTATTACTTGGGTGAGATTTTAGCCACTCTGTTGTAGATATGCTGCTGGGTTGGGAAGAATTATCCCTGACCCAATTTAAGCCAGGTTTCAACTGATGGGCGAAAGGCCTCACATTTGAGATGAGAATACTTTGGTACACAAAAGGTTTTTTGTTGACTTCAATAACTGCCAAATGCCTACTAGGTCCTGTGACTACAAAGCGATTCCAGACCGTCACCCATCCACCACTGTGCTTTACAGTTAGAATGAGCTGTTTGGTTTGTCCAAACTGGCACAGTGCATTAAATAACATCTCTAATTTTGGCCTTCCATAAGGCACTCCTACAAAGGTATCTCGGCCCATTCAGAACCTGCTTTATTGGCCAAGTTGTGCTTACAAGCAGGTCATTTGGTAGAAGACTAGTGGGCAGATAAGGGCTTTGGTACTGATAGACCGTGCACAACTCTGCAAACCTACACCTACTGGCACTGTGTAATTCAATCCAGTGTTCTTTCCCACAGAGTTTGAGTTAATTGAAGTTTGCAGAAATTCCATTCCTACCAACTCTCTAAAGGTCCCACCACAATTTTAAAATCAGACTGACTTGGACATAGCAACACCTTGATTCTTTTCTTTTTCAGATTTGTTGTAGAGTTGCCGCCTCCTCCATCACCGTTCTTGTTTTGTTTGGGTTTCTCCAAAGATGGTGCTGTCAATAATGGTCAAACACCTCTACTTTGGTCTCATCGGTTTAAAGGACACAGTTCCAGAAGCTTTGTTCTTCATTTATTTGCAGTTTTGCAAACCAAAGTTGTGTTGCTGTATACTTTTTAGGGAGAAGTCAATATGCAAACCTTCCAAAGAGACCATTCTTGTTAGTTTTTTGTCTTCTAATAAAAACAGGACCTCTGGGGACTTTGACAGCTTTATCGCCCTCTGCTGTTGAGATAAATTTCCAGAATTGGACTCTAATAAACACAAGCAGATGCTATTGTAACATCCAGTCAAATTTTGCAAAAAGCACGGACATGTGCATCTCAATAAATCAAAATGCCCTCAAAGTGTTTTTAAGTTTAGTAACAAAAACTAGAACAAAACTCCTAACTTATATAGATTTATATAATCCAGGTGTATATTTCTGTTAAATTTCATGTTTATGGCTCATAGCTAATGAAACCCTAAAGTTCACATTTTTCAAAAAGCTTGAATATTACAAAAGTCACAGTGGCATAGTTGGTAGCCCTGCAAGTTGTGTGCTTTCCCTGTGTATGTATGGGTCCTTTTCAGGTACTCTGGCCTTCTTTCCGCGGTCCAAAAACATGACTGTTGGGTCAGCTGATTATTCTAATTGCCCTAGGGGAGTGTGTGTGTACTTGTACTTGCAGCTCACTGAGAACATTTTTTGTGCACATTACTTGTAACGTGAGGACTTTTATGTAAAGTGAGGACACCTTTTTTGGTCCTCACTTTTTTGGGCTAGGGGATAGGGTCAGGCCATAGAAAGGGTTAAAAATTGATGGAAGTCAAGTCTTTAGTAAGTGGTTTAAACAATAATGTGTATGTGTGTGTGTGTGTGTGTGGGGGGGAGGGGGTGTATAGCTATCATTGTGAGGACCAAAACTGACAGTAGGCAACCATTGTGTGGACAAATTGGCATTGTGAGGACTAATGCTTAAGTTTAGGGCTAAGGTATGAATTGAGTATAGGTTAAGTTTAGGGTTATGTATGTACCCGTGACCTTAGGTTTAGGGTCAGGGTTCAGGGTTAGGGCATAGAAAGCAAAAGAAAATGAATTGAAGTCAATAGAAGGGCCTCACAACTATATACACACACACATACATATATATGTATATATATATATATATATATATATATATATATATATATATATATATATATATATATATATATATATATATGTGTGTGTGTGTGTGTGTGTGTGTGCGTGTGTGTGTGTGTGTGTGTGTGTGTGGTCCGTGGATCTCCGTATTGCCATACGATGGACTAGCGATCTGTCCCAGCTTTACCCCCTCTCTCGGCCAATGACCAATGGAGACAGCCACCTGATCTATTGCATCATTTGATTGGGTTTGTCTCATAAAGCGGATCACATCACTAACATCAATCTCATTGTTTAGGGCCCTCCAGGACCTCAGGGAAGAACGGGACCAAGAGGCTTCAAAGGCAGACGAGTAAGTCTCAAAAACTGTTTCAGTTTGTCCTTTGAGACAACATATACTGATCAGACCAGCTATGTACATGCAGGGTATAAAAGACATGTAATTGTTTTTAATAATCCTTTGATATGGAATCAGACTAAACCTTTCCTCTGTTAGTTCAGTTACAATCTCTTTCCTAAATGCCTTTACTGCTTATGAAACTGCAGCACTTGTGTCAAAAATTTTGGATCTCCTTCCACAATGTTTTGACAATAATTTGCTGGAATTTTGACCTATTGCTTGTGACAACACTAATTTGGCAGTATGCACAGGGTCACTGTTCATTTGAAAGACCTATATTCAAACTATAACTTCCTGGCGGATGTTTTGAGATGTTGCATCAATGTTTGTTTTTTTTATAGTGATTCCATCTATTTTTTTAATGCACCACACCCTCCTGCAGGAAAAACACCCCCACAACATAATGCTGCCACCACTGTACTTCACAGTTAGGGGGATGTTTTCAGGCTGGCAAGCTTTTTTTTTATTGAATGCAAAACTTGTGAGAAGAGACTCTATGGCTTCAGTCTTTATCCCGTCATCAGACCGGCTATACAGTGTCCGCAAGGTGCTCCAAGGTTTATGGGCGTTGGCCCAACCAGCCCACATGTGCTTTGTGGACCTGGAGAAGGCATTTGACCGTGTCCCTTGTGATTCCTTCTTGGGGCCCTCCAGGAGCACGGGGTCCGCAGCCCTTAGGTACATCTGGTCAATGTACAAGCAGAGCAAAAGGTTGATTTGCATTGCTGGTGTCAAGTCAGACCTGTTCCTTGTGATGGCTGGACTCTGGTAGGGCTGCTCTCTGTCACCGGTTCAGTTCATAACTTTCATGGACAGGATTTCTATGTGCAGTCAAGGGCCAGAGGGCGTCTGATTTGGGCACCAGTGGATTTCATATCTGGTTTTGCAGATAACGGGGCTCAGCTGGCCACCTTCAGCCAAGACCTACAGCATGCAATGGGGTGGTTTGCAGGCGAGAGAGATGACGCGGGGATGAAAATCAGCTCCTCCAAGTCCGAGGTCATGGTTCTTGAATGGAAAAAGTGGAAGAGTTTTAAGTATCTCAGAATTTTCTTCATGAGTGAGGGGGGAATGGAGCGGCAGATCGATAGACAGATCAGTGCAGTAAGCTATTCACCATTGTGGTGAAGAGAGAGTTAAGCCAAAAGGCTCAGCTCTCAATTTACCGATCAGTGTACCACCTATGTTCATGAAATCCTGATCATGACTGAAAGAACAAGAAAACCTCCTCTCAGTATAGGACATTTTTTCACTGTGAATAATTACACTTTCTTACTATCCTCAGCCAACATCTTCACAAGGTCCTTAGGTTTTGTTCTGAGGGTCACACCATTTTAGTTGCATATAATTGAGTAGATGAATGTGGCAATGCAGCCAATTGTGAACCTGAGGAGGTTCACAATTACTGTCCTGATATCTTGACGGATTTTGTTTTACTTTTCCACAATGCCACACAAGGAAGCAGAGTATTTGAAGTGTCTGTCCATTTTACTGAGAAATAAGCGGCACAGAAATCTTTTTAAGTGTAAACTTCAAAATTTTAAGAGGTACTACAAAAATCTACCATAATTAGACTATTCAGGAAATTTGGTCCTATTTATTTAGTACACATATTTACAACACAAACCAGAACTGCATTTTATTCTTTCAACATTTCCGTTACTGGGATATTTTTTACTGTTAGCTATATTTTTCTATTGTTAGCTATATGTATTTGATAATCTTCTTCACACCTTAGAAATGTTTAACCATTTACACCACAGCTGTATTTTTATGATAATAAGGTCACAGCTTATGGTTTTGTTGACCAACTTAGATCATAAAGTCCAGTTACCATAAACTGATCATTATTTCTGTTAAATCTGCTCTGGCTATTTATTCACGGTGTGAAAAAACTAGTTTCTTACTGGAAGCAGAATTACCTTTAATTTGAACCGCTCATCAACTTCATCAAAAATTAGCTTGCAACATGTGCAGAGCAGTGCTAACATTTTTAATTTCCTGAATATCCTAACAGTAAATGTAAACAGAAACACAGTGAAATAGATCAACATTTAAATAAAACTTTCTGTAAAAGTGTTTTTTTTTGTATTTCATAGTATTGTAAAAATTATTCAAACAAAAAGAAATCAGAATTATGTAAATACCCTTGTAGCTTTATGCCCTAATGTGAGATTTAAGCTGTATTCAATGATAAAATTTGTAGGGATTCATCGGACCGCCAGGATTTGATGGTGAGCCCGGTGTGCCGGGAAATCCTGGAAAACCTGGACCCCCTGGGGAACCCTCTCATCCTGGGGTGAGATAGTTCTTACATCAGCTCATCACTTTCTATTACATTCTACCTAAAACTGGTTTTAAAGAGTTATTGTTGGATTTCTCCTCAAAGGGAAATTTGGTGTCACAAATGGGTTCGGGCTTTAGTGAAAAGTCAGGTTTTGCTCCGATGGTGACAGCGTCGAGGGTGAGTACTTTGGGTCAGAAAGCAAACTTTGAACTCAGATGTGTAATTTAATTACATGGATATATAACTATGCTGTTGTAGGGTGAAGCAGGACCACGAGGACTTCCTGGACCAACTGGACCTCCAGTAGGTTTTACACTTTTATCCAACATTTAGTTGTAGCAAGCTTCTGTAAACTTAAAATGTTGTATGTAAGCTAAAAGCCAAGTTCTGATGTCTTATGTTAGGGTGCAACCGGTGGTCAGGGAATTCCTGGAGAACCCGGAGATCCAGGACCAATGGTAGGATCACGTCTTTATCTTATGTCACATGGTTGGTGCCAAATGCTATTGAGCTGGATGTCAGGTCATGGCTATGTACTGAAGGCACACGGGTACCCAATCCCAAGCAGGATTTTAATGTGCAAATACATAACAGAATTGGGGAAAGAAGGGCCAAAATAGAAAACAGAAAGGTCACGTCCTGTTGAGTTAAATATGCATGGCCTGTGTCAAATTATACCACAGCAGATATGTCTCTATGATTATTTTAGGATTTAAAAAAAAGTCTGGAGAGGATCCATATCTTGCCACGCTAAAATTTAAATGTGAATATTTTACAGGGCGAGCCAGGTCATCGAGGACCTGATGGACCACCAGGGAAACCAGGACCTGATGTGAGTCAGAAAAATGGACATCCTCGTCTTTAGTCATATGAATAAAAAACATTTCACACTTTACTTTGTTTGCTCAGGGAGAAGCTGGGCCTGAAGGTGCAACGGGAGAACCAGGATTTCCAGGATCACCAGTAACCATAATCCATACTAAGCAGAATTACCCATTTCTTACTAATGGTGTTGACGGAAGGCATTTAGCCATTTATTGAGAGTTTGTTAAAGCCTAAGGAATTTTGGGATCTGTTTTAAATGCAGGGTGCAAGAGGATTCCCAGGACTTCCAGGTCTTCCTGGGCGAAAAGGCCCCAAAGTAAAATAGCCTTTTTATTTGACTTTGGTGTTTATGTGAAACAGATCAAAAACTGAGCCGAACTCTCCCAACAGGGAACCTCTGGTCTTGCAGGGCCAAAAGGCGAATCTGGAGCAGTCGGAGCCAAGGTATGATTTTTGCCTGATCCAGTGCTACCCAAAGTAGCTGTAAAGACTAGGTAGATCTATCCAAAAAGAACAACCAGTTCATTTGGTGGCAGAAAAACAGCGACTCTACTCCAAGCTGGAATTGAAGGACCTAGAATAACATGGAGAATGTTGCTTGGGAGAGGGACAGGATTTCTATGAGACTGGAAAAGTGAAAACGTTTAGATTTACCTGGATATGTATGGAAAATATGCGTTTTTCAAAATGTATTTTTCTCATTTTGTCTAAATGCTGCATCATACCTCCCTTAGACACTTCCTTCCACTCTTCCTTCTTTGTGGCTTTCCTTTCTTCCTTTTTCTTATGCTTTTGTGTGTTCTTCCTTTCTCAGCTCCCCTTTTTGTTTGATCCATCATATCCTTCCTACGTACCTACCTAACTTACGCCCTTTCTTTTATCCTCATGTCCTTCCTTCCTTTCTTGTGTGCTTTCTTTAATGTTCATGTCTTTTCTTCTGTATTTCAATTCTTCCTTCTCCCTTTTTTTTAACCCTAATGCCCTTTAGGCCATGAAAAATGTGGAGGAGGAATGCAGGTTCAGTCCTGCATCTGTTATCCTAATAACCTGATCTTAGAAAAGCTGCTAAGGATGGATGGATTGATGTACTGTTAGATATTAAGCTTTGACCGCAGCCAAAGAATGAAAAAAATATAATAGTATAATAAATTATATTATTATACTATTGTATAATCCCTCCAAACTGCTCCAGTACTTGTGAAAAGCAGTAACGAAATCAGAAGCCCCTCGATGTGCAGAATATTTATCCTGTGACTATGCCTAGAAATTCTGCCTTCGAAAGTTAGAAACAGAATTTGAGATTTAAGAAAACCATGGTAGGGTCAAACACTTCCTGAAAAGCCTACCTTATCATCAATGCAAACCATGTTCACACTGTGGTTCTACAGGGTCCAAATGGCCCCATCATACTCACTACCACACAAACATTCATAGACCTGGCAGGGAACTTGGAGTTAAAGGAACAATAAGTAATAATGCCACCTAGTGGTTAAAATTGGAACAACACACACAATGCCTTTCACAGAGACCTGCCATTTTAACGGTCCGTTGTTGCACTGAATTTTTATTTACACAGGACAGGTATATGGTGTTGTATTCTGTTCTATTTCTGGTCCGCTTCTCTTGCTGGCTTCCATGTTAGCAGGCTGCTGCTCTTTTGCCAAAATAAAATACCAAATGCTGCACTCTGTTTTGAGAACCCTGGTAACTTTCAGGAACCAGGAAGTAAACACGGGCTACACTCTAAACCACAGTAGTTCTGAACCATACCTCTTAGGTTTGAAAGGAGAAAAACTTGAGTAAGACACTGTTGATGGAGAGGAATGATTATTTATAGGGAATGTTACTTCCATCCCAGGTGACAAATCAGAATGATTTAGGTTGATTTTACAGTAAATATCCAACTTATTGCTCCTTTAAAGCTATGGTCAGCAATTTTTCCGGAATAACTGTGCATGCACAAGACCGTCTTACCCTGGTACTACTCCCTGACTTTTTTCAATTCAATTCAATTCAATTTTATTTATATAGCGCCAATTCATGAAACATGTCATCTCAAGGCACTTTACCAGACAAGTGTTGTGATACAGTATTTAGTATTCAGATAGTCCTTCAGTATTCACCTTTTACAAAGAGAAGGATCACCATGGGGCTAGAAAAAGTTTGGAATAGGGCAGACATCTGTCCAGTGTGTACCTCGCCTCTCACCAACCGACTGCTAGAGAGAGGCACCGGTCCCCCCTCAACCTTTTAAGAATTAAGTGGGTACAACAAAGGGATGGATGAAAGGATGTTGGACATATTCTTTGATGATTTTTATACAACGGCACATTTTATACCTACATCTTTCTGCTCTTGTAGGGTGGATCTGGTACTGCTGGTCAAATGGGCCCTCCAGGACCCCTGGTAGGCAACAAATTAAATCCATATCATTAATGAAAAAGTGTACCGGTGTCTTAAGATAGAGAGATGAGACTGTGAGCGTTTCACTTTTAAAACTAGTGTCCCAGTAAACCTGTCTTTTGTTTCAGGGTCCACCGGGTCTGCAAGGAGAAAGAGGCAGAATTGGACCCACTGGTTCTTTGGTATGAAGCAAACCATTCAAAATAAAAGTGTAGAATTGTAAAAGGGAGAAAGTTAATTGTGCATTTTTCTCTCAGGGTAAACGTGGCACACCTGGCCATGTTGGCAAACCTGGACCTCTGGTAAGAAGGGCATTTACTTTTTACATTCTCATTTCATTGTAATTATTATTCTAGGATTGTGTATGCATCTTTCGAGTTCCATGGAGACAAAATATTCTCATTGATGTGTTGTCTAATAAGCATGACTTTTCCAGACATATCACAGATGCAAAGTTATAGTAATCTTGTTTTACTACAGGGTCCCATAGGAATTCCCGGTATGCCAGGATTCCCTGGAAGTCCAGGAATGAAGGTGGGATTGCTCAGATTCTTATTTCTACATTTACATTGTTTAATTTGACCCCATTTTAACAAGAAACTCCAGCCTTGTGCTATAGTACAAAGTTAGACACAATGCCTCTGGTGCTGTTAGTCACTTCTAGAGGGGAGTTATAGCAGCAATTCAGGAAGGGATCATTAATAGTTACCAAAATCTCCTTAAATCTGACCTGATTGTGTTCTGTGAGTTAGGGTGAAGCAGGACCTACAGGAGTAAGAGGGAGCCGAGGTCAGCAGGGACCCAGAGGGGATGGTGGGCGAGTCGGAACACCTGGACCGACTGGACAGCGGGTGAGTCCAAACCTGAAACGCTTATAACACAAAGTGGATTTTTGGTCTCATAAATGATTTTGTTTGGTGTTAAAACAGGGTGCTGCAGGACCTGATGGAGCCGCGGGGTCCCGCGGTTCCTCTGTGAGTGTTTGTCAAATGTTTGAAACCAACATCAAGCAGATTTTCAACTATAAGTTTGATTTTAGCTAACTTTGGATGCCTTATTTAATGTGAGTTGTCTTCTTTCTTAAAGGGTGTAGCAGGCTTACAGGGTCCACCAGGGTTGGTTGGCCCAGCTGGTCCCCCTGGCTCCCAGGGAACCACAGGAGCACCAGGACCAAAAGGCCAACTGGTATGAACTCTGTTGAATTCCCAATTTAGGCCAAATCCTGCATACATTTTTAGGTATTTGATCATGAAGATTCAAAAATTCTGATCTTTTCTTTGACAGGGTGATGTTGGACTGCCAGGATTTAAAGGAGAAGCCGGGCATAAAGGAGAAAGAGTGAGTTAGAACCCTACTGCCTGATACTCCCACATTCAAGAATTCAATCAAAGGCTTTTTGTTTCTTTTTACTGATAACCTGAATAACCCATTGGTGGTAGGGTGACCATGGTGTTCCAGGGCCAATTGGTCCTTTGGGAGAGGATGGAAAACGTGGACCACGAGGGGATGCAGGATCCATTGGGCCTCCAGGAGCACAAGGGGAGATGGTGAGTCAACTAACAATATCAGATATGGAAAATCAATAAGAAGAACGACAGTTTAACTCAAGTTTGATATCATTTAGGGGCCACCAGGAAACAGAGGCTTTCCTGGTGCAGATGGTTTACCAGGCCAAAAGGTTAGTAATTAAAAATGTCACAGATCATTGCATTTGTCGTGGTGGATGGGGAAGTTTTCAAGAATCTGATTATTGGTCAAACAGGGAGCACAGGGTGAAAGAGGGCTGCCAGGATCGCCCGGCATCAAAGGTTCATTGGGAGACCCAGGGCGCAACGGAGAACCAGGTTTAACAGGAGCACGGGTAAGACAACGCCGCACGACATCTTTTCACCTTTTTTCTTAAAACATTTCTACTTGTTTTCTTGCTTCTGATTCACATTCAGACGAAAAAGATCTAAATAATAGAAAATTGATCTATTTGTATTTTATTGCGATTTCAAGTGATAGAGCAACACAAAGTAGGGCAGGTGTGGGGTTGTAATGTGACATTTCGAGGTAAAGATTCAAGCATTGTGAATATGTTTTGTGAATACTTTTGTATGTAACAAATTTCCATGTAAAAATGTGGGTGTAATTTTGAAATCGTTTTTCATTTGTCTCATTTTCCCAGGGTCTCTCAGGGCCAATCGGTGCTCAGGGAGCAGAGGGAAGGCAGGGGCCAATGGTACGCACCGTTTCCCACCTCTCCTCAAACTCCTAGTACATCAAGTGTTGTGATTCCATTGGGCTGAATTTCTGTCTCCAAATACAATATTAACTTTTCTCTATGTATTTTTAGGGCTTGGCTGGAGAGGATGGCAAACCTGGCCCAGCTGGTTCTACTGGAACAAGAGGTGGAGCTGGACCCATGGGTCTGCCAGGACCAAAGGGCTTCCTAGTAAGTGAGATAACTGATTTTTTAATGGTTGTTTAATCAGACATCATCATAAGCTTGTAACAAACAGAACAAACATTTGACCTGTTTGTAGGGTGATGCTGGAAAGGCTGGAGAAGCTGGAAGTCCTGGCACGCCGGGTCAAAGGGTATGCTGCTTTTAACTATTATTACCATATAAGTGACCTTTCATGCTTCATTATCTTCACAAATATAAGTATTCTCCTAAAACACTGGAAACGGTTTGTCCTCCAGGGAGCAAATGGAAAAGATGGAGAGACAGGCGCTGCAGGTCCACCTGGTCCAGCTGTAAGCATCAAACCCCTTTTTATTGAACAAAATCTATGAGATTTATATGATTTACTTTGGCTGAATTTTTTTCTTTAGGGTCCTGCAGGAAAGAGAGGAGAGCAGGGACCTCAAGGACAAAACGGTTTCCAGGTAAATGACATACACACTTTTAGCACAATAAAAATTATTTAGTCTTAAACTTTGGTATTTTATAGTTAGCTGATGAGTGAGTGTGTTTAAAGTCATTTAAAATTCTTAAAAGGAGATTATGAGAGGAAAAATAGTCAAGCGCTTACATCAAAACCAATTTTACCTGTGAAATTGGTTTTTTAAGTTTACAGAAGCTTGCTACAACTAAATGTTGGATAAAAGTGTAAAACCTACTGGAGGTCCAGTTGGTCCAGGAAGTCCTCGTGGTCCTGCTTCACCCTACAACAGCATAGTTATATATCCATGTAATTAAATTACACATCTGAGTTCAAAGTTTGCTTTCTGACTGGAGGAGCCAACAAATAATCAACGAAGGCAGAGATGAGAGATCGAGACAGGGCTACTCTGTGCTGAGTTATTTTTCTTTGCTTAATGGTCAAAATCCTCAACTCAAAGTAGGTTTGTATTTAAATCCCACTTTCAAGAACTTACCCTCGGTGGTAACCGACCTACCTCTTGTTTTTTTCTTTTGCATTTTGTGGCTTAACTGTCTAACCTGGTTATGATCCAGTACAAATTTTGTATACTTGTAATTTCTTTCCCGGTCTTAAGATTTTGATCAAAAGTGCATTTTGCAGCATTTTTGGTCTACTGATATTTATTTTGACAGAATTTTAAAAGTAAAGAGGTTTCCATTTAGTCTCTTATTGTCTTTAAGGAAAAATTAAAGATGGATTGATATTTTCTAGGGTTTGCCTGGACCATCGGGTCCACCTGGAGAGGCAGGAAAACCGGGTGACGAGGTGAGAGGAAAGACCCCTGATTAAAAACTCACATAAACTAGATCAATACTTTGTGTGATTATCATTTCATTTTATTTGTCTTTTACAGGGTCTTGCGGGTGAAGCCGGCCCTGTTGGAGATACGGGTCCAAGAGTATGTCCTACGATCCTGCTATTGCTTTTCCATTCATGTTATTTGCAGTAATAAGCAATAGTTGTCTGTCATGACATATTGCCTATCTCCATAGGGCGAAAGAGGCCCACCAGGAGAAAGAGGAGAAGCTGGACCCAATGGGCTTCAGGGACCTAAAGGTAGTCCTGGAGCACCAGGATCAGATGGTCCCAAGGTATTGTTGTGATTAAAATCATTGCTGAACTAAAGACACTAGTATGGTTTCCTGTGTGCCCAGGTATACACTGATTATTCAAAACTTGATTACTTGCCTAGTAGCACATTTTACAGCAAAAGGTAAAAAAAACATTCAGCTTTGGTTCAATTCTGATGCTTGTGTAACCATTGGTGGCTCTTTTTACAATGGACAGGGTCAACATGGGCCCCCCAACTGGTGTGTGCCAATGCATATCTATATACAAAAAAATGGAAATTTTCTGATATCAGAATTACGTCTTCAGCGATTTCAGTATCTATTGTATCAGACCATATTTTTGGCTGTTTTTTGCTGCCTAGTGGATCATTGAGCATGTTGGTAGATTGGTAGATAGACTGTTGGTAGATACTGACCCCTGTAGACTAGAAATACCATACAAGAGCAGCATAAAGCCATCACAATTTGTGTTTTGTCAAACTAACTCAAATCCTGACATTTTCCCAATTTTCCTGCTTCTAAAACATAAACTGTAAGGATAGCATGCCCATTTGCTGCCTGTTGTATCTGAATGTCACAATAATGAAATGACTTGTGGCAAGTAAACCAGTACTTAACTAAACAATGTTAATATCTGTATGCCATTCGTCTTGCACACAAAGAACCCATTCACTCTAACCAGTTACTGGAAAAAATAATTCTATGCCATTTATAAAACTTCTTGTGCTGCATTAAATAAAAACCTTCACCAAATATTTTACTGACATAATAACTTATTATTAGGTAATATTCAATATCCAAGCACGTTTTGGTGATATTGATATTGCTGATATTGGGATAAAACTGTGGGTATGATATACTGCGATGCCTTACTTGTAACATTATGTTTGATTAATGCATATTATACATTGCAGGGTAACCCAGGTCCAAAGGGTGCTGCTGGAGAGCCAGGTGGGCCAGGACTTCAGGGGATGCCAGGGGAGAGAGGTATTCCAGGACCATCAGGACCAAAGGGAGATCCTGTAAGCTAAAGAATATGACTATATCATCTGCAAAACGAGAGAATGCATCGATAAATTTTGAAACAACAAACAAAAAGCACGTAACCTTTGAGACAATTATGCTGATTTGCACAAACAGGGCTCTGTTGGAGACAAAGGACCTGAAGGAAAGGCCGGAGCTGACGGTGCAAGGGTTGGTCACCTCAAAATAAACTATAAAACTGTCAACATTTGAGCCAAAATATGAAATGATTACAGATAATAATAAGTCTTTCCTTTGCATATATCTTTTTAGGGACTTGCTGGTCCAGTTGGACCTGCTGGTCCCAGTGGACCAAATGGAGAAAAGGTAAGCTGAAAACAATCTTTTCTGTGTGTTTTAACTGAAATTTTTTACAACAGCTAAACCCCCAACTATAGCAGTAAAAAGATTGTTATAATTTAAGACTTTAAAAGGGTAAAAACAAGTGTTTCTCTCTGTTGATGCAAGATAACAATAACTGGACATAGCAAATGGCGACAATATCTAAGCAAGCTGCATTTTGTTATTTCAGGGTGAAACAGGTCCACCAGGACCAACGGGACGCCGAGGCACAAGAGGAATCCCTGTTAGTAGAACTTTTTCAATACTTTGAATGATACATTAAGCAATTAGTTTTCAGTGTTGATAAGTTTGTGATTTAATATCTGCTTGATTGACTCATAGGGTTCCAGCGGTGAGCCCGGTCCAACTGGGGCAGTCGGCTTCCCTGGACCTTCTGTAAGAGTCTTGTTCAAAGCCATAACACACCAATGAATAAAAACAGAACCTCTGATATATGTTGGTAAACTGTAGTTTAAGTTGTTTTGGCTTGTTTTACTTTTTAGGGTCAAGATGGTCAGCCTGGAGTCAAAGGTGAAACAGGAGAACCGGGACCTAAAGGAGAATCAGGAGCTCCCGGACCCCAGGGGATGGCTGGGAAAGCAGGTGAACAGGTACAAAACTCTGAACTGAAATCTCTAATGTCTGGGTACATATTAAATTAGTTCAGTAATTACAGAAACTTCACAAAGATGAAAAGCTTAAAATGCCCCTAAGGCCTGTGTCCTGAGTGTATGGTAATATTAATATCTGTCTGTGTCTATTAAGGGGCCTGTTGGTGTGGCTGGGCTGAAAGGAGGAAGGGGAACACAAGGTCCAGCTGTGAGTCAGACACCATATATTGACTCAAGAATCAAGCTATTGAGAAATTTAACAGTTACCATGTTAAAAGCTTATCCTAATAGGAACAACTTCTCCACATAGGGGTCTCCTGGTTTTCCTGGACTGCCTGGAAAAGTTGGACCAGCAGGTTCAATTGTGAGTTATGTACATTAGTTTTAAAGCTAACTAAGCTTTTGACTCTACAACTAACCCTGTATAAAAAAAACAAAAAAACAAAACAACAACCTGTCTTTCAGGGGGCCACTGGAGCTGACGGGCCCATAGGTGCTCCTGGAAAGAAGGGTCCTGCTGGAATTCGAGGAGAAAATGGTGCTCAAGGACGTCAGGGTGAGAATGGAGCACCAGGACCACCAGGAAGCCCTGGAGAGAAGGGTGGGCCAGGAAAGGATGGTCCTCCGGTAAGATGAAATGGAGCACTTTTTTTTATCAGACGCATATTTCTGATGATTTTAAGCTATCATACTTCTCTGTCAGGGTCCTGATGGGCCCCCAGGCCCTGCTGGCACAACAGGACAGAGAGGCATCGTGGGTCAGCCAGGGGTCCGAGGGGAGAGAGGCTCGGTGGGACTGCCTGGTCCTGGTGTATGTAATCCTGCAGATGATTTGTTCCTTTCCATCCTTCTCAAGTACCAACCCCACAACAACAGGGTTATTTCTACCAGTTAAGCTGACACTTGATTAACTGTCTGTTAGGGTCCACCCGGAAAACCAGGAGCTCCAGGTACTCAGGGGACCAAAGGTCCTCCTGGTGGGGTAGGTTTACCCGGAGCCACGGGGCCTAGAGGAGATCCTGGTCCTGAGGTTTGTCCTGTCTTTTTTTTGTCCTGTCTTTTAATTTCTTCAGCTTCTTTTCTTTAAATTATAGTAGAAACTTTTGTTTCTATTTATGCTTATTTTGTAGGAAATGTATTACTTTATCAGCAAGGATCCACATTTTTTAAATAGTTTCAACTTGTTGCCGGTTCTAAGGGTTTTTGTAGATTTTTGCATCTGGATGACTTTTTTTTGCAGATGATTTAGAGTTTTATGTCACCAGTGTATGTCTTACTTCTCCAGTTTTCTGTCAACCCAAATGATACCTTTGTGAGATTCACCTGTTTGTTCATGTCATTAAACAGGGCATTGCTGGAGCTGAGGGGGCTCCCGGTAAAGATGGTCTTGTTGGAGAAAGGGTGGGAATAAACACTTAATTTCTGTTTGCATGTCTTCCTAGTGCATACCATCATAAGTACAAATCTATCTTCTGTTTTTACCCTTTTAGGGTGATAGGGGTAACCCAGGCCCAGAGGGTCTGCCTGGTGTGTTGGGGTCCCCAGGTAACGAGGGTCCGGTGGGAATGACCGGCAGTCCAGGAGAAAGAGGAGAAAACGTGAGTTTAACGAAGAGTTTAATTTCAAAGTTGCACGATAAAGGAAATGATCCATCCCTTTGTCATGTGTCTTTGTTGCGAGTTTAGGGTGCTAGAGGGTCCCCAGGACCCCAAGGACAGCCTGGTGTACGAGGAAAAGCGGTAAGACAGTTTTTCACATTAAAATGCTAAAAAAAGCAGTTTAAAACTCTGTTGTTTCTTTGTTTTTAATGTGATTTGTCCTGTGTTGGGCCAAAGGGCCCCCAAGGACCACAGGGAGAAAAAGGAGGAGCCGGAGACCCTGGCGAGAGGGGTCAGAAAGGACACAGAGGCTTTACGGGACTCCAGGGTCTCCCTGGAATAACTGTAAGATTTTCTAATATAGAGGAAGCGATTAAGATTTGTGAATTTTGTGAAAATAAGGCAAATAGTGGGTTCCAGTGAGCGGAGGCCACACCTAAACTATTAACATCAGGCAGTAAAATCCTCTGAACATCCTGAATTTAGTGTTGAGCGGCAAATTTGGTCAGTGGGACAAACATGCTAACCTGACCCTAGCCAGATGTATATCGCTCCGCCTAGCTCCACTCACATCCATCTGGGACAGATCCATAGGAATGGCCTTTATTGAAGGCTGGGCCTTATCAAAAATCCTTGCATATGATTGGATAAGCCACTTGTCTGTCATCTTTATCGACGTGCTATTTCAACCACTCACACCGAAGCCAACCCGTGACGCTGTGAGAGCGATGCAGGATTTTTTTTTTTAAATGTGTTTGCGGCTCTAATGGCACGCGTTTTATTGACAGTGCGCTGACAGGAAGAGGGGGGAAGACAGGCGGCAAAGCGCCGCGGGTCGGAGTTGATCCCGGGCCGACCGCGTTGAGGACTAAAGGCCTCCTAACATGGTTCGCGCTAACCGCTCCACCACGGGCGCGCCCCGGAAAACAAAACGATAAACGAAATGCTGTCACAAATGCAGAATAAGGACCTAAGAACCAAATATTGTTTTTTAATCCAAAGGTGGATTGTCCAGTATGAATTGGCGGAGGATGTTTTGCAACGATTACGAATATAAGAATACGATTAGGAATTAAGAATATAGAGGTAAATTGGTATATTGGGTGATTATTCTTTTAAAATGCAAGAGCATTTATTTTCATTTAAGAGTCAACATTCCTATGTTTAAATGAGGAAATCGCTCCCCCTCAAAACTAGGTTTGTATGCTCTCACTGATTCCTTCTTACACAGACCGTGCATCTCTTCCTTGTTGGACTACTTGCCTTTACACCAAAATATAGACTCCATTCACACAAAGGCGAAGTAAATTTTCATAAACAATTAAGAAAAAATGCGCATCCACATGAGAGGGTGCACCACAGCTAAAAACACTGTAGTAAGTAAGCCGGGCCCATAGGTGGCCCAGTGACACTTCCACAGAAACATGCAAAAACACTGGGCCTGCACAGACCACTCGTGTAAAAAAACACAACAACATGACGAGGGATCAGACACAAATATCTACGGATGATCAGTTTGATCTTTATGTGGGTTGATTGCAGGGGACACACAATGTGTAGCAGCCTCGTTAGAAAGGAAGAGTCCAAGGACGCTACTAACAGCTATAACAAAGACATTATTTGATTTAGCGTGGACACAACACCTGGACGAAGCAATGTTTGTTATTCGCGAGAATGAGGTGAACGCAGGTTATGACGGTGAGGCAAAGCTACAAGGTCTGATTAAAAGGAGCATACAAGAGAAGAATATACAGTATTTGTGCGAGCAGCATTACATCAGAGAGCAGGAACATAGTTTATAGGTCAAGCAAAGTATATTTGTAAGGTCAACGCAGAGTTTTGATATCTGAGAAGAAAAAAGGTCTGGCTGGCCAAACTAAAGGCCCATTTACTCTCACATGTAAGTCGATCCGGCCATTTCTAACATTGTGTAGCGCCACTGCCCTCATGTTTTCATAGCGTTTGTTACGCCGACGGGGGTTTTGGACAATGTAGCCAGTAGAGGGTAGTTGTAAAATAGTTTCTGATTTACAAAAAATGACATTTCAAACTACAAGCATCATGGCAACATAGAGGAACTCCTGTTAATGTGCATTCTCAGGAAGAGACAAAATAGGGCAAAAGGGCAAAATAAAAATAAAAAAAATAGTCTAATATCAAACTGGAACAGCAAAGTTGTCTGTATCCAAGTTGAGAAAAGATTTCTAGTCTGGTTTTGTTAATTTAGCCAAACAGTTAGGCAGAGAAGGTATTCAGGTGTTCGTCTTCTCCGACTCAGGGCGCCACAGGAGACGCAGGAGCTCGTGGGATCGTTGGACCAACTGGACAAAGGGTAAACAAAATGAGACCAAAACACGAGCATGTCACCAGGACAACTGAAGGTGGTGAACCTCAATATGTCTTAAAACCATACAGGGGCCTCCTGGAGTAGTGGGTCCCGCAGGAAAGGAGGGAAATGCTGGCCAGCCGGGGCCAATGGGAGCCCCAGGCAGCAGAGGAACTGAAGGAGACCTCGGAGCTCAGGTAACAGCGTGATAACTAATAACAAAATGTTTTTTAGGGTAGTTTTCATTGTTGTATAGTGGTCAATATATACACTAAAATAGGCCAACCTGCTTTCTTTGTTTGTTTGTTTTTCTTCTGAAAACAACTTTTTATGTTACCTTTTTCAGGGCCCACCTGGAGAACCCGGACCACCAGGTCCCCCAGGCCCCCCAGGACCTCCCACAGCAGCTGTAGAGGAGCTCTTTGCTGTCAATTATGATGTCAACGGCGATGTTCCGGAAGCAGTAGAGCTTGGAGAGTACGATGAAGCCGCCGATCCTCCGCCTCCCCCAGAGTTCAACAAAGACGAAGCTAGGCCCAATAACAACGCCCTGCATGCTGAAACAGGCGTCCGAGCGACACTGAAGACCCTCAGCGGCCACCTGCAGAACCTGCGCAGTCCTGATGGCAGTGAGATGAACCCTGCCAAGACCTGCCAGGACATCAAGCATTGTTATCCTCAGAAAAAAAGCGGTGGGGGTCATCGTACTGTTTTTTTTTTTAAATCAGAAGGGAATTCTCAAAACAAATTGCATGTCCTGATCAGTCTCATTTTCTCTGGTGCAGGTGAATACTGGCTGGATCCAAATCAAGGAAGCACAAAAGATGCCTTCAGAGTTTTCTGCAACATGGAAACTGGTGAAACTTGCATCTCCGCCAATCCGGCCAGCATTCCAGGGAAAGTCTGGTGGACAAAATCCAGCCCCAGCTTCAGCAAACCCATCTGGTTTGGAGCTGATATGAATGGTGGAACCAAGGTAAGGAAACATGAAGATCTCTGTGGAGGAAATCTTTCAACGCTTCGAATCTGTGACATCTGACATCTTCTTTCAGTTCCTCTATGGTACAAAGGAGGATCAGCCCAACGCTGTGGCCGTCCAGATCAAGCTGCTGCAGCTTTTATCCAAGGAGTCGTACCAGAACGTCACGTACCACTGCAAGAACAGCGTGGCCTTTAAAGACGAGAAGACCAGTAACCTGAAGAAAGCGCTCATCCTCAGAGGTGCCAACGGACAAGAACTGAGGGCGCAGGGCAACAACCGGCTCAGATACGTCGCCATCGAGGACGGCTGCTCAGTAAGTCCCAAAGAATTCCTCTAAATCTGATTAAAACTCAACTTGGAGACACATCAACTCAAGTTCCTGTTTTTCCTCAGACACCCGACGGAAAGTGGGGCAAGACAATAATCGAGTACAGAACACAGACAACCACCAGACTCCCTATTGTGGACTTAGCTCCAATGGACATCGGAATGGCTGATCAAGAGTTCGGTCTGGACATTGGCCCGGTGTGCTTCTCATAATAAAGATGGACACACAGTTTCTTTTAAAAGGGTATAAAAGTTACCTGTTTCCTCGCTGCCATTCCTTGTTGGTGGTGAAAGAACGCTCATGCTATCTATTCCAGTTTTCAGTATCTGGAAAGGAATCTTTTCCACAAAGTTGTATAGATGGATTGTAAACTTGTGTAAACTAGAGGAGTAGTCTTTAATGAAATTTTCACTTTTTTTTCTAGAAGATGTACAAGAAGATAGTAGACGAGTGGGTTTAGAATAGCTGTAGCTCTTTATATTAACAGAATAAATAATTAAATTATTAACGTCTTTGCAAAAATGCCATTTAGCATCTCCTTAAAAATATCTGTAAATGCAACACATGATTGTAAATGGGAAATTCTTACCTTTCTGTGAACAAAATGCAACTTTTCCCACCACTAGAGGGAGACAAAGTAGTTTTCTTTCTGGCAGTAAACAGTGATTTCACTTGATATTGGTGAAAAAGTTGATTAGCTAAGTTGAACACAGTAAATGTCATAAGATTTATGTCGAATTTATGGAATTTAAAACAAATAAATGACAAACAAACTTCTGATTTGGCGACACGGATCCCTGTCTTGTTGCACTGTGTCAGATGGGTGTGTGAGCGAACAAGAAAAAAAAAAAAAAAAAAAAAGAGAGACAGAAAAGAGTGAGTGGGAAGGCATTCCTCCAGGAAGAAAAGGAGCCAAAGTTCAGGCTGCACATGTTTCTGGGTCGACCTTTCCTCCCCCCGTGTGCTGAAAGATGTGACACCCTTGCTGCTTCCTGCAGCCCGCAGCTCGCTCCACATCTGTCAAGGTGGTCATTTTTAGCGGCCGTTTCTATTTTCATTCATGGAAAATTAAATGGTTAAAAATGTCACGCTGATGAAGCTGGTTATGAGTTCTTTATCTTTAGACACCCTAATACAATCCCCCCCCCCCCCCCCCCCCTCCCCCTCACTGAAGCGCACTGGCTCTTTTTTGAGAGGCATGCCAGTGAAAACCAGATCACCACCTAGTTGCTAATGTCCCTTTTGGTGTAAATACTTTTTGTGAGGAACTTCATGCAACCCTTTGCCAGTCTTTGGTGTCAGTCAGAGGAAAGTTTGACCCACTCCTTCAGCTCAGCTGGGAGCTATTTGAGGGGTTTCTTGCGTGTCTGTTTTAAGTCACCCTATAGCATTTCAATGAGCTCAAGATGTGGGCTTTGACTAGGCCCAGGATTTTCCATTTCTCTATTCTCTCTGGTGGATTTACTGGTATTTTATGGGTCATGGTTTTGTTGCAGAGTCCAGTTCTGCTTCAGCTTCCATTTCCTACAAATGCTGTTACATTTTACACATATAATTCTGTGATGGTGAGCAAACATGTCCACCATCATGCTTCACAGTAGGTATGAGGTTCTTTTTCTGGAATATGTCATTTAGTTTATGCCAATCATGCCCTCTCCTCTGGGGAAGTTGAAGTTGTAGGACTTTTGGAGACTTTTTTAAGCATCTTGCAGCCTGCCTTACAAAGAAACTAGCTTGGACGACCACATCTGGGCATGTTGCCAGTCCATTGTGGATCTACTGGTGTAAATTGGATAATTTTCATGTTGCAGGGTCAGGTTCGGCTTTAGTATTAAGTTATTTAAACATTCTACTCTAATAACTTAATGTTTTGTTATAGTTACTGAAAAAGGTGCAGGATTTCAAATAAACCCCTAAAATAACTGTTTCTTAGGAAAAAAATATAGCAGCTGAATTAAATAAAGTTTTACTTCATAACTAAAACTGAATTAAATTCAGTGGTTCGGTACATCTTCAGAGGGAAATTAGTTTAAGTTTAATGATGCACTGTAAGAAATGTGAGTAAAATTCACTGAAAATAACTGTAAAATGATGACATAAAAAACCTGTAAACTGAAAAACAATAAAACACAATTTATTAACAGTAAGGTTTTGCTAAATGTACTAAACAAGACTAATAATTTCAATGCAATGTTATGTCAAAATAATCAAATTTCTTTGTAAAAAGTAGAAGTTTTTCAACACAGAAAGCCTTTGCATTTCAGTGGTAGTTTCAACACAGAAAAATTGCAAAACAAAAAAACAAGCAAATATAGTAAAATTACAACATAGTGGTGTTAAAAATGTTGTATTTTTTATTATACAGAAAAAATCTTTTTTTTACATATTACTATCTCAAGGTCCACTGAAAATGTAAAAAATACAACTCCTAGGAATATTAATATTGGGAAAATGATTGTTTTGATATGAGGGCTATCAAATGTGACTAAATTGTAGACTTTTGCTTAACAATGCAAGCTGCTACTTATGACCAGTGCCATGACTACACTTTTTGTAATCAGAATTTTCGTATTTAAAAGTAACATTTAGGGTGTGCTGGTAATGCAGAGGTGGCAAGAAGCCCTTGTACAGATGCCTCAGTCCTCGGCTTGGCTGACCCAGGTTCAAATCCAGCCAGTGGTCCTTTGCCGCATGTCTTCCCCCCCCCATCTCTCATCTCCCTTCCTGTCAGCCTACTTTCAATAAAAAGTGCCACAAAAATCCTAAAAAACTATAAGAAAAAAGCTATAATTAGCGGTTTGCGCATGCCACGGTCAATGTTCAGCATTATAGTCAACCTGTTTGTCAATACACTGTGCCCATGAGTATAATAAAGGCCCTTAATTTGAGCTTTTTAAACACAGATACATCCAAGTAATGCTAACATGCTGGAAAGTATGGCAAAATCTAGTTAAACAAGTACAGCACAGTTATCTTTCAGTAAAAACAAGGGATTTTTGATATTACAGTTTCTTCTACAGCAAATTCATATATGCTCACGAAATGTCATCCATAGCTATCTCTGCTAACTCCATCCAAACAAACACATGTAGCTGAGTTCTACACAAGTCCATGTTGTCATCGTTATGATCAGAGAAGGACATGTGGGGGGTGCTGGTTTTCGTCATTTTAATTACCATCAATTACTGCCAAGTTCAAGTAGGAAGAAGCAGTAACTTGCTGCGCAACACATTACAAAGTTGGCTGCAATGCATGCGGCTTGGATGCCTGCATGCGTTGAAAAGTGCAGATTTCTGAGAAAGAACGGGCCTCCTTCTTTGTGTTCTAACCAAACAAGACCCTGAGATGATTTAGTAGCAACGCCCAGATCCTGACTGGGGTGTCTCTTGTTCACTGAGGAGCCTTGATGAGATTTCCCAGCTACTCCTTTTCCTTCCTGTGCCCCCAGCAACCCCACCTCACTGACGCCCCTCTGAAAAGCACAGAGGACGGCCCATGAGAAAAACAAAACTACAGGGTTGAATTACTCCTGCTGGCATGAGAAGCAGCACTGGGGATAAGATTCTCACACTCACTGATCAGAGCTTTTGTCCTCTGTCAATAACGGGACAAAACCTCGTTTAGATTTCTTATCCTTATCACAGCTCACTGTTGCAATTTTTCCGTTTTCTCTTTGTCTCTTGCTTTAAGTGTGAATTATTTTCTGTTTCCACTGAGCTATCGGTTATTATATTCTTAAAAAGCTCAGGAGTCTAAGATGTGTCTCAGCTCTGTAAATAGGAAAAGGTCACTCAAAGTTCAAAGGTTCAAAATGAGGGTCCAACTGAATCAAAGTATACATTTATTGATAGTCAAACTAATATATATTTACATGGATTGGAATTATAAGTAGTGTTGATGGGTTGATTGCAGGACCAAATTACAGACAGGAACTCAGGAACAGCATGTTGGATGAGGTCTGTGATTAAAAAGAAGGGAATCTTACAGCATTGAACAAAACACGGGTCACAGGCAAAGAAACGGGGTAGTGGAGAGGGACCCAGCAGAGGAAAATGCCCTGCAGGAAACTTAAACACTGAGGGAGGTGAGGAGAATGGCATGGAGACCTGGTTGGATAATCAGTGGATAATGAGGAGCAGCTGAGGCGTTTGGTAAATTGAGGAAAATATTTAATAAGGCTAAGAATTTCTTGAATAGCTTTAATTTGGATCTGATCTTTGACCTGTCTGTCTGTCTATCTGTCTGTCTATCTATCTGTCTGTCTGTCTATCTATAAAAAACTGCTCTCTCACCCACCCCTCATACTCCTGAGCAGGTGGATGGTTCTCCATTTCTCCAGCTCGGGTCCTCTACCAGAGGCCTGGTAGCCTGAGGGTTCCTCTTAGGTTCTTAGCTGTTCCTAAGATTGTGCTCTTCTGGACTGATGATGTCAGATTATTCTCCAGGTATTTACGGGCAATAATGTTGTCTTCACCTTCCAGGATCTTTCTAGTACTTTCCTGAGCCCTTGGAATTTATCCAGTTTTCATGCTCTTTTTTCCTGATGGCCATCCCAAGTGATGATGGTCACATCATCACTTGGGATGGCCACATCGAAATATATATATATATATATATATATATATATATATATATATATATATATATATATATATATATATATATATATATATATATACATTTTGGCACCTGAAATGTATCTTTAAATGCTTTAATGGTAAAATTCCTCATAATGGAGCATCCAGTGCGAACTTAATTGTGGTTTTCTGTAAAATGCATTTAGGACTAACAGCTTTCTCTCTACTTGGACTTGTAAAATTAAAACTGAGATCATTTTAGATGAAAACTGACATCTGCTTTTTACCACGTATTATGTTGTTTTCAATGGTCACCATGATTCTTTATTTAATTTGATTGCATTGTGTTTTATTACACCATGTTGTATTATGTTGTAATGAGGGTTATGTTTGCAATACAAAATGAGATCAAGTTAAAGGTAAGGATGACTCCTCTCTCCTTAATTTGTAATAGTGGTTTTCTCAAATGAGGAAAAGAAAAAAAGGCCGATACAGAAAGTCCTGCTGGATGACAGCAGACAGGATCATTTCTTTGATTAAAATTTAAAAATGTTGTGTTATCCATCTTCTGATGTCAAACAGGCAGTCAAGGAAGCGGTTTGACCAAGAATCAGTTTACATAAAAATGAAACTAAATGTTGCATTCCCGAAAAATAGCACCAGGTGACAGCAGGCACACAGAAAAAGAAGAGGGCCATGAATGGGGCTTTGTGGTACTCCCTAGAGGTGGTCAGTGGTTAGAGTTAGAGATAGAATCCCTGCTGTTTGAAGAAAAACTTCAACCTGAAATGTAAGATAGAGGAAAAGAAGAAAAAAACTGAAACACGTTTACATTTTATGGATGGATTCTGGAAGAGAGGTTATTTTGCTCCTCAAAGTGCCACGATGAGTTGGGTGGTAATTAGTGAAAGTGGATTACTATGGGCTGCATTAGGAGTGATCCTTTTAAGACTCAAAGAGTTTTAGAGAAAACCATCATCATTTGTCATTATGAAGCAGAAACAAATATACATGTTTTTTTTTTTTAGATAAACCCTCTTTCTCCACCTGATTGTTTTTTTCAGATGAAATTAGGTAAGAAAAAAACATCCCAGCCTTTCAACATAGACACACCATTTTATCCTTCTCCCTTTCGCGCATACCCCTCCTACGTCGGCTCAAGTGGAAGCTGATCAAAGGGGAAATGGGCCACTTTAACATCCCAGCTTTTCCCAGATCCTGGGAGGAGTCTGCGCCTGGTGGCACCGGGAGAACAATGGCAGGAAGCCGGGAGAGGAGCGAGGGAGTTCCTGTTGGCAGCACCATGCTGAAGACGAAAGCGACGACATGCATTACACAAATGGACTCAGGCCCGCCACCCTGATCAGAAGGAACTAGGCTCTTTAAAAGTGCTATAAGGACTCATTGTTTGAGATGTTTTCAGGAGGATTAATTCGAGAGTCTGACGTTTGAAGGGAGGGATGCTTTGGACATCCCGCTGCTTTTTGTGACAAATGAGCCTTAATAAAACTGCTTGCAAAGCAAATAGTCTACGTCCTGCTAGTTGATGCACATGTCCTGTGATGGCTGTGCTGAGTGGTTCATACGTATTTTGATATCATCAACAGCATCTTAAAGGACAGTTGAAGGCAAAAAGGTTGAAATAATCGAATTTGAGGTGATTTTTTTGGTCAGGTTAGCTAAATCACTAATATTTTCCAAACTGTCCAATGTTGTGTTTATTGGTAACAAAAACTTATTTTTGATTCATGGTCAAGTATTGAACACGTCAATCTTTTTCTCAGTATATGTATTTCTAATGGTGCATTCACACGGAACACGCTTTTGGCAACCCGAGCAACCGATTTACATGTTATCCCTACGAATGGGTATAATATAGGAGCGATGTAACAGACGCATCTTTAGCAATGCGACAGGCAAAGCTTTGGTGATTACAGTGAAGCCTACGCGACACTTGCTGATGGATGCAAAGCGATAGTTTCGCGAAAATTAATCAGGAACTGGATGTGGAGTGCAGTTTTCATTCAACATGGAAGACAAGCTGATAATGGCGGTCTGCGGTCGGCCTAAGATGTATGACTCAACCAATTATTACTACCGATACAAGTCCAGAAAGGACCTAGCCTGGAGAAGAGTGAGTGAGGAGACTGGAGTGACAGTGAAAGTGTCACTAGTTAGCGGCATTGTACTATTGTATTTCTGGCTTGTCGCTCGCTGTGCGAATTGCTGCCGATGTGTCAGGCGAGCGAAAACACACACACCCCTGGGGGTGCACGAGCTGCCGCCAGGGGGTGCGTAAGCTGAAAAATGTAATGGCGGTCTGACAGTGTTTTTTCCCCACACCATAAAGACGTGTAAATAAACATTTCCTTTGTAAAAATTTTAATCAAAAACTGTAAATTTAAATAAAATGTATTCACACGAAAATCTATTTATTTAGAAAAAGTCTTCTTCTACACTTCATTTTAAGATGAAATATAGAAGTTATCTTCTTCTACGCATTGTGCTGTATATGCGCACCTAGCTTGTGGTCTCTACTTCATTCATTCTTGCAAATATGCTCAATTGACTGAAATCGTGGAAATTGTCATGCATGTGAGACATCTAAGGTCAAAGTTAGTGATGAAGGAGGAGAGAAACCAAGAGAGAGAGAGAGAAGAATCAGAGGAAACAGAGGAGAGAATATTAACAGATCCGAAGAAAACGAGCGGGACTCAGAAAATGTCTCTTTCTCTCTCCTCACTTCACATCGTTTATGTCAGTAGAGGGAAAATTGAATTCTGGCCGAAAGTTTTATTTACAAGATTAAATTTAGTGACTCGGTCTCTCTATCGATCGAGCAGCACCTACAAACAGCGCTGCTCATGGTGCCGTGACTCTGAACCACTACAAGCTTTGATGCACATATCATGTCCACACGGCTGCTGCTGGTGGGAAAATAGGTGGTAGACGTGGTTTGTTGACTATGCTCACGCACAGAGCTGTAATACTTTTCATTGTGATTCAGACAGGTGCAGTTCATTTTAAAGATGTGGTTTTAGTGCATATTCAGACTGGAACAGGGAAACAGGCAACCGGTGGTGGGGGTGAGGGGAGCTGAGGTCTGTTGTCATGGGCGTGTTTATCAGCTGTGAAACAATCAGGAAATAACTTTTTATTTCTCTGATTAATAACATCTTTATGGAGCGCTCTGTTATTATTACTCTGTGCCACTCTACCAAAGTCTGTCTCTCTCTCTCTCTCTCTCTCTCTGTCTTGTTCTCTCTCTCGTCATCGGACACAAATCAAATGAAACTTCTTTGTTTTTTCTATTTTGTGGTGTAAATTGTGAGTCAGACTCAGATTTAGAAGCTGGTACATGAAATAAAGTGAGAACACACACAGGTAAGTTATGAGAGTTTACTCGGTGAATCCACCTGGAGGGACTCTGCTTCAGAGACATTTCAGGTCACCAATGCACCGTACAATCCTCAGGATTCTGTTGTGGATGCTGTGTGTAAGTTTATTGCAATTTTCATTCTTTCATTCTTTCTTTCTGTGTTTTCTGGTCATTTGAGCATGATTAAACATGCTGCCTTTAGCATGGCTATAAAAAAAAGCTTTTTTTTTTTTTTTTTTGAAGATTGGGGCTGCGTCAACCCAGTTGGGACACAGAAGGGGTTTCGTGGCTAAAAAAGTTTGGGAACCTCTGTGTTAGAGAACCTGTGGAGGCAGCTAAGGATTAGGGTGATGACACATACCCTCAAACTAATAAAACATGACTGGAAACAGGGTTTTGCATTAAATGCACCATTTTTAAAATATAGATAAAACAATGTGTGTTGGCGTCAGGGGCGCAACTACCCAGTATAAGAGGGGTATGCAGCATCAGTTTTGGCGCCCCCCCCCTGGATTAAAATAAATAAATAAGTGCCAGACATCATCATGTATGGTCTTTAAATAATAAAGGTTTATTTTAAAGTATATCAGCCACTGTAGGCCTACCATAATAATAATTAGATGGTATATTATTAACAATGTTAACACATAATAAACAGTTGCAAATTGACAAACATTAACATTATCATTATAACCAATGCAACTTAATGCAGCCTTTCTAAATCAGCCTAGTGATGGCATCAGATAAGACAACTATTATGCAGTAAGGTTTTGCTGCTGTTGAAATTACATTCACATTTTGGATTTTAAAAAGTAGAAATATGGATAGCCTTAGCACAGACCTTTAGAGAGAGATGTGACCCTGTAATTACAGCTTCCATGTCACCCAACAAATGTAAAGCAGCCTACATGTCTGACAGCACAGCTAACATGAACAGCTAATGGTAAAACAACATCTTTATTGCATATTATTTATGCATGAGTTACTGCATAAGTTATGTTTTCTGGATTCTGGTCATTTATTGTACATGCTACCTTATATTTTCCACTATATCAGCGCAGCAACATTGGTTTTGCATTAAGCTAGAAGCTAGCTGTAAACCCCCATTTGGCTGCTACATTCCCACTGTTAGCAAACACAAGCTAGTCTGTTCATATATATTCATATTGTATGAATATAAATGCCTAAGTAACGGGAGCAAATCTATGCATGATTCCATGGTAAACCAAAGTCATTGCATTAGTTATGTACATCAACAGCTAATGGTAAAACAAAATATATTAATGATTCCATGATAAACCAGTTTATGTATCTGTTTTCCAGATTCTTGTCCTGTATTGTACCTGCTACCTTACAGGGTTTCCCGCAGCGCTATACTCACGCTACAACCCCCCCCCACCAACCCCCCCCCCCCCCCCCCAGTCGATCCGCGCAAAACTTGTCGCCCCGCCAATTCACCGCCTCGCTTAAGCAAATTCCTGCCTTATATTTTCCAGTTTTCAACTCAGCAACCTCGGTTTTGCACATTCTAAGCAAGCTGTGAACCCCCATTTGGCTGCTACGTTAGTAATCGCTAGCTAGTCTCTTAACGTGAATAACGTTATTTGCAAGCCTCCAAGCACAGCCGTCAAACTTTAATTCCTACCTGTTGCCTTTCACCATCCACTTGTTTAACTGCTGTTGCATCCCTTGACATGCCATCTCCCTTTCCCTCTTCCTTTTTTTATTTTTCGCCCCCCACAGCTTTCTTGATTTATCCATTTTCCATAGACA
This sequence comes from Fundulus diaphanus, assembly GCA_037039145.1. Lineage (NCBI taxonomy): Eukaryota > Metazoa > Chordata > Actinopteri > Cyprinodontiformes > Fundulidae > Fundulus > Fundulus diaphanus. Next base: position 3,985,932 of record CM073139.1, read on the forward strand.
ACTAAACTCACTACTCGTAGGCTATTCTATCTCCCGCTGCAGCCTTCCCGCAGGCTGCAGCGGGATACTTCTCCCCGCTCCCTCTTGTGTCAAAATTCTACGGTGGAATCTTATGACATAGGGCGTCTACTCTAACATGTTTTGTTCTAAAATGTTATTTAAAACGTTGAGGAAATTCAAAAATGTTAAAGAAAAGCACAATAGCAGCTACATATAGAAAATACCAAAACTTTTTTTTTTTTACCATCACTTTGGCGCCCCCATGGTGCTGCGCCCCTATGCACTGCATATAGTGCATACCCACTTTTTGCGCCACTGGTTGGCGTGTACATGCATGGTTGTTTGTCCTGTGTGTTGCCTTGTGGTAGACCAGGAAACTGTCCAGTGTGTACTCCACCTTTTGCCCATTGACCACTGGAGCTAACCCTTCTGTGGCCCTGCACAGTTAAGTGGGTAAAGAAAATAGGTGGATGACAAATTACTGCTAGTATATCATGCCCTGAAGAAGCAAAGCTGCATTGTCCACCAACAACTTTGACTGTTGATCATGGTGTATGATGTTCTTTTCTGAAATGTTGTTAGTTTCACACCATATTTACCAGGACGTAACCCTTTAAGGAATTTCCGCTATTGACCATTCTTCCACAGACCAAAAGACTACTAAGACGCGTATTTATACATTTTTATAGCAGTGTTAGACAAGACCTTCGTGTTCTGTTTGGTTTGCAGTGGTTTTCACCTTGAAACTCGTGAACGTCATTTTTGCCCAGTTTATTTCTTATTCTTAAATCATAAACTATAACCTTAATTAAGGCAACTGAGTCCTCCATTTGTACAATATGCCTGTCCAACTAATGGATGTCAGTGACTTTTTTATTATCATATATTGTTGAATTTCTTTAAATTGGTGCATGATTTGTTGCTTTTAAGATCACGTCGCATACATAATTTTGTTTAAAAGGTGCTATTTCAGTTATTTTTGGGTTCTAAGAACCTGCAAGTAATCAAGCTTTCCTGAGACTTGTGAGATGGATCTTCCTCGAATCTTCCTTCAGGTGATCAGTTGCATGCTGTTGGTGCTGAAATCCTATTTTCTGCTTGTTAAACTGTGTTATTCTTTGGTAACTTTCACACTTAGCCAAGGAATGGGAACAAATTGTCTTTCTGACAGGCTACTGGTAACAAAGTGTCAAAAGAGCCAAGTTAATGTTGGTTCTTTGCTAGAGTCTTCTGAAAACAATGAGGGACAGAAACAAAATGGATTGAAATCTCAGCAGATGACTACAAAGGAGAACATGGAAACAGCTTGAAGATGTTACCTAGAGCACTAAGAAAGATTGCCTGATTTTCTGTAAAGTTTTTACCATGTACCCCTCTGAATATGAACCCTCCATGTGACATATTCCCACACTGGAGCATGTTGTTCTTTCAGAAACCGCCAAAGTTGACAACCAAGTGTTGACATCACCAGCTGCTCACATAATTCATGACCCTTTAGCGGTCCGAGAGGGCCGTGCAGTGAGCGGCAGACTTCCTGCGGTCCCACCCAGGCCCGGGTCACATCATCCACACAGCCGGGCCACATTGCTAAGCCCCAACCCTTGCACCGATCTCCCTTCCCCACACCCTCAAGAACAGCCAAGAGCTCATTCCATTGTTCTCAAGAGTGAGAGATCTCCACACATGAGTGGCCAGTATGCTGTGAGCCAGATGTGTGGATAAAATATGTGTTGCTATTGTTTTTACCAGAAGGTTTCTAATTATCTGGAATTACTGGAAACAATTGTCTCAAACCTGAATCCCCCTTCCTTGAAAATGAAAACAGAAAACATCTACTTTCGTCCAGTCGGTTGCTTTTTCGCACCCTAAAGGATTGTATAATGTTATATCGCAGCTTCTTCCTGATGAATATGCATTCCTAACATATCTCAGCCGCTAATGGGAAGTTTATGGTGCATTGCATCTTGTGCAGCTAAGGATCTTTTTCCACAGATGCACTCCCTGGTTTGACAAATTAGAAAGTGGGAGTTTCTCTCTGGAGGATGGAAAAGGCGAACGGCCCATAACTTCAGAGCTGACCTTTTTATCGGAGGTCCACCTTAAATTGAAATTGATAGCAACAGCTGGAAAGTGTACTGCAAACAGATTGAGTTTTGTTTGGTAATCGCTGTAGATGACAACATTTTACGATAAAGATACAAGAGATAGGAAAGAGAAAACAGATTAAAGCTTTAGATGTAGTGGGAGTTCTGGGTGGAGTCTATTGGACTTTGTCAATATTTCTCCAAAAATTGTTAAAATACAATCTAAATTTTAGAATTTTACATAGTTTTCCATGCACAGAGTTTTCACATTGTCCTCACATGTTTTAATCAGTAATGACAAAGTGTAGGTTACCCTGTGTGTAAGGCTGACATTCAGCTGTGAATTTGCATATTTGCAACCTATTAGCATTCTGAACGCAGAGAGAGCAGCTCTGACTGCTGCTGGGAGGGACTGATGAGAGAGAGAGGACAGGGCACGCCTGTCAGTGATCCGGGTGGGGAAGGGATCCAATGTACCACCCGCTGCTCGCTAAGGAAGAAATATAACTTGATTTGACATGAGTGTTCAATAACTTCACAAAAAGATGCTAGATTTGTTGCCGTCACCTTTTTTAAAAAGAGTTGCCAAAAAGGTCTGAAAATAGCTGAAAATAGTAACAAAGCTGCTAAGCTGGTAACAGTGTTTGTTGAAAAGTAGTTTCTGTTTTAAATTTATAAAATAAAATAAATAATTTATTTAGTAAAAATGCTTGAAAATGTATGAGTTATTTTTTGTGTAAACTTACTTTTAATCCGACCTTGCTCTTTGGGGCTGTGAAAAGAATTAGCTAGCAAGATATAGCGGTAACATACACTCACCTTCTTTGAGAAAACTAGGATTTACTGATGGTTGTGTTGGGGAAACATTGACTACTCCCCTTCTAACACCCAAAATGTCTACAAAGCACAACGTGTTGAGATAACAAAAAAAACTCTAAAGACTCACACTATAAGGTTAAAAATAAGAGAATTTTGCCTAATCAGAATTGTCATGGGAACTAAGAGCGTAAAATAAAATAAAAAATTGACTATTTCAAAGAACTTTTCAGGCACTCATTACCAGGATGAGTGAGATTTGTAGGACAAACTGATATCGAATACAAATGTAATGTTCTGTTTTGGTTTAGGTTTATTGTTTGGTTAAATTAGTTCTCTCCTGCCTCTGGGTTTATTTCTATTGTAGGTTCTGTCTTGTTTTAGGTTCCGGTTTAGTCTGTGTATTGCTTTAAGTTATCCGGTCTTTGTATTAGTTCTTATTTTTTGCTCTGTGCTTTGTGTTATGCTCAGTCTTAGGTTTTTTCTTCTGTCAGCGTCATTATTGCTTTCACCTGCCTATAGTTAATTGGTTCACTCCGCTCACCTGTTTGTCTGTCTATTTAAGCCTCACTCCCTCCTCAGTTATTCCTCGGTTCGTTACACTTCATGCCCATGCGTCTGTTTCCTCCTTGTCTGTTTTGGTAAGAGCTCCAGCATCTTGATCCTGTTTTTTGTTAACCTGCTTCTGTTTATTTCTGCCCAGTTCTGTTCCTGTCAAGTGTTTTTGATGTCTGCCTTACCCCCTTTTGGATCTGGTTTTTGTTCATTTGTTCTTCAATAAAATCCAGCAAAGGAAAACATTGTCTTGGCTGAATTCCGGGTTCTACTCCACCCCATTCCTAACAGAACGAACCGAGCATGCTGAACCCGTCGCCAAATTGTTTTTCTTTTTCTGGGAGAGCAGCTCTCTGCGAAGCCAGCACTTTGCCCAGCTCACCGGCTCAGGGCGATCACTCACCGGATCTCTTCCTGGAGGCAGAGGAAGGATCGTTGCCTGGATCTTCTTTTGAGGGAACCAGGTTAGCGTTTTGTCCCCCTGGAGTCGGTCCCAGACGTCATCTCGACTTCTTTCTGGAGGTTGATGCAGAGGTGGTGCGGGATCTTCGCCCGGATCTGTTTCCTGATCAGACTACGTCCCCCTCACCTGAAGAACAGACGCAAGGATCGCCTCAGGCTCTAGTGGTTCCGGCTTGCCGGGTCGAATCGGCCTCACCCCCTAATCGGCCGTCCCGCCGTCAGAGGAGGAGACGCTCGTCTGTCTGCCCCTCATCACCCAGTAGCGCACAGCGAACCGACGAGCCAGTGCGGCCACCGTATGCTGCTGAAGCCCAACCTCAGCCCATTTCCTGTATAACTGAGCACACTCGCTTGCCTCCCGCAGTGGAGTTGTCCACAGCTCCCCCTGGTGGCATCAGTAACTCTGAGTATGTGGCCCTGGAGAGCAGAATTAGGACATTCGCCTCAATAATTAAACGCCTCAGGGAAACGCTGGCCGCCCATCATTCTGTCTTCCTGGAGAGGAAATTAAAGGAGATGGAGGACCAGTATCGAACAGCCCTCAGAGTGTTCTACTGCCGTTCCACACCTGCCCCTGAGGTTCCGGTCCATGTCTCCGAGGGGTCACTGCCACCCTGTGAAGAGGAGACCCAGAGGGGTCTGCAGCCGGCCTGTGAAGCTGTGACCCAGAGGGGTCTGCAGCCGGCCTGTGAAGCTGTGACCCAGGAGAGTCTGCAGCCGGCCTGTGAAGCTGTGACCCAGGAGAGTCTGCAGCCGGCCTGTGAAGCTGTGACCCAGGAGAGTCTGCGGCCGGCCTGTGAAGCTGTGACCCAGGAGAGTCTGCGGCCGGCCTGTGAAGCTGCGACCCAGGAGGGTCCGCGGTCGGCCCGAGACGGCGCCACCCAGGAGGGTCCGCGGTCGGCCCGAGACGCCGCCAGCCAGGAGGGTCCGCGGTCGGCCCGAGACGCCACCACCCAGGAGGGTCCGCGGTCGGCCCGAGACGCCGCCACCCAGGAGGGTCCGCGGTCGGCCCGAGACGCCGCCACCCAGGAGGGTCCGCGGTCGGCCCGAGACGCCGCCACCCAGGAGGGTCCGCGGTCGGCCCGAGACGCCGCCACCCAGGAGGGTCCGCGGTCGGCCCGAGACGCCGCCACCCAGGAGGGTCCGCGGCTGGCCCGAAACGCCGCCACCCAGGAGGGTCTGCGGTCGGTCCGAGAAGTGGCGACTCAGGTGGGTCCGCAGTCAGCTCGTGACACCGCGACCCAGTTGGGCCCGCAGTCGGTCCATGATGCAGCAACCCAAGGGGGTCCACAGCTGCCCCACGGTGCGTGGATTCAGGAACATCATAGCAACCAGGTTCCTCGTCGGGGCAGAAGAGGACAGAGAGGTCGTGTGGCACCTCGACGGATTGGTCTGCCCCTAGGGCCAAGTAAGGGGTCCAAGACGCCGAGGCCCCTGAAGGACCCTAGAGTTTCCAGGATTTCCCTAAAGCATCTACCTCCATCCGCTCATCTAACTGTTATTTTGTCTGAACTTTGTCACTGGCTGTCACTCTCGGAGCCACTCCAGAGACTGATTATTAGACTTTTCGTTTCCAAGGGACTGGAACCACCAGTAGCCTGTGACCCGGCGCCGCCGCCAGTAGCCTGTGACCCGCAGCCTGTAGCCTGTAGCCCAGGGCCTCCTGTAGCCTGTAGCCCAGGGCCTCCTGTAGCCTGTAGCCCAGGGCCTCCTGTAGCCTGTAGCCCAGGGCCAACTGTAGCCTGTAGCCCAGGGCCAACTGTAGCCTGTAGCCCAGGGCCTCCTGTAGCCTGTAGCCCAGGGCCTCCTGTAGCCTGTAGCCCAGGGCCTCCTGTAGCCTGTAGCCCAGGGCCTCCTGTAGCCTGTAGCCCAGGGCCTCCTGTAGCCTGTAGCCCAGGGCCTCCTGTAGCCTGTAGCCAGGCGCCGCTTGTTTCCTATAGCCCGGTGCCTTCCTCAGCCCATAGCCTGGCACCTCCTAGGTCTTTGCCTTTCAGAAGCTGACTTCTGAGGGTCCTCGCCAGCCATCCGCCTCTGAGGGTGCCGGTCCGCCGCCGGTCTCTGAGGGTCCTCTACAGGCGCCGTCCTCCGGGACGCCCGCCGGACCACCTGTCACGCCGGGGCCGTCCTCCGGGACGCCCGCCGGACCACCTGTCACGCCGGGGCCGTCCTCCGGGACCCCCACCTGAACGACTGTTTCTCCGGGGCCGTCATCCTGGACGCCCACCGGAGCACCTGGCTCGCCGGGGCTTTCCACCAGGACGACCGCCAGACCGTCCGGTTCTTCGGGGTCGTTCTTGGGGACTATTGTTTGTTTTTTGGTTTGCCCTGTCGGAAGGGTTTTTGTTTTGATTGGACAGTTGTGGACTTCTCACGTCCGCTCGCCCGGTTATGGGTTGTTTTCTTTTGTAATTACCATGTCCCTCCATCCTGTAACCTCCCTCCACCCACCCGATCTAGTCTGTTTTTGGTTTCAAGATTAAGGGACGTCTAGAATCCGTCCTTGAGGGGGGGGCTCTGTAATGTTCTGTTTTGGTTTAGGTTTATTGTTTGGTTAAATTAGTTCTCTCCTGCCTCTGGGTTTATTTCTATTGTAGGTTCTGTCTTGTTTTAGGTTCCGGTTTAGTCTGTGTATTGCTTTAAGTTATCCGGTCTTTGTATTAGTTCTTATTTTTTGCTCTGTGCTTTGTGTTATGCTCAGTCTTAGGTTTTTTCTTCTGTCAGCGTCATTATTGCTTTCACCTGCCTATAGTTAATTGGTTCACTCCGCTCACCTGTTTGTCTGTCTATTTAAGCCTCACTCCCTCCTCAGTTATTCCTCGGTTCGTTACACTTCATGCCCATGCGTCTGTTTCCTCCTTGTCTGTTTTGGTAAGAGCTCCAGCATCTTGATCCTGTTTTTTGTTAACCTGCTTCTGTTTATTTCTGCCCAGTTCTGTTCCTGTCAAGTGTTTTTGATGTCTGCCTTACCCCCTTTTGGATCTGGTTTTTGTTCATTTGTTCTTCAATAAAATCCAGCAAAGGAAAACATTGTCTTGGCTGAATTCCGGGTTCTACTCCACCCCATTCCTAACAACAAAATGTATTATCGTATTATGTATATGTCATGGTCACAATGGACATCCCTTTAAAATTGACAAGATGAGAAGAAAACCAAGTACAGAAGCTGCCAAATGCAACATTAAAGGAGCTGGAGGAATTCCTGGCGAACACCAACCGATTGAGGCAAAATCTCTTATATTATTCATTTATCTGAGCTATGAGGTAGGGTGCCAAAACAGAATCCCTTTCTTATCTAAAAAAACTTTCAAAACCCAGAAAAATCTTACCAAAATCCATTTGAAGTCTCCCAAAAGCAATCAAGAAAATTGAATATGGTTGAAAGTGGGCTGCACAGTGGAGCACTGTTGCCTTGCAGCAAGAAGGTTCAGGGTTCAAATCCAACCCTGGGCCTTTCTGCATGGAGTTTGCATGTTCTCCCTGTGCATGCGTGGGTTCTCTCCGGGTACTCCGGCTTCCTCCCACAGTCCAAAAACATGACTGTTAGGTTAATTGGCTTCTCTAAATTGTCCTTAGGTGTGAGTGTGTGTGTGAATGGTTGTTTGTCCTGTCTGTCTCTGTGTTGCCCTGCGACAGACTGGTGACCTGTCCAGGGTGTACCCCGCCTCTCGCCCAGTGAACGCTGGAGATAGGCACCAGCAACCCCATGAGGGATTAAGCGGGTCAGAAAATGGATGGATGGATGAAAGTGAGGTTAATCTTTGTTGTACAAAAGCAACACTGCATACTAATGGCAGAATACCATACCCACATGAAACATAGTGGTGGCAGTATCATACTGTGGAACTGTTTTTCTCCAGGAACAGGGGCCTCAGTGAAAAATTACCAAAATAATGGCTTCACTGGAAGAAGGTTACAGAACCTAGACCTGCAACTATTTGAAGGTCTGTGTGTTGATCTGAAGAAGGCTATGCACAAGAGACACCCTCGCAGTCCGACAGATTTGGAGATTTTACGAACAGGGTGGTGCCAAGTCAAGACGTCCTATGCTGAAATATCCATTCTGAAAAATGGTTGCATGCAACCCGATTATTTAAGATTATTGTATATCAACTACCATACGGCTATAACACATGTAGCCTAGTTTGTGCCTGCAGGATTGTCAATGAAAGAGACAACCACATGGCTCTATTCAGTCACGTCCGGTGGAAACGTCCTTGACAAATTCACAGAATTTCTACCAGCTCGCCTACTGGAAACCCACCGGGATACAAGAACACCAGCGAAATGATTTAGGTCTCGGTGGAAGTGAGGGAAGTGAATGCAGTAAACAAGCGTTAGTCATGGGGCTCAGGAAGTGTTTGCTACCAGCGCGAAAGAGTGGATGGATCAAGAGTTCAATGGCAATGTATTCTTAGAAACAGGAAGCTTGCAACACATCCACAGCTCTGATTTCCTTTTATGCACATACAATAATATTAGGCTCATCAAATGGTGTTGTGGTAAACAACAAACACACATTAGCCCAGATCATTTAAATGCCTAAACCTTTATGTTTCATTGTAAAGGAAGTATGTCTCAGCAAATGCTACGGGATACTAAACCATTTGTTATGCAGACGCAAGAGAAAACAAGCAAAAAGCATGGTTGGAAGTAAAAGAACATTTAAGTGTTCTGGAAATAAAATGGGAGAGACAGTTTCGTATTTATTGTGATGATACTACAAGTGGTTTCCAAGATTTAAAAACCAGAGTCCTATGTGGATTTGGGTTAGGCCTGCAAAAGGCATGCATATAGATCATAAATATCTCTTTAAGAGCCAAATGGTCACACACATTGCACATGTGCTTTTGATCACCCTGTGTTCAGTCTCTTGAAAGAGAACGTTGCATGTCAAGAGTTGTACCAGCTTCTATATATTGCTTGAACTTGACAAATGATGCCATGAAAGCGTAGATATAGCACTTTTCCTTTGGGACTTCCTAATTGTACCTGTTTGCATGCACATGCCTTCTGGACACGGAGCAGACAGTAACCCGCCCTGCTTTGTCTGGAAACAATATTCATTACAGTGAGAAATATTTTCTTAGGTCGGACAAGGAAATTCCGCCCTCAATTAAATATGTGGGAAAGGGAACGCAGTGAGATATGATTAGATTTGTTCTTTGTGAACGAAAAGGGGGAGAAAAAAAGAACCTGCAAAAGAGTTGTTGTTTTTTTACTCAATTTTCAGATCAGCCAGTCTATATCTGCTCTTTCATGAGGAGTGAATGCTGCTTAAGACTCGATGCAATCTGCTAAGTTTCCTTAGATGGGAAACTTTTTGGCCAATCTGTCTGGAGCATTTGATTGAATTTGACTTTGGAAGGTGCTGTGAGATGATATGTGTTGTGAATTGGTGCTATAAAATAAAACTGAATCGAATTTAATACTTTCCTTTGTAAGTATAAAGTTGAGAGATGATAATACATATATTTGGTTGGGATTTGGTTCAATACCAATTTATGTTAGATAAATGGATTGCAAGCATGGCAAATGGACTGAATTCATATTGCGATTTTTTTTAGTCATACCGAATACTCAAAACACTTTACACTACATTTACATTCACCCAATCACACCCACAAATGTGTACATTTTCATACACTGATGCACATGTCAGGAGGCAACTTGGGGTTCAGTGCCTTGCCCAGGGGTACATCGACATGCGACAAGGTGAAGCTGGAATCATGCCCACAACTTTCTGATTGCAAGACAACTACTCTACGCACTGTGTGTAACACATTGTTATTAGAGTGATAAAGTGTAGTCCAAACACATTCACATTTTGTACAAAAGCATGTTCCATTTGTGCTTAATGTTTAAAATTTTTGAAGTCGAAAAATTAAATACAAAGTTCAGTAAATTTTAGAGCATATTAATATATTTTAAAAAGTCCAAATCAAGTCTCAAATCTCTAAGTGGAAGTCAATTTTTTGAGGGGCAAGTTTGAGTAAAGTCTAAGTCTTTCGCCGCTTTTGTCAATAGTGATTTAAATTGACATTTCTTAACAGATTTTATACCTTCTAGTTTGCCAAACGTATAGAACTGCTGTAGGTTAGTGTCAGGGTTCTCTGTGTTCCCGTGCTCAAACTCTGCTTCACAGGTGGTTCTAGTGGACTGGGGGGGGGGGGGGGGCGTGGGCCACACCTGCTGCTCGTCAGGAGTCATCATCACTGGCTTCTTAAGGAGTGTTCAGACAGATGGAAGACACCAGAGTGTTAACCCCGTCGTGGTATGCCTAGGTCTCTGACCTGTCTCCTTTGCCGCGTACCTGTGAGTTTTTTGAAACCTCGTTTTTGGGCTAACTTTGTCTCCTGTTGTTCTCCAGTTTGTCGTGTTTGGATTTACTCACCTGTCTTGGCGTCGTGCTCAAAGAACCAGCTCCTCAGAATCCCCGCCGCTCAGATTTTGCTCTGGCATCTCCCCTCATACTCCCTTGGTGGTACCAAGCCGGGCGTGAGACCCCCTTCCTGGATTCACCTGGTTCACACACAACACTCCGGTTCTTCCATCTGCTCCTCCCGTCTGCCATCTACTGTGGTGCGCTCCGGATCCCTCACCAGCATTACCATCTGCCAGCCCTCCAGTCACTCAGCCACCTGTTTCCATCAGCGAGTTATGGTCACAGAGTTCCCTCGTCACTTACTCTCCCCGGATTGGTTTCCCCGACTAAATGGTAAGCGGCGCAGCTTCTGGTATTTTCCCCTTGTTCGATTCTCTGTAACATCATTTCCAGTGTGCGATTTGCAAAAAAACCAGAGGTGGTGATCATTTCCTCGATTAATGACATAATGTCGATAGGTAACTCGAGATTATTTGCAAATGTTTTATCCTTTTATTTCTGTAAGTGTAATAGCCTGTTTGGGCATTTTAATATGCAATTTTGCAATAAATGACACTAATAAAATACATGCTTGTACAAAAAATATTTTTATTTTGTTATTTTTCAAGCACTTTTGAGAATTGGAATGAAAACATCCTAGTGACAAATGTTAAACTCTGGATATAATGGCTAAATGACTAATCATGACGCCCTGATGTTTACACAATGTCTAAATAAATTTGTAAATAAATACCATGCCGATATATTTTTTTGCCTCTTAAACAAAGATAGACATGGTATTATGCATAAACATATAAATTAATAAAAATTGTACATTTAAATAAAGTCATAAGTTTTGTTCATTTCTTCACTCTCTCTCTCTCACACATCTAATTCTGAGCTTTCACACCAACAACAATAATTACTTTGAATATTTTTGCTTGCTGTTTCTATCCATATTCATAGAGTTTAAGCCTGGAAAAAGGTTTTAAATTTCCAGATCATTCCAGTCTTACACTTTGCTTGCAACTGGGCCAGGAGCTTAATACCCTGAATGAGACTGTTTAGGAACTGATTAGTAACTCCAGGTACTTGGTTTGGCAACGTGATTCATCCTTGGTTTGTCAAATACAGAGACAACAAATTAATAAGCATTAAAGTACGGTTTATGGGTTGGGTTTCTGCAATGTTCTCAGCATGTTAAAAGCTCATCTTCAGAACCAATGTCTGCTCAAAATGGTGATCTGCACCAAGTAATCTACTTTCAGCAGTTATCACCGGTTATTGCACCGTAAACTGCAGAAAATACGTGCAGAGTTGCTCTGTCTGCCTTTACTACCGTCGGCTCCTATGGCGGAGGGATATTTCAGCTGGATACAAAGTGTCTAATGCAGGCAGGTCTCTTAATAACCGCTGTTTTGTCACTTATTTTAGAGCCCAAATAAGCGATTTAACCTTCAGAAACGTGCCAACCCCCCCCCCCCCCCCCCCCCGCAACCCGTGACTTATAAAATTTACAAGCGCCTTTAGAATAAAAGAAACCCAAAGTCGCATGAAATGAACAGCCTGTGCAACAGTGAGCGCGGGTCTGTTTTGCTACAGTCTCTAGCTCTCTTGAAACTACGGAAAGCGCCGAGGGTAAAAGAAACACAGTCCGGGAGCGGTTAGGGAACATTAGGGAACGGTGTGTGTGTTTTGACACGCGATTAACGGCGACAAAAAAAAATGTCGCCGTTGTGGTCTTACGCGTTAAAACTGACAGCCCTAATTATATACATTTTTAAATTCAGACCAGAGGGGGGGGGGGAATGTATCCCCCCCAGGGATAAAACATGAATGACCAGAGGGGGGACGTCACAAGCAGAGGGGGGGTAAATCCCCCCCGGCAAATCGCACCCTGATCATTTCCCTTTCTTCCCTCAGTCGTTCCAGCTCTGACGGTCAGACCTCGCCTGTCCCACACGCAATGTTTCCCCGTTATCTGAGCCTTTAATAAACATCTTAAACTTGTTTCTGCCTCTGTCTGTATCTGCATGTGGGCCAAACACTTAAAAACCATGACAGTTATGAATTCAAATGCTAATGCCCAATTAAACAGCACCATTTACCATCATTATGTTTTTCAGCTTTATACTGAATTCAACATGTTAGTAACTACTCATCATCAGATTGAAAATGAATATGGTACAATATTTATTCCCACAAGAATATAAATATGCTTTTATAATCCAACAAAAATAGTAGATATGACTAAACACCAGGATTGCTAATGAAATCTGATTGGACAAGCTTTTTCGCTTGATAAAAGCTTTGTAACTATGGCAACTTAAATGTAGGGTCAAATAGTATGCTGCTAGGGTGAACTTTAATGAGTTGTGAAGAACAAATAACCTGATGAATAAATCACACACAAAATATAACCTTGCTTTCAGAGCTGTGTTCATTTGTTTATGAAGCGTTAATGCTTGGTCAATGACAATTCTATGGTAAGCAGACAGAACATTACCAATTGTTTGAAATGACCGACCAATACTTGTTGACTTTTACTCCTGATCAATCCAAAAAAATATTATATTCAGAACATTTGAATTCCGTATCCATTTCAAGTATGAAGTATGCAAATGTGTGACTGAGAGTTTTATACTCACTATTTCTGTTCTCCCACACGATGTCTCGCAACAGGAGCCCACAAGTACACACTGTCTGTGGACAAGTACACACTGTCTGTGGGAGGCACGTCTTATTGTTTCTGTCGGCTCTGTACATCCCCATTTTTCTTGTTTCTTGTCATATTTTGTGAGTACCGCCCACCGAACAAGAAAAGCAGCAAGGCAAACTCTGAAAGCAAGTTGTTGTTTTTTACAAGCATACGCATGGTTGAATATAAGGAGTAGAATCGAAGGGAAAAAAATATCACAAAATGTTTGATAGATTTATAAAGAACACATTTAAAGCCAGACTTTCTTGCTGGAGTTGTATTAGAAATACACTGCTTCTTTTTTAATCCTCTTCTGCTACATTTGTTCTTCTGATGACAGACTGTGGCGTCCTGAATACACAAAGGAGTGTTATTGTACATCCGTATTCCCAGATCCTTCCATCTCTGCTGTTGTTAGATGGTTTTTTTTTATTATTGTAAATGGTCTGTTGGTGTTTACATCCATTTTTTGCACACCTTTTAAAATCAACCTGCTCAGTTGCACACTTTTAATTTCAAGGGTCTGCTATTTTTAATGGCTAATAAGTGTACAGTATTTGTTCTTATGTTGTAATGATATTCAATTCTTCTATATAGGCATATTTTATCAGCAGCACATCTACTGTTTAAAATAGGATATACAGCACATTAACATTAATTGATATATATATATATATATATATATATATATATATATATATATATATATATATATATATATATATATATATATCATGGGTTAAAGCAAAAATAATCAGTTTGACTGAAATTTTTTTCTAGCCAGCCCATATATTCCCGGGGCCGTGGACGTCATGCCACATTAGTTGGTTCACTTGCTTATTGTGCAAAGTCAACTTTAACCAAATCTGGTACTTTTAAAATATCCATTGAAAATTCTCTGTCACCTTTCAGCTTTAGAGCTTTTGCGTCATCCTGGACAGCCTCTCCTTCACTTTCCACATAATCACCTGGTTAACTTTCATCTATGCAGCATCAAGTTCTTCCTTCGCACTTTTGCCAAACTGGTCCACAGTCCACTCACCTCTCCACTGTACAATTTCAGCTCCCTTTCCTCCAAAAAACCTCCATAAACTGCAGCTGGTTCAAAAGAGAGCAGCTTGCATCATTACATCATCTACTTCACACCTGTACATTAACTCCACTGGCTCCCTGTCACATTCAATATAAACCAACTCTATGATCATACAAGGCCAACCACAACCATGGACAATGCAGGACACATAACCAACACTATGATGACGTCATATATTTTAATTCAACACAGATCGCACATTACAATAATCAGTCTCTGCTTTGCCCGTTATTGTACACCAATTAATCATCACAGTTTATAAAAAAGGCATGATTTAACTTTTTTGAAGTTTAATAAAATGGTTATATTTTAGCCCAGTGACTGGAGACCTGTCCAGGATGAACCCTGTGTCCGCGACTGGAGATAGTCACCCTCCAAACCCTGTGTCACGTCAGTCCATGTTGTAGCTGCAGTTTACGTGTTTAATTTTTTTGGTGTAGTTTCTTTAATAATCTGTAAGCATCAAAATCCTTGTCATTTTATTTAGTGTCCTGGAGCGCAGCTGCTCATCAGGTGGAGCTGCTTCATATTGACTGACAGCCGATGAAGCTCTCAGTGATGACTGCAGCTCTGCCTTCTTTGTTTCAGAACAGTTTTTTTTTTTTTTTTTTTACTTTTTCCCGAATCAGAACCAGTCAAATGCGGGACATTGTTTCACTTACAACCCTTCTTCAAGGGTCATGCTAAATTAGCCTGAGCTAGCGCTTTACTCTTCTTTGTGTTTTAAATAAAACATAATAGCGAATCACGAGGAGATCCCTGGTTGGTCGCCGCGTTTATCAGCTAAATTACTGGAAGCGAGGGCGTAAACACTGACAGGTGACATGGCCACAGGTGGAAATAACTCATTGATTAACTGCAGAAGCAGCGACTGACACGCTTACCGAGGGAAGCTTTTATCAGATGTTCATTCCGCTGAACTTTCTGACCTGCTGGTTTGCATAAATCCAAAGAAAACCTTTGACTATCACTACTTTCATTCATACCATCTGTGGCCAGTTTAAAATGCTCTCCCAAAAGTTAAAATGATGAACACCGATAAACCTCAGCCTGGCAATGTCCGCATTGCAAAGAACCACCTTACTCTCTTTCTGATTGGCTAATGTCCTGGCACTGCAAGATTTCATTGGTTGAGCGCAGCTTCTGTTTAAAATCTTGAATAAAAAGTCTAGACGGGACTTTTTGCGCACAATTTCCAAATGACGGAAATCCGTCGCAGCGACGGAGAACTTTAACCCCTGATATATATATATATATATATATATATATATATATATATATATATATATATATATATATATATATATATATATATATACTTGAGTCAAAGAGAGGGTTTTGGTCCCTAATTCTGGAATTTGGTACTCTGACTGAAACACTTTGGCCTGAGAACAAATTCAATATGGCTGCTGCATGCCAGACAGGCATTGAACAATTATTTCCTAAAATGAAATTTTATTGGCCCTTTTTACTGTACATCATTAAACAGTACTGTACCTATTCATAAACTTGATTGGTTGGTTTTGGATTTCATAAGATACAGAGAATTACATTGTGATCAGGTTGTACTGCTAACAGTAATGATTCTTGTTACTGAGTACAACAAGGGTTCTGAGTTGAAACCAGATCCTAGGTCTAGAATTCACAGTTTTTACTACAGAAGCTAATCCAATACATCATATCTTTTCCTGAGGTTGCCATCCAATTCTGACTTTTTCGAAAATGTGGAATATGAGAATATGAAGGCAAATACAGAAAAACAGTTAAAGCAGAACATGTGCCTCAAAGTGTTTCTTGGAAGTAGTTTAATTAATACCAACATACTGTCAGAATCAGCCTATATATATATATATATATATATATATATATATATATATATATATATATATATATATATATATGTATATGTATATATATATATATATATATATATATATATATATATATATATATATATATTACAAAGACATCATGATCTGCAATACAGTGTGTTCATAGCTTCCTGGAGAATTCACTTGTGTCAATAAACTGTACAAATACATATAGAATGGGCCTCAATGTATGGTGTATTTATAAACATATGTACATATATACTTACCTCCTTCCCCTTTCATTTTTCCAGCATTTTGAATTTTAGATACAAATGAAAATGAAATAGAACCAAATCAAATGCATAAAACACAAACAGTGAGCCCAACCCAATGGGATAAAGCTTTTGCTTGTACCTAAATGGGAACTGATTGAACTACAGATTAAGATCAGCTTTGTACATGCAATGAAAACTACAATAAAGAAATGCAATATTGACTTACATGAGGAGAAAATACATTTGGGCCCCAAATGTATTTGTCTTGTTTTGAGATTAGGGTCAACATCCCACTGTTCTCACACAGTTCACTAATATTTGTTACACTTAATTGTTAGATTCTGCCCCTGATTTGGCTCCTTTCTGCCTTCGTATTTGCACACTGTAAGAGTCAATACTCCCAGTTTAGTCAAGTCTGATAAATTATGCAAAGTAGACGGTCCAAAAGCTTTGTTACTTTTTCTTCTCTTAAAATGCCCAAAGATCACTTCTTTCATCACAACAGGACAGCGCCCTGTGAACCAAGAACTCTCTTGAAGTAACGACTTTGCGGATTGCTGCGTTACTGTCATGCATAAGGTCGATGAAGTAAGCCGGAGATGGGGTCTCTTTGATGATGACGTCTCTTGTAGCTTCCTCAAGAAGAAAAACTCGTTCTGGTAATGCCATTTTTGTGTTCCTCATGTCTGACAGTTCTATTATTTTGAGAAAGCTAGCTCCGAGCTAGTTGCCTTGGCCAGTCCAAAAGCTCCTTTCTTTGAAAGGTTTAACCGTTGAATCTTGTTTTTACACATAGGGGCTTTCCGATCTGAATATGTCCGAGTAGCTCTTGCCGTTCATGTGCTCAGTGTGGCTTTCGATACTGTAGCAACGATGGACTTCGGTGAGAGACGATGCTACGTAATAGGCTGAACGGAAGAACTCGGGATTGGCAAAAGTGCCGGCAGACTGCATCCGCAGTAGATTCCACTGCCTCCTGAGAACGGTCTGAACCTAGAAAAAGGGAGAAGAACACGTATTGTTCAGTTTTCTTGTTTCGTATGACTTTGCCTATAGTTTTAAAATGCGCCATTTCAAATTTTCTCACACATTCTCAATTAGTTTTATTTTGCATTTTTCACTTAGGTCTAACATCTAATTTATTTGTCATATATTCACCCAAATAACGTTTTGAAGATATCTTAAAAATTAAAAATGAATAGTAGATGCTGCGCATGTAAGTTAATTTCAAATTGTCAATGCTGGAAAATCGGAAGTCAGGGCAGAAAAAAAGTCCATGAAGAGCAAACTCAGACCATAATATGTTGTGTAAAAAATGGAAGAGCAAATTTTTGTGCAAAGAACTTCAGCCGAGTGCATGCAGATAACAGGCAAAAATGAGTTTCTCCAAGGAAAAGAAAGCAGTCTCGGCATAAGCAGGAGTTTATAAAAAGGGTTCGCAAGATCCAGCTTTTGTTTTGCTAGTCCACTAGCAAGCTAGCAAAATATACAGTTAGCAAGCTAAACATTGAGATCCGAGCTAAATATTTAGTTAGCAGCAAGCTAGCTAGCTAAATATATAGTTAACTAAATATTTGGGTCCGAGCTAGTTTGCAAATGTTTAATTTGGACACTTAAATATTTAGCTTGCTAACTAAATATTCAATTGACAATCTAAATATTTAGTTTGGAAACTAAATATTTAGCTTGCTAATTAAATGTTTAGTTTGGATCTGTAACATTTATAAATGACATGGCAAAAATATGACTTGGAAAAATGAACCCCAATTTTTTGCTCTAATGACAGGCTACCCAACATATTGTTGTTAATCTTTGACTGTGTAATTTTCCAAACAGCACCCTATACTTTACAGCAGTGACATTGATTACTGCATCAAATTTTTAATCAGTGACACTAATTTGTGGTTTAGTTATTACTTCCTCAGATTATAGTGGTTACTTATAATATTTGTTGGCATAAGTCCCCAGGACAAGCAATAGATTCAACTTTTTTAAATATATATATTTTTGTTTTGGTGAAAATGTCACTTACTTGCATGCAATGCAATCTTATAGTTTAGGTTTATGAACCTATCATTGAGAAACCAGTTTTTAAAATATTCACACTTGGTTGCTATGTAGCTAAAAACAGGCAGTGCTTTTTGAGACGGCTATTGCAGGTCTAGTCTAATGTATAATCTTTTTCACAGTTTATTTAGAATTAGAATTAGAAGATTTTTTTTTTTTTTTTTTTTTTTTTTTTTTTTGTGTGTGTTGAATGAGGGATTTTTTTGAGATTATGGATTGCTGAAAAACCTGCTAACTCGATGGAATCAGCTGGGCTTTCGAAGATTAATAGCTGGACTAACTGGAATTGTATCATCATATTAGAATCAGTACGGGTTGATTTGGATTGGCTACAGGCATCAAGCCGAACCAAAGGTTGAAAAAGTTACAATTTCAAAACGTTTTTCCCGTGGTGCTTTTAATGTTTAAAGTCCTTGTAGGAGGATTCCAGAGAAAGTTACAAAACTACTGGTGGCATGTCGATTAATCAGATGATTGCAGATTCTACCAGAGTAGAAAGCCCAACTAACCAATCATTTAATATCAGTATGTTTTACCTGCATCTCAGCCTGTGTCAAAAACAAAATAATAAAAAAACATTATAAATAGCATTTTTAGAACTGTGATAAGCAGAATATTAACAACATTATAGCATATTTTCTGCGTGGGGGTGAATGTGGCTCAGTGGGTAGAATAGTTGTGCAATCAGAAGGTTGAAATGGCATGAGATGATACTTGAAATGAGATGAGATGATATTGCCGTTTGGTACTCTACAAATAAACTGAACTGAATCGATATGTACAGCCTGATATTAAAAGCTTGAAATGTCATGTGGGATTTAAAAACTATAGCCTAACTACTTTTGGTAGATTAATTAGGTAGCTTTTTGTAGTTTGTAACCTGAAAATGAATTTGTTCATCTATACAGACAGTACATTTCTGAGATGAGGCCGCTACTCACCTCCCCATTGAAGAAACAGAATATTGTGGAAACCAAGAGACCCTAAATAAATAAAAAAAGATTAAGAAACATAAAGCTATAATAAATCAAAACATACTTTTTCCATTGCAATAAATTATAGTAAAAAACATGCTAAGAAGGAGCTTCTGTTGCACTTACCTGGCAATGTGTGAGGATGTTCATGATATATAAATAGATTTCAACAAACCAGCGATCGCTAGGTTTATACCCAAGAAGAATGAACTGGATGCCCAGCAGGGGGATGAGGATGAGGGTAGCCCTTACGGCTCTCATGTAGAGGCCGGATTCAGCCTGATGCGTCACTCGCAGTTTGGTGATGATAACTCGAATAATGTTCAGAAGGAAGATGAAATTCACCTGAAGTCAAGGACAGGATGATAGAAGCAGAACAATGACATTATAAATGACAATATTGCTACTTTATCAATGGCACATCTTCTTTGAAGATAGTGTAAGCGTCACTGAGCTGCAGTTGTCCTAAATCAGGCTGCAATCTATTCACAGCGAAAACAAAAAATGCTCAATTGCAATATAAGAAGCAGATTTCTTTCATATTTATTAGTGTTGCACCGATACCGATACCAGTATTGGACGGAGCACTGATCCAGCACTAAAATGGTGGTATTGGTATCGGCGAGTACCAACAAATAGGGCACCGATACCATTATGATGTTTGTATGTCACTTGAACGCAGCCTTCTCTCTCCCGACTAGTATTATACATGTTATATAAGTTCATGAAAGTTGCACTGTTTTGGCATTTGAGAGCCAAAACTCAGGGTTTAAAAGAGATTATTCAATTATTAATGTAATTTTACTGTCTTACTGTTGCACTACTATTATACATGTTATAATTTCACGAATGTTGCACTATTTTGGCCTTTGAGAGCCAAAAGTTTATTCAACTATTGTCACCCATTCCAGGTAGGCAATAAAAAGTTCTACTACCCTAAGTGGTATGCAGTTCTTCATATACACACACACACAGACATCAATTTCAAACAGATAGTATTGGTATGGTATCGGTATCGGCCAATACTGCACAGCCAGGTATCGGGTATCGGTATCGGGGGCAAAAAATGGCATCGGCGCAAAACTAATATTTATACACAATACGATCTAAAAGATTTCAACGAAAAACAGAGAAAAGGTCTATCCAGTTATACAGCACCCTATGCCTTTGAGAAACTGGCCCCAAGCATCACAGGCCCTCCATTGTATTCAGTTGTGGGTGAGAATTACTTTTTTCACATATTCTTCCACACTGGACTCATCCGGGCTGTTAGTTTGCAATTTGCCACCTGATCAGTTGCTCAATTTGCTTTTATCACAATCAAAACTGGTTTCCCATTAGAAACACGTACCACCAAAGCAGTGTAGATGGGGGCATGGATAATGTACAGCAAGGCAGAGTCCGAGTTGTTCCAGCATCTGTAAAGACGTGGAACAGACTGTTCAACAAAACACCTTCTATACTTATCAATGTTTATTTTTTGATCAGAAAAACTCACTTGTCATTATAGTAGCAGGTACGCGCTATTGAATATATACCAGCTGGCACAAGGGGGAAACCTGCAAAACGTTAAAATGTTAAAACAACTTTGGCATGCAATGAAAGAAATGAGAGTATGCCATTTTTTTTAGGCAAAGTTATTCTTTACTAACCCCATCCTAGAAGATAATACCACATAAGGTGTTGTTTCTCTGCGAACACTGCCACCACAATCAGAGTGTGCAGGTAGATGCCCTCACAAAGCATCCAGAAGTAGTTACAACTCATTATATACATATGGATGAATGCCAGAAGCTTGCAGCTTTCCTGTATGGGTAAAAAAGAACAAAAACTTCAATACCGTTCTGGGCTTGAACATATGCAGATTTCTTTTTATCGTGAAGAAAAGTCCGTCTACCTGACTACTATGCTCCTTGTTTACACAGAACAATAACACAGTAATCACTGAGTTTAGGACAAATGAAAGGAAGAGGTTTTTGTGAAGCGTTATCCTCTCGCAGCTCAAAGTTCTGAGGAAAACAGAAAAAGAGACATGAGACACGCCTTCCAGCCCGGCAATCATGAAGTTACTCCTAATTTACAGCAACTTACTTAAAATAGAAGAATATTCCTAATGAAATGAGGAGCGATATGAGTGACAGTCCCTGACCAATCATGATCAAGTAGAAGTGGGACATTGTTGAGGCTGAAGGCTGAAACAAACATTGATTTATTATTGCAGCTACAGTGACAAAAGAAGCTTTAACAGGGGTCCCAGTTCTCCTTTACTTTTTAGTTTTTCTTACCGGGACACTGGATTTGCAGCTGGTGAAGTCTGTCCACGTTCTGTTGCTCTCTGGGTGTCGCCCCCACTCGCCGTTCGCCGTGCAGACTTTTACTGCCATCGCTGTGCACACAGGTGAAAATAGTACAGCACTTTTTCAGTCCGTTAACTACAACTAACACCCGCTCTGGAAAGTTAGCAAAAAAATTCTTTAGATCAAATTCAATGACAATTCATATAAAAGTAAAATGAATCGTACGTTGATACTTATATAACTTAATTGGATGCTTTTACTAGCCATACAGTGGGTATGGAAAGTATTCAGACCTCTTTGAATTATTCACTCTTTGTTTCATTGCAGCAATTTTATTTCTCATTAATGTACACTCAGCTACCCATCTTGACATAAACAAACAAACATGTAGAACATTTTGCAAATTAATTAAAAAAGAAAAACTGAAATATCACATGGAAATATCACACGCTTTGCTGTGACTCACATATTTAATTCACATGCTGGTGCGACCCCCCATCGGGTCCCGACCCCCCACATTGGGAACCCCTGTTCTAGAGGGACCGTAGGTGCAGAATGGTAGCTATGCTTCCACCTCCGAATGGAAAACTAAATATGGATATGGCCTGAAATTGTAAAACATCTTTATGCTATGTAAGATTAATACAATATTATCATATATTTGGAGATACTGATCTGTCTAATATAATAGAACATTTTTCCCACTTCTCAACTACAGTGAAATGTATTGTTAAGTATTTTTCTTCAGATTTTCAAGTACTTTGAATATAGAAATCTAGTTTAGTTTAGTCAGTATTTTTCAAAGAATTTTTGAAAGGACATACTCTAGTACTTTAACTCCAGTAATAATTTGACAGAGCTTTTACTTTTACTGGAGTATTGTTTGACCAGTAGGACCTGTCTTCTGACTGAGACTTTGTCCACCACTGCACATCATGAGAGATTACGTCAAACAAACATCCTGAGTCCATCACTGAAAACTGTTACCCGCCTTATTCTTGTAAAACACATTTTTGTCGCTAGATAGACCACAGGAATGGATCAAATAAATCAGATAACAAACGTAATAAAACAAACACTGAATGAAGTGACACTCAAAATTTATCTTAACTCTGGCAGATCTAGATTTAAAAGTGATTTTCATTGAATCGAGAAGTAGGAAATGAGGCATCTTTCAAAATATAAAGTTGTAGCCTAGAATATTAATGGAAAGTTGAGTGGAAGGAAAAATAAAAAAAAACAGCAAAACAGACCAGCAAAATGGTTCCCCCTATCTCTAATTTAGTTTCATGAATGGACTCCCAATAAAGTACATCAGAGTTTAAGGTTGTAACGTGATAAAATGAGAAAAACTTTAATGGGGTGTGAATAATTGTGCAGGGGTCTGAATTGCAACTAAGTGTCCTAGTGTCCTAACTATGGTGATGGTGAGGGAAGAAGGAAAAGAGATTGGAACCTAACAATAACATTCAGAGTAATAACCCTTGAGCCGAATAAGAAAAACACAATAAATAGCTTATCACAAGAATTCAGTCACAGCATTTAAACATTAAAAGCAGTCCAACAAACTCAATCTATCTATCTATCTATCTATCTATCTATCTATCTATCTATCTATCTATCTATCTATCTATCTATCTATCTATCTATCTATCTATCTATCTATCTATCTATCTATCTATCTATCTATCTGTCTGTCTGTCTGTCTGTCTGTCTGTCTGTCTGTCTGTCTGTCTGTCTGTCTGTCTGTCTGTCTGTCTGTCTGTCTGTCTGTCTGTCTGTCTGTCTGTCTGTCTGTCTGTCTACTATCAAAAAACTGCTCTCTCACCCACCCCTCATACTCCTGAGTAGGGTGGGTGGCTCTCCATTTGTCTGTCTAGATAGGTCTAAAAGAAACATTCTCTCCTCTGTGGGTGTTTATTTTCTTTTTGAACTTTTCTTTCTTTAGAAATGAACTAGTACACACATTTGTTACTTCAAGGCTGGACTATTGTAATTCTTTACTATCAGGAAGTCCACAAAATGCAGTTCAAAGTCTTCAGCTGATCCAAAATGCTGCAGCAAGAGTTCTGATGAAAATCAACAAGAGGGATCATATTTCTCCAATTTTAGCTTCCCTTCATTGGCTTCCTGTTAAATCAAGAATAGAATTTAAAATTCTTCTTCTAACGTCTAAAGCCCTTAATAATCAAGCTCCATCATATATCAGAGCTCTGATTACCCCGTATGTTCCTAACAGAGCACTTCGCTCTCAGACTGCAGGTCTGCTGGTGGTTCCTAGAGTCTCTAAAAGTAGAATGGGAGGCAGATCCTTTAGCTATCAGGCTCCTCTCCTGTGGAAACAACTCCCAGTTTTGGTCCGTGAGGCAGACACCCTGTCTACTTTTAAGACTAATCTTAAAACTTTCCTTTTCGACAAAGCTTATAACTAGAGTGGCTCATGTTACCCTGAGCTATCTCTATAGTTATGCTGCTATAGGCTTAGGCTGCTGGAGAACATCAGGGCCTATTTCTCTCACTATGCTGAGTTCTCCTAGTGTTCTCCAATCTGCATTGCTTGTCATCATTTCAGCTTTTAACTTTTTGCTCTCTCTCTTTTTTCTTCATAGTAGGTACACCTGGTCTGGCATTCTGTTAACTGTGACATCATCCAGGGAAGTCAGATCACCACTATTACCATCTAATGTAGAACAGATTACTGGATCAATGTGTGCTTCTGTGCTTTTTTTGTCTGTCTTGTTGTGTCTCTGCTCTGTCTTCTGTAACCCCCAGTCGGTCGAGGCAGATGACCGTTCACACTGAGCCTGGTTCTGAAGGAGGGTTTTTCCTTCCCGTTAAAGGGGAGTTTTCCTTTCCACTGTCGCTTCATGCTTGCTCGGTATGAGGGATTGCTGCAAAGCCATGGACAATGCAGACAACTGTTCCTGTGGCTCTATGCTTCTTCAGGAGGAGTGAATGCTGCTTGTCGGGACTTTGATGCAATCAACTGGGTTTCCTTAGAGAGGACTTTTTTTTGACCAACCTGTATAATCTGATTGACTTTGACTTTGGAAAGTGCCTTGAGATGACATGTTTCATGAATTGGCGCTATATAAATAAAATTGTCTTTGCAACAATCCCTCATACTGAGCATGCATAAAGCAACAGTGGAGAGGAAAACGCCCCATTAACGGGAAGGAAAACCTCCAGCAGAACCAGGCTCATCTGTCGACTTCTAGTCTGTAATTTACAAAGTGTTTCATTTATTTTAAACAAACTGACCTTTGTTGCAGGAATCAGAGGTAGACACTTTAATAGTCGTTTACCCATATGCCCTACTATAATGTGTCTTTTAGTAAAAGTAAAAGGAGGAAAACATTTTCTGAAAAGAAAAATAAGGTTGTAAGATCTAAAAGTATTCACACCCACTGAACTTTTGTCACTGAATAATGTGACAACTAGAAACTCTCTTGCGATTTTATCTGACAGATCGACACAAAGTAGCAAGGCGTTGTTTTTTAAATTGTGAATGTTTTAAACAATGTCTCTACCAAGCAAAAGTGCTGTATAATTAAACATATGTGAAATTCTCTGTGTTGTAAATCCTGGGTGTGTTTGTTGACAGCTGGTGCATGGGGACAGTTTGGTTGGCGTTTCAATCTGAGCGGAAGGTTTTCTGTCTGAAGTCTGGCTCGTCGGCCAAGTTTCTGGTAAGGTTGTTCAAAAATCAACCTTTAAAAACTGCATATGCAGAGAATTTGTTTTAAAACCAAACATAAATCAAAAACTTAAGAGATCGTATGAACTTTTATTTCCCCATTGAAGACCAATAAAGGATTTTTCTAATTGTAGACAAAATCCGTATTACTGCTAATAAAGGGCTCCCAGCGAGGGACAAAAATACAGAAAACACTAATTTGTAACAATAACTTAAATAGCTGTTAATTAGGTTTACAGTTAAAAACAATAACCAGAAACTACTATGTTATACACTGAACAAAAACATAAACGCAACACATTTGGTTTTGCTCCCATTTTTTATGAGATGAACTCAAAGATCTAAAACCTTTTCCACATACACAATATCACCATTTCCCTCGAATATTGTTCACGAAACCAGTCTAAATCTGTGATAGTGAGCACTTCTCCTTTGCTGAGATAATCCATCCCACCTCACAGGTGTGCCATATCAAGATGCTGGTTAGACACCATGATTAGTGCACAGGTGTGCCTTAGACTGCCCACAATAAAAGGCACACAATAATGTGTGCTCAACATGTGTTGATGTTTGAAATATCTATTGTCTTAGACTGGGAGTGAAAGTCTCCTATATTTTTATGCATCATAAGGCATATCCAGCTTCCCTGCTGCTAGGATTGAGCAGTTTATTTCGGCTGAAGTGTAATGGTTACTGCTGGTGAACCCAATATTCAGCCGGACACAGAGTTACGTTATTTTTAAAAGGTTTATTGTGAGAGACGGAATAGTGGTAGGTGAGGCAGGCAAGCAGAACCAGAACTAGGCCGATGAGTTATGGCAGATGGTGCAGGCAGGCAAGGATCAACAGGAGTCCAGAGGATGCACGTAGTGACAGACCAGAACAGGCGATGGGGAACCACCAGAACAGGCAGAGCAAGCGGCTGGGACTCACGGGGAGAGAGGCAGAACTGCAGCATGCAGACACAGGCAACTATAACCAGAAGAGTCCAGCTGGCTGAGCACACAGGAAGCGATAGAAGCAGGGCACATCACATGAGATGAGCTCAGATGAGACCAGACGTGAAGAGACGCTCTGGCAGGGATTGAGCTGACTGAGGCAGGTAGATGTGGTCAGTGAAGCAGGGGAGTAGAGTTGACAGTAATTACTGGCAGCAGGTGGAGCTGATGTGGGCTAATTGACTGGTGGCTGAGCTGATTGGATAGTGGCTGGTGGCTGAGAGGTGACAGGCTGATAGGATGGTTTCTGATTCAAGTCCAGAAAAGCCAAAAATAAACAAACAACAACCTAAATCGTGACATGAAGCCTAAATATTGCTCTGCATCTAGAGGTACAGAGGAACAGCCAATAGTGGTGCTCAGACTGGGGTTACAGACAAGAAGAAAGCATCAAAGTGGTTATAAAGGCTGATCCTTTTATTCATAATTTAATGCCATAGAATTAAGGTAAAGTTTAAATAACATTTTTTTTCTATATATATATATATGGGAGGGTTAATTATTCAGACAAAAAAAAGATCAAGGCTTAAACTGCTGGCGGCAGTTCTTTCTGGAGATGAGGTTTACCTTGACTGCAGCAGTTTCTGATGGCTTTTAAAGCCTTTTGTTTGATAGTGGAGTGGATCCTTTGGTCTAAATTTATTACCCTGATATTATATTTTCTCTAAATAGGCGAGGAGCTTGGAATTAGGAAGAAATTGAAAACAAAGTTAATAAGCTGGGACCCACACAATAAAGCAGACAGAACTAATTAGGTAGAGCCCACTTCACATGTGAGCAAGAATCACTCATTTCTCCTAGGTAATTCATTTTAAAACGGTGTATTCTCTATTTTTTTCTTACCCTTGCAAAACTGCATGCGTAGCAAAAGTCAGGAAATGGGTGTCGAACGAACCATGTAGTATTGGGAGGAGGTGTGTGTGTGTGTGTGGGGGGGGGGGTTGTATGCTGGGTGGGCGTCATTCAAAGTTCATACCCCGTGGCACAGAGGATTATACCGAGTTAGAATTTTTTTTAAGTATTAATATATTTAATTTAATATATTAAACTATTCTTTAACTATTTATTTGCTTGTGTTGATGAAATTTCAAATTTTTGATCGGAGTCAGAAATCTGTTTCAAATAATCTTTTTTTTAATCCACATTGTGTCATTCTTAATTTTCTGAACGTTGTGTGAATACTAAAACTGTGCATTTCCTTTAGAGCGTTTTGCGAAACTCAAGAAATTCACCTTGCGTGTCAAAGTCGTGGTAGTAGTCTGGGCAGCTCTGCTCTTTCTCGCCTGGTTCCGTCTCCTCCCAGCACAGCCATCCGTCCCATGTTGTGTTGCACACTGGTCCTGATCAACAACAGGCAACGTTTTAAAAGCTACTTACCACAAACTTTTGTTTTTCTTTTAACTTTTAAGATGTTTTTTTTTTTTTGGGGGGGGGGGGGTAAAATTATTAAAGAGATTAAAGAAGTCTGTATATATCAGTCCGGTATAGAATCATTTATGATTCTGGACAGTATATTTTCTAAGCACAGCTCCTTTTTACAGAATGCTTTTTAAACTCTGGACCTTGCAGAAGGTCGTTGCTCACCAGCGGCGTTCGTTTTGCGATGAGATTCTCTTACAATCCTCTGGAAACACTGGTACTGGGCCATGGCGATCCGATTCATCATCCACTGGGGATCCATCAGGTGAGTCCGGGGCTCGTTGTTGCCATTGTCCTCGGATGTTGCATCCACCAACAGCTTAGATTAATGAAGATCAGAAAACTGAGATGTCAACAGTGTGATGGTGACAGAGAGATGAACTACAACCAGAGTAGAAGTCTAACATATTGTTGCATTATATCAACCCTAAAGGTTCTGAAATCTGGCAAAAAGTTGAAAGAAAGTTTTTTTCAACTAATTAGTAGTATAATGACCTTTACGTTGTCGGGTTCTGTTACTTTAGTTTTAAAATTTTCCTTCTTTTAATGACTGATTAGGCTTAGGAACCAAAACTACTTGGTTTGGGTCAGAAAAAGCAAGTTAGGTTTATCAGGTTTAACTGTAATTTCCCTTTGGGATTATTAAAGTATTTCTGATTCTGATCATGTTAATGCTGAAGAACACCTCAGTATCTTCTTTTTTATTTATTTTTTTGTTTATTCTTTCATCCTATCCAAATTAAATTCTGTCATATTTACTTAGCTCTTAATTTAGTTTTGTGTGCTCATGTTATTAATCTAAAGCAAACTTTACAGTTAAATAGAAAAGGTTAAAAACATGAAAACATATTATGATGAAAGGAATCTTGCAGTTATTCTGTTTGCATCATTGGAGATATAAGTCAAAAGAAATCTAACAGATCAATGAAAAAGCGGGGTGATAAAATCATTTGAATTCATTTTAAATGGTTTGTACGATTTCTTTCTTTTATCTGCTTTTGTATTCGTATTTTGTGGAGAAGGGCAGAACGTTTTTCTGGACATTTGTGGAATACTGGAATCTTCTGGACCAAGTCTTTGGTGATAAAAACGCTTCCTTTTGATGAAGGGTGAAACTTTTCCAAAATGTTCAACAAAGATGGAAGTCCTCGGTATTTGAAGACATGTTCAGGTGAAATTCCTGAGGAATTTCCCTGAATTTTCTGGAGTACTGGAGCCCTTGGTGCATAAGAAAAATATTCAGGAAGAAAGATAGAAAATGTATCTCCAAATCTATGGAGTAGCGTAGAATTTAGCAACAAAAAATAACTTCCTGGGAAATCCCTGCACTTTTTTATGAATTTGTGAGTTACTGGAATCCTAGGTGCTGAAAAAAATGCTCCTGCAGTATTATTTTTGAAGAAGAGCACAAAGTTTTGACTTTTAATCATTGTGCTATAATTTATTTGAGCTTTTAATGTGGTCATAACTGCAGCTGCTGTTTGTGTTTGAAGAAATGCAATAACTGTAAGGTGGTAAAACTCTTCTGCCATAACACATTAAAGTGTTTAGTACCTGAAATATTTTAATGTAATAACACATTTATGCTATTTGTGGAAAAAAGAAAACCTGAGTAATTATTGTATCCTAATTATTATCAAAATCGAATCATATTTCTTTCTGTGCGATGCACCAGATGATCCGATCATGTGACTTCTGCCTCCCTGGAAACTAATTTGACGTGAGCGAGGAAACAATAAACCCGGACTACCTTGTTGAGGGACAAGAGTGCCAGCAGAGACACGATGCTACTCAGATCCATCTGTGCTCTGATCTCCAGCGGGTTTTCTGGGGAAACAAAAAAAACAGAAGTGGAGCTTCATGACACAAAACTGACTCAAATAAGATGAAATCAGAGTTTTCCCCGATAGCTGTTTACATTTCGTTTGGAGTTATTTTCAGCTGATCCAAAAGAGCAGGTAAAGGTTTCAGCACTCAGAGCCCCACAATAAAAGTCCTTCTAGAGCAGCTGCTGAGTTGATCCAGCACGTTATTATAAGACGCTCATAGAAATTGGTGAAATCCTGCTCTCCGTTCCACTTTGTTCCCTATTTATTTGTCTTTTTCTATTCTCGCCTGCTGGATCTTGCAATATTTCCTACACCGGTAATGTTTCTGTCAGCCCCGTCCAGCTATTCCCTGTGATAAAATCCTAATGGATCCCGTTTATCTTAATCAGAGATCATGTAAACAAGAGACCGTGAAACTGTGTTTACAGAGTGGTGCTTTAAATATGCAGAAGGCAGATCTCCCCCCTCTTTGTTCGGGATGTCAGGGTCACAGATTTAGCCTTTGCTTCCTCCGCTCCCCTCAGTTTCCTTCCTGCATGCAGCATTATGCCTGCTGAGCAAGTTTAACCAAGGTTTAGCCAAAACATCAACGTGACAGATGCAGCGGACGCCCTGATCCTAGCACCATCAGCCATAGTGAGCACGGTAAACTCAAAACATTCTGGAAAATGGGCCTAAAACAGAGTTCTGATGGTCACCCAGACTGAGCAAAGCATTTCACTATAAGGGTTTCATTGGGGATTTCATGTTCTAGTGCAGCTGAAAGAATCTGAAACTGAAACGTCGGACACATTTAAACAGTCATTTCTGTTAAACACAAAATTCTTGCACCGTCGGAAGCTTTGGAGCTGATGATTTCACATTTCTTACGGTGAAAGGGAAAGTTTCACAGTTTAAGCATCAGGATATGATGATAAAGGTCTTTACCAAGATCTAACGACATTTAAGTAAAACAAATTTAATAAGTAAAATAAAATATGGCAGTTCTACAGCTTCTAGAACGACCCTCATCATAAAGAGTCTAATTATGCACCCTCTGTAGTGAACTGATTTTACCTCCTACTTTATGACATAATCATATACCTGTAATGTCACTTTTTCTGAAATCAACTTTCAAGCCACATTCTGGACTTCACTTCCTAAATAAGCTTCATTATGCATCTTCCTGCTTCAGCTTTGATAACATAATCAGATTGACCTACAGAGGTCATTGTAGGTGTTTTTTCTGACTGATGGGCAGCAACTATGGCCCTTTTTAAGGTAATTGCTCTTGTCTTTCCAACTTGGCACTGTTACACACCAGGTGATTAAAGAGAGAGCAGATACGGTATGTAACTCACTGCTGACAACCAGAGTGAATGGCTATTGCTTCTTTTAGGCCATTGCTATTGCCTTACTGTCCTGGTGTTGTGTTAGACACCTGCTTCTTTTTCTATTAATTCCTGGAAGAGACCTGCTTATTTTTACCATGTCCTTACATTAAATGCTTTACACTGTTGTAGCAGAAAACAAGGATCTTTTTAGTCTTGACCATATTAGGATTTCAGGTAAATCATGAAAGATTTCCCTGTGAATTAGGTACTGTACTTAGGCCATTAAAATAACAACAGGTTTTAACAATGTGGAGAGCCATGCCGCATTTACAACATGGATAGACATATTCACAACATTCTTAGTATATTGATGATTTCTTCCCCCATTTCCTACAAATGATCTAATAATAATAACATCATGTCTGCCTTACAGTCAGCATGAAAAAAAGAAATAAATTAGGACACCCTTCAACACATTGTTTTACACATTTGGACACAGTGATGTTTAATATAAAAATTTTACCAACGAACAAGATTTCAAATAGTAAAAATATTTTATAATTCTTAAGAATATTTTTTCTTTATATATGTAATAAAAAAACAACAAACAGAAAAACACTGGGACATCCGCATATTCATTTCCACCTAAAATGGCTAAAATCACGCAGAGGTGTATCTCTCCAGGTGGAGGACGACTTGCTGTCCAAGCTTGATGCTGCAGAGGGCAGACTGCATGATGCTTAAAGTCTCCAAAGACTTCGACTTCACCACAACAGAGGGCACGATTGGCATGAATTAAATAATGCATTCCAGAAAAACAACTAATGCCAATGGTGAAGCATGGGGGTGGACATGTCATGCTTTGGGGATGCTTCAACAAAACAATGACCCAAATCCAACCATAAATCTATCAAGGTCTGTCTGAGAATAAAGAAATGGAAAGTCTTGGGCCTAGTCAAAGCCCAGATCTCGCTCGCATTAAGACGCCCTTGGGATCCCCCCGAATTGGGTCGGACATGTAAGAAATTCCTCTGACGTCTCCCAGCTGAAACTGAGGAGTGAGGCAAACTCTTCTCAGACCGATGTTAGAGACTGGTAGACGGCTACCAGACGCTCCTCTCTGAAGTCATTCCAGACAAAGAGGGAAACACTAGGGGATACGGTGTCCAAACCTTTTTCCTCAGCAAGAGAACATTGGTGCGTAGCAATCAAATCATTTTGTGCCAAGGGATTGACAAAAAGGAATCCAAACATTAATATGTAAAAGAAAAAAATCCTATCAAGGGCTGATTATTTAATGGCGTGTCTCAATTTGAGAAACTCCTAAATCCTTTTCCATGTCCCCTACTAACATTACCTCATTGCCTGGCAGCAACACAAACCCCCGAGACTTGAAGACGATGCCATCTTCTTAAATGCACATTGAGTAGGACATTGTAAAGGCTTCTTTAGACTTTGCTGTTGTTTTTTTGGAGCTGACACTAAAGATGTACACACTTTTCCATCAGCCGCAGCTATTAAAAGCACAGCGGTGCCTCCTGTCTTTCAACACGTGTTGGACTCTTTTTTTTGTCTGTGCAATGCAATATAAAACATCTTAAATACCATAAACTCAACGACCTTACCTTTGCAGAAGCAAAAGAAAAAAAACCTTTGCCAGATCTAATAGTAATCCGCAATTTTGGAGCGTTTATCTCTGGCTCGAGAGAAAAGCAGTGCCTTCGTTTTTGTTTCCTCAAAGGTTGTTCTCCGGGGTGTGTGTTGAGCAGCAGAGGTAGAGGCGACACTGAGCTGAGCTGAGCTGATTAAAACTGACTGAGGCTGTCCATGACATCACATGTTTGCCTTCTCCCAGGGACGTCCCAGGAGAGTACTGATGAACATCCCGAAGCATGTTCTATGGGATACCTCAGCAGAATTTTCATTGCTGTGTTAAAATGTTACAGATTTCGCTTGTTTTTGCTGTTTTTTGTCTCACTTGAATTTTTCAGCTGCAGACAGCAGTTTCTAAATGACCGTTTCACTCATTAAGAGAAGAAACACAACATTTTTGTTACTTTTTGTTTTTCCTTCAGTTTAAGTGGAATAGGTAAAACGTCTACAGAATTGTCTATGATTGTTGGAGGTTTTGTCATGCTGGAGATTGCGTTTAAGTACTAAAAACATCTAGAAATCATCTGACTGACAACAGAATCACTTGTTGACATGAAGATCCTGAAAAAAGCTACATGGAACACAGCAACATCCAAGGTTCTTACACATTTTCACTTTAAAAACGGTCCTTTTCCCAGTTTTGGACCAGGGACGTGCAGAGGGGGAGGGGGAGGGGGAGGGGGGGCGGAGGGGGCTTGAGCACCTGCCCCTTTGCCCCTTGATGCCCAAAGTGCCCTTTTGTCACGTTTTATTTATTTTTTTGATGTGTGTGTGTGCGTTTGTTTGTGTGTGCATGTCCAAAATAATAATAATTTTGATCTAACGTGCCACGGTAACCATGGCCGGTTACAAGATCCACATAACGTGCCCTCACTCTGCCCTTCTTCTCCTCTCGCAGCGGCTGCTGCTGCCGCTGTCCGACTGCCTGCCCCTTTAAATCGGCAGCACACATGACTGTGCTCTATACTTTTTTTTTAAACTCCACTCTCATTGGTTGTACTGCCTTAAATTCCGCCTTCCCTCTTTCTGATTGGCTGTTTTGTCGTGCGCGTGTGCGTGCCTGTGTGCTTGGAGCGCGAGATTTAAGTTTTGATTCATACTGGGATACTGCGGTTACCACAATTAATACTAGACTACGAAACTAGTCCCAGTGAAGAAACTAAATATTATCTACACTAAAGTAGGTGAAAGCCGCTGAGTGCAGTTCTGTAAAGAAGCAGGAGAGACTGTTTTGATTTGTGGAACTTGAGAAATGTAAGTAACCAACATTAGCGTCTCAAAATAGCATCTAATTCTGAAGTATAATACATTTATCAACAGAAACCTAATCTGTTTTATAAAACTAAATATTCTGTGCCAGACAGGAGTTCTGAAGCCGGCTGGAAAGATGGAAAAGCAAAGACTGTAGGCTATTAAAAATTCAGATTCTTAGCCACAGCCACCTGAAAAAGAAAAGGTGAGGGTTTCCCTTTTACCATATTTTGTTGCTATTATTGCTTAATTTTTTGTTGACCCTTTGAGGCAGTTCAGGCATAAATAGCAGGTGTTATTTCTTTTACATAATATACAGTATAAGAACACTAGATGCTGCCTAAACAACTGCTATATTTTGTTTAGATTAATTAGGATTCCACATAATAATAGTGCTATTTATTTCACAATTTCTACTTCTAGAATTAGAATAAAGACAAATAAAACTGAGGAACACCATTTACATTGGTTTTATTGTACATAGATTTCCACACTGTCCATTAATAAATTAGTACAAACCAGAGGCGGAGTTAGACATTCTCATCATCAGGGGCTTAGTCCATAAAATATTGCATCATTACGAGGGTAATTTGGTACAGCAGAAAAGTAAGAAATTATTTAATCTGTTGATGTGGTCGCAAAATTAATTTAATATAGGCCTTTACATATCTTAAAGTTTAATCTGCTGTTCTTTAATAGTTGTACTAGTATATGCCAATAGTATATTAATA
Source organism: Fundulus diaphanus (assembly GCA_037039145.1). Taxonomy (NCBI): domain Eukaryota; kingdom Metazoa; phylum Chordata; class Actinopteri; order Cyprinodontiformes; family Fundulidae; genus Fundulus; species Fundulus diaphanus. Next base: position 4,020,316 of record CM073139.1, read on the forward strand.
TGTTCTCATTTCAATGATGAAATGGACAACCACTCATGTAACAATTCAGTTTTGGTGTCACCAATCTTACTCAAAGTACAGTATTGGGTCCTCCATGCTCCTTATGTATTAACATTTACTGCACATTTAAAACATTGACAACTCACTATTGTTAGGGAAATAATCTGAGAGGATGTAGGTAAGGAGAAGCTGTTATCTACACTTCAGATATATGATGTAAGAATTGTGTTTGGAATGTTAAGATAAATTACATGAAATGGGCTAAAGAGAGTAACTACAGCCCAGTTGTACATTTGTTGAATAAAGTTTGAATTTAATATTTGAAATGCTGTCAGTGTCAGTGACACTTCTACTTCCAGTGCAGAGTAAATACAAGAAATTTATTTGCAGTCCTTTGAATGTATAATTTTGCTGTGTTTTATGATGCAGACAGAGTATCTTAGATAAAAAGAATAAGGGTGGGGTTTATCTCTGCACATTTCTATATCTTCAAAAGAAAATACAGGATAAATCTAGACAACAGACATATTTTGAATATATTTGGTTTAATAGGCACGTATTTACCGTCTGTCTCTGTTGCTGGTAAGTTCAAATGCAAACTTTTTCAAAGTGGGAAAAAAGTCCCAATTCGACATTGATCAGATCCTGTGATGCTTTAAAGATAAACAAACAGCATCTAGTGTGTGTCGTGCTTATAAAATTTGTATAAATGTAGCAAATAATGCTGCCTTTTCTCTTTAGACAGGCAAAACGCGTCCTAATGCTCAAATCAAGCATCAGAAAATAGGAGCATGCATATTGCGTAGGACCAATGAAGCTTTGGACCAATAGTGTCCCTACCAAAGTTAAAATCAAACCTAATCCCTTGATTCCATGTTACATTCTTTATAGTATGGGTTGGTACATTTCAACCGGTTGTATAGCAAGGTATGTTTCTGTATTGTGTTTTAAATCCGTGCCCCATGTGCCCTCTTTTAACTTTGAGCACCTGCCCCTCCAACGGTCTCTGCACGGCCCTGTTTTGGACCCTTTTTGCTGTCTTTAAAGTTCTGTTCCCTGTTATTTGTGATACATTATTGCAGTACATTGATGTCCTTGTCTATTTGGAACATCCATTTCCTAGATAACAATTTGAGATGTTGCTTCAACATTTCCCCATAATGCTCCTTTCTAATGATGCCATATTTTGCTAAGTGCACCGGTCCCTCCTGCAGCAAAACACCCAGACAATCTGACGCTGCCACTGCCGTACTTCACAGTTGGGATGATGTTCTCAGAGTTGCAAACTTCCCCCTTTTTCTTTGAAACTATGAGCCTGAATGCATTTGCAAACCGTAATCTTGAGTGTTTTTTAATGTTGGTTTTGGGGTAATTGCTTCTTCTGTGAGTGACTTCAGGTTTCCTTTCATGTTTCACTGTAGATACTGATACTTGCTCTCAGCACTTCAACCAGCATCTTCACAAGCTCTTCAGCTTTTGTTTGGGGGGGTTAAGACCCACATATCATTCATCTCTGGGATAAAACCCATCTTCGATTGCACCTTATACTTATATATAATTGATTGAACAGATGAACGTAGGATATCCAAACCTCTGGAAATTGTACCCAACGATAAACCAGACTTGTGGACGTCCAGAATCCTCTTTAGATGATTCCTTTTAATTCTTCCATGATGTCACTCAAGGAAACAGTCTCTGAGGTGTAGTTTTAAAATACATCCACAGGCGTGCTTCTGTTTGACTCACATGTTGGGAATCAGAACCATACAAAGCCATGACATCATCATCTGGGCTTTTCTAAATTATTCAAAAGAGTAAGGCTAATGTATGTTAATGTCTAACTTTAAATAAAACTGTTAACATAATGTTTCTCCTTTTCATTTTACCATTTAGCAAATGGAAATGAAAATGACCCAAAATGAAAAAAATGAAGTCTGACTTAATATTAAACAGCGAGTAAAATATTGTTAAATATCTGATTTCAGTTGCAAGTTGTAATAAAAAGGGTAGGACAAATATAAGTAAAGTGTTAACAAAAGTAAATAATAATAAGAGTTAAAGCTATTATTACTATTGATATTGTTATTGTTATTAAAGTACCTAGCCAGTGATCAATCTTTCAGTTAATCAATCGTTGAGTCAACCAGTCAAACAATTAATCAATCAGGCGGACTAGACCCAGGCCTATTGATTGCATGGCAATGCAAAGCTTGAGGAAATGTGCCTTTTATGTAAATGTAATTTAACTTATAATAATAAATATAAAGTCCTCTTCTCTTAAACTGCCATTCCTTTTACTTTTTTCTTTTCGATATTTTGTAATTTTTTCGGGATAATATTTCAGATATTCCCAGATGTGTTCTCAGGACAGCTGAAGAAAATTAATCAAACCGGGGAGACTTCCATTTCTGAGCAACGCCGCCCCCTGCCGGTCATCCACAGCGCAGCCCCCACACCGTTACCACGGCAACGAGAGCCCCCTAGACGGCTGGTGTGTTAGGTTCTGTCGTCTTGGCGTCGTGGTGCAAAACAGGAAGCTAAAGGCTTATTTTGGGGACCTTTATACATAAAAAGGTAGGCTTATCAATTGGAAAAAAAAGTAGTTTAATTATTAAGGCCGCTAATAACCAAACAGGCTGCTTGGTGCGTCAGCTTGGAGCGTTTTAGCGCATATGTGTTAGTAAACTAGGTAGTGACGTCGCTTACGGTGGCGAACCCCCCCCCCCCCCCCCCCAATAACATAACACAACATAAATTGCATCGGAATTAAACATAATTAGGACCAAATAGGAGATGGAGGGGGAGACGTGCGGCCGGTGCTGTTGTCATTGCGAAAGACAGCACAACGAAATTAAAAGAAATGCAACTCTCAAAGCCAGTGCAAATAAATAAATAATAAAAATAATAATATAATAAATAAGTATATTGCAATAAATATGTATTAAAAACACAGTAACAACTGGAATGTTAAGGAAAATAAATACATAAATGATGATCAGGATTTGGATGAAATTGTGTTGTTCAAGGCAAAAACAGTTCTTGGGGAGAAACTGAGTTTTAATCCGTTAGTTCTTGACTTTTTGCCCTGAACGCCTTCCTGAGGGCAGGAGTTTGAAGAGGTGATGGCTGGGTGGTAGGGGTCCCTGATAATCCTGTGGGCTCTCCGGGGGCAGCGGGCCCTGTAGATCTACTTCAGAAGAGGGCAGCCTCTTCTGAAGTAGATCTTTCTGAACAGCCTCAAAGCTTGCTGTTCAGAAAGCTTTGAGGGAAATATTTCCCTTGTATTGTTGTAGTAAAATTAAAACAAGAAACTGACTTTCCTAAAGAAGACGCTGCTGCCAATCAGACCTCTGGTGGATCATCACCGATGGCCTCTTTCCTGACCACCTCTGTTGATTGTTACAACCGATGAAACCAAAAGTTCATCACTCTGTGTGTGAACTGATTTCTATACAGTTGTTTTATAATGTTTCACACAGACACCTCTATTTTAGTCGTCCATCAGAAGCACTTTTATAGTACCTATTTCCCATCATCCTTTGCTTTACGGTACATGAATCAGATCTTGGCCCCTGTGTTGACTGGTTATCCATGCTTTGCCTCTTAGTTTCTTTGCTTGACAAATATCCATTCAGTGACAGGATGTCCAGAAAACCCGCCTGGAGGAACACGGCGAGCGATGCAGTGAGCTCCCATCAGGACCACGCGCTCAGTTCCACCATGTTACTGCTCAGGTCCTATGGCCCGACTGCGTTTCTGCTCCAGGAGGACGGTGGGACGCAAAACTTCAAGGTCAGCTATCCTGGGACAGTCAGGGTCCATTCCTGCTGATACTGTGTAGAAGCCAGCATGGTGTTGTCTTGCTTTCATCGGTTTTAATGTATTTTTATGAACGACTAAGGTTGGATGCTCTCTTGTTGTCCAGGTGTGCTTGGGTGAGCCGCATACGTGCACCTGCCCCACGTTCACGAGGGAGCGGCAGCCGTGCCAACACATCTGCTGGTATCAGCAACACACAGGGAGAGGGAGGTTGATCGGTTTGGTTGATGTGGGTTTTAATTCACAACACCACGTTTCCCAAACAGTTAACCTAGATTAAATATGTCATTATCTAAGATAATAAACTACATACATCAAGCTGTGTCCCTTCTGCATTCATGGTGCCACTGACTTTCATTCAAACAATGTTTTCTGCATTTTTCTTTTTCATTTTCCTGGTATTGAAATTGCTTCAAAAGTTCATGTTTTATCATTTCGTAGAAGGTAAAGATATTTTTTCATGTACTGTAAACCTACAAATTGGTATAAATTGGCGGTGGAGAAATAAAAAAAGATTAACCATTCGATTAGTTTTTGTTAACTTTTTAGCAAGACTAAAATAGTTTGGTCCTGCTTAAGAAAGCGTGACAAAAATCTACTTAAAAAGTTATATTGATGATGTTAATTACAATGAATTTAAACAATTGTTTTTGTTTCATCCACCAACCAATCACCCTTTCTGATTCCAGGCTTTTACTTCGGAAATTCAGGCTACCCAGAGACCATGAATGTAAGTGTTTTTGTTTTTAAATAATGCCTTTCATTAGTGTTCCAGAAACCTATTTTATAGTTTTGTTTCAGTCTGTAAATTTTAAACATAAATGTTGCTCCTTGCAGGATCTGCAGTCCCTTTTCAGGTCAAAGCTGAACATACTGGAAAAGAAAATAGAAAATAATAGAATACATGAATAGAAACAAAAGAAAGTGTAAAAAGCCCTCTCCCTGACCACTGAGAAACCCTGTGCCATTCCCAGACCGACCAGTTCACTTGTTGCTGTTTAATTCTGGGCAGCCTTCAGTTTCAGCTCAGCTGTGTAACGTTTGTTGACAGTTTGAAAGCACCGACCCATCCTGCTGCTGACACGTTTGTCAAAAATACTCCCGCCACAGATGCGTTTCAGCTGGGGTTATCAGCGCGACAGCTGCTGGAAGTGCTTCAGGGCTTACACCAAGCTAAAGCCCACCGGACGGCGCTCGACGGCCCTGCTGCCGCTGCCGGGACCCCGAGCCACAACGTTCCAGGCCAGGAGGTTGGAAGCGTCTGCCGGAAAGCGATTCAGGCCCAGGATGTGTGTCCGATCTGTCAGGAGGGGCTGCTGCAGAAAAAACAGCCTGTGTCTTACTGCAGGTGGGTTTGGGTCGGAACAGTTTCTGTCGACCAGAACATGACCCCATGAATGGTTACTAACCTAACCTCTGCATATAAAATACAGGAAACCTCCAGCTCCGGGTGTCGGATATCATAAAACTTATATTCAGGTCTCCTGATACAGACCTTTTTAGCTTTTTCCTGATACATTTCCTGCTGGCCCTCCCAGGTTCAGCTGCGGTAACAGCGTCCACATCTCCTGCATGAAGGTGTGGGCCGACCACCAGAGGCTGTCAGACAGTCAGGAGATGCTGAAGTGTCCCCTGTGCAGGGAGGACTTTAGTTCCCTGAAGCTGCTCCAGGAGCAGGTGAAGAACGCAGCCAAGCTCTTCACCGCTGCTGAGAGAGAGAGCCCAGACAGACATCTGGGAGTGCTCTGCTACAGCTGCCGAGTCTGCCCTGTCACTGGGACCTGTTTCCGGTAAGTTAGATGACAAAAACCATCATGACCGCGAAGTGAACATCTCTTCCAGCCAGTAAAAAGTTTAAAAATAAGTAGTAGAGAGTAATCCAGATTACAAAGGAACCCAAGATGGTTGGGTCATCTGTAATCTTGAGGATGACTGCACTGTCCTGGGTGTAGATACATACATGTGCGTAAAAGTTGAAGAATTAGGTGTGATGATGTTGAATGCAGATATTTTGTGCAGAAAAGGCCTCTTTGCTTTTGTTTTATTTCTGTCAACACCAATATGATCAATTTCAAATAACCTAAGCAAATGTTTGGTTGTCTTTTCCTTAGCTCTAGCTTCAGTTTTTTCAAACTAAAGGAAAAAAAAAATATATTTTGAAACAGTATTTGGTTTCCATTTTAAATGGAAAATGATAACATTGAGCAAACCTCAGTTTTCACACGCTTGTTTCTTCTGTGTCTCTGGGAATAGTGTTAGCGCTGAGCTAGCACAGTTAGCTTTATACCTAGCAGCAAAAGAAAAGAATGCAATTTAAGTGTTTGAAATAGGCTGAAGTGTTCAGAAATTGATTATAAATTTTGTTAAATACTACTGAACACAATTAACTCACTGCTGAAGTCTTTTAAAAGCCCAGCAGCTTTTCAAAAACAGCTCTTTATCAGATTCATAGAGGGAAGTGAGGGACAGGAAATCATATATCCAACTTAGTCATATTTAAAATGATTTCATTGTATACCAATAGAATAAAACAAATTCAAGCTGTATCTTTTGGGAATCTTAAATACTTAGGAGTGACTTCTCTTAACTGAAGCTCAGCATCATTACCGCTTCAGGCAGAAAGCTGTGTAGCCTTGATGTCTGTTCTTGATGTCGCAGTAAGCTTTACCTGATGGAGCAAGTAATGACGGAGCACTGTAAAAGGTGACGGAGAGGAAGCGAGGAGTCTCCAACAATGCTTAGAATCCTTTTCCGGCAGCAGTTGTAAAACAGATCCTGTAAAGAGGGAACGCTGAGAGGGGTTCACCACACTCTCAACCACTGTGGCATCACCTGCAGATTAAATCATTTGGTGTTAGCAGTGTGACTAGCAATGGACTGAACACACAGCCTTGAGGAACCCCACTGCCCTCAGCCTGATGGAGTTGAAGATAATGCTGCCTTGTTTCTTTGTGATGCAGACAGACTCTCAATGAGAAAGTTCAGAATCCCTGAAGGTTTTTCTGGTATTTTCACACTAGAGAGAACCACAGAGGACACATAAAGTAGATTAGTTTTAGTACAGAAAATAGAAATAAAATGAAAAGACAGGAATGGGCCGTAAAGAGGCAGAAATGTATTTCACAGCACAGTTTTTCTTTGCTGTAAGAGAATTAAAGTAACTGTAAAACGGTTTGAACTTTTCTAAATGATGCACCATGTAACTGTACTCTAGTATCCTTCACAGCCATCTAATCTCAATCGTAGCAGATTATCTTTGGGATGTAATCCAACAAGAAATTAGCATCATAGATGACAAATCTACAGCAACTGAGTGGTGCTCTCGGGTCAATATTAACCAAATCTGGTCAATACTGACCCGACACCTTGTTTACTCTATGCCAGAAAGAACTTCTTGTTAACAGTGGAGACATTAGCTCTGTTAACTAGAAGTAATAGAGACCACTTATTTGGCTTTGTGGAGTCCATCTGATGAAAATACCCGAAATGAAACAAAATGGCATGCGGCTGTTCGATATGGTTTTTGTGTAATGGAGATTGGAAAAAAAGAGGATTGTGTTTATGAGAGTATGTACATGAAAGATATCCAGCAGCGCCGCTGACACTGCATGAATTTTATACCCTGCTGATTGCGTCTCTTTTGCAGATGCACCATCTGCAGTTCTTTCTATCTCTGTGACAACTGCGTAAAAAAAGGCTGCCACTCACAGCATCCACTTGCTTCACGAACTGTAAGGGACTGAGATTTAATCTTCTTAAATATCCACCGCTAATCATGCTGCTGCCACCTAAAGACCTTTTAAATAAAACAAGCTCTTCATTTGAAACAGACAAGAAAGGAAAAGTGGATTCTTTTGGCTGCAAGCTCCCCTGGAGATCCGAGACCACAAGATGAAAGGTATGTTTAGGGGATCGTTTACTTCCTGCACTGATCATATGATTGCTAAATGTTTCTCCTCTTATCCTCAGCACTGTTGCAGAGCCTTTTGCAGACAGCGACTTGGAGCGTCTGCCAGCAGTCAAAGTGAGGTCAGGCTCTCAGCTGCTGAATGAGGGGCTGCAGTGTCGGATCTGCCTGCAGAGATTTGGTTTCGGTCAACAGGTCCGAACTCTGCCCTGTCATCACAAGGTATTCACAGGCTTCCTGCAAGCACTACAAATAAAACATGCACTGGAGAACCATTTACACTTTTTCATGCTTTGTCACAATACTACTAACTTCAAGAAAAAGTTTTAACTATGAAATTAGTTGGCATCTCTTTTATCCTAACACCTTTAATTAAAGTCCAGTCCAACCAATTGCTTTTACAAGTCAGCCATTTGGGTAAGTAGAGTCCAACTGTGTCGAATTTAATGTCAGTATAAGTCTGCTACAAATCTCACTCTGAATGACTGGAACCGTGACAAACAATGATTGATGTCCATTAAAAACGTGACAGAAATGTTGGAGGGGGATGAAATCCAATCAGATTGGCTGCACAGTGGCACAGTGGGTAGCGCTGTTGCCTTGCAGCAAGAAGGTCCTGGGTTCGAGTACACCCCTGGGTCTTTCTGCATGGAGTTTGCATGTTCTCCCTGTGCATGCGTGGGTTCTCTCCGGGTACTCCGGCTTCCTCCCACAGTCCAAAAACATGACTGTTAGGTTAATTGGCTTCTCCAAATTGTCCTTAGGTGTGAATGGTTGTTTGTCCTGTTTGTCTCTCTGTGTTGCCCTGCGACAGACTGGCGACCTGTCCAGGGTGTACCCCGCCTCCCGCCCAGTGAACGCTGGATATAGGCACCAGCAACCCCCGCGACCCCATGAGGGATAAAGCGGTTTGGAAAATGGATGGATGGATGGATAAAAACGTGACAGAAATGTTGGAGGGGGATGAAATCCAATCAGATTTAATTTTTGTCGTATCAAAAGGTCGACAAAAGTTGGAAAAAGTTTTGGTTTTGAAAGGGAAAGTGGCAACTTAACGATCCAGAGTGTCACACAGCTTTCACACAGCTTTCACACTTTTTTAACTTAATCAACATTGTTATGTGTGTTTTGTATACAGCCTACGTCCTATTTAGGATTTTTCAAATTCTAATATCAAAAGTAAATTTGTCTCTGTTTTGCAAAACATAAGAAAAACTTCTCTCTCTCTAGATGTGCAAATCTTTTTAGCAAAAAAAAACTATATTATTTTTCTTCCTCTTCATAATAATGCACTACTTTGTGTTGGGGTTACACCTAGAATCCCAGCAACATCAATGACATTTTTGTTGAGCTATGACAAAATGTGAGAAAATTTAAGAGGTTTAATACTTTTGAGCTCTGTACTTGGTTGTCTCTCCCATTCAGTTTCACACGGACTGTGTGGACCAGATCCTCCTGAGCTCAAACTCCTGTCCCTTGGATGGGTATGTCCTCTTCAGTCAGCAAACAACTGACAGGAACACCTCTCCTAAGGTCATCTGTACCAAGCAGCGGGAAAATGACTTACAGGACCTGTTTGTCCCTGGGGTAGCATTACACGCTCAAAGAACTAAACCTTCTCCTACATGTGGAGCTCTTAACTCAGAGATCCCAATAAACGCCTCGTCTTGTCGTCGTCTGAGACAGGATCCCTGCACAAGTCCCACCAAAAAGACCAGAGACAACATGGCTGCAAGGAAAACTAAAGTGCATCTGAAAGACGGGGACAATGTACCCGTTAGAGACAGAAAATCAGCCGGTCCAGAGCTGAGAATGACTGGAGTTTCAATAAAGGCCGACAAGGAACGGCATTCCTAAATTTTCCACTGGATGCGGTTTTTTTTACTAGAAGTTTATTTAATTCACAACAAATTTATAGTAGCTTGAACAAAATAACTCATTTGGAATAATTCTTATGAAGTCAATTTATTAATTTAGTGCGCAAAAAAAATGCAATAACAACAAGAACACCCAACATCGTTACGAAGGTAAAAACACAAGCGGTGTCCTTTTTTGGAAGAGAGCGAAGCCCATGGTGCTGGTTGGCTAGATACGAGAGGGAGCACATCAAAAAATTGGTACAGATACATTCATCTGGCTCATTTAAGAACCAGAGTGGCAGTAGGTTTGTTGTACACAACAAGAATATCTGCACAAAGTGTTCCAAAGTCACGTCTCATCTCGCTGAGAAAGCAGGGATACATTGTGTTTTCAAGCCGATGACTGGTGAGTGAAGGTGTTTGTACGCAATAGCTACATTTCAGCTTGGAATGCTCAGGCTTTGAGTTCACGCTCCCGAAAAGACGACCTTAAAATAAGTCACATTAACACAACATCGCATCTGTCAGACGGACAGATCGATCGACCATCTTTCAAAGGGAAGAAAGAAAACAACAAAATGACGTTTAACCACTGTCACGTTTCACAGAAAATGGCATTTACACGTAAAAGATAACACTTGAACCTACAGAATCAAGTGTAAATCATCATTGAAAGCATGTTGCAGTAGAACTAGGATGGAAGACTAAATGTGACAAAGTTGATTTGCAAGAAATACTCATTTATGGAGAGAAACGTCTGTTTTTGTCCCAGTTACCAATTTAAAATGTCTTAAAAGGCTCCCCGTCCCCGATTTATAACACTCAGGACAGAGGTACCCATATGGGTTGAAACAGGACGCAACCAAAACTACTGACAGTGCTAAGGTAGCTACATTTTTGTCTTAAATCCTTATTATTAATAATTGTAGTTCCCAGCTGAAATTGATCCTGTTAGTTCTCAGACGATTTTCCAGTGTACCAGTCAGCGTACACAACAGGGCAAAGGTTTGGAAGCAATCTTTACTATTTTATGGCTTTCTTTAAAAAATTACTTTGAGGAAAATAGTGACTAAGCAAAACCAACCAAAATACAAGATAAATACAGCAAAATACAGTCTAATAAGTGTCTCTTTATGTTATAATATCTTTAATCTGGTTGCATACCAGTATATTGTTGTGTGCTTCCAAACATTTGCCCTACCTTACAAATTTATGTGATTCTAAGGATCAGGTTCCAGTGCGGTAATTCTCGTAATTGGCTTAGTGAAACTTGTTTTTGTATTGCATTTTCACCTGTTAAGACCAGATTGAATGGTACTGAAAGCCGATCTTTCGGGTTCCGACGTGACGTAAGTGCCATACACATGGTGGGTATTAAGCACATAAAAAATATGCTTCTGTCAAGCAACCCACACCAATGGCACCTGGTCGGCATCAGACTCTCGAAGGCGTCGTAGTCAGGAGCATCAACACCTCGGATGACACCATCCATGGGTGAAGTCCAGTATTCTGTCATGTTTTGGTTCACTTTTGCATGACACATGTAATGTGTACTAAAGGTGCTAACTGATGTGCAGTAATTGATCTACAGCAATGCTGTGCTCCCAGTGTGTGCTCACCTTCATTGGCCCTGAAGCTTTTACCTGACATTAGCACTGCTGGGTGCCGCTTTGCACCTACTTGCAAACTCGGCTCTGTGACTAGCTCCTCTGGCGGATCAAAGGCATAATAGCAGTGGGTCAACTTCAACCCTCTTTATATACCAGTCCATACAAAGCATACACGAAAGTGTGAAAAACACATTGAAATCCCAGCTTAAAACCATTTTGTCTAAAAGACAGTTCAGCTCAGCTTTTTGAAGCATTGAAATCCCTAAAATAACAGATGTAATTACTTACTGTTGAGTTGTTCTTTCTAATAGAGAAGTAAACTGTATGAAATACCTCAAAAAATGTTTTCTCTTTTAGTAACATCAGACCTAATAGGTAGTCATGAATACAAAAAAGGCTTTAAGCCTTTTCCTTTGCTGTATTTGACTAATTAACTGATCAGACTGGGCCTTTCCAGAAAACCTAAACAACCTATTATGACTCCCCCGGTCGGTCAGAACACATTTCTTGAGACTGACCAGCTCGCAAAGATGTCTGATCGCATACATTTGGCCGCAAGACAGAGAAAAGCCAATGACTATCGCCGTCCACTTTGCACCTACGTCTGTGACTAAATCCCTTGACAGTCAAAAGGCAAAACAGCAGTGAGTCAACTTCAACCCCCCCCCCCCCCCCTTCTCCTTTACTCCTTATTTGATATTAGTCAATTCAAAGCATGCACTAATATGTGGAAAACATATCAAGCTCTCGATTTAAAAGTATTTAGAATGTGTAAAAAGTCGTCGTTTCATTGGCTAATCAGAGACAAAAACAGCTTCCTTTTGATTTTACATTAAAGCATATCAATCCATTAAGGTGGAACCCCTGAATACAGTTCTAAGCTCAGAAATGAACAAATATTGGCTTTTTAACTACTCTCTAACTAATATGTGGAAAACATATCAAGCTCTCGATTTAAAAGTATTTAGAATGTGTAAAAAGTCGTCGTTTCATTGGCTAATCAGAGACAAAAACAGCTTCCTTTTGATTTTACATTAAAGCATATCAATCCATTAAGGTGGAACCCCTGAATACAGTTCTAAGCTCAGAAATGAACAAATATTGGCTTTTTAACTACTCTCTAACTGTAGTGAAGAAATCCCAGAGTTGGAATCGTAACATGTGGCAGCACAACACCGAGTCTTCAGACAAGTCCGTACAGTAAAATGAAACATTCGACCCCTAAGTCACCTGAAAGCTATTCTGGTCTCTTGTCAGCTCTGTGGCTCTATGTGTTCACTCACCAAAGGAAACATTCATTTTCATGCAAAGAAAAGCAACTGTAGTCCTAAAATACAGAAAATCAGATGATGACCTAATGCGGCAGCTCTGTATATCAGTCTTTCTCCAGCTCAGTGTGGTAGTTCTTTTTTTTTTGAGGCAGTATGTTCAAAACCAGGTGAGAGCGCTGAGAAGTTGGAAAGCTTCTTCAATTTACAGCAGGCATTTATGGTGAGGATCGTTGCACTTGTCCATCCTGCAGAGTTATCCGATTTTCAATAAATACAAGGAAACACATTCCATTTCAATGTTACAGGCAGTAAGAAGGCACCCTCTGTAAAGCAAACACTCGGGGACAGTTACATATTGTATTAGCTTTGAAGAATCTCGCTGGTGATCTTCAGATTTGAGGGAATGAAAGAACAAGGTGCAGACACTTTTTTAAACAGCATCTGCATTAGGATTCAATATGAAACACTTTAGATGCTGCAGTGCATCTTCTGTTAGCTTATGCTTTCTTTGGCAAAGTTGAGCAATCACCGGACTTAACAACAATGCCTAAGTAAACACAAATTTGAGGACCTATGTCAAGTCTCTCAAAAATATGTCTAAAGCAAACTATCTCTAACTTCTCTTGGTCAAAGGTCTTCCCTCCCGGACGTGCTTAGTACTCCTCTTTTCTGTCTTCCCTCTTTCCCTCACCTTCCTAAGACGCCGAGGTGGCGGCGTACCTCTCGACTCGCTGTCCTCTTGAGCGCTGGAGGTATCCATCCCATCCCGCTCTTCGGGAATATTGGGAATAGCCCCACTGCTCCCATCTAGAATGTTCCTTAGAGAAGGGTCCTCTGGCGTACAAGTAGCAGTGGTGCCGCTCTCACTGCTACTCAGGTCCTGCTCCTCACCGTACCGGCCGCCTCTGCTGTGATGAGACAGGGAGGAGCCCCTTATCGACGGCCTTTCGCGTTCCATCTCGCGGATGTTCTGCTGGGGCTCGTTCATGTCTACCCCAGAGTCCAGGCTGGTGTCGTTGCTGCTTGGTGGCCTGTGGCGGCCCTGGAGCTCGATGATGGAGTGGCGAACCTGGGCGGCCGGTTTTCCATCCAGCGACACGAACCAAGCCCTGGGGTGAGCCGACGAGGACTTCCCACGAGTCAGCTCTAGTAAGGTGCGCTCAGAAATCCCCTGTAGCTCGCTGCTGTGACCACTACTAAAGGACTCCATGCCAGCCGCTTCATTGAGAGTCCCTGGCACAGATACAGAAGATTCTAGGAGGTTACTATAGCGTCCCCAGACACCAGCATTTGGACCTTGTCCTGGTGGGGGCGTCTCCAGAGGCTGAGGCTCATCTTGATTGCTCTGATGTGGACTGCTTCCGCCTTGAGAGTGGACTTTGGGTAGCGTCTGGGTGTAGTTGTCTTTATTTGCAGGCTCTGGATGAGCGTCATACTCAGCTCCATTCCTGGGAAAGGTGGCAGCCTTGCAGCCTTGTAGTTGCTGCTCCTGAGCACCGAACAGCTCTGGGGCCTGAATAATCGCCACCGGCTGGTTGTAGATGTGAACCAGCTTATCTTGAAAGAAGCTGTCCGAGTTTATATTAGCCCGATTTTGCTCCGCTTTCTCACAAATCCGAGCCACCTCCTCGCTGTTGATGTAGTGTAGCGGAGGCTGAGTCCCCTTCATCCGATCTGAAGTGAAATTATCATAAGGAGGAGCTGCGGTCAGACTCCCTGGATCCTCCACATAGATATTGTAATTGGCTTTGTGTCTTGGCGTGGCCGATGGTTCACACTGGACGCTGCAGGAGGCGGGGCTGTTGTCGCCAGATCGGAGGAGCAAACCCTCCTCCATGTGGGTGGAGGTTGTCTGGTCTTTTTTTACCACAGTGAGTTTGGAAAAGCGGGCCTTTCTCCTCTTGGGTTCTTGACGGGAACTGCTAGGCGTGGAAACAGCAAAACTCGATCAGGTTGGTTGTCTGTGCCCTCTGCAACCTTTAGATGCCGGTATATGAGTATTTATATGTACTTTACCTGATGGTATGAGTGTTTTTCTTACCCGCAGTGACATAGAAGCAAAGACAGGAATCCGATCACGATGGCAAGAGTTCCTCCCAGTATTCCCACCAGAAGGTAGGTATGGTAAGAGATGAAATCCATAGAGCTTGCATGTCCAAAATAATCTACAAGGTAAAATTTTCAAACGGGTATCAGTACAAGAGCTTGTATGCTGTGAAAAAGTCTTTTACACCCCGTTTTTAATCACAGTTTTACAATTCAGTTTCACTAGCCACACCCAGACCTACAGAGCACCAGACCTGCGGAGTCAAATAATCAATTAAATAGAGCCTAAAGTAGGCTAAAAGATTTAAAAAGCAACACATCATGTCCCAATCTAATGAAAATCAAAGACATAACACAGCACTGTTGTGGGGTTTACAGATCCTAGTTGAGGTACCTTTCGCTGAAGGATGGGGGGCAGCGATCCAGTAGCCCAGATGGGATGCTGTGTACGTCCAAACCAGCTCGTCACCGACTGCTTTAACTATTCCCAGACCGTGGTTCTCCCAGGCACCTTCAGATGGCATCAGTTCATATAATCAGGCTTATGTCACTCATGTACTCTGATATACTCAAGGAGTTTTATTCTAACCTGTTTTCATGTTAAAGGCCCAGGCGGGTACTGTGCTCGAGGACTCCAGGCGAGTGTTGTGTCCCAGCGGCAAGCTGATTTGTATCGGCCCTCGGACCTGGAGCTCCTCACCACCGGAGTACAGCTGAACGCTGACGGCTGCCGCCGCCTTCAGCTCGATGCTTCTGAGCACTGAAAAGATTTCTCAAGAATTCAAGCTCACAAGGTTTTGACAAACCTTAGTGAACCCCAACAACATACTAACCTGATTTACTGCTGATGATGCCTGGGGTGCAGTTGGCGCAGTCCTTCGCCAGGTGGTGCTGCGGCACAGTCAGGTATGCCATCAACGAAGAGATGTTGCTTTTATCAGGAACGGTGAGAAGATTCTTGGGGAACTTGACGCTTGGTTGGGAGGAGCTCTCTGTAAACACGAAGAGTAATCATTATTTTGAAAATTTTTCCTGTAAATCTTATCCCTGAGCTGAAGGTGAACATACCAGGTAACTTCCTGGTGATGAGTACTGAGTCTTCAAACAGCCAGATGTTCCCCTGACTATGCGGGAGCAGCAGCAAGGTCACAGCGGAGAATACTGTAATAAAAATAAACAGCATTGTTTATACAACACTTGGCACCCTAAAAGAAATTATATTAACAAAAACATTCCAGCAACTACATCTAAAAGCAAATTCTTCGCGTTACAAACTAAAACCTCAATGTTTTTTATTGGGAGTTTAACACAGGACAGTACCTAGTTTGGAAGTTGAAGGAAAATAATACATGTTTTTTTAAAATATTTCACACCCACATGTTGGTTTAGGTATATAGTTGTGAGGACCTTCCATTGACTTCCGTTCATTTTCTATTGCTTTCTATGCCCTAACCCTGAACAGTTACCCTAAACCTAAGGTCATGGGTACACACATAACCCTAAACTTAACCTAAACTCAATTCACACCTTAGCCCTAAACCTAAGCATTAGCCCAGTTTGCATTGTGTGGATCTTGCAAAATGTCCTCACAGTGCCAATTGTCCACACAACGTTGGTCCACTATCAGTTTTGGTATATATATTATTCCCCCCCCCCCCCCCCCCCCACACACACACACACATACGGGGGCCATAATAGTAACACTGCATGCCACCCTAACAACACCTTCCCCATGGTGGAGCATGATGATGACATCATCCTGCTGCGTGTGTCTGATGATAAACTAATCTGAAAAGTGTGGCATGCATTTCTTTTCGGCTCCTCTGAAGCAACACATTGCAGAACCACCTCGTGACGCCCTTACAGCAGCGACCTTTGGTTGTCAGCTTTGTGCATTTAAAGATTATGTGCGGTGCTATTCATACTGGGATTCAATCACACACAGGGTGACTCTATTTACTAATTCCTTGACTTCTGAAGGCAATCACCTTTGCTCAATTTTATTAAGAACTGTCTGTGTGAAGGGGGCTGAATGATCACCGAGGAGGCCACAAAGATCCAGAACATCAATGTCACTGAAGACCTCAAAAATATAACCCTGTAAAATCCCAATTAAATACAAGTTTGTGTTGTAATGTGACAAAACGTGAAAAAGCTAAAGGGGTATGACAATATTTGCAACGCTCTGTGTAGGACTGAAAAAAAAAAATACGAATATGCAGTCTAAAGTCTAAAGGTGTTTGCTGGTCAACATGTAATCCTGCTATTTAACCACTAGATGGTGTCATCGTTCTCACGTGTTTTGCTTGGACTCCCCAGTCTGGCTCACCAGCACAAAAGGGAGGTGTCTCTGGAAGAAAAAAAAAACTAGACCCATAGAACACCTGCTCCATCCTGCATCTAAACCTCCATCTCCCTGCTGCGTCTTTGCCAAATTCATACCCACTGGGGGACACAGGACAATAGAGAGGGGCCCCCTTTGTTGCAGCCGCATCAGGGGCCCCCAGCTGTTGTCTCTGAGCAGGACAAAGATGGTCCGGTGACACATCGACGGCCTGATTAAAACAAGCAGTAAGCAGACCAGTTGTGTGTTGTCGCAGACGCTTCATTAATCTATAATGCTCGTGAATAATGCAGATGTGAGTGAGAGGGAGGCCTCTGCTGACTTCCCTGTAAATAAAGACCTGCAAATAAACACAGAACCTACGAGATGCTCCTAAAGCTACAGTTTCTGTCACCCACTTGGTCTCTTGGTGGTGCTCCAGGGCAGTGGGTTGGGCACATATCCCTCCTTGTTGCCCAGCAGAGTCAAACCCACCCCCGGGTGGTACGGCACCCGAAGCAGGACCTCCCCGTCCTCTCCCGTCTGGGTGGAGCTCCTCAAGGTGTGGTTCAGGTAGAGGTCCACCGAGGCCCCTGTCAACGGCCGCCGGGTCACCAGGTCTCTGACCAGCACCTTCAGGGAAAACTGGGCGTCTGGGGGGGGGGTTAGAGCAAGACGGATGAGATCAGAGCTTGCACGTGTCTCCATGAAAAAGTGATGAGGCAAGCACAGCTGAGGCGCTGGGAGGATGGAAAATTACACCAAAACAAGGTGAGAGCCATAAATCCATGAGCTTCACCTCTAATCTATAGACGTCCTAATTAATACTGAGACCTTTTTTTCAGCTCTCTGTCCATAACGAGGGAGCTGATTGGTCCATTAATGATGAATGCAAACATCTGAACTGACTTCCCTACAAAAAAAGGTTGGAGAATAATAACACTGCTTATCTAAATCCATTTAGCTACAGATTTATCTTCGTGTCACCCGCTGAACAACGATCAGGGTGACGTCTCGTTTTGTTTACCTGCAGCCAGAGCTGAGTTGTCTCCCACAGCGGCTGGGAGGCCATTGTCCCTGCGCGAAGAGGGGGGTGAGGACAGGCCTCCGCCCTCCTCCGCCGCGGCTCTCAGCGCCCCATTCAGGCAGCAGATCAGCAGCGACGACGGCAGAAAGACGAGCAGCATCGGCGGCAGGTAGCGATCAGCAGCGGGCATGGCGGCAAGGCGGTGGGGATCAAAGACATAACGAGGCAGGCGCGAGAGAAGGGCGCGAGGAGGAGGAGAACGAGGTCCGGCTGTGTTTGTGTGCGTCACGCGGGGCCGCGGATGGGAAGGCTGGTAAAAGAGGCGCGTGAAGAAAAGATGCGCTGGTGCTGAGGCTGGGCGTGTGTTCAAAGATCGTCCGCGCTGAACAGATGCTCCACTCGCCGATTGAAAGACACAAATTCGGGATTCAGTTCGGCTTAGAAATAGAGAGAGAAATACTTTTATTGTCCCAAAGTGGGGAGATTCTGACAGTGGCACAAACACGTAGACAGGACACACCAGACTAAATAATATGAATGAAAAAGATAATTTAAAGTTAAGATCTAAGAGCTGATAGGGGGAGAATGCTGCACAATTAATAGATAATAACGCATATTCAGGTAAAAATGCAATTTTCATGTTAAAATAGAGGAAAAGGAACCACCGATTTACAGAACGATGCAAGAAAACTACAATATGCATGATTGTGCAAACAGATACTAATTTGCTTATTGGATTTCAAACTTGTTAAAGCTAACATGAATGTACGAAATTTGTTTCATGTCGTTTTGGAGAAATGTATTTATTTAATTCAGCTGGTAAAATATCTTTACAAATATAACATTGTAATTTATTTTTTGGTGTACATGTAAAACATCCTCACAAAATCTCATGCCTACTTGAAATTGTTACACATTGCATTTTCTTTCTCTAAACCCCCTTTTCCTTCTTTTCTTTATTCGTTTATTCTGTTTTTCTGTTTACTTCTTAAAGTTTTACCTTTCTCTCATTGATTCTGTACTTATATATTTAGCACCACTGTGCTGGTTAATGCAACTGTAGTGAAGTAGCCTACTTGATGGTGTGTAAGCTTTACAGGTTGTTACTTATCATCTCAATAAATATGTATGTAAAATCTGATACTCTATATCGGCCATGTTGTGACTGGTGTGGAGGAAAAAAAACGTTGAGTGAGGTGTCCTTGACTACACAAGATCTTTGATCAAGTAAAAGACGCTGTTACATCATTACTGATGTCTTCTTCCCTTTCATTGGAGAGCTCCTGGTAAGGGTAACTTCCCTAATTAAAAATGTAATATTAATGATAATTTAAATGGATGTTAAAGTATATTTGATTTTCCAAGATGGATAAACATTCTGATGAACTTCTTTGTATTTTTTTTGTTGTAACTATAAACACAGGTAGGAAAAAGAATATTATAAAAGTCATTCATAAACACCCTGTCATGATCAGAGGCAGAGGACCCAGAATTCAGCCAGACCAGCAGAGGTTTCTTTAAACAAAAAGGTTCTTTAATAACAAAATCCAAAAACAGGGAAAAATCCAAAAGAGACCGTTGAACCAAAAGACGGTATAAAAAATAAACAGACCAGCAGGGCAGGTACAAACAGGGACAGACCGACAGAACAGGATGGCTCAGGCTTCCATCAACTCAACAAGACGACCTGGCACTGAGGTCTGGTCTCAACAGTTTATATGGAGGTGGACGCAGGTGAAACCGGTGAGAGGTGATTGCAGCAGGGGTGGAGTTAGGCAGGTGTGCAGAGTAAGTAATTAGACCAGACATCAGTGCTCAGGCTCAAAACAACAGATCAGACAAATCTAAAAAGCTGACAAGACAAGTGGACAGAAACAAACTACACATGATCTAATAAAGAACAAAACAACCCTGAAGTACAAACCTAAAACAGAAAATAAAGCTAAGACTAAAACTGATGACAAAACAGGATAAACTAACAGTAAACAAGAACCTAGACAAGACAAAACTCAAAGCAACCAGAGAACCTAAGGAAGGAGGGCAAAATACCTTAAACATAAACCAGAACAGAACCCAGAATATTACACACCCCATATCATTGGACTTGGACATAGGGACTTTTCCTCCCTATAAATATGATTGGTCCCTTCCGCTTCCCGTTTTCCTGGCTGGCCTTTTATCTGGACTGGTCTGGATGGATGTGAGAACAGAAGCTCATTTTAAGCAAATGAGGAGATAGTTTGGACTTCAGATTGCCTTGCTTTTAAACTGTGGTCCAGATAATTGTAACTCTTGATCTAGATTGTAAAAGCAGATACCGTACTGGGTGAACTTTAAAATAGCTTAAAGAAATTCACAAGGAGCAGTGTATTGATCCATAGAATATGAGTCTGCTTCTGTATGGTATCCTCTTTATTTAGCGTTTGGAATCAACATTCAGTCAGTTTGATTTAATTACTGAAACGTGGCGGCAGTCGACATTCAATTTTCAATTCAATTTTATTTATATAGCGCTAATTCACAACACATGTCATCTCAAGGCACTGAAATCATCCAGACAGATTGGTCAAAAAGTTTCTTATCTCAGGAAACCCAGTAGATTGCTTTGCGTCTTAACAAGCAGCATTCACTCCTCCCAAAAGAGTATAGAACCACAGTAGACAGTCGTCTGCATTGTCGATGGCTTTGCAGCAATCCCTCATACTGAGCATGCATGAAGCGACAGTGGAGAGGAAAACTCCCCTTCAACAGGAAGGAAAAACCTCCAGCAGAACCAGAACCAGGCTCAGTGTGAACGCTCATCTGCCTCGACAGACTGGGGGTTAGAGAAGACACAAAAAAAGTACACAACCACACATTGATCCAGGAGTACTTTCTATGTTATATGGTAATAGCGGATGATCTGCCCCCTTGGATGATGTCACAGCTAACACCAGACCAGGTGTACCTAGTGTAACCAGTGTCATGACCTACCTGCCTCTGGAAGTTTCCAGCACCTTCTTCCTCAGCCCAGCTCGGGCTCCACTCAGCCTAATCATCTCCACCTGTCTAGCTCTAATCATCTTGGACTCAGTCCACCTGCCAGCCTCTCCATATAAACCCTCCTCAGTCTCCTCTTCACCGCCGGTCCGTCTTGTCTTCTGCACACGAGTGTCTCTCTACCTCCCTCATCGGAAGGACTCTCGTTTTCACTCCCCGCTGCTGACCGCACTCCTCCCTCGCAGCTCCACTTGGATCCAGCTCCAAGACGATGCCCCGCTTGGATCTCGCTCCAAGCCCAGCTCGGGTCCCGCCCCGAAGATCACCTGCCAGCCTTGTGTCCCATCGCAAGGTTCTGACTCGGATCCCGCTCCGACGCTCTTCGACCAGCCCTGGGTCCCGTCCCAAGGCTCTCCTGCGGTCCTTCAGCCTTATTCCCATCTGCCTGCTCCTGCCTTCCTCATCCACTTGCTCCATCCTGGTAACGGACTCTGGTTTCCTTCCTCCACAACCCATCAACCCTCAATAAACCTTCTAAACGAAGCTTCGTGTGTGGTGTGTGTTCGGGTCATCGTGACAAATAATGACAGTATGAAGAGAAAAAAGACAGAGAGAACAAAAAGTTAAAAGTTGAAATAGCAACTAACAATGCAAATTGGAGACCAGTAGGAGAACTCAGCAGAGTGAGAAAAATAGACCCTGATGTCATCCAGCCTAAGCCTTTAGCAGCATAACTATAGAGGTAGCTCAGGGTAACCTAAGCCACTCTAACTAGAAGCTTTGTTAAAAAGAAAAGTTTTAAGCCTAGTCTTAAAATTAAACGGGGTGTCTGGCTCATGGACTAAAACTGGGAGTTGGTTTCACAGGAGGGGAGACTGATAACTAAAGGATCTGCCTCCCGTTCTACTTTTAGAGACTCTAGGAGCCACCAGTAGATCTGTTGATCTTCATCAGAACTCTTGCTGCAGCATTTTGGATCAGCTGAAGGCTTTGAACTGAATTTTGTGGACTTCCTGATAGTAAAGAATTACAATACTCTTTGAAGGCCTACAATAGGCCTTGAAGTAACAAATGCATGGACTAGTTTTTCAGCGTCACTCCTGGACAGAATATTTCTAATTTTGGCAATATTACAGAGGTGAAAAAAAGAAACCCTGGAAACCTTTTTTAAAATGGGATTTAAATGACATGTCTTGGTCAAAAATATTTTATTACCAGAGGCCAATTTAATGCCATTCAGATTAAGTGATTAAGAAGTTTATTTTTTTGAGGACTCTGGTCCAAAGATTACAACTTCTGTCTTGTCAGAATTTAAAAGCAGGAAATTTAAAGTCATCCAGCTTTTGATGTCATCAAGACATGACTGCAGTCGAAGTAATTGATTGAATTCCTCAGGATTTATGCATAAATATAGCGGAGTGTCAGCAGCATAACAGTGGAAATGAATCTCATAGTGTCTGATAATTTTACCAATCGGAAGAGAGTTGGCCCAAGGACTGAACCCTTTGGTACTCCACAAGTGACCCTAGAGTTTGAAGATTTATTATTAACATGAACAAACTGGAACGCTGGAGATAGGCACCAGCAACCCCCGCGACCCCATGAGGGATTAAGCGGTTCGGAAAATGGATGGATGAATGAACAAACTGGAATCTGTCAAGTCTTTCTAGGAGAATATTGTGATCAACTGTATCAGGGTAGCGTGGATGCTAGTCAATTGTATCAGTTCCTTCATCCTCCAGGAACTGCCTGCATACTCTTGCCACATTGAAAAGAGCAGGGTGTTAGTGGTCAACTTGCCAAATCTGTTGTTCTCTGGCAAATAGGCTCCACGGTGTCAGGCAGTGAGCAAAGTGCCTATAGGAGGACATCGGGCCCTCTGGCAACCCTCATGATGTGTTCTAATGGTTTGGTCAGAGACATTCCCACCAGTGGCCTGCTGGAGGTCTTGTAGGGCTCTGGCCACACCATTCCTGTCCCTTCTCGCACAAAGGAACAGATACCGGTCCTGCTGATGGGTTAAGGACCTCCCTCTGCCCTGTCTAGGTCTCTTAGAGAGCCTGTCTCCTGGGATCTCCTCCTGTCGCTGGGAGACTCAGCAAACCTTCTGGGAATGGCACATATTGATATACAGGCATTCTACCATCCTGGTAGAGTTGGACAAACTCTGTAGGGTCCAGCTATCACCTCGTGGTACCAGTAGTGACACTGACCCTGGTCAAATGCTAAACTGAAAAGCAGTCAAGGAGGTGGGAGTGTCTGTGGCCTCCACCTACAGAACCATTCATGTTTTTGGGTCGTTTCATTGTTGCCCCTTTAGTGCATCTGTTAACACCAGAACAGTTGACACTGATTAACAAACTCCCTCTATTGCTGAACAGACCAGACCAAGATTACAGAAGTTTAACTGACTTGATGTTATATTCTGATTAAAAAAGGCTCCTTTACTTTTTTTTAGCAGTATATTTTGGGGCTATATGCCTGTCACAGACACTGGACCACCACTGATCATCATAGTTGATGAGACTGCTGTTGGCAGCTCCACAGTGAATTCCAAGTTGGAGGGAAAACTGCTTTTATGCCCAAGTTTCAGTAAATGCCTCCAAACTCATTGGGTGGGAGATTAAACAAGAAACCAGATGTATACAATCTCTTTACAACTTTATCCAAAACGTGTCCTTTTTAATAAGTATGCAACAATTACCTAAAGCTTTTATCCATCACTAATTTTTTCTGCTTCCAAAGCGTCAGATGTTCTCACAATTTTAATTGAGCTATAGTCATCAGCAGTTCTCCCGCGTTTTCTGGAGGTCTTTAATATGATTGCTTTCAGAAGCTTAGGAAAAAACAGAGAGCCACATTAGCTCTTTAAGTCGATCCATTTATTGTCCTTAAAGTTTCACATGTCATGGTCATAATGACAAAGCATACTTTAAAAGCCCATTCTTAAGGCGATGGGGAAAATTGGTTTACCAGTCAGTAATAAGAGTCTTCCAATTTGCAGCCACTGTGAACTGAGCTGGTCATGAGATGGAAACAATTTTTGATTGTCCTATAGCCACCAATAAAGCACAGCAGTGGGTCTGTCATGCTTTGGGGCTGTAATTCAGCCACATTCATACATTTGTGAAATAACTGCTCAACTACTAACTCATCTGTAGCATATCCTGGCAGTGGGGGTAATATTATCTGGACCCGATTGGCTGGCACATGGATAATCTTAAGAAGAAACTCTGAAGAGATCTAAGAGGAATAATGATTATAAAAAAGTGGTGAAACAGAAACTTATCCAATTATACCCCCTGATCAAGAAAAACTGGTCAATGAAATTGACAAGACGACATTTTTACCTGGACTAAATGGCAAACCGTGCTTTTAACCTGACTTTTTAAAAATCACACCACTAGGTGGCGTCTGGAACCATTTCTAAAACTTGATTATGAATTCTCATTTTATAAAAAAAAAAAAAAAAAAAAAAAAAAAAAAAAAAAGGATTACAGCACTTTTTTTCAGATAAAAAAAACACATTTAGTAGTTTCCAAATATATTGAGTTTATTAAGTTTTAGTAAAATGCTTGCAGTTCACAGTAACAAAAACATGTGAAAATTGTGAAAGATGTGCCCTTTTAACAGCGATTAAAAAACACGAGTTAAACATAAACTGGAAGTGCTACATGAATCAAGTGTACAACTGTTAAATCTTTAAAAAAAAAACAAAAAAAAAACGTCACTGTGTTTTTAATGTAAATCTACCAGACCGAGTCTCAGAGTGCAAACATCAGTAAATCAAAACAGTGGTGAGATTTCTTCAAAGTGCAACAAGAACAGTTTCTTTAAGTGTTAGTATGCACAAAGTTTGGTGACATCACGGTGAAACAGTTCTGCAACAACATTCCAATATATCCATTTTGGTCAAATTACAGTTTTAATATTGCATCAATTAAATTAACAATATAAACACAGTTAAATGTGAACACAAATACATAATATTACTCAAAAAATTAGACCAGATGTGCCCAAACCAACTGGGATTTATTACATTTTAGCAGCAATTCTGGCATCTGTTGCCAAGGCAACTGCACCAGATTAGTCAAACCTGTTTATTTAAAATAAATATTTGGATAAAAACAGTATAAGAGGTTTATTTAGTAAAAACCGGCAGCCCTCTTTGCTGTTTAGTATTAACGGTAACCAACAGCCAGCGGTTTATTGCACAAGCAGCCACAGGGAACGTCTCGCTTTTGGCACGGATCAACCAAACTCGCAGTCAGACGTTTCACACAAATCCAGAAAACTTACCCGCCTTCTCCAGAGAAATTCTGCATAGAATCTGGGAGACTATTCATGTGAAGACAGCATCTGACTATTCTATGCAGGATCTCAGATTTGATGTCCTCTGGGCCCCTTTTTGGTCTCAACTCTAGAACTCTTGGAAGGGGAACTAGACGTTGAGGTGCATCCATGTCGCCCCAGCCAGCAGGGTTTTAATGCACGTCTGAACATCAGTAGCAGCCATCTCTCCAGGTGCTGTCGCGAAGGGCACTGAAGGTGGACAAGCTCTTTGGAGGTGTCAGTAAACTAAAAAGGAAAACATGTTGACAGTTTTAAACCAACTGAACATTAAGATACACGACTAAACAGGTTAAAAAGTATGGCAAGCCTTCGTCTTGCAGGCATGGCTGAAACACTCCAGCCACATGAGGTCTAGCATTGTCTTGCATTAGGAGGAACCCAGGGCCAAAAGCACCAGCATATGGTCTCACAATGAGTCTGACTGCCATTAGGTACAGAGATGAGATCCTCAGACTACCTCTAGCGAGCACATGGAGGGCTGTGCACCCCCCAAAGAAATGCCACCCCACACCATTACTGACCCACTGCCAAACCAGTCATGCTGGAGTATGCTGCAGGCAGCAGAACGTTCTCCACAGCGTCTCCAGACTCAGTCACATGTGCTCAGTGTGAACCTGCTTTCATCTGTGAAGAGCACAGGGTGCCAGTGGCGAATCTGCCAATCTTGGTGTTCTCTGCCAATCGTCCTGCACGATGTAGGGCTGTCAGCATAACCCCTACCTGTTGACGTCGGGCCCTCATACCACCCTCATGGTGGCTGTTTCAGATCGTTTGAGCAGACATGCACATTTGTGGCCTGCTGGGGGTCATGTTGCAGGGCTCTGGCAGTGCTCCTTTTTCTCCTTGCACAAAGGCAGAGGTAGCAGTCCTGCTGCAGGGTTGTTGCCCTCCTACAGGCCTGTTCCATGTCTCCTGATGTACTGGCCTGTCTCCAGCATTCAAGAGCGACCAAAACATCAGCCAGAAAGCAGAGGAACTGAGAAGTGGTCTGTGGTCACCACCTGCAGAACCACTCCTTTATTGGTTTTAGACTATAATTACCTATGGTCTCCACCTGTAGTCTATAGCTAGCATTAGCACTAGAGCACAGCTAGCTGTTACCGGACGTTAAAACGTGTTTCAACAGCCATCGATCAGAAATAGAGATGCTAAGGAAAGTTTTAACTGGAGCACTGCTATCAAGCAGGACAATAATAATAAAAAAATCTCCTTCATAAAATCTGCTATATAAAACATTTAAGGGCAAAAAAAGGCCTTCCAACAATGGAGGATTTATTACCCAGAAGCATTGTGGACCCCCAAACATCCCCGCTTCTTGTAAGCAGTTTACCTGTAGCTCATATCTTGAGGCAGATGTTAAAGAACCCTGAATTTTTAAATGTTAGCTTTATCAGTTAATTGCAGAAATGTCATATATAATTTGTTGCTCTGATTGTGCGCCGCTGGAAGAATGATATTCACATTCTAATAATGTCCAGTACGGTTTCATACATACAAATTACTTGCCATAATTGCGTATTTGCTTACATTTTGTTCTATTTTCTTTGGTTCTTTACAAAAGCCATCATTACCTTCGCGATGATACAGCCAACTTGCTACGGGGGCTGGAGCTTGTGGGGCCCACGAAGGAGGCCGGGCGTGGCAGGCTGCTGCGGGGCATGGTCACGGTGGGGGCGGAGCCTCCTCCTGCAGGTTTGCTGAGCAGGGGGATCCCGCTGTTATTCCCGCCGCTGCTCAGGGACGTGAGGCTGGTGGAGGTCGAGCCTTTAATAGTGGGGCTGACATAGGCGGTGGCCTTCAGTGGCTGCCGTGACAACGAGGAGAAGTTCCCTAGGCTTTGGACCCGGTTCTGAAGCTGGCCTGGAGAGGGGACTGAGGTGAAAGAGGTGCTATAAACCGACCTGTTTGTAAAGTCACAGGATAACAAAGATACCAAGGCGCCGGAGTCTTACTGGAGGACTGCAGGCGAGTCAAACCGCTGGAAGAATCAAAACTCTGGCTGTTACGAAGCAAAGAAGCAGAAGAAGCAGTGGGAACGGGTACACTAGGCATGCTGGGAGCTCTGACGAGGTTAGGCATGCTCCGCCGTAGCTTATCTGATAAAGACAAACAGAAATAACCCCTTTAAAAACGTGCCTTACACCAGATTTTCATCTATAAATAAACCACCTCAAGGAGCCCTGAAACACAAAGGGTTTAAGGACGGAAAACAAAGTCAAACATCAAGCTGTAGATCATCTTTATCTCTTGAGCAGGCAAGAGATCTCCTTCCCCGCCAGCAGCCCCTCAGCTGGACTTAAAGACCCAACTCTAATCCCACCAAACCCTCCAAGTGGAAACACACGGCCGTCTGAGAGCTTAAAGAGTCCCTTTACAAGAAGCTTAGACAAGTTTTAATGAGCAGCGCGGGTCAGGCCCGGACATCGAAGTAGGTGAGAACGGCTCAGACGGAGAAAGGGCAGGGAACTGGATCAGCTCTACCAGGATTTACTGTACAGAGGTTCATGCTTTCCCACAAATCATCATTTATATGTAAAAGTATAGTAAAGTTCTCCAGGGATTTACTGCTGGTGATTCTGCCAAGAGGAGGACGGCTCAGATTAGCAATCTTCAAGCTGTGAGCGTGTAAATGAGAGAGCTGAAGGTGCCGTTTGGGTCTCCTCACCTGATCCTGGGCTGAAGCCCTGCTGCTCGCCGCCACAGAGGCTGCCCAGTCCCAGCAGCTGCGTTGCCGGCTGAGCTTGGAAGGCGAAGCCAGCGGAAAGGTACGGCGGCGTGGAGGGCGTGGAAGGAGGGGTGCCCAGGGAGCTGGTGCTTCTTCGCCAGTCGCGGACGCTGGAGAAGGTGTGGGAGTGCGACAGGCGGGTGAGGCGCGGCTGCGGCGGCGGCAGGAGGCCGTAGTCTTCGTCGTCCTCCTCGTCTTCCTCCTCCAGGCCGGGGCCGGCGCTGAGCTGGCTGAGCTGGAAGGTGAAGCTCTGGCTGCGGCGGTTGGCCAGGACAGACGATGTGCTGGCGTAGTCCTGCCTTAGACCTGCGGGGGCAAGATATCAGGAGCGGAAGGCAAAACAAGCAAAAAAACAAGCAAAAAAACCCCCTCAAAAACACACAGAATTATCACCTCCTGGGGTTAATAAAGCTGAAGTAGCGATGGGCTCTGAGATCTGGATGTTAATTTATTAGAGGGGGGACAAGAGAGAAGATCAGCAGAGATAAAAAGAGGAACCAAGGAAATAAACTGACTGAAACACAAAGATTACTATTAGCACAATAGTCTGCTCCTGTCCTGATGCTCGGTTAGCTAAACTTCCCACAAACCCATACAAATGAAGAAGAGTGCTAAAACAACAAGCTCTGTTGGGAATTGTTTGTCATTAACTTCTGACTCTGGGCAGACTTTCCAACAAAGTTTAGAAGTGTTGGTATTGGTACATTTCAGTTATTCTTCCAGAGGAGCATTTCTGAGGTCAGACACTGACGTTCAGACTGGCTGACAGTCAGATACATGCTAAAAGTGTCCTATCTAGTCGAAGTCGAGACAAACCAGCCATGTGCTTCCTCAGCAACATTGCGCATCCATGGCTTGATAAACCCTGCTTTGTGCATCAGTGCATAATTATGTTGAGAAATGAAGAGAAGAGGAAGGGCCGATTGACAAACTCTGACAACCAGAGACAACGGAAATAAAAGTGTCCAAAATGTCCTGGTGTGCCCAAGCATTCACGGTTCCCCCAGAAAAGGGGAGAATCACCAAAACAAACAGTACACTGTTTGTTTCTAACAATGCTGAGCTCAGCTTTGTTAGATTCAATTATTAATCACATTTCTCAGAAGGCTCTTTCTTATATTCAACCCCATATAATTTCATCAATCTCATCGGCTCCGATTAGAATGTAAACTGAGAATTAAGCAGGTGCCTTTACAGAAAAAAAAAAAGAATACGCAGTCCTAAATTCTTAAAGGGGAAACAGGAAAAGCTTTGAAACGAGACCTGGAAACAAGAGTTACACATTCAGAGTCCTAGTTTATAGCAGGTTCTAAATCCCTACTGGGTTTGGAAGGAGAAAGTTGAGCTTTGTCGGATTATTGGGCAGTCACCTGATGGAGGTCACAGCTCCGTTTTTCACCCTGCAGAACCCTTTAAACACGGTCCACTTACTTTCCTCCTGCAGCCGGGCCATGACCTGCACGTCCGTGAGGTCTTGAAGTTTGTATCCGAGGTTGATGGAGTCGTCCTCCGCCTCAGACGTGCCCAGGTCACTGTCCACAGAGGATTGTGGGCTGAGGGTGGAGCAGCGGAGGCTGCGGCCTTTGAACAAAACCCACACGGGTCAACCAAAAGACTCTCGTGGTAGACAAAAAGAAGCTCAGACTGTGATTTGATTTCAGGATACCAGAGGCCAAACCGGAGGAAGGGTTACAATGGCTGAGAATTTAATTCAGTTGTGGGGATGGGGAGGTGCAACTCCACAAATGACTCCAACTGTGCATCATGGCAGGGTTTGGCTTTCCCTAATTCTTCATCAGCTGCATTTAGAAACAGCTTTGGACCAGAACCAGAAGAGCTCTTAAAGAAAACCCAACATTTAGCAGAAAAAAACCTTAATCCTTAGAGGAGTAGGAACATGAAGTCTCCTTAAAACTGAAGGTTGGCAGAACCAGAACATCCTAGAACAAAGCCTAAACATCCTGTGGAGACCACTCCTTTAAGACCACGGCAGTTTCTTTTGCCAGAAAAACCCGTTCAGTGCCGGGTTAGGGATAACAGACTTTCTAAACAGTTTGTGCAACTATTATTTTTGAAGGGAGGCTAATTCATTTCTCCTAGCACCAATGATACATGCCTGCAGACTCCAGATCACTCCCCTGCCTGGTGGTTTTTGGTAAGAGCCATATGGGCAGTAGCCCAGGGCAGCATTACAAAGAAGGATGGATGAACACTAGTTAAAAAAAAAAAGATACAGCTTTGTGCATGCCAAAAACCCTTACTGTCTCCAGTTCTTGCATGGAAATATTATTTATAACTCAATATCAATTGTGTCTGTCTACAGTTTAGGGATGAACTGATGGAGGTATTGATAGATGAATTAGAGAACGGATGAAAACACAGATCAATTAGACAAAGAGCTAATGGATGGCTAGGTTACTGGACAAGTGGGTGGAAGGTCTGACAGATATACGACAGACTGAGAATGAGCCGGGTCCATCCATCCCTTTTCTGTCTGTCAAACTTCACGAGATCTCCAACACAGCATAGCTAAAGACCCAACAAGGAAGCCTTAAACACGGTCTCCATGTCTTCGAACATGACAGAGTCCGCAGTTGCAGTCTAGAATAACTCCAAAGTGAGTTTATGTTCAACTACAGATCCAAGCAGACAGAAAAAAGAGAGCAGGCCTGCTTGTTCAGCTGCCATGGAAAACCGCCTCCAGGGAGCGCCGGTGGCTGCTGGTTTCTGACGCCCCCCAGGGCTCTCTCTGCCCTCAGCAGGATGACTGTTTCCATCACCGACCCGTCGCTCCCTTCCTCTATAAAGGCATTCATATAAAGCTGGATCTAACCAGCAACACCACAATAGATTAGAACACTTCTGCGTCTCACATCAGAGGTAAAGCAACGTGCAAAAAGCCCGTGTGTGTGACCCAGTTTCTAGCACTTTTCCGCTGCAGTTTCATAAGGAGGGAGTCTTACTTCGGCTGGCGGGGTGAGGGAGGAAAGTGGGAGTCCTCTCGGCTACAGGGGACAGCTCCTTCCCTATGGGGCTCAGAGAGCGATGGAGGACAGGGTGCAGAGGGGAGGAGAGCAATGGAGCTGCTGAAGGGATGGAAAAACAGGAGAAAGGAGTTTCATTAACCTAATGCAAAGGAAAGACTGATGTCTCAATAAGGACAGGTGGTGCAAATCTGCTGATTCCCCTTCAACTTTTCCACGCCGTTACGTTACAACCTCAAACGTCAACGTAAATCATTGGGATTTTGTGGGATGAACACAACGTGTAGTCTAACCAAGGTGTGCTGCGCATTTCTATTCAGCTCCACCTGCTGATTCAGTGACAGCTGCTAGTCTTTTCAGGTGTGTCTAACCAGCGTTGCATGTTAGAACAATCTCACCTATTCTCCCTCTGCAGAAGTCCAGCTCAGTCCGACTGAAAGGAAAGGGTTGCTCACTATAAACATCTGAGGTACCAGCATCTTCCGTTGTTTGCGTTGCAAAAACAAAAGTTGCCACCCTTGACTGCAATAGCCGTCAATCCTTTCTGATACTGCCAGGAAGTCTTTTACATCCCTCAGTCCACTCTTCTTGGCAGAATTGTTTTGATTTAACCATATTGAAGGTTTTCCAGCATGGCCGTCCTTTTTAAGGTCGTGCCACAGCATCTCAATTTGAGTTCTAACTTTGACTAGGCCGTATCCAACCCTTTTATTTAATACTTACCCATTCAGAGGTGGACTTCCTGGTGAACCATTTAACCCAAATGTGCTCAGGTGTATGGTCTCAAACTGACTGCCAGACATTCTCCTAGGGCTAGAATTTAGATTTACCTTGACAGCGAGAAACTGACAGTATTGTCAGGATTATTATTTTTTGGTATTTTCTCCACTGTTGGTTTATCGAGAGCATCAATAAATATCAATAACTTTCAAAATATAATTAAATGTAGGTACTGTGTGCAGTTTGGTAATAAAAATCACTTCTTTATCTAACTGGAGTCCTGATGAAACACATTTTGAATTTTGTTTTAATGTATGTTACATTTTTAAATGTTTAAGGACAGTATTTATGCTTATTGGGCATGCAGTCACACCCACACAGTTACCCGAAGAAGACTTCAAGAAGTTATAGTCTTTTATCATAGCTTTTTTGGTTATCACATTGCAACAATATGTTGTGATCAAATTTAAAGTCCAGCCCTACATTCTCCTTCAGATTTTTCTGCTAGAGGGCACAATTCATGGTTTCATCAATCAGGGTTAGTTGTCTCAGTACCAAGGAATTGAATCATGAACTGAGGCGAGTGGAGCCTGCAGTGCCTTAGATTTTGTTTCTTTTGTGACCTCCTGGATGAGTCAATGGGCTCTGGGAGGAATTTTGGTAGGACGGCCACTCCTGGGAAGGTTCGCCACTGGGCTTATCTGTAGTCCCAAAGCCTTAGAAATGTCTTTAGAATCTTTTCCAGCATGCAATGTTAAATACTTCGTTTCTCAATCTTCATGTCACTCAAGTGTCACTTATTTGTTTAGCAAAACAGTAGACAAGATATCTCTTATACTAAGTGTTAATATTCTTTATGGAAGTGTGTATCGTTGATTCAGTTGTGCAATTAGTTTATTACAATTGCTCAACTTTAATGTGGCATTTTCTATCTGCCTTTGAATTTGCTGTTGATACAAATAAATTCTACCACAAAGGAACAAATATAGGATTGTTCTACACTGAATTAAATTAAAACATAGCTCTGGCGCTATAGCTCTGGTTTGTGAAAAAATAATAATAATTTTTCACAAACCAGGTTCAAGTCAATCTGAGTTTATTCAGCAGCAGCCCTGCAAAATTTGTGTCATTCTGGTCATTTTGCATATATTTTATTTAGTGATCAACAACAGCAGCTACAGCTTCTTCTGTTTTCTGCTCTAATCTTGAGCTTCAGTCTGGCTCCATCATAACCTGTGTTATTATTAGGCTCATTAGCCTCCAGTGCCTTTACAACTAAGGAGATGGTTGGTTTCATAACTTATCTATTTATTAGCTGACTGTTCTCCTGCGGGACGAGTTCACGCAGGAGATGTTGATCAGTTCATGGCGCAGGGTTTTTCGTGATTAGAACGGAGCGTAGCATTGCGTAAAACTGTGCTCCGGGTAAGCAGCCGGAAGCGGCAGCTCAGGCCGACAGCACATCCTCATTGGGCTGTCCGTGACCGAGAAGCTAATATTTATAGCATTCACTTATATCATCTGGGGGGGGGGGGGGGGTTACTATTTCCTTGTTGTAGATACAGAAGCTTTACAAACTTTTTTACGTTGCTTTTAAGCATCAATGTTGTAGCGTTAGCTTGGAGCATTAGTGCAGATGTGGCATTTTTTGTCTGCCTTATAGGGAAAGCGCCAAACTACATTTTTGTGTTTGCCTTTGTGGCTAAAGAGTGCTGCGTGCTTCTAATTCGGGATGGATTTGACATGTTAACTACCAGCCGCTGCTCATTGCTTTGATCGTGTGTCTCCATTATTGCAGTGCTGCTGCTGGAAGCACTGTTGCTAACCCCTCAGCAAGGAAAGTCGCTATTGGAAATACAAATTAACTTTATGAAATAATTTATTACCTGAATCCACAGTGCATACAAACATTTATTTATTTTTTTAACAAAAGTTATCAGAGGCACACAAAATGAACAAGCTATGTGTGAATCAAACTCAGGGAATTATTCATACCGAACACGTTTTGAGCATCAGGAGCATCTGGTTTTTATACAAAGTCTATGGTGGACGTGCATTTAGGAGCGCCGATGGGTCCTGCGGCACGTTTTGAGATTTTCCAACGGCACGAAAGGACTATAAAAAACAGGGAAGTTGACAATGGAGGACAAACTCATTATTGTTTTTTGTGCCCATCCTATTATCTATGATCAGTCGCGCCATTGCTGCAGAGACAGCAAAGGACCTTGTCTGAAAGAGGATCAGTGAGGAAGTTAGCATATCAGGTAAGTTATCAAAACCTTTAACAGTGAATATTACCCTGCATTTGAGGAAAAGAAGAGGGTCGCTGCTCCCAACGTGCATCAGACCAGACCACACTGTGCTCAGAGCGTCCAAGTTGAGACGTTGCACACCTTTTTGATGCACAAATCACGTTCGGTCTGAACATATCATTTGAGCATCTCCTTTCTGCTCTGACTGCATGGACGAGACTAGACAGATGCAACTGTCTGTGTCCGTGAGACAACGCTTGGGAAAGCGGGGAGGGACGCATGGCAGCACTTGCTGCTGCCTCAAGACAGTAACGACAGATCGATTGGTGCGTTCATGTGAAGTCGCCATAAAGTCGGCAATCACTCAAAAGCCACTAGATTTGTCGCTAGAGGGGGTCGGAAAGTCGCTAAGTTGGCAACACCAACTGGAAGACGTGCAAAAAACTGGTAAATGATAATCGAACAGTTGATATTGGTTTTGATGTAAATGAGTATTTGAATGATTCCCTTTTTTAGCATAAATTTTGTCAGGATCTCAATTATTTTGCCAACCCTAGTACCACGCCTGCTGACAGAGGGTCGATTGTCCCAGGCCCAGGACGGAGGGGGGGGCCCAAAACTGACACTCTGACCATTAAAATACAGGCAGAAGTAATTTTTCAGAATATATTTGTGTGAAAAATATTTAATGTTAGAGTAACTAAATATATACATATATATCTGCATTAGGTATATGTAATATGTTTTCTTTAAATAAGGGGCCATTAGAACTCCCCCCACCCCAACATAAAATGGTTTGACCATTAGGACAACGGCTGGCTGCAACTTTGAAAGTTTGTTTCGCTGCAAACTAAGAATGTCAGGTTTTAAGATGTCCGGCGCACAGAAATGAAAAGAAAAGAGAAAAAGAGAAGATGAGTCAGGAACAGGTCCAGGAACGGAAATGCAGAGGAATGATGCCCATCCAGAGCCTGGTAAGAAGCAATGCGTTTATCAATGTGGTTTTAAAGTATAGCATCCACTAGCTACTCTAAGGGGGAAAAAACACCTTTTCTTTTACAGAAATACTTGAGCTTAGCGCCAAAAGAGCAGAAAGCAGAGAGAGAGCAGAAGTCCAGGTTCAGTCTGAAAGAGCCAGCTGAGACGGGGAGCTTGGTGGACAGAGAGAAAGGAGGACAACGTAGCAGTTCCCCCGTCACAACATGTGGCTTTGGGGGAAAGAGACAGCGTGTGTTTGAGGAGGAGGCAGAGAAAACCATCCCTACCGATAACAGAGTCAGTGCCGCGGGGGTGGGGGGGTGGGGGCTTGCTGCCCGATGGGATAGTCTGAGCATAGTAGCTCAGAGATGGATCATGCCATCGATTTCAAGACTTGTTTGGAGGACAAAAGCAATATTTCTGTAAACAGAAGGTTATTGAATAAAATAATAGGCATAGGAAAATTAAGTATACAGTTGACTTTTTTTGGTGTGTGTGTGTGTGTGTGTGTGTGTGTGTGTGTGTGTGTGTGTGTGTGTGTGTGTGTGTGTGTGTGTGTGTGTGTGTGTGTGTGTGTGTGTGGTGGCGGCAGGTGTAGAGGGGGGGCCCAAAAAGGCTGTGTTGTCCCGGGCCCTAGCAAAGCTGTCAGCTGGCCTGCGTACTACTAGTATTTGCTTGGACTAAACCCACGGCCCTCTGAAGCCATTTGAAAACCGCGTTGTCCTTCCACTTCCCAAAGTGCTTTGTTCTGTTCCATCACACAAAATCCCAAATAAAATGTATAACGTAAGACACAACATCCATTAAAGTTGACGGTATAATTGTAAAGGTAACACGTAATTTGGCTACCGTGTCTTTCTGTTGGCGGCGGGGTGCAGCAAGGTTTGGCCAAGGGGGAAGACATGGCTGTGGCTCGGGTCGGAGGGGGCCCGGGGGAGGTGGTGGGGGTGGACACGGAGCTACGCCACCTGGAGACTGAGGGATGAAAGTAAATAGGCAAAGGTTAATAAGAGTGTGCATTTGATTTAGCAATGTGGAAGAGGGGGAAAAATGTCACTGATCATGTCCACGCCCCCACAGCCAGCTTCAGAAGCAGAGCTGCAGTTACCTCACCAGCAGCGTCTGTCACTCTCTGTTCTATTCAGCAGCTCAGTGCTGAGGACAAAGCTGCCTTCAGCGCAGCCGTACCTGCCACTGGCTGCCTCAGACACAAGCTCCCACCAAGGCGTCTCTGAGGTGGCTGGGCTTTTTTTATTATTCTGCATTGACACAGAGACGATACCAGTCACTGCAAAAATAAGCCGTGCAGCAGCGAAAATAAAGAAAAAAAAAAGTCCTTTCATGTAAACCGTTTCTATAGAAACAGCAAGCAGGGGAGAGATTACAGGCTGAGCTGGTGGGAGGGTTTCTCTGCCGCTTTAAGACGCGCACAGACGACTGATGCAACGACGCGCATGGCGGCTGCAACTTCAGGTTCTGGGGTCGACTGCTCTGACCCGAATTCTGACGGCAGCAACCTTTGAGGGAGGCCGGCGTGGAAGGGCGACTCCATTTAAAAAAAAAAAAAAAAAAAAACAACTTTCTGATGCACCGTTTGACGTAAGGGCACCAAAATTCACCACTGTTTTAATGCAACACAAAAAGAAAGGAGATACGGGTTTGGGAGATTTTTTGTCCCTGGTCAGAACAATGCTCCTTAGCAATAAATCTTATAGTTTATTTCTCTTTGTACATTTAACAACTCCTATAAAACAGGTCCAACTTTTTTGTCCCAACCTAAACTTTAAGCTGATCAGGTTCTCTAGAAATGTTAAAGTAGATATTCACAACTTCTTGTTTCCCTGTTGAGAATCTGTGATGTTCCGGGCCTGTTCCTCAACCATAACCCTTTAGAATCTTGTTGTCATGCGCGATTTACGAACTTTGTGAGATGTGAGGACATTTTATAGAAAAATCTGGTGGCATCTACCAGAAAGCTGCAATCGGGTGGTCACTGGATCTTTTAGCAGGACATCGATCCAAAACAGATTCCCACATCAATACAAAGACCTTTGCTAAGTCCATGGACACTTAAAGCAGTTCAAGATCAACAGAGTCATGTTTCTGCAAAATTCATGTTTCCTGTCTTACTTCCTCAAGTCTGTTACCTTCTGTTTGTGCCTCTCTGTCAGTTGAGGATTATGTAACCAGATGCTACGTCAGGTTACCAGGGTCTGATCTGGTTAACGCTCCAGTGCGTGGACAGATTAAAGGCGCTCAGCTCCCTGGTCCTGCAGGGTCTGGTCTCAGATGAACGTGATTGTGCTTCCGGGCGCTTTATTGGTCAGCTCCCTCTCAGAAGGAAGCAGCAGCTTAAACACCTAATTGATACAAAGCTGCTTCAAGTTTATTTTTAATCACAAATCATTTTCTCCAAATAATGTTTATGATAGATCAGAAGTTTATTATTTCACTGGTTTTTGCCAGCACGTCTTCAGATCTGCCATCCACCTACAGTTTGGACCTCTTAATAAATCTCAATAAATGTGTTTTTTTTAAACTAGATTAATCATTGATATTCACAGTTTACAAAACAATAATCAAGCTTATTGTAGTGTAACTATAATAGTACAGATATTACTCTCAGGTTGGGGCAAAACAAAACTTCTGTTTAAAAAGAAGATGTGCACATGGTTTTATTGCAACAACAGAAAAAAAGATCTAACGTCTTTCACACCAAGGCAATGCAAGAAGGACAGAATCAGAAGTTCATAACTAATGCCTGCTGTGAGAAGTTAGCATTTTGTTTCAGATGCACATGAAAGGGATAATCTTCTGCACATAGTGAAAGAATACTCAGGATAATTGTGTCGGCTTAACCAGTACTGTATCGATTCTGACATGGATTCTGGTAATTCAGAGTTCAGGACGTATTGCAGATTAATATATGACTCCCAGGGACTCCCAGGGAGAGAAACAGACCCACAGCATCACAGACCCACCTCTTTGCTTCACATTGAGTAATGTGAGATCTTTTCACACATTCCTCCTTATCTTCATGCCAAACCCACTTTCTTCACATCAATACCCAACACATCATTGCTAAACAGCATCATGTCCACCAGCTCTGAAACAGCCAGAATGTAGAACTAAATATTTTGGACGCGTCCAAATTTAGTTCCTGGACAGATATATATATATTTTTTTTTTAAATCGACAAGTCAGCTTTACAATCAGCCAGAAAATAAATTGCAATCATCTCTAGTTAAGTCCTCTTAAATGTCCCTCCCTTTTTCGGAACCTTCCCAGAACTTCCCTGATGCGAAGAAAGAAAAACGATGAGTAAACATGATTTTGAGTCTTTGCCAGTTTCGGAGCAAATCAGGAGGAAAGCACAACGATCGACGGTTTCGCTGCCATTAAGAATCTCACCTGACATCTTTTAAGTCGGCTCACCAGAGGTTGAGCTCATACCTTGTTCTAGTCGCAATGACAACGACCTCCTGGCGGCCTCCACGTCCGACTTGGGGCTGTCCAGATTCTGCCGGCACCACTGCAGCGGGCTGAGCGACTCGGCTGAGCTCTCTCCTGCTTTCGCTGCTGCGTATAACCTGGAAGCAGAGGGAAGGAGACATGCGGGGAGTCTGTGGACATGTTGGTGACGGCGTGTTCTTTAATGGGGTTCTCTTCAGTAGAACGTTAGGGTCACATGCTCGGATGCATTACACACGGCTCCTTCACCTGTATTAAGGTTCCTGCAGCACATTCTGCTCCTCTGCATGCAAGTCCTTGGAAAGAAAAGTGGAACTCTGTTTTGGCCGGCAAAAGCCAGATTCTAATGAAAACGACCATTTCAATTAATAATTCTAGATAAACCAATGAACAGAAACATCCATGCAGGAGAAGCATCAGGAATGAATTTCCCTTCTTGCTTGGAAAGGTAAGAGTTTAACACTAAACGCAAATGGATGGTGAAGTTGAGCTTCTAATATCTGTCCATAACCAGAGAGAACAAGGCCTTTGATTGGTCGTTTCTTCTAATTCTTCAGACCAAATTTTGAAAATGCGCTGATAAATTAGAGAAGCTGCTGTTCAAACTTCCTCTTCCCCTTTTGGAACATTTCCTGTTACACAAGCAGACCCAAACTTGGTCACAGTTCAATGCTTAAGAATGCAACTGCAGCTCAATGCAGAGCAAAGAAAAACCGCAAAGATGTATCCTTTTGTCCCAGGAGCAATCTGTCCTTCCAAATCATAACCCAGTCTTCATTTAACAGATTTGATTATCCCATGGTTCCTAAACATGATTCATTCAGACATTTTTGGAGTTTTCCAGACTCAACTACCCAGATTCCTCAGTCGTTCTCCAATCATTTTATAATGTTTATTAAAATAGTTCAATATAAAATGCAGATATTTTATTGGGGTAGTAGAACACACCAAGTGAAAGGAAAGAGACAATAGAAGGACACAAGGGGGAATAAAGGAAGGAACAATGAGGAAGCAAGGAGAGAACATGAGGAAGGAGAGAAATGCAGGACACAAAGAAGGAAAGGAAGGAAAGAGAAGGAAAGGAAGAGCATACAGAAGAAAAGACAGGGCAACTAAAAGAAAGAAAGATGGGTCAGAGACAAAGAACAGAAGGAATGGAAATAGGATGAACGGATACAGGGAGGACAAGGAGGGGAAGAACTGAAGGCACAAGGAAGAATGGAAAGAAGGATGACATGAGGAACTGAGGGAGGAAGAATGAGAAGGAACAAATAAAAGCTGATGGGAGGAAGGACAAGGATGCAAGAACAAAAGTGAGAGTATAAGGAAAACAGATGGAATTAAAGACCTAAGGAAGAAAGGAAGGACACCAACAAGGAAAGACAGAAGGATGTAACATTTAGCAAGGGAATTTCAAATATACTTCCATAATCTTAATCTCGTTTGGGTTTAATTTTGTACGGCATCCTTGAGTGTTATGAAAGGTACTTTTCAAATAAAATGCATTATTATTATTATCATCATCATCATCATCATCTCATTTTATCCAGACCTGAAGTCTGAAATCAAATTCCAGTCTTCTCTAGACTGCTTATGAACCCTGAAATCCTGACATCCCCTGAAAGCCCCGCTCTGCAGGCAGCACGGGTCTGAATTATAGATTAAAACCTGCTGCTGACATCAGGTGAAGAGTCTGACCTGAAGGCGACTAAGCAGGCAAAAACACACCTACGCTTCTATTCCTAGACATGCGAAGAGAGGCTGCAGACTGCATCCTGCACATCCAGAACAAGCGCGGATGTCTTTGTTCAACACTCAACCCAGGAGGCTCCCTTAATCCAACTAATTAAACATCATGAAGAATGAAAACTATAAGCCAATTTACTAATAGGGCAGCACAACATTAGGAAGACGTGTAATTATAACATTACTGCTGAATATTCTGTTTAATTCACACTTATCCGTCTAATGCTCATAAATCTATAGAAAATGTGTGCATCACGGCCAACCAGTCCATCATAACAACTAAAGATGTCACACACACCCATGCATGGTACTTGAAACTAAATTTTAATCTGCATTTTTTGCTAATTTGCAAAGAGGAAAATGTTTGTTTCCAGTTGCAAAAGTTTTTTTCTATTGTAACACACACACACACACACACACACTTTCAAATGAATATGCTTGAAGACGTTCTAAACATCCAGCTTCTTTGTAATTGACATTTTTGGCTTACCCTCCTTGTGGAGCTAAGCCATTTTGATTTAAAAAGCAGTATGAAAACAGAAGGCACCGACCAAAGTGCTGAAGAAAAACAATGATTAAAAAAATGTATATTGTATTTGAATAAAAGACAATGCAAATAGAAACAAAATCCAAGTAAACGTAGCAACCAGAAAATACAACGTGGGCAGGAAAAAAGTAAAAATAAACAAATATATATTGAGTCAAAGCCAAAGAGAAGTGATGGGTTTTAAGAGCAGATTTAAACCGGAGTATCATCTGCGTAACAATGAAAAGGAATTCTTACGATTTCCGAAAATGGAGCCAGGGGCAGCAGATACAGGGAATATATCAAAGGCCCAAGAATCGAGCCATGCGGGACCCCAAACCACAATAGAACAAAGGAGGTTCTGAGGTCATCAGAATGTTATGTTCCGCTGTTTTGAAGGCAACTCTGAAATCTAAGTGAACCATAATTATATGGTTTCTGGAATCTGTTACTAGGTAGAAGTCATTAAAAACCATCAACAATGCAGATTCTGTGCTTCGAAGACGTTTAAAGTTAGACTGGGGGGGGGGGGGGGGTTCTCCAAAATCTTTCAGAAAAAGACCTAAAATTTGAAGGCAAATTGGGATTAAGGGATTATATTTTCTGTTCAGTGGTTCTACTGATGCCTGTTTAAACATTTTAGGAACCATACCTGAGAGCAGATGGATGT
The DNA here is from genome assembly GCA_037039145.1 of Fundulus diaphanus. Taxonomy (NCBI): domain Eukaryota; kingdom Metazoa; phylum Chordata; class Actinopteri; order Cyprinodontiformes; family Fundulidae; genus Fundulus; species Fundulus diaphanus. The sequence goes on from CM073139.1 coordinate 4,061,582, forward strand.
TGATAACAACCAGAACAGACGGAGCAAGAAAGGAAATCACCTCTTTAAACAGTCAATGTGGAAAATCAGAGAGATTCAGATGATCAAAAACCCCATATAGAAAAGACAAAGTCACCGGCTCAAACTGGTGGTAAGCAGCAGAGCAAGGGACAGAGACTGAAGAGTGAAAACCGGGGGGTGATGTAGGAGCCCTGATATGATTCACCTTTTCCACAAAGAGAATCAAAAATGTCTCAGATGCCTTGGGGGAAGGCTGAGGAACCATTAGAACAGAACCAATAGCTTTAAGTAAACCACATGGTTTTTGACAGTGTGACAATATGACATTTCATAACTTCTTTTTACTTGTTTCACAGTCGCCTGATAGCGATGCCTGCAGTCCTGCTATATTTGAAATCACACCTGCAGCCTCTTCTTTTTCCACTTTGGTACAGCTTTTCGACACGTCTAACTATTCTGCCGCTGTCGTCGCATCAGCTTCAACTCTATGCTGTCAGGTTTTTGATGGAGCCACTGCATGGAACACAGGTCGGCAGCTCGGGGGAAACCAGGAGGGAAGTCCTTCTGTGTGCAATGACAGAAACTCGGGAATGACACATTCCTGTGGAGGGTGTCAATGGAAGTCTGCTGGACAACTGTCACATCACCAGGCTTCCCTGTGATTATGTAGACCACATCATAACGCTCCGGGATTTAAAAAAAAAAAGAAGTATCTTCTTATTCATCTTAAGTTGAGTTCTAAGTTTATAAGAAATTGGATTTTAGGTTTTATTAGGAGTAAAACAATGCGACATAGCTTTTGTGAAAAAAGTATTCAAATCACACGGAACCTGACTGACAACACGAAGTAGGCTAAAGGTTCTTCCACAGCAACATTAATCACAGTTTTGGTTCATTTTTACCAGCCAGACCTGTGGACTTATAACTTGCAAAAATGGAACCTCTCTGACAACAGGAAGTAGGCGAGAGAAAATCTCAAAAAGCAACACCTTATCCCCTGATCTAAATAAATTCAAGAACAGATGAGAAAATAATTTGCAATGCTTTGGAACACCAGTGGGAGCCAATATCTACAAACGGAGAAAACATGCAGCAGGAGAACCTTCCATGGAGCAGCCGACCTAGAAGACAATTACTCCATTGATAAGCCATCTATGAGATCACAGAGGACCCCAGACCACCATCTAAAGATGTGCAGACCTCACTTGGTTTTGTTACGTTCGAAAGCAGGTGAAAACGGACATCCATGGCCGGGTTCCAAAGCTACAACCACTGCTGACCCAAAGAAACAGAAAGTGTTCCAAAGCCATGATCTTAAGGTTAAGTGCACTTGGATAGTGATCCAAAGAGCATCTCCAAGTCTACCAGTGAATGGCTTAAAAAGGGAGGCTTTGGAGTTGTAGTTTCCCAACTTTTGTTTAGCATTAATAATCAGGCTCCAGTCGGACAGTCGTTACCATGCTTCTTTGTCTTCTCTCACCCGGGCGCCTACAGCTCACGTACCCCACGTCATCACACATACATCCGTGTTCCCACGCGCTACAGGAGTCAAGTGGCCTAATCAAAGTATGTGCTTATTATCTGCATGCTGTTCATGCTCAAAAAACCTCCAGTGTGGTTAACATGAAAGCATCCCCAGAGATCGGAAACGTCTAAATCGGCAGGTTAGCAGTTGTTGCCGCTAGGCTTGGGCCAACAGAGAGCCAGGTTGGTTGTGAGAACCTTTTTTCTCCCTTGACAGCAGGCAGCCAGACAGCTTTTGATCAATTTGGAAGACATCTTAACTGTGATCCTCTGTGGGATGAAAGGCTATTTTAACCAAATCTAAAGTCGCCGGAGCCGTTTCGATAAGCCTTGGTGGAAGGAAATGTGTGTCAAAGGTCCACAAATGAATTCAGTAAATAGGCTGTTAGATTTTTTTGAGGTGCACCTGTAAGAGAGAAGCATTGTCTCAAGCCAATTCCTGACCCTTTCAAATGGTGCTTTTAAGTGAATTTAGAGTCTAAAGACAGGCCTAATGTAAAGGGATTCCCCTCATGCACAGAGGCAGCTTGGTGATATTGATGACTGGCCATTCCTGTTCTGCTAGTTGCAAAATTAATGTTCCAAGATGTGTGGATTTGGGGAAACCAAACGTTGGAACACCTGAAAAGAAAAGCTTAAATGCAAGCGCTGGGAGAAAAGAGCTGCATCTGCTGCAGGATTCAGGACACGAGAAGCAACAAATGGCCGGTTTACTGGAACAAAGACCTGACATTTACCAGGTTTCATCCGATTCCTCTGAGCAGCTCAGAGATTCCAGATCCAGAAGCTCCAAGTCATCCAGAACCGACGGTTCCGATGCCTCCTCCTCATACTCTCTCCCCGCGTGTGGGTGGAAATACTCAAACGGTTCTTCCGGGGGGGAAAAGGAGCCTAAGGACGCCTGGCAGAGCAAGGTGGGCAGCGGGCCGGGGAGGTGCGGGTAGCCCCCGGAGATGCAGCCTCCAGCCCGGCTCCGCAGCTGCTCGTTCTGCCGCTCCAGCTTCCGCACCAGCTCCTGCAGCTTCTTCACCTCCAGCTCGGCGTTCAGGCTGTTGCTGTTGCAGTCCACGTCCGTCATGACAGCGTGGCCCAGCACGGCTGCCTCCATCGGACCCGAATCCAGATTCCGCCGGCACCACCTTCCAGACCTCCAGGCTGGCTCGGGGACAGGTGCGGCGCTCAGTCCTCTGTCTTGGGCTGATTTCCGCCCCGGTTAGCGGTTGGAGACTAATCTGTCTAGTGCGCCTGTCTGGGAGACTTAAAGACTCCACCTCTCCACCCAACACACCCACACATCGCAGCCTCCACCTCCCAGAACAAAGAAGCAGATTACAGGTGAAAGCTGCACCTGTCAGTCCGGACTGAGGGCTAAATGTCCAACCTTTATTCTGATTATTCTAATTTTAAAGGCTTACAGCAACGGAAACCAAATTATTTCCACCCATATGCGACTGCTATCTTCACTGTAATCCGAAAATCTGCTCTTTAGTGGATTTACTTGTAAATCAGTCATTTAATTGTTGACCTAATTGTTAAATCAGGATCCTGTGCTATAATTAGCCGGCGCGCCTCACGCGACATTTGTGGCTATTTGGTGACATCTTGTGGTAAGATGGTGGCATTGCGCCCTCGCTCGCTTTACAACCCCAAACCTTCTATTTCACCGAGAACCCAAAGTAGGGTAATTTTAAAGTGAAAAGACTTGGGTTTGATTTTATTTCCAGATACAAATCTGAAAAGTGCGGCATGCATTTGTATTCACAAGTCCTCCCAGGACCTACCTCCACTCCTTTTGCCTGACTCCCACCAGCCTCTCCGTCGCAGCTGACGGGAGCCTTCCCACAGCATGAGGCTGCCACCACCGTGTTTCACAGTGCAGACGGTGCAGTCAGGGCGGTGGGCAGTGTTCGCCTCTAACATGTATGCCAAAATGTAGAAATTCAGTCTCACCTGACAAGAGCACCTTCCTCCATGTTTGCTGCGCCTCCAACATGAACCCAACTGTGAATGCCTCTGACTGCTTTCTTCTCATCACTCTTCAATAAAGTCCAGATTTGTGGAGGGCACGGACAGCAGTCGTCCTGTCAGCACATTATCCCAGAGGATCTCTGTTGTAGTCCTTCTAAAGCTAAAGACATTCAGTACATCCACTTCCTGCCATTTCTTCGGGATTTTTTATAACGTGATTAAGACAAACTACAAAAATTGATATCAAAATAACAGATAGATTGAAATGACCTAAATTTAGTTGCTCTTTGCTATTTTTTAAGTTTAAGAACAGATTTTTTGGAACAACTCATTTACCATCAGTTGTGCACTACGGGTAATGTAGGCTTCTTTTGGCTTTTCCACAGCAAGTCATTTGCATCTTCTTCTCTCGCATCATCGTGTAATCTCATGAAAGAGTTGGATAAAATCTACTCTGTCTGCTTCTACCTAATCAATTTCTACCCCATCTCTTTTTTTTTTTTTAAAGTCGACAAACGACTAAAAGGGGATTTTGGTAACATAGTATAATTGCTGAACTTGATCAAATTGTTAAATTGTGTTTGCTTAACATTTAAAACATTCTGGTATGTCCACAGATGCCCAAAGAGAAGATAATATAAACAAGCAACTTTAAACCACACATAGGCTTATTTATTTTATATGAAAATCTTTAATTTATTTATAATTGGAACAAGTTAATAGTTCATTTGTTACAACACATCTCCATCTAGTGGCCAAAGGATGTCACTGCAGCCTCAGAGACTGAGATGAACCCCTGACGCTCATCTGGCTCCAGAGTTGTTGGGGTGAGTCCTTCGTCCTCAGCGTTTCTTCCAGGTGAACTTGCGCCGGGCTCCCTCCTGACCCGGCTTCTTCCTCTCCCTCACTCGTGGGTCGGGTGTCAACAGGCCAGCTGTAGAAAAAGAAAACCAAGCTGAAGTGGTAGCCGCTGAGGTGCTTCCGCGCGATGAGGTGTTGCGCTTCCTGCTCACCCTGCCGCATCGTCTCTCCTTCTCTCTCCGACACGAAGCTGAGCAGCGCCCTGGAGATGGCGAGCCGCAGCGCCCCCGCCTGGCTCGACCTGCCGCCGCCGCTCACCGTGCACTCCAGGTCGAAGCGCCCCAGCACGCCGGCGAACTGGAGCGGGAACATCAGCTGCTCTCTGAGCGAGGAGGAGAGAAACAAGGAGGAGATAACGGAGGGGGGGGGGGGGGGGGGGGGGGGAGGGGTGAAAGGAGGAAGCGTGGCTATTTAACAGATAGTGGTCTCAACGGTGGAGGCTTAGCTAATTCAAGGTCTGCTTGGCTGACTGTTCAGACGGGCCCTTTCCAATCTCAGAGGAAGCTCTGACTCAGCAGGACTCGGAGTGTCTGCGTTCTGGATGGCGCGTCGGCCTGAACGGCCAGCGGCTGCTGACAAAGTCAATTGTCACCTCTGCGCTCCAATTACAGCCCGTCGCCACACGGCGTGACAGCACCAGCACCGGACACTGGCGCACAGTCACTCAGCTGTGTAATTAACTCACTACAAGGAGATAAATAAATAAATAAGAACGCCACGCTGTGAAGAGGGGGAAAAAAAGCTGCTTTCCATCTTTTTTTTTTTTTAAGGGTTGCGTGTCGAGGATAAAAGACGAGCCGTTTTCCATTTTAAAGGGAAACACTATCTGTGAACGGGGCGGTGAAAAGGCTCAGCGGGCCGCTCCTACCTGTCTTGTAGCACGGGGAAGTAGTGGAGGTAGTCTTTGCCGTTGACGGTGATGCACCCCGAGCCGCAGTCGCGGACGACCACTGATGACTTAGACGTCTTTCTCCTGCCTGAAAGAAAACACGGACGAGTTGAACTCTCTCTTCCTAGAAGTCCTATAAAGAACCCCCACCGTGCTACCGCCCAGAGGCCAGGATCCTCTGGTACCTGGTGTCTAAGCGCTGAGCGATGCGCCGTAGCCGTCCTGAACTGGCCCGCGTTCTCTGGACCTGTTTTAACAACTTTCTGTTACGCTGAACTTGTTTTAATGACCTCCAGGGCAGCTTGTCCTTATTGTTGGATACTTTCACTGTTTCACTGAGAGATGTTTAACATCCTTAGAAATGTTGTTGGTATCCTTGGAGATATTTTGAGACAACTGGTGTGACTCTGTAGCTATACTTAGACATTTTCTCTGATTAGCAGCTGGATTTACTTTGTGACCATACTAGAAGATTCAAGTTCAAGAGAAAACTTGCAAGAAAAATGAAGGTCCCTATGGCTCATTTGAGTCTTATTGTACTTATGAGTCGATTTGTCTTCATTTGTGGCCGTCTCCATTATTGCTCAGGACAATTTACAACTATTCTCAGTGTTTTGCGACTATTAATCCCCGTCATGGTTCTGTGCCTTTCTATGGGACTCTGTCGGCTGTTTGGAGCCACTCTGCGTTGCTTTGCTGCCGTTTTGTTCCACTGCGGTCCTTTTGAGCTACTCTAAGGCTGCATTTCAAATCGTCTATTTCTACCTCCTGTTCCCTGACCTTTCATGAGGTGAACGGGACTCCATCACGGGGAGGAAAGGAGCTTCGGACGGCTGTGCTGACTTCGGACAGCCTTTAAATCTGACATACTTACAGAGACGGAAGTCAAATCCGGGCCTACAACCTTCCGATAATGAACTACAAAACAGGCCAGCTAGACGACTGTAGCGAACGGCTGAAGCTCTCATTACACAAACCAAAGCTAAGGAAGGCGTAGAAACGTATACAGACTTTCTAGTTCTAGAATAACTGGTCCGATTGCTTGTTATTGTCTCCTTACAGAGTTGACATACTGCTGATGGTTTGGCTTTATTTTGTTTTTAACAGAAAATGTTCTATGCACATTAGGTGCAAAATAAACCGTAGACAGCGGAGGTGGAGATGGCCTCTGATCCACGTGGATCACCAACAACTCATTAATATATCAAAGGGTAAATGGTGCTACTTACAAAGGCGCGCTCTCTCCTCTCCAGACATTTTCCTTAATATCCGTGAGGTGGGCTGTGCTTGTACGTCACGTCACGCAAAGGATTGTGGGATTCCTTATGGCTCCTTAGCGAGGATAAGGGACGTTGTGAGGTTCCTACGCTAAAGGAGCTGTGAGAGGAAGCATACAGGCTCCTTTTCTTACCTCCTTCCTTACTGACTGCACTATTCAGACAGCACTTATCATGGCGACCGCTGACACACTTCTGCTTTGGCTAAAGAGTTCTCACTCAATGCAGCCTTGAACTTTACAGCCGGTTTAACTGTGGAGCTGTTCCTAACAGCTGGTTTTGCTCCCTTTGGAGATATCCCGTAACCATCATCAGTCATTTCTGAAATCAAACAGACCTTTTAAGTGTTTTACTTTTTGGCATCTTACAACACTTTTTTCTTAATAATAATGCAGTCAGGTTTTTGAATGCCTTAAGCATTTCTGGAGTTTTCCTAACTACCAGTATTTTTCTGACATTTATTATGGCCATTTTTAGTTTAGTTTATGTCTCGTTTGGTTGTTTAGAAGACGATTAATGTGATGATCTTTATGAGTTGTGCACCAGCTTTTAAGGGTAACAATGCTGAAAGAAATGCTGAATAGGGAAATCTAAAAGTTGAGAAGATTCAGAAGACGAAAGACGGAGTAGAAAGCTTAAGTCTGGATTCGGCCACCATTGCTGGTGTAAAGTTTGCCCACCTTCTGCAGAGCTGAAGTCCACCCCTCTGTCGTCCTTCTGGAGCGGCGGCACCACCTGGTGCATGGACTGCGCCTCCAGCTGCTGGCGGTGGCGCAGGATGAACTCCTCCTCCAAGCTGCAGTAGGGCATGGACAGCATGCGCTCCATCAGCTGGAGGAAACGCTGGTACTGAGGGGGAGAAAGCACTAACTCAGGCGTCCTTTCAGAACGCGCAAAGACGGGCATAGATCACGACGTTTGCTCTTACATCCTGAGTGGAGATGGTCTCTACTAACGACGCTTCCAGCTCCTCCTTGGTCAGCCACCTGCTTGCTCCCAGAGAGCTGATGGGGACAGGAAATGGGTTTATTCTCAACTTATCTCAGACGTCACTTCTCTTGGAGAAAGAGGGCCGCTCAAACTGACATCTGCTTGGGCTCGGCAGAGAAGAGTCCTTTGGCTCTCAGGCGATCTTGATGCTTCTCGATGTTCAGCACTTTGCCGTACAGCTCCTGAAACGCATCACAAACAGCAACGCCTTCAATCCCAGCGGTACCTCTACGGCCATATTCTGCCGTGGCCTCGCCCGGGCACCTGAACTGAAAGGCTTGTCACATAAATAAAGCAAAAAAAAACTTAATAAATGGAAGAAGACAGTAGCAGCTTTGCTCGCATGGAGGACGGCCTGAGGGGACCCTGTCATGGTGCTGAGCACAGACAGACAGACAGACAGAGGAGGGGGGGTGGGCATGCTGGTCACGTCCCCGAGGGCAGAGAGACCCCCCCCCCCACCCCACGCCTGGGTGAGAACTCATTTCCCCGTCAATTATTCACCAGATGTTTGTTTAATTCCTTCTTGATGGAGTGTGCCTAATCCTCTGCCACTCTGGCCAGCGATAGACGGGAGAAGCAAAACACGGAGCAGAAACCTATTTTCTTTGCAAAAAAAAAAGAAAAAAAGAGTGTAATAGGAGATCAGGGGAAAAAAAATGAAAGCAGGCGAAATAAACGTCTGCAAACACAGGCTCCTACATCGATGAGGAGTCACTCACATGGATTGGTTGGCTGTGACGGAGAGCCTGAGCACCACGCTCTCTTTTCAATAACTGCTCTTTATATGCACAAGGCCACCTTCAGGTTCATAGCGGGCGCATTAAGGCGCAAAGAAAGCGGCGTGTTTGCAGCTTTTCGTGACGTCTCGTGTGAAAGATGAAGGTTTTACTCCGGGTCTGTGGCCATAAAGAGCTCAGCGGAGCAGCGGGCGGGTTAATGTACCACGCTGAGCCGAGCAGGGGGGCTGATTTACACGCCGCCGCCCCCTCCTGGCAACACCCCTGAGGATGCGCGTGTGACGGAGGAAGATTGTGGAATGAATTAGGAAACAAAGAAAAGGTGGAAGAGCTGCAAACTGGGCAGGAAAGGGGCCGAATGAGGCTGCAATCAGGCTCTCAGACGTGTCTGACACACCGATTTAGCCCAACGGCGGGGGGTGCAGACTGAGATGGCAGAGAATAAGAGGTGTGTACATAATATAATCCCTCTGTGTTTTAGTCACAGAGATTTGTATTTAAAACTTTTTTTTTTTTTATCTTTGGACTTTGGCTGCTGCTCCTCACCAAACCAGAAGAACATCCTTGATGGGATTCTGAGTCCAAACAAAAGCAGACATTAATTCCCCCCGAGCCACCATAAAAACATTTATGGTTTCTTCAGTGATGTTTAACACTACTTCATGTTAGCATATAAACTAACATATTAGCAAAACATTCTAGCTAACATCCTAGAAATAGCAACGTAGCAGCTAGCAACAGCTACTACTTCAATTGAATTAAATTGTTTATATAAAATGAGCTAATAAGCTAGAATTTGCTAAAATGCCAACATTAGTTTATATGCTAAAACAACATTAGATTACCAGAACTACCCATAGATAGTTTCAACAAGTAATTTAATGTCCTCTCATTTGCTAAATTTGATTCTGCATAAAAATATGCTCCACTTATCTGGAACAAAATCCCAGAGGACTGTAAACGTGCTGAAACCCTGAGTTCCTTTAAATCAAGGTTAAAAACCTTTTTGTTTAGAGTTCCCTTTAAATGTTAATGTTGAAGTTTGTAGTCCAATTTGTCTTATATCTTGACCTGCTGCTACTATTCCTCTGCAATGCTTTCTTTTCTAATATTCTGTTCATGCACCTTGAATGTGCAATACAAATAAACTTGCCATGAACATTTTTTGTTATTGTTAATTTGTCTTAACATACATGCTGGCTTCCCATTTATATGAGGCACATGGGCTACCTATGAAAAACCAGTGTGGGCTTACAAAGGGTACTTGTTTATTTATGTTTACAGGCAATTGTATATCAGTATAATTGAACATTTAGACATGTTAATTATCTCTTATTTTGTCCATATGTGAACAGTTGAATAATGGTGAGTGCATTGAAAATGACACTGTAGAAAAGAATAAATGTTTGTAAGTTGAGACATATAAATTGCATATTTATAAATTACATAAACTGGCACTGTAGTATTTGGAAGCGTTCTATACAACAGAAAAGGCTAAGAAGTAGCATTCTGTATCTTTGCATATTGTTAGCTATTGCTAACATGCTAGTGAATGCTGTCAGTATACTACTTAAACCTTGCATTCAAACTGATACCAATACATTAGCTAACGTTAGCTTAGCCCATTTACAATGCTAAAATGAGCTATTAGCACATTTTGGGGACGCTAGAAAAAACATCACTGGATAGTTTTCCCATTTTTAATGTTCTTGGTGTTTTTTAATTTGATATTTTCAGGTAACCCGTATTGTATGGACTGATGTCTGTTTTGACAATATTAGCAGTTTGTGTAGCAGTATAAAACATACCTCTGTTCTGAAAAGAGACTAAGCCTAAAGGAGAGTTACTAAAATAAATAAATAATGAATAAGTAAAATAAAGCTACTAATACCGGATTTCAGCTACTACATCAGAAGAAAATAGTATAATATAATTAATATGCACATATTAGCTCTTGTATGACAAGTTTTTTTTTACTATATGATGAATTTAAAAAAGGCACATCACTGAATGAAAAAAAAGATTTTTTTCCACACATTATTAAAGTAAAATATATTTATTAAATATATTTAAGTAAGATAAATAGAATAAAATATGTGAAACACTTATAATCCTCACAAAAGCCCTCACTATCAACCGGGCTTATTGGCATCATGTCTTTTTCTATCAAACTTTTTGCGTAAGGCTCTCCCTTTTTCTGTCATCACAATCTTGCTTTCTGAGAGCATCAGTAAGTTGTGGTTGAGAGGTTGAATCTGCTCCGCCATGCACCACGATTGAACGGCGCCATTTAGGAGACAACTTAAGGAGCTTACAGAGTGTTTAAATTTTACATCCTTTTGGTCATATAAAAATATAACATTTTCTCCACACCGGACTCCATTTGGACCGCTTCATGTTCCTGTTTTGTCTGATTATTTCTCTTCAAACTATCAAGTGTGGCTCCGCTTAATATACAACTAATTATAATTCAATTGTTTGTATTCCTAACTAAGAGGTCACCCAAAATGGTCACATTAGCTTATAACAGCATGCTAATTAACGGCAGTATATAACTATATAAATAAACATAGAATGTTAGCTTAAATTAGGTTATACATTAGCGCTAATGTTACATTATATCCAAGCAAAAGCACGATAGTTCTGAAGTTATCCTCCGTGTTTTTCTAGCTGTTTTATTCACAGCCTACATTCTAGCATTGCAAGTTAGTAATGCTTGCTAACATGCTTCATATTTTCCTTTACTTATTCATACAGTTTAAAACTAGTCTACATCAATATTTCTTCAGACTTTATAAAGATCTGTCTAAATGGGTTTTTTTTCCTGGACTTTGGCTACATGTATAAAACCTCTTCCAGTCTTGCAGCTGGAATAAGTTTTGTTGCTTTGATGTAAAATCTGAAACAGTGTGCTGCCTAAAACTATCAGGCTTAAAATCGAAATGGCCACATGAACAGGATGAAGACTGACTCGTGGGTTGCACTTACGTGCATGAAGGAATAGTAGGACTGCTTGCCAGTGTAGAACAGGAAGTGGAAAGGTCGTCTGTCTGGTCCCCACTGCACCGCTATATGCAGAGGAAAACCAAATAAAATAAAATTTAAAAAATCAGCTGATAGTTGTACCTAAAGATACAAACTGATGCACCGGTGGAAACATCACATACCTCTCTGCTTTGGAAAGATCTCATCAGGATGCTGCAGGTGGAAAAAGACAGTAAAATATGAACCAGTGTGCATTCATCCACAAGAAAAAAACATTAATTTGACCATAAAAAGAATCTTAACAAATAGGGCTGTTTGGAGCAAAAAAAAAAGCTAAATAAAAAATAAGACAACAACCCTGTTTATAAGATATGCGTAGCACACCACCTGCCGATGAGTCCCGCTTATTGGCTTCAAATCAAGCAGTGAAATATTTTTTAAGACAACAAGAAGGTAGCAGTGTCTTAGTTTGGCTATAAACCAAAAGAGCATGTCCATGTGTGCATTAAATCAAATCAGAAGTTCTGTTTAGATCCATCTGTGCAGAAAATATCATTTAAGAATGCTTACTTCTATACAGAATGACAATAATACCACCCCTGAGAGTTTAATATCACAAAAACAGACAATAAAAAAAACGCCATTAACCATTCTGAACAGCAATGCAACAAAAACTTGCATGAGGCTTGTAATAAAAGATAGCAGAAATATTGATTTAAATATTTGACCGTATGCATTACAATGCAAATGGTTGTGGGTGACTCCTCAGAGACATTGAATTCCGGCTTTCCAATCCCTTTCATGGTCCCAGGTGGGTAAAATCATGCATAAAAAAAATACCCCCTCTACATACTGCTCCTGTTCCTCCGTTTCCCCGCAAAGTGTTTAGTTATATATGGTAGTTTGCTGTCAGTTGGTTTTTTACGAAGCAAATGTCTGAAACTGAAGTCACATTCCCTGTTTGTACCCACAAACTTGGTGAATAAAGTCAATTGTGATTCTGGGCACGCAGACTGCTTCTACAAGCATTTGTAAAAAAGTAAGTTGTTCTCAGAAGCTCAGTGAATTCCAGCGTGGTAGTGTGATAGGAAGCCACATGGCGCTGCAAGTGCTTTCATCAAACTGCCTTACTACTAAATATTCCACTGCTGACTGTGATGGGTGTTACGGCGGGTTTATGCTTGATGCAGGTACGTTCTGCACGGAAATTAGTTACACGTACACAACGTCTGCAGTATTTACGCTCCCTGCGGCTTCTCCTCTGAAGTAGCACTATTCTCCTAGACTCTAGAGGGCAACGTTGTGCTCCTCCGCCAAGTGTACTACACCCCACTACACACAAAAGGAAAAACAGTTTCCAACATTTTAAAGCCTCTTCCTTTCTCTTCCAAGAGTGACAGCGATTTCTCTCCAGGAATTGTTAATTTGTTGATCACAGTGATCTTTATGGGTCGAATCATCAAGACATCTATATTTATGAACCTCCGCCAGTAGGAGCTCTTGCTCAGCCACCGGGTTTTTCTGCATTGGATTCACCGCGTGGTTAGGAATTTTCCAAGGTGCGAGGAGTGGAAACTTTTGGCCACGCCTACAGGCGTGATAACCAATATGACGTAATAGACCTCGCAGATGCATCGAGCATAATTCCGGCTTTATACCAGAAGAATGGGATCATTTGTATTGTATTTTGTCAACTAATAGGATTGAAGGAGAGAAGAGGGCGGTATGGGGATGTTTTTCAGGAGTTGGGTTCCACTTCTTAGTTCCAGTGAAAGGGACTCAATGCTGCAGCATACAAAGACATTTTAGACAGTTTAAAGTCTAACTCTTGGACTGAAAAAAAATCCTGCAAACCGTTGAATAACTTCCAGAACAAGGTAAACTTTGAATATTCATGTGTCAAAAGTGTTCAAATTAAGTTTAAATATGAAATATTGTGCATTTTTTACACCGATTTTGGTATTCCGAATTTGGTGCTTTCTTCGTTTACGCTCGGCCATTTCCGACGTGTGACGTCAGTTCCAGAACACAGAGAATGCGCGCAGCGAACTTGCATAGAAACACACAGGCGTTTACGCTGTACAACCGGTATGGCGAACAAGGATATATGCATGTTTTCCAGTATCTTCTTTCACACACCAAATCTGCTGATCCACGTCTACTTTGAGCAAGCGCTTTTAAAAAAAATCGCCGAACTAAATCCACAATAATATGCCTTCTAGTGTCGCTTATAGACCAGTTCACTTCTATTGTTTTCATCCGGGTTTTCGCGCATGCGCGCCGGACTGGAAGGAAACTGACGAGTTGTCGGCGTATTTTTCTTCTTTAGATAACGTATCACAAGATCGTTTTAAGAGTAAGTTGATGGTTGATGGTATCATATTGCCAGATTTATACAGCAAAAGCCTGAAGGGACGGAGCGAGTCTGTGAAATGCTGGCCAGGCTTCCGTACGGCGACATAGCTAGTAGTTTAGCTGCCTTATAAACACAGCAGGCAGCACACACGAGAGAGCAGGGAACCATGAAACCACTGGACGGCTAAGAATTATTTTATATCGGGAAAGACACCAGCAACCCCCGCGACCCCATGAGGGATTAAGCGGGTCAGAAAATGGATGGATGGACGTTCAGACATGTTTGTTTAACATCAGAAAGCGGAGACACACAGGCTTCAGCAAAGAGGACGAGCCGCCCGGTAGGTTTAAACAAACATTGTTCACTAAGGATTATTTCGGTGTTTTTGTCCTATTAATCCTTTTCACAGACTCATGCCAGAGGGTTTACATACATTGTACATGTATGTATATTAAAAAAAATCGCCGTAGTTAGCAGCTGTAGTGCAGACCACGGTGAAGTTGGCTTGACATTGGACATTCAAGCTCCGCGGAGTCAGCGGGATCGAGCTCACGGTTGATCCGGTTGAAGGACTCCGATTTCGGCCAGCGTCTCTCAGCTGCTCCCTTCTCCCATAGGCGGTGGGACCGTCAACAAATCTGATTTGATTTTTGTTTCTCAAGAGTGCTCCGCTGACTCCGCGGAGCCTGAATGTCCATGTCAAACCAACTTCACCGCGGTCTAGTGCAAGACAGAAAGTAGCGCTACATATTGGCCGGAGGATTAAAAGGTCCGAAAGAAATGGGATAAATTCATAAAAGAAACGCGAAAGGACTGAATTGCCGGCAGTGAAAAAAGTGTTTTATGCAATTTACACTTCACGAGCGAGGATTTTGAGGGGTACTTACAATGGAGCATGGGCTCTATGGGGCAGCGTTGGATATAGTCTCCTCAGGTTCACCTTGTTCAAACTCCGTTTCTTCGTATATATATTCCTTATCTGAGTCGCCGATGCTTGAGGGGGAGTTTGAAGATGTATCAGACATTTTTTTATTTATTTTTTTGTACGTAGAGTAAGAGTTATTAATAAAATTGAACAAATCGGTAGCAAAAGACGTAGTATTAGCAGGCTGATGCACGGTACTAGTTCTGTTTGTGACGTCGCATTCCGGAACTGCCCGAATGCAGAACGTTCGTGCTCTTTCGCTTATACAGCAAGTTTTATCAAAATTACTTCCAAACGGCGCACATAATTCACATATAATATACATTTCTTTACTCTGGTGACTATTTGAATGCATCTGGCAAAAAATACGTTCAGTCCAAGAGTTAGACTTTAATCTCCAGACTCTGGACTGTTTGGGGATGGCCCCTAAACGTCCAAGATGTTTTCGCGTAAGTGCACAAAGCGAGGTCAACAAAGACATGGAAGTGAGTTTTGTGTGGAAAAACTTGACTGTTCATGACCTCAACCCGAATCAGGTCTTCTCGTCCAACATCACGATCTGACCTGGTCAAGCAGCCCCCTTAACAGACTGTTAAACTCAGGCTACAACGCCATATTAAAGCCTTTGTATTAACAATGTGAAAGTAATTAAAATTCATCTGAAAAGCCAGTTGGCCCAATACTTTTTGCTTTTACTAATTCATTTCATTGAGGCCATAAAACTGGATTAGTCCATCAGTCTCGGTAAGTCAGGAAAGACCAATGAGAAAAGAGAAAATCTAAATGTGTAAAAGTTTCATACTCCACTAGACTCACAATTACAAAATGCTCAGCACCCCCAAAAAATATCCCTAAAACGGTATCAATGTTAAGGATAGCAAAGGACAAAACTGGCAAAGACAACAACCTGGTCCTTCCCTCCCTATCAGAAGCCCCACCCCCAAAAAGAGGCGGTCCTTCAAACTGTGGCAGCTGTGAACAGATTTGCTATTAGTGCTTTTTTGATGTGTTGAACAGAAACAATCAAATACTTTTTATCTTTCATTTGATTAGGGCTGGGCAATAAATCGATTTAATCGATTAATTTGAATTTACTAAGATTTAAATTTTGGAAAATCTGGATTTTATTTTGCAAATGTTCTTATTGGGCTTCCATGAAGAGAATAGCAATGCTGAATCTATGTTTAGTAAAATATATTGTCAAAATATTGTAAAGAGGAAACTTTCTTTTACTATAAGAAGAGATACTTTAATTCATTCATGCACTTTTTTTGAAGTTAGTTTGAAGTTACACAAATGAAGTGAAGCCTGTTCTTATCTCATTGCATAATACTGCTAGCAGCAAACATTGCCAACGGCAGGACCGCCATCTTGTTTTACAAGCATGTTTCACAGCTTGTATTTAGTAGCACTTTGAATTGAGATCAACTCCCAGACCAAATGCTTGACATAAAAGCAAGTTTTCAAAAGAATGTCTTTAATTTCTTTTTGTTAAATGAAAAGGAGGAAAAGAAAATCAATTCATCTAATTTGGTATAATAAAATCTGAGATTTTATTTATAAACCATATCTGCCAGCCCTACATTTGATGCAGTTTATTATCTTGTTTTTATTGTTGTTGTTCTAAATAAAATGATGTGAACCAAATGTCTCTATTTTACATCATAAAGGTGTTAAAGTAGAAAACAACATGTTTGTTAATGTAATTTAAATGAGCAGAAATTTGCAGTTAGATTACAAAAAGCTGTCAACTATTTTCTAGATGGTGATTAAAGAAGTCTCTAACCACATTGTTACACAGCTCCTCAAATTTGTAGTTGTATCTCTGAGTTCTTGATAAAACAAGTTACAGGGCTGAAGAGACTAAATTAAGCAGTTTCTGGTTGGAAACGGAGAAATGTAAACAGAAATAAGTATAAAGATTGACATTATTTTGAGTGCGTAACAAAGAAAACGTTCACATTATTTAATGAAACGTGGATTAAAGTGAGATCTCACCTTCATTAGGGGCCGAGCTTTCTTCTCGAACAGGCCAGAGGGGAAGAGGTAGGCGATGCTCCTCTGCGGGGGAGAAAAAGAGAGCAAAAGAAAAAATAATGAATAAACAAACAGTTTGGGCGATGACGACTGACATGTCCGGAGAACGCGGGTCGATGAAAGTGACAGAAGACGAGGCGCGAGCTGCTTGCGGGTTCACGGAAAGGCGAGTGAGATTTGTGTTTGTTACTGTGAAGCTGAAGGAGAAAAGCAGCAGGAAAAGGCTCTCAGAGGACACGCTGGACGTCCAACGGTTCACTCCGAGTTCATCTGTGTGACTGTTATTAGCAGGGCTACAGATGGCGCGGCGAATGAGTGTGTTCGAAGTGCGTTGGCTTCCCCACATTCATCACGACAGCCTGTTCGCCCCTCTCTTCCTCCTCCTGTCGGCTCAATTAGTGAAGCGGCAGGTGCTGCTCGCAGGAAGCAGGTTGCTGCCTTTAAGGTTGTCACAACGACGGAGAGCGGGTAGAAAGGGAGGGAAAAACGAAGGCGTGAGAGGCTGGAAGACAAGGGAGCAAAAGTTAAAGGGTAAAAAAAAAAAGGAGAGAGAAAAGTGGGGAACAGATGAGGACACACCTGTGCCTCCCAAGAGGTCCGACACAATATGGGAGAGATCCCAAAGGAGCAGAGATGGAGTGACAGAGGGAGAAAGAGGCGAAGCTGTTGGATGCAGATCTGAGCAAAGCATATCTCAGCCACATGGGGAAAGGATGGAGGTTATAGATGACAGCAAAAAAGCTCCAGAAGGACAGAAGATGTTTAAAAAAAAAAGATAAAAACTCAAAGCAGGGAGAAGAAAAGTCTCTTTGGAAAAATGTATTCATTTGTAGTTGTGGCAATGTGGAAAAATGAAGCCTTTGAAATGTGAAAAAGCCTTTGCACAGTCTTACATAATTTAGAATGAAAAAAAAAAAGCCTTCTTAGGTTCATTAAACTGCAGCAAACATAGCTTTGAATGCCAGTTTTCCAAAAAGAAAGAAAGCCATAACTGCCCATTTAGATTTCTCCTGAAGAGCAACAATTATTTTATTAAAAAACTCGCAAATGGAGGAACAGCTGTGATTAGCTAAAAGCAACTTAACCATAAAGCGTTCGCAGCCAGAGATAAAAACTAACAAAACCAACAAGAAATCCCGTTTTTAAACCCATAAATGAACTTATTTAAACAGGTTTTAGCTGCACAGACACCGGCTAGCTACGCTGATGATGACCCTTTGCAAGTTTTGCGGGAACATTCTGTTTGGCAAAACTACAAAAACATGGAGGATTTCGTTTATCAGCTCTGTATCCAAATAAAGTTCTACCACACGTCCTCAAGAAGACGTCCGTCATCCTTTAATCTGACCGCGATGATGATAGTGATGTCTCTGCAGGTAACTGATGCCCTGATGTTTTGCTTTTAATGAGAAATGGATGCTGTGGGGCCTTTCTGTGTCGTGCGGAAAGGTCATCCCCCCCCATGATTGTGAACATCTTCTTGAATTTTCCTGCTTCGTTCTCTCCGTCACACCTGAGGCGCCTGGACTCCAAACCAGAGCCCCGGGATTCATCAAGAGTCCTCCCTGATTTTCCAGGTTTGGACCGCTGGCTGTCGCTTCGCTTTTCACAGCTGGAGGCAGACAGCTCTATTGATTACTTAGGAGGGACGCGGGGGACGGACCAAGAGACAAGTGGAAAATTGGGCTAAATGTTTGCAAGTTTGGCCAAAATCCCAGCCGCAAACAAATGCGTGGAAATGGGCTTGAGGGTGTCACTAATGAGAATGATTCAGTGGATTAGAGGGAGGTGGCCACGCCCGCCTGCTGCCAAACCTGCTTAATAGACACGAAAAAAATGAAATCCTGCAGCTTGGAAACTTTGTTCTACAAAAAAAAAAAAAAACACAAAGTTTAACTTTCACCTTACGTTGGTCCCTTGGATCCAGGTGTTTAAACATCTGTTAAGCTCCGAAAAATATCCGTTTTATTCTGTTTCATTACGGCAAAAAATAAACAATAAACACACAAAACTAGATGAATTAGCACTAACTCTGCACCTCATGTAGAAATTATAGATTAATAAAATACTAATCATTCTTTCTAAACACATGAAATTAAAACTAACAATGGCAAACAGTGACAAGATTCAACTGAAGCTCAATGTTTTTGTTTTTTCCCCCCCATCAGCAGAGCTTTTTGCCCTGCGGCTCTCCCAGCGACGCCATTTTTGGACATTTCCGTCACAGGAACCCGTTTCAGGAACCAGGATGGCTTTATTGGGGCAATTAGGACCCACCTGAGTCTCCACATTCAGCCGGAACCAAAACAATCAGCAGCTAGACGTTGATCGCAGAAAAAGACCCTGGCTGGGAGGTAGGACTTTCTCATTTACCAGGAACTTCTGGATGGAGAGTTTCTGGGTTAGAGGGAGATTGCTGAGAAACTCCAACAGCTCAAACGTTTCTAACACTGTCATTCAGTTCCATCTTAAAACAAAAACTAAAAACTAATACTTTCTGTCAAGCTCTGTTTGTAGCTGTCTGTTGAGAAAGAGGGGGTGTATCTCTCATTTAAAGCAATATTTGGTGTTTTAAAACCATTTTTACTCCAACAACCTCTGTGGATCACTACAACATTATGGGGAACAATGCCCTGGTGCAGCTGCCCATGTGGTAAAAGCTCAGGCTTTATTTATGACACGTCTGAATTTACAAACCTCTGACTCGGGACTGATTGTAATTCATTTTCAGAGCTTGAACCATGTATATCAGTGAAAACATCAGAGCGAGTTCTCCAAATTAGACAATAGCTGCGTTTTCATCCAATTCTCATACGAATTTTAAGCAAACTTTTAAAATATCGCAAAAAAGAAAATGCACAGACATGTTTCCATCTACTAGTTTATAGCGAATGAACCAGGCGACGCACAGCGTAATGCCGTCGTACATTGACTGTGATAAACAGGAAGTAGCAGTTGCTAACGAGCGTGGACCACAGATCAGTAATGGAGCGGGGCTTTAACGAATGTGCTGTTTTTTGTTTTTGTTTCCACAGATGAGAAATGCTCGCGTCTCTTTGTCGGTCCAAACGGACCGGTGGTTACTGCCAGACCCGTTTTTGAGCGATATTGGAACATCTGGGAAGACGCCGGCAGCAGAAACAGCTGATCAGTCATGTGACGTAAGCGTTCACTACGTCAGAACTGATTCGACAAATGTGTTTCCATCTCCTCTTTAGGACATTTACATTTTACGAAAAAGTCAAAAACTACCTCAAGCGAGCGTAATTTTTTTTTTTTTTTTTTGCCATTTCCATCAACCTTTTCTAATGCGATATTTCAAAATGTGCATTAAAGAAAGTTGATGGAAGCGCGACTAATAATGGCTACGTTTCATCAGCCAAGCTGCAGTTTGTCTTATGCTCACACCTAGGACCGATTCTCAAGATTTAGAACGGATTCTGTTTGATCCCATCCGATCTCAAATTGGATTGCTGGTATTAAAAACATTTTTTAGCTGAATTACAAGAGTTATGCAACATATTCATACTAGTATTATATTAACATTCAACAGCAAATTAATAAAGGGTGGTTAATGGTGGCAAAGCCTCTCCCTGAAAGTTGAGACAATTGCTTTCACAAAGCTGCCGTGTCCAAACAGATTCAGGGTAGAAAACGGAGGACGCCAGAGGAATCTACAGCTGCTATTTGGCATCTAACCTGGTGCATTATTAAAAATATGACCTCCCAGAGTTTAGTTTGTGCCGGAAATTCACAGGATGACGGAAAATGCTTTTTTTTTTTTTACTTTTATTTATCTTTGGTTACACGAGTCGATCTTTAGGAATTTATACGAGAATCGATTCAGAATTGGAAAAACACAGCCCAACTAAAACCAACGAAAGAACTAAACTCCACGCTGAGGTAGGGGCGGCGCTCCGTTTGGGCTTTGCTCTGGGTTCTAAACATTAATGGATTACAGAGGGCAGCGTTGAGTGGAAGCATAGAAATGGCTTTTTGAGCCTTTCCAGACTGGTAGGTTTAGGATTTGCTCTCTCATCCGTTACTGGTCGGGGCATGATGCGTTGCTTTTTGAGAACTTTTGGCCTACTTCATGTTGCCAAACATGCTCTGTTGAGGTGACTCTTAAAGGGGAAGTCCGGTCAACAAGGAAAAATCAGGGTATCATTAGCTATAACTAAAACTAATACATTTGTGGTTATTTAATGAACTTATCTTTAATCAATAAGAAAATAAAAACATAAATTGTCGTCTGAATCACTGTGTATGGGGGCTGACATGACTGCCCAAATATGGGCAGTAAGGGGCGTTTGACATCACATCCTGCGACGTGGAAGAGCGGAAGCGGCGACAGTATTTCTCTCCGCTTTCCATGCAAAGTCAATAGGAGCCGTTCTACACAGCTGCGATCATCAATAATTATTTCGGATTTCCAGAGGACTTCACCGCTGACATTCCCAAGAGCTATTGCTGAAGCAACAATGCCCACGTGCATGGCCATCGGATGTTCCAACACAACTGGTAAAAGAGGAAAAAACATTGCTTATTTCAACACAGTCACTTCAGCGATCTCTCCTCCGCTGTGTGTGTGTGTGTGTGTGTGTGTGTGCGCGCTCAGCTGCAGCGCCGGTGCAAAGCCGTGATCAGCCCAGCATGTGCTGGAATGCTCTTATATTTTAATACTTCTACTATAATAATCAGCTAACTTAAGTCACTTCAGCGATCTCTCCTCCGCTGTGTGTCTGTGTGTGTGTGCGCGCGCTCTGCTGCAAACTGAAACTGAAACCCCGTCTGTTAGATGCAAAGCCGTGCTGCGCGGAGCGCGCGCACACACACACACACACACACACACACACACACACACACACACACACACACACACACACACACACGCGTGTATAGACCAGTTCATTGTTATTGTTTTGATGCGGGTTTCTCGCGCATGCGCGCCGGACCGGTAGGCAAAAGACGAACACAATGGCAACGCAAACAGAGAAACTGACGAGTTCTCCACGTATTTTTCTTCTTTAGATAACGTACTACAAGATCGTTTTAAGAGTAAGTTGATGGTTGATGGTATCAGATTGCCAGATCCACACAGCAAAAGCCTGAAGGGACGGAGCGAGTCTGTGAAATGCTGGCCAGGGGTTTCGTACCGCGACACAGCTGCTTTATAAACACGCAGGCCAGTACGGACAAGAGAGCACGAAAGCCCCTGAAACCACTGGACGGCTACAATTATTTTATATCAGGAAAAAGGCTCCAGCAACGCCCGCGACGCCATGAGGGATTAAGAGGTCAGAAAATGGATGGATGGATGTTCAGACATGTTTGTGCAACAGCACAAAGCGGCGTCGGACACAGACCGCGTCTCAGCAGAGGCCCGGTAGGTTAAAAAAAATTTTTTTTCACTACGGATTATTTAGGTGTTTTTGTCTTGTTAAAATGGGTGGCGGTGTCGGCGACATTGCAGCGTAAACACAGAAGTACTAGCAGCAGCAGCTTACTGCTGCTACTGCTGCTGCTACTGCTGCTAGCAGCAGTAGCAGCAGCAGTAGCAGCAGCAGTAAGTAAGCTACTGCTGCTAGCAGCAGCTTACTTACTGCTAGCAGCAGTAAGTAAGCAGCAGTAAGTAAGCTGCTGCTAGCAGCTTACTTACTTACTGCAGTAAGTAAGCAGCAGTAAGTAAGCTGTAGCCGCTGCTGCGTAAACACTACTCGGGCCGGAGAAGCCGCTGCTGCTGCTGCTGCTTCAGACAATGGCTGCTGCTGTAGCAGCCGCTTCTGCGGCCCGTGTAGCGATCATCACCTCCCCTCCGCCGCTATTTAAGCAGAACAATGACTAGAGCAGAATAAAGTTGTATTTACCGGAGATGAAGTGTAGACTGCAAATTCTGTCGTAGTATGATCGCTCCCCCAGTCCATCTGCCTGCGCTCTTTTCATTGAAAATATCCAATTCTTTCTGCGTCCTTCCTCCTTCGGTAAACGGCAGAAACGTACATCCAACGATTTGGAATGCCTCTGTGTGCAACCGGGAGCACAACAAGTCGTAGGCATTGCTTAGATTACAAAAATAAACGAACTAAAAGTACGCTCTAAATCACCCGTTTTGTCATGTTGTAGACGAGAGCAGCTCTGTTTTTGCCTACCAGCGGGACCCGGAAGTAGCGCGGACGTCACGCGTTACGTCACGCGTGAACTGGTCTATAGATATATACTGTAGGACCCGACTGAGTTTGATCTTGGAAAATAGTGCGCCGTGACAAACAGAGCGTTGAAACTTGCTCAACAGCGGGTCCTCCGAGTGACGTCAAAAAATGGGAGGTGACAGTACTATTCTTGACCAAGATGGATTCCTCCACATAAACATGATTAAATGAGAATTATTATTAATTAAAAAAACTTATAATTTTTTGCACAGTATGTAGTAGTTTTATATTTAAAGTACTTTCAGCAGTTTGAATTCTGATTTTGACCAGACTTCTCCTTTAATTCTATCGCTCTTGCTGTAATCAGGCCGGGGAAATTCGACCAGGCCTTTCTATTTTATGTATAGATGTAAATTTGGAAATTCCTGTGAAGATTTCATAAACCCGAAGAAAACCGACCTCTGCTTAAAGTGTAATTTAGAGGTTTTATTTGTTTTGTTTTTTGCATATTACAGATTTTTTTTTTTCAGAATTAAAATACTGAATGAAAAAGAAACAACTGCAAAACTACTTATTGACTGAATCAGTAAAAATCCGCCGTTTCCAGGTGATTAGACTCACGTCTATATCCTCCTGAGTGAAGTTCTCGGGGTCCTCTCCCATCATGTTGGCCAGGTGTCGCTTCCCGATCTCAAACTCCTCTATCTGCTTCTGGACAAACTCGGCAGTGAACTTCTCCGGTCCTAAAGACGCGAGGTTCTTCCTGTGGAGGGCAGGAGTCCCGCATATCTGCGGGGAGACAGCAGCGCTCCCGTTAATCAAGTAGCATTAGCCTCACTGACTCCCCTAAACCACCGAAGAAGCGTATAGCAGCAGCCGAACTGTACCTAAGACCTCCATGAATAAATCAGAGAAGCCAGAACATCTTCACACTTTGTTTACACTATCTGTGACGTTGGCAGGTTTTCATTTTAAAGATCCGTCAAGCTAGTTTCGGATGAAGACAACATGCTAACACAAGGACGTCCATATTTTCGCTATTTAAATACATTCTGATTAATAGAAAGAGATTTATTTAGCTGTTTTTTATTCATATTTTACCTGTCGGCATAACTGCAGGGTGACTGGGTTTGTAGTCGAGGCACAATTTACACTTTTCCCCAATAACGTTCCTACAAGACGAACACGGCTCGCCGCCATATTTGCTGACGACAAACGCGTCAGCGGAAGTTGGACTTCGTCATACCAACGGAGGAAGGAAGATTTTTATTTTTATTTTAAATAAAACTAAATGTTATTGTTATAAATTATGTACGTGTTCTTTTTTTAAAAATTCAATTATTTTAAAACTAAATTACAACTATAGTAATAATCTTTCGGTCGTAGTTCTCCCCGCTGCTGTAGGTGGTGATTGAAAACCACGAAACTCCAGGACGAAAAAATAAAGGAATAATAGTCTACGGATATATTACATACAAAAACTTTCAACTATTTGAAAAATTTCAACAAAGTTTTCCAATAGGTACTTTATTTAGGTTGAGGGATAAGGTGAGACAGGAAATCTCAAAAGTGTATGTTGATGTTAAAATTACATGTTTTGAATTGTAAAATATGTTTAAACCATGATAAATTATTTCAAAATCTTTTTCCCCTTTGATGTGAGTCCCCCCATCCACACACACACACACACACACACACACACACACACACACACGCACACACGCACACACACACACACACGCACACGCACACACACACACACACACACGCACACACACACACACACACACACACACACACACACACACACACACACGCACACACACACACACACACACACACACACACACACACACACACATAATAAAAAGAACACCATAACAACAGCGGAGTAAGGTGGTGGAGGCATTATCCTGTGGGTTGGTCTCCTTCAGTAGGAATGCAGAGTTTTGACCATATAGTCAGGATTCTAATTATGATTATGAATGGCAACACTTGACACTTTTGATCCAAATCCTTAATGTCTCTGATGGAAATGATAAAGTTTTTTGTTTTTGTTTTTTTTTCTCAACATCACAGTGAATCTTAACCTGACAAAAGCCAGCTGTATGTCGCTCCGCCTAGCTTCACTCACATACATCTGGGACACCGCCATAGAAATTGCCTTTACAGAAGGCTGGGCCTTATCAAAAATTCTTGCATATGATTGGATAAGCCACTTGTCTGTCATCTTTATTGATGTGCTATTTGAACCACTCACACCGAAGCTAACCCGTGACGCTGATGATAGCGACGCAGGAAAAAAATAAAAAATAATAATAATGTGTTTGCGGCTCTAGTGGCACGCGTTTTATTGACAGTGAGCTGACAGGAAGAGGGGGGAAGACAGGCGGCAAAGCGCCGCGGGTCGGAGTCGATTCCGGGCCGACCGCGTTGAGGACTAAAGGCCTCCTAACATAGTGAGCGCTAACCGCTAACCGCTCCGGGGCGCGTCCGTGTCTGCACGTCCGCTGCAGACGCGGACGCGCCCCGGAAAACAAAACTTGCCAAATCCGGTCGGGAGAAGGGCGAAAACATCGTTTCCACCAACAAAAGCCTTCAGAGGCGTTCTCTGATGTTCTTTTAATGAAACAATATTAGGTAGATTGGACAACACGGAAGAAATAGCAGCATCAATGTTAACGCTTGCTTCCTCGACGAGCCGCCATTGCTATCAAAACAGTCTCACGTCATGGTCGCGTCTCCACTACGTCACATCTATGAAATGCCAGCCCTGCGTCCTGATTGGCCAGACCATAAATTTGGTTGGAGAAATCACTCTCTACCGGCGGTGTCCCAGATGTATGTGAGTGGAGCTAGGCGAAGCAACATACAGCTGGCTTTTGTCAGGTTAAGTGAATCTAGGCATGCATCCAAATCTACAAAATTATGATTTCACCAGAAAAAAAAAAATCAAGTTTTGCAAAAGCCTTCTGGGTTCTGGGTTTAGTCCAGAACAAAATCTGGCTGTGATGGTTTGGTCCTGCAGAGGAGGAACACCAATTTGTTCATGCTTGAGCTGTTTCTGATGTGAGTAGCTCAACACATGCAAGTACTTTGTTGGTTTCTGCAACTTTAAAGAAAAGAATGGGTGACATGAAAAAGGTTTAGACAAAAGAAAGATTAACATCATAATCCGAACCACATGCCCGAGGACCAAAAATCTGCCTGCAATGACAAAAACATGACAAATAAAAACGGGATTTGTTGAGTCAAAGTCGGCGTAGTTGTTCCCAAATACAGCTGCCACTTCTTAAATGTGAAAAGCAACAGTCCGCATCACATCGCAAAATGAAAAACATGCGGACCACATGGTGTGGCTGAATGCTAGGAAACAAAGGAGTCGAAAATCCTCCTGTGTGCTGGTCATAAAGGCTGGAAAAGAAAGCCGTCATTGCATCAAATTAATGTGACTTTGTTTGCAACCACCAGGTAAATGTGCAACTTTAGAGGGAGATGTGTAAAAAAAAAAAAAAAAAAAAGACCACGACACAAGAACGTAGTGTATGGACATCATAGTGACTGGGGAAAAGAAAACATTGCTGTCCACTGGTGAATACCATCCGTCTTCAAAGCAAAGCCACGAAATAAAAGAAAGAAAAGACAATGTATTGTAAGTGTCACCACAAAAGGATTTAAAAGGAAGTGATCAGCCTGACTTATCAGAAATGACACAATGAAAAGACTCAGGCAGTGTCTGCCAAACACATTGGCAAGGCTAAAAATAAACAGATTGTTTTGCATATGTGGTGTTGTTCATGGAGAGATGGATTAACACATTTTCTGCAGATTTCTTAGAGGGAGACAAACTGCCACTTCACTAAAACTTTGTGGGCTAAAATGATTAGAAACTTATTCCATCCAGTTCTTCCCTTGGTTTGCTTAAAATCATATCAGCAATTATGCCTTACCGGAGTCAAGTGTAGGTGTCAATACAAACAAGTTCAGCGATATACGGCGACACATTCCTCTCTTATTTTATTATTGGCTCTGACAATGTTGGTCAAATACAATCCAGTAGAGTCTTTAGATTCCAATTAAATTACACAAATAATAAATTAACAATCAGCATCATTCATTGCAAAACATACAGTGTCAGTTTCCTTGAAGGTAAATACTAGATTGTATCACACCTTCGATTTGATTTGAATGCGGCGCAAGCTTGAGACGGCAAAAACTCCCTTTGAACAGTTCTGTTTTAAACGGTTAAAATCCAACAGTATCCTTGCAGAGCGAGAACAAACTAACGTTATCCATTTGTACCTCATTAGCTTGGAGCTATTATTATAGCATTTAGGTTGTGTAGCTGTGATTTGCCTGCAATTTAAGCTGAAAACAGGCCGAGTTGAAACACAAAGTTTACAGTTTTAAAACCGGATTGGATTGGAACGCTCTGCGACCCGGAGGGTGTGTGTGTGTGTGTGTGTGTGTGTGAAGTGTCTCGTTTGAGATCACACCAAAATTAATTGCTCTCAGACGCACCTCAGAACAGCGACAAAAGATAGGATGTGCGGCAACAATAATGAGGAATTCAGATCAAAACATTTCTGCTTTACAGAGACCATAACTGAATGATTTCTATCTAAAAAGGAAGGAATTAAAAAGCATGATGTGTCCTCTTTAAAGGTACGTTCACATCGAACGCGAAGAAGGCGAATTTTTCTCTTGACCACCTGTGTTGGCTGCTTCACATTTCGCCTCTCTCTCACAAACAATTGCCGCTGACAACATAGCAAATTTTCTCCCAGCTTACTTCACCATGTCATCAAATAGGAGGAGTGTCTACCTCTTGTGTTCAACTCACTGTGGTGGACATGAATTTTACCCAGCGAGTCACGGTACTGTATGTGATGTCGAAAGCCAAAAAAAAATGGCATTGGCACCCCTGGTGCCAACAGATCCTCCAGAGAGGCACCCGATTCGGCGTGTACCACCACCTGTAGCTTCGTCTGGATGACGGTCGCTTCCACCGGTACTTCCATCTGTCCAGGACCCAGTATGAGGAACTGCTGCCCCGTGTCAAGGGATGGATCATCCTCTGGGACATGAACTACTGGCATCTCTAAATCCATCATCATGATCAGTAGAAATAAAGCCTAATTGGATTGTCTAAATGTTTAATCCTTAAAAAACATTTTCAAGCTTAAATAAATGAACAAGGGGGATCCTTAACATGATATGAATTGACAGAACAGTTCAGATTGTTAAACTCAAGCAAAATTTGCTTCGCTTTAGACGCGTGTCCACCGCGCCTATTTGAAGTTTTGTTTCGCTCTATTCACGCGTCTACCATGTTGTTTGCAGTTTTGCTTTACTCTTTTCACCCAATTCGTGCCGTTCGCATCGCGGATCGTTAATTCACTCCTGTATACGACTTTATACAGAGATAACATGTAAATCGCTTGCTCCATTTGCCTTGATCTCGTTAACTGTGAATTTACCTTAAGTCGGAATTCCAAGTAGGAAAATCAGACCACGTCCAGATACCCTTAACCTTGCCTGCAAGATGAAATCTCGTGGTATTGGTGCATTCACAAACACACAAAAATCCACCTTGTACCGCTCCGGCTTCAACCGTTTGGGTCCGAACCAAAAACAGTTGCTGTTCATCTTTCAAAGATGAACAGCAAGAAGTGCCTTGACTATCTTACCTTGTTGGGGTTTCTCATGACCGTGCTGCTTACGTCTCAATTTGATACTGTGATTGGCTAAAGCCAACCTTTGGTAGGCGGGCACTAGAGCTGCATTCACACTGCAGGGAAATGCGACCCAAATCCGATCTTTTTTCCCCATGTGTGACCCATGTCCATCTTTTTCATGTGGGAATGGCCCAAAAAAATCTGATTTGTGCCACTTCCATATGTGGTACTAATTCAGATACAAATTGGATACAGAACGGAGAGAGTGGTACACATTACCAGTCTGGCTGGCCAGGTTAAGATACCCTGAGTTTGGTGTCTGATATGGCCCTGTGCATTTAGACTGGAGTGAAGATTAACAATTTATTAACACTTTTATTTTAGCTTTCACCCAGTTTAACCAGTGGCGTACATAATGCTGCTAAAATATTTACTTGTAAACATGCGTCTTTGTGTTTCATCAGTTAAAATGGAGAGAAATATCCTGTTATTGAAATGTATTGAAAGAAGTAGTTAGCGCCAAAACAAATAGCAAATCCCACTGTTTTCCAGCTTGCAACGGAATGCTCTCAACTTGGGCGTGTGATATGACACTAGCAGTTATCTGAAACTGTTGTCACCATTGTTGCCAGATTGGGCAGGTTTCCACTCATTTAGGCTTCTTTTGAACAAAATCGCTTTAGGGAGGTTGTTAAAATTTGGGCTGGTTTATTTACATATTTGTGAGGTGAAGTGTAAGGTCCGGGGCGCGAATACTTCTAATCTGAGGAAGCACCTGGTCACTGCTGCCAATTTAGCAAATTTCTCGCCATATTTGGTGACTTTTTAGTGACCCATCCAGCGACCTTTTTTCAAAAAAGCGACCAGCGAAAAATCTAGCAATTTTCTTCACGGGTGACTTCCCGTGAAAGCACTAATTGTTCTGCAGTTATTGTCCTGGTGAGAGCGGCGAGTGCTGCTGTGAGCCTCTTCCCAACTTCTCCCAGCCCTGTGTCCCAGACAGACAGCTGGCTGCTGCCTTGTCCTGTAACTCGCCTACTCGCCTGTAGTCAGAGCAAAGAGAGCAGAGAGGGAAGCCTCTCTGTTCCCTCATTGCAAATGTATCCAGCCCTGATTTACAAAGCAAGATAAAATATAATGTTTTTAATTTTTTTCCCCCCTGAAACTTGCACTAATATAATTCCCTAAATTTTATTCACACACAGTTTTAATCCTGTATTCACCTTGTTCACTGTGTGCCTCTGATACCTGTTGTTTTGGTAAAAAAGAAAAAAAAAAAGTTTTATGTGCTGTGGATTCTGGCAATGTATTAAAATTCATAAATTATTTAATACGGTTTATTTTTAGATCCAAAAAAACTTTATTGAGAAATAAATATGTTAAATCGGAAATTTTTGAGATTTTAATAATAAACTAACATTTATTATTACATAAACACACAAAAGTACCGAAAATAGGTACTGTTAAGTACTGGTATTGATTCAACTTATGTTGTGTTTGGGCTGGAAACTGTTAGTCAGATCTGGCAACCCTCATTGTCACTAAGGCTACTGTCAGCTTGATTAGCTGTTAGGATAAGTACTTGTTGCTTAGGTGGCTGTTCGTTTGATTTGCTATTTGCCAGGGCAGCTTTTGCCTTGACGAGCTTTTACCTATAACAGCTATCAGCTTGATTCGCAATTTACTGGTTTTACCACCAGTTCGACAAATTATTAGTTTAAGCAGTTGTGGCTTAAGTAGCTGTTAGCTTGATATGCTGTTAACCTTAGAAGCTGTTACATTCAATAGTAAGGTGACCAGTTATTTTGGACGACCTATCCACGGTTAAAGATGTCCCCAGAAATGTCCTCAAATAACAGCAATTGATGAATGAGAAAAAAGTTACCCAAGGTCGGGGTTCAAACCCAGGACCTTCTTGCTGCCATGCAACAGTGCTTAACTTGACTCCCTCATGAGTATTATTCTCTTAAATATGATTAGCGTGACTGTTGTCTGGCCATTAAGGGGAAAGCATTAGGCTGGTTTAAACCTTATCTGTCTGACAGATTCCAGTTTGTTCATGTTAATAAGAAATCTTCAAACTCTAGGGTCACTTGTGGAGTACCACAGGGTTCAGTCCTTGGAGCAAATTCTCTTTACTATATATATGCTTCCGATTGGCAAAATTATCAGACGGCATGGGATCAATTTCCACTGTTATGCTGATGACACTCTGCTATATTTATCCATAAATCCTGATGAATCCAATCTATTACTTCGACTACAGGCATGTGTTGATGACATCAAAATAGGGTGACCACCCGTCCCGCGTAGCGCGTGCGCGCACAGCGTTTGTAGCCCAATTCATGCGTCCCGCAAATTGAGACCGTGTCACGCATAATCAATGCTTTCTCAAAAAAAAGTTGGTCGCTCTATCCACCTTATTTTCGAACGACGAAGTAACTATGGCCACAGCTTCAAACTATTCATGACTGAGAAGATGACATGAAGAAGTGCCTCATATAACGTACGAGGACATTTTAACCTGTTTTGTGTCGTCACTTGGTGCGGACGGCTCTGCAGTGCGACTTTACCGAAGCGAACCTTCGCAGTGAAAAAGTTGAATCGGTGTTAATAAATATCAACAAGGATAACCTGGTATTCATGGAGGCTGATGGCCGTTCAAGCCAAAACTAGTCCGACGTTCACGCTGCTGGATCCTGACTGCATCAACCGGCTCTACCGAGACGACCGGAGCGCTCTGGTGCTGCGGCTCCAGGGGAAGCCTTCAGTCATGCAGCGGCGACCTTATGGAAGGTAGGCTGATGTATGGTCTGATTCAGAAACATCCTGGCTGTTGGCTCGTTGTGATTAGATTGCTGGTCAGTTAATTTTGTAATGTTTTGGATTAAACTGATGTTATAAGTGGACATCTAAACATTCTGCCCACTTCATGTTTTGGCTTGAAAAGGTTTGAGTCCTAAAGGTGACCCCAAAGTCCTAAAAGTGTCCCCAGAACACTGAACAGTTTTTTTTTTTCCTGCGCCTGCCTTTACCAACATCCAAGTTCACCATCCTTCCTCCCCCTTCTCGTTCTGTGAACCTCTGGAGTCGTGAGTTAAGACTTTTGTACAGTTCCTGTGGTGTAGAGCAACTACTGTTAATCCTTTAATTTTAAATTATAATATATTTAAAATGAATAAATTGTAATGAAAAATAAATAAAATTAAATAGCTAAAGTAAATCGGAATTGGAAGTGCATCTGTTCATTGAATGTTCAAAGTATTATGAATCTTTATTTAGAAAGAAATACACATTGGTAGGCCTATTCATGAGCATACATCAGCAATTACACATGTTTATGGGAATAGGGCATTATTAATATACCATGTAAGGTGGTATGTGCTAGAAATGTGTAAACCACTATCAGTGAGTCTGCTCGTGAGGTGGGGGCACCGCCGCGCCAAGCAGTGTCCCACTTTGTCCCTCAGAAACATACCCCTTGTCCCCCCTTGGGTTTATTAGCAGGTGGTCACCCTACATCAAAAGCTGGAAGACTTCAAATTTCCTGTTTTTAAATACTGACAGGACAGAAATTGTCCTCAAAAAATAAACTTCTTAATCATCACTTAATCTTGATGGCATTAACTTGGCCTCTGGTAATAAAGTAAAAAACCTTGGTGTTATTTTTTACCAAGACGTGTCATTTAAATCACATATTAAACAGGTTTCCAGAGTTTCCTTTTTTCACCTCCAGAATATTTCCTAAATTAGAAACATTCTGTCCAGGGGTGATGCTGAAAAACTAGTCCATGCATTTGTTACTTCAAGGCTGGACTATCGTAATTCTTTACTGTCAGGAAGTCCACAAAATGCAATTCAAAGCCTTCAGCTGATCCAAAATGCTGCAGCAAGAGTTCTGATGAAAATCAACAAGAGGGATCATATTTCTCCAATTTTAGCTTCTCTTCATTGGCTTACTGTTAAATCAAGAATAGAATTTAAAATTCTCCTTCTCCCGTATAAAGCTTTTAATAATCAAGCTCCATCATATATCAGAGCTCTGATTACTCCGTATGTTCCTAACAGAGCACTTCGCTCTCAGACTGCAGGTCTGCTGGTGGTTCCTAGAGTCTCTAAAAGTAGAATGGGAGGCAGATCCTTTAGCTATCAGGCTCCTCTCCTGTGGAACCAACTCCCAGTTTTGGTCCGTGAGGCAGACACCCCGTCTACTTTTAAGACTAATCTTAAAACCTTCCTTTTTGACAAAGCTTATAATTAGAGTGGCTTAGGTTATCATGCAGCATAACTATCTCTATAGTTGTGCTGCTATAGGCCTAGGCTGCTGGAGGACATCAGGGTCTTTTTTTCTCACCCTGCTGAGTTCTCCTACTGTTCCCCAATTTGCGTTGCGTGATTCTTATTTCATCTTTTACCTTTTTTGTTCTCTGACATTTTTTTACTTCATAGTAGGTACACCTGGTCTGGCATTCTGTTATAATGACATCATCTGACATCATCCAGGGAAGACAGATCACCCGCTATTACCATATAAGGTAGAACAGATTCCTGGATCAATGTGAGCTTCTGTGCTTGTT
The DNA here is from genome assembly GCA_037039145.1 of Fundulus diaphanus. Taxonomy (NCBI): domain Eukaryota; kingdom Metazoa; phylum Chordata; class Actinopteri; order Cyprinodontiformes; family Fundulidae; genus Fundulus; species Fundulus diaphanus. The sequence continues at coordinate 4,094,538 of CM073139.1, forward strand.
GTTTATGCTGGAGGTTTTTCCTTCCCGTTAAAAAGGGGAGTTTTCCTCTCCACTGTCGCTTCATGCTTCCTCAGTATGAGGGATTGCTGCAAAGCCATGGACAATGCAGACAACTCTCCCTGTGGCTCTAAATTCTTGCAGGAGGAATGAATGCTGCTTGTCAAGACTTGATGCAACCTGCTGGGTTTCCTTAGATAGGAATCTTTTTGACCAATCTGTATAATCTGATCCAATCTGTATAATCTGATTGAATATGACTTTGGAAAGTGCCTCGAGATGACATGTATCATGAATTGGCACTATATAAATAAAACTGAATTGAATTGAATTGAATTCATAAATGCACCATACCCACTTTGCTAACCCAAAATATCAAATCATGTAACCCCCCCCCCCCCCCCGATATGATTCCTATATATTGTGTGTGTATGTGTTTTGAGTACAGTACGCTATGTTTAGAGATCAATGTTGTGTGTCTTCACTTAGATTACTTTGATAGAGTTGGAGCAGGAACACAGGGAGATTAATCAAAGTGAAGGGGCACCGACTCCCGGCCCGTGCCAGTCGATACGGCCGCATGGTTAATTTGCCCCGAGGAGGGCTGTCGTCAGGCTGATGATAAACAGTGTTTGCCCCATTTTTTTGCCACAAGCGTGCTCCTGCTCGCCAAGAAAAATAGTTTCGACCCGTGGTCTCTAATTCACAGTGGGGGGTGAGAGGTGGGACATTAATCATCCTTCTGCTGTGGCCCTTCCCTGACAGGGGAGCCTCCGTGGGTGAATTGGGTGGAGATGTTTTGTTTGAGCTTACTGTGGACACAGGTAAACCCTGCAACAAGAGCATTTATCTGTTTGACTTTGTAAATATGTCAACCACGCACCATTAAAGGGAAACAAACAAGCTCCAAACCAGGGAAAGTAAACAGGTACAATATGAATACCCATGTGTAATTTTATTCTTGTGTGAGTGATGCTTCATATTGCAGCAATGGCTCCCATTAAGCCATTTCAACAGTTTTCCATATGAACAGGAGAGATTCCAGTACTAAAGAAACACAACAATAGGTGACATTGACCTCCCCTCAATATGCACGATTCCCAGATTGAGAGACATCCTCTAAATTGTAAGTCTGAAACAGCGATGGAGCAAGTAATAATGGAGGATATCACACTGTGGAGCTTTGCCAAGTCTGTTCCTTCCCCTCTCTCTTTCCCAAGTGCTGGAGAATTGAAAGCTTCTAATATCAGTGAGTTGAGGCTTTGCTCCAGTCATCATTTCCATGCTGCTTCACGCTGATTCCCTAATATCCTTAGCGCCGTGCGTAGGGATAAGCCCATCGTGCTGAAACATGGCTGTCATGCCTATAAACCGTTCACGGCTCTAAAGAATCCATTATGGCTGCTCCACAAACATGGGGACTTAAAGGGCCACTTTTCTCAAGCTCATTTACTCTTTTAAACATATTTATTTACACTCAGAGCTGTGGTGGAAGAGAGCTACAATACCGCACAACACACCAAACTGGATTTAAATTTAAGTGGTCATTTGGATGATAAATCAGACATTGAACCATCTTAATGTTACCCTTTTTGTTACGCACATGTTGATCCTCTGGTTCTGTTGCTCAACAAGCACTGATCAGTATGAGGTTTGTATGATAGTTCACATGGTTTTCTACCTCTGCAAGGTGTTGGAGAATACAGTGTGTGTTAAAAGGTCACTGCTATTCAGCCTAAATTGATTCATCCCCAGGTATAATGAAACCCATAGTGGACCACCAAAAGCAGTGGTGGTGCTAGGATTTTCTAAATTTGGAGGCAGCGTTTAAAAGAGACGGGGGGGAAACGTTCAGGTCCACTGAAAGCTCCAGTTCTATAAAAACCTAAATAAGGTTCTTACTACAAATGCTATTTTCTTACAATTTTAATCAACAGGAATGATTCCTGTTTACAGATTAAGTCTCACCTGTACTGGTGCTCAAAATCTGTTCTATATCCCACTTCTCTTCAACTTTAGTAAATCCATTTTTTATTTCTTGTATAAATGAAGCCCCCTTCTAAACAAGCATTAACTTCAGGCCCAACGCATTACGCTGCCACCACCATTTAATAGTTGATACAGTGTTTTTATGTTTGAAAGCCTTACCTTGACTTCTAATTAGTGATAATTCACAATATACACACGTTTCCGGCTTTTAAAAGTCATTGTAATTGTATTTTTATCACCATTTCACTTGGAAAAAAGAAAAAGATCAATTCAATTATCAAAAACCTAAAACAATGTGTCAAGGTTTCAAACCTTTCCACTGTGGAAGCAATTCAATTCAATTCAATTCAATTCAATTTTATTTATATAGCGCCAATTCATGAAACATGTCATCTCAAGGCACTTTACAAAGTCAAGTTCAATCATATTATACAGATTGGGTCAGATTATACAGATAAAAAATTTCCTATATAAGGGAACCAGTTGATTGCATCAAAGTTCCAACAAGCAGCATTCACTCCTGGAGAAGCGTAGAGCCACAGGGAGAGTCGTCTGCATTGTACATGGCTTTGCAGCAATCCCTCATACTGAGCAAGCATGAAGCGACAGTGGAAAGAAAAACCACCCATTAGCGGGAAGGAAAAACCCTCCTTCAGAACCAGGCTCAGTATGAACGGTCATCTGCCTCGACCGACTGGGGGTTACAGAAGACAGAGCAGAGACACAACAAGAGAGACAAACAAGCACAGAAGCACACATTGATCCAGTAATCTGTTCTACATTAGATGGTAATAGCGGGTGATCTGTCCTCCCTGGATGATGCCACAGATAACAGAACATCAGACCAGGTGTACCTACTATGAAGAAAAAAGAGAGAGAACAAAAAGTTATAAGCAGAAATGATGACAAGCAATGCTTAATTGAAGAACAGTAGAACTCAATAGAGTGAGAAAAATAGACCCTGATGTCCTCCAGTAGGCTAAGCCTATAGCAGCATAACTATAGAGGTAGCTCAGGGTAACATGAGCCACTCTAGTTATAAGTTTTGTCAAAAAGGAAGGTTTTAAGATTAGTCTTAAAAGTAGACAGGGTGTCTGCTTCACGTACCAAAACTGGGAGTTGGTTCCACAGGAGAGGAGCCTGATAGCTAAAGGATCTGCCTCCCATTCTACTTTTAGAGACTCTAGGAACCACCAGCAGACCTGCAGTCTGAGAGCGAAGAGCTCTGTTAGGAACATACGGGGTAATCAGAGCTCTGATATATGATAGAGTTTGATTATTAAGGGCTTTATACGTTAGAAGAAGAATTTTAAATTCTTTTCTTGATTTAACAGGAAGCCAATGAAGGGAAGCTAAAATAGGAGAAATATGATCCCTCTTGTTGATTTTCATCAGAACTCTTGCTGCAGCATTTTGGATCAGCTGAAGACTTTGAACTGCATTCTGTGGACTTCCTGATAGTAAAGAATTACAATAGTCCAGCCTTGAAGTAACAAATGCATGGACTAGTTTTTTAGCATCACTCCTGGACAGAATATTTCAAATTTTGGCGATATTCCTGAGGTGAAAAAAGGAAACTCTGGAAACCTGTTTAATATGGGATTTAAATGACACGTCTTGGTCAAAAATAACACCAAGATTTTTTACTTTATTACCAGAGGCCAAGTTAATGTCATCCAGATTAAGTGATTGATTAAGAAGTTTATTTTTTGAGGACTCTGGTCCAAAGATTACAACTTCTGTCTTGTCAGAATTTAAATGCAGAAAATTTAAAGTCATCCAGCTTTTGATGTCACCAAGACATGACTGCAGTTGAAGTAATTGATTGGATTCATCAGGATTTCATCCATCCATCCATCCATCCATCCATCCATCCATCCATCCATCCATCCATCCATCCATCCATCCATCCATCCATCCATCCATCCATCCATCCATCCATCCATTTTCCTACACGCTTTATCCCTGTGGGGTAGCGAGGGGTGCTGGTGCCTGTCTCCAGCTCTCAATGGGCGAGAGGCAGGGTACACCCTGGACAGGTCGCCAGTCTGTCGCAGAAGCAGATTTCAAATAGGTTGAAGTTATTTTCATGGCTGCTTCGTCTGGACCCCACCCCACGCGACCAGACCAAGAAGCTTGTAAGATACAGCTGAACCCGTCTTCATGTAGACAGGGCCTGTGTCTACTGTGGATCACTTGCGATGGGCTTCACACATTGACAAGTACAAGCTTCCACAGGCGAGGCCGGTCATCTTCTATACTGCCAGGAGGTCTGAATGCAATGAACAGAGAAGATAATAGGGCCTCCGTCCAGGACTCGTATGGGTCTGGGTACAGGAAAAAGGCTGTCAACATCTCTGCAGACCCCTCACATGCTGCACAAAAACTGTCTAGGCTTTTACCCTCAGGTCGTTATTATACAGAGCACTATTTGTGAAAACCAACTGCCACAGAGAGTTTCTCCCCCCAATCTGTCACTCCGATGTACACAATGTGCACCTTATAGGCTGATTAGTCCAAAGATTAGACTGATTGGGGGAGGGGGGAGGTTATATATATATGTGTGTGTGTGTGTGTGTGTGTGTGGGGGGGGGGGGGTCATAGATTAATTAAAATGTCCAGTTTTAATTGTTTTTCAGTAAGTATCTATTCATGGAACACAACAGCCTTTCCTTGGCATGATGTCATCCCTACGTTGCTGACTTGTGGGTGGTCCATTCGGCTCACAGACAGAACAGCGGGGCAGCGCTGGTACTGCTGCTGTTGCATTTTCCAAGATGTCAAAGAGCAAGTGTAGCTTTACAGACATACCGCAAAAGAAACTTCCCTCATACCGTCCTGGTGGGGCCAAATGGGTGGTAAAGTGGACCGTGTCCAAGCTGGCATATGTGTTTCTGTGTATGACAAAGCCGCCAAAGATCAATTTATTGATTTATGTATTGCTTTATATTCCACATATATAACAAAAAAATAAGAATGGGAAACTGCACAGTAAGGGCATATTTTCAACATAAGAAAAAAAAAATCCATACAGTAATCAGTTGTTAAAAAGCATATCCAAAAAAATAAAGCAACTCTGCAGGGTGACATCAAGAAATGTGCCAGACGTGTATGTATATTTATGCACAAAAAACACCAAAGGACTACAAGATAGAAAAAGAAAAACTAGTTCTACAGCAAAATGTGGATGAAGAGAGAAGGATCAAGAAAAAAATTAGGATGAGGATAAGGAAAACTAAAGACTTGTATGCACATTTGTGTTTGTTAAATACATGTCTTTGTGAGTCTGCTACTTCTTATTTTTATTATTAGTTAGAAAAGAATGGAATACTTTTATTTCTTATTCTTATTATTTTAGATTAAGAATCAATTGTATTGTGAATTACTGTGCAATTGCATGAATGTATCAGACAAACATTCCCGGAGAAGTTAAAAAGTGTGCAAATAGTCATTATCAGAAATTAAATGTTCAAGGTAATTGATGTTCAAGTCAAAAAGACAGGGAGCAGTTTACAGGATGATGCAGCTTTTTGATTTTTTTTTTGTCTGGGAGGAGTGGTCAGGTTACTGCTCGAAGGTCAACTGTTTGCAGTGTTTAAATCCCCTGTAACGCCTAACGTCCAAATCCATGCTGCTTTGTTGTCGTCTCATGTCTTCCGGTATCTACTGGACCAATACAATGAGCCGGGTTATGCATTGTCATACTTGAGTGTGAGGGAGTTGACAGCTCATTGGTCACAGACCAGGTTATGGCTGGGAATCAATTTGCTGTAATATTTAATATAACACACCCCATCATTTATTAATTCCAGAGAAGATTCTCACCGTAATACGGTGCATCCCATTTTACTGTGATAGTGTGTCTTGTTTCAGCTCAATACGGGATGTGCACTTTTCGCTCTAAACACGGGACAATTCCTTTTTTCAAGGGACGGTTGGTAATGCTACCCACAGCCAACGGTGTCTACAACTCTTTGAGGAAACCAGCATAATGTGAGTTACAAACACATGAAATATCCTATTTGGATTACTGTATTTTTTGGACTTTAAGTCACACTTTTTTTATAGTTTGGCCGATCTTGCGCCTTATATCAAATTTAAATGCTATTCATCGTGGAAGACGATGGATGGATGGATGGAAATGCTATTCATACTGACCAGCAGGAACCAAGGAATAAACATTACCCTCTATAGCCTCAAGAGGGCAGTCTAGGCTTGTGAAAACTATATTGTCCTCCTGTACCACTTAAAAATTAATTGAAACATTAGCTTATTAACAACAAAGACTGAACACGATTGTTAGTTCGCTGCTTCAGTCTGCATTAACACAGCGGAGCGTTGCGTGTTGCAGTTTGAAGCGCCCAGACCGCGACAGAACCCTGTTATCGGGCTGTCTGTGAAGCTAATAAAGGTCTATTGTCCAGGCGGGTTACAACTTCACTGTATAATTTGTGTCGTACTGCTAGTTTAGCACGTAGCACTGTTACGCTCACGGTCTAATTTCAGCGTAAATTGTCAAACTTACGCTGAAATGTGCTAGATAAAACCTTGCTGGTTAGAGTTGCTAATTTACCCCATTCATTCTCCCAGGCATGTTCCATGTTAATCAGCCAGTTGTGAATGCAGCTGTGTAATTTAATAAATTAGTTCACCAGATTAAATGTCAGTTTCTAGTCTTGGATTGTGTGAAATGAATGTCTAAATAAATGCGTATAGTCCGGAGCGATTTATAGTCCAGTGCCAGTTATAGTCCGGTGCGACTCGTGTTTTTTACTCTTTACGACGCGTTTTTTGACTGATGCAATTTATAATCCGGAATGATTTATAGTCCCAAAAATACGGTAATAACATAGCGAATTGAATTGAATTAGTATATGTTAGTTTTAGCAGTGTTTAGTTGTAGTAGATATCAACGTGATCAACAGCTGCTGCGGTTTTGCAGACTGCAAGAAGCAGTTAGGATTATTGGCTATTAGCTTGTTAAGCTACTGGCCTAAGTATGTTATTTTGAGTTGCTGTTGCTTTGAATAGGTGTTAACATAAGCAGTTTGATTGTGTAGATATCAACTAGATTAGTTGTTAACTTGACTAGCTGTTAATCTAATAAGCGGTTAGCATAAGTAGGCATTCTCTTAAGTAGATACTAAACAGTGAGTTTGTGTAGCTCTTAGCTTGATTAGGCGATTGATTATACTTGTTGATTGTTTCATATATGTTTAGCTAGACTAGCATTCAACTTGATTAGTAGCTGCTGCAGTCTTGCAGATTGCCTGAATTTCCGTTCAGTCAATCAGCAGTGACAGTGAAGACCAAGCAGCAGTGTGTTTCTTCAAATCACCATCTGCAGTGGTCTTAGTTTGAAGTAAAGCAAGTTAAAAGCCACGGTTCACAGCTCTATCAGCAATAACAACCCCCATACACACCTTATTTACACACACCCGCACACATGCACATGAACCCGTCGATTACCAACAAGTATGGTCATTGAGTGGAAATTAATTTGCCACTGGTAATGAATAGAGACGTTTTGCTGAGATGCGTAAAAACAGCTGAGATGCCAGTGATTACCTGCTGGAATCAGCCTTCATCAATATCAGGATAATTACAAAGCACTCCTGGCATGGCGTGAAATGAATGGAGCATGCAACAGATTGGGCGGTGACCATGGATGTCTGCACATATTAGGCTTCCTCTTCCCCTCAGGATTTCTTATAGAGCAATATGCAGCAAAAAGTGCATGAAGAATTTCTAATATTTAAAAAGACTTGAGGAAAACAATGTGTTTAGACAAAAACTAATGGACAAACCAGCTCAAACACGATCTATATGAAGCTTATTACCATTTTAACAAGGCAAATACAGGAAAAACTGCATTAAATTTGAAGAGAAAAGCCAAATATGCCTCAGAAAACAACAAAACTTTGTAAACTAGAAGCACAGCAGTAAGCTGGGCAAATATGGTCACAAGTTCAAATAACTGTGCTTTTCTTAAGATTAAATGACTTCTAAACAGAAAAAAGACACTTAAACATTTGCATTGCTTAATAGAATATCATCAGTCTGTTCATCAGAATCACCTGTTTATTATAAAATACAAAACTTAGTCAGAAAATGGCTTTTTGTCCAGTTTAATTGTCCAAAGCAAAGCAGTGAACCATAGAAGTTGGTATAAGGTAAGATCTGGGTGTTGATTCTCATCTTTCCCACACTTTTTTTTCCCAACATCTCTCACATGGAACCACTTTGGTTGTCCCCCCTCACTCCTCCCATTTTCCTTTCTGTCCCCTCAGACAGGGAGCAGGAGGCAGGATTGGGTTTCTTCTCAGACTGGAGGGTTTCTTCAGTCCATCTCTGGGATGAAAAGATGACTATTCTCCTCTTTTTTCATGCGACTCTTTTTTCAGGTGAGAGGCTCAGAAAGGAAGGAAACTATTACTATTAGAGGGGTGAGCTGGGGCCTGGAGACGCAGCTGCCGCCCCGTCGGGGGAGGAAGACGATCTAGGTCCGAGACTAGACGAGGGGGAGGAACACGAGATCTCTGGAAATGACCTTGGACAAACTTCCTAAATCTTCACCTCCTTAGCCTGTTTTGTACCAACGTGTTTCCCATAAAGCTTTATGTGTGAAAGCACGAACCACCCATGGGAACAGACTGGAGGACAGCTGTAATCAAGAGCTGAGATCACACCACAAATAAGCTCGTAAATTAAAGGCTTACGCAGAAAACCGCGGAATTCGTCTCATTTGTTGTTTTTCATTCGTCCAGCGGCATCTGACGCGGCCTCAAATTCATTGACCGAGCTGCACCGACACCTACAGGTTTGAAAAGACCGACCCGGGCCAGGCCCAGCGGGGCAGCTCTTTGCGGTTTTCATGTTTGGGAAAATTTCTTTGATGCCGCAATGGATCTGAAGCTTCAGGGAGAAATTTGATTCCTCACGAAAAGTTTCATAAGGATGGTGTCGTGGCAAAGAGGGGAAAAAATCTAAAAAGGATCACATAAGTGTGCACAACCTCAAATAAATACTTTGTTGAAGCAGATTTTAACTCAACACCAGAATGCAATATTTCTAAGGTCATATGTGCCAAAAATGCTAGTAAATTTAATTAACCATATAGTCAAAGAACTGTTCGTACTGTTAAAGTAGGATTTTGTAATATTTACTCATTTGCATCTTTTAGCTAAAGCTATAGTTTGCAAGGAGGCTACAAAGGATTATATTGATAATAATGCTGTGCAGTTACCTTTCTAAATATGCAAATGACTGTTTGCCGAAATGGAGGAATGGTTAATTCTAAAGAGCAGTCAATTTTGATTCAGTTTTTCCCGGATGCGCAGCGGATCCTTAAATTTAAAAAGATTTATTGAAACGATTCAGTGATGGAACAGTACCATGCCCTGACACACCCTTGATCCCACTACACAGCTGCTATTTATAGCAGGAGCACATCATCAGCAACACATACTTTTAGTCCTGTCACTGAAATCCCATTCATTTCCTCAGATTTAGACTTGTCTAAAATCCCTTTTTAATACTTTGGGGAATTTAGGAAACAGTATGATAGCAGCCTAAACACACAAAAAGCCAGGCTGGATTTTAGGTTGTCTAGACTGGTGGTACTGAATTCAGGTACCTGAAGGCTGATGTCCTCCATGTTTTAGGTGTGTCCCTGCTCCAACATACAGTTTCTGGTTCAAATGCTGGAATTCCTTTTGGCCACCACACACCCTCAGCATATCATGAACTTCCAAAAAGGCCTTGTGATGTTTCAATGATTTTAACCAGGAGCACTAAAGCATAGGTTCTGGCACCCAAGGAAGTGAAACAGACAACAGTGGTGCGGGTGAAAGGTAACGTTTTTTTTTTTTTTCCACTTATTTTCAATAAGATTTTACACAGAGATAGAGTGCTAGATGGATATATGGGTTTGGGTCTCAGCTACAATAATTCAGCCGCTGCTCTGTACCGTTGAAGTAAAGTAAGAGCTTAAGTGAAAGGTAAGCGCCTTGATTTACTTGTCCATGTACCGTTACTTACAGTCACAAAATATGAGCCAGAATAGAAAGAACAAGATTCCCAAAGACTTTACAACATAGGGTGGATGGACTGTGCCTTGGATATAAGGTGGGGGGCTCTGGCACTCAGGGGCTGCTATAGAACCACTGTTTCTCTGGAGGGAAAATATTCATTTCAAAAGGTTCTGGAATATGAAAGATGCCTCCTGAACATCTCACTTTTGATGACTGATGACCCCCTGCGACCCCCAGAATGGGGCTATCGAGTGTGACCTAAGATAAGTTGAGGCCAGTGGATAGATGTGGTTTTCTGGGCCACTTGTTGTTCCATATTTTTTTCAGTAGAACTTTAGATATAAGTTTTAGTTTTAAAGCCCCTCCTCTCTGGATCCAACTTCCGGCCCTGAGTGGAACACAGATAATATTATATAATAATAATTACAGATACCTCTTGAAATAAAAGTTTTTTTTTCTTCATCCTCCTTGTCTCTTCAACCATATTTTGCTGTACAGCTAATATAACTTATTGTTTTTTTTTATCTATGAATCCCAGTGGGCACGTTTGGTCACCCTACTTTATGTGTCAGAAAATGAAGAAAAAAAAGAATTTCCAAACTGGAAAAGGCCAGAGAGAGAAAGAGTCGGGGGTTCCGAGAACCTCTCCACAAGTCACAAAACTCTTCTCTTTGTTCAGATACAGCTAAAAACATGCCTCTTTAGTAATAGCCCCATGCTCTTGACTGATTGTAAGGCGACTATTTTGTTCATATTTTAAGTTGACACAACACGTGAAATTTCACAGTGTAGTTTTTGGGGTTGCTGGAGTTCTCTGTTGGCTGCTGCGGCCTTCTCTCTGGAAAGTTAACCGGAGATCTCAAATCACCTGGTTGGTAATTTTGACAGTTAGTTGTCAAGAGAAAGATAATTGGCTCAAACTTTTACAAAACTTAAATTATACTTAGATTACTTGATTCTGCGTATGCAAAACGGCTTAAGAGTACCTCTAGTGGATGTGTTGCACCTCACCAGCTGACAAATTGCAGGAGCGATTGAACTGAAGGGCTGATTGCTATGTTAATATCTGCCATTGATCTCCTCATTGATCATTTGTCCCCCCCCCCCACCACCACCCCAATAATGACCATGACTGGGCCGATTTGAAATAACTCGTATCATCAGAAGGAGGGGATAAGGATCGGTGGAAGGGAAAACCGCTGCGCAAAATCAGCTTGAAAAGGCCAGAGGAAATTGAGACAATATTAAAGAGAAAAAGCTCCAATCTGCTGATCAGAAGGGCTGTGGACTACCGCTGGGCTCTTTAACATCTGGTTGGGCAATTTACCCCGCTCTGACGACTGGAAAGGTTAAACCACTAAAATCTAATATTTGCCTAGAGGGGGTCAAGGCACTGCAATTACAAGGTACAATCGGCAGGGCTAATCAGCTAGTAGCGCGTACCGGGGTTAGCCTGGGCAAATAAGCCCTGATCAGAAGCACTGTTCTCTGCTTCTCCTGTTTACTTATTAAACCCTGTTCTCATGTTTAAGGGCCCCTCTGCAACCCCCACCCCCGCCACCAGCCTCTCTCAAAGCGCAGGGGAGTAAATTTAGCTCCTTTTTAAACGGGACCGGGAGAGTAGCGGCCGCGTTAATCAGTATCTGCGGCCCTTTTTGTTGCGAAATGATCTCAAATTACTTTCCTCCAAATCTGGCAGGCATTAACACCTCAGGAAGGGAAAGGGACCGGGGGATAGGTGGGGATTTGTACCCCCGAGGAAGGCCAACGGAGCGGTGTGTGCTGTTTACACGGCTGCTCTTTGACACACATCTTCTAAGTGACTGAGTATCAAGTGCGGGATTAGCGGATAATATATCAGAACTGTCTGGGCGCGCAATGCTTTCCAACAAGGCTTGGGGAACAATTACTGGTAATTAAATATGTGCCAGTTGCTAGAAAAGATAATTATGTCCTTCGTGTATAACACCAATTAATTACTTTTATTTCGGCAAGCAAAGCTTTTAAACCGGGAAGCATGAATGATGTCAGAGAGCAAGCAGCCTCTGTGTTTTCCAATGCTGCTGTTTGCCTATTATCCACAAGCATTAAACAATGACTTCATAGGTGTGTGTTTGTATTTAACTGCCCTCTACTGCAACATGTAGTGCTGTAACACTGCGGCAGGTCAGCTTCAGCACACTATTGAGGAGTGATGGCGGCAGCATCGTGCTGCGGGATGGTTTTCTTGATCGGTGAGAGAAGTGGTCGGAGTTGATGGGTAGACGGATGGGCCTGAAGAAAAGACAACAACCGTGTTGCAGCAGTGTGCCTTTGTGCTGTTCCGTTACACAATATAGCAATACGATGCAATCTATGCGCTTCCACCTTCCATGTGTCCATCTTTCTGTCCTTTGTTGTCACCTTCCTTCCTTCCTTCCTTCCTTCCTTCCTTCCTTCCTTCCTTCCTTCCTTCCTTCCTTCCTTCCTTCCTTCCTTCCTTCCTTCCTTCCTTCCTTCCTTCCTTCCTTCCTTCCTTCCTTCCTTCCTTCCTTCCTTCCTTCCTTCAGTTTTTCCTCATTTTATGCCCTCCTTTCTGTTTCACAACTCTTCTGCCCTTGATTCCTAGCTGTCTTGCAGATTCTGGTCAAAGTTCCATATTTAAAACCTGCCTACTGCAGTTATATCAGCCAAAATCTATAAAATGAGTATAAAGGAATGGAAACTCTGGAAAGTTTCCATGAACACTTCCATGAACCTTGTCGGACCTCTGATCAATTTGCTTTTGTCCACTATTGGACAATGTCTTGGGAAACGACCCGATCACACAGAACCGACTTGTTTGACTGTCGTCATTTAACTTGTTGATCCTCTATGCGAAGGTGCCGCTTATAAGGCTGAGTTCACCTGTAACTCCTCAGACTAACCACTTTTTCTGCCTGGATTATTGAGCTGCATCAGGACACAGAGCCAACTTGTTCTAATTTTTTAAAATTCCAATGTGCACTAAAGAAAATATAATTTCTGACTCCACACACAAAACAATGGATGTTTAAGGGGCAGCTCTATGTGTCCTAAAAGGGATCAACAGTTACATGGTTCTATTCAAATACTACATAAAGAGAAACTAAATTCTGCTTTTATTAAATGTCAGATTAAAGCTGTGGTTTATGTTAAAATGAATCCCATTTTAACCCAGGGAAAATAATTAATAAATGTCTTATAATAATATTGTCTTTTGGAAGGTCAAATGAACCCAAAATTAAACTTTATGGCTTACACACGAATTGTTATAGATGGCAAAAACAAATGTATATTCCAAGCGCACTGTCCTCATGATGAAACGTATTAGTGGCAGCATCATGGTGTGTGGAATGCATTTTTTTTCAAAAGACGAACGGACAAAAATGTCCGTCTGTAGATTTGAAAAGCCCAATGACTTGCAGCTGTAAAGTATTGTCGTGTGGCTAAAAATCATATCAAAAACCATGCGTCCTTTGATTCCACTTTATAATTACGTGCTACCTTGTGTTGTTCTGCCATACAAAATCCCACCAGAATACACCAAAGCTTGAGGTTCTGCTGTTATGTGATAAGATCAGCTGCAAACCTTTACCTTACAATCAGTTGCACGGCTTAACTCTGTATCCAAAAAGCCTGAAAAATGCACAAATTAGCCTCCGCCACCAATGTCTAACTCAAAAATACCTGCGGCCTATCATCAGTAACGTATTAAATCCACAGCCTAGAAATGGTTACACTGCGAGCTCCTCTGAGCTGTTCTTGGCCGACTCTGTGTTTCTGCTTCTTGGTTAATGAGAGACAGAGTCAGATGGCCCGGGCGTGCTTTCTCCTTCTTCTTTCCTTGTTTGCCGCCTCTCCAGCCCTGCTACACGCAGCACGGTTTTATTCATTTCTCCATCCGACCATACACAACTCCCTACATCCGGGTTTACAGAAGAAGGTGTCATTATTCTTTAAATGCCTCAAGGGGAATTTATGGTCACATGTCACACTATTTTTTGGAGAATTGTCATTGTCATGAGCTAAAGTAGATCGAAAGAGTTGTTAAAGCCCCACTTTTACTGTATTTCTGTCCAAAATGATGAGCTAATTAATTCCAGTATAGCCATACTACAAACACTGGTGATATTGAAAGCATCCACCTGAAATCACTCTAATTAGCAAGCTCATTGCTATTAAAGAAGGGCAGATGTATTAGAAATAATTGTTTTCTTGTATTAGGAGTGGATACCTGGAGCCATCCTCCCTTCTGGGTGAAAATGGCCCCACATGCAGGACACAGCTGCTATGGTTACTACAGCCAAAAGAAGAGTTTTCTGGATCATCAAGAGCTCCAAGGTGAGATGTTCCGCTGCCATGGAGAGAAGAAACACTCAAGATAAGCAGAGAATCAAGTCATATTAAGAAAAGTGATTATTTGCTAATATTCACCAATGTATTACGTTTCATATGCTTTTGAATCCACTTTCAGACTTCTCCCGGCCAGCATTTACATATGGGGCCCCTTTACTGTAGATAGGTAAAGGAATGGAAAAGCGGGCCCCGGATAGGATTGTCTGGAGGTAAATATAGGCCGATGTGATAATTGGCTATGTGTTTTATAGTGGGATGCATATGTTCCCTACATGTGTTGCCGATTGTTAACTGATTTATTCATTAGCAATTTGAGGTCCAGTTAAGACCCACAACGGATACTCCAAATAGATCTGCCAAAAAGGCTTCTATTTAGTTAACCCATAAGGGTTCCATAACAGAAGCTTGTTGTAAGCCCAGGCTTTCTCAATACAAGTCCAGCCTGAGCAAAACGGGCCTGAATTTCATCCCCATCATATAAAGTGACCTGATATTACTTACCTGTATAGGTTTGATTAGGGCTGGACGATAATTCAATAACAATATATATAGATCAATAGACATATATCGATGATAGAAAAAAAGGGTCAACAAAAAGTTCAATAGAACAGTTTTCCTTTCTTTTGTATTCTAGCTTATCCTGTAGGTTAATATTATATTCTCCCAACCAATCAAAAGTGCAGACCCAGGAACGCTCCGCCCCCTTCAAAGAGTTCAGAGAGCACGCATTCTTTTTCTTTTCTTTTTTTAAATACTTGCAGTTTTGGTAAAAAGTTGGTTGAATAAAGGGTTCAGTTTGAATTCAGTGTCTGTGTGTTCTTTATCTAAAAATAGGTCGTTAAGCAACTGCATAAAATGGCCAGAGCTGCACTTAAAATATATACTGCTCAAAAAAAATAAAGGGAAGACTTAAACAACACAATGTAACTCCAAGTGTTCCCTTTATTGTTTTCAGCAGTGTATGTTTTGAATTTGTTGATAATTATCGATATCGATCAATATGATTTGTTTTTTATCAATGTTCTATATCGTCCAGCCCAAGGTTTGATAAAGGGTAAGAAGTGGGTTAATAAACCCAAGTGGGTTCCAAAGGTGAAATGCTTCGGGAGCCAAGGCCCATTAGGTACCCAGCCAGAAAGGGCAAAATCCCCATAGGGTGCATAGGGAAGGAAATACTGCACCCGTATGGGACCCTCCATGGGTTGGATAATAGGCCTGAGGTTGCTGCCTACAAACGTTTGACACAGAACAGTTCCAAGTAAGACGTGGAACCCATATAGATCCATGATGTTTTGTCCATTTTACCAAATTAATTATTACCAGTTTAAGACCCAGGTAAGACCAACACTGGGTAGGCTTGTTCACCATAAGTGGGGCCTATACCAGAAGCTCATTTATGTTTTGGCCCTTTACTGTTTAAATGCATAAAAAGGAGAGACATGCAGTACATTATTACTGGTTTGTATTGGTAACAACATCACAACAATTAGTCAATCTTGCTGGTTTTCAGATTTCCAAAACTATCATCTGTTCGATATCATTCCTAGATCCTAGCTCTTACGTCCGAGACAAATCAAATGCACCCTTAGTACCTTAGGGCCTTAGCTGGTAGATAATGTACCAAAAAATTGCCCACTAGATGGAATTGCCCACAAGTTACACAGTGGCCCAATGTTAGTTATCTATGTAGGTTTGATAAAGAGAAGCTCTGGTTAAGCAGTGGGACCCAAATGATTCCTAGACTCAATGTCCCTTTTTACCAATTTATACAATACCTAAATGAGACCCAGCTAAGATTTCCATTATCTGCCTAACTGGATTATGCAAAATGTGCACAATTAAGTCAACCCACGTGGGCACTGTATAAGGTGACCGCTTTGAGCCTTGGCCCACTTAGTAGCCATCCAGCCTGGGAAAAATTCATATGGGGCCCACATATACCAGCTCATATTTACATATGGGTCCCACACAAGTAGGAAATATGTCCCAGATATGATTCTCCACAGGTTACATAGTGGCCAAACCTTAATTATCCTTGTAGATGTGAGGGGGCCCCACATAGGTTTGACGTATTCTACCTGATTTCCTTATTTGAGACCCAGCTAAGACCCACAGTACACAGGCTACTCACCTGGGTTTGCTGAACTTAAGTCTAGAGATTTTTCTTGGGTCCCCTTTTGGAGAAAAAGGGCTCCAAGAAAATCAGAAAAAGATGCTCATTGGTGGGGAATTAAAAACTTAAATGACCATCACCATTTCTACAATCTTGTTTCATCAGAGTAAAGGAATTAAGCACTGCAAATTAGCACCACACACACATAGATGAAGTTTACCAGCTCCAGTTTATGCAGATTTGTCTCGCTGTACATGGCGGTTTGCTTTGTTTAATCGAACGTGGTTGAACATTTCCATCATCTTCATGAACAGCCAAAGCTGCTGACGTACCAGTTTTTATTTGAAGTGCTCTCAGTTGCTTCTTTCTGGCAGAAGCAGATGTTTTTTTTTTACTCTTTAAACAAAATCAGATGAAAATTAAATGTATATTTACAGCAGTATTAAAGTGAGAAAATCCCCAAGTTCTTTGTAAGGAGTTTGCACAAATATGTATAAAGGCTGTGAGTGTCGTTTCTGTACTGTTACAGTGCATATGTGGACATGCTTCACTTTTGCGGGATACTTCTTGATTACATGTGTGGTGCAGCCCAGGTTGCCTGCAGAGCGTGTTTTCTGCTGTGTAAGGTTGAGGGTTCGCCTTGTAGCCGCCATACTGCAGGAAATGAATCCAGGTCAATACGGTGTATAAAAATGCAGATTGCACCAACAGTTTGGATGATTTTGTGTGTGTTTGCGCTCTGAGGGGGCTGGGTGTGTGTAACAGTGGGCCTCGGCTCCCCTCGGATCTAAGCGGTATCGACAAACCCATCAGAGCTGGTGATGAATCGGGCCCCCCCTTCCTTTTGGTCCCCCACCCCGCCACCGTCTCACCCTCACCAGCATTGCGGGGCCGAGCTGACATGCTGTCACCTTGGCAACTGCTGCCTGCTGGGACGGATGGCGTCTGGCCGAGGAGAAGATGTCACTGTCGGACCCCTACACCCCCCACCCCCGAGGACTGAGTGACCCCTGTCTCTGTCCTCCGCCATCGATCCGTCTGCTATGCAGATCCGTCACCACTCAGGACACACAGAGAGAGGATAAAATATTCACAGATCAGACTTTCCTGAAGAAAAAAAATATATACTAAAGTTCTAGTGGTGTTTTTACACAGAAAAACTTTTCTGCACCTCGGCAGAGAAGTCAGGGTCAGTGAGTCATTTCTTGGCAGCTCCTGAATCCCCCTCTCTGGGTTTTTGGGGAATGTTGGCTCCGGTATCCAACTTTCTCCGACATGAGGCCTCGGAAGCAGCCGGGCTCTGACCATCCGGGGGATACTGGGGTCGACTTCCCTGATCAATAAAATCTTTAAACGATGAATTTAAAGCATTTTTTTAGGGATCTTCTTTCATGTTTGCGACCTTATCGGGACACCTTTGCAGAGTTTCGTGGATCCTGTGGACTTTAATCTGGACGAGTCAATCAGATGACGGCATAGAAATAAATATGTAAACTCAGCTGAACATGTTCAGGTCCAAGTATAAAGGGAACCTGGAACTTTCCTGCCCTTTTGTCACATAACCACACACTTTACAGTATTTTATTAGGATTTTATGTGATCGATCAACACGAGTAAAAAAAAATCTGGCCCTTTTACTTTGACACCCCTAACTAAATGACCACTACATCCAACTTCCTTCAGAAATCATCTTATTAGTAGAAAGTGTGCAATTTAGTCCTAAAGAAAATCACAAGATGTCCTGTTTAAAAAGTAGTTTTTTTTTTCTCAGTACTGTACATCACACTGAACACACTGTTACAGGTAGCGGTGGAATCATGCTGAGGGGATTGCCTTTTTTCAGCAGGAACAGGGGAGCTGCTCAGAGTTGATGGGACGACGCTTTGAGCTAATACTGGAAGAAAACCTGATAGAGGCTGAAAAAGGTGAAGGTTTAAGGCTCAGGCAGAAATAAAAAGTTACTTCTGTGGACTGAATCAAAATAAATCCCAATGAAATCCAACCGTAGTCTAGCAAGGTCCACGCCTTTGCAGGGCATCACGTTTTGTTTTAATCAACTAAAACAGAAGCCAACTCAAAAACCTTCTGAAAGGTTTCAGGCGGATGCAGAAATGCAGTGTCAGATTTTATCTAAGGGCGCTGAGGGGAACAATGCTTCTTCACAGGCTAAAATGTGGGTCATTTTTATGCAATTAACAATCAACAATCATCCATTTGCTCCTGCATATGAACTTTACAGCAAATTATGTGAGTTCACTCACATACAGTAACAGTAGACCCGTCTCATAGTAAAGTCTTACTGGTGAATGAAACATCACACACTGGTAAAAGTGACTGCTCTAGGTCATGTTTCACAACTTTAATGCCACTTACTGCAGGTATTAGTACGGATAAATGAAAGAATGACAATAATGCTAAAACCTTCCAGTGAGAGCGGCCAGTAATTTTCCAGCTGTGCCTGCTGTATCTGTTTCAGTATCTTAACATTAGATGTTTCACAGAACGCCTTGTAATCCTACGGCCACATGACTTAAACTGCTCACAGGGCGCAGAACTCCTGAGAATACGGAGGGTTTACTGGGAAAACCGCTGACTCGAAGGTGAGGCTCTGTTTGTTGCCGAAATGTTGCTTTTAAAATCACTAAAAAGTTTTACGGTGTACATCACTTAGGTCATTACAAAATGTGAAAAATGAAGAGATGAAAGTTGGCTTTTGATTTTTTGCAGGTTCTACCAACCAACGAGTATTATTCAGGGCATTCAACAAACCCAAAGAAGTTCTGTAAATGAATTAGAAAGCATTTATTTTCACACGCTTCCTGCAAAAGGGAATGCTTCAACTCACCTGTTTTAGGCGCACAAGGCTGGATTTTTAGTTCCAAGCGCTCAGTGAGGCAAATAAACACTTTAAAAATGTCCACAAGCTCTCGGGGTTAATAAGGCAGGTTTTATGACTGAAGCTCGAACAGTTGGGAGCGGTACTCCATCTGTCCACCGGGTGGCGCTGTAAGGCCAAGAAAGCAGCAGCGGCTGCAGCAGCAAGAAACAAGCTGCGTTTTCCAAAAACAGAGAGGGGTTTTTATTAACTAGGATCATGTTTAGGTTACATGAATTGCTTTATGATAGAGTACTTATTTTGAAATCAGTAAAAATATATTATTTACGTCTATCTGATGTTTGTAAACATCTCTAAAATGTAATATTGGCATTTTATTAATTCAATGAAAATGAGTTATGCGTGTATGCATTTATTTTGTGTTGTAACTCTTTAGCAAATTTTCGGTTTCTTTATGGGAATAATGTCAGAGTGAGCGATACGCATCAATGACCGAATTGAACCCCACAAGCTTCTGCGGGCTTCGCCGCACAAATAAATCCGCAAAGTATCTTCTCTTAATTGTATTTTCCTCCCCTCTGAATTAAAATGCATTTGGGGGGCCGCTGAATTCAGATCCAAGCGATTCTGTTTTTCTCACACTACCTAAAAAAACAACAACACAACAATTTCTGAAAGAAAACATAGTTTTGCCGCCGTGTGTTTGTGCTGAAAATCCTCGCTGCGAAACTTTTAGTTTCCAAAAGTTCTGTTGGAGACGTTTCGCTTGAAATGAAATTCTATAATTCACAATAAGTTCAAATCTCGCCGTGAGCAATATTAGGAGAAAAACCTGCACATTTAAAGATATTTGAGATATATTTTTAGGAATATTCTAAATTAAGAAAAGGATAGTCCAATTAGATATTTAGGGAAATTGCTAGAATAATTTAGAAATATTCCACGGGTTAGTATTTTTATGAATCAGCATTTTTGACCTTATTTCCTAATCACGCCTAAAATCGAAAACTTTTTATAAAGGAGCGCCTCTTTTACCCCCTCAGAATGGCCTTAACTTTTTAATCAAAGCAAAAATAAATAAATAAAATAAATAAAAAATCACTCAAGCTGGTGAAATAAATCCACATCTTTTAAAACAAGGAAGTCAAAAGCTGATTATGTGCGCTTTTCACGCACGGAGCGCATCCATTTACCTCTAACTGCGGCTGCCTGAATTCAGACTTCATTCATCCGCTCCCCCTTCTCCCTCCTCCTCTTCTTTTTTCCTCCTCCTCCTTTACCTGCGCTGATCACAAAACCATGACCTTCACGATTTATAGAGAGGAAACCCCCCAGAGTCGCGTCATATTTTCCCCCTTTTTTCCGGCTTACTGTCGTTCCTTCATCTTCCTCTTCATCTCACAAAGCAGACCTCATGGGCTCATTTTCACACGGATCATGATCAAATCTGCTGCTTTTATTTAGACCCAGAATTAGCCTGATGTAAAAAATTTAAAATAGTTACCTCAATAATAATAAAATAATAATTCTATATTACCAAAACCAGTTTTGGAAAACAGCTTATTTAATCCAAATATACATTTAACAAACTTGATTTATTTTATTAATTTTTTTTCTTAAATGCATTCATAATTTAACCATAATTGAATGCACACTAGTATAAGCTGAATTCATATTTTTATATGTTAATAAAACGAGGCAAAAATAACCTCTACAATTAGAGGAAAATACGAGTCAAATAGGACGCTCGAAAATTAGCCTCCTCCACTGACTTTTTTCATTGTCATGTATTTTTTGTCTGCTGTAGCAGCAGCAGCCGCAACAGCAGCGTGAACCCTCCTGGACGCGCGGCAGAAAGAGCTCCCTGCGGAGCGCAACGCGGACTGATCCATATTCATGCGTTCTGACACGTGGAGCAAACATGACGCGCATTTCACATGGTTTTATCTTTCCACCCGAAAAGCAGACGGAAACAACCGCCTAAAACAGCCACTTTTATTCAAACTTTTATAAACCAGATTAATAGAGTGTAAACATGCAGTGAGCTGAGGCGTGTGTGGCCTTAAAAACAGCTTTATTGGGAATTTTCTTTTTAACAAGCTCATAAAAAGCCAGACGATGCGTAAAAACATGGCCTATTTTCAAGGAAACATGTAGACTGGTGGCACTAAGACATAATAATAATATTATGAGGTGACTTTGAATTAAAACATTGTCAGCTTGTAAAGCCACGTAAAGTTTTGAAAAAAGTAAACAAAAAACTAAACCCTATTTTTTTCCTGAATGGGTTCTCCTGTTGCATTCTTGTATTATCCTTTTGGAGATATAGTACCTGCGTCATTTCTAGTGAGAAATAAAGTTCTCGTGCGCCAAAAACAGGTGAAAACGTCTGCGCGGATTTGTTGGGACGTCTTCTGCACATGCGTGGATGCAGCCCCATATTGACAAATGTATGCGTATATCTGAGTGAAGCCTGCGCGCAAGGAGCTGTGCAGGTTACATCCCTGCTACCTGCAGCAGTTTATTTACACCCTAAACCACACCTGATCACCTTTCTTCCAGCCCCCCCCCCCCACCCCACTCGACTTCCCCAAATCCTCCCGTTTAAAACCAAAAACACACCTAAAGTAAATTTAACAATAAATAAACTTCACCGCCGCCACTTTCTCTAATGCAGACAAAGACAAATGATGCCCGCTCCTTCTTTATCATTGAATTCAGTTGCTAAGCGACTATTGAGGAGGAGGTGGTGGAGGAGGGGTGTGTGGAGTGGGGGAATCATCCGCGAAATTCAAATCCTGCAGCGAGAGGACACGTTTGGGAGAATTTCGCTGAATAGGCGACCCCAAGATGCAAGAAACAGATATATATTTTAATCATGAGGAAAGAAACGATAGTTAGAAAGTGCGCAAGCTGCAACCTAGAAACCATCAACACGCGCTCTGACCTCTGATCCTGACCCAACACGCCAGAGCCTTAAAAAAAAACAGCCGAGCAGAACGTTAAGCGCTAAATACACACTGGGATGCGCAAAAGTTGGCGCAAATAAGACAGAATGAGCTGCGTTTTCAGTTCTTTTTTTTTTCTTTTCAAAATCGTGCTTGCTGCAGATGCAAAGAAGATTGCAGAAAAAAACACGAGTGCGCGTTTATGTCTGCATTTTTTTCTTGCGCGAAATTTGGGTTTTACACTCTGCTTTGCGTCAGTCAACTTCAACTGCTCTGCGTGGGTGAAACACACTTCGACTGTTGCTCATAACAAACCACAGACACTCCAAATTCACCACATTATTATTAATAATAATGATGACACTAATAATAATAAAGCACATGATTGTTGCGTTTCATTCTAACAAATTTATTGTCTCAGTCAGCTCGTACGGAACCACTACTGGAAATTAAATATACAGTCCAAAGAAAATAAAAGGAAAAAATAAAGAAATTCACATCAAAATATACCCTTATTACCTATATAGAACAAGCTGTCCGTTTGTGGTGATTTTTGCTCCTTTTAGAAAAAAAAGCAACAACCTAGAAATAAAGCAAAAAAAACAAAAACAAACGAAAAAACACAGGAATAAATTACCGTTTGGGATAAAATATTAAAACAAAAAATATCTGATCTGATGATCTATATTGCCAGCTTTACATTGTTTTTTTTTTATATTTTGTTGTTTATTAAAACCTACCAAAGAATCCTGCTTACAAAGGGCAGCAATAATCCACACTCAGTCACACTTGGCAACAGATTTTTTTGTGTTTAAAAAAAAAAAATCTGAAATAAGTGCAGCTCAAATGTCCCACTTTCTCTTTATTTATAGAGAAAAAAATCCACTCACTGTGTCCGTTAAATAATGATAATAGGTTGGAGGTGATCTTTGAGATCACACCAGACAGTCCTGCTTTGCTTTCCTCTTTAAAGATGAAGAAGGGGTGAAAAAAATGAAGAGGAAGAAAAAATCCCCCCTCCCTACCAAAAAAAAAAAAAGCTGGAAGCGTCGTTGATCTCTCTGGAAAAAAGATTCAGTCCCGTTTCTCTTTTCAAATATACAAAATGTTTCTTGAATTAAACATGATAAAGAAGGGGGAGGAAAAATATGCAAGTTGGATGTTTACTTTTCAGGAGGGAGAGAAAAAAATCATGAGAGAAATATAAGGAGAAGTTCCTCCTCTCAATGCGCCAAAATTACCTGGTGGAATGAACTTGTGGTTGTCACCCTCTGGTCGCTCGCTTCATCTTTTAAGTAATCTACTAAAAAATGCCCCTGAAAGAAAAAAGCAGAAGGAACCTTTTAGGTTAAGACATTTAGGGCCTGGAAGAAGGTGCGTTTGTTTTGTTTTTGTTTCTTTCTCTTTTTTTTGGGAAGGAGGAAAAAGAGGGAAAAGGTTGTTTTTTTTCTGGTGAAAAATAGATAACACATTTTCTGCAGTCTCATTCTCACAATCACAGTATCAAAAAATCTTTTGTGTTTTTTTCTCTGCTATCATGGCGATAGTCTGTTTAATCAGTTTAATTTCATATAAAATACTCTCTACGTCTCACTGAACATTCGTTTGCAGTCCATGGAGGGGGGCGGTGTTTCTGCACTCACATTGCCGACCTGAGAGTACACATCCTCCGGCGTCTGCGCCACTCCTGGCGGCGTCATCCGCTTTTCCTTCTGCCTCCTATTGCAGAACCACACTCTGACCACCTCCTTCTCCAGCTGCAGGTTGTCCGCCAGCGTGCTGATCTCCTGCGCCGAAGGCTTGGGGCACTTAAGGAAGTGGCTCTCCAGGGCCCCCTTGACGCTCACCTCGATGGAGGTGCGCTTCTTGCGCTTCCTGCCCTGCGCTGCGATCTTGTCGATGCTGGTGGGGCTCCCCGTGGACGAGTCGGCCTCCTCCAGCCACTTATTCAGCAGCGGCTTCAGCTTGCACATGTTCTTGAAGCTGAGCTGCAGCGCCTCGAACCTGCAGATGGTGGTCTGCGAGAACACGTTCCCGTACAGCGTGCCCAGGGCCAGGCCCACGTCCGCCTGCGTGAAGCCCAGCTTGATCCGCCGCTGCTTGAACTGCTTGGCGAACTGCTCCAGGTCGTCCGAGGTCGGCGTGTCGTCGTCCGAGTGCGGGTCGTGGCTGTTGACGGCGGCGTGGTGCTGGTGGTGCGGGTGCTGGTGGTGGTGGTGATGGTGGTGGCTGCCGTGCTCCAGATCCGGGGTGTCCCCCCTCACCAGGCCGGGGTGCACCAGGCTCTGGCTGCCGGGGCTCAGCATGCCGTTGACGGTGAAGCCCCCCGGCTGCGAGTAGATGAGCGACTGCTGCTGCTGCTGCTGCCCCCCGGAGATGGAGTTGATGTGCGCCGCCGTGGTGCTCCCCCACGCCCCGGCGTGCGTGTGGTGCGGGGCTAAGTGGGGCGGCCTGTGGTGCAGCGCGGTGCCCGTGTGCAGATCGTCTCTGGCGGAGCTCTTCACGTCCTGCTGCTGCGGGCTGCCCGTCATGCCGACGGGACTGGACGACCAAGGCGAGCCGGCCTCGGCTGCGGCCACTGCGGCTGCGGCTGCGGCCGCCGCGGCGTGCGGCAGGGACGTCACCCACTGGTGGGCATGGCTCAGCATGTGCCCCCCGTTGCTCGCTGCCATGGCGCCTTGCATAAAGTCACTCTGCACCATCTTGACCGTGGGGTCTCCCCTGTAACCCCCAGACCCGGAGGTAACCGCGGCGCTGCCGGGCTGCATGCCGCCACCCCCGGAGTCAGAGTGCACGATGGAGCCGGACGATAAGATGCTATTGCTGGGCAGATAAGGATTGGAAGCGGCGGTGGCCATCCCGTCAACCCTTATGAATATGTTTGTGGATAACCCCCCTCCCTTTTTTTACAGTCACTTCTTTCCAGCAGGCAAATCGTATCTCATGAATTATTCAGCCTTTTAAAAGTCTGTGCAGTTTCTTCTTCTTCTATTTTTTTTGAAGGATGCGCGTAAAGACGCAGAGAAGCGGCTGGAACAAATCCGCGTGTATCTACAACATTCTAGCTGAGACTCTCCAGCGTGGACGACGTGGAAAGATATCCCAGCTCCTTTGAAAGCCCTTTGAAACCATGTGCAGTCCGTGGGCGAAAGTTTCGCGCTGAGATCGCGGACATTAAAATTCAAATCGGAAGCGTCCCAAACAAACTTTCAGAAAGAAAAAAAAACAAACAAACAAACAAGCAAAAAAAAAAGAAAAAAGAAAGGCTTCCCAAAATTCTCCCAGTTTTACGTCCAGCTTTGGATGTGGAAAACCGGAGCGTCCTCACTTCTTTTGTAATTCAAGTCGCTTTTATTCTATTCGCTCCTCTCTCCCTCTCTTCTTTTATAGCACCGTCTCTTTGTTCTGTTTTGATGTGTATAAACCTGCCAAACCGCGAACTCCCGTTCAAGTACAATCCAGTCGGAACAGTGGCGTGGCGCTGCCTGGGAGCCTCTCCTCTCATTCGCTGCCTCTCTCTCCTCCTCTTTCTTTCTCCCTCTCTCTCTCCCTCTCTCTCTTTCTGACAGGCCTCCTCCCACCACCGCCACCCTCTCCCCCCCCCTCCACCCTCCCCCGTCCTCGAAGCCCTCAGGACGCCGTGTTTACCCCGTGCGTGCTCATTGATTGGTTACCCGGGGCGTGATTGGCAGGTCTCCGGGGCGCACGGAGAACCTCCTTCCGGCTTTTCCGATTGGCTGGTTTTTAATTGCAGGTCCACACAAAACGGGGAGCACAACTTGATAGTAAATAGAGCAGAGACAAACAGCTATGAGGATGCGAGAAAATGTGCTTTTTATGTCCATTAAAAAAACAAACAAACAAACAAAAAAAAAACCCCGCAATACCCACACTGTCATTTGTTATTTTTCTGGACACAATTATAAATTACATGAAACATGTTGTCCATTTGCTACAGAATTCTGCTTTAATCCCCCTAAGTCTCCTTACTGGCAGCATTGTGTATCCAAAATCACAGTAAAGCGGTGTAAAGGTCCAGATTAGAAGTACCAGACTCGTTTGGCGCACGAGGAGTTAACGCAAAGGTTGCGGGAGCGTTTCCACGCAGGGGAACCAGCATGCGCAGCGGTGATGGAGAAAGAAAGTGGCAACCAAAACAAGGGAAAATTGAGCGCTCACCCGAGGAGGTATAGAAAAAGTATTGCGGGGGTTAGGGCGCTGGGGTGAGGCTGGAAAATCTCCAGAGATACAGCTAAAGATGACCACACACTAACTGGTGACCCCCCAGCCCTAAAACATTACATAGTCACTGTCTTCCAAATGGGATTTAGGGGCAAAACCTCACTATGTCCCACCTCCTCATCCCTGTAGATCTCCATAGGTTTAAAGCACAGAGTCTGGTGGATTTATTTACACCAAATACGTAAACTTGGTTCGAAAGACCCCCCCCCCACCACACACACACCTTTTCCATCCCAAATAAGTGGACATTCTATCAATATGCCAGTCATTTTGTTTGTATAGCCTGAAAAATATGGTAAAAGTCAGACACTTTTCTTTGTACAAATTAAACATTTAGCCGAAACAAAGAAGGTTACGCTCGGTTATCCCATGAGATCAACCAAACCACTTTTCAGCTGGGTTTAGACACCTTTACAGTGGCTTTTTTCCCTGTATTTGCTTTCAGCCACAATTCTACTTTGTTTAGACAGCGACAACATTTTGCTTCCTATTTTCTTTAAGGAAATTTGCTTAACAGGATCAAACTCATGAAGCCTTATGGGGCCCCTTAGTGCATCTAAATTCACCCTAAAGTGTTTTTACAACTTACCGTCTCATCAGGTTTCATGGGGATGAGAGACTGTTGTTTAGACAGAAGAAAGCGTTCTATTCTGTCTATTCATCATCATTTCCTAAATAAATGCTGTCAATATTCATCCTAAATCTCACCTGAAAGCTTTTCACGAGAGACTGTGTCTAGAAGTCATTCACTGTTCACTTTCAACGACAATTTCAAAATGTATTCAATGCAGATTTTTTTTTTATAATGGGGATGAAGCTGTGAACTCAGGTGACCCCTCCTTTCATATACAGTGAAGATTTCCTTCAGGGTTGACCTGAAAATCTTTAGATGCCGCATTTAGACGTCTTCATTGTCCACGTTCAACCACGCTTTCTTGTAGTCTTATTGAAGGTCATGTCATCTTTTCTTGGGCCATTAAGCTCATATTTGCTTGGGTGGGATTGAAGTCATAAAACAATTGCCGCCCCTCCTCTTTTTATTAACATAGATTCAGAATTTATGCGGAAATGTAACCTAAATTTTTAACAATAACACATTGTTTAGACATAGAACACAAAACTGTCTTTTCCATGAATATTTATTGATACCAGGCTCTGGTGTATTAAAGCCAATCTCTATGGGGGCCCTTCCTGTATTTATTTAGGGTACCTAAATATACCCCAGAATCGCTAAAACAAACCACATGAGGCCCTTCATACCGTCATAATCATTAAATCAGGGGTTCTATGACAATTTAACATGAAGTCCAGAAAATGGGGGAGGCAAGGTGGGTGGTTTGGTATTGAAGCCATGAAACTATGGGGCCCCGTAGCTCTTTATTGTAATATATTGAATGTTTCTGTCTCAATTTAGCTTAAAATCCAAAAGAGGTAAAATTCAGACATTTTTGTCACTGTTTCAGTTTTGAACTTTTAACCAATCATTTTTTGTTTAGACGGAGACAACACTGCCTTTTATAACTAAAGTATGCTCAGAGGGTCTATGTTCATGAAGCTGTATGGGTCCCTCACTATGTTTATTAGTATGCCCAATGTATAATTTCAGTTTTAAGATGAAAGCTATCGTGTTTCGTCTATTTAACAAAAATATGCAGCGGTAAATTCCAGCACTTTAGGTATCCAGGGCCCCTGATTTTAATAATTCATATCTAGTGAGGATTTTCTTTTACCAAACACCTGAGGTTGGAAACCATAATGGGGCCCATCTTCGTATAAACCAATATGGAGAGGATTTGCTTAGGAACCACCTTTAGATGTCTTTTTTTAACCTTTTAACCAAAATTTCATTCATTTAGATGATCATCTTTCCCATATCTATTCATAGAAGACTTGCTCATTGCTCAGGGGGTTGAAATACTGAAGCTATGAGGTCCATCCTTATATTTAGCAGCATTTGTTTTCTGTTTCTGCTTAATTTGACACCAAACTCCACTAAAAAAGTGAGATCAAGTTTAAATGTTCAATGTTATTTTTCAGCTTTCACTTTTTAAGTTTAGTACAACTGTTTTAGACGTAATTAAATGTCATACTGCTGGCACATATTGCCTATTTAGATGGCCATGGACATTGAATGGTCATACAAGATTTGCACTGTTGGAGGCCCCCCCCACCAACCCCCTTTAACTTTTCTAACAGGGATTGAAGCCATGATTCTGTCCAATTTAATGTTAAATTTGCTAATCACAATTTTAGGGTGTTAGAGTAATGTTTTTTTATTTGACTGTTCACAATGAATTTTGTCTTAAGAAGGGGTCCCATGAGTTAATTACTATGGGGCCCCTCTTTACATTCAGTTATACAGTAAGACCTTCGGTTTAAAGTTACTCTAAATTCTCCTCAAAATTGAGATCACATATAGAGGTATTTTTTTTAAATCTCATCAGTTTTATTGAAAAATAATGTCCTATTCAATGACAACTGAAGCCTTGAAGCTATGGGGCCCCTCCTCTATGCATTGACATACAGTGAAGGTTTCTGACAAAATGTACCAGAGAAGCTCTGAAATCTCTGAAAAAAAGGATGTACAACATCCATAAAAGGCGAGTCAAAAGCCATTCTAGGATATATTCCCCAGAACCCAGCGCACAGACTCCCCTCTGATATATGATGTGTTTATTCATTATTTATTTGCTTATTACATATATAAAAAAGAAAAAAAAGGGTCTCCAAGTTTCATGCTGGGGGAGTTCATTTATTTTGTATGCAAAAGGGGAAAAAGAAGGGGGAGAGGGGGGAGAAGGGGGGAAAATCATCCCCAAGTATAACAAGAGACGAACAGTTAGTGCTGATTTTCATTTGCATAAATTTTCATATATTTTAGTGAAAATAATAGCGGGAGCCGAGGAGCGCTCCTGCTCAGTCGAGGCAGAGGAAAGAAAACTCAGGGAGCAGCGAGTCGCGGGAAGGGAGATAACCATTTACACGCTCCGTGGGAACAAACTGAAGCTATTTCCTTCATTCTTGGACGCAAGGTAAGTCAACAATTATCTCTGCGGATTTCCTTTTATTCCCCTTCAGGCTTCTCCCAGTTTTTCGGCGTGTTTCATTGCGCATTTAGTCGTCTTTAACGCGACATTTCAACCATTTTCTGCGCCAGTCTGGGACGAAATTAACCTCCTCAATTAGCAGGTTTTTAACCCGATTCCCAATTACTAACCCCCCTGTGCGCCTTTTTGCGCAAAAAACGCAGACTCGTCGAGGAGCTGGATGAGCTGCGATGTTTTGTGGTGAATGTCCTCCCCGGAGAAAATTGCAATCAATCACATTTTAAGCAGCACGTTGGAGAAAAAAAAAGGAGAGCGGGGAAAGAGTGTGAGAGAATAAGGGAGACCCCCTCGGCTGGATCGTGCAGAGGCGCATGAAGGCAGTGGCGATATGAAATCTTTTAACGCAAATCGATCGGGTTGCTGCAAAGTTTGCTTAAAGTTTATGCCGCAAATCCCCACATGCATGCGCACAGAGGACAAGTATCCACCGAGACCTAGAACTGCTTCCCGTCAGAGCTTCGGAACTTTGTGGAATGTTCCGTTTTTCACTGGGGTTCCCTTCTTCCAAGGCGCTGATGGCGATGGTGGGGAGCTGCATTTCTGAGCCCCGCGCCTCGTCGCCATGGTGAGGCCAATAAAAGACGGGAACACTGGCCGCATTAAGCTGTATGTTTGTGCACTGGAGTCGAGATGAAAAACGAGTACTGTGGGGGGTTCGGAGAACTTTTCTGCCCAAACTCCGGGGAAAAAAACAATTTTTTTTAATCCTCATTTGTCCCAAACCTGGATTAATATAAATTAAATCCACATTTCAAGTGCGGAGCCCCTGACCATTTTAGTTTCTGCCCGCACCTGCTAAAAGAAGCTCATCTTCCTGTTCGTCTTCTTTATTTTGTCTTTCTTTGTATTATGTTGCTTTTTTTATTTAGCTCCTTTCCGTATTTTTCGTGTGAACATGATTTAGTCACGGAATCCGCCAGGTGGCGCGCTCATTCATGATGCAAATGCCTTCCAATTGTGATGCAGGTTTGCGCTAAAAATGTGCCAATTTTATTCCAGAATTTGCGCTTTGTTTGTCATTTTAAAATAAAAATAATAAAGTCAAGACAAAAAGCAGGTGGTACCTGATAGCTTTTTGTGTATTTTGTCTACTTTAAAGAACGCCTTTGATCTGATGCACATGTTATAACCCCTCTTTTTGGTCCAAAATTTAAATTATTCAGGTTTTAGTGGAGCAAACATTAGCTGATGACGCACTAGTTGTCTAATAAAGATTATGAGCCAAATATTTATTTATATATTTATTTAATTATTTAAATAATTGAATTCTGCTGTAAGATAACTGGTGAAATGTGTGATTTTGGCGCACTACGTGCGCCTGCGCACCAGATTTGCAACACTGGCTTTTCAGGCCTGGTTCTAGGCCGGCCTCCATGCGCAGCATCAGTAAGTCTGAGCCAGGCTGGGATTTTGTGCAAACATATGGCGGAGCGACGACTTTTGGGAATTCTTCGCAAATGAGAGCTGCAGGGATTCCCGAATCATCGCGGGAGTTTGCCGGTTGCAGTTGTCTCTCATTGCTCCTGCGGGAGCAGAGCTACTTCAGGAACACCAGAAAGCATCTCATGCAAAAGGCGAGAGATTGATAAAATTAGTTTTTTTTAATATAGGGCTGTTGCACTTCAGCTACAGCAAATTAAGGGGAAATCAATTAGCGTGTATTAATCTATTGTCTCCTCTCTGTAAAAGCTGATTTTGGGCCGTAAATTTCAGACACTTCTGCGGCTTGCCGCCGCATATTCGCATTAAATTGATGCAATTCCCGCCGCTTTTTAATTATGGCACACTTAAAGTTGCCTGTGGGCTACATAATTTATTTGCACCCCCTCTTTATAAATCCCCCTCTGCACGGTCCAGCTCGCTATAATCCGACATACGTTGAGAGTGTCAGGCCCAAACGCTGATTTAAAGCCGAACTTGCAGCACTTACATGATAATATATACCATTAATTAAATGGTCTTCAAGCATGCCGTCACTTTCAGACATGAATGGGAATCTCCTCCTCATCCAGACAGGCTTTTTATTATTAATATCCTTCATGGAGAAAGACATATTTAGTAAATGCCCTGGACGAAGGCCTGCAGCTTGTATGCTCTGATGTGCAGGTGACGATGAGATGTTTGGCGTTCCCAAGTTCAACTGCTTGCACTAGTTGGGATTTATTGAGGATTTTCTCTCATCAATATCATGCATCGACCTCCTGGCATAATTCTGTCTCGACATCAGTTGTGAAATGGAAGTAAAGTTAAAGAATTCGGAGGAAGTCCTCCACATTGTGCAATGCACCAGCAGGGCCGTACAAGACTTAAAAGAGGCAGGGGCTCAACACACCATATCAAGCAAAACTAAATGGTAAAATAAAGCAATATATATATATATATATATATATATATATATATATATATATATATATATATATATATATATATATATATATATATATATATATATATATATATATATATATATATATACGTTATAATATATATACGTTAGTCAAAAATTTATTCATATTATTATATTGAGTAATAGTTTGAATGATGCAAAAGTTGCTAAATTTAGTGAATAATAATTAAATAACAGATTATATGGCTACAGGGCACCTGGAGATAAAAGTCCAGTTAATGTTCAGCAAGTACATTAAAATCACATTTGTTATAAATTAGCACTACACTTAATTAAACTGAATGAAATATCTAGCACCAAGTCAGGAGTGGGATAAATTCATCCATAGACCAAAAAGAAAGGCGCGTTTGCCAGCGTTGATAATTTTTAAACGAATGAACAAATAGCTGTGATGCATTATATGACCAAAACGGTGTCCACTCCCCTAAAGCGTGTTGTGAAATTAAACAAAAGTGTGCATCTTCCATTTCCTTTCATGGTCCCAACTATGTGATGGAGTTGGTAATGTGTACTGCAGATCACCTTGGGTGAGATTTGATAGTGACATAGTCTGACTGAGACCAGCCATGTGGCTTTTTATGTTTAATTTGATTTGAGCACTGGTAAAAAACCCATCCCCCTACAAATGCAGTCCCACAGCACGATGCTGCCACCATGTTCGACAGTTGGTAGAGTCTTCTTTGGATGAAATCCACAATAAATTCAAACTTATGCTCTCAATTGTTGCTTCTATTAATCAGCCCTCCTTCCAACATATATGTGCACTACTCCTGCAGGATCATACTGCATCTAACACTCTTAACCGAAACTACGTGGTAAAATAAAACTCTTGTTTTAATGTACTTATTTGAGCACCTGTGACAACTCTCCCCTACACATGCATATGTGCACCAGTTCTACGCCATAATGCCGCCATTATGCTTGACGCTTGAGACGTTCTTTAGAAAGAAAAAGCACTAAGTTCAAACTTTTGCACCCGGTTTTTGTTTTTAATAATCACTATTCAAGTTCACCCACCCCATCCTCATGTGGGTGCACCAGTCCCACAATATGATACCGCCACCATGACCGTTTTTTCACACAATTGCACCCGATTCTTATTTCTTTGAATCCTTACTCGAGCACCAGTAGCGACTCTCACCTCTGCTCATGTATGTACCCATGTACGTCAGCATGATGCTGCCACTATGCTTGACAGCTGGCAGGGGGACTCGTAGAAAAAAACCAGAGTAAATTATAAAGTTGGGCATCCAATAATTGTTTTCCGAAATATGTGAAGTGGCGGTGCGCTCCCTGGAAAAAAAGAACTGCTCAAATTAAAAGCCCACAGTTATTATGGCATCCATGCCCAGGAGAAATGCGAGGCGTGGTTTTAAATTAAACGGCACTGAGGATAGTTTGAAATGTCTCAATGGAGGCAGCGCACGCAGAGACACACACAAACAGATAAAAAAAAGGGGGGGGGAAGGAAGCCACTTGTGCCAGCTGGTGAGGAGGTGAGTGACGGGCGACAGATCGGGAAAGATAGACTGGAGAGCAGCTTTCTGAGTCAGAGGAGAAAGGTGTGTGTTTGTATGAAGCGGTGCTTTGTGTGTTTGCAGCCTCCCCGTCTATGTATCGTTTACTGGGGGAAGTGGGGATGGGGGTGGGGGGGGGGAGGGGGGGGGCAGGGGCATAACAACTGCCTGCACCTCCTCCCACCTTACAGGAGAAACATTAAAATGAGCCACACTTTTATTGTTTATGCAAATTGCTGCATGGACACGCTGGTATTTTTAAATGTCCTGTTAGACTGCATTACACATGCTAATCAAGACTGATACTGTGTATTAAGCAGAGTAATTAATAAATAAAGCAAATCCGCCGCAAATCAAATCTGCACCCGTCCAGTTGTTGGTTTGCTTGTCTCTGCAGAGTCTTTGCTTTCTTCCCCCCCCTTGTTTTTGTTTGTTGAACAGTGGCGGTCCCTGAGGATAAAGAGAAAGGGGGGAAGAGGGGGTTTGTGGCATCTCTCCTGCCCGGGATTACATTAATCAAAGTATTTATTTCCCTCGGGGAGCAAGGCGCAAATCATTCCAAATCCCAGTAAAATTGGATAACAGAAGAACAAGTGCACCTTGGGTAAACCCTTCTCTCATTGCTTTTTTTTTTTTTTGCTGCTCGTTTAACCAACTTAACGGTTCCAGTGCCAACTAACTTTGTGGAAGACCAGGGGAGGTGGCACCATAATTAGATGGAATCAGGTGCTCGAGTTCAGGGAAAATAAGAGTAACAGCAGCTAACTGTGGGAAGTGACTCTGGACGAAGTGCTGTACAAACACAAGTCCAAATCTGGGTCTGAGCCAGGAAACAAAAAAAAAAAACACCCTCGAGATCCTCCATCTGCGATGGAAGCAGTCAACCTCCAACACCAAAGCTTCCTGCTAAGTCTGGTCAATCCTCCGGAAAACCCACGAGCATAAAAGAATAAATAAAAAAATCCTGTTGCACCATTTTCTAAGTCATTATATGTGATGTTCGGGCAAATCCTGCTAGGCTAATAAATCAGCGAGTGTTTACAGCCATGCTGGTCCCGATAAGGCAATAAATACAGCAACCAATACGCCGACTATTACAGGTAATGCAAATACAATAATAGGGCTGTAATTTCTCCCTGCGCTTTGTTTTTGTGGCCTCGCTTTTGATATTTATGAGGGAAACGGGGAGGAAAAGTCATCTGTGGGTCTTTATGGGCTCCACATTGTAGTGGTCCCAATCAGGGATAAATGATGGCCCTGTTGCATCTTCGTGGAGCTACAGCACAGCCCCATAAACACATTTATTTGTTTGCATACCGTTGCTACCATGCATGGTAGCGGGTGGGGTCCCTGACTCGGAGCCAGGCCTCTTGGGGTGAAGCCCCGCGTGCCGCATGGTGCCCAACACGCAGAGGTGCGTGCATGTTTTTGTTGAAAAAAATCTTCCACTTGTAGAGCGGAGCAAACAGAATGCTTGCACGGGAAGCTTGCAGCATCCAGCTGATGATCCGTGATGCTCAGCAAATGAGCAGAAAATATGCAGCTCTAATGGGACCTGAGCAGGTTGGAAACTCAGCAATCAGAGTGAATAACAAGCCTGTTGTTGAGGCTGCGCCTCAAAGACAACATCAGGTGTTTAGGGTCTGTTTCACCTATATAGAAGAACTTGCAAACATTCCACATCATAGCAATCAGTTAGGGGACCTGGTTTAGCTCTGAATGTACACAGGTAAAATTAGACTGCCTTTAGTTGAAGCAGTTCAGCATTGATTGCATTTATTTACCACTAAAGCTACGGGAAATTACCTTTAAATTTAAAGACAGGATACGATTGATAAGGAAGACAATTGAAGCTGCCAAAGCAATGATTACACATGAAATGAAACTTCGCGTACTTGCTTCATGGGCTCATGTCTTATTTTGGGGAGGGTGGGTGGGGTCTGTGGTACAATGAATACCCTTTGGTGACGCCACGGAAACTTTAAGCAAGGTTACCTTCTGTTTTTTAGCTTTACATTTAATTTTTCCTTTTATGTGTAAACATATTTGAAGTTCCACTGGCGTTACCAATGGGATGACAGAAGGGTCTGAGGCTAAGTATTGCAGGAAACTTTACACCCAGTTTTACATTTTGTCTCCCATTTGGTGTGCCGGTGTGTTTAAAAATGCAATTTGTTATACATTTGCTCAAAGTTTTGGTTATGGTTTTCATGTATCAACCCAAACAATCAATGGCCCACCCCCCTCCCTGCCCTTTTGACCACCTATGTTCCCCATTAGCTTCATTTAGTTTTGCTCAGCTATCATTTTCAAAATGAGAAAAACCTTATTTCCACTGTTGCTAAATTTAATTCCCACAATATGGATGCAGGTCAGCTTATAAAGCTCCCGAAAAACTAACGCCCTATAATGTTAGAGTTCAACCCTCTGAACTGTTTTTTTAAAACCTAAAATGTAACAGAAAAGCTGTACTTGACGCCTTGATCCAACATTTTGTTTCTGGCTGCATCTGCATCTAAACAAAACGCGGCTGAGTCGCCCCGGCATTAATTCGTCTGCAACAATAATTACTGTTGGGGTCTGCCACCGTTGTTGATGACATAAATGGCTGACGTGTCCTATTCACGCACGAGTTTGTGCGGTCACGTTCGGCAGCCGGGGAAGTCTTGATTCATGCCGTCATTATGCATGGCGGATGCTTATGGCACCTCTCCGCGACGTCGTGCACCCTGGCCCATTTGTTTGGAAATGGGTTAACATGCATCTTCCTCTGGATGGCCCTCCCTCCTCTCCCTGTTCTGCCTTAGCTTACAGCTCCCTGCGCAGTAACACACCCAGTCTGGGTAAACTGGAAACATTCAGCTGGATGATGTGAAACAGAGGGCATTCATTTAGGTGATGTAATTTACCCTCTGTCGGCCATGTTGGAGGCATTAAGCTGGGCTGCTGTAGCTATAAACAGCTGATTATGGGTTTACGTGCAGCATCCTACAGTCATTTCCCCAGATTAAAGTAGATCTGGAGCTGTTTTCATACAGCAGGTTTCATTTTTCCCCCAATATGCAACCATCACTGTTTGGGTATAAGGTCACCTAAGATGAGTTACAGCTAACAATGGCCAATTTAGTGAACATCTACAGGCCGTGGTGCTCTAAAAACATAGAAGGCTTCAAGTTTGAATCAGCAAGATTGGTGTAAAACAATGAGTGACTTTGATTTCAGTTTTACCATAGAGCTTGTAAAACAGCGCAAAACCTCTGCTTCCTTTTTTGTTGTTGTTCTGAAACCACAAAAAAAAGATGGGTCCAGAAATGTTGAATCAGCATCAACTAAAACACAAATATGCAGATTTCTTGTATTGAGGCAAAGCAGTCTCGTACTGCAGATATTATTTTACAAAGTAATCATAGAAAGATGAGGCTGATGTAAAATAATGACAATACGGGAGATTTAGGAAAGTTTTTGAAAAAATATTGACATTGTTGAATGAGAACATCGGTGGGTTTTGGAAGAAAGGTTCTTATTTAGGTTTATGAAAAATAACAACAAGGTCCAATGTAAACAACATTTTTTAAATTTTTCTAATTTAAGCACAAAATTGACATATTTAGAGTTGAATCGTTTGATTTACATGTTCCTTTAATTCATCAAAAAACTGAGTTTCCAGGTGAAATATTTAATTTCTTCTCATTAGTCAAATATTAAAATATTAAACAGAGTACTTTTGGAGGATTTTAACCTGATTAATCTGTGTCTCAGGGAAAGTTTATTGTGGCTAATGATAGTTAACAAAAATAATACTGACTTTTTTCTGTGTGCATCATGGGGATCTATTCATGTGATTCAAGGTTACTGGGAGCAGCAATTAAAGTTTTCCTACTTTTTTGAATGGGTGAGAAAAAACGATACCATTTTTAATCTGTAAACTCTTTCTTCAGCAGTTGTGCCAGAAGTGGCTCATGCATTATCCCAAAGTATGTAGAGATTTTTTTTTTTTACAGAAATTCTAAGGCTTAAAAATACATCTTTGTTCTAATTACATAAAAATTCTTTTAATCGTTGATTTAATTTGATCAAAGTCACAAATGATCTCCACAACCTTTTAACACATGAGTTTGAAAGTCTCCAGTAGAGACACCAGACAGGATTTCAGGAAATGTTACAACTTCCAATGCCAGATATTAGTCAGTCCGACCACACTTCCATAAACACCTTCTCCTGGCAGCTTCATAGAGCTGCTGCAAGCCCCTCCACCCTTTTTGATTTGTTTTGTCCCTGCACCATCTCCTCCTGCCTGCCTTTGTCCAGAACTGGGGTGAGCATTCGAGCCAGCGGCGCCACAAAAGCAGCTTTCAGGAGATCGCACGCTGTCCGCCGACCCCTCTGAGGTCACGCCCCACAGACATTACTCATTAGCAGGAGTTAGCTTGGACTGCAAACTACAGTATTGTGCTGAGCTGCTGAGGCTTTTGGGGAAGTCAGAGTTTTTCTGCAAACCTCTTTTTGGCATATTTTTTATTTCAAGGGCATCTTTGGCTTCTATGAACGAGCAGCAGTTAGAGGAGAATCAAACAATGAAGCTCAGAACTTGAGTACAATAGAACTTTGTTGTAGGAGAATTGCCTCAGCATGTACTGTCTAGTTAAATACCCCGCTCGACTTTTGGCTCCTCGGCTGTTGGTGCTGGTGAACATGTGCACTGAATATGTGCTTCTCTGTTTGAGAATCCCACTGGACGAGCACTTGGGAGACGTTGAGCAGGTTTTCTGTCCTGATATAGATCCTTTTCACATTGTGCAGGTGCACCTTTCGCACCATGTGGAAGGTGGTGTCAGATTTAACACATCCGGTGTCATCAGTTTGGGACAAAAAACAACTCTTCATCGCTACATCTGGCAACGCACATGCTGCTTTTCATATTGCCTCAAACTAAAGCCTCAAAAACCAAATCATGGTCCTCCACAGGGACGCCTCCTTTGTCTGCCTGAACTTTATATAACGCAGGGTGTCATGTAAAATGAAATTACATGCAGCTCTGCTGTGCATCTAGTTATCCTCTGAGTGTAACCTTCATGGTGGAGGTGTAAGCTTAGGGAAGCATTCTCTGCAGTTATGGCTGGTTTTGAATTCAGTCCTCTGCGGTTTTCCACGGCTGTGATCGTCTAAGGCCCTTCTGGATTAGTCCACAAACAAATCCCCCCTTCCTAACAATGACTAACACGCGTCTCGTTGCTTTGTCAGCATCTCTGAATGATACAGTTACGTAATGCTGCTCCTTTCACTCAGTATTCCTCTTTGAGATTTTCATACAGACAAGTGTAGCAACAGGAGATTGTGTTAAATCTGTGACAAACTGATGCTAAGATCTGTGTGTTTTCTAGTTGAACGCTATTAATTACGCTTGATCTTAAACATCATACGTGTGCGCTATGTTGCTCATTATGATAATCACACTACAAATAAACCTATTTTTGTCACAAAATATATAAAAAACACTTCTTTTAGCCTCATTTTCAGCTATAGTATCTTTAACACATTCTCAAGAACAACAAATTTACAAAGTACGTTGAGCTTACTGTATTACGACTTCATAACCTCAAAACAAGAGGGAATTCTTTTAAGGGACAAATGTTTAAAAAAATTGTTGAAAAAAATACAAATAGGTAAAATGCTAAATATTACATACCGAAAAATCCAAGATATACTAGCAAGTCAAATAGAATGCTAGCTCTGTGATAGAAAATTTGGATTGCTGTCACTGTGTTTGGAAGAGTTGCATGCTAGGTGTGGATAATTAGCATGGTATATATATGGTTAGAAAATTAGCATGTTAACACCATGCTAAATTAGCAAGCTAAACCTATGGATGGAAAATTAGCATGCCATCACTGTGGTTATAAGATTTGTATGTCAAGACTGTGTTTGGATAATTAGCATGCTACAACTATAGCTACAAAATTAGCATGCTAACACCATGCTGAACTAGCAAGCTAATGGGAAATTAGTATGCTGATTCTAAAGTGCAAACATTTTTGGTTTACCTTAAATTAAACTGTTAAATAATAAAAAGATCCTGCATTTCGGTAAAAAAATTAAGCACAACAGTATTTATAATATAATAATCCATAGATATGTGAACAGCAGATAAAAATGGTAGGTGTTAACAACGGTAACTTCGTGATGTATAGGTAATTGAAAACATCAAACAATAGACTGTCAGCAGTCTGTTATCAAACTAGGTTAATTAATATGAAGTAGATGTTTTGTCTGAGCTAAATTTCCATACTCTGTGATAGCAACATACTTAGAAATAAAGCAGTACAGAAAACTGTGGCCTTCTTGTGTATAAACTGAAATAAGTATTATAATCTTGCATAAATTACTCAAATGACTAAATAAACTTAGAAGAAAAATAACCTTTGTTTTCTTAGCAAGTATGAGCCACGTGTCTAATGGTATGCAGTAATTTAAAAAGTAAACAAAAAATAACGGTGTCCCTAAAATACTTTGCTTGAAATACAGTATGTTACAATCCAAATATGATTGGTGATCTATGGACTACCTTTCTCTTAAAGTCTGTTTTCTCTTACATGAAACGTAAATTATAACTTAAAAGCTACTAATGTTATTACCTTTGGAAATAAATGAGTTGTTTGCAATAAGCCTCAGTAATGATAAAACACACTCCTATAATTGACCAATCAGAGAACAGGAGTTCTCCAAACATGCTTTTAGCTTTTAAACACCCCCCCCCCCCCGCCAAAGAGAAGTATTAATAATACAAATTAAGGGAAGTTGATCAATGCAAAACAAAATAATTAAAAATAAAAGTTACAGTTTTGTCAATAATGCAGTAAGATCCTGTTTTCAGGGCCAAATGTAAAACCTTAACTTGAATTGTTAATACAGCAATGAATGGTCACATCAGAGAACATACATTGTAAATGTTAAATAAAATCAGAAATATTCCTTAAGTGGTTTGGACAAGCCATTCGAAGTTTGGCAGCAATGTGAATGATATTTAACCATAGTAATTATTGCAATTTCGTCCTTTTCCTTTGTTTCTTTCTCTTTCAGGAGTCCTAATAAACACTAAACTTTGGTCCCCCGTCCTCCTGACTCCCTCTGATCCAGAACCTCTGGGGGTAAGGGCCGTCTGTGTAAATGAGCCTGAATGTGTGCGCGTGTGTGACCTCCCCAAGCAAAAGCGGACACACAGTCTCTTCGGCTTCCGTTTTCCCTCCGCACGCTTGCTGCTGCTGCTGGAGTATTCACGCTCCGGGCTGTTTTTCTTTGAGAGAGAGGCAAGAGGAAAGACGGAGCATAAAAATATGCAAATGCTATTGTTGAAGCGGCAGAGCGAGAAGGGGGTAGGGGTGCACCTCCTCACCTCCCCACACTGCCACAGATCCTGCTCCCACCTCCATCCATCCATCCAGTACACACAGTGTAACACTTGGGAGGGGGATACTAGTCTCAGGGCCAGGAGCAGCAGGATATTAAAATATACTGAAAGGCCAGCATTGTCTATTTCATTTGAACCTTCTTTCTTGATCCACGGCAAGATACAAACTGGCCCACACAGGCAAGTCATACAGCTTTACTACAAACCTTCATCATAAATAAGCCGCGCATATAACATATGCCTGTGACGA
This sequence comes from Fundulus diaphanus, assembly GCA_037039145.1. NCBI lineage: Eukaryota > Metazoa > Chordata > Actinopteri > Cyprinodontiformes > Fundulidae > Fundulus > Fundulus diaphanus. The sequence goes on from CM073139.1 coordinate 4,135,738, forward strand.
CCTCAAATCCATGAGGCAGTAACAGCCAGTAAATCTGAGCAGAACGGAGCAGGTAAAGACAAGAGAGGCAGGGAGATGGTGGTAAACCGTGGCGTAATTGTATGGCTACACGCACCCACGCAGATAGAATTTCATAGCCGCGCTTCATTATGTCACATTCTGCAGTGCCACCTTGGTTGTCTTCACCTGCGTGCACTCTGAGGCCGGTTGGCTGCTCATAGCCTCCCTGCCAGAGCTGATCGTTACACAGGAATGCTACTGGGCTAATGATATCACCTAAGTAATGTGCACAGGGGTTTAGACTTCAGCAAAATGAATAAAATAGACACCAGAATGCAATTTTTGGATTATGTTTGGTTGAAAATATGCAACTAACATCAAACCTAATTTTACCAGAACTCATTGTATCCAGTCATGCAAGCAAACAGTGCAGCTGTATCAACATTTAATGTAAAAAGCACTTAAAAGCACAGTAATGCTTAGAGCAGTTTAAAGTTTACAAACAATTTAGATTACAATAATTCAACTTTACATTTTTCCAATGATAACTCACTGTGAATAACTTTCCACCATGTGAGATAGGCTCACACGACAATGCATTATTACAGTGTATTAAGAACGAAATACTGTAAGGGTTTAATTTTAACCAGTTTAGTGTGAAGCTATGTGTTAAGCATTTCTAACTTGCTAGAAAAATCCTAATAATTTATTAGGATATTTTACTAATAAATAATTATAGAAGTTACCTTTAACATATTGACATAAGCATTTGCAAATTGATTTTCCAACATACTAAATTGGGCTGCAGTGCATTACTGTCCAAATGACAGTGGGGCAGGAAATGGGGGTTTGTCCTGTAACCTATGGGTTGCCGGTTCAAACTTCCACTCCTTCCGTCTCAGTCGTCTCAGTGTCCTTGAGCAAGACACTTCACCCGCCTTGCCTGCAGTCAGTGGTCAGAGGGCCTGGTGGCAGCGATTGTATGGCAGCCCCTCTTCACTCAGTCTGCCCCAAGGAAGTTGTGGCTACAATATAGATTACCACCGTCAGTGCGTGAATGGGTGAATGATTGGGTGAATGACAGAATGTAGTATGAAGCACTTTGGAGTCGCCAGCCTTTATAAAGCGCTATAGGCCTATATGTACAGACCTTTTTTTTTCTTTTTTTTACCACTGCTGTCTATATTGTTCTGATCTTGAAGCTAAAATATTTTTAGATCGCCTCAGCATTCCCTGAATCCCATAATGATTAGCTGTGGAAGACTGGATAGTTAACTTAATGCTAGTGTTAGCATGCTAATTTTCCAACATCCTTGATTGGCTTAGGCTGGAGTGCATAAAGGTTTATTCTAATAAACAACACTGAGGCATGTCTAACTTGTCAGAAATATCTCTAATTTGACTGGATTCTTCTCCAAAGATTAGTTGTAGAGATTTGCTTTCACAAGCTAATGTTGGCGTAAGTATGCTAATTTTCCATCACACTAGGATGGCTTAAGCTGCAGTGATTTTTATTTTTATTTTGGGCTATCTAGGGTACAACTAAAGCATAGGAATGACTCATCTGAAAATCAAGCTTTGGATCTATAGATTACTAAAGATGTCTGTGTTTATCATTTACTACAAAACCTTAAAATAACAGGTGTAATGCATGGAACACGAAAGCTTTTCTCTCGCTCACACGCCTGTGTCATGTCAAAGTGCAAGAGTACCTTTAAATGGGTGGCGGACATATGACAGTGTGAAAAGCTGGCATATGTGTTTCTTTGTTTGACAAAGGTGTCATAGATTGCGTAGGTCACATGGATGCAGTAAAATATAAAAGTTGACAGAGCTTGTTATTACATCCGGGAAAAGGGTTAGGTTGCACCGGCAGTGGAGCAAATATTTTGAGAAGGCCAAAGTCATAATATGTTATTCAGAATTACTGAAGATTACAATTTATCTTTGCCAAATTGTACATCAACAGCAGGTTAAAACTCACTTTTCACTTTTTCCAAGATACCCACGTCCACCTTTAGTAGCTGGACTCATTGCAACTTCTCTGTTCCACACTTCTATCCTGAACATGTTTGTTAGGTTCCGTAAACTACTATATTTTACTCAGATTTTATGTAACACAAAGTAATAATTAACTGTGAAGTGACAGGAAAATTATATTTTTTTAAAGAGAGAAGCCAAAAATTGTGGTGTACATGTGTATTCTGGGGGAATCTGTGAACTCCACAAATGGCAAGAGGAAAGCCATTGTTGAAAGAGAGTCATAAAAAGTCCTGTTTGCTGTTGGCCCCAAGCCATGTAGAACACACAGCAAACATGTGGAAAACAGTGCTTTGATCAGATGACACCAAAATGATCCTTTTAAACACTGAACATCGCTCTGAATAAACCACCCCCTTAGTGAAACATGGGCGTGGCAGTGTCATGCTTTGGTTCTACAAAGAATTGACTCAGGAGTGGCGAAAACTAATTTATACTACAGTCACACACTTAAGATTTGTTTTAGTAATTTTATTTTTAAATAAATTACATATTGCATTACATGATGCTGCCACCCCCGTGTTTCAGCATGGGAACGGTAAGCTTTATAGCTCAGATTCCGATTTGTAAAACATTCTGAAAACATTTCCTTTCCACTTCACCGTTCTGCCCTGCTTTGTGTTGGTCTATCACGTAATGCCCCAACAACACGCACGGAGGTTTTCCCCCCTCTGATTGTCTATGACAGTATTTGGTCTGTTCCTCACACTGCCCCGAAAAAGAAAGCTGGGTCAGAAAAAAAAAACGCCCAGGAGTAGAAAGAAAGCAGCACCCACTCAGGGAGAGGGAGGCCCATTTGTAAAGCCCTCACGCTCGCAGGAAGACTTTTTGAAGTGATTATGAAGACAGTTCAGATCAAAAGGATTTGACGAGTCTGAGAGAGGGAGAGATAGAGGCGGCGGCAAAATATGAGTCCGGGTAATCACGCTGAAGCCCCTCCGTACAAGCAGAAGGCACTGGTCCCCCCCTCCTCCACCACTAACCCCACCTCCACCCAGCTGCTTTGCAAACGTAATGTGACACTTACGGATAAACAGATTATTAAGAGAAAAAGCGGGGCCAGGCGGACGGGCCAAAGAGAAACGGCTGCAACTTGTACAAATTAGAGCCGGAGAAATAGTTTATTTAATGAACTCGGGGGGACGGGCAGTGTCAGGAAAATGATGATTAATTCTCAGGCGCTGATACAGGTCTAAATGATATAATTTGGGAATATTAGCGGGAACATTAGATGATGAGGCAGAGCTTCTCGCGGTGGTGTCGACTCGGAGGGGTTTCTTCTCTTCCTTTTCTCTTCTCCTTCGCTAGTTATTATAGATTAATCCATAATCCGCACCACCTAAAGACATTTTGTCAGCGGAGCTCAGGGATAGAAGCTGTAGATTTTTTTTTTCTTCTTAAATATATCTCTGCTCCCGCTTATTTCCCCTCAGCGTGATGTCACATTGTCACATCTTTTCCTCTGAAAGAGCTCCAAACATTTCGTTCTAACAGATCCGAGGTGCATCTTGTCGGTTTGCGTAACCGGAAATTCATCATGCACCCCCCCCCCCCCCCCCCCCCCCCAACCCCCCTACCCCTGCGTTTAACCTGAATGAAAATTATTTTAAGGTTTAGGGTTTTCTGTCGCCCATAATGTGTTGATAGAAATCATGTTTTAGTAATTTTTTATGGGAATCCAATACACTGATAAATGATGTCCTTGCCTTGTTTTTTGTTCTTTGTCTGCAGAATTTAAAGGACCTGCACCCAAACTGAACAAAGGGACGATTTTGTAAGAAAACTCACTGTTTAATTCGATGTATTAGCTGTAGTCACACTCCAGTGCTTGGCACAGATCTCTAAACCTGTGGCAAATTTTGCTCCCTTAAACCACGGATCATCTACAAAATTTTGATTTTCACAAGACGGTGAGCATGACGTTTCTTTACGTTGTCTTCTGCGTGAAAAATCTGTATTGTATTTTTGCAAGTGTACAATAAAAACAAGCCAGCAGAAGCCGAGCTCTGTGTCTGTTTTGTGCAAAAAGTAAAGCACCCTGAAGTGCCTCACTTGTCTCTGTGTCCTGAATGACCCCTTGTGGCCGGACAGGCCTCTCTTTAAGGACGCACAGACAGATGGACGGACGGAGGCTCCACAGTGACCAGCACCTCTTCATCCCTGTACCAGCGCACAAGAACTAAACCCGATGCAGACACTTTAAGGTGTGACAGGGGAGCAAATATTCAGCTTTTCCCTACTGTCAAACAATTTCTGTAAATATGTTTTTGGTCTGTTTGCAAATACAAATGCCAGAAAGCTGACAAGAGCAGCGAGACAGCAGCAGGAACACAGAAAGAAACCCCACGGAGCTGTGGATATAAAAATATCTCACCCCAAAAGAAAAAAAGAGGGAAGAAAAGCACAAGTTCACCAGCAGAGATTTGGGTGAATTTGTCACAGCAGCAAAAAACGAAAAAAAAAAAAATGTTTCACAGTGGCAGAGTGAAGTTTTTTTCTTCTAAAAAAACAAAAAGTTAAAAAAGATTAAGCAAAAATGGAACAAAAAAAAGGTATGTGAAAAATGGAAGAGCACCCTCACTGCTTTACTGGTTTTCACAGGGAAAGTAGTTCCGGGCAGTTTTCTGCTGTGTAATACTCAAGTTTCTGTTAACACAAAACCAAGCTGGAAAGAAATCAGAAATGGCCTTCAATGCCTCCTAAATATGTTTTAAACCAGGGTTAATAAGTAGTGATAATACACGAATACACCACCCTTTATACTGTATGTCGGTAGGATTTAATTGGGAAATAGTCTACATGTAACAACGCAAAATGGAAAGACAACAGCAATGGCTTTCTTGAGGACCTGATGTTTGGAAACTGGAAAGCAAGAGACAGGGAACATACAATTACTTAACTATTTTTTTTCGAGTGGATTTTAGATCGAAAGTGGCAGCCATGAGTTAACACAATGCCAAGTCGGCAACCCATAAGCAATGACCTTTGTGGTTACATGATTTCTTTCTAGGAAATTGGGGAGCAATAGGTAAAGAGGTGCATAATCATGCTTTTTGTGCTTGTATTGAACATAAGAGCCAAAGTTGCAGGCATTTAAAACAATGCCAAATCAGAAAGACATCAGCAATCACCTCCCTGGGCAGCTAATTGTGTTTTAACATAGGGGAGTAATAGATAGTGAAGAAAGTAAATTACCCCACCCATGCTGTCTGCATAGGATTTAAGAGAAAAACTGGCATTTGTGTAACATGGTGCCAAGGAGTCAATACGTCGGCAAGGACTTTTATGATAATGTTCCAAAATTAGGGAGAAATAAATGGGAAAATGGACATTAACCTCACTCTTGCTGTTTCTATGCAATCTGGGGGGGGGGGGGGGGGGGGGGTAGAAGGTGTATCACACAGTACAACGTGGGAAAGACATCAGCAACCACCTGCTTGAGCACCGGGCAGTTATAAAATGGTTAGAAGACGTTAGAGAATCTAAAGGAAACGTGATAGATGTGAAAGAACAATTTGTAAAAGACTGAGCAAGGATGGCTTGTTTTGGATATAAAAGAGCTGTGCAGAAATAACTGTCAACCTTAAATGAAGCAAAAATACAAATGGGCCAAACTCCCTCCCACTGCTGAGAGTTTTTACTGTTGAATCATGGGATGTGCTTAGTTTTTCATACACAACTAATGGTCATCTGTAATCTCTTGCATATTTTTGTTGAATTGAGGTTTTATTTGATTAGTTTTACAACCTGACAAACAATCAGTTATTGGTATCACATCCTAATACATAAAACAATTTAATTAAGAGCGTATTTTATCTTTGTTGGGAAGTAATCAATGATATCAGCGAATGCACATGTACAACAGTGTAGTAAGTGACTTGTAGCACAGCTGAAACTTCCTCATCGGCTCGATGTGTCAACTAGAGATGTCAATTTGATTGGCCGGTAGTGAGGGCAGACGGCTATCGATTGGGCCGCTCATTAGGAGAGTGCGGCCCGGCGGGAGTATCAGGGCTGACACCGTTAACACCAAGCTCCGCCGCGTCGACCGCTCTTTAACGAACGGCCATCAGCCGAGCGGGACCCCAGCCATTGACCCGCCGGCCAGCTGCAATCCCTTACTGCCAGGCCGGAGTGTGAGTAAAGGGCTGCAACGTGTGGCGGTATTGATCCAGAAACAGAAGCTCCTGAACAAGAGACACAGCAATTTGTAGTCTTGGAAAGAATGGGAGAAGAAAAAAAAACACACAGATTAATGTCTTCCAAATTCATAGTTTTGGCATCTAGAAAGATTTAGAGAAATGACTTTGTCCGAAAATATGCAACAGCATCTTTTGTGCCACATGCAAAAAGTTGGCATGCATTTTTCAACTGGATGGTACAAAGTGGTAAGCGTGTAACAAAATGTCAAGTTGGAAGGAGATTAGCAATGACCTTTCTGGGGCACATGATTGGCTTGTAAAGTTGGGAAGCAATAGTCTTCATAAGATACATAGCCACCCAGTCCTTGGGGTTTCTACAGGATTTATTAAGGGGATTTATGTAGGATGTGCATGTTAACACAATGCTAAGATGGTAAGGATCATCAATGGCCTTCATGGGCACCTGGATATGTTCTAAAGTTAGGAAGCAACACGGTAGGCAGGAAAGATACAAACACACCCTTCTTTTCCAACAGCATTTAGAAAAAGTGTGACTACACAATACCAGGACGGGAAGAGAACAGCAATAGCCTTGTTCTACACTTGATTAATTGCTATATAAAAAGGACAATGAATACATTTTTACTTCACAGAATCTGCTTACTTACATGTTCAGGGTAAATCTGACTAAAAAATGCAGTGTTTTTGGTTCCACCCTGTTTTTCTTTCTTAGTTTCTTTTCCACTCTTTATGTATTGTTTCCTTTTTTGTATGTCTGTAGCTTACAGTTCACTGTAATCCTTTTGGGTCGTCTGTGATTCCCTCTGTGTCTAGCTCTGTGTTCATTAGTTATGTTCTCAGTTTCTTCCCCAGCAACAGGGAATTCTCCTGTTGAGTCTCACCCGGTTCTCTGGTCTCTCACCCACCTACCCAGTTTTAAAGTCAGTCCTTACTGCTTCGTACATTGCCTGTTGTCTTAAATGGTTGTCGCATGTGTCATTGCTGTATTACTCCAGTTTGATGTCCTTGATTTCTGAAAAAAATGTCAATAAATCTTAATCACCTGCAATAATGTGAGGCTCTCTGGATTTGGGTCATCTCCACCACTTTACATGACAATTCTATCCAATGGATGTAGAGACTTTTTGATTAGAGAAACCAAAGCTAGCTTAACTGCTTTCACTACATTGTTTCTGTTTAAGTGTAGTCCTTTGGTTTTTTTTACCAAATGCGTAGCTGTATTTGACGGAACATGCTACCAGAGTTGTAGCATGATAAAACTTAAGAGCATTTCACAGCCTATAAATGGAAGACTTGTTTTTTTTAATAATCAATTTTCTGATATGTAAACTGATCATGTGGTTTTATTTGCTCAAAGAAAAGGTTCTGGTATAGACCAAAGCACAGACATGTGATCGCCATGGCTAATTTTCTGAAATCACACAAAAAAAATGGAACAGGGCCAACAAAAAAGGTTAACGGCTTGTGAAAGGTCGGAGTAATTTCATGGATAACTTTGATTGTTCCATTTTATTTCCTCAAACGTCTTTGGCAAAAAAGTTTTTTATGTTTGCCGAACATTTAGATGTAACACCAAACTGGTTTAAAACAGAAAAAAGTACAACAACCTGAGAAAATGCATGGAAAATTACTACTCTTAAAGGATGTTTTAATCAATACTTACGCTACAAAAATGAAAATAATAATAATAAAAAAACAAAAATCACAGATACTACACAAAAGTATGTTCCTTAACTACTGAGCATGCACCAAAAAGAATATGTAAGGACGGCAATAATTACTTGCATAATTTTACATTCAGTAGATGAAAAATAATGGATTATCACTTAGTTATTTGTTAAGTACTTATGTTTTCAAGACACATTAAGTTCTCTTTCCTGATGCTTTAAAATGTTTATTGGCCACATGAAAACTTAATTTCTGGAAGGAGTTTAGGAATGCTGCCCAACATAGCCAATCCTTACATTTTGCTCCACATTCTGTTGTGCAATAATTAGAAATTCAACCAAGTTTGCTCCTCAACATGAAGCAATTCCTTCATTTTGTTTCTTCAACATTAAATGATTCCATAATCTTTTTCTCAACATTGCTCAGATCAAGTCTTTTTTTAGTCTCAGCATTAAGCATGTTCCTTTTTTTCCATCAATTTCATCTGCTTTTTTCACAACAGTCTGAGAATGCATACTGCCAAAACACAAAGTACTTAATTTATATTGTTTTTCTTTCTCAAAAGTGAGTCATTCCATATTTATTTCCAAGCAGAGCATGATGCTGTTCCTCAACACAGAGACATGGGCCAATAACTAGAACTTCAATGTAAAACAATGACACTTTTTCAGGTGGTTATCCATATTTCTTTTCTATCTTGCAGGCTATTATTAGTTTAAGGTGTTTATATATGTCATTGCAGCACTTTTTGTAATGCTGATCGTATTTCTTTAACAGCAAACTTAAGTAAGTCAGCCAAATGTAACCCCTGCAGCATCGGCAGCTCAGCGCTGTGCAGAAACCGGCTGCACGTTGCCCTCCTCAGGTATTTGACCGCTTGGCTGCTGAGACGTCTTCATAGCAAGACTTGGCAGAGGTACAAGTCAACAAAGGCGAATTGGTTCAGCACCGGAGTGCCTTAAGGGAGGAGAAAAAAGCTGCAAGCTTGTAGAACAAGCTTCTGGTTTATGACAACTACATTCATTTCGGAGCATTCACTGAAATATCATTAGCTGTGCTTATCAGATTAGTTAGAGAAAGGGATTAGTAGGACTGTGAAATACTTAGACACTCGATCCGAGCTGTTTTTGTCTGCAGAAGTCAATCTGGTTTAATCTTAGCACACTGATACATCGATAGTTAAAAAAACAAAGGTATTTGGAGTAAGATCTGGTGAGTCTCATGAGAGACGGCATCCACAAAGTGAACTGTCAGAGCTGAGCAAGTATTTCATGACAGTGGGAAAGTGAAGGATGAGAAAAATAACAGCACAATGAAGCCAGGCTGCAGCGAGTGTGTTTTTGAGTGTGTGAAGGATAGAGGGGGGAGACTGTGATCAGAAAGTGAATGAGCCATTTCACCGGCTGTTTTTCTCTCTCTCTCTCTCTCTCTCTCTCTCTCTCTCTCTCTCTCTCTCTCTCTCTCTCTCTCTCTCTCTCTCTCTCTCTCTCTCTCTCTCTCTCTCTCGGAGGGGAAGCCAGACAGCAGTGGAAAAGAGCTCGGCCGTGCGGCGAGCGTGGCGACCTCGTGGATAACCCCGCACTGTTTGCGCCGCTCTCCCCACTAAATGATGCCTACTGTATCCTGCCCAGGAGGAGGAGGAGGAGGAGGAGGAGGAAGCTTCGAATGAGACTGCAACCCACCCCACCCCCTAGTTTGTTCCCATCAGCCTGTCTGGGCAACTTAAAGGAGCAAAGAAATCTGTTAGCTCAGTTTGCAAGGAAACATTCTGACTGCTCATTTCTGACACAGTTGATCCATGATTTACTCCACAGTTGGATGCATGTTGAGTTTAGAGTTGGTAATGTTGGAACTAAGACAGGTTTTACTTGACGTTCGCCCCGTAAGAAAAAAAACAAACAAACAAATTAAACGATTCAGAGATGATTAAAGTTCACCTTCTCTTCGTTTTAGGACATGCCTAGTGATGGTAGTTATATTATAGTGCATAATTTCTGACTTTATTGAGTTTAACGTTTCTTTGACCTGTAACCAACATTTCAATGTTCAAATCTCATCGAGGTGATGGCATTTCAAAGTGTGCGGAAGTGCGTAATCCTATATCCTCCGTTTATTTTAATAGTGGGAAAATCAACGGATGAAGATACAAATTATAAATATGTTTGTCCATTAGTGTGTTTACCATACCTTTCATAAATATTGCACATGTAGATACCTTACTTTTTTCTGTTTGTTTTAAAACAGGTATTAGATTTAGGACAGGGTTTGCTAATAGGCCCTCTTATACTGTTACATATCCGGAAAAGACATAATGTTGGGTTGCCTACTGCTATGAAATATTCTCCTACCTTGGGTGCTGGATGCTTAAAACTGATAGCATGACCTACTTTCTGATTAATTAGACTAATAATTGTCTAACCACTTGGGACCATTGTAGTGCATCGAAATGTAATTCCCATATGGTCAGCTAATCTTTGAAGAAAAGAAAAAAGTACAACATTTAAGTAAGGAACCAGGTGATGATGCAGCAGAATACTGTGGGTTCCTCACAGGTGCTAGGATTTAGTCTGGTAAGTGGGGAGTTTCTGGTTCGAATGCCCACTCTGACTCTGTGGTCTGACAGTGTTTTTTCCCCACACCATAAAGACGTGTAAATAAACATTTCCTTTGTAAAAATTACAATCAAAAACTGCAAATTTAATCAATAAATAAAAATGTATCGTGATGATCCATATTAGACTTGCTAAGTGCTGTTGCACACAACAGTATACTGTTCCTTTAAGTAGGTTGTTTTGGGTTTGTACCGGAATATATGTGTGGCTTCAGGGGAAAGGAGTAGTGGTTCGGGGACTGGTGGGGTGAAAGCTTTCCTGTTTTGTTCGTCCTAAAATAAAGTGTTAGCAGCAAAACATCGGTCTGGTGCTTGGGTGTCATGACGGAACATTACAGCATTCACACGAAAAATTATTTATTTAGAAGAAATCTTCTACGCTTCATTCTAAGATGAAATATACGCATTGTGCTGTATATGCGCACCTAGCTTGTGGCCTCTACTTCATTCTCGTAAATATGCTCAATTGGCTGAAATTAGGGAAACTGTCAGGCAGGTGAGACATCTAAAGTCAAAGTTAGTGATGAAGGAGGAGAGGAAGAGAGAGAGAGTGAGGAATCGGAGGAAACAGAGGAGAGAATTGCAGCGGATCCGGGAGAAGAAAACGAGCGAGAATCAGAAAATTTCTCTTTCTCTCTCCTGACTTTACGTCGTTTACGTCAGTAGAGGGAAAATTTAATTTGGGCCGAAAGTTTTATTTACAAGATTAAATTGAGTGACTCTGTCTCTCTATTTCTGTATCGTTAGCGCAGCACCTAGACACACAAACAGCGCTGCTCATGGTGCTGTGACTGAACCGGCAGCAAGCACTGACACGCGCAGCCACCACCGCTGCCGCTGGTGGGATAATAGGTGGTAGACGTGGTTTGTTGACTATGCTCACGCACAGAGCTGTAATACTTTTCATTGTGATTCAGACAGGTGCAGTTCATTTTAAAGATGTGGTTTTAGTGCATATTCAGACTGGAACAGGGAAACAGGCAACCGGTGGTGGGGGTGAGGGGAGCTGAGGTGTGTTACCGTGGGTGTGTTTACCTGCTGAAGGTAACCGCTGTGGAACAATCGGGAAATAACTTTTTGTTTCTCCGATTAATAACAGATTTATCAAGGCCGGCGCTCTGACATTGTTACTCTATGTCGCTCTACCAAAATCTGTGTCTCTCTCTCTCTCCCCCCGTCATCAGACACAAATCAAATCAAACTTTTTTCTGCGGCGTAAATTGTGAGTCGGATTTAGAAGCTGGCACATTAAATGAACAAAGTGAGAACACACACAGGTAGATCATCAGAGTTTGATCCGTGAATCCACCTGGATGGTCTCTGCTTCAGAGACGTTTCAGGTTGTGGAGGTTTGACCAATCTAAGTTTCTCTGGCTCCAGGCTGAGCCACCAATGCACCTGAAAATCCTCAGGATCCTGTTGAGGATGTTGTGTGTAACTTTATCGCAATTTCATTCAAATTATGTTCTAATTTTATTTCCATAACCTTTCTTATGATGGTTGTGTTGTTGTAACTCTAAATTTCTTTCTTTTTTTTGTTATGTGTGTCCTGGCCATTTGAGCATCATTAAACATGCCGCCTTTAATGTGGCTATAAAAAAAAGCTTGTTGCATTTTTATTTTATTTTTTTCAAGATTGGGGGTGCACCAACCCGGTTAGGACACAGAAGGGGGTGCGCGGCTAAAAAAGTTTAGGAAACGCAGCCCTAAAAGAACCCAAACAGATACAGTAGTGAAAAATGTAAGTCTTCTTTTGTTTCATTTTGGAGTTAGAGTGCAGTTTTGGGGTAAATTTGGGTCTAAACTGAGAAGAGTATTCTTCACCATTCCTGTTAAATTCCAGATTCCTGACTCAACATAGGGTGTGGCAGCTTTCATAGATGTAATTCTAGCTTTTGGTCTCAGTTCTCACCGCATTTCTTTCACTGTCAGCTCCTGTCTGACTAAGACAGAAAAATTCAATAGTAGACTTGTAGAAATAGCGGTAAGAGCTGGAGGAGGAAAAAAAATGTAATCTGGACGAGTAAATTAAGAGAAAGAGGCGGGATGAAAAGAGGTGTTAAAATCTGGGGGCATAAAGAGAAGATGTGCACCTGCAGAGAGAGAGAGAGAGAGAGAGAGAGAGAGAGAGAGAGAAGCAGACATTCAGTGCTGCTCGGAGCTAACCCTTCCTCATAAGGGGAGCCAGCTGGGCAGATTGCATGTGAAACCAAGGCTTTGATGCAGGTAGCAGCTTTTTTGCCCCCCCCCCCCCCCCCTTGCCCTGCCAGCCGTACTATGCACCCCCTCCCTCCTGGTTCTTCTCGCCCGAGGAACAACTCCAACCGGAGCGGCCCTCCAGCAGGCACAGGTGGTATTGCTCACTCCAATTTAGCTCAATCCGCCGACTTGAAATAGTGCGGCTGTCATAGGCAATCTGCGGCGCGAGATGGACCGCTGACTCCAGCGGAGAGGAGAAAGCTCTGGAGGAGGACTGGAACGGGGGCAAGTGGGGGGAACAGAGGGAACAGAGAGTGGAAGGAGGAGAAATTCCTCCTCCCCTGCTGAGTCTCTTACATCCAGCAGCAGCACATGTTGGCTGCAAGCTCAGTGCACGCAGAGGTCAAAGAAACCAGCAGTTTACTTATCGCAGGATGGGCCCGACTGCCATACAGGGGGTCCAATCTGTTAGTGTTCGTCCTGCTGTCCAGCTGGAGAGCAAGAGGTACAGCGGGTCCTCAGGACAGATAAACGACGCATGCTTTAAAACGCAAAATCTAATATTTGGTGGCAACATTCCAGGAAAAGACTTCAGGCAGGAGAAACAAACACAAACACCTCCGTGCCGCTCAGTGAGCATTCCTGAACTTCTCGGTATGATGTGTTATTTCACCAAACAATAACAAATGGAGAGTTAAATATTCAAAAGCACAATGGGAAACCACAATGAAACAGAAATAATTTAGCATTTTAAATCCTTCTATTATTGCAGCCAGATCAATGACCAAGCTGTTGATTTTCTAGTCAGTTGACGTTCAAACCCTACCTATGGTCCTGAGCTATAGCTCGGGACCGAAATAATCACTTTCTGGATTCAAGTGTCCACTTGGAGCAGAGACCAGGTAAGATCCCAAAATCTCTGGGAGGACTATAGCTCTCTTGTGGCATGGAGAGAGTTCTCTCCATCTCTCCACCATGAGAGCTAGAGAGAACTCTCATCCACTGAGTAAGAAGCAAAGTCAACATTTCTAAATTGAGAAATGACCTGCACTTGCTGAAAAAAATGGCAGATGGCTCTTTACATCCACCAGGGACTGGAAATATAGGCCTGGAAATCATGGGATTAATGATGAAAATGGCTTTCCAAATTTCTGGATATTCCAGGTAACCGACACCACCATCCAGCCCCCCCCCCCTCACCGAAATTGGGGATGTCTGGTTACTTGGGTTTCTGATCAGATGAGAATCATTTATAATACTTGCAAATATTTATTCACACACTTCAATCTCTCAGGAACTGTCTGTTTAGACATTTGTACAAATTGTACAATTCTGCAGCTACATTATTGCAAAGTATTGTCCTCTGCTATCTGACTTTTGACTTTAAAATGAGTCCACTAGCTGCTAAGGACTATTTGCATGCTTAAGCCCCTCTGTGAGTGTTGTTGGCTAGTGCAATCAACTCACAACTCTGCATGTTATGTGTAATTTGTATACATTCTGAACCAGGATCTGCCTGATTAAAATGTCCTTATGGTAACACATAATAACAGTAAAGCTTCCTGAGTCTTCTGGAAGGATGGATGGATAGACAGATGGATTGATAAGTTTACTCTTCCAGGTAAACGAAGAGCTGATGAATGGATGGATGGATGAAGGAGTGACTGGGTTGGTAGCTGGGAAGACTGATGCATCTGAATGACAATAAAGAAAAAAGGGTTAAGGTTGGTAAGTAGATAGATAGATAGATAGATAGATAGATAGATAGATAGATAGATAGATAGATAGATAGATAGATAGATAGATAGATAGACAGATAGATAGATAGATAGATAGATAGATAGATAGATAGATAGACAGACAAACTTAGTTTTAGATTCTTTTAAGTTGATTTGTTGAATTTAAAGCAGTCACTACATTTCAGGAAAACATCCCTTTGAACCTTGTACATGGTCATCTATGCTTTCTGTACATCATTGTGCGCAACAGTATAATAAATTATGACTACATTAAATATTTGAAACAAATACTCTTTTGCCAAATTTCACAGGGGCATGAAAACAGGTTCATTAGTACAAGGTACGCCAGGTCTTCAGGGCTTAACTTGGCTCCAACCTAAGGTAACAGATTTGGAGTCTTAAGTTTTATAATGAATATGTTTGGTCTTATGTTTTTATATTTCAAACAAATGGAAATTTGCCAGGGGATGTGTAAACGACTACTTATTTTCTAAGGACAGTAATTCCCTGGAGTTTATACTGATTCCTTGAAAAAACAAAACAGTCCTAGACATTAAAGAGCCTGACTGAGAACTCCTGTAAAACAATAATTGTTCTTATTTTTAGAGTGCTGACTATCATCCACATTTTGGTCTTGCACAATATATTTGCTTTTGTTAGTCATCAGTTACATTTACAAATGTACAACAAACTTTCCTTTCCTATTTAGGTGCATAAACTAATTGGTTAGGTTAATCAGGCTGGTTGGAGAACATACTGTTAGAATTTGAAAACATTGTTTGCTCAAATTTAGAGCACATGGTTTTCAAATTTACAATCCCATTATCTCAATATCTCCAATATTCCATGAAATTGGATATTTATCCCACTCTTGAGGGATTCAAAGAATAAGACATTTATTCCAGATTGTTAAATTAACCCACTATGGCAGTAAAAAAAAAAGCTTATGGAGAGGGGTCAATATACCAATTTTCCTAATGTGGTTCTAAAATCAATATTTTACAAACAATAGGATTTAGATGTAAGTTTTAAATCAGATAGCACCTTGGATACATCTTTTATGGAACCATCAACAAGGATCTGGCCTAATTCTGTCTGGATCTTTCAACACCCCTTTCATTAGAGTTGGTTACGCGGATTAAACGTTTTTAAAAAGGTTTACAGGGTTTCCTTTTTTCACCTCTGGAATATCGCCAAAAGTAGAAACATTCTGTCCAGGAGCGATGCTGAAAAACTAGTCCATGCATTTGTTACTTCAAGGCTGGACTATTGTAATTCTTTACTATCAGGAAGTCCACAAAATGCAGTTCAAAGTCTTCAGCTGATCCAAAATGCTGCAGCAAGAGTTCTGATGAAAATCAACAAGAAGAATCATATTTCTCCAATTTTAGCTTCCCTTCATTGGCTTCCTGTTAAATCAAGAATAGAATTTAAAATTCTTCTAACGTATAAAGCCCTTAATAATCAAGCTCCATCATATATCAGAGCTCTGATTACCCCGTATGTTCCTAACAGAGCACTTCGCTCTCAGACTGCAGGTCTGCTGGTGGTTCCTAGAGTCTCTAAAAGTAGAATGGGAGGCAGATACTTTAGCTATCAGGCTCCTCTCCTGTGGAACCAACTCCCAGTTTTGGTCCGTGAGGCAGACACCCTGTCTACTTTTAAGGCTAATCTTAAAACTTTCCTTTTTGACAAAGCTTATAGTTAGAGTGGCTCATGTTACCCTGAGCTATCGCTGTAGTTACTACTGTTCTCCAATTTGCATTGTTTGTTGTTATTTCAACTTTTAACTTTTTATTCTCTCTGTCTTTTTTCTTCATAGTAGGTACACCTGGTCTGGCGTTCTGTTAGCTGTGACACCATCCAGGGAAGACAGATCACCTGCTATTACCATTTAATGTAGAACAGATTCCTGGATCAATGTGAAGCTTCTGTGCTTGTTTGTCCCTCTTGTGTCTCTGCTCTGTCTTCTCTAAGCCCCAGTGGGTCGAGGCAGATGAGCGTTCACACTGAGCCTGGTTCTGGTTCTGCTGGAGGTTTTCCTCCCTGTTAAAGGGGAGTTTTCCTCTCCACTGCTACATCAAGCATGCTCCGTATGAGGGATTGCTGCAAAATCATCAACAATGCAGGTGACTGCCCACTGCGGCTCTACGCTCTTTCTGGAGGAGTGAATGCTGCTTGCCTAGACTCACAAACTACTGGGTTTAGGAAACTTTTTGACCAATCCGTCTGGAGGATTTGATTGCAGTTGACTTTGTAAAGTGCCTTGAGATGACATGTCAGCACCATTCCCAAAGCATAATGTTAGCCTGCTTTATTCATCCTAAACCCAGTCTAGATTTCTGTTTGAGATTATTGTCCCGTTGAAAAACCAAATTTTGGTTTCAACCACCTCACTGTCAAACTGAGCTTTTGTGTTGCGCACCAACTACTTGTAATGAAACAAGTCCAATAATTTGAAATACAGTGCTCGTAGTTTTAAAAGCTTCAGTTTGGCATTTCTCTTTTGTGGCCAAATGATTCAAAATGTGTCTCAATTCATATATATATATATATATATATATATATATATATATATATATATATATATATATATATATATATAACATGCAAAATATTTCACTTGACTTTCTTAGTACTTGATACTGTTAGTACATCCACTGACTGTAAAATTACATGTGAAACGTCTTCCCACAGTCAGAAAACTGCTTGTTGTTGCAGCCAAATGCCGCACATGTCGGCATGTTTACGTTGTGATTTTGTGAGAGTAGGGAGTAGCAAGATGGCGGCCAGTGACTTCAGTTTTTCGGGCCAATCAGCAATCCAGTGAATAAATAGAGATCAGTGGTTAAGCCTGGTTCATGCTTGAAGTAAACAACTGTGTTTTCTACTTCTACGTGTAGTGGGGTTAGTACGTTTGATGTTGGAACGCAACATTGCCCTCTGGAGTCTAGGAGAATAGTGCTACATCGGAGGAAAAGCTGCATGAATATGTTCGTGAATATGTTTTTTTGCCAGTTTGGGTTTGTGAACAAGCTGGTCTGCCTTAGTCTCCTTAAAGTCCGAGCTGGCTGTGGCATAGGTTGTGCGAAGCTTCTAGCAGAGAGTTTCTGACTATAACTACTGCTCACTGCAGCGTTGTTGTTGAAACTGCTGCTCTGCACTGAACCTGGAGAAACGAAGCCTTGTCTGCATTAGCCCTGTCGATTGTGGCCAAGTTTTCTTAAATTGCTGTTTGGTAGAGGGAAGCCAGCATTTGTGTTGAATTTTTGAGCTCTTTGGCCCATGAACAACAAACAAGCTCTGCTTGAACTAAGCAAATCAGCAAGACCCCCAAACCAAGTCCACAAGTCATTTCTCTGTTTCTTCAGCCTGGCCAAAGCAAAAATCTGCACGGAGCATAAATCTGCACACAACGTGTCTTCACGTCTCATTTCCACATAGAACGTACGTGTGACAAGTATAAAGCAACCTTTAATGGGAGCTTTTTTCTGGTTTAGTACCTTCATAGCCCATGTTGATGCAAAAATGGCTTCTAAATAGACAGTGACACAGGTGTTCCAGCAGTTTCCAGCTCATGGTAGGCCAGAGTCTCAGTGGTTGCTGTTTTTGTCCCATCCTATCAAATATTATTCCATCTTACAGTTGGATAGTTTGGATCTTTATCCAGCGTTTGGCAACAATGTGACACATTTAAAGATTAAAAAATATGAACTTGCCTTAAAAATACAAAGATCTCTAAAATAAAGACTGATATCCAGAGCAAGTTTGTATGTAGGAACAATTCAAAAAACATTAAAATAAAGCTTTTCAACCTGTAAAAGAGCTACATAAAATGGATTTGACTTCAGAAAGGAATAAAGCAGAGTTAGCAAACTGCTTCTACCTCGATGTCCTAACATCCCCTCTGCCTTTCTCCCTCCTTTTTCGCTCTTTCTTCTTTGTCTTTCGCACAAAAACGCGCACGCTTGTTCACCCATTTGCGCTACAATTGTCTTAAGTGCAGACGCTCTTCTCAGAGGTGCATTAACTGGCAACGCTGGCTTCTGAGGATCCCAGGGTGCCTGATATCCTGTAAAGGGAGACACTCGGAGCACCCAGCAGTGCTCGTCAGCTTCCAAACAGCAAGGGTTTTCGACGCACACACTCACACAAAGCAACAAAAAACAGGAAGCGCACGATTAGAACGAGCTCTGATAGACTGGGAGCGTTTCTTCTTAGACAGCCTGTTTTTAAAGCCTTGTTGTTTTCGCCCGCAGCTATAGCCAGCTTGGGATGATGTTGAGTTCCTTACAGAGGGTGAACTTGGCTGCTTTGGCTGAATGCTAATGCAGACTACAAATATCTGAAAAGAGGAGGGGAGCAAAACATGCAAGCTCACTCTCAGTGAGAAGGGTTTATTGCCAGCGTTGGTTAAATCAGCTATTGTTGAGCTGAGAAACTAAGGCATGCATCTATAGCATACAGGCAGGAGAGCAGCTTCATTTAATTTGACACCATATATTTATACCTGAGGTTCAACAAAACGGCATGCTTTTTTCTTTAGTTGTTCCTCAGACTGTTTTAAAGGATGATACCTGAGGCATGTTTTGTTGTTATAAATTTCTTCTCCTAGTTTTGGGCGCGCTTGCTCAATTACAACCCAAAATCCGCTTTGAAAACTCTTCACAAAAACTTGCTTTTTGGCATAAAAAGCTAAATCCGGAGCTGATCTTTTCTGCCTGAAGATTAGGACATCCTGCAGCATCATAACATGCCGTTGTATCTTTGCAACCTTAAACGTTTATCTTATAGTGCTTGTGTTTGATGTCATTGGTAATGGCCAGTAGAAGAAGGTCTGACACAGCATCACTGTTTCAGAGCAAACTATGGACTCTTTCATGTCATGAAAACATTACTCCCAACATTAGAAAATGGCACCGTTGAAACCAAACCCTCACTTGTTTTTATTTACATGGAGGTTTGTGTGGTGTGATGGAGGTATTTCTGGGGCAAGTTGATTTGTAGTGTTACAGAGGGGGTAAAAAATGCAACAGGAGTTGTCTAATTTGAGATTGTTTTTCTGTCCTGCACAGATACAAAAGAACTTCAAAAGGTCTTCAGTAAATGCACGTCTCACACCGTTTAGGATCTTTCCTGGAAAGGGGTTTACAGAAACGGCAGGCTAATGCTAGCTCCCCACCTCGCTGTTTTAAAAAGACGCGTGGATCCTTTGGATGCTTGCAACACGTTTTCTGTGCTGTCATTGCAGACTGGCAGAGCTGCTCTATTATGGAGCGATATTTGTGCCTTCTGGTTGAGCGTGCAGGAACCAATCCGAGCGTGCAGTGAGACAACACGTGCGCACTCAAAACCGGTCTGGCGCGCGCTCAACCCTGAAAAACTCTTCTCAACCCAGTGTCGTCCTCGCGCTCAGTTCCATCTCTGCTCACGCGCGACTTTGCTCACGTGCTCGACCTTTTCCTTCCACGCTCAACACCAGCTGTGCACTCGCTCGACTCTGTCTCTGCGCTCACGACTTCAAAAACTGTCCACCTCACCAGCCAATCACAGACTGGTTTCTTTCATCCAATCAGAGTATGGCTTGCAAATACTGCATTCAGATGGATTAAATCAAAATGCTGCAGCTTTTGGCAGAAATTACTAAACATAATGGTGGAATTGAAGAAAAACAAAACAAATAAACAGTTTAATATTTTAGCCTAAAATATTTAGGCTAAAATATTTAAACTAAAATATTTGAGTTACTAAGAGTTACTAAACTAATGTAGAACAGATTACTGGATCAATGTGTGCTTCTGTGCTTTTTTGTCTGTCTTGTTGTGTCTCTGCTCTGTCTTCTGTAACCCCCAGTCGGTCGAGGCAGATGACCGTTCATACTGAGCCTGGTTCTGGTTCTGCTGGAGGTTTTTCCTTCCTGTTAATGGGGAGTTTTTCTTTCCACTGTCGCTTCATGCTTGCTCAGTATGAGGGATTGCTGCAAAGCCATGGACAATGCAGACAACTCTCCCCTGTGGCTCTACGCTTCTCCAGGTGCTGCTTGTCGGGACTTCGAAGCAATCAACTGGTTCCCTTATATAGGAAATCTTTGACCAATCTGTATAATATGATTGATTTGACTTTGTAAAGTGCCTCGAGATGACATGTTTCATGAATTGGCGCTATATAAATAAAATTGAATTGAATTGAATTGAACTAAGCGAGGTGTGAAAAATGTTTTTGTCTCTTTTCTTTCCAGCTTCTGGGTGGTGATGCAAAAGTTTCTTCTGATCATAATCATCATCATTGTCATCATTATTTAAAGAGCACTTTAGATAAGAGATACATCAGATAAGAGATAACATATAATAAAATTACTTGGCTAAACCAGCCGGCACAGCAGAAATACAAGTACCAAGAAAAGTTGAGAAAGATAAAGTCTCAGTAAGGTTGAAGGCCAATGAGTAAAAATAGGTTTTAAAACAGGTTTTAAAACTGGAAAGCGGAGGGGCCTGTCAAATGTACAAAGGTAAGTCATTCTATAACTTAGAGGGCCCAATAGAGAAGGCCCTGTTCCCTCTAAGCTGCTGCTCAGAGCTGTGAATGACCGTGAGCAGTTGGTCAGCAGATCTGAATGAACAACAGAAGTGTAAAGGTGAAGGAGAAGCTCATTTAAGTAAGGTGGGCAAAGCTGTTTAAAACCTTAAAAACAAACAGAAGATATTTTAACTGAACTCTAAAATAAACAGACAACCAGTGAAGGGAGGCCAGGATGGGCTAATGTGCTTTATTTTATGTTTTTCCATTAAAAGGTGTCGAGCGCGCGAGCAGAGATGGAACTGAGCGCGAGGACGACAGTGGGTTGAGAAGAGTTTTTCAGAGTTGAGCGCGCGCCAGACCGGTTTTGAGCGCGCGCGTGTTGTCTCACTGCACGCTCGGATTGGTTCCTGCGCGCTCAACCAGAAGGCACAAATATCGCTCCATACTCTCTTGCTTAATAAAGTGCTTCAAACATTGTCGTTTATGATGTTCAGCATACTGCTGTTCCCCGCTCTCTCCCACATCTATCCATCCGAAGCACCGCGTCTATCAAAGCTGAAATTTGCCCAAATTTGGCCAATAGGGGGCTCAGAGTTCCTCTCCTTTTATGATTTAGTCACAACATACCAGTGACATGCAGTCAGGGGAGGCAAGTGAGGCCAGGCCTCACTTGTCATCATGGAAAGAAAGATAATAATGATAACATAATATAAATTGTGATTCACTCAGTCATTTGTAATAAAGTTTCTTTTTTTATCTAATTTCCTCATTTTTGATGATATTCTCTTTAAAATCGCAGACTTTTCGCTATTTTCCATGTAAATCCTTGGTGGCGCTTGATAGCGAAGCCGGTGAGTCCGCAGTGAGCTTGGCCTCCCCTGGGATTGCGCAATCCCATGTTAACAGTGCTGGCTTCCATTCTGTGAATGCATCTTCCTGTCTCTAGATCATAAATTAAATTGTTCAATTCAATTCAATTCAATTTTATTTATATAGCGCCAATTCATGAAACATGTCATCTCAAGGCACTTTACAAAGTCAAGTTCAATCATATTATACAGATTGGGTCAGATTATACAGATTGGTCAAAAATGTTCCTATATAAGGGAACCAGTTGATTGCATCAAAGTCCCGACAAGCAGTATTCACTCCTGGAGAAGCGTAGAGCCACAGGGAGAGTCGTCTGCATTGTACATGGCTTTGCAGCAATCCCTCATACTGAGCAAGCATGAAGCGACAGTGGGAAGAAAAACTCCCCATTAACGGGAAGGAAAACCTCCGGCAGAACCGGGCTCAGTATGAACGGTCATCATAATTGTTCAAACAGTTATGAACTGATTTTCCACAATTTAATATATGTGGATTACGAATTGTGTTTTGGTCATCAAACTGTGTGCAGGTAACATGTTTTCGTGCTGCTGGGCGATCATAAAAGGCAAAGAAGAACGGGTTATAGGTGAGGCTGGCAGTTCCTTGGCTTCTAGGCAGGGGGCGCTCAAGGGGCACCGCTCGTGATCCCAAAACTGTAGAGTCACAGCAAGTTATGGATGTATTATTAGCGAGTTATGCTAAACAAGTAAAGCACTAAAAAGACTCTAAACATACAGCCGGAACAGGACTGATCAAGGAAGGCTTTCCTCCCTGGCAGTGATCTCCACTGAGACTAAGAGAGTTTTAAAACTGAAGAAGATAAAGAGAACTTTTACCAGAAAGTGATGATATTTTTGTGCAGAAAGAGCGCCGCATGGACTTCATTTATTAGTAGAGGTAAGACAGCACTAATTACTCATGTTTTGTTTTTGTAATGAAATGTGCGTAATGTGGGTTATAGTTTTTGCATGTGTTACAAATGCAGAAATCCATCATAACTCATAAACTGTTACCAATCAAATGACAAATAATTTAGTATTATTTTTTTTCATCAATATTTTTTCCATGTATCTTGGTGATTTGATTTGGCTCAATCAGTCTCCTTCAGCACTTTGCAATGAGTCTACCCTTAGAGTGTATATATTTGTAAATCTGACTCTGATGACGTCAGTGCCTCACCAGCTATGAACCCTACACACGTCACTGCAACATACCATAAACGGACTATTAATACTGCACATGGTAAAATATCCTTTTTTTTGGCTTTCCCATTGTAGTAAAAGAAAATGCTAATCACAGAAACAAACACAAGTCCTGACTGATGTTGAGGGACGTGTTTAGTTGTATCTGTTTCTGTTCCAGCACAGAGCTTTCCTTAAACACGACTATTTAGCAGAATTTAAACAGATGCTAGCTTTTTAACATTTTTCAAAAAACCAAGCACAAACTGAGCAGATGCAGAGTGAATAATTCAGCCAACGTGAAAGAGCTGTTTCTGTGAGCAAAAGTTGCCCCTTATGGTGGTGAGATGGAGTCCATTCCTCATTAAAACCATGACTCGCGGGAATGCTTCGGTGGCGCAGTGGTTACCACGTGGCCGACCTGGGTTCAACTCCAACCTGTGGTCCTTTGCTGCATGTCTCTCCCATACCCACTGTACAAAAAACGGGACACTAGTGCCGTAAAAACCTCAAAATAAAAACAAGACTTCTATTAAATTGAGAAATTATGTTTTTCTGATCATGGCACCATTACAGGAACAATATGTAACTAATTTGGCTTTTAATTAGCAAAAATCAAGTATTGCTTTTATAAATACATATTCTGGCAAAGTGTAACAACATCACATCAAAGATGAAAGTGTTCTCATAACTTAGTAGTTTATAAATGTATAGGTCTTGGTGCACCAACTGGGAGGCGCCATGTTGCGTCGCTATTTCTCATTTCAGCAGCCGAAAGGGGACAAAATTGTCATCTTTACCCATTTCTCTATCTGTCTTCTATATGAGGGCGTGCTATCAATGGTGGAGTAGAAAACAAGCAAAGACGACCGTAGATCATTCTATTTGCCGTTTTCTGTTGAAATGGAGGATCAGCCATACTCTTTTCCCAGCGAGAGGAAAGAGAAAGTAACCAAGAAAAGAAAACTAATTAATAACCGGGAGAAAACGAGAGTCTATATCGGTGCAACTATTATTACCAGTTGAAGATAATTCATGAGGGAGCGGGGATTGAAAACGGATGCGGAGGTTGCAGGCTTTCTGCTGGACATGTAAGTTAATTCAATATAACAGTGAAGGTTATTGTTGCCGTTGTGTTAGAAACAGGGCTGTGTGGTCCAGCAGCAAATCTGTCCTACCGGCAGGCAGAGATTGCATGATTGTTCGTCTCACTCTCCCTCTATGTGTGTGTGTGTGTGTGTGTGTGTGTACGGGCGACTGCATGTTCAGAAACAAGGCCAAAAAACCACAATGTACAGAATTTACAAGCGACTTTAGAGAAAAACAAGCAGACTTGGCAACAGTGTCAAAAACCATTTCACACGATGACTATTAGCTATCAGCAGTAGCTAATACATGGAGGACATGTTAACATTTGTCACATTTATGATACTCGGTGGCTTCTGTAGTAGTTATGCGATTAACGGCAAGGTCGCTTGTAATTCATTTAGCACTGTCTGTAATGTTTTCTGTTCATGTACGGCACTTTGAATCGTCTGTTTCTGAAAAGTGCTATATAAATAAACTTGCCTAGCACACCATGAGATTTAACAAAATTAGATACTAATTCC
The DNA here is from genome assembly GCA_037039145.1 of Fundulus diaphanus. Lineage (NCBI taxonomy): Eukaryota > Metazoa > Chordata > Actinopteri > Cyprinodontiformes > Fundulidae > Fundulus > Fundulus diaphanus. Next base: position 4,160,338 of record CM073139.1, read on the forward strand.
AATTAAAATGTTTAGAAGGCAGCAAAATAGAATCATGTATGAACAGATTTTTTTTCCTAATTAATACACATTTATTGCTTAATTTCCAGTGTCCATGTGATGCAGAAAGTATTATTATTTAGCTTAAACTACGTAATAAAGCATTTATCTTCTTATTCTGGGAACAAGCTTCTTTAGTCTATCTGCAGCAGAATTTCAAGTAGTTTGGCAGTAAGATGGACCGGTATCCTCTGCATCTCTTTCTTGGATTTGCGGTGCATCTGGTTCTTTGAGTTTGTGATGTTGTGTCATAAAGAGACACCTGGGTGATTAAAAGTTGTAGATGTAGAAGGGGGCGTGCCCTGCAATCCCTCTGTTAAAAGTCTGCAGAAGGTGAAATGTTTCTACTGTCAGTCCAGATCTGACAGAAATGATCACCTTGTGGACTGTGGTTGAGACATTTGTTTTTACATTGTTTGTTTTGGAGTAATAGGTGTTTAAGCTTTCTGAAACTTCCCTTAGATGGGCATTCTTTGCATACATATCCTTGGATCCGAAATAAACCTGAAAGGTGCCGTCTTGCAGAAAGATATGTCTGTAAGCCAAAGTAATGATCCAAAGTAGGACTGCATATCCATTGAGAAACCCTTTTGTTTTCCTGACTAGCTGGTGAAATAATTTATGTCACACCCAATTGACAATTTCCTCAAATTAAGGGAATGTGGCAGGATTCTCTGCGAGTCTGAACCATTTTTGCTCAAATTGGTCTCAAAACCCTTTCTTCTCACTCCTTGCATTAGAATGAAAATCAGAAACAGCAAACTGGTTAATTGAACAAACTCAAAGTGAAACAGGTATATTCCTCTGATCAGTGGATTATTTTTCATCAATTATTAACAGATCAGGAATCAAGACAAATGTGAAGCATTTACATTTGAAGGAACCAATGAAAATCACATCTTTAAGCTCTTTTCACTTTATCAGCCAAAAGTCCACACAGTAAAATCCTTACTCTGTGTTGCAGTTCAACAACAACTGACCAAAAAGACAACATTTCTTCAGGTCATTTTCCCACTGTTAAAAGATAAAAGGTGTAGCGATGATCACGTCATCCTGTTTAGAGTGTACAATTGGATGTTCCCACAGGATTTAATCTTTCTGTTCAGTGTTTAAAGCCAGAATGCTAGTCTCTAAGTCGCAAACACAGTTCACACAAAGCCTCTTGGGTTACAAGAATAATGATGTTAATGCTTCAGATAAAAGTTACTGTTTTGGGAAATTGTGACATCTCTTTCATTTTGACAAGTGAGACTGGTTGAGCTGTGGACATTTAAGTCATTAAAAAAACGGTATAGTTGGTATGTTAATGTTAGCATTGCGGCACAAAAAGCAAGGAACCTGAAGTCACCATGTTTTCAGTTTTGGTTTTTCATGCATAAAGGAGCTATAAGTAAGATATTTACTGTAAAATCAACTTAGATAATTCTCATTTGTCACCTGAGATGAAGGTAACATTCTCTATAGACCAGGGGTGTCCAAACTTTTCGGCAGGTGGGCCAAATGTCAGAGGAACTCGGGGGGCCAAAAAGTGACGATGTCAATTTTTTACTTGCTCTCACAAATATGATAATTTTAAATAAAGAAATTAATCAGGTATTCTGTAGGAAATGACTGTGTAAATCCTTGTAGATCCACAGATAAAAAGTTTTTTTTCTTACGTGTCGTATTAAAGGATGGTCATCCAGTTTGTAAAATACTTTTTAATGATTTAATTTGACTTGTTCATAAATAATAAATATTATTATCAATAATAATAAACTGAATTATTTTTGGATTTGGGTCAGTTGTTCTTTGAAAACACTTAGCCAATTTTAATAAATTAATTTAAAGCCTATTTCAATGCACCAAAGTCTGCATTTGCGTAATAAAATGCCATGGCTAATTTTTATTATGTAATTAAAGACAATGTGTGGTTATTAAAAGATTAATGCCTTCTGTTGTACATCATATTTTCAAAGTAAGATTTTAACTTAATTGTAATAATTTTTGTCCAAATTAAAAAAAAGTTTCCATCTGCATCAGCCACCTGTGCTTGTGGATCAAACATTTCTTGAAATGTATTTGGGGGGCCACCCAAAATCAGCACAAGGGCCACAAACGGCCAGCGGGCCGCACTTTAGACACGCCTGCTATAGACAATCGGTTCTCTCCATCAACAGTGTCTTAGTCACGTTTTTCTCCTTTCAAACCTAGAGGTACAATCCGGAACTACTTTGGTTCAGAGTGTAGCCCGTGTTTACTTCCTGGTTCCTCAGCCAATGAGATTTCCCAAGGTTCCCAAAACAGAGTACAGCAATTGGTATTTTATTTTGGCAAACATGGAAGCCAGTAAGAGAAGCGGACCAGAAAGAACAAAATACATCATATACCTATCCCATATAAGTAAAAATTCACAACAGCAACACACCGTTTAAAAACGGTATATTAGATTGTTGTGATTGGCAAGCTGTTGTACAGATTTGAGCCACAAGGTGCCAGTATTACTTATAGCTCCTTAAACGTTGACGGCTTCTTTCTTTTGTCTGTTGACTACGTATCTTCCCTGCCTAAAGAGGGTCCTCTGCACAGTATTTATAGGGCTGATACATTCTACGGAAGAAAATAGATATTTGTTAGATTATATAAGCTGTAAAGAACAGGAATTAAGTATTCTCTGGCCACGACATTTGTGACATGTATCCCAAGAACCCAAGTGCAGAACTCTTGCGATGTCCTCCTAAGTACCTCCCGCTGCAGAATTTGTATAATGGGTGTTGGACACTATACAAGGAAAACGTTCTATCCAGATGATGCATCAAGAACAAACTGCAAGAAATTCCAGATAAGAGCTGTGAAAACCGATCAACATTATTTTATTATTGCAGCCCTGTGACATAGAACTAATTTCTCTGTTCTTGTGACATATTTATAGGCCTATCGATGAACCGCTGAGTTCTGAGAGTCCATGAAACAAAAGGGATATTTTCCAAGCAAAACAATTCCAGTGTACTTTAAACCTATTAACTCCCCCAGGCAGAGGCTAGTTCACTGGTGAACTTAACAAACCTTTAAGTGTGATTCTTCTGGCGACAACTTCAAGCTTAATACATCCAACCCGATCTGGACTGAAAAGGCAATTCATATGAAAAATTAAGCATCTTTAAGAAATAAGGAAGAGAAATTGAATTGCCTTCTACTGAAGCATCTAAAATAAAAGGGAATCAATAAATTAAAGATGATGATGGAGCTTCCCATTGACCAGATTGTACAACTAAAGAGTGGAATAGAAATAAAACAACAGCAAAGTTTAATAAATAACATAAAAAGCAACACAACAAAGTAGAATTAAATTCAACAACAACTTAAAAATGATCAGGTGAAAGAAAATCACTGCAGAAAACCATAGAAAAACAATGAAAAACCTAAAAGTGTGTCTCAAGCCTCTCAATGTGCAGTGTGTGCACAGTTTTTAAGGGATGCGCTTCAGCATTAGCTCACTGTGTTGACATCTGAAGGTGTAGACTCTTCCTACAGTACTTACTTGGCCTAAACACACGTGTATCTATATTAGATACAGATGCTCTCCTTGAAAGTAAGTTCAGTAAGACCCTTATTGTCCATATATGCCCAAAGCGCCATCAGGTCAATACCGTTTCATCTGCAAACACAAAACAAAGAACTGTGCCTTTAATTAAGAAGTGGCTGGCCGCTAAGTTGTCCATCAGAGCAGAGAAAGAGTGAGGAGAGCGGGAGAGCATGCTCTTTCATCCTCTGGCTTCAAACACTCGGCTGAAAATGGAGTTTTAGCCACCGCGGCGCTAGTGTAGCGGACGGGCCTCGGCGCGTGACGGCTCGCATCCCGTGGCGCCGGCGGGGAGCCCGCTCAGAAGCGCTGTGCACGCACAAATGAGACAGACAGGGGAGCCCACATAGAGCGAATATGAACAAAACACACACTTTGTTCTGATGCGCACACGCGCACACACACACACACACACACATTAGAAAGGAGGAACTAAGCAGTGAATGTGGAAGCTCCTAGTGCATAATGACTACTTCTGAAAGAGACCGACAGCTAAAGAGCAGAACATCTCTCTGAAAACTGGACTCTTTTATGTAATAGCTCTTTATAGGCTGCTAAACTGAAGTAACAAAGGGAGCAAAAGGGATAGGATGAGGTTAACTTTGGAGGGCTCTGAGTCATCTCTCTACGCCGGCTGCCCTCTAAAAGTCTGATGCTGTGCTTACCTTGAAACAGATATCCGGAGAACACCTACATAAACTCTCATCTGCTGCAAGTTGACAAATGAAACAGCAGCAGAGCAAGAGAGCAGAAGATAAATGGCACAACCTCAGTGCGGAGCAATTAAACCTCTCTCTATCCCCACATTATTCACCTCCTCCTCCCTTCCCCTTCCCTCTCCAGGGGGTCCCAGCTTCACTTTGTTTGTTTTAATTATTTTTCCATATGCAAATGCGCCTTTTCTTCATAAATGAGGTCTCTGTGTCTGTTGCAGTGAAGTTTAGAGGAAAGGCGAGAGAGAGAGAGAGAGAGAGAGAGAGAGAGAGAGAGAGAGAGAGAGAGAGAGAGAGAGAGAGAGAGAGAGAAGGGGAAAAAACAGCAGTGGTTATCGATTCCCAAGGAACCATCTTTGGAGAAGTCATCAAGCGGCGGTGGCAAGGTGATCAATCGTTCATGTACATTACGCTACCTCCTCCTCCTCCTTCCATGTACGAGCAGCATGAGAAGTGTTAATGCCACCTCGCGACATCAATCACACACAGTGAGACAGGCATGGAGGTGGAAGGAAGAAGTGAAGGGGAATATATATATATATATATATATATATATATATATATATATATATATATATATATATATGAAGATAGAGAAAACAAGGAGCTGTTGAGACGCAAACTGGTCTAGACTAATGGTTCTTCAAGGTTTTTGGGAGGTTTTTTAATGTTCTACCACTTTACAGAATTGTTTTGGTTCAGATTCACATTCAAGGATTTTCCAGCATAAACGGCCTGTTTAAGGTCATGCCACAGCATCTCGATCGGATTTAAGTCTGGAATTTCACTATGCCACTTCGCAAACATAATTAATTTTTTTCCCGAGGTGTCCTTCCTGATGTACTTTGCGTCATTGTCCTGTTGCATAACCTGTGTGATTGAGCTTAAGGCCACAAACTGCTCATCCTCTTTTGGATTGTTAAACCAGTGCAGAATTCAATGTTCTGTGATCTGTGGCAAGTCCTCCCAAAAATGTCCACTCACAAGTCCTCAGAACATTCCTCAACCTTTTGGTGATCATCAAGATGTTTTCTTCCATGAATGCTGTTTTGTCTAGTCTCTTTCTAATTGATGAATCATGAACTTTGAACTTAATTGAGCCAAGTGAGGTCTGTGGAGCTTTAGATGTTGCTTTGGGTTCTTTTGTGACCTCTTGGATGAGTAATTGATGCACCATTGGAGGGGTTTTAGTAACTTAGCCACTCCTGGTAAGGTTCATCACTGTTCCATTTGCAAAACCCATGTAAGGCCCAAATATACATTCAGCTCTGGTCAATATTAACATATATGGACAATAAATTGGATGAGAAATTGGCCCCAGGCAGGCTTTTAACCAGTCTATATAATGGCCCCATGTTAACTACCTATAAGAGTTTGATGTAGGTTAACTCATGGTAAGAATTGGGCCCCCCTAGATCTCCTGCTCATATTTACATGATATGCTTAGTACTGACAGCATTTTTGACACAGCTAAGCCTACAGCTAAGTGTCATCAACAGGTTTAGCCTATTTGGTTTGAAGAGAACTGGTACCATTCCCGTTCACCATCTACACTGAAGACTTCTCCATCAACTTCCACGGCTGCCATCTACAGAAGTTCTCTGTCAACTCTCCCATAGTTGGCCTCTGCACAGGTGAGGACCACTCAGAGTTCAGACAGCGGACTCAGGCGCTTCAGAAGACCTTTTTTGACTATGTCTGGGCGACAGCCATCTTTTATGCTGTAGTTTTCTCACGATCTCCAAGTGTCTAAGTTTAGACTTTCTCTTGTGTATGTATTTTGACTGGTTCTTTAAGTGTGTTTGTTCCCTGTTAGATCTGTGTTTTCCTTCAGTTTCGGTCCATTTCACTCCTCACCTCAGCTCCTCGGTCCTTATTAGTTTCAGCTGTTTCTCGTTGCTTTCCTTTTACTCAGTCCCAGCTGTTCCGCATCCGTCTTGGTTAAGACCTTTTTTCTACCTGCCTTCTTTTCTGTATTCTCTCTGTGTTCCCTGCTGGTTCCTCTGTTTAACCCCTATGACTTATGCATTTTGCCACCCTGTTCCTCCGTGCTCTTTGTATGCAGTTCCTCTGAATCCTGCCTGATCTCTTGTTAAAAGTTTAAATCCCCCCCGTAAGTTTCCTATTTATTATTAAATCTTTTGCTAATACATCATCCTGTGTTTGGGTCCTCCCTTAACCACACCATGACAAGTTTGTTGGAGCAGCAGCTTATCTATAGTTTATAGAAAGAGGTTAGATAAACTCATCAAGAAAGTCAGCTCTGTCCTAGGATGTCGCCTCAACTCAGTGCAGGTAGTGGGAGACAGAACTCTAGAAAATATAACATCAGTCTTGGAGACAGTCTTCCACCCCATGCATGAAGCTGTTGCAGAGATGTAGAGCTCCTTAAAGGCATACTATGCAACATTTTTCAGTTAATTAATGTGTTCCATACCGTTTTGGATGATTAAATGAGTCATTTCAGGTTGAACAAAGGTTTTCTTGGCCGCCCTGGTGGTCTGTGGGGGAAATACCGCACTTGCAACCAGTGTCCGAAATTAACTTTGTTATTCACCGGCCAAGTTGGCCGGTAGATGTAAAAATCAACCGGCCAGGCATATTTTTTACTGGCCAAAATATTAATCCTGACCAGACCTCAATTTTTATAAAAATTAAGAGTGAGATTATGTTAATTTTGGGGGGTGTGGCTGACTGGACCCTGGAAGAGAAATCTTTGTTTCCTGACTTAAAAAAAAGAAAATATTGTAGTTGATTATAAAAGACACAATATGAATTATAAAGATTCACATCCAGGCGATAATAAAAAAACACTACAGATTATCATTATTCTATCCATGTTGGTCTTATTTGTGAATGAGGCAGAGTTTCATCAAGCCTGTACGGTCAGTGGGGGTTCTAGACCAAATTTAGCAGGGGGGCCAGGGTGGGGCCAGTGATTTTTCACAGGGGCACAGAACAAAAGATTGTTGGGGGGGGGGGACTTAACAGGTCAACATTTCATCGTTTAAAATATTAAGTAAGCCAAAGAGCCAATTGTGGCTCTGGAACTGCAGGTTGCAGACCCCTGATCTTTTCTCAATACAGCGGGAGCTTAACGTGAAAGAGCTTAATTTTAATTATTATTTTTTTTTATATTTATTTTTTAATTATTTTGTTATTTTATTATTGGGTAAAAACATAAATGAAAAAAATACAACTAATCCAAATGACCAGTCACGTTATCTTTGTCAGCATTTATCATCCTAAGAAATTTAACATCATGTTTTTAGTACAGGGGCCATAACAGGGGCCAGGAACAGTTCTACAGGCCCCTGTTGGCCCCTGTCCAGAACCGCCCCTGTGTACGGTTCAAAATGTTCCCCTCATCTGCAACACTTAATAGCATTCAGGGTTCACGCTGCGTCTTTACGCTGATCTAGCTACTGGATTTTACCCTCGTGCGCTGCGCCCCCGATGTTACAGGTTACATGTGACGTAATTTTGCGCACCTGAATTCAAGCGCAAGGCACCACGCCCACCGAAGCACCGCTGGTTCTGTGTCGTTAAAAACAAAACAGCATGAAAAACAGTTACTGACTCTCCTACTGACTTTAATTGGGACATTTTGATACGAGTGGAAGGACATTAAACGAGGCGATTCACGTTTTGAAGGCTGGCCGCTGATAAAAGCAGCTTGCTCCGAGAGGGGGAGGGGGGGGGGGGGGGGGGAGGCGCAGTAAGAGCGGTGAAGCACAGAACCACAGCGCAGGTAGTTAAAAAAAATCAGAATAAATAAGAACGAAACTTATAAACAGACTAATTGGCGTTTTAGACTGTATCTGGTTAGCAGATCTGTTTTCTGATCCAGCGTGCAGCCATGACTGGTTCTGAATGTGAAAGAAGCTGAACCAGCACCGCAGAAGGCGTTTTTAGACTGAGCTCTGGATGGACAGAGCTGTGAATGGATCATATGGGTTTTGTTATTTTTATGTTATTTTTATTTTATTTGGTACAAACATTTACTCGCCATGTGGCCGCTAGCCCTCTGAAATTCACTCGCCAAACGGGAAATTTACACGCATTTGGCGACTGGCGAGTGTTAATTTCGGACCCTGCTTGCAACTGCAGGAGCCCTCGGCCCGCGCCCACAGGCTCAGAATCTCGTGCAAGATCGCGAGAGTCGGTCTTGCTTTACGGCGAGAACATGTTTGTTGCTAGCGCAGTGGCGATATCTGTGCAGTTATCATGGCAGAACCAGCGATAAAACAGCGAAAGCCCATGTTGGAGCAGGCAAGAAAGAGGAAAAGGGCTGTGGACAGAAAGAGGAGTCGTACACGGGTGAACATCGGGCAAGCTTTTTCCGAATGGCGAGAGCTAAAAGAAAGAGAAGGCTGCAAGGCTGACGCGGACCTTGCGTTTCTGCTGATGCGATTGTAAGTAACATTGTAGGGTTTCCCTCACGCTACCGCCTCCCAACATTCCAAAAAAAAAAAAAAAAAACTAACTCGATTTGCGTGCAAAGCTTGTTTCCCCCCGCTCCGCCGGTCGCGCAAAGCTTGTCTCCGCTCCGCAGGTCATCAACGCAAAGCTTGTCTCCCCCCCCCCGCTCTGCTCTGCTCCGCCGGTCGTCCGGTAAGCAAATTCCTAGGGGAAACACTGCATTAGAATGGTTTCTCTCTCTCTGTGTGCATGTTCATACTTTCACTGTGTTAGTCATTGTTTGTACTGCCGTTTTTTCGACTTTTCGTTGCGTTCGCCTGTCTGCTAAGCTCAAAACAACCACGCCTGGCTTGACGGAGAAACCAGTAGAACAGCTGAGCATATTTACGACAGTGCACTTTTACTTTCGCCCTCTGGGGGGAGCCTCGCTGGAAAATCAATCCCGGTTGCATAGTATAGGCCCGTTTACACTACACTTTTTTAACCGAGCCGAGACCAGTCCGAGCTCGGTAACCGAGATAACTCTTGTGTGTAAACGGTCAGCAGACTGAACCAGACCGCGCTAAACATAACCGGACCGCGCTAACTGCAGACCAGCTCTTGGGTAGGTCTCGGCCTGGTTCTATTTTATCCCGGTTTCTGATAACGAAGAGCGCATGAGCAGACCGCGTCATCTCCTTACAGTCAGCTGACTGTCAGCGGGTTTTCCGGCGTGTCTGGCTGCACGTCCCGATTCACACTCCATTCAGACAAATTTCAGACATTCATAATAATACTAGCTTCCTTACCGTGCCACACGGTTTCCAGTGATGATTCTGCTTAGCAGCGCAATGAACCTGAGCGTCTGTCTTTGTTTCCTGCGTCTGTAAATCCTTATTAGACGTTCGTTTGTCTCATCCACTTCCCAAAAAGCCAACTTTCTCAAGTAAATTCACCAATGGTTGCCTTCTTCCCCTGACTCTCTGCAAAAACCGAAATATCACAATATCAAGCATAACTTCCTGAATGTTACGGGCGCAGCTGTTTTTTTTGCTGCTTCCGCCTTCAATCCCAGAGAGCGGTAGTACCGCAGATCGCCACTAGGGGGCGAGGAGCAACCAAGGAACCGAGATAAGCTTTGTGTGTAAACGGGTCGGCTTGTCTTGGATAACTGAACCAAGCTCGGACTGGTCTCGGCATGGCTCGGTTTTTAGATGTAGTGTAAACGGGCCTTATACCTTTACAGCTCCTTAACTGACAGAACGCTGCATCCTAGATGCACAATGGAGCGTTATTACAGATCCTTTCTCCCTGCAGTTTTAGGACTTTAAAAAACTGCTCCCAACAAAATCCATTTCAATGTTTTTTTACATTCCTGTAATGTTTGTGATTGTTTCACTAAACGTCTATAAACCATTTGTTGTTGTTTCTTTATACACAAGTATACATGCAGATTTTTTTTTATTTTTTAAATTATCACCTGGAATAGAAACGTAGAAAAATGTAAAAATGACCCTACTCAGTTTCACATTTCTTTGAATCTGGGTATACAATTTCTAATAACTTCATCATATTTTTTTCTTTTTCTTATGTTGTAAATTTGCCCTTACTGTATAGTCTCCTTTTTTGTATTTTGTATTATATTTCAGCTTGTGGGTACCTGCATGCTTCAATTTGCCTGTCACTTTGCTGCTGGTACACTTACATTTCCTACTGTGGGACGAAAATATATATTTCTATTCTATTTTTTGTATTTAATCATCATAATTGGGCCCCATAAAAGTAGTCCATAATGTGTGCATACCTATCCAGCCTGAGTAGAACCATATGGGACCATATCCAATAAGTTCGAAATTGAAGTTTTTAAGCTTTAAGTGGATTCATCATTGGTTCATGGCTTGTCAGTGGTTGCAATGTAATATGTATTTAACCATTCAAGGTCTAAGGCCTTTTTGGTGCAAATTTCTGCCTGGACTTTTTAAAATTTAATTGTGGTGTTATAACACCATCCTAAAAGTTTCAGTCAAGTGGTATACATCCTTTTTTATGGATAAGCTGAATTTTCATAATATAAAAACTGTGGAGCGCTAATAAGAACGTAATAAAAGATATAGAACCACAAATACAAAGAAATACTTTAGGCGGAATTTATCCTTACAAATCTTTATTGATAAACACATCAAACACCGATGAACAAGCTGAATAACAGCTGAAATATGATCTACATGGTCAATATGAACAATGTGCAATTTTTTGTTTGTAGCATATCTACAAATCTGTTCCTATCAGCTAGCAGGCACAGGGGTACGTCACAGAAATGCTTTTCCTGGGTGTGGACTGCTGCTTCTACTGCTTGGTCAATCAGAGCACACACTTCCAACTTCCATAGCTTGCTGGGATCATCCTGTGGAGTACAGGGCACTGGCAAATGTTCCCCCGATGCTTTGGGCATACATCTGGCACATCACTATTACAAATAGTGCAACTTGCAGTACTTCACGTATATGCATTTGTTCACAACATGTCAAATTCATTCAATACTTTACACAGGCCAGTCAAACTAACTGAAGTAAAACTAATTGACTTATAATAATATTATAGGCACCACTTCTCTTTTAAGCCAAATGTGTGAAAAAGAAAGCAACAAATAAACTCTCAGTAAAACCTAAAAGAAATTGAGTTTTACAGGGTCTATCCTCATTAAATTGTATTTGTGTGCACAATGCGTGGATAAACCCTGTCAGAGGGAAACCAGTCTTTCTCTAATAGATAAAAACGAAACACAAGAGCATAATGCATTTCTATTTTATGCAGATTTACTGTGAATTTATATATTATACTTTGTTATTTATTGTATACAACAATTAGGTTACTTACTCTTCAACTGAATCCAGACGCACAAGGTAATCCAGGACCGGTGTGTCTTCTGCTTATGGATGCTTCTGTATTAGTTGACCCCAGAGGCTGGGATATCAATTCCGGTTCAGCGAATACTTTTGTGAAGTCAAAATAAATCTATCTAGTAAATGTATCACAATGTGCGCAGTTACACACAATAAACCTTCATAAAGGGCTGTTTTTTGGCTGATTTGATCTCATTTATAGCCTTTTATGGCTATAAATGAGATCACCAAAATGCATGCTAGCGTCTGACACTGATTTTCACCTGCTTGCTACATTGGTTAGGGAGAGCAAACAACTATGTCGATGATATCAGCGGAAAGGCTAAGATCTCACGTTTTGTTTGCAAAAAAAATAAGTTGATAGCTTTCATAGATCAAAAGTTATACGCAAAAATGTACAACATACTCTGTGAGGTCGTATACGACCTCATAGACCTTGAAAGGTTAACATATATATTCATTTTAATTTGCTTAGTATTCTTCAATAATGGCCAGGCTTTAGAACTGAAGTAAAAATATGCACAAAAAGGAGGACCTGCCTACAGAAAAACATACAACAATCTACAAATCCATTGCACCACATTATGTTCAACAGTTATAATTAAATCTGGCTCCTCTGAAGAAAAATCTCAAGCATCCAACCAGAAAGAAAAAATACAATCCGCAACTTTATTTTCAATGAAAACGAACAATCTGGCAGATAAGACAAAAAAAACAACAATCATCTTTTGCTGCAGCAACGATGTGGTCCTTTTTAGTGTTCCTTTGCAATGTTTTAAGGCAGAAGCTCTGTTTAAGTAGGTGCTGCAGAGCCTTAACGAGGTGTGCCTTGTAGGAAAAAATACACCCAAACAAACAAAGATGGGTACAGAAACGGAGAGGGAGACGTGGAGATTTGGAGGGAAGGAAGCGGAGGAAGAGGAGGGTGGGTGGGAGAGTGAGTCTGGCTGTGCGCTCAAAGACAAGAGAACAAACCCCTCAAAGTCATTCAGCTAATCCATCTCGACAACACTGAAGCCTCATCATATCGACCCCTCCCTAAGCTGCACACATTTTACTCCTTTCCTGACAGGTCCCCTACTCCACCTCCTCCTCCTCAAGCTCCTCCAGGAAGGAGAGTAAAATGAAGAAGATATGGAGGAAGGTCAGGTGGGAAAAGGAAGGAAAAGGAACAGCTGAGGTTTACCCTGCTAACAATGCAGAAGTGGACTCACACCACAACCACCTGACAAAAACAGAGAATCTCATACATCTGATGGCTTCACCAGCTGACCACCCAACAGGAATGATGGAGAATGCTCTTGGATAAAAGCCTGCTGTCCGCTCAAAATATTTAGTGAAAAATTGGCAGATGTTCAGAAAGATTCATGACCTCATTGATAGAGACTCATGGAGAAACTAGTTCTTGTTCTCTGGGTAACAAGAACAACAAAAAAGTTACAGTACAGTTACAGCAGGAAGAAAACATTGACTTTGTTGTTACTTGCAATTGCTGAAGATTGATGGAGAGCAAGGGGCGGGGTAGAGGGGCAAAGAAGGAGCCGAGCATGAGCACAGGTGAGAGTAGAGGAGCAACAACTTACAGACAGAAATAGCCCAGACAGGACCACTATGGTGCCCATTCTAGCAACCCCATAAAGTGGGAACATTATACACTCACCGGCCACTTTATTAGGTACCCCATGCTAGTAACGGGTTGGACCCCCTTTTGCCTTCAGAACTGCCTCAATTCTTCGTGGCATAGATTCAACAAGGTGCTGGAAGCATTCCTCAGGGAGTTTGGTCCATATTGACATGATGGCATCACACAGTTGCCGCAGATTTGTCGGCTGCACATCCATGATGCGAATCTCCCGTTCCACCACATCCAAAAGATGCTCTATTGGATTGAGATCTGGTGACTGTGGAGGCCATTTGAGTACAGCGAACTCATTGTCATGTTCAAGAAACCAGTCTGAGATGATTCCAGCTTTATGACATGGCGCATTATCCTGCTGAAAGTAGCCATCATGGGTTGGGTACATTGTGGTCATAAAGGGATGGACATGGTCAGCAACAATACTCAGGTAGGCTGTGGCGTTGCAACGATGCTCAATTGGTACCAAGGGGCCCAAAGAGTGCCAAGAAAATATTCCCCACACCATGACACCACCACCACCAGCCTGAACCGTTGATACAAGGCAGGATGGATCCATGCTTTCATGTTGTAGACGCCAAATTCTGACCCTACCATCCGACTGTCGCAGCAGAAATCGAGACTCATCAGACCAGGCAACGTTTTTCCAATCTTCTATTGTCCAATTTCGATGAGCTTGTGCAAATTGTAGCCTCAGTTTCCTGTTCTTAGCTGAAAGGAGTGGCACCCGATGTGGTCTTCTGCTGCTGTAGCCCATCTGCCTCAAAGTTCGACGTACTGTGCGTTCAGAGATGCTCTTCTGCCCACCTTGGTTGTAACGGGTGGTTATTTGAGTCACTGTTGCCCTTCTATCAGCTCGAACCAGTCTGGCCATTCTCCTCTGACCTCTGGCATCAACAAGGCATTTCCGCCCACAGAACTGCCGCTCACTGGATGTTTTTTCTTTTTCGGACCATTCTCTGTAAACCCTAGAGATGGTTGTGCGTGAAAATCCCAGTAGATTAGCAGTTTCTGAAATACTCAGACCAGCCCTTCTGGCACCAACAATCATGCCACGTTCAAAGTCACTCAAATCACCTTTCTTCCCCATACTGATGCACGGTTTGAACTGCAGGAGATTCTCTTGACCATGTCTACATGCCTAAATGCACTGAGTTGCCGCCATGTGATTGGCTGCTTAGAAATTAAGTGTTAACGAGCAGTTGGACAGGTGTACCTAATAAAGTGGCCGGTGAGTGTATGAATCCAGGTTATTCCTGGTGGTCCTGCTTGAGGACTGATTATAGTAGGACCTCCTGGTATAATAGCAACAGCTGCATGAAAACAGGTTGTTGTCCTATGTAGTAAGCTGTATTTTTAAAGTAACGTGCTGCACTTTAGCTAGATGTTCTTAATTTTTTTCTGTTATGAGAATCACACACCTACGAGGCTCCCTAGATTTCCTTGAGAAGCTCAAACATGTCTGAACAGGTATGCTTGTTGTGCTGTTTGTGGCTGGACCTTCAGAGGAAGCTTGACCTGTGGCGTCGGCTGGTGTGTGTTAAATTTTTAACATCATCATCATCACATGTATTTATTTTTTCAGGGACAGTACAACTAAACATTGTCCCTCTTAGGCTACTGATGCAGCGTACAAAAGGGGAAGAAATTATGTCTGTGGTGGCTGGTTTTTGTAATAGAATACTTTTCATCAGTTACCAACACACAATAAATCGAGACAAATGTGGCTGAACAATCTATATTCAAAGTGACCACCAATATCCCTGCACATGCAAACTAAGGCCCAGGGTGGAAGTAGAAGAATTCATGTCCTACTTGTGCTTTGACTGTGGCCAACCACCAAAGAAGAAACATTGGCTACTGAAAAGTATTAGCAACATTCCCGACAGCAGATCTATCGCAGGTATGATTGTAGGTTACGTAACATACTGTATTTTTATTTTTTTACCTGTAATTGATCTGCAAGAGACCATTTTGTGTGTCAGTGAGATTCCTGGAGTTTGCAGACAACACTTCTGTCATTGTTCTGATCCAGGATGGTGACGAGTCTGCATACACATAGGCGGCGGATCGGCTGGTCCACTGGTATGACAAGATGTTGGTGGACTTCCGTAGAAGTCCCCCCACACTGCCTCTCCTCAGCATGCTCAACAACAATACCGTGTCTAATGTGGATCACATCTGGTTCTTGGGAACCCCCCTTTCTAAGGACCTGAGATGGTCCTCACACCCATACACTGTACTGAAGAAGGCCTCGCAGAGGCTGTGCTTCCTGTAGCAACTCAAGAAGTACAATCTTCCACAGGAGCTGCTGCTCATCTTCTACACGGCCATGTTTGAATCTTTCCTATGTTCGTCAATCATTGTGTGGTTTGGCTCAGGCACAAAACAGGACAGGCCCCAACTACAATGAATGATTAGGTCTGCAGAGAGGATCTTTCCACCATCCAGGGATTCTACAGGTCCAGTGTCAGGAAAAGGGCAGCTAAAATCTCTGCGGACCCCCCAGATCCTGCACACAAACTACATAGGTTTTACCTTCAGGTCAACGCCACAGAGCACTATTTACAAAAAACAGCTCCCAACTTGATACCACGCACCAATCCAACCATGTCTTCTTTTTTTGAAGAAATATGTATGTATAAATATTTACAAAAAATCTTTCTATTTTCCTTTTTTGCATAGTTGTACTAAAATGTCTTTCTTGATCAGAAAGTGAAAATGGAGTAAAATTCCTTGTTGTATGAGTCAACTTGGTGAATAAAGCTGATTCTGATTCTGGTGTAAAAATGTTAGATTGGAAGTTGCCGACACAATCACGGGATCACGGGCTCTTGGAAAAAGGTAGATAAAGGCCTGAAATAAGGAAATAACTCTTATTTACCTGTTTTGTCAATGTGTGTTGAGGAAAACCCAATGGAGGCCAGAACGCATCAGTTTATTTAAACATGTGTCTGTGTCTGCCCCTTCAGTAGCAACAGCAGCATCTCTCCTAAGCTCTCAGACGGTAAAGATAGGTTTTCCCTGTCTGTCAGTGGATCGGCTGCCCGAAGTGAGGGCTGCAGAAGCTCTGATGTTGTGTGGCCATTGGCACCACTGAGATGCTCTGCCCCCAGGACTGATGGCATTACTGAAGATTACCACCCTGCACTTGGCAGCGGAGTGTGTTTTGTTGTGAATGTGTGTGTATGCTGAGACGTGCGTGTGAATCGACCAGTGTGTGCACGTGTGTGAATTCTTTCTGCCCTTGTATGTGTGTACCCTCCGGACAGCTGGCGTGCCAAAGCCTGTTGAGCTGTTTGTCACACTCGTCTCACTCAGAAGAGCTCGAGCGGCGTGTAGAGCCCTTTCAGGGATGGAGATACCGCTCTGACATAAAGTCGCAGGCAGACAGATGCATTTCTCACCTATTATAAGCAGAACACTGAGAAATTATCATACCAAAAATCAATATTTTTTAGATCATTGTATGGCAAAGACAGCTTCACGAATATGCTCTTCTTGTGAAATGTCTCCCAATTGATGGGCACTTCTACCTCTTTTGGAGGCTAAATCACAGTTGCTAACTTTCCAGAACAAGCTAGACTGGCTCACTCTGTGTCCAGATTGCAGAATAATCACACACAGATGAAACCGCCATTAGGTTTTGCCCTCAAAATGAGAAATACATATAACATTGTCTTTGTCCACGTTTCTATTTTTGGTAGTCAGATTGGTAATTTGTATTGTATACCAATTAATAAATAATTGTAACTCCTTATAGATTCCTAAATGGACCAAAGACTTACATAACAAATCAGGAAGATGTCAGAGACATTTTCACACTTCAAGGCTTTTTTTCAAGATTCATTGTTTTTTATTCCTAAATAATAATCATTTTAAATAGTCATGAAATTGATAAAGACCAAATTATTAAAATTTTCTTTAGAATAGAGAATCATAATTTGAAGTCTGGGCCTAGACCAACATATTTAAGAGAGATCCCAAAATCCAATGTAAATGTAAAATTTAATTTGTTTTTTTAATACATTTGTTTGGCAACATTTTAATACAAATAATAAATAAGGTTTGTTTGTGTTGTTACACACTCATTTTTCTTAGAAAAATGTGTACACTTGATCCAGTGATGGACAAAGTTTACAGCTTTTGCTGGGGAAAGGTCGTGGGGACTGTCCCCAGAAATTGAGTACGTCTGGTCACCCTACCCTACTGATCATTGACGGATCATTTTTCAAGGGGAGGTGAGGCAAAAAGGGTGTAAGCAGTAGACCTGCTTTAAAGACGAACAGCAAGTTCAACAAATGAAACTGGATCACGTTACTATTGATGTTCAAGCTAGCTGGTTAGCATGGCAGCACAGCTAGCTGTTACAAGATAGCTGTGTTTCAAAGCTCTCAACAGAAATGTGCATGAGGCAGTGCTGAGTTTATACACAATTAGAATCATCAGTATTGGACCCTATACATTCCACACAATCAACAAAAAAATCTGAGGGATAACAAGCAAAGTATCAATCAAACAGAAATAGCATAAAGCAAAAAGTAAAAGTTAATTAACATTTCTACTTATTATAATATAAATTTATTGTGATATAATTAGAAATTTTAAAGACACACAAGACATAAAAAAGACATCATTGACGCATAAAAATTTAAACCTTTGAGCCAAATATATCCAAGTTTTAGCATAGGCTTCCAGTGACAATTTAGACATTGCTTAGATAAATATTTTAAACAAAAATGCTAACTGGGCAGACCTTGACTGATTGTTCATAAAACATTACTTTGCTTCTGGATAAGGTTCCTGTTATGGAAAAAGTGGCTCAAGAATGCATATTTTCCCAGCAAACCCTTCAGATGAATCTGGATTTGAGAGACAAGGGATAAATAAATTGAAAAGCATCTCATGCCACTTTTATTTACAGCATTGGATCAGTGATGGTGAGGGCCAATTTCTATTACAAAGACCATTGTTTTGGAGATCTGGCAGGCTCTTTCAGTAAACTGAAAATAGGTCCTAGGAATTTTGAACAGGATAATGATTTAAAATCAACATTGAAATTGATCACAAGACACAAAATCCACCTTTTTCAATGAGAATCTTGGTCCAAAAATCTTGCAGAAAATCTTCGGGGTGAGCTAACCTTGCCTGCAAGATAAATTCTCGTGGTAGTTGTGCATTCACAAACACGCAAGAATCCATCTTGTACCACTTGAGCTTCAACCGTTTGTGTCCGAACCAAAAAACGGTTTGGGCCAATCACGTTGCAGTATTGAGGTTTTAAGGCGGGACATACGACGAAAGCAGGAGCGGCTGAGCCCACAGCCAAACCAACACGAACATGGCAGCGCAGGAGGACGCATGCATAGCTGTCTGTTTTGTAAGAATCCACGATTTCTTCTTTGATAGTAAAACAGCAAGAAGTACCTTGACTAGCTTATCTTCTTGTGGTGTCTCATGATGTCTGCTGCTTACATTTTAATTTGATACCGTGATTGGCAAAAATCAACCTTTGGTAGGTGGACAATAGGGGCCACTTCACCCAATCAGCGGCAGACATCAAAACAGAGAGTTTTGCTGAAATTCCTCTTTTCCTCAAACAAATTCAAATGGAGCAGTCCCAGATTGATAATGTGCAGAACTAGAGTGCTACACATTATCAATCTGGCTTGACAGGTTAGGGGTGAGCTGGAGAGAGGAGGAAGTCAGAGAGGTTGATCTAGTTGGCTGGTTGATCTGGAGAGAGTGTGGAAAGATGAATGGTCGATGATATGCTCAAACCCTATGAAATGGTAATTCTATAGGGAAATGCAATTTGCTGTCCTGCTGGCAATCAGGGGGTGGCACAATTTACCACCAGTTTGGCTAACATGGGAAAGCTCCCAAACCTCTCACAATTCCTGCAGGAACATTTTCAAAATTATTGTTTTTTAGTCAAGTCTTGCAATAATCAAGCCAAACCCCAAAGTAATAGGCTAAACTGGTTATCTCTATATCATTTAAAATAAAGCTTATTTATACCAGATAGTAACCTGATTTAGTATTTCCCTGGCCCCAAATCTGTTAGATGTAGTTGGCAAAATCTATCTGAGCCTATTTGTGTTCCTCTTGGCATCTTTGTCTCAGTCAGTTGAACGATTTATTCCATTCGCGAGACACTCCGTTTCAACCTGTTGTTGCTTACAAATCCCCTCTGGGTAAGTGTGTGCTGCCTTCCTAAAATGTGACATATAGTGTTGTTTTAGAAGGCTGACATTTTACTGAAAGCCCACTACAGTGACACACAGTTCTGCTTCCAGATGCCAGAAAATGTGAACAGCAAGTCGAGCAGAGCCTGTGCTGATGACGGTTCCATATTTGCAGGATGGTTAAAAAAAAAAAGATGGGAATCATAAAGCAAATGTGTGCCTGTTAAAACTTTTGAAAGAGATTTTTTAGGATGCTTTTCTTCACATATATAACATATTTCTACCATCTGTTACCTTCTAAAGATTCATCCAAGTTTGAGACATTTTATGACCAAAACTAAGTACACCCAATGATTCAACAGCAACAACTTAGAAGCTGTTGTCTGCAGTCTCTCGTACACAGGCTTTTATGGTCGACTCAATCACTACAAGATGGCCAGTTTCTGTGTCAACAGAATAAGTTTGTATCATCACTCATGCACCACCGTGCCTGAACCTTGGTATAATGTCTCAAAGCTTTCATACAGTGTTTAGTTTTCTAAAAACATGGTTCCGCTGTGCATAATGACCAAACCTCCTTTCCCTTAACTGTCAACCCTTCCAAACATGCCTACTTGCTCAGTCTTTTAGCTGTCCTGCCAACTTCGACATTTACCATGCTAACTGAAACCTCTACCTTGTCAGATTGTTCTCTTGGGTTATTTGCAATTTCTGTGAAGACGGCATGATCTGGCTTTAAAGTAAATTTGTTGAGATGTTTGCTCCATTGAACATCAGCTTCTGTCCTAGATGTTTTCGACTTATGTAGAGTGAAGGACTTCAAATACTTAGGAAAACGTCTCCTAACTCTCTAGGAAGAGGTTTCAAACCACTAGGTCCTAGCCGGTACCCATCGGTGGGCCTTTTACCAGGCTCCTAAGTACCCCAACACCCTTTGACCTGAAATAACCAAATCACATTTCACTTGATTGAGGTAAAAAAAAGGATGGGAACCACTTCTCCAAGCTTGCTGGCGCCATTGCTGCTGTTTCTTCACTTGACATTATGTCCATCTTTGTATTTTTTTCTAACAAACTGTGATGCTTCAATGAAATGATTGTAAAACCTTGTAAATCAATTCAAAACATTTGTGTAAAACATTCTGATTGTGTTTGTCTTGCTGGAAAAATTGCTTATCTAAGTTTGGTGCTGTTGTTGTCTTGCCATTTTGTTAGGACATGCCTGCCACCTCTTAAATGGGATACATCATGCATGTTTGTGTCTTTCTGTCAATCCCCATTTTGTAAACCTAATCTGATGTCCATGAAAGTTATTGCTGATGTAAATTTTTCTTGGCATTGTCTTAATACAAATTTGTATCCTTCAAACCAGAAAACTGTCAAAATCTCTGCTTTGATGGAAATGGCCACCCGGCTAATGACAAGCTTGACAAGAAGCCGTATTTACTTCTCTGATTCACTGCTATTGTATTTCTATTGTGGCATTGTGCTACTTTCCCTTTAAATTCTATGGAAGCATCGCTTCCTTGTCTACCCACCATTTTATAACATTATCCTAATGAAATCAACTGCTGATGTCCTTCCAACTGGGCAATGTGTTGGCACACACCTGCTTTCTCTAAACTAGCAAACTGCCAAGGCTCCTGTTTTTTGTTGGTTTGAGATGTGCTCACACTGCTCATGACTAGCTTGATGGGCAGCAACAAATCATTCTGTAAGGTCATTGCTGTTGCCTTTCCAGCTTGGCACTACATCCAACACAGGCTGTTTTCCCTCCTAAATATAATAGAAGCACCTCAGGTTGCACATTATCAACCTGAATGATGGACAACAACAGTTATTTCTCCAAAGTAATTGCTGATGTCTTTCCCTTTTGACGTTGTGTTGCACATCCGCCCATTTCTTTCCAAGAGGAGAGTAGCCCTCTATCGAAATAAATAAGCCCCAAACTGGCAAAACATTAATGAAAAAAGTACATTTAGTCTAAACAGAGATGGTAAGCTGTATTGGGAAAAAAAAGTGGCAGAAAGATGGTAATCAAAGGGAGGAAAAAGAAAAGTTAAAAAAAGATTATGTCCTCGTAGCCTTCAGATCCATGAGCTCAAGAGCTGTAAATTCTCACCATTTCATGGCAGTCAGTAAAACTGCTGCCAAGAAGACAGACCCTGGGGGGTGGGTGGGGGATGTGGGGGTGAGGTGAGCCTGAAGGACGGGCTGTCCCTCACACACACTCTTGCTCTTTTTTTCCCACCAACAGTTCCTCTCCTTTCACTCTGTCTTTCTGTCGATGTCACACACTCCTTCGCTCCCCCGTCACTGCAACACACACGTCCTTCCTCTGCCTCTCTTCACACTCGGTTCATCTCATCCCTTTTACTGCTTTTTGCTCTTTTTTATCTCTCACAGACATCACATGCTCTCTCGCTCAGGATGAGGGAGACCCCCCGATGTCCTCGAGTCCGGAGGCGACTACAAATCCCAGGGAGCCTTGCTGAGGGACTACGGGGGTCGTGGCCTGCAGACCCAAAGTCCCATTCTTCATTTCCTCTCATTTTAGAAAGCAGGAGTTGGAAAATTTCTTGGGAAAAACAGAAAAAAAAAATCATCATAGGATCATGGAAATCAAGGACAGTTGAGTTAGTGTAAAGTGTGTGTGCAAGAGATAAAAAGTATTAAAGGTGTTTTAGTAGATGAGCATATGACCTATAAAGATATAAAGAGGCTGACGGTCCAAGCTTTTCCGCAGGCTTTATCCATTAAACCGAGTCCCGTAGCCCCAGAGTGACTGATAATACACCCTCTGACTGGTTGCGACAATTCTTCAGCTGGCCTCTCCAACTCGTCGGTCAGCACACATGTAGTGTTAAAACACCAGAGATTCATGGAGTGAAAAATTCAGAAAAGTGGGGTAGAGAACGAACAATGTGGCTTAAATTTGGAAGCACATCTTGTGTTGTGCTGTTTGCATTTTAACATATTAATGGAGTTGATTTTATATTTGCTCCTTATTCTGTTTGGTGAATGGTAGAACCTATCGGATAGCAGCCCAAGAAAGTATTTACTCACTTATTTACTCACTGGAATTCATGAATTATCCATAGAACAGGTTATAAAATGGATGTGCTTGGTACAAAGCATAAGAGGACTTGCATCAATAAGCTTGCAATGGGCAGACACACTGTTTAAATTACATGAGAGTTCCAAAATAATGTGGTTACTATAAGGACCTACTTATCATGTAGGAAATGTGTTTTGGAAATGCTAACCTGTAACCTTTAGTTCTGAGAACTCCCTACACTAAGTTGTCTGAAGAATTTGCTTTAGAAAACAAGTGCTATTCAAACTTTGTCTCCTTGATACGCAAATGTATTTCTTGTGATGTGACTTAAAGTAGTACACAGTTCTGAAGTGAAAGAAAAAATAATATGTTTTGCGAAATCAGCAAAGGGAGGATGTTAATATTAGATTGTGTCTGGAAGCCTCTTATAGCTAATGTTATAACAAGCAGCAGAGTCCCTCCCCTAAGGGACTGCCCCTCAGCAGGGTGCCCACTAGAACTAGCCATGCTCTCTCCCTCTCATTTTACTCTTTTCTGTGGACCTTGTGGGGAGAAGGTCTACACAGGAGGGACAAGGAGAAAAATGACCCAGGGGCCGAGCCACACCCCTACAGGCTGAGCGCAGCCCATTGGAGGTCCAGGAAGAACTACTCCAGACCTGGTTCCCAAACAAGCACTTTTACCATTAGAGCCGCTCCCTCGCCGCTCCCTCGCCGCTCCCTCGCCGCTCCCTCGCCGCTCCCTCGCCGCTCCCTCGCCGCTCCCTCGCCGCTCCCTCGCCGCTCCCTCGCCGCTGGCTCAAACTTCTTTCAATCGGATGGCCTAAAGTCAACAGAACAGACACAGAGGCAGAGGTTTGGGTGAAATTAGCAGGAAAAGTCAAAATTACTTGTATTTTACGGTTATGACGAACTATTTCCATAAGGGTTTTCAACACTGATGGGACATTAATGTTTGTGTTTTCCGGTCCACTAATTACACCAAAATTTAGCTTAAAAGTCTTTTTGAATATACTCAGAAGGTCCGCTAGCGTTAGCTGCTATTAGCTTCGTTAATGACTTGCTACTAACCCTAGTAAACGTAACTAAGGCTTGTTTAAACATAATGCTTTTTTTGTTTAGCTCCACCATCGTCCGATAGTGCTATGAGCGTTAATACAGCATTAATAGGGAACATTAATGTTAAATTCAAGGGTGTTTTGTGAAACTTAGGAGTAACTCATCAAGATAATGGTGACACGGCCCGGATGTGCCCCTACACACATTATTTCCGGTCTATTGTCTGCTATAGCTCCCTCTAGCTTCTAAAGTCACCAATTTGAGTCTTAATTATTTCCTGGGGATATAATTACATTAACAAAATCAAGTGTCTTAGAGGTTATTGATCTTTATTTAGTAAATCATTCTTTAAAATGTTATTTCCTCAAATAATGTTTTATTTAACTTGGAGTTGCATTGTGAATGTGTTGAACAATTACTGAATGTTGTTAAGCTAATTTAACTTGATTTGGTTGTCTAACTTGGATGTGCAACGAACCCAAGATTCACTGAATCATTCTTATGGTAATGGTTTTCAACTATCTTTATTTGTTCTTTTGATTTTTGTTTGAACATAGTTCCTTAGTCTCTTCAATTTTAATTTTGCTTATCGTATTTTCCAGACTATAAAGTGCACCTGATTATATGGCACACTGTGAATTTACGTATCTATGTGTGTCTTTGTCCACATATAAAATGCACCAGATTATAAGGCACATTACATACTCTTCCCAAGTGTGTAATATCACCCCGTCCCTCCAGTAGGGTAACCAGATGCCCCCGATTTCCAAGTACAGACCCTGTTTTGGGTGACCTGTCCCCGGCAGAAGCTGTTCCTGAAAATGTCCCTGATTTCAGTGTATCATGATGGAGTAAAAAAGTTTAGCGCAACAAAAGGTATTTACCAGGTCCTGCTGCTGTCCCGACGAAGTAGAGCTTCGCAGAACGCACCTTCCCAGTCCCCCATCGGCGTTGCCGTTCAGACAAAACAGACCAACCCCCAGGCAGAGATTCTGTGCTCAACAAAATCAGAGACGTCCCCAGTTTTCATTAGAGAAATCAAATCTGGTCACCTTAAGGAGGAAATACTCTGGCCGCGTATCATAAGTGGTTTCACGGGCGTGTTTTTAAAAGCGTAAATTTACACCAGACGCGGCAAAGTGCGCTTCACAGCAGCGTGATTCTGTGGAGAGTAGAATTTCCGACATGGTAAGTAATTAAACAAAGACAAATTATCAGTAATATATCCTATGTTTTGATCTCCTAAAATTCCATGTCTTGACCATATCTGATTAGAAATCGCATATTTTAGTTTGTCAGCTTGTCACAATTACATCATCCATGGCGCTCTACTTTTGATGACTCTTATTTTGGGATACTTCTGGAAGTGGACAGAATGTTTTCCCATTTATTCCCTGCCAAACAGGAGCGTATATGCGCCTGAAATTAGACCTTCAATCTAATTTAGTCGTCCAATAGCGTTATACTTCTGGTGTACATTTATTGACTGATTAAAATGAAAAGCTAACCTAAGCATCGGATGCACGTATGCTGCTTTGCTGCCATTTGCAACACGTTCGGTGTGTTTCCTGCCTTAACACCGCTCTCTCCTGAAAGGGAGCGCTATTCGTCTCGGTTGGCAGGACAGAGTAGTTGGACGACACTGCTTTGTTTCTAACATAAGGCCATAATAAACTTAACTTTTATGAATTAACTTACTAGGTTTATTGTCTCTAGCATGTACTCCGGGCGCAGGCTGCCTGACATGAATGCACTTCTAGTTTAGACATTACAGTCAGGCAGTCTAGTAGACAGCTCAGGGGTCCGATCAGGTAGTTACTCGGTGTACCGTAATATCCATTGAGTGGATCGGCTTTGTTGTTTACCAAAGTCGTACTTCGACATTTTAACAGATTTTTGAGCATATTGTACCACATAAAACTGGTCGGTAAGCACAACTTTAATCATATATAAGGTGCACCGGATTTTAAGGCACATCATCAATTTTTGAGAATATTTAAGGATTTTAAGTGCTCCTTATAGTCAGAAAAATACGGTAGTACTTTAGTTAAGTTTCACTAACCTAGTAGAGAGGATTTGTTGATTGAGATATAATGTTAATTCAGATAAACAACTTTCTATAGTGGTATTCTCTGTACATTTGTTTCTGTTAATAAATTATTATACTTCAAGAGAAATGAAACTCATTTATTCCATATGTGTCCAGAGTTTGCTATTAGAAAAATCCCAGTGCTCAAATCACTCAACTATTTTCCTAATATCAGCTGATTGAGCTAATATTCACTGGCCAATCCCTAACTGACCGAGAGTTATTTAATAAAAATGTAATAACTTAAAACATCCATAATGGCACAACAAATGGTTTTCAAAATGCTTTAAAATAAAAAATCAAACTTTGCACAACGCCCTGAACAGACTGTCCCCATGGTAAACATAATGGTGATAGGGACACCAAAGTTACAGCCACAAACAGATGTAAAATTGGAAGATGGAGGGATCTGCAGGAGGTGGAAGAGGTCCTACAAGGAGATGGAGGTGTGTTTGTGTGTGTGTGTGTGTGTGTGTGTGTGTGTGTGAGTGTGTGTGTGTATGTGCCAGCAGGGCAGCAGAAGGCCATGCTGTCTGAATCCCTTGACAGCCACTTGTCACTCTCCCCTCAGACCATCTGGGCTCTTTCCTCTGCCTTATTTCCACACAAACATGAGCGCGGCCTGATGGGAGCTACTTGTGACGGTGGTGATGGTGGGGGTTGGTGAGGCCAACCGTTTCTCTGTTTGTTTCCCTCCATGTTTTTTTTACCTTCCCACCTCCCTCCATCTATCTCAGCTTGATTGTATCCATTCTTTCTTTTAATGTATCTGCTTTCTTGGGTTCGTCAAACTTCTGTTATGCTTATCCTGACATTAATTGTTGTATTAAAAGCAGATATACTGTATAGTTTTTACACCAGTCACTATATGTGGGAGCTAGCACTTATGTGCTCTGTTTAGATTAAAATTAAAACTTAGATTTAACTATGTTTTTCTGAAATAGCAAATAGTAGTCTCAGTTCAGCAGTCAAGTATTTGAGTTCTCCTCTCAGCATTTAACTAAAAAAATTACAAACTAAAAAAATCAGTTTATAAAATCACATTTATAGTAATCATAAAAACAACATATTCAAAATCAAAATGTTTAAAGCATGTTATTATATATCAGCCATACAAAAATATTCGCTCAAGAAAAAGATGGACATCTCTCCAGTCTCTCCTCCTTGAGCCCAATATGTAATTGATTAGTAAAAAAAGGTACCTACGCTATAGGTGATACTTTAACAAAGTCATGAGCTGAATTGAAAAAAGGTTGTCAACGGGAATGTTGAAAAAAACCTAGCAAAAATAACTTTTTTACTTCTGTAGACAAACATTTTTTGCAAAGTATCCTTTCACATGCAGTTTTTCACTAAAGCATAACTAAACGTCTTTAAACAAATGAAAAACATGAAAAAGGATAAATGCAAAAGTAGCAAAGACGTGCATTGATCCCATGTTCAGCCTGTTACATCTAATTCAAAATGATTTACTCTGAACAGCAGTGTTAAAGTCTTCTAATCTGAGATAATTTGCAGAAATTCTGCAGACTTTGAGGATATTTGGTTTTACTGAGCTCCTCTTAATGAATCTTTCTCAAGAAAACAAAACTTGTCATGATCACATTGTTCAGTTTCCTCTGGAAAGTCAGACATTTATGGTATTTTTAGAGGTTTTCATCAAGCAAACGAACATCTGAAAAGAGGACAAAAATAAGCTTTATTCTAAGAGCATTTTATAGGATGAGTCCTAGTTCTGCATTACACTGCCCATTGTTACATTTTATTCATTGTACTCATTTTAATCCCACTTAAAATCTATTGTCTTTGTTAATTTTCCTCCAGTTATCTTGTGTGGAAGTATATGCACCATTGTTGATAAAAAAAGTTTTGATTGTTTTTTTTTCAGGATTTAAATTTCTCCTCTTACTTATTGCAACTGTTTTCAAAACATCAATACTGAGAAATTATTTTGGATTTTAAGAGAAACTCATGGACAAATCCTGTATTATTGTTCATTTCCATGTGGGGGGCACCACACAGCATTTGTGCTCAGGGCCCCCAAATGTCTAGCACCGCCCCTGATCTCACCGAGGCATTTGTGCAGCAGCAGGTTCCCTGTTAGATGCGTTAATGCCAGCTCGGCATTAACGCATCCAACCTCCGTTTTCTTGTGTAGTGAAGGCCTGTTTAGAGTTATCATTCAATTTTGCTCCACTTCAGGTCCTCTTTGAGCCTCTTGGAGCCAGATAAACATCACAGCCGTGATGCGCCAAGACAACGGGATTCTTATGAGGTGATTTTTTTTTAATCCCCAATTTGTATAATATGATTGAACTTGACTTTGTAAAGTGCCTCGAGATGACATGTTTCATGAATTGGCGCTATATAAATAAAATTGAATTGAATTGAATTAATCAACAAATAGGCTACTGGCTGTAAAATGTGGAGAGGTCGGCGGGGTGTACTCTGAGCGGTAAACTTAAGAAGTGCTGGTACTGCGTACCACTCCGTACCAACCCACTTAAAGCACTGATCCATCTAGCCTGAAAATGAGAGTCAGTTTTTGATAATCAGAAGATAATCAGAATCCAGCACTGAGGTTGATTTTGACAAAAAAGATTTATAAAAAGATTTATATAAACAATTTAGAAATATAAGGTATGACGACCTAATATTGAAGAAATGTCATGATAAAGTTATAAATCTTAACAGAAACTCAAACATTGTATTTGCTACCACATTTTCCCCAGATGTGTCATCAAACATAGGCTGACAATATGTGCCTATTGAGATATAAAATATGGAGATCTCTTGGTCAACACTAAACCCAATCTTGTCCAAATTACCAAGAAGTAGCTATAATTTCTCATATTCAAGTGGTTATTGTTGTTCTATGAATCTTGATTCTTGAATTTGAACTGGTAATGCTCCACATTGATGTTTCACTTAAAGCTATAGTTGGTAATCCTGTTCAGAAACACTTTTTGTCATACTAGGTGAAATGGTCCTTTCATCCTGACTGCATTAAATGCATTGTGTATTCAGAAAAAGGAGGTTAAAAATCTGATTTGTGAAAGCTCCAGGCATGTAAAAGGCTCTGACCAATCCCTGTTGTTCAGTCCGAATGTACTTCACTGTGTACTTTGAACATGGCTGAGAGTTGCAAGAAGCAAACCGCGTACAAGTTTATGAGGAGAAGAGGAAGGCCTCAGTAGAAAGAAATAAGACCAGAGTGGATAGGATAAATCAAAATCTGAAATATACAAAGAAAGACTATTGAAATGAAATACTTAGTAGTCTGGATTTTGTTTTTAATACTCACATATTACTTCACTCATTCTAATAGTATTTTGAATATTAATGTTTACAGTAAAACTTCAGTTGTTACAGTAACATCAAACCAGACTGAAACATTTCTACTTTTTTTTAAAAAATGTACTTCAACATTTCTAGGTCAAAGTAAGACTAATTAGCCTCTTCCTCTGTTTTCACTCCACTCGTCTTCCTCGCATGCTTTTCCCCTGCACTCACTCCTCTTCACTCTTTTAAGTACTCGCACACCTCTGGCCCCCGCGTTCCTCCCGTTTTCCTCTCCACAGCGAGGACGGCCCATCACCATTCGAGACACATAACCAGCCCCGGCCTGGAGTGACAGCGACACACACACACACACACACACACACACACACACACACACACACACACACACACACACACACACACACAACACGCACGCACGCACGCACGCACGCACGCACGCACGCACGCACACACACACACACACACACACACACACACAGGCATAGTCCCACACACTTCCAGACCCATGATCCATCCATGCACAGATGCACACTGCTCTCCATCCGTCACATTTACATTTCAAACTGCCTGCACTTCCACCAACACATCCATTATTTACCAGCCTCTGGCCAAAGAGGAGAGCACCATATTCATACTCCCCAGGTAGAGTATGTGTGTGTGTGTGGCACAAGTGCAGCAGTGTGCTGCTTCCCCCAGCAGCTTCCAATTACATTTCCCAACTTCATAAACTTTATTTTATTTTTCTGTTCCTGTTTTCATTTTGTTTCCATCTCACTTCTCCTCCCCATTCACTCGTTTTAAATTTGATCAAGGCCCGTTTGGTACCAAAGGAGGAGTCTAAAACACTGAACCTCACCGAAATATGACAAATTGAAGACTCAGAATTGATTTTTATTAATATTTTTACTGTTGAGTTAAAAAGCGAGGAGGAAGACTCTTTACCTCCTTTAAGTTCATCCATATTTATTTTAAAAAGACCAGCCACTTCCACTGCTTACCTTAGACCTTTCAGTGGCTAACTGTTTAGCATTAGCTTAAATTTAAGTAGAAGGAACAGGAAATACTTTTTCAAATCTTTGTTGAAATGAATATGGCAAAAGTGTGGATTGGTATTCAACTCACATGAGTAAGAACTTTGTAGAACCAATTACAGCTGCGGGTCATTACCAGCTTTCCACAGCCAGAGTTTGACATTTTTACTCAAGCCCAGTCAGACTGAATGGAGAGCATCTTGTAAGAAATCTCTTTTCAAGCCTTGTCACAGACTTTGTGTGGGATTTTGGTCTGAACTTTGACTAAACCATTCTAAAGCCTTGTCTATGCCTCTGGATACGTGAGGTCTTACAAGAATCTGAATGTAAAGAGGTGTCTGACCTTTATACCCTGCAGATGTATTTTAAACAGTGTCAGTGATCAATTTATTCGAAATTTCGAAATCAATTTTATTCGAAATTTATTCGAACATGAACATGATACAAATATAAAAATAAAATAGTGCACAGTAACAAGAAGTGCATAAGAAAGAAGAGAAAATACAGATTTTTGTTTCAGTTAACATATCATGCTCAAAATGGGGTAGGAAGAAGTGAGAACTTATAAACTCCTACCCCTAAACACTTGAGACTTTAGAGTCCTACTGTCATTAAAAAAAAAAAAATCAAAATCAAAGTGGCAGTTTGAAGTAATAGTTACTAATATTTACCTATACATTTTCCCATTTTATGCTGGTTTATCTTTCTAAACCCTTACACCAAGTTATTATCTTCAATACACACCTTATTGCTTTCTGTCCCCATGTGTATATCTATTGAAAATTACCTCTTTGTACCTTCTTTTGAATTGTGTTAAACTATTGCTTTGTTTTAAATCTTCATGTAACTTATTCCATAACTTTACACCTTTAATTGAAATACAGAAGCTTTTCCTTGTTGTTCTAAATTTGCGGATCTTGAAGATTGAGTGACCCCTTAAGTTATACCCCCCTTCTCTTTCAGAAAACGTGCTCTGTATGTGCTCAGGTAACAACTTTTTTGATACCTTGAACATAAATTGAGCCATTTTAAATTCTACAAGGTCGTCAAATTTGAGAATTCTGGATATTATGAAGAGCGGGTTTGTATGCTCATAATAACTGACATTATGGATGATTCTAATGGCTCGTTTCTGTAGGACGGTTACCGGATGTAAAGAGCTCTTGTAATTAACTCCCCACACTTCACAGCAATATGATAGATATGGTAAAATCAGAGAGTTATATAGAGTATGAAGTGATTTAGCATTCAATACATGTCTAGCTCTGGCCAATATGGATATACTTCTACTGAGTTTACTCTGTAAATGTTGAATATGAGGTTTCCAACTGATTTTGTCATCTATTATTAAACCGAGGAACTTATTAGCAAAAACCCTTTCTAGAGTTACGTCCTCTAGTTGAATTTCAATATTTTTATAACAGTTCCCAAAGACCATGAATTTCATCTTGTCTAAATTTAGAGATAATTTGTTATGGTCAAACCATATCTTTAACTTACTAATCTCTGAAGTGACTGTTGAGAGAAGATGCTCTAAATTATCTCCTGAGGCTAGAATATTTGTGTCATCAGCGAATAAGATAAATTTTAATACATTGGACACTTTACTGATATCATTTATATAAAGATTAAATAAAACTGGTCCCAATACTGATCCTTGTGGTACTCCACAGACAGTCTCCTGCCAATCAGATTCCACATCTCCCAATTTCACAAATTGTTTCCGGCTCTTTAAATAACTCCTCATCCAGTCAGAGACTTCTCCCCTAATTCCATAGCGTTCTAATTTTTTAAGTAGGATTTCATGATTTATTGTATCAAAAGCTTTCTTTAAATCTATAAATATCCCTACTGCCAGTTTCTTGCTATCTATTGCGTTGGTTATTTCTTCTATTAAGTCAGTTACGGTCAGCGATGTTGACCGGTTTGCTCTGAATCCATATTGACTGCTGATAAGTAGCGAATGTTTTTCTATGAATTGTTCCAGTCTTTTCTTAAAGAGTTTTTCCAGGATTTTAGAAAATTGTGGGAGAAGAGAAACAGGCCTGTAGTTAGTGAAGAGGTGTTTGTTGCCAGTTTTATACATTGGTTTGACCTTCGCTATTTTCATTTTGTTGGGAAATGATCCTGTTTGAAATGATAAATTGCAAATATAAGTTAGTGGTTTAGAGATTCCTTTAATTACTATTTTAATAGTTTTCATGTCCAGATCATCACAGTCAGTGGAAGTCTTATTTGTACAGTTATTCACAATGTTTATGATTTCTTCTTCTAGTACAGGGTTGAGATAT
This sequence comes from Fundulus diaphanus, assembly GCA_037039145.1. Taxonomy (NCBI): domain Eukaryota; kingdom Metazoa; phylum Chordata; class Actinopteri; order Cyprinodontiformes; family Fundulidae; genus Fundulus; species Fundulus diaphanus. Next base: position 4,192,609 of record CM073139.1, read on the forward strand.
AAGGAGCTGGGATTATTCTCAATTAGATATTGCTGAGTTGCAGTTTTTGTAGTCGGTATTTTTTCTGCTAATTGAGGTCCTATATTAACAAAAAATCTATTAAATTTATTGACGACACTTTTCAAATCAGTTATATTCTGTTCATTATCTATAAAATAGTCTGGATATTTGTTATTGTTAACTTTTCTAATGACTCTATTTAAAATATTCCATGTTTCCTTAATGTTGTTTTTATTCCTATCCAGTAATTTATAATAATAGTCCTTTTTACATGTTTTTATAATATTAGTTAACTTATTTTTATATTTCTTATATTTGTTTTCTGATTCAGACGTTCTATGTTTTAGAAATTCTCTATAAAGTTTGTTTTTCTTTTTACATGCCTTTTGTATTCCTTTTGTGATCCACTGTTCATTTTTTTGATTGCTTTTCCTGTTATATTTAACTGCTGTGGATGCCACAGCAGTTAAAATGACAACTAAATCTACAAAGTTTGTAGAGTGTGATTTCTTTTGAGATTTTTAAAGTATATTATGTAAGATTTTACTGTAATAGCTTACTCTGTGCTTACATTTATCCATACTTAGGCTTGTACAAACAAACGTGTCTTCTGATGTGACACGCTGGTCGGGAGGGCAAAAACGGACGGTAATCCAGGTGGTCATCGTCTTTCTGGAAGGTGGACCTCTGCCCCAGTTTCAAGCCTTTTACCGTCCTGTATTTACCTCCATCTATCTACCCATGTACTCTGACCAGCTTCCCTGCCCCCCCTGAAGAAAAGCATCTCCACATCATGATGCTGCCACCAACGTGTTTCACCATGTAGACCAGAAAGTTTAATTTTGGGCTTATCTGGCTTTAAAAGGACACACATTTGTTTTGCAAGTCACTGCAGCAGGACATGTTCCTGTCTCAATAATAATAAAAAAAAAAACGAGAGAGAAAAAAGTCAGTTTTAAAATTCAACCCCTGATACCTGAGTGAAAGCTCCATTATTACCCTTGTTCAAATCAAAACTCAAAACCCACGTGTTCAAGATTGCCTTTTCATTATGATTTTCTGTTACTTTCCTGTGTGTAGTTTGTGTTGTTTCTTTTAATTATGACCATGTTGCTTTTACCACTTATTGTTTTTACCTGTACAGTGTCCGTGAGTGTTTTGAAAGGCGCTTGAAATAAAATGTATTATTATTGTTATTACTACAGGTGTACAGCTTAGAGCTCATGTTGGTTCTTTCTTTTCGTCACTTTAACTTAGTGAATGAATTTGAACTCCTTGGCCTACAAAGACCTGTCTTTTTCTAAATGCTTTTTTTGTCCTGTAATAACAATGAAACATTCTTCTCTTACAGTTATGCTTATAACTTAATAAACCTTAAGGGTTTTTTGACCATTTGCGAGAAAATCTGAATGATAATACTGATATGCATGCGTTCAAATGAACAATAAAGGTAACCATCTACAAAAGTAGATGTATAAAACGTCGGTGAGTTTCTGGGCTGGTGACAGGCGTGGGAATGTATGATCCAGTGCTGGACAGACGTTGCTGGATTACAAGGCATGGAGAAATCATTGAACTATCAAAGGATTAGAGGAGAAGGTAGCTGAACCTTACAACACAGGAAAATATTACGAAAGATATATCCAAGGAACTCAAAATGCCAAACACTGTTCAAACTTTCATAAAAAATGAGAAATAAGGGATTCTGTTGAAACCAGCAACAATTGCAGTCCCAACTGCAAGGACAATAGGAATGAAAAAATACCTAATGTATTTCGGAATCCCTTCTCCTGATGTAAAAGATGCTGGGGGCTCTTTTGAGATGTACAGTACAATAAGGAGGCACTTGTAGGAAAATGGGCTACAGGGTTGATTTGGTGATGAGACCAAAATTCAACTTCATGACTAGAACCATAACAGCCACAGCTGGAAAGGAGTAAACAAGGCCTCCGATAAAAAGCAGACCATTCCTACTGTGAAACACGGAGGTGGGTCGCTGATGGTTTTGGAATGTGTCAATATGATATTCTAAATTATTATAAATGAGCCAAAATGTATGTCAAGAGGCTTATTAGAATACCGGTGGAAAATTGGCAGTCATCAGCCTGGAAGATGTGCATGGAATGCACTTGGATGTTCCAGTATGAGAAGGCTATGATACATTCTGATTTAAAAAGGACACAAACAGTAGTTTGATAATGAGTCGCTTCACCCAACCACCAATGCTGGTTTCACAGCACTCACATTCTCTGAAAATGGCTCAATGAATCTGAAACTGTGCCAAGGTATGTAAACATATGAGCGTCACCAAGTGCAGGGAACCTCTGCGAACATCTGCATCAAATGATCTCAGTACAGCGTGAGAACCTGCGGTTTGATTTTACACCAAAACAAATCATGTGCCGCTGGCAGCTTCAAAAACACCGCACAGCCTTACAGGTACAAATCCAGAAGCTCTCACTACTGACTGGAGGCCTCTTCCTTCATCACTGACAAGCACCAAAGGATTGTGGGATTGCCGGCCAACTGTCTTGGCTGCGGTCCACGCGGTTGGCGGCTGCCGGGGCGATGAGACGGTGTGATGTTCACTCCAGCAGGCCTCCACCAGTAAACCAAAGCAAGCGACACACCTTGGCCGGGATTCTTGGCTGCCATCCCAAGCTTTGAATACCAGAACAGCATGCTCGGCTTGGCTCCGCCCTCTTCCTGTCAGTCTATATCATTCTCTCCTTTTTTTCTCTTTTTTCCCCCCTCACCCAGTCAGATGAACGGGCCTCAAAATAGGAGCTGATGGATATTTATATGTCTGAAACATCAAAGAGATGTCACAACACTGGTGATGAAGTGTTAGACATATCACCTTGACTCAATACTTCCTCGCTGTGGACAGCAGTCTGTTCCTTCACACCTCTGCAGCGCTGATGGAAGGTGTGATGCGTCCTTGATGCAAAACAGCAGCGAGCTGGTCCCAAGGACCTACTTATCTGCTAAATGATGAGCAGGAATGGATTCATGTGGACCCTGCGAGGCTGCTATGTCATGTCGAGCCTGGAGGGAAACAGGAAAACTGCACTGATTAATTTTCATTTCAAAGTTACATTTTTTTTTGGACAAATAAATGGATATACAAATTTGAGGATGAATCGATAAATGGATGGATGGATGGATGGATGGATGGATGGATGGATGGGCAATTTGACCTGATGGATTATAGGAAAATCATACTGTGCAAATAATGGATGGAAGGATGAACAAATGGATGGATGTTTAAAAGGAATGACTGAACAAACACATGGGTGGATAGATGCACAACTGATAAAAAGACATGGATGGATGGATAGATGGATTGATGAATGGATGCATTCAGTATTTAGATGATGTAACAAGGAATAGGGTCTGAAGCTACAAATATTTTTCCAAACTCTTTTCTTCATACTTATTTATCCAGACATTGATTGTATCTAAATGAGGTTCTATTCGTTTCCATACTCTTCCAGGCTACGCACAAATGTAGATGCTTGTATGCAGCACAGGAGCAATCTAAAAAAACATATCTTTGATTGAATAAACTTGTCTATTTTACACCTTTTGTCCGGTTAGCATGTCTAAAAAGGAAGGTCTAGCTCCCTTCCTTAAACTTAGCAAACCCCACCTGCCTGCTCCGTCACTTCCAACACCGGCTACGAATTACCACCCAAACAAAAAAATGGATGGTTCTCAGCCTGGGAAAAAAACCACGTGGCTCCTATTCCTGATCTCCTGCAACATGTGCGGGCCACACGGCCATGGCGTCTCCGTTCGGGACGTCCTCTCTTGGCACCGTTACAATCAGGAGGTTTGCGCTGCACCTGTGTGTCCTGCCTCCTCACTCTGCTTTCGTGTGTTTGTTGTCCATGTAAATTAGACACCCGTGGCACCTTTAAATGCTCACAGCTGTTGGGTAGAAATGCTGCTGGCGGAAAAAAAAAAAAAAAAAAAGAAGCAACTTTTGTACCGAGGTTTGAAGCTGTGTTTCTCTGACATCTGTAGGACCACAAGGTGGCCTGATTAGCCCTGACTTCACTCTAATGTGCAACTATGCTGGACTTGCATGCTTAGTTTGAGTCTGAATAATACACACCTGTTAGTAGTTTGTGTGCACGGCAGATAGAACATCACATTCCCACCTTTAAATCCAGATTCATCCAGATTCCCCACAGCTTCTTGGGCAGAGTAGAGCCAATGTGGACAACCTAGAAGGGGTTTCTCAAACACACTGAATTACACTTTGTAATAAAATGTGTTTGATGGTTAGAGGAACTACATCATTTGTACATTTACGAGGTCCCAGCAGTTACCAAGTCAGCTTCCTAGAGCTCAAATAGTTAGAGTGAATTTGATCGCAAAACAAAAGCAAATCCGGATTAATGGCGACCCATTCTTGTCTTATTCATAATTTATAATTTGAAGTTGTTGATCACAGTTGGTCGGCTTCTGCTAAGGTTCTGTTAATTAGCTCCATGACTCCCAGCTGGCTGCAAAAGAAGGTATTATTTGAGTTAACATTTTAGGTGATCAGTTAAGGCCAGAAAATGTTTTTTTTGTTGCTTTTTTTTGCAGCTAAACTTTATTACCTTGTGAGACAACATTTTCTAATTTCGTGTCAACTACTTGATGTGACTTTTAACAAGTCTGGGCTCACTTGCAAATTGAGAAGTGTGAACCTACTCGACTCAACTACCAGAATGTCGCAGAGTAAACTTTTTTGTCTGCAGGTGTGATTGCACCTTTTGCTTCATTAAAGTTTTAATCCCATTTAAAAAAAAACAAAAACAACTATCAGCGGCTCCTGATGAAAATCCTCCTCAGAGCTTTTGTCACGTTAGTCAACGAGGCCCTGTGACTAAAGGCTGTTTACAAAGCCAAGCCGCCGCAGAGACCAGAGGGGAGCGGCGCCATCAAAGCTCGCCGAGCACACGTCACCCTTCGAGGGGGTCTTTGAAATCTGGCCCCTCATCCTCACACGGGAGCGCATCACGGTGTATTAGGCGGTAAATATTTGACGGCCGGCAAAATCACAAGATCCAGAGCGAAACCTCCGAGCACGCAGCTGTTGGCCCCCACCATCCTCCACTCCCCTCCTTTATCCTTCCCTCCTCGCAGACAGAAGCGGTTTATGGCTCAATGGTGCATTTTGCAGATAAAGTAGCAAAACTACTAGAGGCAGTGTTGCGATGGCAACACTGGTAGGGAGACCAGGTTCTCCATTACTACTTAATTTAGGCTCTCTAATTGCATTCCACACAATCTGTGGCCACAATGTTGCACGCAGGATGAAGAAGAAGTAGTTAATGTGGGTGAGGGTGGGGGGGTTGGCTGGTGGGGGGTCTGCTCTTCGGTAAACCCCTGCCTGTGAGTGAGCGCATTGAAACGAGGGACAAATGGCTTTGAAATTGTCTTTATTGCCATTTGCGTTGATAGAATGTGTAGTTTAAGCATGAGCCACAACATTAAATTTAATTTTGCACAAATCCCAGGAACGCGTTGTCTTTAATTTGGGGACAAAATCGGTGTGGTGTAAATACACCGACTGCGGAGTCGAAGCCATTGGAGTGAAGTCATTTCAGTCTAATTGGTTAGGCTTCTTCAGAAAACACTTATGGAGAACACTGTGCACCGGAGTCCCTTTGAACTGTCACAGAAACAGGTCTCGAGATGCTGTTTTTTCAGAGCAGGGGGTTGAAATGTTTGGTAAATGACTTCCAACACCGAAGGACCACTGACACAGGATTCAACTGGGCACCGATTATACTGCTGTCTGCCCGACCACTTTACTGGCTGCTTCAAACCTCTGCTAGGATGTTAAGAGATAGCCTAATTCCAATGTTAGAAGTTCTGTTCCACATTTGGGCCAGTTAGCAGATGAAATATTCTCCTGACATCACATATTGTGATGTTAATAATGTTTCATTTTCTGCTAGTTAGGAAGGTCCAAAAACACTGATTTGTCGACAAAAAATATCAGTGTCTTATACCGTAGACATAAGAATGTGTGACTCAGAAAACTGGACCTTGACAGTAGACAGGAAATTGCAAAGATTTCTCCTGTTCCCGCCAGAAGATTAAATCTACTCATCATCGGCATCGATGTACAATACAGTGAAAAGTGATTTGCCCTCTTCGAGATGTCCTATGTCTTTGCTATTTTGTCACATTCATTGTCTGCACCCACTTTTCTGTGCAGGGTCGCAGAGGGGCTGGTGCCCATCTCCAACAGTCACTGGGCGAGGGTCTATCACAGAGCAACACAGAGACAAACAGGAAAGCACAAACTCATACCTAAGGGAAATTTAGAGTATGCAATAATCCTAACAGTCATGTTTTTGGAGTGTGGGAGGAAGCTGGAGTACCCAGAGAGAACCCAAACATGCCCAGGGAGAACATGCAAACTCTATGCAGAAAGACTTTAGGTTGAAATCGGAGTTCAAACCCAGGATCTTTTTGCTGCAAGGGAACAGTGCTACCAACTGCGCCACAGTGCAGCACATGGCTAAAGGCCACTACGTACTCCAAAAGAACCGAGACAATTTGTCTCGCTCCCACAGCGAATGACGTAATTTTGTTCTCTCTGCTCGTTCTCGACACAATGTCTGGGCAGAACATTTTTCTCAAGGGGTGTCTGACTACTGTACTGTGATCTGTGATTTACTCTATAAATTATCCTAGCGGGGCAGTCCCAACCCCATAGCGCTGTACATCCCGAGTGTTTGCAGTCTTTCCAAATAGCACCAGAGCACACCGTGAGCTATTGCCTGCTCCTCAATTTTCAGCTGTCTGCCTGCTCTGTGCTCAACTCTCTGTGCCCCCTCCCCCACTCGCCCGATCAATCTTCAGTGACATGGGACTAACTTCTGTAGCTGAGCATCTTGTACAATATGAATAGATAGAGCCAAACAAAGTTTTCTTTGTGTTTTTCCCACCCCAACTACGAGAAATAACTCTTTGTTCTCCTGGAGTTTGTAACAAGCTTTAATCCTGTCTCAATTATTGTAAATAAAAAGTAAAACCCAAGACTTTTGGGAAAATATTGTGTAAACTGCTGAAATAAAAGTCAAGACTGTAGAAGCAGTAATGGTTAGCTAGCAGGTGCTCTTTCAGGTAGCTAGCTAGATCCAGTAGGTTAGACTATTGTTTTTAAACTTGCGCCATCTACTGTCGGGACTCGGGAGTGGGTATTAGTTTACTTTAACCGCTTTGAGCAGAAAACGTAATAATACTCTTTAAAAACAAACAAAACATTAAATTTACAAATGTGAAGGACACAAGACATGTATTAATATAAATTTTGAAAAATCCATAATATTCAGGAGTTAAAGCAAAAATAATCAATTTGACTGAAAGTTTTTTCTAGTCAGCCCATATATTCCCGGGCCGTGGACGTCATGCCACCTTAGTAACCTCATTTGCTTATTGTGCAAAGTCCACTTTAACCAAATCTGGTAGTTCCATTGACAATTCCTGTATCTCTGCCACCTTCCAGCTTCAGAGCCTTGGCGCCATCCTGGACAGCCCTCTTCATAATCTCCTTCACTTTCCACATCCATAACATAACCTGGTTAACTTTCATATTTGCAGCATCAAGCAAGTTCTTCCTTCGCACTTTTGCCAAACTGGTCCACAGTCCACTCACCTTTCAACTTTACAATTTCAAAACCCTCCATAAACTGCAGCTAATTCAAAAGACAGCAGCTTGCATCATTACATCATCTTTTTCACACCTGTACATCAACTCCACTGTGACATTTTCACTTATCCGTAGTCCATGAAATCCTAAACTTTTCCCAACAAGAGATGAGGCTTCATTAGGGCACTAATCAATAACTATTTGATCCTATTTGACCACTTACAGCTATCCCCTGAATAAAGGTTGCCACCTTTGTGGAAATTTCACAACACCACATAAGTGACATTTACAGGCCTGATCTCTTAGCCCCTAGATGTTGTGATTCCCTCTGTGAACAAACAACCCAACAGGACATGGTTGGACATTATTCCAAACATTCTCGGAACATCCGAACTACAGAACCACATGTTTGCAGCACCTTACACATGTGGATTTATTCATAATTTGCTATTTTTATTGCTCAGAAGGAGTTTTTTTCCGCTCTATTAGTCTTACACCAGATGTGAACAGCTCGGTATGTGTTAGTAAATGTGTGAACAAAAACCTCCTGGTTGGAATGGCAGTGCGAGGATGTGATGGGATATCGGTTTGATAGGGACTTTCAGTGGATGTGTGAAAGGGGTGTGTGGCAGTTTTGACCCCTGCAACTCTCTCCGACCTGTCCTTTGTCGTCTCTCGCCCCGGTCCCTTCACCCCCCCACCCACCTCCGTGTCCCCTCGGTCCTTTCCAACAAAAGGACCTCTTGGAGGAGGTGGGGGTGGTGGGGAAAAGCTCTTTCATGACTTCTTTGCCATTTTTCTCCCCTTCAAAACCCTGAACGTTTTCAGACCCTGCTCAGTCCTCTGGAGTCGGGGGGCCACCATTTATATCGTTGCCTGGGAATGAAGGCCCCGTGGCCCCTTTTGTTGAGAGGTGGGCTGGGGCAGCAGTGGCGGGGCAGGGGGTGAGGGTTGGCCTTTGTTCCTGCCAGCAGAGTGGGCTTCAGTTCCCACAGACCTGGGGCACAACAGGGGTCGAGGTCCCTGCTGCATGACAGGGATGAGGTAATGTTTACAAATGACTGGGCCCTATCACTGTTGGCATTTAGTGGTTTAGGGCCAACATCTTTACGTAAACAAAAATGCAATACATTAAAGGTAATTCTAGCTCCCAAATAGGCTCAAAAACTAAATCTGATCCTGATCTTGATCTCATGCTCATCTCACAGGTTGTTTAAATAGAAAACGTCAAAGTCACACTGATCAACGCTCAAGCGTTCCAAAACAACATTTGAGTATTACCATATAGCATTTAGGGTAATCATCAATAGTTAATTTTTCAGTAATTATCAAAAAGTTGTGTAGAAATATTGGTCATATTCTCTGGTTGTTGCATATTATGAAGTGTTGATCGGTAGATCCCCAAATCCGTGGAAACTTTAAAAGTTTTACAGGAAGTATGAATCTATTTGTTAATCCCTTACCCACCTCTGCCTCTTTAACACTATTTTACTGAGTCATGCAGACCTGTTAGTGTTTAACCTAATTAGTACAGAGACATGCTCCACCAGCCGTTTAATTAAGAGTTCACAAGTTTTACAGGATTTTGTTGCTGCTTTGCCAAGTTTTAGGACAAATTGAAAATAAAGTTTGTGTCCCTCTCTCATTCCCCTATAATAGTTATTTGAGGTTGCATACTTAGTTTGAAAGAGAATGCAAACTTGCAAAGAAAGTTTTATTTGTTCGTTGAATTGTTTACCATACCCACCACCACTATTTAGGGGCCAGCTAATTTTGGAATTGCTGTTGTGAATGTTTCCCAGAGTTCCCAGGGATTACTCTAAAACCACATCAACATTTATCCTAGAGGTCACAAAAGAACCCAGAACAACATCTAAAGGAGTGCAGACCCCACTTGATACAATTATGGTCAGTGTTTATGATTCAACAAAAAGAAAAAGAAAGGGAAAAAATGGCATCCATGGGATAGTTCTGAGGCCAAAACCACTGCTGGCCACAAAGAACACATATGGTGATCTAACGTTTCCCTAAAAACACCTCAATGATCCAGAAGACAAAAATATTTGGTGGATTGACAAGAACAATTTGACCTTTTGGATTGTGTTTGCCCTTATATCTGGCATGAAACTAACACAGTATTTAAGAAGACACACTTTAAACAAACTGTTAAACATAATGGTGATAGTGTCATGGTCTGAATAAAATGAACTCTGCAAACAAGAGAGGGTCACAATTCCTCCACAGCAGTGTAAAAGACTTCTTAGTCGTGTTTCCATTGACCAACAAATTGTAATTACGAGAATTAATTTGGTTAATGGAAACATGGCAATTTCGAAGATACTACTATTTTTTGAGAAAAGGTTTTTGCACTAGGATGAGGTGGTTTTTCAGCCATATCGAAATTGTATATTTCGCAAAACTGCAATGGAAACAGTTTTTTCGCATCACACGAGTCACAAGATCAACAATCGGATGTTACAACTGGTGAAATAGACGAAGAAGACAACAAGAAGTAGCAGGATGATGGCGTGGCAAGTTTGGATTCACAAGGAGACGGCGTATTTTTTACATTTAGTTCATGGCAGGGGTATTACCAACATACGAGATTCTGGCCACACTCAGTTCATTCAACTGAAGACCCTCAAATCCACCCCCTCCCCTGTCACCTCAGGTGTGCCCCAGGGCTCTGTCCTGGGGCCCCTCCTCTTCATCATCTACCTCCTTCCCCTTGGCAATATCTTCCGCAAATTTAACATCCACTTCCACAGCTATGTCGATGACACCCAGCTCTACCTCTCCACGCAACCAAGAGTCTGGGTGTCATCCTCGATAGCACCCTATCTTTTCAATCCCATATCAATAACACTACCCGGTCTGCCTACTTCCACCTAAGAAACATCAACCGCTTCCGTCCCTCCCTTACCCCACACACTGCAGCCATACTTGTGCACAGCCTTGTCACCTCCCGACTGGATTACTGCAACTCTCTCCTCTTTGGCCTTCCTCAAAAATCACTCCATAAACTACAACTGGTCTAGAACTCAGCTGCTCGCATTATAACAAGAACTCCCTCTATCCACCACATCACTCCGGTCCTCCGACAGCTCCACTGGCTCCCCGTGCAATTCCGCATTCAATACAAAATTGTCATGATGACATTCAAGGCCCTTCACCACCTTGCCCCCCCATATCTGTCAGGCCTCCTGCATATTCCCACCCCCTCCCGTGCTCTTAGATCCTCATCTGCTTTACACCTGTCTGTCCCTTCCGCCCGTCTCACCACCATGGGGAGCAGAGCATTCAGCCGCTCTGCCCCCCGCCTCTGGAACTCTCTACCACCCCTACTGAGAAACACGGACTCACTTCTCCATTTCAAATCACACTCAAAACTCATCTATTTAAGTTAGTCTATTCTCTTTAAATATCAATTTCCCTGTCCCAGCCTCTGTATTTTTTAAATGTTTTTTTGTTTTGACTTTGTTTCTGACATAGTGTTTTTTATCCTTTTGTACGGTGACCTTGAGTGTCCAGAAAGGCGCCTTTAAATAAAATGTATTATTATTATTATTAAAACAGCAAATAAATGCGAGCATTTACCAATATCTTGAAGCCGCCATGATGGAAGCGGGGTTCCACAAGCCATGGCAAATCTTAGGTTAAAAATGGAAAACTCTGAAACAGAAATACCTAGCAGAGAAGAGAAAGAAGAGAAAACTCGATAAAAGTGGCGGCGGCGGGGGAAAAGATTTAAAAAATAATAATTCAAATATTTCTCCCTCGTGGATGAGATACTCACGTGAAAAAATGTATTAACGTATGGTTTTAATTGCATTTCTTATTTAATGGAAACACTGCAATTGCGAAAATGTTTTTATCGAAATCAGCACAATATTGACAAAGTTTTACGCACATTTGTAATGGAAACGCAACTAGTGTCTGTCATGGCAAACGCTTAATGACAGTTTATGCCACCACGGGTGGCATAAGTAGTTACTCAGTTTAGGGAACAATTACATTTTAACACAGTGTTGAGTTTGTTCGGATCACTTTTTCCTCCTCACATCAGTTCATTCATAATTTAAACAACACAGCATAGAGTGAATAATTGGACAATTCAAACACACTTCACATTTAAACCATTAAAACGCTTTGATTAATGGAATAAAGAAATGGAATCAAAAGATTTTACACACACACACACACACACGCACGCACACACACACACACACACACACACACACACACACACACACAAACACACACACACACACACACACACATATAAATAATTCACACAAAAGGATATATGAAGGGTTAGAAGTTGTAGATTTTTTTTCTCAAAGAATACAAAAGTTTAGACAAAATAGGTTTAACTGGCATCATAGTGAAAACATAGGTTTCCGTCAGGTATTGAAGCTCGAAGGCTCGTGCTGTTGTGTATTTCCTTCTCTTCCTCTTCTTGCGTCATCATCCCAATCTTTAGGTCCACCTGAACACCATGTATTTTTCCCCCTCCTCCTTCACCTCTGTAGTGATTTTTCTGGCTGTCACAATGTGAAATTGTAAAAGATCGATTTACACAAGCTGAACTGCAATGGGAGTTATTGACATGGCCCGACCTGTTGGCCCCCCTTATTTCTGCCCTTACTCCTCCTCCCGGTACTCTCTTCATCTCTCTGTTCAACTGCTACCGCTCCATTTTTTCCCCTCAAACTCGTCTATCTCTTTGTTTTGAGGAATGCAGTCAATGTCTGAAATATTGTGCCTTAAATTTTTGATTTATGTCAAAACAAAGGTGCCTTCCGTCACTGAAACCACCAATTTCTTTTTTTTTCTATTCTTTTTTCACGACTGCATTCTGCCTCGATTTGTGGCTCGGTGACTTCTGCCCCACAAACGAGGATTGTCTTCAGCCCCTCATGTGCGAGATGCTTGATAGGAGCTTCAACAACGACTGCTATTGTTGAGTTTAATCCATAGAACTGATATGATGCTAATGAAGGGATGTGTAATCATTATCTGTGGCCCGGTCCGTGTTATTGCACTCTGAGAGGATTTGTGCGTGAATCCAGCGATCGGGGGTTAATCTTGTTTCAGTTTCAGGTCAACTTTTTACACAAGGGCGTTTTTTTCATTTTGACTGCGTTGCTCGGTGTGTGCGCCATCGAGCACTTGCCCTCACACACCAATGTGTGTGAGGGCAAATGGGGATGTTATCCGTACATTTGGGAGTGGCTTAATGTATTTTCAGGTCAGAATTTCATATCTTTCCCTCCCTCAAAGGCAACATTTGCAAATAAAAGTGCAATGCGTATGTGGGAACATGTTTCTTTATACAGTAGATGTTTGACAGCTCTGAGAGAGTCAAGATGTTGATTTTCCTTTGATTTTTAACCTTTTACCTTGAAACTGGATAATTCTTGCAAAATTGTGAGTCAGAGCGTACATGTTAAAGATCAAGGCCAAAATCACACATTCCCACTCTGCTCTTTTAACTTTAAAATAGTCTTTTATGCATGCTTGTTGGAAATATCTTGTTTAAATTTATGATTTCTGCACCTTCTCTGGTCTTTTGACCGGTGAGAACAACAATGAGGCCGTTTTCCTCGCATATATTTAAAATCTGCTTGATTTTCCGTTTTTATGCAACCGTACACTTCTTTTCGATTTCTCATTAAAATACTTTTCTAGTATAGAGGTCTCGTGCTTCAACTTAGTCTAACATTTATGCTATTGGTGTATCTTCAATATAAGTTAATACTGCTTTAACTTTGCCCTCTACACCCTTCTAATTGATTATAAACACGAAATGTACATTATTCAGGCTTCCTACACATTCACAGTGTAGAAATTTCAGATTTGTCCAAGGGAAAGCAAAAATTATGTATTTACAACTATGCATTATTTATGCATAACATAAAAATAAAGTAAGATTAAACTGAAAATTTTAAACTAATAAACAGTGAGGATATTAAAACTTTGAAATATAGTTGGCCCAGAACCATTCACTGTCTTATTTACTGACAACAAGACTTTAAATTCTGTTGATTTAGAACTAGTCTAATGTGATCCACTTTCCCAGAGCCAGTCAGGACTCTGGCAGTGTGAGCTGTAGCTGTTTTTTTTTTCTTTCAACAAAAGCCTGTATAGACAGCATTACTATAGTTTACCCTAATGGAAATAAAAGCGTGCATCAATTTTTCTTCGCCCTCCTGTCACAAGAAACCGTTTATTATATGTGTAATGGTGGTAGTGTGTTGATTTAGATAAGATAATTATTCCGTTATTGTCCCGCAATGGGGCTATTTGGGTGTAACAGTGGCAAACACACAGACATTTACACATGATTATTAGCAATGAAAAAAAAGAAGAGAAGACCAAAAATAACACACCAGTCTAATCTAAAGTTATCTCTATAGAAACACCAAGAGTAGAAGATAAAAGTAAATATTGCACAATGGAAAATAGTTGACAGTGGAAAAAAAACTAATGCCTATTTACATAACAAATGATAACAGAATATGCAATATTTACATAATGCATTTTTAAGTAAAGTAAGTAAGTAAAAGTATATTTATATAGCACCTTTCACAGACATTGAGGATCCCAACGTGCACAATCAGACAATAAGATAAAATAATAAAACACCAGAAGAAAATAAAACATCACGAAAAGCATCACTACAGAGATAGAGTTAAATATAATAGTAACAGAAGAACAGCACACACACTGGAGTTGTTAAAAAGCTTTGCGAAAAATATAATTTTTTAGTTTGCTCTTAAAAGCATCCACTGAATCAAGAGAACGTAGCGAGAGCAGGAGATCATTTCAGAGCCTTGGCTGACAGCCTGGATCAGATTACCATTTTCCGTTAAACAAGACCAATGCCTATTCTGATAATTTTCTAAAAAGGATTGTGGCTGTTACAAACCCAAAATACAGTTTAACTAATTCAGTAAAGTAATTTTATGGTATCTACATAGGTTTGTCCCATTTTAACAATGACAGAAACTGCATACCATCATTGGACCACAATCTGAAGATGAGAGAAGTGAAATATTTAGTTTATCCAAGTCACCTCTTAGAATAATCTCTCAAGTTGCATTTAAGGGGATGCTATTTAGCCTGTGACTCCACAGAATATTACTCCACCAGTTTTAATTCATTACGCTGAATAAAGTCACTTGTTTTAACACTAATAATATTACATCTGGCAAAGTTCCTGTTGGAAACCATATGGTGAGTATTTACACACCTTTGTTCACTATTATTGCTGTGTTTGCTATTTTGTTTGTTGTGCGATCTGTTAAAGTTCTCATCCTCAGGTGTATTAATAAACAGAAGGTTTTTGGTTGACAAAGGAGGGGGCGCTATCTGCCTATCAAATGTTAGACCCCCTGTTCCATGGAGATGTACAGGGGGTGGGAGCTGTGATCAGGTTGTCTGGAGACCCTGATGAAGAAGACACCTGCTGCATGGAAAGATGATAGTTGTAGGATCTACAACAACCCATTATGCTAGACAGTATTTTTGCGGCACATAGGTTGTCTTAGTTTAGTGTAGTTTGGTTATTTTACAGCTATAATATGAAATGTTAGATATTTCCACCTTTGTTGCACTACACAGGAACCCGATGGGGGCGGGTTCACGTGACCGCTAGATGGAGTCTCATAAGTACATAAATTCACAATTTTGAATAGCTAGCATACCAAGGGAGAATGATCCTCACCACATGGATGACTGTTCCAGTGAGAAACTCCACCAGAGAGTTCAATATCTAAACAGGGGGAGAAATCTCCAGTTTTTTGGGCACCTCAACAGGGGGGTTGTTACGGTTTGTTTAATTTGTGTAATCTTTTGTTAAAAACTAATGCTAGTCTAATCAAATATAGGATGTGTGGCGTTCTTAATGGAACAGCTCTCCCTGTGAATTAGAAAAACATAGATTCACTTAGTCAGCTCAAAGACACCCAAATAAACACATGCTGGAAAACAGATAACGTCTCCATGATGACATATTCCTTCTACAGACATCACGTGAGGAGAGCACCGTCTTGGAGGGGTGTGCTAAGCTTAGAAAAAGAGCATGTGAAGTTCACTTTTCACTCTTTGTCTGCAGGATGATGCCTTGGATGGTTTTGTTATAAGAGTACAGCGCTGTAAACCTTATGATTGTTTCTTTGCCATATTACAGTAAATGGTAAAACTAAACTCTGAAGTTGAGTCATCCTTAGAGGGTGTTTATAGTTTTAAGCTGCTTAGTATTTAGGTCAGAGTCCATGATGACACCCAGGCTTACCGCATGCTCTGTGCTCTTTAGCATATTTGAATCTAGCTTGTAGTTTTGCATCCAAATACAAAACCGTTTTGTGTATCAGGCCTTAGGAAATTTGGACTAGTCCATTCTTGGACATTTTAGAAACATGGCCTCAGTGACTGTACTACCGGTACAGTCCAGGGGTCAAGTGGTGCCACAGAAATATAAATATGTTGTTGCACACCATTGACTGAGCTTTGGGAATCATATAGATGTTGAATAAAAGAGGCCCAAGAGCGGCACCTTGAAGAACCTCACAGGTGATTTTGACCGCACTACTGTGATTTATGATTACCAGCAAGCCCAAGGCAAAGGTTTGAGATGCATCAGTGTTGAAACATGAGTAATTTAAAACCTCTACCAGTTCAGGCTCAGTGCATAAGTAAAAGACTCATAGAGTCATTGCTTGAGATCAGATATGGAACCTGAAAAAACATACTAAAATAGAAAGAAGGGCAGATAGACAGGTTGATGGATGGATTGATGGATGGATGGATGGATGGATGGATGGATGGATGGATGGATGGATGGATGGATGGATGGATGGATGGATGGATGGATGGATGGATGGACGGACAGACAGATGGAAAGATAAACATGTGAACAGGAAAAGCAAAAGCACATGGTAGTATATATCTTCTTAAGAAATTTGAATAAAATGTGGATATTTGGCATAGTTATAATAGAACAGGAAATGAAATCTGTAAATACATATTTTTCCATACAGTTGTTATTTCTCCACTTATCCAAACCTCGAAAAAGTTGTATGTTTACATTGTTTTTAATGTATGTACAGCTGATATAAACACCTAATTAAATTATATATCAGTGTCAGCAGTAGATTGTTTACCTTCTAGTGGATAAACACCGGATTAGAGTTTTGGCCACTAACTACCACTACCTCCCAGGGGACAAGCCTTAAAGCTACGACAACATGAAGGAATGATGTAAAACTCCACACTGCAGGCTGTGGTGGTCCACAGTTTCTAATAAGCTTGACTTTCTGAGATAATTAGAGTGGTTTATTATTTTTGACAGGACCATGGAGGTCAGCCCGCACCATGAGAATGAGAATGAGCTACTAAATGGAATCCCCATGTCATAGTCTAAATTTTATTGCCCTCCTGTTGAATGTTGTGTCTGGTAAATGTTCTGCTCAGAAAAGATTTACCACTTTGGTCAAAATATTTTATTTGTTCCATCTTCTAAAGATGTATTTGAAGGGTTTCAGGGATGGACTGACCACACAACATGCAAGCTCAATGAGTTTTAAAAACCAAATCTGGGAGCAGAAATTGTAATTTATCGTGGATTCCTCAACTGCATGCTTTTGTTTGATTGAACTATCTGAGCAAAATGAGAACAAAGTGGTTATGGAGGAGTCAAAGTCAGGCGTTCAAACATTAGAACAGCGAAGCAATTGTCCATCATGGTGGTGGCAGCATTATGCTGTGGGATTGTTTTGCTGTCAGTGGTAATTGGCAGTTTCAAAACCTCAGCCTCAACTCAAATCTAAAGGTGGACAGACCATGTAACAAGGAATTAAAATGAATTGTGTGAGAGTCAACCATTTCTTCTCCAGAAGACGCCTACAACTTTGAAGACGTATTATATTTAGTTATAGTGAAGCAAACAACAAATACCATGAAATAACAGAAAACTTCTGCATGCACCCCCCCTTCCCCCCTCGAAAAAGAAAATAACAAAAACGCACAAAAAAAAAGCAGAAAAAAATGGAGCATGCAAAGCAAAAGCATGAGAACAAAAGGACAGGATGCAAAGCTGGACCAAGCAGGGGGACGGATCTTTGACAAAAGGTGCATACTGTCTTTAGACTTGTCACATCTAGCCACTGGGATTTATGCCCGTTCCTTGAGGAAAAACTGCTCCTTCATGTAGGATGGTTTTTGCTTGTGAACAACGACTTTGAAGTCTAACCACAAATTCTCAGCTGGATTTAAATCTGGACTTTGACTAGGCCATTTCAACACATTTATATATATACCTCCTTAAACACCTTGAGTGTTGCTTTAGCAGTCCTGCAGGTGAACCTCTGTCCCAGTCTCAAAACATCCCTATAGCATGATGCTGCCACCACCATGTTTCAATGGCGTGGATGGTTTTCTTGGGGCAATGAGCTGTCTTGTGTTTGTGGCAGCCATAGTGTTTTTCTTGGTGGCTGAAAGGTTTCATTTTACTCTTATCTGACCAGAGCACCTTCATCCACACATTTCGGGGAGTCGCCCACGTGCCTTTTGGCAAATAATGTATTTTTTCTGGCTTCTCTTCCATACAGCCAAGATGTATTGAGCGTACAGTTTATTGTGGTCCTATGGACAGATCCTCCAGTCCCTGCTGTGGAGCTCTGTAGCTCCATCAAGGTTACCTTTGGTCTCTGTGCTGGCTCTCTGATTAACGCCCTCCTGGCCTGGTCTGTGAGTTCTGGTGGGGGGCCCTCTCATGGCAGGTTTGTTATGGTACCATGTGCTTTCCCTTTAAAGATGGGAAAACACTTATGGTGCCCCGAGGGAAGATCGAAAATCTGGATATTTCTTTATAACCCCACCCTGACCTGTACATCTCAACAACTTTGTCCCTGACTTGTCTGGAGAGCTCATTGGGCTTCATGGTGTGACGCCTCTTGCTGCAGCCTCTGGGGCCTTTCAGAAAAGGTGTGTTTACAATGACAGATCATGTGACCCTTAGATTGCACACAAGTGGACTTCATTTGACTAATTGTGGGACTTTTCAAGGAAATAGTTTTTTTTATAGAACCTTTTAGAAGCGTCATAGCAAAATGTGTGGGTGATTGTGTGTGTGTGTGTGTGGGGGGGGAGGGTGGGGGGCATATGCCTGTGCTGATTTTTAGTTTTAGATTTTTTTTATTTGTTTTTGCTTCATTGTACTTATCCAACAGACTATTTTTGTGCAGATCCATTACATAAAGTAAGATTAGAGAAGATTTAAATTACATGTTACATGTAATTCACATGTATTTTTCCATTCATTGTCATACGGTAACATGATGGGTAAAAAGTCAAGGGGGTGAATACTTTTGCAAGGCACTGTAGCTGAAAATCTACAACGGCCTGGCTGAAAAAGAAAAGAACCAAGGTCTGCAGTGGCCATGTCAAAATTCAGACCCTAAACTGATTGAAATGCGGTGGTGAGACTTTAAGAAAGCTTTGCAGATATGAATACCTGTTATTATCAGAGAACAGAGGAAATGGAACAATGTGAAAGACTGATAAAGTAAGATTCCACAGGGTGTTGAATAAGAAGGTTAAAACCTCAAGTGTTGGCCTTTTCATGTAGACAGTTTGATATAAAAACAAGTTAAAAAATTGGGCCAGAGATATTACTCCGCCTTTAAGAAGCTCCTTTCCTGACATTAAACAACCACAGCTAGAGAAAACAGGCCAAGAGTCTCACCGTATTTCCTTGCAAAGCCTTGTCAAAACACAGCCGTGAAATCCTCCTGTGGCTCGGTCCCCGCGCCGTGCTGCTAATAAGCCGACACACTTGCAGTTGCACAGGGACAATTGTGACAATTTCCTCTTTTCCTTAATCATCTTTCTTTTTTTTATGATAAGGATGTAACTAACTGCGGAGGTGAAGTTACATTCTAATAAAGTCAGACAGTTAATAATGTAATCTTAAATTACGTAGTAATTACCGCCTCTCACTCACCGAGGGGATGCTCTGTAATTCAATCACTGGCCCCTGTGATACTGTACAACACAGAAAAAAAATAAAAAGGAGGCGTGTTATCTGGGCTATTTTACCATGGAAATGAATAGCCCTACCCACCACCGCTCCCGCTTGGAGTAATTAGACAGCATAGTCTCCAGCTCCGCACAGGCTCACTTATCAGTGGCGAGGCCTTATCCATCTTGGGCTTTAGAACCTGCTGGGGGATAGGGTCTGCAAGGATCTCTAATGCGCTCAGCGGCTCCGGATGTAAATGTTTACCAACCTGTGGATAGTTTTTCCTGCATGAATAAATGGTGTGTGGCAATTCAAACCTCATCGGCCCTTCTATCGGAGGAAATGCGTTTGGATGGCGTTCATGCCGCAGCACCAAAACACAATTTGTCATTTATCTATAAAGGAGGTGATTCCTTTAGAGCCCGCTGGATATTATGTGGCAGGAGGAAAAAAAAATCTAATGCTGCTCGATAGTTTTTTTCCCCTGGAAAAGAGGAAAAATTTGATTTGCAAAACTGGGAACTTCATTTGCCAAGACTGACTCTGTCTCCGCGAATGAAGGTGGAGGAACCTTTAAAAGGATGGAAATCCATACTGGGGTGCTGAGTCAGCGTTGCCTCCCATCGTGCCTTCTTGTTCTCTCCCCCCATCAGCACAGAGAAAATGCTTCGCTATCCCTGCTTCTCCTCTGCACCTCTTTTGCTTTGTCTCACCTTTAAACCAGCTGAACAGGCTCAAAGTAAAGCCGAACAAGTTTAAAGCAGGAGTAAATAGGCGCACTGTGCACGCTGAACACCTAGACCCTTATCCCCCTGCAGGGTAGACCCTTTTAAAGAAGAGATGGATAAAATGGATGACAGGCTTCAGCAGATGGGCCAGGTGCAAGGGCAAGTCGACAAAAGAAAGCCGCGGCTGCAGGAGCAGTCGGGGGGCTTTCAATTTATTGTGGGTAGGGCTGCAAAAGATGAGGTTTGGATAGAGTTTATGATCCCCTCCCCTCCCCCACCCTACCCCCTCCCACCACAAATGGTCTCCCCTTAAAACATAAAAACAAATAGATTTTCATGTCACTCTGTCAGAGAGTTGACAAAAGTATACACAACTCAACCCCGACCCTCAAACACATCTGTGCATGGGTAGTCACGCCGGCAGTGCGCCCGCCCGGGGTTCATGAGAGGAACAGGTAGTGGAGGCATGATAAATCTGACACGGCTCCTCTCATCTTCCACGCCGACGGCATGCACTCGCCCACATGGCGTTGCCTGATCAGATGGATGGGGAAGGAAGGAGGGCGACCAGGCGAGGAAGTAGGAGGCACGCACACACGGGCAGGTGACTGATGTAGTCATGCACACGGAGCAGATGACGAGTGTCTGAGGGGGATGTGTGGATAATTTGAAGACTAGATTTCCGCACCACGTCAGGATTACATAACAACAGCATGAACTGAACAAATCGCTTTAAGCATTAAGCGGGAAGATTTCAGCTACCTTAGTGCAAATGTGTCCGTCCTTGTTTTTGCAACAAAACCATCTTGCAGATTTTAAGATGCATATCTGTCCAACTTGAACCTATAGAGCAGATTTGATTAGAATCACATTTTTATATTTTGTACCCTTCACTTTTGTCTCAAACGGGAGAGAAACATTATATTGTCCAACAATCTCTGACAATTGTTTACAACTGCTAATCAACACATGGTCACAGGTGGTGCTATAGCCTTCTCCAGTCATCTCCAGCCATCATTGGGCAAGAGGCTGGGTATATTCCAGACCTGTCAATCACAGGGCAACATAGAGACACGCAGGAATAAACAACCATGCACACATACATGCCTAAAAGCATGGTAGACATACCAGGTAACCTAACAGAGAGACCCCAGACTGGGATTCAAACCTGAAACCTTCCTTCAAGGACACAGCCATGCTGTTTATATATACAGTATATATATATATATATATATATATATATATATATATATATATATATATATATATATATATATATATATAAACAATTCAGCTTCACAGCTGTTATTGCATGTTAGTGTCACAAATGAAGGCTGGTCGGTTAGTAATTGAAACCTCACCTGATGGGATAAAAACATCCATATCAGCTGCAGTGTGTCAAACTGCAGCTCTGGACCCACATCGGGTTTTTATAGTGTGTGTCTACATGTCAGGGTAATAGTTTGAACAGGATTGGCTCTCTGTCTTGATGAAAATCGCTTGTTTTATGGCCTGTGTTGCCATTTACTCCCCCGTGCTAAAGCTGTGAAAGCTGAGACCATGTCTACCCCGCCACCCAAATACACACGTGCCTGCTGTAAAGCATCTGAATCGATTTCTTTTAAAAACCTGTTCCTCACAGCCTTATTGGGTGGTTTTAGAGATATATGATGCACCTTCAGCTTCAAAGAAGGAAAAATTGCTGGCCAGCGGAAAGCCCATTTGTCCGGCTTGATGATGCGTTGGGCCTGTCAGCGCCATTAGTGGGAGAAAAAAAGAAGGGTAGGCTAGGGGAGACCTCACTCCAACGTTCCACTGAGCGCCTGCCCTGCCATGCCGCTCGTCCATAGCTGAGCTCATGGGGCATAAATCAAGATAATTCTCTGCACGCCGTGAACTCTGACCTCACAACAATTCATACCAACATGAGGGACCTAGAAAGAGAAAGGGGGAGAAAGGGCTGACGTAACACCAAAAGGTGTAGCTCGGTGCCTATACGTGTTTTTATGCGTGCGTCCGTTGCAATTAGTCACCGCTGTCCAGATTGAGGCGGGCGTCTCGTCTAAACGCTTTGTCTTTATGAGCCATTAATCTTCGACTTGACCATTTTCATTACCGCCAAACCACGCTTTGGAGCCACCAGCTGCATGATACTGCATAGTGGAAATTAATAACCCAAACACCCATCTCTGCCTCATACCTCTACCACCCACTCTGGGCGATGCATGATGGGAGACAGAAGAGAAGCGCTGCCACTGCAGACAGCCTTTCTTCTTGTCTCCAGCTGCCGTTGACTCCCAAATATAAGACAAACAACTCATCCTGAGCATTTAAAATTGCCCCCGTGCCTCAATGCTGGGACGTAGCCTCAAGCGAATTGCAATGAAGAGAAAGAAAGACAGAGATAGAGAAAGCAACATGAGGTTGGCTAATAGTGGGTATATTAATTCTTCACAGAGTGAGAAATGACCTACAGGATCCCTTTAATAGCCCATAGGTTCCCTTTAAGAAACAGGCAGAGAGCATGGAAAGGAATTAGATAGAATTAAACTAACAAATAATATTTGCCAGTGCAAAATACTTGAGTAATCCATTCTTTTCTTTGCATTTTACTCCTGGGTTTGCTTGTAATCTCTCAAAGTGGTCTTGGTCAGTAATTATTTACGCTTTCTGAACAGCTTCCTTCGTTTTTATGGCTTCTGCTGTTATGATCCTTGTGTGTGTCCTTGGTGTTTGAGTTTTTGGGTTTCTTTTATCTCTCTGTTTTTTAATTTTTTTTTTTCTTCTATTGTGATTTTAGTTCAACCCTAGTGTATTAGTTTCTTAGTCTAGTCTTGTGTTTTTATTTATTTAGATGTTATTTCTGTAAATGTATCTATTAGATTTGTTCTGCTGTTCTACCTGATCATCTCTGAAAACCTCTTCTAGATTTGTTGCCTATTCTCCTTCCATCCCTCAATATTTAAGCTCTCGACTTCTTTCCATTCACTGCTGGATTCTTCCCTGACTTCTATGAACTGCATGCTTCCATGAGCATCTCCATTCCTCAGCCTGTTCCCTGTCCGTGCTCTTTGACCTGTTGTCTAATTTCGGTGCTGTATGTTTTCCGTTTTTTATTAAAGATTCTTCACTGCTCCACTCCTGATCCAGTCTGCGTTTGGGTCCAATTACAAACCGACCATGAAATCTTTTTTCACTAGTTTTCCGTCAAGCTCCTAAAAATTTTAGAGAACTTCAAGCCATCTCACCTACTGTGAAGATTTCTAAACTTAAAGGATAAACTTACCAAATAGGAATGTTAGTTACTTTTTTTGCAACTTGACAGAAGGACATACTTGTAACCATTTCTTTACTTTAATGTATTGCAAATCTCAAAGCTAACACAGTAAAGAAAATAGAAATTTAGCTTCAACATGTTTTCCAAAGAGCTAATATCTGAAAACTAGGGATCCACCCTGCTGATGCATCTCCTTTTCACTTCAAATTCAGCAAAATCTGTAATTTAGGAATAAAATATTGATAATATTTTACGCCTTTAGATTACTTTAGGCTTACCCTGTTTTAGCTTTTTAAGAATCATATATTATTTCAATGCATTAGAAGACTTTTCGAATAGTACCAAGATCCTATATTTAGATTGCAAATTTAGACAGTATTTTGAAATTCAACATTGTTTTTTTAAATAACCTTCAGTTTACATTAAAAGA
Source organism: Fundulus diaphanus (assembly GCA_037039145.1). Lineage (NCBI taxonomy): Eukaryota > Metazoa > Chordata > Actinopteri > Cyprinodontiformes > Fundulidae > Fundulus > Fundulus diaphanus. The sequence goes on from CM073139.1 coordinate 4,216,732, forward strand.
AAAAATAACTTTAATTAATTATAACCATGCAAATTATCACCATGAGACATAAAAGTTCCATGGTAAATATTCTACCTTTTTCATTGATTGGAATAAATATTTATCACTTTGTTTACTTCTAATACTTTTTCAGCTTAAAGGTCAAGCTTGTTACAATAGATAAATATGTACTTCCATCCCTATAGTTAGTTTATCTTACGTTAAATAATCCAAGCTTATGTCTTTGTTTGGTTTAATTTAGCTCAGTTTATATCAGTCAATTGAAAACTTATTTCAGTTTTGTTAATCTTAGTTTTGTTTGGTATACCTAAAATTCTTTAGGCTTAGATTTGGTAATATTCCTTTAGGTTAATTTAGTTTAAAGGTATACTATGCAACCGGGGTTGATTTTCCAGCGAGGCTCCCCCCAGAGGGCGAAAGTAAAAGTGCACTGTCGTAAAGATGCTCAGCTGTTCTCCTGTTTTCTCCGTCAAGCCAGGCGCGGTTGTTTTGAGCTTAGCAGACAGGCGAACGCAACGAATCACCATCCTGCTGTTCAAGCAGAGCTACGAGGGGGCGACTTGTTATCAGCGTATAAACCCTCCAGACCACTCAGGTCTTCTGGCTCCAGCCTTCTCTGCATACCTAGAACACGAACCAAACACGGAGAAGCAGCATTTAGTTCCTATGCTCCACTTATCTGGAACAAACTTCCAGAAAACTGTAAAAGTGCTGAAAGCCTGAGTTCCTTTAAATTGAGATTAAAAACACATTTGTTTAAAATTGCCTTTGAATGTTCAAGTTAAACTGTTTTAAAATTACTTTTTTTTTTTTTCTCCTACATTCTATCCCTACTTGCTTTTATTGCTATATTTTAATCATGTAAAGCACTTTGCATTGTCTCTGTACTGAATTGTGCTATATAAATAAATTTGCCTTGCCTTGCCTTGCCTTGCCTTGCCTTGCATCCCCTCCTCTCCGTCCCCGCCAGTGGAGTGAGGGGAGCGGGCGTCCCCGAAGCGACCTCCGCCCGGCCCGGGACCCGCAGGGCCGGACGTCGGCTCGCGGGGGGGTTGGGGAGGGCGAGGGTCCCGGTCCGCGCGACGCGCTGGCCGTCTGTTTCCGTATGCCGCGCGGCCGCCGGGGTGTCTCGTCTTTCCTCTCTCCCCTCCGTTCCCCCCGACCCCGACGCCTCCCAAGCCGCGTCCGAGCGTCGCGCGGTACAGTTTGAGAACACAGATCAGCACACAGATGAGCGGTAAACTTTTAAACCCCGCGGTTCCGTCGCACAGTTTGAGATGTATATAAGTACCACGACTGAAAAACTCGTACAGTGTATGCCCGGCTTAACACAGTGAAAGTATGAACATGCACACAGAGAGAGAGTAACCATTCCAATGTTACTTAGAATCGCATCAGCAGAAACGCGAGGTCCGCGTCAGCCTTGCAGCCTTCTTTCTTTTTTAGCTCTCGCCATTCGGAAAAAGCTTTCCCGATGTTCACCCGTGTACGACTCCTCTCTCTTTCCAGAGCCCTTTTCCTCTTTCTTGCCTGCTCCGACATGGGCTTTCGCTGTTTTATCGTTGGTTCCGCCATGATAACTGCACAGATATCGCCACTGCGCTAGCACCGAGCATGTGTTTCACTGGGGGCGTGTAGCAGTTCTCTCCGTAAAGCAAGACCGACTCTCGCGATCTTGCACGAGATTCTTAGTTTTTGCTAAATTTAAAGGCATGACATTCATTTGGGTGAGTACATACTTCAAGCAAAATTATTGTAGCAGGTGATAGATATAAATTAGTCAGGGCAGTAATGATGGCATTGTGTAATGCAAGTGCAGACCCGATATTCAAACCGGATGCAGAGTTACATTTTAAAAGGTTTATTTAAGGGGAGGAGTAGTGGCAGGTGAGGCAGACAATCAGAACCAGCCTGTCCAAACCAGTGATGAAGGCAGGGGCTGACCAGAACAGGCGATGTGGACCGAGGAACCACCAGAATAGGCAGAGCAAGCAGCTGGAACTCACAGGGAAACAGACTTGTGCAGCACGCAGACACTGGCAACTTTCATCAGTGAGGGCTGAAAACACGAATGAAGCAGGAGACTCCAGCTGGCTGAGCACACAGGAACTGGTAGAGGCAGAGCACATCACACAGGGCAGTGGGCGGATGACTGAGGCAAATATAAGTAGGCAGGGGGACAGGTGAGCAGAGTTGACACTAATTGATTGCAACAGCTGGAGCTGATCAGGTACAGAGTGGTGACTGGTAGATGGCTGAGCTGATTCCTGGCCCTCCTGTTTCCTTTTTGCGGTAAGGCGTACTGTGTCACTTCCTGTTGTCACAGTGTGAATTTGCGATCTGTTGCTCCAGACTCTCTCGCTATTATCTTTAATCTCTTTGCTGTAACCTCTGTTTCTAACACATAAGCACTTGTAAAACATTCTCTGTTGCTGCACATCGCGCTTGGGAACTCCTCGTGTTTCACACGGTTTGTTTTGTGGCGTGGTAAGAGGGCGCTAGCCTAGCTTTAGCCTAGCCTAGCTTTAGCTCCGCATATGGCTTCCCCCCTTACTCTCTCCTCCGCTTCTCCGTCTCTGCCTAAGTCTCCCCCTATCTCCTGCTCTCTGTGTCAGATGTTTAGCTATTCCTCTGCCTCCTTTAGTGATAATGGTACTTGTAATAAATGTAGTATTTTTGTAGCTTTGGAGGCGAGGGTGTCAGAATTGGAGACCCGGCTCCGTGCTATGGAAAAACCAGCTGATAGCCGCCCCTTTGCTAGCACGGAGCCATATAGACCTAGCGTTACTTCACTTAGTGGTCTTCCAGAAGCAGCATCCGTGCAGCCGGGTCACCAGGCCGGCTTTGTGACGGTTCGTAGGAAGCATAGCTCTAGATTCCAGCCCCCAGGTCACCATCAACCCGTCTGCGTTTCTAACAAATTTTCCCCACTCAGCGACACACCCGCTGAGAAGCCGACTCTGGTGATTGGGAGCTCTATAGTCAGAAACGTGGCACTAGAGACACCAGGGACCATAGTTAAATGCCTGCCAGGGGCCAGAACGGGCGACATAGAATCTTACCTGAAACTGCTGGCTAAGGATAAGCGTATATACAGTAAGATTGTTATTCACGCCGGCGGTAATGACACCCGGTCACGCCGATCGGAGGTCACTAAAGTTGGTGTTGCTTCGGTGTGTGAGTTTGCTAAAACAATGTTGGACTCCGTAATTTTCTCTAGTCCCCTGCCTGATCTGACCAGTGATGACATGTTTAGCCGCATGTCATCATTCAACCGCTGGTTGTCTAGGTGGTGTGCTGAAAACGACGTGGGCTACATTGATAACTGGCGAACTTTCTGGGGAAAACCTGGTCTGATCCGGAGAGACGGCATCCATCCTACTTTGGATGGTGCAGCTCTTCTTTCTAGGAATCTGGCCGGATTTATTAGTTCTCCTAAATGCTGACAACCCAGGGTCCAGACCAGGAAGCAGAGCTGTAGTTTAACACACCTCTCTGCAGCTTCTGTACTGTTACCCACCCATTATCCTATTGAGACAGTGTCTTTCTCACGGCCAAAACTTAACAGATCAAAAACTGATCTAAAAGGAACAAACCATAAAAATCTAATAAAAATCAATACGGCTCACCATGAACCAAAAAATAAAACAATTAAATGTGGTCTATTAAATATAAGGTCTCTCCCTCCAAAGACTTTGTTAGTTAATGAATTGATTTCTGATAAACAGATTGATTTATTTTGTCTCACAGAAACCTGGCTACAAGAGGACTACGTTAGTATAAATGAGTCAACTCCCTCCAATTATTCAAATTTCCACATTCCTAGATCTGTGGGAAGAGGAGGAGGAGTGGCAACCATCTTTCAGTCTGATTTATTCATTAGTTCCAGGCCAATTAGAGTTCCTTTGAACATTTAACCCTCAGTTTCCCTCATCCAAACTGCAAAGCAATAAAACCTCTTCTGTTTGTTGTTTTGTATCGTCCACCAGGCCCTTACACTCAGTTTTTGGATCAGCTGTCAGACTTCTTATCTGATTTGGTGATAAACACTGACAAGGTTATTATAGTGGGGGATTTTAACATTCATGTTGACACTGAATGTGATAACCTTAGTGTAGCCTTTAAAACTATCCTAGATTCAATTGGTTTTGCTCAAAATGTGCATAAACCGATGCACTCTTGGCTCCATACTTTACACCTTGTGCTGACATATGGCATTGATTGTGAAGAATTAACAGTATTTCCTCACAACCCTGTCCTATTTGATCATTTTTAATAACATTTGAGTTTAATCTAACTGAGTTCTCCACCCCCACAGGCTCAGAATCTCGTGCAAGATCGCGAGAGTCGGTCTTGCTTTACGGCGAGAACTGCTACACACCCCCAGTGAAACGTATGCTTGTTGCTAGCGCAGTGGCGATATTTGAGCCTGCAATGAATTTGCTAACTTCTTTACTGAAAAAAATCCTAAAAATTAGAGGATCACTGTTACGTCCCTTGGCTTAGTCTAGGGGTTATATGGGACGGACATAAAATGAGGAAGTGGACTGAGGAGGCAAAGTTATCTTTTAGACATTTATTTACTTCTAATTTTACATTATTTACAATTCAGATGGTTAAAACTTCAGAGAGAGCCCAGGCCAACATAACAAACAAAACAACCCTAATCAGAAAATAAAAAGAAGAACTTACCTAACAACAATGAAAGTAAAATAGTACAAACCTACAAACTAACCTAAACCTAACAATCACTTAAACAAGAGAAAACTGGGGTTAAACCAAAAGGCAGCTCTCCCCTACCAACCCAGTCTGACCAAGTGTACATTAAAAACCATGACAAAGGCAGGCCTTTGCACTGGCAAGCATCTGCAAGAGGTGGTACGGCAGGCAAGTGGCCAAGAGGCGCTGAGGTGCAGGATCACAGCCTTTAAATAGGACACAGGTGATTGCTGATTGCACTGGACTCTGGAAACCACACCCACATCCTGGAGAAGGTGGAGCCTAGCACAGGACAAATAATTAGCACAAACACAAACATCTACCTGGGAGATGTAACACCCCCACCCATAAGAACAAACATAATTGTTTGTTAAACCATGCACACAGTCACACTCTGGAAAGAGTGTCTGCCACGATGTTGTCACATCCTTTCTTGTGCTTGATTTCTATGTTGTAGTTTTGTGAAATTAATGCCCACCTCATGAGTCGTTGATTGCTGTTATACATACGTGAAAGAAACACAAGTGGGTTGTGGTCCGTAAAAATCTCTACCGGAAGAGTGTACGTGGAACCCACGTACACTTCAAAGTGTTGAAGAGCCAGGAGCATTGCCAGAGTTTCTTTCTCAATAGTTGAGTAGCGCCTTTGATGGGGGTTGAACTTCTTACAGAAGAAACAAACAGGATGAGGCACTCCTTGGGCATCATCTTGAAGGAGAACAGCTCCAGCTCCAATCTCACTAGCATCCACTTCAAGCTTGAAAGTCTTGGAAAAATCTGGAGCAGCAAGAACAGGAGCATTTGACAAGAGACCTTTTGCACAGTCAAAAGCATGTTGACATTCAGTACTCCAAAGGAATGGTAGCTTCGGACTACACAAGGAGGTCAGTGGTGCTACCACTTCAGAAAAGTTCTTGCAAAAGCACCGATAGTAACCAACCATACCCAAGAATCGGCGTAGCTCTCGGCGCGTTTCTGGCACTGGAAAAGCAAGGATTGCATTTACCTTTGCACTGATGGGACGAACCTGGCCTTGTCCAACTTCTTTTCCAAGGTACATAACGGTAGCCTTGCCAAATTCACATTTAGCCAAGTTGAGTGTCAAGGAAGCATCAGCCAGACGCTTAAACACAGTGGCTAGAGTGGCAACATGCTCAGACCACGTGGAAGAAAAGACAACCACATCATCAAGATAAACCTTACAGTTTTCCACGTCCGATAGTACAGTTGACATCAATCTCTGAAAAGTTGCAGGAGCATTTCTCATCCCAAAGGCCATCACGGTATATTGTAAAAAGTTGTCGGGTGTAACAAAAGCTGAGATTTCTGAGGCTTTGCTGGTTAAAGGTACTTGCCAATAACCTTTAAGAAGATCCAGCTTAGACACATATGCAGCCGATCCAACACTGTCAACACAGTCTTCAATACGGGGCAGTGGGAAGGAATCAGGTACTGTAACTGCATTAACTTTACGGAAGTCTGTACAAAATCGTGGCGTGCCATCTGACTTCGGTATGACCAAACATGGAGAACTCCATGGACTGCAACTTGGTATGGCCAAACCATACTTTAGCAGATAGTTCACCTCCTTTTTCATCAGTCCTCTTTTAGTCAGATTCACACGATAAGCATGTTGCTTAATTGGCACAGCATCCTCAACATTTATGTCATGCTCTATCACTGTGGTACGTGATGGAATGTCACCAAAAAGTTTTGGATGAGCGTGTATAAGCCTCTCAATGTCCAATCTCTGTTCACATGTCAAGTGAGAGAGATATGTAGACAACTTGGACAGTACCTCAGAATTGAGCATTCTGGCACTCTGGTAGCTGACATCACAAAGCTTAAGCCCATCTTCATCTGCACCCTCCTTCAGTCCTGAAGAACACAGGAGAACCTCTGGAGCCGACTTCTTTTGCATTGAAGATTCAGCTGGCTCTTCTACAGGGCTGCAAAGAGATCCGGACCGAGGATGAAAGGTTTTAAGCATGTTTACATGACACAAGCGTGTTTTTCGTCTCCGGTCTGGGGTTTTAACCACATAGTCAGTCTCATTCACTTTCTTGTCCACCAGATACGGTCCACAAAATCGGGCAGATAATGCCGAACTGGAAGTTGGTAAAAGAAGCAGAACCTCGTCACCTGGATTAAAAGATCGAGGGACAGCTTTCTTATCATACCAACATTTCATATTCTCCTGAGCAGAGGAGAGGGACTCTGCTGCTGCTGACCGGGCCTTATGGAGGCGTTCTCGGAACTGTGAAACATAATCCAGAACATTAGGTTGAACTGGATTATCTGTGGACCTGAACTGTTCTTTAAGGAGCTTTAAAGGTCCTCTTACAGAATGACCAAACACCAGTTCAGTTGGACTGAACCCAAGAGATTCTTGCTTAGCTTCCCGAATAGCAAACAACATCAGGGGTACTCCTTCATCCCAATCCTTTCCAGTATCCAAGCAATATTTTTGCAACATGGCCTTGAATGTCTGGTGCCAGCGTTGTAATGCTCCTTGTGACTCCGGATGGTAAGCACTTGAAACAACCTGTTTAATCCCAAGAGTCTGCATGACCTGCTTGAAAAGTTTGGACATAAAGTTGGTTCCTTGATCTGTTTGAACTACTTTTGGTAAACCAAAAGTAGTGAAAAACTTTGTCAATGCTCTGATCACCAGAGGTGTAGTTATTCTTCTAAGAGGAATTGCTTCTGGGAAACGTGTTGCAGTACACATAATAGTCAATAAAAACTGGTTACCATTCTTTGTCTTGGGCAATGGACCAACACAGTCCACGATGACATGCTCTAAAGGCTCACCAAGTATTGGTATAGGATGAAGAGGGGCAACTAGAACAGTCTGGTTTGGTTTCCCTGCAACCTGACAAATTTTACAAGTACGACAAAACTCTACTACATCAGCCTTCAACCCAGGCCAAAAGAAATGGGTAAGTATTTTGTTGTAGGTTTTCGTAACTCCTAAATGACCAGCCAAAGGATGTTCATGTGCAAGGGACAATACCTCATATCGATATCCAACAGGCACCACAATCTGATAAGTAGCGCTCCACTCATTATCAGAACAAGTTCCTTGCTCCAAGGATACTGTTGGATGTGCAATCCACTTACGCATTAGAACACCATCCTCAAGAAAATAGGAAACCTTCTCATTTCCTGTTTTAGAGAAAACAAAACATTTGTTCAGAGAAGGATCTGATTTCTGAGCAGCAATGAGATTCTCACGTGTGACTGGTAAGTTCCACTGAGGAAAATAAAAGTCCTTTAATTTGCTCTCAGAAGAATCTTTGGAGACTTCTTGATGTTCCATCGAGGTTGGCAAACCATCCTCAGCCAGAGCCTGAGCCAACAGAGAATCCTCCAGATCAGTCTCTGCAGCTCTGCTTCGTTTTTGAGCTCTTGTGAGAACACAGGCAGGAAACACAGATGGCAAACACGTCTCCAGGTCATCATTCTTACTGTTAGACTTTGGACTTTCAATTACTTCCAAAACAGGGTGCACTTTTCCACCAGCCATGTCATTTCCCATAATAAACTGAACTCCTTTAATTGGAAGTGAAGGGCGAACTGCCACCGGGAAAACACCACTAACCAACTTTGACTTAATGTGCACAAAATGCAACGGAGCTAGAACATAACCCATCTCAACTCCTTGCATCAAAATATTCCCATTACATGAGGAATGGTCACCCACTGGCAACACATCAGCTAAGATCGCAGATCTTGACCCTCCTGTATCTCTTAGCATTTTAATGGGCTTTTCATCTTCCACCTTTCCAGTCAAGGATACAACACCGTCCAGAATGAATGGTGTGAAGCAAGGATCAAGCTCCTCAACAGCATTCCCTTTCTTGGCATCAATGGTTTTAATCAAACCTACCCCTTTTGATAGTTTCACTGCAGATGACTGATTCTTACGTTTTAAAGAGGGACACTCCACAACAACATGACCAAGTTTGTGACAATAGAAGCATTCCCTTTCAGTCCTTGAAACTGAAGTTTTTCGTGGGCTTGGAGGATCTTTTCTTGGGAAAGATTCTCTGGTGGGAACTTCACGTTTCGGCACAAAAACAGTTTTATGGGTCAACACAAATTCATCTGCAACCACAGCTGCTTCCTTTAAAGTTGAAACCTTCTGTTCATTTAGATACACAACAATGCGCTCTTGAAGACCATTTTTAAATTCTTCCAGCAACATTAATTCACGTAAAGAACTGTAGTCAAGAACTTTACTTGCCGAAAGCCATTTGTCAAAAAGCGTTGCTTTTTCACGAGCAAACTCAACAAAAGTCTGATTTGCTGTCCTTTTATGATTACGAAAACGTTGTCTGTACGCTTCTGGAACAAGTTCATAAGCAGCAAGGATAGCAGACTTCACTACATCATATTTTAAACTTTCTTCCAGAGACAAAGCAGAACAAACTTCTTGTGCTTTGCCAACCAATTTACACTGCAGAAGCAGAGGCCAAACCTCTCTCGGCCAATTTAATGAAGCAGCGACACGTTCAAAAACATTGAAATATGTATCAACTTCTGATTCACGAAATGGAGGTACTAACACAATGTTTTTGCTCACATCGAAAGAACCTGGGGGTACAGAAGAACAAGTTATTTCCTCAGCAGCCGATGAATTTACAGAGCTGGATTGAGAAGTACTGGTTTGAGGGTGTGTGGAACTTATGGAAGATTGAGCCTGTAATTCCAACTGGCGCAATCTTACTTCCCTTTCAATCTGAAGCTCCAACTCCAGCTTTTTCAGCTTCAAAACTCGTTCGGTCTCTGCTTGCAACTCCAACTTACGAAGTTCAAACTCTGCCTGACGAGCTTGGAGTTTATCCTGAGCCTCTAATTGCAGTCTTGCCAGACGTACCTTAATTAATGCCTCTTGCTTTGATGGAGAAGAAAGTGAGGCAGCAACAGAAGGTGAGGCATCAGTACTCACGCTTCCAACCTTTGGCTGTTCCACACCAGCAGGCCTCTTTCCTTCCTCTGACACAGCAGGCATCAATCTCTCATTAGGAGACCTATCAAGAGGAACTTCCAAAAAAGGTGTCTCAGAAACAGGAAGCAATCCTTCTTCCACAAGCTTGTTTGAAACAACAAATTTCAGCTCTTTTTTAACCATTTGTTTGGTTACATTCATCTCAAAATGAGCTGCTATAGAACATAGGTCTTGTTTTCTGCACCTTTCCAACTCCTCCCAAGAAGGATTATCTACAAAAGCACGCAAATTGAAAATACGAGTTGCCATACCAACACTCTTTGCCACATACACCTAAGAACTCCAACAATCCACTTCAAAATATACAGACAGGATTAATAGCTCCCGGACGAGCCCCCACTTTATGTTACGTCCCTTGGCTTAGTCTAGGGGTTATATGGGACGAAAACCATGACAAAGGCAGGCCTTTGCACTGGCAAGCATCTGCAAGAGGTGGTACGGCAGGCAAGTGGCCAAGAGGCGCTGAGGTGCAGGATCACAGCCTTTAAATAGGACACAGGTGATTGCTGATTGCACTGGACTCTGGAAACCACACCCACATCCTGGAGAAGGTGGAGCCTAGCACAGGACAAAGAATTAGCACAAACATCTACCTGGGAGATGTAACAATCACTTTGTACTTCCATATCAACACCAGAACCAATGCTTTATTCAGATGGAACTATTTCTGACAAAATGTCCCATTTCAGCGAAATAAACCACAAAAGCTTAGAGCAGATCATTCAGCAGTTAAGTTCCTCCTCCAGCTGCCTTGATGTTCTACCCACAGCTTTCTTTAAAAAAGTTTTACCTGGCATAGCGTCTGATTTGACCAAGATAATGAGACCGCCCTTATTAAGGTGTTCAATGACATCCATATAAATACAGACTGTGGAAGAACCACCGTGCTGGTACTATTGGACCTTAGGGCAGCATTTGATACTGTCGATTACTCCATTCTGTTAGAGCGCCTGGAGAACTGGGTCGGCCTCTCTGGTACAGCTCTCCACTGGTTTAAGTCCTACTTAAAGGACAGGGACTTTTTTGTGTCAGTAGGTAACTTTACATCCCAGACGACAAAAATCACATGTGGGGTTCCCCAAGGGTCCATCCTGGGTCCCCTCCGCTTCAATATCTACATGCTCCCCCTAGCTCAGATAATAAAAAATAACAACATCAGCTACCATAACTATGCAGACGACACACAGCTTTACATCACCATGTCACCAGGTGACTATAAACCAGTTCAAGCACTGAGTAAATGCCTAGAAGAAATCAATACGTGGATGTGCCAAAATTTTCTTCAGTTGAATAAAAACAAAACAGAAGTAATAATTTTTGGACCAATAGAGGAGAGATCAAAAGTTAGCACACAGCTTCAGTCGCTTCAGCTAAAAACCACTAATCAGGCCCGAAACCTGGGTGTAGTGATGGACTCAGACCTGAACCTTCAAAAGCATCTAAAGACAATTACAAGGTCGGCTTTTTATCACCTGAGGAACATTTCCAGGATTAAAGGACTAATGTCTCAGCAGGATCTGGAAAAACTAATCCATGCGTTTATTTTTAGTAGAATTGATTACTGCAACGGTGTTTTCACAGGTCTGCCTAAAAAAGTGGATCAGACAGCTGCAGCTGATCCAGAACGCTGCTGCCCACGTCCTCACTAAGACTAAGAAAGTAGAGCACATCACCCCAGTTCTAAAGTCCTTACACTGGCTCCCTGTATCTCAGAGAATAGACTTTAAAATACTTCTGTTAGTCTATAAATCCCTAAATGGCTTAGCACCTAAATACATCACAGACTTGTTATCAGCGTATAAACCCTCCAGACCACTCAGGTCTTCTGGCTCCAGCCTTCTCTGCATACCTAGAACAGGAACCAAACACGGAGAAGCAGCATTTAGTTCCTATGCTCCACTTATCTGGAACAAACTTCCAGAAAACTGTAAAAGTGCTGAAAGCCTGAGTTCCTTTAAATCGAGATTAAAAACACATTTGTTTAAAATTGCCTTTGAATGTTCAAGTTAAACTGTTTTACTGTTTTCAAATGTTTTTTTTTTGTTTCTACATGCTATCCCTACTTGCTTTTATTCCTATATTTTAATCATGTAAAGCACTTTGCATTGTCTCTGTACTGAATTGTGCTATATAAATAAATTTGCCTTGCCTTGCCTTGCCTTGTGCAGTTATCATGGCGGAACCGGCGATAAAACAGCGAAAGCCCATGTCGGAGCAGGCAAGAAAGAGGAAAAGGGCTGTGGACAGAAAGAGGAGTCGTACATGGGTGAACATCGGGCAAGCTTTTTCCCGAATGGCGAGAGCTAAAAGAAAGAGAAGGCTGCAAGGCTGACGCGGACCTCACGTTTCTGCTGATGCGATTGTAAGTAACATTGTAGGGTTTCCCTCACGCTACCGCCTCCCAACATTCCAAAAAAAAAAACTAACTCGATATGCGCGCAAAGCTTGTCTCCCCCCCGCTCCGCCGGTCGCGCAAAGCTTGTCTCCCCCCCCCCTGCTCCGCTCCGCCAGTGATCGGCGTAAAGCTTGTCTCCCCCCCCCCTGCTCCGCTCCGCCAGTGATCGGCGTAAAGCTTGTCTCCCCCCCCCGCTCCGCCGGTCGTCCGGTAAGCAAATTCCTAGGGGAAACACTGCATTGGAATGGTTTCTCTCTCTCTCTCTGTGCATGTTCATACTTTCACTGTGTTAGTTATTGTTTGTACTGCCGTTCTTTCGACTTTTCGTTGCGTTCGCCTGTCTGCTAAGCTCAAAACAACCGCGCCTGGCTTGACGGAGAAACCAGTAGAACAGCTGAGCATATTTACGACAGTGCACTTTTACTTTCGCCCTCTGGGGGGAGCCTCGCTGGAAAATCAACCCCGGTTGCATAGTATACCTTTAATATCGTCAGTATTGCAGAAATGCCCTGCAGATAGCAGCATTGTTGTTTCTTCCCATTCACAAATAGATGTCTTTGTTAACGGTATGACTTCGTCATTGCGTTTTGCATTGGACAATGTAGCTCCCTTGAAAAAGAAGGTGATTATTCACAGGAAGCTGGCTCCCTGGTTTAATTCAGAGCTGCGTTCCTTGAAGCACAATGTTAGGAAATTGGAGAGAAAATGGCGCTCTACACACCAAGAAGAATCCTACCTAATCTGGAGGGACAGTCTATTGTTGTATAACAAGACCCTTTGCAGAGTTAGAGCAGCATATTTTTCATCATTAATTGAGGAGAATTAAAATAATCCTAGATTTCTCTTCAGTACAGTTGCCAAACTTACTCAGAGTCACAGCTCCGTTGATCCATCCATTCCCTTAGCTCTTAGCAGTAATGATTTTATGGGATTCTTCATAAATAAAATTGATTCCATTAAAAATAAAATAATTGGCATCCTCCTAAACATGATTACCTCGTCCTCAGTAAGTGAGGCAGCGTTGGAGGAATCTTTAGAACCTGCGCTGTGTCTGAACTGTCTAGAAGCAGTAGAGCTTTCTGAGCTATCTAAAATATTAGCTTCATCTAAACCTTCTACCTGTATGTTAGACCCAATCCCAACCAAGTTGTTTAAGGAAGTATTCCCTTTGATCAGTGGTCCTATTTTAGACATGATTAATCTATCCTTAGTAAATGGATATTGTGACGGTCCGACCAGTAAGGCAAAAGGACAAAAACATATATAAAAAAGTATTTTCTGTTTATTTTTCCAAAAATTGTTCACAGAAGACTTCTAACATCAAATCTCAAGAAAAAACTGACTTCTAACAATGAACACACAGGGGAATTTATACACAAAGGCTAGCCTACACAAAACGAGGAGGGGTGGGAGATGAGACAAAGACAACAATACATCAACATAAATAACTAATTTGAACCAACATATCTTGACTACAACACAACTATCAAAACACGACAACCTAACACCACAGAGGTTTTAGCAGTTATGTTGTTAGTAGAGAGAGGTAGATTCTTTAACATCAAGTCCCCTGCTTCCAGCAGCCTGATGGTTTGTTCCATTTCCTGGTTTGCCTTTCAACCAGTCCTCTCCCCCAGCCAGTCCTTCAAACTCAGCAAAACAGAAATTAATGGTTGCAATAAACAAAAACGTGTTTACCAATGTGTGCACCCATAATAGTAAACAACCTAATGCAAAAACAAAACTATATTGTGTGAAGACATTTAAATAAATACTAACACTGAGGAGAAGATGGAGGAACCTCCACAGATATGTACCACAGGCTTTTAAAGTAGCTGTTATTAAACCTTTACTTAAGAAACCATCTCTTGATCAAGATGAGTTAGTAAATTACAGACCTATATCTAATCTTCTTTTCTTATCTAAAATTCTCGAGAAAGTAGTTCCTAATCAACTCTGTGAACATTTACAAAGTAATGACCTACTTGAGGAGTTTCAGTCCGGCTTCAGAGCTCATCATAGCACTGAAACAGCTCTGGTGAAGGTCACCAATGATATTCTCATGGCAGTGCTGTAGTACTCGAGTCCGAGACTCGAACTCGAGTCAGAGTCATTAGCTAAATTTAGAGACTCGTGACTTGACTTGGACTTGAGCACTGATGACTCGAACTTGGACTCGGACTCCTACATTCAGATCATTCTGACTCGGAAATTGAGAAAAAGACTCGAATTTTTTTTATATCATTAGGCTATAATTTTAATATGTCATTAGAATATTATTTGGTGTATGATTTTAATATCTAAATGGCGTACCGCGCACATGACGTCACCATCTCATGAGCAATGCCCCTTGCCGCTAAGGTAGGGCAAACAGTGTGAGAGCGCACGTAGCAACCAGCCATTACACATGCAACAGATACGATATGACTGACTTTTCCGCTGTTAAATTATCGTAAGAGGATGTCCCAGGCGCCCGGTTTACTGGTAGAACTGTGGAACAACATACCAACGTTCAGCTCAGACGATGGCTTGAGTGTCGAGGGCTTAGACTGGAAAACGGGCCGAGTTGATAGAAAGGTAAGTCGATGTTTTTCTCCTGCTTGGCGTTCATGGCGTCAGCGGCCGTTTTTTTCTGTTTGTAGTCACCGTCCAGGAATCGGTATAAATTGTCCGGCCCGCCGAACAATTTAGTCCGTTCCGGTGGCCAAATGCATTATCATTATCCAACGGCTGTACCTCGCTGCATCGACTGGCACCGAACCCTGCCGGCCGGAGCCGCTGCGGTGCGCGAACCCCGCCGGACGGCCGGCACCGCGGCGGTGGCCAATAGGCCGGAGCGCGCTTGGCTGCGAGGGCCGATCGACGCCGCTTGCGGCTTTAACATCCTTCATATGCGGCCTATCAGCGTACCTTGAGTCGCTGTTGCACGTTCCATAACAACAATGTTTAAAACCGTGGTTAGGAGACGTCTTAGACTTGGAAAAAGCAGTCGTTTTACCGAGTAAAACCAAGGGTAACTACAGCGAAAGAGTGGAGGACAACGCATATTTGCCCTGTACGTGATATGACGTCACGTTGTAAAAATAGCTCGATCGCGTAACGCCATTATTAGTGCAATGGAATGTTACTGCTTCATGTCATACATCACACGTCACGGCATGTTCCTACAACGAACTTGGATCAATAGTGACTCGACTCGGACTCGACTCGGATGAGCAGTGGACTTGACTCGGACTCGACTCGGATTTTTTTTTAATGACTTGGACTTGACTCGGACTTGAACACTGGAGACTCGAACCTGGACTCGGACTCGAGACATAGTGACTTGACTACAACACTGTCTCATGGCCTCAGATAATGGACTTGTGTCTGTACTTGTCCTTCTAGATCTCAGTGCTGCATTTGACACAGCTGATCACAATATTCTCCTACAAAAACTTGAGCATACTGTAGGGATTAAGGGGAAAGCATTAGGCTGGTTTAAATCTTATCTGTCGGACAGATTCCAGTTTGTTCATGTTAATAATAAATCTTCTTCAAGCTCTAGGGTCACTTGTGGAGTACCACAGGGTTCAGTCCTTGGACCAATTCTCTTTACTATATACAGTATATGCTTCCGATTGGCAAAATTATCAGACAGCATGGGATTCATTTCCACTGTTATGCTGATGACACTCAGCTATATTTATCCATAAATCCTGATGAATCCAATCAATTACTTCAACTACAGGCATGTCTTGATGACATCAAAAGCTGGATGACTTTAAATTTCCTGCACTTAAATTCTGACAAGACAGAAGTTATAATCTTTGGACCAGAGTCCTCAAAAAATAAACTTCTCAATCAATCACTGAATCTGGATGGCATTAACTTGGCCTCTGGTAATAAAGTAAAAAATTTTCGTGTTATTTTCGACCAAGACATGTCATTTAAATCCCATATTAAACAGGTTTCCTTTTTTCACCTCAGGAATATCGCCAAAATTAGAAACATTCTGTCCAGGGGTGATGCTGAAAAACTAGTCCATGCATTTGTTACTTCAAGGCTGGACTATTGTAATTATTTACTATCAGGAAGTCCACAAGATGCAGTTCAAAGTCTTCAGTTGATCCAAAATGCTGCAGCAAGAGTTCTGATGAAAATCAACAAGAGGGATCATATTTCTCCTATTTTAGCTTCCCTTCATTGGCTTCCTGTTAAATCAAGACTAGAATTTAAAATACTTCTTCTAACATATAAAGCCCTTAATAATCAAGCTCCATCATATATCAGAGCTCTGATTACCCCGTATGTTCCTAACAGAGCACTTCGCGCTCAGACTGCAGGTCTGCTGGTGGTTCCTAGAGTCTCTAAAAGTAGAATGGGAGGCAGAGCCTTTAGCTATCAGGCTCCTCTCCTGTGGAACCAACTCCCAGTTTTGACTAATCTTAAAACTTTCCTTTTTGACAAAGCTTATAGTTAGAGTGGCTCATGTTACCCTGAGCTACCCCTATGCTGCCATAGGCTTAGGCTACTGGAGGACATCAGGGTCTATTTTTCTCACTGTACTGATTTCTACTGTTCTCCAGTCTACTGTTCTCCAGATTTGCATTGCATTACATTGAAATGACTGTTGTCATTTCAGCTTTTAACTTTATGTTCTCTCTCTTTTATCTTCATAGTAGGTACACCTGGTCTGACGTTCTGTTGACTGTGAAATCATTCAGGGAGGACAGATCACCGACTATTACCATCTAATGTAGAACAGATTACTGGATCAATGTGTGCTTCTGTGCATTTTGTCTGTCTTGTTGTGTCTCTGCTCTGTCTTTTGTAACCCCCAGTCGGTCGAGGCAGATGACCGTTCATACTGAGCCCGGTTCTGCTAGAGGTTTTTCCTTCCCGCTAACGGGTGTTTTTTCTTTCCACTGTTGCTTCATGCTTGCTCAGTATGAGGGATTGCTGCAAAGCCATGGACAATGCAGACGACTCTCCCTGTAGCTCTACGCTTCTCCAGGAGTGAATGCTGCTTGTCGGGACTTTGAAGCAATCAACTGGTTCCCTTATATAGGAAATTTTTGACCAATCTGTATAATATGATTGATTTGACTTTGTAAAGTGCCTCGAGATGACATGTTTCATGTATTGGCGCTATATAAATAAAATTGAATTGAAGATGAGTGGTGGCTGGGGGCTGAGGGGAGGGGAGCAGATTCCAGAAAAGTCCACAAACAAAAACAAACAGAAACCTAAATCGTGACAGCGTTGTTCTGGACCAGTAAATCTATATTAGTAATTTTCATCTTTAATTGAGAACAGAAATAATCCTAGGTTTCCTTTTGGTAGAGTGTACCACAACCTTTTAAGGTCTATGTAATTAAACCTTTACTTTAAAACCTCATCTCGATCAAGATGACTTGTTCAATTACAGATTATATCTTATCTACCTTTTTTATCCAAAATTCTTTAAAAATCATTATAAATTACGTGAGCATTTACTCAATATTGACCTGTCTGAAAACATTCACTCAGGATTCAGGGCTCATCATAGCACAGAACCAAAACTGTTGAAGGACACTACGATATTCTCCTGGCCTCAGAAATTGAAGCTGTGTCTGTACTTGTCTTAATAAATATCAGTGCTGCAGTGGATATCGTCAATCACAATATTCTGTTGTGCAATTACTGATTTAAAGTTATTTAATGTTTAATAAATAACTCTCTGTCTGTTAGGTATTGTCCAGTGAATATCAACCCTAGAGCTGATATCAGGACAATAGTTGAAAGGGATGACTCGAGCACTAGCGTTCTTTTAACACCAAACTCTGCACACACATAGAATAAAGAGTGACAACTTCTCTTCAAGTTCAATAATTTATTAACAGAAATAAATGAGCATCCAGAGAACATCACTATAGAATGCTGTTTATCTGAAGTTGTCATGAAACGGGGACAGATGGACCCAGTATTCAGCCAGACAAACAGGAGGTATGATTAAAGAAGGGTTATTGGAGGCGATCTTGACAATGCAGGGACAGGCAGGCTCGGTGGTCAGAATGATAATCCAAAACCGGCAGAAATACAGACAGGGATAAGGCAAGCTCAGGTTATCCGGAAACAGAATCAGGTCGGTCAATAACAGGCAGGCAGTCAGAACAGGGCAGGAAAAACAAGTTCA
This sequence comes from Fundulus diaphanus, assembly GCA_037039145.1. NCBI lineage: Eukaryota > Metazoa > Chordata > Actinopteri > Cyprinodontiformes > Fundulidae > Fundulus > Fundulus diaphanus. The sequence continues at coordinate 4,235,016 of CM073139.1, forward strand.
GGATACAGGCTGGCTCAGAAGTCAAAACAGGCAATTGGTTCAAATCAACAGGCAAAGGGAAATGCTGGACTAAACTCACCAAGGCTTGATAGACAATGATCTGGCAGAGTGCAGGGGACAGAGGCAGGTATAAGTAGGGGAGTGAGCAGGTGAACGGAGTGAAACTAATTACCAGAATGGGTGGAGCTGATCAGGGGGAGGAAAGTGGCTGGAAGTAAACTCAAGCTGATTGGATGGTGATTGGTGAAGGGGAGTGACAGGCAAACAGACAGGATGTTTACTGAGGTGTGAACTGCATGACTGGCAGGTGAAAAACAGATAAACTAAAACAGTTTCAGGACAAATAAGACAAACCCAAACTAAAACATAACCTAAACCTATGACAGAATTGGATAAATGAAGAGAATCACTAAACCAAAACAGAAACTTTAACAAGACTAATCCAGAAACAAAATAACCATAAAGACCAAACCTAAGCTAGAAAACCAAACTAAGACTAAACAGAACATAAGCAAATAATAAAAACCAGAGCTAATACTAAAGACAGGAGAGAGAACTAATAATCAAATAACAAACATAAACCATAACAAAACCCAAATCATGACAGAATTAAAACTATATTTCAATCAACAAATCCTCTCTACGAGGCTAGTGAAACTTAACTAAAACTACTAAGCAAAATGAAGATTAAAAAAAAGCTAAGGAACTATGTACATACAAAAGAAACAAAAGACAAAATAAAGTGGCTGATCAGCATCATCAGTAATTCAGTGAATCCTGGTTCATTGCATGTCTTAGTTAAAGAGCCAATGTTCATCTTAAAGAATGTGAATTGAGGTTAAATTATCTTAACTAATTCAGAACATTTGGTATGTGTTTCAACCCATTCACAATGCAAATCCTGAGTTAAACAAAACATTATTTGATAAAATAAAATTTTAAAGAAAGATTTTCTCAGTAAAATCATTAACTTTAGGGACGCTTGATTTTATTAATGAGATTATACCTCCGGAGGCTAGGGGTCGCTGTAGCAACTGGTCGCTAAAATCAGCTAATCCTAAAGTTAAACAAAACACCTTTAAATCAACATTAATATTCCATATTAATGCAGTAATAACGCTCATAGCACTATCGAACGATGGTGGAGCGAAACAAAACAATCCTTATAATTGAAACAAACCCTAGTCACGTCAGAGAAAAGCGAATGTTACCAGAAGCTAATAGCATTAGGCTAGCGGACATTTGGCGCTCATTTAAAAAAGCTTTGGCTTTACTTTCATCGTAATGAGCAGACCGGATAACATAAACATTAATATCCCATCAATGTATGAAACCCTTGTGGAGAAAACGTTTGTTATAACCATGAAAACACACTCGAATTACATCAGCTAATGGCCTGATTCTAAGAAGCTAGCGGGAGCTACGTTGGTTAGCTCCATGTGTTTAAAAATACACCATGTGAACGCATTATGTAAACCTTCTAAATAAACTATTTAACTTTCCCTGTTTGTTTCTCTGCCAAACCTGTCGGTGCCTCGTGACATGGGTCCTCTGCTGGCTGCTCCGGCTCCATTTAGAATCCGTTTCCTGCAACAGCTGAGGAAGCAAAACAAAGCTAGTTCGGCATAGACTAATTCTCTCACTTCGGCATCTGTTTTAAGCAGTGGGACTGCAAACTTAACTTCGATCTAGTCGGCACACCTCCGAACCCAATCGGGTCCTCCACTCCGGAGAGGATGAGAATTTTCCCCTTTGTCGCTCCATTGAAGCGAGGGGAGATGAGTTTCACAGAAGGCACATTTACTCGGCTTGTGGGCCATTGAGTCCCATACATCAGAAATCTGATTGTTCCATATGTTTCTAACAGAGCACTTCGCTCTCAGACTCTAGTTTTTAAAAGTAGACTGGGAGGCAGATCTTTTAGTTATCAGGCTCCTCTACTGTGAAACCAACTCTCAGTTTTGGTCAGTGAGGTAGACACCTAGTCTATTTTAAAGACCAGGTTTAAAACTTTCCTATTTCATAAAGCTTATAGTCAAAGCGGCCTAGGTTATCCTGAGCTATCTCTGCAGTTATGATGCTATAGGCTTGGGCTGCTGAAGGGCATAACTAGCACTTTTCCCCACTATTCTACATTATCTTACTACTCTCCAGTTTTGCATTATTATTTCAGCTTTTAATATTATGTTCTCTCTCCTTTTTTTTTTTTTAGAAAGTACCTCTTGCCTGAAGTTCTTTTTAGCTGTGATACCATTGTGGAGAGGGGCATCTGCTGAGCTTCTGCTGCCTGTTATCAGACCCGGACCGGACCGGACCCTGACCCCGCTTGTGGATCGCCCTTTGGATTACTCTCTGGACTCCTATACCCCGACCTCGACCACGGACTGTTTCTGGAACACGAGCCTGAAGAAAACCCCGAGCCCGTCAGCCTGCCTGTCGTTCTGTCATCGGCTCAGTAGGCTCTGCCCCTACCCGAACTCCGTAAGGTTAGTGCTCCTTCATTTGCAAGCACATTGGGCCCACTGAGTTTTCCCGTATCACTAACCTGTAGTCTCCACATCCAGGGGTTGCAGGCATAGACGCTGCCTACTGTCCAACCAGAGTCGTATTCCCGGGTATTAAAATAAACCAGTCTCAAACTCCACTGGCCTGTCTCGTTGTCTTCTGGGTCCTCAGTCTCAGAGCTTTACAATAATATAATTCTGACAAGGTTAACAGGGCATAAAATAGATAAAAATCTAACACAAGACTGTCTATTTATAAAAGAGAAAATTCATGTATATTTTAATAAATACATATACATACAAATACCTATACATATAGAGTATCTCATAAAAGTGAGAACACCCCTTACATTTGGTCCATATCTTATTATGTTTTCAAGGGACAGCACTGAAGATGTGAAACTTTGGGCACAATTTGGACATTTTCATTGGGGGGTGTACTCATTTTTTGTAAGCTTTCTAGACATTTCTAGACTGTGTGTTGATTTTACATTGTATGAAAATGTCATGTATCCAGTGTATACTTGCATACTTTCTCCTGTTCTTAAGCAAGCAGTTGCTGCTGTCACGGTCAAACAAGTGCTTGATCAAGATCATAAAAAACAAAACAAAAAACACATGAAACCACATACCTAAGAGTGGTCATGGCTTTATCAACACGGTTATTGAAAAAGCAAGGTCTTACAGTAAAGCCAAGCAGCATTAGCAAATGATTAAGCCTAAATCAAAAGACAGATGCAAGTTGTTTTAGCAAGGGTTAAGATACGTTGAGACAATCCTGGCTGAAGGCCTCAGCAGTTCCCCCCTTGTGTCTTCTTGTGATACATGAAATATTCATCATAAGTCTCGACATGTATCTATCTACAGCAGGAATGGCTCGTGAACTAAAACGACAAAAAGCACTGAGGTGTTAGATATCGTATTTTCAATTTTAGCTTGCCATTGGTGATGAACCTTTCTCATTTCCTGTTGAGGACTCCAGTCCATTGTAGGCAACACACATAGGGGGCTTTGTGATATAAATCACTGCTGGTCATCCATCACCTACAAGCAAACAACACAGTAAGAAGCTAAATGCCAAGAACTTTCTTGAAGACAGTTTGTACATTTTGCATCCTGCCGTCATTGTTCCTTAAAAGGGACAGATAATGCAAAATCCACATTTGCAGTCTCTAGGAATGCAGAAAAGTTGAATTTCGTCTCTACAGGTGCAGCATAGATATCTTTATATTGTGTTTGGGTCATATTATTCAAGCCGTTCAGTTTTCTCTGCTTACTATTACGTTTTTTAAAACAATTATGCCAAGATATTTGCTGCCAAGCTGCTAAAAAAGATAATGGACTTCCGCCTAACCAATGTCACAAATCTGCCATTTTCTCGCTGCAATTTTGTAATCCAAGTTGAAGGATGCCAAAGCTACAAGGGAAGTGAAAATGTTCGGTTGTTAGGTGCATTAACCCACACAATTCATTACAAAGTCGCCCAGCATATTACAAAAATGGCTGAAAGGGGTGGACCTACTTTGCGACCTAGAAGGTGGGGGGGGGGGGGGGGGGGGTGGCGTGAAGTTCCTCATTTGCATTTAAAGAGACCGCACAAAAACAAATTGCTCTCAGGTGCACCTCAGAACAGGCCTGTTTTGAGGGCCTGAGGAGCTAAATTGACAAGGAATTTAGACCAAAGCATTGAAGTTCCATTTTATATAGACCACAACTAAATGATTTAAACGTGAAAAGGAGGAACTTAGAAACATAGTATGTCCTCTTTAATGTGCAAAGCTGTTTATCAATCTTGTGATAAGGCTAAACTTTTTTGGAAAACGTTTTTCAATCTATAAAATATTTACATCAACACTGATCTTTCAGTTCTTCAGGATCCCCTGAAACAAATCAATACAAGCCATGTTTTAATATTCAAGAGAAACTCCACAGATTATGCGATTCCACGACCTCTCGCATCTCTTTGCCGCTCTGTATAATGAAATGAACAGTGCAACGGTGGCCCCGCACCTTGACTGGGCTGGCCGGGGTTTGTGTAGGAGAGGAGGTAATGCTGGCCATCATGACCTCCGCCTTTGTTCAACCTGGCGGAGTGTATAAATGAGCCGAGGTCTCTTGAGGTAGATTTGTTTATCCAGTAGTAGAATAAAAATACAGTGTAAGACATAACTTCTGTGAACTGTACACCACTGACAAAGATATGTTTTACTCAAGATTGATGATGCAAATGAACAGTCACTTTAGTATTGTTTAGTTTTTAACTGTTTTCATGTTTAGAAAAATTATAAACATTGATAGGGGAAAATAAATTGCTTCTTCCCCTCCTGGACTGTGACAGCTCATAATTATTTTGTCTCTTTATGTCCAGTGCCTTCCCTAGACAAGAAGCTCATAAACCAACAAGATTGATGAGGCGTTATCTGCTGTCTTCTAGTAATGATCTCATGCAGTTTTGGCAATGACATCATAGTAGACCTTCTGCGGTCATCAATCAGTCCAATCTGGGAGCTGTTATCCAACATGTTGGCAAGAAATCGACCCAGAACCGTCTTCAAGCTGCAAGTGGGTGGGTGGTAAAGAGGGTAGAGGGCAGGGTGAGTCAGGTTGGGTTGGGTTTACATGCCCAGAAAGTTCAGAGTACCTTCAGGCATATTTGAACCGATGACCTACCGGGTGTTGGTTCTCAGAGGTTCTCCTGTGCGATTGGCCCAGGGTTCTGGGGCTTGGCCTATGCAGCTAGTTGATCTACAGGGAACAGACAAGCGCTAAGGTCTGGCTTCCTCTTCTTCATCAATCCACCCCTGCGGCCTTGCAACAACCAGCTGCAAGTGAAGGAAGATGGAGCAACAGAGACCGAAGCTGCTTTTCTTTTCCTCCTCGGTCTTGCTCTGGCATTGAGAGGCTTCAGGGAAGGTGTTTGTGCTTCAGAGTGGCTTCAGTGAGGGACCTATTGTTCTCCTCCCATAGGCTCTCAAATCAATACCTCATCTCTTCGTTTCTTTTTGCACAAAAAAAAGGGCACCACAGAGGAAAAAGGCCCGTCGACTTCACAGGGCTCGCTTTCATGATTCACGGCACTGAAGAAGAGAAAGAGGGAAAGGGGAAGAGAAAGTGGCAGGGAGGAGGGGGACACTGCGGGGGCCGGTGCTATAAAGACACAAGAAAAGGGAGGTGACCTCTGGGTCATCGCTCTACTTAGCACCACACACAGTCGGCCTATCTATAACCGGAGAGCTCAAGACGACTGATCTTATTGTCTTAGAGGAAGAAAACATGGATGACCCAAGGAGGCGTTGATACTGCCAAGCTAATTATAGCTCATCCATTCTAAAACCAAGGAATGTATTTATCTTCTGCCTCAGAATGCGCTTTTTTCCATCACATGCCTGAAAAATCAAAGCTCTAGAACATTTAAGATTATGTACGAGCATGCCGTCACAGGCATGTCTTCTGAACCAATTAGCTTGTTTTGGAATGATTTAGATGGATTTAAACTGAAGTTGGGCCAAACAGGGTTCTATAAAATGGTTGTGAACAGAGCATGTTTGCTTGATAAACCTTTGGTGTAATTTAAATAAACTGAGGTAAATCGAACTTCTTCTATTCACCCTTCTACTGATCGATCGATCGATCGATCGATCGATCCATCCATCCATCCATCCATCCATCCATCCATCCATCCATCCATCCATCCATCCATCCATCCTGATCTTTTCAAAGTGCAGGATCAGTAACTCAACAAAATAGTTTAATTAATCTGCTTCAGTCTACCCCTGAGGAAGCATTCTATATATTTTTTTTATACTTTACGTCAGTGGAACAGCATTTAGGTTTTAGGTTTTCAGCAATGCTTCATCAAGTCTGATGTTTGCTTTTGCCTCTTGAATCATTCTATAATGGACTTAAATTAGACATGAACCATATCATGTTTCCTGAAAGCTTCACAGTAAAAGTGAAACCCTAGAAGCATAATGTGCACTTTTTTTTATTTCCTCAACACGTCCTCTCTTCCTGCATCGCTGCGATGTTTTCACTGCTTCACCGTGGATTTCGTCTTCTACAAACGTGAAAGGAAAATGTAATTCCGCTTTCCGCGGGGGGAGCATCTTTATGGCTTCCTCTACACAGGTGTCTCTGCGTGAGCACGCCAGATAGAGACAGAAAAGGAGCCTAAGATGTCTTAATGGAGTTATGCAAATGCAGGAGGCCCCATAATCCCTCGACTAAGTATCCAGCCAGAGATGTGGACCGTACAGCTGCGTACAACAGGGGATCCACACTGCACATTTCCTTTCTGCTTGTACACAGAAAGCTTTGATACAGCTATATATCTCAATCCACGGTGTGTGAAATACGTTCAGCAACCCCCTCGCTTTGCCGCCGCCGCTCCATTCTGTCTCCTTATGCTACCTGCTCGCCGCTTCCATCAGCCGACGTCTTTCCTCGCCAATAAAACTTATGATTTCTAGTCACTGGCAGACGTCCAGAGTGTATTCAGAACACACTTTCGGCACATGTGAACATATGCAATTCAGTGTGTCACTATTTATAATGCTGCCTGCGTGGGTGTTTGTTTACATGTTTATGGGTTATGCCATATGATTTTGTTCTCTGGAGAGCAGGGGTTTCCTACGCTCCGCTGCTTCCAGGGTTTGAGATTTATATACAGGTTTGCTTTTATTGAGCTTTATGGTTCTCTGTCGAATGTGTGTGTCACATTCAAGTGTTTCTTTTCTAATGCTCTGGTGAGATGTGCAATGAAATTTTCGAAGTAACAGCAGTCGTTTGCATGTTTTTGCATTGCCGTATGAGTCAGGCGGCCTGCAGAGTCTCCTCCACTGAGGGTTTGACCCCGGGTTTATAGAGACAAAAAGAAAGGAAGGAAGAGAGACTCGTCATCCCCTTTTTTGGCGACTCACACCCCCAGCGTGAGTGCAGGCCTCTACCCACAACCCCCTGCTGCTTGTTTAGAACAACAACAGTGGGATCTGAGAGGAGCTGGCAAGGAGAACAGGCGGCTGCAGACAGAAAAGAAAGAAAAAATAGGAGAGGGAGGGAGCAGGAATTATTAGAAAGGATATTAAAATGTGTGTACAGTGAAAATATTCCTTCCCTTTACACTTTTCCCCACTCTGCACGCTACAGCAACAAGCTTCACTGTGTTTGACTGGAATTTTATATGATAAACCAACGTGAAGGAGTGCATAAATGTGAGGTGGATGGGAAATCCTCCATGGTTTAAAATATCTTTACAAAGAAAAATCTGAAAGGTTCAATGTGCATTTGCATTTAGCCCCCCCCCCCTCCCCGTACTCTGTAAATCCAAAATTAAACCCCAACATTTCTCCTGAAATAAGGAAAGTATTCTGTAAACTGATGAAACAAAAGTGGAGCTTTTTAGAAGGTCTGCATGCCATTATCTGAGTTAAAACTTCAGATAAAGAACATCAAAGTTACAGTTAAGCATGGTGGCAGTAGTGTGATGGCTGGGGCTGGTTTGTTGCTTTAGCACCTATCAGAAAGTTCTAAAGGAGAATAACCAACTATCAGTTTGTGAATTACATCTCAAGCACACTTGGGGTATACAGCAGAACAATCATCCAAAACACATCAGCAAATCATCTTCTGAATGGGTAAAATATGAATGAAGGTGCAGAGGATACCTAGTCAAAGTCTTGACCTAACTCCACCAGAGGTGTTGTGGCTTGACCTTGAACAGGCTGTCCGTGCCCAAAAACCCTCCAGTGGAGCTAAAATAAAACAATTCTGCCAAGAAAAGTGGGTCAAGTTCCTCTGCAGCAATGCAAAATACTCATTGCCGTTTATCTCGTAGTTTGATCGCAGTTGCTGCCAATGATGGTACAGCCAGTTATTGGGGGACTATTACTTTTTCACATAGTGCCAGGCTGGTATGGACAGCTGATCTTTCTCTTCACACCCCTGTAATCTACAGGCAGGAGTACCTAAATGAAAGTCAAGGCAAGAAAGTCAACGGACTGCAAGTAAGATTCGTCACACAAAACTGACATCAACTGTTGACACTCTACCCGCCACTCCAATCTCATTAAGATTTATTTAAGGATGTCTAATGGAAATTGATCAGTCATTAAGATCATTTTGGGTTAATCCAATTAACCAATGCATGCTGATTGACGACGGGGGCAAAAAAGGCAGGGCTAAAAACTCATCCCAGCTCCGTTTGGTCCTGAAGTTCCCCTACGGATCCCATGTACAGCTTGTCTGTCAGCGACAGTTACGAGCAAATTTATTTTCAAACCGATGTGTCACCTTCAGTCCTGCATGGTGAGGACTGAGAGGTAAATTAAAACCGGAATACCGCATTGAGCTGCTGCAGTAGTATTTGTTTTAAAATACCCAAAAACATGTTTATAACAGGAGTGTGTGGAAAAAGAAATGTCGATTGCAAAAATAGAGGACGAAAAGGGGATTACCAAGTGAAGAACCTTGCAGAACACCACGGTACATAGGAGTCAGGGAGATGGCGGTTTTTCTATTTGACAAAATAGGATTTGAAAATATGGGATGGTAATGAAAAACAGAACATCTATCCATACCATAAAACTTAGATGGACATGTTTGCAAAGGTTAACTGACTCCTGGAACAAACAGGAGCTAAATTCAAATACGATTTCTGTTTCTCTTTAAAAGGCTTTGTGATAAATTAAACTATCTTTAATGAATCAGTATGGATTTTTTTCTTTGATACTATTCCCCCATAGAGAAGGACAAGGAAGCGGAAGAAAATTAAGTGGGGACTTAGGAAACGGGCAGTAAAGGGCAGCCGTGGGTAGAATGGAAAGAATATCCAGGTAATAAGAACTCAGGAGGTAGAGAAAGGAATGCTGGGTTAAAAATCCAAACGTTGTGGACAGCTCACTTATCCACTTGACCTTTTTAAAAATAAAGATTTCTCCAGTGTTAAGGTTTTCCCACATTTACCAGTAAACATAGATGCTAAAATATTTTAAATGGTTAGACCAGATATCTAGATTTGATTGGGAAAAAAGTACTCCAGGTGAAAATAAGTGAGCAGATGATAATTGAGCAACCTTTTGCGCCAAATACACGCCATATGAGTGGGTTTTTTCCAGTTTTTCCCCCACTTAACCCTGCCTCTCCACAAATGTTTAAAGGGCTTCATTCTGCTAAATTGTGCTTAAAAAAGGGCAAACTGCACTCATCCTCTCTGCTGTTTAAGTAGAGGAGCAACCAAAAAAAAAAAAAAAGCCCAAGAACAGGTGAATGACAGCGTGGCCCCTGCATGATAAAGCACCTGATTGAATTATTTAGCTCCTGCATAAACATTTTCCTCCTGCCACCTGGAAGAAAAGGGCCTCCTTTTCCTGAGTTATGACAGTAAACCGGTTGTGGCAGCGGGCCTCTTCAAAAATAATAGGCCTTTAAGGGCTTGAGTTAAAGCAGAAGAAAAAATCTCCCTGACAATTCACTCAGGAGAAGCAGTTGCCGAGCTTCGCAACCTAGCATGGAAAACCGCCAAAGGGGTCTTGGGGTAGTAATGAAGGACCGTTCTGCTTACTTCATAAACTTGTCACATCTCCTTTCCATTTTATTTCCTGAACAAACCTGATTATTTCTCCCTTCGCTGAACACTTCTACGGCACAGGTCAGTTAATAAATATATCAGTTTGCCGTCCCTTAAAAAAATTGCTGCAATATTAAAAACCGCTGCGAGAATAAAATATGGATGAGGTTGCTTCAGTGCTCCAGGTGTGTCAAGTGTGATTTAATATGAAGGAAGGGCCGCTAGGCGAGGGAAGGGAGATTACTGACGAGAGCACAGGCAGACAGCGGGAACTCTGACCTCGGAATAGCAGCCAGTCAGCTAATACCGCTGAGCTGAACCTCACCAAACAGCCGCTTGGAAGAAAACCCCACCAATCCATCAGCTGTACTGATCAAGTATGAGCCCATGTCTCTTGGTAGTCTGTTAGAATTTGTTGGAGTGTAGCATATTATTGGCAAAATGGTGTTAAAATTAAATGCTTTGTATAAGCCATAAGAAAAAAAGTCATTATTAACTGTTTAAAACTAAAGCAATTATAAAAAGGTTTTTGGAAAAGAGCTATTTTTTTTTATGGAGCCAGAGGTTTTAAAGACTTACTTAAAATGTTGGATATTGCTTTTAATGTCGAGGTTAGTCATATGGTTTGTATTCGGTCATATGACAGTGATGTATCACAGCCACGATTGCTGGGTTTTTAAATGAAGCAGAGATAAAAAAAAAAGCAAGTGACTCGAGACTATAACCCATATTCAAAAATTCAGTTATCATAGTTTTCAGTCAGTAAATATCGGTTATCAGACATAACAGCAACATTAATATCAAATATTGATATGGCCCAAATTTCATATCAGTGCTTCCCTAGTATCATGTCCCTTGGATAAAAGTTTTGAAGACAAAAAAGATAGCAGCCTCCATTGAAAAAGCAAATGGGTTACTTGTTTTGGTTCGGGTTAGGAAAATCCCAAAATAAATATTATCTACACTTTCTGAAAGAATCATATGACAATATTATGCATACTATTGCTAGAAATATCATCAAAATGTAACGAATTGCAGATCCTGTCTTTAAATGTTTCCCTCTATAAATACGGAGGATGACTTGAGTGTAATTGGAACGCGGCCTGCTTTTAGTCAGCCACACGCAGTAGAAAACGTGGCACCGAAACCTTCAGCAGAACTAATAAAGGAAAGATTGTCTACCTTCCCTGAACGAAGATTAAAACTTTAAACCATATTATGCATACTATTTACTAGAGATGTCATCAAAATGCATATAAGTGCAATGTGATCGTTACATTTAGTTTATTTTATGAACGTGGAAGTCAGTGCAAGTCAGCGAGGTATATTCATTTCAATTAAATTTTATTTTTATAGTGACAATTCACAACACCAGTCATCTCAAGGCACTTTACAAAGTGAAATTCAATCAAATTATACAGATTGGTCAAAATGTTTCCTATCTAAGGAAACCCAGTAGATTTGCATCAAGTCTTGACAAGCAGCCTTCACTCCTCATGAAAGAGCATAAAGCCACAGTGGACAGTCATCTGGATTGTCAATGGCTTTTGCAGCAATCCCTCATAATGAGCATGCATAAAGCGACAGTGGAGAGGAAAACTCCCCTTTAACGGGAAGGAACAACCTCCAGCAGAACCAGGCTCAGTGTGAACGGTCATCTGCCTCGACCGACTGAGGGTTAGAGAAGACAGAGCAGAGACATAAAAGCACAGAAGCACACATTGATCCAGGACTTCTTTTTCCACATTATATGGTAATAGCGGATGATCTGTCTCCCCTGGATGATGTCACAGCTAACAGAACGCCAGACCAGGTGTACCGACTATGAAGAGAAAAATGACAGAGAACAAAAAGTTAATAGTTTAAATAACAACAATGCAAATTGGAGAACAGTAGGAGAACTCAGCAGAGTGAGAAACATAGACCTTGATGTCCTCCAGCAGCCTAAACCTATAGCAGCACAACTATAGAGATAGCTCAGGGTAACCTAAGACACTCTAACTATAAGCTTTGTCAAAAAGGAAAGTTTTAAGCCTAGTCTTAAATGTGTCACCCTCACGGATCAAAACTGGGAGTTGGTTCCACAGGAGAGGAGCCTGATAGTGTTATGATATATTTTTCGAGGATGAACCCGGACACAGCACGCACACACAGAGCAAGTTCTTAGGAATGAGTTTTATTGAATAGTGTGGAAGATGGATGATGATGGGACTAGAGTCTTTCAACAGACGGAGGTGTAGGGTGCAGAAGTTGGCCGGCAGGATGCGAGTGGAGAGACTGACCCGGAGGAACTCTGGAGCCGAAGACTTGAGACCGGAGCGTCAGAGCTGATGACTTGAGACCAGAGCGTCAGAGCCGATGACTTGAGACCAGAGCGTCAGAGCCGATGACTTGAGACCAGAGCGTCAGAGCCGATGACTTGAGACCAGAGCGTCAGAGCCGATGTCTTGAGACCAGAGCGTCAGAGCCGATGTCTTGAGACCAGAGCGTCAGAGCCGATGACTTGAGACCAGAGCGTCAGAGCCGATGACTTGAGACCAGAGCGTCAGAGCTTGTCTTGAGACCAGAGCGTCAGAGCCGATGACTTGAGACCAGAGCGTCAGAGCTTGAGACCGGAGCGTCAGAGCTTGAGACCGGAGCGTCAGAGCTTGAGACCGGAGCGTCAGAGCTTGAGACCGGAGCGTCAGAGCTTGAGACCGGAGCATCAGAGCCGATGACTTGAGACCGGAGCGTCTGCGCCGTGGACCTGAGAGCAGATCTTCTGAGCCGAATACTGGAGAGCAGAACATCTGAGACGAGCACTGGAGAGAACAAAGCTGACGGAAAAAGTCTAAAGGCTGACTGTAACAAAAACCAGGTTGAAAGGAGTCTTACGGCTGACGGTAACAAAAACGGAGCTGACAAGAATACTGGCAGAGACTGAGCGGGAGTGAACGCTATGGACCGGCGACGAGAACAGAATGAGGTGAGTCTTATAAAGAGGTGAACACAGGTGGCAACAGATCAGGGGTAATTGCTGCCTGACAGGTGACGGGAATGAAAACTAATTAGTGTCCAGAGGAGTGACTAAAGCTGAGCAAGGGAGAGCTAAGTGAACTACAAACTAACAAAGAAGCCAGACAAAACTTAAACCATGACACTACCCCCCCCTCAAGGCCGGACCCCGGACGGCCTAGAACCTCTACCCTGGGTGGGTGGAGGGGGTCCCAGGAAGGCGGGCAAGAGTCAAACAAAAAACAGAACACAGGGGAACCAAAAGCCTAGGAGAAACACTGGGGAACCAACGAAACTAGAGAAAACGGGAAACCAAAAGGTTACGAACACGGAGGACCAAAGGCTAGAGAACACAGGGAACCAAAGGGGCTAGAGAACACTAGGGAACTAAAGGGGCTAGAGAACACAGGGAAACCAGGGGTCAAAAGCACGGCGGAACCAAAGAGGCTAGAAAACTCTGGGGAACCGAAAGTCCAGAGAACTCTGGGAAACAGGCGAAAGGAAACACCAGGGAGACAAGACTGGCGTGCACAAGCACCAGAGGGAAGGAACGGGCGCACGACAGCGCCAAAGGGAAGGAACGGGCGTACTTAACGCCAAAGGGAAGGAACGGGCGTACTTAACGCCAAAGGGAAGGAACGGGCGTACTTAACGCCAAAGGGAAGGAACGGGCGTACTTAACGCCAAAGGGAAGGAACGGGCGTACTTAACGCCAAAGGGAAGGAACGGGCGTACGACAACGCCAAAGGGAAGGAACGGGCGTACGACAACGCCAAAGGGAAGGAACGGGCGTACGACAACGCCAAAGGGAAGGAACAGGCGTACTTAACGCCAAAGGGAAGGAACGGGCGTACTTAACGCCAAAGGGAAGGAACGGGCTTACTTAACGCCAAAGGGAAGAACAGGCGTACGACAACGCCAGAGGGAAGAACAAGCGTACGACAACGCCAGAGGGAAGAACAAGCGTACGACAACGCCAGAGGGAAGAACAGGCGTACGACAACGCCAGAGGGAAGAACAGGCGTACGCCAACGCCAGAGGGAAGAACAGGCGTACGACAACGCCAGAGGGAAACCCGCCGGGGCGTGAGGGAAACACCGGGGCTTGGGAAAGAGAACGCCGGGGCGTGGGGAGAACGCCGGGGCGCAAGGAAAGAAGGATCGCCGGGGCGTGAGGGAAACGCCGGGGCACAAGGGAAGAGAACGCCGGGGCGTGGGGAAACGCCGGGGCGCGAGGAAAGAAGGATCGCCGGGGCGTGAAGAAAAACGCCGGGGCGCTAGAGATAAGATCGCCAGGGCGTGAGGGAAACGCCGGGGCGCAAGGGAAGAGATCGCCGGGGCGTGAGGGAAACGCCGGGGCGCAAGGGAAGAGATCGCCGGGGCGCGAGGGAAACGCCGGGGCACAAGGAAAACAGGAACTACTAAAACGCCAGGAATCTAAACACCAGGGAACTGAGGGTGTCTAAACACACCGGGGAACCGAGGACAGAGGGCGTCCAAACACGCCGGGGAACCGAGACAGGGCGTCCAAACACACCAGGGAACCGAGAACAGAGGGCGTCTATACACGCCGGGGAACCGAGAACAGAGGGCGTCTATACACGCCGGGGAACCGAGACAGGGCGTCCAAACACGCCGGGGAACCGAGACAGGGCGTCCAAACACGCCGGGGAACCGAGAACAGAGAGCGTCTATACACGCCGGGGAACCAAGAACAAAGGCAAACACCAAGAACCAGAGGGTGAGCTAGGCAGCAACAGACCAGGCACGCCAGAGGGCACAGACAGCGACTTAGGCACCGGAGGGCTCTAGCGGCGACCTGCGTGCACTGGGTAGCGACAGGTTGGCGCACCAGAGGGCTCAGCCGACGACATAGGAGCGCCGGAGGGCTCTGGCGGCGACCTGCATGCGCAGGGCAGCGACAGTCTGGCGCACCAGAGGGCTCAGCCGGCGACATGGGAGCGCCGGAGGGCTCTGGCGGCGACCTGCATGCGCCTAAAGAGGGGAACAACAAGAACAAGAGGGTGAGCTAGGCAGCAACAGGCCAGGCACGCCAGAGGGCACAGACAGCGACTTAAGCACCGGAGGGCTCTGGCGGCGACCTGCGTGCACTGGGTAGCGACAGGTTGGCGCACCAGAGGGCTCAGCCGGCGACATAGGAGCGCTGGAGGGCTCTGGCGGCGACCTGCATGCGCAGGGCAGCGACAGTCTGGCGCACCAGAGGGCTCAGCCGGCGACATGGGAGCGCCGGAGGGCTCTGGCGGCGACCTGCATACGCCTAAACAGGGGAACAACAAGAACAAGAGGGCTAGGGAAACAGAACAGAGACACTAGGGCAAGACAGAACAAAACAACTACTGAAGGGAACAAAACTAACCTAAACCGGGCAAAAACAAACAAAGAAAACAGGAGATGAAGGGTGTAGGGACCTAGAAAGCGCAGGATCCCAGACACATAGATACTAAGGGGAAAAAATAAAGACAAACAAAACTTAAATAAGAAAAAACAAATTCAGAACAAGACTAAAACTACAGGGCTAGGACAGAAACTATAGGGCTAGGACAGAAACTACAGGGCTGACGAAGCTACAGGGCTGACGAAGCTACAGGGCTGACGAAGCTACAGGGCTGACGAAATTACAGGGCTGACGAAATTACAGGGCTAAAACCGGATCTACTGACAAATCAAAACAAGACTAACGACTAGGAAAGGAACCAAACGCTAAAGCAAAACTATGAAACGGAACTGAACAGGGAGTCTAAGGTAAAGAAACTGGAGCTCAAAAACAAAACTCAGAAGACTAAAGGCGAACCTAGAACAATAACTCAGGGCTATGGCTAAAACAAGAAGACGGAGGACAAGCCCGAACTAGAAAAAACAAAACCAAAAGAATTAAAAGAAACCAAAAACACTCTAGTAAAATATTAACTACTGCAACTAAGTAAATAAAGCTAGAAAAGACACAAAAACCAAACTAGCTGACTAAGAAAACCAAAAACTAGAATACTAAAGAAGAACCCGAATGACTAGAATACAACAAACCAAACCTAAAAAACTCTAAGAAATCAAAAAACACTGAAAAACTAAGGAACGTTAATTAACTCAAAACATGAGGACCCAAAAAATAACTCAAAACAGAAACCAGAAGGCGCTGGGCAGCAAAGTCTTAATATGCTGGGCAGCAGTAAAAGTTAACGCTGGGCAGCGACGACGAGGAGCGCCGTCCTTAACGGCTGCGCAGCGTAGGAGGCGGAACCAGGAAACAAAGTCAGAGGCGGGGCGTCGCGGATGCGACCCCGGCAGACGAAACGGAAGCGTGACGTCGCAATCCAGCGACCATGGCGAGACCAAAACAGAAGCAAGGCGTCGCCGCACGGCGACCAAGGCAAGATGAACCGGTGGCGGGGCAGATCCTACCAACTTCTGCACCGGGCTCTGTGCGTGCTCGGGTTCATCCCTTGGCCGGTCCATAATGTTATGATATATTTTTCGAGGATGAACCCGGACACAGCACGCACACACAGAGCAAGTTCTTAGGAATGAGTTTTATTGAATAGTGTGGAAGATGGATGATGATGGGACTAGAGTCTTTCAACAGACGGAGGTGTAGGGTGCAGAAGTTGGCCGGCAGGATGCGAGTGGAGAGACTGACCCGGAGGAACTCTGGAGCCGAAGACTTGAGACCGGAGCGTCAGAGCTGATGACTTGAGACCAGAGCGTCAGAGCCGATGACTTGAGACCAGAGCGTCAGAGCCGATGACTTGAGACCAGAGCGTCAGAGCCGATGTCTTGAGACCAGAGCGTCAGAGCCGATGTCTTGAGACCAGAGCGTCAGAGCCGATGACTTGAGACCAGAGCGTCAGAGCCGATGACTTGAGACCAGAGCGTCAGAGCTTGTCTTGAGACCAGAGCGTCAGAGCCGATGACTTGAGACCAGAGCGTCAGAGCTTGAGACCGGAGCGTCAGAGCTTGAGACCGGAGCGTCAGAGCTTGAGACCGGAGCGTCAGAGCTTGAGACCGGAGCGTCTGCGCCGTGGACCTGAGAGCAGATCTTCTGAGCCGAATACTGGAGAGCAGAACATCTGAGACGAGCACTGGAGAGAACAAAGCTGACGGAAAAAGTCTAAAGGCTGACTGTAACAAAAACCAGGTTGAAAGGAGTCTTACGGCTGACGGTAACAAAAACGGAGCTGACAAGAATACTGGCAGAGACTGAGCGGGAGTGAACGCTATGGACCGGCGACGAGAACAGAATGAGGTGAGTCTTATAAAGAGGTGAACACAGGTGGCAACAGATCAGGGGTAATTGCTGCCTGACAGGTGACGGGAATGAAAACTAATTAGTGTCCAGAGGAGTGACTAAAGCTGAGCAAGGGAGAGCTAAGTGAACTACAAACTAACAAAGAAGCCAGACAAAACTTAAACCATGACAGATGGCTAAAGGATCTGCCTCCCATTCTACTTTTAGAGACTCTAGGAACCACCAGCAGACCTGCAGTCTGAGAGCGAAGTGCTCTGTTAGGAACATACGGGGTAATCAGAGCTCTGATATATGATGGAGCTTGATTATTAAGGGATTTATACGTGAGAAGGAGAATTTTAAATTCTATTCTTGATTTAATAGGAAGCCAATGAAGGGAAGCTAAAATTGGAGAAATAAAAACACTCTTGTTGATTTTCATCAGAACTCTTGCTGCAGCATTTTGGATCAGCTGAAGACTTTGAACTGCATTTTGTGGACTTTCTGATAGTAAAGAATTACAATAGTCCAGCCTTGAAGTAACAAATGCATGGACTAGTTTTTCTGCATCACTCCTGGACAAAATATTTCTAATTTGGGCAATTTTCCAGAGGTCAAACAAGGAAACCCTGGAAACCTGATTAATATGGGATTTAAATGACATGTCTTGGTCAAAAATAACACCAAGGTTTTTTACTTTATTACCAGAGGCCAATTTAATGCCATCCAGATTAAGTGACTGATTTATTTTTAAGGACAAAGATTACAACTTCTGTGTTGTCAGAATTTAAGTGCAGGAAATTTAAAGTGATCCAGGTTTTGATGTCATCAAGACATGCCTGTAGTCAAAGTAATTGATTGGATTCATCAGGATTTATGGATAAATATAGCTGAGTGTCATCAGCAACACAGTAGAAATTAATACCATACTGTCTGATAACTTTACCAATCCGAAGTATATATATAGTAAAGAGAATTGGCCCAAGGACTGGTACTTCACAAATGACTCTAGAGGAACTTTTGTCTCCTTTCACTGAACTAAGATTATACATATATCATACATATTGCTATAGATGTGATCAAAATGCAGATATTTTGCTTAAAAGTTGTCTATTGTGGACCGGAATCTTGGAGCAACTCGGTGATGTGGGTAGGAAATGCCACTTCCTCCTATCTTTCTGAGACAGAATGCATTAAAATATTTGACTAAACTACTTAATGAATGATTGATACCTTCACTGGACGAAGATTATGAAAATAATATACATACTTCTGGCTAGAAATGTCTTTTTTATTTATTTAACCTTTATTTAACCAGGAAAAAAACCATTGAAATTAAAAACCTCTTTTTCAAGGGAGTCCTGGCCAAGAGGCAGCAAAGTTACATATTGAACAGAGATACATTAGATTAAATGACAGGTTTAATTCAGAGCTGCGTTCCTTGAAGCACAATGTTAGGAAATTGGAGAGAAAATGGCGCTCTACACACCAAGAGGAATCCTACCTAATCTGGAGGGACAGTCTATTGTTGTATAACAAGACCCTTCGCAGAGTTAGAGTAGCATATTTTTCATCATTAATTGAGGAGAACAAAAAATAATCCTAGATTTATCTTCAGTACTGTTGCCAAATTTACAGAGTCATAGCTCCGTTGATCCATCCATTCCCTTAGCTCTTAGCAGTCATGATTTTATGGGATTCTTCATAAATAAAATTGATTCCATTAAAAATAAAATAATTGGAAACCTCCCAAGCATGATTACCTCGTCCTCAGTAAGTGAGGCAGCGTTGGAGGAATGTTTAGAACCTGCGCAGTGTCTGAACTGTTTAGAAGCAGTAGAGCTTTCTGAGCTATCTAAAGTTTTAGCTTCATCTAAACCTTCTACCTGTATGTTAGACCCAATCCCAACCAAGTTGTTTAAGGAGGTATTCCCTTTGATCAGTGGTCCTATTTTAGACATGATTAATCTATCCTTAGTAAATGGATATGTACCACAGGCTTTTAAAGTAGCTGTTATTAAACCTTTACAGAGAGACCATCTCTTGATCAAGATGAGTTAGTAAATTACAGACCTATATCTAATCTTCTTTTCTCATCTAAAATTCTTGAGAAAGTAGTTGCTAATCAACTTTGTGAACATTTACAAAGTAATGACCTACCTGAAGAGATTCAGTCAGGCTTCAGAGCTCATCATAGCACTGAAACAGCTCTGGTGAAGGTCAACAATGACATTCTCATGGCCTCAGATAATGGACTTGTGTCTATACTTGTCCTGTTAGATCTCAGTGCTGCATTTGACACAGTTGATCACAATATTCTCCTACAAAGACTTGAGCATACTGTAGGGATTAAGGGGAAAGCATTAGGCTGGTTTAAATCTTATCTGTCGGACAGATTCCAGTTTGTTCATGTTAATAATAAATCTTCTTCAAGCTCTAGGGTCACTTCTGGAGTACCACAGGGTTCAGTCCTTGGACCAATTCTCTTTACTATATATATGCTTCCGATTGGCAAAATTATCAGACAGCATGGGATTAATTTCCACTGTTATGCTGATGACACTCAGCTATATTTATCCATAAATCCTGATGAATCCAATCAATTACTTCGACTGCAATCATGTCTTGATGACATCAAAAGCTGGATGACTTTAAATTTCCTGCACTTAAATTCTTACAAGACAGAAGTTATAATCTTTGGACCAGAGTCCTCAAAAAATAAACTTCTTAATCAATCACTGAATCTGGATGGCATTAACTTGGCCTCTGGTAGTAAAGTAAAAAATCTTGGTGTTATTTTCGACCAAGACATGTCATTTAAATCCCATATTAAACAGGTTTCCAGAGTTTCCTTTTTTCACCTCAGGAATATCGCCAAAATTAGAAACATTCTGTCCAGGGGTGATGCTGAAAAACTAGTCCATGCATTTGTTACTTCAAGGCTGGACTATTGTAATTATTTACTATCAAGAAGTCCACAAAATGCAGTTCAAAGTCTTCAGTTGATCCAAAATGCTGCAGCAAGAGTTCTGATGAAAATCAACAAGAGGGATCATATTTCTCCTATTTTAGCTTCCCTTCATTGGCTTCCTGTTAAATCAAGACTAGAATTTAAAATACTTCTTCTAACGTATAAAGCCCTTAATAATCAAGCTCCATCATATATCAGAGCTCTGATTACCCCGTATGTTCCTAACAGAGCACTTCGCGCTCAGACTGCAGGTCTGCTGGTGGTTCCTAGAGTCTCTAAAAGTAGAATGGGAGGCAGAGCCTTTAGCTATCAGGCTCCTGTCCTGTGGAACCAACTCCCAGTTTTTGTCCGTGAGGCAGACACCCTGTCTACTTTTAAGACTAATCTTAAAACTTTCCTTTTTGACAAAGCTTATAGTTAGAGTGGCTCATGTTACCCTGAGCTACCCCTATAGTTATGCTGCCATAGGCTTAGGCTACTGGAGGACATCAGGGTCTATTTTTCTCACTCTACTGATTTCTACTGTTCTCCAGTCTACTGTTCTCTAGTTTTGCATTGCATAGAGTAGTTCACGCGTGACGTAACGCGTGACGTCCGCGCTACTTCCGGGTCCCGCTGGTAGGCAAAAACAGAGCTGCTCTCGTCTACAACATGACAAAACGGGTGATTTAGAGCGTACTTTTAGTTCGTTTATTTATGGAATCTAAGCAATGCCTACGACTTGTTGCGCTCCCGGTTGCACACAGAGGCATTCCAAATCGTTGGATGTACGTTTCTGTCGTTTTCCAAAGGAGGAAGGACGAAGAAAGAAATGGATATTTTCAATGAAAAGAGCGCAGGCAGACACTCCCAATGGACTGGGGGGGCATCGTACTACGACAGAATTTGCAGTCTACACTTCATCTCCGGTAAATACAACTTAATTCTGCTCTAGTCATTGTTCTACTTAAATAGCGGCGGAGGGTACACAGATCGCTACACGGGCCGGAGAAGCGGTAGCAGCAGCAGCCAAGCAGCAGCGGCGGAGCAGGCAGCGGCTGCTCTGCCAGTTCACGGGCTGCGGCAGCAGCCAGCGGCTGCTGCGTAAACACTACACGGGCCGCCGCCCCGGCCCGGCTACACGGGCAGCAGGCTACAGCCGCTGCTGCTGCTATTACGCCCCGGTTCACGGGCGCTAGTACTTCTGTGTTTACGCTGCAATGTCGCCGACACCGCCACCCATTTTAACAAGACAAAAACACCTAAATAATCCGTAGTGAAAAATTTTTTTTTTTAACCTACCGGGCCTCTGCTGAGACGCGGCCTGTGTCCGACGCCGCTTTGTGCTGTTGCACAAACATGTGTGAACAACATCCATCCATCCATTTTCTGACCGATTAATCCCTCATGGCGTCGCGGGCGTTGCTGGAGCCTTTTTCCCGATTTAAAATAATTGTAGCCGTCCAGTGGTTTCATGGCTTTCGTGCTCTCTGTCTGTACTGGCCTGCGTGTTTATAAGGCAGCTGTCTATGTCATGGTACGGAGCGCTTGGCCAGCATTTCACAGACTCGCTCCGTCCCTTAAGGCTTTTGCTGTGTGGATCTGGCAATCTGATACCATCAACCATCAACTTACTCTTAAAACGATCTTGTGATACGTCATCTAAAGAAGAAAAATACGCGGAGAACTCGTCAGTTTCTCTGTTTGCGTCCGCCATTGTGTTCGCCTTTTGCCTACCAGTCCGGCGCGCATGCGCGAAAAACCCGCCTCAAAACAATAACAATGAACTGGTCTATTGCATTGAAATGACTGTTGTCATTTCAGCTTTTAACTTTTTGCTCTCTCTCTTTTTTCTTCATAGTAGGTACACCTGGTCTGGCGTTCTGTTAACTTTGACATCATCCAGGGAAGACAGATCACCTGCTATTACTATCTAATGTAGAACAGATTACTGGATGAATGTGTGCTTCTGTGCTTTTTTGTCTGTCTTATTGTGTCTCTGCTCTGTCTTCTGTAACCCCCAGTCGGTCGAGGCAGATGACCGTTCATACTGAGCCCGGTTCTGTTGGAGGTTTTCCTTCCCGTTAAAGGGGAGTTTTTCTTTCCGCTGTCGCTTCATGCTTGCTCAGTATGAGGGATTGCTGCAAAGCCATGGACAATGCAGACGACTCTCCCTGTGGCTCTACGCTTCTCCAGGAGTGAATGCTGCTTGTCGGGACTTTGAAGCAATCAACTGGTTCCCTTATATAGGAAATTTTTGATCAATCTGTATAATATGATTGAATTTGATTTTGTAAAGTGCCTCGAGATGACATGTTTCATGAATTGGCGCTATATAAATAAAATTGAATTGAATAGGTACATAAAAACACATATCAAGTAAAACAATTACAGATAATTGAGGCCGTTTCAAATTCTTTCACTTTCAACTTAAAAGCTCTTTAAAATGCCTGTGAACACAGTTGTTTTGCTTAAATGTTTAATGTAGGTTGGGTTGTTATAATAATCTATGACGGCACCCTGCAATCAAATAATGACAAGAAGGGGGTACCCGGTGCATCAACTTGTGACTGAGGGAACCCGACCAAGCATCAATATATGACGAGTGGGGAGTGAGAATGTGTTGCCTGTGTAAATGTGTGCTGCAATGGGTGAATGACTGAATGTAGTGTAAAGGGCTTTGGAGTTGCCGGAATAGATAAAGTGCTATACAAGTACAGGCCATTTACCATTTTTTCCATTAATTGGTTTGCTAGTTGGTTTGTTGTTTGATTTTTATAATAGCTGGCTCAACTGGATGATTGGTTTGCTGATTTTTCTATTGGCTTGTGCATTGATTGGTTCTTTGGTTGATAAAAAGCGTATTTGGATCTGGCTGGTGGGTTAAGTTGGTTTGTACATTGACTTGTATGTAGATTGGTTGTATGGTTGGTTATTCATGTGATTTGGTTCTGCCATTTGCTGTTGACTATTTGGTTGATTCGGTCATTAGCTGGTTGATTGATTGCTTATTTGGCTGGCCATTTTTTGGTTCATTGGTTATATTGATTGGCACCTGTTATGTGGCTGATTGGTATTTTCAGTTGACAGAATAGAGAGGAGAATTAGCCATTTACGGAGAGCATGATTTCCAACACTTTAACTGGTTCTTTTTGTGTTTTGGGGGGGCTGGACACTCACACGCCCAAACTATGCACCTGTTCTATCAATTGTCCTTAAAAACAACTGAACAGAAGGTGTGTCGACATATTTTGAAATGACAAATTCTGTTTTGCCCTTATTTTGTTTCATCTAAGCCAGTCACATCTCAAGTGCATGTAATCAGAAATTGTACAATATTAGCAATTTTCGAGAGATGCTAATATACCCTCCTGTCATTGGAGGGTATGTTGAAGTGAATTTAGCCAAGACTCACCAGTAACATGGACAGACTTTCTCCAGCCAATTTAAGTATAAGATATTTATTCTATATTTTTGTTGTTTAATTTATTTTAATTGCTTTTCTTAATTCACCAAATAATTCTGATCCTATGTACAAAGAGCAAAACTGACAAAGCTATATTTTATATTATCTGTTAAAGGGACAGTGTGTAATTCAATTCAATTCAATTTTATTTATTGTCAGGACTCTCTGTTTTCCGTGCTCTCTAACTCTGCTTCACAGGTGTTTGCAGTTGACGGGTGGGCGTGGCCCGCACCTGCGACTCATCAAATAACCCTCGTCTTGGGCTTTAAAAGAAGTACACAGACAGCTGGAAGACGCCAGAGTGTTACCCCGTTGTGGTATGCCTTGGCCACAGATCTGTCTCCCGAGCTTCGTACCTGTGAGTTTTTGGAAACCCTGTTTTTGGACTAATCCTGTCTCCTGTTCTTCTCCAGTTTGTCGTGTTTGGATTTACTCACCTGTGTTGGCTTCGTGCACTGAGGACCAGTCATCCGAATCTCAGCATGCTCAGATTCTGCTCTGGCATTTCCACTCATACCCCCTTGGAATTACCAAGCCGGGCGTGAGAACCCCCTCCCTGGATTCATCTGGTTCGTCCATCACACTCCGGTTCTTCCAGCTGCTCCTCCTGCCTCCCGCCGCATTGGTGCTGTTCGGGCCCCCCGCCTGTATTACATCTGCCAGCCCTTCTGTCACTCAGCCACCACCTCCCATCAGAGAGTTACGGTCACAGAGTTCCTTTTTCACTCACCCCCCCAGACAGGTCTCCCCATCCAAAGGGTAAGCGGCGCAACTTCTGGAAGTTTTCCCCCAGGTTCGATCCTCAGTAATATATCTATTTCTTCCCGCAGTCGTTCCGGCTCTGACGTTCCGGCTCTGACGTTCCGACCTCATCTGTTGCACACATCGTGTGCTTTCCCTTTGTTGAGCCTAAAAATAAACATCTTAAAACTTTTCCTGCTTCCGTCTGTGTCTGCATGTGGGCCAAACACTTAAAAACCATGACATTTATATAGCGCCAATTCATGAAACATGTCATCACTCATCACCATGGGGAGCAGAGCCTTCAGCCGCTCTGCTCCCCAGCTCTGGAACTCACGCCCTCCTGACCTCCGCAGTATTGACTCTCTCCCCTTATTCAAAACCAGACTCAAAACCCACCTGTTCCAGCTCGCTTATTTGTAAATACACTGTTTTTATATTCCTGTATTTGTATTTTCATTTTTATTTTCTATAAAGTGACCTTGAGTGTCCAGAAAGGCGCTGTTAAAATTTTTTATTATTATCTCAATGCGATTATACAGATTGGGTCAGATTATACAGATTGGTCAAAAAAATGTCCTATCTAAGGAAACCCAGAAGTCTTGACTAGCAGCATTCACTCCTCCTGAAGAAGCGTAGAGCCACAGGGACAGTCGTCTGCATTGTCCATGGCTTTGCAGCAATCCCTCATACTGAGCAAGCATGAAGCGACAGTGGAAAGACAAACTCCCCTTTAACGGGAAGGAAAAACCTCCAGCAGAACCAGGCTCAGTGTGAATGGTCATCTGCCCCGACCGACTGGGTGTTCGAGAAAACAGAGCAGACACACAATAAGAGAGACAAAAAAGCACAGAAGCTCACATTGATCCAGTAATCTGCTGTAACTGCTTTTAATTAGCACAAAAATCAAGTATTTCTTTTATAAATACATATTCTGGTTGTCAGGGTTTCTCTGTGTTTCCGTGCTCTAACTCTGCTCCACAGGTGGTTCTAGTTGACTGGGGGGCGTGGCCCACACCTGCGGCGTGTTTGGAGCGGCTTCCACTGGCTTTTTAAGGAGTGCTCAGACAGATGGAAGACGCCAGAGTGTTAAACCAGTCGTGGTATGCCGTGGCCTTTGACCTGTATCCTGAACTTCGTATTTTGTGAGTCGTTTGGAATCCCGTTTTTGGACTAATGTTTTTGTCTCCTGGTGTTCACAGTTTTTCGTGTTTGGATTTACTCACCTGCCTGGACGTCGTGTTCAAAGAACCAGATCCACAGAATCCCTGCCGCTCAGATTTTGCTCTGGTATCTCCACTCTTACCCTCTTGGTGTTACCAAGCCAGGCTTGAGACCCCCTTCTCTGGATTCTTCTGGTTCACCTGCAAAACTCTCTGGTTACTCCATCTGTTGCTGCTGCTGTGGTGCGCTCCGGATCCCTCGCCAGCTTACCATCTGTCAGCCCTCCTGTCACTACCACCTACGAGCTACGGTCACAGAGTTCCCTCGTCATTATTCTCCCTGGATAGGTCAAACCCGGTAAATGGTAAGTGGCGCAGCTTCTGGTACTTTTTGGTTCATTTACTCGTAACATTATTCCTCCTTCTTTCCGCAGTCGCTCCAGTACTGACGTTCAGACCTCGCCCGAGCCACACGCTGTGTCTCTTCCTGCAGCCTGAACCTTTAAATAAACATCTTAAAACTGTGCTTGTCTTCCGTCTGTATCTGCATGTGGGCTAAACATTTAAAAACCATGACACTGGTAAAGTTTAATAACCTCACATAAAAAATAAAGTGTTCTCATAACTTAGAATTATTAGTTTATAATTACATAGTTGCAGGTGCACCTACTGGGAGGCGCCATGTTGCTTCGCTATTTCGGATTTCAGAAGCTGAAAGGGGCCAAACTTGTCAGTCATGCACGTTTTCCCTATCTGTCTTCTATATGAAAACATGCTGTCAGTGGAGGAGTAGTAGAAAACAAGCAAAGACGATTGTAGATCATTCTATTTACTGCTCTCTGTTAAAATGGAGGACCGCCCATACTCTTTGCCCATTGAGAGGGAGAGAAAGTAACCAAGAAAGGAAAAAGAAGTAATAACCGGAAAGAAATGAGGGTCTATATTGGCTTTTATTACCAGGTGGAGATAATTCATGAGGGAGCCGGGATTCGAAACAGGGTTTCTGCTGGACAGCAGGTAAGTTAATTCAATATAAATGCGAAGTTCACTTTTTGCCGTTATGTTGGAAACAGGGCAGTGCAGTCCAACAGCTACTCTATCCTCCCGTTAGAGATGGCTCGTTTGTTCGTCTCCCTCTCCCTCCCAGGGAGTGTGTCCATTCACTGTCTGTAATGCAGCAGCAAGACCAGATTTCTTTACTTGTATTTATAGTTGCTTATATTAGACCCCAAATAAGTGACTGCACATTCAGGAATAAGTCCAAATAACAAAAAAAAACGTGACATGAACATTTTTTGTAGTTCCGGTCATGCGGTCTTGTTATGGTAAACATACACAAAAACGTGTTGTTTTCTGATAAAAACAGAGCAAAACCAAAGTGTAAAACACAGAACTAAAATATAATGAGCCAACAAGGTGTGATAATTTAGTCAGAAAACCTTTATATGAAACCAGAGTGAGCTTACTGGAGTAGAAATTCGTAATGTCATTGCTTTAAAGTTGAAAAATACAGAATTTTCTTCCTGTAGCTCAGGATTGCTAATGTTTACACCTCCAACAGATTTCACAAACTACGGAGCATGCACTGTGATGTTGCCAGGTTTCATGCAGGGTATGGCACAGTGTAGGAATTTCCCTAAATGCTGAGAGTGCATTTCTGTTCATTTTGTTGTATTATTTTCTCCCATGTGGCTGGGCTTTAGGTCCTAAGCACTTGGGAGCAGCTCCCGGGCCACTAGAAAGTTGTTTTCTGGCCGTTTGTGGGCTGTGATCTGCCATTTCACTAGGCCTAGTTTAGAGGAATGAGGTTTATGGACCATGAATACAGCCAAAATGCCCAGCTGGCCCGCTGGCTAATGATTCCACATCTCCCCCTCATGTTTTTAGCACTTTTTACACCTCCTCTTCTTTTTTTTTTTTTTACCTTAACCTGTCACAGCTCCCATCCCTTGGCTCCGCACACCACCTCCCCTTGTGCATCAGTTCTCCTATTTTTGTGCAAGAGTGGCACCTTGTGTGTGTGTTTTCAGGAGAGAAAATCACTGTCAGAGAATAAACAGTAAGTTGGATCCAGCGGGGTTTCTGAACTACACCGCGTGCCCTCTAAATCTGCTGAGCTCTGACAAAAAGGAACTCTTTCTCTCTCACCGTCTGAAACTCACAAAGGGGTGCAGGAATTGCACTTGAACGGCACAACATGACGATTCTGCAAAGAGGAAGCACCGCCTCCTGCCAACCTCAGTGTGTGGAGCAGTCAGAAGTTTCACTCTTTCAACTGTGAACCTCATTTCCACCACAGCAGAGTAAATAAATCCAATTTCAGGTTGTTCATTTGCCTTTCTGCTTAACAAATGATGATGCAAACAGCACCACCGGTGCTCTTCTTTCTCATTACGAGCTAACAAACACACACATCCTTATTCGTCAGAACAAACTGTTTTTATGACCCGGCGACAGGGCTCAGTGGGCAGCAACTGAGGCATGGTTGACCCCAGTTGACCGCTGTAGAGCCACAGGGGCCAAACCCACAGGTAGCCGTGTGTAAGCCCTCTTCCTGCCTCCTGTAATGGCTTCTGGTGACCCCCTGGTTGCCAGCGGTGGCCCATCATGCCCCATCAAGCTCACCCTGGTCCCTGTAGCACTTTGATCCTAAAGGCTGAGTGAATCAAGGACTTGGGAAATAGTTTTAAAACATACTCTATTATCTTTACCTTTTTATGTCCTTAGAATTCATAAAATGGGGACATACATATAATATACTGAGCACACGAAGTAAATAAAATTGTGTTTGGTTGATTATTTCTTTGTCATAACAGTGCTTATCAGCAACAAATCAGATCCAGTTAGAAGTATGTTAATTTCCCTTTAAATGGTGCCACATTTAAAACATTTATGGGATGAGCAGCAGCGTTGGTTATGTTGGTTTTGCCCATGGAAAACTTGCCAAACTGTACAAGAAATATTCCCAGAATTTTTACTGCAACACAAATTTCAGCCCAAACACGAATTTACTGTACTACGTTCACATATATACTTTACATCCATCCATCCATCCATCCATTTTCTAACACGACTATCCCTTGGGGGGTGCTGGTGCCTCTCTCCAGCTGTCAATGGGTGAGAGACGGGGTATACATAATGTAATGTTGAAAATTTGCAGCAAAATGCAAGATTTGGTGAAGAAAAGATTAATGCCTTTTATGATTTGTTGTTTCTGCAATCAGAAACCATATTTTTACAATCCTCTTTGATCTACACCATTCTATTGTAGCTCTGGCTGTATTCATAACATCACTTTCCTCCTAGAAGTGGAAATCCTGTCCCAAGCTCATGTCTTTTGGAGCCTTTTGTTTCAGAAATCATGCTGTAGTTAAGTCAAACTTCCATTCCACTAAATGTGACCACCTCCTGTGTCCCTGCTGCTGAAAGTCGTCCACTAAGCATGAGGCTGCCACCACCATGCATCTCCATGGGGACGGTGTGTAACGGCTCTTTTAGTGACCTCTGAACGCAGTTGGTTGTAGTGAGTTTTATATAGGTGTTGTTTGTGTGTGTGTGCGTGTGTGTGTCGGGGGGGCGTGGTGGGTCAACAAGGAAGCATGCCGCACTCTTCAGATTTAATTTGTAAACAACGTTGAAAACAATAATTTCCTTTCACACAGAAATTTGTGGCTATAATGTTACAGTGTAAAGAGTTTCATAAAGCTAGGCTAGATTTTTGTTGTTGTTGTTGTTGAGGTCCCTAGAATGCAGGTTTATATTTACGGGCATAATGTATTCAATCTGGATGGGAAACAGCTGCTGTGCATGCGCTCTCACACACACACACACACACACACACACACACACACACACACACACACACACACACACACACACACACAGACAAGGCTGCTGCAGCTGGCTGGGGTGACACGTTATGGATGTGTTAATTCATTCCCTCGAAGTTGCTTTATCGTGTCTGCTGCTTGGCCATTCATTAATAGTCCTGTTTTAATTAGCCATTAATGAACCCACTCCCCATGTCAGAGATATGAGATGAAGAGAGTGTGTGTGCTGGGAGGAGGCATGCTGCATGCAAGGTGTTTAGCAGCACGGGTGTGCCGAGCGTTAGGATGTGTTTGCGCGTCGACAGCTCCATTCTCCGACCGTGGCTGCAGAACAATTGGCAGGGACATGCCGTTCAGAGGGGCCTCCTCCTCGTTATTGGCCCGCTGCTCACTTGTGAGCAGTATCATTGTGCTGCAAGACAATGGCAGCCAGGGGCCCCACCCAACACGATACCCCACTGCCCCTCCACACACACACAAACACACACACACTCATTGAGTCCAACATCCCCCCCCCCCCCCCATCTATTATCCCGCCTCCCTCCTGGAAACCCAGTGTTGCAGTATCCGTGCACCTGATTGGCTGTGGCACCGACACCCGGCGTTGGTCAGAGTCCACGGCGACAGAAAAGGGGATTAAATCTAATTAGCATGGAGAATAAAAACAAACAAACACAGGGATGGGGGTCAAAGAGGCAATCCCACTGTCTCTCTTAATTAGCATTGTTTACCAAGTGACACAGTTGGTACATGATACCAGTTATATGTCTATTAGATCCACCACTCATGCATACAAGTATAGGATCAACACTGCAATTGTTCTGTCAAGATTATGTTTTTTTTTTCTTCTGAATTCAATCTTTATCAAACTACACAATAAAATATAGATTTTGACACCAGATTCCAGTGTGCGGAGGTTAGAAAAGCAAGACTGAAACCTAATAAGCTATTGGACGCAGAGCAGACAGCTTTTTTATGGAATCCTGGGATGTGTGCAGTATTTACTAACTCAGAAATGCAGAAGTTGCAGAAAGCATGGCAATACTGTGATGTAAAAATGCTTCCAATCATCAGAAATCTTTTAATATTAGTCAACGGTAACATGAGTAGCTAGAAAAAGTAGTTTTCAAATGATGAGAAAATAAAATAAAAAATAATTCATACCAATCTGACTGTGGGAAAGAAATTGCCCCCTAAGCCTCGTAACTTGTTGTGTTACCCTTGAAGGCAATTGCAATCAAATGTTTTCCTGACCTTGTTATGAGTCTTTAACATCACTGTGGAAAGCGTTTGGCCCACTCTTCTTTTCGGAACTGTTTTACTTCAACCCCATTGGAGGGCTTTCAATCATGGAGGATACTTAAAGGTATAGTCGGCAATTTTCTTTCAGCTTCGAGTTCAGGAGGGGATCATCTTATCTTTTGGTTGTCTCACATGCCAGTCACTGTGACGTGCTCACGTAGCGCCAATGTGCGTGCATGCTCCTTGTTAGTTTCCTCTTGCTGTGAATGCGTACTTCTAGTGTTTATGTATCCGGTGAGCTTCGGTTTCAGCCGTTCATTGTAGCTCACACCGTATATTTTGCTTCTTGTGACTCTCAGCCATTTTCTAACTGTCTTACGAGTTTATGAGAAGAAGAGGAAGACCTCAGAAGATAGAAATACGACCAAAGCGTATTTGTTAGATTCTTTCACGTGACCCCCTGCAGAGCGGAGGGGCAGGTAGGATGGGCCTGTGGATGCACACTTTTTCAAACAGGGACTTTTGTGTTTCTTACCTACATTTCCGGAAAAATCAACCACTGTACCTTTAAGCAATACTTTGACTAGGCAATTCCTAAACTTTCATTTTCTAATTTGTGAGCCATCCAGAAGTGCACTTGATAGTGTTCTTGGGATAATTATCCTACTCAAGACCCCAACAAGTTGGTCAGACTTGACTAAAAATAATGTACAAATATGAAAAGTAGGTAGTTTACCCTTTATTTATGGAGTGCCAGCATTACCCCTGGGCCATGTAGGCCTAATGTTTTTCTATTTTATTTTGAAATAGAATTTGATTGGATCAAATAAAATAAGAACCCTTACAAATTTAGGTACCATTGTGCAGCTAAGCTAATGTGATCAGAAAACAGCTATTTGAGTTTTTATTTCAGATTTGCTCTTCAGTAGGGTACACTTGGATTCCTCATGGGTGCAAAAGGTCTTGAACCAAATGCTGAAAACCCCACCCGGTTTACAGATAATTTGGCCAATGACAAACCCAAGGATGCAGTTCATGATCAGTTCATACTCCACTGTGACAGCAGGCTTTATGCAGCAAGTTCCTTTTGAAGTGAATCAAAAAAGATGGACCACTGAGGCATCTAATGAATGAGCAGCAGGATACAATCACTACTTCCCATAAACACAGAACGACCTTCAGGCTTGAAAACATCAGTTGTGCAGAGAATCCCCTGTGATGTGATGTCAAGAACCATAGATCAAGAAGCTGCATCATCATTGTGAGGTTCCACTGCAAGACTAGGACCAAAGGAAGGCGTTTAGATTTTCTGACAGACCTCTTGTGTTGAATCAGAAACTGCAGGAGTTCATCTAACTTCTTACTTTTGATTCTGTTTTCCTTTCCTCTTCCAAGCTTTTCCCTTCAACTGAGAATGAGAACTAACATCAAATGAAATAGATGGGTTTTTGATATTAATATATATTTTTAGAAATACAAACAATATATTTATTAATTTTATTCAAGTTAGCTAACATCTGCTAAGTCACCTATAGAGTTAATTAGAACATTAGCTTTAATTTTCTATGCGTTTGATTTTTCCAAAGTTGTGTATTATCCATCTTATTCCTTTTACCAATAATACTTTGAGGGAATTGTGTTTCTAAATTCCACACCAGGGTTCTTATATATAAACAAATATTTTGCTTTTGTCTTTCTTGGGGCTGGACGGGATTAAAGCGTGCAAATATATACTTTTACATCGTTGGTGAAATAACAATAGCTGGACCTCCTTCTTTCAAAGATGAGGAATGGACTCTGACTTCACATGGTAGCATTTTAGCCTATTTGTTAATTCCAATGCTTCTGTTGTTGCAGCTGAAACAAAATGTGGGGTAAGAATTTTCCTCTGTGGACATTTTTTGGGTAAAGTGAAAGGAGCTAACTACGGGGTTTTCACTGGTAGCTTTAATTTAAAAAGATATAAATCTTGATAGTCCAGCCATGTGATGGACTGGTTCTTTTATTTGTTTTGGGCGCCTCTTGCCCAGTGACCACTAGAATTGAGCACAAGCCCCCCTGCATCCCTGCATGGAAAAGCGGGTATAGAAAATGGATGGATGGATGATTTCCAGTCTGTTAGAAACCACTGGAAATAATCTGCTGATTCTTGGAACAATCTAGTTTTTGCAACTTAATGTGGATGTTTAACAGGCATCAACTGAAGCCACAAGCATATTATAATAGCTGCAAACATATTTATAAGTAGTCATGTCCGAATATTTCTGGACTATGTAGAGATGTGTCTATTAGTGTATGATTATCAAAATCTACAAAAAAGAAAATAAACTGTTAATAGGATGAAAATGAAAATAAAACACAGCTTCCTAAATATGACCTGCTATGAAAATAAACAACTTTACTGTAAGGTTAACTATCTTAATGGAAATTACAAACATAATCAGCAGCAATAATAATATGGATAGTCAAAAGAAAATAATATTTAAATTGAATGTTACCTAGCAAAGCCACTTGCTAATTATCTGAATGAAATTAACTAAAGCTTAAAGCCTCAGCTAAATGACAGCAATGTGAATATTACCATATTTCTAATAGTAGACTTCATTTTTGGGATTCATTTTATTTGTTTGTTTCTGTCCTTCATATGCTTCCATAAAATGTATGGCTTAAGTTGAAGTTAACTCTTTTTGAGTTAATGACATATGGCCAATTAAACTATTCTTTTAATTACATCAAACTTGCTGTTGAGATTTTGGTTGTGGCAGGTCTGTACAGGCAGCCATCCATCAATTGGTTTTCTACTTGAATGAACACAACCTTCTTGAACCATTCCCATCTGGTTTCAAAACCCATCAGCGCTGTTGAGGGGTTTTAATCACATTCTTTTAATCACAGATTCTGATCACTGTTTTATCTTAATGTCGATGGATCTAACTGCCACTTTAGACACAGTGGACCATCAGATCATTTTAACTTGCTTGGAGAATTGGGTGGGCATTAATGGTGTTGCTCTAGATTGGTATAAATCGTATGTAACAGGGAGAAGCTTTTGTGTTTGGTTAGGTTATGTTGAGTCATCAGCAGCACCCCTTACATGTGGAGTGCCTCAAGGCTCCATACTCGACCCTTCACCGTTTTCGCTCGGTTTACTTCCTCTTGGCTCAATTCTCGGTATATATGGTGTTGCTTTCCATTTTTATGCTGATGAAAGTCAAATTTATATGCAACTAAAACAGGTAAAGCAGTACTCCATAATTGACTTTCTGGATTGTATTGCTGAAATCAAAGCATGGATGTTGTGGAATTTTTTTTTACATTTTAATGAAAAAAAACAACAACCCTGAGGTGTTGTTGTAATGATTAATGCTAGTTAACCCGATATTCAGCCAAACACAGAGCTATGTTTTAAAAGGTTTATTGTGAGGATGAGTTGTGGCAGCTGAGGTAGGCAAGCAGAACCAGATTTGACAGATGGATAAAGGCTGATGGTGCAGGCAGGCAGGGTTGAGCTGGGGACCAGAAGATGCAGGTAGTGACAGACTTAGAATGAGTTATAGAGGCAGGAGCTGATCAGGTGCAGGCCAATGTGGACCGAGGTACCACCAGAACAGGCAGAGCGAGCAACTGGAACTCACGGGGAAACATGCAGACTTGTGCAGCATGCAGACAACTTTCATCAGACAGGGAAAGCAGAAGAGTCCAGCTGGTTGAGCGCACACAGGAACTGGTAGAGTCAAGCTGGTAGTGCACATGAGGCAAGACAAGATGTTCTGGCAGGGATGAGTTGGCTGAGGCAGGCATATATAGACAGGTGAACAGGTGAACAGAGTTGGCAGTAATTACTGGCAGCAGGTGGAGCTGATCTGTGCTAATTGACTGGTGACTGAGGAGTGGACTGAGCTGATTGGGTGGTGGCTGGTGGCTGAGAGGTGACAGGCCGAAACTAGAGAAAGTCCAAAACAAACAAACAAAAACCTAAATCATGACAATGTTGTTTAAGCCCAGTAATGTTTCTAAAGTCAGTACTGATCTGGGTCTTTTATCAGATTTTTTGACTCAGACAGCAACAAACCTGGATGTGAGACTGGACAATGATTTTAAACTTGATGCACAGATTAAATTTTCTAATCAAGTCCAGTTTTTATCATTTGAAACAATTGGCTTAAGTGAAACCTTTTCTTTCACAGCATCATTTTGAGATTTTAATTTATGCTTTTATTACAACTCATTTAGATTACTGTACTCATCTTTATGGTTGGGCTAAGCCAGTCTTTAATTCAAAAAGCTGCACCAGGCCTTTTAAGTGATACGAAGAACTGAGAACATATCAATCCTGTTTTGGCATCACTACATTGGCTTCCAGTTCATTTCTGAATTTATTTTAAAGTTATTTTATTTGTTTTTAAATGTTTGCATGGTCTTGCCCCTCAGTATCTGTCCAACCTGATTCAAATGTATACTCCCTCACACTTACTCAGGTTGGCAAATCAGTTACTGTTTGTTGTCCTGAAGCCAAAGAAGAAGATGAGAGGTGAGCGCTATCCCCAAACTGTGGAATAAGATGCCACTGCAAATTAGACAGGCTGGCTCACTTGCTGTTTTTTAAATCTTCTCTTAAAACACAATAGTTCTCCTTGGCTTTTAACTCAGTTTGAAAAGTTGAGAAGATTGTACTTTTGCTTGCTGGAACTGGCAAGGCTATGTCTGTATTTTATTAATTTTAATCAGTGTACTGCACTTTGGTCAAGTGTTATTTTTAAAGTGCTTTATAAAAAACTTGTATAGTATTGTATATCCATCGAGAAATCTTGGTAAACATTTTCCTAATGGGAAAGTAAAAGAAAGCTGCTGAATTTAAAGTTTGTGAAACATAGCAGACTATCTCTGGACGTTGGGAAAAGCATAGTTTTCTTTTTTGCAAAGCACATTTCCACATTTTGTGTACAGAACTTTTCCTTGTAGCAAATCTGACAAAACTCTGAGCTCAAGGCACTTGTGCATTTTCATGTTTCTGCCACAGATACCGAAAGCTTGGGGCTGAATTCACAACTTTGTAAAACAAAGCTTTGCAGGCAGTAAGTAAGTCTAAAAAAACCTATCCCTACTGGTCAAACTCAACCGATACAGCATGAACATATTAAACCACAGCATACCAATGCATGCAGTTCTTCCAGCACACCAATGTGTCGAGGAAAAAAGAAGACTATTGATCTCCACATGTATAAATATTTGTGATGAGATGATTGATGATAGGATTTTAAAATCTGTTTGGCATTGCAGAAAAATTGCATTTGCTTCCAAGTATCTTCCCATTCCCGATGCTGAAAGCTCACCCCTGGGGAACTCATAGCTGCAGTGGGGGTCAGTGAAAACTGGGCCAAATCAAAGTGATTAAGGATCTGCGAATCAATAACTGCTTTATATTAGATTTACTTACCCTCCTCGGAGCACACAGAGTCAGCAGAAAGATGCAGGGAGGCTGAGGGAGAAATAAACCCAGATCCCGCTAAGCGTCGGCAGATTGGGTGCTGGTATAAATCGTTAGGCTCACATCAAGTCTTCGAAGCGTGATAAGATAATATAATCATCTTTGAACGAAGGGGTGAGGGCTGCCTTTTGTTTCTGCTGATCTCATAACTTCAGTGTTTTGATGTTGAAACAGCAAGAAACATTATCTTCTCTAAACCATGAGGGATGAGTCTTGATGGTGGGATATATTGTGCAGCATGAATCTTGTAGTTTCAATAATGCCAGGGATTAAAATACAAATTGGCCAAAAAAACATGGTGGATTATACCAAAAATGTAATTATTTTTGAAAAAATAAAAAATAAAATAAACTTGTGAATGTATGTAGTGTAAATCTAAATCATGGTATTTACAGACTAAGAGCTTGATTAAGTAAAGAGAAACAGAAATGAAATACAAAATAATGTATAACAAACTTTTCATACATAGAAGCAGAGTAACAATAAAAACAAAAGTAAGAAAATAAATAACAAAATAACAATAGTAACAAAGTAACAAATTACAGTGTGAAGAAAAAGTTACAAAGAAACAGAAACTGTAATAAACAGATAACAGCAAGTGTGAATTAAGAAAAAGTAACAAAGGTTAAATGGTAAAAGATCAAGATCTTTTTCACCAACATATATCATTAATTCACAACAATATAAAACACAATAAAGTAAGAGAGGAAAAATAGTAGCAGAATAACAAAACATAACAAATGTAACAAAAGCAAAACAGAAGGCAATAAAACAAGTCAAACAGTCAAATGAAAACAAAACAAAAAAGAAACAAAGTAACTAAAACAGTGAAGTAACAAAACAAAACCAAAGTTAAAAAGTAACCGAAAAAAACTTAAGACACAGAACAAAAGACATTTTCAAGACAAGTTCAATATGACAAATCCGAATGTTTCCCAAATCCTTCTAGTATAAACAAATTAGAAACGTTTCTCAGCACACGACACGAAAAACATCTCCATTTTGTAACTCACATCATGATAACATTATAAAGACATTCAACAGGGCATGATTTAAACATTGCTGTTCCCAGAGGTAGAACTGAATTGGATAAGCAAGGTTTGAAACACACTGCCCCCTTTGCCTGGAATGAAATCCTGTAAGACTCAAGGCTGACAGAGCTGGTGACTATTGGTGAGGTCAAGGCATTCTTAAAAGGCCAGGAAAAGGGACTGTTTGACTTGTAATTGCATTTGAGTTGGAACTTTGATGTTGTGCTCATAGAATTGTTATGTTATCTATGTATGAATGTATTCTTGTTTTATCTTAATTGCTGCTGTCTTGCTAGGTCCCTCTTGGAAAAGAGATTTTCAATCTCATTGAGGCTTTATCTGTATAAATACAGGTAATTTTAGAAAACAAAAAAGCTAAAGACTAATTTATAAACAAACAACACCACATGGAAGCTGAAACTGAAAATTCTATATTTTAGATTCCAGAAATCATGTTTTCTTTCTATTTTTGGTTAAGTTCTTTTTATGAAGTTGTTTTGTTTTGCACCACAAGGACTCCAAAGGTTCTCTCATCAGTTAATTCTTCTAGAGGTCACTGTGACCATTGGAGAAGATAAATGAACACATTTGGCACCATGAAGCAGACGCTTTTGACTTCCTATCATGGCAGTTACCCAAAGTTCAGTTTAATCTGGGTCTGTACCTCAAAATGCTGTGGAAAATAAATCAACATAAACACAGCTCCAAATATATATATATATATATATATATATATATATATATATATATATATATATATATATATATATATATATATATGAGTGTGTGTGTGTGTTGGGTTCATGGTAATGGCTGCACAATAATGGGGAAGACTGCAGACTTAACAGTTGTCTAGTCAATGACATTCTCCAAAGGGAAGGTAAGCTACACAAGTCATTACCAGAGAAGCTGGATGTCCCACTGTGCTGTATCCAAGCATTCTACCAGAAAGTTTAGTTTAATGAAAAAAAGTGTGATACAAAAAAGTGCACCAGCGTGATGTATAACATTTACTTTGAGATGACTATAAAGCAAAGGCAATTCAAGAGTTTGGATGTGATCCATAAAGGTGTCCATAAGCTGGTTGTTTACAGACCGCTGTATTCCTGCACATTAATGGGATGTTTTGTAGAAAGAACAAGTGTGGTAAAACAAAAGAGCACACACAAGAGGATTACAGCAATGTCCATTCAAAACCTTGAGGACTACAGCCAGCAAGACACTATAAAGGTTCTCTTTTGCTAGGTCTCATGCAATGTTGTGATCTTGAAAGTAAACCAAATTTGGATTTACATTAGCAGTAATAAAAATGGATATAAAAGATAATTCTTTGTCATCTATCTATAAATGAGTTTAAATGTTTTTACATACCTTTGATGATATTCAAATATCAAATATTTCTGAGTAAATATTCAGATTTCTGGTGACATTGGTTGTACTCTCCGTGAACACACACTTGTGCCATCACTTCTCACCTCCATGGAGACCTAATGTCCCACTGTCAACAACCCCTGCACCCCCCACACCCACTTACAACCACTGTTTGTCTCATTGTAAATCTAAATTACCGAGCACAGTTAACCCACTCACCTCTTCCTCGGTCGGCTCCAAACTCTCTGGATTGCTGTAGCACAGCAAAAGAGACAGAAAGAGACAGTTGCAGTTGAAGCGAGGGAAAGAAGAGCAGTAGAGAGGGAGGGGGCCGGGTTGAAAGAAAAGGCACGAGGAATTTGTTAGCACACCACAGAGCTGGAGTCATCCAGGAAAAAACAACAGCATCCTTTCTCGGTTTTCTTTGTGTGTACATAAAGTTCTCTTTCATGTTATTTTGCAAGAAGCATTTTCTAAAATTTCATAAAAGGGAGGCTGTTTTGGAGTTGGAGCTTTCAATCTGTTTACAGCTCTGATTGGAATTACACAATCAATTACCACCTCCTGCTGTGGCCCAAATGAGCCAGCCCAAAAGACAGGGGAGTTGGTTAAATGTTATTGTTGGGAGGCTATTATCCAACAATCGGGGTGGTTAATGCAAGAAAATGACATTCATTAAAAGGCTCGACGGGAGGCTCCCAGGGGCCAGGCTGCAGCTGACCCTCATTCACCACGTGGCTTTATGGGGGCCCTCGTCCACTGAGGGGAGAAGGGTGGGGGGAAACACGTCAAAGGCACAAACTACCCCCCTTTTGTCACTCTTTGGCCTTCGGTCTTCTTATGCAAGCATCTGTGGGTGCGTGCCGGAGAAAGTACCTGTGACTGGGAATGTTTTTGCGCTTGAGAGAATGTCAGAGGGAGGGAAAAAGGGATAATTACATCATTTTCTGAATTAGAGGTGTAGTGGGAGAAAGTGATGGAGGCCCCTCCTTCGTCCATGGATGCACATGTAATCCTGCAGTAATGAGGAACCGCCAGAATCATACTCCACACACACTTAGTCCTACAACACTCCCCCCCCCCCCCCCCCCCCCCCTCCATTTGTGGGTGCACTTCCAGCCAGCAATGATGATACCATCTATCAGCGCAGACACAGCTAGCAAAAGTCAAAAGTAACTGCAGACGGCGGCCCACAAAGAGCAAAGCGAATCGGTCGCGCCATCATTTCTGATGCAGAATCCCTGCGAGAGGTTATTTTTTGCGGTCTTCCACCAACGCAGAGGCTTTCTTTTGTCTGGTTTTATTCACAGAGATGAACACAGGACAGCAGGTCGGTGAGAGGAAGACAGCCGTGGCCTTGTTATTTCTGTTCATCCTACAGGAAACACGAGCTGTTTAATCTCATCGAGCTCAGGAAAAACTATTTCTTGTCATTGGCATGAGTCATTCCAGAACATCTTGTACAGTGAATGCGACTTAAACAAGTATCAAAAGAATTTTCAAAGCTGAAAAGACTATCAGTCAATTTAAATGATGTTAACGTCCTTAAAGCAACTGGTTGTCAAAATCAAATACCGATAAACCAGATAAAGATATACACTGTTTAAAAAGACAAATCTTTTACTGTTTTAGCTCCTTTAGGGTTAGAACGTGTAGTTGTATGTCTTAAGTACCTGAATATTGAAATATGTTGATTTGATTCATTTATTTGAAAGGGGACAGCGCAATTTATTAAAACACATGACATGACAATTCATGAGTTAAAAAAGCCAGAATTAGCCAAAGGCTATTTTTTATGTGTAGTCCTCTAGCCATGATGTTAAAAAAGCAATAAAATGATGATATCTAATTTGAAGTTTCTTCAAAGTCAGAACTTTATATTTTCTTAGGATTTAATAAATGTGTTTTTAAACTGTATGCCTTGGGTCAAACAATTTGGGTTTCCTTTAACAAGCTTCGCATTGGGATTATGTGGAATTTAGCTACAATTTTGTCCCATTCCTTCTGACAGATGATCTAACTGAGACAGGTTTGTGGGAAGCCTTGTTCACCTTTGATACCTGATGCCTGGATATGTTTCAATATTTTTTTATCATTCCATCAATTTGCAGCAGTGCCTTCTGCAGCAAAACATTCACATGGCATTATGCTGCCACTCCCATACTTTACAGTTAGGATGGTGTTCAAGGCTTTTCCCCTCAAGATAACAATGGTCATTAGGGCCAAACACTTGAATTTTAGTTGAATCCGACCACGACATGTCTTCAAGATCTGAGGGCTTTCTCCCTGACTGCATTTGTAAACTGTATTTAGGCTTTTTTCTGTTGCTTTTGAAGTAATGGCTTCTTCCTCTCTGATTGTTCTTTCAGCCCATGTACTTATGGGGCTTGTTTTTGTCATGATCCAAAGGTGTTATGTTTTAAGTTTTCATCTGTCTTCATTTTGGTCATTTTTGTTAGCCCATGGCGAATTTAATTTCCTCAAGTGTTCATAGTCGTTAGAATAGCATGGCCAGTTTTGTTCATTCCTTTGTTTAATCCAGTCTAGGTTTATTCTTGTATTCCTGTATATTCAGATTTCTGTTAGATCCATTCCTGTGTTCCTTCCTTTTGTCAGGGTTCTCTGTGTTTCCGTGCTCTAACTCTGCTCCACAGGTGGTTCTAGTTGACTGGGGGGTGTGGCCCACACCTGCGGCTCATCAGGAGCGTCTTCCCACTGGCTTCTTAAGGAGTGTTCAGACAGATGGAAGACGCCAGAGTGTTAACCCAGTCGTGGTATGCCGTGGCCTCAGACCTGTCTCCTGAACCTCGTACCTGTGAGTCTTTTGGAATCCTGTTTTTTGGACTAATTTTTGGACTAATTTTTGTCTCCTGTTGTTCTTAGTTTTTCGTTTGTTTGGATTTACTCATCTGTCTTGACGTCGTGCTCAAAGAACCAGCTTCTCAGAATCCCCGCCGCTCAGATTTTGCTCTAGCATCTCCCCTCATACTCCCTTGGTGGTACCAAGCCGGGCTGAGACCCCTTTCCTGGATTCACCTGGTTCACCCGCAACACTCCGGTTCTTCCATCTGCTCCTCTCGTCTGCCATCTACTGTGGTGCGCTCCGGATCCCTTGCCAGCATTACCATCTGCCAGCCCTCCAGTCACTTAGCCACCTGTTACCATTAAGGAGTTACGGTCACAGAGTTCCCTCGTCACTTACTCTCCCCGGATAGGTCTTCTCGACTAAATGGTAAGCGGCGCAGCTTCTGGTATTTTCCCCTGGTTCGCTCTCCCGTACCATTATTCCTCCTCCTTTCCGCAGTCGTTCCAGCACTGATGTTCAGACCTCGCCCGAGCCACACGTAGGCTGCGTCTCAATTGAGACGCAGCTGTAGTGTCTTTTTCGTTGCCTGAGCCTTTAATAGACATCTTTAAATTGTTCCTGTCTTCCGTCTGAATCTGCATGTGGGCTAAACACTTAAAAACCATGACACCTTTCTGAGGTTAATCCTGTTAATCATTCTCCCTCTGCCTCAGCTCTCTACCCTTTTTGTTTTGCTCAATTCCTCCTGATTACTCTCAACTGTTCTCCATGCTTTTTATTTCCTTGTAGAGATTATTTCATGTCACCCAGTGGGCTGTCTCCTGACAGGGTACTCTTAGTCCACTTGTTGGACCCTGGACCCCCACCACTGCTGGTTTCCAGGGCTTTGCCCCTGCCCATGACCATCTACAGGGCTTTGCGACCGCCACTCTGGGCCTCCAGATCTCTTTTGCCATCTGCCTCCAGGGTTACCTCCTGTGCCTTTGAATTCCAATGTTCCTCTTAAACCATCGGTCTCCTCTTGTGCTGTCAACCTCCAAAGTTCCTGCTCCTCCAAGGTCAATCCAGCTTGCTTACAAACCAAACATGACAGTTGCACTGTGAATAAGGACACTCTGTTACAAGTTTCAGCTGGCATCTACACAAGGTCTTCTGTTTTCATTCTAGGGTTGATACACTCATAGCCCTTTTCCATTAGTACTTGCTCGACCTGACCCGCCCCAGTGTCTGAAAAGTGAAATTTATTATATGCAACATAACACAACCATGGAGGACAAAGAAAATGTGCTCAGTCTATGGCATTTTTTTCAGACACAAAGTAAAACTAGAAAAATTTGTATTTCCTGTGAAAATGCACTGTGAATGCAGTAAGCTGAATGATTGAGCAAAAGATGCAGAAGATCTTTGAAGAAGAGAAAAAATAGCTGAAAAGCATTGAAGAAGTTGAAAAAGTTGAAGAAGTTGAAAAAGTTGAAGAATTTGACAGAGTTGAAGAATTTGAACATGAAGGAACAATAACTGAATGATTAGAAGAAGAAAAAACAGAGGGAATGGCACCAAACATTTCCTAACTCATTCTAAACACTGAATTGTTTAACAAAGCAGAAGTAGAATTTCAAACTTGAATATACTGTAGCCATATGTGGGAATGCATTTCTAGGAGTATAAGGGGTTTCGCACCCATTGAAAAGCATTGGATGTTTGACACCTCCTAACTTGGAGATGCTTTACGCGACGAGGCCCAAATATATTGTGGAGCATTCTGTATAAAGGAGGTACAGACTCTGTAAAGCAGAAGTTTGTAGGACCTTCCTAGAGCTACTTCCGGTTAGCAACATGCTAACCGTTAGCCGCTAACAGGGTTGTGTTCAGTATCACCGTGTGATGGTACCCTGTTAGTTTGGTCCAAATCCTGTACTGGGAAGTGCCTCAAAAAGGATGCCAATACTTAATGTCACCAAAGGTCACCAAAGGTCATGGGTCAGATTGGCTTCCTTTAGCAACTCAGCCTCACCAAATCTGGGCCCAGAACTCAACATTTGACCAAAATGGTGTGTAGCGCCATTTCCCACAGGTGGGTGGTGCTGTATTGGCCAATTGGGTCATCACTAGACATCATGCCAGGTCCTATTGGAAGCAAAGGCCCAATAGGAAAGCATGTGAAATCCAAAAAGTGACAGAAAAGTCACACATGCCTCATAATCACTTGAAAATTTAAAAATGTTAAGAGGAAGTGACTGTGTGAATTTCAGATTCCTACATTCATCACAGCCACTGCAGTGGGCGTGGAAAGTTGCCATTCTATCCGAATGGAGCCTGTCCCTGACCTAGTAACCTCTGGCCAGCAGAGTTCCGTCGTCATGGAAACTCACTCACACCTGCAGCTTGCCATTCTACTGAAGTGCAGACACTTTGCTCAGACTATGTCCAATAGGATTATAATGGAGAACATCGCCTCGCACAACACTTCATATCTCCTGATCCGTAAATGGTAGAGACGTAATTTTTTCTGTGTTTATTTCTTAACAGATAGGGGAAGAAGACTTGCTATGGGTTTTTGCTGGAAATATTTTAATAAAGGCGTAAAAAATTATGTATAAAGGGGATTTTTAAGGAATTTCAAAAATCCTCTAAAAACGGTCCCGAACAAATCGCTCTAGCTGAAAAAGTATAAGAGATATCAAAATAATTCTTTCACTGTGAGTATCAGCAGGCTTTTGAGGACAATGTTGCTCATTTTTATGTTTGTACAAAAATCGGTGTAGGCACAGCGACGATGTAAAAAAGTGGATCATGTGGAAAAATGCAGCTCTAAAGCATTTTCAGGATTTTGCACATTCGCTACTCCCGAACAAATTGTTCCTGCGGCAAAACCGTAACAGTTATCCAAATAATTCCTTTTTTGTGAGTGCCAGAAGGGTTGGGACATTCA
This sequence comes from Fundulus diaphanus, assembly GCA_037039145.1. Lineage (NCBI taxonomy): Eukaryota > Metazoa > Chordata > Actinopteri > Cyprinodontiformes > Fundulidae > Fundulus > Fundulus diaphanus. Next base: position 4,279,337 of record CM073139.1, read on the forward strand.
TGTGTGAAAGTCTCATGCCTGTACATCAAACGGTTTAGGAGTAGCGACGATGCGAAAACATGTGATGTTTTGGATTTTCAGACCTAATTTTTCAAAACCGCTCCATAGGAAATGAATGGGGGAGGTTTCGGGTTTGTGTCGCTCTGAGGTGATTTGCGACAAATCTATAAATGCTACACCAATGAGGGTTACATTTCCTGAATCCTGACAAAAATTCCTACGTTTTGATGTATAATTTATGTGGATAGGCTGAAAATTGAGCGAGTGAGAAGAAGTTGTTCGGAGAAGAAGAATTTGTTGAATTTCTAGAGTGTGCGCACTATAACTGCCTCCTCGACGACCATAGCAACGCATGTTATTTGCTGAATTTCTTGAAAAGCCAAAATTATTTTAAGGATGTACTATATGAAAATGGTAAGATATGAAAAAGCTGAAATATACCATAATAGCTGAAATATATCACTACATTTTAAAAGTTGAATGGCATTTCTAGCTGAAAGTAGGCTGAAGCAGTAAGCTGTCAAAAAGCAGCTGAAATGAGCGGAATTTTAGTGAATTACATTCACTTCTATGGGAGAAAAAAAAGGTGAAAATTTGCAGAAAAAGGTGAATATTTTAAAAAGTTGAAAAGGTATTAGTACAAAAAGACATAGCCATCGATTCAGAAGAAGCTGAATAGTTTAAAAGTTGAATGGTTGAAATCGGACAAAAACTGTAGGAGGAGAAGCGAATCAAACTTTAAACAGTAAAAACGCGAAAGAGGATCTCAATAATTGTGAATGCCTACTGCATTCACACTAACAAGATAGCCAGAAAAAAGGCTACCACAAAAGTCTATTGATAGGTACAGGAGAATGTGGGAAATCATGGAGCAGTATGAAACCAAAGGGTACTTGAGAAGGTAAGCTAATAGTTTCTAATGCAAGCTTGTGCTACTGGTCATAAAACAATATGTCCAATGTACAAGGAGGTAATGGTTGAAGGTATACACCATTTTAATATGTATGCTCTGTGTGTTTCAGATGGCTGTCCTGTTGCAAAATTTTCCCTGCAAACTGTCATTCTGGGCATGTAGCTAAACCTCCCAGTGGTTGAGCGTTATTGCAGGGGTTGTGGAACGTCAGGATGTCTGAACGTTTAGCTTTCTGCGCAACACACTGCACCCAACTTTAGAGCGACAAGATACAACCTTCAGTGAAGGTGTGCTCTTGAGGAAGAGAGTGGCCATTGCATGGTGAAGGCTAGCAACCAGCTCAGAGGACAGGAGTATTGTACATCTTTTTGGAGTCAGTATCAAAACTGAGTGACGGTATGATCATGAATTTTGTGCTGCATGCGGATATAAAAATATTCTTGTTGGCCTCTCAGCACTGCATCATTTTACAGTATCTCACTACGAACTTTGACAATAAACTTCAAAATTAGATGTCTCTACTTTTCAAGGACAAATTGAATGCTAAAAGAAAAAACAATATGATAATAATCCAACAGATGAATAAATCACTTTTGGTTTGGTAGGATTTGGCCAACATAATTATGAACCATAAAGTACTTCTATTAAATACTAATCTAGCATCAGGAAATGCAGATGCTAGTACGGCACACAATTCCTTAATATAAATGTGCTATCACTAAAGAGCATGGTTTCTTCTGCCCTGGCAGATTCAAGAGTAGTCGTCTATGTGAAGACTTCACCGGGTAAAAAATTTACTTAAATATATACTGTATTTTACTGCTTGCACACAGACTTAGCAGAGTTTTTATTTCCTTCCTGACACAATCGGGTTCAAACCCAGGTCCCTCTCTGCATTATGCTCAGACAAAACAAAAAATCATGATGCAAGCACTTAGGTAACCGGTTTTTCATAAGTGACGGCAAAATGCAAACTATTTACAATAGGTAACATAGGATTGTATCTCCTACAAAACAGAAAAAAAATAACTCCAGGTATGTACATATTTATGTCCCTTAAATAAAAATTTTTGGGAGGGGGCGTATTGCTTGTGCTGAGCTGGACATGGGCTGTGTTGGAGCTGGTGGTAGTGTTGAAGCAGTGGACGATGCAGGTACAGACACAGGGAAGCTTTGAGGTTCCAAATTAAGTGAGGGAGAAAAGTACCCATAACATGTACAAAGCGACTCTGGAATGAAACAAACCACACAACCTCAGTATACTGTGCAGCAGGTTAATAAGAGTACAAGACAGAGCACCAAGTTATCATTGATGGTAAATAGTTATTTCATTGCCTTCATGCAGGAGACAAAGGTATCAGAATGTTTTTTCTATTTTTTGTTGTTCAAGGTAAACTTACAGCCAATATTATGAGTAATATAAAATATCACAAAACACTCACCACTAGCCATCATGGAATCTTGTACAGCAGTTGGTGGACAAGGCCACAACAATCGCTTGTCGGTCTGGCTTTTTGAGATGCTGTCCATTTGGTTGGACCACTTCCATTTTTTCCCAGTTGAAACTACTCCGGCTGTTGTGGTTCTAAATGGTCCAGAAAATGCTTTTAAACATTTAAGCTTTTCATGGCATTGCTTGGTGTTCCCTTGTCCCCATGATAGGTCATCAGCTCGAACATCTCTTGATTACTTTCTCGTTTAAGGGTTCCTTCAATAAGCTCCTTCTGTATCTTCTCCTCAGCGACCAAGCACAAATATGTCTTGACCTCGTTGTTGGATCACAGTTTTGATTTCAGTGCTTCCATTTTCTTTAAAGCTTGGGATGCGCTTAGTTGCTGTTACACATTTTTACAAACGGCTGAACAGATTCTTGTAAGAGAATCAGGTGACACAACCAGTGATGCCACCTTATATGCAATCAGTGACTAACACTCTTCTGATGCTATGTTTTCAGTCTGATTCAGCTCCCTTGAAACCCTGGCCAAGTAGGTACTAAAAAAGGGGTTGGTACCAAGTAATTATTACTAATGGAAAACCCTAGTAACTAAGTAAAACCAAGTCCACTGAGTTGATACTAATGAACCTGTCTACTTCCTGAACTATATAATGGCTGGACAATTTATCCTCTGGAAATTGTACCCAGGGTTGAATTAAACTTGTGGAGGCCCACAAATTCTCTTTGTAATTTCTTAACTGATTTATATATTGATTTTCGATGATGACATTAAGGAAGCAGTGTGTTTGAGGTGTCAACAATAAGGACTATACAATTAGCTAAAGACAGCTGCAGTGCTTGTAAGAGTTGAACCCGATATTCAAGCCGGACACGGAGTTGTGTTTAAATTTTTTATTGTACAAACAAAGTAGATGATAGGCTAAACATGCAGGTGAGAAACTGGTGGAATGAATGAACAAGTGGTGTTGGCTGAACAGAATGAAGGGCAAGACAGGATTCTTAACAAAAAAACAGAATTTGCAGCATTCTAGTGGCTCACCAAAGCGGGCAGAAAAAGCAGCAGAACCTCCCAGGAACACAGGATAAAATTTAATAAATTAAAAACAAAAACATGGAGAAGTGAACCTTATGGCAAAACCCAAACAGCAAAACTAATAACTGTATATGGCAAGATCTATAGAACATAAATGACAAGAAAAACATACATTTAAATTAAAACCATAACCAGATACCTCCAAATCTTGACAGATAGCTACCCTTACAGATTCCTTTACTTACTCCTTATTTACATGCAGATTACAACATTTCTTCCAAATTTAACTAGTGATGGTTTGAAAGATCTACTTCAAGCTAAACAATGTTAAGCACAACTAAACTTTACATATCCAACAATGATACACGTCAGGACATATTTGTAGAAGTACAGATATTTTTGGCCAGAATGCCACCTATGTAATATTTACAATTACTCAAACTTGGCCACAAGAGGAAGCATATAGGTGAGGTTTGATTAAAAAGATTCACCTTTTCAACTGTCAGAACACAGTTTGGCAGTTGTGGTTCTTAAGCCTCACATTTAAAAGTGAACCCAGTCCACTTTTATATGTGAGGCACATTGACTGAAATTGACTGAAAACTGACCCTAGAAGGACTTTTTAATGAGGTACCTAAATATGTTTTATACAGCACAACTAAAATGTTGGGTCAAAATGGGTCCTACATGCCTTACACAACTTAAACGGATTTTTGTATTGATACCTATTTAAGAGGTGGGGGGGTAGTTGAGGGGGGTTGATGTTGTGTCATTTTGCTGCTTCACTTGATGCATTCCCACAGCGGAGTTGTGTTGTATAGTGCAGCCCAAAGAGAGCTGTTGGTGAAGTTACTCACAGTTGGTGTTGGGCTGTCTTACGTTCATTACGTAACAGTCAAATTCCAGCGTAATTTTGAAAACTTTCAGCGTAATGGATCATTACGCTGAAATGCACTGGCGAGAACGCTGCATGATACAGAACAGGTTGATTTCAGTCACTTTTATGTGGGATCTCATTCATTTGGTAATGATCTACAGGTTATGACCTTGGATGAAGTCAGAGATGTAAATCTAGAACTTTGCCTTTCAGATCCATTCTGTTTTCAGTATGAAAGACTAGAAAAATCTATACATTAATGCAGATGACGGTCCTGGACCTGGAGTTTTTTCAAGCATCAATAACTGCTGCAAATATTCAGAATGAGTGAAAAGTCAAGAGAGTGTACGTCCAAGTGGCATGGGGCTTTTTAACCACTTGCCCATCATGATTGCCCTGTTTAACCCAGTTACCCATGACACCTGGAATCTGTTGGCTCCAAGGTAAAATGTTACTAGAAGGAGGAATTGTAGAAGTGCACATATTTGAGGATCAGACAGAAATCTAACCCAGTAATTACACAAAGCAATAGCTTAATGACATTTTCCCAACTCTAAACTTGCACACTGTGCAGTGTGAGCCTGGTTCATCAAAGAGAGGTGCAATAATTATCATAGGCACCTGTTATGGCAAAGAAACAGGTGGAGCTCCAGCGTTTGTGATCTCACATCTCAACGGATATTATCAGGACTATGTGCACTTGTTTCTACGCGTGTGCCGATTCCATCTTTGTGCCAAAAGGCTGGCCATGTGTGTGTGTTAGGCACCGAGTTAAGCCTCTGATTGAGAAACAAGCCACAGTAGCAACATGCTCTGCTGATTCCCCCAGCATCTGTCTCAAACAGCATGGGGCCTCCATGCGTGAAGGAGGAGGCGGCAACTAAGAGCCGGCTTTCCTTCATCTCTTCTTCCTTTCCTCTGGTTATCTGAGGAACTGAGAAGGAACCCTTCTTTTTGCATCTCTTAAAACTTAGAAGGGCCAAATTTTTTTTGTTTTTGTTTTCCATCATTAGCAAGTCAGTGCTGACATTGAGATGATCTGGTCCATGTGTTGGCTCTGTTGGTGTACTATTTTACTCCCATTTGTCCAATTCAGGGTAAGAGCTTTCTAACCCTTCTTAAACAAAAAGTATTTACAGATGTCCAAAAAGTGTGATAAAAGTATGTACCTTACTCTTTCTATTAACTTAATCTAGAGATCTGATGATGACATACAAGCTGCCGAAGAAATGTGTTTTTCATACAAGCATGGAAAAAGTTAGGTCGATCCCATGATTCTGTGGTATGTAGAGCCATCATAGCATCAACGACTCTCAGTAGCTATTTCTTGTGAGTTTATCAGTCTCTTGTACCGACGTTTGCAGGCATTTATTTCTACACACACCTCTCTTGAGATTGCAAAACACATTACGTTGAGGTTTGAACTTTGACTGAGCCATTGTAGCTATTTGATTTATTAATTTTTTTGTCAAACATTTGGTTGTAGGAGAGCTGCTGCATTTGGGAACACTGTCCAGTTGATAACCCAGTTTGGGCCAGGTTGCATACCCTGCGCATGCGACATGCAATGGTTGAAACAAAAATGTTTTGTCTTCTTACCATCTCTGTACAAAACGTAACCGCATGCATTTTCTCTATGAAGAGGGCAGAGTTTGCAAAGAGGTTTGAGAGTTGAAAGATTCAAAACCATCCCAGGCACCATTGTTGAGTACACAGGAAGGACAGAATATGCCTGAATGGGGAAGTCCTGGCACATGTGCAGTATGACTGCTATCAGTAGAAATTAAGCAGTAATTGTTTGGGTGTATGTTTGTTGTCAACACATTGTTGAGTTTCAAAGAACATATCACCTATTAGTAGTATAGCAGGGAAACTACACTGCTTTATTTTTTTTTTGCCTGTGTCTCGTGCCAGAGATTACAATTAAAAATGGAAAACAGCACAATTTTTAATGAATTGATGTTACATGCAAATGGCCTTAATTGTCAGAAAGAAAGCCTCATATCTAAATCTAAAGTACTTTGGTGTACATAGTGGTTCATGGCTTTCTCAATGTCTGAAATGTGGCTATAAATGGTGGCTGCAAAAAAACCCTAAATCATCATACTTCCACCATTTCCTTTGGCAGTTTATACAAGATGTTTAGTACTGATGTGTTTGGTTTTCCCCATAGTTATGTATAATGCATCTCTACTTCATCGGCCTCATCGGTCAAAAGATTATTATTCTAGAAGTCTTGTGGATCATTCAGATGCAGCTTTAAAAACCTGTCATATCATTGTATTGTTCCATTCCCCCCCCCCCCCCCCAAAAAAAAAGATACTCAAATTATTCTTCTCATGAATTTGCACACTCAACATGCTTACTGATTCCTGTTGCATTGCATGTTCTGACCTTAAACAATATTTCTGGTTTGTACACACCTGGGAAGATGGGCAACTGAAATGCTTTTCATTTGTGGAAAAACATAAATCATCTAGAATTTGAAATTAAAATAATTTTGATTTGATCTTATTGCTTCCCTATAAGGTTACTGACATCATCTTCTCACCTTGGCATTGTGTTCGAAGTAGCATGCATGAGGGGTGGGTTTAATATGGGTTTTTCCTATCTAGCTGGCTTTCTTGCATTATGTAATGTACTCAGATGCCCATAAAGGTCATTGATGCCATCTTTCTATCTATGCTGTGTCTTAACACATTGCTGTGTTCTGTAGAAGAGCAAACTGCCATATCCAGGGACCAGTGACGTGTTGTCTTTGTCTCCCTGCCTCTGAACTGTGCTAGCATGTTAATTTATGCTCCAGACTAGCAAACTACAAAACAAACTGCTCTTGTAGTGGTGAACAGACAGATAGGCAAGAGCAGCTGCTTCTTTAGGGTTATTGCTGTTGTCTTTCTGTCTTGGCTCTGTGTTACACACCTAGTCCTACATCCCATCCATCCATCCATCCTCGCGGGTGTAGCAGCTTCAGTAGGGAGGCTTAGACTTCCCTTTCCCCAGCCACTTGGGCCAGCTCCTCCGAGGGAATCCCAAGGCGTTCTCAGACCAGCTGAGAAACATAGTCCCTCCAGCGTGTCCAAGGTCTTCTTCTGGGTCTCCTCCTGGTGGGACGTGCCCGGAACATCTCACCAGGGAGGCGTCCAGGAGGCATCCTAACCAGATGCCCGAGCCACCTCAACTGGCTCCTCTCGAGGTGGAGGAGCAGCGGCTCTACTCTGAGTCCTCCCCGGATGACTGAGCTCCTCACCCTATCTCTAAGGGAGAGCCCAGACATACAACGGAGAAAACTCAAACCCAAATCTTATGACCATAGATAGGGGTAGGAACGTAGATCGACCGGTAAATCGAGAGCCTTTTGACTCAGCTCTCTCTTCACCACAACGTACAGCGCCCGTTTCACTGCAGACGCCGCACCAATCCTTAAATCCTCTGGATCCAGCAGACTGCTTGTGCTGTAACTTGATGTATTCTTCCTATCTATCTGACTTTTATCCCATATTTTATTGCATAATCAGGTGTCCATGAAGGTCTTTGCTGATGACATTCTCCACTGGTTTTGTTTCAGCACACACTCAAGATCAGCAAACTGTCAAAACTCCTGATTTTATAGAGGTCGCGTTGTTGATGACCCGATTGATAGGCAGCAACATTTCCTTTCTTTAGGTCCCTTTTGCTTTAATCAACAAAGCCACAAAAGACCAAAACGTTGGAAACTTTTTGAGGTAATGTCATTTTAACTCCAGCCCTGTGAGTTTGTTCATAACCCACACACTATAGACAATGAAGAAATTTGCGTCCAGGCAACAACTAAGCAAACAAACAATAGAGTGCTTGTATCAAGAGAAAGAGGCATATCATTAACACCAGAGATGTAACTGAAAGGAGCCAATCAACACCTGTTTTCACTGTTATCGCACTCACACATAAGAAAAAAAAAACTGTCAGAGAATCTAATGTGCCATTTCTACCATAAATGCAAAAAAAAGTATTTAGAGCTTGTAGAATATAAACCAAGTCATGTTTATCCCCAAGAGGCTAGTGTTCTTTGAGCAAAGCTGGGGCCTATATGAGGCAACGATAAGTTGGTGACTGTGATGCTTCCAAGCGAGTCATCTCTAGCAGCCAGTCAGGCTATCATTATCTGTTAAAGAGCCTTCGTCCCTATGGATCATCATTACGAGGCGCATTAGAAAATACTTTGATTAAACTCCCCTAATCCAGCGCAGACAGCTGCAGTCCATTCACAGCTGCCTAATCTCCCTGCCTCTAAATACCACCGAGACAATGGGCAACAAATGACAAGTTACGTGAATGAGAAGGGGAGAGAAAACAAAGCAAAGGAGGGAGAGAGCAGATAATTCCCTCTATCAAAGAAGGGCGGTAAACAGTGCTCATGCCAGGAGATGGCTGATGCTTTCTCAGGAGCAAAAAACGTGCAACAGAAAGCGAGGGATTGGAAAAGTGTGAAAAAAAAATAGGAGTGTGATGGAGGTGCGTCTCCCCATCAGACGGGAGATGAAATGTTGCACACGGTGGAGAGATCTCTTTCAGTGTGACTACAAACAAGGCGAGGCTGCTGATGGGAGATGCTGCAATCAAGATGAGAGGAGAGTACAGAGAGAAAGAGAGAGAGAGAGAGAGGGGGGAAAAAAACCTCAGAAACTACTCCTCAATGGTACAAATCACCGCGGGGAGGTTATCAGGGCCGTCGGCAATCACTATAATGACAACATGGTGTGACATGATAGTTACAGCACTCAAAGAAAATCATTCGCCCAGGCTGGGGAGGAGATAGGCAGGCGGGCAGCTTCATAAATACAAGTCTAGCTTGGAGAGTCAGAGTGTGTGTGTTGCTGCCCAGGTATTTAGGGTGACGAGTGTGTGGAGGATGAGTGTGCAGAGGCGTGACCACACCAACTTGTTTGTTGTTTTCCTGCAATTGTTCCTCTCCTTCTTTTCTTTTTCCAGTTTTAAAATCAGATGTTCCACACCGAAAAATGACAGACTGCATAATGTAATCTGTGACAAGTGCCCCATCGATGCACAGCACACCGACTAAAGTGTTATTGCATTAATCAACAGTCACAGCACCACAAATTACGACTTAACCCTTCCGCATGAATTGAGACCTGATGGTGTGAACATTTAAGAAGCCAGTACTAAAGTAGCAAACAGCGAATTTGTAGCAAGTTTGAGTGTTTGTGTCATGCAATCGGGCTACGAAATGAATAGGATGTTAACAATAGTTCAGAAATTATTTTGACACATTTAAGCTTGAATACGAACCATTATAAATTAGTTATATATTTTTTCGAAAATTTTGAAAGTTCTGTTTTTTAAAATTATACATTTTATGTCTGGCTCATCAGTTATAGTTGAAAATGTTAAATGTTGTTTCCTATGTATGCCCCCTGGTGTCCTAGAGGGCTTTATACTGGGCCCAGTTCTTAGTACAGAGTACAAAGTTTATGTGTGATTTATGTTCTGTATGTGAAGAAAATACACACACACACATATAGAAGAAGAAAAGAAGTCATTGCAATTGTACATTCCAATGACATTTGTGTTCTGCATTAAACCCATCCCTTAGGGAGCAGTGGGCAGCTATCACAGCGCCCAGGGAGCAACCTGGGGCTAAGGCTCTTGCTCTGTGGGGATCAAACCAGGTACTCGCAACCTTCCCAGAGTGCAAGCATGCTGCTCGCACCACTAGGCCACCACCCCTACACAGAATATATGCGTATATATATATATATATATATATATATATATATATATATATATATATATATATATATATATATATATATATATATGTATATATATATATATATCTATCTATATACCCGCATTTCTACCCCCATTGACCTCTCCACAGTTTACAGTTTGTAGCCTATTTGTTAATTCAAAAAAATCGGCTCATAAGAGGACCGCTTGCCGTACATTCAAGTGGATGTAGGCGCTTCGCATGAGAGAGGAAAAATGGAGGAAAATGATCATGGCTGTGATGTTTACCAGGCTCCGAGAGGCTCAAAGAGGACCTCAACTGGAGCAGAGTTGAAAGATAACTCTGAACAGCCCTGCACTACACAGGAATATGGAGGTCGGACTCAGCTGGCACTAGCGCATCCAACAGGGAACCTGCTGCTGCAAAAATGCCTCGGTGAGATCAGGGGTTGTGCTAGCCATTTAGGGGCCCTGAGCGCAAATGCTGTGTGGGACCCCCAACATGGAAATGAACAATAATACAGGATTTTTCAGTGTGTTTCTCTTTATTTGCAAAATAACTTCTCAATATCAAAGTCCCACTTAGTAACATTATTATATTAATAAATCTTCTTCTACGTCCCTATGATGGTAATCTAAGTCTTTATGGAACGATTGATGGGTCTGTCATCTCCCTCTAGCGTCTCTGGCCAAAAAACCACACTGTGCGCCAACCCTGAGGCGGTCTTGCGGTTCTGTTCTCGCGGTAAGACAAACAGCGCTAGGGCAGCCCCATGTAAGGCTATTGGCATCAATAACAGTGTTACCAACTCTGCTTGTTATAAGTGACGTCGTGCTTTTTATTTTCTCTGTCTCTTCTAAATGTGAGTTGCAGGTTGCAGTTTATTTATTTATTTATTTTTTTACTGTGAAGTCTCTTATTTGGGCAACAAATAAGCAACTAGTTCAAGAGCTATAAATAGACCAGCTCCCGCTGTGCTACAGACAGAGAGCCGATGCGTCCGCATACATCTCTCTCTCCCACCTCTTCTTTGTCCCTTTCCCTCTCCTAAATAAACAAGAGCTAAAAGAGACTGACCCACGCTGCATTGCGCTGGGCTCACTGTGAGCAGGGTCTATCCGTCGGCATACACGCATCTCTTTCTGTCCGTCTCTCTAGCTGCTGTAAGGGTGACAGTGCGCTGTAGCTCTAGGGTGTGGGGGGCATGTGGAGGGGAGCGAGTTTACGACAGTGCTATTTTCAAAAGGTCCTGTAGGGGGAGCACCACTTGAAAATTACTTAGCATGGTTTTATCTTTTGAAAACAGTTGCAATAAGTAAGACGAGAAATTAAAACCCAGAAAAAACATTAAACTAATTTTGTATCAACAATGATGCTTATACTTCGACACAAGATATCTCTGTTTTAGCTATCAATGAGGAAAATTAACAAAGAAAATTTATTTTTAGTGGGATTAAAATGAGCAAACAAATAAAGTGCAATGAATACAATGCAACAATGGGCAGTGTAATACACACAATAGACTTATTTTTGTTCTGTTTTCACATGTATTTGTTTGATTAAAACCCCTAAAAACATCATCATCATCAACATTTTCAGAGGAAATTGAACAATGTGATCATGAAATGTGTTTTTACTGAGTAAGATTGATTAAGAGGAGCTCATTAAAAACAACGATTCTCAAAGTCTGCAGAACCTCTGCAAATTATTTTAAATTAACAGACTTTAACTCTGCTGCTCAGGGTAAATTGTTTTTGAACCAGGACAGATGTAAAATGCTGAACGTGGAATCAATTCTCATGTCTTTGTTACTTTTACATTTGTCATTTTTCTTGTTTTTCATTTGTTCAAAGAAGTTTACTATTGCTTTAGTGAAAAACTGCATGTGAAATGATGCTTTGCTACTTTTTTTCTCTACAAAAAGTTATTTTTGCAAGGTTTTTTTTCCAACATTTCCGTTGCCAACCTTTTTTTCATTGAGCAAAGTATTAGGTACCTTTTTTCAATACTCATTTCCATTACCATGCCTGCTAATTGGTACAGTGTCAGTTCAACCAGGTGACTCAATGTCGTCTCATCTGACCATCCATATTTTCTTTAAAATATTTTTTTTCTTGTCTGTCGGGTTTGTTTCTCTCAGTCTGCGAAGATGTGCAAACTGACACACTTTGGATGGAGACTTTTAAAGCATTGTCCAGTTAAATGATCCACTGAATGTTGAGGGTTTCCCATCAAACTAGTTGCAGAGTAGAAGGTAATAGAGCTTTTTTTTGCACAAGTTTGTAGAACCCAAAAGAACCAAAAACAACATTGTTATGTGAGCTATGACTTTTTTCTGAGTTAAATGAATGAGCAGCTTTATTCAAAGCCTGGAAATGGGGTCATGGGGAGAAACAAACCTGTCAGAATGATGTGTGGACAATGATTAAAACACTTCTTTAAACACATCTTCTAAATCCAAGGCAGAATTGTTGAAGACATTTGTCAAAGTCAAATGAACATTACAATAAAATGCATTTTTGTCTTTCATCTTCAAACTGTTTTTAATATTGCCATCCTGTATTAAAAGCAGGTCAGAGCTGCTTTTGCACCTCTAGCTTTGAACTGTAAAACACACCTTTTGCAACCTTGTTGATAAATATTATTACAGGTGGTACAGTAAAGACCATTCACAAATGCCAATGTTGATAAAAAAAACAGTATTAGAATTAGGTAGACTGTTGAGCACGGTGGTGGAGGGGTGATAATTTTGGCTTGTTCTGCAGCCGGCTTTCAGTCATTGATTTGTATTCTACAGTGAAATGCAAGGGCATCCTACTGATAAAGACTATTGTCAATACTTCTAGGAAATGATTTCTGGAAATCTGCAGGAACCTTCTCCTGGAATGACCTAGTCACTTGATTTCCTAGCTAGAGCAAATACTATGAACACATTGTTCACCAACAATGTTTGTGTCAGTCAGGATAATTTTCCAAGGTGCTCCTGGATGAATCATACAGGAACATGCTCACAGACCCTTCGCTTGGTAATGCCGGCTCCCACTGAAGTGAGGAATATGAACACAACAGTTTTTCCTCTTGCTGCATTGCTTTCTTTTTGATTCTCCCCCGACCACTCCTCCTCCTCCTCCTCATCGTGCTCATCACCTCCCCCTCCTGTTCTTCTAATCTGCCTGTGAAGGTGTGCAGTGCAGCAGCAAGGTACCTATTTGTGGTGTGAGCGTACATATATTATTACCCACCCTCTGTGACGGCGTTTGTGGCTGAACAACGACTTGGCGTCCATTGTGGTTCACATTTGGACGGATGATTTTGAAACAAAGGAGGTCCAGGTTAATGCGACTCTGCTTTGCGCTGGAGAAGCTGCCGGCAGGGGTCAAAGGTCAGCTGATGGGAAAACGCAGAGCTAGTGTCGGACTCGCGTCCCAGTGTGTTTGTGTGTGGGCAGTGTGGAGGTCAGGATGGCAGGAATAGTGAGTCACCGCAAACCACACAGACCTACACACAGACACACAACTCGCTCCCAATAAGCTCACAAATGAGGTGCTCAAGGGCAGCATAGATTTTATTTACAGAAAATCAATTAAAAGCTGTTTTCAGCCCACAGGAATGAGGCAAAAACGTTCTCCCACATTGCTGACGAGTCTCACGAAACAAACTTGGAGTGCTTGCAGGAAAAGGAACGTGTTTTATCTGAAAATTTTGCTCCGATCTGAAATAAAAGGTAAACAGCAATTAAAGAAGTGATACAATCAGGAATAAAATCAACTGAATTAGGAACAGATTATGGGCCAAGTACTAGTATGCCCTGATCAAATGTATTTAGGCAACTACAAAAACAAGCATGGAATAAGCAAGGAATCACGTCATAACTAGGGGACCGCAAAGTAGATCATGATTGTATTATTAATCTAGTGAATTAATGTTCACCAGTATCTTTATAAATCTACTATCATAGAATTGTCAGTTGACACTTAACCAAACTTAACTAAAACAAAACAACTAAAACTAACCTGAGGTAACTTATCTCAAATAAAAAATAAAAAATTGAGCTACAGTTTTTATCAGATTTAAAGTAATACCACAGTTTATTTCTAAAACCAGGCTGCAAAAGACCCATATTTGCCTGTAATTTCAAAAAAATCACCACCTTCTTAACCTTGAGCGGTGCTTCGTCTCCGGTAAACTCACCAAAGTCACTCCATTGTGAAAAGAAAAAAGAAGCAAGCAATGTTTCCCATATTGGGGTCATTCACCATGCAATAAACTGATCTACTCATCCACATAACCTCTGGTCACTCCCACCCTCCTCCATCCCCCTCCCCGAGTTGCCTGCAATCATGGAAATGACTCCTGTCGCTGCGGCAGCTTCAGTCCACCGGACTACAGAACTCTGCCGACTGAGGCAACAGCAGTCAGAAGCTATTTACATAATAACAGCTCATTCAAAAAGGACCTTTTATTTTCAGCATTAGAGGAAACTGTCAAGATGTCACCCTGAGCAGGGTCCTGGGCTCCACACTGGCAAACACAGAAGGAGTGTGGCTCTAACAGGAAGGTGAGAGGACAAAGCGGGTGGAGAGCGAAATTAAATGGTCAAAGAATGCTACAGCCGAACAAAGAAAAGAGCAGTGGTAAGGTGACTGAGAAGGCCTTTTATGGGTCAGATTTCTAGCAAGGTGTTTAAATATTGTTAAAGTACAACATTTAAGGTTAGCCAATCTGAGCTAAAACTACAATCTCCCAATGTGCTGGGGTTTGTTTCACTGCACAGGGTTTCTGCATAAATCTATTTATCACCAAAGTCTTACTGAGACCAATTAATGTGAATCATCTAAAAGGACAACTAAAACAACCCAACACGGCTCATTCAATGAGTTTGGGTTAAAACAAAACTCATTGTGTATTCCCTATGATTTTAACATTTAGCTGTACCCTTAAGTTTAGAGTACTTAGAGTTACCCTAAAATATTCTACTGGTACTCCTTAAGCCACATATAGCTTTGTGGATGTCTCAGAGTACTACTAGATGACAGTGAAATGGACTTTGCTTTCACTACTTTTGGAATGCATTGGTGCTTGATTGCCAAGGTGGAAGCCAAATTCTTAACAAACTTCCAGCATTTGCCACTGGAAACAGAAACATGTTCAAAAGCTTAAACGCAATTTTATTCTCAACACATATTTACTTTTCTGACATGCTCTGTCTTCTTGTTGTTGCTTAAAACTTTCAGCATGTTTGACAAAGTTGGGTCTGTGCCCTCCGATTCTTCAGTTTATGACACTGGCCAAATTTTACAAGAAAAATGCAACACTAAATCCCTGTTTATGTTACATCCCAGAGACGTAGATGTTGATTTTCCTCTTGTTTAAACAGGCATAAAGCCAAAACGCACACAGCTATGAAGCACAATCTTCCTCTCTTTGCAGCTTCCTGAATGTGTGACAGGATATCACCAGCAGCCACTCGACCCGGGAGCGATTTCTCCTCATCTCTCCTGCTCCTCGTGGGCCTCTCAGCATCCACTCCTTTTCCCTCAGACTCGCTCCTTCTGCATCTTTTCCACCCTCATTGCCTCTCACATCATTTGACATCAAAGGGGCCGCGACAAGTCTCGCTGTTTACCCTCCCTAGCAGGCGCTCATTACAAAAACATCAAAATAAGCCGTGCAGAGAGGCAGGACGAATTAATGATCTCCCTGTGCCACCGGTGCCCTTCACCCCCCTCTACCGTCATCACCCGAGCAGTGCCAGGCCATTTGATGCAGAACAAATGCACGTGGAGGAAAACGTGTAGCAGGAGACATATCACCCACACACCCACGCGTGTTTTAGTGCCAAGGCCCGTGGCTGCTAACGACCGTTCAATTAGAGGAAATTAGGGTTGCATTGTGAGGTCCATGCTGTGACCATTAGTAGTTGGAGAAGCGTGGGCCAAGATTAATCCCTCAAGAATGACACAGAGAACCTGGCAGGTCACCGTCCAATAGGGTGAAGGTTGAATGATGATGACAAACCAATAGATTGGGTGAAATTTGTCCTGAACTCGCCCTCCTTTGTAATTACAAGGTCCACCGCAGACTGAGCTGTGAAGATTGGGTTTTAAATCTTTCATTGCATTATTAGCACCGGTACGTGGGTGCAGCCAGATCCAAACACTCATTAGACAAGCAGGTTGAAGCAGGAACCCTCATTAGATCAAGTGATTTCATACACAAAGGCAAACCTGATTGTTAAATCAAAGTGTTTGCCAATGCGTTGTGACATGACGCATACATCAGGTTGCTCCGAAACACATGGCTTTCCCCATGCATGTAATGCCGGGTTTTTATTTTGAAATTAATTCCTAATCTAATCTATACAGCCCTATTAATAACTATTATAAAGCACTCCCCGGTCATGAATTAATCAGGGATTGGTAATTAGTGTAAAATTTAAATGCATGTTGTAAACCCACATCGAGTGTCTGGCACTAGACGGAGGTGCCAAGCCATCGCTGTACTAATTAGTTTGCAATTATGTTTAATAAGTTCTGTGGAAGCCAATCATCTTGCAGTCGGGGAGCTGGGCCCTTCTGATACAGACACTGTGGAACCACCATGGAGGAGCATCTTTACATTTACTTCCTCACATGTGCATTCATGAAAAGCAACTCCATCAAACTCTGTCGCACATCTGGATTTTTCCTGTTGAATTCGCCAGGTAAAGGCAGTGCTGTGGTGTGTGGTAGCTCTTATAGAATGGTTTTCTGAAATAATGGAGTATGGCGATAATTCCAAGGTGTTTCTAAAATAAATTAATTTAAATGTACAGGAAGGTCAGTTGTTTTTATTACTTGGGGCTCTGAGAACTGTAAAGCAGGCTGTTGTTTTTTTGATTGTTTTGTGGGTAAAAGTGTATGCATGTGGGGGCACTAGGGTGGGAAGGTGTGAATGTGTACCTGGTTTTCTGTTTGTCTTTTTGTCACATTGGGTTTTGGACTGCCACTTCTCCTGGGGCATCTCAGGGGGCGTCTTGATCCGCTGGTGCTTTGGTGGTCCTTGGTGTCTGGGGTGCTCGGGTGTGTGCCAACTCACTCCTGGCTGCTGCTTCGTGGGGCCTGGGCCCTGTGGCTCTTTCGGGGCCCCGCCAGGGGGCAGGGTGCCCCTGGGCCTCGGGTCTCTGGGCCCATGACTGGATCCGCTCTGGCATAGCTGGCTGCTGGTGGAGCCCGTGGGCTCGTTGTTGCAGCTCCGGGGGCTTCGGCACTGTAGCTGTTGAGGGGAGGGGGAGAGGGGGGGGGGTGTTCCTGGGGCTCCTCTCTGCTCTTCCTTAGGATGGGGGAGGCAGTTCTCCCTGTGTTGGTCCCTCTTGGGCCCCAGTGCTCTGGAGGTCCTTTCAGGCATCTGGGGTTCTAGTTTCCCTAGTGTCACTATTGAGCATTTTTCTTATGGATAAACCTCACATATTAAAGTGCAATCTCGCAAATTCCTACAGGTGCTAGAGATTCACTTATATACAGAAAACCCTATGGGTAGCTTTAGCTTTCACTTTATACATCTTGTATTAAATAATATTATGTATTCTTCAGTGATGTTATCAAGGCATTGGGTGTTTTTACCTGTAATACTTTATATCTCTCTGCAGGTGTAGAAACAAACTCAGAGGAAGTTATCTTGTTCTCTCCCTTTCCTCTCCTATTTTTGTCACCTTTTCTCCCGTTTAGCATTTTGTCTCATCTTTTTCTCGTCCTTTTTTTCTCTTCTACCTTTACGTTTTTGTGTCCATTGAACGTGAAATAGTCCCAGAATAAAATCGAAAGTTACATATGTAACTACGGTTCTATGAATCCCGGATGACCGCCAGAGGGCGGTGCTGAAAGCACTGAATGTTCCCTTCGGGCATGCGCAGTTCGAGTTATTATACCAACAGATACACACCTGTGACACCTGATGACCACTCAGAGGCTATATAGCATGGTGTCATCCTTGGCTCTGTTCCTACAGAATCTTCTCGCAGAAGCAAGGATTCTGAGTGACAGAGAAACTCTGGGGGTCATCCGGGATTCATAGAACCGTAGTTACATATGTAACTTTCGTTCTATTTCATCCCTCCTGACCGCCAGAGGGTGGTGCTGAAAGCACTGAATGACTAATGCCAACTATGTCACAAGGAATCCTGAGCACATACCTTACTGAGAGGGCCCAGCAGAACCTTGTAAAAGGACCTGACCCAGTGGATGAGGGGCAGCCACATTGACATTGTAGAACCTCGTGAAGGTGGTCGGGGAAGCCCATGATGCAGCAGCACATATTGCTTCCAGCGGGACCCCTCTCAAAGCCGCCCAGGAAGCAGAGACGCTCCTGGTGGAATGGGCCCTCACACTCACACCGCAACCTGCAGCGTAGGCGTGGCAGATGACACTGACAATCAATTGGGACAGACGCCGCTTGGAAAGAGGACAGCCTAACCTCGGACCCCCATGACATAGGAAAAGCTGGTCTGAGCATCTTAGATTTACGGTGGCCGCAATGTATGCCTCCAACGCCCTTACTGGGCACAATAACTCAGACCCATCCTCAGTTGCACCTGACTGAGGCTGAAACCGAGCCAACCGCAATGGCTGGTTACGGTGAAAAGGAGACATCACCTTTGGCACAAATGCAATATTAGGCCACAGGGTAAAACTAGAGGTATCTGGAGCCCACCTAATACAGGTAGGGCTGACAGAGAGCGCATGTAGCCCACTGACCCTCTTAGCTGAGACGATAGCCAACAGAAAAGCAGTCTTGCAGGAAAACCACTTGAGGTCCGCTTGTGCCAAAGGCTCAAATGGAGGGTGGCACAGAGCCGCAAGAACCAATGGTAGATCCCAATCGGGCACTCGTGGAGCCGGCAGCGGGCGTAACCTATGAGCACCGCGCAGAAAAAGAGACCAGATCATGGCCCCCCACTGTACGGTTGTCGACAGTTAGGTGACAACATGAGATTGCTGCAACGTACACCTTAAGGGTCGAAGGAGAGCAGCCCTTATCAAGCAAAGACTGGAGGAACTCCAGAATAGTGGGCACCGAGCAGGTAACCAGATTCTCATCGCGGGCAGAGCACCACTGAGAAAAGAGACGCCATCTGTTCTCATACAGCAGCCTAGTGGAGGGCGCCCTAGCACTCACTATGGTGTGTCTGATAGGATCTGAATACCCAGTCAGCCTCCCAGGCGCCATGCCCACAGCTGGGGATGTTGAGGGTTGGGGTGCCATATCTGTCCCCCCAACTGAGACAGCAGATCCCTCCTTGTTGGAAGACGCCATGGAGTACTGAGACACAGACTCCAAAGCAGCGGGAACCACGGGCGCGCTAGCCAGAACGGAGCTACCAGCAACACCCTGTGGCCTTCCTCGAGAACCCTCCGTAGAGTAGGCCAAATCAGCGAGAGGGGTGGAAAGGCATACAGGAGAACCCGTGGCCATGGATGGGCCAGTGCGTCCTGGCCCAGTGCGCCCGCCACCCCTGTCAGGGAATACCATAGGGGACAATGGGTCGACTCCTCTGTGGTGAACAGATCTACCTCTGCCTGGCCAAAGAGGTTCCAGATCATGCACACTATGTCGCGGTGAAGAGACCACTCCCCCGGAGCAGGTGCCTGGCGGGATAGAGAGTCTGCAACCTGGTTCCGCCGTCCTGGCAGATACGCTGCGTGCAGGGTGGACAGACGGGGAAACGCCCATTCTAGGAGATCCCTGGACACCTTCAGGAGGCGTGCCGACCTGGTGCCTCCCTGGTGGTTTATATGGTAAACAACAGAGGTGTTGTCTGTCCAAATCAACACATGCCTTCCCTCTAGGTGGGGCAGAAGGCACCTGAGGGCCATGTGCACAGCCCGCAGCTCCAGCACGTTTATGTGCTCGGTGCACTCCCTTGGACCCCAGAGACCCCGAACCGCTCTGTGTTGCCACACGGCGGCCCAGCCCATGGTGCTGGCATCCGTGGTGACCACTTCTCTTCGACACACCACTACCCCCATTGGAACACCACTGGACAAAAGGGTCCTATCTCGCCAAGGAGCAAGGGCACGAAGGCACATCCTCGTCACCATGAGCCTGTGACGCCTGTGCAGCCTTGCATCTAGGCAAAAGCTGTTGAGCCACCGCTGCAAAGGACGCAGGAGGAGCAAACCCAAGGCCATGACACGAGTGGCTGATGTCAGTTTGCCCAGCATTCGCAGGAAGATTATATAGGGAAACTACCTGCCCAGCCTGAATCGACCGACAAGCTGGAGTATGTCGTCCACCCTGTGAACAGATGGATGGGCCTTCATGGTAGTGGAGTCCAGATGCATCCCAAGAAAGGTGGTTGTCTGAGATGGAACCAAATAACTCTTTGCAAGGTTGACTTTGAGGCTCAACCGTAACACCTGAAGAAGAAGCTGGGATGTATCCCGAGAGGCAGCTACCTGAGAGGGAGCACAAAGAAGCCAGTCATCCAGGTATGGCAGACTCCTGACTCTGGAGGCCTGCAGAGGAGAGAGGGACGCTTTCACGCATCGAGTAAACGCCCTCGGGGAAAGGGGGAGCCCGAATGGGAGCACCCGGAATTGCCAATGGTGACCCCGATAAGCAAACCTGAGAAAGCGCCGATGTTCTGCCGCAATAGGCACATGAAAGTAGGCGTCCGTCAGATCTATTGACGTAAACCAATCCCCTGCCACAACGGTCTGAAGGACCTCTGCTGTGGTGAGCATGTGGAAGGGAAGGACTTTCAGGTACTGATTGAGTCCCCTTAGATCTAAAATGGGGCGAAAACCGCCCGTCTTTTTTGCCACGAGGAAGTATGTTGAATAGTAGCCTCTGGGTTGCCGCAGAGGATCCACAGCCTCGATTGCTCCCTTGGCCAGGAGAGCGGAAAGCTCCTGGTCTAGTGCTAGGGATTTTTCCGGGTCGGTGATAATAGTCATTTTGACCCGGCGTGAGAGAGGGGGCCGCCGTCGGAACTGAAGCCTGTAGCCAAGGATTAAGGTGGCAACCACTCATGGATCCACAGTGTGAGCAGCCCAGAAATTCAGCTGCTGATGGGAAAAATGTCCGACGGCTGGCCCAGCGGCATCATCTTCTATCCCCTCGGCCCCTGGGAGCCCTGGGGGGAGGGCGTCCAGGATCTGAGGCCCCAGTCTGCTAACTGGGCAGCCGACTGGCTCACGAAAGTCTCTGCTGCACATCACGGGGATAGGAACCACCAGGTCTATCACCAGTCCGGGGCCGTGGCCGAACACTGGGGGTAGTGCTGAGGAAAGGGGGGTACGCTCCTGCGAAGACCAGAAAACTGCTGGCTGGTCTGAGGCGCCTGAATAGTCTGCTCCAGCGCCTCCAGGGCAGCTGATCCAAACAACTCCCCTGGCACAACCCCTGAGGGTCCTACAGCATGCCTCGGTGAGAGGAGATTGTGCAAGCCAGACCTGTCTGCGAGCTTGGACAAGGAATGACATGACACGGCCAAGCTCGCTGGTCATCAGAGCAAAGGCCTGCAACGCTGTGTCGCTAAAACCAACCGCTGCAGCTGTACCACCAGCGTCCTGAACCAATGCAGAGAGGGCGAACATGAGGTGCGCCAGGGAGTTGCCAAGGCAGCCAGCACGCTCCTGCATTGTATGCCTTACACAGGAGGTCATCCGTAACCCGACATTGAGTCCGCGGGCATCTGACGTCAGGACGCAGGGCTTCATCTGGCGACACAATCAGTGAAGCGACAGCAGGTTCAACAGCTGGCATGCGGTCCAGGCCGGCCTTCACCGACTCGTGCATGGCAGCTAACACCTGACCGTCTGAGGAGAGCCTTGACAACGCTCTCGGTTCCGGCCAACAAGCGTGCAACTCCTTAAGGTACTCCTCTGATGGAGTTACAGAAAAGGGAGTAGGAGCCCGTCCGCGCCTGAAAAAGGCACTCCTGGAGTCAGATTCCAGCTGCAGCTGCTTCAGGGCCATAGAAATGGGGCATAAAACTACAATTCATGCAGGGGTTCTCGGATAGCGCCTCCACAAGGTGCTTATGTCCAAGGCAGGTAGGGCACAGGTCGTGGCCATCCTCTGCCTGGAGGGCAGTCCCACAATCCATGCAGCTGTGGGAGCCATCCATGTCGAAGATCGACAAGGCTCAGCCCAATTAAGAAATGAAAATGAGCTAATATCGGGAGAGGGGGCGTGAACGCAGCCATCACCAATTATAGCAGAGCCACGAAAGAGGCTGCAACCACAAGTAGTACGGCTAACAACGTACACAGCACAGCTCACCGGAGATCTAGGTAGAACTCACCCGGCTTGGGTGAGTTCTACCTAATATTTATATTTATATTTTATATATTATATTTATAATATATAAAATATAAACAGACAGGTCACCAGTCTGTCGCAGACAGACTGGCGACCTGTCCAGGGTGTACCCCGCCTCTCGCCCAGTGAACGCTGGAGATAGGCACCAGCACCCCTGCGACCCCATGAGGGATTAAGCGGTTTGGAAAATGGATGGAAATGGATATTATATTTATATTTATATTAATGTTTGTGTTTTCAGGTCCATCCATTATATTGAATACTGCTTAAAAGTCTTTTTAAATGAGCTCCGAATATCTGCTAGCATTAGCCGCTATTAGCCTTCTTAATAAGTTGTTATTGCTCTAGTTAAATACAAATAAAGTTTGTTAAACATAATGCTTGTTTTCATTTCGACCTGCCATAGTCTGATATTACTACAAGCGTTAATACAGAATTAATCGGGAACATTAAAGGTGTTTTGTGTAACTTTAACAATTTGAATCTGAATAATTTTCTGGAGAAATAATTACATTAATATAAATCAAGCTGTCATAATTGAGCAGAACGACTCTGGATCAGAGCAACCACAGAGACAGTCAGTTTGAGTCAAAAAATGGTTTTTATTGAACAAAGGACGGGGTGTGCGTCTGGTTGGCTCGTTCTGGGTTCTGCTGGGAAGGATGAGAGTGATGATGAATGACAGGTCTGAATCTGGTGAAAAGGTTGAGATGGCTGAACTCACAGAGGCAGTGGCTTGGCAGAAGTCTGGGAGGGGGGTGTCCTGGGTCCGGGTGTATTCCAGTGGTTCTCTCTGTGATGCTGTTTGCGTTGGAGGGTGGACAGGCAGGTGAGCACCAAGAGGAGGGTCAAGGTGGGTTTACGGTAGGAGAACTGCAGGTTTCGAGGAGGGTCCAGGCTTGAAGGTTTCTCGGATTCTTTGAGTTTCTATAAGAGACCAGAACACAGAATTAGGATCGGCTCGGAAAAAACTCGGAACTTAGCTTAAGTTGGTCAAGTACCACTCTGGAAGCGAGAAAGAACTGACGCCCTCCTCCTGGTCTCAGCTCCTTAAGTACGAGCCTTAATTGGCCGAGATGCAACACACCTGCCAGTCGCACCCTGCAGCGGGGAGAGAGAGAGATAGACACCAGGCCTGCACCCAGACCAGCAGTATGACAGCACCCCCCCTCTAACGGACGCCCCCTGGCGGCCGTCCGGAGGATGATGCCTCAAAGGCGGAGATGAGATCAGGGTCCAAAATGAATGAACGTGGAACCCAGGAACGTTCTTCAGGACCGTAACCAGCCCAATCCACCAGGTACTGGAGACCGCGACCACGCGGCCTGGACGCCACAATACGATCCACCGTAAAGGCGGGATGACCGTCCACGATCCGGGCGGGTGGAGGGGGCCTTGGAGGAGGGCACAAGGGGCTAGAAGAAACAGGTTTAAGCTGGGAAACATGGAAGGTAGGGTGAACACGGAGGTGAGGTGGGAGCTTGAGCCGGACTGCTGTGGGGCTGATGATTCGGTCGACCTTGAAAGGGCCAAGGAACTTGGGACCAAGCTTTCTAGACACGGCCTTCAACGGGAAGTCTCTGGATGATAGCCATACCTCCTGACCGGGGGTGTAAGTGGGTGCCGGTAAACGTTTGCGGTCGGCGTACCTCTTGTTTTGGGTGGAGGTGCGTTCCAGGGCGGCTTTGGTCTGGTCCCAGACTTTACGGCATTGACGGAGGTGTGACCGGACGGATGGAAGGACTGAATCTGGGAAGGAAGAGGGCAGGAGAGATGGCTGAAATCCGACAGACGCCTCAAAAGGAGACAATCCTGTGGCAGCAGAGACGTGAGAATTGTGGCAGTACTCTACCCAGGCGAGATGCTGACTCCAGGTGGTTGGGTTGTGGGAGCAGAGACAGCGAAGGGTGTTCTCGATCTCCTGGTTGAGTCTCTCGCACTGTCCATTAGATTGGGGATGAAAACCAGAGGTGAGAGATGCTTTAAATCCTAAGCATTGGCAGAAATCACGCCAGACCTGGGAGATAAATTGCGGACCCCGGTCTGAGATGATTTCAACAGGGAGGCCATGGAGTCTGAACACGTGGTTGACCAATAACCTGGCGGTCTGGTGAGCAGAGGGGAGCTTGGTGAGTGCAACCAGATGGCAGGCCTTGGAGAACCTATCAATGACAGAAAGGATAACGGTCTTGTGGCTGGACGGGGGGAGACCGGTGACAAAATCTAGGGCAATATGTGACCAAGGCCGACTGGGTGTGGACAGTGGTTGGAGGAGACCGGCTGGTGGTTTATAGGACCCCTTATTGCGGGCGCAAATGTGGCAGGCCGAGACAAACTCGGACACATCCTTGTTTAGAGACGGCCACCGGAAGTATCGCCTGAGGAGCGCGATGGTACGGCTGGAGCCGGGGTGACCAGAGAACTTGGAGGAGTGCCCCCACCTGAGTACTTGGGAACGGACTGCAGACGGCACGTACAGTCGTCGGGGGGGACCGCCTCCAGGATCCGGCTCGCTCTCCTGTGCCCGCCGGACCTGTCTCTCTAGTTCCCAGGTGAGACCACCAACGATACAGGATGTTGGAACAATGGGTTCAGGATCTATGGGTTCAGAGGTGGATGAGAACTGTCGTGATAGGGCATCGGGCTTGATGTTCTTGGAACCTGGGCGATAAGTAATAATGAAATGGAAGCGCGAGAAGAACAATGCCCAGCGGCTTTGGCGGGAGTTGAGTCGTTTGGCAGATTGAATGTATGAAAGATTCTTGTGGTCTGTCCAGATTATGATGGGTAATTCAGTGCCCTCCAGCCAGTGACGCCACTCTTCCAGGGCCAGCTTGATGGCCAGAAGTTCACGGTCTCCCACATCATAATTTTTCTCGGCTGGGGAAAAACGCCTAGAAAAGAAGGCACAAGGATGAAGCTTCCCATCAGAGGAAGCCATTTGCGAGAGAATAGCTCCAGCTCCAGAATCCGAGGCGTCGACCTCCAGGGTAAACTGGGCCGTTGGGTCAGGATAGATGAGGATAGGGGCCTGGGTGAACCTTTCCTTGAGGAGGTGGAAGGCCTGATCCGCAGCAGGTGTCCAGGTAAAAGTCTGTTTTGTGGAGGTGAGGGCGGAGAGGGGTGAGGCAACAATACTGAAGTTTTTGATAAAGACACGATAAAAGTTGGCAAACCCCAAGAAGCGTTGGAGGTCCTTCCGGGACTTGGGTGTAGGCCAGTCCTCCACAGCTCTGATCTTGGCTGGATCGGTCTTCACCTGTCCACCCTCGAAAACGTACCCAAGGAAACTGATGGACCTTCGATGGAATTCGCATTTTTCAGCCTTGACGAACAGACGGTTCTCGAGAAGTCTCTGGAGGACCTGACGGACATGCTGCTGGTGCTTACTGGGTTCCTTAGAAAAAATAAGGATATCATCCAGATAAACGAAAACAAAATGGTTGATGAAGTCTCTCAGAATGTCATTTATAAGAGCTTGAAAGACAGCGGGTGCATTGGTAAGACCGAAAGGCATGACCAGGTATTCGAAGTGGCCGAGCGGGGTCTTAAAGGCCGTCTTCCACTCGTCTCCCTCACGGATGCGAACCAGATGGTAGGCATTACGAAGGTCCAATTTGGTGAAGACAGTGGCGCCCTTAACAGTCTCAAACGCAGAAGCCAAAAGGGGTAAAGAGTACTTGTTTTTAACTGTTATTTGATTGAGCCCTCGATAATCTATACAAGGACGCAGTGACCCATCTTTCTTGGCAACGAAAAAAAACCCTGCCCCAACAGGGGAGGATGAAGGGCGAATTATGCCCGCCTTCAGCGACTCGGCAATGTACTTCTCCATAGCGCCCAGTTCTGATTGAGACAGTTTATAAAGTCGTGCAGATGGCAAGGGAGCTCCAGGGAGAAGGTTTATAGAACAATCATAAGGGCGGTGAGGTGGTAGACTAAGGGCCAAATCCTTGCTAAATACCCGCTGGAGGTCATGATACCCGGGGGGAACCTGGGAGAGATCAGGGGAAGCTTCAGGACAAACAGGACCCTCCGGGCAGCGAGGAAGGGCCGACTGTAAACACGAGGCCAGGCAACTGGTGCTCCAAGTTTCAATGCGGGACTCCTTCCAATTAATATGAGGGTTGTGAGCAGCCAGCCATGGGTACCCCAAAACAACAGGTGAGTGTTTGGTGGGAAACACAAAAAGGGCAATGTTCTCGTGGGGTTACCAGAAGAAATTAACTTCAGGGGAATTGTCTGGTGGGTAATCGTGGCTAAGGGACTGCCATCTAAGGCGGTGACTGAGATTGGAGAGGGTAAAGGACGTACGGGAATGTGCAATTTAGTAACTAAACTAGGATCAATAAGGCTCTGTTCAGAGCCAGAATCAACTAGGGCCACCACTGGGTGTTGAGTGTCTTGGAAACTAATCACAGACTGTAATGTTAACCAGGGGGTCCGGTTTTCAGAGCATGTGCCCACCAGTATCCCCTGGGCTACTGGTGGGCGGAGTCTTTTGGGCGAACCGGACACGCTAATCTAAAGTGCCCAAAAGCGCCACAGTAAAGACATCGCTTTGTCCCCATGCGCCTCTCCCTTTCTTCAGGGGTCAATTTGGTGTTTCCCAGCTGCATAGGTTCGTCTGACGGTTGACTCTCCGGGGAAACCGGACGAAGCCTGGGTGACGTCACCGTAGTGGGGACTGAGAGCCGCGGTGTCGGGGGTGGAGCCAGACCCCGCCTCTCACAAGCTCTTTCCCGGAGGCGATCATCTAGTCTAACGGCTAGCTCAATAAGATCCTCTAAATTCCCGGGCTTGTCCCGGCTGGCAAGTTCGTCTTTAACCTTCTCAGACAGGCCGTTTAAAAACGCCGCTTTTAGAGCGATAGCGTTCCAGCCGGTCTGAGGCGCCAGGGTTCGGAAGTCGACCGCGTAATCGGCCACTGATTTACTTCCTTGTTTCAAGGACCATAAGCTGTGTCTCAATTCGGCGGATGCGTCCTTCGAAGGACGCATTTTAAGGCCGGTGACGTCACAACGATGCGCGGAGGCTGTCCCATTTGGCAAAAATTGTGAGGATCCTTAAAATGCAGCCTTCAAATGCGTCCTCCTTTTCCCCGAATTCTGAGGGTGCACCGATACCACACTTACTGGCCTTGCCTGCCATAAGATTTCCCGAGGTGCTTTGCTCGCTTTTTTTTTTTTAGTAGTTGAAGAAAAAAAAGAAAGAAGGCGGATTTTCATCAAGACTGGAAAGCAGCAGCAGCGCTGGCAGTAGTGCTGTGTACAGCTTTAAATGTAAGTAGTTTGTTTTTATTTTATTTTTTAACTGAACATTATTAAAATACATGACGGTAACGGAGCCACCGGAATTTGTAGGACCAGCTAAAGCTAAAGCTTAGAGCTAATCTGTTGATACGAGACGTTCAACAAAATTAAAACCCTTCATAAAAATGTCACAATTTTTGATTTTAACCTACATCTTATTGTAACTGCGCTGATAACTGTGTCCCTCACAAATTCGATCAATTTATTCTCATACAGTTTATTACAAATGATTAGAACTGTCAAAGCTTAATGCAGCTGAAGAAATAACATCAGTCCAGCTGTACTGGGCTGTCAATACTGCAAACGTTTTGTTTGAATACTTAATAACGTATAGTTAATTTACAGTACAGTATAATAAGGTTTAAAGTATAATTCACTTGAAGAACACCACCGGCGTAATTATACAGAAAAGTCATTTTGCCTGTTGACATAACAGAAATATGCTTTACATGTCATTTTGTTCTAGGGAGCAGGGAGCATACAGAGGAGTTGATAAAACTCCGTGGGCAAAATGACCACCTCTTTACCGGGGCCAAGAACACTGCCGCAGTCGGATGAAGGTAAGAGTTGAGACATAATTACATATACATGTTGCATTTGTATGTAAAAGTCACACAAGTTCAAAGAAGTCCTGTTCAAACACCAACGTACAAATATAATCTTTTGATCACATCAAATGATGCCCAGATGTCACTATTTTTAATCTTATAGTTGTGATATTAGTGACCCTTGTGTGTTTATCTCTTCTCGTTTCTCTTGTTTAGAACAATCCTGCAAAAAACGGGCCTGGAGGGTGAAGTTGAGCCACAACAGGCCAAAAAAAAGTGGGACAACTTGAAAAAAAAAAAATACAAAGGATGTTCAGGTTTGGCTAATGTAATGAAATACACACACACACATATATATATATATATATATATATATATGTATATGAAACACTCCTTTTTTCTAGCTTCAAAGAAACACTACAGAAAATTGCATCTGTTGACACAAATTGTTTTCCTCTACTTTAGGAATGCAAAGATCCAGGGACAGGGCAGGGGGTCAGTGGGAAGCCTACTCCTGCCACCCGGCCATGGTTTATCCTCAGGTTCTGTGTTGCTGTTATTGTTAAATTAAATTAATAAATTGTTTATAAAAGTTATTGTTGTTTGTGTGTTCTTAAAGTCTTTTAACCTGTTACATTATCTGTTTCATCACTTCTTTACAATTTAAGTAAAGTTAGAACAACTTCTCAGTGACATCAATTTATTTTTAGAGAAACAAGTATTTACAATAAACTATCAAAAACATTTTAACTATTTACATTAGATTTTAAAAGTAACTACTACAACTATTTACAGAAGATATAAAATAAATATTACTAAAGAACATATATACAATTTTGACTGAGCAGGAGTCCCTGGTGGTGCTGCTGGACTGGATGGGATGCCACACAGATGACCTTGGAGTCTTCTGACTGCGAGTGGGACATCATCTGGGGGGTGGGGGATGCCTCTCTCCACTGTTCACCACATCGTCCATCAGGGTTTGCAGGGCTGACCCAACTGACCGCTGCCATGTTCCTAAAAATGTTTAAGAAGATGCAGAAAATGACTTTACTACAACTGTTTTCATAACCCTTACATGATAAAAGCTAAAAAGTGATTATACTTGCCATCTAAATGTAATCGTGGTCGGGTAGACCCTCCTCCAGGGCAGACACCTCGGCAGACAGCTGGTCCCGCCAGGGAGCACCACTGACTGCCTCCAACACGTTCTCCCCCTCCTCATCCTCTGGCATGTCGTCCTGCACTTCATCGTATGGGGCCATGATGTCACCGGCTCCCAGGCAGATGTTGTGCATTTAAGTTGATGCAGCAGTACATCGGCCTTGTCTGGATAGAGACATGAAGATTAAGAACAACAGGATTAGATGATAGCAATTTCATTTTAGCTGATATAATTCTACTGAATGTTAACCGCTTAACGCCTGGTGTTGCTAATTTGTGACCAAACAATTCTGGCCTTTACTTATTTTACTTCATCTAGATCCACTATTTAACTTATAACGTTATATATTTAGATTTATTTTTCCTGTATTATTTTTTTCGTTATATAATTACAAATAAAATCAGGCAGTAAGGGGATAACAATTTAGACAAATAATGATTTATTTCTCAATATTAGTTTTATTTGGCTTCTCAACACATTAGTGATACTGAAAGTAGTGATTTAAGTCAGTTATTTACAGGGTTTGTACACATTTAACTATTCAATTCAAATTACTAAAGTTACAAACATAAGCTTATATCAAGTCTTACAAATAAATATAACATTTTATATTTAAACATATTCGTCAATCTGCTGACAAGCGTTTGTTTAATAACTGGTATATTATGATCATTAGCAGGCCCCTGTGGGTGAAAATAATAGCAGGTAAATGTTACCTCTCCACTGCGCTCTCCCAGCCTGAGAAAAATTTGTCGCCGGTTTTGCTGCCGCCGAAGCCGTGTAAACCGACTCTCCTCCTCCAATAACAAGTAAATAAAAAAAATAATTCAATATCCATTTTTTTGCGTCGTTTATCGGCGCTGGTGCTGGTTTTCCCCGGGCTTGGGGTAGACGTGATGACGTCGTGTCGCAACCAGGAAGTGCTCCAAAGGCTAGACCGTCCCATTTACCAACGGCTGAGGATCCTCCGGAGCATCCTCCGATGGCTGGGTCCTCCTAAGGCTGAGTAGGCTGGGTCCTTCGAAGGACGCAGCCGCCGAATTGAGACACAGCTATAGTCTCTTAGCCGCCTCCTCCTCAGATACTGAGGAAGCGAACGTTCTTTTAAAACTTGCGAGGAAATCAGAATAACTTAGGCTGTGAATGCTGGTTTCGTCAATAAACGACTCCGCCCAGCTCAGGGCTCTACCACGAAGAAGCCCGACAATATACGAGATCTTTCCGGCGTCATCCGGAAACGACTGAGGAGCCCTGCTGAACACCAAGGAACATTGTAATAAAAACCCCTGGATTTATTCAACTCACCGAAGAAGGGTTCGGGAGTGGGGGTGGAGACCCCGACGCCGGGAACTGAGAGCAGCGCGGGACCAGCGGGGGAACCAACGGAGGAACCAGCGGGAGGCTGAGCTGCCGGTGGAGGAGTGGAGGTAGGTCGAATCACATCTAATTGTGCTCTTAAGTCCTGAAACCCATGGGTTAAGACACTCATCATCTGCATTAGTTGGGTCTGTTGTTGGCTCATGGATTGGAGAAGGGTCTCATGTTGTCCCAACAACTGCCCTTGATGTGTGACCGCGCTCCGTAGTTGCTCCCCAGAGTCAGGTTGGTCAGTTCTTTCTGTCATAATTGAGCAGAACGACTCTGGATCAGAGCAACCACAGAGACAGTCAGTTTGAGTCAAAAAATGGTTTTTATTGAACAAAGGACGGGGTGTGCGTCTGGTTGGCTCGTTCTGGGTTCTGCTGGGAAGGATGAGAGTGATGATGAATGACAGGTCTGAATCTGGTGAAAAGGTTGAGATGGCTGAACTCACAGAGGCAGTGGCTTGGCAGAAGTCTGGGAGGGGGGTGTCCTGGGTCCGGGTGTATTCCAGTGGTTCTCTCTGTGATGCTGTTTGCGTTGGAGGGTGGACAGGCAGGTGAGCACCAAGAGGAGGGTCAAGGTGGGTTTACGGTAGGAGAACTGCAGGTTTCGAGGAGGGTCCAGGCTTGAAGGTTTCTCGGATTCTTTGAGTTTCTATAAGAGACCAGAACACAGAATTAGGATCGGCTCGGAAAAAACTCGGAACTTAGCTTAAGTTGGTCAAGTACCACTCTGGAAGCGAGAAAGAACTGACGCCCTCCTCCTGGTCTCAGCTCCTTAAGTACGAGCCTTAATTGGCCGAGATGCAACACACCTGCCAGTCGCACCCTGCAGCGGGGAGAGAGAGAGATAGACACCAGGCCTGCACCCAGACCAGCAGTATGACACAAGCGTCCAAAAAGTTATTGATTTTCATTCAGCAAATCATTCTTTAAAATTGAATTTTCTCAAATAACGTTTTTTCTAAGTTGGAGTTGCATTGTGAATGGGTTTAACTCATATCAAATCTTGTTTGTTCTCCCACTTAGATCTTCAGTGAACTCTAAAGTCATTGAATCATTCTTATGGTGATGGTTTTCAGCTAGTTTTATTTGTCACTTTGTTCTTTTGTGTGCACATAGTTCCTTAGTTTCTTTAATCTCAATATTTCTTAGTAGTTTTAATTTAGATTCACTAGCCTAGTAGAGAGGATTTGTTGATTGAAATATATTGTTAATACAGGTAAACAACATTCTATGACAATGAGTTTGCTGTTAGAAGAATACCAGTGCTCGAATCACTCTTTCAACTATTGTCCTAATATCAGCTGTTTAAGTTGATATTCACCGGACAATACCTAACATACCGAGAGTTATTTGATAAACATTTGCAAAACTAGGGTTAGCTTATAAAACCATATTTTAAGCTTAAAACAACCCACAGAGTTGGTGCCTGCCATCATCACAAAAGTGGAAAGTGTTACACACATGTGCAAATTAGCCTAAGTTTATCATTCCTGCTATGAAACATAGAGATGACTACATCAAGCTAAGGGGATGTCTTCTTTTTTTTTAGACGTGTGCAAAAAGCTTGTTAGATGAGACCAAAGTTGAACATATTTGCCTACAGAAAGAAAAACTGGATGGGAGAGAAAAATCACTGGGATATGGTGGGTGCAGCATCATGATGTGGGATGATTTTCCTGAGTAGGACAGGAAAGCTGGTGAGACTTGATATAGAGATGGGAGAAGCTCCATCCAGAGCAATGTTGGAAGAAACCCTGTTAGGGGCAGCAAAATACCTTAGAAATGAGGTGAGGTTCACTTTCCAACAGAACAATACCAATACACATACAACCAGAGCTACGATGGACTGTTTTGCTTTTTTATCAAAGCATCAGAACTAGAATCACAATCAGTTTGATCACCAAGTTGCTTCATACACAAAGGAATTTGATTTCAGTTCCACTTTGCTCTCAATTAAGGCATTTCAACTCTGATATACAGAAAAGGTATTTAGAAATATTTTTCTGGTGAATATGAATATACACAATTTAACAAAAGAGGATTGGAATGGTGAAAATTGCATCTTATCCATCTGGATTCACAGCCTGTAAAGTGTTCATCAGCTTGATAGCCTGGGGGAAGAAATTGTCTCTATGGTGGCTTGTTTTATCAAATAGCGCTTTGTAGCGCTGACCTCAAGATAAAAGTCTAAACATTTTGTGTGGAGGATGTGTGGACTGTGCAAAGATGATAGCTACCCTTTTCCTGACTTGTATAGTTCCTGGATGGACGGTAGATCAGCCCCGATGATCCTCTTTGTAGACCTAATTGGACTCTGGACTTGTCCTGTTGTATCAATGAGACAAACCACACTTTGATGGACGAACATAGGACACATAGGAGCGATGGCAGTATAGAAGATGACCAGCGGCTCCTGTGTGTTGTTGTACTTCTTGTGTTACTTCAGAAACTACAGTCTCTGCTGGACCTTATTTCAAACAGTGTCTCTGTGTGAGGACCATCTCAGGTTTCCAGGAACCAGAAGTGATCCACAGCAGTGTTGTTGAGCAACACTGTGCCTGCCAACCATATCCATGTGTTAAAATGACTCAAGAAGATCCAAGGGGAATATTTGGCAAGAGTTGAAAATTGATGTTTGTAGATCTTCTCCATTCATTGTAACTAAGCTCAAGCTACTCCCCCCCCCCCATACTGCCATAGAACTATGCCATGAATAGTAAGAGGGATCAAAATGTCTTACAAAGAGCAACCTTTGTCAACAGTCCAGGGGCACTTCAGTGATTATCTGTGGGTTTTTCAGCATTTAGGGGCCTATGTAATGAGGCAAAGAAATAATTAAAACACTTAAAGGTCTAAATGTTAACATGTTGGCCATTCAATCAAGAAACTCCCAGGCTCTTAACCCAGACCGAACGTATGCAATAGTAAGAGACGAGAAACAGAACTGGGTCCTTACAGTCAGGATTTGGTTTTCCACTGTATCAGTGAGGGATCACTGCAGGAAACCTTGATTCTTCACATGAAGTCTTTGTATTTGTTAAGCATAACAATTGAAAACAATAAAATAATAATTGATTTGATATTTAGGGTAGGCTAAAGAATGCAGGCATTCCTGATAAGAAGATAACAAACAAGTGCACTAGAAGGAAGTATGGGTGTCTTGCTGGCCTAAGTGGTGGAACTGAATCTTAACTGGCTTGTTTCAGAGGAGGGAGCCACAGGTGGTGATTGTGCGATGAAAGGCAGCCTAAAACCTTTAAAGAAGTGAAAAACTTGTTAGTCTGGATGCTCCAATTGAAATATTCCCTTGCAAGACTTGGCAAAAAGCAGGTGCTTTTCCAGATTCTTTTGGGGAACGCAATGAGGCAACATATTAGTCGTTACAACTCCAACCGCTCGCTACAAAGATCTCCTCCTGGGCCTGATGGCAGGGTTCAGCAGGGACTGTTGGCTCAGGCCCTCCACTCAAACAGCCTGTGCAATGGTGTGTGTTTATGTGTGTGCATGAGCTGACAGTCGCTGTGGTGCCATTTGGACCGGTGCCTGACACCCTCCGTGTTAATAAGAGTAATCAGGGGCCCCATGCCTGCTAGCACACAGCAGAAACATGGCACAGTCCTGTGCAGCCACCTGAGCGTGTTTACCCAAAACACACACCGCCAACACCTCATCAGCTACACACACGCACCTCATAGGAGCTAATGAGGGGGAAATGCAGTCAATAGAGTAGAATTGATCAGCGTTGTCCGGCGACGGCGTGCAATCGATTGGGTTTCCCTTCATCTGTAATGGCTCATTAGATGCGTCTTCTACACACATGAGCAAACACACAATCAGGTGTGATGCAGCGTGGCTCTGACAAACCACAGCTTTTAATTTCAAATTGCTAGCTGTGGTTCATTTCACAGAGAACGTCTTGGATGACATTAGCAAATGCCGACTTCTCCGTGGTTTGATATCAATATCAGAGCTCTGTGTGAAAACAGGGGTTTGCCCGTTGAGGTGGAAAACTAGAAGAATAAGGGGGTTTCTTTCGGAAACCTCCTTGTTATTATCTCATGGAGACACATTTTGTAGAAATTTTAGGTTAGTTAGGTTCATCAAAATGTTGAAATGCAATAAGAATGACTGATTTAATTTTTATTACTGTCTAAAGTGAAAAGTGTAGTTGTGTTTCCTTAGCATTTGGTATAACTGGGGTCTTGGTCTGTTCCTCCATATAGAATGGACGTATTTCCACATGCGCTTCCCAGTAATGTTGTTTCCACGTGATGCCATCTATTTTGTGAAGTGCACCAGCCCCTCCTGCAGCTAAACGTAACACTTACGGAAGCAGTGTGCTTGAAGTGTTATTTCAAAATATATTCAGCAGAGTGACACCATTTTACTCAGATGTTTTGAATTATTTCATCAGAGGCTCTCAAAGCTATGATATCTTCAACTGCATAGTAATTTTGGTGTATAAGAATTTCTAAATTTAAAGAAAGTAATAAAAATATATACAAAAAAACCTTGGTGTTATTTTTGACCAAGACATGTCATTTAAATCCCATATTAAACAGGTTTCCAGAGTTTCATTTTTTCACCTGTGGAATATTGCCAAAATTAGAAACATTCTGTCCAGGTGTGATGCTGAAAAACTAGTCCATGCATTTGTTACTTCAAGGCTGGACTATTGTAATTCTTTACTATCAGGAAGTCCACAAAATGCAGTTCAAAGCCTTCAGCTGATCCAAAATGCTGCAGCAAGAGTTCTGATGAAAATCAACAAGCGGGATCATATTTCTCCAATTTTAGCTTCCCTTCATTGGCTTCCTGTTAAATCAAGAATAGAATTTAAAATTCTTCTTCTAACGTATAAAGCCCTTAATAATCAAGCTCCATCATATATCAGAGCTCTGATTACCCCGAATGTTCCTAACAGAGCACTTCGCTCTCAGACTGCAGGTCTGCTGGTGGTTCCTAGAGTCTCTAAAAGTAGAATGGGAGGCAGATCCTTTAGCTATCAGGCTCCTCTCCTGTGGAACCAACTCCCAGTTTTGGTCCGTGAGGCAGACACCCTGTCTACTTTTAAGACTAATCTTAAAACCTTCCTTTTTGACAAAGCTTATAACTAGAGTGGCTCATGTTACTCTGAGCTACCTTTATAGTTTTGCTGCTATAGGCTTAGGCTACTGGAGGACATCAGGGCCTATTTTTCTCACTCTACTGATTTTTACTGTTCTCCAGTCTACTGTTCTCCAGATTTGCATTGCATTACATTGAAATGACTGTTGTCATTTCAGCTTTTAACTTTTTGTTCTCTCTCTTTTTTCTTCATAGTAGGTACACCTGGTCTGACGTTCTGTTGACTGTGAAATCATCCAGGGAGGACAGATCACCGACTATTACCATCTAATGTAGAACAGATTACTAGATCAATGTGTGCTTCTGTGCTTTTTGTCTGTCTTGTTGTGTCTCTGCTCTGTCTTCTGTAACCCCCAGTCGGTCGAGGCAGATGACCGTTCAAACTGAGCCCGGTTCTGCTAGAGGTTTTTCCTTCCCGCTAACGGGTGTTTTTTCTTTCCACTGTCGCTTCATGCTTGCTCAGTATGAGGGATTGCAGCAAAGCCATGTACAATGCAGACGACTCTCCCTGTGGCTCTACGCTTCTCCAGGAGTGAATGCTGCTTGTCGGGACTTTGATGCAATCAACTGGTTTTCTTATATAGGAACATTTTTGACCAATCTGTATAATCTGACCCAATCTGTATAATATGATTGAACTTAACTTTGTAAAGTGCCTTGAGATGACATGTTTCATGAATTGGCGCTATATAAATAAAATTTAATTGAATTAAATTATAAAAACTTGTTTCTTATTATTCTAGAATTTGTCAATTGAATTTGTCAATAGAATTTGTCATGCTTTTTAATGCCTTTCTTTTCACATTGAAATCATTCAGTGGTGGTCTTTACAAATTGGAACTGCAATTATTTGGTCTGAATTTGTCAATATTGTTAAAATCTAACTACATACCAGAAAAAACACATGTTCTCTCCTACCATCTGTTGGGGCTGAGCCATGGGAATAAAAAAAAAGGGCCTAAACTTCATCCGAGAACAAAGGAAACTGCCGAAAACTCTTAATCCCAGAATGCACAGTGCTAACCCATTTTCATGCACAGCTCTCAGAAAAGAGTGGTTTCACAGCTGCAATCCCCGTGCTGTCATAGAGCTACAAAATTGTGGCGTGCAGCATTATTCTTTCTTTTCTCCCTCAGATCCACAAGACTGGCCCCCTTACGAGGGATTGTGTGTGAGTGTGTGGGGTGGGGGGTGATATGAACATCTAGATCTTTCTGGCCAAGTAAAATACTGTATCTGTAGAAACTGTGGATCCATCAGACCTCCCACACAAGTCATTGGCCATCGGCTGTCCTCCACTGTTAATCAGAACGAGAGAACAGTAAGAGTTTGTGTTTAGGTGAGGACAATTGGTTTGATGTAAAACAATAATAAAAATGGATTTCAATGTCTTTTACTCTGTGGTTGTGTTTTAAAGTTGTGACAAACTTTATTTAAATGAGTGATTTAAAAACTTGCCTGCGATAGACTGGTGACCTGTCCAGGGTGTACCCCGCTTCTCGCCCATTGACAGCTAGAGATAGGCACCAGCAACCCTCATGACCCCACAAGGGATAGACGTGATAGAAAATGGATGGATGGATGGATTTAAACACTGATGGACCGGTAAAAAGACTTTACTTTTATTTATCTGTTTGTCAATCCTCCCATAACACAAACCTCCATAAAAAACGTCCACATAGTCCTTATACCCAAGCTAAATTGTGTCTCTGTTATCTGCTAATGTTAAAGCCCCAGTGAACAAACGACTTCACTGTAATAGCTGCTACGGAAGCCTCGGAGTATAAGTGTGATAAAATAAACATGTCTTCCATGTACTAGCTACTGCTAATAGCCAAGAGTCAGTAATGAAACATTTATTATAATTGCTGAGCAGCTTTTCAATTCAATTCAATTCAGTTTTATTTATATAGTGGCAATTAACAACACATGTCATCTCAAGGCACTTTACAAAGTCAAATTCAAAGACAGATTGGTCAAAATGTTTCCTATCTAAGGAAACCCAGTTGATTGCATCAAGTCTCTCCAAGCAGCATTCACTCCTCATGAAAGAGCGTAGAGCCACAGGAACAGTCGTCTGCATTGTCGATGGCTTTGCAGCAATCCCTCATACTGAGCATGCATGAAGCGACAGTGGAAAGGAAAACTCCCCTTTAACAGGGAGGAAAACCTCCAGCAGAACCAGAACCAGGCTCAGTGTGAACGCTCATCTGCCTCGACCCGAGAAGACAGAGCAGAGACACAAAAAGCACAGAAGCACAGTAAACAGCATTTTACAAAGGCGTTCTCTGTATGTTCATTTTCTGTTAATAAATTACTGTAATCTCCGTTATTCTATATCTGTGCAGAGCTTGCTGTTAAAAGAATGCCAGTGATCGAATCATTCTTTCAACCATTGTCTTAATATCAGCTGTGTTGTGCAATTATACACTGTTTAAAGTTATTTAATGTTTCATAAATAACTCTCTGTCTGTTAAGTATTGTCTGGTGATGATCAGCTCTTAAGCTGATATCAGGACAACGGTTGAAAGGGATGGATTCGAGCACTAGCGATCTTTTAACAGCAAAACCTGCACACACATAGAATAAAGGAGTGACAACTTCTTTTCAAGTCCAAGAATTTAATAACAGAAATAAGATGAACATCCAGAGAACATCACTATGTAATGCTGTTTACCTGAATTAACACAATATTTCGATTAATAAATCCTCTCTACTAGGCTAGTGAAACTTAACTAAACTACTAAGCAAAATGAAGATAAAAAGAAGCTAAGCTAAGGAACTATTTACATGCAAAAACAAACAAAAGACAAACAAAAGTGGTTGGTCATAATCAGATTAATTCAGTGAATGCCTGTTCACTACAGATCTGATTTCAAAAGCATGGAGTGGAGTTAAAACATCTGCCATGTATTTCAATCCATTCACAATGCAAAGCCCAAGTTAAACAAAATATTATTTGTTGAAATAATATTCTGAGGACTGTTTGTCCTGTAAGATTATTTAAACCCTTACGACCGAGTTTGTTAATGCGATTCTCCCTCCGGGCGCATGGGGTCGCTGCAGCAACTCTGTGGCTAAGAGGTTACAACATAAAGTTCCCAAAATTGCCTTGAAAACCGGCATTAATATACCATATTGATGCGGGAATGAGGCAGATAACACCATCGGAGGATGGCGGAGCAGAACAGTTACGCTTTATGCTTTAAAACGAACTCATTTTCAAATGTCCGAAACCAGATGTTAGCAAGGCTAATAGCATATTTGGCTAGCGCGACCTACCGGTTAGCCCTTTGTTCTAAACACCACGGTTTACAAACATTTCCCAATAAACCTTTCCTTCACCATCAGACCGCTGCCCAACCTGTTGATGCCTCATGTGTGAGTTCTGTCCACTTTGGCCGTTCCAGGAAGAAGCGTTGAAGGAGGAAATGGTTGGCTAGCGCTAGCGGGCTAGCGCTCGGTTCTTGGCAGGCTAGCGTTAGCAGCCGCATGTGGCTAACGGCGTGGTCTGGATAGCTTGGAGGCCTGGTCCTCCAGGCAGACTCTGACCCCGGTTGCAGTCACAATTTAAGCAGATCTCTCCTCGGCATGGGGACGTTGCTTCTGTGCCGGCTTTTCAGCTCTGCGTTGCCTGGAACCAGCTCCGTCTGTGGTGCGCTGAGAAAGCAGAACAAAGCTGGCATAGACGGATTCCTTCACTTCGGCATCTGTTTTAAGCAGAAGTGAGACTTATCTTTGAATCGGCTGGCAGTTTCTCCCTATGCCGGGGAGGAACTGAGTTTCAGAAGGGTTCATTCCCACTCAGCTCGGGGCCTGCTCCAGGCCCCATGCATGGTTCCTGGAGGCCTTCAGTCACATGGCTCCCCCCTTTTCTTGAGTGCTGGTCCTCAGAGGGTTTTGAGGTGTGTGTCTCAGCAGCTTGGAGTCAGGAGAAGAGTTGAAGAGAAGAGAGAGTCTTTGTCTGTGGGAGAAAGGTTTTATCTCAACAGGAGTGGTCACAGCTGACCTCCTGCTGGGAAAAAGGGCCGTCCAAACATGGGGGTCTCCTGTTACGGGCAGAGTGGAATTCCTTTGTGACCCTCTTCCACTGTTCAGAATCCAATCCGAGATCAATCATTTATCATGGCATGTTATGGCACAACAGCTGATATTTACTGGACAATACCTAACAGACCAAGGGTTATTTATTAAATATTAAATTACTTAAAAACATGTGTAATGGCACACCATCGGGTTTCTCCAGCCCTGCTGAAGAGCAGGGCCAAACTGTGCTGACTCAAGCAGAGTTTTGATGTGAACACGCTGCTTTTCAATAACTGGCCAGGGGGCGAGGACGAATGAGAAGATTTTTCTCAGAGAAAGTCCAGGAAAACTGAAGAGTGACAACATTAATATGAAGGATCACTGTAAATGAAGTGGGTCAAACCGAAGTACAATTTTACTATTTCCAAACCATGAACCATGCCTGAAATGAAAAGAATAAAATAAAATGGAGACTTCAGCTTTCTATACGCAGGCGTGCTCTATTAGATCTGCGGAAATACCAAGGCTTTCTCTCATTTTACACACACTGAAAGCTAATGCTGAATGAAAGTCGAAGGGAAAAAACACTTTTTTCATTCACCTCAAAACAAGCCATACTTGTTCAGTGTTTTTCTAACTATCCTTGCTTTTGGGTTTGTTAATTTCGCTGAGCATTGGGGAGAAGGTGCACAGACGTATACCCCAGGGAGTATTGGCAACTGTCTCAACTGTTTTCCACTTACTAATTTTCTCTGTAAAATGATGAACTTTAAATAGTGGAAAGAGTTTTATACATCTTCCCAGAATAATGGGTAGCAAAAAACTGCTTTTCTGAGGTTATTGCTGATATATTTCCATGCTGGCATGGTGTAACACAAACTATTTATTGCCTATCCTAGTGGAGGCAGCAAGTATCTGGGCTCAGGTAATTATGTATCTTCCCTAGCTTTCCAATTTTGTTCCCTCAAGTCATACCACTACATGCTCATGAGGGTCTTTGCTGATGTCTTTTGTGCTTGGCGCTGTGTTAACAGAGATGTCTATGCACCAGATGAATAAACTTCAAATACAACCCCTAGTACCCCCCACCCTTCTCCAGGTATTCAGAAAACAACTGGCAGAGATTGATGACTGTTGGTTATTATTCCCTTATAATCTGCTATTTTTGACTACAAATGACATTTGTTGAAAACTACCTTTGGTATTTATTGATTGTCATTCATAGCCAAAGCAAACCTATTGTTGCACAATGTTCACAATGTGAACATGTTTGCTTTTCTTCAGGGACTTTAACTTGGACCTTGTGTTTTGGTCAGATCAAGTTGTTCAGCAAAAACACTCCAGCTCGGTTTAGTACAAATTATAGGATTTTTTTCTCATCACTACATAAGACACATTCCTACCTTGATTGTCTCTATTAAGCCTCACAGAGTTGGTTGATGTTGAGATAGTTTCAGCTTAAGGACGTTTTACCAATGTTGAATCTATTGGGGTAAAGAAAATGTGATCTGATCAGTATCTGTCTTACTCTACTTCTCCTCTCACAGCTCTTGCTTTTCTGCTTTTTAAGTGATAATATATCCCACAACTGAGTCTAAACCTTTCTGGACACGAACCACAAATTGTCTTATTTCCACTCAGTGTTACTAACTGATAACAAAGTTGGAATAAGAGTCAATGTCTGAATTTACAAGTTCCCCCAGACTGCCAAGCATTTTCCGCACACGGAACATCTATATTTCACCAATATTTCCTTGGACTCCTTGTGTTTTCCTTGGCATTCATGTCTCTCTTCATAATTCATGCCAGAGTAAGTGTGGGGCTGATTTATTTGGAGCATCTGTTGGCCCTGCTGGACTGAAATGCAGCTGTGCTTACTGCAAAAAAATAAAAAAAATAAGAAACAAAAAAAGCAAGACTTGAGCAAGCAGCTGAACCCATGGTGTCAAAAACAGTTTGTAGGAGAACCTACAAAATCATTTTGCGTTTGTTTTAGTAGAAATTAGGTTTGTTTAGTCATGTAATGAGGGGGAATCACTCCTTCCGGCTATTAAGACTTTGAGGTACCCTTTAACAAGATCAGATACTTTTCCCATCCCTCTGAGGGATTTAGGTTAGATTTGTGGGGTTGTAAGATAATATATTTGTGGTTGGTTGAAGTGGAATAATGTGACAAAACTAAGTGTATTTGCATGTAAACGAGTAACCATGCATGAGAGGCCAAAACACAGCCCCCATAGAGGTGTCTTAGCTGAGCCACAGCCAGACCGCTGCTTCCTGAAGCCTGTGTGGATGTAAAATTTCCCATTCCCCCCGCCCTTCGCCACCACCACGCGCACACACACAAGGCAGACCTCATGTGTGGAAAAGAG
This sequence comes from Fundulus diaphanus, assembly GCA_037039145.1. Classification (NCBI taxonomy): domain Eukaryota; kingdom Metazoa; phylum Chordata; class Actinopteri; order Cyprinodontiformes; family Fundulidae; genus Fundulus; species Fundulus diaphanus. Next base: position 4,321,567 of record CM073139.1, read on the forward strand.
CACATGCCTGCCTGGAAAACCCTGGAGTCCTCAGGGATTTGATTACCTAAAAAAATAAGAAAAAACCCTGCCGTCTCAGAGATGAAGACGACGAGGAAGCCTTGGGCGGACGATTGCAACCTTTGCTCTTAGCTTTCCCATCTGAACCGTAGACTGAAGTGAGGAGAAGATAAGGAAGCAAAGACGAGAAAGACTCCCCTTAAGCCTGTCTTTGCCTTTCATCTTTAAACTTGCAAGTTCTTGGGATTCAAAGGTGTCCGTTGGAGTGTTTAAACTGGAAGAAGTTGCCCTGTCAAGCCTTCAGCTGCCCTACGCACATCTTCACGTCCAAGAGGCGCTTCCCAACGTGTCAGTCAACACAGATCAATCAAAGATCCCTGATTAGGAGCAGGAAGGCAGGCTGCTATTTTCCTCCAAAGCACCCAAACTACCATGTAGATTGGATGCCATTCACCCAGGGGCTTGTGTACACAGACAAACACATTTGCAACGGGGGCCGATTGCCATAATGACAGTAATAGAAGCAGGTCCGATGACAGACAACAGAGCTGCACTTTGGCCACAGGCTGACAAAGAGGGAAATGGTTGGAAACAGATTTCCAGGTCGGCCTATTCGTCCCCTCGGCTGAAGGTGCTCATTTGCAAAGGTTTGCAACGCTGGCAGGCAGGGGGCAATTTCCCTCCCATCAAGAGTGTGTTTAATTTTCCCTGTCCCATTTCAACTCGTCCCTCAGGGCCACTTGAGGCCTACAATTGATGTTTAACGTCTCACTAGACGGTACATTTTCTGTGCTGGACGGCTTCCTTTTCTCATCAGTTGTGATGCTCACACATCCAGCCACAAGGTTTACTCTTTCTACTGTCAAAACTTAACACTGCCAATTCTCTTGACAGCTTTATATCACATAGAACCTCCACACACCTTAAGAGTTTACACATGTAAACAGAAACATGTGAAAAACAGCTTGTAGAGCCAGTCCTGTCATATAAAACCTTTACCATTCATTTTATATTAGAATGTGCAGGTTTTTTACATTCTGGTGCAAACTTTCTTCAGCTGTCGGACAGATGGCCTCATATTTGACTCTAGAATATGTCGGCATACAAAGAAATTCATGGACAATTAAATGACTGCAAGGTGCAAAACAAGCCCAAAGCATCATGTTTCTGCTGCCATGCCCAACAGTTAGTATCACTGATTTTCTCCAAACATTGTCCTGTGCATTACGGTCAAACATCTCTCATTTTGTGGTCATCTATTCAAAGGACATCGTTCCAGAAGTACTGTGGTCCACCCAGGTAGAGCTGGACAAACCTACAGAGGGAAAACTCTTTTTCATTCAACCCTTTTAAACACATTTGACATGCTCACTGAGATCTTTAGAGCCTGAAAGGGTGCTTTTAGTTTTTTTTTTGTTTCTCTGAACAATGGGGAGAATGTGCTCAGATGTTTATTCCAGGGAATATCTGTCTGTTTTCCACTGGTGAATGCTCCTTCTCTCTATAGAATGATGGAAATGGTTTCATAAATTGTCCCAGAATAACGAGTAGCAAAAGATGGCTTATCTGAGGTTATTGCTGATATCTTTCCAGCGTGGCTTGGTGTTACACCTCCCCTATTCGCTGCCTTAAATCCTAGTGGAGGCAGAGAGTATTTGGGCTCAGGTAATTAGGTATCTTACCTAGCTTTCCAACTTTGTTCCCTCAAGCAATAACATCAAGTGCTCATGCAGGTCAAAGCTGATGACTTTCCATCTTGTGTTAACTCCCATTTCTATACTCCACATCAGCAAACCCATTTATTGAGGTGGCCACGCTAATAATGACCAGATTGCTGGACACCGACAACGGCCTCTTTAAGGTAACTGCTGTTTTCTTTCCATGGTGTTACGCATTGGCTACTTTCTCTTTTAAATCAACCAAAAGGAGCAATGGGGTGGCTGGGTAATTAGGTACCATCCATGTCATTTATACTTTGCTTCCCTACTTTACGGAAGGTCTTCATAAAGCCGTTACTGGTTCCTTCCACCTTGGATTTGTATTAACACACCTGTATGTTCCAGAGTAGCAAGCTGCCAAATCTCCTGGTTGTATGGAAGTGTTCACACTATTGATGACCGGTTAATCAATGCATTTGATTTGCATCATCTGGCACCTGCTGAGTCCTGTGGAGCAAGCTGAGGTGCTTCCTAGATTTTTATATTTTAGTTTAAAATTATGACGTTGAAATCTGTTGTATCTTGTGCACTAGAGGTTAAATTTGCTCTTTACACATTACAGAAACTGCTTTTTATTGATATTTTTAAACATGGCAGTACAAGCAGCGGGTGATGGTGATTGCCAAAGCTGTTACTTAGTAAACTGACCAAGCAGGGCGCTCAAGAAAAAGAAAATCTATTTCTTGTTACATTCAGATGTAAACCAACTTGTGATTAATGTTTCATTGTGTTTTCCAAGCTATTCGTTTGGACTTAGCAGCAATGAGGCGCTGACTTGCAATTATGAGCCTCACGACTCGGATTTATGATTCCGATCTCTGTTCAGCTGTTGTTGTTTGAAGCACCTTTCAATTTTCGGCAGCTAAGATCACACAGGGTTTTTACTTTCGGTTTGTCTCCAGGTGCTGAAACTTCAAACGCCATATCTGCATTTATGCAAACCTTCAAACTCACATGCGCACACATCCTTCACCAGCAGCAGGGGTCCAAATCAAGTCCGCATCCCCCCCCCCCTTTGATTTTTATTTATTTATTTTTCTGAGGGGAGGCCTGCAAGGATTCAGCTCTGCAAAGTCAGAGAGGGGGAAGGTACTGAGGAAGGAGATGTTGATTTATTTAACTCTGCAAATACAACGCATGTTAAAGTAGAAAAGTAAAATCAGCAGAGTGTAGTTACTGCTCAGGCAAAGCACGATTATCCATCTCGCCTCCACGTCCCCCTTGCGCCCTCCTTTTTCTCATTTTTCCAGGTGAAAAGATTATGTGGCAGGGCTGTGTCATTTTGCTCAAATTGCACACACCTGACAGCTCGGGGAGACCGAGCGCTTTCCAACATTTTCCACATCTCCGCCGGTGTTTTCACAGAGCCTGTGTGGGCATCTGTGGGTGTGTATGTTGTTGTTTTTTTTTCTTTTCGCGGCCACTAACGGCGAGCATCGGCGGCGAAAGGTCTGCCCCTTGGTGTCGGCGGACCTCTAATTTGTTCCGCCATGGCGATGGTCGGCTAATGCGGCACACCTGCTATCCCTGTACCGTCATTAGCCGGTGCAGAGTGGCAAAAAGGTCAAACATAACCAGAGAGATTACAGGGAAGCAGAGGGAAACGCACACATACACGGACAGAATGAGAAGAAAAGAGTGGAGAGAAAGAGAAAGAGAAAGCGCTAATGTGGGGCTGATGAGTGGGCGTGGGCTGCCCAGGCATGGAGAGATGCATGATGGGAATATACTTCACACATCCCCAGGGGGTGCCTGCCTCTGATCTTGGCAAACAAGCCCCAACAGGAACACCAACAAACTACTCCCTGAACAAGTGATTTCTGCAAGAGATGCTGCACACTCAGCAGTTGAGAAGATGTGACAAAATTTATTTCCATTAATTCAGACACAAAGTGAGGAAACTGTTGTTAAGACAAAGTAAGCGATCTATCATCAATTTAAACACCGTTCTCTGTTAAAACAATCCTAATGTGAAGAAACATTCTATACACACTCTATTATATTCACTCTTCTGCCATACAAACTTGAGTGACATTTTTATCCATAGGGTGTAGTATGATGTCAGCCCACCCTTTGCAGCTATAACAGCTTCAACCCTTCTGGAAAAGCTTTCCACAGATTTAGGAGTGTTTATGGGAATAGTTTGATAATACAATAAGAAGCACATTGTGCACATTGCGTTGTATCTAACAGAATTTGTTACTTTCACTTTAAATTCTTTTTGATTATCCAGCAGTGTCAGCGACCTGTGTTGGCTGACCAAGTTTAACTATTTTGAAAACTGCATTTATCGCAGCTAACTCATTCGGACAGCTGTAAGTTATCTCAGCCTACTGGTCTGTAGTCTAGACATTCCTGATCTGCAGTTTTCCATTGCATTCTAGAAAAGTCTGGAAATATTTTCCAGGTCTGGAGGAGAATGGGAAAACTTTGAGATCTCCAGATATAACACATCGTAGAATTTTCTAAAGGATTTGTCCTTCCTTTGGTCTGTCATGCTGTCAGTATGTCCATCCATTTCTCAGTCATTTAATTTATCCATCTGTAGCTTTGTTGTTCTGTCCAACGATCCACCCAAATGTTAGTCCGTTCCTCCATCTGTGTGTCCGCTCGTCTCACCATCTATCCGTGACCCCATCCTAATATTTATTTGTCCATCCGTCCTTCAATTCCTATGTTGTTCCATTCACACCCTGTTGGTTTGTTGGATCTTCCTTCCATTCATCTCCAATTATATTCAATCTTCAAAACTGCCTTTTAGAAGAACTCTGGTCTTGGAAAGTATGTCATTTTAAAATAAAAATGTATAGGAACCCTGGGCCTAGCTGTTGATTTAAGGGGAAATAACAGTGTACAGTCACTATCACCACCATGCATAATATGGGGTCTTGTGCTAAAAACCTTGCCTTGACTGCAAAAATGTACTTATCACTGTGGCCAAATAGCTCAATCTTTGTTTTTCTCTAAAAAGCTTCTTTTCAGTAATGTATTCAGCTCCCCATATGTGCAGCAGAAAATTTCAGTCAAGCTGGGGGTGTTAAATTTGGAGCCGAGGCTTCAGTTCATGTTAGTATTAAACTGGCTTACCTGGGGAAAGTGACCCTGGTGGTCTTGGAGAAAACATCTGTGAGGAAAATAATAGATTGCTGCTTCTTATTGTCTCCTATGTCTAATACTCAAAGATGAAGCCTTGTCACTCAGAAAAAGAGGCTAAGATTTTGAAACAAAGTGGGCGCTGCAGAAACATTGTTTCCTGTGGGACCTTTAGAAATGTAGTAAGTCTTGTAACTGGCCTGGATCCACAGTCTTCTCCTGGCAAAACGCTTGATAATTTCCTTGTTTTCTGCCGTGTTCATCTCTGCCAGACAAACTGAAATGAGCAAGACACCCCTCTTTAAAAATGTTCCACAGAAATCTGTCTATCCTTCATAGAGGCCCAACTTTGAGAGAAAAAAAAAAAAAGAAAGTCCATGTGATTCATTTGCACACTTAAAAAGGTCTCCTGGCTATAACTAAGGCCTTTAAATTCATGTACGCACTCACAAAAAGCTTCATTTACCTCCACATACCTGACTGCTAGGTAATTAATAGCTGTGGTATTTAGGAGTATTTAACTACACAAATATGACAGAGACAGGGACAATTAGTTTGGCAGTTTAAGCTACATTAACTCTCTCCGCTATTAGGCTGCGCTGCCAAATCCTTCCCACAGGAAAACGACGGCGTGATCGCCACTCGTCAAGTGTGCAACAACAGTTGGAGGAAGGAAGGAAGAAGCCCAGCATGCAGAAGAGGGGGGCGGGTGTTTGTTGAGCTTCATGTTAGGGAATAAATTTCAATTATGTGCAGCTTCACATGCTGAGGTGGGTGTTTTTGTAATGCTTTGTGGGCAAGTAAAAGGTCCTTCCACAATTATTGGTACTGCTGATAAAGATAAATCCAAAGAGAAACTTCTCTTTTTTTCAGCAGCCTAACATCAGGCTGTGTAAGACTGCCACTTGACAGTGGGCAGGAGGGATGTTTCCACATACTCATGCCGAGAGTCCCATTTGATTGAGTTCATGATACCATGGACACCGATAAGGTTCTCAGAGGTCTAGAGCAGAACAGAACAGAACAGAAATAGACCCACACCATCGGGCCTCCTCTACTGTACCTAGCAGTGAGCATAAGAAAGCTTTCCATGTGTTCAGCTGTAGATTGTTTGTTTTCTTTTTCCAAAGCTCAACCTTCACGGAAATTTTGTGTCTGTTACAAAAAATGTTAATTTTATCACATATGGACTTGGTTCCAGTTAAAGTCCAAGTAGAGTTTATCAAATTCCACATGTTACATTTGTGATGGAAAGACAGAAAAGTTCTACCATCAGTCCAAGATTTCTTTTATTTTAAGTATTAACGTATTGTTATGAGTGAGGATTTGGGTAAATTTTGTTAGACATGTATTTTGTTGTCTGTCTGCCTTACTTTAATGGTGTGTTCTTTTGTTTTTCCCATATCCCAAAGTGGCTAGGATAAAAGAAATCTACAGTACTGTGTCATGTTGTATTTAGACCTCAGTTAAATTATGGATTTCATATTCACAGATGATCTGATTGACCTAAAAATAGTTGCAATACAAATTGTAAAAGTGCTCCAGAAAGAAATATTTGCAATGGAATCATAAAGCAAGCCAATAAATGATGTGTAATGAAAAAAATTATTAACGTGTAAATGCATTAATCATTAAATAAAAGTACTTACTACTGGATTTTTCACAGTGAAATCATGTTTCCACAGTAAAAGATGAGTTTATTATAAGGCTTTTTACCCATGTTTACCAGATATGCTTATAATGGAGGGTGTTGTGAATCTCTGGGTCTATTGTGAGTAGATGTGGGGACACATCCAGTAAACTTCAGTTTGGTTGCAAACTTTACACTAGTTTAAATCTCTTAGCAGAGCTATGGATGCTGTATAATTGTTCAATTTGCACCCCTGTGTGAGGAGAGTCTATTGGCCCACGTTGACCTCGTTCTGGGCTGGTTGTTGGGGTTAAAAAAAACAAAGTTGCCAACTGCCGCTGATTTGCTGTTTAGAGCAAATCAGCGATTACTCTCCACACTGCCGGTGTTACCAAGGCAAACTCTTATGGAAAAATACAAAACAAGTGAGTGTTTTACAAGTGGCGACAAACGCATTAACAGCAAGGTGGGAGAAATGGTAGCGTTGCAGTTGACTGTTGGTCAGGGAAAGCTTGAGCTTTTTTTTGGCCATTTTAAATTTTGCAACCACATGTAAAGAAAGGGATAACAAGAACCAGGTATTTGACAACTTTATAACCTCTTATCTTGAGCACAGGACAACATAAAGCCATTGCCTGGTTTTATGCCCTTAATGGGTTTAGGTCTTTGAAACAGTTCCGTTTAGCCAATCCTCAAAAGCCCTTGTGGCATTTTGCCATGTGTAATTGTGTTATTTTGTATTTTGTGCATTAAAAATTGTTTAGTTTCCTGAACAAAGGTCCTAATTTTTCTCTGTTCGGATCTTGGAACGACTTTATCACCACTTTTGCTCCATCATGCTAGAAAGTCCACTGATTATCAAAACAGTTTGTAAAGTGCTGGAAGAAGTGGCTCTTTGAGAACGTTTTGATTCCCTTCCCTATTTATGGGAGTTTTGAAAAAAGTTAACTTTCTGGGAAGAAAAGCAAGGAGGGCTCCAAGAAAATAACTCTTTACCAGTTTCCCTGAACTTGTTCAGAACTTCAGTCCATCTTTCATGTTTTACTTGGAAGGAATTGCTTCTTTGTTGCTCTTCTTGTCATAAGGTCATTGTCAAAAGTCAGTAGTCAGTTGTCAGTAGTCTTCTTTATGCCTCTTGAGGCCAACTTCTACTCATGAAACCGCTAGAAACAGGTCAAACAAATACCAACAAAGCCAAGAGTGTTATTCTGGTGGTCATTATGGGTGTTTCAGGCTTTCTTCAGTCAGAAATCAACTGTAACGAGGAAGAACTTCAAAATGACCGAATCAAGAAAAAATGACAAAATTATAATGATGTGAAAATTAATAAAAGCCAGAAAAAAGAAAAGATTGATATTTAACAAATGGCGATCACAGAATTGCTAAATAGCAAGGGAAAATAGCATCATGACGATGGGAAGCTTTTCAGAGTTGATGACAAGATAGCAAGAAACATCTAAAAACAGGGCAATCATGGAAGAAAAGCTGTTACAAGGAAAAGACTGGTCGGGTGTTCACCTTCCATTAGGACAACAACCCTAAGCCAACAGCTAGAGCTGCGATGGAAAGGTTTAGACCTAGGCATTTTCACGTGTTAGAAAGGACCGTCAAGACCTACTGCTTACCCAACTGGATCTTTGGCAAGACTTGAAAACTGATGTTCAAAGATGCTCTCCATCCACAACCCCACATTCACAAACCCTTCTCTAGAAGCCTTGGGCCCGATCCTCCAGACTCATCCTGCCTCTCTCAGGGCTACAGGCGGCCCAGCAGGGCGGCCCAGTGCCAGGCAGCTTTCTGCTGTGCCTGCCGCTCAGGGCGGCTTTCTGGGACGAAGAAGCCAGCAGGGTTCTGATGAGCTCACGGTGTTCTCTTCAGCTGGAATCACCTGACAAAATGAAGGGAATAAAAGCAAGAGGTGGGAGAATAAGGCTGGGTGTATGAGTGAATGGGCAGGCGTTTAAATCTGTAAAATAAGGCGAACAGAGGGCGATGCAGGAAGAAAAAACGGCAGAGATGGAGCGGATTTGCCTCACTCACTTAATGCACTGCTTATGACAGCTAAAGGGGAAAGTGCGCTGGAAATTGGTGAGGAGGAATTACCAGTGTTATACCGCTTGCCATCTTACAAATGAATACCGTTTAGCCTCGGCATATAAATGAGTGGATTTTTGCTCGGAGACGAAAAGGGAACGCAGTCGAACGAGAGACAGAGGAAGGCAAAGTGGTGGTGCAAGCAATCAGTGTGAGGATGTGTGTGTGTGTGTGTGTGTGTGTGTTTGTGTGTGTGTGTGTGTGTGTGTGTGTATGAGGCTCTGTGCAAGCCAGCCGCCTGAAATTATGCAAGCAAGTAACAATGAGCAAATTGAACCTCCGCACGCTGAAACACACACAAACACACACACGAGCCCTGTGCAAGGTCAGGCTCAAAGACAAGGCAGTAGGGGCGTTTTAGCAGTGGGTGGGAGCGAAAAACAGATCATGATAAATTGGCTCACATTTTACAAAACGCTGCCCTTAATGCACCTCGGCTAGCCGTGCCCGCTAGCCCAGCGCTGGGGTCCGCTTTAATAGCAGCGGCTAGCCATTTGTGATATATGAAAACCAGGCAGTGGCACTAATTGCGCAATTACAAAGCGGAAGAGATGTTGTGTCGTGCCAGCGTGGGGAGCAGAGACAGGGGAAAGCAATGGAGAAGCACAGGACTGAGCCCAATATTCATCTCCCTTTAATTCTTTTGTACTTCTCTCCTCTCCCAGCTGCATCCTCCATCTCGTTTCCTTTTTGCAGAGTGCTCTGGCCGACTGAACCATGCCCCTGTAGTTCATTGAGAGGTGGAGTAAGTGTGCCAGTTTCACTAAACCGCAGGGCGCAGAGCAACTGTGAACATGTGAGAAAGAGTGCAGCAAGCCGGGAGGGAGGTAGAAGTAGGGAGAGAGCCGGGAAGGCAAAATTTGTCTTGCGCGTCAATGAAAGGACAATTTATTAGGAGCTGCTCAGGGAGACAGAATATTTTGCCCCAGTGCTTTACGGACTGTCTGGATGAGGAATGGGAACATATTAGCGCTGTGCTGGGTCCTGGGTCTGGAAGAAGCAGCTGGAAGCTGGCACAACCTGCAGAAAAGACACACTTTAGGGTAAAAGGTCTGGGATACACTGGCAGAGCGGAGGCTGGGCATGTTGAAACTGTAAAATGCATATTTGCATTTCACTCAAGGCACTACGGGCCTTTATTAACAGGAAACTGGCAGAGAGAGGAGGGAAGAAGAGATGTACCAAATGTTGAGATTCAAATCCACAGTTGATGGCTGCATCAAGGACTTACAGCCTTGTAATGGGCACCCACTATGCCACCACGCCATGCGGCACCCCAAGAATAAATTGTTTCTGCCCAAAATCATTGCAATCACACAATACGCAATTTCAAAGGAATGGTAAATGTACTGAACCTATACTGAGCTTTTTAGTCCTTCATAAATTGATCTGCATATTGATAGATAACTTGGGGTTAAGTACCTTTCCCAGAGCACTCTGACATGTGGAAAACAGGAAAGTAAAGACACTTAAATCAAACCCACAACGTCCTGACTGCAAGACCGCCCCATTTCACATTGAGCCATTGCTGGAATTTATGTCACAAGACTCTCTCAAGTAAGATATTTCCATAGCAAATTCTAAATATGCGCAAAACTATTTCACCTGCTATATGCAAACAGTATCTGCTACTAAACATGGGTGACAAACAGAGTACAGAAAGCAAGAGAAGCAGAAAAGCTGACAAATTAAATATATATTTGGATATAGTACTACATCAGGTTTGGGGATCTCCTTTAGGAGGGATGAACCTTGAAAAGCTCCAGAAGAATCAAGTTTCTAAACCACCTTGCTTGAGTTACCTCCTTTGAATGAGGGGTGAGTGAATGTTACTCTACACCAGGGTTTCCCAAAGTGTGGTGCGCGCACCCCTGGGGGTGCGCAAGTTGCCACTAGGGGGTGCGCGAGGCGAAAACTGTAATGGCGTCTGACCGTGTTTTTCCCCCCCACACACAATAAAGATGTGTAAATAAGCATTTCTTTTGTAAAGCTCAAAAACTGTCAATTTAATCGATAAATAAAAATGTACTGTAATGATCCTTATTATACTTTATTGCTAAATGCTGTTGCACACTTACTGTTCCTTTAAATCAGATTACTTCGGTGTCATAGCGTAAGAAATGTGTGGCTTCCGGGGAGAGGAGTCGTGATTCGGAGGACCCGCGAAGTGAAAGCTGTCCCGTCCTGTTCGTCCTAAAATAAAGTGTTAGCAGCAAAACCTCGGTCTGGTGCTTGGGTGTCATAACGCAACCATACATTATTAACACGAAAATGTTAATAAACTGTATTTATTTAGAAGAAATCTTCTTCTACGCTTCATTTTAAGATGAAAAATCTGCATTGTGCTGTATATGCGCATATGGCTTGTGGTCTCTGCTTCAATCGTTCTCGCAAATATGCTCAATAGGCTGAAATCAGGGAAACAGGTGAGGCATTTAAGGTGAAAGTTTGTCATTAAAGAGGAGAGGAAGAGAGTGAGAGAGAAATTGGAGGCAACAGAGGAGAGAATCGCAACGGATCCGGGAGAAGAAAACGAGCGAATCAGAAAATGTCTCTTCCTCTCTCCTAGCTTTACGTCGTTTACGTCAGCAGAGGAAACATTTAATTCGGGCCGAAAGTTTTATTTACGAGATTAAATTGAGTGTCTCGGTCTCTATGGATCGCGCTGCGCCTACAAACAGCGCCGTGCTGCTCATGGAGCCGCGACTTTGAACCGGTGACAAGCTCTGACTGACGCGCATGACACGCATACCGCTGTCGTTACCGCGGGTCCTGGAAAAAAAAAAAACGCTGCTCCTGGGGGGATTTTTTGATTATGCTCACGCATAGATGTGTAATACTTCTCATTGCGATTCAGACAGGCGCAGACTGCGCCGTGCAGATCATTTTAAAGAAGCAGTTTTGGCCTATATTTAGACAGAAACGGGCTGGGGGAGCCGAGGTGTGTTGCTGTGGGCGTGTTTACCTGCTGAAGGTAACCGCTGTGAAACTATCAGAAAGATTTTTTTGATTAATAACATCTTTATGGAGCGCTAGAGTTATTGTTACTCTGTGCTGCTTTACCAGTTATCTCTCGCTCGCTCGTCGTGAAATTGCGGCGTGAAATTGTGCGTCATACTCAGATTTAGAAGCGTTGTTACGACGTTTGAGTTGTAACTGCAACCGTTTTTTATATATATATATATATATATATATATATATATATATATATATATATATATATATATATATATATATATATATATATAAATCTTGGGGGTGCGTCAACCCGGCTGGGACATGGAAGGGGGTGCGCGGCTAAAAAAGTTTGGGAACCCCTGCTCTACACTAACCATTAGATCAAAAATATCTGGTATTTAAAGGGGAAATACCATGCAAAATCCACTTTTCAAACCTTCTGATATATTTTGTTCTGTACCTTGAGATTAGACATGTAGAAAAAAATGAATGCAGTCTCTCCAGGTGCTGCGTAGATCTATTTATATTCTGTTTGGGTCATATTTTCAAGCTGTTCACTTTTCTTTGTTTTCTATTACTTTTCTAACCATTTCATCACACTATTTGCTGCTGAACTGCTAAAGAAGGTCACGGACTCCCAACTTACCAGCAATTTTGCAGTCCAAGCAGAAGGGTCCCGAAACCAAAAGTGAGACTGTTCCGTTGTTGGGAGTACTAACCCACACAATTCATTACAAAGTTCCCCACCTTACTACAAAAATGGGTGACTGGGGTGGGGACTCTGCAACATGGAGGAGGGCGGGGTGTGAAGTACCTCCTTTGCCTTTAAAGAGACGGCACCACAACGACTTGGTTACAGACAAACCTCCGAACAGGAGCAAAAGAAGGGTTGTGGGGCAACAATGGCAAGGAATTCAGACCAAAGCATTGCAGTTACACTTCAAATAGACCACAGCTAAGCTATTTAAATGAGTAAAGGAAGGAATTAAAAAGCATGACATGTCCACTTTAAGAGGTAACACCATTCAGTTTTTATTGTTTTTTTCATTGAGCAAATGTACAAAATACACATTAGGTATTTTAGCCTCGGGTTCCAAGTCAGACATGGGTTCAACACATCAAACCAGTTCCCAATGTTTACTTGCTATACAAGTTAAGCGCATTAAGCTATGCAATGGTTAAAACAAGGCAATACGTTTTGAACCTTAAGGATTTCTGATGTTCAAAATAATTTTCTGGAAATGTCAAAAGTGTCTTCTCCTGTGGTATGGGGTAAAGTACCGGACTCTTTTCATCCTAAATGATACTATGAAATGTCAGTTATATGTGTGTAATAAGATCAATGAAAAAACACCAATGATTTCTGACTAAAACATGGTTCTAGTGTTCCAGTCTAGTGTTCTTGTCTGGCCCCCACATGACATATGTAGTCCCAAGGTTTACCAAGTTACCAAAACCTCCACTAATGAATAGTGGATGCGCTTATGATCTTTTTCGACTTTTAAATTTAAGTTTTACTAATGGACATATCAAAATCCTTGCGTGTCTTTCTCCAGTTCCCCTACAGGAAACATATACTGTATGTGTCGTGAGTTCCCATCAAGGGAATCGTTTCATCTAGGGCATTGTTTCAATCATGTTAATACAGCAGCAACTTCTGTGACCACGGGATTTATATTTGAAAGATATTCAAAATCTAAAACACACCCAAGTACCAGGGTACAGAATTAAGTCTGGCCTCTCCCTCTCTGTAATTGTTGAACCTACTAGGAACACATTTCCCCCAAAATACATTTTGGTATTGGTGTGGTGGCTTGTAGTTGTACTCTTTGGAGTTTTTGTGAGTTTTACCAATGTCCATGGGTTATTTTCATGCAGAATGAATGGATTATTTAATTTTGGTCCAGATGTTTCGGTTGCATGTCGGTTGCCGTAGTTTATCTAAAAGCAACAACTCTGTAGATTTCAGCCCCCTAGAGGTACTGTTCGGGCTGCTGTTGAGATGCTCAGAATCAAAGGGTAGATCTTCAGAATTTTTGCCTTAGAAGTTTGCAGCAGATATCTGTACCTATCTGTACAGATATCGACGTATTACACAAAAAATATTTTCCCCATAATATGCAAGAACAGCACCCAAGAGTTTTACCCAAGAGTGTCTAAATGTCAGTCGTGTCCCCCGTTTAAAACCTCCAGTTTTATCCTCTTCAGGTTTCAATCCAAAAACACCTGATGCAGAAGCTCACACTAAAAACTTTGTGTGGTGGAGTTATCTCGCAGGGATGCAGTGTGTTTACCAACTCCCCCGGCGCTGGGCGAGATTATTACTGAATCCCTCTATGGCTGGCCTGACAGACAGCAAAACAGTGGGGGCGATGCAGCAAACAACACCTGTGCACATCACAGCGGATAGCTGTCCCAGGGTAGAGCTAACATTAGCATGCTGCTGTAAACACAAGCCAAGCAGGTGTCTCATCATTCATTAGCGGCAGCAGTGCTTTGATTGCATTTAAGTGAGACAATATATAATATATCGCTGTGCACATAAATGTGACAAAGAGAGTTCGGAGTTGGGAAGCCGTGTTTCCTCTGCAAATGGCTTCCACTGACCTGCATTAACCTATTGATAAGTATTATGACTGTGCAATATTGTGCACAGCAGGCAGGTCAGAGGAACAGCATTGATTATCTGGCTAGAGTGTTCAAACACAAAGTGAATGGTCAGTCCCTGAGTTCCACCATTCCACTCTCTGAATGAACTTTATTTAGAGTCTCGTCATTATTTGACACAACCAGCTCTAAAAAATATTCACGTAACAGTATAAATCCCACCAGAAGGATGCTTCTACTAACAAATAACTCCCAAGTGGATGTTTTTCTCTTGGGAGGTTGGACAACCATAAGCTTGTTTGCAGTCAATCCTCTGATAAAAATGAGGGAAATCTTCCAAAAGGCCTGCATATGTATAAGAAAAGCGTAGATAAGGGTGTTTAGAAGACTTGATAAAAGTCAACGGTGCTGTGCAAAAGTTTTTAGCCATACATTCTGAGAAAAAAAGTATTCTATTCCTATTTATGTAATAATGAAAATAAATAAAGCATCTGTCTCTTAAACACACTTTTTTAACAAACAAAAATGTGTATACTCCAGTCTTTAGTTGCCTTCTTCATCTTCCATGTCTAGAAATCCATATTTTGCTGTAGAGCTGGTCTTACTTATCAGTTTTTGGTTGCCCAACAAATAATCATGAAAGTCTTGGTAGTCTGGAAGTACTGTCTTTGAAATGACACTGCACAAGCAGAATCACCTTGGGTGACCAAACAGGAAGCTCAGTTCTCTCCTTGGTCCACTGGTTCTGCATCAAAGAGAAAAACCTCTTGACATTTGCACTGTATGATGGCAGTGCAAATATAAACTGCACAATCTACATGATTCAGAGTATGACGTTATGTTTTTGGCCTTCTCATAATATTTCATCCATTTCCGATGCACCGTAACCCTTTTCCCTGGGTGTAATAATGAACTCAATGAATTTCCACTGCTTTTTTTTAAATCTTTTTCTGTGTCCATGTGAGCTGCAAAATCTATGGCACCTTTGTCATATACGGAAACACATATGTTGCTTTCCGCCACCCATTTGTCGCGACCAGGATGGTATGAGGGAAATGTCGATTGCCATTTGATGCCAAACGACATTTAAGCACATGACTACTGGTCCCATGAAAAACTATGACAACCAGACATTTTCATTAATCTATGAATCCCACCTGGATGCCCTGAACAAAATGTGAAAAGTGGGTATGTCTGGGCAAAAAAGGACATGTGGTCACCCTAGTTTAGACTAACCTAGAGCAGATTATCGTAGTTTTACCTTAGCTCGGTTATCTTACTTGACCTTGGATCAAGTTGATTTAGCACCGTATGAATTGCTAGCATATATGTGTTCATAGTCTGTTACATGTTTACAAACATGCTGCTGGTTCTAGAGGTTCTTCATCCGACTGAGAGTTATTTACACTTTCTCTCACATACCAATGTCTATTTGAACACTTTTCTCAGGGAGTGTTTGTTTTGCAAATTGCAGTTCTTTAACTTGAAGATTAAAAGTTTTGCTGATGTCTATTTGCACACGATTAGCTTTTCTGGGAATGTCTGTCTAAAACTTTCATGCAATTGCACAGTATCTTTTACATCATCCTAAAAACTGATAGCTACCTGTCTTCTTTGACTTTTAACATTTAAAATTTTGCTAATTACTATTTGCACACTTTTCAACCTCTCAGGGAGTATTTTGTCTGATACATTCATGCAATTGCACAGTAATTGACGTCGTTCTATAAAGTGGTTGCAATCTGTCAGTTTTGACTCAAACATATAAATCTCATCAGATGCTAAGGACTATTTACACGCTTTTAGCTTCACAGAAGTGTTAGCAAATTCAACTGTTTGAACATTAAGTCTTGCTTGTGTCTGTTTTATGTGAATCTGCGTGAATTCTCACCAAAATATCATTATAGTTACATAATGACAATAAAGATTTTTGATTCTCGATAAAGTGACAGCTAGGTGTGGTTGAAGACCAACATGATTACTAACAAATAGAGAAAAACCAAAGTGTAAAACAGAAGTAAAATTCAATAAGCCAATGGGGTGCAAAAATGTAATCTGAAAAACTTTGTATGCAACCAGAGTGAGCTACTAGCGTAGAGATTTGTAAAGTCTTAGTACATGAATAGGCCCCCTTAACTTGCCTTGGTTTATCATTCACTTAACTGAAGTCAGGGTTAGTTAAGTTAATACAAAGTGACTTAAGTTAAAAGAAACATAGCTAAGATAACACATTTTAGATCAGCCTAAACTAAACCAAAGGAACGTACAATTAACTAAATGAAGCTAAGGTAAATGAATGTGAAATACGCTAAATGACGCCATAGTAAGTAAAGATAAAACACTAAACCAAGATGAACAGAACTAAGCTAGGGCATCCTAAAGTTTGTAAACTCGGCTGAGGGTAAAATTAAGATCTTGCAATGCATACTAAAATAAACTAATTTCAAGTACACTAAACAAGAAAAACATTGGAAAACTAAGCTGATATAATTTTAACTAGGTTTAACTAAGCTAAGGTAAGGTAACCCTTATTTTCCCCTATCTTAGTTTATTTGACTTTATCATGGTTCAGCTTTATTTTGTTTAATATAAGCTAAATATGTGCCGGATTGTCTCATCTTGGAACAGATCAAGTATTTCTGGGATCCACCGCCTCTCCGCTTAATGCTGTTCGATAAGACTTCAGTAGAGGTCTTCATACTTCTCTCACAAAACCATTTTGATTGAATACATTGTATTTAGACAGCCCTAGGCAGCCTTGGAGGTCTACTCATACTAAGCTTTAAATAAAATACTTTTCTTCATGAGTAAGGAAGTAGGTTGCTGTCAGTGTGAAATTATAGAAACGACTGTTCTCCAAGTTTATAACTGTTGTTTTTTTTTCTTTTAAAGCGTTTTAGTTAATTTCCCAGAACCCAAGAAATGAATAAGAAAACAGATGGTCACGAGTATCATTTCTCAGGCCTCCCTCATCCATCCCAGACGGTAAGGCAGGCTCCCCTGGCGTATCCTGTGCCAGCGTCTCAATGGATCTCCGCTGTGATTACCAAACCGCTCTTGCTATTCATCTCCCCTGTTCCACTAAGCTGCGGTTAGCCAGTATGGCTGCCGTGACCTCCGCTGGGCGTGCATTAATTTCACCTTGCTGTTTTCTGCGGCATTGATTAATAAAAAGTGACTAGGTTTTCAGCAAACGAACGCACGCTGATAAATGAGGGCCCTGCGCCTAATTGCTTGGTAAATTAAGAGCTCACAATAGTGGCGTCGATGTGTGTTGCTTTTTAATATTTAAAAACTCATTAAGTGTTCGTGTTGGGCTAGCAGCCAAGTGCGATCACCTTTAGGTGCTGTTAATGGCCATGTGGGCTTTCAGGTTGGAGGTGGAGCAGCTGATCGGATCAGAGACTGCAGCTTTTCTCTTTAGAAAAGCAATCTCTCTCTAAACACTGTCAAGATATAAATCAAGGATAAAAATTAGGACACTCTGTGAAATATTCAGTTCTTTCATAAAGACATGGTCACATATACATGCCAAGTCCTTTAGAAAAGAAGGTAAATACAGCCAGTTAACCATGTTTTAGTAAACAGGAAAAAGTTGGGACACCGTACCACTTAACAGCTAGTGTTACCATCTTTGCCTCACATAAACATCAGTAAGAAAGTTCTGTTAAAAATCACTCAGTCTTCGACATTTACCTGAAGAAGGTTTTCAACTGTGAGATGCTTTTACCCTGCCACGCCCCCTGACCCACTTTAACAAACTCCTGCATCGCACCTGTGAGCTGCCTCACGGCTCTGCTGCAATAAAGCTCATACAACTCACCTGTTTTCTGGACTATACAAGCGCTTTGACTGTCACCATGTCGCTTGTTCTAAATAAACCTTTTTTATCGCAGCTTACATTTTGGGTCCACAGTCTGCTTCCTGACATGTTCATCCAGTTTAAAGTCACCCCAATGCCTCTCAATAACATTGGCCCTGGACTTTCCATTCCTTAATTCTCGACCAGTCCTGGATGGATTCTAGGATTTTTAGGTATTAGGTCGGCCAGGCCGGTCTGTTGCAAACTGTCCCCAAACCAAGACACTTCTTCCCCCATGCAATGAGGTCATTTTCCTGGAATACTGTATTTGGTAAACGCCAAACACGTCTTGTTCTTTCCAGTGTCCAAATAAGTTGTTAATTCCAGAACTCCATATTTTTCCTTCTTACACAAGTCCCATGAATGTTAGATTTGTGCAACCTTTTCTGATTGTGCAAGCATGCACTTTCATATCAACAGTTGCAGGATATAGCTGTGATCATGTCTTTTTTTTTTTTTCAGCATCTTGCTATCTGCTTTCAGGGTGAACTTGCTTGGGCTGCCAGACCCAGAGAAGGTCATCCGCTTGAAGACTATTTTCTGGAAGAACTGATTTGAAAATATTTTGGAACCTCTTTAAATAACTTTTCAGATCCATAAGCTGCTACAATCTTTGTAGAAAATTTATGAAGGCCTCAGAAACCTCTTTGGATCTCACCTTTGTTTTCACTCACACTCCAACAGTCAACAGCATCAAAAAACGTCTGTGGTTTAAACCTGGGAAACCCCATTTAAAATGCTGAGTAATTGCGTTCTGAACATTCTGAGCATCTGTCGTAGTAAAAAAAAATATTTCTAATTTTATTAAAAATTAAATGTAACCATTTAAAGTGAGAATAAATGTGTGCGTGTGTGTGTGTGTGTGTGTGTGTGTGGGGGGGGTTACTGTTCACCAAAAATAGCTTTTTTCCAAAATTAGATTTTACAGATAAATTGCGGAATGTCTTTCGTTTAATTTTTATTGCTTATTTTAATACAATTCATGTTAGACACCCATATCTAAAAAAAAAAAGTCTACACAGTATGTGTAAAAATAATGACCACCCTTTTGGCATGTTGCCACATTACAACTACAAACTTCAAAGTCTTTTATTGGGATTTTATCGAATAGATAAACACTATATAGTGCATAATTGTTAAGTAGAAAGATATAAATGTTTTTCAAGATTACTGAAAAAATACTAATCTGAAGTGTGTCATGGATCTCTATTCAGACCCCTTCACTCTGTAACCCCAAATTAAAATCAAGTGCAATGCTGTTTAATGTTTGTTTGCATCTATTGTGTGCTCCACATTGTGTATGACAAACATTTGTTCGGGTCAGACAAGGTCCAAACTGACATTTTTGGCCGTAAGCTAAAACCCTTTGATAGACACAAATCAAAAACTGCACACCACCCTTGATACACTTAGTGTAAACATAATGATGCGAGCAGGACGCTGTGAGGAAGCAGAATAAAACTGATGGCAAGATGTATGTAAATTTCCCTTCCTCTTCACAATTACGCACTACCATGTGTTGCTCTATCACATGAAGTCCAGATAATAACACAACCTAATGTGAGACGGGTCAGGCATCGCCACCAGTACCCCATGCATACCTTTGTACTCAACATACATCCCGTTGTAAAAATTTGAAAGATAGAATCGTGAAAGAAGACACATAAAGGAGCATTAGGGAATCAGACACAAGATCATGCCATCTTCTCACACGAAACCCAAACACTGCACATCGTTTCGAATCAGAAGCAGCTACGACGAGTGAGCAACTGCTGGCAGACACTAAGTATTTATTTCCTTTCCACACATGAACAGGGACGTAATCCCCCCCCCAAATATATTTAGTGGCGTTATGGATTTGTTGTCGCTTTATTTGCATAACAACACCCCACCTTTCACGGCATGCAAACCGCGGCTCTGATACCATCTTTATTATTATTGAGCCGTATTGTGCTCTGCACATGCGAGAGGGGGACTGAACAAGTTGAGCCTGGAGTAGCAGCAGACACTTGGCTTACGGTGATGGATTGCTCTCAGTAATTTCTCCTTATTATGATTGGCCAAGATCAATATTTTAACACTTTGGTTTGGGCCTTCAGTTCAGCGCTTAGCATTAATTATTCATGACCTTTATCAGCATGGAGGGAGGCGGGTGTGGGTGGGCCGTGCAGGCAGAGGGGCTGACATTTTATAGACCAAAGCTTGCTCTGTCTGGGCTTGAACTCGACGGCATGATGGAAAGAAAATGTAGCATATAGTTTATATATATGTAAGAAAAACTCAAGAAAATAGCATTGGACTGTATCTTTATACATTATTAGGGCTTTGTTCTGCTTGAATTTAATGTGACATTTAACAAAGAATAGACAATGAATTAGGCAGAAATTTTGCTTAAAGGTCTGGTGGATTGAGTTAAAGATTGCATTTTTTACTGTTTTGGTGGCCTCACTTTTACATTTTGCTTAAATTAAGATTTTACTCAATTTCCAACATGCACGGTTTTAAAAAAAAAAAGGTCAAATGTAACAGCAAAACTGCCTTTTATTTCGAACAAAAAGTAAATGCTCATGATCGGTCGTTAGAAAACCTGGAGGAGCAGATAATGAACAGGACATATGTTCCCAGTGCTGAGCTAGCTCTGTATTGATGGCATAACAGAGCTGTAGCACACCGTCAAGCAGTAGTTGGTGTTGGCATTTGTCAGTCTCACATCGGACTATATTGACTGCAAACTGTGTCGCCACCAGTGCAGAGCTTGCTACGGACAAGGGTTATCTCACTGCAAAACATTTTTACAGAGGGTGCTTATCCTGAACTGACAACTCAGCCATCAGGTTTCTATCAATTCGAAACTAGTATAGCTCTTGGTTTTGTGAGTATTTCCATGTCTATATGATTCATAAACTTGATTTAATTGACTTCACAAACCATTAATCTGGAAATGATCACTTACTATAATAATTCTTCACATTATTGCAGTTTAGAAATCCCAGAAAGCTATATATCAAGATCCCTTGGAGAGACTACAAGGGAGGTCTGGCTGCTTTGAAAGAAAATAACTGTACTTCTAGGTTGGAAACCTGGGGATGACTCAAGAGTTTTGCACAGTGTTTGCGAAAAGTCTTACATAAATGTATGCATTTTGTTGATTTTCTTATTGTAACAGGAAATTCCCAAGTTACGGTGTTCTTTAAACAAGAACATAAAATCATATTTGGTTTAATTGGTCTGTTTGGAACTAGAGGTGAATTTCAAATCAAACAAACTGAAAAGGCAATATACAGTAGGCTGAATTGTATTTGTAGTAGTTAAAGAAAAAAATCTTTCTTCAAAAAGATTTAAATAACTTGAAATTAGCTCTTCTAGTCTTCCTTTAGTAAGTGATCAGTTATGTGAATTGAAAAGTTTTAATACAGGTACCATACGTAAGTACAAGGATTACAAGTTAAACAGACGTCTTCACAACTGGATTGTCTTTTGGATATTTATTTATTTATTCCAATTTTAATTGAGTTGTAAATTGCAATTGCATTAGGTGCATTTTGACATCTTGTGTTTAATTTAAGATCTTTTGCTATTTTGTTGCATTTTTATAGGCTGCAACATAAGCCCATAATGCCCCCACTGAAATTGTTCGATTTCTCTTGCTTCTTTTGATACTTATCTGAAAATGTGGGGATTTGCTTTGTGGATTTCAAGGTTTTCTATACACCTTAAACCTTTTCCTGTTTTACCATGTCACAACCACAAACCTACATTTAAGACAAAGGAATTCTATGGTACACAACTATCAGATGAATGGAAAGTTATGCTTTTTTCCTTCATTTTTGTTGTTTTCCTAATACAAATCTGAAAATTCTCCTGTGCATTTGTGTTTAACCCGCCAGGAGTCAAAACTCCAGGTATTTTTGGGGGGAAGTCTCTATGAGAAACACACCATACCCATGATGGTGGGAGTATCATGCTGTGGGAAGATAGTTAGAGTTGATGTGAAGATGGACGTAGCTAAATAAAGGCCATTTCGGGAAGAAATTCTCTTAGAGGCTGCAAGAGACTTGACTCCACCTTAAGCATACAGTGGCAGGGACAATGCAATGGTTTCGATCAAAGTCTTGTCATGGGTTCGAATGGTGTAACAGAAGCTCAGACCTAAGTCCTCCTAATAATCTGTGGCAAGACTTGAAATTTTATGGGTTTTTTGTGTCCTGTCTGGCAATGTGGCAATAAGAATTGTTGTCTTAATACCAAGGAGACCTTAACAGATTTTACTTTCACAAGTGGAGCCCTACTGCTTTCGCCATAGAGCTCCATTTGATTTATATATGCAAGAAGATTTATTAGATTTTATGCTGGGACTATTTCATTTTCAATGGACACTGAAATGGGAAGGGAAAAGAGCAAACAAAGAAGAGAAACAGATGAGACAAAATGCTAAAAGGGAGAAAAGATGAAAGAGAAAGAGGAGAGAAAAAGGGGGGAGAGCAATATAACATCCTCCGAGTTTGCTTCCATACCTGTAAAGAGAGATCTAAGCAAAACTGAAAATTGATGTTAACAGATGACCTCCATCCTATTTGATTGAGCTTAAGTCAGTTGGCAAAGAAAGGGTAAAAGTATACCTAATACTGTTAAGTAATGTATAAAAGAGCAATAAAAAGCTAAAAGTTTTTAGACAATCCTGTATCCTTGTTTTATCTGTTTCAAAAAGCAAAGTCCTTCACTGTTTTTTAGTTAAGTTAATCAATCCTCAATTAAACCAAAACTCCAACTTGCCCTTGTCTTAAAATGTATAATACATTGCTAGTATATAAGATATGTCATGTATAACTCTGAAACCGATCCAAAACATAGCATTTTAACAGAATATCTAGGCAATATAAGCAGACATACATATCATAGTGTAATCCTGTAATCCTTCCTGTGCATGCAACTCAGAGAGATGCAGCTACAGATGCATTAAGTAACATATCACAAACACAGCGAACATTCTGGCTCAATCCCACAAACCAGGGAGAACAGAGTTTAGGAGAATGTGTCATATCACAGAGGCCCCATCAGATAAAACATGCCACACTGGCAGTGGGTTGTGAAGCTGTGAGAGAAGCGTCTGGGATTAAGAGCTGTGACATATTCATATCTGACCAGACTTAAAGCTGCTGCCACATGGGAGGGTCTGTCACTACCAAAGCTGCTGGAAATCAACCACATAGGGAAGAAGAAGGAGGGTGAGATAGGGATAAAGAGATACAGAGGTATCACATTAGTGAGGGGGGGCATTGGAGTGGGGGGTGGGGTTCTGGGGTGTGAGCAATGGAGAGGATTTCTAACAAAGCTCCCCTACCCACGTCTTAAAAAACACAATCTTTTGTACCCCACTTCCAAACCCAGCACCCCCTTTACCTCAACCTCTTTCACCTTCCCTCCTGGTCCATGTATTTAAGTTCCCAAGTGGAATGAATAGGGAGTGTGTCCTGGAAAAGTTTGTCTCGGGGAAAGGCCGCATCGCCGTGTGGCTGATTATATCAGTTTCAGCGGCGTGCTGGTAATAGGCTCCTCTCCGAGCGCCCGCTAACCCCGGCAGTCGCCGAGAGCTGAATTAATCAGGCCTACTGGGAGCCTCCTCCATCCCTTCTCCGCAGGCGAGCCACTCCGGCAGTCATTTACCAGCCAATCCCACTGTCAGCCCACTGTCATTTAGGCCCCTTTTATTATACCTTTTCTCTCCCATGTCCTCTGCACAGACCTCACTCTTTCCCTCTTAAACTGGAAAAATGAAAAAAAATGGAAATGGGTAACATATTAGCCAAATGCTGGTTACTTTTATAGACAGTCTGGTATCATCACCATCCTCATTTTATCTAATAAAACAAGTCTCATCATGTTAACTTACCAAAACGAAGTTGAGGTAGAGAGTAGCCTTGAGCCTATTTCCTAGTTTCTAGGTAAACAAATATCATAGTTTCAAAAAGCTCTTGTCATAGTACCCTGCAGGGTTTGTCAACAATGTCAGCTGTCTTTCAAGAATCAGTTATATGTGATGGTTTAAGAGTAGACTCTCCCTCAACTTTTCCCCCTGTTATAGAGGAAAATCCAACCAAAGTTGGCAGTTAGGAAATTTTGTCACCAAAACGTTTTAGGACTACTGACTGAACCCAAAAGGGTGCCATCCATCTCCCCTTTTAAACTAATTACCTTTTAAAAAAACAGAAACATCAAACAAACTATGAGAGATACCATAGGTTTCTGTAGTGTAAAGCTAACAGTCCTTCCTTCAGTTTTGAAGGAAGTTAATTTCTGATTTCAAGGTTTGCATTGTCCTAAAAGGTTTCATTAGCATCATAGTACTCTTTATTCACCAATTGTTTTCTAACTAGTTGAGATTGGGGTGACATTTCTAGGAGAAAAACCCAGACCTGACATTTCTACACTCTAGCTCAGTTTGAGGGATCCCAGTGCCTTAACAGACCTGAAAGTGCCTTAACAGACCTTTCAGGTTCATACCACTTACCAGTGGTATGGACCTGAAAAAAATCCTGAAAGGAGGTGTCCCAGAGGCATCCTTATCAAATGCCCAACAACCACTACTGTCTTATTTCAATGAGAAGAACTAGTGGAACTACTTCAAGTCCGGCCTGAATATCCGAGGTCCTCACCTTGACTCTATGGTTGTTTTCACAGCTCATAGTCCAGTAGACTTGGTTTGATTGGAGACCAAAATTGCAGCATTATTATTATTTTCAGCTGGTACGGTCAGGGATGGGCAGTATTTCTAATACAAGTATTTGAAATACGTATTTCAAATACAAAATACTATTTTGTAATTTGTATTTTATTGAGATGATGAAAATGCCTTTGTATTTTGTATCAAAATACTTCAGTGTTGTGTATTTTTGTATTTTCAAAATACTGTAAAATACTTTCTGTGAGACACAGTCTGTGATGACATCTAACTATCTATAAAGCATGAAATAGTGTCTGTGGCACCTTTGCAGTCAAGTCCCTGTGATACCACTCTCGGCCACTAGGGAATTTTGGCACTGTTTCACACTTGCTATGGGCACATTGCTCGATCAACAAAACACACGGTGCTGCATATTAGATTGAGTCAGGCATCTTCTACTTGGTGCTTTGTCAGGACCAGTCAAGGAAGTTGTTTCAAAGCAAGGTGAGCAACCAAATTTACCTAGTTTATTTCAGTAACTCATTTATTCACAACCATGAATCACTCTTTTTATCGCATGTTCCTGTTCAGTGTAACGTTCAGTGTTCGTAAGGCTAGGCTATTTAACTTTTGAATGTTAGCTGCTAACTAACTCTCTGTGTTAGTTTCACTGTTGTTGATTTCACCAGTGAACATTCAAAGAATCATGTTTTTAAAGTTATTGTTATGTTACATGGTTTCCTTTTGTTTCATGTAATTAGCCTATAGCCTACATAGGACTTTTGTATCTCATTGTCAATATGTGTGCTGCTGCAGCACCACAGGTGACCTTCTCCGCCACTTGTAGTAGGCTAGTTTTGGCTCATACTAGTGTTGGCCGTTTTAATTTACTTTTTCTTAGAAATGTACCTAAATAATGTTCTGCTGTTGACTGTATGTAGCCTACACAATATCAGTGTTGGGAGTAATGCTGTAAAAAAGTAATTTAATTAGGCTACAGTAATGTATTGCTTTTTGCAGTAATGCAGTAATGTAAGGCATTACCAATACAATTTCAGTAATATTTTACTCAGTACAATTCTCAGTAACTGAAGTTACTTTGCTTTTTAATCCAAAATTGAGAAATGCTTAATTGGCACCAGACAAGATTATCCAAGAATTAAAAAAAGTCATCTATGCTGCTCCTGGAATTTGATTGCCCTGTTTAGATGACTGTAGAAAGGGAATTTGAATTATCTCTGCCATTCATGCAACAGATCTAACATGCTTAGGCTATACTTCTCATTTCAAGCAGTGAGAATAACTAAAATGTTGCTTTTACGGGCAAAGATCTTAGCCATTATTCTCAAACTATTTGCATTAAGTCTACACAACTGTAAGTGGAAGAAAAGGCAACCAGCAATGATGAGAACTATTTAAAGTCAACATACAATTTCACTATGGCTATATTTTACTAGATTAAGTTGTGAGTGACCTTTGGCCGTTGGGGCCTACATTGTCTATGAGCCATAACTGCAACCATTATATTGTTCTTTTGTTAGCCTTAAGCCTAGCTCAGTCATTATGCCATACCACATCACCTCCTGCTGTGTAATGAGCTGCATTGAACACATGAAGAAATCCATATTTCCTGTTATTTTGGTGAAAGTAATGTAAACGTAAAGGCAAAGGCAAAGGCAAAGGCAAATTTATTTATATAGCACAATTCAGTACAGAGACAATGCAAAGTGCTTTACATGATTAAAATATACAAATAAAAGCAAGTAGGGATAGAATGTAGAAACAAAAAAAAAAAACATTTGAAAACAGTAAAACAGTTTAACTTGAACATTCAAAGGCAATTTTAAACAAATGTGTTTCAGCACTTTTACAGTTTTCTGGAAGTTTGTTCCAGATAAGTGGAGCATAGGAACTAAATGCTGCTTCTCCATGTTTGGTTCGTGTTCTAGGTATGCAGAGAAGGCTGGAGCCAGAAGACCTGAGTGGTCTGGAGGGTTTATACGCTGATAACAAGTCTGTGATGTATTTAGGTGCTAAGCTATTTAGGGATTTATAGACTAACAGAAGTATTTTAAAGTCTATTCTCTGAGATACAGGGGGCCAGTGTAAGGACTTTAGAACTGGGGTTATGTGCTCTACTTTCTTAGTCTTAGTGAGGACGCGGGCAGCAGCGTTCTGGATCAGCTGCAGCTGTCTGATCCACTTTTTAGGCAGACCTGTGAAAACACCGTTGCAGTAATCAATTCTACTAAAAATAAACGCATGGATTAGATCCTGCTGAGACATTAGTCCTTTAATCCTGGAAATGTTCCTCAGGTGATAAAAAGCCAACCTTGTAATTGTCTTTAGATGCTTTTGAAGGTTCAGGTCTGAGTCCATCACTACACCCAGGTTTCGGGCCTGATCAGTGGTTTTTAGCTGAAGCGACTGAAGCTGTGTGCTAACTTTTGATCTCTCCTCTATTGGTCCAAAAATTATTACTTCTGTTTACAAGTAGTGTAATGCCTTACAATTCAAAGACAGTAATATTGTAATGTAACAAATTATGGTTGAATCTGGGCGAGTAGAGGGCAGAACATGAGAACTAGAGCACTTCTTTTGATCCACAGTTTAGACAAGGTAAGGTTACACAGCACAAGGCTTACAAGTTGAGTTCACAAGCTTACATCGCAACACTTGAGTTTGCAATTTGCCTTTCTTTTTTTATGTTTTACAGTATTAATGTAACAACCAGATTTTTGATTTTTTACTTTTTTTGGTATTTACATTGATCAAGGTTGTGCACTGTGGTAGTTATGGTGTTAAATCACTTAAAATGTTAAAATGCTTACCAGTTTAAATGTCTAAATAAATCATCCATTTTAGTCCGTGGGCCAGAATCTGTAGGATGTCTCCTTAAGAAGTTTCGTATGAACTGTCAGGGGGCGACTTTCTTGCACTTGGATCAGTTGCTACACATAGCAGTGATATCAAAACACCAATGTTCCCACGATTTCGCTTGCACATTAATAAGTTATGGCCGATAAAAAATATAAATTTTGCGCTCAGGTCCAAGAGGTCACACGATTCGAGTTTTGCTGCTCAGCCAATCAGATCGCTGTATTGTCAGCTGTACGAGTTCAACCAGTTCATCATGGCTGCGTCCGTAAGGTGTTGTATGCATCTGTTTCCAGATGAAGAAAGCCCAATAATAGCATTTTCTGGTGCCAGTTGGCAGAGATCTTGATGGCGAGGAAAAAGAAATAGCCCAGACCATCCATCCATCCATTTTCTAACACGCTTATCCCCGCTGGGTTCGTGAAGGGTGCCGGTGTCTATCTCCAGCTGTCAATGGGCGAGAGGCGGGGTACAACCTGGACAGGTCGCCAGTCCATCGCAGGGCAGAAATAGCCCAGACTTTTGACCAATTTACTGTGATATCACCAAGACCTGCTGCACAGGTGTCGTGCCAAACGACTTATTCCCACCAGAATTTGTATTCCCTGCATCAGGAGAGCGCTTGAAATCAATAAAACTTTTAACCTCCAGAGTTGGGAAGTCTAAATATTTTAGAGATCACATTATAATAAAATGAAATAGATTTTTTTAAACTCTTAATTTTTTTTTATATATTTTTAAAAGCAACATATCTCGTTTTCTTAATATGGTTAATATCTCTATATGGTTCTTGGTTGAATTAAAATCTTATTAAATCTGATCATTTTGGCTGTACCTTTATTCAGTGTTCATTTGATCACACGTGAAATACGCTTTATATGATCCATTCATGCAGGTTTAGCTACCAAAAAAGAAAAAAGAAAAAGAAAAAAGACGAACAAGCAGACAGCTGTGATGGACTCAGGAAGGTGGATTTGTGGTTTCAGCTGACAGACATGCGACAATCTAATAACATAAAGCTCATATTTTCATGACACATGTGGAAATGACCACAGAGCCGTTTACTTTCTCATAACGTGTTATACTGAGTGACCAATCGAGTTTTAACCAACATAGCAATCCCTTACGATCGCACTAACAAGTGTTACATTTTCAGTTTTAACCCACTAACTGAACGATAATGTAACGACACCATTGCTATATTTAATTAAGAAAAGTTAAACATCTTCATTTCCACGCCTAATAGGTTGGAAATGAGGCGGAGTTGACTGGATTCATTCTTCCAGCTGAATGCGCTCCCGACGCATCCATCCATCCATCCATTTTCCAAACCGCTTAATCCCTCATGGGGTCGCGGGGGGTGCTGGTGCCTATATCCAGCGTTCACTGGGCGAGAGGCGGGGTACACCCTGGACAGGTCGCCAGTCTGTCACAGGGAAACACAGAGAGACAAACAGGACAAACAACCATTCACACCTAAGGACAATTTGGAGAAGCCAAATTAACCTAACGGTCATGTTTTTGGACTGTGGGAGGAAGCCGGAGTACCCGGAGAGAACCCACGCATGCACAGGGAGAACATGCAAACTCCATGCAGAAAGACCCAGGGGTGTACTCGAACCCAGGACCTTCTTGCTGCAAGGCAACAGTGCTACCCACTGCGCCACTGTGCAGCCGCTCCCGACGCAGGGAATACAAATTCTGGCGGGGATAAGTCGTTTGGCACGACACCTGTGCAGCAGGTCTTGGTGATATCACAGTAAATTAGGCAAAAGTCTGGGCTATTTCTGCCCTGCGATGAACTGGCGACCTGTCCAGGTTGTACCCCGCCTCTCACCCATTGACAGCTGGAGATAGACACCGGCACCCCTCACGAACCCAGCGGGGATAAGCGTGTTAGAAAATGGATGGATGGATGGATGGATGGATGGATGGATGGATGGATGGATGGATGGATGGATGGATGGGCTATTTATTTTTCCTTGCCATCAAGATCTCTGCCAACTGGCACCAGAAAATGCTATTATTGGGCTTTCTTCGTCTGGAAACATGCAAACAACACCTTACAGACGCAGCCATGATGAACTGCTGACAATACAGCGATCTGATTGGCTGAGCAGCAAAACTCGAATCACGTGACCTCTTGGACCGGAGCGCTACAGTTAAATTTTTTTTATCAGCTTAAACTTATTAATGTGCAAGTGAAAACGTGGGAACATTGGTGTTTTGAGATCACTGCTATGTGTAGCAACTTATCCAAGTGGAAGAAAGTTGCCTCCTGACAGTTCATACGAAAAGTCACCCTACAGATTCTGGCCCACGGCCTATTTGGATTATTTGTCTTTGAGTTATTGTCACTGATTCATAGTGGGCAATCTATTCCACCAATAAAGTAAATAAGTATACTTAAGGAAGGGCTTCTTGAGTTACTGAACATTTCTCAGGGTAGAGGTTTATATTGTGGTGTCTAACATGAGGGGTCAGCATATGTTTTTCCAGAGAGTGTACAAGTGAAGGGATAGAAGAAAAAGGGGCTTAGAATGAAGTATTTTGTAGTATTTTCAAAAATACAAAAATACAGTATTTTATTTTGATACATTTTTTGGCTGCTGTATTTTGTAGTTTATTTTGATACATTTTTAAGCTGGGTATTTTGTATTTTATTTGGAAATACATTTTGATGTATTTGTGCCCATCCCTGGGTACGGTTAGTTATAAATATCAAAATTAAAATAAATAAACACTTAATATATATCAGTCTTTGTGTAATGAATTAATATAATATACAAGTTTCACTTTTTGAAGGGAATTACTGAAAAAAAAATACTTTTTCATGATATTTTAATGACCAGTGTCTGTATTTACCCAGAATGCCCTGCTCTGTAGCCCACTTCCTGTTTTTAGAGCAGCCTCTGGTCTGAATTGCATTCACATATGCATTCAAACCTCTCTAGAGTTAAGTTCTACTGAGCTGAGACCTTGAGTTTGATTGCGCATTCACACCTCCCCAAATGAACCAAACTTCCTGAGGAAACAAACCAGAGTTTGATTAAAGTGAACTAAACAGGACTGGTGTGAATGCTCCTGAAGACAGAGTCTATCCACCTATTGGTCAAGCTCATTTCCATTGATGGTGTAAATACATTTTACTTGTATAGCGGCTTATCAAGTCAAACAACTCCAAAGCCCTTTACACTACAGTCAGTCATTCACCCATACATTCACCCCCTGACGGTGGTGAGCTATGGTTGTAGACACAGCTGCCCTCGGGACGACTGACAGAAGTGAAGCTGCCATACATCGACACCACTGGGCCCTCGACCACCAACAGCAGGCAATGTGGGTGAAGAGTTGTGCCCAAGGACACAATGACTGAGATGGTCAGAGCAGGGTATTGAACCAGCAACCCACTGGTTACAGGACGAACCTCCCATCTCTTACACCACCATCGTCCAAATCTTGGTGGACCTTGGTTCCAGAATCTCAACTTTTTAGGACATTTTCATATGTCATGAGGAAAGGTGAGGTTGGATACATAGAAGGAAGAACTGCCACCCTAACATGATGGCGGGGTTTAAGTACCCTGAGGATCTTTAGGGCTATGCCAAGGATTCAGCCCTCGGTGGGGTTTCAGAAACTTGACGTGTATTGCCTGGTGGTGAAGCTTTAGAACCTAAGACTCATGAAGGCTAAGCCCAAAAATTTATCAGAAATCCCCCTCCATGTGAGCCTATGACTTGCATGAAAGGAAGGACATGGGGTTGAGTATATATTTCCTACAAAATGTATCTTTTACATACTTTGAAGTCACATAAATGTCCAGTTTATATCCATAAAAACTAATTTTCCATTGCATACTTGTCTATTTTGATTCCAGTTATAAAACAATGCATACAAGTAAAGTTGATACATTTTACACAAATTCTAAGTTTAGAGTCTTAATTTCAATGCAGTGTATTTTAACGACGATTGTGAACTATAATCACTCATCTGATGTCATGTCATTGCTTTGACATCTTTTAAATTTGCTGCAATCCTTCATTCTAAGCAACACACTCGGAGGAAATCACTTACTTTAAACAGGGAGGAACGTGGATAAACTGGTTACTCGGGAAATGGCTAAATATCATTGGCTCTCTCCCGCGACCGTCCAAGACATAGTTACAGAAGAAAGACGTAGTAAAAAAAGAAAATGAGGGAAATCAGATGTTGACCCTGGGTGTTCCAACACCATCCTGTGTGTGGCTAAGGATTACTGAGGACTGCAATCCAAATTGGTATGAAATATGGGTTCTAAATTTGAACTCTCAGTGTTGACTAAGAGCTGATTGAGCAATTGTGCCGTCACTAAATTGAGCTTGCCATTGTCCCAAATGTGCCATTTGGACAAGCTTGTTCACGGTTTGTAAGACCCCAGGCAATTACAACAATTACTTGCAAAAGGTTCCCTGGCCTGCAGTTTAAGTAACCTGATTTGGGATTGGAGGCAGTTTGTAAAATCTCTCCAAGGTTAGATTACCCAGTGACAATGTATTAGGCTTTCCTGTTTCAAATCACCCGTGGATTGAGTGCCACCAGGCCCTTCTTTTCCTGCCTTGTTGATGGCCTTCATGCCTTTCCTCCCCTCTCCCCTCTCCCTCAACAACGTTTAAAAATATTCATAAGTAAACAGAAGAAGTGATTTGAAAAATGGCTGGAGGAGAAAAGAGATTAATAAAAAGCATGAATAGTGCATTATGGGAGAGCTGAGGAGGCCTGGCATCTCATTGGGGTTATAGGGAGATTGTGTTTGGGCTTTATTAAGAGTGCAGCTCTTGGTGGCATTCAGAAATTGTATGGAGGAAGCGGCAATGCTTCAATGTTTGACTGACAGTCCGCAAGAAACTAAGAGAGGTGTAGTTTGTTAAAGATCAAAAATATCTGCTTGGGTAAGTACAACTGGTCTTTTGGATGACGTTCAACATCTCAAAATCACTTCAAACTGGTTTTCATCTTCTCAAAGAAAGCCAACAATTTTATCCAAGTTGGGATTTTTGGATGAGACACAGATGCTTGTGGCTGTAGTTTCCTTACAACCAGATTCTCCTTCTGAAATTTGGCCAATTAAGATAAGAGATGGTTAAAAGTAAGTGCTTGTTTGACATCCTGTCATGGTAACAATGACAATCAGAATTGGACCTGGGTATTTAACCATAGATATAAAATGCTGTTAGTTGTCATTAACCTATTTGAGTTCCCTAAAAAGCTTGGACTTCATATGGAATATGGCAAAGCTTTAAAATAATTGAATTTATTAAGCAGAAATTCTGCTTTGACATGTATTAATTTCTTTGTATCAATTTCAGTATCTTTTCTTCTCAAATGGATATGACATTACTCCAAACACACAGTGGTGACTCCTCCCGGAGGTCACAAAAGAACCTAGAAAAGGAAGAGACTGGGAAAAGTGGCATCCATTGGAGAGTTCCAGGCCCAAAACCACTGTTTCTCAAAATGAACACAAATTATGGCCCCCACATATGCCAGAACATTGTGATCCCAACAGTTCCGAAAAAATATTTTGATGACTGACTAGGCAATAAAATAATTTTTGGAGCATTAAAAACAAAACAAAAACAAAAAACCTCAACAACATTGTAACAATGAATGCATGCCAAACATAGGTGATCTAGAGCAGCTTTGCTGCTTCAGGACCTGGATAATTAGTTGATGGATTCCGATGGATAGATTTCTGTTCTGTAACAGAAAATTTCCTTGACATTGACCTTGACCTTGAGCTCAAGAACACATGTATTACACAACTGGACAATAATCACCACCAGTGCACCAGCAAATTCAATCCCTCCAACTGGGCTAAATTAAAACAAATAAGCAAAGACAAGAGGGCTAAATTTCCTCCACAGTTGTTTAAAAACTTACTGCCCCTAAACAGATACCTGAAGGTGCCTGTTGCCTCGGCCCAACCATTTAATATGATGAGCACTTCTTCAAAAAGGGACAGCTTGGTTTTGGTTGTTTTTTTCCATCAATAAATAAATTGATTTGAAAACTGCTGTTGATATTAACTCAGGATGTGAAACATTTAGGTGTGACAGAAAACGTAATAATGGAACAAAGTTCTTACAGGGCACAAGTGTAGCTTTTAGGACTGAGCCAACGAATAAAGAACAAGATGTTGTTATTCCAATGTATTTTTGGTCTACAAGTAATTTTGTGGAGCTATTGCTGCTTGTTTGCAAATTTCAGTCTTGCAAACATAAAACCCTGCTGGCTCAACCCATAGAGCCTAAATCCAGCGTAACATTATGCAGGTGCAGGGCTCATAGGGAGTTGCCACCGTATATGCAGGAGATCCTGTTTGTTTGGGCTTAGGCCCCTGCTCTTGAGAGCCCAGAAGGAAGTGAGCTGGCTTGGGTTTCTGCTCCAGATCAAACCTGGGGCTTGATTTGAAAAGAAAACTGAAAAAAAAAAAATAAGAGAAAAAAGGCTGGTGTTTATTGTAGCTGTGGTTGCCTGGAAGTGACTGGCACAGAGCACGCACGGTTTGTCAAAATGAGGCATAAAACAGACAAGCTCTTCATACGCGCCAAGACGACTGGGACCACACTTACTGCACCGAGAGAATTACACAAGCACAGTATCAATGTCTGCGCTTTAGAGCCCGATACGAATTCCCATACATATACCCAGAATCTATTAAAAATCCCATTCGGGGGTTGACTTGGAATTAATTATCCTGTATAAACTCGTGTCAGCGTTTGAATGTGCATGAATGAGATAATGACGCACAGCTTGTGTAAACAGCCATGCTAAATATTTGAAAATGCAAGTCACTCATCAGTGGAATTACAGTCCTGAATTGTGTTTCTCTGCTGGCTTTGCGATAACCGGGACATTCTCTAACCTGAGCACCTCCAATTAGAGGATTGGAGAAAAAGAGGAAGGAGTGGGGTGGGCTGCGGGGAAGGAGGGGGGGGGGGGGGGGGGGGGTCGTGCGGTATTGATTTGACCCGCCCGCTTTAGTTGGAGGCGCACTCAAGAGGCAGAGATGTGGCGGCAGGATATGGCGGAGGAAAAACAGGCTCAGCCTTAGATGGCCAGGGGCTGCCTGTGGCTCTCTATCAATGCAAAACAGACTACTTCCTTAGGCAAAGAGGACATTTCACTTTTTATAAGCTTCACTTCTTTCTCTTTTTTTTTTTTTTTTTTTTTGCAGGGCTTACATTAATTTTGAAAGCAGAGGGGAGGAAGGGAGTTCAGGGAAAGAGAAAAGAGGAGGAAAGAGGAGCAGATGAAAAGCATCTTCAGGATGTTTGAAACATCTGGATTCATATTCCAAAGGACCTGAGAGGAAATTGCAAATGGACAAAACTCTTATGTTTTGATTTATTTTATTATTGGAAAGGCAGAGTGACGCAAGGAGAAGCCTCTGGTTGTAAATACATGAGGCTGGAGATGGGGAGTGAGGGACAGCTCCTTACCGGCCCCAGATTGATTGATATCGCTCTTAATGACATCCACAACCGCTGTGTTCTGTTCCAGATTACACAAAACTGAAGAGGCATTGTTAATTGAATGAATAGATGGGGGAGAGCATGGAAGAAAGGATCTTGAGGGGGACACAAAGATGAAATGTATTTGTCTCTTGAGCATATTTAATTCCTCTTCTGGACCATTACAAAAGACCTTTGAGGTCTGACTGCTTTCTTTAGTGGAGGGAGCCTAACATCCAGTCATAATCTTGCATCTTTTATTTGAAGGGCTAATATACATCCTTTATAACTAATGGCTAGGGTGCTAGTCCATAAGAGAGTCTTTACCAAAACTTTGTTACAGTCTAATGAAGAGAAATGCATGAAGCCAGTTTAAGTCAAATTACTTTGTTGAAATGTAAAGGTTTACATAATGTTTACCCTGTATTTGGTTGAATTGCCTTTTGAACTGTGTCACTTGGATCAAACATGTTGGGAATCCTTCAACAAGTTACTCACAATCTTGTGCTAACGTTTTTCCTCCTGACAGAACGGGTCTTGTGAGTCAGATTTGTAGGCGGCCTTGCTAGCATAAACCTTTGATGCCTGATGTCTTCAAATGTTTCAATATTTCTGCATGATGCACTTTCCTCAGAACACCATCCAATTGGTGTAAAGCATCAGTCCCCTACAAAGCAAAACACTCACAAAACATAATGCTGCCACCCCTGTACTTCACAGTTAAGGTAATGTTCTAAGGTTTGCAAGCTTCCCTAATATTCTCCTCTAAATGTGATGACACTTCAGTTTTACTTCTGTAGACTGAACATTGTGTCTGAGTGCATTTGTAAATTGTAAATGTTTATTTTTTTTCCTATTGCTTTTTTCATAATTACTTCTCCCCAAGTCACCTTTCAGCCCATGGAGGTACAGAATTTGTTTCAACTTGTATAATGACTTACCAGCTGCAGCTAAGACCTACACAAAGTATTTTAGAGTTGATGCACACATTTTGCACCAAAACAAATATTTTGGGGATACAGAACCTACCTCCTTCATAAATGGTATTATGGCTAGACAGTACCATGCTGTTCATTCTTAAATATAATTGGTCGAGCTGATCAATGTGGTACCTTCAGGCCTCTTTTGATGTATCCAAGGATTACCCAGACCACAATTATCTTCCTGATATCTTGGCTTATTTCTTAAGATTGTTATTTTTCTTATTTAGGCTTTCCCAAATTCTTTAAAGTTATATAAATCTTTGAAGAAAGTAATGCATTTTTCTAAACCATATAATTCTCACATTTAGCAAATGGAAATATATTTGGTAATCCCAACTGAACTAATCAGGAACATTTTGTCTTACTTAATATCGAAACGTGAGAAAACCAAAATATTAATGTGTTTAATACCGTGAAAGTACACATTTTGGGTTTAACTTTAAGTGACCAGAGTTCAAGGCCATTTTGCAATAAGTGAGAGGTAAAAATATTGATCCTATTTTGACATGCTACTTTCAATCTGACAGCTGAGGAGGAGTGTGCTAATACCACCAAGAACTGCTAATAAAGCTTAAAAGCATCTGCTAACCACTGAACTGGCCTACAACCAAGAAAACAAGTAGGTGGAGTCCTCTCCAGAATGAAGTTCAGTTTGAAGTGCTGAGTTGCCACACCAAGCCAACACTGAAGCTACTTACTGAGAACAAGCAAACGTTTTTAAACGTAAAAGGTATAAAACTAAATAAAACCAAAACAAGATTTTTATTTGCCTGAATAATAATAATAATAAAAAATGGCCAATTATTCATACTTCTTTGTGGCAGGTCCTAGAATAGACAGTTTAATGTCCCAAAATTTTGCTACTCGCCATTTACATATACACTATATTGCCAAAAGTATTTGCCCATCCAAATTATTGGAATCAGGTGTTCCAATCACTTCCATGGCCACAGGAGCATAAATTCAAACACCTAGGCATGCAGACACAAACATTTGTGAAAGAATGGGTCGCTCTCAGGAGCTCTGTGAAGTCCAGTCGTGAAATTCCCTCGCTCGTAACTATTCCACAGTCAACTATCAGCTATATCATAAGAAAATGGAAGTGTTTTGGAATGACAGCAACTCAGCCACAAAGCGGTAGACCACGTAAAAAGGCGGAGCAGGGTCAGTATGCTGAAGCGCATAGTGAGAAGAGGTCAGTAGCTTTCAGCATAGTCATTCACTACACACCTCCAAACTTCATGTGGCCTTCAGACTAGCTCAAGAACAGTGTGCAGAGAGCTTCATGGAATGGGTTTCCATGGTCGATCTGCTGCATCCAAGCCATACATCACTGTTGTTCCACTTTTGCCCATACAACCCAGTGCAAAAGGGTTATCCAATTTCTGAAGATTATTATCACTTAAAACATATTTTCATAAAAGAAACATAGAAGTATTATGTGTTATCTGTTCAGATCTGCTGACCATAAAAGGAAAACTTAAAAACCTGTTGCTTTACTATGTGTAACTAATTGTTTTTTGGTGTAAAAGGCTGTCTTGTTCTTTTATAAGGGTGTAACAGCACTTCCTTCTATGTAAAGCTAACAGGTAGAATGTCCTGCAGTCAGTATAGATAAAATAAAATAAATATTTCCCTTAGGGTTAGGATTGACACTGTAGATAAGGGGTCTTCACAGTTCCCACAGAGGGAAAATTTGTCTCTGTGTTTAACCTATACCTTAGGGAGGAGTGTTCTGCCACACTGAGTGGCGCCCAGGGAGCAATCTGGGCCTAAGGGTTTTGCTCAGGGAGCCATGGTGGCAGTCTAGCAGTCTTCTCTGAACACAAGCGTGCTGCTCTATCTAACCACTTGGCCACCACTCCCCACTGAGGAATACACTATTTATCTCAGTGTAGTCTTTCCTGCTATTAGGTCTCTGAACCAGCACATAATAGAAAAAAAGTTAAAACACTCTTCTCAAAAGTGGAGAC
This sequence comes from Fundulus diaphanus, assembly GCA_037039145.1. NCBI lineage: Eukaryota > Metazoa > Chordata > Actinopteri > Cyprinodontiformes > Fundulidae > Fundulus > Fundulus diaphanus. Next base: position 4,359,516 of record CM073139.1, read on the forward strand.
TCGGCTGACCAGTTATCATCAGCTAACTTAATTAGGTACCTATCAGGATGGGCACTGGTATGGTTGTCATGACTGGTATATGGTTTGTATACAGAAGAATAACAAGAGGGATAACATATATTCTTGGGGACAGCTTACACCGGTGATGATTTTATCAAAAAGTCAAGTGACCACATTCACTAGATGAACTCTCTGAGGATGAAAGTTAAGAGGCCAGCAGACCCTCCATCGATTGCAAATTATTTTTTTGCAACCTCTTTACCAGTATAACTGGTAATGGACATAGACAATTTTGCTGAGTATTTACCATATTTCCCATCGAACTTCTTGCATATTTCCCCCAAAGCTAGAATTGATGGTCTGTTCCTGCAGCAATCGGTTTAAAGCCTCAGTGTGTAAGATTTTCACACTGATGTACCATCTAGTGGTGTGCTAAATGAATTACAAACAACCTCGCCGTTTAACGCATAATAACTACTACAGAAGCCACGGACTATCATAAATGTAACAATGTAAACATATCATCGATGTATTAGCTACTGCTAATAGCTAATAGCTACGGTAATCGTGTGAAATGGTTTTTGGCACTGTTGCCAAGTCCACTCGTTTTTTTCTAAAGTCGCTTGTAAATTCTGTGAGTCGCTGTTTTCTAGGCTCGTTTCTGAATGTGCAGTCGCTTATTTGGGGTCCTATATAAGTAACCATGAACACGAGTAAAGAGACCTGCTTTTGCGCTACAGAAAGCATGAACCGACGAACAATGGAGCTGTGTCCACCAGGAGGAGAGAGAAGTTGCTGCTTTTCATTGTTTCTTTCATAAAACCAAAATAAACTCCACTGTTATACTGAATTAACTTACCTGTCCAGCAGAAAGCCTGCAACCTCTGCATCCGTTTTAAATCCCCACTCTCTCATGAATTATCTCCACCCGTTAATAATAACCAATATAGACTCTTGTTTTCTATCAGTTATTACTCATTTTTTATTTTCTTGGTAACTTACTCTCCCTCTTGCTGGACAAAGAATATGGATGGTCCTCCATTTCAACTGAAAGCAGCAAATAGAATAATCTACAGTCGTCTTTGCTTGTTTATATTCCTCGTCCACCGACAGTACGTCTTCTAATAGATGACAGATAGGGAAAACGCGCATGGTCAAATCAGAAATAGCGAAATGGCACCCTCCATGTGGGTGCACGAAACCTATGTATTTATAAACTATTAATTCTACATTATGAGAATGCTTTTATTGTTGATGTGAGGTTATTAGACTTTGCTGGAATATATATTTATAAAAGCAATACTAGATTTTTGCTACTTAAAAGCTAAATTAGTTACACATTTTCCCTATAAGATTCCAAAATCTGTTTATGGTCAGAAAGTTTAATGTATGTATCCGGATTTTGAATCATTCCCATTAAAACCAATCCGGTTTCCTCTCTGCCAGGGTGTTGTTCAGCAAAATAAGACCAAAGTATAGCAGCCAAAACCCATCTTAATCTGAAACATGTTGTTTTATAGGTTTCAGGGTTTCCTTATGCTATTTATTTTATTTGTAATAATTAAGGCCATAGACATATCGCCATGCAGTCATTTCTGATAATTTTCAGATTTACATTATTATTAGCACTATTATCTGTATTGAGTTTTATTTTTTATGACTCCAACTCATACTTAAAATAAATTCCATACAGATGGACTGCACTTAGTTACTGAGCAACTTGAGTACACAGTTGGGTTTTATTTAGGGAAATCACAGTAAATAAGGGTTAAATACAAATGCATGCCACACTTTTCAGATTTTAACTTGCAGGAAAATGTAAAACTTGTGAATCCTTTTCTTTGCATTTCACAACCATACATTGTTCAATGTGTATGAAGAAAACACAAGAATTATAAAATGTTTATTTTTTAGCTGGTGGCATAACTGTCTCATATTCCATAAACATAGGCTTGTTTTCATACACTCCCTCCACAATCGCCTTGTCTATGTCTTGAGCTACACCAACCCTCTGTATAAAGATTTAGCCTTCTTGCAAACACCGCATAAGACAACAGATGGAAGGAGGTGAGTTGTGGTCGCCCTTCAGGCTATTCTCGCCCCTTCTCACTCTAGAAAGCAAAGATTTACAACAGCAGCGTTGGAAAAAACCCACATTGGAACATCTGGAGATGCGCAAAAATAAGGCATGGTTTGTGGTGACAGTGGCTAATTTAAAGGTTGTAAAAGTCTTAGCAGGGAACCAGGATAAGAGTGATGGACAGATAAATTCCCCTGACTAGGCCTGGCTGTGAAGACATCGCGGGGGAGAAAATAGAGCCCAGAACAGGCTGGAGGTCTCACTGGGCCAGATTCCTCCCATCAGCTTTAGATTCATTAGCCTAAAGAACAAGTTCAGGGGAAAAGCAAGACGAGACAATGGAGAAGATGAAACAAGACAGGTACTGAAACGGAGAGGAGAGTGAGTGGGAGAGGGAGAAGATCAATCAGGACTCACAACAATAATGGGGCAGTGACACCCCAATCACGGGAAAATCTCACTGTAATTCTGTTTGCTTGCATCGCAACACCAGCGTAATTGCCACGATCATTTATGGGCTACAAAAAAATCTAGCTCTGGATTATTGTTTTCCGTTGACAGATATGAACTGTTCTATTTGTTCCTCTGTCTGCCAGGCAATGTGTACTTCCTACACTGTCCCTGCTGCCTCTGTGGAATTCAATAAGAGTCAAAACACAGGTAGTCCCTCCCTCTCAAAAAAAATAAAAAACTTTAACTTTTTTTAAAAATGAAAAATATTTTTTTGGTGTAGCTGTCCAGAGAACATCCATATGCATGATGCCATATGGACAGTGGGAGGAAAGCAGGCTTTTGGTCCCTGCAGTTTATACAAGAAGCTAACTTGACCCATTTTATCTTTTAAAACCACCCAGAGTAACCAAATATACACCTAGAGACATTTGTTTCAGCCAAGATGGGTAATGAGAAAGTCCCCTTTGGCAATAAGTTTAATGTCAAAAAGAGAGGGCTATTTTTTGGGTGTTTTTCATTCAGGGAGTTAATTGGTGTAGAGAATTAATTTAAAGAAAATTGTTGACTTGAGAATTGTACATTGATTACTGTAAATATTCTCTGGAGTTTTGCTCCACTAATTGAGGCGCATTTGGCCTGGTGCATCTTATTACGTGGGCATTAGCAGAAATGCTTCCTTGCCAGCATTGATTTTCTTATTTGCTTTTTGTCGAGATGTAGTGTGTTATCCTCAGATCTCTGGTAATAAAATTATACTATGAGGCAGTTAAATTTATGGCCATAAGCATTTGAGATTTCAGTGTAACATAATTTTAATTTGGACACAACAGTTAATCTACAAAGACCAGTGCCTTATAGCTTTGTAATGAACTGATATACAGCAATCATTTCCATGGCTAAAGAGTGACGCCAAGACAACAGGCCCATGTATTACCTCAAAGAGATGAGAAAAATATGGATGGATGTATAGAAAAATATGGATGAAAAAACATGAATGAATGTATGGGTAAAAATCAGACAGATGACTGATGAGAAAACTAAATGAGATGGATAAATGAATGGATGAGTGGACAGATAGATGGACAGGCAAATGGATAAACAGGTGGATGAATGGATGAAAAAAACATGGATGTGGTATGAACAGATGAATTATGGATGGATTATCACATTTAGATAACAGGAAAGAGAATAAAGTCCAGAAATATATTTTTTCCAGTCAATAATCCAGTCTTTTTCGAGTCTACACTGGAATCAAATTCCATATTTCCAGATTTTCAGATTATGAAGAAAGCTTGCAAAAGTCATCAATGTACCGTGCTATTCCACTGCTGTTCCACGATCAGTAGAAGCTACTGTAGCCATGCTCCATATCTCCCTGGCCATTCATTATCTAAAACAGCTTCAAACTTTTAGATTTACACTTTAAAGGGAGAAAGGTGCATCTGTATGCATAAAAAACACTCTGAGCATCCTATATTTACATGAGGCTTCTCACTAAACTAATCAGACTGATCTAGAGTTTAACCCTTCCTGATGGGCCCTGTCCATGTTAACCTTGCAAAACATGCCCACTCAGGGCTGCAAAGGCAGAAAGACAGGAAGACAGGAAGAAGACTGACGCTCTGTAATGAGACATGACTGTTGAAGGGTGAATAGTCAGGCGAAGGTGCAAGATCAAGCCTCCCCACACCTCCTGGGAGAGAGAGGGAGATGAAAGGGAAGAAAGACACAGAAAAGTCAGAGAGCCTGGAGATTGGAAGGAAACAGCATTCTGTTCAGGGTGTTGCTTCAAGAGGATTCCTGATGGTTCAACCTAAAAAGTCACAGAAAGAAATTCCAGAACCATATCCAGGAGGAAAAGCATACCACGTGGAAAGCTGCAAGTGAGATTCACAGAGGAAGGCAGAAGTTCCAGAGATTAAAGGGATTCCTGCAGATTCCTGGACTTCTGGTAGAATTTTTCACAATGTTCAAGTCCTAAACCAAGGATGGTGCTACAGCTAGTTCTACAGAACTGGATTGCTTTAGGTAGTCAGAGAGTAAAAAATGTAACAACCTTATTAAGTTACTTAAATTGCATTTTCCACAATGTGTAAACCATGCTTTATCCAGTACAAGAACCAATGCGTTTGGGTTGCTGAAACTGGAAGAACTAATTTTAAGGAAGCAATGGGTTTGAATGAGCACTGGAACCAGTTTCTTAAGGAAACAGTTTAATTTGAGACAGTCAGGTTATGACTCCTATGTAAAGTTTGGCCATTGATTTTTGAGTTCCTAATGGTTGCTGTGTAAGGTATGAGCAGAATAATCTTTTCTTCTTGAGACAGTTGGGAGTGTTGGGACTTGAGAACTCTACTTGCTATATAATCTCTTTTGACTGTGATCGACTGTTATAGACCTCCATGTGCCCCCAATGACACCCTAGTTTCAATAGTCCATCCATTAGCCAATTTACAAACTCAAGAAATAATCCTGGTAGGTGATTTCAATTGGGATTGGGTTAGGTCAGCGTTTTATGATATTAAGGCTCGTTGTCTCTCTTTTTATTTTTCTCAAATCATCTTTACAACATATTTGCCACAAAGATTTACAGCAACATGTGTCTTCTCTAGTTACCTAAATGATCACTGCATAGTAGGTGCAGTGAGACAAAAAAAATCCTCTGTTTTAAACCTCATAACTAAAATGAGACATGAATTACTGTAGTTAGTAGGCCTTTCCTCACAATCTATTTTATTTTATCTTGAGTCATATTTTAATAATTACTGATGTTCTTCTTGCCTGGACCTACTTTTACAATAATTTTATCGATAAACATGCTCCTTTTTGTTGTAGAAGAGTAACGGGTCAGGTTCCTCCTTGGTTTACTTCTAACTTAGGAAACCTCTTACACAAGAGAAACCAGTTTTGGGCACTTGCAAGGAAATACTGGCTCTGAGGCTGATTAATTGTAATTTCAACAATCAGGAAACCAGTGTACAACAGCTATTAGAAAAGTTAATCGAGACTATAATTTTTCTCAAACCACAAATTGCCCTATTGACTCAAAAAGATTTAGGTAGCTCTAAAATCTCTTTCAGAAAATGTTTATTCATCTGAACTACCTGACCATTTAACTGTCAACTCCACAACAGTTTCTAACAAATCAGAGATGCTCAGCTGTCTCAGTAGATATTTCCTCAGGATCATTTAATATGGCCATTCAGGACCAGTCTCCAATTTCACTAACCAGTTAAGTTTGTAAGGCTTTGAAGGGACTTCATTCTAAAAAAAATCAGCAGGCCCTGACTACCTTTTTCCATACTCCCTATGCCTGGCACACATTTTTAAGTTTTTGCTACAAATGTTTTGTGTGAACGCACCTTTAGAGCTCAATGCACTGCTCTAACCACTGAGCCACCACTCCCCATATTAGGGTTAGTGAAATTCAGGTATATAAATAGCAAATAAAAGTTAGGAAAAACCTATAAATACATCATTATTGTCATGGATGAAAAAAAACTCTTAAGTATCACATTGACCACATAAAAAACTTAAGCTAAGACCAGGATTCTTTTTTTAATATATTTCAAGCTTTTCTCTTGTGGCTCATAGACATTTGGTATCTACAAAATTCCAACTGGGGGTAGACTATAGTTATCTTTAAACGAATGACCCAGCCAACTTTGTATACATGTTGGATGTTGCTTATGACAGACCGTTGTGATTTAACAAAATTTAAACCTCTCACACACCACTGTACCCTATACTCACTGGTAAGCTGGTCATTATTATCTACCACCAGACTTCTACACTGGTATGCTTTCATTTACAAATACATCCTCAACCTATTGCACCCATATCTAGCGTATTTTTCTGACTTTTTTCATAGTTTGGCTGATCCTGCAACGTATAGTCAGGTGCAACTTACTGTATATATCAATTTTCAATGGTAATTCACAGTTACCAACGTAAACATTGCCGTCTACAGCTGCAAGAGGGTGCTCTAGGCTGGTGAAAACTATATGCTGCTCCTGTACCACTTAAAAATGTATTGAAACATTAAGTTGTAGACAACAAAGACTGAACACATGTTTTTATGTTGTTTCACTGTTTCAGTATCATTCACGCAGCGGAGCGTTGCGTGGTGCAACTCGAAGGGGCCCAGACCGCGACAGAACCCAGTTATCGGGGCTGTCCGTGAAGCTAATAAGAGCTAGCGCTAGCTTACAGGTCTGTTTTTACAACTTCGCCGATGCACGTGTGTTTTATGCTGCTCTGAAACATCCGCTTCTTACTGTTAGCTTAGCACGTAGCATTGCTACACTCATGGTCTAATTTCAACGCAAACAACTTTCAGCGTAACGGGCCGTTACGTTGAAATGCGCTGGTTGGTGTTTCTGGCTTGTTATGCTAATTTACTCCATCCAACCTCCCAGGAATGTTCCATATTATTATTATTCAGCCGATTGTGGATGCAGCTGTGTAATTGAATACGTTTTTAGTCTTGGATTGTGTGAAATAAATGTCTAAATAAATGCGACTTTTATGTTTTCTTTCCTCTTTATGACGCATTTTTTTGACTGATGCGATTTATATTCCGGAGCGACTTATACTCCGAAAAATACGGTACATTTTATTTCACAAAGACAGTACAAACGCATTTTATTTCTTTAAGTGTCCCCTCAGTTTGCACTGAACTTGGGAGAAAGTTCTTCTCCTATTCTTCCCCATCTTCCTAGAATAAACTGTAGCAAGAAATAAAATCCACCAGTTGGATCCCTCTGGAACATTTAAGCACATTTGAAAGAAAATGGCAAAATAATTTCAAGCCTCTTCTTGTTTTTAGATTTCATTTTTTACCTCTGTTCCCTTTTAAAAAATATATGCAATGCTTACTTCTGGAGAACCCAATATTCAGCCGGACACAGACCTTCATTTTAAAAAGATTATTTCAGGAATTGAATAATGGCAGATGAGGCAGGCAGGGAGTAACAGGCATGAGACTAGCGGATCCAGGTGGGATGACTGACAGAACCACTTCAACAGGTATGCAGGCCGATGGCTCACCAGAGCGGGCAAAGCAAGCAGCAGGAACTCAGGTGAAACAGCCGATATGAGCGGTACGCTGACACGGGAAAACCTCCTCAGTGAGGACTGATCATAGGCAGAGAAAACTGAGTCCAACAGTCTAAGCAAACAAGAACTGGGATCGTCAAAGCGGCAGTGCATACATACAAGACGAGATGTTCTGGCAGAGAGTGAATGACTGAGGCAGGTATAAGTAGGCATGCAAACAGGTGAGCAGAGTGGACTCTAATTAGTGCAGCAGGTGGATCTGATCTAACTGATTAACTAGTGACTGGTGACCGAGGAGTGGACTGAGCTGATTGGGTGGTGGCAGATGGCTGGGAGGTGACTGAGCTGATAGGATAATAATTGAGAGGAATGAAACAATAAACGGTCCAGAAAAGTCCAAAAATAAACACAAAAACCCAAAACCATGAAAATTGTGTTATTTTATGTAACTTATGTCTTGTGTCCATGTTATAGCTCTCTCTTGTAAATGACATCATGAGTCTCATCGAGATTACCTGTCTATTTAAAAGCAAATAAAAAGACCGCTAATTAAAGAGGCAATAAACCAATCAAAAGAAAATTATGGTAACTGTACCAGTAGCTGTGGTAAATCACTCATCATGTATTAACGTATTGACTCCAAAGAGGTTACAATAGCTATAGCCTTCTTAAGTGCACATGGAAAGGACTACGTTTGCTCACAGATTTAAGAACTATGCAGAAGTTCTAAAAGAAGACCACAGTACCCCAAGACCAAAGCCAATTCCCTTATGTAAGCACAAGACGTCTTAGTATGATCCATGCACACCTAACAACCCTAACAGGAACTGAATGTATATTTAATAATTCATTTACAGAGTCGAAATCACGTTTATATGAACAGAAATGTACCCAAATAAATTAAAAAAAATATATTGTATGTGTATGTAGCAGAACTTTTCAGAGTTCGCGCACACACACACACACACACGGCAAAAAAAAAAAAAAAAAACTCAGACTGGGAATGCAGCTACCTTTCCAGGCAGGTTGCTGGAGGGGTCCCCCCGGGGCTCTGGTCCTTTGCTCCAGGCTGTTTGATGTTGAGCCGGCACGGATGAACCTCAGCCCCCGCCCAGAGTTCGCTCCTCATCATCAAACACCCCGGCTGGGTGCCAGGCCAAGGCTGTGGCCCTAATCAAACACGGAGGCCTCTGTGGACCCTTTGCACACTCGAAATGGGAGAAAAGACTAATTATCTCAGCAACCTTCAGAATCACCAAGCAGTTCTTTACACTCATACAAACTCTGTCCTATTAGTATTTATGCTGGCTGGATGACTGACGTTTGAGGAATATAAGGTGAGAGCCCAACCTCATAATGATGAAATATATAACCACTGATGGTGTTGCTCTTATATATGAAGGACTCTGAAGGGTAATATCAGTTTAAACATTTTTTTTTGTTATGTTACAGGAAGTATATGTTGGTGTAATGAGTGGTGGAAATCTTGAGAATTGAGAATTGAAGAAAAGGCAGAGAGAGGCTGATCCCATCCTCAAGGGAAAAGGCCAGCGCTCGATTTTCTGTTTGCTGCCATTTGTCTTGTGCTGCTAAGAGAGATCAACAGTCCTCGGCACACAGATCAATATTCTCTTAACCCGCACCTAATCTGGCGAGAGTTTCCTCCAATTTCACCTTCCCTGCCTCCTCCTTTCCCCCGGTCCTCACACTTTTATTCTCCCTCCTCTGCTCGTTTTCAGCAATCATTTTCCTGTGACAGCCATTTTTCATGCTCCCGGTCTGAGCAGGTGACATAGAAGGGAATGATGCTTCCCGACGCAAACAGAGTCTGACTGTGTGTGTATGTGTGTGTGTGTGTGTGTATGTGTGTGTGCAAAAAGAGAGGGTGATGGATAAGATGTGTTGGTGGGACAGAGAAGCTGCTGTTAACCCCCCCCCCCCCCAGCCCCCACCTCCCCAGACGTCGGTGAGATAGACTAGCTGCCTAATCGGCCGCATGACATCGCAAATTCCCCCTCTTGTTCACACCTCCCTTCTTCACTTCAAGCATTCCTCACCCCATATCTCCTGTGCATCACTGCAACTCCCACTACGCTATTCAGACTGTTGTCAGAGTTTTCCTGTCGACTAAACGGATTGCTGTCAGTGTGTCCCTCCGCAGTGACGACTGTGACAGAAGAGAAAGGGCTCTCAGTGTTTGCATTTATGTTTGTTCAGGTGTTTTAGTTCTGCATACACACTATACAGTATGCACATGTCGCACATAACACTTCAGTTTAAATCTCTAAACACTATTTTATCCTTACGGGACTATTTGTGGTATGGGTAGAAGGCAATCTGCAAAAAAAAAAAAAAAAACTATTTTCAATAATAACTGTCTCATTTTGATTACATAAATAACATGTGTTGGAATGTTCTAGTATTTGGGCTCTTTCTTTAAATTGAATAACTCATTGTTCACTGTGACCAATGATTACAACGCTTTGTTATTTATTACTTCTTCAAAAACAAAGACATGCAACATTAAGATATATTATACAAAAGTCTCTAGATAAAGTTATGCAACCATGTTAGTGGGAGAAAATGTAAATTGGGACATTAAACACAGTATATAAGAGTTGTACATTTTAAGAGAAAGTTTTTTTTAATGTTTCCTGTCTGGCAATGTAGCATTAAGGATTGCTGTTTTAATGCCAAAGAGAGCCCAACAGATTTTACTTTCACAAGTGGAGCATTACTGCTTTCGCCATAGTGCTCTGCTTCATTATATATGCAAAAAACTTTATTAGATTTTATTCTGGAACCATTTCATGTTCTATGGACACAGAAACGGGTAGGTAAAAGAAGAAAAAAAGAAGAGAAAATGATGAGTCAAAAGGCTAAAAGTGACAAAGGGAGAGAGCAATATAACAACCTGAATCCTCAAATATCATTGAGAAACAAATAATCAAATTCAACAATCGTAAAAGGAACCTTAGTGTGCATCTTAGGCCTTGTCCACACAGCGATGGAAACGGTACATTTTTGTAAACGATTAAGAATGTGCGTCCACACAAGGACGAGCACAACTGAAAGGGTTGTATTAGGTATGTCGAGTTCATTGGTGGCGCCGTGACCCTGCCAAAGAAACATGCAAAAAACACCAGGCATGCGCAGAGAGCTCATGTAAAGTAAACAAAGCACCATGGCGGGGGATCAAACAAAGGGGACATGATGTGTAGAGCAGACTCATTAGGAATGGAAGAGTCTGAAGATGCTACTAACAGCCATAACAAAGCCATCTTTTCTGCTTTATGTGAGAGTGCGGGTTACAGAGAGAGGCAAAGCTACCACGTCATGGTTTAAGAGAAGATGCAGCTCGCATGTACACACGAAAAAATTTAATCTGCGATTTGAAATGCATCCACTCTGGGACCCTGTTTCAAAAGTGATTATTTACGGTATTCCAAAATGCCGCATCTATGTGGATGCACAGCCTAAATGACAAAATACCTTTGCGGATATATCTAATCTTGTCTCCTTGCAGACAGAGCCTTAAATTCCTTCAAAGATTTCCACACACAAACCAGTGAGAAAAATTTACAATCTTTGTAAAGCCAAAAGCATTAAACAATTAAATCAAACAATTACTTAACAGAGTAACAACTAAAATATTGCAATAGGTACCACCACACAAGGAAGACAATTAACGGAGAAGAAAAAGCTTAAAAGCAAGTCTTTAACTCAGATGTCAACTAGGTAAAAGTACCACTACCTTAGGGTGTCCATTTGATTTTACACTTGACCCAGTTGTCAAACATTTCAATGATACCCTGAGTACTTACAAATAATCTTTTTAAACAGTATTAAAGTTTGCCCTCTCTGTGTTGTTAGAAAGAATAGTTCAATACCAAACATGAGAACGTCTTTCAGAAGTCAACAAGTACCAAGTACAAAATGCTTTGACATTTTGTAAATAGCAGCAACCCCCCCCCCCCCCCATTTTTAAAATGAAGTCATAACTACGATACGACAACAAAACTAGTTCACAGAACGGAAACAAAAAACTAAATAAAGCCCTTAGCTGGCTTTGAGTTGGCTTTAATTAGCTAGAAAGATTGCCACAGAAAAAAACTGATTATTGCTCCTAGCTAGTTTGGAGAAAGGTGCCAGCTTAGCTCTAAACTAGCTAAGATAAATTCAGCTTGTTGTTCCATTTAATATTAATGCTCATTCACCTGCATTTTACTGGGATTGCCTGCTTACAGTATATAAAGTGGTTGTACTTGGCAGATTGATTGACATAAAATGGAGAAGAAAATTGGAAAAAAAAACTGAACTGGACAGCAACAGTTCCGGGAGGAGTGTTGAAAGGCAAATTGATCCCTGGACCATGGTTAAAATACATAGACTTTGATGCGTATTGCTGATCAATGCTCCTTTTTCTCTGCGTGTCTTGGTGTTTTTACGCACCAGCCTGGAAAGTGGAGATGGCATCACACAAGCGAACTTCTAGATTACCATCATGCAATACAGAAAACACTTTTTTACGTCTTTTATATTTCTTCTTTGTCAATTGCTCTACTTTTTATTCATGATTATTCAATATTTTTCCTATTGTTTATTTATCCTCGATAACGTTATGTTACTAGAGCTGAGCCTTTAACCCATCGGGCCCCTACATATTAATAATTGTATGATTGTCAAAGAAGTTTATGTGCTAATTTCCTCCACTGTTTAGGTGGTGCATCAGCCAATCAGCTCCCTCTGTTTCCACCATCTTCCTGCTTAAGATACTCTTAGGCTCACTAAAAGTCCTCCTCACTACTCCTAAAAATTTTTCACCTAAGGAGCTCTCTTGAGACCTAAGACACTTTGTGAATAACTTTTATCTTTCAGAGGAAATATTCTAAGAAAAATCTTAGATATCGTTACGTCATTTTAGGATCTTTCCTAAAATGACGTAACTAAGAGCTACTTTTAGTCTTAAGTACTTAAGTCTTTAGTCTTAAGCATACGGGTGCTAGGTTTTAGATAATTTCTATAAATCTAATTAAACCCACAAAAGCTTGAAATGCTACATATTTACTATTTTTAGTAACGAGCTGATTAACAGTGTTTGTATTAATTAACTGGCAGTAGTTCTGCAGGAAGTTTGTCTCGATGTCATCTTATAGGTATAATAAAGCAGTCCATGTTGGATACTTGTAGGCCAGAGTCCCAACAGTATAGCAGCCAGGCAGGATGAATACTTGTAGGCCAGAGTCCCAACAGTATAGCAGCCAGGCAGGATGAATACTTGTAGGCCAGAATGACAGCATGATAACAGCTGGGCAGGATGAATACTGGTAGACCAGAACCACAGCAGGATTAGCAGCAAGGCAGGGTGAATACTTGCAGGTTAGAGTCACAACAGGATTAGAAGCTCCTCCTGAGGTTCAGAGGGGAGACAGGATAGATCCAGCAGCAGGCAGAGACTAACATGGTAAAAACTGAGGCAGGAAACAAACAGCTAGCAGGAGCAAACCAGGCAGACAGGCAAGGAGTGAGTGTAGTCTGATGACAGACCGGCAAAGAAGTGAAGGCAGAAGGAGGCTTAAGTAGGGAGGCTGGCAGGTGAAGTGAGTCTGGCTAATTAGTGACCGACAGGTGTGACTCACTGCAGTGGGAGTAACGGGAAGGCTGAGTGAGAGGGGTAGGAGGAGACTGAAATCTAACCATAAATAAAGCCAGATCCTAACTAAACCCAGAAAACGAGGAAGAACTGAAAAATAGTTAACAAAAGCCAGACAAGTTATGGTGCCCATGTGTTCAATGTACCTTTCCCATTTCTCCAGTATTTATTGAACTGTTCCATTCTAAGGTTCAAGGAAAATGTTAATTTCTCCATTTTATTTCTTTCCTTTGCTAATTCTCTCTATTTTTATCTAACTGGAGGTTCCTTCTTTAGCCATTTCAAAGTCTGGATCATATGGTACCCACCGTAGCTGTTTCATCTGGTTTCCTAATTTTTATTTTTCACTTTATCCAAACCAGCTATTTAGGGGGGGGGGGGGTCTTGTTCAACAGCAAGGTTTTATTTCTGTTCTAAATATAAAATCCAGTCTCCCATAATTGTTTGCAATGGTCAATCTAATTGAGCCATGCCTAGCTTTTTTCCATTTTGCTTCATACCAAGGGTCACACCAGTAGATTAAACATGGACAACCACACTTTCAAGCCTGTCTCCTGGACTGAAAATCCCAGTCAGTTTTCCCTGTCTTCACTCTCACTGCTTTGTCATCAAACAAGATAGGTCAGGGCAGAAAAGGAAAAGGCCTATCTGCATTTTCTTCACGCTTGAAGAAGCTGAAGCCCTGGACATCTTCTCCTTCCCCTTAACAAGACGAGGGAGCAACGGCAAGATCTGAGAACAAAGCCGCTCTTTCATGGCTGCGGCCCGTAGTGGACGGCCTTATTCCACAGACATACGTCAGTCGCCTTGACAAACAAAGTGTGCTAGTGTACGCTGCCTGTACGGAGGCAAGCGCCACACACAGACACATTAGCAGGACGACAGCGGCTTCAGTTACTGTCCAAGCAAACATGCAAAAACACAAAGATGTTTACGTCCTACACAAACACGCACATCATGAGTGCATATGTACACAGAACAGACCATGTGCAGTATATGTAGATTGTTTGGGCTCATACACACAAAAATTAGCACACACAAACACAGAGTGAGAGAGAGAGAGAGAGAGAGAGAGAGAGAGAGAGAGAGAGCAAGAGAGAGAGAGAGAGAGAGAGAGATTTACACAATAGCTGCTTTCTTTGACTGGCTGGCAAAATACCACAAGCCAGTCCTGATCCTGGTGTACTTTGGCCCACATGCTCCAGACACGCGTTGCTTGGAGGATTATGTCACAAAAGAGAAGTTTACACTTCAGTGTGACTGAATGTCCAAACGTCTGGCCCAGAAATAATCAGTTACAGTATGACAGGATGTTAGTGCCACTATTCTGTAAATTTACGAGCCAGCATATCTGATTCCAGGTGTTTAATTAAAGTTTTATTTATTGTTTTTTTTTTTCACCATTACCAACTAACAACCCAAAAATAGTAAATTCTTAGTTTAATTCCAAGCTGCATACCTTCAAGTAAAAAGAGTTGAAAGAGTCATAGCCCAGTTGAGCCATATATTTATTTCATTCTCTGCAGCGTTTCCTTATCAAGTAAATCTTGAGCCAGTTTTGGAAGTAGCTAAAGTACACAAACAGAAAGAGCGTCAGAGAATCTATCATGAGCAGAATAAGAATCCAGTTGAGCAGTGTATGCCATTAATCCTCAATAGTGAAGACTTCAGAACTTCTGCGATATTGAACAGCACAATATTTGACATTGTTTAATGACTTTTATGAAACCTGTATGTGAAGGAATGTGATTTAGGTTTTAAACCCTGTTGTACATGTGTTTAAAGTTCTTTTTTGAAGTAAGCTGAATTGAAATACATTTTTTTTTTGTCCCTGAATGATAATTTATTTGCAGCAGAGTCCACAAAGTCTAAACACAACAAAACACTCACAAAAATACCCAAAAGAGAAAGAGAGAAAAAAAACACACTCAAAAAGCTGTTACAGGCAATTACAGGCTTTTAAGTTATTTATTGTTTATTAAATAACTATCACAGTTAGGTATTGTCCAGTGAATACCAGCCCAATTGGCTTCGATATTAGCACAATAGTTGAGTGATTCGAGCACTAGCATTCTTTTGACAGCAATCTGCACACATATGGAATAAATGACTGGCACCTTCTCTTCAAGTATCAGAATTTATTAACAAATAAATTCTCATCCAGGGAACCCCGTTATACTCAAAATACCATTCATCAACATTATTGTTCCCTATTGATGCTGTATGAACGCGCGTAGCACTATCGGACAATTGTGCTCAAGCACCCCTAAATCTTAGCTCAGCACCCCTAAAAAATTACTGATTCAGAGTATTCCTGCGTGTCGGTTCGGCTCTGCCAGACATGCGTACATGCACAGGTTCGCCCGGAGCACCTCCGTTTGAAGCTCTTGGCGTTCCCATTGTGTCATTTCAACGCTGCTGTGCACCAGCGGGGGCGGGGCCTGGCGCTCCACACAGCCTTTGATTGACAAGGTAGACACCCCCCTTTAACTCCACTCTCATTGGTTGTCCTGCCTTAAATCCCGCCTTCCCTCTTCCTGATTGGCTGTTTTTTATTGAGTGTGTGCGCGCCTGTGCGTGCGTGCTTGGAGCGCGAGATTTAAGTCATACTGGGATACTGCGGTTACGACAATTAATACTAGGCTACGAAACTGGTCCCAGTTAAGAAACTAAATATTATCTGCACTAAAATAGGTGAAAGCTGCTGAGTGCAGTTCTGAACAGAAGCAGCAGAGAGAGTTTTGATTTGTGGAACTTGAGAAATGTAAGTACCCAACGTTAGCATCTCAAAATAGCATTTAATTCTGAAGTATAATACATTTTATCAATAAAAACCTAATCTCTTTTATAAAACTAAATATTCTGTGCCAGGCAGGAGTTCTGAAGACTGCTGGAAAGATGGAAAAGCAAAGACTGTAGACTATTAAAAAGTCAGATTCTTAGCCACAGCCACAGAAAAGGTGAGAGTGTCACTTTTACCAATATTTTGTTGCTATTGTTGTTTTGATTTATTGTCGACCATTTGAGGCAGTTCAGGCATAAATAGCAGGTGTAATTTATTTTACATAATATGCAATATAAGAACACTAGATGCCGCCTAAACAATTATTTTTTGTTTAGACTTTTGCTTAGTTATAATAGTATGATTAGGGTTCCACAAAATAATAGTGCTATTTATTTGACTATTTCTACTTCTAGAATTAGGATAAAGACAAATAAAACAGAGGAACACTATTTACATTGGTTTTATTGTACATACATTTCCACACTGTCCATTAGTAAATTAGTACAAACCAGAGGCGGAGATAGACATTCTCATCATCAGGGATTTAGCCCATAAAATATTACATCATTACAAGGGTAATTTGGTACACCAAAAAAGTAAGCAATTATTGAATCTGTTGATGTGGTCGCAAAATTAATTTAAGATATATTCTTTTGTGCAGCTATATTCTTTTCTGCACATGTGGCATCTGTGTCCGAAGCGCTTCAGTTGTTCTAATGAATTGTTTCATAAATATGAGCTCAGTAGATGCAGTCGTGGATTCAGAATGCCTGATATGTCCACCTTAAATGTAAAAAAAATCTTATTTGATCTGAAATACTGCAGCAACAGCATATTCTTCTTCATGATGTGGAACAACCCTACGGTTGTTATTATCACTATAGCCAGACTAATGCAGAGTCATAGCTATGTTGAGCCATGTTTGCCATTTATTCTAAGTGTGATGCAATTGAGATGAATAAAATAAATGTTATAAATACAAATCTTTCCATAAGGGTCAAAATTATTGACATCTTTCACTAAATGATGCCACTTTAGAGCTATAAAGTAATAATGAGACACAAAAAAGAAAAAAAAAACATTTAGAAAATGCTAACTTACCTCAAGCAGAGCTATTTTTTATATTTTCTGTTTCGGTGTTTTAATGTTCAGAAATTCTGTAATGATTGTTCCTATTTCATTCATGTTTATATTTGATTACTGTTATTTATGGTGTTTTATTTTTATTTATTTATTTTGTAACATTGAAACACTGTTTTATTTTCTGAAACGATGCATATTCTGTTTTATTGTCATGTCTTTTGCCGTAGTTCACCCTAAGCTCCTGTTTATTTTGACGTTGAAGTTGGTGTGTCAAGTTTTAATTGCTGTGCTTTCTATTTCCTGAAACATTTTTGAATCCCTGCTTCTGTTTCACTTTCCAAACTATTGTGAAAAGTTGGAGCATTTCAAATGTTCGTAAGGCAAAACAACACAGGTGCGCATCTGTTGCCACGACTACAGATGGTAAAATCGCCTTTCTGGCACATAACTCACAGGGATTTCCAGCAGATTGGCCGACATCAACTCTACACACTAAACATTTGCTGGTTTAGCCCGCTGAATAGATGCTACTGTACTGCCGAGGAATGGGCCCGCATCCCAGTTGGCAAAACGACTATTCCAGACCGCGCTCGCCGACGGTAAGGAGAATGCAAATGAAAATAGCAGCAGCAGAGAAGAAGCGCTCATCTTCTTTGAGCCAAGCATCTGCTAAGCATTTTAATGGGGATCAATGGAAGGGCAGGGACAGGAGATCGAGGGGTTGATTGGCTTAGCCGTCCCGCCGCTCACATACTGCCTGCGCTGCTGTTTACAGCCAACACAAGCTGCTGAGAACCTGCATGCGCGCTCTGCACCAGCTGATGTGTATATAAGAGTGTGCACAATAGATGGGTGTCATGCAAGAGGCGTCAGTTTATACTGTTTGTGAGCAACATGATAAAAGTATTTAGTTTCAGTGCCTTTGGTGAATGTCTCTACTGTGTGGTGTGCTGTTCCTTGGCTTGCCGAAAGAATCAGATTAATAATAGCCAGAGTGAATGTCATCATCTGCACTTCTTGCTTCTTCCTCAACCTCTCTGTATCACTCCCCCTTGATCCTAATCCCTCAACTCCCCACCCCCTTCTCCTCCTCAACCGACACGCACCTTCCTCTGGCTCTCCTTGCTGCTGTGTTTGGGTTTTTGAGTCCGGCCGGTAATGAGGGAGCGTTATGCAGTGCCATAAACGGAGGGGCTCGCTGTCAGTATGCATAAAGGATGAGACAGAGAAGATGGCGCTGGGGTCAGAGAGGGGGAGACGGGAGGGAGAGGGTGTGGAAGAGACGGGATGGAGAGTATGTGTGTGTGAAGATTCCCCTGTCAAACACACAAACATAAACCAGGATGGAGTACTCGATGGCAGACTTTAGAAAGAGAGAGAGACAGGCTGGTGACAAATAGGTACCTACTGTTCCCTTTCTGCGGGTACAATGCAGTGATTGCAGTGCCCCCTATGCTCAGCCTGATGGAAGTAACTGAAGATGAGAAGCACCTCTCACAAT
This sequence comes from Fundulus diaphanus, assembly GCA_037039145.1. Classification (NCBI taxonomy): domain Eukaryota; kingdom Metazoa; phylum Chordata; class Actinopteri; order Cyprinodontiformes; family Fundulidae; genus Fundulus; species Fundulus diaphanus. Next base: position 4,378,129 of record CM073139.1, read on the forward strand.
ATGCCAATTATGTTTTTTCTACCCGAAACCTTTTGGTGGAGTTTCTTTAGTGATGCACAAATGTTGCAGAGTTTTTAGGGCCTTGAGTAACCTTTTGGACTCTAGATCATGATCAAGTTGCATCACCTTGTACAATTCCATGTACAAGGGGCATCAGTAGGTGGAATTACATGGTTCAGTCCATGCCAATTAAATGGTAAATGCCTAGTACTTGTATAGTGCTTTAACTAGTCCAACGGCCCCGAAGCGCTTTACAGTCATTTACCCACACACATTCACTCTCTGACGGTGGTGAACTATGTTAGTAGCCACAGCAGACTGACAGAAGCGAGGCTGCCATACATCGGCGCCACCGGGCCCCCTGACCACCGCCAGTAGGCAATTCGGGTGAAGTGTCTTGCCCAAGGACACGACTGAGACGGACAGAGCAGGGGATTGAACCAGCAACCCACCAATTGCAGGACGAAGCCCCTAACTCTTGCACCACTATCACCCAATTATAGTTTATTGTCACGATTCGGTTCTGGTAGATGTTGTTATTTTGGTTATGTTGGCTTTCCTGCCTTAGGGTTTATTTCTGTTTCTTGTTTTGTATTGTGTTGGATTCATGTTTAGCCTGTTTACTGTGTTAGTTATCTGGTTTCCTTTATTAGTTTTTATTATAGCTTTTGTTCTGTTCAGTCTTAGCTTTGTTTTCTATCTTGGGTTTGGTCTTTATGGTTATTTTGGCTCTGTAGTTGTCCATCTTAGTTTCTGGCCCATCAGCTTCTCAGTCACTACTCTGTCACTTCCCTTCCCCTGATTAGCTCCACCCATTCCAGTAATTAGTTTCACTCCATTCACCTGATCACTCCCTTACTTATACCTGCCTCTGCCACATCATTGTTTGTTTCTGCCATGTCCATGGGTGAGTTTTGCCAGCCTTCCCTGTACTGTGTTTTTCCTCCCTTATCTGATTGCCTGCTTTTTTGCCTTGGACTGTTTTTTACTACAAGCTTTGTTTATGTCCTGCCCTTCATTTTTGCATGCCTGTTTTTCTTGGTTCCTGCTCACACCTGTGTTTGGAAATAAACCTTCTTTAAAACGTACCTCTTGTTTGGTTGAATACTGGGTCCTCTGTCTCTGGTTTGTGACAGTTTATATTGTAAAGTAAACATTTTCCACAAGATTTGCACCTATCATTTAGAAGACCTGCTCTATCAAAGTCCATATGTCTTTTATATCTGTTCATATTTCTCAAACATTGATACAAAAATTAAATGTTAATGTCAAATTAGTGATAAAAAATCTTTTTTTCCAACCCTGTCTCCATACATTGGCCATCTGCTCTAAAGTCTTACCAATTTAAATAAATGTTAGACAAGTTAAATTATGTAACTTGTTACAATTCCTTTGATTCAAACAGTACCCATACCCAGAGTGTTCTTTACTTGTAACACTTGAGCAACTCTGGCAGTCTGTGGTAAATTAAACTCTGCTACGTAAACTTCCTACTACTCTAACCTCTTGCCATGCCAACTTTACTTTCAAAATAGCCTCACCTTAATAGCAATGATGGACGGCAAATCTTCAATTTTCATGTCATAGCTTTCAATTCAGTTCAGTTTATTTATATAGCACCAAAGACATATCTCACTTTACAAAGTCAGCTCTCTCAAATTATAAAGACAGATTAGTTGAAAGTTTTTTTTAACATAAGGAAATCCAACAGATGTCTTTGAGTCATTGACTTGCAAGATTTACTCCTCCTGGGTGAGCATGGAGCCACAGTGGACAGTCACTTGCATTGTTACATTGACTATAACCGCTAATGGACATGCATGCTGAGCATGCATGTAGCAACAGTGGAGAGGAAAACTCCCCTTTAACAGGAGAAACCTCCAGCAGAACCAGGCTTATTTCAAATGACCATGTCATGACAGACCAGGGGAAACTCACCCTTCCAAACAGCTGACTTACCACTCTGTCCAGTAAACAACAACAGCTTATGGGAGTGACCGAGAATACACAGAAACCGATAAGGGAGGGGTCGTGTACTCTCATACATTTGAAGGATACTCCGGAACTTTCTTGTAGGACTTTAATCTCATGGAGGCTCGTTTATTGGCCCTCATTTCAATTTCTTAACATGTGTAAGACACTTCAAGATGGGAAACATTCTAAAACATTCTACATGTGCTTCGATTTTCAAGTCATGAAATGGCTACAAGGACAAAAGCAAACAAAAAAGAAATATTGAGGTCACAATGATCTCTGTATCAAGTTGGATACAGCAGGCTAACATTAGGGGCCTAAAACTATACCGACATCTACTCTATTAAAAATGTGCGGGCTATGCTAGTACGCCATCTAGGCATTCAAAGTTACGCTAGTAGCTAATCAACTTTAATCAATTTTACCAAGCATCAAAATGACCCTACTTCTGAATATGTCTTAAGCACACTTGAGTTCTCATCTGAGTTCAGACAATAGAAAACCCAGCATTTCAGGGTTTGATTTAGCTTGAAATTTAAACAAATGTATAGATTAAAATGGCATAGAAATAAATTAATTGAACACGTGAAAGCATGGCTTTTAAGTTTGTAGTTTTCTCTTTGAGCCAATGCTCTCTGGCTGCTAATCGATGTCTGGAAGAAATCCAGCAGCTCTCTCCTTCTCACACACTCGCAGACACAAACACCTTTAAAAACCCTTCGATATCATTAGCTGTCATGTTTCACGGTGGGTAACACAACAGTGCACGGGTATAAACAGCTCACCAGCGAGTCTAGAGGGTATACTCGGTGTGTTTGTGTGAACGTGCACCCACAAACAAGGCTGCATGCGGAGAGTGTGTGAGTGGATTACACCGGGTTCACAGTGTGTATGGGAGAAGCGTGGCGGCAACTTGGCTTCGTAATGGGATTTTTCTCAGTTGCCTCTACTCCTGCTCACGTACACACAGCAACACGCGCACACAAACAGACAGATCCAACTCCAAACAAGCAGGTTAGCGGTAACAAAGCAGAGCACATATCCTGTCTTAACAGTAAGAGGTAAGCTGCAGCAGAGCTCCTGCTCAGTTAAAGACACATATCCCCCTCACCTCTCCGATTGCTCACAAAAGCCGGGGGGAGGAGGGGGGCGAGAGAGGGAGGAATGTGGGGAGGGATCAGCTACTCTAGACGGGGATGAAGGATGGTGTAGTAAAGCTGGATGAGGGTGAGGAGAGGTTGTAAAGAAGAAGCTATACCATGCAGTGCCTACTTAGGAAAAGCGGAGATTTGTAAAAATTTACTTTTGTGGTTGAAGTAAGGAAAAATAGACAGAATATATCTGGAGGTTTGGCTTTTAGTAACTCTGGGCTGCAGTTATCACATATGATATTATATTCTATCAATTATTGAAGCTTTGCCAGTGGCTTTCAGCATGCCCCAACTTGTAACAGCAATAAAAAGAGAAATTGGCATATAGACTTAAGATTTTATCACAATAACTTGGGCTTTTCATTGAAAATATGGACATAACTGTTCTACTATATGTATGTTGCTCAGGTAACTGCCAGTCACCCAATCTCTTGACTAATGATGCCAATATTTTTACCCTCTGGTGCCCATTCTATACTTTGCAACTCTTTGGGATGCAAATCATTGGCATGTCTATAACTGGCATACACGTGTCCCAAATAACCTTTAAATTGAAACTGTCTTTCTGGGTGTTTAACTATCAAAGCTAATATATTTGAAACATTAATGCTATCCATTTGCCAGAGACAACAGAAAAAATGCTTTTATTGCTAATTCTTGAACATTTACAAGATAAACTGAAGCATTCATGTTTATTGGTGACCATATTTGTCTTTCTTATAAAAGGACACTAATGCCATGGTATGGTATGTAGTTCTTTCTGTTCTGTCTACCCTTTCTTTTCCGCTTATCCAACATCGGGCCGTGGGTTACCAGGTCCAGGAGTTGAACCCAGACTCTCCCCTTCCTGGAGAGATGTTGTAGCTCATTCTTTGGGGCTCCTTGGGCATTCATAGGCCACAAGGAGATGGATAGACTCTTGTGTCATTATTGGTTTCTACCAGGATTCTCCTCTAAGTGGGGTGTACCAAGAACACCTCTAAAGAGAGGTCCACAGTAAGCATCCAGATCAGATTCCTGTAGCAACTCCACTGATTCCCTTCAAAGTGGAGGAGCAGCAGCTCTTCTTTAAACTGCCCCAGGATGATGGAACACCTCACCCTGTTTTAAAGGTTTCCTACCTTATCTGGAATTATATTCTTTTGTTTATTAATCATAACCCACAATGTGAGGCAAGGGTCATAATGTGTGTGGACTGGTAAAATCAACAGCTTTGCCTATTGGTTACATTCTTTCTTCAGCAGAACTGACCAGAGCCGACCAGCTTTACTGCAGACCAGAATGTTGAAACTCCTTGACTTTAGACAGAGCTTTTTCCTGACTTCTGTTGTATACATCTTGAATTGCAAATATTTCTAAATTCTTTTGGGTAAATATTTCTCTTTAAAAGCATCTGAATATATTTCTATGTTAAAGCCAAAGCACAAGCGCAACGAATGTGCCCAACTTTGGTGAGGACTAACCTCAAGGTGAACTTAGCAAAAACCCAGCCTTTTTCTCTGCTTGTTCATCTTTCAACACATCTACAAGGAATTCAGCCAAACTACCTCCATGAACGAGCCATGTCCCGAACAGCACAAACATGGCCCACTTTCAGCAGCCGACAAACACATGAGTGTGTGATGTGTAAAATGTGATTTGGGCCAACAGGGTTTCTACCTTGTAATTCTGCCTGAAAACAGACCCTCCTTCAGTGCAGCCCACCAAGACGGTTTTATCCTCCACTATGCAATTTCCTTCAATGTGTCTTCTCCCCGGTAGGAAGCATTGTGTGAAAATATTAGCTATGAGACTGTGTTTAGATTGAGGCTGTTTAATCACAGCTGCTTTCTTCCGATGCAGAGCGGGTGCCAGCCAAATGCAGCGGTTTCTCATTCAGCGAGGAAAAAATCAAAACACAACACCCAGCAGTGCCCTCTCTTTCAGCCTCTGCCTCATCTTATCTTTTTGTAGCCTTCTGCTCATCCTTCCCTCCCTTCCCGCTTTTAACTAACAACTCAAACAAGGCAAGGATACAGTCTCCCTCATTCCCTCCGACAGAGCCAAGGAATAGCAAGCAAGGAAACTCTCTGTGCTCAGGAAGACAACTGTCCCCCTATGCTTGGGAATGAAGAGGGCCAAATCAAATAGTGACGGCTGCAACAGGAAACGTCCTGCTATGAATCCAGGGCTGGCAGAGAGAAGGGATTTCTCCATGAGCATGACTATAGAAGTCCCTTTGTATTAAAAAGACATCTTCCAAATGAACTCAACAGCAACTAGTCCAGGGATCATGTCTTAACTTTTATAATAATAATCTACTGGTTTATTGCTAACAGTGTTTCATATAAAATATTAGAATAAATGTCAAAACTCCAAATGGTTTAGGGAGTCATGCCACGATCAGAATCTTCTTCCAATGAACTGATCCTGCATTCATATACATTTTTCTGTTTCTGAATGAGTGGCAAAGCGTAACATATGTTTTCTCTTACAGATCTGAGTCAAATGAGGTACAGAAAAGTTACAAAAACAACACATCAAATATATCTAGGCAGTTAACATGGAGTTATTATATGACGTGTGAATAATCCCCTTTGGGGCCCATTTTCAGCCGATTTTCAACCCATGTGAGCTTTATATGTAAATTGTTTCTTATGTGTCCATGCAGTTTGAATTGGTGCTAAATAGTCCTAAAGGTGATTTACCAATTCACATGGCATTCCCTCTGGATTGCCATGTGAATCGGTTTAATGTATAGGCCTGACCTGGGTTGACTAAATACAGCCATTGTAGGTGTCAGCAGGGTCTCAAATGGATATTATAAAAATCAGTTTAAATTGTGCAGTATAACTAGGGTCCCACTTATTACTCAGAGGTATTCTACATCAGACCTATGTAAGCAATAAACTTGGGTTGTTATGTAACTTGCAGGCCATCCCACGTGAGGACCATTTAGCATCCTATTTTCTATGTGTACGGTGCCCCATATTTAAAATTTTGACAAAGAGTATATAAATGGGCCTCTGTTTGGATGAGTATAAAGAGTTAATCTAATCACGGAGGTGAAATGTTTGGTGACCACTTGGACTAATTTAATGTACCCCGTTTCAGCAACATCCATTGGTCTCTTATGTTGGTCTTAAATTTTTCTCAAATGGGTCCTGAGAACATCCATTTAAACTGTGCAACAACAAGGACCCACACAGGTCCCACTTTTTTTTTTTTTTTTACCAAGAGTTACAGTCATACTTACATGTGTATAAGAAATAAACACAGTTATCATAGGGCTACTATAAAATCAACTCATAATCACACCGCGGACCCATGTTTCATCTTATTTTTTAAACATATGAGCCCTGATGTGCACAGATGAGTCAGTCCTATAAGAGTTTGACTCATGGTTGATTGGGACTAAGCTAGCCTAGGGTATAAATAGAGAACTAGTATGGAACAGCTTAGTTGACTCAACCCCTGCTATGTGATAAAATCATTTGGGCAATTTCTGTAAATCCTACCTGAGGTATTTAACATGGGTATCAAACTACTATGTAATTCAAAGATAATCTCACCTGGGGCCCATTTTTTTGAATCTCATTCGCTACCTATACAGGCCCCATATATAAAATGTTGCCCATGCACTTTAGATAAATTATATCAAAGAGACAACAAAAAGCAAGGATACTTGTTGCCCTTTGCAGCATAAATGAAATGTGCAATGGATATTTGATGGCTAATATGTGTAAAGACATATTAGACATGAAATCTAAATGAAATCCTCCATTCTCTTACTGGATTTCATGTAAATTAGCTGGGCTTTTTTTTTTAAATAGGCAGAATGTAAAACATGGAGAAACAGGGAGGATTTGTGAATCCTTTAATATCCAACGACTATTTTAAAAAGTATCCACAAAATTTCAACTGCAAGGATTACAATTAATGTACATCTCTGGAAATTTTTAATTATTTCGTGGTACATCGCAGGCTTGATGCCTCAGCCCCTCTCTGACCAAGGGTGAAATTCAAGATGCTTCAAATACACAAGAATTATGGAGGCCTGTCACTTTTATAATTAAGAAAATATTATTTTACAACACAGAGATCAAGAAAGAATTATCCACAGAAGGAAATTAGTTCATAGATTTAATTACAGGTGCATATGAATAAGACAAACATTAATTGTTTTGAAGCCGAATAGGAGTCTGCAAAATCATAATAGAAATAATATGCATGAATTAGAATTGAATATAACCGTGTCAAAGAGTGACGGGCTTTCTACGTATGTGTAAAACACAACAGTCTTCCACATGCTCCAGAAGATGGAAAGAGTTTGGCTGAAAATATGTGATGAGCTTCTTTGTTACTCCTCAGCTACAAAATAAAATATCTTTCTTTCCCAATGTGGGAAGGAAAGTCATTCACAGATCTTTTGGCAATGTACAAATCTTCTCGAACAAGGTTGTTCAAACTTTGGAGGACATTACATATTATAAAATCCTATAATTTTATTAAAAATTAAAACAATATAAAAAAAGGACATCCACCTATTCAAAATCCGGATAACTGCCATTAAAAAGGCCTCCACAAGAAAGTGCTTGAACCTTGACCCCTCAAGCCCAGCACAGTGGTTGAAGATAACAGAAGACATTTTTGTATATGGAAGAAGTGACCTACTGTCTCAGGAGCAAAGCTCGGTTCTATAAGCAAGACTTTGTACAATGGACCGAGTAGAAGAAAAAGTCCTGCCCACAGCTTAGTTAAAGTGACCCCCATTATTGCTACTGTTAGAAAATTAGAGCGAAATTGAAAATTGAAGAAACAACTTATCCATGGGGTTATTTAAAGTATTTGTTAATAACTGATTGTTTCTGTGTATGTAAGTGAGAGGCTTTCGTGAAGTGAAACCTTAACATGAACCTGTGAACTGCAATAGGATAAACTGAAACCGGGTGGTCACAGAACGAGACATGATGGTTGTCAGGGTCTCTAGCTGTCTGCTGCGGGCTTCTTTTTTTTCCCCCTTTTTTCCCCGTTTGACAGGAGGGCGTGGTGCGCTCAGCTGACTCTCATTTCGCGGCGCGGCGCTGTGCATTTAAGCGGAGGGCGGCCAGCCGATCGTCGCCAGAGTGTTAACCTTGAGTGGTGTGCCTCAGTGGCCACTGTCTCAGACAGCCTTGTGTTTCCTCGCACTAATCCTTGTTCCTGTGTTTCTCAGGTTGCCTCACGCCAGAATCCCGTTTCAAGTGAACTTGAGAATTCAGAAGACCCAAGTCAAGCCCTCCGTCCTTCTACGGTCTGAAGTCCATTCCAGACACCCCCAACTCCGAGGCTCCCTTGGTGGTACCAAGTCAGGCTAAGGATTCTCTCCAATCGTCCGGACCCCTCCAGCCAACCGCCCAGCCGCTCTGCCTCTAACAGCTCCGTGGGGAAGTTCAAAGTCGCCCATCTGTCAAGCCAAAACCTGTTCCACCGCTGCATCTCAAAACATCAGCTGCTTACCTTTCCTGGACCCACCCACTCCCCTTCTCGGCTTGCTCGATCTGTTGAGTGGTAAGCGTTGCTGCACATTTTAAGATCGTGTGCCAAGGCTGGCGCCTAACCTTTCTTCTCTTTATGCCCTTAGAAGGACCATGTGCTCATCTTCTACGTTCGTGAGGAGACTTGCCCAAAGTCCCCAGTTCTGTTAAATCCCCCTCCTTTCTAATCAAATAAACTGCGCTGAATCTGTATTTGTCCTCCTGGTTGTTCTCTGCATGTGGGCCAAAGCCATAAAAACCATGACAATGGTGAATACATTTTGGATGCAGGGAAAATACTTTGCATAATAACCGCACATGCAACAAGTTTTAAAAGCAAAAAAAAAAAAAAAAAAAAGAAATGTTAGAAAAGTAAAATCTTCAGCTTTATTGTCTTCCTTGCAGTTTATATCAAGTGTAAAATCTGTGTAAAATCTGCAAAATGCAAATACACACCAGCAGGTGTTACACTCACATTGTAGAATGTTAAAAATGGAGATGTGCTCCCAACATAGCCATGGAAATAATTTCAAAAATGTGTTTCATTAATACAGAAACCTGAGATTTTGATTTCTCAGGGGCCACTGAGCGTGAAGAAACGAGGCACTGCAGATGCTGCGAGGTGCAACACCAAACCCTGAATACCCAGTAAAAACATAGCTGTCATTTTAGGAATGTGGGTTAATCTGAACAGGTAATACCTGCTGAATTTCACCTGCTGTCTGTGTTCAGTCACCCAACCTCTTCACCTGAGAGAAGACAGATGATATCTCTGTCTGAGACGGGGCTGCTGGCAGGGAAGTTAGGATGTCAAAGATTACAAGAGCTGCCCAAAAAATGTTTGGCAGCACAAAAAAAGTTGTACATGTGCAGTCGTGAAAGAATTGGGACACCCCATAAAGAGTGTATGTATTCTTTTTAATAGATCAGGACAAATGTATTTATTAGCAACGTAGACATCCTCCCATTGTCAATACCGGCTTCTCCGTGCAGGCTCGCAAGTGACCCTCTCCAACAATCATTGGAGGAGAAGTGAGGTATGCTCTAAACAAATCACTTTCCATCCGAGACAGATTGAACAATACTGAAATTCTTAAATAAGATCACCAATAAAAGGTTAAAAAAAGATCCATTCTTTTTTCGGTAAAATGTAATAGGAAATACAATTTCCGGTGAAGAATAAAGTAAGACATCCCCACATTTAATTCCTACTTAAAATTTCTAAAAATCACACACCACTGTATCACTGCTCAAGATTAGAAAACCATTCATCATGATGCTTTATGAAAACCTCAGCCATTTGGTTTGGTGCTCCTGCGTGTTTAAGTAAAACTGAACAATATGGTGAGATCCAAAGAGCCGTCTGACTCCTTCAGAAAGAAGATTGTAGTGTCTCATCGCTCTTCTAAGATGGAAGTTACTCAAAAAACTGCCAACATGCCCATAGCGCGATATCAAAGCAAGTTCACTCTGAAAGCTGACTGAAAGGTGCTAAAAGAAGTCTCTAAAAATCCTATAATCACACATCACAGGCGCGGATTCAGGCGGGGCGCAGGGGGCGCGCGCACCCCCCTTTTGGAGACCAAAAGTATTTTTTTAAAGAGCCCGAAATTTTAAACATCCTTCATAGAATTACGATTAAGAGTCAGTACCTTTCATTTAGAACGCACTGTGACGCCGGCGCGGCATAAATTGTCGTCGCAATCACCGATACCGCGGGCGGCATTTGGTGGCCAAATATGGGCAGTAATGGCGGCCTGACGTCACATCCTGCGTTGTTTCTTAGCAGAGGCATTGCACTCCTACAGCTGCGATAAACAACAATTATTTCGGATTTCCAGAGGACTTCACCATTGAAATTTTTGAGAGCTATTGTTGAAGCAACAATGCCCACGTGCATGGCAGTTTGATGTTGCAATACATCGGTTAAGAGTGGAAAAACATCACAAAAATAAGGAGATGGCTGCCGCAGCAGACAGATTCAACTCACATCGTTCCTTTTTGGTCTCCTTGCCTCAAACTGGGCTGGATTTCGTCAAAAATCAGGTTGCTGTCAAGAAAGTCTTCTATATATTCCAAATCGCTCTCAGATGATGATGATAAATCCATGAAACTCCATCACTATCACTAATTAATCCATCACTCTCTGCTGCACCGGTCGTGGCCATCTTGAATAACAGCGCGCAGTGACCATAGACATAATATAAGAGTAGACGCGTCATTGGGCGGGTTCTGCCTATGCTGCGATGCGTCAGAGCGTCCGCCATCTTAAATGTGGCAAATCTGCAGTTACTCAGTCACTTAAACAGAATCAGAGGGACTTTAATCTCTGAATATACTTTGTATTCGTAGTATTTTTTTTGTAATATTACAAGTTTATTTTCGTATCCCTTTAGCTTCATTCTCCTGAATTTATTCTCCTAAAGAATAAAAATATTTAAAATAATCTAACCTGGCCCTACTACTCCAGGAGTGAAATAATTCTGCAAACTGTGATTATTCTGGAAATGTTCCCCCTTAATTCTCATAATATGATGTTTTTATCATAACATTATCACTTTTGTGTTTGTTTGTTTATTTTTACTTTATTGACCTAGGACTTTTTTCCTCATATTATTAATTTTACCTCTTTAATACAAACCCAAAAAGTCTGTTCCTAAAGGTTCACATGTGACATGGTTTTATGAAATAATGAAGACCACAATGTTTAGATTTAACAAATTGATCCTTATATTCATAACACATACACACACACACACATATATATATATATATATATATGTGTGTGTGTGTGTATTTATTGCAGCACAGGAATGAGGCATCTTCTCTGATCCACGTTCACAATAACAGAACTCAACTTTTTTCTGCCACATACAATATGGCGGTGGCGCGCGAACCTGCGCCCTATGACGCGTCTACGTATATATGTCTGTGGCAGTGACGAGCCTGTTCTTCTTCTACGACTACTTCTTCTTCTTCTCTTTTTTAATTGTGGTTGGCAAACAACTTTTAGGTGCATTACCGCCACCTTCCAGATTGGAGTATGGATCAACCTTAATCTTATATTCTCCCCACAGAAAAAAGGTATGATGATCGTTAGAAAATTTTGATATTGAAAAAACATTGAGTTCTCACAAGTTGTGTAAAGTTGTAAAGTAGTGCAATTTCAGGAAAACTTTTTCCAGTAACGGGAAAGTTTAAAAATACATTTTTGTTGCACAGTTTTTGAAAAGTAATGAAAAAAAGAGTGTAAAGTAAAAAAAAATAGTGGACATTGACACCCATACAATAGTTATTGTGTAGTGTGTATTGTCTGATTTAAACCTTTTAGTGCCACATGCGTTTTATTGTTAAAACTAAGAATGGTCTCCTTTATGAAAACATACTAGGCTTAAAACTATTGCCAAGCAACTTGCATATGATGAACGATGAGAGTGAGAAAGAGATCTTTACATCATATAAAGATGATCTACCGTCAGGATCAACATTCAGGCAGGAAGTGAAGTTGTGGCACACAAAGTGGTCATCATCAGTGGAAAAACCCAGCTCTCTCCCTTAAATTCTAAGGATAACAAATATGAAGTGGTACCCAAACATTTCTATGATTCTTCACCTTCTGTCAGTTATACCTTTTACAAGTGCTTCTGTGGAATGTGCTAACTCAGGCCTTAAAGCAGTGAAAACTTTGCTGAGGTCAACAATGGGACAGGAAAGGTTTGTGGCTTTGCTACTTATGTATGTCCACAAGGACATTAATTTAGACATCAACAAAATCATAGACATATTTGCCCAGAAGCATCCTAGAGGGTTGACATTCATAAACCCATTATCATCGTCATCATAAAGTTAAAGGTGTTGTAAAAGAGAACAATATTCTTTAAGTCTTACAGTTCTATTATAGGCTTATGGCTTAACTTCACCCTACATGTTCATTGGTTTAACTTACTTTAAAGATTTTTTTTTCCTCAACATGGTTTGTCTTGTTAAAATATGTTAAAAAATCTTTTATCACTTGAACTATACCACACTGTTCTTAAGTCCTTGGGTCTTTCTAAGTATTTTTTTTTCTTAATATAGTTTATATGGTTAAAATATATTGTTAAAATAGATGTATATTTTTAAAACTCCTTTATCTTTTTATTTCATTTTCTGTATAAATATAATTTCTGGAAATAAAGAAAATATTTGTTTGATTAATTGTTGATAAGGATAATTTTTTCTTCAAACTACTTTTTAACCTTGTGCATGCTGTAAAAAGCACGAGATTTTGACTTAAAAACCCATTTTCAATTACAATAAGATAATCATGCTAATTCCACTTATGTTCATCCATTAAAATTATTATCAATTAAAAAAACCCTTAGATGAATAATTAGGCTAGTGTGAAAGAGTAAAGATGGCATTCTTTGGTCATTTAGCCTCACATTGCCTAGACCCCATGACCCTTGACCCCATGACCCTTAGGTGCGCACCCCCCTTTGAAAAATCCTGGATCCGCCCCTGCATCAGGCTCTTGCTACTGTTGGTTTGAAAGTAAATATATAATCAATCAGGGAGACAATACACGTTAATGCGTTTGGAGGAAGCCTTTGCATGAAGGCCAGAGTGACGTTTGCTAAAGAGAACCCAGGCAAGGTTTCAGACTTCGGGAATAATGTTGAAGGGAACTATCAAGACAGCAGTACCAAGGTAAGGGAAGGGAAGGGATTATTCATATAGCACTTTTCAGTAACAAGACATTCAAAGTGCTGTACATGAAAAGAAAATCATTACAGACATACATAGGAAAAACAAAGGAATAAGATAAATAAATCCTTGACTAGAACCAAGGAAATTTTCAATATAAACCTAACAAAGCATTCCAGGAAAACGTCATAATACCAACTGTAAAGTATAGTACTAGAAGTGACATGGTTTGGGAAAGTTTGCCAGTACTGACCCAAAAGACGAATTTTAAAGCAGCACATGCAACGTTTAGCCACTAGGGGTGCTAGACCAGTAATTTCCAGTAAACCTGGAAATTTACAGGTTTAAAGGGGAAGTCCGGTCAACAAGGAAAAATCAGGGTATCATTAGCTATAACTAAAACTAATACATTTGTGGTTATTTAATGAACTTATCTTTAATCAATAAGAAAATAAAAACATAAATTGTCGTCTGAATCACTGTGTATGGGGGCTGACATGACTGCCCAAATATGGGCAGTAAGGGGCGTTTGACATCACATCCTGCGACGTGGAAGAGCGGAAGCGGCGACAGTATTTCTCTCCGCTTTCCATGCAAAGTCAATAGGAGCCGTTCTACACAGCTGCGATCATCAATAATTATTTCGGATTTCCAGAGGACTTCACCGCTGACATTCCCAAGAGCTATTTCTGAAGCAACAATGCCCACGTGCATGGCCATCGGATGTTCCAACACAACTGGTAAAAGAGGAAAAAACATTGCTTATTTCAACACAGTCACTTCAGCGATCTCTCCTCCGCTGTGTGTGTGTGTGTGTGTGTGTATGTGTGTGTGTGTGCGCGCTCAGCTGCAGCGCCGGTGCAAAGCCGTGCTCAGCCCAGCATGTGCTGGAATGCTCTTATATTTTATTACTTATACTATAATAATCAGCTAACTTAAGTCACTTCAGCGATCTCTCCTCCGCTGTGTGTCTGTGTGTGTGTGCGCGCGCTCTGCTGCAAACTGAAACTGAAACCCCGTCTGTTAGATGCAAAGCCGTGCTGCGCGGAACGTGCACACACACACACACACACACACACACACACACACACACACACACACACACACACACACACACACACACACGCGTGTATAGATATATACTGTAGGACCCGACTGAGTTTGATCTTGGAAAATAGTGCGCCGTGACAAACAGAGCGTTGAAACTTGCTCAACAGCGGGTCCGCCGAGTGACGTAAAAAAATGGGAGGTGACAGTACTATTCTTGACCAAGATGGATTCCTCCACATAAACATGATTAAATGAGAATTATTATTAATTAAAAAAACTTATAATTTTTTGCACAGTATGTAGTAGTTTAATATTTAAAGTACTTTCAGCAGTTTGAATTCTGATTTTGACCGGACTTCTCCTTTAAATAGGCAACTTTCTGATAAGGCCAGACCACACAGAGCATCCAAGCTCACCAAGTGCATGAAAAATAATTTAATATATCTCAAATTAAGATAATACCTTACTCAAAACTGACATTGTGTTGCTTTAATCCAACAAGAACTGTCTTAGAATTAAGAAATGAAAAGTCCTGGGCCAAATCAAAGCTATACATCTCAAACATCTAAAACCTTTCTCAGCCTGGCGTCCCACACTGGTAGCAAGAAGAAAGTTTTCACTGAGGGTATTCCAGCTAAGTGTAATACTAGTTATTAGGGGTCTGGGGTGTCGACACTTTGTCTTTAGTTAAAAAAAATAATTTTAGTTGAAATCTTTCACCCATTGAGTCAAACAAGGTTCATTTCTCAGTGTTTACATGTAATTCAGTTATTTTCTTTTTCAAACATCAGATACCTAGATGTGGACATTTCTTGATGAAGAAATGAATTATTAAAGAATGTTTTTTCACATGACTGTATGTGCCTTATCTACAAATTTATTATCAAGTAGCAAAGTAAAATACATAAAAGAATAACTACACAATGCTTTTTTGTTTTTTTCACAATGCCCTTTTTCAAAATTGTGCAGAAAAACTAAAAGTTGTCTCTGAATCTAGACCATCACCAGTTTGGTGTATTGATTTTGTCACTCCGAGGTGCTCATCTGAGCAGTGGGAACAGTTGGGGAGTGACTGGTGCATTAGTTAGTGGAATTATGTGAATCATGGCGGCACCAGCTAGAGGTAGAAATGCTCACCGGCTGGATTAGGTAATGCTATTATCTGTATGATTGTAGCATCAGAGGGAGAAAAAAGCATTAGCATGGATAATTCAACAGATCCAGCAGCAGAGAATCACCATTAAATCAGCGCATTATACCCAAAGAGATGAGATCCAGATAGAATGACGCAAAGAATTAAACTTGACAGTAAATCTTTGAATTACAAGTCGTCATGGTTTCGCGTGTCACCGGGTAAACAGGTGTTTAACAAAGCGTGATCAAATAAAGCTTTCCTTGTCGAGCCAAGAAAGCTCAGAAGCTCAAACAATGACCTGATTTGGTGTGTAATCCCCATTTAACCGCAGCACTCTCCTCACTTTTCCTGTTTCAAGAACAAAATTACCAAGTTTGGGACAGTGGTGGAGGTGTAACAACTGAACTGAAACTAACCAACGTTTATATGTTTCATCCTGAGGTTTTTAGAGTCTAAAAGGTGAAAGTGACGCAAGGCACTTTTGATTCCCAGATTTCAGTGTCAAGGCTGAAACCAGCAAAAGCTAAATACACAGATGGAGTGCTAGAAAGGAAACTAAACTTAACAATTTCTTCTCATCGCTCTTGCATACCGGCCAGACCTGTGGAGAGCAATCCTAATGTGTGTCGGCGGATATTTCCAGCTGAGCTATATATCTCTGGAGCTTCTCCAGAGTTCCTATGAATCTCTTGGCTACATCTCTTTGCCGTTGCATCATCCTCTTTCCATTTTTAGATGATGTCTTGATCAGTGCTCTGTGAGATGGAGACAATTGGCCGCTTTGGAATTAGAGAATCAGAGTAAAGGGGGCTGATTACAAAATTTTACAAAATTGTTTTGCCGAGAACTTTTGAAGACCTTGTATCATTTTCCTTCCATGTCAAAATATGCACTACTTTATGTTGGTCAGTCACATAAAATGTGGGTAAAATACACTAAACTCTGATAAAAAGTAAATAAGCCGAATGGATATGAAAACTGACATCTTCTTCTCAACATGCTTTAGTCAGCTTTCCTTCAAATACCAACCTGGAAGTTCTCTCCTTTAGACAGAACCTACACTTTTCTTCAACTCTACCAGCACAGCAGGTACACTCTACCTCTGCCAATAGAGAGTTGCCTGTCAGCCTTGTCCTGCATTCTTCTCCAGCATCAGTTAACCCATCATTCCATTCACCTCTGGGGTCATACTACACCTCAGTCTTGTCAATAAGTAACACGTCCAGGTTTTCTTGTTGATAAAAAAATATCCCAGTAATCAAGTGAGAATGCTATACAGCATTCTCACTTATTGTTTTCCTGTTTTTCTTTATTTTTATTATTCCGTACGTTTTTCGACGCCTTTCTCGTTCCGCATTTTTCAACCGATTTCAACCATTCTGGTATCAAAACGTTCAGCTCCTTCAGGACATTACTGCTATGACTTTTGGTAATTATAACATTTATAATATTTAAAATATTCAACTTTTTGTGAGTTTTTTCTCTCATTGAAAATGGAGAATCCTTCAAATTCTTCAAATTTTTCAGCTTTTTGACAGCTTACTGCTTCAGCCTACTTTCAGCTAGAAACGCCATTCAACTTTTAAAATGTAGTGATATCTTTCAGCTATTATGGTATATTTCAGCTTTTTCATATCTTTTACCATTTTCATATAGTACCTCCTTAAAATAATTTTGGCTTTTCAAGAAATTCAGCAAATAACATGCGTTGCTATGGTCGTTAAGTGGCAGTTGGTAGAGTGCACACTCTAGAAATTCAACAAATTCTTCTCCAAACAACTTCTTCTCACTCGCTCAATTTTCAACCTATCCACATAAATTATACATCAAAACGTAGGAATTTTTGTCTGGATTCTGGAAATGTAACCATCATTGGTGTGGGATTTATAGATTTTTCGCAAATCACCTCAGAGCGACACTAACCCCAAACCTTCCCCATTCATTTCCTATGGAGCGGTTTTCAAAAATGACACCTGAAAATCTAAAACATCACATGTTTTCGCATCGTCGCTACTCTTAAACCGTTTGATGTACAGGTATGAGACTTTCACACATTCATGTCCAGACCCTTCTGGCGCTCATATAAAAGGAATTTTGTTGATAAATGTTACGGTTTTGCCGCAGGAACAATTTGTTCGGGAGTAGCGTTTTGGAAAAATGCTTAAACAGGATCAAACTTCCATCCCGCCAAATGAGGCACTTTTCTACATCGTCGCTACTCCTAAACTGTTTGATGTACAGGCATGAGACTTTCACACATTAATGTCCAGACCCTTCTGGCACTCATAAAAAAAGAATTTTGTCGATAGCTGTTACGGTTTTGCTGCAGGAACAATTTGATCGGGAGCAGCGAATGTGCAACATCCCGAAAACGCTTTGGAGCTTCATTCTTCCACATCATCCACTTTTTTACATCGTCGCTGTGCCTACACCGATTTTTGTACAAACATAAAAATGAGCTCCATAGTCCTCAAAAGCCTGCTGATACTCACAGTGAAATAATTATTTTGATATCTCTTATACTTTTTCAGCTACAGCGATTTGTTCGGGAACCTTTTTAGAGGATTTCTGAAATTCGCTAAAAATTCCCTTTATTTAATAATTTTTTACGCCTTTATTAAACTTTTTCCAGCAAAATCCGATAGCTTATCTTCTTCCCCTATCCGTTACGAAATAAACGCAGAAAAAATTACGTCTCTACCATTTACGGATCAGGAGATATGGAGCGTTGTTCGAGGCAAAGTTCTCCATTATAACCCAATAGGCAGACTGACGCAAAGTGTCTGCTCTTCAGTAGACTGGCCTGCTGCAGGTGTGTGAGTGAGTTTCCATGACGACGGAACTCTGTGAGCCAGAGGGAGAGGCTCCATTGAGATAGAATGGCAACTTTCGACACTCACTGCAGTTGCTGTGATTAATGTAGGAATCTGAAATTCGCACAGTCACTTCCTCTTGACATTTTAAAATTTTCAAGTGACTTTCAGCCATGTGTCACTTTTCTGTCCCATTTTGGATTTCACATGCTTTCCTATTGGGCCTTTGCTTCCAACAGGACCTGGCATGATGCCCAGACACGACCCAATTGGCCAATACAGCACCACCCACCTGTGGGAAATGGCGCTACTGACCGTTTTGGTCAAATGTTGAGTTCTGGGCCCAGATGTGGTGAGGCTGAGTTGCTAAAGGAGGCCAATCTAACCCATGAACTTTGGTCACGTTTGGTGACATAAAGTATTGGCATCCCTTTTTGAGGCACTTCCCAGTACAGGATTTGGACCAAACTGACAGAGTACAATCACCCGGTGATACTGAACACAATCTTGTTAGCGGCTAACGGTTAGCATGTTGCTAACCGGAAGTAGCTCTAGGAAGCTCGTACAAACTTCTGCTTCACAGAGTTTGTACTTCCTTTAAAGAGAAAGCTCCACAAGAAATCTGGCCTACGTCGCATAAAGCATCTCCAAGCTATGAGGTGTCAAACATGCAATGCTTTTCAATGGGGGACCAAAGCCCTTATGTTCCCAGAAATGCATGCCCATATATGGCTACAGTATAGCTCTGATGGAAAGTTCAGGCTTTGCATGCAAGAGGTCATGGGATCGAATCCCGGTGTGGGAGATTTAGAGTTTAGGATTATAATCCCCACAGTGTGTATAAGAAAACATGTGTGCTGATCCCATGAAGTATTTTTTGTACCACCAGCCATTTTGAGTTACCATGGCAACGTTATAAACAACGTATTTTCTCCCTATTTGAGGCACATCCCAGTACAGGATTTGGACCAAACTGACAGAGTACAATCACCCGGTGATACTGAACACAACCATGCTAGCGGCTACCGGTTAGCATGTTACTAACCAGAAGTAGCTTTAGGAAGGTCCTACCATCTTCTGCTTAGCCGGGGTTGTTCTGCCTTTACAGACAAATAGAGGGCTACAGCTGTGAGGGAGTCTCCATGACAACGCTGCTAGCCAGAGGCTTCTAGGAGGTCCGTTGACTTAACATGGCACATTTCGACGGCCACTGCGGGTGCTGTGAAGACCGTAGGAAGCTGAAATTCGCAGTGTTACTTGCCGTTAGTATTTTTGACGATACCACGAGGCAGGCGCCTTGCTAAATTTCTTCACAAAATTTCTAGTTGTTCTTAATCTTCAAATTCTTGAAATTTTTTAAATTTTTCAAATTTTTTAAAATTTTTCAAATTCCTTCAACTTTTTTGAAAATTTTCAAATTTTTCAAAATTCTTCAAATTCCTTCAAATATTTCAAATTCTCCAAATTTCTTAACATTTTTAAAATTCTTCAAATTTCTTCAAATATTTCAAATTCTTCAAATTTCTTCAAATTTTTTAAATTATTCAAATTTCTTCAAATATTTCAAATTTCTTCAAATTTTTCAAATTCCTTCAAATTCTTATATTTCTTCAAATTCAAATATCTTCAAATTCTTATTTTTTTCAAATTCTTCAATTCTGATTTCAATGTTTTCTGCATCTTTTGCTCAATCATTCTGCAGATTAGCATTCTCACTGCTGTTTCGCAGGAACAGCCTTTTCTAGTTCTTATAAGAATCCTTCCAACGCTCATCCTCTCTTTGCCAGAGTGAGCTATCTCCCCTTGTTTCAGGACATTAACTTGTACTTTCAATATAAAACCTAAGATGATCACAGAAAAAGGTGTTATTTGCCCCCTGAACAAGTTTTCTATTGCTTTATTTGCTAAATGAATGGGACCTATGCTATGTTGTGAACCGTGTAAGGTTAGGAGGAATACAGTATGTTCATCCACCAGGCAAAAGATGATGTATGATTTACATCTTCTGATTTGTGTCATGATTTAGGTTTTTTTTTATCCTGCTTTGGACTTTTCTGGACTTTTCCCATCAGCCTGTCACCTCTCAGCCACCAGTCAATTAGCCACATTGACTCCACCTGCTGCCAGTAATTATTCAACTAAGCTCACCTGTGCACCTGTCTACTTATACCTGCTTCATCCAACTCATCCCTGCCAGATCGTCTTGTCTCGTCTTTTCTCATCTCATCCAGTCCTGTGTGCTCAGCCAGCTGGACTCTTCAGATAAAGGCTGCCTGTGTCTGCGTGCTGCAGTTTTGCCTGTTTTGCCTCCGTGAGTTCCAGCCACTTGCTCTGCTGTTCTGGTGATTCCCCGAGATCGCCTGTTTTGATCAAGTCACTACCTGCATCTTCTGGTCCTCTGCTCATCCCTGTTTGCCTGCACCATCATCCATAACTCAAACGTAACTCTGTGTCCGGCTGATTACCGGGTTCACCAGCATTAATCATTACAATTTGCTGGTAAGTTTAAGGATAACTTAAACTATTCAAGGACTCCAGACTGTGTTTGATTCACTCTAGTTTAAAATCTGAAAAGCTTTGATTGGTCAAATATCAACTGGATTGTCCAACTCGAGTCCAACTCAAGGCCTCGAGACCGACTGACTTGCGACTTTTAGATGCATCCCTGTTCCAGTACATCACAACCAAATTAATGGATCATTACCAGGCCTCAGCAGAACTCGATGACATTCAGAGGAGAATATTTACCCATCTGATTCAGAGGTGTTGGAGCAGGGATGCATCTAAAAGTTGAATCAGTATATGTCAAGAACTGGAGTTAGAGATATCTATCATATACTGTACTGAGGTACTTTAAATCAAAAATGTAGATACTTTAATCTGTTTGTGAAAACACAAAGATCATTTCTTTTTTTGTATGTTTTGTCTTTTTTTAATTTTATTTTTTAAGAACCACTTTAGGTTGAGACAAGCATGAAAATGCAACACCACCACTCCTGGGAGTTCTCTCTGCAATGCAATTGAAGTGATTGATTTCTTTAAAAACTATGACATTTCCACCTAAATAAACTTTATTCAGGTAAAAAAAATCCAATAAAGAGATTTGAATCTGATAAGGCTATTTATGGTAACTGTGCCTATATGTATTTATTTTCTATGCAGGCAGAACTTATTCATGATCCTGCATTGTTGCGACTTGGACTTGTTGTTCACATTATGCATTCAAAGTGGTGGCAGGCTTTCAGGAGGTGAGTGTGCCCAATCCACTTTGTTATAATGTGCAGCACAGAAGGAGTTTGTCTACGTGATGGTTTTAGCGAGAGAAATGTTTCCTATGGTGAAAAGTTGTCACCTTAAATAAGGCACAGGACTTTTTTGTACCCAGAACGATTATGCATGTATGCATTTGTGGTGTCTTGCTATGATTGATGGGGGATAAATGTGGCAAACCTATTGACTGTAAAAGGTTAAAAAGGAAGGCAGTGCGAATAAGAGGATGGCTACTTCAATAAAAAAATTTGAACGGATATGTCAGGGTTCTCTGTGTTGGCTGCTCTAACTCTACTCCTCAGGTGTGTCTAGTTGGCTGAGGAGGCGTGGTCCACACCTGCAGCTCGTTGCAGGCGGCTTCCTCTGGCTTCTTAAGCAGAGCACTGGCAGATGGAAGACGCCGGAGCCTTAACCAGTCGTGGTACGACGTGGCCTCTGTCCCAACTCTCGGAAACCAGCTTGTGAGTTTTTTGTTACTCTTCTTTTTTGAGTAATTTTTTGTACCTCTCTGTTGCTCCAGATTTTGGTGCTTGGATGCACTCACCTGTCTTGACGTCCCGTCCGAAGAAACAGACCAGCAGACCTGTCTGCTCAGATTTTGCTCTGGCGCTCCCCTCATACTTCCTGGAAGTTACCCAGTGAGGCCTGAGATCCCCTTTCCCGGGTCCTGTTGGTTCTGTGCTCACTCTGGTCAATCCATCTGTCAACTGCTGCCGATGAGGTCGCCTCGGATTCCTCGCCAGCTACATCTGCCGCCCTCAGCCACTAGCCACCTATCTCCATCTGAGTAGTCACATAGAGTTCTCCTGACGCTACCTCTTCCCGGTTAGGTCCGCCCAGCC
Source organism: Fundulus diaphanus (assembly GCA_037039145.1). Taxonomy (NCBI): domain Eukaryota; kingdom Metazoa; phylum Chordata; class Actinopteri; order Cyprinodontiformes; family Fundulidae; genus Fundulus; species Fundulus diaphanus. Next base: position 4,400,545 of record CM073139.1, read on the forward strand.
TAATGGTAAGCAGCGCAACTCCTAGCAAGTTTCCTGGCTCTTATTTCAGAAGAACTCACTTGCTCTTTCTTACAGACTCTCCAGCCGTGACGTTCTGACCCAGCCGAGTCACCTGTAGTTCCGTCCATAAACCTGCCTGTTTTCCTTTAATAAAAATCTTAAAACTGTGCATTGCCTCCCGTTCGTATCTGCATGTGGGCTCGTCATCTGAAAACCATGACAGAAGAAGGCTCCGGCCACCTGAGTCCAGCGGATACGTTCGGGCGGCAGATAGCCGCACAGCAGGAACAAATGCAGTTGCTAGGTTTTGCCGTCAATTCTACTCAGGAACAGCTTCAGAGATTAGCCGCTCAGGTTAGCTTACTTGTGGACACAGTCACTTCCGCGAAGACGTCACCTGTCACTCTGGATCACGTTACCCCGCCTTCCGACGCTCCGAGCATGGAGAATCAGGTTTGGACTCCACCACTTGAGGGCGCGTCACCTTGTCCGGAGAAATTCTCCGGTGACGGTGGAAGTTGCGGTGGTTTTCTTTTCCAGTGCAAACTGGTGTTTAACCGTTCTCCCCAGACTTTCGCCTCTGATGAGGTAAGGATATCTTATGTCTTACGTCTACTAACGGGTAGGGCTCTTAGGTGGGCCGAGGCTCGATTCCCTGATTTTCAGTCGTTTGGGATTACTTTTCAGGACTTCATTGCTGAATTTAAGACAATTTTTTCACCTGAGTTGGATTCGGCACAACAGTCTCGTCATCTCCTCACTTTGAAACAGCGCGGTCGACGCGTATCTGATTTTTCCGTGGAGTTTCGTACGTTTGCTGCTGCTGCGGGTTGGCAGCCGAGACCGTTAAAGGCAGCTTTCTTTCAGGCTCTAGACGAGTCGTTAAAGGATGAGTTAGCTCGGGTTGAGGAACCTGAGGATTTTGAGGAGTTTGTAGCACTTGCTATCCGTTTGGATTCTCGATTACGCAGCCGAACCCGTTTTAGATCCAACCTTGCCTTGCAATCATCCACCTCCACCTCTTCTACATTTACCAAGAAGGAACCCCGTTCTTTTACACCTCCTCCTGAACCCATGCAGTTGGGGCAGGTTGGTCTTTCCAATAAGGAACGTCAGCAGCGTGTCTCGGAAAACTTATGTCTTTATTGTGGAGGTGAGGGTCATTACCTCAGAGATTGTCCTGTTCGGCCAAAAGACCGAGTCCGCCGCTCTTAACGGGGGGATCGGTGGACAGGTTGGGATCTATTCCCCGGGAGGCTGTTTAGGCGTCATTTGGTTCTCGTTGTTGTTTACCAGTTACTTTAATATTCGACCAGGAAAGTTTTGATGTTTCAGCTCTAGTAGATTCAGGCTCTGATTTTAATCTCATAGATCAGGCGGTTGTGGACCAGCTGCGAGTACCTGTCGATCTTTTACCCGAGCCACTCCAGGTCTCGTCATTAGATGGGCAGAGATTGACTCTTATTACCCATCGCACCCGACCATTGGTAGTGATAGTTTCCGGTAACCATCGGGAACAGCTTTCCTTCTTTGTCTTCCCGGTAAAGCGTTCACCTGTGGTTTTTGGAATAGCCTGGTTAAGGGTCCACAATCTGCAGTTTAATTGGGCTGAGTCCCGATTGGAGTCATGGTCATCTACTTGTCATTCCCGCTGCTTGCAGTCCGCTCGGCCCGTAGCCGTCTCCTCTACTTCCTTGACAGATTCCGGAGACATGATTGACCTCTGTCGCGTTCCAGAGGATTACCACGACTTACGGCAGGTATTTAGTAAAACTCAGGCTTGTTCTTTGCCCCCACATCGCCCATACGACTGTGCAATTGACTTGTTACCGGGGGCCCCTCTACCGGTGAGTCGGCTCTATAACATCTCCAGGTCAGAACATCAATCGCTTGAGAAATACATCAGTGAGTCTTTGGCTACGGGGTTAATTCGTCCTTCTTCCTCCCCATTAGGGGCTGGTTTCTTTTTTGTGGGCATGAAGGACGGGACCCTTCGACCCTGTATAGATTATCGAGGGCTTAACCAGATAACCGTCAAGAATAAGTACCCGCTTCCTCTATTATCATCAGCCCTCGAGCCAGTCCAGAATGCCAAGATTTTTACTAAGCTTGATCTGCGCAACGCTTATCATTTGGTTCGGGTGAGACAGGGGGATGAGTGGAAGACGGCTTTTAAGACTCCGTTAGGTCACTTTGAGTACCTAGTCATGCCCTTCGGCTTGTGTAATGCCCCGGCAGTTTTTCAGGCATTGGTTAACGACGTCCTGCGGGATTTTTTGAATGTTTTTGTTTTTGTCTATTTAGATGACATCCTGATTTACACTCGTGACCTAGAACAACACAAGCAACATGTGCGACTTGTTCTCCAGCGATTACTAGAAAATCGCCTGTTTGTAAAAGCCGAGAAGTGTGAGTTCCACCAGACTTCAGTTTCGTTCCTCGGTCTTGTTTTGGAAGGCGGCCAAGTGAGGTCAGACCCAGAAAAAATAAAAGCAGTAACGGAGTGGCCAGTTCCTGAGTCACGTAAACAGCTTCAACGTTTCCTAGGGTTCGCTAATTTCTATAGGCGTTTTATCAGGAACTACAGCCAGATAGCTTCCCCGTTACATGCTCTTACCTCCACCAAGGTCCCTTTTAGCTGGAGTCCTGAAGCCGATGAGGCATTTAATCGACTTAAGTCCCGTTTTTCCCAGGCTCCCATACTCGTTCACCCTGATCCTGCGAAACAATTCACCCTTGAAATAGACGCTTCTAACACAGGTGTGGGAGCGGTCCTATCCCAACAGTCTGAGATAGATAAGAAGTTACACCCTTGTGCATTCTTCTCCCGTCGCTTGTCCCCTGCCGAGCAGAACTATGATGTAGGCGATCGTGAACTGTTAGCCATTAAGTTAGCCTTGGAGGAGTGGCGGCACTGGCTAGAGGGATCCGAGCAGCCCATCATAATATGGACAGATCACAAGAACCTCTCCTATCTGCAGACAGCCCGTAGACTCAACTCAAGGCAAGCCCGTTGGTCATTATTTTTTTCTCGTTTCAACCTCACCATAACCTACAGACCAGGCTCCAGAAACATTAAACCAGATGCTCTGTCTCGTCAGTTTGCCCCATTTGAACAAGAGAAGGAGCCGGAACTTATTCTTCCCCCCACATGCACTGTTGGAGGTCTGCATTGGGATCTGGAGGACAGGATTAACCGGCCCACATGGTCCCACATTGCCATTGATTTCGTTACTGGACTCCCTGTTTCCCAAGGCATGTCAACGATTTTGACTGTTGTTGACCGTTTTTCGAAGTCTTGTCATCTCATTCCCATCCGTAAGCTACCTAACGCCCTCCAGACTGCCCAACTCCTCATTAAACATGTTTTCAAGCTCCATGGTATCCCTGTTGACATTCTCTCTGACCGGGGTCCCCAGTTTATTTCTCAGGTCTGGCGGCACTTTTGCTCCGCTCTGGGTGCCCGTTACACGCTCACCTCCGGATACCATCCTCAAACCAACGGCCAAACAGAACGAATGAATCAACAATTAGAGACCACTCTCCGTTGCCTCACGTCATCTTCACCTACCGACTGGAACAAGTTTTTGCCTTGGGTAGAGTATGCCCTGAACTCTCACATCACCTCAGCCACGGGACGTTCACCTTTTGAAGTTGCCTTAGGATATCAACCTCCACTCCTACCCACAGACGAACTCAGGATTCCCTTCACCTCCGTCAACGACTATATTGCTCGCTGCCAGAATATATGGAAAGAGACGGTTACAGCACTCACTCGCACCGCAGAGCGGAGTAAGAGGTTTGCTGACCAGCACCGCAGACCAGCTCCCCATTATCGCCCCGGTCAGAGGGTTTGGTTATCATCCAGAGATGTATTGACTAACCCATCCGCCAAGAAGCTTGCTCCCCGGTTTACTGGTCCCTATGAAATAGAGACAGTTATCAACCCGACCACCGTCTGCTTACGTCTTCCCCCTCACTCTCGTGTTCATCCCACTTTTCATGTATCCCAGATTAAGCCCGTTTTGGACAATGATTCATACCCTCCTTCCGGACCCCCTCCACCCTCCCAGGACAGTCAGAATCCTCGCGTCATCAGGGTTGTGGATGCCCGTCGACGAGGTAGGGGTCACCAATACCTCGTCGATTGGGAGGGTCGCAGCTCTGGGGATCGCTCATGGGTGTCTGCAGCTACCATCGCCAATCAGGATTTGATTCGGGATTTCTGGTCTACTCAGCCCAGCACTTCTTCGTCTGGGCCGCCAGGAGGCGGCCGTTGAGGGGGGGGTAGTGTCAGGGTTCTCTGTGTTGGCTGCTCTAACTCTACTCCTCAGGTGTGTCTAGTTGGCTGAGGAGGCGTGGTCCACACCTGCAGCTCGTTGCAGGCGGCTTCCTCTGGCTTCTTAAGCAGAGCACTGGCAGATGGAAGACGCCGGAGCCTTAACCAGTCGTGGTACGACGTGGCCTCTGTCCCAACTCTCGGAAACCAGCTTGTGAGTTTTTTGTTACTCTTCTTTTTTGAGTAATTTTTTGTACCTCTCTGTTGCTCCAGATTTTGGTGCTTGGATGCACTCACCTGTCTTGACGTCCCGTCCGAAGAAACAGACCAGCAGACCTGTCTGCTCAGATTTTGCTCTGGCGCTCCCCTCATACTTCCTGGAAGTTACCCAGCGAGGCCTGAGATCCCCTTTCCCGGGTCCTGTTGGTTCTGTGCTCACTCTGGTCAATCCATCTGTCAACTGCTGCCGATGAGGTCGCCTCGGATTCCTCGCCAGCTACATCTGCTGCCCTCAGCCACTAGCCACCTATCTCCATCTGAGTAGTCACATAGAGTTCTCCTGACGCTACCTCTTCCCGGTTAGGTCCGCCCAGCCTAATGGTAAGCAGCGCAACTCCTAGCAAGTTTCCTGGCTCTTATTTCAGAAGAACTCACTTGCTCTTTCTTACAGACTCTCCAGCCGTGACGTTCTGACCCAGCCGAGTCACCTGTAGTTCCGTCCATAAACCTGCCTGTTTTCCTTTAATAAAAATCTTAAAACTGTGCATTGCCTCCCGTTCGTATCTGCATGTGGGCTCGTCATCTGAAAACCATGACAGGATAAAGAGATATCTGCAGCTCAATTATGTAGGAAAAGCTATTTCTACCAAAATCTGAACTTATCATGCACAGTGTTGTGTTTTCTTCAAATATAAAGTAAAATCTAATTTCATGTTGAGTAGTTAATAATCTGTTGTGCTTCTGAACACAAATTCACTTTACTTTTCCTTAAAAAAATGTTGATTTGTTCTTAGTTTTTTAAATAATTGGATACTTATGGAGCAGTCGACTTCATATTGTTTCAGAAAATGGGCAGTTTTTACTTGTTTATTTGTTGGAAAAACAAGTAATTCACATTAAAAATTAAAAGGAGATCCGAGAAGATGTATTTTTTTTTTCTTATTTGCAATACTAAATTCAAACTTGAGCCTGGGATTTATCTCAGTGTCTTGCAGCATTATATTAGCGTCATGTTTTGTCAGGTTTGAGCCACACCAAACTACAGACAGGAGTATGGGAGAAACATCGTGAATATAAGCAAAAAACAAAATCTTACAGTGAACCATGAAGAGAACAGAACAAGAACTGGGCAAGATGTAACAGAAGGAAGCGGTGGGGAATAATGAAAACCAAGGGGAGGAAAAGGTGTACAATAACATTATGACCTGGTTACTATAATCAGAGGAATGTTGAATAGACACATTCTATGAGGTAATTTCATGGAGCCATTGGGTCAGAGTATTATGTGTGAGTTGGTGAGTTATTAAATGAAAACAAATAAAAGGAAAAAAAAAGCAATTCTACCATAATATTAATACAAACAATAGTAGTATTGGTAATTTAAAAATATATAAGAAATCAAATCAGTGATGGCTGATGGAACATTTTTAAGTATTTTTAAAGTGTGGTTCTTACTTTATTGGTTTTTCTCAAAATCTCAAAGAAAAAAACTAAGTTGCCGTACCTTGTTTTAGGATAAACAAGAAAAACTTAAAGAAATATTATTTAAATGTTGTAAATGTTTCTAGCCAAATATTTCCTGTTTTAATTTCTTTTGTTCTTCTAAAGCAGGGCTCAAGAGTTACTTCCTAGTTGCTTCAAACTCAGCTGTGAATTGTTCTAGTCCAGTGTGACGGTCATGGCCTGAAGACACCAACAGATCCACATAATCTGTAAAAAGTAAAAATAAGATCCTTAGTTTCTCAAATCAAACACCCTCCTCTCCAAGACTAAATATTGATAACCTGTACTGGGAACAAGCTATGGTTTATGCCAATAATATGGACACATCCATTGCTTTGGTTGTACCAGAACTTGATAGACCATAAAAGTAACCCAGGTACCTCATATACCCACACCCCTCATGTTATAACTCATGGGAAAAAGTCAGAAACCTACTATGCTCTACATCACCATGTCACCAGGTGACTATGGACCAGTTCAAGCACTGAGTAAATGCCTTGAAGAAATCAATACGTGGATGTGCCAAAATTTTCTTCAATTGAATAAAAACAAAACAGAAGTAATAATATTTGGACCAATAGAGGAGAGATCAAAGGTTAGCACACAGCTTCAGCTAGGAACCACTGATCAGGCCCGAAATCTGGGTGTAGTGATGGACTAAGACCTGAACCTCCAAAAGCATCTAAAGACAGTTACAAGGTCGGCTTTCTATCACCTGAGGAACATTTCCAGGATTAAAGGACTAATGTCTCAGAAGGATCTGGAAAAACTAATCCATGCGTTTATATTTAGTAGAATTGATTACTGCAACGGTGTTTTCACAGGTCTTCCCAAAAAGTGGATCAGACAGCTACAGCTGATCCAGAACGCTGCTGCCCGCGTCCTCACTAAGACTAAGAAAGTAGAGCACATCACTCCAGTTCTAAAGTCCTTACACTGGCTCCCTGTATCTCAGAGAATAGACTTTAAAATTCTTCTGTTAGTCTATAAATCCCTGAATGGCTTAGCACCTAAATACATCACAGATTTGTTATCAGCGTATCAACCATCCAGGCCATTAAGGTCTTCTGGCTCCAGCCTGCTCTGCATACCTAGAACCAGAACTAAACAAGGAGAAACAGCATTTAGTTCCTATGCTCCACTTATCTGGAACAAACTTCCAGAAAACTGTAAAAGTGCTGAAAGCCTGAGTTCCTTTAAATCAAGATTAAAAACACATTTGTTTAAAATTACCTTTGACTGTTCTAGTTAAACAGTTTTACTGTTTTTAATGTTCTTTTTTGTTACTACATTCTATCCCTACTTGCTTTTATTCTATTTTCTATCTACATTTTATTATTTTGCTATATCTTAATCAAGTAAAGCACTTTGTATTGTCTTGTACTGAATTGTGCTATATAAATAAATTTGCCTTGCCTTGCCTTACTAGAGATTCACAAAACACATGTGGACTAGAGAACAAATTCCTCAGCTGCTCTATGAGGTAAATATGTGGTCCACTGCTATGCAGCCGGGATAACAGTACCGTAACCCTAACCTTAACAAATGGTTGGAGCCTTCTTTGCAACACCCTAGAACAGTAGTCTGAAACTAAAGTCCTCGAGGACCGGTGTCCTGCAACTTTTAGATGTGTCCCTTGCCCTACGCACCTAAATCAAATGGCCATAGTACCTGACTAGCATACAGTCAAGGGATGCTTCCAAAACATTCTAATTATAGCTCCTAACTCCTGTTCATAGCTCCTGTTCCTTAACCTTTGATGAGGTCAACATTAAGAACTCTATTGGACGAAAGGAGCTTCGGACTGCTGTGCCAATTTCGAAGAGCCTTTAAAGGATGAATAAGTAAGATATTTACAGTAAAATCATTCTCATTTGTCACCTGGGATGGAAGTAACATTCCCTATAAACAATCGGTCCTCTCCATTAACAATGTCTTAGTCAACTTTTTCCTCCTTTGAAACCTAGCGGTACAGTCCAAAGCTACTTCAGTGCAGAATGTAACTCGTGTTTTCTTCCTGGTTCCTGAGCCAATCATCAAGCAGTGTGCAGTAAGAGAAGCGGACAGAAATATAACAAAATACAACGCCATAAACCTATCCTGTGTAAGTAAAAATTTAGTGGAGTTTCACAACAGCAACGGACTGTCGAGTCAATGGCTGGTCTCTGTGAAAGGCATTGTGTATGTGTTGTTCCAATTTTAACCACTAGGTGTCATTATTACTAATTGTTCCTTTAACTTATACATCATGCGATGTCATTAGTCATGTGCATAATGCACATGAATAATACTAGTCAAATCTGGGTTTACAGCTCCAAAACAATTACATATTGCACACTCTCTTCTCTCTGGACATTTCCATTAATTTCTGGGAGGTGGGCAGTGCTTATAAGTCATGTCACACAAAGGATTGTGGGATTCCTTATAGCTCTTTAGCGCTGGTAAGAGAACTGTGATCGGATGTATAGAGGCTCCTTTTCCGTGGGAGAAGGTTTTGCAAGAGTTAGGGAGTTTGTCCTGTAACTGGTGGGTTGCTGATTTGATCCCCCGCTCTGACTGCCTCAATCGTTGTATCCTTGAGCAAGAAACTTCACCCATATTACCTGGTGGTGGTCAGGCAGCCCGGTGTCACAGATGTATGGCAGCCTTGCTTCTGACAGTTTGTCCCAGAGGAGCTGAGGCTACAATGTAGCTCACCACTGTCAAGGTGTGAATGTGTGTGTGTGAATGAGTGACTGACCGTTGTGTAAAGCGCTTAGGGGTTGTCGGACTTGTGCTATACAATTACGAGACATCTACCATTTTTTCTTACCTCCTTCTTTACTGGCTGCACTATTTGGACAGCACTTATCATGGCAAACGTTGGCGTACTTCTGCTTTTGGTTAAAGAGTTCTTACCAATTAGACCCTTTTGGGTGCAGTCAGGGCTCTGCAGATCTCTGCTAATGAGCTTAATTGAAGTCAGGTGTGCTGAAGCAGACGCGTCTAAAAGCTGCAGGACACAGGCCCTCGAGGACTGGATTTTGAGGCCGCTGCCCTAGAACAAGGTTTCTCATAGAGTCTGAAAAAAATGGGAGCAACAGACTCTCTGGTCCACTTTCTTAAAGATTGGGGTCGACATTATAAATAATATGTATTAAAAAGTTTTTAGGTTTTTCTTGTTATAAATGCTGTTATTACAGTCTTCACTATACATCAGAAACGTTCATGAACTGACTGAAATCTTAACCCCTTAAATGTAGTTTTTAGATATAAAATATATTTATTTTCAAAAATAAAAGTGAATATTTGGTTGGTTAGTGTTTTCTGAGTCTAGGAGTGTCAAAACATGCCAGCATGGTTGTCAAAACCTCAAATTGATCTCCCTTCCATACATGCAATTTGGTATAAGCAGTTATACATGACTTCATGAATATTTAAGCACAATAGAATGTAAAACATGTAAAATAGAAATCAAATTCTGACAGTGTGTTGTGGGCTCAAAAATACTTTTGAAATGGGAGCCAGTGGCACAAAATGACACAGGGACACAGATCGTTCTATTTAGTTTAAAAGTAGCAGTAGGGCGATCTGGGGGAAAAACTTGAGACATTTGCTTTAGAACAGCTACGTTTATGCATAAATCAATATAAAAAAGAAAATACATTCCAGGAGCATAACCCAGGTCAGTGTGATGCGTGAACATCATCAAAGATGAAGTATCATCTCATGATCTGATTCATAGTAGGGCACCTCTTGTAAATCCTCTGCCACATGGCAGTAGATACCCGTGCTTGGAAACAGTACACCACTATTTTGTCTTTACATATTTAGCTGCTGGATATTTTAATGTAAATTAATGTGGTGGGATCATGGAGGGGTGTTTTTGTTGACTGGAATTAGCGTTTGTGAGCAAGCTTTTCTTCTCCATTCTCCCCCGTTCCTTTCTCTCCTCTCCAAATTACAGCTATTAAGACGAGACTGGTGCGAGCCAAACACGGCGCTCCACTTAATGTGATTTCCCCCCACGCACCAAGAAAAGGAATAAGAGGCAATGATTCATGGGAGCGCCACCGAAAAAAAAGCCTGAAAGACGGGAAGATGTCCACCTCCGACATGTGCTCTATGCAAACACTGGGCTTTTTTAAGTGTGTAATTGCTCGTTCTTTTCCATTTGTGAGCCAATGAGCTTAAAGCAAACATAATAATTTATGATGTTCCGTATTTAAGTCTGGCCAGTCCTTATCACAACACTAATCCACTGAATAGAGAGTACCATACAAACCCAGTCCTGGCTCCTCGCCTTAATGTGGCTTTATACTCTTCCTGCAAAGATATCTGTCTTGTAACTTCCTCCTGCTTGCACTGAAGTAAGTATTTTTGTTCTCCCAGTGTCTGCCGTGGCAGCTTTCAACACTCAGAAAGAGACAGAAATGAGCTTGACAGCTCCAGTCGAGGCCTGTGATTGGCCGGGCTCTGGGGACGCTGTACAGGAAGAGAGCTATACACCACCAAAGGGCACGAAAACAGAGAAAGGAAGCAAAAACTGGTGGGAAACTCAGTGGACAAGGTGATCAAATTTTATTCCAAGACTGTGAGAAGAATCTTGAAACAGGCAGCGGTTCAAAGCCATACGAGGACATCTTTAACAGAAAAAGCCAATACCTTTTGGGAAAACAGTCAAGAGAGGGTAGATTAAGAAATAAACAGTTCTCCTTTTTTCCCATTTTAGGTCTGGCTCAATTAAAACACCAAACATATTTTAGTAAAGCAGAAAAAAGTTAAATTCAGTGATGGTAGCGCAATGATCTGAGGCAACTTTGGGACCTTGATGACTTGCATTTCCATCTGCAACCCCCTCTAAAAAAATTCCGAAACTTTGGACTTTAAAAATGATGTTCATACAGGAAAACCGTCCAATGTGACTACCTTAAAATTATCCTGCAAAAGAAGTGAGGGTCAGCCAGGGTGGTTTGGATCGCTGTCTTTACCTTATTAAATGTAGGAATTATTTGAATAACTGATGTATGTATTCACTCGGGTTATCTTTGTCTGATATGAAAATGTGTTAAATTTCATTTGTGATAAATAAAAAAAACAAAAGGACATGAAATCTGTAAGGGAGCAGACTTTTTTCAAGTATACTTCACAGTCTTGTGAAAATGACAACTCTCTCTGTTGCTAAAGACAACATGCTACCACTGAATTTAAAGCCTGCAAAAAACACCAGTGTACTGCAACGGAAATGATCAACTCCAACCGGGTGCGCCTCTTGCAGCAGATGCCGTATCAGAATCCCAAGGCCAAGCCGCTTGGCCTTCCCCATAGATCAAGGCTTAACGCAGCCCGGGGCACTGGCAGGATGGCCGAGACAAATGACAGTTCACTGAGGTGGGGTCCCTGGGCAGAGCTTGGCCTGCCCTCTGGCGTTGTACCAGGGTTGGCTGCAGCCTGCAGGACAGGGAGCTGCTGTGCAGAGCTGGAGGGCTCGCTGGCTTCGCTAATGGGTCCCCAGACAACCAGGCTTGACCTCACAGGCCTAGTGGATTCATTACCAGCTGGTTAGCAGGGAGCAGCAGTGTGAACAGCTACTGCTAGTTAACTGCAGTTAGAGGTTAAAGCTTGTTTAACAGGGTCATCTAAAGCTTCTGTTGGCTGTACTGGAACATGTAAGGAATTACAGGAGTTCCAGGAATCCATTTTTCTAAGTACCTGTCATCAAAATCTTGAAATTATGTTTTTCTACTATGCAACAATCTTTAAAACTTCTTTTTTTCCAATCATAAGTGATTTTGTGTAACATTAGAGTGCAAAACTCTCAAATCACCTCTGATTTCTTTAAATTTAGGTTGAAAGCAGCCAGAAGCTCTTCTTTTAAGTCCTTTTAAAGGGTACTGATGAAAAGTTCACCAGAATTTTTGAAGGTCCACAAGGGGTTCTCGTTGAACTTTGTTACCTTTTCACTCCATTTCATCCCAGTCTCTGACTTTTTTGCTGAATTTATTTTTTATGTCATAACTCCAATCTATAAATTATTCAGGTGGAAAACGGCTGCTAACTTAGCAAAGAACCAATTCCAAACCCAGTGAACCAATTCAGTCTTCGGGAGGTTTACTGTTTGTCTGCCACAAAGAAAGTTTTCACTTTTTATTTTTGTTGAGTCTATGCAAACCGCAATGGCTGATTTTAAACAAATGTTGGTTGAGGGATGGGATGTGTTGTGCCATAAAATGCCGATTGGACTACGGCTCCCAGCATGCAACACGGTATAGGACCCAAAAACTGTGATACCTGTGTGACCACGCCCCGAGATGATAAAAACAGGTGCAAACAGGGTTTGTCTCCTTTCAGACTGCATCAGCTGTATCAGAGAGACCTCATCTCAGCTCAAGATTCCTGACATTGGAACACGTGTTGGAAACGGTGATCGTTGCCTTGCTGGACAAAGCCGAACACCACCTTTACCCCTTTGGTTATTGAATTGACAGAGGAGGTCCTAGGTGTCATGGTTTTAAGGTGTTTGGCCCACACAGTTTCTAAGATGTTTATTTAAGGCTCAAAGGAAAAAAGCACACGTTATGTGCAACAGGCGAGGTCGGAACGTCAGAGCGGGGATGACGCTTGGTCGGGAGGACCTATCCGGGGGGGATGAGTGGAAAAGGAGTTCAGTGACCGTAACTCTCTGATGGAAGGAGATGGCTGAATGACGGGAGGGCTGACAGATGTTACACAGGCGGGGAGCCCGAGCAGCACCACTGCGCCGGCAGGCAGGAGGAGCAGCTGGAAGAACCAGAGTGAGTCCGGAGGAACAAGGGTGAATCCAGGAAGGGGGGGTCTCTCGCCCGGCTTGGTAAAACCAAGGGAGTAAGAGGGGAGATGCCAGAGCAAAATCTGAGCAGGCTGGGATTCAGGGAGCTGGTCTTCAATGCACGGAACCAACACAGGTGAGCAAATCCAAAAACACGACGAACTGGAGAAGACAGGAGACAAAGTTAGATCCAAAAACGGGGATTTCAAAAACTCACACGAAGTTCGGGTGACAGATAGTAGAGCACGGAACCACATAATCCTGACACTAGGACTTTAATCAGGTTGAGCGTGCAACCACAGGATGAACAAGGAGTTTCTTCCCCCTTTTCCATCGGCAGACGAGGCCGTCTTTTCTGTTTTTGGCTGACCAGTTCACAAAGACCGCTGAGAGCCGCCCCCGCACCGATCAGAGCGGAGACTCTCTCCCACCCCTGGACCAGGAAAGACCCTGTTTTATTTCTTCTATAGAAACCAATCTTTGCCTTGGGAGAATTTATTTAGAATTTTTTTAATGCCGATGTTTTTACTCCAGAAGGAGTTATTGAAATGTCTTTGAATGTTCACATGCTGTGACTGAATCAGGTATTAAGCTGCTTACCCTGACATTATTTTCCTTTGCTTGTGGTTAATGATTAATGATTCCATGTGGAATTATACTTAATATTAATTAACATCTACTGGTGACTAGACATCCATCTTTCATGGTAAATAAATTTAATAATTGTTAAGTAATAAATCCAATTGCTAGTTATAACCATTAAAGGCTGGTAGCCCTTGATCGCCACCACAATGTTTTTGCTTTCCTTTGATTAGAATAACATATTATCAATTATAATATCCAATTATACTTATTAATAATATTCATAAAGGACCAGGTTAAATTGCACAACAGATGCCATACCATAGCAATGTGTGACCAAACCGATTACCAGCATGAACAGGAGGTCCAAGGCATTTCTTCCACATGCAACTGAGGCCCTTATTTGTTTCAGAAACGGTTGAAGCACTAATATCTTCTATTATTTCTGAAAGAAAATTGACTGCTCAGAAAAATAAAACCAAACCAGATTCAAAGGCCAAATAAGGCGCGACATTGGACTCTATTCGGCTTTCTAAAACTGATGAGACTTCAAAACAGAAACATTCATGCTGGCCAGATCCAGTATGTCAGTTGTGGTGAAATTCTCCCAAGATATTGTCAGATAATTTGTTATGGTGTGATTAAATCCAGGATTTCCTTTTGGGACACAAATTAAACAAAAAAGACACAAAATCAGCAAAAGAATGCCATGTGCACGGAGAGACTTTTCTTCAGATGGACTTAAGGACTTATATCAAGGTAGAATGAAATTGGCTGCATCGTGCTGTGAGGTGGCTTTTTTCTTCAAATTACACTGGGCAATTTGCTCAAGATGAGACAAATTAAAGAAGGACTAAGCATCAATCAAATAAACTAAAGAATTAACCAGAGGAAAATGTAAAGATGGCTGTGGACAAGGGATTTCCTCAAAGGTTATAGGATTTGGACAATTATCCAACTACGCAATTTTTTTTGTTTGAGTGTTTTACTTTGTATAATTTTCCCTCAAACAAATTTGCTGGTCTTTTGACTTCCACATTACTTCATGTTACTTCAGAGGAAATTGGGTACAAAATGATTTTTTTAGCCTTAACACCAACAGTTTGGCAGCTTTTTTCCAGTAGATCCAGCAGATGTGACAAAGCAGGTGTTCAATATGGCACTTGATATTCACATAAGTCAGAACAGGAAATATGCCGTGATATAACTATATTATTGACATAAAACTAAAGGCGTCGGCATTTCGCAGTTTTACATGTGGATCTTATTTTCTTCTTAATTTTAATAAGAATTTCTCTGGAAAGTTCTCAAGAGGTCCTGTTTTTTATGTCGGGCTTGCGGTTATGTTGACCGTTTCTAGAGCAGACGTAAAGTCACTGCAGTTCAGATCACAGCGGAGTCCGTCTTTGAACACATGTAATTCAGTCAGAATATCCTCCTGGAAGTCCTCTCATCTCTTTACAGCCATCATTTTGTTCCAGAGATGTCCACCCACCCTGCAGCAGCAACCCGCAGTGCCTCTGAACTCTGCATACATTTACTCTTCTCTCTGCACATTGCAGCAAACTGGGACCATTTATCAGCACCCCCACTTCCTGGCAAGAAGTCCTACAGCCACTTCAACTAAAGCCAGGCTGGAGATTCAGTTGTTTCTGCAAATCGGAACATATTTAGGTTAATATTAGCATTGTCCCGGCAGTGTCTAAATTAATTGAAAAATTAATATCTGAACAAATAACACTTGAAATCTATGGAAAACACATTGCATCCCATGCAGTTTGGCTTAATCCACGGAAACCAAAAAAAATTTATTACTGGAAAACATCAGATCCAAACGTGATAAAGGTGTGTGTGTGTGTGTGTGTGTGGGGGGGGAATGTTTTCCTCAATTTCAAAAAAGCATTGGATGTTGTCAAACATGGCATTCTAATCAATAAATTGTATAAATATAATCTTTCACCAATTGTAATCCAGTGGTTAAAATTATACCTGGAAAATAGGAAGCAGTGTGTTAGGGTCAATAACACTATACCTCTGACACAATAAATAACTGTATGGGTGTACCACAAGGTTCAACTTTGGGCCCCCTTTTATTTACTTTATATATCAACAATTTGGCAGACGTCTATCCATCTGCAACATAGCAAATATATGCAGATGACACTATTATCTATCTACACTCAAAAACTAAAACTCAAGCTGCCATGGAACTATCATCTGCAATGGCATCTGTACAAAGTTGGTTAAACCATTCATGTTTGCATTCAGATCTTGATAAAACAGTTTGTATGTACTTTACCAAGTACCTAAATAAGGAACCAGCCCCGCCTGTTTCAGTACCAGGTAAATTACTAACAGTGGTATCGGAGTACAAATATTTAGGGATTGTGATTAATTCCAAAGTTGCATTCAAATCACAAGTGGAAAAGGTAATAAATAAAATAAAACTGAATCTAGTTACTTTCAGACACATTCGTAATAATTTAACAATTGAAGCTTCAAAGACATATGTTAGTGTTGTGCTTCTTTCACACATTAGCTACCGTTTGACCAGTTGGACACAAACCTGTAAACCCACATTACAACCAGTTGAGATACTATACAAACAAACTCTCAAAACTCTTGTCAATAAAACAAAATAAGAAATACCTACCATCATTGTCATATTCTTTCAAAATACATTTTTTTAGTTGAGAGAATATGATTACATTTCATATTATACTGGTGTATAAAACTCTACATGGACTGGCTCCATCTGCACTGCAAGAACATATTCATCTAAAAACAGTGCTGGCACTCAATCCGACAGCAGGGGAGACTATGATGTTCCTTTTAGAAATAAAAAAAGTTTTGGGCAGTTGGCCTTCTATTTGAGAGCATCACACATGTGGAACACTGTTCCCATTCCTATAGCACTCAGGAAAATTTCATCACTAAAAATCTAAATCAGTAAAAAAGTGGCTCCTGGATAATCAAATATGCACACATAATTCATATTAATATCCTTTACTAACATTTTAAAAGACACTGTCTTTCATATAAATATAAAAATAGTATGTCTGTATATATTTCTACTATGTTTTTACTAACAATTGTTTCATAATGTACTCTACTTTTTCCACTAACTGTTCATTTTAACATGCCTTGTATGTATGTTGTATTTATGTATTGTCTCTCCATGCTTCTACATCAACCTGCCATGGGACTGCAGATGAAAATTAGCCTGTATGGCTAAATCTGGCATATTCACATGTTGAACCTTGTTGTGAGCATGTTAATTAATATGCATTGTCCGATTTTGAATACATAAACTCTAAACATTTATATGAAACACAGTCATGGATGGAGGGGATCCCTGTTTTGACAAATAGAACCTATATTGTGCTTTTGTATTTAGCCCCCTAATGTGCTTAAACAAAATTCACAATAACCAATTGCCTTCAGAAGTCACCTAATTAATTGACTACAAACACTACAACCTGGAATAAAAGATGTTTATCTATTTTTCTTCACAAAACGACTGAAGCTTCATCAGATTGAATGGGAAGTGTCTGTAAACAACCATTTTAAAGTCTTGCGGCTTCAGATTTGCACTGCTGTTTAGGTCTACACTTTAGTCCCTTTCACACATACGTTCTAGTAATTTACTTGGACCACATTTCCTGGTCAAACAAGAATTAGAATTAGCGTCTTTGACACATGCAAATTAGTCCTAGTAGATTACCAGGTCAGCTGTTTTCACACTTAAACTGGCAAAGGTGGAATTGATGTACCTAATATCACCTGCAGGTATCAGTGATGCAAGGGATATAGCTTTACCTGATCAAGTCAACCTCCAAAGGAGAATTTTAGCAGGAAATTACATCTGCTAAACAGCTGGAAGAGCTAAACGAAGGCTACAAATGTCTTACCAAATCACGTAAGTGCATGCCTTACCCAGGAATGTAACGGCTTTATTCACACTAGAGTGGTCCCAGTAAATTACCGGGTTTGATGCTAGGTCTTCACCAGGTACATTGCCGCTAACGTCTCTGTAATCTAAGAATATAACATCTAAAATCACACGTCATTAACTTTGGCCTTCTGTGTATTTGAGTTTGACATATATTCTGGGAAACTGTAAACAGAATTTCTTCTCTGTTTTAATTACACACATTTGGACTTTTGATGAAGTGAATTTTAAAGACAGTTGGGTACAGCTATATAAATGAAAAGGGGTCTAGATTCTTGAACATTTGCAAGAGCTTCCTTGAGGTCTTCACCTTTTGTCTGAAGCTGAGCCAAGCTACCTGACAGAGGAAGCTCATTTCAACCCCTTGCTTCCGGTATCTCATTCTTTCGGTCATAGAAATGTGGTTCCACCATCTGCGTAAAAAAAACAAACAAACAAACAAACAAAGATGAGACCCTGAGATTCCCAAATCAGAATGCCTCCTCTCTTCAACTACTCCATTATACCACAAACAGAATAAGGGAAAGGGAGGGTCAAAGCTCCAGCCATTACAGTCCAACCAACACACAGCTGTGTCCCAAGATTGTGGGAACAGTTCTTGATTTGGTCGAACAAAGATCAGATAGCTCTTCAAGGTAACCCAGGTACTTCCTATACCTGCAACATTGGCAGCATAATGCCTCATAGCAGTTTTCCAAATTAAGAAAATATGTGGTGTAGCAGAAAAGCACATTAGATATGATTTTAGAGCAGCTTTTAGATTAATAGATTTGTTTACTTCACAAAGCATTAAATCAATACCTTTATCTCAACTAATGCCTAAATCCCAACATGTCCTGAGAGTTCACCTGAGAACAGATATCTGATAAACAAGAATAATGCTTTTTGTACAATGTCTGGGGTGCACAATACCAATATCTGATGTCAGTAAACTGAATGTTTGCGGAAGAGTAAGTTTAATCGGTTAGTAAGTAACATAAATGATTCCCTGACTTTTTTGAGATGTTTTTCTATCATGCTGTTCTACTTTGTGAGAGGTAAACTAACAGTAGGCTAGACAACCAAACTGCTGAGACTGCCTCAGCTATTCCATTAAGGTAAAAGTCTGGTCCAATTTTCCAAGGACATGGTCAAAAACCACAACGCTTGTCTTGAATTTGACAGGGGGAGGTTTAGCGATTGGTTAAAACCTCCTTTCTAAAGCTTAAACTTTTCCAGGAAGACTGAGACGCATGATCCCTAGATAGTTGGACCACACTCTCCTGTCCCCTTTCATAATAGCAAAACACTTTTAAGTTGTAACATCACAAAACGTGGAGAAGCGTAAGACATATGAATGCTCTTGCATTGCACTATGGCATCAAGCTGTAGAGTGTGAGCAGAAAAAAAGTCCTCTTGGCACACTCGAGGACTGGGACGCTTTTCGCAAATCTCCAATCATGTGTTTCCTTTGTTGATTTTTCGGAGACAACATTGCAGATCTAGCAGCAAGAGGGAGGGCTTTCCCAAAGCTGCCTCTCTAGCCCAGCTTCTCCCAGCCCCCACCACCTCCCCATCCTCCCAAAGGGGAGCAGAAAGAGGGGGGAACTATTATCCAGTGCACCCTCACTATGACTACATCCTGGAAGGGCCAGAATCCTTTCTTCCACAGTTTTCCACATGAATCCTCTGCAGTCGTTTCTAAGCCCGTACAGACGGCCGGCTGTTTATTTTAGGGTCTGTAAGAAGATGAGGGTCTTTTGTTGCATTGTGGGAAACAAAAAACAGGGATAAAGACGTCAATGCTGAGAGCTTCATGTTTGGGACTCAGCAAAGCAGCGTCTCCAAAGAGAACAAAAGTTTCTTCTTTGTGCAGAGACTTCTTTCGGTCATTTGCATTTGTTTTTTTCTTTCTGTGTGTGTTTTCTGAGGCGACGATAAGAATCGTATCCGAGCCTGCAGCCCTCATCTGGTCCCTCCTGTTTGTTTAGCGTGTGTTCATTTGTTTCTCTGCAGTCCTGGGACTAATTATCATAGCCATACGGTTGCCTAATACATCCAAACATTGAGGCGGCCCGCAAACTTTCCTTACTGTAATTACAGCAAACATCATTAGCCTGATTTGGTTTTGTGGCGATTAGCTCAGTTATACACTCATGACTCAGAATGTGGATGTGCTTCACTGCAGAGATGAGCTCCTCAGGTGCAAAATGTTGAGGTTTTTGCACAGTTTCAAAAGTAGGGAAGGTGTAGAAAAAACTGTGATGTGGATTCAGCGCCAGCTCATATTTTACCAGTTAGACAAGAGGAGACCAACCTGAGCAGTTAGTGAATGATTAGTAATTCAGAGCCCAACTAAAGCTTGAACTCATCTACTCATCTGCTTTTAGGTTTCTCCAACATATTTAATTTCCTTCAGAAAATTGCAAACTTTTGTATCTTTTCATGGGCTTAAAGACATTTTTGTTTTGGATTTCTGTGTCTTTACTGCTGTTTGCATTCGTTTTTAGGTAATTTGTTTCTCTTTGTGGTTTCTTGCATCTCATTTGGTCATTTACTTTACAGCCACAGATTGGTTTCAGTCAGGTCTTTTCTTACTGCCCTGGTGTGTTGCTCTATACAGTATTCCTATTGTTACATCTCTTCTTGGTCATATTCTGCCATTGTTTTAAGTAATTTTATATTTTCTGTTGATTATTTAAATTACCAGAAAGTATTTTAAGTTCCTTCTCATATCTTTGAGTTTTAGAGGAAATCTTTATTTGTCATTGCAGTTGTACATTCCAATGAAATGTGTCTTCTGCATTTAACCCGTCCCTTAGGGAGCAGTGGGCAGCTATCACAGCATCCGGGGAGCAATCTGGGGCTAAGGGACTGGCTCAGGGACCCATGGTGGCAGTCTGCGGGGATCAAACTGGGTACTTGCAACCTTTCTCAGAGTGCAAGCACATTGCTCTAACCACTAGGCCACCACCCCCCACAATTTCTATGAAAATTATTAAACATTTTAGGCACTTAGGTCCACTTTTGGGGCCACTTAGCATCTTTGTGAATTGGTTTTACAAACCATTACATCTATTTTGGGGTACCAGTAATCTTATAGCTCTTACTACAACCTAAATTATGAAGCATTTGTCACATTGTGTATTTCATTTTACGGCGTTTTTTTTTCAAACTGGGATTGCTGCAAAGTTAACAGCAAAAAACTGAACTTGACTATATCGTAATATATCGGGATTTAACTGGCATGTCTATTAATGACTGACTATGACTGGGTGGATGCATGTTTAATTTCAGTCTAACTGTTTGATATGATATTTGCTGTGAACTGGTACTATAAAGATAAATAGAATGGAGTTCAACTGAGTCAGAAAACATCAGTTTTGTTTCATCAAAAACAGATGAAACAAAACTGATATTGTTCCTAAACTAATGCGCCATGTTTCTGTTGTAATTCTTAATATCTGTCACTGTTGGGTTAGTGATTTCTTTAGCCATTTTCTTTTCTTTCCAGGGATATGTCAAATAAACTATTAAAATAACTATATTAATAGGCAATTAATCTAATCTACGATCTACGTTCCTACCCTCATCTATGGTCATGAGATTTGGGTCGTGACCGAAAGAACGAGATCCCGGGTACAAGCGGCCGAAATGAGTTTTCTCCGTAGTGTGTCTGGGCTCTCCCTTAGAGATAGGGTGAGGAGCTCAGTCATCCGGGGAGGACTCAGAGTAGAGCCGCTGCTCCTCCACGTCGAGAGGAGCCAGTTGAGGTGGCTCGGGCATCTGGTTAGGATGCCTCCTGGACGCCTCCCTGGTGAGATGTTCCGGGCACGTCCCACCGGGAGGAGACCCAGAGGAAGACCCAGGACACGCTGGAGGGACTATGTCTCTCGGCTGGCCTGGGAACGCCTTGGGATTCCCCCGGAGGAGCTGGACCAGGTGGCTGGGGAGAGGGACATCTGGGCCTCCCTACTGAAGCTGCTACCCCCGCGACCCGATGGATGGATGGATGGATGGATGGATGGATGGATGGATGGATGGATGGATGGAACTGAAAGAAACAAGTTTTCCTCATTAGACATATTGCATCATTTTAGATCATATTAGTGATCCTTTTTAGTGTGTTGATGGATGTTTTGGAGACTTATCTGCATGCAAACACAATTTCTTTGAATGTTTTGGGTGTATAATTACTTATGCTAACAGCAAAGAAACAGGAAAAGCATTCCAGAAAAAAATGTACATGACTGAGATGATTTTGAGGTGATGAAGCTGACGTCGGTGTCCTGCTCCTGCTGAGTTCAGGATTAAGCATTCTGCACCCCGGTAATGATACGCTCCCTTCTTTCATTCCAATAAGAAATCATCCATTATTTAGCTCCCAACCTCTCCACCCGGCCTTCCCCTCGGATTGGGGGGCGCCCTGCTGGTTCTCGCTTCAAGGACGAACGTGGCGGCGAGGAGAGGAGTCGACCTCAGCCACCAGACAGCCTCTCAGTTGAGAGAGGAGGAGGAGGAGAAATTACACACACTCACAAACATACACCTTTGCAGAAGGGTGGGAAAAAATGCGCAACCCAAGTATACACTGCTTTGTACTCTGCTTGAAAGTTTCCCGTCCTCTTCCACAGAATGTTCAAGGAGAGGAGAAAAACACAACAATGAATAAATCATACGGCGGCACCCTGAAACCAGCTCCTGAAAAGAGAGCGCCTCGCCATGGAGGAGAGACAAAGATGGAGAGAGAGGTAGTTAAAAGGGAAACGGAAAGAGCAAACACCTCTTTGGTCTTCTGATGGCACTCTCTTATGGAACATGCCATTTCTTGATTTACTCTTAAATCCATCATCAGTGGAGTTAATAATTCGAGGCTGTGAAGCAGCAGATCACATGCAAGCAGCCGTCGTCCCCAGTGAGCACTTGAATTATGGGAGCCAAACACTCACAGAGCCTATTAACCAACTTCACACTTTGATTCAAAGTGCCAGTCTTCCTCCTATAATGTCTCAAATTAACAGCTGATTTCTGATATCATAGGGCCACTGTAGATGCAAACACTGAGTCTGTGGTGACTTCTTTGGTTCTTTTGCCAAAAGTGAATGCGTAATTCTTTGAGTTTTAGTGCAACATGAGATTAGTCCTGGGAAATACTACTGGAGGACTCAATGTAGCTATAGGAAAGTGAAATGAACATGGACTTTCTGATTTTTACAAAATCAATTTATTTGGTGTAAGTATGTAGGATCGATGTGAGAACAAAGCAGATTGACTAAACATCCATCCATCCATCCATCCATCCATCCATGGACCACATAGTGGTGGTAGTGCTGTAATTGCTATCTGGCCAATTCTACAAAGGATAGAGGTCCAGAATTCCTCCACAGCAATGTAGAAGACTCATTGACAGTTATTGCAAACGCTTGATGGCAACTCAAAGGTTTCCACTTTGCTCCATGTTAATATGAAGGTCATCACATGCCTCAGTGTTTCAGTAGAGCAGGGCTTAACACACCCATTCAATGAGCATTCAGACTTATTGCCCTTAAGGTGTAGGAACCAGACTATTGGGTGGAGGTAGACCCACCCAGGAGAAAGCTTTATTCCCTGAGACATTACATCCCTAAAAACCAGGACCCCACTGAATGTGATCAGAAGTGTTCCATATGAATAGGTGGATCTTGAGTACTATGTTGGTATTAAAACTGACTTCCCCTTGGGTGCAAAAGGCTCGGTTCAATGTAAAGAGTCTGATCCCAGAATTTATGGAAAAAAACAACAACAACAACAAAACAAAGCAGTTTGACTAAGACAATGTTTTGTTTTAGACCCAAAAAGATTCATGGAGCTACTTACTGGTCTGAACCCTCTTCTTTTGCCCTAGTTGTCTTCATTCCTTCAAACACAATGCACAGAACACAGTCATGTTTGCTGAGAAAAACTATGATAAGACCATGACAAAACCACTTCAAAGGATTACAAAAGGATGGAGATGCTAGATGGGAAACTATCAAACATTGTAAATGGTTAAAACCGTTTGCACAGTTCTGTAAATTCTAGCAACAAACTGAACTCTAAGATAGTCTAAGACTAAACAGACAAAACTGGGGTGGTAATTTTTACCCCAGACAACTTTACCCTTAAGATCAGGCAGGCCATTGAAATTTGGGTGTTATTTTATTTTCTATGTGTTTCAACAGTCATGTTAAATCTGTTGTTTGTTCCTGTTTGTTCCATCTTTGTAACATTGCTAAAATTAGATCTATACTTTCTAATGAAGAGATGGAGATGCTTTTTTATGCTTTTATTTTTTCTCGTCTGGATTATTGCAATTTATTGTACACAAGTCAAACCAAATTCTCCCTTTAGCCTTGAAAGCCTTGGATTCTGTGGACACATCATTTTAGACAAGCTTTTAACTAGCCAATATAGTTTTATATTTTAAATGTTCTTTATTTTATCCAATTTTTTTGTTTCTACTGTGAATCACTTTGTGGTCCCTCTTGTCTGTGAAAGGTGCTATATAAATAAAGTTTACTTACTTACGTCTTCACTGGTCATGTTAAAAGCCCCAAATGGGCTGGGTTTTTGGGAAACTTTTGATGTTCCCAGTCTGTCTGAGCTCCCACGGAACAAAGCCGAGTCAGTAAATGTTGCCTCCAGTCCGTCTTGGTGCCTGTCAAGATTACAACTTTATTGATTTTTATTGCTGTACTGCGCAGTGACAGCACAGACAGCTAAACATGCAAAAGTTGACACGGCTGACATTGTGACAGGCTGACAAAGATCCGTGCATCAGAGTTGATCTATAAGTAAGTGGTTGGAATGGAATCTGTAAAGATAGTGTACCCCATTAACTGTCCACTCCTTCCCTTTTCTTCCTGCCTACACCTCTTTCTCCTCCTTCCTTATCCAGGATATGTCTCCATCTCTCTAGATAGCTGCCTGCCTCTGTGTCTGAGTCTGGGAAGTTGCCTAGGTTGGAAATAAACTACAGTAATGGCTTTGCATTGCTGCTAATCTTGTCATAAGAAGGTGCGGCCCTCGGAGGATGGCTCCTCGCGTGTGATATCCTAATTTAAACATCAAAAGATTCCATCATTAGGAAGCTTGCGTCTAGCCCCACTTTTCAAGGGAAATTATTACATCTTCCTGCTGCACAAGTGTAATGCAAGAAGACATTTCTGTCAAGCTCATAAATCTCTCCGGACTCGATGTTTGTGCACTTGAAGAAAAAACATCATCATTAGCAGCTTTTTCTTCTGATAGACAGATCGGTGACTTTTTGTGTCGCAGCTTGCCGTGGGCTCTGATGATAGCCTTCCTTTGGAGTTGCTGTCTGGAGTTTAAGATTGAAGACTGGGACGGGATCTGCTAAGTGAGGACTGGCCTTTTTTTCTGAGCTACCAAGATGTCACACAGGAAACGATTTATGTCGTGAAGCAATCAAACAGTCCACACCTGGTTGATGTTGTCATAGTCTGAGAGAGGTGCAAACAACAAACGTGTGTTTATATTTAATGTAGAAGAAATATACAGTGATGTGCCTTGTTATATATTTGTTGTTTTACTTTTTTGTCTCACTTAAATGTTACAAATAATCAAACAAATTTCATTTCCAGATAAAGATAACCTGAATACATCCAAAAAGCAGTTTTCAAGTGATATTATGAGTTTTACTGGGAAAGAAGTTACTATAACCAAACCTGATCTAAATCGTTTAGTGATGACTAAAAGCCTTTGATTGCAACTGTTCAGTCCATGATCTCCATGATTCGCTGATTTAAACCAAGCTAATTTTACCCAGAAGTGTTTGAACCTGCCCAACATTTCAGCTGGTAATAATGACCACAGGATGCTAGGGGGACTGGAGAAAATCCCTTTTGTATTGCTGCTTTGATGTATCAGTCAGTGGTGAAGTTAATGTGTGTTGGTAAGGGAAAGGTGGCTATGTGGCCAGATTATTTTAGGGAGTTTGTGTTGAGTGACAGACTGATGCAATTTTTTGTGTTGTGTGTAAAATAATAGGAATGGACTAAAAACACCCTGTGGTGTTGTAGGGTTGACCAAACTAAGGTCAGCTAGAAACAAAACTAAGCAATGACAACTTACGGTAGGGTAAACTAAATAAAGGTAAGATAAGATGAACTAAAAAAAGGAACTTAAGTTTGACAAGGAAAACTAAGCTAAACTTAGAGAATTAAAGATATAATAGAACATCATGGGGCCACAGAATGCTGCCTTGGTACTTTGCTCTTTTGTTTTCTTTGTGTTTTTTGCACTTCTATCTGTTTCCTGCTACCACACCGCAGCCACCTATACCATGGACCAAATCCTAAACATAAGGGACGCTTCCATGGGCAGTTTTTCCATCTTTTGTTGGTCCAGAGAGCTCTCTGCACTGCAGCACTCGGAAATTATCCAACGCAAACATGGGATATGGACTGGAAAACTAACCATGCTTCATAGATAAGGATTATGCGCTACGCTTCCATCCGTCCACCTAGCGAACGTCTGCTCCCTGGTTGACAAAATGGAGAAACTGCTCCTCCTCTGCACAAAGAACTCAGACTTTCACAAATCTGCCACATTATGCTTCAATGAAATGTGGCTGGGTGATTCCAAAAAAAGTAAAAAACAAGGCAACTGGACTTGTTATCCGTAGTAGAAGACGTTTCGCTTCGTCTCCAGGAAGCTTTCTCAATTCAAAAAGTCAGGAGTAATGTGGAGTAACCAGCTTTATACCAATGCCAAACAAAGGCCTTGTAATGGCTTAGATAACATGCAAATTCAACCGAAACAGGTCCACCCCTTAGTAATGGGCGGTCTTTAAAGCCATTAAGACAGCAGATTGGACCGAACCTGGTCCACTCCTCTGTAACGAGGAGTCGTTAGGGTTGTTATTGGCCTGGCTTAAAGGAACAATGTTTTGATCACCCAAATGAGGGTGAGAGTTAAGGTGAAGATTGGCCGGAATTAATCTTATTGCTGTATTGTAAGTTTTTGAGAGTTGGAACCTAAGGCCTCCTCCTCTGTTTAAGGTTGGGTGGGTGACTGGGTGGCTGGGTGAGCGCGTCCCAGACTGTGCTCCATTTCTGCCGAGGTTCTTAGTGTTTCGGGTGGACAGCTGTGCAGAGATCCCAGGAAAGAACAAAGGAGGATGGGTGGAGACCTGGTCCTCTGCAAGCAGACCAGAAACAAGCTGACATAGGAGATCACGCTAGCAAAAAGACACTTCAGTAAGAAGCAGAGGGGAAGGCTTGCTTCCAACTCCCCAGTGTTTACAGCTCGGTCCCCAAAACATTGCAAAGAGATTACATCAGCAGTCTCATCATGATTTAGGTGACCAAGTTCTCCACTCACACCAAGCAATAGCTTCTAACGACCCAGGACAGTGGTGGGTGGGGCATTGATTTGCATCTGACTTAGAATGCGCCTAGGAGGATGGGCCTCCTTGTACTTAAAAACAGCAGTGCACTAACTGTAGATTTCTCAAGTGCGAGCCACCAGAATTGACAAAGACTCCTGGATAGGTGTCGAAACGTTTTCAGAAAGAACTGAACAGAAGTCCGTTTGCCTCCGATTTAAGCCTGCTTGCTGTGACTTCAGTTAGAAAATAGAAAAACTGTTTCTCCACAAATGACACTTCCTGTGTTTGGAAAAGTCTGCAATCCATAACAAACTACAGAATCCCTCCTCCCCACATAGCAGAAGATCTAAATCACTTGTTTTGCAAATACAATCATTGGTCTTTCAGACCTCACTCTTACACAAAAAGCTCCCTCGACCCCCCACCAACAACTCCTCAACCCCCTCTTCTATACCTCTATCAGCACCTGAGATCACAGAGGAAGAGGTCAACAGGGCATTCAAGTGTCTGTGTTAACTGTGTGA
Organism: Fundulus diaphanus; assembly: GCA_037039145.1. Classification (NCBI taxonomy): domain Eukaryota; kingdom Metazoa; phylum Chordata; class Actinopteri; order Cyprinodontiformes; family Fundulidae; genus Fundulus; species Fundulus diaphanus. The sequence goes on from CM073139.1 coordinate 4,427,740, forward strand.
AGTACCTACCTGCTTAAAACGCTCTACCATCATCCCTGATTCCAAATAACGGACCACCACAGGCTTAAATGACTGCTAACCTATTGCCCTTGACGTCTATAGTCATGAAATCCTTTGAGCGCCTGGTGCTGAAACACCTGAAAGACATCACAGGTCCCCTGCTGCATCTCCTGCAATTTATCTACTGGGCAAATGGATTGGCTGAAGATGCAGTCAACCTGGGCCTACACTTGGTCCTCTGCACCCTTAACCAGGGACATACGCGAGGATCATATTCATAGACTTCAGCTCAACCTTTAACACAATCAACCCTGGCATCCTCCCACAGACGCTATCCCAATTCACAGTGCCTTCCTCCACCTGCCAATGGATTACCAGCCTCCTGACCGACTGCCAGGAGCAGTTGAGGCTTGGACGCATGTTCTCACGGCACAGAAAATTTAACATGGTGCTCCCAGGGGTGTGTACGCTCCCCTCTTTTCACTGTATACTAATGACGGCACATCTGTGGACCAGTCTGTGGAACTCCTGAGGTATGTAGATGACAGCACTGTCATCTGACATTGATGAGTCCACATACAGACAGGAGGTGGATCGGCTGGTCCACTGGTGCACCAAGAACCACCTGGAGCTAAACCCGCTAAAGACTGTGGGGATGACGGTGAACTTCATGTGACAGGGTGGACCAGGAAGTGGGAAGTTGGGGGGCGGAGCATAGCTTTTAAAAGCCAGAGGGAGCAAATCTGGGCCTTTCACTCCACCTGGGTGCAGAGGGTAACCGGCAGCCATCATACTTGAGTGGTTAAGCCTAATTTGTGTTTGGTGCAAACACAGACAAAGGTAAATGTATACTCTGTCTGTCATAAAAGCAGTGTGGCAAATAACAACCATATCCTTTTACATCCAAGTAGTAGCTACAGTCATCAGTCATCACCTGCTGGCCTCTTCAACTAAGAGTTCCTTTTGGAATGCTAACAAAGGTAACTTACCTAAGGTACTAATTTGAATAACAGTGATCGTCATATTGATTGTGGAATGTGTGTGCTTTTTAGTAATCTGGATGCTACTGAGTCGCCACTGTTTTTTCCCCTTTTGTTAAGTTTTAGGCTGTGTATTAATTGTTTGGGCCTGTATAGGATTTTCGGACCGTGTCAATTTGAATTGACCTGGGGTACCTTTGCATGTTTTGTTTGGTTTTTATTTGGGCTTTTGTTTGGCCATGCCATTTTGACTTTGTTTCCTAAGTTGCATATTTATTATTAGTTAAACTACTCCAGGTCAGTAAAGTATACGCTGGTCCTGTTTTGAATGCAGCCCATCGATTAACCGTATTTTTAAGATTTGAGAACATTGAATAATGATGATTTTATATTTTTGTAAATAAACATTGGACTACTAATTAAGTCTCTTTACATTCTATTTTACACTTGGTCACAATTGGCGTTGTTGACAGGATAGAGACTTTAGTGGCCCATAGTTGTTTGATAAAGGGGAGAAAACAGTGGTTGGCATCTACAATCAAGATCTACGGAGGATCGTCTTCAGGACACTGGTGCTGATTGGAGCCTAAAGGAATGGAGGACATTCAAGCCATTATGGACCAGGTACGACAGCTTCAGGCTGAAAATGAACAGTTAAGGTCACGGGTGGCTTCTCAAAGTACTGTGCTACAAACAGCAGAGTCCGATGACTCAAATGCTTCAACATCAGCAAATGCCAATGTACCTCCTGCATCTTTCTCTGTACCATCTCAGTTCTTGTATGTACCAAGAGAACGTAAATGCCCCAAATTTTCTGGTAAATTGTCTGTTGATTTAATAACTGTTGAAAAATGGATTGAAGAGGCCCGCAGGTGCTTAACAGTCAGGCGCATGTCACAAGCTGAACAGCTTCTCTTCCTATATGATCACTTGGAGGGGAGTCCTAAGGCTGAGATTGATTTTCATAGCACATCTGAAAAGGATACACCAGAAAAAATATTTAGCATTCTTAGTGAGAACTATAGCTGTTCCCAGTCCTATGTTTCAGCACAGCTTCAATTTTTTCAGCGTAATCAGAAAGAAGGGGAATCTCTTAGAGATTATTCTCATTCGTTAAAGGCACTCATGGATTTGGTTATTCTTAAAACACCAGGGGGCATCCCTAATTCTGACCAAATCTTACGCGACCAATTCATAGAACAAGTACATGATGATATGTTAAGAAGGGAACTCAAACGTAACATTAGCCAAGATCCAGCTATGTCCTTTTCTGTACTGCGTACTGTTGCTATTAAATGGGCAGAGGAGAGCAGAAATGTGAACAAACATAGGGCACGAGCAATTTCCTGTGGTATGTACTCTGACCTGGGGAATACAGTGGCAGAGACTAATGTGATGTCAGTACAACCTTCCACTGAATTCAAAGAACTTAAAGACTGTCTTTTGAAACAACAAGAACAGCTGGATGCTATAATGAAGCATATAGGTCTCTCTACTCCATCCACGGTCCCCCAAGCCCAACCCAGAGGGCAAAAAGAGACTAAACCATATCGCTTTGAACCCAGTGGTAAACCAATCTGTTTGCGCTGTAATAAGGCTGGACACATAGCACGGTTCTGTAGGACTCAAGTACAATCGACCAATTCTAACAGAAATTCAGGACCTCAAGCTACAGTACAAAGTAATGATGCAGTAGAAATCCAGTCTTGGCCACAGGAAAACTAGCGCCCTCTGGTGTGGAGAGCCAAACGCCAGGAGGGGAGAGCTCAGGCTCAAGTAACCAAGATGTTAAAGCACCTGAACTGATGAGTGATTGTCCTGTAGTGGAAGTTGATCTGGGTGGTTTAAATGTACCATGTCTACTTGACACAGGGTCAATGGTCTCCACTATTACAGAAGACTTTTTTATTGAACACTTTCAGTCACAGGGTGAAGACAAGTTGCGTCAGTGCAATTGGTTACAGTTGAAAGCTGCGAATGGGTTAGGTATCCCCTACATTGGTTACCTTGAGATGGATGTAAATGTCCTGAGTAAGCATCTCCCAAAAATGGGAGTTTTAGTTGTGAAAAGCCCCCAAGACCCCTACCTTAAACAGAAAAAAAGGTCTATTCCTGGTTTGCTTGGCATGAACATAATTCGCTCTTGTTACCATGAGCTGTTCATTCAGCTTGGTCCAAAGCTTTTTGACTTTCCCCCACTAAAATCAGCTGGTCCTGGTTGGAAACAGGCTATGACAGTGTGTCACTCCATTGAGTCACTTGATGACCAGGGGTATTTGGGCATAGCTAGGGTTAAAGGCCGCCCAGTGTGTATTCCAGCTGGCTCACTAAAATTCATCTCTGTTGTCTGCCCAAGATTCGCTACAACTACACTACCCTCAGTTCTATTGGAGCCCCTTGATGATAGCCGCCTTCCTGCTGGTGTGCTCATTTCTAAGGCCCTACTAACAGCAGAAAGAGGAATAGTGGAGATACCCATTGTAAATGTGGGATCACAAGATGCCTGGCTTAAACCTCACACCTCACTAGGTTCGCTGCATGTCGTTCAGACTAAGTCCCATTCATGTTCAGTGACTTTAGAAGAAGTGGAGAAGGGTCAGGTAGCTGTATTACAATCCACTTTGGCAATAGACAGCTACAGCTTTGATGTTGATAGTGCGTCGTGGCCTCTGTTATCATCTGACGAGGAAAAACAAGGGAAAGCACTGTTGGCTAAATATGCAGCTGTTTTTAGCCAGGGGGAAGGGGATTTGGGTTGTACCAATTTAGTGCAGCATGAAGTACCTCTGCTAGATGACGTTCCTGTTCGCCAGCGCTATAGGAGGCTTCCCCCTTCTCAATATGAACAGGTTAAAGCGCATGTACAGGAACTTTTGAACAGTGGCATTATTCAGCCAAGCTGTAGCCCCTATGCATCCCCCATAGTAATTGTGCAGAAAAAGGATGGGAGCATTAGGCTATGTGTGGACTATAGGCTCCTAAATGCCAAAACTAGGAAGGACGCCTACCCACTCCCAAGAATTGAAGAGTCCTTAGATGCCTTGGGAGGGGCAAGATGGTTTTCCACACTTGACTTGGCAAGTGGTTATAACCAAGTGCCCATTGCTGAAAAAGACAAAGCAAAAACAGCTTTTTGCACTCCATTTGGACTTTTTGAGTTCAATCGAATGCCCTTTGGTTTGTGCAATGCACCTAGCACATTCCAGCGTTTAATGGAGCGCATTTTTGGAGACCAGTCCTTTCAATCACTCCTTCTGTATTTAGATGATATCATTGTTTTTTCATCCAACTTTGAAGATCACCTGCAGAGGTTAGAAGTGGTTTTGGCTCGTTTGCAAGAACATAATTTGAAGTTAAAATTAAAAAAATGCCAGTTTTTTCAACATGAAGTCAAATATCTAGGACATATTGTATCATCTGATGGGGTGGCCACAGACCCAGAAAAAATCAATGTGGTCGCACAATGGAAAAGACCAACAACTGTAACTGAACTCCAATCGTTCCTTGGGTTTGCTTCTTATTATCGCCCCTTCGTTGAAGGTTTTTCAAAGTTTGCAGCCCCGTTACACCGTCTTGTGGCAGAAGTGCTTGGAGGCAAACATAAATCCAAGGGCCATGGGAAATCCTCTATTATTGAAAAATGGAGTGAGAATTGTGAGCAGGGGTTCCAGTCCTTAAAAGAACGCTTAGTCTGTGCCCCAGTCCTAGGCTATGCTGACTTTGCTAAACCTTTTGTCTTAGAAATTGATGCTAGCCATGCAGGACTGGGTGCTGTTCTATCACAAGATCAAAATGGCCAGCGAAGACCCATTGCCTTTGCCAGCAGGGGCCTAAGACGAACAGAACGCAACATGTCAAATTATAGCTCTAGAAAACTTGAACTTTTAGCCCTCAAATGGGCAGTGACTGACAAATTCAGGGAATATTTGTTGGGAAATAAGTTTGTAGTGTTTACTGACAATAATCCCCTGAGCTACCTAAACACTGCTAAATTGGGGGCTGTAGAACAGCGCTGGGTTTCTGAATTGGCTGCTTTTGACTTTGATATCAAATATCGCCCTGGTACAGCAAATAGGAATGCAGATGCGTTATCCCGCCAGCATCCACGCAACGTTACAACTTTTATGATGCCTGGCCTACCAGTCCCTGACATGATTCGTAATCAGAAAAATGAGCCACGGGTTTCTTCCCCTGCCACGTCATCAGCAATCCAAGCATTTCCAATTCGCGAGAAGGCAGACTTGAAAGCGTTGCAAGAAGCAGATAAAGTAATTGGTGCCATCAGATTTTACTGGCAACGAGCAAAGCCTCCAACTAAACAGGAGTTAATGAGAGAGCCTAAACCAGTCAGAAAACTCGCACAGCAATGGCACAGGTTTTATATGACAGAGGGGGTGCTGTACCGTCGTTGTAGACCACCAAAATCAGGCAGTGATTATTTTCATTTGCTTCTCCCTGAATGTCTTAAAGTCGAGGTGCTCAAACAGCTCCATGATGATCATGGACATCAGGGTGTTGAACGGACTACTCAGTTAGTTAGAGAAAGGTGTTTCTGGCCCAATATGTGGAAGGATGTGGAGGAGTATTGCCATAACTGTAGTCGGTGCCTGTTAGCTAAGGCAAACCACCCTAAAGTAAGAACATTCCCTGCCAATATAGTTGCCTCTCAACCACTGGAAATGATAGCTGTTGATTTTACAATCCTGGAAAAAGCTGCTGATGGGAGGGAGAATGTTCTAGTTATCACTGATGTTTTCTCCAAATTTGTTCAGGCCTTTCCAACTCCAGATCAGAAGGCAAGTACCACTGCAAAAATTCTAATAGAAAAATGGTTTTATACATATGGAGTTCCAAAACGCCTACATAGTGATCAAGGCAGAAATTTTGAGGGGGAGCTTCTAAAACAACTGTGTAAAATATACGGGGTTGAAAAGAGCCGTACAACGCCATACCACCCAGAAGGAAATGGCCAATGCGAGAGATTCAATCGTACTTTGCATGACCTACTTCGCACCCTCCCTCCTGAAAAAAAGCGAAAGTGGCCACAGCACCTACCACAACTTCTCTTTGCATACAATACAACTGAACACTCATCCACCGGCTATTCCCCACACGAATTGATGTTTGGACAAAAGCCAAATTTACCTATAGATTTTTTGCTGGGTACCACTGTGCATGAAACGTCAGGTCGCATGAATGATTGGATTGCTGAACATCATACACGCTTAACAGCAGCATATGTACATGCGAAAGATCAGTTAAAATTGGCAGCAGATCGTAGAAATGAACAAATGGCACCAAATGTGAAAGAGATTTGGTCCCCAGGAACACTCGTCTTAAAAAGGAGCCATCCACCTGGACGAAATAAGATTCAGGATTTCTGGGATAGAACTGTTTTTGAGGTCGTGCACTGTCTGGACGACAAAGGAAAAGTGTATAAGATCAGACCATTGAATCAGCCTGGCCCTGAGAAAAATGTTAATCGAGCTGAGCTCAAACCCTATCCTCACTCTCGTCTAGCGCTGCCTGAGTCCCCGTTGTCCAAGCAACTTAGTCCACCGTGTGACTCAGAGGGCACCTCTATGTTGGAAGAGGAAAGCGAGATGGGGAGTGTAATTCTAGTGAACATGCCGTTGGTGACACCGCAGTTACTATCTGAACCAAATGCACCACCCCACGTTCCTGAGCCCCAGGTAACTGTTCCTGTACAGCCTTCACCATCCTCTAGCCCCCCCAGCCAAGTGAGGCGTTCCAATAGAGCTACTGCTGGACACCATTCCAACCCTTTCAATTTGCCACGCTCAACACATAGACCTAATGCTAATGAAATTGTTATTCCCCAGGTCTCTAGTCAAACTGCTTTTGCGTCCTTTAGACCATGGCTTTAGTAATGACAGTCTAATGTGTCACCGGGACGGTGACCTTTCAAAGTGGGGGCAAATGTGACAGGGTGGACCAGGAAGTGGGAAGTTGGGGGGCGGAGCATAGCTTTTAAAAGCCAGAGGGAGCAAATCTGGGCCTTTCACTCCACCTGGGTGCAGAGGGTAACCGGCAGCCATCATACTTGAGTGGTTAAGCCTAATTTGTGTTTGGTGCAAACACAGACAAAGGTAAATGTATACTCTGTCTGTCATAAAAGCAGTGTGGCAAATAACAACCATATCCTTTTACATCCAAGTAGTAGCTACAGTCATCAGTCATCACCTGCTGGCCTCTTCAACTAAGAGTTCCTTTTGGAATGCTAACAAAGGTAACTTACCTAAGGTACTAATTTGAATAACAGTGATCGTCATATTGATTGTGGAATGTGTGTGCTTTTTAGTAATCTGGATGCTACTGAGTCGCCACTGTTTTTTCCCCTTTTGTTAAGTTTTAGGCTGTGTATTAATTGTTTGGGCCTGTATAGGATTTTCGGACCGTGTCAATTTGAATTGACCTGGGGTACCTTTGCATGTTTTGTTTGGTTTTTATTTGGGCTTTTGTTTGGCCATGCCATTTTGACTTTGTTTCCTAAGTTGCATATTTATTATTAGTTAAACTACTCCAGGTCAGTAAAGTATACGCTGGTCCTGTTTTGAATGCAGCCCATCGATTAACCGTATTTTTAAGATTTGAGAACATTGAATAATGATGATTTTATATTTTTGTAAATAAACATTGGACTACTAATTAAGTCTCTTTACATTCTATTTTACACTTGGTCACATTCAGGATAACCCCACCCACTCTAGACACCCCTCCCCCTACTATCCTCTACAACACTGTCTACTTTGGATCACATTAGGTTCCTAGGACCCACTCTCTCTCAGGACCTGAGATGGTCCTCACACATTGTCACCAGACATAAGAATGCCCAGCAGAGACTGTACTTCCTGTGGCCACTCAAGATGAACATCCTTCCTCTGGAGCTATTGATCATCCTCTGCACTGCCATCATTAAATCTGTCTTGTGCTTATTCATCTCTGTGTAGTTCAGCTCATCCACAAAATTTGATAAGTCCAAATTGCAATGAACAATTAGAGCTGCAGAAAGGATTGTAAGGACTGACCTTTCATCCATTCACAAACTGTACAGGTCCAGGGCCAGAAAAGGGCTGGTAAAACAGCTGTTGATCCTACTCATCCTGGTCACAGGTTATTAAGACTCTTGTCTTTAGGCCGGCGCTACGGAGCAATGATGGCCAAAATGAGTCGTCACAGAGCCTGTTTCTACACCCAGGCTTTGTCTCTGATTAACACTCAACAGTCAGCATAGCCAGCTATTCTGCAAAAAAATAAATAAAAAATAATGCCCTGTATATACTGCACCTGCTCTTACCTTTGTCCCTTGGAAATGTCTCTTGTGTTTAGACTGTAGTTGCTGTTTGTAGTTGCTCACTGTTACTTGTCTGCCTGTTTAATTACACGATGCAAGTGTTAGAATCAAAGTCAGATTCCTTATTTGTATCTTTAAACTTGTCGAAATAAAGTTCAATTCTGATTCTGAAAGTAAGGTTAACGAATTTTGGCTAAGACAACGTAAGATAAGTTAGCTAAGGTCAAATAAGAGGAGTTGGGCTAAAAAATGTCAACCCCAAGAGGAATTTGGCAAAATGGATATAAGATTAACTAAATTAATCCAAGCTAATACATCCTACAGTAGGATGTACAAAAGATAAGCCAAACTGGCACATTTGTATTCATATTTGGTAGGGAAACAACTAAAAGTCAAGTCTGATGTTGAGCTTATCAGTTTTGAGTCAATTTCCTCGGACAGCTTTATTTTTAATTAATGTTAATTTAAAGTTATTGAGGGTATTTCGCTATAGCTTTGGCATTCCCTATGTAATATTCAGAAGTGAGAAGCTCAAACACCAAGCTAGTACAGTTGCCTTAGTTTTGGAGTTACTCAGAATAAAGTTTCAAGATCTGTATTTTTTACAAAGAAATTTTCTCATTGCAAGAAATTGACTTTTTAGTAATGCCAGCTACTAAAACCACCAGCTGGTGGTAAATCAAATTTAATAAATCTAGAGCAGTGTTAGCTGTGGTGATCTCAATCATTCACACACAGAACTCACACATGATATCATACTGATCAGTGGGCATTACCTGGGCTTTCATGGTGAAGAGAAGCTGCTGGGGTAGATAAAGCCGTGAGAGCTCTTCAGCACTCTACTGCTCGCTCTGTCATAGTGCAGGCAGCCGTTAGGACAATAAAGAGAGGGCCGGCGGTGGCTTGTCCCCTTTGAGGCCTTTTTTCATGCTCTCAGGTTGAGTCACGAGGGCCCACTTCATCGCCGTTATGCAGGGTTGGGAAATGCATCGCATCTCTTTAAAACTCTGACCCGCCCTTTTAGTCTGCTGCGCTCCAGACTGATTATCCACACTCACCCTTTTAAAAAAAGTCAGAAATGCTCTCAGAGACTGAGAGTGGCACAAAAACACATAGAGTAGATTCATTCACCAAGTGGCTCATTTTCATGGAGGTTACGGCTTGGACTTCGGACACCTCTATGAAAAACAGTGGAAAAGCATTTAACCTGTGAGTTGAGGTGACTTTGAGCAAGTCAGAGGTGTTGGTTTCACTGAGCTCTATCTGCATCATTTTCTCATGTTCTGTCTGTCAGACTGGGAGCTGAGAACTGAGGCTTTGCTTTTCCAGCTCGTCTTTCTAAAGAAGACCTTGTGCTCAAGGTAAAACACACAATAGTTTAACATGTGCTAAACATTTAATGCTTTGCCGTGTGCAGGATGAAGCCCGACTCATCTCCCATTCAAACTGGCCCTCTTGAGGTTTGAACAGAGCTGTTATCGGTGAAAATTTAAACTCACACAAAGATGCACAAACAAGCACTTTTTTTCCCCTAACCACCCGTGATGTTTACTCATTAGCTTGTGGTGTCCAGTACCTTCCTAGATGAAAAATGAAGCTGAGGACTGATAATGAAAGACGGTACAGCTCAGCACCAAACCCCACAGGGAGCTCACTCGCCTTGTCTGTGTCACAAGGGTGGTTGGTAGCTGCTCTTTGGTTGGTATAAAAACACAATTAAACAGACTTTGAAATGGAGCTCAGTGGAGACAGACAAATGTTTAAATTGGGAAACTTATCTGTTCAGGCTGTGAGGAACTACAAACTGCAATTTTGAATACAAGTAGAGTATTTAATTGTATATAAAGTAGATTAAAATTTTTGACAATATTAAGTCAGAAGCAGCACAGAACTGACATGGAGCGACCCAAGGATTAGCCAAAAGCTACTGCACAGCACCCCATCCTCAACAGCCTTGTGTGTGTGGTGAAAAAATGTAGTATGTGGTGTTGACTAGTGTGTGATTAAAACTGAGGACCAGGTGGCCATGAAGTCCAGCAAATGGAGCCACCTGGAGGGCCCCCCACTCAACTACCCACTGAGGGATGAGGGGATATGTAAGTCCAGTAAGAGAAGGGAAGCCCTGAGTTACGAAGCCAGACCGCTAGACCACTACACACTGTAGATAGCACCCACCAGTTCAACCAAGAGGGGATAGGGCGCAGGAAGAGGGAAGGGGAGAGATGCAAAATAAAGGTTGGGAACATAAGTAAAAGAAATAAGCAAAATAATAAATAAATAATTCTTAAAAGTAAATCCTTATATAGGACATTTTGACCAATCTGTATAATCTGACCCAATCTGTATAATATGATTGAATTTGATTTTGTAAAGTGCCTTGAGATGACATGTTTCATGATTTGGCGCTATATAAATAAAATTGAATTGAATTGAATTAAATCAAAATGTTAATAAATGAATAAATAAAAACTACACTGACCTCAGGGGCATGGGCTTGTGGCCCGCCCAGTCATTAGGGTGACAGCCTGGAAGAAGACATTGTCTCTGTGGCAGACGGTTTCAACAAATAACACTCTAAAACGTTGACCTGAAGGCAAAAGTCTAAAAAGTTTGTGTGAAGGATGTGTGAGGTCTTCAGAGATGTTAGCTGCCCTTTTCCTGACCCTAGACCTGTACAAGTTCTGGAGAGAGAGAAGGTCAACCCTGATGATCCTCTCTGCAGACCTGATCGTTTGCTGGCCAGCAGCTCCTGTAGGAGGTTGTACTTCTTGAGTTGCTGTTCTGTCTCTTTTGGTCCTTTTTCCTGACCAGTGTCTATGCATGAGGACCATTTCAGATCCTGGTAAATGGGGGTTCTTAGCAACTGGTTGTGATCCACATCAGACACATTGTCATCTCCACTGAGCGGGTTTAGCTCCAGTTGGTTCTGACCATACCAATGGAGCTGTCAATCCATCTCCTGTCTGTATGCACTCATTGCTTTCCTGTCTTTCAAGAGTTTCACAGACAGGTCCACTTAGGCACAGTCAGTTGTCTACAGAAAGAAGAGGAGTGAGGACAGAACACACCCCTGAGGGGTGCCTGTGCTGATGGTTCTTAAGCAGGAGAAGATGCTCCCCAGCCCCCCCTGGTGCTGCCGGTGAGTCAGAAAACTGGTAATCCACTGACATATGGAGGCTTGCAATGTGAGCATGGTGAGCTTCTGGAGGAGGATGTATGGATTGATGGTGTTCAAGGCTGAGCTGGAGTTCACAAAAAGGATCCTGGCATAGGGTTCTTGGTGGTTGTGGTGGTGAAGTATAGCCCCAGGTTGACTGCATCATCTGTTGATATGTTTACCAGGTAGGCAAAGTGCAGGGGGTCCAGTGAGGGAGCCTGTCATCTCTTTCAAATGCTTCAGTACTGGTTGCTCAAAAGATTTTGTGGGCACAGTTGTCACAGCTTTAGGCCTGTAGTCATTTAACCCCGTGATGGTGTGTTTTTTGGAAACATGGATGATGGTGGAACATTTGTGGCATGAGGGAACCTCACAGTTCTAGAGACTTGTTGAAGATCTGCAGGGGATTAAACAAGGAAGCGGCTAACGACTACTAGTATCTCCCAGCGAAACATTGAAGAATGGTCCAAGATCCAGTGCAAAGAAACAAAAACAAAAAAAATGATTACAAGAGGGAAAAGACTTGAATAGCGCTGGGAATACAGTATGAAAGTTGGTGTTCACAGTAGCAGAAGCTGAAGCTGCAGATCGCTCAGATGTGACCACAGAGTTGATCGATATAAGTAAACATTCGGATATGACTCTCTTAAAGTTGCTAGCGATCAATGTATTTACAGTTGGTCTTTGATAACGCCGAGCTGCCACTTTACTGCGGGGCATTGCAGAGGGTCAGGCTCGATCCAGCATTATTTACAAGTGACTTACTAATTAAGCAAACTGGCATTATGATAGTTCTGTGATACTGCCGGAAGATGCCGCCACATCTGTTTATATCTGTTAATCGCACCTGATGGACCATCAAGAAACTATCAGGATGGACGGTTGGCGTAGATAACTTTATTTTATCATGATCATGAACAGCTTTTGGCTGCACATTGACACAGTGGGTAGCACTGTTGCCTTGCAGCAAGAAGATCCTGGGTCTGAGTCCTACCCTTGCCCTGGGTCTTTCTGCATGGAGTTTGCATGTTCTCCCTGTGCATGTGCAGGTTCTTTCCGGGTACTCTGGCGTCCTCCCACAGTCCAAAAACATGACTATCAGGTTAATTGGCCTCTCTAAATTCTCCTTAGGTGTGAGAATGGTTGTTTGTCCTGTCTGTCTGTCTGTGCGTTGCCCTGTGACAGACTGGCGACCTGTCCAGGGTGTACCACACCTCTCGCCCATTGACAGCTGGAGATAGGCACCAGCACCCCTCATGACCCCATAAGGGATAAGCGTGACGGAAAATGGATGGATGAACAGTTTTTGGTCTTTTTTATAACGTGGCTATATACCTTTAAGGTGTTGTGGTGAGGATTCCACTCAAGGTTGGGGGACTGGCTCCTGTTGGCAGAGATGTTTCCAAAATATGGCTAGATTGTTAGTTGAAAAACTGTTTCAGCTTCTCACCATGCCTTCTTTTACCTGCCTTGTTCTCCTGGATGAACCAGTTCCTGGTTTGCTTATAAAGTGCTCGGTCCCCACTGCGGTAAGCTTCCTTATTGTTTTAATGTAGTTTCCTCAGATGGTTTATTCTTATATGTGCAGTTTTTTTTTTCCCATGGCTGTAAGAACCTAGAGTTTCTGGCATGAAACTACATAATTCTTCTGATGTAGTTTTCTTGGTCTGCTCCTGCCTCTGCTATTGAGCTCAGACGTTTTGCACTCAATCCTCTGTTGTTTTGAGCGAACAGCACCAGGTAGCGTCAGCAGAGCCTAGGATAAACCCTGTGATTCCAGTGGAGGAATGCCAGTCAGCTCAGAATCCCTTTTTTTGTTTTTTCTTTTTACCCGGAGTGTCTAATCCATGACCACAGCCATCCCCCTCATTACCGCCAAATTACATGCAAATTTCCCCCCAAATAAATGAGTTTTAAGTACTTGACAACCTGTCAGCCTTCGGATATTGAGACGTTCTGACGGCTAGATAAACAATCAACAATAATCACTCTATGCAAATTTGATATTTCCTGCACAATTACAAAAAGGAAGGAAAAAAGAAAACCTCCCACTATAAATAACCAGACGCACAAAGGCATCTGGCATTTGTTCAGGTTTTGAACAGATACGGATGCAAATGGAAGATTCTTTAGGATGTAATTGATTCAAACGTGGCTGCGCCTCCTCTGCCTCCTCTTATTGTTCTTTTTTCTGCCTGCCACTTGTTTTCTCTCTCCTCTTTTTCTTTTTATCTCACCGCTTTCAATATACGCAGATAATAGCAGATGTAAATGAGCGAGCTGGGGTAAAGAGAATGTGAATCACCTTTCCGTCTACACCTCTTGTTTTGTCTCCTCGCGCTGTTGATTTAGAGGCGAGATGTGTGCAACGCACCGGGCTCTATGAAGTGGCTTGGAATTGAATGCAGGCTGGGAAACTGTCCGTTGCTTGGGAAGATCACGGTGCGCCTCATCCCCTCCCTTCTCCTTCCCCTCCACAACACCCAGAGATTAAGACTGACAAGAACATATGAAGTCATTGCAGGATAGCCTGATCTCTCACTCTCATCTCCTTCCAAGACCCTCTCTTTTTTTGACCCCCCCCCCCCTTTCTTTTCTTGATTTGTCTGTCTTCAGCGAGGCCTTGGAGGTTTGTCTTGCAGGTGGAATGTGTGTAGAGGCTGACCTCGCTGACCACCAACCTGCAGGATCAGGACATCCATTAGCAGGGGCTAACGGCTTCATCCCTCCCCAGCACTGAGACCTCCCACTAGGGGTTCTACACTCAGACACACCTTTGTTTCTTTCTGTATTTCAGAATTTTGGAATCATTGCCTTTATCAACACTTGAGGTCGTTATTGTTATTGTTCTTGCTTCATCCACAATCACAGCAATGTGCAGTTTTTTTTTTGGGGGGGGGGGGATTTATGGCAGCTTTTTTACAGCAAGGAAAAAAAATTGTATTGTATTAACCATTTCCAACCATCAGTATTGCCAAGTCCATTTTTACAGGGACACATTCCCAAGTAAACATCATCTTTGTCCCAGTAAAACTTCTTGATCAAGAAAATACAGATATTTCTTGCAATGTATATAAATGTATCTAAAATGTACAAGCCAGTTATACAAAGTACATTACACGCGTTCCTCAAGGATCTTTATTAGGTTATTTTTTATTTAATCTTTGTATTGTTAATGTTACTGAACAATGACAAGTCTGTTTCACTTGTTTCATTGTGTTACCAGCGTGTGGTAGGCAGGCGAGACAACAACCAGACACATTGAGTCTAGGGGTGTAAATCAGCAGCTTTATCACGATATGATGTCTGCCAATATCACAAAGTCTTACGATACGACTTCCGATAAATTCAGTTCACAACTCCGCAAATGATATGATGCAATATCATCTCCCCACGTAACACAATTATTTACATTGATATCAACTCAGAAAAACAAAAAAAATGATAACAGTCTTATTCTAGTTTTAAAATAATAATAATAATAATAATAGATCACATGTTTCCTTTAGTCTCATGCCTTTTGAATTTCTAAATAAAGGTGTATCTTAAAAATGACAACATGGATCAATATTTTTATTTTGCATCAATGCAATATTATCTGAAGTTACAGAGCTTTGAGAATGTTAGGGTTGATTCTAAATTTAAAATCCTCTTTGTGAATTTCTCCAACCAGTTGTAATATGTTAAAGTAGAAAATGTACAATCAAGTATTGCGAAATCTAATAGGGAAAAATTCACAAGCATCAGTATTTGGGCTTTTATTTTTAAAATCTTTATGGTCCTGGTTTTGCTGAACACTGTCTGCTAATACGCAAAGGTGAATCTGTTGTTTTTCTACAAGCTGAGCTACTTGAATTTGTAGCTATCAAGCTAACAAATTTTTAACGATCCAACATGGGCTTGGACGGCCAGTAGCGGTTCTTGCTTGAATTGAGCCCTCGGCTAACTCCTCCTTGTGCCAGCCCTAACCAATAAAACTTGAGGAAATCATGTACATTCTCAAACAGGATGAAATTAATGCAAATTAGTGGCCTTGGGTTTGTTGAGCTCCTAAAAGCCAATACACTGCCTTCATTGTCCATTGCTAATTATACACAAGTTACTGAACCTCAAGAATTTCAGGTTGTTTTGTTGATTTCTGTTTTATGAGATTTTACTGCACTTTTTTTTAACTGATTTTGGGCCATCAACTTTTCCCATATCAGCTACAAATCAATGGAACAAGCCTGGTGATTTGATATAAACTGACCTAATCTGCTTGTTCTAGTCACTACTGGAATGTTTTCACGGTTATCTGTGTGCAAATATGCTTGCATATATTGTTGGCTGTCTCCTTTCTGCATATTTTGTTTATTGATGATTTTCATTTTTACTCTTAATTGTTCTGCAGGGATGGCTATTTGGACAGAGGGAAAAACAGAGAAACATTTTAGAGGATAAATAAACTCTAAGGGCTTATTGCCTTGTTTTATTGTCTCATTGTCTATACTTTGATAATACCTTGCCAATGAGGTCTGAGGTGGACAGTTTCCCTCTAGCCTTTCTAAGAACCCTATAAGTGATATTTCCATGAGAAACAAGAGCTTTAAAGGTTGTTTATAATCTTGATTAATCCTACAGGTGCCCAATATCAACGGCATCATTGTGGAAATCTTTACTCCAAGGAGCAGATTTCCTCGCAGATATCAGGAATATTCAAATCAGGTTGATATTTGAGTGAAGGGGCTTCAACTGCCGGCATCTTGAGACGACGTGGACACCCGATCTCGTAGGAGACGGCCTCGGCGCTGACAAGCGCTGTGGTTATCAATCATAGGCTGCTCTATTAATTTCATCAAGGCCCTGGTGTCTGCTGACATTAAATGACACGCCGGTTGGTCAATGGCGTCCCTGAGGTGGCAAAACGACCGGCCGCTGCTTTTGAAATGCAAATAAGGCTTTAACCTTAAACAGAGCCGCCTGGCCGAAATTATCTTTCTGCCTCCGAGTCAGGTACTCGCTCCCTCTCTCTCCCCGGTTTTCCCTCCCCCTCCACCAGCTTGACCCCTTGGGTACAGGAGATGGAAAGAGCATCTTTGGAAGAAGCGACAGATAAAGGCAAAGGTGGCGGAGGGCGGGGAAGGGAGAGGGGGAGTGCTGACACCAGCGTTCTGTCCCGGTGAAGAGGCCGAGGGGCACCACTGCTGAGCATGGAGAGGAAGATGTCTCAAGGACGAAGAAACATCGGGAGAGAAAAGGATGAAAAGAACACACAAGCACTGACGAGGCTCATAACGACCCCGTCTGAAACGCAGATGAAACTAAAACACGAGAAATCAGTTTGGTACCTCCTAAGAGGAACTGTTTCATTAGTTAGTGGACGGATTGGTTACCAGTACGCACATAGCCATTATTGTTCCTGGAAAGACCTTTTTTCTGCTTTTCTTCTTTATCTGAACACACTGAACTCATTAATTTTAATTGCAACATCAAACGAGAGCGAGACTCAGAGTCCTTTCTGGACAGTCAGCAGCTACTTCTTGGAAAAAGACCCCCAAAAAACGATGGTGGTAACTAAAGCAGAAGACAAGGGAGGCAGAAAGAAAAGAGGACCCGCGGCGATGCAAACAAACATATCATAAACACATGAGAGCTATCGCTCTCTTTATCTTTCTGCTTCTCTTCTTGCCTTTCCCATTTCTCTGTTTCATTCCCCGTCTCCTCCTTTGTCTCCTGTGCCTTCTGTGTGAAGAACAAAGCAAAGCAGAGCAAAGTCTCTGCACACAAATTCGCCACGCTTTGCCTAAATCCCAGTAATAATGCTATCTGTAAACCACATTTTGTACAGTCAGTGCCAAACACGGCCTATATGACTCAGCAGGTGGAGCCATGGGATTCAAGTTAATATCTTTATATGTTCTAGTTATCATGTACTCAATACAACCACGGCAAGAACATATCAATTAAGTCAAAGTCTGAGTGTATTTTCTCTTTTCAACAACTGAAAATCTTGACAGTAAGGTAAAGGTGTTTCATACCCAAACCATAATACTGCCACCATCGCAGACTTTATGTGCAATGAAAAAGCCTTTTCCAGTATTTCTAATACTTATTGATATTAATCAAATAAATGTCTTTATCTCCCATTTGTATACAAAAGATTTTTAATATAATTTCTGCAGACATGTATACCCATACACCCTTTTTATTTTTTTTTGCATGGTAATAAGAAGTTCTGTAAGAAATAACAGCATTTTTAGACTCCGGTGCTCAATTCCTGTGAACTATTTTTGCCTTATTTGGATTAAAAACAGATATCCCATTATCTTTCCACTGGCATATATGCTTTTGAAGGCAGTGAAAAGTTTTTGCTTTATATTGTAGGCAGACATTTGCAATAAGTAATGCATTCTCCAGCTTGGCATGCATGCTCATGTGCTCAGAGCCGAGGAGCTGCAAAAATGAGGGACTAAGCCCGTGATGTTAAGCGCGGGGGGGGGGGGGGGGGGGACACCTGGCACAGAAACTTAAGTGCTTCCACCAAGTATCATCAACACGAGATTAAAAGCGTCGAGGGGGAATAGTGGGAGGAGAGGGATGCAAAGTGAGGAGGAGGGAGTGATCACGCATATGACAAGATGGTAGAAGAACTAAAGAAAAAAAAATCAAGAGAAGGCTGGAGAAATGAGAGGGATCTCTGGAAAATGCACCTTGTAGTGTACAGATGTAAAGATGCCGATTCTGGATGGGAAAATACACAGACGAGCACATAAACCAACACTTTGCTGCTTGGCAGGTAATTACAGGATGTTATTTCCCTTTTGCAGACACGGCCGTGATTGATGACACATGGACCAAGAGTAAGAACCTGCAGATATGTACCTGCTTTCACCACGGCTTATATGCAGTTTGGAAAAATAAGGAATTTGCTAGAAGTATTTTCCATTTCTAGGTAAGTAAGGAAAAAAAATCTTTTTGTATTTCCTAAACTCTCTCCTTCTGCTTTTGTATACATTTTGCATGGGTCCGTCCATCCATTCATCCATCCTGAATTCTTTTCCTAGTTCCATATTGAAAGCACGTCACCCGCAGTATTATCTGAGACATATCGACTATACCTTCATTTTAAACTTTCAATTTCTAAATTTCTATTTACAAGCAATGGACTCTAAAATTTGAATCAAGAAAAGTATGGAATTTGGTCATGAAAAAATATTTCAAAATCCAGTTTAACATATTTTGCTCCTTTTAGTGCAAAGAACACTTAACCCCACAACACCATTACAGAAACAATCAGTTATTAGATTTTAGTCCCCCCACCCCCAAAAAAACACATAGCCTGATTAGCAGACAATCTCTCCTCAGATGTCTCTCTCTAGAAACTCGACGATCAAGGATCTGCTGATTACTGTACACAAATACTGGCCTAATATCTTCCATCGACTGCAATCTACAGCTCGTGTTTTCCAGCTCCGAATTCTCTGTTTTGATTGCGGAAATGACTGCACGTGTGTCTCTCTTTAAAGGAGACGTCACTCTCATCCCCCCTTCCCTCGTTTGCCGCCACTCCTGCAAATAGTTATTATTATCATCATCAGGGGAGAATGGAGAGAAATCAGCGCCCTGACAAGCAATCTCTTCTCTTAAGTTAAACCACACCAGCACCACTGCAAGAAGTAGCCGTCAATACAAAAGATCCAACACAGACCCATCAGTTTTAGTAATATGCTTCATACAGCACTAATACAAAAGTATTTAAGTCATCCTTGATGTCTTTATATTTTTAGCCTAATTAAGCTTTAATTTTAAGTTTTAAAGTTTTATAGTTGGAGTCTTTCTGAAGGTCTTTCAAAAGTTTTGATTGATCTTCAGGATGGTTTGAAACTTTTGCACATTGCTCTAAAAAGGTAAAAGTTTTAAAATGGATAAAATCCTCTTAACATCTGATCCATAAAGAGTAAAGGCCTCTAAGACTGAAACATTCTGACTGGAATTTCTTGCAGTGCATTCTGCTCTCTGTCTTTAGATGCACTTATGTTCATCCCACATTCGTATTGACAAGAGGAGGCTTACAAACTGCCACACAGACAGGACCCACTACAGGCCTAATAGCGTTTCAAGTGTTTTCTCCCAAACTCGAGCCGAATAACAACCAGCATCAGCCTGAAGGGCTCCCACCAGCCACATAACTGCATGGGAAATCAGTTGATCTGGTCACTGACTGACGTCCACAGCTTGATGGGTTTTTTCTGTCAAAATTCCACATTTTTCTGTTGTTTCTTTTTTTTTAACAAAAACAAAGTTTACTTTTAATTCATGACAGACTTTAAACATGTTTTGGGAATTTGACAATAACAGATGAGCAGAAAACGGATAATGGATGGTTGAATTGGGCCAAATGGGTGATGGAAAATGGATGGAGGGATGAGAAGTTGGAGAGATCAATGAAAAATAAAACAAATGGTTGACTTTGGATGATGGACGGATGGTTTCACAGTGAAATAATGGGTGGGCCGATGATTAGATGAAAGGACAGGTCGTGGACATATGGATGGATGGATGGATGGATGGATGGATGATGGACAAATGATTGACGATTGATGAAGAAAATTAAGAATTAATGGACGGACATACAGATTAATGGATGGAGGATAGAATATGGGTGGAAAAATTGGTGGGTTGACAGATGGACAGACGGACAGATGGTTGATTGATGGATGAGTAGTTCGATGGCAAAGAACTGCTAAACTGGGGGATTTGTTGGATGGATGGATGGATGGATGGATGGATGGATGGATGGATGGAAGGATGGATGGATGGATGGATGGACAGATCGATGGATCGATAGATAATGTCAAAAGAAAAGAGGACAGATTAGATGATTGGTGGATGATTTGATGATGGACAGATGCATGATAGATAGTGATTAGATGGATGGATGGTTGGATGATCAAAATATTTAAATGTTCCAAATATCCTCATGACCAAATTCCATGCTTTGAATTTATAGCAGACATTTATAGTGGTTATGTTTTGAATGTGAAACCTGAAAAAAACAAGTGGATGGCTGGATGGGTCATGCAGACAGTTGGAGAAGAAATCAAATCTGGAAATTCAAATACTTACTGAGACTCTGTAATGGTAATAGGGGGTGTTGTACTTTTTTAAAGCAGAACTTCTTCTATGCCTGGAGGAGAATACATGGCAAATCTAATGATCGGTAGGTCCACAGTTACTCTGTTCAGAGGTCAGTGAGTCAGAAAGGCAGATATTTCAGGTGCTCGGCGAGTCAAGTAGTCTCAAGAAGCTACAGCTCACTGTTACATATCGTTTAATTAAGATCAAGCACACTTCATTCATTTTGAAATCTACCTTTAACATACATATCTTATATTACCTACAAGGAGTAAAGGTTTTCACCAACACAATGGAGCACAACTTTGTTATAGACATTTCCAGGCAAAAATGTCCTTAAGACTATTAAAGATACTGCATTTTTAGCAGAATTTGAAACTGTAGTTCTTTAACAGTAAAAATAAATTTGAAAGCTCACGTTGGCCCTCAGCTATCTTAAGATTTTGATGTGGTCAACAAGGCACCAGCTACGAAAATTCTGTTTTGCTGCCCTCTTTTTTGTCCAACCATCTCTCAGTGTCCATCTGTCTGTTTGTCCGTTTCCTTCTATTGGTTAATGAGCCATACAGGCCTGCCATCATTCTGTGTTGTCATGCAGAGAGGAAGAGAGGAAGGGATAATAATAAAAAAAAAAAACTCTTGCAGAAGAGACAGAAAACAGGTGAGACAGAGAGAGAAGAGAGCGGGGACATGATGTTTTCCCACACCTCCTCCCTAATCAGGCCCGTCTCCGCACCAAACACCACCGTGGCAATTAGACCTGACAGTACTCCGACTCCCACAATCCCATCAGGACTACATGTTCAAACACTCGAATAAACGAACAGAGGGGGAGAATGAAAAGGAAAAGGAGGAGGAGGAATACCTGAAAACTGGCATCAAGAAACGGAGCTCCAGCAAAAAATCTGAAAGACAGGAAGAAAAAAAAAATCCCTTCACCAGCTGACGTCCATCTCCAGAAGAGGCGATTGTAAAAGTAAAAAAGTCAAATACATTTGAGCTGGCTTGCATGGACAGCGAGCTAATTGAGATAATTACTTTGTTACTTCACTAGTTATTGCATTTTAATGTGGATTCTAATGATCCAGAGGGGAGGAGCGGGACGTCGTTGGTGTCGTCTTTGCAAATAGGCTCCATACGCTTAGACGTTCATATTCCAGGTAATTGGCTCACATTGTATCCACAAAAGCTTGTACTCACTTAGCAGGTGAGCATTAGAAGAGCCGATTCTTGCTTTGTGATAACAAACCTGATACAAAATAAACATGGCAATTGTTTATCTCTTTATTCCATTTCTCTGTACAGTGGCTCTCTAAAGTTTACACACCCCTGTTAAATTCTGCACTTTAAAGACTTAACGAGAGGATCAATGAAAATTACGGACAGCAGAGTTGCAAAACAAAAAGGGCTGTTAGAGGATAAAAATAAAAGTAAGTGGGCAGATACGGAAAGCTTTAGGTTCCTTTGGTTTGGTTGATGTCTTATTTCTGTGCCAAATATACTTTTTGGAATTGTCAACCAAAGACTAATGTTTTGGTTTTATTAGAACGTAAGATATTCTCCCGTTTGGGAGATTTTAGCAGGCCTGAATGTTTTCTTTGGAATAACTTCCTCCAAACATCCCTTATTATTCCCTTATTACTCTACTGTATTGGCATTATTTAGACATAATGCCAATACAGTAGATTTTTGTTACATAAAAAACATACCTAAATCATGTTGAAAATGTGTTTTACATTTTTTTTATTAAACCTTTAATTGACCAGATAAAAAAACAGCAGCACACGTCATTATGGCCAAAAACAGACAACCACACAAAAAAACACACACATATATATATATATATATATATATATATATATATATATATATATATATATATATATATACATATATATACATACATACATATATATACATTGCAAGTAATTTGATGATTTAAATGCTGGTGTTATTGTTACACTGACTATAAAAAAATTTAAATCAGTAATACCCTATGATTTAAACAGTTCTGACTGTTTCTGTTCAGATCGGAGGGCGTTCCAAGCGGGGGGGGGGGAAATATTGAAAGCTTTTGATCCCGATTCAATTTGAGCACTTAGAGCAGAGAAAAGTCATTTGATCATAAGGCATAATAGCTTTCAGTTCTCCGAAGAAAAAGTAAATAAGCAGGAACCGAGCCAATAAGAGCCTTGTAAACAAGAGTCATCAAGTATGTGTTTTCACTTACATTCATGGAAGGGATTCCAGCTTTAGCATCCAGTTCCCAGTGGTGGGTGGGGCGGTTACAACCAGGGATAATTCTCAGAGCACAGTGGTACGCCAGATACAAGGATTGTAGGCAACTTGTTGAAGCACATATACACATCACCATAAACAAGTAGAGGCAGAAAAGTGGCTCTTATCCGAAGATTCCCAGCTCTGAGGGAGAAAGATGACTCGGTTTTGGTTTAGAAACCAAACTTCACTCGTAATTTGGAGATCAAATGTTTAAGATGAACTTTAAAAGAAAGCTCTGCATCAATAATTAATCCCAGGTATGTGGAAGTGATACCTTGCTTGGGACTTTTACCTTGGGGAGTTTTATTTAGCGGTATGTTCTCTTCCGAAACAGATGAATATGCAAAAAGCAATATTTTAGATTTTTCAACGTTTAAAACAGTTTCATTGCTCCAGAAGGATCTGCACTGCCTCAAAGGCAGACAGCAGAAACCAAAATGCTTTTGTGATGGAGTCTGAACAGCAGTAAATTATAGAATCATCCACAAAACGATGATAATAATAATAATTGAACTTTATTGATCTCACAATGGAGAAATTCACTTCTGCATCTTAACCCACCCCTTTGGGGAACAGCGGGCTGCCACTGTGTGGCACCTGGGGAGCAATCGGGGGTTAAGGGTCTTGCTCAGGGACCCAGAGTGCAGGCTGTGGGGATGGAACCAGGTACTTGCAACCTTCTTAGAGCATAAGCGCACTGCTCTAACCACTGGGCCACCACTCCCCAACATAGACTCATAGTCATTTAATAAATCTGCACACAGATTAACAATATAGACTGTGAATAGGATTCAGTCCTTGGACTGTAAGGAGCTATACCAGTGACAGCTTGCAGCGATATTGAAAGTAGATTTGGCATTGTAAAATCAAACATTGAAAAATTAAACATTGAAAAATCACTTGCAATGACGTTGAAAAAAAAGATTTGGCATTGAAAAATCAAACACTGAAAAGTCAAACAATGTTAGAAAGTAAAAACTTATGATATTCTCGTTTTATGCTGCAGCTTTTTTTTTTAATGGGAGATGTTTTCACTGCAGAGTTCCTGTCCCTACAAGTTGGCACTGTTTTGCCATCGGGGCGCGGGGCTAGATTTAAGGCCCCTTCATGGGCCTTCAGCTTTTCCAGTGTTCATCATCTACCTGCAGTGAAAGCTCAAATCAAGTACTGCTGCTCGACGACAAGAAAGCCCACTAGCCGTCTGCAGTCCCGCTGCAGACGGCTAGTGGGCTGAGGGGGCTACCCAGGTTGCTGGCTCCGGTGGTAGGCAGGCTCCAGCAGCTAGAGAGACAGTGAGATCTGGTGGTTAGCTTCTCATGGCTCTGTCATGCAGCCTGACGGTGGATCTGACAGCCGGCGGACCACATCTCAGGATCTCGGTAGGATCCAGCCCAAAGTCCAGGGACAACAGCGAGATCAAAGTTCAGAATCTCACATCCAAAGAATACCTAGCTCAGATTCTGCTCCTTAACTCCCGATGTGGTGCGAGACGTCCGGATCAGTCTTATCGTTTAAAAAAGCCTTCTTAAAACAACCAAGGAAGAGAGTAAAACAAATGCTGTCCCTGCAGTCATGTTGGAAATGTGCAGCCTCCCAGAGCAGTTTCCGTCTTGTGTTTTCATTAGTAATGGATTAATGTCCTTCTGGCTTTGTTTTTGCCACAGTGTTGCTGCATTTTTCTCCCATTTCTGGAGACAATATGAAAGAGGAGGGGCCAGGCAGACACGTTGGAGTGAGTCCTGCAGCCATTCCTTATACTTAGGCTGATCAAACCATGCATAATTATTCCTGACTGAACATAAATTATTCTACAACACAGTTTGAGAATTTTAACCCTTGTTCTGTTTGTGGAAACATAACCAAACACTGCTCTGTATAATTAATGGGATTAAGATCACCTCAGATGGCATCCCATTTGCAAACAGAAGTAATTTAGGTAATTCATACCTGGACCAAATTGTTCCATTCAGATAAATAATATTTTAATGTAAAACCGTTATTCTCTGAATAATTTACAATTGTTTATTCAGATTTTTATATGTACTTTGAAACTATGTTATTTCATTTTATAAACTCACCAGAGGAAATTATATGTCAATAGGACCTTCCTTGTGTAATAAAGGCAGGCAGCTCCTATATTATTATTTATAATATCATAAAGCTATTATAAAAACATAAAAACTGATTCTAAGTTTTTTTTCAGAATTGCTGTATTAAAATCTTGCCTTGTTTATATAGATACAATAAAGTTTCATTTTGTGAGCTGAACATATCATTGCACTCCAGAGCAATGTGAATCAATACATTTTTAATCCGTGGGATCAAGTATGAACTACCACGTTTATTTATAGCAGGAACATAAAAAAAACAAATATGCAATAGTACTACTCTGGAGCTAGGCCATTCTGATTATTTCTTTAGATTTTAGTTTCAAACTTAAAGAATAGTTACACACACATATTTTGGGGGGGAGATGTTAGGTTATTTCTAAAACAACAAAGGAAAATCTTCATTGAGGAATAGTGCTAGATGCTAATTAACCAAACATTCGCTGATTTGAGTTTTAAAATATACCTTTCTCTAAAATATATCAACAGTGAGCTTTGTTGGGGCAGATTTCAGGGTTCAGTGTCTTGCAAAAGGAGTTCATAACACTTAAAGGAACTGCAAAAGGTCTTGAAAGAGCCCTCTACGGTCTGAGACAGGGCTCAGGCATGAAGGTGGGCAAATCAACCCCAAAATGCCTTGGTCACAGGCTACTTTCCTGCACACGCACATGAGACTGAGTTTAATGAAGAGCCTCGATCTGGTTGATGAGAGTTAAGATATGTGTGCCGCGGCTGAAGCTCTTAAAGAAGCCATTTGAACCACACACATCAATGTGCCGACCCTCTGGAGCAAAGCACAGAAATAACTCCAGACAAACCATTTCCTCACTGAGCCACTTGCTGCGTTCAAATGCACCCGTGACCTTCAGCTCTGCCTTTTTCTACATCACATAGCTGGGGAATATAAAAGCTTATTAGCTCAGAACATTGTTGATACGTTTGTTCGAAGGCAGTGCACTAATGAGGCGTTGCAGGACGCCGTCAAGCCGCCGACTTTTCCTTTTGGAGATACTTTTCCCTCGCCAGAGGAGCATAATGCACGGCTAATGGCATCTCCTCTGCAAATGGGCAAATGAAAAGAGAGATGAAGTGGAATATTGCTTTACCATATCAAAGGAAGTGGCATCCACAGATTGTGCGGCTGTCTGTTTGCATGTTGATGGGTGAGCAAGAGGGTGGACTCCTGAAGACGTTCGAGTGATGGACGCAGAGAGGAGCTGCCAGAGTGGAAGAGAGATAAAGAGGGAATTGGATGGTGGCAACACAGAGGAAGACAAATAAACTGCATAAATAAAGAAGCTTGACCAAACAACAAATAAACACATTCTAATAAACTTAGGAATGCAGGACAGACTGAAACAAATGCTTGGGTACATTCCAGAATGCAATTATTACAGCTTTACATGGTTTTAGTCACATTTGTGGCAACATGTGGTGTTTCTGACACTGGAGTACACTGTATTTTGAGTTTTCTACCATATATAATCATTTTAGCTGATGATTCACTCATTGCCCGATAACAGCACAAGAACCCACATTTCTTTTGTAAAAAAATATGTAAAGAACTGTGTTGCAGTCAATGGAAACTGGTTTTCCAATTTTCCAACAATTTTTTCTTGTCTTGACTTGATTTACCTGTCATGAGTTGGGATTGTGGAGTTTTGTCCTCAGATATTACAAGCTGCTCCCTCAACACTTGTTGTCTCATTTAAAGCCATCTGCTTCCATTTGGTAATGATGCTTTTCACTTCTTTCCTAATCTTACTTCATTGTTAGACCAGACCAAAAGCTTTTCTTCGGAGCACCTTAAAGCCTGGTCATTTGTACTATTTTACTGTAGATGACAAGCAGCACAACTCATACAGAAAATCAGTGTTGAGTGAAAAATGTAAAACCTGAAATCAATATTTTCACCTAGTAAGATTAGCTGTTGGGAGATATTTTCTCATCTCTCATCTCAGAGGGCTTGGATGCATTCTGAAGAGCTGCTACCGTAAAGATGGAGGAAAGACTGGAGGTCAGAAGAAAACACCTCTAAAAACACACATGCAACATATGCACGCTTGTGTTCGCAAAACAAATTACTGTCAAGAATTGGAGGCAAGGGACCCAGAATTCAGCCAGGCCAGCAGAGGTTCGGTAAAATAATATTTATTAACAAAATCCAAAAAAACAAAAAGGGCAGAGAAACAAACAGTCCAGTTGGGCAGGAACAGACAGAAATAGGGTGGCTCAGATCTCTGGGGAACAAGTGGTCAAAAATCCAAAAGCAAACCAATAAACAAACTTGCAGAGGAGACTCACCTATACTCAAACAGACGACCTGGCACTGATGTCTGGTCTCAACAGTTTATATGGAGGTGGAAGCAGGTGAAACCGGTGAGAAGTGATTGCAGCAGGGGTGGAGTTAGACAGGTGTGCAGAATAAGTAATTAGACCAGACATCAGTGCTGAGGCTCAAAACAAGAACAGATCAGACAAATATAAATAGCTGACAAGACAAGTGGACAGAAACAAACTACACACACACACGATCTAATAAAGAACAAAACAACCCTGAAGTACAAACCTAAAACAGAAAATAAAGCTAAGACTAAAACTGATGACAAAACAGGATAAACTAACAGTAAACAAGAACCTAGACAAGACAAAACTCAAAGCAACCAGAGAACCTAAGGAAGGAGGGCAAAATACCTTAAACATAAACCAGAACGTGACAGAGCCCCTCCCTTAAGGGCGGATTCCAGACGCCCTAAAACAAAACAGACTAGACCGGGTGGGTGGAGGGAGGTAGTGGACGGAGGGCCAGAGTCAAAACAAAAACAACCCAAACCGGGCGAAAGTCGAAAAACAAAAAACAAAGAGTCTGATGGGCATCCTGAACGACGGCCCCGGCGTGTCTGGTTCTCCGGCGGGCGTCCCGGACGACGGCCCCGGCGTGTCTGGTTCTCCGGCGGGCGTCCCGGACGACGGCCCCGGCGTGTCTGGTTCTCCGGCGGGCGTCCCGGACGACGGCCCCGGCGTGTCTGGTTCTCCGGCGGGCGTCCCGGACGACGGCCCCGGCGTGTCTGGTTCTCCGGCGGGCGTCCCGGACGACGGCCCCGGCGTGTCTGGTTCTCCGGCGGGCGTCCCGGACGACGGCCCCGGCGTGTCTGGTTCTCCGGCGGGCGTCCCGGACGACGGCCCCGGCGTGTCTGGTTCTCCGGCGGGCGTCCCGGACGACGGCCCCGGCGTGTCTGGTTCTCCGGCGGGCGTCCCGGACGACGGCCCCGGCGTGTCTGGTTCTCCGGCGGGCGTCCCGGACGGTGGAACGAGACCCTCAGAGGCCAACGCCTGGAGAGAGAGAAAACAAAAACTGGCGCCGGACTAAAGGCTACCGGAGGTGCCGAACTACAGGCTGATGGGGGAGCCTGGCTACAGGCTGCTACACACAGAGCCTGGCTACAGGCTGCTACACACAGAGCCTGGCTACAGGCTGCTACACACAGAGCCTGGCTACAGGCTGCTACACACAGAGCCTGGCTACAGGCTGCTACTGACAGAGCCTGGCTACAGACGACTAAAGGGGGCGCCTGGCTAATAGCTACGGGTGGCGGCGCCTGGCTAATAGCTACGGGTGGCGGCGCCTGGCTACAGGCTTCGGGCAGGGCCTGGCTACAGGCTTCGGGCAGGGCCTGGCTACAGGCTTCGGGCAGGGCCTGGCTACAGGCTTCGGGCAGGGCCTGGCTACAGGCTTCGGGCAGGGCCTGGCTACAGGCTTCGGGCAGGGCCTGGCTACAGGCTTCGGGCAGGGCCTGGCTACAGGCTTCGGGCAGGGCCTGGCTACAGGCTTCGGGCAGGGCCTGGCTACAGGCTTCGGGCAGGGCCTGGCTACAGGCTTCGGGCAGGGCCTGGCTACAGGCTTCGGGCAGGGCCTGGCTACAGGCTTCGGGCAGGGCCTGGCTACAGGCTTCGGGCAGGGCCTGGCTACAGGCTTCGGGCAGGGCCTGGCTACAGGCTTCGGGCAGGGCCTGGCTACAGGCTTCGGGCAGGGCCTGGCTACAGGCTTCGGGCAGGGCCTGGCTACAGGCTTCGGGCTGGGCCTGGCTACAGGCTTCGGGCTGGGCCTGGCTACAGGCTTCGGGCTGGGCCTGGCTACAGGCTTCGGGCTGCAGTGCTTTGAAGCTACGGGGAGCCGGCACTGGAGACAGTGCGCTAAAGCTACGGGGAGCCGGCACTGGAGACAGTGCGCTAAAGCTACGGGGAGCCGGCACTGGAGACAGTGCGCTAAAGCTACGGGGAGCCGGCACTGGAGACAGTGCGCTAAAGCTACGGGGAGCCGGCACTGGAGACAGTGCGCTAAAGCTACGGGGAGCCGGCACTGGAGACAGTGCGCTAAAGCTACGGGGAGCCGGCACTGGAGACAGTGCGCTAAAGCTGCGGGCAGCCGGCACTGGAGGCTGGGCTTTAAAGCTGCGGGCAGCCGGCACTGGAGGCTGGGCTTTAAAGCTGCGGGGAGCCGGCACTGGAGTTGAGATTGAGGGCTGGTCCTCCCGGACCCCCTCTCGGGGCTTGAGCGGAGGCGGGTCCTCCCGGACCCCCTCTCGGGGCTTGAGCGGAGGCGGGTCCTCCCGGACCCCCTCTCGGGGCTTGAGCGGAGGCGGGTCCTCCCGGACCCCCTCTCGGGGCTTGAGCGGAGGCGGGTCCTCCCGGACCCCCTCTCGGGGCTTGAGCGGAGGCGGGGCGTCAGCCGGACCAACCGCTCGCCGGCGTTTGCGGTGGCGGAACGGCTGTGGCAGAGCGCTCCTTCCTTGGAGGTGGCGTCTTGGACCCACACCAGGGGGACAAAACGCCAGCCTGGAACCCTCAAAAGAGGCTGCCTGCACACCAGCTCTGCAGGGGAAAGAGCTCCAGGGCCGCAGCAGGCTCATCATAGAAGAAAAAAAAAGTCAGGGAAAAAACAACAAAAAAGTGAACGTGCTGGTCTGGCGATAGGTCCTGTGATCGGCCAGGTCGTTCTGTCAAGAATTGGAGGCAAGGGACCCAGAATTCAGCCAGGCCAGCAGAGGTTCGGTAAAATAATATTTATTAACAAAATCCAAAAAAACAAAAAGGGCAGAGAAACAAACAGTCCAGTTGGGCAGGAACAGACAGAAATAGGGTGGCTCAGATCTCTGGGGAACAAGTGGTCAAAAATCCAAAAGCAAACCAATAAACAAACTTGCAGAGGAGACTCACCTATACTCAAACAGACGACCTGGCACTGATGTCTGGTCTCAACAGTTTATATGGAGGTGGAAGCAGGTGAAACCGGTGAGAAGTGATTGCAGCAGGGGTGGAGTTAGACAGGTGTGCAGAATAAGTAATTAGACCAGACATCAGTGCTGAGGCTCAAAACAAGAACAGATCAGACAAATATAAATAGCTGACAAGACAAGTGGACAGAAACAAACTACACACACACACGATCTAATAAAGAACAAAACAACCCTGAAGTACAAACCTAAAACAGAAAATAAAGCTAAGACTAAAACTGATGACAAAACAGGATAAACTAACAGTAAACAAGAACCTAGACAAGACAAAACTCAAAGCAACCAGAGAACCTAAGGAAGGAGGGCAAAATACCTTAAACATAAACCAGAACGTGACAATTACAAATTTTTAAGAAGAGAAAAGCCTTAGAAATGTAAGACAAACAGCTTAAAAAAGGGGAAAGCACATTCGATAATTGTTAAAACACATCTGTATGGCAAACTGAAATGTGTGTCGTACCTGCTGTCAACAAACATCATTTTGGCACCCATTTATCCCTTAAGTTTCCCTGAGCCAACCAGGTCAGTCACTAAATTTCAGATATCCCTGAATCAAGTCATCAATCACTTTCTTCAAACTCTCTACCACCAAAGAGCTGTCAAAGGTCCTCACGGAAGAATAGTGTAGAACGACAGAATGTTGGAAAGCCTTGAATCAGCCACAATATCACCAGCAAGAACCTTGGTTAGAGGGTTTACACTGCAAAAACAGAACTAAAAATAAGTTAAAATTTTCTTGAAATGAGTATATTTGTACTTTAGTTGAGCAGGTAAATAAGATAATCTGCCAATGCAATAAGCTTTTTGCACTTAAAATAGGAACAACTCATCTCCATGAACTTATTTCAAGTGCATTATATCTAATTACCTTATTTGAGGGGTAAGAATACTCTTTCCATTGGCAGATAATCTTATTTTCCTGCTCAAATCAAGGACAAATATACTCATTTTAAGAAACTTTTACTTATTTTTAGTTCTGTTTTTGCAGTGTTATTATTATGAAAATGGGATACATTTAAAAAGGTTATCAGTCATCCTGAGTTGGAAGCTCTGCACAAGCTCTTACATCATGGGGTAAGGATGATCATGAGAAAGGTGAGGGATCAGTCCACAACCCCACTGGATAAGCTTAATAGGGTTTTTAGGGACTTGGGAACACATCCGCCAAGACAAGAGAAAGTGATATGATCACATGAGGTCAAAATCAAGACAAATCATCTCACAATCAAGCATGGAGGGGGAAGCATCATGCTTTAAAGTTGTTATTTTTTTCTAAAGGCTGGTTCACATGCCAGAATAATTAGCCCATTTATTCCCTGATCTTCTGCTTCAGACAGGCCTCGACAATCGGGGTGGCTCTTAAAATAATCTTAAGAGACATTTCTGCCATGTGTGGTGTGTTACGAGTGATCTGGTCCGCTCGGTAGAACGTTGGGACCGCTCCGACCTCAAATGGGGGATAGTCAACGTGTTGAATTGTCTTGCCCCAATATCCTAGTCTATTGGGTGTTTCCCGAGGACACATGAGCACGACGCAGCCTGTTGAATGTGATGTGTAACCAATCAGAGAGCAATGTGAGGGGAACCTGGAGAGAGGAAAAAAAACTGCTCACCTCCATTAACCTTGCCTGCAAGATGAATTTTATTTGGGCATTCACAAATACACGAGAATCCATCTTGTACCGCTCCGGCTCGGGCCAATCACATTGCTGTATTGTGGTTTAAGGCGGGAGATACCGGTGCGACCAAAGCAAGAGCCGCTGAGCCCGCAGCTAAAGCAAAAAAAAATATGGTAGCGCAGAAGAAAGCACGCGTAGCTACTCCTATCACATCTGTTTGGTAAGAATCCACGATTTAATCTTTGAAAGAAGAACAGGAAGGTGTGCCTTTTTTTCAACCTTTACTGAGATTAAGTATAACAGAACACAGCACACTTCACAACCAAAACGACACCAATAATAATAATAATTGAATAAATAAAAAACAACAACAAGGTTAACAACATAATACAGCTTGAGCATACCATAACTAAAAAATGCCAGGGGTTTATAACAACATTCAAATAAAATACATGAGTTTTATAGGAATAAATGAAACTCTTTAAAGAGATGACAGGTTTTTCATGCTTTCCCATTTGTACTGTCTACTAGTGAAGAAAGGTAATGTTACATACAGAATCAACTCCGTGAAGTTTGGCTTGTAATTGGAGAACTTGCATCTATGTATGAGAAATTTTGAAATGATAAGAAGCAGGTTAATTACAAACAACTGAGATTGTAGCTTGTTGTCATAATCATTGTAACCAAATAACACATTTTCCCAACATAGTGAATAGTGAGGGTAAATATCTATAATAAGGCGAGAAAAATGACTCCAAAAATGCTTTGTATATGGGCAACACCAAAATAAATGAGCAACTGTTTGTTTTTGAACATCACAGAAAGTGCAATTAACATTAAAAATATTGTTTGCATCTTTGAAGGTTGTGCTTGGTTGGGTAATATCTGTGCAGCATTTTAAATGAAATTCCCTTAACCTTATTGGTCAAAAACAATGTGTGTGGTAACAGACAAACTCTCCTCCAACAAATGTTCTGAAAAAAACTGGACCAGTAGGAGTGGGAAGATGGTGAACAAGTGATCTGGAGAAAAAGGTTCCCAATTGTCCTGTTCTTCTGTTTGGAAGATGAAGATAAAAAACAAGTTCAACAGCTGGCTTACTGCAATGATGTTATCATCATTCCAGTTTCAAAAGAAGATTGGCTTGTTTTTATATAGAATACATTTATTATTCCATATGAAACATTTATGTGGGCTGAGGTTGTGCTTGTAAATTAGGGACCATGCCAACAGCATTTGCTTATGAAAAGTTGATAATTTAAGGGGAATTTTATTAATATTGTAATTGCAAAGCAGGAGAAAATCGAGACCACCTACCGTGCAAAATACATGAGGCGGAATTACATTCCATAAACAGGTTGGACATTTAAGATAATGTTTTATCCTATTTATTTTAAAAGTGTAATTTTCTGTTGTGAAATCAACAAAGTCGAGTCCTCCTTTAGAGTAAGCATTCATCAGAGCAGTCTTCTTTAGGAAATGAGTACGATTCTTCCAAACAAAATCTAAAAGGGTTCTATCTATAGTTTGCTTGTATGAGGGTCTACATCCAATGATTGGGCAGCATAAGTTAACCTCTTGCCTTTGAGAGCAGAATTCTTCCTCTTAGAGATAAATTATACAGAAGCTATAGGTTTAATATTTTCTTATTTTTTTCAATAATAGGATTAAAATTATTGAGGTATCTTTGTGTCTCATTTTGCTCAACATTTATAACTAGATATGAACAGAGTTTTTCACAAGAATATTTGAAATATAATCAACATCACACTCTTTTATTGACAATAATTTACATTTTTAAGGTTAAGGCAGAGACCAGAGGCTTTGGAGAATGTTTCTAGTAAAGTGTCCTATTTGCTACAGTGAGGCCCTGTCAATTACTTGATTTTATGTGGGAGCATAAGAGTTGGGCAACAAGCAGAAAAAGATATGCAGATATTGGGCAACCTTGCCTGATACCTCGTTGAACATAAAATCTGGCTGATGACCCAAATTTGAGTTTAATAGAGCAGTTTGCATTCTTATATAAAGTCCTGATCGACAAACACAAGCTTTTTAAGTGAGAGGTGTAAAAATTGATGTTCAGCAGTGTCAAACGCTTTAAAGAAGTCTTTACATAGAATATAGCCATTGTCTGGAATTAAATATGAGTATTCTAACAATTTTAAAACGAGCCTTATATTATTGGAGATGTGTCTGTTATTATAAAAAACAGGTTGTTCCTCATCTATTATAGAATCCAGTACTAGTTTAATTCTTTTTGCAAATATAAGGGCTAAAATTTTATAGTTGTTGTTTAACAAACTTATGGGGTGCCAGTAGTCAAGATGAAGTAAGTCTTTTTTTGGTTTGGGAATTAGTGTGATTAATCCTTGGGTCAGACTCCAGGGCAAAGCCCCGGCTAAAATACACTCATTAAACAGCTGAAATAAAAAAGGTGCTAATTGAGGAGCAAACATCTTATAAAACTCGGAAGATATCCCATCAGTCCCAGGGGATTTGTTATTTTTCAGACAGAATCTTCAATTTATTTGATTAATAAAAGGGGCATCACATAGTTCCTTATCTGCTTGGTTAAGTTTGTGGGCTATTTGTAAGTTGTTTGGAAAATCTAAAGCGTCACTCTCACAGTAATTTGTTGCATAAAGTTTTTTCATAAAACTAGAAATAATTTTTGGATCATCAGTCACCACCTCCTCTGTTTTTAACTGCTCAATTGGGTTGAATTTTGCATGATGCTTTTCTAAGTTAAACAAATATGAAGAGTTCTGTTCACCTTGTTCTAGCCATTGCTACCTTGATCTAATGAACATTCTCTTAGCTCTTTGTTTAGAAATATTGTCTAGGCTTTCTTGTAAGCTAATTAATTCTGTTTTATCTTCTTCTGATAAATTTGGGAGTATAAAGAAATGCTTGTGACAATGTTTAGTTCCTTAATTTTTCTTTTTTAGCCAGGTCACTACCAAGTACTTTACTGACTCATACTTGTTAATAATTCCCAGTTAAAAAAAAATGTTTTTCTGCTCAAGCTTTGTTGAAACCCCCCCCCCCCCCCCAAGAGATTAATAGAGAAATCTCCTTTTTGACTATTTCATATTCTAATAAGGAATTGTTTAGCTTCCAGTAATGTGCCCTTGGAATTGCATGCTCAGGAGATTAAGATATTGAGATGTAAACGGCCTGATGATCATTCAGCGGACAAGGAAGACTTTTTAAAATAACATTCTGTTCATGAATGCTTTGAGAAACTAGCCAATTGTCTAATTTAGTCTCGAGTTGAAGGAACATGAGTCTGGCAATTTACTCTGCCACATGTCTACTAGTTCAAATCTTTTAATGAAATCTTTAAGGAATGCATTTTTACTTTTACTAGTAGGTGGCCATTTATCAATTAAAGGGTTGATAACAACATTGAAATCTCCCCCGATAAGAATATCCAAGTTTGGGAATTTTGTTAGCCAGTGCTTAAGTTTGACACCAATAATATTAAATAACTGAAGATTTTCTGCATGTGAGTTGTACACATAAACACTACCAATAATAAATGTAATCTTACTGAAGCTGATAATATGACAAATAAAGTGGCCTTTAGGGTCTGTAAATGTAAGTAAAGACCGAGTGGCTTGACCAACTTACCTTCTTGGTTTCGCATGATGTCAGCTGCTTACGTTTTAATTTGATACCGTGATTAGCTAAAACCAACCTGGTAGGCGGGCAATAGGTGTCGCTTTGCCCAATCAGCTCGGAGAGTTCTGGTGAATGATCTGTTCATGTGTGGTGAGTTGGGCTTGCCGTCTGACCGGACACCACACAGTGTACGAGTAAACCTGTTATATCTATGATTTTTTAACCATTACATGTCGTGTCTCACAGGCTTTGAAAATCTGCCAACTTTTTTAAAATCTTGCTGTCTCTTAAAGGTACATATTCATGTTATTTGACACTTTTTTTTGTTTATACGCCAGTAAGTCACTCTGGTGAGTTACTTGCATATGTTTTTCTGAAAGATTATCGTGTCCTGCTGGCATAGAAGTCTTTGCTCAATTTGTTAGTAAATATAGCCTTTTCTGTCTATATTTACCATTACAACATAATGTGTTCCATTACAGCTGGGCGGGCTGGTTGGGACTTATTTACTAGCTGTGTCAATGGCCACCATCTGGCTTTCTAAGAGTTCTGCGACACTGACAGTAGATGGCGCCACATCTGTTTATGTCAGCTCATCGCGCCCATGCTGGAGTTCAGAAAGGCTCAAAACACTATCTGGATGGACACTTGGAGTATATAGCCTTATTTCATCATAATCAATTGGATTTTGATCTTTTTGGTATATGCATAAAGGTAAGGGTAAAGAATGATGTCAAGTGAATGAATGTTAGATGAACTGGGTGAAGTACGATTAAAACCCTGGACAAGAAGCGTTTATCAGACATAACTCTGAAGATGAGTCCTAGATGGGTGTGCCAGTTTGAGAACAATCCATACAAAGGTGAGGCTAAAGAAACAATATGTTACCAGGAAGTGACCTAGCCAGTCTTCCGACCTCAATCCTACAGAAAGAGTTCAACTTTTGGGGTTGCTACCTGCAGTGAAGAACCCTAAAAGATTTAGGGAGTATGGAATTTTGTCTTTTAACACATCAGTGAAACCACCATAGAAAATTAGAGACTGCTGATTTTTTAAGTAACTCTTTTACTGAGTATCAGGGCTGTCTCATCCATTACTTTGTGACAACTGGTACTTTTTGACACATCAAACTAGCTGGGCTGAAGTGAACTGAGACATGTCAGGTTACTAATCTCCAGCCTTGGATATCTTTTGCTGAATTGCTGATACTTTCAGACAGACTGTGTTTTAAAGGGACCGCTGGACGCAGCGCCCCAGTGGGTTGTCCGATACCCAGACACAGCCTGTGTGGGTTGTTTTATAGAAAATAATAGCAACATTTTTTTTTTATATGTGCACCGGGTGCTGCCGATATACACTGGCTATTAAGCCCTTCAAGTGAAGCTGAGGAGGACCAAGGTGCTAAGCCAAGAAGTACCCGTACACATACCGAGCACAAAGAAATAAAAACATCGTGCATCGTTCCCCTCATCTGTGCACACAAATCCATCAAACTGTGACATACATCCCAGACTTGTTAAGGTACAATTTGTCAGCTGCTCCTGGAGTGGCTGTGTGACTCTGCCACTAATTGCCACTGGTGCTAAATTTAGTAAAAGAGATATGAGTCCTTTTGATCAGAAGCTCTAAATCTTAGGGAAAAAAAAAACGGCAGTCAGCCTCGCAGGCAAGTTTACCCGCCTCTCCCGCGCTCTCCCCCATCTTCCTGTCACTGGGGAATAGGTGAACTATTCCATATGTCAGCCTTGTCAATCAGCAGCAGAAATATGGGAAATGCTCAAGACCGCCCCCCCCCCCCCTCTGTCTCTTACACCACAGATCCAGGCTAGATGTTGCTCTTCTCCTCACTAATTTTGTGCCCACCTATTAATTTTTATGACATCACGGGTGGTTTGGAGCCTCCAAAGGAAAAGTATTAATCACAACCGTCTCAGATGGGAATTATAATTGTTGTAATAATCAATCATAATGAATAAGGCAAAGGTTTGTTGACAAGCTCAGTAAATGGAATTCAAAGAAACACTGCTTGTCAGACAAACATGAAAGCATTTTGTGAGGTTTTAAAAGGCCGTTTCTACATTTCAGTTGTAGTTCTATAGCAAATACAAGTCAGGGCTTACCTACAAACCATTAAGAATTAAATCCCAAGTGTGAGAAATCTGAAGTTGAATACATAGAGGCTGTAGACCAATGCAGTTGTGTCCCCCGCCACTTCCGAAAGTAGTCCAAGTATTTGTGAGCATCAGAATGGACTTTGACTGGAGCATTGTCACGCATGAAGAAGAGCACCAGACTGTTAGTTTTCCAACAGTGGTGAAAACTTATTTAGATGTTTAAATATTTGGGAAAAGCCAGAGGTTGGACTCTCTGATGTTCCAAAAATGTAACACATATTTTTTTGCTTATACTAGGCTTAAATTAGCACCAATTGGTAATATCCATCTATGAAAACTTGGAGGAAACACAGATGATTGTAATCATCATGAAGGCCAAAGTTTTCAAATACAAGAATATTTTTTATTTTTTGTTTTCAATACAAGAAAATAAAATTATGGTGTGGAGGCTACATATTGAAACAAAACTGCCCCAGTGGCTGTTTGATTCAGGGTTTGTTGATTATTTTTGTCTGAACAACTTTAAAAATGGGAAATTAATAGTTTGAGGTTCTTTTACTTAATCATTCCTCTGAACATTTATCAAAAAACAGGGTACGTACAAAGGTCTTTGTACTGCAATTCTGATGCATTTTGACAGATTACTTTGACTACAAACAATTCCCTAAAAGCTCAGTAGACTGTATCCAAAAGGTATATTGTTCCTCCTTAAAAATGAATGCTTTATCTAATCAAAATAGCGTCTTTGTTGGGTATCCATCCAGCTACAGGGAAGCATTATTGTCCAGTTTCTGATTGATGGTACAAGTACCATCATAAGTCACATACTTTTAGCTGTTTGTTAGGGTGTTGGTGCCCGTCATGGTTATGAAAGATCAACTTTATCTTGAGCAAAAAGCTCATCTTTGCCCAAGCAAAGCCAATAAATATTGTATTTTAGTGCCGTGTTGCCATCTTGGAGGCTCTTATTTTAATTACAGCATTTTGTATAATGAGAGCAAACGGTTAATAATAATGGTCTTTTGTGAGGAGATTGATCTCCTTGAAAGAACATCCATAATAAATGACACAAATCATATTAAAAGCACCATCTAAACATGACACACATAGGCCAAGGATGCAAAGTGAATATGCAGCAGCTTTTCGAAATTAACTTCTAACTGAATCATGGTTGTTTATTCTGTTTGTATAACAAGCTAGACAAATAGCATGGCATTGGAAGCAAAAATTCTAAATTACTCAACATAAAATGATGTGCAACATGAAAAGCAACAAAATAGTTCAAATGGGTTCTGACCATCTCAAGTCTGTCTTTAAATTCTCGGCCTAAAGGTTACATTTGTCAAGGTCTTAACAAAATGCTGATAAGCTGCAGCTGTCTGACTCTTTAGGCGGACCTGTAAATACACCGTTGCAGTAATTAATTTGACTAAATAAAAGCATGGATGAGATTTTCAAAATCCTGCAGAGACACCATTCCTAATCCTAAAACAATTGTTTGGGTTGGGTACATGTTTTTTTTTTTTTTTTTTTTTTTTTTATAAACATGACCTTAACCCCTTACCTGATATTATCTTGGAAACATGTTCAAAACAAAATGTGAATGACAGTTTAGACACAATTATATACTGTTACCATCTACTAGAAGAATTTCTGCAAATGCATTTTCTCTTCTTTTTTGCCTCTCAACTGAAAAACTGGATGAAATCTGGGTTTTGGTTTTGGGTTGCTTTGTTGTATCCTAACACATTTAGTTAAAATTTAATTTTTTTCATACATTTCTAGTTTTCTCTGTCTGGATTGTGAAATAATGGCTACAAAGGTTTATTAACTGATATTAAATAATTATGCAAATAATTCAACCCAGTCTCACTGAAAAACGTGTAATATCCACGTTGGTCCACAGGGGGAAACGTAATATTGTCACAAT
The DNA here is from genome assembly GCA_037039145.1 of Fundulus diaphanus. Classification (NCBI taxonomy): domain Eukaryota; kingdom Metazoa; phylum Chordata; class Actinopteri; order Cyprinodontiformes; family Fundulidae; genus Fundulus; species Fundulus diaphanus. Next base: position 4,467,278 of record CM073139.1, read on the forward strand.
TTGGCATGAGTTCCACTGCGTGTTGACTGGACCAAAAGCGGGGTGCATTCCATTTACTCTATATCCATCCGCCATTCTTATCATGGACGTGCAGAGAGGGGGCGGAGGGGGTTGAGCACCTGCCCCTTGATGCCCAAAGTGCCCTTTTGTCAGTGTTTTTTTTTTTTTTTTTTTTTTTATGTGTGCGGATTTGTTGGTGTGTGTGTGCATGTCCAAAAAAAAATAATTTAGATCTACCACATAACCTGCCCTCCCTCTGCCCTACTTTTCCTCTCGCAGCTCGCGCTGCCTCGCGCTGCCTCGCGCTGCCTCCCTCTGCCTGGTCTGTCCTGCCCCTTTAAATCTGCAGCACACGTGACTGTGCTGTTTAACTCCACTGTCATTGGTTATAGACCAATTCACGCATGACGTCACGAGCTACATCTGCGCGACATCCGGGTCCCGCCGGTAGGCAAAAACAGTACTGTTCTCGTCTACTACATGACAAAACGGGTGATTTAGAGCGTACTTTTAGTTAGTTTATTTTTGGAATCTAAACAATGCGTACGACTTGTTGTGCTCCCGGATATTTTCAATGAAAAGGACGCAGGCAGACAATCCCAGTCGACTGTGGGAGCCATCATACCACAACAGAATATGCAGTCTACACTTCATCTCCGGTAAATACAACTTAATTTTGCACTAGTCATTGTTCTACTTAAATAATTATTTAAATAAAAAATTAGGATATATACTTAAGTTAAGACGTAAACGTTCGTTTCGTAATAATATACGTACATGTACAATGTATGCAAACGCTCTGGCATGAGTCTGTTAAAAGGATTAATAAGACAAAAACACCAAAATAATCCTTTGTGAACAATGTTTTTTTTTAACCTACCGATGGCGGTTAGGTTTAGTGAGGCGCTGTCTGTGTCTGCTTTAAATTCCGCCTTCCCTCTTTCTGAATGGCTATATATCTAGACAACAGACATATTTTGAATATATTTGGTTTAATAGGCATGTATTTACCATCTGGCTCTGTTGCTGGTAAGTTCAAATGCAAACTTTTTCAAAGTGGGGAAAAAAGTCCAAATTCGACATTCATCAGATCGGGCGCTGCTTTATTATTTATAATAATAATAGAACTTACATTGTCACAAGCATTTCTTGATCTCACAATGGAGAAATTCACTTCTACATCTTTACCCATCCCCTCGGAGAGCAATCGGGGGTTAAGGGTCTTGCTCAGGGACCCAGAGTGGTAGTCTGTGGAAGTTGAACTCAGAACCTTTGGGACCACTTTGCTATAACCACTAGGCCACCATATTAACAAAAAGCATCTAGTGTGTGTCGTGCTTATAAATTTGTATAAATGTAGCAAGAAATACTGCTTTTCTCTTTAGACAGAAGAGACGCGTCCTGACCCTCAAGTGAAGCATAAAGAAATAGGAGCATGCATATTGCGTAGGACCAATGATGTTAGACCAATGAAATGTCCCTAGGGTTAAAGTTCAAATCAAAGTTCAAATCAAACCTACGCCCTTGATTCCATGTTACATTCTTTATAGTATGGGTTGGTACATTTCAACCGGTTGTATAGCAAGGTATGTTTCTGTATCGTGTTTTAAATCCGTGCCCCATGTGCCCTCTTTTAACTTTGAGCACCTGCCCCTCCAATGGTCTCTGCAAGTCCCTGATTCTTATAGAGGGAAATGCACCATTTAAATTCCAGATCTGCAATTATTTAAATTTTTAAAACATTTCTAGCAAAAGTATGCGTAATATGTCCATAATATAATTTCAGGAAGTGTAGATAATATTTTGTTTAGTAGTTTTCATAACCCCAACCTTATCCCCAAACCATTTGTTAAGGCTGATTCGGTGGAGACTGATATATTTTTTGATTTCAAAACTCTGAGAATTAGAAGAAATACAGACCAACAGATTATATATACTGTTGCATATAAACCACAGGTTCTGATAAACAGGCAAATGCACAGATTCTACTCCAGACTTTCAATGGTAGTTGGGAAGCCTTCACACAGATAACAAATGAGAGCCAATACCACTATGTTCATATATGATTGTTAAGTTATACGTAAGGCTCTCCTGACAGGAATGAAGTAGATCCAGGCCTAGTGGATGTATCCCTAAATGATGATTTTGGGATACATCTGATGCACATCCCTAAAAACTGTTAAAAGCTCACCTTAAAAGTAAAGGGGGGAAAGGGTAGCATGGAAGTCTTAGATGTCCCACATGTCTACAATTTGGCCAAATTCAAAAACTAAAGATTTATTGCAAAATGTATTCCCCACCCATCTTAATAATAGAAATCAGATGTACCATTTTCATTCCAAATGTGTATAAAATCAAGCACCAGGCATGCAGACTGTCTCTATCAACACTTCCCAAAACAATATTGTGGACACATTATGCATACTTCTGCTAGAAATGTCATCAAAATGTAAAGAATTGCAGATCCTGTCTTTAAATGTGATTTTTCCCTCTATAAATACGCCGGATGGGTTGAGACAGTAATTGGAACACGGCCTGCTTTTAGTCAGCCTACATGTGGTAGAATATGTTGTGCATACATTTTGTTAGCGATGTCAACAAAATGCATAGAACTGCAATGTTTTTCTTAAACATTGACTTTTATGAATGCGGATCTCCACGCATGTCAGTGCCATAACTGGCTGCGTCCTTGTCAACTGCCTAGCAACGTGACTTGACTGACCATGTCTTTCTGACTGGGACTGAAATCTTCAGCAAAACTAATAACTGAAAGGTTGTCTAACTTCCCTGAACAAAGCTTATAATATATTATGTATACTTTTGCTAGAGATGTCATCAAAATGCATACAACTACAAATGTTTTACTTAAATGTATTTTTCACAAGTAATGGAATGTCGGTGATGTAGGTAGGAAACGTCACTTCCTCACATTCTTCTGAGAAAATCTTTGGCGAAGCTAATAAAGGAAAGGTTATCTACCCTCCCTGAATGAAGATTATGAAAATAAAATCCACACTTCTCGCTAGAAATGTAATCAAAACGCAGTTGTTTTGCTTAAATGTTCACTTTTCCATGGGCAAGGGCAGCCATATTCCATTTTTTGCTGGGGAAAACTTGATAGTCACATGACCCCATTGCAAGCCATGAATAGGCCAAATAAATCGTAAGCCCGACACATACTGAAGAGGCAAATTGTGACAATACTACGTTTCCCCCTGTGGGTATTACGTTTTTCAGTGAGACTGGGTTAAAATAATTATACAGTGGATGAGGCATGGAAAGGATGGACTCAAACATGAGGTTCACTTAAAAGAAAGATTTTATTTGAAACCAGGTTTTACGAATGTTTAAAAAACGCTGGGAGATCCAGGGTAGGCGAGAAATGGACAAAGTGACGACAGGTAACTTGAAAAATCACAGGTAAGTGACCAAGGTGAATAAAGACTTCAGCTCCTTCCAAATACTCTTAATAATAGCTCCTAGCTTCTTCTCTTGCTCCTGTTCCATAACCTTTGACAGGGTCAACGGTATGAAGTCTATCGTAGGGAGGAAAGGGGCTTCAGACTGCTGTGCCGATTCCAGACAGCTTTTAATTCCAACGTCATCATGTGACGGCAACACACACGGACGATGCTAGTCAAATCTGGGGCTTACAGCCGTCCAATGATAAACTACAATGTCTCTCCGGACATTTTAGTTGATTTTAGTGAGCTGGGCTGTACTTATATGTCATGTCCAAGGATTATGGGATAACTTAAGGCTTCTTAGTGCCAGGAAACGAGGGGGTTCGTGGGGTTCCTAGGCTAAACTATCCACAAGAGGAAGCTTACAGGCTCCTTTTCCTACCTCCTTCCTTACTGACCGCACTATTCGACCAGCACGTATCATGGCGAATGCTGACACACTTCTGCTTTGGCTAAAGAGCCATAATCTTACAGTTCTTGGTGGAAGAGCAACCAGCAGATGGTTATTGATCGTCTGGCTGGGAGACGTAGCTCCGCAGTTGGAGGAGGGCAAGCAGGCAGGTTGAGCGAAGTGTGATTGGGGCTTACTCAGAAATGGATCTAGGTGTGGGGGCGTTAAGAAGCCCAGCGAAAAAAGACCAATGAACCCAAAAGACGGAGTATCTCGGGAGGGACGAGGCTGGGATGAAGAGAAGGACTTTTAGTGTAAGAGTTAATCTTTTACAGTCAGAAGTGCGAAGGCGGGCCTGATTATCACGAGTAGGGTTTTACAATTCTGACGAAGACCTTGTGCTGCTTTTTAATCATGAGTCTTGATGATTGCTAATGAGGACAGGGTGTGGCTTTGGGCAGCAACTAGACTCCTCCCTGGTGATCAGTGAAGCCTGCCCCACCCAGCCTACAACTCAGAAAACACACAAATTTCCACAGCCAAACCAGATCATGACATCCGGCTTTGAATGGGTAAATATGAGGCTGGCTGGATTTTAAAGAATGGGATTGAGACTAAAGCCTTTAAATGCAAATACTTTCCACATATATATGTTTATTTTCCCACAATTCTTTACCAATTCCAGTCCTCGGGGGGCCAGACTCCTGCAGCTTTTAGATGTGTTCCCGGTCCAATACACCTTAATCAAATGCATCAAGGCTGCATTAGCTCCTCAGTATGCAGTTAGGTACTCCAGAGTCCTCCTAATGACCTGATTATTTGACTCAGGTGTGTTGAAGAAGAGTAACAAATAAAAGTTGCACAAAACCGGCCCTCGAGGACTGGAATTGAGGACCACTGACCTAGATTAAGTTACGCACTTTTGCAGACCATAGGAACCCCTGATCTGTTATATTTTTACAAGCTTTACCAACTTTGGTACCTGAACTAAATTTCAGAGCTGCATGTTGGCCCAACATTGGGCATGCATCAACACTGAAGAGCCTTGTAATCTAGGAGAACCTTCAAATTTAGGTCAGGAAAAAAATCGCATAAGCCATGAAATGTGTTTTCTTTCTTACTCTACCGTAGTAAACACACAGGGGGAAAAAAAAGACATGTGTGATGGTTTCACAAATCATAGGGACCATCAAAGAAGGTGTCATTACACAGACATGGCTGAACAGGCTGCTAAGAGAAACAAAAACTGATGATGGAAACATTTTATTGTTGTACATCATTAGACACATTATGTCTCCTGCCTATAAAGTTGACAAAAATATTGAACGCGGATGAGATGTTCTAATAAATATGATTTCTGTCATGTATGGTAGCTCACAGACTGTTTTGATCAGCTTTCATGGAGCTGTATGTTAATGCAAAGAGAGGAGTGTTTTATTTCTACAAAATCTGGGGTGGAGAACACCAAGGATAATGAAGTCTGGAATATAGCTCTCCCTTTAAAAATAACCTCCGCTTTGAACTTATCGCGTGCTTTTGAGAGTCTGTGGATCTTTACATCTACCTCTTTTGGATTAAAAAAAAGAAGCAAGAGCAGGTTGTCTTTGTGTGTGAAAGGATCTCTGTGCTGACCTTGCTCCAGGCGATGACCCCCCCCCCCCCCAACACAAACACATTTACGCAAACGTTGGTTCTTCCCGGACACCAGACCGCCACCATTGCCCTTCTCCCTCTTTGCTGGCATGTAAAAAGCTGCGCTTGACCCTCGTCCCTTTCGCTGCCTTCTTTTTCCAGGACCCCCTGACAGCTCTGAGGCAGAGCCGCTTTCAAAGGTGGAGCGCTTCAGACACACACACACACACACACACATATATATATATATATATATATATATATATATATATATATATATATATATATATATATATTACTGATTCTTTTTAACCTTTATTTATCCAATAGAAAGTCAAACTAAACTTTTTTTTTTCCTTTTTTTCACAGACCTTAGCTGTTCTCAGTCCAGCCACACTTCTGTCCTCCAGCAGAAATGTTTTCCAAAAGTTGGAACGTATGACTCTTCCATTCCCGGAGCTCCTACTTTGAAAAATCCAACTCATTTCCCTGCAGCGGAACAGCAGTGACTTATAACAGGAGGAAGGAAAACCAACGAGCTATGAAACATGCACAGCCGACATGCTATGTGAAATGTATACAAAATTGGTTTGATTATTCTCTGTGGACATGATGATTTCCTTTTCACTGGGTAGGAAGCAGGACAGAGAGTAAAGAAAGGTGATCAAAAGGAGCAAAAAGTGCACAGTGTTTTAACCTCAGGACTAATTGTAACCTTTATTCACCGCTGAATATTTCTAAATGTATAATGTTAACCACATAGGTATTAAAGTTCCCAGAACACAAATATTAACAACAGCAAGTAAAATTCCTTGTATGTTGAAATATAAAAAATAGTCAATAAAATAAATTCTATTTCTTATATACCTTATAAATAATACCTTATAAACAACAAAAATAATACCTTATAAACAACAAAAAAGACATATAGGTAAAGTCTGGGACTCACCGAAGTACTGAAAACTCTAAAAAGAAAAAAGAACTTCAATGAATTGCTTCAGTTGGTAACAATATAATTCAATTGTTATTTCAATCGCGTTATTTTGACAGCCCTAATACATATGTATTGACATATATTGAGGTGGTAATAGCAGCAGAAGTCACTTCTTTCAGGATTATTGCACAGTGTATTAAGTAGAATTGCACATATAGTTACAGTTATGGTTACAGTTATAAGTTAGCCAGTGATTTTGTGGGATGGTTTGGGTCATTGCCATGTTGCAGGGTCTAGTTTTTTTTTTTTTTTTTTTTACACATTTCCCCAAACACCACACACACTTCATGGCAGATTTTATCATAGTGAGCTGACCAGGTCCTGCTACAACGACCTTCATATAAGACGTGTTGTATTTGGTTAAGCCAAACGTCCTATGTTTTGGTGTCCGAATAATTAGATTTTGAACTAATCTGTTCAAAGAACATTATGCCAGAGTTCTGGCCTTGACTACATTTTTTCTAGCAAACCTCATTCTGGTTGTCGGTTTATCTTTAAAGACAAAGGATTCAACCTTGCACACTTTCCCTTAAATTTAAGCAGGTGCTATCTCTTTTCTATTGTTCGAGCATGCACTTTTATATCAACAGTAGCAAGTGTCTGCAAGAGCCCCCGATGACATTTTAGGCAGTTTTTTGAGATTTCTTGTAATGCTCTGCTTTTTGGGAGAACATCCTTTATTGGATTTTTTTTCATTATTTGTTCAAGACATGACATTCAGATATTGTTCATCCTCTGGGGAACTTTGCAAGTGTTCTCAATTTTCTGCTACAGTGTTCAGAACTGGCTAAAGAAAAACTTTAAAAGACCTTCTGGAATGTCCATAAATATAGACTGAGATAATTTTTAAGATTACAAGATTAATCTGGCTCCTCAGAAGGAAAATCTATACGAATCAGGATAAACGTGGATGTTGTTGTTTTAGGACTTAAACCATAAACATCAATTACAGATTTTATGCTAGAAAATATAAACTTTTGCACGGGTACAGACCTAAAGTGACTGCCTGGATAAAACTGTTGGTGCAAGAATTAAAAAAATCAGATTTTTTTTTTTTAAACTTATACCTGCACACACAATCTGTAACTGTGTACTGCTGTAGTCAGGGTGATGTAACAATTTGAGGGACCCAGAAATCGCCTACTGATGAAACCCCGCCATGAAGTCTAGAAATCCTCTGTAGACTTTTATCATGGCCGTGGATCTACCTGTCTGTCTGTTCTCATCAGCCGCAGCCCTGGCAGGCCCATCTACCGGGGAGAGTTCAGCTCTAACACATGTCGGCCTAACTCTGCCTGTCAGCAGGAGATAACTGACACCGGCCCGGGCTGCTGAGGCCGTCTGCAGGAAGGCCGTTGAGGGGAAAAAAAAAATCCAGCTTGCAGAAAGAAAAAAAAATATCTCTCAGACTTGTCACAAGAAAAGTTTAACTGGGAGTGAAGGAAACATTGATGCTAGACATATATGCATGTGTGTTATCTATGCATCTCACGCTCAGGACTGCTGGTGGAGACCCTCACCGGACTCACATGGCAGAGGGACGTGGGCACATTACATTCTCATGAGGCTGTGAAACTTCAAACTGAAGTTGTTCTGGGAGCAAGTGTATGGAGACCCACCCCCATCAACGCAACATGCATCCGCCAGACAGAACAAATTACACTGCCAAGACCGCCACCTACACCACCCGGCCTGAAAAACAATCTCGCGTTACATCCCAACCAGACTGTGGTGTCTGCATACACTCCGGTAGCAATGCTTCCTCTGTTGCTAGAGATGTTTAGGAGGAAGCGAGTGCCTGATTACACGTTTGGTTGTATTTATTTTCATCTGTGAGCGGTACTTTATCATATCATCTAAATCCCTAACTCTAACCAGCATCTCTAGCCTGGGACCGTTTCAAAGAATTAGACCAATTCATCCGCTTTACACTGATAGATGGATGACTGCCACGAATGTTCAGCCTGTGGTTTTCAGGAGTGAAAACTCCAAAAACAGAGTGAGCATTGAGTCCACAGAGTTGTTAGGTTGAGCAAGTGTTTCACAGTTTGCTTAGAGAGAAGAAGGTCCTTCATTTAGCAATGAATACAATTTTGAAATCACAGGTCCTCCAGGCCTCATTTAGCATGCACTGTTGCTGTAAGATTCCAGCACAAATTAAAGGTAGAGTAGGCAATTTTTCCGGAAATCTAAGTAAGAAACACTCGGCCCTTTTTGAATAACTGCGCATGCGTAAGACCATCTTACCTGTTCTTTCTTTCCTCATGGGGATTGCGTGAAAAAAAAAAATCTCCCAAATCACCTCTGGTCATATGTCTTTGTTCTGAAGCCTTCCTCTTCTTCTCATAAACTTGTAAGATGTGTTATGACCTGGCTCAACGGCCATAGCAAAAAGGAAGACACACCATGTACAGGTAAAAGCCAGTAAATTAGAATATTTTGAAAAACTTTATTTATTTCAGTAATTGCATTCAAAAGGTGTAACTTGTACATTATATTTATTCATTGCACACAGACTGATGCATTCAAATGTTTATTTCATTTAATTTTGATGATTTGAAGTGGCAACAAATGAAAATCCAAAATTCCGTGTGTCACAAAATTAGAATATTGTGTAAGGGTTAAATTTTGAAGACACCTGGTGCCACAAACTAATCAGCTGATTAACTCAAAACACCTGCAAAGGGCTTTAAATGGTCTCTCAGTCCAGCTACCCCATCTGTAAAGAAGTGCCGGTTTAAAAAAGGAGGTCTCTTTCAGGATTGGAATGGCTGAAACCGAAACTGGAGACATAAACACTAGTGTGCAGCCAGCAAGCGGAAACTAACAAGGTACGAGCATGCACATTGGTGTTGCTTGAGTAGAATGACAGGGATTGGTTTTTACAAGCGTCCAGCTCTCACAGAAGTCAGATTTTCTTTCTTTCCTTTTTCTGAATACATAACGTATCGACCACTCTAAGGATGAAACAACCATTTTACACAGGATAAAACAAGTGTTTCTGAACAGGATTACCAACTATAGCTTTAACGTTAGGGTTGCAGTATCACCCATCCAAAGATGTTCGTGAACAATGCTGCCATGGTTGAGTTTTGGTTTGGCTTTGTTTTTCTGTTATTTTCATTTTTTCATCTCTTTTGGGTTAGGTTTGACTTTATTTATTGTTAGTTTTCAGTCATCAGTTATTTTCTGTCAATTTTCACTTCACCTCCTCAGCAGTCAGTCACACCTGATAATCATTTATCAGTCAATTAGCCAGACCCTTGTTCCACCTGTGAAGTACTCTATTTAAACCTCCCTCTGCCTTCAGTTCAGCACTGGGCCGTCATCATTCCACACCTCTCCATGCCAGTCCCCGTTTTGCCTTGGAAGCTTTGTTTTGCTCCTGTTGTTAAGGTTAGTCCTGCCAGTCACTCTAAAGACTGTTCGTTCACTGTTTGTTCCTGGAAAGGCTCTGCTCTGTGCCCTGGTGTCTCTCAAGTTCTGTAACCTGACTAGCCGCCCTGGAGAAGCTCAGCTCTGTGCCCTGGTGTCTCTCAAGTTCTGCTAACCTGACTAGCCGCCCTGGTGAAGCTCAGCTCTGTGCCCTGGTGTCTCCAATGAACTGCTAACCTGAGTGCTATGAGGCCTGCTAGCCGAGCAGCACCTAGCAAGTGTGGACTCTCTGTCTCCGGGCCGTCAGCTCCTGCCATCATCTACATCCCTGACTTTCTGCAGTCCTGAACCTCGGGTCTTCATCACTCATCACCCAGCACACTTCTTTCAATAAAAACTCAAACTTTTAGTTCCGTGTGTGCGTCCTAAGTTCATCGGTAAACAAAACCCTGACAGTACGGCCCAGTCAAAAGGTGAACTCAGGCGCCATGCGGGACTTACCTGCAGGAGTTGACGACCCGGACATCCTCGCATATGTGGAGATGTGCGAACGCCAGATGAGGGAGAGGTATGCCAAGATGGCTTCCGTCCGGAACCCTGCACCACCCGTCCGGACCGACTCCACTCCCCAGGTGGTTTACGTGGGCGTTGTTGCGGCTACCCCGGAACCCAGGAAGAGAAGCCACTCAGCCTCTCGTCGTCTCGGTCATCACCTCCATGACTCGCAGCTGGCCCCTCGAGTGAGGCTCATCGTTCCACCTAGCAGAGCCCCACGCATCAAGGAGAGCCAGCTGTGGGAGTTCTACTACGGTGACCGAGACGACCTTCTGCCCTGCTGGCCAGCTGCCACCCCCGAGATTGCCCCGGATTCCTCATCTGTCCCCTCCCGGCGAAGACAGCAGAACCACCGGCGCGGAGGGTCCGTCAAGGCTCAAGAGGAGGTCCAGGAAGATCCGCTTCCAGCCTCGCCGCTCTCTGAAGCATGTAGCCCGGCGCCGCTCTCTGAAGCCTGTAGCCCGGCGCCGCCGCCCTCCGAAGCCTGTAGCCCGGCGCCGCCGCCCTCCGAAGCCTGTTGCCCGGCGCCGCCGCCCTCCGAAGCCTGTTGCCCGTCACTGCCTGAAGTAGCCGAGGAGATGGTTCCGCCTCCACCAATAAGCTCCGCTCTGCCGGCCACTGTAAGCTCCGCTCTGCCGACCACTGAAGGCTCCGCTCTGCCGGCCGCCAAGAAAATAGATCCGCCGGCCGACGAGGACCAGCCCGAGGCCTCCGAGGGAGCCGTTTTGCCTCAGCCCGAGGCCTCCGAGGGAGCCGTTTTGCCTCAGCCCAAGGCCTCCGAGGGAGCCGTTTTGCCTCAGCCCGAGGCCTCCGAGGGAGCCGTTTTGCCTCAGCCCGAGGCCTCCGAGGGAGCCGTTTTGCCTCAGCCCGAGGCCTCCGAGGGAGCCGTTTTGCCTCAGCCCGAGGCCTCCGAGGGAGCTGCTTTGCCTCTGTCCAAGTCCCGTGAGGAGGTCCAGGAGGACCTGCCTCCGCCCAAGCCTCGTGAGGAGGTCCAGGAGGACCTGCTTCCGCCCAAGCCTCGTGAGGAGGTCCAGGAGGACCTGCCTCCGCCCAAGCCTCGTGAGGAGGTCCAGGAGGACCTGCCTCCGCCCAAGCCTCGTGAGGAGGTCCAGGAGGACCTTCCTCCGCCCAAGCCTCGTGAGGAAGTCCAGGAGGACCTTCCTCCGCCCAAGCCTCGTGCGGAAGTCCAGGAGGACCCGCCTCTGACTTTTCTGTTCGGCCGGAGCCGCAGACTGCGGACTTCGAGCCGCTCGACTCTGCCTCGTCGGGGCCGTCCACCACGGTGCCCGCCTCTGACTTCTCTGTTTGGCCGGAGCCGCAGACTGCGGACTCCGAGCCGCTCGACTCTGCCTCGTCGGGGCCGTCCACCACGGCGCCCGTCTCTGACTTTCCTGTTCGGCCGGAGCCGCCGACCACGGTCTCCGGGCCGCTTGACTTTGCCTCGTCGGGGCCGCCCTCCTCGAGGGTTTAGTCGGGCGATGCTGCTCCGCCGCCTGCCTCGTCCAGGACGACCTCCACGAAGACTTTTTCTTTTTTGCTTAGCAGCCGTTGTTGCCTGAGCCCTTAAGGCCAGTGCCTTCTGTTATTTTTTGGGCTCGATTTCAGTTTTTGATTTACTTAGGATTTTTGGGGTTTTAGAGTTATTTAGGGGTTCTTGTTTTCTTAGAGTTCTTAGTCTCTGTTTTGCTTTTGTTTTTCCTGCTCCGTTTTAGGATTCTAGATTTTGCCTTAGTTTCCAAGCTTTGCTTTGCTTCCTCATTTATAGCCTTAGTTCTCTGGTTTTCTCGTTAGTTTACTTATTCATGTTCTAGTTTTCTTGTTTTGCCTTAATTTCTAGTTTAGCTTTAGTCTCATAATTTTGCTTAAGTATTGTTTGTTACCTTAGTCTTTCAGCTTCAGTTTTGTGTTACTTTAGCTATCTAGTGTTACATTAGTTTACCCGTTCCTGCCCTAGTTTCTTTGTTTTGGTTTTGCATTAGTTTTATAGTTTTTCTTGAACGTCTCGATCTTTTTCCTAGTTTTTTTGTTTTATTTTGATTTTTCTAGTTTTTTGCTTCGGTTTTTCTTTTGTTATCCCTACCCTAGTTCTTCTGGTTTTGTTCTATAGGTTAGTTCATGCCTGGTTTTCTAGTTTTTGGTTTAGATCTGTAGTTTCCCAGCGCTCTTTAGGTCCCAGCGCTTCTTAGTTTTGTTTTGGCCCCCTAGCTCTTAGTCCCCTGGCGTGTTTGACGCTCTCCATTCTCTGGAATTTAGACGCCCTTAGTTCCTGGTATTTTTGTTTCCTGGCGTGTTAGGACGCCCTTTGTTCTCGGTTTCCCGGCGTATTAGGACGCCCTTTTGTTCTCGGTTCCCCGGCGTGTTTGGACGCCCTTTGTTCTCGGTTCCCCGGCGTGTTAGGACGCCCTTTGTTCTCGGTTCCCCTGCGTGTTAGGACGCTCTCTGACTCTTGGTACCCCGGCGTGTTAGGACGCCCTCTGTTCTCGGTTCCCCGGCGTGTTAGGACGCCCTCTGTTTTCGGTTTCCCGACGTTCTCTTCCCCAAGCCCCGGCGTTTTCCTCAGGCCCCGGCGGGTTTCCCTTTGGCGCTGTCGTGCGCCCGTTCCTTCCCTTTGGCGTTAAGTACGCCCGTTCCTTCCCTTTGGCGCTGTCGTGCGCCCGTTCCTTCCCTTTGGCGTTAAGTACGCCCGTTCCTTCCCTTTGGCGTTAAGTACGCCCGTTCCTTCCCTTTGGCGTTAAGTACGCCCGTTCCTTCCCTTTGGCGTTAAGTACGCCCGTTTCTTCCCTTTGGCGTTAAGTACGCCTGTTCTTCCCACTGGCGCTGTTGTACGCCTGTTCTTCCTTCTGGCGTTGTCGTACGCCTGTTCTTCCCTCTGGCGTTGTTGTACGCCTGTTCTTCCCTCTGGCGTTGTCGTACGCCTGTTCTTCCCTCTGGCGTTGTCGTACGCCTGTTCTTCCTGGTGGCGATGTTCGCCTGTCATGCCCGGTTTTGCCTGGTGGCGATGTTCGCCTGTCAACGTCAGTTAGACGCCTTTTGTTTTGCCTGGTGGCGATGTTCGCCTGTCAACGTCAGTTAGACGCCTTTTGTTTTGCCTACCAGCATCTGTTAGACATCCTTTTTAGTTCGCCCTAGTGGGTAGTTTTGGTTTGATTTTAGCCCACCATCCTACCTTCCCTCCACCCACCCAGGTTAGATCCGCTTGGTTATGACTCTTGCCCGCCATCCTGCCTTCCCTCCACCCACCCTGGTTCGGTCACTTTGTAGTTTGTTTTGTTTGATTTTTAGGCCGTCCGGAGTCCGGCCTTGAGGGGGGGGTAATGTCATGGTTGAGTTTTGGTTTGGCTTTGTTTTTCTGTTATTTTCATTTTTTCATCTCTTTTGGGTTAGGTTTGACTTTATTTATTGTTAGTTTTCAGTCATCAGTTATTTTCTGTCAATTTTCACTTCACCTCCTCAGCAGTCAGTCACACCTGATAATCATTTATCAGTCAATTAGCCAGACCCTTGTTCCACCTGTGAAGTACTCTATTTAAACCTCCCTCTGCCTTCAGTTCAGCACTGGGCCGTCATCATTCCACACCTCTCCATGCCAGTCCCCGTTTTGCCTTGGAAGCTTTGTTTTGCTCCTGTTGTTAAGGTTAGTCCTGCCAGTCACTCTAAAGACTGTTCGTTCACTGTTTGTTCCTGGAAAGGCTCTGCTCTGTGCCCTGGTGTCTCTCAAGTTCTGCTAACCTGACTAGCCGCCCTGGTGAAGCTCAGCTCTGTGCCCTGGTGTCTCCAATGAACTGCTAACCTGAGTGCTATGAGGCCTGCTAGCCGAGCAGCACCTAGCAAGTGTGGACTCTCTGTCTCCGGGCCGTCAGCTCCTGCCATCATCTACATCCCTGACTTTCTGCAGTCCTGAACCTCCGGTCTTCATCACTCATCACCCAGCACACTTCTTTCAATAAAAACTCAAACTTTTAGTTCCGTGTGTGCGTCCTGAGTTCATCGGTAAACAAAACCCTGACAAATGCACTTTGGAAATTAGAAATCTTTGAAGAAACAATAACAACTCAGACCAACTGTTTTGAATGGCGAGGGAGGACTGATGATTTAGGCTCGTTTAGCAGCCTTCAGACCCAAGCAGTTATTTTTGGGTTTCGCACCAAACCAGTAAAAACCATAGAACCATTCTGGTTCTATGAAATAACTGCAAACTATTTATATTGTTCTCACAATAAGATAAACTGTGACCTTACAACATTTGCAGTAATGGTGAAAACTGTTATTGTAGACAACTGTACCTGGGGTTCAGTCCTTGGGGTCTTCTGTGGCAGATAGGCCCAAGTAAAGGGGTCAGAATAAAGCCTCTTTGAGATAAAAAAAGGTCGTTACAGGTCTTGTTGTCTTTACAGATCAAATAACTAAATTAGCAGAGCTCTTCAGCCTTGTTCAATTTTGGACTCTGTTCCTGGGGCTGGAAGTCCTGGAAGACCCACACTTTGCAGCATTCATCTGCGTAGGACACATAAAATGTCCCATGAGAAAAACTCCATATTGCCCCTTACAGTTCATAGTAAGATATGGTAAGTTTATTTATATAGCACTTTTTAGTAATAAGTGCTGTAGATGCTGCGCAGAGATCCACACTCTGCGGCCTCCACAGCTCGAGCGCATCAAACGGAGCCCGTGTAAAAGTCATCCCAGGCCGAGATTCACAAGGACTGAGACCAGCCACTTGCTCGCCACCCCGTTCCCAACCAGTTTCACCCTTGTTCATCTCCTTCCAACTGGATGCCCCAAAGTTAACCCAATGGACACAGGTTTGGCAGGGAAAAGTCAGGATGGGAATAATCGTTTGAGGGTTTATTTTTAATGTGTTTTTACTGTTTTGTTTGTGAGGTTTGACTGAGGTAAACAGACTTGGAGCTTACAGGCTGAGCTCCCGCTAGCAGTCTTGAACCAAAGCTGTGCTGAGTTGTGTTTTATGTTTAAGACAAACTTTATTTCCATAAGGGTTTTATACACCAATGGGACAATAATGTGTGTGTTTTCCAGTCTGCTTATTGCAGCAAAATATAGCTTAAAGTCTTTTTAAGTGAGTGCTGGATTGCCGCTAGCATTAGCCGCTTTTAGCCTCCCTTAATAATGCAATATTAATCCTAGTGAATGTAAGTACGTCTGTTTAAACATAATGTTTGTTTTGTTTTGCTCCACCAACGTCTGATAGTGCTACAAGCATTAATACAGCATTGACAGGGAACATTGATGTTGATCTAATAGGGTTTTGTGTAACTTTAAGAACAATCCATCAAGCTAATGGTCGTTTCCAGCTGATTGTCCACTACAGCGCCCTCTAGCTACATCATTTACCAATTTGAGTCTTAATTATTTCCAGGAGAAATAATTACATTAATAAAATCAAGTGTCCTAAATGTTGATTTTTATTTAGCAAACCATTCTTTAAATTGTAATTTCCTCAAATAATGTTTTATCTAACTTGGAGTTGCATTGTAAATGGATTGAACACATACCAAATGTTGTCCTAAATTAGTTCAGCTAATCTAACCTCATTCCATAACTTTGTTATGAGGAAGGTTTTCAACTATCTTCATTTGTCCTTTTGTTCTACTGTGTGTACATAGTTCCTTGGTTTCTTTTATCTTAATTTTGCTTAGTAATTTAGTTAAGTTTCACTAGCCTAGTAGAGAGGATTTGTTGATTGAAATATAGTGTTAATTCAGATGAGCAACATTCTATAGTGGTGTTCACTGGTTGTTAATTTTATTTCTGGTAATAAATTCTTGTACCATATTTTTCAGACCATAAGAAGCACCCGATTATAAGGCACACAGTAAATGAACGTGTCTTTCTCCACATATAAGGCGCACCAGATTATAAAGTGCACTAAATATTATTCCCAAATGTGTAATATCACTCCACCACTTCACAAACACAGCTCTCCTGAAAGGGAGAGCTATCCGTCTCTCTGAGAGGACAGAGTAGTTGGACTACACTGCACTGTTTCTAACATAAGGCCAAAATAAAAAGAACTTTTATATTGAATTAACTTACTGGGTTTATTGTTGCTAGCGCGTACGCCAGGCGCAGGCTGTCACAAGGGTCCTACGTATTCGGGCATACTGTGCGCTTGCTGTGAGTTTGCCGGACTCCGCGCTGACTCTACGCAGACGTTTTACCCTTCATAGTTGAGCGTACTTTTGCCTACATTTCTTGTGGCAAATTCCTACAAATCCCACACTTTCTGCCAGAGGGACAAAGCGCCGGAATGGGTGGTAAAAAATGTGTGATTAGCTAGCAGAGCACCTAGAGCCGTTTCTTTTCCAGCAGGCTCCCACTGCACACCTGCCAGTGAGAACAGAGAGGGGCCGTGTCTCATTCCGCCTACTTCTACACTTCGAACACTTAGTTTTAAGTATATAGTGTAGATAACACAAAAAGTCAGTGCACTGAAAGTACCCGGATGACCCCCTAAAAACGGGCACAAAATGCAGTGTGTAACGATGGACCCTGCTCGCACTAAATGGACGCCATCTTGACTACAAAGCGGAAAGGGAGGGACTAGGGACGTCGGGAAGATGTTCCCATTTTGAAAATAATGGTGGACAATTCAGCCGAGACAGCCGGCGCTGCGACACCGCAAACATATAAATGTAAGTAATGGTGGTAATACGAGGCATTGTACTCTCGTCTAATGCATCACTTACGAACATACCTCATGTTCAGCCAATAGTAGGAGGATCCTGCGTTGACGTCGGAGGCGATGTATTTTCCACATGCTGTGCGTGTTAACGATTGGTGTTTGTAAACAAACGCTGGCATATATTTTTGGCGGACTGAAAATTCGCGTTCACGTGTGTTGCGTTCCTCACGTCATGTAGTACCTCCACACATAGTCCGTCTTGATTACACGCGTACCTCCACGGCGTGAACTACGCCTGAGTATGTGGGGGCCTTTACATGAATGCACTTATAGTTTCAACATTACAGTCAGGCAGTCTTATAGACAGCTCAGGGGTCCAATCGGGTAGTGACACAGTGCACCATAATGCTCCAAATGTCCATTGAGAAGAGCGGCTTCATTGCTTACCAAAGTCATACTTATACATTTTAACAGATTTTTGAGCGCACTGTACCACATAAAATCAGTTAGTAAGCACAACGGTAATAATATATAAGGCACACCGGATTATAAGGCGCACTATCAGTTTTTGAGAAATGTAAGCATTTTAGAGTCTGAAAATGATGGTACTCACAGAGAAGTTGTCAATCCTTTATTCTATATGAGTACAGAGATTGCTGTTAAAAGAATGCCAGTGCTTGAATCATCCTTTCAACTATTGCCCTAATATTAGTTGACTGAGCTAATATTCACTGGACAATAGACCAGTTCATTGTTATTGTTTTGATTCGGGTTTTTCGCGCATGCGCGCCGGACTGGTTGGCAAAAGACGAGCACAATGGCGGACGCAAACAGAGAAACTGACGAGTTCTCCACGTATTTTTGTTCTTTAGATAACGTATCACAAGATCGTTTTAAGACTAAGTTGATGGTTGATGGTATCAGACTGCCAGATCCACACAGCAAAAGCCTGAAGGGACGGAGCGAGTCTGTGAAATGCTGCCAAGTGTTCCGCACCGCGACATATACAGCTACCTTATAAACACGCAGGCCAGTACACACGAGAGAGCATGGAAGCATGAAACCACTGGACGGCTACAATTATATTATATCTGGACATAGGCTCCAGCAACGCCCGCGACGCCATGAGGGATTAAGCGGGTCAGAACATGGATGGATGGATGGATGTTCAGACATGTTTGTGTAACATACGACCGTGAACGGGGGCGTAATGCAGCTGCTGCTGCTGCAGCGCATCGACTCCGCTTCTCCCGGCCCCGTCTAGCGATCGCCACCCCCCCTCCGCCGCTATTCAAGTAGAACAATGACTAGAGCCGAATTAAGTTGTATTTACCGGAGATGAAGTGTAGACAGCATATTCTGTCGCAGTATGATGGATCCCCCAGTCCATTGGGAGTGTCTGCCTGCGCTCTTTTCATTGAAATTATCCATTTCTTTCTTCTTTCTTCGTCCTTCGGTAAACGACAGAAACGTACATCCAACGATTTGGAATGCCTCTGTGTGCAACCGGGAGCACAACAAGTCGTAGGCATTGTTTAGATTCCAAAAGTAAACTAACTAAAAATACGCTCTAAATCACCCGTTTTGTCATGTAGTAGACGAGAACAGTACTGTTTTTGCCAACCACCGTGACCCGGACGTAGCGCTGACGTCACGCGTGAACTGGTCTATACATAACAGACCTAGAGTTATTTAATAAACATTAAATAACTTAAAAACATGCGGAATGGCTCAACAAGTCTCAATGTTTCATGACAGACACTTTCAGGAATTGTGTAAAGAAACAATGGTAGAACATCATAAATGTCCACCAAAATGGATAAAAAGAAATGAATCAAAGTCTTACAATGCTCAAGTCAAAGTCCAGTCCTCTTCTTGATAAAATGTTGCCATCTAAACTGACCAAATATGTGGACCATTTAGTCATCGTTCTTGGGTCTTGGAAGCATTCAGAATTCAAACATTTAAAACAACAATGAAATAATCTCGCCCTAATTGGTAAACTGGGCCCTAAAATAGGACAGCACTACTCCTTATTGTTGTTGACATGTTTTTCTGCTCCTTCAAAGAATCATTTTCATCTGTTAAAAATATGTTTATTGAAAGGCAAATGATTTGTCTTTTGAAAGCTGATTGAATAAATACTGTTTAAAATGATAATCAACAAAAAAGGATGCTATTTATTTTGAAAAAGAGCCAATAACAAACAGATTGAATTTCAAAGAGCTCCTTTGGTTGCAGTTTGAAGTATTGCAAACTGGTTCATTTGCAGTTAATTACATTTCCACCCAGTAGCTGTTTTCTTCCATCCCGTCCTCTTTACATGTGTGGCTTTTTGATGGTCTGATGGCGTTAAAAATACATCTCCAGAACAAAATAACACCTTTTTGGGAATCTTTGGTCCAAACAGAAGCTGCAGCAGCGGTAAAACAACACACATCTGCACGGCAGATTGTCCTTGTGCCAAGTGTGAAGTAACAGTCATTAAAAGTGACAAATACCTGATTTTTAAAGGCAATGGGAGCAACATGTGTTGGGAAGACATGTGGGATGGGGATGGTGAGATAGAGACTTGTGAAAAATGCAAAAGCTTTGTTTAGTAAGCGACGCAGTGAAGTGAGAGGAAAGATATCACAGTTTCTGCTCCACATCTGTAGATTCTGTGCAAAATGCAAGCAATAAAGCTTTTATTTTGAATTCTTGCCACACGTTGGAATTTAAAATCAGGATAACTTATGATGGTTTACACAGTATCAGACACACTTGGACATAAAACAACATTTTAATCATATACAGACCTTGATCAACTTTCATAGCTTGGAAGATCTAAAAAATTACAGAGCCAGAAGTGAGAGCTTTTTGATAAGATAATTGTCACCAGTGGCAGCAAAACTGCAGCCGCCATCAATGCCTGACCTAAGTTTGAAATTCTCACCAGGATTGTTCTTTACATTAATACTTCTTACCACTGTGCACAAAAATGTAAATTTTGTTCAATTATGTTGCTTGACCGGAAAACCTGGTTCTGGTGTCTGGTGTTTCATGAACATCTTATCTGAGGGTGAGAGTTTGGATAATCTTACGGACCTGGCAAATTCAAATGATTTCTACACTGGAGTGAAAAAGTATTTGTGCTTTACATGTTTCTTCTGTTTCTGCTTTTATTATCACACTTAAAAGTTCTCTAATTACACCCAGGTCTGATTACAGCCTTACCAGTAGAATCAAGAAATATCTTAAATTTAATCTGTCTGACCATATGGAGTAGGATAAAAGATATAAAAAAGACCAAACATATGACATCACACATAAACTAAAGAAATTTAAGGACAGAGTCAAAACAAAGTCATTGACATTTATAAGTCTGGAAAGGTGTTACAAAACCCATATCTGAGACATCAGGTTTCTTACAAACCACAGTGAGAGCCATTATCCACAAATAGGGAAAACATGTGGTGATATTTCCCAGCACAGCATAGCCTACAGAAATGACCCCAAGAGTTTACCAACAACTCAATCAGGAGATTAAAGAAAGTGTTTATAATTGACCAGTAAGCTCACCTGTGAAGTGAAAACTTTTTTTAACTCTACTTAAATCCAATTGCGTTCCAGTGCCTCAGTTTTAAACAGGCAACCCATGCGTGAAAATCCTATAATATGGCTACAACAAAACAATTCTCCAACATAAATTCAAAATTCATCCACAGCAAAAAGAAAAAAAAACAGTATTTACTTTGTCTGATAATACAATTTAAGTATGATTAAATAAAAAGGATAAAATAAGTATTTTGACCCTATTCGGTTTAAAAAGATCTAAGAGAAATACAAAGTTTTGCCTAGAAATACTTCTTTTAATGTCTCTTAAAATCTTCCAGAAGACAGCCGAACCTAGGAAATGCAGAAAAGGCCTTTAAAGTTGCTCAACAAAAGCGGTGCAGGTTAACAGGACAAAAATGATTATGGCATTAATGTAATACATTTAAATAATACATCTGAGTCTTGTGCATTTTCAAAGTGGACTCCTGATCCAATTTGTATTACACGTGAGTAATAAATTCATTCATCTTTTAATTACATATCATTACTGAGTCATACTGATAACAATGGATTACCCGCTGTAGAGTGTAACTAATTGCTAGACACCCTCAGTACGAGTTAATCAAGAGTTTTCCACTAAGGAATCATCACACAGTAATCTAATATACTGGAATGTTCTATTCTGGAGTTGGCTACTTCCCACTGCTCCCCTCTCCTCTGCATGTAATATTCATGACAGCCAGTTGTTCCCTAGGAAAAAAACCTTCTCCTCTCCCCACCAGGTGGGAAAGCAGGCAGGCGTCTTCCGACAAAAAACCTCGGTGCTTTTTATAGAATCCTCACTTAACGGTTGAAGCTGTCCCTGGGTTCCTCTTAGCTATTGTAATCCATACACAATAGCCACACATTTAATGGGAGCAATGCCTGCAGTAAAGCGGAGGGTGCATTTTGCGGGGAGCAATTTAGCCTTCAAACAATATGCCAAGGTTTGGCTTCTTGGAGCTGCTGTGTTGTTGGAAGTGAATACACGACGCAGTCATTACGGTTTTCGACATGATGATTGCAAATTGAGAAGAGAGGGAGGCAGTCAAGTGCAGCAAGCCTTGGATACTTTGAAACCAAACTAACACGGCATCAGCGTGGTTTCGTTGAAGTCACCGTAAAGTCCAGCAGCTTTCTCTTATCTCCGACACATTTAAGGCTGAACAGCACCTGGATTCAAGCTGAAGCACTGCAAGCATCCCACGCCAACATCATGATACACATTACTTTCCATCCTCTATGCTGTCGGGACAATAAAAAGCAATCATTCTCACTTCACTGGAACAATTACTGTACAACATAACTCCCCTGAGATCCACCAGGTATTCTAAGAGGGAAGTTACCTTTTTTTGTTAATAGCGACAATGGTGTCTTCTTCCCCCTATTTCCTCTTGGTGATAAGACACACTAGAGTAAGAGTGGTAACACACTGGGATGATATGGCAAGCGTGCTGTTAAACTACTTCCTGTCCACAGCAAGCACCAAGGATTTTGTGCGTTTCCCAACAGCTGGTGGTTTCTACTATCCCAAGAAACTATAGTGCAACGTATAAGTTTGGAGCCAAAGCAATTTTTCTTCATACTGTGCCTCAAATGGAGGGGTCTTGATGCATAGTTCTCAAGGCCTTCTGAGTGTACTTTTACAAAAATCTGCATTATTCTTTTTTGGTGAAGAAACAATTTGATTCCTGCAGTAATGCCAGTTCTAGTCACTCGGTCATCAAATCTGAAAACCACCCAATATGATTCAGAACATTTCCAGGGACATGGTGGACAGAACAGATTGTCTTGGCACTCCACAGACCAGAAGTGGTCTCCCCACAGGATCTGTATGCACCAACCAGTAATAGAAGCTCAATACAGTCACATACACTAAAATGTCACTAGTGTTTTATTGTCTACCTTTCCATTCCCAGTCCATAGGGTTTAAAACGAGGTTGGCCCAGCCTTTGATGGTACAGCCGTTCTCCTCTTCTGGGAAGAATTTCATAAAACTTTGTATTTAGGGGAATTTTTGACTACTCATCCAGAAGCACATGTGTGAGTTTAGCCACTAATGTTGGACAATAAGGCCTGGCTCACAGGCTTACAGAAGTAGCAGTTTAGGATTGTTTTAAGTTGCTGACTTGTCGAGAAGCTAACAAAAAACATAATTACCTGTACTACTTGTACTGAAGACATATTTACAATAGTTGAAAGAGAAACTCTGCTTGATGTTGTTAAGATGCACACAACATCTAACAATCCAGTGGAAATTTTTTTTAGATGTGCTGAAACTAAATCTCTGCTCGTTTTTCCTGTTTGTACAAGCAGTGGTGGGCACAGTCGCGCTAACCCACAAACAGATAATTACAGAGCTAACTTTTCATTCATCACGAACTTTAGAAACTGTTTGCAGACCGGTTAGTATCCACTTTGTTTTGATACCTATAAGTACGCTAACAATGTTGACAAGATATTCATCCGCAGTTTATGTCACATTCAAACAATATTGCAGGCCGGGATACCATGGGAGAACAATAAAGTATAATTTTTCATTTTAACCCACTAACTGAACGATTAGGTAGCAACTTTTTATTCATTTATGTATTTATTACTTTTTAACAAAAGTTCAACATCTCTAATTCCACAACTACGAAATGCGACAGAGCCGACAGAATCCGCTGCTCCAGGTCAAAGCGAGCTCCCAGCACAAGGGCTGTAGTTTCTGTCAGGAGAACTAGTTGGCACATAACCTGCCGTCCTCTGCGTCCATGTGAGCCGCTGACTGAAATATTTCCTGTCAAGAAAGGTTTAAGCCAATGTCTTTGGTGATCATATTGTTGGTGTTAAAACTCTATTTTCTGTATGGTAATATTTTTTTTTTTTATCAGATATAACAAAAAGTTGTAAAAACTTTTCTTCATTATGTGACTGACGGATAAAATGCCCAGAGATCCTCTTTAAATGTTGTATAGAGAAGTTTCACAGCCGGAACTACAGGGCTGGCATTTTTGTTGGTTTCTGCTAAAAACCTCCTGCTTGCGCGGCCACTGGGTATTTTTTGGTTTTCGGTCTGCGTTGTGAGAACACTGTATTGTGTTAAATAAAGTCATAAAAGAGTCACGTCGTCTCCACCTGCATGAGCTTCCCCCGACCCCACGCAAACTCATTCGTACACTGGCTTGGTTGAACATCTGCCTTCATATACACCAAATTCCCATGATTGTGTATCAGCACACATCCCACGGGATTAGTTTCACCTAAGGACCACATGTGATTTGTAAAAATTGCGGAGATTCTCTGTGTTGCTAATCCTGTGCGAATCGGCCATGTCATTAATTTGCTAAATAAAAGTCCCCCCACAAACTATATACTGTATTTTGCTGAACTCTGAGATCCTGCAGTAAAACTAATCCAATGAAAACAGGCAGGCATCTCTGTTCTTTGGACAGAAATGGACGTAAATAGGCAGTTTTTTTTTTTTTTTTTGCTTAGTATGCTTTGTTTTTTGTTTTGTTTCCTAGGTGCATTTTTGTCTCCGTTTGGCTAAGAATGGAGGCTGCCTTGGAGTGTTCAAAAAACCCTGGGTCCAGGGCCAGCAAAACCCTATTGGAAAACCAACCCAGTAGCTTAGCCACCCGCCACACAGTAATACAGAGCCCGTTGATATACTGTATAAATGCATACATTTAGTGTTGAATTTCTACCCTCCGTGACTTTCACTGTTCGTAAAATTGGCAGGGTGAGGGGTGGTGGGTACGTATGGGGACAGACAACCGGCTCTCGCTGTCTGTAAAATGCAACTACAGATAGACGGTAGAAGGGGTTCTGTTAGAAAAAAAAAAAACAAGCCCAAATAAGTGACTGCACATTAAAAAATAAGCCCAAAAACCACGACTCACGAAATCTGTAGGCAACTTTAGAAAAAAAGAGAGCCCAGAGACGCTTATAAGCGGAGTGTTGGCTTCACTGTTTGTATTACACAACCGCTCACATGCGCATTAAGCAGCAGAGATGTCAGTAAATTTCTGCAAATCTCAGGCTTTGGTTATCCCGTGCAAATGCACAACATTAAAAGTTGACGTGGGGGGGGGGGGGAGGGGGGGGTAACTTCTACATTACATGGAGTCCAGAGATATCCCATGCGGATAGAGCTTTTGTTGCTTTGATAAGCTTCCGAGCTTTTCAGGTTGTTCACAGCGCTCCCGTCTACAGACTCAACAAAGTACGAAAATATTTTTCCTCGTTGGAACAACAGGCCATTTCATCATATTATCCTCCCCGTTCAGTATTGTAACTAAATGAGAATGCACCATTATAGAGCCATCGCCATCCAATGTAAATAAACGCTGACCTTACTCAACCGGAAATGACTAGCAGAATTAGCTGAAGTAATCCGGAAATACATATTTTTTGCTTTTGTGCTAAGTTGTCAATGGCATAACTCAGCTCTGGTCCATCCATTGAGCTAGGAATTTTACACCTTAACGATTTGTAGGTAATAGTGAAGTTCCTCTGACAATGGTGTACTACTGGACTGAAATCAAACTAAAAAGCTAAGTCTGAAGAACACCTTTGAATGAAATACTTTCGGTAGGTTTGGATCCCTGGAAGCAAAACGTAATGAAAGAATGGATGGTAATGTAAGATAGGTTTCAAAGGTATTTGGAGGTTGCTCACACAATCCTGGCAAGTATAGATAGCTGTGGTGTATTATAATCAGGAAGATTCCAGCATCTCAGCTTGTCATTAATAATGACACAGCTCACTACTAAATACATGTCCACTGTTAATTACCAGAGGCCATGTCTGTTAAATATCATATTCCGTCTTCTAAATAGTGGGCAGTTCTCCCTCGTAGTCTCATCTGTCACTGTAAATGTCATCACTTTATTCTCTCGCTGGCCACTGTGACAGGCCCCACTTTGAGCCCCACTTTATCTCCTTTGCCGTCCATTCTCCCCGTTTACAAAGACACCCCCCCACCCCTTTCCGTTCTTTCTTCCCCCATCCCCAACCTACTACACTACTCAGTGCTGTATCCGCTTTCCACACGTGGCAAATGATTGCCGTGGTGAAGGTATTTTCTGTTTCAATCTTACATTTTCCCAAGGGTGTACAAAAAAAGAGGGGGGAACGAGCCTTCTGCAGCTGGTTTCACTGAGAAAATTGTTCAGAATTGCCTCATTCCAGGGCAGATTAGCGAATGCATACAATCCCAGGCTAAGTGCTATTGTGCACCACAATTTGGCCATTATACTTTGTCTTTTCCATTTAGAGAACCCCTACCCAATTAAAGTAATACAGCCCTTCCAATACCTGCTCCCAATTAAATCTGGGCGGTATTACCTGCCTTGATAGAGCTGGTCGCAGCTCCTCAACACTCACTTGCATTCATTAGGCCTATTCAACGTGACGGAGCTGATGACAACGATTCAAGTTGTTCTCCCTCCATCCCTCCCCCTTGCCACTCTTCTCTCCAGTTCCAATGGACTCCCACTTTCTTTCTGTCTTTTTTTTTGTTACTTCTCAGGACCAGAAAAACCTGCCGCTCACTCAGAGGACTCAGAATAGAAAGGAAGGAGGGGTCACTCTGTCTCCCCTGCTTTTTCCTACTTTATTCGACATTTTCTCGGCTGCCTCTGGTTTTGTTTCCCAGGTAGCTAGGATTTTTTTTTTCCAGTTCATTGTGCCTTTTTCAAACCCTTCGTCCATGCTGCTTGGTTGGCACCGTTTTAAAGCCCCGCTGTTTAAAAAAGAAAGAGCTTGTCCAGGCCACTGACTCGATTGACAATTTCAGAGTGTTAAAGAAAAAAGTCCACAGAAGCTGGAGCTCGAGGGGTGACGGGGAAGTGGTGGTGGGGGTTGGGGGTGTCAGAATGACATCTCCGCTGTCTAAGCCCATAACCATCAGGTTTTTGTAGCCTTTGTGGAGAGATCTGTCATTTCCAACTGTTCCGACTGAACTCATGATTCATGCAAAAAAGGTCTTGCGCCTCCCTCTTTTCACTGTGTCAGTTTTTATGAAGGTACAGTTATACAGAGCCACGCAAATTGTGGTAGAGGAAGCTTTTGAATGCACAAAAGCTTTTACTTAAGACGCTAAACTGGACTCTTGGTCATTTCTCTCTTATACAGACTTATACAGTCATGTTGTTACCAAGTGTTACCATTTTGTTCCTAGGATTACTGGATATCCACCCATTTGCTATCCACTCAATCTGTGCAGGGTTGCATGGAAGTGAGGGCTAGTGTCTATTTCTACTGGTCAGTGATTGAGAGGCATGGTACACCGCTAACATGTTGCAATCAATCACACCTAAAACTATAGTAATATATAACTTTTTAGACAAATTCCATCACTTTTAGACTTAATTACCATGAGTAAATTATAGTAGATTACCTTAAATCAAGAGCCGCATCTTTTCATAGCAGGGAAAATGGCGGAATGAAAGGTCCAAAACTGGGAAAGCACAATTTAACCTATACCCTTAACTGATGTGGGAAACTAACGCTTCAATATGATAGAGTACAGACAGACAATATGATGAGTACAGACAGAAAATACACTTGGGTTATAGTAAGATATTGGCTATATTTCCTTCCAATTGTAAGTGAATTTTGAGTGAATTCCATCCACTGGTTTGGAGTGAATTAACCAGGCTACCCAAAGTGTAATTCCATAAGAAGTTGTCGTTATGCATGGCTGTAACAAAAAGAAGTAGAGGTTGCAAACTAGCATGGACCACACATCTGAGAAAAGTGGAGAGAGGTTTTCAGGAATGCATTGCTATCGGGAAAGTTGTAATTGTTCTGTCATGTCAAGTATTGGTGATGTTACCTACTGTCTGGAGACGTAGAGAAAGAAATCAAAGTCTGTGCGTGTTATGGGAATATCTGGCATGATGCCGAGAGTGGAAACAGCTGATCAGTCATATGTGGGTAATGTTTGCTATGTCAAAACTTATTCGGCAAATGTGTTTCCATCAAAAACCTTTTTGCAAAATTGTTATTTGATAACTCACATAAAAGGTAGATTTTTTTTAATGTGTGATTATGCAACTGCAATGGAAAAAAATAGCTATTTCCATCAACCTTTTCTAATCCGATATTTCAAAATGCACATACAAAACGTTGATAGAAACACAGTTATTGAAAAATGATTTTTGATGGTCTGAAAATAGACTGAACCCTTAAAGAAGCCTGAATTATGTTCCTCAATGAGCAACTATCGACCATAACTGTATCAACCATAGTATTTCTGGTTTATCTTTTTTTTTTTTTTTTTTTTTTTTTTCCCAGTGTCCTGTCTAGCAATGTGGCAATAGGAATTGATGTCTCAATGCCAGATAGAGCTCGACAGATTTTGCTTTTACAAGTGGAGCAAACAGCTTTCGCCATTGTGCTCCACTTGATTTATGCTTGTAAATAGCTTTATTATGATTCCTGCAAGGAGAATTTCAAATTATATGGACATGACAATGGGAGACTAAAGGAAGAAGAAAAAGTGAAAGAAAAGAAAAAAAAGATTAGAGGTGAAAGAAAGAGGAGATAAAAGGGAGAGAGTGATAAAACCTTCTTTGTCTGCTCCATCACCTGGAAAGAGACACAAAAAGAACAGCACAACCAACAGACATAAAGCAACAGCTACACTCGAATAACACCTAGATGCCATTGCTAAATCATATATATTATTATGTAAGCTGACATGTGTAATGTGATATTTGAAAAAAGAAAGTGAAAGAACATAAATAAATAAATAAACACATTATAAGATTACTGTATATAAGTGAACACTTAATACCTGGGACCCAGCACCTGTGGGAGATGTGAAAGTGCACTAGTTTAGGTGAAGATTATCCAGAAATAGCTTGATAGTGATTGTGGAGAACCGAAGACCCACCTTCCCCGAGCACAGAGGCAGGCGTCAGGGGACCCGTAACCCCGGACTCCCAAAGGGGCCCCCAAAGCAGGTCGCCCAGGAGGGGCCGACACAGGATATCTGCAACACCCCCCCCCCAAGGAAGGAGCAGAGACGGCCCCGAGGAAATCCCCCAGCCACCGCAATGCCGACGCCCCCAAGAGCCGCGGAGACGAGCCCGTGGGCTCCGCCGGCAGCTAGCCCCGCTGAAGTGGACCCGGCCATGGGCCCTGAGGGCCAGAGGCCCCAGGGGCGCCCCGCCCCCGCGACAAGGGCCCCGGCCGCCCCCCGGGGGGCCAGGCCCCGCGAAGAGGCCGCCGGGAGTGGGCCGGCGCACGCCCGGGAACCCGCCCCAAACCCGAAGCCAACCAACGCGCCAGGGGGCCAAGGCGCCCGCCAACGAAGTGGAGGAGGGCAGGACGTGGGGGGATGGGCTCCGCACCTAGCGGAGACTTGAGATGTTCTTGGGAGAGGGAGCGGACCACACCCATACCTGGGAAAAAAAAAAAAAACTCATTCACCCCATCCCTCCCTTGTGCCCCACTCACCACACACAGAGAAAAAAAAAAAAAAAAAAAAAAAAAAAAAGACGCTGTACACACATTCCCACATAACACTCACATCCAACACTGACCAAAGGGGGGGGAGTCACCCCAAATCGACTATACGACTGCCTGTGCCCGACCCCCGGCCCCGGCCCCAGACCAGACGCCCCCCGAACCGGGCCCCCCCGAGAGGGCGGGCCAACACGACCCGCACGAGCCACCCGGCCAGAGCCCCCCCCTCCCCCTAAATACCTAATAAACCCCTTCCCTCCCCCCACCTTACCCTTGCCATCCCTGCCCCCCGCCCCCTGGGGGGAGCAGAGGCATCAGCCCCAGACCTGGCAAGCCGCTGACTGCACACCGCAGCCCCCCACCAAGACGCCGGACACAGTGGCCCGCTCCAGGCCCCAGACTCCCTGCCGCCATCGGAGAACGGGGGTGTGCAGAAGACCCCGACCCTCCCTACGCCTGCTCAAATGTTGTGTTGTTGCATGTTGTTCTCAAGTGCGTTTAAAAACTGGGAGCGCCGAAGGGGATGCACGGCACAGCCCACCCCCCTTCCGGAAGGTAGCTGTTGCCAGCGCACCCCCTCCGTGTGACTGCCCAGAACCCTCAATGTCTAAGTGGGAGAGGAGGTGAAGGGAGCCGTCCGAGGTGAGGCCCACACAACATAAGCCCCCCCCCAGACGTCTTCCCCCCACCCCCCCCCCCTACCATGGCCTATATGAGTGTGCGATGTGAAAAATGTTTGAAGTGAAAGTGTCTAAGATGCATGATAAAATTGGGGAGAGGGGCGTCACCAGAAAGTGGCAACCTCCAGTAACGCCCCCTCCCACATGACCTACATGTGTGGCGGCGTGATGGAGCAGGCAGAGGGAGGAGTCCGGGGATGGGGAGCAAATGACTGGGAAGCCAACCCAGGGAGCCAGCTCCCCTACTGACTCCAATAGGCACCCCCGCTCCCCGAAAGCCCCACCCAGAGAAGGGGGCCCCGCCAGCGGCACCACCGTGGCCCGGGGGACAGGGAGAGGCCGCAGGGCCCGCCAGCCAACCACCCACCAGGACCAACACCCCAACCCCCCCCAGCCCACCCACCAAGCCTACTTAAACTAAATAAATAAATAAATAAATAAATAAATAAATAATAATAATAATAATAATAATAATAATAATAAGAGGGGTGGACACTGGCCAGCCGGCCCGCACGAGCCATCCCAAACCCCACCCCCAGGTGAAACCCGCACCGGAAGACGACACGGACCAGGACCGGGACAGGGGGCCGGACACAAGCCCACCAGAACGTCAACGCCCCCAACCCCCCCCCCCCCCTCCCGTAGATTTAATCCCTCCCCAACACTAACGTTCAAACAACTCACCATACATTCGACAGTAGACATCCAGGCTGGGTAGGTCCCTACTCCCCCTCCTTTCCCCCTCCCCCCACTGGCAGAGTGCCTATCCAATGAAGGAGAAGAGCATCTGCCCAGAGGTGTTAATGACCATGCCCCCCTACCACCTCAACGGGCCCCGAGGCCCCCCAGCGCACCAGAGGCCCCGTGCAGGGGCGGACACCCGGGCGCGCGCCGGCCCACACCAAAAGCGGCGCCCCCCCGGAACCGGAACCCCCGAGGCCCCGCCGGGGCCCGCGCCCGAGGGCGGCGCGCCCCAGGGACCCCAGACCCCCAGACCCACCCCGGACCCACCCCGCGGCAGCACAGCTACCAGGTCAGTAACCCACGTCCGTCAACACGCAGCTCCCAAAGAGCGCCGCAATCGGCCGCTGTGGGCCACCCGTAGGCCTCCCAAACTCCTCCCAGACGGGGGCAACAGACCCCGGTGCCGGATCCACCAGGCGCCCTACTCCAAGTGCCCCCAGGGCCCCAGGAACCCCCCCATCCAGCCACTGCGCCCTGCAGGAAGCAACCCACCGCCCCCTATTCCACTAAGTGATGGTGTTGATCAGAGGAGCCCAAAGAGACCATTCAGATGTGGAAGCAGATGCTGTCTCTAGATTAATATGATCCAACAAAAGATCTCTATACTGATTGATACTGAGATTTTGTTTACTTTTCCAATTCATGAGGATAGTTTTCTTTGCGATGCATAAAGCAGTAAAAACCATGTAAACTATTTCTTTTTTCAGAGGACTTTCCTCAAAATTACCGAGCAGGCAAACTGATGGGGAAGGTGTAATTTTACAGCTCAAGCACTTTGATAAGTCCTTACATATCTGTGTCCAGAACCTCTGGACTGGTGTGCATAACCATAACGCATGAAAATAATTATCAGGATGATTGCCTATGCAGTGTGGGCAGATATTAGATTGTGCCAGACCCATCTTGAATAATCTTTGTCCTGTGTAGTGTACTCTGTGAAGGATTTTGTATTGTATTAGTTGTAAGTTGGTGTTTCTAGTCAATTTGAAAGTTCTTAGACATATCTGAGCCCAGAAATTTTGTTCAAAGGTGCCTGATAAATCTTTTTCCCACTTCATTATAGGAAGAGATATCGAATCATCTATTTTAGTCAGCGTCCTGTATAATTTAGACAGTAGTTTGGGGGGGGTTAAATCTAAGAACTGTATTATATTAGTTGGGACTTGTAAACCACCATTAATATGCTTATATTTATTTTTAATTATAGATTTAAGTTGTTCATATTCCAAGAATTTATTTTTACTAATGCCATATTGCATATTTAGTTTAGCAAAATTGATGAACTCGGTTCCGTCAAGTAGATGTTCCAGATATTTAATACCTTTATTCTTCCAGTATGTAAAGTTTATCATTTTATTATTTTGTAGGATATCAGGGTTATTCCAGATAGGTGTACGACTGCATGGGATAAGTGATGACTTTGTCATTTTGAGGAACTCCCACCATGCTGTCAGAGTAGAGCTAATGTTGATATTTTTGAAGCATGTATGCCGTTTTATATTTGAGCTAATAAACGGCAGATCTGAAATCATGATATTATTGCACATTTCCTGTTCTATATCTAACCAAGGCTCATCTAAAAGAGTATTTTTTATCCATTTAGAGATGTATTGTAGCCTATTTGCTAAGTAATAGTTATGGAAGTTAGGCAGATCTAGTCCTCCCCTGTCTTTAGTCTTCTGTATTGTCTTTAAGCTAATACGTGGGGGTTTATTTTTCCAAAGAAATTTAGAAATGGCAGAGTCTAGAGATTTAAACCAGTCAGATGATGGTTTATTGGGGATCATTGAAAATAAATAATTAATTCTAGGTAGGACCATCATTTTTATTGAAGCTACCCTACCCATAAGTGTGATTGGAAGCGATTTCCATCTTTCAAGGTCCTCTTCTATCCTGTTTAAAAGTGGGGCATGGTTAAGTTTAAGTAAATCTGTTAATTTATTCGACACAGTAATACCTAAATATTTAATATTTCCTGATTGCATTTGTAAATTTAGGGAGTTTTCGAAACAGCAATTAATTGACAGTACCGTAGATTTAGACCAGTTTAACGAGTAATCTGATACTTTAGAGAAAGATTCTAGTATTCTAGTTACTTGTAAAAGAGAATTATTTGAATGCTGGAGATAAAGTAATACATCATCCGCGTACAGACTAATCTTGTGCTCTATTTTCATGCATTTTATACCTTTTACAGCTTTTGTTTGTCTGATTGTTGCTGCTAGAGGTTCTATAAAGATGGCAAAAAGTGATGGAGAAAGAGGGCATCCTTGCCTGGTGCCCCTCTGTAGACAAAAACTGGAAGATATTTGATTATTTGTCCTGACACAGGCTGTTGGAGAATTGTATAGAATTTTTAACCAGTTTATGAATAAATCGCCAAAACCGAATTTATGAAGAGTAGCGAATAAAAATTTCCAATTTACTCTATCAAATGCTTTTTCTGCGTCTAAAGACAATATATTGGTTTTAATGTTTTTACTGTAGGAATAATCAATTAAATTAAGTAATCGGCGTGTATTTGTGGATGACTGCCTTCCTCTGATGAAACCAGTTTGATCTGGATGTATTATGAGAGGAGTTACTTTGTCTAATCTTTTTGCAAAAGCTTTACAGATTATCTTAATATCCACATTAATTAAGGATATGGGACGATAACTAGTGGGCAACACAGGATCTTTGTCTGGCTTGAGCAGAAGGCTGATGGTGGCAGAGTTCATATTAGCTGGAAATCTACCTTTTTCCTGTATTTCCTGCAACATTCTGTGGAACGTTGGGGCTAGAATATTCCAGAACTCTTTGTAAAACTCAGTGGGGAATCCATCTGGACCTGGAGCGTTTTTATTAGGCATGCTTTTAAGAGCTTCCTGGGTTTCAGCTGTTGTCAGCGGGGAATCCAGTGTCATTCTTTGGTTATCTGATAATTTAGGAAGTGTAATTTTATCCAGAAATTGGTTAATATCCTTCTCTGATGGATTTATCTGTGGCGTGTATAAAGATTTGTAGAAATCGCGGAAGGTATTATTTATACACTCCGGTTCACTTACTGTATTACCAGTTGAATCTGTAACTGCAAATATAGTAGTTTTCTCCTTATTTATTTTAAGCTGATTAGCTAGAAAGCTTCCTGACTTATTGCCATGTTCAAAATTTTCTATTCGGAGTCTTTGTATTAGAAATCTATTTTGCTTTTCAATATGGTGGTTTAGTTCTAATTTTACTTCACGGATTTTACCTAACTTTCCTTCTTCTTGAGAGGATTCTAGTAACTTAAGTTTTTCTTCTAATTCCTGAATCTTTTTGTTTTCTTTTTTCTTTTTATGAGATGAGAAAGAAATTATTTTACCTCTCATCACTGCTTTTCCAGCTTCCCACAATATCGATGCCGATGTACCTGGTTGATCATTGTATTCTAAGTATGAGGCCCACTGTTCTTTAATGAATTTTATAAATTCTTCATCTTTAAGCAGTGATGTATTAAATCTCCAGCTTTTGTTTTGTGTGGTTATTTTTTTATTAATTAAGGTGAGAGTAACAGGAGCGTGATCACTGATAGCAATAGGATGAATTACCGTCTCTGAAACAACCGACAGCAGTGAGCTACTTATTAGGAAGTAGTCCAGACGAGAGTACGAATGGTGAACATTTGAGAAAAAAGTGTATTCTTTACTAATAGGATGAAGAGAACGCCATGCATCGCAAAGACCAAAATCACTCATGTATTGTTTGACTACACTTACTGACTGCCAACTACGCTGAGTCCCTGTTTTATTCAACCTGTCTATATCGTTATTTAAACCAAAGTTGAAGTCACCTCCTATAATTAGTGAACAATCCCCGTGTTTTGAAAGTGCAAGGAAGAATTGGTGGAAAAAAGAGGGGTCATCAACATTTGGACCATATATACTGACAATACATAGCTTCTGGTTATGGATAGCTATTTTAATTATTATGTATCTACCTTCAGGATCTATAGTTTTATCTAATATTTTAAAACTAACGTTTTTGTGGATTAAGATTGCTACACCTCTCTGTCTAGAGTTATAGCAGGCCGCAAACACATTAGGGAACTCAGGTGAGTTAAGCTCACTTGCATTTGTAGCTGATTTGTGGGTTTCTTGCAATAATACAACATCTGCCTTTAATCTAGTAAGCTGGTTAATGATCTTCATTTTTTTCTCTCTGGTGCCAGCCCCATGCACATTCCATGTCACAAACTTTACATTCGCCATAGATGTGAGTGAACCTTTTTGCAAAATTGTTATTTGATAACTCACATAAAAGGTAGATTTTTTTTAATGTGTGATTATGCAACTGCAATGGAAAAAAATAGCTATTTCCATCAACCTTTTCTAATCCGATATTTCAAAATGCACATACAAAACGTTGATAGAAACACAGTTATTGAAAAATGATTTTTGATGGTCTGAAAATAGACTGAACCCTTAAAGAAGCCTGAATTATGTTCCTCAATGAGCAACTATCGACCATAACTGTATCAACCATAGTATTTCTGGTTTATCAGCAAATTTCCTCCTTTTCATGAATAAGAATAATTTGTTTATTGCTTTGCAGTTGGGATTTTGTCCACACAACTGAGTCTCCACCTATAAACATTATTTTTCCATTACATACAACACTGTGAAAAACAACTTATCCTGTGACAGATATCTTAAGTTTTTGCATTTTTGAATATTTCAGATATTTCACAACATCTAAAAAGGATAACCTGAGTATTTTTTTTTCAAATGATGATTACATTTCTTAAGAGAAGAAAGCTACCCAAATCAAGCTGACCATATGTGAACAAGTAGCAGCGTTTTAAACCCATTGACTTGCTATGCCACCCTTGACAGCAACAATTTCCATCAAACATTTGCGATAGCTGCCAATGAATAGTATGGCAGACCTGCCACTCCTGGACAAATTTGAACCTTTTTTACTGTTTGCTGCAGTGGTGGATAACAGCTTTCCCTGTGGGTTTCCTGTCATTGAAATG
The DNA here is from genome assembly GCA_037039145.1 of Fundulus diaphanus. Classification (NCBI taxonomy): domain Eukaryota; kingdom Metazoa; phylum Chordata; class Actinopteri; order Cyprinodontiformes; family Fundulidae; genus Fundulus; species Fundulus diaphanus. The sequence goes on from CM073139.1 coordinate 4,502,794, forward strand.
GCTTTGTAACCCTTTTCAGATTGATAGATGTCTATAACATTTTCCCTAATTTGTTCTCAAATGTCATAAGATCGAGGGAAGGTTTGTTGCTGTTTCAGAACTTTTAGCTGACAACTTCATGCTGTCAGATAGGTACTATTTATCTAATTACTTGATTCTATAGTTCTGGGAGTAATCAGGCCTGGGTGTACTTTGCAAAATTAAACACAGTTGTCTAAACCATATGGTTAATCAAAGTTATTTCTTGATTAAACAATGGATTGGGATTACACATGGGGCCAGTTAACTTGAAAGGCTTTTTACTGTTGAATGATCAACAGTTGAAAACTCAATATCAGACAAAGATAACCAGAATAAATTGAAAATTAGTTTGATGACATGAAACATCTAAGTCTGAATAGAACGGAAGAACTGGAAGGAGGCAAAGCTTTTTCACGGCACTGTATATTGCAACAGTGGCACATCAAAAAGTGTATGTCTTAGTATCGACTGGATCTCAGCCGCAATCATATGTGGCATTTCTTTAGGCTCCATACTAGGACCACTTTTTGCTCATTCCGCAGCAGGGGTCACCAACATGGTGCCCGCGGGCACCAAGTAGCCCACGAGGACCACATGTGGCACACACGAGCCTGTTCTAAAAAAGCACAATCCACCAGTGAACTGCATCTAAAACTTTATTTTATTCTGTTATTCTTCCTGTTTATTCATACTTGCATTTATATAGATTTAAAAATTACAATATTTATAACAAAGCATGAAAGATGTCGCTCTCAGTTTCAAAAAGGTTGGTGACTCCTGTTCTATAGTATCACAGTATGGCTTGCCATATGCTGATGACACAAAACTTTCTCTAGTTTTAAGCAGTCAAAGAAGCTATTGATTTTGGTCCCCAACACGCAAGATCAGAGATCTGCAAACAGCTAGACTGGGTGGGGTTAAAATCTAGAGTTATTTTGAGAAATGAAAATATTGCTTGAATGATTGGTAACCTGTCAAAAACCTGAAAAAATGGTATATATGGAATTATGGGAATGCTATTTTTTGCAACTGATCCACCCTACAGAGCATAGAAGTAACCGAATGAACCCCATTTCTCTACCAGATCGTCATCGGTTTCAGTAGGAATGCTTAAAGTTATTTCTTGATGTGGGATTTCTTTCTCTACTGAATCAGTATACTCACATAACAGGTAGAATTTGTCAATGTGTGATTATGTAACTGCAATGAAAAAAAATATTTTAAGGCTTTTTTCACATCTTGCGAAGGACACTCACCAAACACAGCTAAAAGCACCTATCTTTGTGAACATGCTTCAATAAACCCGACTGGGAATAATCCTTCCTCGATAAAATGTGCTTTTTCGTTTTACTCTGGGTGACATTTCAAGATAATGCGGGTGAACATAATACCAGAAAAAGGAGGGGGTTCCAGGATGAGAGTGACATTCGCTGGAACCCTTCATAAGGGGAAACATCGTGGTCCCTGCTCTTTCCCTGAGGGAATGATATCAACTTTCTTTTTCTGAGTCTGCTTTAGGATCAGCCACTTGCTGCTTCAAACAAGATGGCTCTTACCCAGATAGGACCGACGATGAATCAGGTTTACTTAAAATAAATCAGAGTTGAAGCAGAAGTTTTGATCACTCCTAATCTAAGGACTTGAGCCATTTTTAATTCAATGCTCTTTTAATAGTTTCTTGAGCATGATTACATGAGACACAATATCTAAGAGTTATTTTTCAGTTAGGCAAACACACAGCAGGAAACTGCAGATGTTGAGTCAGATTTAAGCAAAGTAGGTCTCCATGTTCTGACCTTGGGAGCCTCAAAACCCTGGGATCGTGCTCCCCTTTGATATGCCAAATCAAAGATCCCGCTCTGGCAACTGAAGGCTGTTTTGTTGATCTCCCAATTGTTGTTTCTTTTCCCTCCCCCGTGTCCATGTTAAAAGGGAAATTGGCCATGACTTTCATCCTCACCACGCACATAAAAGAAAACTGATCAACCTTTCCCCACCTTGGGGAAGAGTGTAGCAGGGACGCCGGCAGGATATTTGACATGCAATACCGTGGTGGCAGAAATAATGAGGCAATGGGAAGAAGTACTTAAACCGCGAGTAAATAAAATATCCGAGATGCCCTCTCTGTTTTCCTCCCTGAGCTGTGCAGTTTTGCTGCTTTGATGCCCGTCGGACTCCGAAGACACATGAATGTATGCAACCACTTAGCAAACGCAGAGAATGGAAAGGAAACCGGATGGGAGACAGATAAAGAATGGCTAAATTCAGACCACATGCTCGAACAAATGGAGTCACTGGAGGCTATTTCTAGTCACGGTAGTTTTGTGTAACTTGGAGAAATGAGGGGAAGATGAACTCCATTCATGCGGTGGTTACTGTGTAGATTCATTGAGAAATTTTAGTTTTTCTTTACTTCTGGGGAGTTTGGTTGCTACAGGACTGTCCATGTACAAAGATTCTTTATTGTCAACACGTGTTACTATGGTGAAATTTCTTTTTGGACACTCCGGCTAAGAGTACACAAATAACAAACAACAGACAATGAACAAAAGTTACAGTTATTATATTTTTTTCACATTATAGCATGCAAGAAGAAACATACAAGTTGTATTTTGATTTTGTAAATTGCCTTGAGATGACATGTTTCATGATTTGGCGCTATATAAATAAAATTGAATTGAATTGAATTATTTAAAATGACCACGTTAGATGTTTTTTTTGTTTGTTAGAGAAGAACATTTACATGGATTTGAGTCTATCAAGGGAACATCGGCTGATAACAATTGATGGTTAATTTATTGGCACATTAAATCTAAGATCTTGTTAATGAATCTTGTGAACTGAAACAGAAAAAAAGAGACGTACATGACAGTTTCCAATTTTCTGCCTAGATTGCCTTAACCCCCATGCCATCAATTTTCTTTGATCATCCGACCCCAAAAGCAATGGGTTGTCATTATTTGAAAAACACAGATGCAGAATTTGTGTAATCGACAAATTGAATAACCAGAAGATATAAACCCAAAGCTCTTGTAGAGGTTTAAACACCTGTATATATAAAAAAATGAATAAATTTGTCAGAAAATCAGGGAATGAAACTCGTATTTTCCTGTTTTTCATAACTATGTCAGTCCCTCTACCACTAGACCAGAGAAAATAATAATAAAATGCAGTGAATGAGGGAACTTTATTGATTTTTACATTTTACTGCCATTCCATCAAATAGGTACAGTGGTCAGTTTAAACAGAGAGGTTAATCTTGGTTGTTTATACTATACAATACAATTTTTAATTTCTGAATTTTAAACAAAGGCCATTTATTTAATAGACATTGTGGCAAAAGCACAGATAAGCATTTTGCTCATACCATCTCTCCAGAAGCGGAAAGCAAAGAGCCAAGCCTCCAGTAAACTTAGTATTTGCTGTTTCTAGTAAGATTTAGCTACAATAAAACCATTTATTTATTACTGCATGAGATGGCTACCATGGGTCTATAAAATACCAATTCAATATTTCTCAAGCTTTGAAAATGAAAAAAAGTAGCATTTGATTTCCTTGCCCCAAGAACTGATCAAGAATCTTTTTCTACTGTAAGAAACTGGTGTAGCCACTGTTTGGCTAAATGGGGATTGTGGGTAAACCCCACCAGAAAACCCAGAAAGCACACAAAAGTGAGTTGTCAACAAAATGAAAATATCCATTTAGAATGGAAGATGCATGAATCTGGGAATCTTTTTTTTTCCAACCACATCTCACGCTAAAATTCATCCACTTTGTTCCTGAGCAGAAGTTAGCAACTAGCTGGAATTAGCACTGACACTAACCCTGGCCAGCTTTTAATTAATTTTACAAAGACACTGGAGCAGTGACCCTGTGAAAAAGGACGAAGCACACCCGACTAATCAGCCTCAGCCCCATGACATCACTCCAGGACCTGCCAAGCCAGCCAAAACAAGGGGAAGGAGGGGGCACAGGTAGTTTACCGTGGATACAAAGCACCAATTTATCACTATAAGCAAATGCTAACCTGGGAGTGTTGCCCCCGGCAGAATTAATTGGCCCTCTCCCTGTCTGTGAAGTGTCTGGCCTTGTTTAAAAAGACAGCCTGCCCCAGAGACCCCCTCATTCCCTACACTCTGCTCCAAGGAGCCACTATTGGCTGAGTGATAACCATGGAAACGCATGCTCTGCATAGCCAGGAAGTGCTTGTTCATGAAAAGTAGGAAGCTTGGGCCCAGATACGTTAACAACAAAGCATGTCGGGTTTTCTGAATCTAAAGACAATTTTGGTCTTTCCAGGTTTCCTGCGAGAAATTTGCAGCTGGCGAAAGTAATCTGCCAAAACAAGCCAAAGAGACTTGTTTTTGGAGCAAGTGAAAGAGATTTCTTGTCTGTGCTTTTTAAGAGCAACTATTCGAAGGCTGCTTCTGGGATAAAAAGGAGAATCCAAAAGAGATCTCTTCCCCCTTCACCCCACCATCCACTCTCGTTATCTAGCCTCTCCCGTTCAGTTGGGAGTGCTGCCCTATCTCGCTGGCCCATCCGCGGTGTCTCCTTTCCCTGGCTCCTGAACTTGGAAGGAATAATTAATCGGGCTAACAGGTAAGAGATACCAAGACGTGGTATAAGAGCAGCTTTCAGAGCTTTTGTGTGTGTGGGCTTTCCGTGCTGAAATGAATCTGCTCGCCACTCAAGGCCCTTTTCAACCAGAGGAGCCAGATCTCACCGGACAGCTAAAGCAACGCCCACCCTCCACAGCCTACTCATCCCATTTTCTTCTGTTTTTCCTGTGTATCCCTTAATTCTCCTCTTCTTTAAGAAATTAGACTCACGCTCACACCTAGGCAGCTCAGGGCTAAGGATTAAACTCGAGGACCCTCGGCCAATATCTCCACACAGCCCTCCAACGTCCCAGTCTTTCACTCAGGCAACCAAACATGACTAACCTCAACATGAATTTGTTTTATCCCCCTGTAAATCTTGCCTAGAAGTAGCTGCCGTCCCGTCAAACAAAGCCTGTCTGAAAGAAAAGGACCTAAAAGTGACAGTACAGTTTGTTAAAGCAGCATGTTTCTGAAGAATTATTTCCTGCTGAAGTCCTCAGTTTCTTCCTGTGGATGTCAGGTGATTGACAGTGAGCAGGATGTAAAGTAAAACTGCAGCTGATGTGAGAGTCAGTGAAATTGTGATATAAAAAGAGATTTTTTATTTATTTATTTTTTTGCACAGCCAACTTCTCCGTTTTCTGCAGGTGAATGATGAATAATAATAGGCTGAGGGTTGTTTAATACAGGGAAGGGTCCTAAGCTTTGTTTTGAGCACTTTAAAAAGAAATCAACATTTTTGACAAGTCTTGTATTGAGGTAGATTCAGTTTAAAACCAGTCTTCACTGCTGACAATGAACTCCTTTCTGCTGATATTGGAAATACGGAGCATTAACAGTCTTGAATAGAAGCAGCACATCACTTTTGTGCCTAAGTGAAAATCTTGCAAATAACCACTACAGATTGTCAAACCCTGAAAATAGACCCCACAAATTTTACCACTTAAAGACTAAAACTGAACAAAGTGATATCTCCAACAAAGTGATTCAGTATGTATGCCAGCCAAAACCATCAATTTTAAGGGACATTTGTCCCTCAATGCAGATTAGAGAATCCAATGATTGTTTTTTGTTGCATTTAATAAGAGTGCCAATGCAAAAGGATTAAGGAACAGCTTGATTCTGCAGTTTTCGTAACGGATTTGTTGTTTTCTACTTCATACCAGAATTGGGTATAAACCGAAAGAAATAAAATAAATTCAAAAAACAATCAAAAAGTGTTGTAGGATCTTGAGTAGTGTACTGTCATTTCTGTTTTTAATAAAATTAATAATACATTTTATTTGTATAGCACACTTTAAAATCTTGCGACTTCTCAAAGTGTTTCACAGTTCTTTTTGTTCTTGTGCTAAATGTGCAAAAGAAAAAAAATGCCTTGTACACAAGGGAATCTAGAGGAAGAAAACCAGTCAATCTTTTAGAGCACCGAAGCTCGGTCGTACTTTCTGGTAGAAAATAATCCCAAATTTAAAACAATGTTATTTAACAAACAAAATTGGCAATCTGATAACTTTGACTGATTTTTTTATTTTCCATCCATCTATTTTTTACACCCACCTGTCTTTGCAGGGACAGGTTACACCCTGGACAGTTTGCCCGTCCATGGCTATCACAGGGTAACAAAGAGGCTGGCCCTGTGTAGCCCATTATTTTTTTGACTGACTAAAATATTCAATATTTATTTTTATTTAAACTACTTTCATGCCATACTTTCAACTTACTGTGTTCTGTATAAATCACCCCAGAGTGCAGAAGGTGTTCCCCCTAGTTCTAACACACTATATTTCACCTCTGAAATGATCTAAATTACAGCTGCTCGGAGCTCTCATATATCTCAAGTAAAATGCTGTAGACACTGAAAATGTTATGTTTGTGGCCACCAAAAAGTGTTGCTTCTCATGCTTCAACATTTTCTTCTATAGGTCTTATAGTTTACACACAGTGCCGGCATGTTTAAGCATAAATTCTCACACTGGTCTGTCTGGTTGACTTATTCAGAAAAACCGGCAATCACCATAACAACATGTGACTTTTCTCAGATTTCAGGAAAAATGTGTTCTTACATCATACAGCAGGGTCCTCTCATTTAGATGAATCTCTCATCAAGTAATGGCCTATTTCCTCTTAGGATAATCAGACTAAATTTAAGGTTAGAATTTTGGATTTAAATTTTCTTCACAGATTTCCTACTTTTCAACACAACCAAAAAAAGTCACAACCTGATCAATTGGAAGCGCCCAACAGCATTGATTTCGGAGTTTGACACTAACATCTTGCTCTCTCTTCTGTATGAATTGATTATCAGTGGAGCTGCGAACATTTATGATTTTATCACAGATCTGAAGAGAGCAAACACTTCTTGCTCTCTCCTGGCTGGTGACTAACACAGATTGGAACGTACAGAATAATTTTATTCTTTGGAGTTTGAGTATCTCTTGATGTAATTGAACTGGGAGTCAGTCAGGCGTCCTGAGGCTAAGTCGTCATGTTGGCACATGAAATCTCTCTGGTTTTAGAGGTTTCCTGGAGCAGATGTTTGTCATGAAAAATGAGAGCGGGCAATAATCTAGTACAATAGTAGTACAGAATAAGTCCCACTTGGGGATGGGGGTCTTACAGCAAATATATGGAAAAATGAGTCACATGAGACCAAATCAGAATTTGTGGCCCTCTTTCCTCCACTGAGCGAAGAGGAAAGTTGATACTGCACCACACCTTAAACTAACCTGATTTTCGCCAGATGGATGTAGTTCCACCAAGCTCCACATGGCGTCAACACATCCACCTGGAATCGCTGCCATTGGGAGGGATTTCTGTTATGTTTCTGGCCTGTCAACTAGTGTTTGTGATTACATTCCCCTCTCCCTCCTGCTCTGGGGTCCGTTCTTCGTACGTCGCTAACTCAGTTAGCAGGATTTCATTGTTGACGATTTGGCATGATCTTGGATCGTTTGGTTCTTCGAAAGACATCCTGCTCTTGTTGTCATAGCAACATGTGCGCCAGCTTAAGCCTGCTCGAGAGCAGGCTTATTTCATGTAAACAGTATTAGATCACGGCTGTATAAGCGGAGGAGATAGGGAAGTCTGTCGTAGCCATGTCCATTTTTACGACTGCAACCTGTTGCGGAAGGTGCAAGAATAATTTGCAGAGTTTTTCGAATTAATCGCATATTCAATTGCGCAATAGCCAGGATCCTTGAGCACAGCGCGACAGTGTAATTGTAGAGAGATTTTCTTGGTGGCTGTTATAAACAGACAAACACATCATTTAACAGTGGCTTTTAAAGAGGAAAAAGTGGTGTTGGAGCCATAAATCTAAAATATTTAAGTTATTTGTATGATGGTTTGCTTTTTATTTTTATCCTATTCAGTAAGAAGATTTGTTCGGGCCATTTTATTGTGAAGTTTAGTTTACTTTGAAAGGCTTGCTTCCTGTCGAGCCGTATATTGTATTAGAAAAAACTATGGATGGATTATCTAGCCACGGAGCAATACAGTTTTACCGTGTAAACTGTGGATGACTTGGAAAAGGAAGAACTTCATTTTTTAATAGATAAATAATTTTTTGTTAAAAATCCCAGTTTGCATGCTTTACTTTACTTCCCGTGTCTAAGGAATGACACTGAAATGTGGATCTCTTGACATAACAAGTGCCTTTTTAAAATAAAGTATAATAATTAAAGGCTACCATTTTGTAGAATATTCTTGTATTTCACTTTTACTTGTCCCCATGTTCTAGTGGGTCCTGTGGAGGCTCTGACATAAAAGAACAAAGTAAATATGAGATTATTAAAATGCAAAAATTCATACTGTAGAAAGTGATAGAAACATCTCGCATGGACAGTATTTACGCATTAATTTGTCTGCTGCTTTTTGCCAGCCCTCTCTCCTGGCTTTAACAGATTTTGAGGTGTTTTAATTAATGACTCAAATTTGGCATAACCTTCCAAGCTCTTGTTCTGCTTGGGAGAAAAACTGTGGGCGTTCTTTGGCCATGCTGAACAGCCAATAGCAGCGTTGCTGATCAATGTTTCTACTATCGACACATTTCCCCTTTTAAACAAACGCATGAACGTGCAGTTGTCTCAGATGACTCAATCCAGCCATACTAATCGTAAACAACAGGTGTGTTCGAAGAACCCAATTAGCCGGATCATGATTAGCCGGATGAAATCATCTTGGATGTGTCATTTGATCTCGGATGTTTTAAGCAACGTACGAAGAATGGACCCCTGGTTGTTCATTTGGCCCTCCTGTGCTGCTTCTACTCAGCCTAATCACCATTCATTCCTCCCACCTGTTTCCCAGCCTTCTTAAGCAGGCCTTTGACTAGTTGACAGCGCCAGATTGTCTGAAAACCACAGTTAGTAAGCATCCAGCATTTTATCGCTGCCTGTTTACCTGATCCTGACCTGTTTCTGCCTCCTGATTTGCTGAGCCTGCCTAACCCCTGTTGGACCTGATTTTTGTGCTGTCTGGATCTCTGACCTGCTTCGGTGCCCTGACTCTGCCCCCGGATTCTGTTTTGATTTTCCCTGGATCTCTGATCACATGGCTCTGGATCTGCTCTTGGACTGCGGACTCTGGCCGTTCCCCCTGGCCATCCGGCCTGTCTCTGCCATCATGGTTCTGATCTTGTGCCTGTCCTTTGACCACCGATTATCTGTCAAACCCCATTGACAACGTCACCCTCGAGGAGCCTAAATTTCGGGATTAGAAACACTTCTTGGATTCAGAAGAAGGCTAGTGGCTTTCTATCTGAACTTTTAAAATCCCTCCCATCTCAGCCACTAACCTGTTCTCTCCCTTCAAGAGGTTCTGTTTTCTCTGCTAATCCTGAGTTACCTGCGGAGTCCAAAGAATAAATCTTTTAAATAGCTTCTCGTTTTGTCTGGTTGTATCTTGGGTCCTCAGTCTGAACCCTAACAGATTTCAATACCACATAAAATGAACGAGCCAATCAGGATCTCCGGGCAGGATTTTCGCAGTTGTGACATTTCAGAGAAGCGACTGTTTGGATTCAGACAACAATGGCGGCTCGCAGCGAGGAAGCAAGCGGTGACCAGACATCCCCGAGCCCCCATTTTGGATTACCTGTCCCCCCAGCAAACGCTGTCCTCGGAAATGTCCCCAATTTCAGTGTATCGTGATGGAGTAAAAACATTTAACGCAGCAAGAGGTATTTACAGATTGGGCAAAACAAACCAACAGAGACTCTGCACCTGCCCGCCCACTTAGCAAAATCAGAGATGTCTCTGGTTGTCATTAGAGAAATCTGGTCGCCTGGTAACATTGATGCTGCCATTTCATCGGTGTTGTCCAATCTACCGAATATTAATTCTTTAAAAGAACACCAGGGAATGGCTTTGAAGGTTTTGATATAAGTGGTCGAAGTTGCATGCCAGTAAAGATGATGGACAAGTTTTCTTATCCAATCATATGCAAGGATTTTTGATAAGGCCCCTCCTTCTGAAATACACCTCCAATGGAACAATCCCAAAAGGATGTGAGGAGCTCTGCGGAATGAAATCTATCTGACGAGAGCGAGTCAGGCTAACCTTAAATACCACAGCCAAACATGGAGGTGGCAGTATCATGTTATGGGAGTCCCTTTCTTTTTTTTTTTTTAAATTATCACAGCCCATGCCACTTACTCCTCCATGCATGTGAAACATGGTAATATTGTTCTGTGCTGAAGTTATCAAAGTTGATGGGAAGGCAATTGAACATAAATATTGGGCATTTATGTCCGTAAAAGACTGGAGAGTAGAATGAAAGTTCTAATATTTATGTTAGAAGGGTCTAGTCAAAGTCCAGACCTTAGGGTTCTCACCAGCACATCTTAGCATAATAGACAGTCACTCTGAAAGTTGTCAAAATTACACTGAAATTAGACCATTACAGTACGACACGGATGTTTGAGAGCAACATAGAAAAGTCAGTAAAGGTTTTGAACGTGCATCAGCGCAGCTATAAACCTCCCGAACAACATAAGCTAACGCTAGCTATTATTAGCTTGGCGAAAAAGCCCTCTTTAAGCTGCACTACACAACGCTCACACCCCCCACCCCCCTCCCCGACGTGTAACTGCAGCAGTAGGTGATTCTGCAAATAACCGAATCTGAGAGGGATGAATTTAAATGCAGTGCACACTTTTTTAGATTTTAATTAACAAATTCTATTTGTAAAAGCATGTGTCATAAGCTTCCCAACAGCATGATGTGGCCCTAACAATCATTGGTCATGGTAAAGATATGTTCAGAGTGATGCGCAGAGTTTGTGGTCTTCCTTAGAGTTTCATATGGAAAATATTTTGACAACTAGATATCTCGTCAAAAGTATATGCTCAGTCATCAAACATAGAAGAGTAAGCATACTGTGCAGAGGTCTCAAACCTTCTGGAGACACCATAGCTACAGCCCTCCAATTGTCATGTGGCCTTCAGATCGGCTGAAGAACAGTGCATAGATAGTTTGATAGAAGGATTAAGCAGCTGCATCCAAGCCTTACATGACAAGTACAATGCAGTGGTGTAAAGCGCACCAACAGATTCTGGAGAGACAAATCATGCCTCTCTGTGCGAGTCTGGATTTAGCAGTTGCTGGGACAATTGCACTTGCCCTACCGCATTGTGTTAAGGGCAAAGTTTGGTGCAGGGGGGATTATGTCTTGGGATCTACTTTTCAGGAGTTCGGCTCAGCCCAAGACACTTTGGACAATTTCATGCTGCCAACTTTGTGGGGACTATTAGGGGATCCCCCTTTCAGTTATAGCATGACTGCACGCTAGTACACATAGTAAGGTCGACTAAGACCTTGAAGAACCTGACCTGAACTGGATAGATCACCGTTGTGAAGTTAGAGCGGAGACTGCAAGCCAGGTCTGCTTTTCCGACATCAGTGTCTCATGTCACAAATTTGAGTTTGGAAGATCTATAAAAAAAAAAAAATATCCAAAGCCACACTCCCAAAATTTCTCAGGAGAGATGGAGCTGCTGTAGCTCCAGCTTGGCCTGAAATAGTTTTAAACCCTGCAAGTTAAGAAGTGGTTGTCGTGTGAAGGTTATATATAATTTTCCTTTATCATTGACAACTATGCCGTACTCTGTTTTAGTTTATTGCATAAAATCCTGATAGAAAACATTGAAGTGTATGGTTTTATAGTGACAAAATGTGAAAATGTTCAAGGGTTATGAATACTTATGCAAAGGTACTGTAACTGTACCTCTTTGCCTCAGTGTTTCTCTTCTGAAAAGGTCACTGATGTAAAAGTACAGTCGGACGTTCTCTCCTTTCTGCCAAGCTCCAGAATACAGGACTACACCCCTGCAGTGCGGACAGCTGGACATGTTTAAGGGCAGGGTTGCGCCGCCAACGCCAGGCTGCCCTCCGCTCTCCAGGCCACTAACAGGGTAGGTCCGTTTCAGCTAGATGCTCGACCAGAAGAAAACCAATGGGGATCGATGGGAGCCCCAGCGGAGCAGCACTCATCCTCATCTGCTTTCTCCTTCTTTTTACCTCTATCCCTTACTTTTCCTTTTGTCCTACCTCCCCCTGCTGGCAGCCGCTCTCTCATTTCTCTGAGGATTCTGCTTGGCTTTACATCTCCAGAGCAGCTCAACACAAGGAAGAAAAAAAAACTGCCTTTTAATGCAGATTTGCATTTTACCAAGTGCTGCGTCATGACTTTTAGAAAATGCAGAATACCCACCAAGCACCCAGCCCCCCCACCCACACCCCCTCACTCTCTTTCTCCAAGCATTGCTGCAATTACCATTATTTTTAACAGGGCGAAGAAATGCTCCCTCACAGCTTTGAGCATGTCTGAAAGTGTGACACCGTCGCCTTCAGCTGTAATCACTTCAGATTAAAGCAGAAAATGCCACATGTTAGTGATTAATCATAGATATTGATAACAAGCCATCAGAGATTAAATCAGTCTTGTAATGTCATCGTTGACACTTAATCGCCTCACTCAGGTTCATCAGCAGTGATTGACAAGATGGGGAGGGAATAATGAAGGAGTTACGGATATTCCTGCCACTGTGAAGGTTTGCTTTCGTCGCCACAACACGAGGATACTGCTGACAAATTCAATTATTGAAAAAATGACGGGCTAATGGTGCGTGGTAATGATTTATTTCATAAGTGTTTCTCCAGCGTGTTTTAATGAAAGCTTACATTGTCACTGGTGGCGAATGGGAGCAGATGCCTTACACCAATTACTACACTGTCACCGAGGGTGGATGTCGCCGCGGTAATCCTCCCCCTCGTTCCACAGCCTGGAGACCAGACGTACATTCTGTGCAAACACACTCAGAGGTAGTCATATTTTTTTCATTTTTTTTTTTTACCCCCTTGGAAGCCCTTTATATATTCACAGAGAAAGGGGTCCTATGTGTTATTCTTTATTTTAGTGCTGGCTGAATTAGGGACTGGATTTTGGGGGGGGGGGGGGGGGGGGGTTTGGATGCAGCCTCTGCCCCATGACGGGGTACGAGGGGTAGAGGCAGAGCGGTTGAATAGACGCTGACACACATCTGCAGAGCAGCGAGAGGCTCAAAGGAGAAAGGGACGAGGCCTGCAAGGGTCAGTGACAAGTGGCACACACAGGGCGGGTGTGCGGGTGAAGTGGGGTGGAACAAGTGCTATGGAGGGGCCAGGGATTGTGTTTTTCCCATGGTCCGCTACCATTCCCCCCCACCACCACCACCCAATCCTGTGGTACTCACCCTCTCGTTGCCCTGTCAAGAAAAAGGAGCAGGGCAGGCTCAGTTTCACTCCACAGGGCCGGTGTGTTTTCAATGAATTGATACAGATGAAGAAGTTCGACACAATGGATGGATTACTACAGCCAAAATAGACTGAACCCCCCCTCCCCCCGCCAAACGCAACCTCCACCCAACCCGACCATGACCCACCCTTTATTCTCCTCAGACACTGACACTGAGGGATATAAACTAGCCTCACAGACCTGAACACATAAAAATGTTTGTCAAAGTCATGCAGGCATTTTTCTCCCCAGAATAAAACATGTTGTCAAAAGCCTTCACATCACTCGGACTTTCTCACATTTTGTCACGTTCTGACCCAGGGATTCTGCGGGGTCTGAAAAAGTCTGGAATTTGAAACTCTAAATTTAAGGCCTTAAAAAGTCTTAAATTCATGAAATTATCATCTTCAAGTCTTAAATTGTTTTATAGGTCTTAAATTTCTTTCTTGAAGCTTACTCCTGCTCGTGGAAAAAAACAACAACATAAAAGTGGGAATGCTTGGAGCCCGGGCGGTGGAGTCGCATTTGGAAAGCTTTGTTACCGCTGTGAACGCTCAGATAGACAACAGCTATCAATCAGTTTTGCTGTTCTGGCCTCAGCACTAGTGGTGGTTCTGCTTCGGAGAGACAACAGTTCTGCAGCTCCCTTTAATGACCTCTGTGTCGTCTTTGGATCAGAAATGATATCACGAGCGAAGGTTCTCTGTATTCTCCACGCGGTGACTAAAACGCCACTCCTGCAGCGCAAATGGCTCCAAACCATGTGTCCCGACTCTGACAACATCAGGTCATTTAAGATAAAACTGCTCACATAACCCGCTATAGATTAGCGGGTTTTATCAGGAGAGAACTCAGTTCTAAAGTTGCTGGACCGTTCGGGCTCACGTTCAATGAAACTCTGATTCGAACAGCTGGGCAAACATCCGTTTTGGATTGGGGACACTCCAGGTGCCTGGAGTCCAGCTCATTGGGCATGCAGCAGCCAACAACTTAATGAAGCTTGTTAACGTAAGTAAATGTTGTATTTTAGTAAACACGATTAGTGGCACCTTTATTGTATTTATTTAAGTATTTGGTAAAATGGCTACTGAAGTATTAACTGTTTGATCATAACATCTGATACAATATTTTAAAATGAGATTACCAGACACATTTATAAGGTTACGTGCACATTTGGAAATCTTAGAGGAAAATAAAATGTCTACAAAAACAACATGATCACAAAAACACAGATTCATGCAGAAGAAACTTTATATACGTACATTTAATTTTTTTCTACATGAAACTGTACATACAGTAGGTAATGTATATTTGTCAGAAAGGGGGTTAAGTCCTTCCACTGATAATATCTGCTGTTTACAGTATATTCACTTGACTGCCAGGGCTAAATGGCACAGATGGGAAATAATGTTACCGCAACAAAGCTTGTGTATAACCACAAAGTCTCACTTTAACTAAAATTGTTTTTCTGATTAATTTCTTGTTAAAATAAGTATTTTCAATCCAGTGAAGTTACTTCTTAATCATTGTATTCAAGTATAAGAGTACTTTATAGTGAAACTACTACAAAAAGTATTTTTCCCCAAAAAGTTGCACTGCTCAGACGTCATTAGAGCCCAGGCTGCTCTGATAGTGGTGTTACTGTCTTCACCGTACCCCGTCTACGATGAAACACCCTCGGTGGACCCAGCTCTTTTTACCCAGTCAGGCGACCCCCACTTACTTATTACCTTGAATGTAGGACGCATAAAACAGACAAGTATACTTTTAGTTATATTTTATCTACGTAAAGACAGAGAAACAGTTACAGTCACACCAGCGCTGATGGGCTCTTGATAGGCAAGAAGCCCTGATTGCTCATCACACAAACATTATATAGGGATCTAGGTACACACCCATGCAAGGGCTGTACACATCCAAACTGTGACATCAGCAGACAAACTGTGTCACCTCCGAGGTGATATCTGATGGATATGTGCCAATCTTTTGGGTCAGTGCTATCTAAGTGTGCCATGCAGTTCTGGGATAAACAGCTCGTTCCACTTGACCTCGTTGATATCCTAACAGTGGCCTCCAGCTCTTCTGCATTGGTAGGTCTGGCGTAACACATCTTCCTCTTCACAATACCCCATAGATGTTCTATAGGGTCAAGGTCAGGAGAGTTTGCTGGCCAACTAAGAACAGGGATACCATGGTCCTTAAACCAGATACTGGTAGCTTGGGCTCTATGTGCAGGTGCCAAGTCCTGTTGGGGAATGAAATCTGCATCTCCATAAAGTTGGTCAGCAGCAGGGAGCATGAAGTGCTCTAACACTTCCTGGCACAAGCCACGTGGATTATCTGCCTCTCCTCTCTTCCTCCAGACTCTGGGACCTTGATTTCCAAAGGAAAAGCAAAATTGACTTTGATCAGAGAACATAACTTTGAACCTCTCAGCAGCAGTCCAGACCTTTTTGTCTTTAGCCCAGGAGAGACGCTTCTGACGCTGTCTCTTGTTCCAGAGTGGCTTGAGACAAGGAATTCGACAGCTGAAACCACGTCTTGCATACGCCTGTGCGCTCTGATCTCCCCCACATTTATGAACGGGTTTTGTTTCACAACCCTCTCCAGGGTGCAGTCATCCCTGTTGCTTGTACACTTGTTTCTACCACATCATTTCCTTCTCTTCGCCTCTTTATCAATGTGCCTGGACACAGAGCTCTGTGAACAGCCAGCCTCTTTAGCAATGATGGTCTTGCCCTCCTTATGACTAAAGTTCTTCGGGATGTTTCTGGATGTCAGGATATAGGTCTTAAATTTAATTCTTAATGATCTTGAAAAGTTCTTAAAAAGTCTTAAATTGTCAAAGGCCATCTTTTGGACAACTGTCAAGTCAGCAGTCTTCTCTACAATTTTGTCACCTACAGAACTGGACTGAAAGACCATTTAAAGACCCTTGCAGCTGTTTGGAATTAATTAGCTGATTAGAGTCTGGCACCAGGTGTCTTCAATATTGGAGCTTTTCACAATATTAAAATTTTTTGAGTTACTGAATTTGGGGTTTTCATTACTTGTCAGTTATCAAAATTAAAAGGAATGAACACTTGAAATATATCACTCTGTGTGTAACAAATGAACACAATGTACAAGTTTCACTTTTTGAATGGAATTAATGACAAAGCTATAATTTTTCATGATATTATAATTATATGACCAGCACCTTTGTGTGTGTGTGTCCTTTAAGCAATTTGAATAAAAATATCTATTTTGTAATTTTATGACTTCTGGATGTTTCTGGGTGTCAGGATATAGGTCTTAAATTGCATTCATAATGATCTTAAAAAGGTCTTAAAAAGTCTTAAATTTGAGTTGGTGATATCTGCAGAAACCCTATGACCACAAATTTCAACATCGTTACTTGTGATTTTATGTGAAGTGAGCAATGTGAAGTAGTGCACACCAGTAAAATAAAAGGAAAACAATACATGGTTTGGTAAACGTTCTACAACTAAAAATATGTGGCAGAAAATTAACACCGCACATCACCCTTAACCCACCATCACCACAGTAAACCATAGTGCTGACAGATTCCAGGATCAGCAATCAAGAATCTTTTATTGCCAGCATGTTTTTTACCATGGCGAAATTACCTTTGAGGCTTAGGATACACACAAACAACATGACACACATACACATCAGACTTAGTAATTTTTTCCCCACACATCAGAGCATGCAAGTACGCATCAGAGTCCGAGGGCTCTGATATCAGTCCCTTTGCGAATGATATGAGCCATGTTACATAGATTAGTTCCTCCTTCATGAATCTCAAGTAATGAGGTTTTTTTGTGTAGTGATCTTGAGGCTTCATTTACATAAATGTGAAATTTGATATTCCTGAGAATAAAAGTGTGCAAATAGGCAATTACAGTAGTGTGATTGTAACATGGACAACAAACTTCTCAGCAGGGGGCCCTCACAGCTCTTTGAAAGAAGCTGTTTCTGAGTTGATTAGTTCTGCATTTGATGCTTCTGAGGCATTTAACTGATGGGAGATGGGCAAACAGTGCATTGCCTGAGTGAGTGGGATCAGTGGAGATGCGCATGGCCCTTCTCTGAACTCGTGCTGCATAAACTGTGTTCAAATCCTGTAGACGGCATCCCACAATCCCCTGCACTGTTCTCACCACCCGTGTTAAATCCTTCTTCTCCTGTACTGTGCAGCTCCCATTCCATACAGTTATGCTGAGACATAACCAGTGTTGGGGAGTAACGGATTACATGTAACGACGTTACGTAATTTAATTACAAAAAAAAGAGTAACTGTAATTCGTTACAGTTACAATGAGAAAATATGTAATTCAGTTACAGTTACTTCCGAAAATATTAAGACTTACAAATTTAGTTACATTTTTTAAAAAATATAAAGAAAAACCTTTGCGAAATATGTAATGATATTTGTATTGCTTTGCGCCCTGTATCGCCGTTTCCCGCTACGGCTCCTTGTCTCTATCACTCTGATGATCCATCCTGTGCTGGTGGAGCCTTCTGAAAGAACAGCAAGCGAGCAGACGTTTCACGGTTTTATTTGGCTTCATTTTAAGGAAGAGAAAGATGCAACAAGGCGCTTTGCAATCATGCAGTCTCTTGTTATTCACACACAACAATAAACCGTGAGAGCCGACGTGTGTTGTGAAACTGCAAAACTTTGTCTTAAGCGGAAAATCAAACGCGCGTCTACACAGCTCAGCGTTCACAGTGTTGCGTCCGTGAGCGTCGGAAAGCTATGGAGTATTCAGGAGCATGGGACATTTCACTTTTACAATGAAAAAAGCAGAAAACGGAACAGAACTTAACTCATACAATAATGTATTTATCCAGAAACAGTGTGGGCTTTCTTACAATACTGAATGCTCTATAATTGCATTTCTGTTATTTTTGATTATGCACATCTGCTAGCTTTTTATTCTAAAAAATCTATAATATTACAGCAGCAAATTATCAAAGTTTTTCAAAGCCTGTTTAAAAGCTCCAAATGGGGCTTCAGATCATACAGCAACAATTGTGCTGTCATTGTTTTACAGGGCAGAATTTGCATTTGCTGACTCTTGTCCTTTAACTACTGATGGATATACAGGAATAGAGTCATACAAGTGTCAATTCCTCTGAGATAGCAGGGGATGCATTTTTTGGCAAGGAGTTGCCGAAAAATCCATCCTCCTTGTTTTAAACTTAAAAATCGTCACACACACTTGTGGACATCCTGTGATTGCCTGTCTGCAGTTCCCTTTCAGCTTAGTGCTTTTTTAAGGTTCACATTCAGTTCTCAAAAATTAAATGTTGAACATGGGTCAATACTCATTAAAACCTTAAAGTAATCAAAAAGTAATCAAAAGCAATTGGTTACATTACTTTTTAAAAGTAATCGAAAAAGTTACACTACAATTACATTTTAAATGAAGTAACTTGTAACTGTAATGGATTACATTTTTAAAGTAACTTACCCAACACTGGACATAACACACTTTCTATACTAGCTCTGTAGAAGTGTTTTTTAGCAGTTTAGTGGAAAGTCCGGTCCTTTTCAGTTTCCTGAGGAAGAAGTCATTGTTGGGCCTTCTTCACCAGGTGGGACGTGTTCACAGTCCAAGAGAGGTTGGAGGAGATGTGAATGCCCAGGAACCTGATGCTGTCCACACGCTCCCCTGTATGTAGAGTGGAACGTGCTCAGTCCTCCTGGACCTCCTGTAATCTATTATTACCTCCTTGGTCTTGATAGTGTTTCGGATCAGGTTGTTCCTGGAGCACCACTGTGTCAGATTGCTGACCTCATCCCTGTAGTGGGTCTCATCATTGTTGGAGATGAGACCAACCACAGTAATGTCGTTCACAAACATCACCACCACACTAGTCCTAAGTACCTAACACAATTGTTACGTTTATTGTTATGTTGTCATATGGACTTAAAATGTCAAGTTAAAAGTAACAGCAGACCAAACATTAAAAAAATAGTCACAAAAAGTATATATGATTTTCTTTTACCTGCTAAAAAATAAAATATTCAGCTTTTTGTAGGAAAGGTAATTCTCATAGATCCAAAACTTAAAAGCATTTTCATCTATAATTTTTAAAAGGGGGGCATCTAGTTTACCAATTCTTCTGTGCTCGATTGAGTGTCAGCACGAAATCAATCCAGGGGCCACAAACGGGGCCATTTATTAGAAGTGATACATTCATAACCTTTAGTAAAGCTTCAACAAAAGTGTTTTCTCAAAGTATTTTTGTAAGAATTTGGTCCCTATGAGATACACTCTATTGTGAAAAGTATTTGCTCATCCATCCAAATTATTGGAATCAGGTGTTCCAATCACTTCCATGGCCTCAGGTGCATAAAATCAAGCACCTAGGCATGCAGAGTGTTTTTACAAACATTTGTGAAAGAATGGGTCGCTCTCAGGAGCTCAGTGAAGTCCAGCGTGGAACTCTGATAGGATGCCACCTGGGCAACAAATCCAGTCGTGAAATTTCCTCGCTCATAAATATTCCACAGTCAACTGTCAGCTATATCATAAGAAAATGGAAGTGTTTGGGAACAACAGCAACTCAGCCACGAAGTGGTAGACCACGTAAAATGACGGAGCGGGGTCAGCAGATAGTGAAGCACATAGTGAGAAGAGGTTGCCAGCTTTCTGCAGTCAATCACTACACACCTCCAAACTTTATGTGGCCTCGAGATTAGCTCAAGAACAGTGTGCAGAGAGCTTCATGGAAAGGGTTTCCATGGTCGAGCTGCTGCATCCAAGTACAATGCAAAGCGTCAGCTGCAGTGGTGTAAAGCACGTTGCCACTGGACTCCAGAGCAGTGGAGGCACATTCTCTGGAGTGACGAATCACGCTTCTCCATCTGGACAGCTGATGGATGAGTCTGGGTTTGGCCATTGCCAGGAGAACAGTACTTGTCTGACTAGATTGTGCCAAGTGTAAAGTTTGGTGGAGGGGGGATTATGGTGTGGAGTTGTTTTTCAGGAGCTGGGCTTTGCCCCTTAGTTCCAGTGAAAGGAGCTCTGAATGTTTCAGCATACCAAGACATTTTGGACAATTCATGCTCCCAACTTTGTGGAAACAGTTTGGAGCTGGCCCCTTCCTCTTCCAACATGACTCTGCACCAGTGCACAAAGCAAGGTCCATAAAGACATGGATGGCAGAGTCTGGTGTGGATGAACTTGATCATCCTGCACAGAGTCCTGACCTCAACCCATTAGAACACCTTGCGAATGAACAAGAGTGGAGAATGAGAGCCAAGCCTTCTTGTCCAACATCAGTATCTGACCTCACAAATGCACTTCTGGAAAAATGGTCAAAAATTCCCTTAAACACTCCTAAACCTTGTGGACAGCCTTCCCAGAAGAACTGAAGCTGTTCTAGCTGGGTGGTGGGCCAACGTCACATTTAACCCCTATGGATTAGGAATGGGATGTCACTTAAGCTCATATGTGAGTCAAGGCCGGTGAACAAATACTTTTGGCAATAGTGTAACAGGTTTCTCCTAAAATGGGTCAGTTTGGTTTTGGGGTCAGGTTATTCACAACAAGAAGACTGAAGGGCTCTCACTGCATCTTAATATCAAGCGTTGCTGTTTTTTTTCTTTTGCTCATGATCTCACCCATTGTTTTCCTTACCTGCAAATCTATAATTGGCGCCACCCTCTGCCTGGAAGCATTTCTGTCGCCGCTGGCACGCACAGCTACAATGGTCACAAAAATATGAGCTGGATGCATCCAGAAACACCCAGCGGACCTTCGTCTGTTGGAACAGATGATGGAATTTACAAGCTTTGCAATCAAGATGACTGAAATACTTCCTTGTCTCCACTCTAAGTTTAAAAGGGGGAAACCCTTTTGTTTAACAATGCTCTAGTTGTGCACACATGATGTGATACGCATGTGTGTGTAATTGTAGCCAGATTAAATAGGAATACATGTGGGGTTCACATACTTAATTATTTATTTTTTTATTTGAGTTATTAAAAATAGCTTTTTTTCAAATCACATTTTAATTTTTTTATACTTTTGTTAATTTATATTACTTGCATTTCTCAGCCTTGTCAAAACTGCTATAAATTTCCATGTGTTTAATTATGTAAGATTTAATAATTGTTTCTTTAATCAACGCCTCTAAGTGAAGCGGTTTTTGAAAGTTCAGGAGATTTTTGCTGTTTTCATGGCGAATGAATTTTTATGAAGGATATCAGAAATAAAGAAAAAAAGAGGCACCAATAAAAAAATCCAGCAAATAAATTGTTCAATTCAAGCAATTTGATGTGAAGCCAAAAGGATCACCATGTAGACAAGGAGTCTCTGATATCCCATTTATTGACACCCCACTTTCAGATGTCTCATCCTGGACAGAATGTCCCGAGCTGTAAAGAAAGCTTCGGCTGCAGGAGGTGGAGCCGTCCTTAGCTGTCCGGGCTAATGGCTATGAATGGCTCCTAATGCACGGTCCCAACGTTAAATCAAATGTACAGCAGCCTGCTTAGACATTCAGCAGCTTGGCCGACCACTCAACTCCATCACACACTCCTAGATTAATGAGCACACACCCATTTACCTTGTACCAAATGGACAGCTGGGTACACAAAAACACAGAATCACACTTAGGATTGGGACTTTTTTTCTAGTAACTACATTTATCCTCCAGCAATGTTCTTCAGCTAAAAGCCAACTCCCGGCTGTTGTAGTTCATATTATTTAGAATTAGATGCAAGCATAAAGGAACACTTTCCCAAACTGTTACAAGGTTTCTGCATCCTCACAATTATCTACCAAGCATCAAGCTAAATGATTACAAACTTTCTTCCTTCTGATCCTTCTTACGTTGATTTATTCCAATCATTCCGATCCGAGGATCCAACGTGCCGGGCCCAATGAGTTTCCCCAATGTTTATCTTAGCGAAAAATAATGCACTCAACAAACCATATCTCTGGTGCTATCATCATTGCCTGGGCTATTTACAAAACTCTATCTATTAATCATTTTTTGAGCATGTACGGCAATTAAATTAGGCCCGGGTCACACTCGAGCAATAATACGATTTTAATTGCGAGGGGCGACGAACTAATTCTAACTATCTCTGGATCGCTTGGCGGGGGCAAATGAAGCGCTCAAAGGGGGGAAAATGAGGAAGAAGGGAAAGGGGAGAACATAGTTTGGGTTTCAATTAAAGGGAAGATGAAATGATTGGAAAACAAAAAAAGGCAGCAATGTGAAGTGAAATGGAGCAGTTTATTTACCTGGGTGTTGTCATTATTAGTAAGTCGAACACAACTTTCTGGACCAGACGGGTGAAACTCCTGCTGTTGGAGCGTGCAAGCACCAGAATATGACTGTCCAGTATCCCTCAGATCTAGTAGATTATGAGTAAAGCATAGTTATGAAGTGAAGAGAAAAGACAGTTTTAAAACACAACAGAAAATGTGCCAGAAACGCAAATCCCAGTGAGCATAGAACCTCTGTGGAGAAACATGGTGGTGGGGGCATAATGTGTTTGTTTGTTTGTTTTCACAAATAAAACAACCATGAAAAAATCTCAGCATGTCTGAACAGATCGCCCACAGCATGATGCTGCCACCTTGGGGCTAATGGTGTGACTTTTCCACTACAGATTTTTTTCTTGTAAAATTAAAATTATGTATTAGTTTTTGTTCTATCACATAAACATCCATAACTACCCTGAAGGTTTTTGTGTCACAAAATGCAAAAATGTTCCAAGGATATTAATATTTTTCCAATTAATTGTATAGGAAGAAAAATGTGTAAGCTTTGCAGTGAAATAATTAAATATGAATGTCTTTAACTATGTATCGTTTTCCTCCCACATCACTACCTGGTTCGGGTCTATTAAATAGGATCCTAATCCCACCCTCAGTGTGTGAGGGTGGGATCAGGATGTTTGGCAAGTTTTCTACAACAGATTTTCATCTATCATCCTTCATTTCACAATTACGCACCACATTGTGTACCATTTACATGGCAAATCATCTCGAAATTTGCGTTGATAATGTGTCAAAAAATGGGAAAAAGTTCCAGCGCCATGAATGTTGTTGCAATTCACCTCATTAAGAGAAAAGCCGAGGTGTTCTGCCGAGGTGTTCTGCAGGTGTATGCATGTTTACTTGTTGAATCTTTTATCGGTTTCTGCTTTTATCCCCCTCCTCCCCTCCCTGTGTTATCTGTGCAAGCTATGCATCGCGGCTGTGTGGAGCTGATTAGAACAGTGATAGATGGGAGGGTGGATGACCTTAGCTTCCTACTAAACACAAGGTTGGACATTTGTCTCAGCGCTGCATTTGCATGCTTTCCTCCCCGTTTATTCCAATTTTTCACCATACTTGCTTTGCCATTGAGAAGACATGCAGAGCAAGGTTAGAATCCACGGAGTAAAATAGATTTCGAGCAGGTTATGATGAAGCACTTTTATTCCAATGAATTTGGAAACTTCCTCTCGTCTCGGTTTCCTCGAGAGTAACTAAAGTATACTGGTGCTGAAAATGTTTATAGAAGCAAAGCAAAGGCATATACAAGCCTCCCAAAAAAGCCCGAGCATTAACCTTCCACTCCCTGCCACCCAGCTGCCGTGGACATTTACACATGGGCAGCGTTGCACACGCTGATCAATAGCCTGTCCTGCTGTTTGATGATCAGTGAATTATTTACACTCGTACACCTTCAATAATTCAGAGACCACGTCTTAACAAATTACTGCGCTGGTCCCCCCCGCCAAACCAACATTCCCCCACCATGATGAAGGTCTTTTTGAAAGCTAGATAAGTTGCAGTTTTCCTTCTGGTTTGCTTCTTTGCTAAATCTGAGCACCCTTCAAGCATTTTAAGGTGAATCTCCAGCAATGTCAAATAAATAGTTTATTTATTCACCTTGTTATATTTGTGCTTTTAAATGACCAAAAAATTAGCTGTGATAGCGTTCAGCAAATGCACATTAAATTGGTTATTGCCTAAGTTTTACCACAAGGTCCTGGAATGCATTGCTCTGCAGAACAGGGTAAAACCAATGGAGGGGAACTAGGAGCACTGATTTGTTGATTTTGTGGCAAGGTCTGCATATCGAAATATATGACTTTGTTGTACTTAGATTTCTGTCTTGTTTTGATAACTATAAATATGAAATAAAATATGCTTTGCATTTTGTCAGATTTTTCCACTACATGACTTCCTTGCTGTGGAAAAAAACCAATAGGCATGACGCAGGACCCCAAATTTATTCATTGTCTAATGTTCCCTGCCTTTTTAAGGTTTATCACTCTTTTGTATTCAGTGTTTGAATGCTTTGTTTTATTATGTTTGACACATATACCTTCTCTTGCCAAAGGGAATAAAATATTCAGATTAAGCTTTCTATTATAGAAACAGAACTGCTCCCTCTAGAATTTGATCATAAACTCTTTCAGCACATTCTGCGTCTTAAAAGCAGACGAAAAATAAATATTATTTAGAAATACCCAAATTCTGATTACCATCACAAGCATCATAACAGCCTCAGCTACCGCCTACAATGCAGCCGTACACATCAACTACTTGGGTCACAGTTTAAAAATTCTGCCAGTCACGTGGGTTAAGCTGGTCTGTATACATACACTGAGAGATTAGGTTGTTACTACATGCTGCCTTAGATTTCCTCACCATCATCCACTCATACACAGACACACACACGCAATGGGACAAAGAAGCCACAGACTCACATTCAGCCAGATTGAAACTGGTGCGCACACACACACACACACACACACACACACACAGAGGCCCCACCAGACACTTCCAGGTCCCTAACGAGGTCGCTAATTAACTCTCCCACTTGGGCTCGCTCATTTTCATCCGAGGTGCACATTGCTTTTTTGACAGGAGAAAATTGCCGGGCAATTAAATCATCTGAAGACAAACTCTCTAGCAGCTGGTATTAACGGCTAAATGTTACATCCATTTTGAAAAAAAAATGTGACACCGGAGAAGCTGTACAGTAAGTGAATGACTGCCGTAACAGCTGTAGTATTAAGGTACGGGCCTGTTGCAATCTATCGTTTTGTGTTCTTTTTTTTCTTTTCCAAAGAAAAAAAGGTTGTTTATTCTTCTCTAAATGTACAAATTAAGCATTTTATTTGTTATGTTTTGCATTAGAGTGGGGTTCAACTTAAGGTTGAATCTCTTGTTATATGTTCTGGAATTTCTATTAGATAAGTAAATCCAATTGCTTTAGAGAGCCTAAAAGGAGCCAAGGCATTTTACCTGACAGAAAGCTGAAAGAAATATATATATTTTTTATCTGATGTATATCTGCAGTAAGCACTAGGTTATTTTCTCCTGCTATACTCTCCATTTAATTATCTGTAAATTTTCATTTTTTCTTCATATAGAAAGTACTCCTTGCTCACTGGTGGTGTGTTCAGCAGTAATACAATCCTAGACTTATCCATTGAAGAAGCAATTTCTAATTGTCTATACTTTGTCGGCCCTTTCTATAGAAAGTATGCCTTACTCAGTGCTACTGTTTTACTGTTTCTTCCTTAGAATGAGCTGTTGTTAAAGCTATTGTTGCTATAAAGGTTGTGTATTCTCCATGTTTTTTTTTTACATCTGGTTCAGTGCTTCTGGGTTTAGCTTAGTCTTTTTTTGTGGAGTCATTGACAGAGCAACTGGGGTCTTTAACTATGAGTAGTCTGCTTTTGTCCCACAGAAAGTAAACCTAGCTCATTTCTTTTGTGTTTTTCTCATATATCCTTCATGTCCTCTAAGCCTTCAGCCTACTGGGGGAGGCAGCTTTCCCTATGTTGGCCCCTCTTGGGCACCTTCTCTCGGGGGGTCCCTTCAGGTATCTGGGGTTCTGATTCTGCTGGTGTCTGCCTTGGTGCTATGGGGGGCGGGTCTTTGGCTCCTCACAACCGCTATGGGAAAACCTTACATACACAAGCACACTCTCACAAACACCTACAGGTGCTTTGATTCAGGTGCTTACAGATTCACTTCTATACAGAAAACCCCTATTATCATCTTTAGCTGTCATTTTATACATTCTGTATTAAATCATACTGTATATTCTCCAGTGATGCTATCAAGGCATTTGTTGTTTGTACCTGTAATATCTTATCGGTTGGTTTTGCTGTTCTTTTTATATCTCTTTTCAGGTGTAGAAGCAGATTCAGAGGACGTCATATTGCCCTCTCCCTTTTATCTCCTCTTTCTCCTTTTCTCCCTTTTAGCATTTTGTCTGATTTGTTTCTCTTCTTTTTTCCCACTTTTACCTTCCCATTTCAGTGTCCATTGAACATGAAATAGTTCCAGCGTGAAATCTAATAAAGCTTCTGTCAGGGTTCTCTGTGTTGTCCTGCTCTAACTCTGCTCCTCAGGTGTGTCTAGTTGGCTGAGGGGGCGTGGTCCACACCTGCAGCTTGTTACAGGCGGCTTCCTCTGGCTTCTTAAGCAGAGCTCTGACAGATGGAAGACGCCAGAGCCTTAAACCAGTCGTGGTACGACATGGCCTCTGACCAAGCTCTTGGAAACCTGCTCGTGAGTTTTTTTTCTACATTCAACTTTGACTAATTTGCGTCTCCTGTTTTTGTCATAGTTATGGTGCTGATAGCGCTCACCCGTCTTGACGTCCCGTCCGAAGAATCTCCTCCAGAATCACAAGGCTCAGATTTTGCTCTGGCGCTCCTCCTCTTGCTCCCTGGAAGTTACCCAGCCGGGCTTGAGGTCCCCTTCCCGGATTCTGGTGGTCCCGCTTCAACTCTGGTCAATCCATCTGTCACTCAACCCAGCGGAGGCTCGCTCCGGATCCCTCGTCAGCCGCTGCTGCCGCCCTCCAGCCTTTAGCCGCCTATTCCATCTCGAGCAGGCTCACAGGGTTCCCTCGGCACTCCTTTCCCCCAGGTTAGGTCCGCCCTGGCTACGTCTTCGACCTTCAGACCTCTCTGCGAAGATTCCTTGCTTCGCTCTTGTAACTTGCACATCTCTCTCATAGTTGTTGAGCTAACAATCATACATTAGTTTCTTCATTAGCTTTGAATCATTACTGTCATAGTTTTTAAATGTTTAGCCCACATGCAGATACAGACGGAAGACAAGCAGAGTTTTAAGATGTTTATTTAAAGGTTCAGGCTGCGGGAAGAGACACAGCGTGTGGCTCGGGCGAGGTCTGAACGTCAGTACTGGAGCGACTGCGGAAAGAAGGAGGAATAATGTTACGAGTGAATAAACCAGGGGAAAGTACCAGAAGCTGCGCCGCTTACCATTCAGCAGGGTTGACCTATCTGGGGAGAATAATGACGAGGGAACTCTGTGACCGTAGCTCGTAGGTGGTAGTGACAGGAGGGCTGACAGATGGTAAGCTGGCGAGGGATCCGGAGCGCACCACAGCAGACAAGAGATGGAGTAACCAGAGAGTTTTGCAGGTGAAGCAGAAGAATCCAGAGAAGGGGGTCTCAAGCCTGGCT
The DNA here is from genome assembly GCA_037039145.1 of Fundulus diaphanus. Lineage (NCBI taxonomy): Eukaryota > Metazoa > Chordata > Actinopteri > Cyprinodontiformes > Fundulidae > Fundulus > Fundulus diaphanus. The sequence goes on from CM073139.1 coordinate 4,530,670, forward strand.
TGGTAACACCAAGAGGGTAAGAGTGGAGATGCCAGAGCAAAATCTGAGCGGCAGAGATTCTGTGGATCTGGTTCTTCGAACACGACGTCCAGGCAGGTGAGTAAATCCAAACACGAAAAACTGAACACCAGGAGATAAAAACAACTCTCAAAATACGACGTTCAGGATACAGGTCAAAGGCCACGGCATTCCACGACTGATTTAACACTCTGGCGTCTTCTATCTGTCTGAGCACTCCTTAAAAAGCCAGTGGAAGCCGCTCCAAACACGCCGCAGGTGTGGGCCACGCCCCCCAGTCAACTAGAACCACCTGTGGAGCAGAGTTAGAGCACGGAAACACAGAGAACCCTGACAATTACTCTTTCAGTAAATTTAAATATTAAAAGGAAGCTAGATGTTTTTGCTTCTCTACTATACTTTTCATCTAACATGTTTTAAAATAGAGAGAAAAAAAATGTAACGTGTGCCAAACTGGATTCTGTTAAACTAGAAATTTATTGAACCTTTTTTTCTTGTTAGGTGCCTTATAGTGGCATTAACTGTAAATTGGCCCCATATAAATACATTTTATTCAACTCAAATGTTAGTGTGTGGCCTGCTAACTTCGCTGAGGATGGTAATAGATTTGCAGCCTCCAATTCATATCTAAAGGTAAAGAGCCATTTCCCTGTTTTACGACTTTAGACCAAACAGAGAATCTTCTTTTCATACTTTGTTAAACTTAAGAAATTCAACTGCTGTTTTGCAAATGGTTTTGTTAGCTGGGGCCCCACAAACCCTGCAGCATACCGCTTCCCATGATGCTGCTTTTCAACATGCAGTGCATCAGGAATAAGATGTATTACATTCAGGCTAACAGCACTCATCTGGAGAATGTCACTGATGTGTACATTATGGCTTTGACCAGAAATCAGATCTGGATACTGATTTCTTGCTATCCAGCTCTGGGACTCTGGTGAAGATTGATGAAAATGCTGATGTCACAAGAAGATCTCAAGGGGGAAGAGTTTGCCTTTTTGTCAAACAGCGCTGGGGAATCCTTGGTGATTTAAATCATCCTAATTTAAAATCAGTGAGTAATTTCTATCCGTATATCCCTTGTCCCACAAGATTGGACATAACGGTTGACCTGATCTATGGATCAGTCATAGTGGGCCTTATTGGTTCTGCTTTCCCTCTCCTTTGATAATAACTCTATGCTTCTAAACCCCGCCCACAAAACAAATCCAGAATTGGAAGTGTTGACAAAAAGGCTCTTGTACTTTTTATAAAAGAATTGAAAGTTACTTCTACATCAATAATCCAAAAGACTCCAACCAACAAATCTAAAGAGAAGGCATGGTTTGAACTTGGGAATGTCCTCAATAACAATTATTTGGGTCCTAATGAAGAGTTTTATTCCCTTCCTGCTTCCAGTGGTTTGAATTCTTGTGGCATCTCTCTAAGTTTAAAACTACTTCTTTACATTATTGACAGCAGATCTGGATCATGGACTGTACAATATGCCATACTTTTAAATGACAAAATGCATCCTTGATATGGATAAAGACTTTGTGTCTGGAGTTAAAGACAGGTGCGCAGAAGCAGAGCTAAAAACTGAGCCACCTAAAAGCTAACTAGCCTCAGCAAATGCTGCAGCTGCCACAGTGCCTGATTCAAGTAAACAGTTTGTATCATGACACTCTACGTGACCGAAGAAGCTATGAGGGTGTGGCAGAACAACCATCTGGACCTGGTCATGGAGGTAAAAGCACTGCGACCGCAACATGCAGAAAACGACAAGAGACTGACATATCTGGAGAACCAAGGGAAGAGTTGGAACAGTACTCGAGGATGAAAGATGTGATCTTTACTGGGATATCAAACAAGCCCAGGTCATTTGCCTGGGCCATGAGTAGTGACAATGGGGTTGAGTCTTTGAACCTGGACACTGCTTCCACAGAGCAACAAGTGGCTCCCATCCTGCAGAGCAAGGGGATCACAGTGGACTGTGACAACATCGATGCATGCTACTCTCTGCAGGAGAAGCTCTAGAAACAAGCCAGCAGTCATCCTCGGGTTTGTCAACTGGAAAACCAATGAGCCTTGATGCACAGGAGGAAGCTGACAGGATCTAACGTATTCCTCAATAAACATCTCACAAAATGTAATGATGACACTGCCCAGAAAGCTAAGCAAGCAAAGAAAGATCCAGAGCACATTGACATCCAATATATCTATATCTATATCTAAATAGACCCCTTGCAACCACGTGACTCCGTTACGCAGAACCCCTTGCGTGGCAGCCATATTGGTTGGCACGCCATTTCACGAAATGACGAGTTCTCCAGGTATTTTTCTTCTTTAGATAATGTATCACAAGATCGTTTTAAGAGTAAGTTGATGGTTGATGGTATCAGATTGCCAGATCCACACAGCAAAAGCCTGAAGGGACGGAGCGAGTCTGTGAAATGCTGGCCAAGGGTTTCGTACCGCGACACAGCTGCTTTATAAACACGCAGGCCAGTACGGACAAGAGAGCACGAAAGCCCCTGAAACCACTGGACGGCTGCAATTATTTTATATCAGGAAAAAGGCTCCAGCAAACGCCCGCGACGCCATGAGGGATTAAGCAGGTCAGAAAATGGATGGATGGATGTTGTTCACACATGTTTGTGCAACAGCACAAAGCAGAGAGGAAGACCCGCCCGGTAGGTTAAAAAAACATCACTCACTACGGATTATTTTGGTGTTTTTGTCTTGTTAAAATGGGTGGGGGTGTCGGCGACATTGCAGCGTAAACACAGAAGTACTAGCGCCCGTTAACGGGCGGAGGGGAGGTGGCGTTCGTTACATGGGCCGGAGAGCCGCCGCTGTCTGGAGCAGCAGGAAGCGGCTGCTGCTCCAGACAGCGGTGGCTGCGGCGGCTGCTGTAGCGATCACTACACGGGCCGCTTCTCCGGCCCGTGTAGCGATCGCTACAGCAGCCGCCGCAGCCGCCGCTGTCTGCCGGAGAAGCGGCCCGTGTAGCGATCGCTACAGCAGTTGCCGCTGTCTGCTGCTTCAGACAGCGGCGGCTGCGGCGGCTGCTGTAGCGATCGCTACACGGGCCGCTTCTCCGGCCCGTGTAGCGATCGCTACCTCCCCTCCGCCGCTATTTAAGTAGAACAATGACTAGAGCAGAATTAAGTTGTATTTACCGGAGATGAAGTATAGACTGCAAATTCTCTCGTAGTATGATGGCTCCCCCAGTCCATTGGGAGTGTCTGCCTGCGCTCTTTTCATTGAAAATATCAATTTCTTTCTTCTTTCCTCATCCTTTGGTAAACGACAGAAACGTACATCCAACGATTTGGAATGCCTCTGTGTGCAACCGGGAGCACAACAAGTCATAGGCATTGTTTAGATTCCAAAAATAAACTAACTAAAGATGCAAGGGGTCTATTCTAAACCGCAACAGACATCCAGACAATATGTAGTCACAATGGATAAATCTCCATGATAATCTGGAGTTTACACCCTTTGAGTACATAGATCATGATTCAAATAATTAAGGAAGAGAAATAGACCCAGACACCAAAAACACCAGCTGCTGTTACTGCAACAAACAATTCAATCAAAACTTCATAACACATATTGTCAATCATGCACTTCAATATCAGAAGTCTGAATGCCAACTTTAACCATCTAATGGGGTACTTACACACATTTGTACATCTATTCAACATTATCACAGCCTCTGAAACCAGGACAAGGGAACTGACTTCCACTGGATGGTTAAGAATTCAGATGCACAAACTGAAAAAACAAAAGTGGAGTTGCAATATGTGTGGATAAGATGCTGAACTTCACAGTTGTGGATGACATGTGAACTGTGGTGAAGAACGTACTTGAATCCATTCAACAGTTTTCCCAAAAATCTCCAGACTCACCAGAGTAACATCCAATTCACAGAAGCCATCACTGCTCATTGATGTTTTTACTAATGATATTGTTTTTCGCCATTTTCCAGTTTTTGTAATATATGATAAGAATTACAGGATTAACAAATCAGAAATGCCGAGAAGATACAAAGATTCTTTATTGTCACTGTCATGGTTTAGTTTTGATTCGGCTTTGGTTTACTATTATTCTCAGTTTTTCCACCTTGTTTGGGTTTTAGTTATGTTTTGACCTTATTTATTGTTAATTTTTAGTTTCCTCCTTCCCTTCCACTCAGCCTTCACTTCACTCTCCTTGCAGTCAGTCACACCTGTTAGTAATTATTCAGTCAGATGCATTTCACCTGTTTGTCTTCCTATTTAAACCTCCCTCTGCCTCACTCTAGTGCTGGTCCGTCTTCTATTATTGTCCACTCCATGCCAGTCCTCGACCTCATCTTGGAAGATCTATTTCTGTTGTTTCATTAAGGTTAGTCCTGCCTCGTTTAAAGACTTTGTACCTCACTGTCGTTCCTGGGAAGTTCTGCTCTGTGTTCTGGTGTCTCCAGAGATCTGCTAACCTGACTAGCCGCTCTGAGAAAGTTCTGATCAATGCCATGGAGTCTCCTGTGACCTGCTAACCTGAATAACCGTTCCGAGAATGCTCAGCTCTGTGCCATGCCATCCAGCCTCGTTGGACTCTCTCTCTCCAGGCGGTCAGCTCCTGCCCTCACCTGCACCCCTGAGCCTCCGTATTTCTGTATCTCCGGTTACATCTCCCATCTATCATCTACCCTTCAATAAACCTCTCAAACTTTTGTCCTGCGTGTGTGTTCTGAGTTCATCGTAAAACAAAATCCTGACAGTCACCAAGTGTTACCGCGGTGAAATTTATTTTTGGCCACTCCGGCTAAGAGTACACATACTGAAGACAACCAAACAAACAGGCTCAAGGGTTACAGTGTTTTTTTTTTTTTTTTTTTAATCATTTTTAATTTCACATTTTGTCAAAATGGAAGAGTAAAATTTCAGGAGTCAATAAAGTAATTAAACAGCAATTTAGTGGCATCTAACTGTAAAAGTCTGTATCAACATGCAGCTATCAGTAGTATCAAAAATAATAAGCATGACGGATGTCCCTTAATGGCAGAGAGACTACAAAATGGCTGCAAGAAGAAAAATGCACTTTCTGGAATCTACACAAAACTAAGAACTGAAGAAGCAGAAACTAAGTATAAAAAATATAAAAAGTGTTCATAAGTATTATAAGGTATATAAAAAGGAATATAAATGAATATACAAAAACACAAAACGTATACAAAACAAGAGAGATATGGAATATTCTGAATAGTAAAAAAACAGCACTTGTAAACCAGAATATCCAACCCTTTTAATGAATAAAGTCATTTATAATTATAATATAAATTAAATAGAGAATAGCTTTAATATATTCTTTGTTAATCTTGGACCAAATCTATCTAAAGATATACCTGAGTCAATCAGCAGATTTAATAGGCCAAAATCCGCTCTCCATCTTCCTTAATCCTGTAACAGAAAATGAAATTGCTCAATATGGTAAAAAAAACTTTAAGAACAAAAGAATCACTGATGTACACGGCATTGATATTAGACATACAATTGAAGGAATTACAAAACCACATATCTATAATTTCTGATTTCAAATTTCCCAATATAATGAAAATAGATTATACCTCCCTACAAAAAAGAGGATAAACCCCATTTACCGACTACAGACCAGGACAGTTTAAGGAAAAGTCTGGTGGACTTAGACAGAAAAGTGAAATGGGACATTTCAGCAGGACACATGACCACGCAGACCCAGGGAAATCAACCCTGTTCCATGGTCATGTCATTCCTTAAACCTAAATCCTATAGGAAACCTTTGAGATAAGCGGAAGAGAAGATAGCATTAGAGAGAGAACAATATTGAGAAATGCCTTTCTTTTTGTTCAAACCCTATGAAATGTAATAGAAAACAACTGTCTGTCCTATTGGCAGAACTAGGTTCTACAAGCATTGAAAGTAGGGCTGCTAATATTTTTTGCATCTGATCCAGGTGTATGAGTGCAAACACACGTGTTAATGCATTGTGCTTCAGGACCCACTTCATGTCACTGCGGCCTCCTGGGTCCCAGGCCTCTTCTCAAACTGATTTTTGTCTCCTATTTTGTTAACCTTGCTGGCAATTAACCCCACGCAGTGAGCCAACAACACATGGGCCAATAGTGGCTGCCTACAGTATTTGAGTGCCCAGCCTGGTGTGAATCACTGCATTGTGTCATCTGTCCTGGATATAAAGGAAGGGGGATAAAGGAGAATGAGACACAGAGTGCCGTTTTTAGGGGGAGACCAATAGTCCTGGCAGGGTACCCCCTCAGGGTGATGTGGAGGGTTTGTTTCGGTCTCTGTTCATCCTGACAGGTTCTTTTGTAAGGATCCCGGTTTGGGTCAGAGCAGAGAGAAGGTGGAGACAGGAGGGGGCGGGGGTGGCTCATAGGTGAGGGCTGGAGCGTCAGGGATGGTGTGAGTCGCCACCGACGGGGGGTCATTGTACCCACTCCATTCTGTCTCCTCGCTCCGTTTCTGCTCAATGGGTGGATTAAAAGAAAAAAAAAACACCAGACTCTTAATCTTTGAACTGTGGAGACAGAGATGCACAAACACCCACACTTGTATTCTGGTAGGGTCACTGTGTGCATTGCTAAATGTTCACATTGGAATCCATGGTGGAGTCTATAGGTCTCATTTGCATGGGTGACTGTAAAGCTGCAGCACATACTGTAAGGCTTCTTTTTATAGATCCTCTCTGTTCTTTTCCTCACTCATAATGAGAGAAAAAGGTCAGTGTCTGGTGAGGAGGAGGAAAGACGAGCGTTACGCCAGGACCCTCGGTTTCTTTACAGTCCTCCAAGTTCACCAATTCCAGCAAATGAGCATGTACAACAAGCCGAGGGGGCTTTTATTGCAAATCTAATTCATTTCTCTAGACAACTGTGAAATTTGCCATTGACATTAGTCATTACCCCAAGGCTAACGAAAAGATGATCTCAGTTAATAAATGATCCCTAACAAGGAGCACTCTTGTTCTCTCTACATTGTGTTAATGTCAGGGGCAGCTGTTAACGCAGTGCATCAGCAGAACAACACTGTTAACTCCAACTGGGGCTCCGGTTCCGTCTCAATCCTACTTTTTCCCAAGAAAAACAACAACATTATAATCACCATCACCCAACAGTCTCTCCAGTATCATTAGACTTTTGATTTCAAATGCTTCTGGTTACTTTTCTTGATGGCGGCCCAGGTTCTTCCACTCAAAATTTCAAGAAGAAACTGGAAATTAAACTAGAAATGGATGTTAGTGGGAGGAATGAAATTATCTAGAAACTACCACCTTTGGTCCTGTCCAGTGAAAGATCATCAACAGCAAAGGTGAATCCAAAGCAACCTTATTCAAACTTTATAGAAAAAATGACCACATCTGTGCTTTGTTGCTATATCTGAAGTCTAAGATAACCGTTGCCTGAAAGGCAAAATGTGTTTTTAGTTAAGGGCATCTTTTTATCATCAACGAAAGGATTTAAGCAAAATGATACTCTCTTTTTTTCTATTTTATTGTGTAGTGGGGCAGAAAATGCTTAACATTTGCAGCACAATATTGCAAATTAGTATATGGGCTATAAAAACCTCCAAGCCTCATTGTATTTCTGTATCTGTCGGAACCAAGAGAACAAAAGGGCAGCATCAAGTCGAGCAATTACACGCTGGAGATGACAGGCTATACTTTTAGTCACAGGAGACAAAGGTGAGCTAAGCAGATTGTAGACAAATGACGTTTGGTCATTGGTGAAGCTGTTCTTGTCACTACTGAACACTTTACCAGAGAAGAACTCTGGCTTCTGCTATAGAACTAAATCAAGTGCCGTTACAAGTAAATCAAATTATAGCTAAAATCATCCCTACCATCAAATGCATGACTGCTTTCTGAAATGTGTTGCTCTTGCAGCTATGTCTATGTTTCTAATGAAATATGTGTAGTGTCACTCTCAATCCTCCTTAATAAGCTAACAAACATTTATGTATTTTAATTCGCTATTAGGCAAGATCCACAACGATACTGGTACATTAGGATACGAATGGAGGAGAAGTATGCGAATGGAGAAGTGTGCTGTACCAATTTTCCAAAACAAGGGAGATGTGCAGAGTTGTGGCAACTACAGAGGAATTAAGTTGATGAGTCATACAATAAAGTTATGGGAAAGTGTAGTGAAAGCTAGAGTGAGGTCATAGGTGAGCACCTATGAGCTTGGCAAGAAAGAGTACTACACTGCAGTATTTATGTCTAAGAACAGAGAGGGTCAGTAGGGAGGGATGGAGCTGCATTGTGTTTTTGTAGATCTAGAGATAACATATGACAGGGTATCCTGTGCGTATGTTAGAGTGGTGCAGGACATGTTTGAGACCTGTATGACAGAGGAGTTCAAGGTGGAACTGTGATCGGCTCTGACCCCCTGTGGTGTACCAATGGACAGGTGGTAAATTGCTTGTACAGCACCTTAACTAGACCAACGACCCCAAAGCGGGTCATCAGACACTACAATCAGTCATTAACCATTCACCAAAGTGAGCTATGTTAGAAGCCACAGTTAGTAGCCACAGTAGCCCTGGGGCAGACTGACAGAGGTGAGGCTGCCATACATTGGTGCCACCAGGCTGTCTGACAGCAGGCAATTTGGGTGAAGTGTCGTTGTGTCCTTGGGCAAGACACAACGACTGAGACAGTCGGGGGGATTGAACAGGCAACCCGCCTTCCTAACTTCCTAACTCCTGCACCACTGTCGCTGAGGTTAGACAGGAATCTCTATGGACTACGATGACAACATTGTGATCTGTGATGAGAGCAGAAAACTGGTGGAGGAAAATCTAGAAAGATGGAGGTTTGCCCTGGAAAGGAGAGGAATGAAGGTTAGCCGTAGCAAGACAGAATACATGTATGTGAATGAGACGCATGTTACTGTGATGAAATTTCTTTTTGGACACTCCAGCTAAGAATACACAAATAACAGACAACAGACAATGAACAAATGTAAAAAAAAAAAATCCACATTATAGCATGCAAAAGGTTTAAAAGATAAGAAAGGTTTGTATCAGAGCTTCGATATCAGTCCCTTCATGAGTGGTATGAGCCATGTTACATAAATGTGTTGTCCTTCATGAATCACAAATAGCAAGTGATGAGGTAATAAGGTGCTTTTGTGCAATGAGTTGAGGCTTCATTTACATAAATGTGCGTTTAAATATTCCTGAGAAAATGTAATGTTCTGTTCTGGTTCATGTTATTATTTTGTTAAGTTAGCTTTCCTGCCTTAGGGTTTATTTCTGTTTCTAGTTTTGTAGTGTGTTGGATTCGTGTTTAGCCTGTTTTAGTTATTTGGTCTCTGTATTAGTTCTGATTTTACTTCTGTGCTGTGTTTAGCTTCATTATTATCTTCGGTCTTAGGTTTATTCTCCAGTTCCTAATTGCTTCCACCTGCCTATGGTTAATTAGTTTCACTCCGCTCACCTGTTTTTCCATTTATTTAAACTTGACTCAGTCCTCAGCTACCTGTCGATTCGTCACCCTATCACCTTTTCATCCCTGCGTGCATTCCCTGTTTTTGGTAAGAGCTCCCAGCACCTTGATTCTGTTTTTGTGAACCTGTTCTGTCTGTTCTGCCCGGTCTGTTTGCCTGTTTCCTGTCAAGTGTTGCCTGGATGTACGCCTTATCTGTTGGATTCTGTTCTGTTTGCCTGCCTGATTCCCACTCCTCACCATCCCTTCAATAAAACCAGTTAAAAGCATTGCAGTGTTTGGCTGAATACCGGGTTCATCTCCATCCAAGATCATTACAGAAAAGAGCATGAAAAAAAGGCAACAGTAAAGTGATTTTAACATATGATGGACTATGACATATTTGTCATTAGATGGATTGTAACATATGGTTGTAACATATGAGGAACATTTGATGGGCAAAATCTGATGAGAAATTGCAGCATTAACAGTGGGATGATTTTTAATATGTGTTGGACCACTGTCTCCCATCAGGGGGCGATAGCCCTCACAGCTTTTGGAAAGAAGCTGTTTCTAAGTTTATTTGTTTTGGATTTGAGACATCTGAAACATTTACCTGATGGTAGATGTCCAAACAGTGCATTGCCTGGGAGGGTGGGATCAGTGTAGATGTGTCTGGCCCTTCTTTGGACTTGCTCTGCATACATTGAGTCCAAATCCTGCAGACAGCATCCCACAATCCCCTGCGCTGCTCTCACCACCCGGCTAAATCCTTCCTCTCCTGCACTGTGCTGCTACCATACTATATGGTTATGCTGAGACATAGGATGCTCTCAATGGTAGCTCTACAGAAGTTCTTTAGCAGTTTAGTGGGGAGTCAAGTCCTTTTCAATTTTTCAGGAGCCGCTGTTGGGCCTCCTTCACCAGGTGGGAGGTGTTCACAATCCAGGAGAGGTCTGAAGAGATGTGAATGCCCAGGAACCTAATTGCTTTCCACACGCTCTACCACCTCCCCTGTATGCAGAGAGGAGCGTGTTCAGTCCTCCTGGCCCTCCTGTAATCTATTAATACCTCCTTGGTCTTACTCGTATTCAGGATCAGGTTGTTCCTGGAGCACCACTGTGTCAGATTGCAGACCTCATCTCTATAGTTGGTCTCATCATTGTTGGAGACTAGACCCACTATAGTGGTGTCATCCGCAAACTTTGCAACTGTGTTTGTGGGATGGATAGCGGAACAGTCCTTGGTGAAGAGTGCAGGGCTGAAGACACAACCCTGTGGCGTTCCTGTGTTGAGGATCAGTGGAGCAGATGTTCCCTATCCTCACCACCTGGGGTCTGTTGGTGAGGAAGTCACTGATTGAGGTGCAGCGCAGAGTGGATAATCCCATGTTATGGCGCTCCAGAGCCAGCATGTCTGGCAGCATGGTGTTGAATGCTGAGCTGAAGTCCATGAATAGCATCCTAACATAAGTGCTGGGATGCTGCAGGTGAGTCAGAGCTGAGTGCGTGGAGCAATTCTCCCTGTAGGCAAACTGCAGGCTGTTCAGGCCAGCAGGGATGAACTCCTTGATGTACTTTAGGAGGATCCTCTTGAAGCACTTCATGATAATGGGGTCAGAGCGATCGGACGATAATCACTGAGGCAGGAGGATGATTTCAGGTAGACAAGAACCATGGAGAGCTGCAGGGAGAGGTTGAATATGTCCAGAAATACCCCTGCAAGCTGGTCAACACACGATTTAAGTGTCTGGGCTGACACCATGGCGGAACCTGCGGCCTTGTTGGTGATGACCTTTTTCAGGAAATAGGTCACTTGGTGGAGCTGCAGGACGAGAGGCTGATGGTGCACCTCTGGCTGGGCAAGATGTTCAGGCTTCCTGCTGCTTGGAGAGTCAAAGCATGCGGAGAAGCTGTTTAAGGTGTCAGGCAGAGCCAGGCCACTGCTGAGCTGCTGGTCACTGCGCTTGCAGTCCGTGATGTTTCTGATGCCTCTCCACATGTCAGGTGGATTGCATCGATGTGCTGCTTGTACCTTTACTTTGCCTTCTGGATGCCTTTTTTAATTTCACTTCTCACCCTTCTGTATGCCAGTTTGTCTCCTGGTCTCATCGCTGCATCATCAGCCTTCAGCAGGGACCGCACTGAACTGTCCACCCGTGGTTTCTGGTTAGGAAACACTGATTGTCTTTGTGGGTAAGAAAGTACAGATGATGTGTAGTTTTCTAAGTCAGTATCCTCTTTAAATAAATCCCAGTCTGTGTATTCAAAAACATCCTGTAGAATTGAGCAGGCCTCCTCTGCCCAAACCTGAATGTTTCTTGTCACAGGTCTGGTTCTGCAGATCAGTGGCTTGTAGGTAGGAATCAGCTCCACAGAGATGTGATCTGATGAACCAAAGCGAGGAGCTGCAGCGGCTTTGTGTGATCCTGGGACGTTACAGTAAACTTGATCTAATATATTATTGTCTCTGGTTGGGAACTTAATGAGTTATGGAGCTGATTCTTAATTGGATCTCGTCAAGTTTGTTGGAGAGGGATCTTACATTGGCCAGAATGAGGCTCGGACGTGTTGATCTGTGTGGGTTATCTTTTAGTGGAGTGCACAGGTCTGCCCGACCACTCTGCTGTTTCCTTTTGTGCTTATGCCGATTCTCGGGCTTCCAGAGCAGGTAGAAGGGAGCCTCTGTTGTCCTTTGCAGATCAGGATAAATAAAGTCCAGTTTCGGCAGCCTGTACGATCCGTGTACTCCTGGGTTGGATCGCAGTTCCAATAGCCCTTCTCTACTATATTGGATTAGCGCTTGAAGTGGTAGAGGTAGCATAGATGAAGATGTTGAGGTTCTCTTTTGGAGTGATGAGGATGGATAGGAAGTAATGAGTACATCAGAGAGACAGCTCATGTTAAATGTTTTAGATGTTTTCCTCTGTACATCTCTGAACCATGGACATGTACAGAGGAGAGACTATAAGTACATTGGTAGAAGGATATTGAGGCTGGAACTGCCAGGTATGAGGCCTAGAGGAAGACCAAAGAGTAGATTTATGGATAGAGTTTACGGAGGACATGAAAGTAGTCGGTATGAGAAAAGAAGATATGACAGACAGAGTTTGATGGATACAGATGATTCACCGTAGTGACCCTTGAAAGGGAAGTCAAAAAGGAAAAGATTAGAATATTTCAAATGTTCGATGGAAAGATGTGTTTCTTCTATGCTTGTTGAGAAGGATCAATTCTGCAAGACAGAGTGGGACAAAATTCCTCCACAGTAAAAAAAAACCACTTCTCGGAAAAGCTTGATCGCAGTTTTTGCCACAAAGTTGACATAGCCAGTTTTTAGAGCTTAAGGGTCAATTTTATTTCCATATGGGGCAATATTATTTGCATATAGGGACAAAGTTTGAAAACCTTTTATCCCATTATAAATTACATCCCTTTTTGAAAACAAAATAATTTTATTTACTCAGGTTACAGAATTCTGTCCGGGGGCAAATACTTTTCCAAAGCACTGCTCTTGGAAAATCCACAAAGAGCACACTAGGACACTGGTATACATTAAAACCATAGTGATTTTAATTGTTTCCATGAGTCAAATACAAAAGGAAAGGTCCCTTGCCTCATGTGATCCCAGACGTGCAAGTCTATAGGGGATTTCATCCAGCTAAGATCTGTCCTGACATCACCTTTCATTATTCCAGGTGACTCCCTCCTGCCATCTCGCAGGTCTGTTGCTCTCTTGAGCACGGCAGAAAGCTGTTTTATCAGTCGTCTGTATTTGTCAAAGCTGATGCACTGTTTGGTGTGCAGAGCTGCTGAACTGTGAAGCACCTGGGGCATTGAGAATAAAGGAGGTTGCAGGAGTCAGCCAGCCCATCCTTGGTCCAGGTGAACTGCCCAAGGCCTTTGTTTGCTGTGCGGAGAATTGATGTCAAGCGAGAGTGACTTGAGAGGTTGGTCAGGTAGATAAAATATGTATTGTGATGTATTCAAGCTTAAGTCAAAAATGTCTTTGAAATGCTTTTCTCTTATGATTGATGGATTGAGTTGGACTCTCAAAGTGGAACCGAGTGAAAACTGGTCCATAAGGGGGGTGGGGGGGCACCTAGCAGACATTCCCTGAACAAATACAGCCAAGAATAATGAGAATAAAGCTTTTGAATTTGTTTCATCAGATCAGACAGTGAGGGTTTTTATTTACAACATTCGCACTGGAGCAGCGAGAAGCCCCGGGGATGCTCACATCGAGATGGAGAGTACTTAGGATGTAAAACGCACAAAGCTGCAATGTAAACACTTGTCTTCCTTCATATTAGATTTTCCATCATCTTCATTGCTCCTTCCTTTGGCGAGACGCACATCTCACACTCCGGCATTCCAATTTGCAACGCCGCCATTTCCGAAGTACATGTTCATTTATTGCCGTTATTACTTTGTCATGTCGGATAAATTGATAACATGACATAACTTGTTTGCCGCCTTGTTGTGCTGGCAGTCTGATTAGGAGGTCAAGTGCGCTAACAAAAATGATGAATGTGGGAGATCGGAGGACCACCACTGCTTTTTTTTTTCTCCCCCTTGTATTAAGAATTTTTGGTCCATTAGAAGTGAGATGGGCCATTTCTTTTAACTCTTCATGCTTAGCAGTTAAAGGAGAAATAAATTAGCTCATATAAAAAAATAAACCTTGGTCAAAATTACACATACTGTCTCAAATATATACATACACTTACACTGATGTTTGATTGAATGTCCATTAGCAAGCTAACCTTGACCAAACATTGTTTTGTAGCCATCAAAATTGTCTAGCTAATGCAACGAATAACTGCATCCACTTTGTGTAATGCAGCTGTGCCACTGTAGGCAAACTGGTCACACAGAAGGATGATCCCACTACTAACAGTTCGTTCTTAGGTTTGAAAGTCTCAGTATGAGTCATGACTTTACAGGAACACTAAATTGTGGTCCATGATTTGTTGAGCAATACAGCAGTACCACTGAGTATAAACAGTCCCTTAGCATCATGCTGGCACAACCGTGCTTGGCAGTTGGTAGTGTAAATAAAACCCACAGCATCATGCTGCTACCTCCATGCTTGACAGTTCATACAGTGTTCTTAGATGTAAAAGTCTGTCCTTGAATCATTCTTGGAACACCTTTGTCTGTTTGGAAGATTTACCCAGCTGTTGATTCAAAGTGAAGTATGTATGCTGCCACCAATATGTTTGACAGTTGTTGTTTTTTTTGTTTTAAAGGCTTCCCTTTGACTGATCAAAAAATATTTTTTGTCACTGTAGCCAAATAGCTCTATGTCATCTGATCGACTTTTCTCCAGAATGCATTTGGTCCATGTAAGCGGCTGCATGCCAAAAGTTGTCCATTTTGGTACTTTCTTGTCCGCAGCCACACAGTTCAGGGTGAGGTAGTTTTACCTCACCAGTTTTTCAAAAGTAAAGCCAGTTTTGGCTTTACTTTGGGCAGTTACAGTGGTGTTCTAATGGTTTCCAGTGGTTTTCCAAAACAAGACGGGCTTACACACTCTTACATTATATAGTGGATGGAACAGTGAAGAAACACAACTCGAAATCTTCCAACGTCTGGTTGAATGATTTCCAAAACCGACGTCAAACCTAAAGACACTCATGGAAAATAAAGACTGTCAGATGTCCTACTAAGCCTTCACAAGTAAAGTAAGAAAAATAGCTTAAATTACTAGCTCAAACACTTTAAGTGTTATGAATCTTGAAATGATGTGTGTGAATGCCTGTGTTGTACAACTCTTTATGGTGAAGATGGACTCAGTTTGGCTCTTTATGCTGAACTGATTCACCACCCATTAGCTAGATGACTAAAGGTTTGACTCAGCTGGGAGTTCCAACTGGAAAAGGATCCCAGAAACACATCAAAGCTAGTTTTGGAATGGTCAAAGCATGGCTAACATTAACACTCTGTATTGGCCCCTAATTATTGAGCTAAAATTAAAATTTCAGTCTATTCTGGGAAGCCAACAAATTCAAACTGAATACTGGTGACAGCAGTGGTCAGGTATTCGCCCCAAAATATCCCAAAAGCTTAATGGCAACAAAACTGCTTACTTGAAGCACAATTTTCTAAGAAACTTTAACAAAGTAATAGTAAGGGGTTAATATAAATTTGTGGCAATATTCATTAATCTGACCATGTATGTATGGATTAAAGGAAATCCACAAATTCAAATGATTGTTGACGTTTTACTGACGTTTTATGGCCATGATTTATGTAGAACTATTCCAAACATGAAAAGAGAGCAATTCAGTAAAAGGTTAGTATTATAATGACATTCTTGCCCATGCTTAGTGAACAAATTTCTTATAATTACTATACTTTTGGCAGATATTTGGTGTTTGTCTCTGAAGGCCAAGAAGTCCTTAAAGTTGTAGACAAGTTTGGTTTTGGGATTCTTGCTAATGATGGTAGAAAATGAAATGACCTGTCAGAGTTTAAGAGGCAGAAACAAAGTCACAAAGGGCTCATAATTGAGGTTGTTTGGTTCAATCAGTGACAGGGAGGAAAAGCAGAGGAGGTTCTTGGAACACCGCAACATGCCTTCAGGTCTTAATTTATCATCTGAGTCGTGGCGGTTTGGATTTTTAGGCCACTTGAAGGGTTAAAGTGAACATTGAATAAATGCAAAATCGATGAACATTAGAAAATAACCAACCTATGGTGGATTAAAGATGCCTTTGGCAACACTTGTGTGTGCCTAATTATCAGAAAACTTGATACATTTTATTTTGATTCAATTTGAAATTGAGAGGAGCAGAGTGTGAGCTCTTAAGAGTTTGCCTGAGAATAGCAGCGGAAACAGTTCATAAAACTGAAAAAGCTTCACTCGATGGAGCAGTTAACTGCCTGTGAATGATGCTCAGACAATGCAGACCATACCTTCAGGGTGCAAACGTATCTCTTGTCCTCAGGGGATGACTAAACTGTCAGAGAATCCCCATTATGTATTATCACAAAGTCAGACAGAAAAATCTTCAAAACCAATGTCTGTGATGGGTTAAGAAAGAGCTGACAAGAGGGAGTGCAAACCTTCCCTCGCCTTACCCCCTCCTCAATTTGAGTCACTTTGAAAACTTAGCGGATCCACCTTTTAGCAATCCTGTGGGGATGAATCAACCTTGTGCTCCTATCTAAGACGGTACAACCGGCACACCTAGAATTACAATGGGAGCACATCAAGGGACGGCCAAGCCTGACTGACAAGCTCCCCCCTCCACCCCCTTCTATAAAAGTGCAGCGATTCTTTCATTTGCATGATGGGGAGGAGTGGTGGTGCTTGGACTGGTGGGGAGAGTTAATCAGGGCTTTCCACTGTGCCGTAACAGGGGGGCTTCACCCTTCCCCAAGAGGACCGTGGGTGAAATCCTCTTATGCTGAAAAAAAGTATGCGCCCACCTTTCCTCACGGGATAAGGGTGTTGGTGGTTGGGGGGTGTCGCGAGGACGGTTGTTTCCGTCAGGACTGACCTCCCTTCCACCACCTTGCATCCCCACGATTAAAACAGCTTTAATTACAAAGAGATGACTCCCCCTGCCCCCATTCCAGCTCTAACTACCCCCTTTTTCCTATCTCTCCCTCTCCACAGGGGAGCACTCCCAGTCTTCTCTCCATTAAGGATGAGAGAGGGAGGGGAGTGGAGCCCATATCCAACATTCAGCATACCATTTTCACCTTCAACTGTAAACCCGGCTCCCTTAAAAAAACAACAACAGCATAAAGACACATTTCTGAAACAAATAAAAAATTATTCATGTGCTTATGGATGCTTGGTATAGATTAAAGCTATAGTTGATAATCATGTTCAGAAACACTTTTTGTTATACTGGTGTAAAACCGTCCTTACCTCCTGAAAATAGTCAATACATTATGTATTCCGAAAAAGGAGGTTAGAATAATCAATCTCTGTGGGAACTGTGGGCCTGTAAAAACTCTAACCAATCTCTGCTCTTCGCACTGAAGAGCAGGGATTTGTCAGAGTTTTGTTCCCGCTCTCATTCACCTCTGTCCCTCAAGTTCTGGGGGGAATCGCCTTATCCACTGGTTGTCCCACATGCCAGTCATTCTGAGACGCTCACGTAACACCAGTGTGTGTCCACGTTCTTTGCTAATCTCCGCTTGCTGGGTGCGCATGCACACTTCTAGTGTTTATGTATCCGGTTAACTTAGGGGCTAGGTAAACGCTTAGCTTCAGTGTAAGATGTTCATTGGAGCTCCACTGCTCTTTGAAAATGGCTGAGGGTCACAAGAAGCAAACCGCGCTCATGTTTATAGGAAGAAGAGGAAGGCCTCAGTAGAAAGAAATGAGACCAGAGTGGATTTGGGAGATCTTTATCACGCGATTCCCCTGAAGAGCGGAAGGGAAAGGTAAGACGGTCTTGCGCATTCGCAGTTATTCAAAAAGGTACTTGGGGAAAAATTGCAGACCCTAGCTTTAATAAAAAGGTGAGGGAAACCTTATGAAGTATTTTCAGGAAAGAAATGTTGGATTGACTTTAATTAGTTCTGTGTTTTAAAACCGGTGTAGACATTTAAGACCAGCTCAGTTTAGGGTCAGGCTGCACCCCTTTATTCCTGGATTTAAGGTTATCCCTTGATTCCAACTCTCTTGGTTGCATATGTTGCAGAAGCTTTAAAGTGGCCTAGTCATGTACTATGACTTTTCAAGTTTCTATGCCAGTAGCTCACTCTAGTTGTATACCAAGTTTTTTTTTATTAAATCATTGCACCTTGTTGGCTGATTATATTTTATGTATGTGTTTTACACTTTGATTTAGCTTTTTTTGTTAATAAACAAAGCACTTTTGTGTATATTTCCCAGACAAGATCACATGACCAGAAGTGCAGGCGTACAAAGATTACACGTGATTAAACAAGGAGAAGCAATGGAGCCCACAGACATATTTTATGTTATGCAGAATAAATACAGGGCATAACTATATGTTCATTCTTGCCTAATAAATGTAATTCCAGTAGATCTGTTTCGTACTGCTCCACTATGTCAATTCCAATATGGTGGCAAAGTTGCTCTACGATTCAGCGTACAAGTCAGCAACGCCTGGCTGAGGTGCAAAAAGAAAGCGTAAGTAACCCCAACTCTGTAGATGGGGTCGGCCTTCAACCACGCTGAGCTGTATCTTTACAGAGGCCTTGCAGGACGGACTACTGGCTCTCACAGAAGCTGTGTCAATTGTTGCCACCTTGCTTTCTGATAGTACTGCCTGCACATGACACAATGTTTATGGATGTTGATCACACCTGGTGCAAAGTTCGTTTCAGGCTCAAAAAGTAAACACTATCATGATGAACGGTTGGCGTATATTGGATGAATATATCTTTTTTGTTTGTTTTCTCTTTATGGTCAAAATACGTGAGTTGGCCCCTTTAAATAATTAATTTCCGCATTCAGTAGTCTTTGGTGGGAGTCTATCAGCATGTCTCATCTTGATTTGACAATATTCATGTCAAATCAAAACATATTGTTTTCAGTTTCTTTATTTAGCGGCAATTCACAACACACGTAGCGTCATGGCACTTTCCAAAGTCAATCATACAGACAGATGGGTTAAAAGGTTTTCCATCTAAGTAAAAACACGGCAGATTGCATGAAGTCATTGACTAGGCAGCAATCCTTCATACCGAAGATGCATGTAGTGACAATAGAAAGGATCACTCCCCTTTAACAGGAAGAAACCTCCAGCAGAACCAGACCCAGTGTGAATGACCATCTGCCATGGCCGACTTGGGGTTTAAGAAGACAGAGCATAAAAACACAAAAAGAACTCAGAAGCACCAGTAGTACTATGTTCATGAGGGATAAGTAAAATATAGCAGCATATATCGAAGAGAGATACAGGGATAAACACTGAAAGACAAAGCCAAGTGTATCATCAATTGGGAGAAGGAGAAGATGCTGCAGTAGCTCAGCTGATGCGTCCCTCCAGGACAGTGTCACAACTAAAAATGAATGGCAGGCAAGATTTAGCTATTATGAAAGAAAAAATAAACAGAGAGAACATAAAGGTTGAAATCAAAGCAAACTTGGAGAGTAGTAAGAGAATGTAGCAGAGTGAGAAGAAGTGGTCATTATGCTCTCCAGCAGCCCAAGACTGCAGTTGGAGAGCAAAGTGCTCTGTTAGAAACATATGGAACAATCAGATCTCTGGTGGATGATGGTGACTGATTATTAAAGGGTTTATATATGAGAAGTAGAATAAAAAAAATTGGATTCAACAGGGAGCAACTAAAGGGAGGCTAAAATAAGAGAAATGTGTTTTTAATTTCCATCATAACTCTTGCTGCACTGTTTATGATCAGAACAAAGCTTTGAACTGCATTTTGTGGACTTACTGACAGTAAAAAATTACAATAGACCAGCCTTGAAGTAACAAATGCACGGACTAGTTTTTTCAGCCTCACTCCGGGACAGGATATTTCTAATCAGGATATTTCTAAATCTAATGCTTTGCAAAATTTTCAAATTCGTCTTAGATTTTGGGGACACCTCTTGAGAACAACCTTCTTTTGATAATCCCTCAGGTTTTTTGGTTTTTGTTTGTTTCATTTATCTTTCTTGGGTATACACCTCTCATCAATTTTAATAAATGTAATTAATCTAAACAAATGTTTGACATTTGCTTAATTTCACCATTTAGCTAAAGCCATAGTATACAGAGAGTTTACAGCAAAACTAAAAAAAATTAATTGTTCAAAGGTATAAGTAAGAAGAAGACTCTAAGAGATTCACTACATTATAATATAACCAACCCCACAGCATGATGCTGCCACTGCTGTATTCAACTGTGAGTATTGTATTGGTGATGCATTGTGCTTTTTTGTATCAAACAATAACAATAATAATAAAATTAGAAATGTGTGTTTCATTGGATCACGTGGAGATAGGTAAGTCCATAGCATGATGCTCCCACTACCATGTTTTACCATAGTCACGGTGTTCCTTTGATATTGCAACTATGCAAAACAAAACAACAAAAGATCCAATTAAACATTTGGTCTTGTTTAATTGGTCCATTATGACAACTCTGGTTACTCTTTGGAGGTTTGGAGCCTTTTTTTACAAAGGTCAAAGTTAGGATTCTCAGAGGGATATTTGGTCACTGAAGACAAAATTTCCTTTGAGAAAAAAGACATGTTTGTTCTTGAGCTTTATAGTTTGTTGCCATTTCCCAACAGCATAACTAAACACAACAATCATACCAATCATCTCCTCATTTTGATCAGCCTCTTTTTCCTTACTCTCCACACCACCGCTGTAGAGTCTGAATCTAACAATGAGACAGTCTGTTCATTGCTGTAGGATCCTGGTGTGACGACACATCATACAGTACAGCAAACAGTGTGACATTTACAAATCAGTTAGTTAACACATAGTTAACCTTACACATAGTTGAAAAGGGCACTTTCCAAAATGGACAGTTATTGAAAAAAGTGGTCAAAGTCAAAAGAAATCCATCTTAAGAACTTCAAAACATCCAGTAGACTGTTGACCGGTACAGATTTATCACACTTGATGAAAAGCAAGAATGAGGTAAGATGGAGCTATAAACTTTAGCACAGAGATGGATTTTTATCTCCAAATGGTGAAGTCCTGAGATTTAGCTTATTAGCTGACACTCAGGTTTTCTATAACATTGTTGACTTAAGTAGCCAAGGATGAGGGCATATTTAATGTCATAATTTCTTTGTTGATTTGATCCAAATATTTTGGATTATGATTTTGCTGGAACCATTAAAAGAGTTCATGAGCATTACGGTACCTATACTTACTTGACATGAGGCGATTTTTCACATAATTATTCTTAGTTGAAAGCAAACCTACTTGGAAAAGTTATTACCAAAAAGTTAAGTCTCAGACCAGTCCGACCAAAGCAAACAGCTGCAGTAAGATTTAAAAGACCTCCATGTGGTTTACATTTATGATGGTAGGATACAAAATAGTCTGATTCTCGTGGACTTGCCAAAGATTCTTTATCTTTTCAGGAACTCCTTTTATTTTGTCAATTATTTCGTTGAATGGTTTTATTAATTTTCTTTCCTTACAGAATAAATCTGCTCGAATTTAAGCTATCCTTTTCAAATATATCCTGCTTTATATCATGCCAGTGCAAATAAAGATCTCCCAACCTTTCCAGGGGTGTGCATTCTTCTTGTGTTTCTTGTTTTTGGGCCACCGTTTGAACATCTACACTGAAGAGATGCCCTAGAACCTGAACCACCGGGCAGAATTTCCATTATTTCCACAAACTGTTATCAGTGGATTCCACCGAGGAGGAGGAGGTTTTTGATTTATGTTTCCATGGATAATAAAGTACAGGATCACCAACATGTGTAAAGCGCTCCCCAAGCGCCACCTCTGTCTCCTTGATTAATGCCGATTTAATTAGGCACTGTGCTAATTAAGCAATAAATAATGACAAGGTGTGCATTTATGCAAAGATAATGGAAACCCCTGAGAAGTCGCCCAATCGGATCATTTCTTTGGACAATAGAGTGAGATGAACATGTTTGACCATTGTTGTGCACTGCATTAAACATGTGTGATAATGTTCATGTCTATTTGCCCTAAATGAATTTAATTATTACAGTCCTTATCATTAAAATGCTGTAATAAAATGCACTGAAGGAGGATTATGTTGGAGCAAATAGTAGCTTTGGATATCAGATTTATCAATATCTAGTAAGATCATCAACATGGGGACATCTAAAAGAGTCATTAATCAAAACACACCCTACTGTCTCAAATTCCACAACCTGAGCCAAGCAGCAAAAAATTACCAATTTCCTCCCAGTTTGCGTCAGCAGCACCCATCGTCGCCACTTTCCTGAGCCTGCAGTCACACACCTATTTTCCTGTGAATATGCTTTCCCGGTGTCAAACGTCCCCATGTACAGACTTCCTGATGTGTGTGTAAGAGGAGCGGTATTTACACTGATTAATGGTCCCCGGCTTCTGGTGGGCTGCGAGCCCCTCGCTCTCCAGACAGCAGTGACAAATAAATCTATCAATCATGAGAGGGATTTTCTGAGCACGAGCCATAAGGCAGACCTGCAGTCTAAACACTTTGCTGTAAACAAAAACATACGCAGTTAACGTACAGTTAACGCAGCACTTTGAGTTTAGTCATGGTAAGAGCGGTTTCGGTCAGATTGTTGATTATGCCCTTTACTTAATCTGGAAGTTGCATATAAACTGGAATACAGTGATTCAATAACCCCATAAACTCAGAGGGGTTTAAGAATAATTTCTGCCTGACATTGCATACCTAATATAACTCAAGTACAGTTCCAGAGCTATAAAGTGTAAATTCAAATTTTGATGTCTTTGTAAAGCTAAGGCATTGAAGAATATGTTCACGTGGGACCACTATTGCAAATGTCACTGTCTGATTTATAGATGATTAAATAAAGAAAAAGTCTATCATTTTTTGAGCCTCGCCCAAACATTTTTCTAAATAAACACAGCACAACTATATGAAAATGTAGAAAATATAGAATAAACCTCAGACTATGTATATCCACATCTTCACCATAACTGCAGCAAATCTGGACTGAATCAGCTGAAGCATATTTGTTTTAGTAAGGTTTTATTGGACAGTGTGCCAGGTGGAATGGTTATTTTGCCACCATGTCGCCAAATGTGCCAAAACTGTGCCAAATGTATTTTTCACCTGATAAAAGGGAATTTTGTCAAACAAAAGTGCTGATATCCATTTTAGCATTTCGTCCTTTGGTAATAAGATTTACCCTGTGTATAATCCAAGTGTACCACTGCGCACAGCATAACAATGGTTTGAATTGTGTCCTTTTGCCTCAAAACTTCTAACAAAGCTTTCAAAGCGGCCAATTTACTGTTCTGTGCCACTATAATGATAGACATTCAGAGAAGAAAGTAATTTTTTAAACAGGCACAGGTGTTCTGCAGCTCTGGGAAATACCCCTGGGAAAGTCCCTATACACAAAGCAGCAGTGACTGGCAGTTTTGTAAGCTCTATTACACAGGAGCAATACTTCACCAGGACACATGGGACTAACGTGCTGTATCTTATTTAAAAGGTAGGACTCTCTAGTTCTGCGACAGACTGGCAACCTGTCCAGGGTGTACAGGGCCTGGACAGGTTGCTAATGACTGGACTCTCTAGTTTCCAATGATACTGACCTTGAGGCAGGCCTCTCGCCCGTTGTGTGCTGGAGATAGGCACCAGCACCCCTGGCAACCCCAACAGGGATAAGCATGATGGAAAATGGATGGATGGATGGATGGACTCTTTAGTTTCCAATGATACTGACCTTGGGGGAGTGGAGTTAAAGGAGCAATAAGCGATATGTCACCACTAGATGGTGATTGAGCACTGTCTGTAGACCAAAACAAGATGTATAAAAAGACGGGTCTCTCTGTACCTTCAATCCAGCTACAACCTGACCCTTCCTTTCCCATCCACTTTTCACCCATCACCTTCTATGCACACCTTACGTGCTTTTACTTTTCTCATCCTCGAGTCAAAGTTTGTCATGGCCATGGTTATTATTACAAAATGTAGTATATATAGTTTCCAATCCTGCATGTAATCCTGCTCTGTTGAAGATCCTGCAGCCCTTCATAATCAGATTATTGAGCCTGTTGTGTGCTCACCCTCCCTCATCCTCTTCCCCTTGCTCCGCCTGGCTGCTTTGAGAACTTTGAGAAAAGTGATGGGAAAAAAAACATAACATTTTAAGAAAAGTCCACTTAAAATGGTTAATACGACATACATATCACATCAGGTGCACATTTAGAGTGATGTGCTCCAGACTTTGGAAGTGATAGTGAACACCATGGTGAAAGGTAAAGAACAACCTGAGGCCTTCAGAAAGAATAATGTAGTAGCTTGGTAAGAGATTTAAAGAGGTCTCAAAGGGATTTCAACTAAGTAATTCTACTGTACAAAAAAGTACTCCACAAGTGGAGGACAGTCAAAACAACTGCCCACATGCCCAGATCTGGCTGACTATGGAAGATCACCTTTAAAGCTGACTGCAAGGTGCTTAAGATAAGTCTCCAAATACCCTAAGATGCCAACATAGGACCTACACCATCTTACAATCAATTTCTGCAAATTTGTGACTTTAGTTGGTCAAGGTTTGGAAAAAACAAAACAAAAGAAAATACAAGTTTTACAGACAGAGATCCTCTAAAGCAGACATGTACCTTAGATGCTATTTTGGAAAATTAGCACATAAATGTGGAAAAAGCAAAGCAAGAGTAGTCATCACAATTTATTAAAGTGGCCTTTTATTGAAAATGACAACTTTCAAAGGATTTTGAGCAACACAGATTGACTTTTCATATCGTAATGGCCTTTGACTTATGTAACTCAAATAAGGTAATAATCTTAATTGGTTTAGACTGCCTGACTCAACCAATCCTGCCAAGAACACAGAAAACCTTAAACAACACTGTTATTCTTCAGTTGAATTTTCAGGATTGTAAAACTGTATTATCCACCAGAGCACATGTTTAAGTGCAGTGTGAGCATTACTAAGTAAAGACATCAATCGTAGTCTTCAGTCCTCGTGGGTCCATGAGCTGCTGCGTGAACAGCACGGCTGCCTGTTGCAGAACAAGCCCCTGGTTGCTTTCAACCATCTGTGACTGAACACAAAGACTGTGATCACATCAAAAACACCAGAGAGGGAAGGGAAAAATGTGGGTCTAGCTTCAACTTTCTACGTAACTGGCGTACAGGTTCTCAGCAGTTGAACAAATATGGGCAAGTTCCATAAACCTACAACTGCTGTTTAAAAAAGAGTTTGCAGTAAAATTAAATTAGCAAGAAATAGCTCATTACCAGAGAGAATATGTTCCATGCATATATGATCATGTTGAATACCTGTCATTTTGAGAAATCTGATTAGTAATTTGCAGGACGGATAGATGGTGCAGCTGGCTGGAAGAGGCTGTTGAAGTCTGCAAAATGCATTTTCATCAAGATGGATGGATGGATTGATGGATGGATGGATGGATGGATGGATGGATGGATGGATGGATGGATGGATGGATGGATGGATGGATGGATGTGTAGGGCTTGTATATAGTGATGGCTCTTATTGGCTATTTTTAAGACAATGAGTCTGAATTTGTCCCTCAAAAACTATTAATATTATTTTTACCTCCATCAGAGAATGTAAATCAGAGGTAGAGGGGACGGCCTAGCTGCCATTCAGTCCCACAAGTTAGTCAGAGTAAGTAAGGCTAAAGTAAAACCTAATAAGATCCTGCAGGAAGGTTGGGAAAATGATGATTATCTTTAATCACTAACCTGCCTCAAGTGGTGCTGCTGCATTATCCCACCACCTTCATTCCTTATAAAAATATCCATCACACACAAAGCTGGACCGATGAAAAGGCGATGGGAGCGGAATGCCAATGGCCTCATTACTTGTCTCTGCACATTGTAACTGGAAATTGCTTCTTTCAGGTTTTGTTTGCTCAAGCAATTACAATAAACTCTCGGCTTGACACGTTGTTTGCACAGATGTAGGGCAT
Source organism: Fundulus diaphanus (assembly GCA_037039145.1). Lineage (NCBI taxonomy): Eukaryota > Metazoa > Chordata > Actinopteri > Cyprinodontiformes > Fundulidae > Fundulus > Fundulus diaphanus. The sequence goes on from CM073139.1 coordinate 4,556,719, forward strand.
TAATAAACATGAGCTCTAATCTGAATTATTGAACTGCTCAACGTAATTCCAAAAAAAAAAAAAAAAATGGATTTGGAGCCCCGTATGAATTGAGGGGACAGGAGGAGAAGGGGATGGCAGGAATCCCTGAGATTTATTCCCCCTATTGGTTGGTTATATTACCTGAGAACTCCTCTGATTCAATATGGGAGCTGGCTGTGCAGGTATTCCCAAGTCGATTTCTACCAAACCATGACTGCCACAACGTCAGAGATGCTTGAGTCTGAGTATTGAGTATTTACTTTCTTAAGTAAATATAAGCTTATAGAAGATAAAGAGAATAATGAAGCTAATAAGAAAAAAGAAGAACTTGCCTTTTAGCAACATAAGCAACATAATTTAGACTGTGGCAGGCAAAACCTACGGTTTCTGGTCAAATTTAGCAGGAATTCTAGAATTGACATGCTGTTTGGTATATGCAGATGCAGTATGGGCTGATGTGAATTTATATTTACTGGTTAACTTTAAATGTAAGATCTGAGGGAAGGTAAGGGGGTACAGTGCATACTTTCTAGTAATAAAATTTAGTCTTAATTTCACAAATGACAGGATTTTCCACATTTCGCACAGCCACAAATGCATCCTAGGCTTCACTTGAATAGATTTGCTGAAAGACCAAATACTGCTGTCTTTTTCTTTCCATAAAATTTCCTCGATACAAATGCCAGGGAGCCAGCTTCCCAGCCAGCCAGGTGGGAATATCTACAAGAAGAATGCCGGAATAGTGCTTTTTTTTTTTCTGGAGGTACAGTATCTTAAGATGTTCAAAAGGCATAGCAGAGGGGGGCTAAGCCATTCTGGAGAATCAAAAAGACTACGTGGACTTTGATCACTTGCATCTTATTCAATGCAAAATTACTGTGCTGGTCCTCGGCTTCTCAACGCGGGAGCAAGATGGAAGTTTATTATTTTGTACACAGAGGCAGGCAGGAATATGAAAGAGGTCTTTTGTCAGTTCTGTGATTACAGTGAAGTCATTGTGACTGTTAAAGAAGACTAGCAGCAATGATGAGAGCCAGGGTGAGTGCTGACAGAGAGTTTAGGAAGGATATAGATGGAAAAGGAGAAACATGGGCTGACAAAACCCTTCTTGAAACAACACATCCCAGCATTTTATTTTTGTTGCAAGTAGAAACACAGGTGGAGACATTTACCAGAGATGTTCACTGAATATTTGGTTAGTACCCTTTGATTCCAGCAACCAGGAGTACTCAAGGCTTGCCACGTGGAGTCCCCCTATCTTCCAAGAACAAAGAGCGTGACCCATCACTCCGTCACAGGTTGTTGAAAGCAAAGTTTATTGAGCAAGCATTCACCAAATGGATGTTTGCATGCATGCACATTAACATATCAGTGTTTGCCCCAGAAGTAACTGCAAAGCAACCGCTGTCTCCTTGGGGAGAGCTGCTTGGCAAACACCTCGGAGTAAACAAGACAACCAGTGACAATATGCTAATGGGGGAGATTCATTATCCCCGTTCCTCCAAACAAGCTCCGCCTCAACGAAGATGCTTCAGATCTCCAACATCTCCATCAGGATCCAGCCCTCCTTCCGACACAGCCTGATTAATATCTCATCAACCACGGCAGTTTTTCCCTCAGAGCAGACCATCACTCATGCAGCCATCAGACAGTGTTAGTCTTATGAGATTGCAAAGAAGAGACACACCTTAAAGTGGGGCAAGATAAAGTTATGTTGTGGAGATGGAAGCGCCGACTAGTCAAGGAGAGTAATTGCTGCAGAAAGCCACACAATTGTTGCACTTTTCCCCCCAGTTTCAGGGTGCTCGGCTCAGGCTCAGGCAGCCTAGTTTGGGTCAATAAACAACCCGATGAACAAGTTGCAGGGATAGAATTGCAATAAAGCTCCTGCTTAATTGAATCGGACAATGGATTGGCATTATTAACTCTGCAAATATTTACTTTATTGCTGGTGGCCTAAACTCATTACTCTCATATGGATTTCCTCCTCCGCCACATTTACTGCTTAGAGTTATTCACAAGGCTGCTTTGCATTGTTCACAATTATTTCCAGAAGCAACGCAGTACCATAGGAAGGCTTCTTAATGATGCAAGGCAAAAAAATAAAATAAAATACAAAAGACAAAAAAAAGAAACAAGCAAAAACAACACAGATATTTTGTGGAAGGAACTCAAGATGTATTGATTTACTAGCAGGAAAATAAAGAGTGAAAGCTCGTGTAAACACAGGAGTGTGACTAAGCTACTGCCAAGAGGTTTTTGCACTTTTCAACCAAATTACCCCCAAAAATGTCAATACGGATGAAATTTATATAAATAAAATGGACAGTCACATCTCAGACATGAAATTTTACTACTTGCACCTAAACCACAACTTAGGAAAAGCTTTACAGATTCTTGGCTTCTGGGTGCCATGGGTTGATCACAGTTTGTTCCCTTGTGTTTCTCCAACTGCTTTGTTTGACTTAACCATAAGTTAAGATTTCATGGTCCTCCGTCATGCTAAAACACACACATATCGTCACCAAACTGTTGCTTGATTACTAGAATAAGTTGCTGTTGGAGTACCCATCCCTTGAGTTGAAAGGAAATCCCCCACATCTTCTCCAGATAAATGATTTCCCAAACGACGTACCAAAGAATCAGAAGAAGAATGTTTTTAGAACATTTTCTTTGCAACAGTCATCTGCTATCTTTGCTATAGTTTCACTCTATATTGATGATTTCTTTAGACGGAAGTGTTTTCTTTGCTGCCTGTCTTATCACAAATCTGTTGTACAAAATGCTCTACCGCACTTTGTTTACAGATGCACTGATATCCACCTGTTGCCATTGTTGCATAAGCTCTGCACTGGTGGTCTTGTCAAACGATATGACAGACCTTACTGGTTTCCTAATTGCAAATTTTGATGCCACTGTAGGTACCAGATCGACTCGGGTAGTCAGATTGACTCGGGGCGCCTGCGCTTCCCGATGACGTCAAAAATATGGCAACTCCACTCAAACAAACTACATTACGCCCGCGGTCTCCATTTGTTACAGATCCATCTTATTTTGTTAATTTACGGTTATTTTCCAGTAACTTAATCGAGGCATGAACACTTTTACCATCATTTTGGAATGCTTCTGGGGTAGTCTGACAATTTGATCAGTAATTTTGCAGGATCAAAGTTACATCTTAAGAGAAATTTCCTTCCTCCAATTTAAAAAAAAAAAGTTGTGAAGGGAAACTAAACAATAAACTCTTTTCATTTTTAATAAAAGTCTGCAGCCATTTTTTTATTTTATCACGGCATTCATCACTTTAAAATCAATAACGTTTATTCCTCGTTTTTCTACATTACTCGTTTTTTCTGATCACATGTTTTTTTATTATTCCAGATGAAATTGTGACAATATTCTTCCAAAAATTGAGCCAACTGTCAATTTATTTTATTTTTTTTGTAAAATGGCTTGAATATTTGTTCTGTCATTTTCAGTGTGATCCTTGTTAATCATTATACCTAAATATTTTACCTCATTTTTATCAATTAAAGTGGGTTGATTATTTTGAATTGCTAAGATTTCACATTTTTCTATGTTCATCTTTAAGCCTGAAGCTTTTGAGAAAAAGGAAACCGCTAAATTAACTAAATAAAATTGATTCGTTACAAATGCAGACCACGGGCTCAATGTAGTTTGTTTGAGTGGAGTTGCCATATTATGACGTCATCGGGAGGCGCAAGGCCCATGGAGAATTGCGTGACATCATCGGGAGGCGCAGGGACCATGGAGAATTTTTTCGTAAAATTGTCCGTTTACAAACCGCAATCCCGCTCTCGAATAAAACCGACACCCCGCTATAATTACTTTTATTAAGTTGTCCAGCCCAATCACAATGTTTTGCGTAATTGTGCAAACGTTAAACCAATCATGTGTAGTGACGTCATCCAGAGGCGCAGGACCCCGAGTCAATCTGGCAACCCGAGTCGATCTGGTACCTACACCACCAGCAAAGAGCTAGCTCAAACTTTGCATCAGGTGCACATGAGCTCATCCTGAACCTCCCACTATGATGTTCTTGATGATCTAGAAAACTATTCTTACAGCTACAATGTTCTTAACAGAGGTTTCTTGTGCCATTTTGATATAACTGCTAACACAAGAAGGCAGTGTTTTACAACAATCACTCTGATAGTTAGACTGAGTGTCATTTGCAATGTCTAATAGAAGATGAAACCTTTGGTTTATCAACTATATTTGTCCGAGGGCCAGAATTCTTCTCGGCAGACATTGTGAGGGCCAGATGTTTTTGTAAAATAAAATAAATTAACAAAATATGATAAAAAACTACTCTCTCACCCACCCCTCATACTCCCGTGCAGGGTGGATGGCTCTTCATTTCTCAAGTTCTGGTCCTCTACATGAGGCCTGGGAGCTTGAAGGTTCTTCTTAGGATCTTAGCTGTTCCTAAGATTGCACTCTTCTGGACTGAGATGTTGGAGCCACTTCTCCAGGGTGGGGGTTACTATCCTGAGTGCTCTGATGACCACGGATGTTACTGTTGTCTTCACCTTCCAGGCCCTTTCTAGTTGTTCCCTGAGTCTAGACTGTGGATATCGATGTATCCATATTTCCCACAGTCTTTTCATGCAGCCCCGTTGACTAAGGTCACTGGAGTAGTAGCATTCCAATAGTGCCTTATTGTCTTCTCGAGTCCATTGCCTTCATGTTTCAATAGCCCATTTGTCATCAAAGTGTCCTAGTTCCTCAACACCTGACCCAGACCTTGTTTCACCCGGCGACATCTAAGCCATAATGGTTTTATGTTTATGCGATCTCATCATGTATATGAGGTAGGCGGTTAGCCTTAATGGTCTTGCGCAAGGACCAACACTGGAGGATGTTATATGTATATATACATATGTATATATGTATATAGATCACTATATAGATATATACATATGCGCACTAAATGTATGTATTTGTATATATATATATATAAATATGCCCCATGCGGTACACACACACACACACACACATATATATATATATATAAAGTAAATATATATGTATGTATATATATATATATATATATATATATATATATATATATATATATATATATATATATATATATATATATATTTTTTTTTTTTTTTTTTTTTTTTTTTTTTTTTTTCACTATGCTATTCCTAAATTCAGAAATATTCTGGGGGCCAGATGGAAAGCTGTGGTGGGCCGGATGTGGCCCGCCGGCCGCCCGTTGATGACCCCTGATCTACAGCTTATTATTGAGTTCAGCTGATGGTCCAGCCATTAGAAACAGTCCAGTTGTTTATCTGGCCCTTTTGGAAAAATAACTGCCCACCCCTAAATTAAAGAGAGGGCTACTAAATTCCAACAATATGAAAGAGTCCAGAAGAAGAAACCATATTCACCATATTCCAAAGAAGATTTCCAATTTATAAAGCGTTTCAAGCTCCTGAGACACAACTCATAATTCAGAGCAGTGAGGTAATTTATTTCCCCGGGTTTTAATATGTTACAGATGAGTGCTCGTGTGTCTTTCCGCAGCTGGAGCGTCACAACACAGAGGCCAGGCATGTAGTCGAGCCTGCGCCACGTGCTTGTGCACCAATACCTGTGGTGCCTTTCATGGTTCAGGGCCCTCTAATTTCAGTGGAAAGTTGCACATATTTCATGGACACAGCCCAGCCGGAGAGAGGACGACAACGACGGGTGGAGGAAAGAGTAAGAGTTGGGGGTGGTCTTGCACAGGGGGAGGCTGATGATGGACTGTACCTCTTCCTTTGAGGCATTGCAAGCAGTCCACTTTTACAACAGAAGCTTTTTGGATCATTTGGTTGAGCCACAGGCAACTGTAAAGCACTTTCAGGTCACCTTAGAATGCCTGGTTGATTTGACAGAGGCTGTAAACCAATGTGGGGTTTAGAGTATTCTAAATATGACTGGCCTAAGGCCCCTGTCTCGGGCAGGGCTATTCGCCATAAGTTTAGTGTCACGATTTGGGTTTTGTCTTGGTTTATGTTATCAGATTTATTAGTTAAGTTTCTGATTTTGGGGTCTTGTTTGGTTTTGATTTAGACATGTTTTTCTGTTTAGGTTACCTGTTTTCCACCTGTCACTTTATCAGCTCTGTTCGGTCTCCCCTCAGCAATCTGTCAGCTTTCTTGCCTTGATTAGATCCACCTGCTCACTTATAATTAGCCTTCACTCCTGTTCACCTGCTCACTCCCCTATATAGTCCTGCCACAAACCTCTGCTATCTGCCAGATCATTTAACGAGCCACGGTGAGTTTAGTTCCAGCATTCTTTATTCTGATTGACCTGTTGACGATAACCCGAGAGCCTTTTTGATTCTGAGCCAGCCTGTTCCCTGATCTGTTTTTCCTGCCCTGTCTGACTGATTTACCGGTTTACCGACTAGTTTCTGTCCTATGGTTATCCGAGCTTGCTTTGCCCTGTCTGTACCTCTGCCTATTTTGGACTGCTTTTTGTGTACCGGATTTTGGACTGCCCTTTTGACTATTGAGCCCGCCTGTTCCTGTTTTCATTATTAAAATCCTGTTTTTTGCCTTAACCTCACTTGTTGGGTTTGAATACTGGGTTTGCCTGATTCACGATCATAACAGAATGATCTGGCCCACTAAAACCTATCGCCCAACAAGTTTTTAGAGGTTTTTTTTTTTCCCCCTCCACACGCTATGGCTTGGGAGGGTTCCAGATTGGCGTTCTGTCCCCCTGGTATCGGTCCCAGACGCCATCTCTCCAGCAGCCGCAGCAGCAGTAACCCGCTGCCTGCTCCGAGTTTACGATTGGGAGGGCTCTTTGTCACAAATTCAGATTCAACTCAGAATAGAAGGGATCACTCACCCAGCGACACCGCTGTCGGCTCTGCCCATGGGTTTTATCCAGAACCAACTTTGTTTATGGAGGTCGAAGCGGAGGTGGTGCGGGATCTTCGTCCGGATCTTTTTTTCTCTCTCCCTCCAGAGGAGGAGATGCAGGGAACGCTGTGGGCTCCACCGATCCCGGCTCTACCGACAGGATCAAACCTCCAGCAAGTCCTGCCGTCCCGCCGTCGGAGGAGGGGACGGAAACCTGTGGGTCGCTCCTTCACCCGTTCTGTTCGGCCGACAGGCGAGTCAGTACCGCGCCCGTCCGTTGCCACTTCCTGCCCAGTGGATCGGAGTCCGGTGCTTCCCAGAGCTGAGCAGCCCACAGCGCCTCCTGTTGGCGCCCGTGATGCTGAGGATCTGGCTCTGGAGGACCAGTTAAGAGCTTTTGCCCCTATTATTAAAGACCTTAGGGAGGCTCTTTTCTGCCAGTATTCAGAGGAGCTGGAGGCAAAATTAAAGGAGGTCGAGGGGCACTATAGAGCGGCTCTCCAAGGGTTCTATAGGGGACTCAATCCTGTCCCCAAGGGTCCAGCCGACGCCCCGGCACCTGCACCTGTCCCAGAGGACCCGCCTCCTACCTCAGCTCCAGTGCCGGCCTCCGGCAGCTATAAGGCAGCACTGTCTGCGCAGCCGGCCCAAGACGCTGCAACCCCGGAGGGTCCGCAGCCGGCCCAAGACGCTGCAACCCCGGAGGCTCCGCAGCCGGCCCGAGACGCTGCAACCCCGGAGGCTCCGCAGCCGGCCCGAGACGCTGCAACCCCGGAGGGTCCGCAGCCGGCCCGAGACGCTGCAACCCAGGAGGGTCCGCAGCCGGCCCGAGACGCTGCAACCCAGGAGGGTCCGCAGCCGGCCCGAGACGCTGCAACCCAGGAGGGTCCGCAGCCGGCCCGAGACGCTGCAACCCAGGGGGGTCCGCCGCCGGCCCGCGACGTGGGAACCCAGGAGGGTCCGCCGCCAGTCTGCGACGTGGGAACCCAGGAGGGTCCGCCGCCAGTCTGCGACGTGGGAACCCAGGAGGGTCCGCCGCCAGTCTGCGACGTGGGAACCCAGGAGGGTCCGCCGCCAGTCTGCGACGTGGGAACCCAGGAGGGTCCGCCGCCAGTCTGCGACGTGGGAACCCAGGAGGGTCCGCCGCCAGTCTGCGACGTGGGAACCCAGGAGGGTCCGCCGCCAGTCTGCGACGTGGGAACCCAGGAGGGTCCGCCGCCAGTATGCGACGTGGGAACCCAGGAGGGTCTACCACAGGGCCACGATGAGGGGGTTCAGACGAGCCCTCTTTCAGGCCGCAACTCGGGGGCTCATCGGGACACTGGGCGCCGTGGCCCTCGCCCAGACGACAAGCGGCGCCGTGGCCCTCGCCCAGACGACAAGCGGCGTCGTGGCCCTCGCCCGAACGACAAGCTCCGTCGGGGGCCTCGCCGAGAAGACAAGCACCCAGAGCCCCATGGAGACTTAGAGGCCCCTGGACCTCTTCGGAAGCTCTTACCCCCTCATCTTTGGCTTGACAGCCAATTTCCCAAGTGGCTGACCAAACTGTCTTTGTCGGAGGTTCTGGAAGGGTTATTGATGAGGTTCTGGGTGTTAAAGGGTCTGGGAGCATCTGAAGTCTGTGGTCCGGGGCCTCCTGAACCTGAAGCCTGTAGCCCGGGGTCTCCTGAACCGGAAGCCTGTAGCCAGGCCCCGTCTGAACCTGAAGCCTGTAGCCAGGCCCCGTCTGAACCTGAAGCCTGTAGCCAGGCCCCGTCTGAACCTGAAGCCTGTAGCCAGGCCCCGTCTGAACCTGTAGCCTGTAGCCAGGCCCCGTCTGAACCTGTAGCCTGTAGCCAGGCCCCGTCTGAACCTGTAGCCTGTAGCCAGGTCCCGTCTGAACCTGTAGCCTGTAGCCAGGCCCTGTCTGAACCTGTAGCCTGTAGCCAGGTCCCGTCTGAACCTGTAGCCTGTAGCCAGGCCCCGTCTGAACCTGTAGCCTGTAGCCAGGGGCCGTCTGAACCTGAAGCCAGTAGCCAGGGGCCGACTGAACCTGAAGCCAGTAGCCAGGGGCCGACTGAACCTGAAGCCAGTAGCCAGGGGCCGACTGAACCTGAACTCTGTAGCCAGGCTCCTCCTGAACTCTGTAGCCAGGCTCCTCCTGAACTCTGTAGCCAGACACCTCCTGAACTCTGTAGCCAAGCGCCTCCTGAACTCTGTAGCCAGGCGCCTCCTGAACTCTGTAGCCAGACGCCTCCTGAACTCTTTAACCAGGCCTCTCTTCTAGCTCTTAGTCCGGCGTTGTCTCCAGCCTTTAGTCCGGCGGCAGGTTCTGTTCTTTCTCTCTCCAGACGTCGGTTCCTGAGGGTCCGGTTCTACCGACGGTCCCCGAGGTTGCTGCTCGGCCGCCGGCCTATGAGAGACCTGCTCCGCCGCCGGTCTATGAGAGACCTGCTCCGCCACCGGCCGCCGGACATCGTTGCTAACCGGGGCCGTCCTTCAGGACACCCGCCGGATTACCTGTCTCACAGAGGTCGTCCGCCGGAGAACCTGACACGCCTAGGACGTCCGCCGGAGAACCTGACACGCCTAGGACGTCCGCCGGAGAACCTGACACGCCTAGGACGTCCGCCGGAGAACCTGACACGCCGAGGACGTCCGCCGGAGAACCTGACACGCCGAGGACGTCCGCCGGAGAACCTGACACGCCGAGGACGTCCGCCGGAGAACCTGACACGCCGAGGACGTCCGCCGGAGAACCTGACACGCCGAGGACGTCCGCCGGAGAACCTGACACGCCGAGACCGTCCTTCGGGACGTCCGCCGGAGAACCTGACACGCCGAGGCCGTCCTTCGGGACGTCCGCCGAACAACCTGACACGCCGAGGCCGTCCTTCGGGACGTCCGCCGGACAACCTGACTCGTCGGGGCCGTCCTCCTGGACGACCGCCTGAGAACCTGACTCGTCGGGGCCGTCCTCCTGGACGACCGCCTGAGAACCTGACTCGTCGGGGCCGTCCTCCTGGACGACCGCCTGAGAACCTGACTCGTCGGGGCCGTCCTCCTGGACGACCGCCTGAGAACCTGACTCGTCGGGGCCGTCCTCCTGGACGACCGCCTGAGAACCTGACTCGTCGGGGCCGTCCTCCTGGACGCCCGCCTGAGAACTTGACTCGTCTTGTTTTGTTTGAGTTTTTATTTGGACATTTATTTGATTCTAGCCCTCCATCCTGTACCTCCCTCCACCCACCCGAGCTAGTCTGTTTTGTTTCTGAGGCCGTCTGGAATCCGGCCTTGAGGAGGGGGTTCTGTCACGATTTGGGTTTTGTCTTGGTTTATGTTATCAGATTTATTAGTTAAGTTTCTGATTTTGGGGTCTTGTTTGGTTTTGATTTAGACATGTTTTTCTGTTTAGGTTACCTGTTTTCCACCTGTCACTTTATCAGCTCTGTTCGGTCTCCCCTCAGCAATCTGTCAGCTTTCTTGCCTTGATTAGATCCACCTGCTCACTTATAATTAGCCTTCACTCCTGTTCACCTGCTCACTCCCCTATATAGTCCTGCCACAAACCTCTGCTATCTGCCAGATCATTTAACGAGCCACGGTGAGTTTAGTTCCAGCATTCTTTATTCTGATTGACCTGTTGACGATAACCCGAGAGCCTTTTTGATTCTGAGCCAGCCTGTTCCCTGATCTGTTTTTCCTGCCCTGTCTGACTGATTTACCGGTTTACCGACTAGTTTCTGTCCTATGGTTATCCGAGCTTGCTTTGCCCTGTCTGTACCTCTGCCTATTTTGGACTGCTTTTTGTGTACCGGATTTTGGACTGCCCTTTTGACTATTGAGCCCGCCTGTTCCTGTTTTCATTATTAAAATCCTGTTTTTTGCCTTAACCTCACTTGTTGGGTTTGAATACTGGGTTTGCCTGATTCACGATCATAACATTTAGATTAATTTAAGATGGTCTTTAAAGTGAAGGGTGAGTTTCAATTCTTTGAAATTAGGTTCTGTGAAGTTATTATTGGTAATAGTTGTCTTACCTGTAGTAGGTTGAGGTTGTATCACATTAAGCTTGTTGGTGGATGTAAAAAATTGTTGAAGTATAATAAGGTAGACAAACTTTCACCATCTGGATTAGCTGTCTTTATCAGTTTAAAACAACTCTAACCATAAATGTTCACATCAGTGGGGAAGAACGTCAGTATCAGTGCACAACTTCACAAAATACTGTTAGAGATTTGGTCTATGTTTCTGTGTGGACCTACCTTGCTCATGCTGGCCCAGCTGTATCATACCAAAAGCTCTCACTCCACAAAAATCTAATTAAACCATTGGATTTTGTGTCAAACTGCCAGCTGTGCAATAGCAGAGAAAATGTGTCTGTATTTTTCAAAGTATTTTAGTTGTATAAATATCATCCAGGTTTACTCAGCTCATACCACAGATCAGCATTTGAGACAGATCGATAGATTTGGCCCCTCATATTTTTGCTATTGTGGTCTTTTTGTATCCAGTTTTAGTCAAAAACAGACACTTTACATTTTGTACATATCAACCGTCAACTTGTACACTCTAGGGGTCTAACAATACATCGATCCACATCAATATATCGATTAAATGACTAACGATTCAATTACATCGATGCAAAATTAAAACATGGATCTATATTGTCATTTTTATGATACGCCTTTATTTTGAAATTCACGCATCAGCCTATAGAGAACAGGTGATTTGTTATTATAGTTATTCGAAGAATGCTGTTGTAATTTTAATGCCTGATACCTGTAAGAGCTTAGAAATAAAATCGTCAAATCATATTTGATTTTTTGGGTTTTTTTGTGCGTTGATATCAATGTATATAATAGCATTAGATGGGCAGATGATTTCTCATCATACCGATCGCATTGATTGTAAATTGTAAAAGACTGTGATATCGGCTGGTGATTCACACCCCTAGTACCCAACATCATGGTGTCAATACCAAGAAATAGCTAACTTGCACTAGTCCTTCTTGGTATCCTAAGCAGCATCCTCAATGCGTCATTATATGCCACTTTAGGTTTCTGCATACTGCTTTGCTTAAAACAAAGGGGTGCAATATGCTTTAAAGGCATACTATGCAACATTTTTCAGTTAATTAATGTGTTCCATACCGTTTTGGATGATTAAATGAGTCATTTCAGGTCGAACAAAGGTTTTCTCGGCCGCCCTTGGGGTCTGTGGGGGAAATACCGCACTTGCAATGCAAGAGCCCTCGGCTCGCACACACAGAAGTTTCGCTTTACGGCGAGAACTCCATGTGTTTTTGCCCTGCCATTCACTATATGCACGCGCGAAAGCAACAACAAAGAACCGCGTGTTAACGTCAAATAAACATGCAAGCATATCGAGTTTTATTATTATTATTATTTGTTTGTTTTTTTTTTATGTTGGCGAGACGCTACCGCGGCGGCCGCGGCGAGGTGGCGGCCGCGGCTGCGGCTTGGCGAGGCGGCGGCTGCGGCTTGGCTAGGCGGCGGCGGTAGCGTCTCGCCAACATAAAAAACAAAAAAATAATAATAATAAAACTGGCGAGGCGGCCGCCGTGGCCGCCTCGCCAAGATAGCGCTGCGGGAAGCTTGATGTTCATACCTTCACTGTGTTAGTCATTGTTTGTACTGCCGTTTTTTCCACTTTTCGTTGCGTTCGCCTGTCTGCTAAGCTCAAAACAACCGCGCCTGTCTTGACGGAGAAACCAGAACAGCTGAGCATCTTTACGACAGTGCACTTTTACTTTCGCCCTCTGGGGGGAGCCTCGCTGGAAAATCAACCCCGGTTGCATAGTATACCTTTAAAAAGTGCCACTTTCACTAAGACAGAACACATCCAAAACTTGTGTACTAGCACATTAGCTTGGGCATACATCAAACGACATTGTCTATAAAAGTCCATGCTATGTCTATCCAACTTTATTATTTCTTAAGTATATAACTCTTTATCATGTATAACAAAAGCTTTCAGAATGTCCTAAACCGACATTTGATTAATAACTATTAAACATTTTTGTTAAAGAATAAAAAAAGCAATCATCTTCAATTGAAAGGAATACTATTATACGATTTTTGGACCTGAATGCTTTTGGTCTTTCAACCATGGTGACCTTAAATATATCACGTCATTTTCGCATGATATTGATTTGGCGAGACATTGTGTTTATTCTGTGTATTTCCGTGAGTCAGAGAGCCCAGAACAAAGAATAGTTTAAGCAAATTTCACACAGGGAAGTTTTTGCCAACATAATGTACAGGGTTCCACTTGGTAAAGATATCCAGCCAACAGATGATACACACAGGTGGGCAGCTGATTGCTCAGAAACATCAATTAGGATAATGGTGTCATAGACCCAGAATTTGGCTATTTGAAAGAAGGAATATCAGCATTGGAAATAAGGGATTAATGGTCACAATTTATGGAAATCAAGAAGTAAAGCCTAAAATTGCTTCAAACCTGTTCTAATGTATTGGAAATTACATGTTTCTTTATGCTGTTGTCAGCTCCATTAATGGAACACCTGAAATAAATTAGCCATTTTGATTATTTCAAAGTAAAATGGAAGTCATTAATGGCCTCCTTTTTAAATTTTACTGACTAATTCAAGCTTTTCCTGCACACCAAAATCCAACTGCCTGGAAATAGTGGATGCACTCAGAGAGGTTCGGCCATTAAAGAGCCTGTTTTATGCGCTGGATAAATCTGTTTCAATGTATCACTCCCAGGTGTGTTAATGAGGGACCTGGGAGTGTTGTCCCAGCTGTTTGGATTGCCTCTCTTCAGGGCTACAAAGATCCAGATCAATACTCAGCGCCTCTAGGAGAGCGGATCACGCCGCTACAGCTGGACTCCAACACAGTGTCCATCCCTTCACTAGATATGAATCAGCATCCTCCGTCTCTAGAGGACCAAAGGACCAACAACACACAAACTTGAGAAGTTGAACCTTGACCCCTGACATTTGGCCTGTGACCCGTCTGTCTGATGGCCTATCGATTACGTCTGGCCTCGTCATAATTACTTTATGTTTTGTGTTCAGCCCTCATAATGCCAAATTTGTGATCTGAATTTTTGAAGGCAACATTGTTTTGTTCAACAAATTGCAATGATGAAATCCTCTTCACCGATGGAAATTTGAAATCCCTGATTTGGCTACCTAAATTCCTTTAAACATTCTTAATAAGGTCAATAAACAAAGCTTCTGAGAAAATTACAGATTTTTTATCAATTTAAATCCATTGGTTTTATATTTTGTTTCAAACATGCTAAAACATAAAATCAGTATCCATTTTTAGATTTAACTGAACTTCTGGAGATCATCTCAAGACCGATCACTTGACATTTTCTCAAAAATATAAGGTCCTGGGGTCTCGTTTATAAAACATTGCGTGAAATCCATACTAAAAGGGTAAGTACAGTAAGAAAAATAAAATGGCGTCCGCAAAAAAGTATTCAGATTTATAAAACCAAGCGCACGCAAAGATGCACGCAAGTCCCCCCCAGAAAAAACAAATAATTAAAAAAATAGATAAACACTGCAAAAGCAATTTAAGCAGCCGATGAACGCTGAGTGCTGCATGGGTTTGAGCGGTCGAGTGCACCTTCTCTGCACTTTGGGGTCTGGAGAGCTGCCTTTCAGCATCTGGAGGCAAGTGTAGCCACTTTCCCCTGTGTCAGGGGCGGTCCTAGCCTGTTTGATACCCTGGGCGAGCAACCCAACCGGTGTAGGGTCCTCCCATCTCCTGCTCCCTCCCCTCCTCTGTTACAGCCTGTCCGTCAGACAACCACAGCAGAAAGCTATATGCACTGCTGAAGGGAGAAGGCGGAAAATACCCACAGGTGGAGTAGCGTGTTGGGCGCTGTGAACATTGTCAGTCTGGGGGGAATCTCATGCCGCCCTAGACGAGAAGCCACCTTTGGCAGCTGCCCATGTCTGTGGCGTCTTTGCATTTGGGCCAGTGGGGCCTTGGCCCCACCAGATGTCGCTCTGGAGCTCTATGTTCACAATAATCAGTGGGACAAGATCATTCTTTATAGAGTAATATTGTAAAAAAGACAGATTCCCTTACAAATAAAATTATGTTAGAAAATATTTTGTCTATATATCTACGTCTGCCAGAAAACTGACAAGCACGGTAGGCTAAATCCCCTTGAGGCACCATTGGGGCCGGCCCACTAACATTTGTTTAAATAACGAACATCTGAAACTGCAGTGCGCATGCCCAACACGCTCTCAGTAGACAGCCGTGGGGCACAAATCATCTCGCCCCAAGCTCGGATCATCCAATAAAAAATACTGGAACTGCACGTTACATTTACGTTCTCCCGGATAGTGTGCAACCATCTAGTGTTGGTTGTCCTTGCTAGCTCATTGAAGAATCAATGTAAATATTTTCTGTTCAACAAATGAATCATATGAGTGAGCCTTTATTTGTGATTTTAAGTATAAAAATGTAATAAAATTTAGCTTGTATAAAATGACCTTTTTAGTGTGTTGGTTTGTATCTGTTTAATTCAAAATTTATCAAGGTCAGGTTGTATGCATTACAAAAAATGAGTTGCTGCTATAGGTGTTGAGATTTTGTGCCTCATTTAACTTATCATGGCAGAGACGCCACTGTCCCAAGTCGCCCATATCAGAAACCGCCACTGCCCTGTGTTATCGCAAAATGCAATGCTCGGAATCTAAAATGGTATATTGGCAAGTCATCATCATTGGCCAGCAAATATCTGGTCCATGAAACGGTGTGTTTCCTCAATTCTCCCATGTGCACGGTCTTCTAACAGTGCCAATGCGTCCACCGAGTAGCATTACGCAACAGTGTATTTCACTGTTTAGAGCAATTAATGTGATTACCGCACACCTTGTCACAATGATCTGTGATCTGTGGTGTGCGTCATCCTGGTCATCATTGGTGAGAGGAATGTGATGGTGGAAAACTCAGAGGAAATGTTGTGCAGACTTTCACTTAAGATTTAAGATGGACTTTTAATTTTTTTGAAATGTCCCATATTTATACTTGAGTGTCACCAGTGAATGAATAACACACAGGTTTTGAATGCTTACGATCAAGATGATCTATGATTAAAGTCTGATATGGAGCGAAATTGAACGTCTGAGGGGAATCCTCATGCAGTTTGGCTGCAAGTCACCACTTTACCATCTTCATCGCCAATTTCCCATGTCTCCAAAATGAACGTACACATGGGTCAGAGTTGCCGAGATTGACCACACTTTTTTCCCGCCAATTTTTTTTTTTTTTAATATATATCCCAACTTTTGCATGGAAAGTGCCGTACGCACGTTTCAGGCCCCATATTGTGCTTACGCAAGCTTTATAAATGAGACCCCTGGTATTTAATCTGACGCAGAACAAGTAAGATGAAAAATAAATTCTAAATAATCAGAAATACTGGATCATACCACAATTTGTACACTTATGGGCAATTTCACAGAACTATCTGTGTGCTCCAGAGACTTGCAAACCAGATTTTACACGTCTGCCTAATTCAAAAAGCACAGGGAAACAAGCCTCAGTTCCTAATGCCATGCTGCCTTGTATTTAAATAAGGTACTGAGCATGACTTCAGGGGAAAATACCTGTAGATTACAGCAAGAGCAAAACATGCTAGAGTTTCAGAAAACAGAGCATTTTGCAACACATGGATGATGCAAATTAAATGGTTAGGTAATTTTTTTTCATGCACGAGGAGAAACAATAGAGAGACTATCCCAATTCAGGAAACTTTTGTTTCATACCACTAACTGTATATGGACAGGCACATTCACAAAACTATTTGTGCACTCTAAAGTTTTCCGTCTGATTTACAAACAGCATCTGAAGAAATCTCTCCTCCTAAAAGTGGGTTACCAAGCAGATATGTTTTCATTAAATAAGGTATTTAATAAAAAGGGGGAAATCCTCCCATATTTATGTGGATTACAAAATCGCTAATACTTGAGAGTGCATGTATTTGTTCTCTTTCCTCAGGGTTATAATTACAGCATATATTGTTACTCTACTAATATAATACATATTATGGTGACAGTATACGGATCCCGAAATTTCTTCATGTAGAAGATATTATAGCAAACGTTCCTAAAAAAAACGTTTCTCACATTTTAGGAGAAGGCTTAAATTATCTGTCCGTAGCTATTAAAGCAGATCTAATTTATTGGATTTTGAGCAGTTCAGCTGTATTTGTCTGCTTTTGCTCCTAAGTTAGTCTGTTTCCTCCACTTGTGATAATGTTTCACTTCTTACCATGCAAAAATTCCTCCTAATGAAGCCATTTTAATTTTTCGAGTATTTCTGGCCTCACTCCAGCTTTTCTCAGATGGCAACCAGATGTCAAGATGTATCTGTAAAGACTCCCAGCACTCGAATGTTTTAGAAAATTGTCTGTAAAGCTCTATCTAATGTGTGTTTTCCTCTTTAGACTACGAAAAAAAAATATTTGCTGAGTGGGAGGCTCTGATTGTTGGCAAAACAGTTCAAAACATTTGATTCCTGCTTCCCTCATTAGGCCACTGTACGATGGTGAATTTAAACCGATGACAAGTTGGTGCTGAGTGTAAAGAGGCATGAGTTGCTTGCCAGCAGAAGCAAGTGTGTTACTAAGAGGTTTACCAAGCAAGAAACAGTCTTGAAATATTTATAGGACTTTGACTTGGATCTCTCCCTGAGGACTGGGAATTGAAAACCTGCAATCTGTGGATCGCCAAAGGCAAACTGACGGTGGAGGTCAAGCCTATAGGTTTTTCTTTACATGAAAACAGCTCGTAAAAGCCAAAGAGACAGACAAGGGGAGAGAATAATGTATTCTGCACCCAGAAGCAGGATTTTGAGTGGAGTATAGATTTCTTTTTTACTATTATTATCCTTTTTTTCCCAGCCACTCAGTTTTTGTTGTTACAGGCATCTCCTCTCATTTTTCAAGGATCAAAAATCCATTTTGGATCATCCATTCAATATTAAATCTGGCAGGTACTGGGATGCACAACAAACTCAATTTACAGAGGCAATTTTGAGATCTTTTGTCGATGATGGACAACAAAGATCCTCTCTTTCAATTTTAATGTGACTGCAAGAAGGTCTGATCACCTCGACTTGTCTTTAACCCTCTATGGCATGATTTTTTATTTTGGGAGAAAAAAAATATTTCACCCTAGTTTTTTGGGAGCTTGGGCATCCCTTATAACATATCAGTCATAACATGTGTCCCCCTCTGCCCCCCCTACCAGATTTTGCTTTGTTGCCTCAGGGCAACAACATGCTATAAGAGTACTAAAACGCCAAGGTTTTCTATATTTTTATATAAGTGAAATGAAGAACAAACAAGCCATAAATGCATTAGAAGTTTTATTTCAACAAGCAATCGGGGACCGGAATGGGTGTAATGGGTCCTCTTCTCTTCTTTTCTTCATACTCCCCAGGAATTGTGGAACTGGTACAACCTCTCTTACGCTCCAGATTCTTGCCACTTCTGCACAAGCTTTCTGCGATATACGATAGACTTATAAAGTCTATCTTTATATAGACGTATAAAGCTTCATCTGTTCCTTTTTTGTCATCCCATTGGTGCTGCAGTCTCTCTTGTCGAGCAGCCAGGCAGTCACCATCATCATGTCAATAAAGTGGAACATCAGCCGGTGATACCACTTCTTCGACCTTATTTTATTGTGGTACAGTGCAAGGAGAGAGTCCAGCAGGTCCATTCCACCCATATTCTCTGACCACAGCAGGACAGGGGGCTTTGATTGTTTTCTTTTACTTGCCATCCCACCTATCAACCTCGGTGACTGGGTATGCTCCATTGAAATTACTGAGAAGACTGACTGAACGCATGCAAGGATGTTTCTCCAACTATGGCAGTCTTCAGTTCAAAAGATCCACGTCCAGCTCTCTTCAGCTAAGCATCACACATCAAGTTGACACCTGGTAATCTGTTGCTACGAACAGTACCAGTAGAGTGAATTCCCTGCTGAGCAAGTGTGAGTACGAGAAGGACACTCGTAAACCAGTCGTCAAAGAACACCTTGTAGTTCTGCTGCTTGGGCATTGGCTGAGCCAAGCGGAGGACAACGTTGCCACTTGCTCCTACATCTGGCAGTTCAGGGGGTTGCACAACTCTGTGTAGATCTCAAAATTGTGTGGTACACCGTCAGAACTAGCCAATACAAGCATCTTGTAGCCCTATTTCTTTGGTTTTGCTGGCAGGTATTGTTTGAGTCTATTTTCTGTGAGTAATAGTAGATAGTACTGCAAAAAAATTAATTATGGTGATGGCTATGCATCTCTGCAGTTCTCCATCCATGAGAATGTTATTGTTCAAACAAAAGTGGTCTAACTGCGCAATGTTGCCCTGAGGCAACGAATGAAAAACTACCATTTTAGTAAATAAATAAAGACAAAAAGTGTCTTTACTCAATCAAATATGCTTCTTCACACATTAATGCACATCACAGATATTATTTATACAAAGTTATATAAATTTAAAAATGATAAAAGGGGAAATTTATCTTAACTTCTGCTAGCAGTATGTCCAAGCCGGCTATGGTTCCAAAAAGGACTGTTTCACCCCCAGAGGAAAGGTCAAAGTCACGCCCACCTCAAATTTCATTGGTCACAGACTTATCACCAGACTTTTAAAGTAATGTTTTATTTTAAAAAAATTAAAGGGGCAGTGTGAGGGCAACAATAGTGGTTTGTTGCCTGAGGGCAACACCATGCCATAGAGGGTTAAGGTACTGAGGAAACAGAGAGGGCACCTTCTTCTCCACTAGAGGAGTCAAAAGCATTCACATTTATCACTCAGGTAAAGATACCAGGGTTAAAAACGCTTCAGCTCAAGCTTTTTACTCAAGTATGAGAACAGGTTTCAAAGCTAGTTACGGTGTAAAAGTAATTCAAGAAAAAAATGTCATTAAGCAGGGAGTGGTGGCCTAGTGGTGAGAGCAGTACACTTGCACTCTGAGAAGGTCACAAGTACCCGGCTCTATCTCAGCAGACTACCACTATGGGTTCCTGAGCAAGACCTTTAGCCCCAGATTGCTCACTGAGTGCTGTAAACCTGCCCACTGCTCCCAAAGGGATGGGTTAAATTAAGAAGACAAATTTTGTTGGAATGTAAAATTGCAATGACAAATAAAGATTTCTTTAAAAAGGTTAGGCCACCTGCACCCCAGGGGCCTATAATGATGTAACCCTCCTCCCAAAAAAGGCATATTTCCAAAGACCATCATGACTGTAATGTTATATTAAGGTGTTCATGTTGAAAACATTGGGATAGGCCACATTTACCCATTGAGAATGAACCATTTTAGAACAATGCAAATATAATCAAGAACCATATGAGTAGCAGTGAGCATTAGCATGGGTTTAATGGAGCACAAGACATGACGACTGGTTGCCTATAAGTTTTGTAATGGTGCAAAAAGTAAAAACTTTAGATGCATGTTATCAAAAACCTTTATTAGAATGTAATTGTACTCCTTAGCTTAGCAGCAGGAATCTACGAGAATCAGAATATACTTTGCTTCTCCGAGTTTGAGGGTACAAATAAGGAATTTGACTTCAGATTCCAATGCTCTCATCATGTAAGAAACAGGCAGAAAAGTAACAGTAAGCAGACAGCGACTACGGTCTATAACAGAAAAGAGATTCTCAGGGGACAAAGGCAGGAACAGGAACAGTACGAACAGGGGATTTTTTCTTTCCTCAGTAGTGCAGCTGGCTACCCTGACTGCAAAGTGTTCATCAGAGACACAGCCTTGGGGTAGAAACTGGCTCTGTGTTGGCTCGTTTTAGCCATCCACGTTCTGTAGCGCCGCCCTGAAGGTGCGAATCTGAATAACCTGTGACCAGGATGAGTAGGATTGACAGCTATTTTGACACCTGTACAAGTGGATGGAAGGTCAGTCCTGATGATCCGCTCTGCAGCTCTAACTGTTTGTTGTAATCTGGATCTGTCAGGTTTTAAGGGCAGCAGATGTGAGACAAAACTGGATGAGAAGATAGGTGTATCCAGGGCAAGGTTAATAACAATTACCCTTGAATGGTTGTCTATATACAAGTGAACAATTAATCAAAGTGATTAACCTAAAAACAAACAAAAAATCCTAATAATCCTAACTGATACATTCCTGATATGTACTTTGCTCAATACTATAGCTGGAGGCAACAATGTCAATTTCAACTTTGCATCCAACCATTTTGAAAATACTTCCAGATACAGACAGAGATGTACAAATATCTGCTCTACTTGGTTGCCAAACTCCTCGCTGGTGCTCGGTACATCTTACCGAGGTTCTCTGTTATGAACACCTTTATGCTAGGCTACATATAGAGGCAATGCTCTTGTTCTTAATTTTTTTATTTTTCTTTTCTTCTTTTTAAGCTTTTTTTTCAGTGGTTGGCAAACAACAACAATATTCCAGAACAAAATCTGAACATTTTTAAACTGTAAGGAGTATTAAGTACAAATAAATGCATAGAAATGTAAGGAATAGAAGCAAAAACGAGGCAAAAAAATTATTAAAGTATTTGTACTTTGTTACTTGACACCTCTGGTCTCCAATAGAAGTGTTGTTTTAAGCCTTTTTTTACCATGTCCTGCAAATATTGAAGGGACTATCAATAAAATATGTGTAAAGCATCATGAAACATTTCTCAAAAAGAGGTTGGCCATTCATTTTCTCATGGCTTTTCTGGTAATAAAGCACCAATGACTAATTCCCTGAATTGGACTCTTCACAAAAACAAAGCAACCAATGGGTGAACCTTTTCAGGACTGGCCATCCGACCAAAATTACTATAAAAGCACATGAACGACTAAAATAGGAAGTCGCAAAAGAACCAGACATTTTGACCTTGGATGATGGTCTGCTTTGAAAAATGTTTGATTACTCATGATCCATTTATTGATATTTACTGTGATGCAGTTGTTTCATAACACAGTTGTTGGTGTGACTGTGTTCTGTGGCTTCGGTATTGAAGAGAAAGCTGGTTTGCTCCCCTGACAATGATCTATAAGCTAAATGTGCTTACTTGGAGACATATGCATAGGATGTAACTAATGTTAGCATTTATGGTGTAAATCTCTTGCTCTAGAAATGCTATTATTACTTTTAGTCCTGGACAAGCTCTGGGAAAATATATAATATTTCTGCTTCGTTTCTAGCAGTTCAATTCCAAAGAAACAAATGGTCTGATTAAAGCAATATATGTGTCATGTGTTGTGAGGCTTTATGGAACTTGGAAACTGAATGATGAAAACAAGGATTCAATGATGATGAATGCAAAAACCTAAATTAAGGCAAAGGTAACAAAGTACAGGCAAGGAAGATGAACAGAAAATAAATAGGCATGGTTAAGGGAGAATCCAGCAACTGAACAATAACAACTGGATAGCTTACATACTGGGGGAAGAGTGGAGAAAGGCATGGCAACACAGGTGAGAGTAATCAGGTGGAAATGAGGAGTAGCTGAGAGAAATAATGGCAGATAAACTGAGGGGAGGAGAATAATGAGCAGGATCTGAGACAGAGTGAGGGAAACACAATATACAAAGAACTAAAAAATAACTAAAAACCTAAAATGAATTAACTAAAATGAATTAACTAAAATGACTACAACTAGAGAACATGAACAGCAAAGAGAAACATAGACATATACCCCCCCCCCCCCCCCCCAAACATCTCAGGACCATGACAATAGGTTCCTTGGTACCATTACATACAAGTGTATTTAAAAAAATAAGTATAACCAAGTTGAAACATTTTCTAGGAAAAAAAATATTTGCAGCTTTTAAACCTGGACAATCATGCTTAAACTGTAATGTAACATTACTGATAATTATTTTTAATTATTGTTTAATAATAGCATTTTGGTCTATATTTCTGTAAAAGAACAAACCAAATGCTGTTAGAGAGAAAAAGAAAATAACCGTCAGAGGCTTAACGGTTTCAATTGTTGCTTTAAACAAAATATAGAGACAGTATAATAGGATCAACGTGACAAAGACTCCCTTTAGTCCTTCTGTCAGACAATACTCGACTGCTAACAAACACCATAGCAAAAGTCCCTTGGAAAACTTCCAAGACACCATTTTAGAGATAATTTTTGCCTAAATCAACAACTGGAAATGTACCAGGATTTTCCTCTTTTAGGATCCTAAGAAAGGATTAAAGCAGATTCTCTCCTCATTACGTTGTTGATGGGTAAAATCTCACATCTGTTGGACATTTAATACCTCAACATTAGCACATTGGCATTAGCTCTTTGGAGCAATTGGGTAAATGATGGACTCGCCAATTGTCACAAAGATGTAACGTTAATGTGGTAAAGAGGAGACACTAATTGTTACAGAGATCTACCCATTGAAGAGCTGTGACCCTTGATACCTTAACATTGCCACATAACCGTTAACTCGTTTACTGCAACTGGGAAAATGAAGTATTTCTGGATCAACAGGCAGCGATTTGTTTGCTAACAGCCAACAAATGATAAGATAAATGGGGCAAATAGTTTCCATAATCCCTGTGACAACTTTGACATACATTTGGAAGGTGGATGGTGTCTATTCACAGGTGCAGAGGATGTTTGGGGAGAGATGGCCTGCTAAATTTTGTTTTAGTACAACTGTAAACAGGATTAACATTGGCAGGTATCAGGCCACGAGCAAAAGCATCCGTTGGGAAAGAATGCAAAAACCAGCTAATGAACTCGGCTGCTGTTTGGAACAAGACAAGGAGATGAACACAGGGATGACTGAATGGGCAGGAGATTGATTAGTCTGGAAAAGGTCCAGCGGGTCAGTTTTTAATGGATAATGGAGGATTTCCAAGCATGCACGAGCACGACGCAGCACTCCATCTTCTGTTTTGTCTCAGTTTAACAGTGCAGCAGTCCATCCACTGTATCTAAGTCAAGATCAGAGGGTGCTGCATCAAGCTGTCTGCATTAAAGACAGGACTTCATTGGGCCGACTAAATCTGTCCTGTACACAGGGACGAACAATGAAGCCGGGAGAAAAATGAACGCCACCTGGCAGTTTGTAAGAACGACAGCCGTTTCCTGCTGTAATCCATTCAGAGTAGCCACCTGGGGGCTGCAGGGGAAGCTTCTCCCACCCTTCCTTTTTATCCCCTAAACGCCATTCAGCAGCGACAAGGTGATGAAGTGCAGGGTGTGGAGGAATAAACCAAGAGTCTCTTTCAGTGATCAGCATGTTTTCACAACCGTTGTTCTTTTGAATGGTAATTAACTTTTTTCTGTCTGTTCCAATCCCACTGGGATGGATGGCTGGATGGATGGATGGCTGGCTGGCTGGCTGGCTGGTTGGCTGGCTGGCTGGCTGGCTGGCTGGCTGGCTGGATGGATGGATGGATGGACGGATAAACTAATGCATGGATGGATGGATGGAAGGATGGATGGATAAACTAATGCATGGAGGGATGGATGGACAAACCTTTAGACAGTAGGATGGGCAACAATGTCTGGAAATAGAAATATTTTCCTTACTCTTATTTTCTTTTCTCATACTAATCCAGACCAGAGGATACTAAAATCAAATTCCATGCTTTTCCAAATTTTTCCAGACTGCATAGAAATCCTGGTTTTCGTTGTTACCTTTTCAAGAGAAGAGACGGTCCAAATTGCATGTTTGCGGGGAGGAGATCGAAAGCAATTACCATTAGAAGGTGCCTATCGTTAGCCGAGTGCATCACGCCCCCCACCCTCCACTCCTCCTAACTCTCTGCACATGCAATTTAACAGCTGGATCAATAGCCAAAGGCAGTTAGCGGCCTTGCAACTCACTTCGGCAGCCTGCTTCACAGGACACGCTACAGCACAACTTGCAAATGTCAGAATGTTACACCGTACTAAGAGCAGGCCAGAGAAATTGTTCCTCTGAAACATTATTGACACGCTTTAACCCGCATTTCCACCCTGCATGGAGCAGGAAAGTCAATTCTCATTTAGACTGGGCAGGTCACAGGGGTGGGACAGGGTCGAAGGATCACAGGTCAGGGATTGGCCCAAGGTCAAGGTGACAGTAGGGTGTCTGCATGAACGGTGAGGCCTTCATTTCCAACAAGGCCTTGGACCGGATCGATACCATTAGAGAATGTGTCTGATCCATCACTCCCATCCCTCCCGCTGGTTTTTCCTCCCCCTCCCTTCATCTGGCAGTACACAGATTCTCACTTCCTTTCTCCTCACCCGTATTTGCTTTCAGAGGATTCATTTAATCATCTGTCGCCTCGTTTCCTTTGGTTTCGCCTCTGTCACTTAAGACGGAGCAGTTCTCATCTTGATACTGACCCTGTCTGACGCCAATGTGCAGAACCCCTCCGACTCCTACGGGCCGGGCATGAAAAGCGAAACAGAAGATAACTAGGGCACCACATATTGTTTGAACAGCATTTTATTAAGCCTTGCACTCGCTTTTAATATTTACATTGGTGCATCGGAGGCTTCAGGAACGCTTTAGGCAATTACACACATGACCAAGTCGATAGCCCCAGAAACAGCAAAAAAAGCCTTTATCATGCCGCCAGGAGAGTATTGCCAATTCCGCGGCCCAGCCGTTGATGTAGTTTGCATTTCAATTAAAAAAGGGCTGCGGTCCTGGTCCTTTATTCAAAGTCATTGTCAAATGAAGGATCCACAAAGTGAAGCCAGAATAGAGCATTTTTGTGCATATGTGTAATAATGCAGGAATAACCCACAAGCTGCTGCTGGGAGTCAGAAAGCAGGGGATCGTGATTCCAGTGTTAATGGGAGGTCAGGGCTGAATAGGGCAAGTTTCAATCTACAATCAGGACTCCTAGACAATTTTAGTTTCTAGATTTTAAACTTTTCCAGACTCCATTAAACAAAGTTCTCAGTCCAAGTTACACATTTTGTAAGGTTCAGCATGAATTTAGATGGATGGATTAATTAAATGCTTTAACATTGTTAAAACATGAAATACGTAGTTTCCTGAATGTTATTTTGTTATCTCAATCTCCAACATCTTAAATAAAGTTTACTTCCCCTGGTAAGGATATGTGATGTAGTCTTCTTCATTTTATGCATGTTGCATGTATTTTATAATAAACTTTCCTGGAATTAAGTTTTGCAATTCAGTGCAAATGTATTAAACAGTCTGAATAGTTGGTTTGTTATGTTAATAAATGGTTGGTCAGTTTTGTTGGCTTGTTTATGTGGTTTGGTTTGATATTTGGTGGTTGATTGGTTGGCCTCAGTTGTTTCTTAGTTGTTTGGTTTATTGACTGGATGAATGGCAGTGTTTTTTTGTTTTTTTCTTTTGGTTGGGTGCTTAGCTGGCTGGCTAGGGTGGTGTCTTTCAGTAGTTGGTCCGTTGATTGGCCGGTGGTTGATTTGTTTCATTTGTTTGTGGGTCAGTTGAATTAAAGAGCTGGTCATGGTTTAGTTGTTGAGAACCATGCTCTCGAGAGTTGTTGATAAAATATTGAGATGGTGGGTTTTACTTTTGCGACAAAATCTAGACTTTAAAATTCTTGGAGAATTTTTTTTTCTAAAAGGGAATCAATACCCTAATAAATATAGTTACTTCACATCATACCTACAGCAGCACACTGTCCTTTTTAGCCTTTGATTACACCCACCCCACCCCCTCTCTCAAGACTCCCTGCGAAATTAAGACCCAAGAAACAGATAAACAAAAGCAACACAGGAGTTTTGGCAATCAGGTGATTCTAATAAGGTGTATGAGGTTGAGCAAGGAAGCGAGGTTTGCTTTGAAGTGATCCAAGCCCTATCTGAGTACCCCCCGGTGCTCACGCCTGCTCAGCCGCCATCACCAGCACACAGGCGAGCTGGTGAGAGCGTGTATGCTTGGAGGATCATAGGTGGCTTTGATAATCACTCCCATGCTCCTAAAACAAATGCAATTACTAAGTTAATTGTGTTCAAAGAGGAGGCAGGCGGTGGGAAGGAGAAGTCAGCAATCATGACTCTGCTGACGGTGCAGCAAGCAAAGAGAATAATGGATGCACGCCGAGAAAGGGGGCCGTGATTGCACAAAGGGGGGGCTCTGAGGAGAAAAGGGAGCGTGGAGGTTTGACGAGATGGCCCGAGCACACGGGTGACATGGCGCTGAGGGATGTGCCGGTGAGCGCCACCGGGCTTGACCTGCCATTTATCAGAGGATAAACAGAGGGTCACCTGACTGAGATTGCCTCAGCACGATTGGTCGCTGGCACTGTTTAGTATGCAGGTTCTATTGCTCAGCCGGCACTCACCATGCACACACCATGTCTGCTCCATCACAATGAATTATTTGTCAGAGGGATGATCAATTGGAATCGGCTGCAGCCTAAACCGTGGTCCGGAGTATTTGTTTGCTAGTGAGAATAAAAGAGGGTTGAGAAAGTTGAGTATTTTCCAACCCCAGGGCTCACTTTTTTTCGGCTTTTCTACTATGAATTTCTTCTCCAGAGATAGGGAAGGGGAAGGGGTGACAACAGATGTGCTCCCTCCTTCAGAGAGCTGCTTGTTTGATGGTGACAGTGGAGCGTATCATGTTGCCTGAGGTGCTAACAGTAAATATTACAATACCACAAGATGCTCACTGCAAACACCATTTCTTGCTCTCTGCCAGTCAATTTCTTCTTTTTCTACCCCTGTGGTGCTGCACCAAGGATATCCACTGCATCCACACATATATACAGCATATATACAGTTAAGAGGACTAAACATACATGAAATTCAACCATAAGCCTCTTTCAGACATATTAGGATCAAGTTGGGTCGGGGAAAAAAAGTGAATCGGGGGTGGGGGGGTGTCACTTCTTGCGGCATAATAGGCAAGCTCTGGATTCACAGGATTGCATTTGGCTTCCTGTGGTGCTGGGGTGTCTTTGGTTCGCTCAGTCATTTCAGACAGAGCAGCGGTGCCGTCCCACCCTGGGCGCTGTGCAGATGGGCTCATGTGTGGAGAAATGAGCCGCGAGCAATCATTCTCATCTCCAGATCCCCGCTACCCCCCCCCCCCCCCCCCCCAATCCAATCCCTCCGCTTTTCTCTGACTTCTCCTTGGTTTGTGTTTACCTCTTTGCCTCAAGTCTTGCCCCTTCATCTTCTCTACCTTTCATTATCTCCCTCCTGTGCATCTTTTCATTCATCTCTCCTCTCTGTGTTTCCCCTCTGTCCGTCCCCCACCCACCCCCGGTGACTGTGTCCTGAGGCTGCCGCCACTCGGCGGGCAGCCCGGTGAGACGAGCTCACCGAAACGCAGCGGCACATCTCAGGCTTGTGCTACCGGAAAATCTACCTGTTCACGCTCTGCCGTGCAGCCAGACGCGCTAATGGAGGCCGCACGGCGAAGGGATGGCTAGTCTTGGCTTTTGTTTGATTGAATCTTTCATGCTTGGAGCCAAAGCACTAAAAACCTAAACAGAGAGGTCGCACTTTTCATTCCTATGCCAAAAAATACCAAACAACATTTTAAGTAGTTATAGTCAGTGACGTGCCTTATGCAATAGGATCCAGTCAATATTTGCATTGTTCTCTGAGCTTCCTGGTAAAGACTTATGCAGTAGCATAATCTTATACTGGAAAAAATGTAACAATACAATCTTTAGTTTGAATACAGTTATCGAGAGAAAGAGAGAAATCATTGCGATATAAATGGTAATAAAACATTCTAGGGGCCGCACTTGAGGTTGGACTTTAACACTTAACATTAAACTCTACTTTAAAATATACTTTAAATGTTCACGTGCCTGTTGCTGGATTTTTAAATCTGGTCGGTCTGATCCAAAATCCTTTATCCGTTTTTCTTCTGACTCTTCGGTCTGCATCATGTATGAGTTACTTTCACACCTCTGTGTCTAATTTGCCAGGGGGGTGACTTTGATTGGCATGTATCATTAATCTGACTGGATGAAGAATGACACAAAAAGCTCTGGTTGGCTAAAGGCGCAGAGAGCTGCACCCGAAGGACGATCTTTAAGTAGTCCAAAAAAAAAAAGGTTACAAAAGCAAAACAACTGGACTTCTATTCTGAAGCTGAAGACATTTTGCTTCCCATCCAGGAAGATTTCTCAATTCAAAATGTCTGGAGTAGACCTGCCAGCAAGGCTTTGTTAGACCTTAGATTTGCATGTAGATTAACCTGGAACTGATGGCCCAGCACAGTGGACAGTCGTTAGGCTCATCGTTTGCCTGGCTCACAGGAGAAATGTTGTGGTCGCATGCGTGGAGTTGTGAAATGGGGTGAAACTTGGCAGGAATCAAACCTATCACTGTGTTGTAAGCTTTTGAAAGTTGAAACCTAAGCCCTCCTCCTCTGTTTAAGGTTCATTTTTCTTGCTTTACGTAAAGGTTTCCTTCACCCCCCTCTCAAACCATCTGTCTTCTCTGTCCACAATAAGAGCCTTTTGGTCCTCAAAAGACTGTCCTTTCCTTGAGGTGCAGGTGGATGGCTGAGTCTTGTCCTGAGGAGGTGCTCTCCTGTGTTTGGCCATGAATCTGTGGAGAGGTTGTTTGGTTTCTCCAATATAAAGATCAGGACATTACTCTGAACTGCACTGAACTGCATAAACCACTCCGTTCATCTTAGGTTTTGGGGTTTTTGTCCTTAGTACATTTTAAACCCAACAGGACCCTCAGACGGAGGTTGTTCCATCCTGAGATCTTATAATTAGAGAAAGTCCTCCTGAGTTTTTCAGAGACTCTAGCAACATATGGGATGACAATGTTTCTGAGCTTGTACTTCTTCCCATCCTGTTCTGCGGCTTGTCTTTTGGATTTCCTTGCTGATTTGACAAAAGCCCAGTTAGGGTATCCACAGGTTTGGAGAGTGTCTTTGATGGTATTCTGTTCCTTGTTCTTCCCTTCTGTCCTAGTGGGAACATGTTCGGCTTGATGGTGTGAGGTTCTGATGACAGAAAGTTTGTGTTCCAGTGGATGGAGAGAATCAAAAAGAAGATATTGGTCTGTGTGTGTAAGTTTCCTTTAGACTTCAATGCTGAGGCTTCCATCTCTCTCCACGCTCACCAAGCAGTCCAGAAAATGTAGCTTGTTGTTGTTGGAATCATCTCTGGCAAGCTTGATGTTGTTGTCCACTGAGTTGATGTGTCTGGTGAAAGCTTCTACTTCTTTTGCCTGGATTTTGACCCAGGTGTCGTCCACATATCTGAATCAGTGGCTTGGTGGTGTTCCTCTGAAAGAGTCTAAGGCTCTCTTTTCCATTTTTTCCATGTAAAGATTGGCCACAATCTGTGACACTGGAGATCCCATAGCACAACCATGCTTCTGTCTGTAAAAGTGATCATTGAACTTGAAGTAGGTTGCAGAAAGTAGCGTGCTGATCTGGTCCAGAGTGAAATTAGTCCTGTTGTTCAGGTTATCATCTTGTTGAAGACGTTTTCTGACTGTTTCTACCTCTTAAATGGGTGTGCAAGTGAAAAGTGCAGTGACATCAAAAGATACAAGAGTTTCTCCTGGCGCCATCTTTAGATGTTTGACTTTGTTTACAAAATCTGTGGAGTTCTCTATGTGATGTGATGTGTTTCCCACCAGAGGGGCTAAGATACCAGCAAGATGTTTAGCAATGTTGTGAGTCACTGAGTTAACGCTGCTGACAATGGGTCAGTGGTGTTTCATCTTTGTGGGTTTTGGGAAGTCCATATAAGCGTGGAATCTCTCATCCTGGATATAATCTGTAATAAGATGAACGGTTGATTCTGCCCTGTTTCCCTTGATGGAAACACGCTAGCACTCCTTTGTCCAGCTTAATCATTTTCAGGTCACTGATATTTCCCTTCTGTCTTAAATACGTAATTCCATTTTCTTTACCACTGATATATTTAAGTTCTCCAGCTCTCCACCTATGTCTTTGTTTCACTGTTTTGTTTGTTTACCTATGTGGAGTAGCTATAAAAAGTACGGGTCTTAGCTGCAACAGATGCTTGTCAGAGTAATCTCAATTTGCAGAATCTAGGAGAATTTTCCAGGGAAGAGTCAGACTAAACAATGCTAAAACTCAGGCGAAGGTCCACTAAGAAACTGTTGCCCATTCTTCTCTACTTTCCACTGGAACACAATGCTTATGTGATGTAAATATTATCATCTTTAGCCATCCTATGGGACACTAGGGCTCTCTCCCAGGGGTGAAACTAGTCATTCCTGTTCAGTAGTTGGTACTGTATAAGAGAAAGGGTTGCAAACATCCATCTAGAAGAAGAACTTTACAGTACAGGAAAATCAGAGATCATCAATCAAACACTGAAGAAAGAATGGCAGAAAAGGTGAAATGGCGGAGGAAAAGGAAGATGGTATATGGGATCAACAAGGTAGCAGGAGAAATGAGAACTAGAAGAAAAAAGCAGAAAGGAGTAATGATTAATAAGACTAAGAATTTGACACACGGGGTTAATTATTCACTTTTTCAAATACAAAAACAAAATTGTGACCACTGTGGGGAGGATGAAACAATAGAACATGTTATATACACATGCAACGCTGTGTTTTAGGTTATATTTCATTTTTTTACATTGTTAATAATCAACAAATTACATGCACAAATCTCATCTCATTTGTGACGTTAATATTTAGGAACACCAACTGCAAAGGATTGTTTGAGAAAGATATCCATCCTCATGGTCAGTAGACCCTGAGATAGTCAGGGCTGTTTTTTTTTAACCACAGGCTGATGGAAACAGAATAATGTCAACAGACTTAAACATTTCAGTTTATGTCTCATGTAAGTGAAAAAGGAAGAGAATGGAAATGATGCCTGCAAGGACTGGTTTAGGCTGTCAAGAGAAAGCAATGGTATGGTTAGCTCAACTGGACTTCTACTGGCTTGGCCCTCCAAGACGCAGCTTTTCATCTGGTTGCTGCAACCACTCCATGGGCCTCAATGGGCAGCAAGCTCAGTCAAAGGTTTTCCATTCGTTTACGTTTTATTAAAAGGGGCTAGTTTTCCTCAGGGTAAAAACTTTTGGTTTTTCTCCCAGCACAAAAAACTGTCTTTTCTTTGGTCTCCTCAATTCTCCTTCCTGGTTTTTCATGACACACTCACTGGTGAAGCGCATCAGCCTATTGGAGGCAATGTGAAGCTTTCCAAGGTGGTGCATTTGCTGCTGCAGGACACCGGCAGAGGACAGCTAAACCGCACATTGTTTTTCAGCAAAAGCCAGTCCAGAATGTAGGTTAATTTCCCATAACTCTTAACACAGTGAAGATAGATCTGCTATATTCACAATGTGGATATTTTGTCTTTCAGGATTAAAAATCCTGGTGGCGCAGTGGGTAGCGCTGTTGCCTTGCAGCAAGAAGGTCCTGGGTTCGAGTACACCCCTGGGTCTTTCTGCATGGAGTATGCATGTTCTCCCTGTGCATGCGTGGGTTCTCTCCGGGTACTCCGGCTTCCTCCCACAGTCCAAAAACATGACTGTTAGGTTAATTGGCTTCTCCAAATTGTCCTTAGGTGTGAATGGTTGTTTGTCCTGTTTGTCTCTCTGTGTTGCCCTGCGACAGACTGGCGACCTGTCCAGGATGTACCCTGCCTCTCGCCCGGTGAACGCTGGAGATAGGCACCAGCAACCCCCGCGACCCCATGAGGGATTAAGCGGTTTGGAAAATGGATGGATGGATGGATTAAAAATTATCCATCAGATGGATTTTTTCTTTTTTGCTTCTCTTCCTTCAAGTAGACAGTATATAAGCCTATGCATTGTCCCCTCTCAAGATACGTGAGATAAAAAAAAACGTACATCTTTTGACTGAAATGCATTTGCTAAGCTTAAAAAGTATGTATAAAGGTGTGCTTGTCCGTGACATCCAGCCGGCTTGCTTTCATCAAGGTAGAGAAGGATGTCAAAGCCTTAGGATTCAGACTACGAGCTACACAGTCATTAGGTGCACAAGCAACAAGGACAGCATGTAGAGGATTTTGAATGACATTTTTTTCCTTTACACTTTTTCCTTCCACTAAATTTTTAATCTTATGGAGAAATGCCTGTATAAAATGAAATTCAACACCAAATATATGGAAGAAATTAGAGTTTGTCCTTTTCCTTAACACCCATACCCCCAATACACACACACCTCCACTTTATCTGGAAAATTCAATACACTAACCTTAAGAGTTTAATTGATGCTGCCAATGGGATCACAAAAGGGCTAGCCGGCACAGGCCGGGGACAGCTGATTAGCAACGGGGGTAATTGTTAATTGATTGATATATCTCCTTACCTCTCACACCTAAAGAGTGCTTTATTTGCCACAACACACAGGCAGGGAATTTTCTCTAGTCTTTTATTTTCTGAACTTATGGCTTTGTGGACCTCAATGTATTTCTTCTCTTTGTGTTGTGTTTAGCTATCCTGATTCTGCTAACCTGCACTTTCTATTTTCAGAAATTAGAGCAGAGGAGATAAAAGCCTGGTGATTAAAAGGATCATCATAATGATTCTGCAGAATAAAGGAGCTATGTAACAGCAAGGGAAGGAGAAAGGGGAAGATGCAAAGCAAGAAACCTGGATGTCTTTTTAAAGCAAAGCTTTTGGGGGGGGGGGCAGAGGTAGGGGGATAGAACAATCCTTATTGGGTTCAGCAAACAGCAACAATCTCTCCATTATGGCCTCCTTTCTTTGGCTATAAGGCGTTGTTTCATTCTTGTCCCTCTCAGAGTGAAAAGCATGGGCTGCAAATGTCTGACTGGCGACTCAGAGCACTTCCGCTGCAGCTATTCCTGCTCTACCTCGCCTTAGCCAACAGCGAAACCAACTGCCAAGAGCTTCCCCCAGCTCTGGCACAGAGACTGGATTGACCATCGAGCAATTACACGGGAACTTGGCAATCGGGAGGAAATCCAGTCATTAAAAGGGCTTAACACTGGCAGCGGGTCTCCACTGGTCGGGAGCCGAGGCGCCCGCTGCACCCCGTATTGAATGGGACCACATGGCTGGGTGGAGGGTTGAGGGGGGTCAGAGATTTGCCAGAAACCGTGTTAGTTTGTGTCATTGTGTACATGCATCTGCTCACAAACACACAGCATCTCCCTCTCAAACCAGATGTTCTCATTCACACACCAGGCTCCCACAGCAGGATACTATTTCATCGCTTTAGGCTAAAAACCTTGTGCTTCTAAAATGTCAACTTTTCAGCAAGTCAGAGCCGTGGCCACGACTGCGCGCTGTGATGAGAGTGTGGTCTCAGTGTGCCTGATTGGCTTTGAATGTCGCTCAGAAATCTAAGAAACATCTCTGGAAATGTGAGGTGAAAAACAGCTAAGCAAAATCTAGGTTTGAGCTTTCAGCACCACGATAGCAGTCATTTGGAGCCTGCACCCATGACCAAGGTTACAGGCTATCGACTGCAGCAGACATAAACAGTATTGGATTAATGAGCACTGGTTGAAGTTTCAACACATTGATTGAAGTTTTCATCAAGGCTTTTGGGATGAAAACCAAGGCCAGCACACTTAGATGCTCCCGCTAAGCAAGTGTGTTTTATAAACACAGAACATCCACTGAACCATTAACTAGTACAGGTGATTCAATTCAAATCAATTAAAAAATACTTTTAAATGCTGGTGTAACTCGTAGGGGCTTTTTCAACGATTTGTTGTAGATGGTGATGAGCGCAGGCAGGAAGGATCTCCTGTAGTGGTCTGTCTTACAGCGGCTCTGGAGAAGCCTCTGACTGAAGACACTCTGTTGTTGTATGACAGTCTGATGAAGAGGATGCTCAGGGTTGTCCATAATGTTCTTCATTTTATAAAGAATCCTTCTTTGCACGGTCCTCTCCAGAGGTTCTATAGGGTCCCCAGAATGGAGCCCGCATTATTTATCAGCTTGTTGAGCTTCTTTGCTAAGTTGCTCTGAAGCTGCCACCCCAACAGATGATGGCAGAGGAGATCACACTCCCCACATAAATACATGAATACAGAGGTCATATACGTTTAAATTAAAACCCAAACAACTTCTAATCCTATGTTTGTCATCATTTTTCTTAAACTGACCCTAATAAAGTTTGATGTATTTTATGTAGCCATAAACAAGCTTATGTATACTTTTAAAGGAGCAATAAGGGATTTTTCACCACTAGGTGGAGCTTGAGCACTGTCTGTAGACCAAAACAAGATGTGTTTCAAGCCACGCCATCTCTATCTCACTCCAGCACTTGGTACCCGTTTCCCCTTCTCACCCATCGGCTCATATGTGAATATTTGCAAGGGATAAAAACACAGCAAAACAGCATCACTGTTATGAAGTGAACTTCATAATGCTGTTAGCAAGAGAACAGTTTGATCCGGTAGGTGTGCTCTCCGCCATTTTGTGCCTGGCGATGGCATTTTATGGGCAGGGAAATAAGCCCCATAAAGGCCGATGCCACTGTCGCCATGTCGAACTTAAGGCATTAGTCCAGCAATCAGCAAGTTGCGGGTTCAATCCCCTGCTCTGACCGTCTCAGTCATTTTGCGCTTGGGCAAGACACTTCACCCGAATTGCCTGCTGGCGGTGGTCAGAGAGCCCGGTGGTGCCGATGTATGACAGTCACGCCTCGGTCAGCCTGCCCTTTGGCTGCTGTAGCTACTAACATAGCTCACCACCATCAGGGTGCAAATGTGTGTATGAATGGGTGATTAACTGATTGTAGTGTAAAGCGCTTTGGGGTCGTCTGACTAGTTAAAGCGCTATACAAGTACAAGTCATTTACCATACAGAGACAGGGGCTAAAACATGGAGTTCCACAAGGCTCAGTTTCAGGTCCTACAGTTTTTGACTGAAATGATGTATGCTGTCACCAGGAAAGATTTTCATGAGACACATTAATAATGTCACAGCTATGCAGCTGACACATATATTACTGTGTCTCCTGATGACCCGCAGCTGACTATTGAAAATTTTAAGGTTTCCTGGACATTTTGTTGTGTTTTTTAAATCTATTTTCTGCATATGTTTGGCTGTGTTGATTCAAATGGCATAACATTTAGC
This sequence comes from Fundulus diaphanus, assembly GCA_037039145.1. NCBI lineage: Eukaryota > Metazoa > Chordata > Actinopteri > Cyprinodontiformes > Fundulidae > Fundulus > Fundulus diaphanus. The sequence goes on from CM073139.1 coordinate 4,592,623, forward strand.
TTGGTATGTATGTTGAGATGAAATTTAATTTTTAAAGTTTTATGCCATTAAAGGTAGAGTCGGCGATTTTTTCAGAAATGCAAGTAAGAAATGTAAGTCCCTTTTTGAATAACTGTGTGTGCAAGACCATCTTACCTGCTCTTTCACTCCTCAGGGGGGTTGCGTAAAAAAAATCTCCCAAATCCACTCTGGTCTTATTTCTTTTTACTCAGGTCTTCCTTCTGTTCTCATAAACTTGTACGTAGTTTACTTTTTGTGACTCTCACCAATGTTCAAAGTATACAGTGAGAGCAGCGGAGCTACAATGAATGGCTAACACCAAAGCTAACTGGATACATGATGCATGAGCGTATTTGCAGCCAGCAAGGGGAAACTAACAAGGGACATACACGCACATCGGTGTTATGTGAGCACATCAGAATGATTGGCATGTGGGACAGCCAATAGATAAGGTGATACCCCTGGAACCAGAGAGACAGAGGGGAGCATGGGCAGGACGAGACATGATGGCATCTGATTGGTTGTTTCCATATGGACCGAATGGCAGGATTGGTCAGAGTTTGGACAGGCATGCAGCTCTCACAGAGCTCTAATTTCTATCCTCCTTTTTCTGAATACATAATGTATTGACTACTGTCAGGATGGAAGGACCATTTCACCCAGTATAACAAAAAAAGTGTTTCTGAAAAGGATTACCAACTATAGCTTTAAGTTTTTTTACTTTGCATTCTATTTTTGAATTACCCGATCTTATGTAAATTATAGCTGTGGTGTCAGTGCTCATTTAGTTTGACTTTATCAACTTTGACTAACTGTACTTTACTACACTTATTTTTGTTGAACCGCCAAAATTAATGAACTTCTGTACCAACAGTGGTAGTGTTAGCAGCAATGAAAAATACATTTGAGACCGCAATCAATTGCTCATCATCACCATCAGCCCTCTAACACAGCTATCAGTGAGACCGGTGTTGACGTTATCTACCGAGCCCTTGGGAAGAGCTCTCCATGTTGAACTGCCACTGAACTCCTCACAGTTAGTTTTGAATAATTTTTTCCTTTTCTTTCCAGCTGAGGCTCTGAGCAGCAAGCTGAGCACTTTCAGATGAAGGTATCCCTCAGAGATATTTAAACTCCCTGTGTGCCGGTGCTGCCGCAGGGAGTGTGGATGGGCTGGTTATTAATGCATTATTTACACACACTTCCTGCCGTCTTCTGTTGTGACTTGGCTTGATTAAAGGGGAGATATTGCTGAGTAGGCACTTTTTACACGCGGCAGCAGTGAAAGAAATAGATGTTTTTTATTGACGGTCTTTTATATTGTTCTATGGAAGTTTTTCGCATTCACAGTTTCAGGTTAAAATATCATTAAAAAGAGGGCTAACTGTATTTCATCTTACAATGAAAAATCTCTGTAGCTCAATTTTGGATTGATAGTGGTGGAGAAAAATACTAGTCTACGACCCGAAGACTCCAATGCTAGACCAATCAGGATCTTACATTCCACCATGTTTATGCTGCGTTCAGACCAAATGCCTTTGGAGCATCAAAAAGGGGTCCAACGCCTCCACTTGGACGCTTGTGCACATAAAAGTCAGAGGCACTGTCCAGCGCCTCAACACTCTGACGGTGCGTCTGGCAATGTGCTGCCCATTGGGAGGAGCCACCCTGTTCTTTTCCTGTGCCGAACTCTGGAAAATTGCAGATAAAATCGAGAGAGTGGCTTGGTCTTATTTAATGAATAATATAATATAATCTTCACCATGTCTAAATTCAGAAATAATTCTGAGGCGTTTTGAGTTTGGTGAGTTTCACCACCTACTGCAGGAGCTGCACGCTTACGGGGGTCGCTTTCAGCGCTATTTACGTCTCAGATGGCCTTAATGTTTAAAAAACCTTTGGTCTGAACGCAGCATAGTTTGTCTTAACCAGTTTTTGGTTGAGTTTATTTAAAATGTGATCAGTATTATTGATTGAGGGCTTATTTTTTTATTTTATTTTTTTGCGGTTTGCACTTCAAAACCAGTAAATCACTTTAAAAGTTTTGTTTGCTACTTCAAGCTGGGTTTTTTTTCATTGTGAAAAAAGGTAGTTATGTTATGTAGTTATGCTGCTATGTATTAGGAAGCTGGATGACATGCTGACTACTTTTCCTCACTCTGATATATTCTCCCGATACTCTCCATGGTTTATTGATGCCATGAAATTTTAATTTTTTCTGTTCTTTCTTTCTATAAGAAGTATCCCTAGGTTCTGTGTTTAGTTGGCCAACTTTACTAGATTGAACCATTGACAGAGATGTTGGTCTTGTAAACTGTTTGTACTCTTTGTTCTTTCTTTCCCAAAGAACGTACTGCTGACTGAGTACTTGTGTTTATCTGTCTTTTTCCTCGGCTGAGCCCTTGATGGAGCTATTGCTGCCATTATCTTCTTGTGCTTCCATAGAAAGTGTTTATGACCTAAGACTTCTGTGTTTATCTGTGCCTCTTTCCAGAATTGAATCACTGAAAGTGATATACCCTACCAATAACTTTCTGTGCCCCTTTGTTGTTATTTCCCATAGAAAGTACACACTGGCAAATCCTACTGTGTTTAGCTGTGTCACAAAGATGCATTGACAGTATTGCTCCCACTAATTTTGTATTTCTTTTATTTATGTAGAAAGTTCTGGTCTAGAGCTGCTATGTTTAGTTGTTTCTCTATCCTGGCTAGAGCTATTGTCTGAGCTGTTGGTGTGACTATGTGTCTCAATTTGTTATTTTTATGTATATTATTCTTAGCACTCTGCTTCATCGTTTATCCGTCTCTTTCCTAGACTGAGGCATTTATAGAGCTATTGTTGTAATTAAGTAAAAAAAATCTGGTGGCTTTTTCAGTCACAAGAACACAAAAGACTTCCAAAAGACTGAACTTTGCAAACAATGTCCCCATTAAAGGTTGTCCTAAGTAAATTGTGTTTTCATTTTTCTGTTGTACATTAATGTAAAATGTCAAAGCTTTCAGAAAAAAAACACCTAAAACTATTTATTGAGAAACCAGTATAAAAATACTCCACATTACTCTGATTTCTTGGCTTCCAAACTAATTAGAGCGCTGTCTTATAGTGTCATACCAATAGATGAAATAAAACCCTAAGTAATAATTCCCCAGCTAAATGAAGTCCTCTGCATATTGGACGGTCATGGAGGACCATGTTTTAGTGGTATTCTAATTGAAATACACAATTCCAACAGCTTGTTTCTCCACTTAGTCGCAATGAACCATATCTGATTCGTCATTAAGTAATTATGAATGCTAATGCAAATAAAGCACCTTTCAAATACAGCTCTCCCTCTCCCCCTCTGTATCTCTCCTTGCAAGGAAATTAATCACTCCTCCCTCAACGGAGAGGGGGACAGCCGAGAGACATAGCCGGCTGTGGGAGGGTCACTCTGTTCTCTTTATGTGGAGGTATGAGAGAGAGGAGAGACCTTAATGATGTCTTGGGGATTCTACCGGGAAAGTAGAGGAACTCAAAGGGAATCCGAGAGCGCTACTTGTTGTTTTTTTTCTCTTCCTTCCTTTTACCTGCTCCTTGTTGCTTTAATAAAGCAAGGAAAGAAATAAGAGAGGCCGGGAGAAAACTGGAGTCACTCAGAAGTCTCCCATAAAGCACAAGCTGGAGCATTTTGCAGCAATTACAGACAGATTGGGGATTTAGATATTAGTGCTCAATGGTCCATTAGTTGGTAATTTGCCTGCCTTTTTTCCTCCTCTCTCAGTAAAGGAGTGTCCCTGCTAAGATCTGTACCCCTCTAATCCTGTAAATAATAACTGTGTGGAAGCGAGAGGTGAGAGCAAGTTCCTGACTGCTAAATGGGGAATGGATGGATGGATGGATGTTTGACTGGATGTTTGACTGGTTGCTTGACTGGATCTCTGAACATCCATATCATTACTAGGGGTGTAAATCACCTGCTTTATCACGATATGACGCTATATCGATTTGTTTGAATGATGATACAATATTTGCCGACATCACAAAGTCTGTTATGATACAAGTTCGGTTAAACTCAATTCACAAGTCTGTGATCAATATGATACAATGTCATCTGCCCATCTAACACTATTATTTACATTATCAACACACAAAAAGCCCAAATATGATTTGACCTTTTAATTTCTAAGCTCTTACTGGTATCACACACCTTCGAGGCACTTTCCAAAATACAGATTGGATCAGATTATACAGATTGGTTAAAAAAAAAAACTATCTAAGGAAACCAAGTAGATTGCATCAAGTCTTGACAAGCAGCATTCACTCCTCCTGAAGAAGCGTAGAGCCACAGGGAGAGTTGTCTGCTTTGTCCATGGCTTTGCAGCAATCCCTCATACTGAGCAAGCATGAAGTGACAGTGGAAAGAAAAACTCCCCATTAACGGGAAGGTTAAACCTCCAGCAGAACCAGCCTCAGTGGGAACTGGGGGTTACAGAAGACAGAGCAGAGACACAATAAGAGAAACAAAAAAAGCAAAGAAGCACACATTGATCCAGGAATCCTTTCTACGTTATATAGTAATAGCTGGGGATCTGTCTTCCCTGGATGATGTCACAGCTAACAGGACGCCAGACCAGGTGCACCTACAATGAAGAAAAAATGACAGCGAACAGAAAGTTAAAAGCTGAAATGAGAACAAGCAATGCAAATTGGAGAACAGTAGGAGAACTCAACAGAGTGAGAGAAATAGACCCTGATGTCCTCCAGCAGCCTAAGCCTATAGCAACCTTACAGCTATCTCTGTAAGCCTACAGAAATAGCTTGGGGTAACCTAAACCTCTCTAACTATAAGCTTTGTCAAAAAGGAAAGTTTTAAGCCTAGTCTTAAATGTAGACAGGGTGTCTGCCTCACGGACCAAAACTGGGAGTTGGTTCCACAGGAGAGGAGCCTGATAGCTAAAGGATCTGCCTCCCATTCTACTTTTAGAGACTCTAGGAACCACCAGCAGACCTGCAGTCTGAGAGCGAAGAGCTCTGTTCTGTGCTAGTGAACAGATCACCTGTTCACTATAGTCTTATGTCTTGTGAATTTCAAAATAAAGGTTTACCTTAAAAATGACGTTATGGATCAATATTTTCATTTTGCATTGATGTAATTGGATCATTAATCATTTAATCGATATATTGATGCAAATTTATTTATTGTTACACCCCAAATAATTAATTAAATTATAATTAATAATTATCTCATACTAATCAATTTAATGTAACAGAGAATTCATAGCTAATGAAGCTTGAATTATGTTTAAGATGATCTTTTGACCTATTTTTAAACAGAAGATGAAAAAAACATCCAAATATCAGAAACATCCACTTGACTTATTATGATTGTATGATTTCTCAAACTTGAATTCCATTTTTCAGCATCACCCCAACAAAACTAGATTTCAAGTGTGCTTTTTGGCTTCAAACCCCCAAAAGGTAGCAGCTAAAATATTTAAACGGAAATCGATTACCATTTCAAGAAGCTGATACGCCATCAGACTTTCTGCCTCTCTCTTTTCCTCATGCCTGTGGGCATTAAAACAGCACAGGGGAAACCAAGACATTAGGACAAAAAGTAGAACATTTTGCTCTTAAAAAATAATTGGTTTTAACTAGGGGAACAATATTACCAAGAGAAATCCTGATCGAAATGCAAGATGACTGAAAGTTCAACAGCATTACATTATTGCCTATAGTATTTTGCCGTCTGGTGCTTGATTATTGTGGTTGATATTAACTAACTTCACATAAAAACTTTTTTATATTTACGAACTGCAAAACAGAAGGAACCTGCACAGCTGGGAAAACAAACTGATGTAAATCAACCACTTAAAGTAACAGAGAAGAGACAAGCCATAAAGGTACTTAAGAGCTACAGTACTGCTGGAAATGTGTTTAAGGGGGACAGTAGTGCTCCCTATGGCGTAACTCCAAGGTATGCAAGCTCAGGGTGACATTAATCACATCCCTCACCCCCCGTTCATCGATTGTGTGGATAATGGTCGCGCTTATCACCTCACTGGTTTCTAAAGGGGCCAAAAGCCAAAGCTGTTCAGGGCCATCCTCTGTGTCTTTCATTTCTTCTTTACCGCCACGTCTTCAGATTATTAACCTCACACTGTTCAAAATTACTACGGTTATTTTCATAGAGTCTATTTCATGCTAAAGTATAATCCACAGAGATGACCGCTTACACATAAATGTTTAATAAAATATGTGTTCCCTCGATGTTTACATAATGGATCTGTAGCATTACTATATCACATATCAGCAGCGGCATAAAGACTACCCATCCATCTTTTTTGATATCCTCCCCTTTTTCCACATCTAATCTCTCCGGTCTCTCATCTCTGCGTGAGTAGGACGGTGAGCAGAATTTTCTGCACATCATTGGGGGGAGGGAGTGCTGTCTCTATTTGGAGAGGGAGAAGATCTCTAGGAGGAGAGTATGAAGACAAGGACTTTGCGACATTTGCATATCAGCACAGCACCCCACAGCCAACGGACAAGCCAATCTCACTAATAAGTTTGCCGTCCGTTGGCTACTTTCCTGCTCTCCCCTCGGCTCTCCACCCTAATAGGCTGTCTCCACAGAATAAGAGGCATCCACGCTATTAGTATCTGTCTGTCTGGCTGACGAAGCCTAGCTCTGGGGACCCTCAGGATCAATGGCCCTTTGGGGAGACTTGGCATTGCCCCCTAAAGACTTAAAGGAGTTGGCCCCTACCAGCTCCAAAACTCTGATCTTGGCTCTGCCAAAGGATGGAGAAAGAATGAGGGGAAACATCAGGAAAGACAGGAAAATGGGCAAGAACAATCTTAAAGAACCAACACTTCACACAATATGCTGACTTGTTATATTGGCTCTGTTTGTAATAACCTTAGCAATTTTTGTATTTAAAATGTTGCCTACTTGCTGGTTTTAAAAGCAAAGTTTAGCAATGTAATTCCCCAAGCACTAATAAGATTTTCATCTAGCTGGATTTAGCTCAGCTGGACAAAACCTAAACCGTCTTCTGGTACAAATCCACATCCAAGAAATAAGGGAATTTAGTTCTGAAATTTCTAACTGCAAAGACTCATTCAAATGAGTGCACTCATGAGTGGCAAAGAAAACCTCTATAATTATTTTTTACCATTTTGTGGTTTACTATGGTGTTTCCATGCTAGAAATCATATATGCACTCACATGACTCTTTATTAGTTACACCTCTTCAATTACTTGTTAACATAAAAAGGAAATCAGTTAATGCGCTTATCACATTTCCATGTATTTAGGCATCTAGCTCTGATGAAGGTCTTCTAACCTCACATCCTCATTGATGCCTTCCTATGCTACAGGGGAATCTCATTTCAGCTCATTGCATCTATAAACTATTGTCCATTAGTGAGGAATGGAATGTTCAGTCCAAAAGCTAAGCAATTTTTTTTTATGAATTTTGATATTCAAAAACTTTTTGTGTGAAAAAGGTTTCAAATCTTCTTGCTGAGAATATATTTTGAATGAACTTTCTTCCTCCATCAAATATACAAACAAGCAAAGGACATGTTACCTTAACTGAAAAGATTGGTAAAAACCCGAAGCAACTTGTGGTGTCTCATGGCTGACTAGTCTAGTGTGGCAAGACAAGTATATTTAAAAAGCACTCTTCAGTAGCAAGACGATTCAAAGTGCTGTACATAAACAAAAAAAAAAGAAAACATTACAGAGGAAAGAAAAAGACAGAAGGAAACATTACAGGAGCACGTTGCAGTGAAATAGTAGTAGTAGGTTAAGACAAGCTGGACTACAAACTTCAACATTACATTTAATGTTGAAGTGTTCCTGATAAGTGGAGAATAAAAACTAAATGCAGCTTCTCCGTGTTTGGTTCTGGTTCTGGGTATGCAGAGTAGATTTTAGCCAGAAGACCAGAGTGATCTAGAGGGTTGATACACTGACAGCAAGTCGGTGATGTATTTAGGTGCTAAGCCATTCACTGATTTATTCACTAACAGGAGTATTTTAAAGTCTATTCTCTGAGATACAGGGAGCCAGTGTAAGGACATTAGAACTGGGGTGATGTGCTCTACTTTCTTAGTTTTGGAGAGGACGTGGGCAGCAGCGTTCTGGATCAGCTGCAGCTGTCTGAACAACTTTTTTGGTAGACCTGTGAAAACACCGTTGTAGTAATGGATTTGACTAAAGATAAATGCATGGATTATTTTTTTTCAGATCCTGCTGAGACATTAGTCATTTAATCCTGGAAATGTTCTTCAGGTGATAGAAGGCCAACTTTGTAATTGTGTTTAGATGCCTTTGGAGGTTCAGACCTGAGTCCATTCCTACACCCAAATCTTGGGCCTGATCGGTGGTAAACATATATTTCAGACCGTAAAGCGCACCGGATTATAAGGTGCACTGTGAATTAACATGTCTATGTGTGTCTTTGTCCACACATAAAACACACCGGTTTATAAGGCACATTAAATATTCTGTGTGTAATATCACTCCGCCCTTCCACGTACACAACTCTCTCCTGAAAGGGAGAGCTATCTGTCTCTTTTGTGAGGACAGAGTTGTTGGACTACACTGCACTGTTTGTAACATAAAACCAACATATACTTGTAGACTGCTCAGGGCTCCAATCAGGTAGTGAGCAGTTAACCGTAATGCTCCGAAAATCCATTGAGTGGAGCGGCTTTATCGCTAATCAAAGTCGTACTTACACATTTTAAAAGATTTTTGAGCACATTGTACCACATAAAATCAGTCAGTAAACATAACGGTAATCACATATAAAGCGCACCAGATTAAAAGGTGCACCATAAATTTTTGAGAAAATGTAAGGATGTTAAGTGCACCTTATAGTCTGAGAATTACAGTACTAGCTGAAGCAGCTGAAGCTGTGTGCTAACTTTGACACGTCCATGCATTGATTTCTTTTAAGAATTTATTTAGCGCTTGAATGGGTTCATAGTCAACTGTGGACATGGTGATGTAGAGTTGTGTGTTGTCTGCATAGCTATGGTTGTCATAGTTTGAGTTCCTGCCTTAGTTTAGTTTCTGTTTTTGGGTTCTTGTTTTCTATTTTAGCTTGTGTCCTGTTTCAGTCTTGGTTCCATCTTAGGTTGGGTCTTGTCATTTATTTTGTGTTCTAGATTGGTTCTTGAACTGTTTTAGTTTAACCTGTTTTCACATGCCAGTTATTCAGTCCGTTCAGTTCCACCTCCAGCCACTTCCCTGATCAGCTCCACTAAGTCTGGTAATTAGTCTCATTCTATTCACCTGCTCACTCCCCTACTTATACCTGCCTCTGTCCCTTGCACTCTGCCCGATCATTGTGTGTTTTTTCCTGCCTGGGGTAAGTCTGATCCTGCCAGTTTTCTGTTTTGCCTGTCTGCCTGTAACCCAACCTGATTCTGTTAGTTTTTGCCTGGATTATTTGACCTGTTCTGCTCTTTTTGTTATTAGACCAGCCTGACTCCTGACCAGTTTATTTTAGCTTGTTGGCTGTGGACTGTTAAGAGTTTTTTGGACACTGCCTCCTTGCTTTTTGGCTTGGTGCCCTTTTTGGTTTCCTGCCTGTTTTTTGCTCTGTTAATAAATCCCCTTTATTTTCAACCTCTGCTTGTCTGGCTGAATTCAGGGTCCTCTGTTTCTGATTCGTGACAATGGTAACTTAAGTTGTTAGTTTTTATGATCTGTGCTAGCGGGAGCATGTAGATATTGAATAAAAGGGGACCCAAGGTGGACCCTTGGGGAACCCCACATGTAATTTTTGTGTTCTCTGATGTAAAGTGTTATGCAATTACACCTGTTTGATTATGAAGATTCTAATTAATTATAATTGACAATTATTATTTAATAATATATCATAGAAAATCAAAGGATAGGTATAATAAAAATTAATTCAAATGGTTGTGATCAAGAGCTATGACCATGTAATGATTAGCACTAATGTTTATTAATTAGCAGTTATGACCTTATTTATAAGTGTTATCTAACCAGTTGTTGATGGGTTAGACTTGTCCAGCAAACATTGATAACTTTAATTCTAATTGCAATTGGAGTTTTAGTCCTTACTCTTTCACCACAAGCCAATGAAAATGTCTCGGTTCAGAACCAATCTCTTCTCAAAATGGTGATCTGCACCGCGTAATCTACTTGCAGCAGTTATCACCGGTTATTGCAGCCGTAAACTACAGGCAAAGTTGCTCCCTCTGCTTTACTCCCTCGGCTCCTATGTCAGGATGTGCCCCAGCACGTAATGAAGCAGAGGGATATTTCAGCTGGTTATACTCGAAGTGTCTGTAGTGCAAGCAGGTCTCTTTATAACTCGTGTTTATCGTCACTTATTTTAGAGCCCAAATAAGCAACTTCACTTAACAAGCCAAAAAACCTGCAACCCGCAACTCATGAAATTTAAAACATTTGGGGAAAAAAGAAGCCCAAAGTCGCATGAAATAAGGGGGCTTAGCAACAGTGAGCGCGAGTCTGTTTTGCTACAGCCTCTAGCATTCTTGGAACTATGGAAAGCACCGAGGGTAAAAGAAACACAGTCCGGAGAGCGCTGTGGGGAAAAATATTAGGGAACGGTGTGTGTGTTTTGACACGCGATTAACGCACAACAAAAAAATTGTCGCCGTTATGGTCTAACAAAGTTAACGCATTAAAACTGGCAGCCCTACTTTCCATGCACACATTGGAATTATTCAGCACAGTTAAACAAACTCCCTTTGGAGTACTTAAGCATTAAAACTATTCCTAATAGGTTCTGCCCAGTCACAAAATACCACCTTACGGGTGGAAAAGGGGAAAACCCGTTACTTGGTGTTGCTCAGGCAAGGAGGTTGATGCTACTCGACCCAGCGTCCATTTCTTTCAGTCGGCGTCTCTGGTAGGCTTAGCAGAGTCCACTGTGGAACAGGAAACACCACGTTCCCAGGGGCACTTCTCCGATGATTTGTTTGACCAAAACAAAAACGAGCGGATCTTGTCGATCTCTGGAAGTTAATGGAGCTTCCAGTTGGATTAAAAAAAAAATTAATTCACGTTAATTTTAAAGTCAAGATCTCCCTGATTGGGTACAGTGGAAAATAGTAATGCGGCAATGCTTGGACCAGCCAAGAATCAAATCACGAGCCACGTGCAGGCCCAAGGCAGGAATCAGCTGAACGTCTTCTCAACACAGCAAGGCTGCGCGACAGAAGGGAGAACAATAGTTTTTCCGCACTTCTATAGCCGGTCTCCAAGGTGACAAGATATGGTTTGTTTCAGGGCGGTCGTCCCAACTGTGTTGCATGCTGGGAGTTGCAGTTCGTCATGTCATAATGGCATAATAAAAAAGTCCCTGTCCTTTTTACAAGGCTTAAAGTAAAAAACAAAATTCCTGAGCCTGAAAGTTTTTTGTCGTGCTTATAGGAATAACATCTTAACATATTTTTCTTTTTGCTAACATTTATTGAACATGTTCTCTAAAAGAACAAACAGCTACTTATCCACACACAAATGTGTTGTGTGACACAATAAAACAAAAAAGATCAACTTTAGGTAACAATGACCTGAGGTTCCCATATATTTGAACTAAAAGAAGCAATGCAAAATGGATGTATCCCAGAGTGGAGCCACCCAGCAACAAAAACAGCAAGAAAAACTCACCAAACTGAACAGCCACATTTCAGTACAATAACTTGCAATAAATGAAGAATAGTATAACCAAAAGAGGTTGCATAGAGGTGGTTTAAGGACTCCTACTGTTGTTTCTGTCTCTTTGAATGTTCTGGATTATAAACAAAGTCACATAAGAGATCCAGACCACTTATTTTAATTTTTTTTTCCCAGGACCAATTGCGACTTGGTTTGGAGAAGCAATAGCTTCTTTGGTTTTTATACTGGAGGTTGTGGGTGTAGTAGGGGAAGATCTGTCGGATCCATTAGTTGGTTTATAGGAAATTGGTGGTTCAAGAGAGGTTATTGCAGATGAGTGAAATATGCTATATATCCCAGATGATCCATTAGCCTGTTCAATGGATCCTACTGGTGCAGAACAGAGGGCAAAGAGTCTATTTGCTGAACACAGTTTTAACAGCTCCAAAGGTTGTTTTGGTTGATTTTGTTGAAGGAGCATCGAGGCTATATGCACTGGATAAATTTGTCTGGTCCAGAAGAATAGGCTGTGGGTACAGAAGAGGTGGAGATCCTGGATGCTCCAGCAGAAGAGGCTGTGGCCGCAGAAGAGGTGGAGGCCGTGGTTGTAGAGGAGCAGGATTTTGATGCAGAGAAGGTTTTAGCTGAGGCCCTGGTAGCTCCAGCAGAAGAGGCTGCGGGTGCAGAGAAGGTGACCATGGCTGCATATGAGATTTTGGCTGAAGAAGAACGAGGCTGTGGTTGTACTGTTGGGCCTGTGTGTCTTAGACAACCCTCTGGCTGACACAGAATGAGCCTTAATGGCAGATGGCGTAAAAGAGTCTGAATCAAGTGAGACTATAGTTGAAGCAGCTGCTTCAGTCAGCTACTTCATATTGTTTGCACATTGCATCTTATTTTTCTTTTCCAGCTCTTTCTGATAGATCTGATATGCTAACAGACATGATGTTCTCATTGGCTGATCTATTGTCATGATTGAAGTCCACTGCCTAGCCTTGAACATGGATTTGATTATTGCAAAGCCCTCATATGTCTCAATATTCATTGAGCCTCTATCCGCCTCAATAACATCATCCATCAAGTTGAAAGATCCTTCAACAAGAGGTCCTGTAAATATGCAAAGCATAGCCTTTACCGGCTTGTTAAGGACAGGGAATCATTCTCTTCTTTCAGGATTCCTCAAACACATAAATGGACTCCACCAGCCAGCATCAACACTGGATTCCACTTCATTGTAGTGAGGAGCCCGAGCAACCAGCTCAGCATCAACTTGGTGGGCTCGAACTTCTTCATCAAGTTTGCCGATCTCTTCTTTTTTTTTTTTTTTCCCAGTGTCCTGTCTAGCAATGTGGCAATAAGAATTGATGTCTTAACGCCAAATAGAGCTCGACAGATTTTGCTTTCACAAGTGGAGCAATCAGCTTTTGCCATAGTGCTCCGCTTGATTTATGCATGTAAATTGTTTTATTGTGATTCCTGTGGGGAGAATTACAAATTATGTGGACACTTCAGTGGGAAAGTAGGAGAGTAAAGGAAGAACAAGAAGAGAAAAAAAAGAAAGGGGAGGTGAAAGAAAGAAGAGATAAAAGGGAAAGAATGATAAAACATCTTCCGTCTGCTTCATCACCTGGAAAGAGAGATGTAAAAAGAACAGCACAACCAACAGACATAGTGTAACAGACACAATAGAGTAACACCTTGATACCATTACTAAATCATATGTATTATTATTTAAGCTGACATGAGTAAAGTGATACCTGAGAAAAGAAAGTGAAAAAATAGATAAATAAATAAATACATAAATTGCTGGCTTTTTCACCTTCCCCATCAGTTTGCTTACTGGGTAACTTTGAGGAAAGCCCTCTGGAAAAAAAAAATAGTTTACATGGTTTTCACTGCATTCTTTTGTTGGATCATATTAATCTTGAGACAGCATCTGCATCCACATTTGATCGATCTCTTTGGGCTCCTTTGATCAGCACCATCACTTAGTGGAATGGGGGGCGGTGGGTTGCTTCCTGCAGGGCACAGTGGCTGGATGGGGGGGTCCCTGGGGCTCTGGGGGGCACTCGGAGTGGGGCGCCTGGTGGGTCTGACTCCGGGGTCTGTTGCCCCCATCTGGGAGGGGCTTGGGAGGCCTACGGGCGACCTACAGCAGCCGCTTGCGGCGCTCTTGGGGAGTTCCGCGGTGACGGACGTGGGTTACTGACCTGGTAGCTGTGCTGCTGCTGGGTGGGTCTGGGGTGGGTCTGGGGTCCCTGGGGTGTGCCGCCCTCGGGCAGGCGCCCCGGCGGGGCCTCGGGGGTTCGGGTTCCGGGGGGTATGCCGCTTGGGGTCTGGGACGGATGTGGACGTTTTGGTGGGCTTGTGTCCGGCCCCCTGTCTCGGTCCTGGTCCGTGCCGTCTCCCGGTGCGGGTTTCGCCTGGGGAGTGGGGTTTGGGATGGCTCGTGTGGGCTGGCTAGCCAGGGTCTCCCCTCTTATTTATTTATTTATTTATTTATTTTGGGGGGGGGAGCCAGTAGGCTTGGTGGGTGGGCTGGAGGGGTGGAGGTGTTGGTCCTGGTGGGTGGTTGGCTTGCGGCCCCTGCCGCCTCTCCCTGGCCCCCGGGCTATGGTGGTGCCGCTGGCGGGGCCCCCTTCTCCGGGTGGGCTTTTGGGGAGCGGGGGTGCCTATTGGCACCCCCGCTATGTTGTGTGAGCCTCCCGTCGGATGGCTCCCTTCACCCACTCTCGCATTTAGACATTGAGGGTTCTGGGCAGTTGCTTGGAGGGGGTGCGCCGGCACCAGCTACCTTCCGGAGGGGGGGTGGTCTGTGCCGGGCACACCCTTCGGCGCTCCCAGTTTTAAACACACTTGAGAACAACATGCAACAACACAGCATCTGAGCGGGCGTAGGGAGTATCGTGATCTTTTCCACACCCCCGTTCTCCAATAGGGGGTTTTCAGGTGACGTCACGCTCACGTAACTACTCAGCGCGTCCGCCATATTGGGTGTCAGTCGTTTCGCACCGTTGACCTGCATTGTATGACGCCTTAGGCAGTATTGGAAGTGAACAATGGGGAAAACGTGTTTAATGGTTGGTTGCACGGCCCGTGGAGGTGGAGAACAACGCTCTATCGCCTACCAGCCGTAATCGTGAATCAGTGTGAAAAAACAAAACAGCTCTCTGAACAACAACGTCACCTATGGCTGACACGGATATCCAGGTCCGATTTGGACGGTGTTAAGCTGGAATACGCCAGAGTCTGCGGTGCTCACTTTGTCACAGGTAATTAACTGTTAAGTATTTAAAACATGTAAGAATATATTAATAATAGGGCTTGGGCGTCATGACGTATTACTTTCCGCGGCTGCCATGTTGACTGCCTCCGCCGCCTCTACTGCCTATGACTAACGCGTACTGTACTCCCTCTCTCAGCCGTGTTTTAATTTGATTAATTTCACCTTAACTTGATTTCAACCATGGTAAACTGTTGCTGTATTGTGGGCTGTAACAGCGCAACACATGATCGCCATGGGAAAAACATAGAAACGGGTTAATTTTCCACCGCTTTCCTGCCTGGAGGCGCAACCACGGAGAACAAGTGTCAGAGATAACGAAGAGTCGTCGGCTCGCTTGGATCGCGGCTGTAAGACGACCGAACATAACTTTCCACAGTATCCCGATGTCAATGAGAGTGTGTTCTAAACCTTTGAAACACATAGCAGCTAGTTAAAAGTACATTACATGCGTGAGTGGTTGTTAGCACTAACGGTTAGCATGTGCCAGAGCCCGTCTGAGCACAGCTTACCTTTGAACGAGTTACTGTGTTCCCAATGTTTGCTGGCTTTATGATCTGCAGCTCCTACCGGCGCCTACCGGCGTAAATACGGTAAATACAACTTAATTTTGCACTGGTCATTGTTCTGCTTAAATAATTAAAGCCGCGAGCGGCGTCGATCAGCCCTGCAGCCAAGCGCCTTCGCGCACCGCGGGCCGTCAGCCACCGCAGAAGCATGCGTCGGATTGTTTACATTTTTACCATCTTATTAAAACTCACCCGTCCACGTATGATGGCGATTTCCTTGATGTACATAACTTCGACATCTCGTACCCAACCAGATGTGAACTGGTTGTGAGCCTCTAGACCCTTGTAAGCTCTCATTTCCTCAAGAGTGTGCAGAGGGTTTTCACTGAACACCAGGTAATGCACTATGTCGCCGTGCTCTACATTTGGCTAATCATCTGGATTACGGCTAAACAAGGCACCGTGGAGGGCATAGGGGTCCATATGGTCGATCACGGAACATTTCCTCAGATATACATCCTTATCTGGTCGCTCTAACGTGCTGCCGTACTTATCCATTCGCGATACGATAATACGTGTACGACAACTAGAGATAAGGAAGTGTGCCACCCAATATGGCGGACCGGAAGTTGGCCAGTGACGTCAGTGAAAACCCCCTATTGCGGCACGGAGTCTGGGGCCCGGAGGACGAGCAGGCCACTGGGTCCGGGGTCTGGGCGGGGGGTGGCTGCGGGGCGTGAGCGGCTTGCTGGAACTGGGGCTGACGCCTCTGCTCTCCCCAGAAAGGGGTGGGGAGGAGGGGTGGCTACGGTAAGGTTGGGGAGGGAGTGGGTTTATTAGGTATTTAGGGGGTGAGGGGGACTCTGGTTGGGCGGCCCGTACGGGTCATTTTGGCCCCCTCCTTGGGGGGCCTGGACCGGGGGGCGTCTGGTCTGGGGGCGGGACCGGAGGTCGGGCACAGACAGGCGGATAGTTGGATTGTGGTGCCCCCCCCCCCACTTGGGATTGCTGGTTGTGAGTGCTATGTGGTAGTGCGTGGTTGTTTTTTTTGTTTTTTGTTTTTGATAGCACGTGTGTGGTGAGTGGGGCACTAGGGTGGGATGGTATGAATGAGGTATTTTTTTTCAGGTTTGGGTCCAGTTCGCTCCCTCTCCCAAGAACATCTCAAGTCCCCGCTAGGTGCGGAGCCCATCCCCCCACGTCCTGCCCCCCTCCGCTGGCTGGCACCTAGGCCCGCTGGCGCATTGGCGGCCCTTGGGTTTGGGGCGGGTTCCCGGGTGGGTGACGGCCCATTCCTGGTGGCTGCTTCACGGGAGCCTGGCCCCCCGGGTCTCGGCCGGGGCCCCCGCCGTGGGGGCGGGGCACCCCTGGGGCATCTGGGCCCATGGCCGGGACCACTTCAGCGTAGCTGGCTGCCGGTGGAGCCCACGGGTTCGCCCCCGCGGCTCCTGGGGGCTTCGGCATTGCGGTGGTTGAGGGATTTCCTCGGGGTCGTCTCTCCTCTTTCCTTGGGGGGGTTGCAGATTTCCTGTGTTGGCCCCTCTTGGGCGCCCTGCTTTGGGGGCCCCCTTGGGAGTCCTGGGTTATGGGTCCCCAGGGATCTTTTGACCACAGTGGATGCTTTGAGGATAGCCAGGGACTTCTCCAGCATAATGACAGACGGAGACACTTTTTCGGGAATATTTAGAGCAGGGGTGAGTTTGACTTTTCTTTTTAAAGTATTTGTATTCTGTAAATATTGTGTTAACTGTAATATAATGATTGTAAGTGGAAATAAATCCGGGGCGTGTGTGCTGGAACGTCAGAAAAAAAGTTAAATAAAGATTCGGTGCCGATTTTAATTATAACATGGCAGACACATTTATCATGCTCAGGGACCACAGCCTATGAGAAAGCAATAAATTCTGGTGTCTAAAAATGGATTGGCCTGTCTTGTGTCATGTGACGCAAATCAGTTGCGTGATCAAGGGGATGCTGGTGTTTTATGTGTATGCGGGCGCGTGCGTATGTGATGGGTAGTGGTATTGAGTATTGCCTGATGGGCCCGACCAATTTGAAATGCGTTCCGCGGTCCATGTCCTGGTGTAATGAACTCTTACACACAGTGCCTGATATCGGACCGTAGAATCCCATATGTCATGTTGTTGTTGTTGATTGACAACCACAGGCTCATAGTCTGAAACACCTACTGTTTTGGACTGTGAGTAATGGATCAAGACATCCCCAGCTTCCATTCTGATTAGCGGTAATCAGGTATCAACTTCGGTTAAGGTATACCGACAGGCAGTCTCGCTCTCAAGACGGAAATCCGGCCCCCTAGCGGAGCACTGCAAGCCCTGTTTATAAAGGATTTAAACCAGTCAAGTGCTGTAACACAAAGGCCGACCCAGTTTTATCAGAATGGAGTGATTGGCGGTATCGAATGCTGCACTCAAGTCCAATAATACCAGTATTTCTCTCGCTTCTCCTCCACTGACCAGTTAAACTCCCACCCCCTTGTAGTCTTTCTTCAAAGCTTACATATCCCCACTGGTCTTTGTGAACGCTGCATCCATCATCCCCTCCCCTATATAGCAGTAAACAACGGCCCTATTTGAGTATATCAGTTCAAAACTAGATTCAGGTTTTGGTTACCTCTAATAGTAGGTCTGGTGGTAAAGATTCTCAGTCATCCAGGTCATGATCATTCCAAAAAAAGTTAAAAAACAAAACAACTAGACTTTTTTTCCGAAGTTTGAAGATGTTTCGATTCCCATCCAGAAAGCTTTCTCAGTTCAAATGTCTGGAGTAGTGTGGCGTTCCAAACTTGGAAAATCTTCTTAAGCTTGAAAAAAACTTAAAAAAGTTTTTTTTTTTTTACTTTTTTTGGAACTAATATTAGGTCAGATGATGAAGTCCCTTATCCTATCTCCAAGTCAGCCTCCTGACTCTGGAATCAATTTCTTTTGTTCATGACCCATATCACCTGATGGTGAGCTAGAATGCAGGCAGGCCTATAAACAGGCTGGAGCATTGCTACCATTACTGAGCATGAATGCGGTTGTCTGTATCCTACTTTCTCCTGCAATCCCTCAAGAAGAAAACAGCAAGTCTTGGAGACGTAACAGATATCCATCATGTGCAAACTTTACACCCTCAACTCCACAACTGCTTCTTAACCCCTTAAGCCCAGAGGGACTCTGGAGCAATTTTCGCCTGAAATTACATGTGATTTAAATCAAGTACAGCTCCAAAGTCAAAACTGAAAATGTAAATGTTAGTTTTTGTGTAACACAAAGGCATTGAAGAATATTTTCCAGGTGAAACCACTATTGCAAATGTCACCAGGTCTTATTCATAGGTGATTAAACAAAGAAAAAATCTAAATGTTTGAGCCTCAAGTACCACGGGCCTGCGTGTCTTAGGTGTCTCCTTGCTGCCACACACCTGACATATATGAATGGATGATTAACAGGCCACTACAGCAGCTTTTGGCTGCAATCATACGAATCTTGTGCGGCAACAGAGAGGCATATAAAACATGCAGGGCAGTGGTACTTGAGGACCAGGATTGAGAACGACTGGGTTAGATGAGACCAACCCACAGATTTCACTTCCTGCTGGCTCCGTTCCATTCACGTCCGACTGACGGAGCAACTACGTTGTTATGTTAATTAACGAGCATGGTTCCACATTCTTCGCGACTACTCTGACAGGCACTGTCGACGGACCCGCTCTCCGTCGTTCACCATCAAATTACGGAACAACTCCTATTTTCTGTTCCGTTCTGGTCTGTCAAGCTCCGGCCGGGTCGAGTTCCACAATTGCAATCGTAGAAGGCAGGAAAAAGAACGGCAACAACCTCCGGTTTGTCAAAGTTAAATGGTGTAAATAGAGATTGTTAACCACAAATATTCACAATAAAAGGTATTGTTTTGTATAAATATCAGATGCAAACCACTCTTTTTGGACTAAGTAAGGAAGCAGATTTATTATTTCAACATTTAATTTGAAATGTGGTAATCCTCACCAAGTACATTTGCATTGTGCTAGTAATGACGACGATCACGCATGCTCTCCTCGGGCTGCAAGGAACCTCAAAGCAGAGCTGGACGGAGTAACTTCGGATGTAGCTTTGCTTTTCACTGACTCATGGGAGCAGTCTGGAATGGAACGGACACCTGCAGGAGAGGAGGATTTGGAATAACATAGTAAAAGACTGAGCTTTTCAGCAACAAAAACATTCTGGGTGGGTTTGTTGGGAAGTGAAGGGTGATATGTGGAAACAGACCTCATTGATGGGGTGGGCCATTTACTCTTCCAAGTGCTTTATTAGTAAATTAAAAATGGGCCATCATTGGGTCTTCCAGAAGGATAATAATCTAAAACATATTGCCAGATGGGGATAGAAATCTTCTTCCATGGCTTGCTCAATCGTCAGACCTCTCTTCAACTTATTGAAATGTTATCAGGGACTAAGAGCTGTTCTGTTGGTAAACGTGGTTTGATCATTAGAACCTATAGTTTTCCCACTCGGGGTCTACATTTACTTCTGACTTCTGGGTGCCTTTCTTAAATTTACACCCTTGAATTCATGAATTTCATACATTTTTTTTTCAGGTGCCAGCGTGATGGATCGACCCGACTCTTCCGACGCCGTCTTCGACAAGCAGCCGAGGCGGGACCTGGGCACCTTTTTGTTTTTCATTGCAGCCCCATTTAGTGATAGACAATAAATCTTCCCCATGCAAATTTTATCTCCTGCTTCTGGATGACGCTTCCTGAAGGTTAACATGGATCGTGATGGAATTAAGCATTTTAGCCTTAAAAAAAAAAGAGAGAAATGGTGTCCTCTTGAGGGAATAAGCCGTGCAGATAAACTGGCTGGGATTAGTGACGATGAGTGATTTTATGTTTACAGTTTAATGGCTCTTCTGCAGGAAATGCTCGAAATAAAAGCCATTAAAGTTTTTAGTGTACTTTTACATCTAAAATTGCCCCTCCAGGATGGCTTTGAGCCATTATGCATCGTGTTGTGCTGTACTATGCGTGATTAAAATGAACCCGGCAGCTTGAGTACCTGCGGCCACGCGGAAGGAGGCACAACAAAAGGCGGGCGGGCCATTCTCCCTCTGATAAACAGACATAATTCAAATGTCAGCGTTTGAATGTCATCCTCAAAGAGCCCCCTCTCCATCAGCACGCGAGTCATTACTGACGATAGGCAGAGAAAAAAAAGGAGAGGGACATTGTTTCATCTGTTTGAGCTTTCTGTCCCTCTAATTATTAAAGTGTCTTTCTTCTTCTCTCCTCTTTTTGAAAACGCACAGAGGGAGAAAGAGATTAGAAGTATTGTTGCCTTTTGACAATTTTACTCCCCCCCCAACCTCCACTCCTCCTCCTCCTCATCATCATTGCCGTACAGGTTGGATTTTAATTTGTGGGTGTCGAAGAAACAAAGTCCAGATGGCGAGGTTGCAACACGTTGTCCCTCTGCTTGTCCTTCCTCTCCCTCAGAACCGCCACCGGATAACAAAGGTATGCAGATGAGCTCCATGCGTGGCGCTCTGGATCGTCGCCAGAGGGGAGCAGGCAAAAAAGAAAAGAAAAGGGATCATCTCCCGGAGAAAGCAAGGGAACAAATTGATGTGTTCTGCAAAACGAGCCACAGCAGCAGCAGGTTATACTCTGAGACCTGCCAAAAAAAAAAAGAAACGGCAGGCGTGGCGCCGGGTGTTTGCCCTGAGTGACTGCCAGAGGCCCGTGACACTATATGTAGTTTCAGTGTCAATAATGTCATCAGACACACGGCGATGCTGCCAGGAAACTTGTTAGCCTAAGTGGATTGGTACAGTCTGGCAACAAATGCACTTGTAGAGGGCATCCTGATAGATTTCAAGAGCCAGTCGGTGGAGGGGAAGGTCAGATTGGTCAGATGAAGCATGCATTATATGACAACAGTCTGTTTTTTATTACACAAAGTGGGTGTCTACCGTCAGGTGTAGAAAGGCTCAGAGAAAACATGTGTTGGCTGCTGAAAAGTTTCACTCCAGTTGAAATTTAGAAGGATTTTTATTCAGGGTTAGAGGAAATCAGCAAAGAATAGAAACTGGACGGATTGGGTCAGGTGTTAACACCCGTTTAGCACGAGCATTACTATTCTGGGATTTCAAATCATTCAAAGATCTTTTTTCAAGATGGACTGATTTGATAAGACACATCTTTGGGAGGCTCCTCTTTCCATTTCAAATCCAGTCTTTATGCTTGTTGGAACACCCAAGTTCCAACTATCGCTGATGAACTGAGGAGAAGATGGTGGTTTATGGCTCTCAAGGGCAATTAGGGGGAGGATTCAATTCAATTCAATTCAATTTTATTTATATAGCGCCAATTCATGAAACATGTCATCTCAAGGCACTTTACAAAGTTAAGTTCAATCATATTATACAGATTGGGTCAGATTATACAGATTGGTCAAAAATGTTCCTATATAAGAAAACCAGTTGATTGCATCAAAGTTCCAACAAGCAGCATTCACTCCTGGAGAAGCGTAGAGCCACAGGGAGAGTCGTCTGCATTGTCCATGGCTTTGCTGCAATCCCTCATACTGAGCAAGCATGAAGCGACAGTGGAAAGAAAAAAACACCCGTTAGCGGGAAGGAAAACCCTCCGGCAGAACCGGGCTCAGTATGAACGGTCATCTGCCTCGACTGACTGGGGGTTACAGAAGACAGAGCAGAGACACAACAAGAGAGACAAAAAGCACAGAAGCACACATTGATCTAGTAATCTGTTCTACATTAGATGGTAATAGTCGGTGATCTGTCTTCCCTGAATGATTTCACAGTCAACAGAACGTCAGACCAGGTGTACCTACTATGAAGAAAAAAGAGAGAGAACAAAAAGTTAAAAGCTGAAATGACAACAGTCATTTCAATGTAATGCAATGCAAATCTGGAGAACAGTAGACTGGAGAACAGTAGAAATCAGTAGAGTGAGAAAAGTAGGCCCTGATGTCCTCCAGTAGCCTAAGCCTATAGCAGCAAAACTATAAAGGTAGCTCAGCGTAACATGAGCCACTCTAGTTATAAGCTTTGTCAAAAAGGAAGGTTTTAAGATTAGTCTAAAAAGTAGACAGGGTGTCTGCTTCACGGACGGATGTTTTGGGTGCAGATAAAACATTTGGAGGTGGTCTTCAAAAAGGTCCACAGTGTGATGCTGCCATTAGTATTGTCGTTCTTACAGGATGTTGGTGAACATGTTTGCGATGGGTGCATTTTTTTTTTTACTTTTTTTTTTACATATGTGGATAATACTGTAGTATATGTAACAACAGCTAAACAATACAAAAAATGTGATTACTAAACAAAAAATGCTTCTGCAGCTTGTTAGGACGAATGAGGAGGAGCATAAAAGAGACCACGACACAGATGACAGATTGGTTGCTCATCCAACGTGGTAATAGGCCTACGTTCTCCACATTGCTCTTGCTCTGAAGGTCTGATTTTAAGTGTTTTCCTTTCCTTTTTAGGGAACCTTCAAGTTCCCACTCTTGAGTGCTTTGCTTCCTCACTCCTTCAACTATTGGGGAAATCCCCCTAAGATCCCCACGATAAATCCGCTCACTTCTCTCTGGCTGTCCTCCTGGTACCTCCTGGTACCAGCACACTGCGACTTACCCCAAGCTCGCCTGCAGTCCACGCCTTTAACACCATCCAGTCCACTGTCTGCTCGTTCCTGGAAGGAAGTAAAAAGAGAAACAGTAATTTGGCAGGTGGTTCTCCACCACCTGCCAAATTCAGTCTCTGCTCACCCTCTCCTGGACCTTTCCTAATATCCCATGCACCATAATTGACATAGTTCTGTAAAGTGACTGCTATCTGTGTTTTTTGACTCAAACATTTAAATCTTATCAGATTCTGAGGACTATTTTGCACGCTTTTAGCTACCCAGAAAGTGTTGTCAGGGCATTAAACTATTTGAATATTATATGTTCTTGGTGTCTCTGTGTTATGTGTGAATCTGTGTGAATTCTGAGCTGGTGTCTCACCAATATTTCTTTATGGTTATATAATCAAGACACCTTACGCCCTGGAATCTCGCCCATAGCCTCAAAGTATTACCCTCCAGCTTTTCCTGCTCAATAAATCTGTTAGAGGATCTCACTGTGTCTGTAATTGATGCCCGCTCTAGAGTGAAAACCTAATGACACGAGGGACCTACAGCAGGTGGAAGTGTCATGGCATTGGGGTGCTTTGCTGTAGCCGGATCTGGTTAGCTCACTAGCAGAGAGTCAACCATGAATGTTACCATGGATCACAGAAAAGTCCATCTGTAACAAATTCAAAGCGGAAGCAGTACTGGACCCAACAAGTCACAATGGTCCATTGTCGCATGCCCGACCAAGAAATGGAGAGTCCAGAGCCAAAGCCCACATCTAGATCTCATTAAAATGCTGTGAGGTGACTTAAAACAAGCTGTTCATGCAAAAAAATAAAAAAAATAAATCTCAGCTGAAAGTAAGGAGAGGGAGAACCGCTTGTCTGTCTAATGTCAGAGACTAGTAGATGGTTACAAGAGGCTTCTTACTGAAGTTATTTCACTCAAAATGGGGTAACACTATTTCTTGGGGGATAAGGTATGTTAACTTTTTACTCAGCTAGAAAACACATTTTTTTGTGATTTACTTGTAATTTAAAAAATGTTTTTCTAGTGTTTAAAAATTGGATTAGCTTTTCATGTGTGAAAACCTTTTTATAAAGAACTAAAAATTGAATGTGATCTTCTCATTTTCGCCCATAAATGTAAGTAGAGAACATTAAAACAAACCTGAGTCCGAAGGTGAGTTACAGTATATGGTCTTAATCTCACATTTTTCCTCACAAGCAGCTTTGCATTGTCTCGCCTGCTTCGGCTTCAGCTTTGCTTTTCCTTCCCTTTAAGGTGAGAAGGTCATCCTTGGATCCTCAGCTTGCTGGCCTCCTCTTGCAGCTTTACGAAGGTTCCCTGCAGACCTGAAGACCCAGCATGCGCTGAGTGCCGCCTCATGTTCGCTCGTTCGTGACAGTGGGGGATCATAACGCAGCGCTGTGGGGCAGACAGAAGTTAAAACCCAAAGCTACGATTCAAACTTTATTATCCAAGCAGCTGCTAGACTGTAAATAAATCCACCAAGCAGAAAATGTCCTTACTTTTCGTGCTAAGTTTATTGTCTTTAGTCACCAGTTTATGTGTTCTAAGGATGAACTGATTGACTGCTGTGTTTTTCTGTCAGTCATCTCAGATAAAATGTTACTTGGAGCTTTTTGTCTAGAAAAATAGGCCTCTTGAAATCAAGCGTTTGACTACTTACTTCAAGTTTATCAATCATCCTTATAGACATGTTTCATAAAACTATCTGTTCGTCAAAAACTGACTTGTCCAAAGCACAAGTTCATTGATGGTGAGAAACAACTTTTCTGTGATGCTGATGGTTCTTTTTCTTCGGTGCAGTACAATGTAAGGCTCAGAACTTAACGGAGGACATGTTTTTCTGGTGGTTTATCTCTAAAATACTTTGCTGTTGGTGACATCAGACCACAAAGATTGCTGTTTAAAATATGTTTATTGCAGAACGGAAATGATTCCTCCCTCCAGCATTCAGCTCCTGTAACCCCAGACATCCCCTCTGCTGATCCAGTCAGCTAGCAGGATCCATCCTGGATCTCCTGCTAGCTGACTTACATTTTCTTGGTTTTGGTCAGTTAAGATTACCAAAATTATTTATTTTTGCCACGTGTCACATGTATGAGGGACATTTTTTAAGGGCCAGACATAAATACAGTTGTACACAAAATATGTATTTTTTTCCTTCCACTTTCCAATAACACGCTTCTCTGTGTTGATCTAAAATCCAGCCAAGACACATTGAAGTTGGGGGATGTAATGTGATAAAATGTTGAACATTTTGAGGGAATGCATACTTGCAGATCACTCTATGATGTGGTGTTGTGGACGACATGGAATGAGCCCTTGCTTTGGTGATACAGAGACTTCTTAAACTGTAGCTACAAAAGCCCAGAAAAGCAAGTTAGAAGGTTTGTGCAATACTTTTTTTTAACAGGAGAGGCTTTTTTTTACCACCCCAGGAAGTCCAATGACAGAGGATGGCTCATTTTCTGTACCTCTTCTAGCCACAAGGGGGTAAAGTTAAAGAAAAGCATTGCTTTCCACATTACAAACAGATCACAGTTGGTGGAAGTAAAAGGCCTCTTAAAACTTCACATAAGCAGTCACTTCATTAAAATCAGAGAGCTTTTAAATACGCTCGGTCGTTTTTGACATGGCAAAGTCCCACTGACAGAGATTGACAGCCTGCTCCTGCAGTACGCTTACAAGTGGTCAGAGGTTGCAAGTCTCTGTAATTTTCCACTACCTGTGTGTAGTGTCCACAGTGCATTACTTTGTACTGTACCCTATTTTGGTCAGAAGTTGTATTGCAAGAACGAGTTCTAAGAAATGTGCATCTCTAAAAAAACATTCTTCTTGCTTACCTTTCAGGGTTTAAAAATGTATAAGCAATCTCTGAACCCCATATTCCCAAAGCAAAGGCCCAGAATGCATCTATATGTTATAGTTAAAAAAACAAAACAATTGTCATTGTACAATATGCTTATTTGAAGATCACATCAAAGCAAAACTCTCCCTAAACAAAAGGACAACAACAATTTAATAAAGACAATCGAATACAGATGGATCCAAACGTTGCAGCATGGAAAGGTCTGACGTGGAGAAGAATTTCTGGTTCCAGACATATGAAAATAGATCTTGCCTTGGATTGTCGGTTTGCTAGACTGACAGCAGCTTTGTGGTCTAACACGTGAGGTGTAATGTGTCATTTCCAAACAAACAACCCCTTCTCTAACAGGTTGGGGTCAACCCCAACTAAGGTCAGGACCCCCGTACAACACAGAGGTTGTTGAAAACACACAACAGCGCCATTGTTCTGGGCGCTGATGCTTGAGTGAACGCGCTTTGGGTTGAGACTGCTGTTTTCATTTAGTTGTTGCTCCTGGGGCCACATTTTTTCCCCCCCTTCCAGTCCCTCCCCCTTCCCGCTCCTCCAAAGATTTCATCGCCTTTACACTGAGAGATGATTTTGTGAATGAAACCATGCATATCCTCTCTGGCTTTATGATGGTAATGACGTGCAGCAGAAGAGAAAAGATGGAGAACTCAGGGATTCAACGTGTTGACTGTGGGAAATATAAGAGGTAGATGTGAGTGTCTATTTTGGTTTGAAACATTTACCTCTCATTTCTCCAGAAAAGCTGTTTTCAACAAAGTTTTGGGGTCAAAGGTTATCCTGTTGCTTACCCTTCCCACCAAGAAGACTCTGGGTGGACCCACCATCCAATTTTCCTACCAAATATCCCTGTTCTCTATTCAACGCATTAAGAATTAGGGTTGATTCAGCCTTGGACAGTTAAACAGTCCATCACATGATAACAGACAACACAGGACAAGCAAGCCTTTAAAGAAGGAGCACTTGGAGAAAACACCAGGTACCTGGTGAGAAGCCACACCTATATGGGGAGAACATAGAAACGCCATGCAGAAACACCTAAGGTTGGGATGCAAACCCAGGGCCTTCTTGCTGAAAGCCAACAGTGTTAGGAACTGGACTAAAGTGCAGCCTTGAGTATAAACATTTATGGTGGAGACCAGAGGTGAGCTGAAGTCAGACCCATTAGCTTCTCACACAGTGATGTCCGTACCCACATTGGTGTGTCTCCATGACACTTTTCCTAAGTAACTTCATACCCCCAGAGTAAAAGCCCAAGTCAATTACCAAACCTTTGTGAGTTTATCAAATCAGGTCTAAATTCACTGTATTTGCAACTGTTAGATGCTCAGGCAGTTGCCTGCAACTGGTGGAAGATCCACCAACATAAACAAGCTGGGCAGTAAACATAAAGCTGCAGTACTGCTGGAATAGATTGTTGTTTTGTTTTCTTATCTGTTTGCTGTAATTCTGAGCTCCTACCATGGGTAAGCACACTGTTTATTGAAATGTTTTGTTGATTAGTTATTGAGCTGTGTGGACCAATATCGGGACGAACCGGCTGGAAGTTGCATTCCGTTTACCTTGGTTTTTGAGATTTTATTTTGGATTTTCCCCAAGGCGAACGTGTTTTACTTTGCCAAACGTGTCTCTCTTCCTGTCTGATTCATGGATTTCCTGTCAAAATGCTTTGTAGCTCCAACCAAGATAGAGCAGGGGTCTACTATGGTGAGAGCTACGCAAGCCAGTCAGCCCGGCCCCATTCCCTTTGATTAGGTCTGATGGCTACGATGCGATTTTCTGTTGTCGGAAAGTTTGGTGAGTTTCAACCTTAACATTACACCACTTCTACCCATTAGTTCCTGCTTTAAATGAACCAGCTTTCCCATATTATCCATGACTGATCTGGTCTACATTTGTACTGACGAACATCCAAATCCAGCCATTTCTTTTGGGTTTTTCATCAGTGATTTTGGTTAAAAAAAGGACTCTAACTTTCAAGAATCAAGAAGCTTTATTGTCAATATGTGTTACCATGATGGAATTTTTGGTAGGGCAGACACCAGACCGGAATGCGCATAATTACACAAAAAACGCAGATATACCAAGACATAATCTTTCCATTTTTTTTAAAGCGAACAGTTGATCGAACTGTCCAACAAGCCTGCAGAGCGCCTGCACAGGCTAAGGGGATGATTCAGGTGTTCAAATCGGGTATGTTGAAACAGGGAATTTTCGAAACAGAGAACACCTTTCTTCTACAACCGTTTTTGGCTGTAATAAACTGAAGTAGTCATTTTGTTTATGACTTTATAACTCTGTCACTGCAAGGTGCCCATGTCATTTGGGTGCAAAGGAAACCCTTATCATTACATCTTCACCACCAGTATACCACTAGTATAATGTTGCGTTTATACACTGTGTTAGGTGTATCATGACTTTCCAAACATAAGTTACACTGTCATATTCTTTTAAGAGAGAAAATGCTTTTGGAAAATTTCTGTCTTTTTCTGATTGTACAAGACACAAACTTTAAGATTTACCACACCAACAGAGGCCAATATAGTCAAAGATAGAGTTCTGGGAATCTTTGAAATTCTTTCAAAGCATTGCTAGGAATTTCCAGGGTGGGAAGATTAGGAGCTGTACAAGTCATGCCTCGCCCTTTCCAGAAACAAAAACTGCTTCTCAACAATTGCTGCTGATGTCTTTGCCTTGGCATTGTCATCATTTTTATTAGGTCCTCATACGTAACTGTCTCACTGTCATATCCATAAGCTGTAGCTTCCAGACATCTGGCAGCATTGCTTTGGCAGACGCCTCTACCCGTAACAGAGTGTGGCGAAAAACTGGGGGCCGCAGCAGTTTAATCGTATGTGATTGTTTGAACATGCTACAGCTTGTAGGGAGACACACAGACACAGGCCACACTACAAGCCCAAAATGCACCCAAACATCTTTTGTTTGAATGTTTCATAAGAATACAGCCATGTCCAAAAATTAAAACACCCAGTTAAATATACAGTTCTGTATTAATAGATATATCTGTATGAAAAGATCTCAGGAAAAGAAAGTAATTTATTTTCAACTAGCAAAAAACAAAAAGCAAATACTATGTTTTAATCAATGAACAAAACACGTTTAACAAAAATGTCTTTCCTAACCAAAAGTTAGGACCCTACTCCCTGATTGCTCCTCTCAGCTGACCTTTTTGTAGCCAAAAGGTCACTGACATCAGTTGGAGGAAAGGTTCTCCTACTCCTTACTTGTAGCTTTGAGATCTTTTAGGGGTTTCTTCTGTGTAAGCTGCTACAGAAAATCATACCATGACCTTATACCTCCTAGGTTGTAATTCCTTTTCTGGAATGCTGTATTTGGTTTATGGCAAACAAGACTGTTGAAATGATTGAATCTCAAAATTATCTCTCCAAAAAACATTATTCCAGAAGTTCTGATCTTTGTGTTTATTCCCTTTGACAAACATCAGTCTGGTCTTCATCTTTTCCTCAAAGAGAAAATGCTTCCTTGTTGCATGCCTCCCATGAAAGGTAAACCTATGCAATCTCTTTCTGATTTTACAGACGTACTTTCATATCAACACGGGCCAGTTTCTGCTGCTGGTCCCCAGATGACATTTTATGTTTTTGCTTTTAGCATCTTGCGGTCTGCTTTCAGGGTAAACTTATTTTGAGTGCCCTCCACTTGTAAACTACTTTCTGTATAGTGAGTGGCACATTTCAAAATTATTTTGAGACCTTAAATCCCTTACCCTTACAAAAAAGCTGCTGCGATCTTATTTCTCAAGGCTTCAAACACCTTTTTGGATTACAATATGGCCTTCACACCCTCTTCAACACTCAGAAGCACCTAACTAAATGACAACAGGGAAATCTGCAGTCATTTAGGGAGCTTGTCCTGTGTTGCTGGTCAAAAACTAGTTCTGGCTCTCTCAGTCGTTGTGTCCTTATGCAAGATACTTCACCCAGTTTGCCTGCTGGTGTTGGTCAGAGGGCCTGGTGGCACCGAATGTATGGCAGCCTTGCTTCTGTCATAGCTTACCTCTACCAGCGTGTGAATTGATGAATGACTGTAGCGTGAAGCGCTTTGGGGTCCTCAGGGTTTGATAAAGCACTATACAAGTAAAGGCCATTTACCATTTTACATCCGTCGAAATGCCAAGTAAGAATGTTCTTTTCATGTGCTCCTAATGTTTTTTCCTGTTTGTAATTGTAGCCATTTTAAGTAGGAACAAATCTGGGGGGTACTATTGTATTATTCACTGTCTTACGGAAACAACTAAATAAATAAAAAAATCTGTTTTTGCTGTGTATTTGTATTTCTTGAATTTCTCAGCACTGATTAATTTGATTATGAATACTTATATGTCCAAATGTGGCTAAAAAGCAGGCAAATTCTTTTACACCAAAGTCTTTATTGCAAAGCTTGCAAAACTAGCTGGTCTTTTTCCTTGAAATGTGTACGTTCTCTGAGTTAAGGGTTAATTCTTCACAGTGGGTTAACCACTCAAGAAACTACAGCCATTATCGGCTTTAGCTTCATTTTATTAAATGACTCGCCACAGCCCTGTTGTGTGCTAATGGCCTAATTTGTACTGACACTGAGCAAAGGATACAATCAATGATATGGTTTTATAAGGAGGCCTAATCTGATAACAACTTTGTTTTAGTTGGTAATTAGAAGCAGGAGTCGGAGCAGGGGATCAGACCTTTCTCAGCCTGCGTGCCTTGGCGCTCCGTGGGAACAGAAGTCGGAGGTCAATTTCAAAATTAGTTGGGCTTGACGGGCTGCCTCTGACTCGCACAGGTGCTCCCACTTCCCCTGCTGCTCTGCGCTTCCTCCCGACAAACCCACAGGTCACAAAGATTGGACCTCAGTCTTTCTCCACCCAGCTCCCCAGGACCAGTTTGCATCCATTAGCAGGAGCCCGACAAACTCCAGGCCAGCTGGGAAGACTGAAGACCACCATGGGGCTAATGTAGCCCTGAAGAATCAACTAAAACTATTCAATAGATTAGATTACTTAGCAAATTAGTAATATTTATATCAGCTTTTAATGGCCAAACATGACAAATTTTCCTCCCTCCCTTCCCTGCTTTCACCTCCCTTCATCAGACCGTCTGTCCTCTCAGTATGGGGGTGCCTGAACTGGTTGTTGGCGCATCTGACCAAAAGAAGAGAAGCTAGTCGCTTGTTTTTGTGTGCCGCTGTGTTGCAGCCTCCCACTGCTCTGCCTGCCATGTGTAATTAAACATTTGGCCTCCACAATTACTCCGTAGTGTACACATGTCAGTGTCGGGCATTGCAAAATATGCATTTCAAAGAGCAACCAGTTCCCTCAAAAACTGCTGAGCTGACAGCAGAAAGGAGGGGAGATCGTTCGAAGTGGGGAGGAGGAAGGAAGGGGGTGAATAAGTGGGGGTCCACTGGGATGGACTGATTGGATGATAAATTAATCTTGAGGTAGAAGGTGAATGTGAAGCAGCCACTGTTGTTTAGGATTGTTTGGCACCTCTTTGTCCTCTTTGTGTCATTAAAATATTGTTTTATTTTGTTTAAATCCCCAAATTTCGTATAATTGATGCAATAAGATTTTCTTGAAAAACTCCAGCATCTTGGATTTTGCATTAATTAGCATAAAAGCACATCTGTTGGGCTTTCCTACGTGGGAAATAACATATGATCCCAAAGGTTAAGCAGCTTCAAAAGGAAGGTTCAGAGCTGTATGTTCCTGTCAAAATTAGGAATGTTAAACTGTTATTATTTCATAAAGATAAATGTAACAATACTTTAAATGAGCAAAACAATTTATTTTAGCGAGGATGAAATGTCTCGGGTGAATTTTTACATGTGTGAAACGCCGTTATGTCAGAGATGGAAAAAAATAGTAATCTTGGCTAACTTTATGAACTCCCTTAAACTCATTATCTGACAGAGCTCCTACATTTTCCCACTGTCCAATTCTAATTGGTTGCACAACTTTTGTTGAACTGGTCTGGGTTGAAGTTTTTCTGATGCAAAACAAAAACAAAAAAAACGCCACAATTAAAGAATCAAGATCCAAATTCTTCTCCACGTCAGACCAAGTGTCCTTTGCTTTATTGTTGCTGAGTGTGGGCTGTTGCCTTCCACAACCTGGTTCCTAATCCAGAGTGTAATAGCTGCCAGACAATGAAACATTCAACAAAAGAAACCACCAACAGAAGCAGAGTCCCATTGTGCCAGACCCAACAGGCACGTTATTTTTGTTTTGAGAAGATTCGCTGGTGGAAACTTTGGAAATTACTGTTACTGTTACACTTTTATTCTTCCCTCTTGGATAAAAAAAATAAAAAATCAGAAGTCTATCTAGATGCCTCCTGCCCCATAAGACCATATGCAACACATAACTCAGTGGATATGTAGAATTCAAGATGGAATTAAACATATTGATAAGTTATGAAACTAATTTGTTTTTTTTGTTAACCAGTGGTACCAGACAAAAAAGCTAATATGAATTAAAGCCAATTTCACTGATCTTTGAGGTTTCCTCTTTGCAGAATCTTTCTAAACCATGCAGTCCTGGGTCCTCTCTTATGCTCTCTTCTCTTCAGCTTCCCCCACTGGTTTTCTATAGGGAAGTCCTTTAGGAGAGTTAAAGGAAGGGGTTTTTCTGGAAATGCAAGTAAGAAATATTTGTCTCTTTTTGAATAACTGATCATGTGCAAGACCGTCTGCTCTCCCACTCCTCAAGGGGATTGTGTGAAAAAAATCTCCCAAATCCACTTTGGTCTTATTTCTTTCTACTGAGGCCTTCTTCTTCTTCTTATAAACTTGTACGCGGTTTGCTTCTTGGCACTCCTATCCATGTTCAAAGTACCACATTTTTCGGACTATAAGACGCACCAGATTTATTATATAAGCATTTCATATTCTTCCCAAATGTGCAGTATCACTCCGCCCCTACGGTAGGGTGATTAGATGCCCCCGATTTCCGTTTTGGATGACCTGTCCCTGGCTAAAGCTGTTCCTGGAAATGTCCCTGATTTCGGTGAGTCATTATTTTAGCGCAACAAACAGTATTTACCCAGTCCTGCCGCAGTATACAGTGAGAGCAGCGGAGCTACAATGAACGGCTAACACCGAAGCTAACTGGATACATAAACACTGAAGTGTGCGCATGCGCAGCATTCAAGTTGAGGCTAACAAGGAATGAAGACGCACACTGGTGTTACAATTTGCATATGGGACAACCAATAGATAAGGTGATATTCCCAGAACATGAGGGACAGAGGGGGGCATGGGCAGGACGAGACATGAAGGCATCTGATTGGTTCTTTCCATCTGGTCTGAATGACAGGATTGGTCAGAGTTTTTACAGGCTTGCAGCTCTCACAGAGATCAAATTTTTTACACTCCTTTTTCTGAACACATAATGTATTAACTACCATAAGGATAGAAGGACCATTTCACTCAGTATAACAAAAAGTTTTTTCTGAACGGGATTACTTACTATAGCTTTAAATGGCCAGGAAAGAAGGTTGATGTTGTGATTCGTTAGCCCTTGCTGTGTTGATTTGACAGTATGTTGACCCATGGACAATCCATTTTCAGTTTTCAGAGACTTTTGGAAGTGAATCAGCCCACAGCATTGACTCCACTGTACTTAACAGCGACCATAAGGTGCTTTTCCACATATCCATCCTTTGTCGCCAAGCTCCTGTTTTTTTTAATTCCAAAACGGTAGATGTTATTCAGATCTGACCATTCTAAATAATATAAATTCCAGTAGAATTAAGAAAATTTCATAGGTTTACATTTGTGATGGATGGACAGAAAAGGCTTTTTACACATGTAACTCCTTAATAACTTGTATATATGATGTTCAGCGGAGGTTATGGAGACTTAGGGACCCCAAGTTGCCACTCTTTGCTGCAGTTACCCCAGCAGAGAGTTTTGGAGTTATTCTTTTCCTCCCTTTCCTTTCTCTTCACTGTGCAGGATAACCATCTTAGAGCTGCCATGGGGGCTGCTGGTTCCCTCTCTGACAGTAATGAAATTCACAAACAGCCGTCGCCTGACAGGAGAAATCCTCAGAATTTATGCAAGCACATACATTAACATTTGACATTGGGCTGTTCACGGGTGAAAAGGTCCTAAATTGCAACCTGCCGTTAGAGGAAACAACAGAAAACAACCAATCAAACAGCTGTTTTTCACACTGACTGCGAGGTGCTATGGGATGTTTACCACAAGCTGAAACAGAAACTCCTGCACTGAGAATGGACTCAGCCATCAAAGTAGGAGGTAACGAGCACAAACAACCCAGAACTACAGGAGGGAGCTGTTCTTTTGGTGATACTTCTTAAATACAAAGTGTTGCATCTTTTTTTCTTTGTTCCTTTAATTTTCTTTTTGAAGTCATTATCAATATTCGGTAATGTAATTCCAGGTAAAATCTGGACACAACAGATAAAGGTGGTGGGGGGGTTCTCTGAACAGTAGTGTTCAGCACATTCATCTTCAAACTACTGTGGGTTGCAATAAAAAAGCTTGTAAATGAGAGGCTTTGTAATGAATTAATCATGATTAGTCCCATTTTTATCAAACATCAATATTTGACACAATATGAATAATTTTTCAATATGTAGACATTTTTGATTCCTTATATGATGATTGGACTAGACCTTTTGTCAAAATGCATGACAAATGGAACAGTTCACAATCTTTTGACCAAAACCCTTCAGGGGTCTCTTAAAAAGCTAAAGATGAAAAGAGCCTCCCTCAGGGCTCACCTGAGGGAGGCTCTGGCCAAGAAGTCTCTTTACAATCTAAAGGCCCCCATAGACTCGGGTGTACTTCACTCCGCGGATGTCCGCTCGTACTCGAGCCGTAATCGTGTCGGACTCGAAGTGGACGTCTGCCGCACAGGTCCGCGCAAAGATCCGTTTTTACGACTGCGAAGGGTTACTCTGTGTCGCACAATAAACGGCTCAGCGAGAAACGTGGTCACAGCTGTCATGATGCAGCCTGAAGGCTGCATTGTGAACATTTTCTGGCTCCTTCCCCAGTGCAGCCCTGATTGGGAACACCTGTCAGACTGCAATCAACCACGGACTCGCTCCACCTGCTCACCCTGCTATAAAAGCCTACCTCAGTTTGTCCTTCATTACCGGTTCGTCTGCAGTCTTCTGACCATCATGCCATTCCTGTTCCCGTTCGTCTCCTGGTCCTGTTCCTGTCTGCTCCGGTCTGTTCCTGTCTGCCAGTTCCTGCACCTCAACAACTCCGTCTGGTAAAATGACTCTGGCTTCATCATCCACAACCTGCTGTCTCAATAAACTCTGGAAACCAGCTCTGTGTGTGTATGTGCTGTGTCCGGGTTCATCCAAGACAAATCATGACAGAACGAACCGGTCAATGGATGAATTCGGTCACACACAGAGCTTGGTGCAGGAGCTGGCAGGACTCTGGATTCACACCGCTTCAGCCCAAGATCTCCGTGGGTGCCTTCGCCTCTGGTTCTGCTCCGCCGTGATCGCTGTCCACGATGCCCCGCTTCTGGTTCGTTTCGCCGGGGTCGCTGTTCGCGACGCCTCGCTTCTGGTTCGTCTGGCCAGGATCGCCGTCTGTGATGCCCCGCCGCTGGTTCGTCTCGCCGGGGTTGCTGTTCGTGACGCCCCGCTTCTGGTTTGTCTCGCCAGGATTGCCGTCTGCGATGCCCTGCTTCAGGTTCGTCTCGCCGGGGATCATTGCCCGTGATGCCCCGCCTCTGGTTCGTCTCGCCGGGGTCGCTGTTGCGACGCCCCGCCTCTGGTTCGTCTCGCCGGGGTCGCTGTTGCGACGCCCGCCTCTGGTCCGTCTGGTTCCGGCGCTCTCAAAGGTTCCAGCGCCCTCAAGGGTTCTGCGCTTCAGAGGGTCCTGCACTCATAGGTTCCGGCGCCTTCCCCGTGTCCACTTGGTTCCTGCGCCGACAAGGGATCCTGCGCTCCCGAGGTTCCTGCGCCCGAGAGGTTCCTGCGCCCGAAGGGTTCCAGCTTTTAGTTTTAGTTTTAGTCTGGCTTCATCATCCACAACCTGCTGTCTCAATAAACTCTGGAAACCAGCTCTGTGTGTGTGTGTGTGTGCTGTGTCCGGGTTCATCCAAGACAAATCATGACAACATCGAACCATTTTGTACGTGACACCAAGCTTGATACACTGAGCTGCCACAAGCAGGCGGTCGCAAGGACGCGCAGCATCACTGTCTCTATCTGTTCTCACTGACAGGTGTGCGGTGGGAGCCTGCTAGAAAAGAAACAGCTCTAGGTGCTCAGATAGCTAATCACACATTTTACCATCCGTTCCACCGCCTCGTCCTGCTGGCAGAAAGTGTGGGAATTGTAGGAATTTGCCACAAAAAATGTAGGCAATAGTACGCGCGACTATGAAGAGTAAAACTTCTGCGGAGAGTCAGGTTAGAGTCTGCGCAGCTCACAGTATGTGCACGGTACGCCCAAGTATGTGGGAGGTGGTTCACCAAAAGTATTACGTTAAGGCCATGCATGCTTATGCAACCAGGTTCTACAAGCGTCTTTACATCTGGCAGTTTTTGTTCAAATGCTTAATATGTTCAAAGGGTAAGTCTGTCTCAGGATACCCACAAATGCAAGCAAACTCCGCCAAATCTGCAACAAACGTCCAACCAGAATTGTCCCAGAGGCTTGGTGTTTGTTGTACAAAGCGTGAGGTAAACATGCAACATGTAAGCGGATATTTACTCTAATATTAGTGGGTGTGTACGTTTGGATTTGAAATAATTACTTAGAAGGATGCCTTTGTACCCTTAAAAACGGACAACGATCTTATCAACCATGAAATTGCTTGTATAACTGCAACAGTTCATATGATGGTGGTAATTATCCTTGGTACCATACAGTAGAGAAAGTAAAAGACCATTCATGTGTTTGTGGATGTGCTAGGGGTTGAAGCCTGTCTCATATTACACATCTGGCGCAAATATAAAAAGTGGTGCATGCGTTATAAGGAAAGAACTGGGAATAACTGCTGTAAACACAACCTTTATGGATCTCCATATAACCCAGCAGCAGCTTCCCACAGACAATAAAGCTCCACGCAAACTGACAATCCGGCAGCTCAGGTAGCAAGCATGAGCAGCAAGACAAACCTGACATGCCTCTGCAAACACCGTATCATGACTTGAGGAGAGCACGCTGTCACTCAGACTTGAAACACCTCACCATTCTGCATCTCTGACAAAATAAACCTCTCCTTCCTCTCCTGTTTGCCTGCACATGTGAGTCTGCCGCTTCCCGCTCATTGATAAGCCTTGACACAAGTCGTAAGTCAGTGCATGGATGCAGTAAGCTGAGGCAGAGAGGAAGCTGGATTTCTAGCATGTGTGTGAGACTAAGCTCCCCGTCTCTCTAAGGAGGAGAGGGGGGAAAAAATGAAACGGTACACAAACCCTCATCCTCCAGAGTCCCTCTTCTTAACAATGTGGATTTTAAAAGAAGAAACCTCTCTGCCAGCCCCTTGTCAGAGGTAAAAGCTACCAACATGTTGCCGAGACGTTGGCAGCACCACCTGCCTGTGAGGCCCCACTATCCCCTCCTCAGCCTTGAGTGCCACAGAGGTGCCTGTGTCCATGTCCCTCTATTGTGGCGTGAACTGGAGGGGGTATTGTGAACCATGTCAACGGCTCTGCCATCTCTGTGCCAGCTGGCCGGGTGTGAGTGGCGAATAAAGGGGGGAGAGAGGAAGAGGGGGGGTTAGCAAACAATGCAAAGCTCTTTGCACAATGGGCAGCCGTGGAAAGGCGGCATTGTTCCACTTTCAGCGGCCATGCCAGCTTCCCCGTCCACGAGTTGTTGCGCACAAAGGCAAACACTCGTTAAAGTGTTAAAATTTTTACCCAGAATATGCAGAGCAAGGTGCACCTTTTTTCATCAAGATGGTTTCTATTTTCTTTTGTCAAACATGTGCACGCCAACATCCCTGCAGCTATCCCTTTTGAAATCAAAGAGAGAAGGTAGGGGAGGAGCAGCTCCGAGGAAAAAATCTGGAATCCATCTGAGATTGAGAAATCCAGCCATCCTCGATTGGACCCAATTGAATGAGGCAGCCCTGGGTAACACGCTCCGACACGGCCTTTCTTTTTCCTCTAATACCCCGACCATGTGGTCGCGGGGCCCTGCCAGGAAAGCATGTCACAGCTCATCACAGTTGCAAATGAATATTCATGCAGTGAAGGGCGCTTGTGTGTTAAGTATTTACGTGTGTGCCTGATTTTAGCACGACATGGATACCAAAAAAAAAATATAGGAACGAGTAGATCCGAAAGTGTCACGATTTGGGTTTTGTCTTGGTTTATGTTATCAGATTTATTAGTTAAGTTTCTGATTTTGGGGTCTTGTTTGGTTTTGATTTAGACATGTTTTTCTGTTTAGGTTCTGTGTTAGTTTTGGTTTATGGAATAGGTTAGATTTTATTGTAGTTTGATTTTATTTATGTTTCCAGTTCAGTTATGTCTCTTCCCAGCAATCTGTTTATCTGTCACTCCCCCAAACACCAGTTACCAGCCTATCACATCTGCTCATCTGTCAACCTCCAGTCACTAGCCAATCAGTTCAGTTTCCACCTGTCACTTGTAATTAGTCTTCACTCCCGTTCACCTGCTCACTCCACTATATAGTTCTGCCTCGGTCTTCAGTTATCTGCCAGATCATTTAACGAGCCACGGTGAGTTTAGTTCCAGCATTCTTTATTCTGATTGACCTGTTGACGATAACCCGAGAGCCTTTTTGATTCTGAGCCAGCCTGTTCCCTGATCTGTTTTTCCTGCCCTGTCTGACTGATTTACCGGTTTACCGACTAGTTTCTGTCCTATGGTTATCCGAGCTTGCTTTGCCCTGTCTGTACCTCTGCCTATTTTGGACTGCTTTTTGTGTACCGGATTTTGGACTGCCCTTTTGACTATTGAGCCCGCCTGTTCCTGTTTTCATTATTAAAATCCTGTTTTTTGCCTTAACCTCACTTGTTGGGTTTGAATACTGGGTTTGCCTGATTCACGATCATAACAGAATGATCTGGCCCAACTAAAACCTATCACCCAACAAGTTTTTAGAGGTTTTTTTTTTTTTTTTTCCCTCCACACGCTATGGCTTGGGAGGGTTCCAGATTGGCGTTCTGTCCCCCTGGTATCGGTCCCAGACGCCATCTCTCCAGCAGCCGCAGCAGCAGTAACCCGCTGCCTGCTCCGAGTTTACGATTGGGAGGGCTCTTTGTCACAAATTCAGATTCAACTCAGAATAGAAGGGATCACTCACCCAGCGACACCGCTGTCGGCTCTGCCCATGGGTTTTATCCAGAACCAACTTTGTTTATGGAGGTCGAAGCGGAGGTGGTGCGGGATCTTCGCCCGGATCTTTTTTTCTCTCTCCCTCCAGAGGAGGAGATGCAGGGAACGCTGTGGGCTCCACCGATCCCGGCTCTACCGACAGGATCAAACCTCCAGCAAGTCCTGCCGTCCCGCCGTCGGAGGAGGGGACGGAAACCTGTGGGTCGCTCCTTCACCCGTTCTGTTCGGCCGACAGGCGAGTCAGTACCGCGCCCGTCCGTTGCCACTTCCTGCCCAGTGGATCGGAGTCCGGTGCTTCCCAGAGCTGAGCAGCCCACAGCGCCTCCTGTTGGCGCCCGTGATGCTGAGGATCTGGCTCTGGAGGACCAGTTAAGAGCTTTTGCCCCTATTATTAAAGACCTTAGGGAGGCTCTTTTCTGCCATTATTCAGAGGAGCTGGAGGCAAGATTAAAGGAGGTCGAGGGGCACTATAGAGCGGCTCTCCAAGGTTTCTATAGTGGACTCAATCCTGTCCCTAAGGGTCCAGCCGACGCCCCGGCACCTGCACCTGTCCCAGAGGACCCGCCTCCTACCTCAACTCCAGAGCCGGCCTCCGGCAGCTATAAGGCAGCACTGTCTGCGCAGCCGGCCCAAGACGCTGTAACCCCGGAGGGTCCGCAGCCGGCCCAAGACGCTGCAACCCCGGAGGCTCCGCAGCCGGTCCAAGACGCTGCAACCCCGGAGGCTCCGCAGCCGGTCCGAGACGCTGCAACCCCGGAGGGTCCGCAGCCGGCCCGAGACGCTGCAACCCAGGAGGGTCCGCAGCCGGCCCGAGACGCTGCAACCCAGGAGGGTCCGCAGCCGGCCCGAGACGCTGCAACCCAGGGGGGTCCGCCGCCGGCCCGCGACGTGGGAACCCAGGAGGGTCCGCCGCCGGTCTGCGACGTGGGAACCCAGGAGGGTCCGCCGCCAGTCTGCGACGTGGGAACCCAGGAGGGTCCGCCGCCAGTCTGCGACGTGGGAACCCAGGAGGGTCCGCCGCCAGTCTGCGACGTGGGAACCCAGGAGGGTCCGCCGCCAGTCTGCGACGTGGGAACCCAGGAGGGTCCGCCGCCAGTCTGCGACGTGGGAACCCAGGAGGGTCCGCCGCCAGTATGCGACGTGGGAACCCAGGAGGGTCTACCACAGGCCCACGATGAGGGGGTTCAGACGAGCCCTCTTTCAGGCCGCAACTCGGGGGCTCATCGGGACACTGGGCGCCGTGGCCCTCGCCCAGACGACAAGCGGCGCCGTGGCCCTCGCCCAGACGACAAGCGGCGCCGTGGCCCTCGCCCAGACGACAAACGGCGCCGTGGCCCTCGCCCAGACGACAAGCGGCGTCGTGGCCCTCGCCCGAACGACAAGCTCCGTCGGGGGCCTCGCCGAGAAGACAAGCACCCAGAGCCCCATGGAGACTTAGAGGCCCCTGGACCTCTTCGGAAGCTCTTACCCCCTCATCTTTGGCTTGACAGCCAATTTCCCAAGTGGCTGACCAAACTATCTTTGTCGGAGGTTCTGGAAGGGTTATTGATGAGGTTCTGGGTGTTAAAGGGTCTGGGAGCATCTGAAGTCTGTAGCCCGGGGCCTCCTGAACCTGAAGTCTGTAGTCCGGGGCCTCCTGAACCTGAAGCCTGTAGCCCGGGGTCTCCTGAACCGGAAGCCTGTAGCCAGGCCCCGTCTGAACCTGAAGCCTGTAGCCAAGCCCCGTCTGAACCTGAAGCCTGTAGCCAGGCCCCGTCTGAACCTGTAGCCTGTAGCCAGGCCCCGTCTGAACCTGTAGCCTGTAGCCAGGCCCCGTCTGAACCTGTAGCCTGTAGCCAGGGGCCGTCTGAACCTGAAGCCAGTAGCCAGGGGCCGACTGAACCTGAAGCCAGTAGCCAGGGGCCGTCTGAACCTGAAGCCTGTAGCCAGGCCCCGTCTGAACCTGTAGCCTGTAGCCAGGCCCCGTCTGAACCTGTAGCCTGTAGCCAGGCCCCGTCTGAACCTGTAGCCTGTAGCCAGGCCCCGTCTGAACCTGTAGCCTGTAGCCAGGGGCCGTCTGAACCTGAAGCCAGTAGCCAGGGGCCGACTGAACCTGAAGCCAGTAGCCAGGGGCCGACTGAACCTGAACTCTGTAGCCAGGCTCCTCCTGAACTCTGTAGCCAGGCTCCTCCTGAACTCTGTAGCCAGGCTCCTCCTGAACTCTGTAGCCAGGCTCCTCCTGAACTCTGTAGCCAGGCTCCTCCTGAACTCTTTAGCCAGGCCTCTCTTCTAGCTCTTAGTCCGGCGTTGTCTCCAGCCTTTAGTCCGGCGGCAGGTTCTGTTCTTTCTCTCTCCAGACGTCGGTTCCTGAGGGTCCGGTTCTACCGACGGTCCCCGAGGTTGCTGCTCGGCCGCCGGCCTATGAGAGACCTGCTCCGCCGCCGGCCTATGAGAGACCTGCTCCGCCACCGGCCGCCGGACATCTTTGCTAACCGGGGCCGTCCTTCAGGACACCCGCCGGATTACCTGTCTCACAGGGGTCGTCCGCCGGAGAACCTGACACGCCTAGGACGTCCGCCGGAGAACCTGACACGCCTAGGACGTCCGCCGGAGAACCTGACACGCCTAGGACGTCCGCCGGAGAACCTGACACGCCTAGGACGTCCGCCGGAGAACCTGACACGCCGAGGACGTCCGCCGGAGAACCTGACACGCCGAGGACGTCCGCCGGAGAACCTGACACGCCGAGGACGTCCGCCGGAGAACCTGACACGCCGAGACCGTCCTTCGGGACGTCCGCCGGAGAACCTGACACGCCGAGACCGTCCTTCGGGACATCCGCCGGACAACCTGACACGCCGAGGCCGTCCTTCGGGACGTCCGCCGAACAACCTGACACACCGAGGCCGTCCTTCGGGACGTCCGCCGGACAACCTGACTCGTCGGGGCCGTCCTCCTGGACGACCGCCTGAGAACCTGACTCGTCGGGGCCGTCCTCCTGGACGACCGCCTGAGAACCTGACTCGTCGGGGCCGTCCTCCTGGACGACCGCCTGAGAACCTGACTCGTCGGGGCCGTCCTCCTGGACGACCGCCTGAGACCCTGACTCGTCGGGGCCGTCCTCCTGGACGCCCGCCTGAGAACTTGACTCGTCTTGTTTTGTTTGAGTTTTTATTTGGACATTTATTTGATTCTAGCCCTCCGTCCTGTACCTCCCTCCACCCACCCGAGCTAGTCTGTTTTGTTTCTGAGGCCGTCTGGAATCCGGCCTTGAGGAGGGGGTTCTGTCACGATTTGGGTTTTGTCTTGGTTTATGTTATCAGATTTATTAGTTAAGTTTCTGATTTTGGGGTCTTGTTTGGTTTTGATTTAGACATGTTTTTCTGTTTAGGTTCTGTGTTAGTTTTGGTTTATGGAATAGGTTAGATTTTATTGTAGTTTGATTTTATTTATGTTTCCAGTTCAGTTATGTCTCTTCCCAGCAATCTGTTTATCTGTCACTCCCCCAAACACCAGTTACCAGCCTATCACATCTGCTCATCTGTCAACCTCCAGTCACTAGCCAATCAGTTCAGTTTCCACCTGTCACTTGTAATTAGTCTTCACTCCCGTTCACCTGCTCACTCCACTATATAGTTCTGCCTCGGTCTTCAGTTATCTGCCAGATCATTTAACGAGCCACGGTGAGTTTAGTTCCAGCATTCTTTATTCTGATTGACCTGTTGACGATAACCCGAGAGCCTTTTTGATTCTGAGCCAGCCTGTTCCCTGATCTGTTTTT
Source organism: Fundulus diaphanus (assembly GCA_037039145.1). NCBI lineage: Eukaryota > Metazoa > Chordata > Actinopteri > Cyprinodontiformes > Fundulidae > Fundulus > Fundulus diaphanus. The sequence goes on from CM073139.1 coordinate 4,635,705, forward strand.
CCTGCCCTGTCTGACTGATTTACCGGTTTACCGACTAGTTTCTGTCCTATGGTTATCCGAGCTTGCTTTGCCCTGTCTGTACCTCTGCCTATTTTGGACTGCTTTTTGTGTACCGGATTTTGGACTGCCCTTTTGACTATTGAGCCCGCCTGTTCCTGTTTTCATTATTAAAATCCTGTTTTTTGCCTTAACCTCACTTGTTGGGTTTGAATACTGGGTTTGCCTGATTCACGATCATAACAGAAAGGCCTGCAAACCAACACGGCCGCTGCTTGTAGTAGTGGCGCAGGTCCCAGTGGTTCGCCGGCCAAACACAGGCTGAGTAGGAGTCAGTGTTGGTGTGATTGTTGCATCTCAACACGCGCACGAGCACACACACAATGCACGGACACACACAGTGCTGCCAGAACTCCACAGATGTCCTGGCTGTTGCTGCGTGAGAGTCAGCGCAGGCCGAGCTCTTTGATGGCGAGGTTTTGTGCGAGGTTTGAGGGCTGCGAGGACCGAAAATGCAAGACAGGTGCAGCGTCACATTAGGCTTCCAGGACATTGTGAAGCCCAGATCGGCCCCCTGACCCTCAAACAACAGCAGGGCTGCAATGTTGAGTACTAAAGAATGATGTATTTTAGTGAAACTCTTGAGGAAAAACTTCATTTTGATTGCTTTTTACAACGTCTGGGCATGCTATCCCCAGCAATCAACAACTCCGCTATCACTGAACTAGCTGTTCCCACAATGACTAGATTAGCATTGCGGAATAGCAGCAAGAGTGCAAGCTTTAATGAAAGAGGCGACATTTGTAACAGACTAACTTTCTGAATCATAAATTTTCTTTCAGCAGCTTACAGCAAAGTTTGAAGACAGATTTTTGGGATAAAACTCAGAACTTCTCAATGTCTTTTTGCTGTTTTTCCCTGTCAAAAAAGTTGCACATTTATTCTACTTTTAAAGGAGGCCAAGGCGCAGAACCAGAACTCTTTAGAGGGACTAAATATCCATACTAACCTGGATCCTTTTAATGAGCTGGATCATGTCACTGTACAGAGGGACAATACTGTTTATCTCTAGGCTCTACTAACCAGCAAGCTAACTACAAATATTTAGAAACAAATGGGTTTCAGTTATTTCTCCAGGTAGAAAAGGCTATAAGAAGCATACCACAGCAATTCCCAACTTCTCAAGATGTACTTAAGCAAATACTAGACTTGAATCAAATATAGTACAGATGATTTTTTGACACTGATTCTCATGATGGTCTATAAAATTACCATTTGTTAATGTTTTTTTTGTTTGAATTAATTTTACTTTCTCATAATCAAAGGTCAAGTAATAGAGGACATCATGAAAGCTAGTTAATAAAGGTTATTGGTGCTGTGAATTCGAACTCAGAGTCAGAATTTGTAATGCGTAAACTTAAAATTCCAGCTTTAATAGTTTTTGATTGCTTACTAATCCAAAATTCTAAATGGTTGCCTTGTGCAAAAGATTAAAAACAAGATTATTATGTCAGTGGGTACCTTATTAAATAGCGATGCACTATGATAAAATAGTTTTAACATATAAAATCCATCAAAATGTGTTTGTATTGCTAAAATAGTTTAATAGAAACAATATACAATTAAATAAATATACAAAAACCCATATAAGCAGATTCAAAAATGCTGTGTAATTGATCAACGCAACAATAATTTGTATTTATGATCCTTAGGTGTTTCTACTGTCTTTGTGTTTTCATCTTGTCCATGTTGTTTTAGTATGTTGTATAGGTATTGCCATAATCTTTTCATTTCTGTGTTCATTATCATCACTAGGTGTTCCCATATTAGTCCATTTCTTTAGGTTTGTTTCTTAAATTTATTCTTGTTTTGTTTTCTTCTTATGTGTGGAATTATATCTGTTGGTTCTCTATAAGACTTCTCTCCTTCATTTGATGGTTTCCTTGTGCGTTAATTCTGATTCACTCATGTTAGTCTATCATCCTTAATTTTCTGATTTACTTACCTGCACTCAGTGTCATTCTCCACTTGTCTCTCAGTATGTCTGCACATTAGTTATCATGGTTCATTTCTGGATTCTTCTGTTTTACTGCCTCATACTCTATTTCTCCATTTGTCAGCTCATGCTTTATGCCTAGTTCTTCTTGTGCCTCCAAAGCCCCATTTCCACCGCCTTTGTTTGCCGTGCTCCACTCCACTCCACTCCACTCCGCCCACTTTGTGAGCATCTCAGCAATAGCCAGCCCAGATTTCTCCAGCCCTGCTCAGGTGCAGGGTCAAACCGAGTGGAGTCGAGCGGAGTTTTGACGTGAACACACTGCTTTTCAGTGATCGGCTTAGAGTGAATAGAAACAAGAAGTTTTTTTCCCCCTCAGGAAACCTAGAAAAATTGAAGAGCGACAACATTAATATTAAGGACCACCATGAACGGAGTGGGTCAGACCGAAATATAATTTTACTATTTACAAACCATGAACCACACCTAAAGGAAAAAAGAAAAACGATGCAGAAATCAGACCCATGAATTTACCAAGGCTTTCTCTCATTTTACACACACTGAAAGCTGTTAAGTTTTGTCTCTGAAGGGTGTTTGGTCCAAAAATGTGTTCTCGGCCCCCGATCCATCCACCGTGTGTGGTAGACAGCAGAGCTGCTGTCTGCCTTTCAGAATGACAGACCAAAGATTGCTCAGGGGGAATATGGAAAATCAACCTATAAAAATTATTTCATTGGGGTTAAGGGGAAAAAGATCGCATAAAGCTGTAAAAATTTATTCCAGGCTTTTCTAGGCTGGTCAAAACACAAACCGTGCAGAGTAAAAACTTTGTTGCATGGTTATCTGCACTTGGGTCCTTCTCTTACAAACATGACAATACTTTAATTGAGGTGTTTTAACTAATTGTATATGGAATTGTGTCTAGAATTTTCTCTTTAACTGTACTTTTCCCTCAGTCATAATAAATTATTTAAGTCAAAAGAGGGTTATTTACATGTCCTCTTCACATACTTGTTCAGATTAGTTTCCATGAGAACCACAAATACATTTTTCTTAGATTACTTGAGAAGAGTTCAATGATAGAAGAAAGTAAAATCTTTATCAGATTTATCAGCTTCAGAAATTCTTCAAATAGTGAAAATAAATTCTTTCTCTTTCTTTGTCACTCTAACAGTAAAATCTGCCATTTGGTTGCAGCGGAATTAGATGCATTTAACAACTCACTCACACATTGATTTACATTAGACTTTGTTTTCACAACCGTAGCAAAGAGATGACAAAAACAACACATTGAGATGCGCTGACAGCACACCAGTTGCAAGCCGCTTGGCAAAGAGTGAGAATGAAGAAGCCTGGAGTACAGGTGTCAATGTGATTAATTGCACCAGGGAGGAGAATTAGCAGTCTCCTAATCAGGTCGACCAAACAAGGAGGGAAAATTAAGTTTTTAAAGTGTTAGTTTTTCTTACAATCACGGCCTGATGGAACAGCAGAGGGGAGTTTGTTAATAGCTCGTAAGTCCGTCCCTGAGGAGCAAATTATCCTGAAGGTAGCTCTCTGTTTGCCGAGTGCCAGCTCGGATTTGTGCGAGGGGGCAAGAACGTCTTACGTTGAAACAGGCTGCCGGAAAACTGACAGCTCTGCCAAGTGTGAAAAATTCTCCAACTGACTCACAGATAGAACTCCGTGAGGTTCATTAGAAAATGTTTCAATCCCTAATAAAAGAAAAACAAACTCCAAGGTCTGGCCACACATTCGGCAGGAAATTTGGCATCACAACCAATCAGGAGTGGTGATTCATTTTCCAGGGTTTGCTGCCATTCATTTCTGGAAACAAGTGGGATAGAATGACTTCTGACATCGGGGTGATGAATGATACAAAAACAAGCAGCTCAAAGTTTTTTTTTAAACCTTTCCCAACTTGTGGTTGCTGGATGGCGCAAATACATGCGTGCGAGAACATCTGGCTTAGCCTTAAAAAGGCGGTGAGTCCTGGACCTGCAGACATTTGGGGTCATTGGAAATAACCTTTAATCCTGGCCCCCTTGTTTCTTCACCCTGGCTGAATATTTTGATTTTTAACTTCCTCCCTTGAAGATTTCTGCTCCACTCACACCTGCCAGAGTGGAGGAAACATGATCTGCTGCTAACATGTTTTGCTCAGTGCACAGGGCCAAAGTCATAAGCCAAGAAGACTTGTTTAACAAGCATCAAAGCCAGCAGTACACTGGGTCATATGTAAAAGTTTTTGTGTATTTCCATCCAAAAGGAGAAGCTTTGTTCAATTGGTAGGATATTGTTTTGGCATCAGCTAATCCACAAAAAACAGAGCGCTTTTAAACAAACCCAAGAGCCAAATCAGCTCAAGATTTCTACAGCTACCTCATATTCAGCCTCTTACCAGCTTCCCTCTATGGATGCAACAGAAAGAAAACAAAAAAGCTAATTGCATTGAATATCTGTAAATGTATCGACTGCCTCATGTCTCTTAACCACCTTCAAACATACAATTGTAAGCTGATTTTTTTGTGTGTATAGATGTATGTTTAATGAAGTAGTGAGGTGTAGGGGTACACCTGGGTAATAACAAATCAACTTTAATAATAGAGCACTTTATAAAGTCACGCCAACCCAAAGTGTTACATAAAAACAATTTCACTGTCATCAACGTTTGTATGGATGTGGCTAATTTATAGTTGCATTGGCTTGTGTTTAGGCTGCTGAAGGACTTACTCAAATAATGATCTATGTCTAATTTCTCCGGCCACTATCTGTATTCTTGTTCTTATTCTTACACGGTGTCTTTCCTGGAAGGAACCACTAAACCACAGCCATTACTCAGTGCTAATTTCTTTTTTATAAATTAGCCCTAAGAAAGTGGATCTTTGTTTTGTCTTTACTAACAAGAACCAGAATCATTATCTTGGTATACTTTCTTTGCTCTTCTTTCTAATACAAGGAAATCCTGGCCCAATAATTTCGTGTTTAGCTATATTTATTTTCTGAAAGGCGCGATTGACAATAATATTTGCTGCCGTTAACACTGCATGTTTCTTTTGGTAAAAAGTACTCATTTGCCAGTCCTTCTGTGTTATGTGTGTACTTTCCCAAGAAAGAGTCAATGCTGGAACTACTTTTGTGTACTTTTTTGCTCTTGTTTCTCATAGAAGGGGCCCAAAGCCACATGCTTCTGTTTGGCTCCTTCCCTTTCTTGTATAGCAGCCATTGAAGGACCTAAATTGCTGGCACTCTCTCGGAGCATTGTCATTTTTTTTCTTCATCATAGAAAGTATCCCTGGGACAGAGTTTCTGTGTTTAGCTGTGTCACTTTACTTGAAGGAATCATTGAAAGAACTGTTGCTACTATTAACTCTTTTTTTACTCACTTTTCTTCTGTCCTGTAGAAAGTACGCCTGGCTAACTGCTTCTGTGTTTTTTCTTCTTTTTGTTGACACAAACCTCAGCCATTCACAGTAGACAGCTGGTCCTACTGAGCCAGGTTGTCCCTGTCTATTGCAACTGATGCAATAGACAGGGCCTTCTTGTATGATTTTACTAATTATCAATTAATAATCAATTGGATTTAACTATATTGTATGGTCAATTGAATTGAAATGGATTGCATGTAATGTGAGTTAATCTGATTACGTGGTTGTGTTCAAATGAACTGAGTTAATTTGAGGCAAATTAGATTAGATACGATGGGATATGTGCAGGACCTAGCTGTTTGGTAAAGTTCCTTGAGATTACCTTTGTTGTGAACTATATAAAAACCTGAAATTAATTAAAATTCAACACTAAATATAGTAAAACATTACTAACCCTAGAACCTCTAAACATAATTACTTTTTAAGGCCCATTAAAGGGTTAAAGCTAACGGTTAAGATGTGCTGACCCAAGTTAAGAGCTATAGAGAGGTAAAGAAAGAGGTTAAACTGAAACAGAGATTGTCATTTTGGATGTTAAAGTTAGGTCTGAGGTGTCGACAGCAGGACGCAGCTGGACTGTATTTGCTCATCCAGGTAAGGGAATGCTTTCACCATCTTTTGTAACTCGCAATCACTTTAGCCATCGGATTGTCTTAAACATTTCATTCTGAATGCAAAAGCACAAAGACCGTGCATGAAACTTCTAAATCACTTTGTCGCCATTTGGTTCTTTCTTCTGTAACCCTCCATTTTCATTCAAAGAGGTCCCATCCTTCTCCAGACACCCACCTACCAAACAAACCGTCCGTTACAGCAAAGAGGAGCTCCTGTTCTTTGGGGAGAAGAAAGTCCAAAGGCTAAAGGAAGCAAGAGCTCACAGGCAAGGCATGAAACCGCTTCACAACCATCTCGCCCACCCAAGCCAAAGCCTCTCAACTCACAAGCCCTTCAGTGGACACTTTCCAGCGCTGTGGATTTCTGTGCAGGTACAGATTAGCAAAGAGCCCTCGGCAACAAAGCATTCAATCACATTCAAGTAGTACCCTGTATCAAATGTGCCCTCCACCTCCACCTACTTTAGGACCGCTGGTCTTTCTTCTCGTCTTCCTTTTTACTCTCTTCCTTTGGCTTGGTCAGACTGAACTGCCTTTGAAACGGGCATCCCCCTCACCCCCTCACCCCATCATCTCTTGTCAATCCAGGAAAGCCAGGAAATGAACGCCCTTTGTGGGATTAATTAATAGCAGGAGCTGGTCAGCGGCGTAATTGCTACTCAGCAGAGAAGCAAGAGATGATGATGGTGGTGGGGTGAGGAAAAAGTTTGGGTTGTAGATTTTTTTTCTCTCTCTTCAAGTGTGGAGGGGTTGCTCCCAAATGCTTTGAACTGGAGGGCTCTGCTGCAGTGGATTAAAGTGAGAAGAGAGAGATAGACGAGGGAGGAGTGGGGGGCTTTGAAGTCTGGTGAGAGGTCTAGGGGAAGAAGAAGTAGAAGGAGTGAAGTTGGGTGGTAGAAATTCTGTCTGGCAACATCAAACAGTGTTTTCGCCCACTTTCACCTGTTGACACTCAAGGGTGAAGACAGTGCAAGCTGCCAGGCAGCACATCCTCCTCTTCATCTACGTATCCTTCCCCATTCATTTTACTGTACTGATCTCCGAGAGCACTTACATGCAGATTTGTTTTGTTTCCCTGATCCAATGCGCATTTGTTTGGATGCCTACATCTAAACTTATTTGGTCTATTCCAAAGCAAAATGAATGCTTTTCCACCTGAACAAAGGGGTCAGCTCGGTAACATGGACTTGAGTCTCTGAACATTTGGACTGCTGAATTGTGCGTGTTTTATCCCACAATACTCCCACACAGAGGCACATTTCAGCAAAGAGATGCACTCTGTTATGGTGTAAATCTCATGAGATCATTAACTGATAACTGAAAAAGTTCATTCTCTGAATTCCAGCAGTTTCACTTGTAAAGTGTTTACCTCATTAACAACTTTGAAGATCCGGATCTTGGCTGTCATTCAATGAAAGTTCACAGTCTTCTGGTGAGAAGTTCAAAACAAATATGCAAATTCTACCCAAAATAAAGCTATGAAATACAAACAAATGAGAACGGAAATTTTAAAACAGTTTCGTTTGAATCCATAAATCATAAAGGTAAAAAATATTTTGAAATAAGATCAAAGATTCAGCGAGGTGATAAAAAAAAGAAATTATTATTGTAGCATGCATGCAGAGTCGGTGGGGGGCAGTACTGCTCACACTGATAAAACGTCAAGATGATAAGGAAGGATAATAGGTAATGATCTTGCTCTTTCACAAACCTGATTTTTTAGGAGCAAAGGGGATCTGTCCATGATTGGACATTTCATATACACCAAACTAATGGATTTGCAGTAAATACTACCCACCAAATGGAGAGCATCAACAACAGACTTAATTTGGGTCAAGGATTAGAAAACGTTACAGAATATTTCAGTTAAATGCAAGAACATTTTTTTTAACCAGGTTCTACCTTTTTTTTGTGACAAACCCCTTAACGATCTTTTAAGAAATTTAAAATGACGGACGTACTATTTACGAACGCTGCAGGAGTTCAGTATTGTTAGAGACCTTGTTTGCATAACTCAACAACCCTAAGCTCATAGACAGAGAGCCTTTCTGCCTTCGCCATCAGGGTGGCATGACATTGTGCCTGACAGAAAACACCACGAAAAACAGATTTATGTTGAAATCTTAAACTTTTAACACCATAACCTAAAACTAAATCTAAATTGTTGATCAGATGATAAACTGCACATTTGAGTTTAAATGCAGCTTTGAATAGTTTGTCTCTCTTTGTTTTGTCTTTCATCATTTTGAATCTCAACTTGGAACCAGGTAATGACCCACCAGCTTGAAATTGGAATACTAATAATGTCTGCCCAGGTCTTAAGATTTTAATCAGAAGTCTATTTTATTAGAATCAACTAGGCCAAATGGAGAAATCAGAACCACAACCAATGAGAAATTGGGTGTAATGTGAACATATTCAGGACAGTGGCACAGTTGGTAGCAGTGCCTTGCAGTTGCCTTGAAGCATGGAATCAAACACTAGATTCAACCTGGGGTCTATCTGCGTGGAGTTTGCATGTTCTCCCTGTGCCTACCTAGGTTTTCATCAGGTACTCCGGCTTCGTCCTCCAGTCCAAAAACATGAATGTTAGGTTAATGTGTTACTCTGAATTGCCCACTGGGTGTGTGTGTGTGTGTGTGTGTGTGTGTGTGTGTGTGTGTGTGTGTGTGTGTGTGTGTGTGTGTGTGTGTGTGTGTGTGTGGTTGTTTGTCCTGTGTTGCCCTGCGATAGACTGGCAACCTGTTCAGAGTGTACCTCTCGCTCATTGACCGCTGGAGATAGGAAACACACAGATAAGCAGGTATAGAAAATGGATGGAGGAACTCAGAAAATAATAATTAAATTAACCTGTATGTAAGTGTTCATACATTTAGTTTTAGCTTTTCTCCTTAATAAAAAAAGAATACCTAAGAGATTTCTTTGACACACAATGCATGAGCACATTGGAACACAATCACTTGTTTACTGGTGAAAACTAAAAATGATATGGGACAAAAAAGCTGTGGTGGGTACAAAATGGGGGATTGGATTGGTCACAATAATGTGAGTGTTATTTCTTTTTTTACTTTTTTTTCTTGAAACTCATAAGTTCACAAGCTGTTCCACTGTTATTTTTCCTTTTTTGTAGGGCCTTCAGAAGATCCCACACCTCTTCATCTTCACATGTTTTTTTTTTTTTTTGACTGGGATTAATGCACACATTTTACTTCAAAACACCTTTAAGACAGAACCTCAATCTGCTTCCTAAACAGTATTAAAGCTGGACTCCAAGCTGTCTGTACTTCCTTACAAATGAATAGATGAATGCGGAAATTGTGCCCAATGATGGACCAGACTTGGGAAGATCTACAATTTTTTCCTGTTTTATTGGCTAATTTCTTGTGATTTTTCTTACAATGTCACACATAAAAGCATTTTTTTGGGGGGATCACACCTGTGGATGTATTCAAACAGTTCGTCAGGCGTGCCTCCAATTTAATTAAATGTCACAAATTATATATTAATTAGAAGCTTTCAAAGTCATGACATCATCAATCAAGCATTTCCAATTCTAGTAATTTTGTCTGATGTAATTACCAGAATATGAAAAAAGTAAAAAAGAACAAACTACCTCTCATTATTCAGGTATTCTAACCAACCAAACGCAGAAAACGTCTAGTCTGATTTTATGTCTGACCGCGAGGAACCAAAGGTTACGAGCCATATTATATACGCTCTCTTTATGTATGAAAATGTACTTCAAAAAACTTTTTTTGTTGCGATTTAGCTGCTTTCTTTCCACTACTGTAGAACTTGTATCTTTAAAAGTAAACTCTGTCTAAGATTGGTAAGCCAAACTCAAAAACAACATTTTAATGTAAATAAAAAGACTGTTGAACATCAAAGAACACAACACAAATAGATTGCATGAAGATTTCTCTCTTCTGGCAGACCGTTGACATGTTTCATAATCCAAAAAACGCCTGATATCATATTACCTTCAGTACAAATGCTAACCCATGCTTAAAGTTCAAATTAAGATATCTGTTATGCATTGGGTTAGCTCCAAATCTTATATTATTTTCTTCTTTTTTTGAGTATTTGTTCAGATTCTCATTCTTTATTGTTTTGCTTTTTATTTTTTGTGACATATATTCCGATACACACCTACTCTCAGACATGATCTCTATTTGCATTGCAGTTCTAGTTAATACAGAACCTCATCATGTTGGATGTTCACAATAAAACAAGCATAATTGGGAATTGGACAAAAAATGCTCAATCATTTTCTAAATATTTAACAAATACATTTTGTATTCAGACACCTTTGCTTAGATGAAATAAAAGTAAAGTGAAAACAAGGTCCAACTGCAGCAAATTATCTTCAGAAATCACCTAATTAGTGTCCTCATGTCTGTAGTTTAATTTTAGTAATTCAGCTGTTCTGTAAAGGCCCCAGATGTTTGCCACAGACCATTACCAAACAAGCAGCATCAGGAAGACACGGCAAACAGGTCAGGGAGACGTTGTGAAAAAAGTTTAAACTAGGTGATAACCAGTAACCTTGCCTGCAAGCTAAATTCTCGCGATATTCGTGCATTCACAAGCACACAAGAATCCATCTTGTCCTGCTCCCATCACATTAGTTCAACCCGAACGAAAATTGGTTTGGACTAATCACATTGCAGTAATATATTTTACGGTGGGACAGTTGAGACAAAAGCAAGAGCAACTGCTCCTATCACATCTGTTTTGTCAAAATCCACGATTCCAAGAGGAACAGCAAGAAGTGCCTTGACCAGCGTAACTTGTTGTGGTTTCTCATGATGACCCCTGCTTACATTTCCATCGGACTTTGTGATTGGCAAAAGCCAACCTTTGGTAGGCAGGCTCTAGGCATCGCTTCACCCAATCAGCTCGGAAAGTTCTGCTGAATGTCCCTCCTTTCCCTGAAAGGATTCGATAAGAGCAGCACCTGATTGATAATATGCAGAACGCATAGAGCTACACAATCTGGCCGGCCAGGTTAAATAACTGGTAATCCTGAATTAAACCCTGTTTGCATCAGCCCTAAACACACAGCCAGAGCTACGACAAAATGGTTTACATCAAATGATTTTTCAAATGGCCCAGTCAAAGCTCTGAGCTTAATACGACTGGCAATCTGTTGCAAGACCTGAAAATTGACACTCACAGACTCTCCCCATCCAACTGGTCTGAGCTTGAGCTATTTTGCAAAGAAAAATTGGCAAATATTTTGTCTCTTGATGTGTAAAGTTGGTAGATTGATATTCCAAAAGACGTGCAGCCGTAATTATGGACGTAATGTAAAAAAAAAGAGAGTTTAAGAGGAAAGAATACTTCAGCAAAGGGATGTGTAAATGTAAAAGTAATGGTCATGAATTAAAGCTTTTGAAAGGATGCCAGCATTTATTTGTTGGTACATTGAGTGAAAAGATTTAATTTGCTATTTTCCAAGGAAATTCAATCTTCAATCTCAATGACTTAACAATAACTTTCAATGTCATCACACTTTTTTGCACTTGACACTAATATTTGTACTGGAAGATTGATATAGGCACATAAACCCTGACGACAAATTAAACATTTCTGATCAAGACACTCCTTGCCAAACATAATTATACAAAGTGTATATTTAATACAGGCAAGAAAGAGGAGCTGAGGCAGACAGAAAAATAAAATGCAGTGAAGTGAGTCTGCATCCACTCATCCGATTTACTAACTTGGCACATTTAAGACACATGAGCACTCGCTGGACATGCAGCGGAATCAAAATTCAGGGCGGGAGAATGTAGTGAGACAAGAGCGAGCCTTGATTTTTATGCAATGCCTGCTCAAAATTCAGCTATCCTTGAGGCGGGGTCTTGTGCAACACTTTGCTGATGTCTGGAGGCCTGTAATTGTGCTCACACATCAATTATGGATCCCTTTGCTTCGGCCGGCTCCAATCAGAGCGCGGCCTGGAGCTGGTCCTGCTCCCCCCCCCCCCCCAGTGCTTCTTTTTGGGGAGCGGTTTGATTACAGGTGTAGCACCTTGTTACAGACCAGCATACGGATGGAGAGAACTGGAGGTCCCCCGCTTTCCTTTCCTTTTTGGGTATAAGGGTATAAGGGTGCTTGTTGGTGGGAAATTAGGGGGGGAAGAAAGGGGGCTGGTCTGATTCGGCCATCACGTCCTGCTAACAATTTCTGTCAGGTCCCCAGAGGTTCCCTAATGAGCCCCACCGACACGGCCGAGGGCGAGATCCCGCACCGGCCCACTGAAGTGAGAAGCCAGCAGATCGGCACCTAGAAGCCTCGCAATTATTAATCAGACTTTCCTCGCTTTCTTCCTCCCCTTTCACTCCATCCATTCATCAGTTAGTCCGAGTGTTCCCCTCTTTTCACTCCGCTCTTCCACTCACATGCACGGGGATGTTTAGAAACCAAAATCTTTTTGTAACAGACTATTAAACCAACCAACCGTTATTATTCACCAATAATATTCTGACTTATATACATATATGGTAGATAAAACCTTGCTTATTTTAATTTGATTTATGTTTTGTTTATTTTACTAGTTATTCCTTCCTTTATTGGTAGACATTTTATATTTGGTTGGTATAAACATTTTATTTAAAATGCGATAGATTGCTATGCATAGATGGACATTGAAATCCATTAAAACACACACAAACTGTGTGACTGATGCCAATTCCTTTTCAAAACTTTTCCTTAGTCAGGTGACAAACCTTTTTAAGCTTGCTTGTGGTGCGATAACATTACTAATTTTATTAACTAATTTGTAATACCACTAAGAATAGTGAGAAAATTAGTCACTCGAGATTTCAAGTTACTGGGGTGCAACACTGGACAGAAATGTTCAGAATTAGTGGAACAAAAAAAAAAGACAACAAAGGCTAAATGCCAACTTTCAGTTCACTATATTTTTGAAGAAACCATCATAAAAGGCGAAATAAACCACCCTTGTCAGAGAGGGAGGCTAAGGTTAGCAAGCTATATGTGGCAGGACAATCTGGGGACGGGAAAGTTCACAGCAGCAGCATCTGCTCTAAACTCAGCAATACCCCACAGGCCATGCGTTAACACTAAAATATTCTCTTATGAAAACGATGAAAAAATTATTATTTCAGATGATTTCGACACATTTTTTAAAATCACTTTGAACATGGACATATGTCATATGGCTATCCATTTGCTCTCAAATGCTACCACAACTTCAGATGATTGATGTCCGTGCATTGCCTTGGCGTGGAGTGCTTTAGATGGCAGCTTCTTCAACTCATTTGCTGTTGTGCAGCCAAACAAAACTACCGTAGTAAATATATGTGCATATGTACACCCTCTTCTGATAGGAAGTGGGGATGGTCTTTTGTCTAATTTGTATTATTCGCCTGACTGCTTCTACCAGTGTGTAAAGTCTGTACTGTGATGGCTGAGTATGAATATGTGAGTTATGTTTTCAAATTGTAAAAATTTCCAATTTGTTGAATTCTTAATGAAAGTTATGGCACATTTCTTGGGTTTAGAGGAGAAAAAACTGTTGAAAAATGTTCCTTCCCTATACAGATAGTAAATTTCAGAAATAATTAATGCATTAGTTTTTTAATAAATGCTAAACCTTATAATTATAAAAATAAAATGTAATTCTTTAAATAGTAAATATTATATTAAGCATGTTAAGGCAAGCTTATACTGTTCTAAATTATTATTGTATTGTCCCCTGAATTTTGGGAAGTGGAAAAAAAACACAAAAAATACCCTGTTAAATAGTGGCAATCTTTGTTATTCTTACTAGCAAATTTTATTTTCACCGGTAATTTTGTTGCTGCTTGTTTTAGCCTACTGGTAAACTGAGTGGAAGTACGCTGGTGAGAGCGAAATACAGATTAAATGGATCTCTGGAAGTAGAGAGTTGGGTTAGGCCAAATTAAATCCCTCACACCCATCATTAACAGCCTGATAATGTGCACTGTTCGTTTTTTAAGCACCAAGTCTGGACTTTAATACACACATCTGCACGTAGAGCCTCTCGCACACACGTTAGTTTAATCCGTGTGTAGAGGAGGGAAAAAAAAGGGAAAGTTGCTTCTCTTAGTCTGAACTGACTCGCCCTGCGGCGAAACCTGACCTTTGCACCACAAAGGTGAAAAGCTGTGTTCTCACTGGTTTGAGAAAAATGCCTCCAGAAGTAACATTTTTCCCTCCTCACATCTCATCTTTTCATCGGTTATTGTGATTTTCTTCATCCCCCACACCCACCCCGTCCGTCCCCCGTCTTCCTCTCTGCCCCCTTTCTTTCCTTCTGCTGAGAGAAAGCCTCCCCCCTGCCCGCCCCCTCGTCGACCCCCCAACCTCCACTCCCGTCTAATTCCCTGACAGGCCCTGATGGTGCTGTAACATTTTTATCACTGTCAAACCTCGGAGCCCAGCAGGACCGGAGCGTATTCCGCAGCGCCACCGGTGATCGCCAAAACAACATTCCCAGGTATTTCCCAGAGACGCCGGGGGTCATCGCTTCGGGGTCAAGTTCACACCCTCGCTCAAATGTGGATTGCTGACCTTGACCTGAGTGGAATTATGGTTTTTTCTTTTTTTATTCTGATGAGCTACAGCAGCTTACAAGACTAACATTAAACAGAACCCGTTCCTGTTTTGATCTTTTGCTTTGTTTATGAAACTGAGCTGCAGGTGCAGTAGGTGTGACAACACTTCTTGTTTATTTCCATTTACACGTCTGCAGCTCTGATCGTGGCTTTGATGTTGTTTTGTAAAATCTAAACTTACAAAAAGAAAAAAAACAACAACGTACAGTCGTGTTTATTAACATGCAAATGTCTAATGACTCAAACTAATGATGTAATTGTTTTTTACACATTTTCTTTTTGCAATACAAATACATTAACATTTTTATTTTTTGTGTTGAATGAAATGTATGAATATAACCCTAAAATGTAATAAAATATTACTTGTTGGTGTATGATATTTCCTGTTTTTTGCCATGATCCAATATTATAAACAATTAAAACTCATAGAGAAATCATCACTGAAACAACGACAAAATAACTAAAACACTTAATAAAGCAAACCGAGCTTGATTAAACACATATTAATTAACAAATTAATTAATTTAAACAAAAATAAAAAATAAAATACACAGACACAAAACTATATTCTACAAAATCCTTTGAATAAAACAGTAAAATAAAACAATCTAGAAAAAAATATGGAAATGTTATTTAAGGAATAAAAGTTCTGAAAGAAAGTTTTCAGACAATTAACAGAGTAAAAATAATGATGCTTGATACAAAGGCTACTTTATAAACGTTTTAGTTTTTTGAGATTCGAAACGTGCTTTGTTTTTTGTTTGTTTGTTTTTTTACAAGTATTTCTTAAGTTTGCTTTCTGCATCAATATTTATTAAATTGCTTTTTCATTGTCTTGTTTTTGGTTGGATTTTGCCTCTCGTTACCTCTGCATTAATTTCCATGTTTATGTTTGATGTCTTCTTTTTAAACAATTCAACATGA
Organism: Fundulus diaphanus; assembly: GCA_037039145.1. Lineage (NCBI taxonomy): Eukaryota > Metazoa > Chordata > Actinopteri > Cyprinodontiformes > Fundulidae > Fundulus > Fundulus diaphanus. The sequence continues at coordinate 4,651,273 of CM073139.1, forward strand.
AATAACTTTAGAGAACAAAACTTAAGATTGAGGAAAACAAATTGTTGACGATGTCATGAAGACATATTTATTCAGTTCTGCTGCTACTTTATGTCTATCTTTGGAGTTCATGGATCCACTGTCCCATCAACAACCGCTGATGCCTGCAGGCCTGACTGTAGAGTCTACGGTCTACAGGTCGGACTGCTGCTGAGCACAAGGACGTACTGCCCAATGAGGGCCGCAGATGATACCTGTCTCGTAATGGTCTGTTTGGATTTAGAAATAGTCTGAAACTGAGGCTTAACTGAGGGAGGGGGAAATTAGGCGTATCTTGTTAACTGTTAATCATCCGTCCGCTTGAACGTTCAAGTTAGGATCCGTGACGACTGGCTTTCTATCAGCAGCAACAGATGAGAGCCAAGCTGACATCTAGGTCTGTTGTTAAGTCAGCAAACTTTCTGGTTGAATGGAAACTTTTGTAACGGAAGTCTTATTTAGGTAATGAGAAAATGGGCTAAATGAGAAGGAGACCATCATCCATCACAACACAACACGGAGGATTGTATTTAATGAATTCATCAGACATTCGTATTAGATTTTGATCTCACTGATAAAACAATTCAATAAATGTATTGTTTTCAGAACTCTGACTTTGCCTTGGCCACAGCAGAACTAACACATAAACCGCGAGTCTTCAGCCCTTTTTTCGGATATCTGTTTTTAAATAAAACAAATAGGTATATTCCATAAAAATAAAAAGGTGTCTCGTGTGTCATTAGTTTGACACATGAAATCCCAACTTTTATCCCAAAATGCCATCCTTTTTTTTTTACCATCCCCTTAAACCACATTTTAATAAAACCTTTTTTGCAATGTAAATATTTCAGACCATGTAGACCATAATAAGGCACAAGAACTATAGAAATGAAAAATAAGGCAAAGAACAAACAAACAAAAAAACTTCTAAATGCGTATCAAGTTTTGATTAAGTTGGGAACAAATTTAGCAAGATTACGTCATAATACAATAGAGATAAAATGGCTTTCAAATGTTTTTTTATTACATTTTAAATATTTTCTATGCAATCCTATTCAAGGCTGTATTACAGAAACATAGTATTTAATATTTACCATCTAATATTTGTTAAAATAATTGTTTTTATATAAGATGCTTTAGATCTCTTTAACAAAGGGAAATTACATATTTGTGATGCTTCTGAGTAAACTTTACAAAGCGCCAAGGGTACTGTAAATATGACCTCGCTTTCTCCTTTGAAAATTATTGAAAGTTCTAGTGTAAAGTTGAAATCCATGTTCATTTTTGAGAGCAATTAGCGCTCTATGATTTACTCATTTCTCTCCACCGGAGTTTTTGAAGCCAAACTGGGCTTCCTCGGTCCTGCTGAGGAGCATTTTGATCCTGTAAGAGTGCAACAACACGCATGATAAATATGCAAGTGTGAGGCTGCGCGGAGAAGTGTGTGTTTCTGGCCGAGGGAGTGAGTGCAGAGACGGAGGGGGTGAGTGATGGAGAGGGCTGAGGAGGAGGAGGTGGTGGGTTTGGGTGGTAGCCCCGCTGTTTGGCCATACGCTCCTGCCTTTTCTTGCCTTTTCAGCATGGCTGACCAGAGAGCTCATTTGCATCAGTTAGTGTGTGTGTGTGTGTGTGTGTGTGTGTGTTGGGGGGGCTTGGATTTTTGCTCCAGGCCTGTCTACTCTTCCAGGCAGTAGATTGGAGTGTGTGTGTGTGTGTGTGTGTGTGTGTGTGTGTGTGTGTGTGTGTGTGTGTGTGTGCAGGCGGGGGGGGGGGGGGGGGGGGGTAAAACTGGCAGGGAGGACGTGTCACATCCACGCAGCCCTTGCTAATCAGGGCTGGCTTCGGCTGTGGCCAACTATCCGAGGCCTCACTTCCCGTCCACGCCATGTGAAGAAATGCCGATAATGGCGTGCGAGGGAGGCATGCTGGGAAAACGCTACATGCATGTAAGGGTGAGAGCTGCTCAGCGCTAAGAGTTCAGCATATGGGGAGGTATCCTGTACGTGTCTATGTGGTCGAAAGTGGTGCACGGCTCTGATAACCCACCAGCAGCAGCTCTTTTCCATTGCAAATCCTCAGTCATTTAGTGAAGTGCTACTGACCCCTATGGGCAAGAGGCTGTGATTTTTGGCTATTCATGATGAGCATGGCTGAATTTTATCCAAAACCCCCCAAAAAAGTAGAAGAACGCGTGCACGTGCATTGGATAGCTCATTTCCTTCTTTCAGAAAAGCCCTAACTTTAGATTTGACCAAGTTTTCTTTAAGAAAACAGAACTCAAAATACAACACGTTGCCTTTAATCACACAAAAAAAGGCCAAAAGTAAGAAAGAGCAAAACAAAATACACCAAATGACTGTGTTTCATCTGTAACAAAGATTAATACACAAACATCACCTGAGCAGCGCTTAAACCTGGTACTAAAGGAAAATCCAAAAGCTTATTTTCTAAAATGACTTGAAGACAATTGATGTGGTTCCCTTTTTTAAAACTGTAAAAGTGAAAGCCATGGTGGCAGTTTGCATGAAGAAGCTAAACAAAGCTGAAAAGTCTCACTCAAAATGTGAACTCTCTAGAATCTATTGATTACTAATCCCTAATATGTGCGTACAAACCAAATCCAGCCGGCTTTCTAGCTGCATATAAAACCGATTAGTCAAAGAAAAATAATATATGAATTTTGAACACAAAGCTTCAAGAATATTTCTATTGATTTAAAACATTTTTTTGTCTTTCTATGTAATATCAGATTGCAAGAATCAGAGAATCTACAAAATAATATTTTAAGTTGCTTTTCACTTTAGAGAATAGTTTTTTAAGCCTAATCTTGTCATTATTGTAATTTTAACATACATAATTAAAATCAAGCCTATGTTAAAACTTTACAGTTTGTGTTCTCCTCTAACTTACGATTCAGAATAAAATGTCTGGTGATTCGAATCAAAACAGAGAAATGCGGAAACGTTACACTCGAAGTCTCACGGTAATTTAAAATCTCCTTTGGGAAATCTTCTTGCCTTAGGGGCCTACCAAGAAACACCACTGCAATACATTTGTGTGTGATCTAACTTCTTTCAAATACAAATATCAGCAAATAATAAAAAGGCAAAGTCTTGCTAATGTTCCAGCACCATGATTTTAAATTGCAGCTCATAGTACAGAAACAGAAATCCAGAAAACTAACAGTTTAGTAGCTAATTTTAAATGAATTTGATAATTTCTAACTTCTCTGGAATAACTACTGGCAAATTCTGTTAAACATATTAAACTTTGTGGTGTTGTATACAGCTATAAGAACCAGCCAGTAAATAATTTAGAATAGATTGGAATATTTTATTTCTAACTGTTTTAAATAAACGCAAGTGAATGCTCTGAAATAAAAGAAATCCTGGCAAAGTTACAGCTAGAGTATTTACATTTCTAACCAACAGTTCAGAAAGTCTTTCAGAATCAGAACCGGCAGACGATCTCGGAGGATGGCCTTCCTGGTAAAAAGTTTTTCCTTTACACTGCAGCCACAAGCTTCCTCAGAGTGAGGAGGTTGTGTGAAACGCACAGCTTGATGCAGTTGGCTGGGCTTCCTGACACAGATAACTTCTGACTAATTGGCAGTCTAATCTAAGGACCCTGTCTTGTATGAATGGGACCTGTTTTTGCTGCGGAACCTTTTTATTTTAGCTGTCCTTTAGTGAGAAGATTAAGCTGTAAAACTTGAGCAAGGCATTGAAAAGTTAACTACCGACCGCTGTCAGAATGTGGGAGCATTATGAATGCGGCTGCGTGAATGTTACTCGACTGTAACCCCTCTGAGTGGCCAGTGTGACTAGTAGAGCCCTACATCAGTTTCATTCATTTACCATTTCCTAGTTCTAGTAAAGTGCCTTGAGACTTTTTTTTAAATTGGGGCTACAACTGTGAAAGCAACTGAATCAGAATATTTATAAAAAATTTTTTTTAAATATACATGATTAAATGTGGTACAATGTAAAATCTCTGATATATCACAGCTAGAGTACTTTAAGCTCTAACGGACAGTCCAGTGACTGATTTTTTTTTCTGACTTCTTCTAAGTGTTCACAAAATTATTCAGTAGAACGGCCAGATGAACCTGTACCCAACAGTCCGGCAGACAGTTTAGAACAGATTGATTTGTCTGGTAAATGTCTCACCTCTTTCATTTAAACGCTGGGTTGTCCAATGAAGCATGGAATCTTGAGAATGTTGCAGCGAGAGGATTATGAATTACCAATCCAGTAAACTTGAAATATCAAAAAACCTGGCAAATTCTAAACGTCACCCAAATAAACAATGGTAAAGAGTGAAAACTGTGGCTGATCTAAAGTGTCTAATGTCAGCTGGGTCCACATACGTTTATATAATCCTCAGTGAAGCTGATGATAAACCTTGACAATGTTAAAGCCAGACGATTATAAACTGTAACTGACTGTGGAGTAGATCTGCTAGATTTGGCATAAACAGTGGTAAATCCTGTAGAAGAGCTCAATTATGTGACACAACACAATCACAAGTTGGCCCTGACATCAACAATTTAACAAAGACGGAGAAACATAAATCCGTTCCCATCCATGTCGAATTCGTTTTTGTTCTGTTTTTAAATGGTCCTAACCTATCTGACTCAAATGTCATGTCAACAGCAATAATTCAAAGCAGAGATGAATAGATTTAGTAGGACAAACACAAAATCCTTCTTGGTCTCTACTTTTCTTTTCTTTTACTTTTTTTATTTCTCTTTATATTGCCTCCACTTGAAGTTTGGTAAGTTTTAAGCAGTTAACACAGTTATGGCATGCTGCATTTGCTGTAAAACTTCATGCAACTTAAAAAGTTGAACTTTGGGCCATGTGGAGGTAAACGTTAGATATGAGAGAGAGAGAGAGAGAGAGAGAGAGAGAGAGAGAGAGAGAGAGAGAGAGAGAGAGAGAGAGAGAGAGAGAGTGTGTGTGTGTACTTGTAGCTGAGTGAGAACATTTTTGCCCATTTTACTAGTAAAGTGAGGACTTTGATTTAAAGTGAGGACCTTTTTTTGGTCCACACTTTTTTCTGGGCTAGGGATTAAGTTTAGGACTAAGGTGTCATTGTGGTTTAGGGCAAGGTTTGGGCAATCAAAAAGGTTGAAAATGAATAGAAGTCAAGGCACGGTCCTCAGTGAGTATTTAAAACAAGGACATGTATGTATGTGTGTGTGTGTGTGCACGCGCGCTGGTAAGAGGGGGAGGCTAGTGACAGCAGCAGTATCAGCAGCGCTCAACAGCCCACGTCCCTCGGGTCTTCATAAAAAAAGACGAACTTGCCTGCCGGTCTTATTCTATCATCCTCGACAAAAAAAAAAAAATAAAAGAGAAAAAAACCGGCGGACGAGAAGCTGCGACGCAGATGGGGGACGGAGAAAGGAGGTGGATGGGGGAGGCATGAGCGCGGGGGAAGGGGTTGCAGGGTGGACCTGAGTCAGGCGGTTCAGATTTAGCAAAGGACCTCTGTGCTGTCTCCACCTCAGCTCGTTGTTGCCGTTTGCCGATGTGGCAACCCACAGCCGCCCTCAAGTTGCTTAAACCTGCCTGATCTGAACCTAAAGAACGACTAATGTATTCTGAAAGCAGAAAAAAATGCGACACAAAAGAATCATAAGCAGCAGAATGAGGCCTGTAATAAGCCAAAAGGGGATTCATGGATAATAACTATGGAATAGATGTGCAGACCAGAGCCTATATGTTTCTCCTTTGCCTGCCCCGGATCTCTAATCCCGGGCTTTAAATTGGGGGACTTGAGGGGAAGGGGCTGAGGTTGAAGTTAGTGTAAGATGCATTAGTGTCTTCCACACATGTGTGTCCTAATCCCAGCTCTCAGCTTTTTCTGAGCTGCTTTTGTATTTCATTTTTCCCCCTGCTGCACTCCTCTCCTCTCCCCGCCCTGCGTCTTCTTTTCTCAACTCCGCTACCTCTATCCTCCTCTATCCACTCTCTGGGCTGACCAGCTAAATCCCGAAGGGGCTGGCAGAGTGACAGGCCCCATTCAGCGGTGTGCTGGGGGTGACAGCTGGTAAGAGGCCCATGTGAAAGAGTGTTGCCCCCGCGATGCCTCCATCACCCCTCCTTGCATACGTACGCATGGCCGAGGCAAGAGTTGTGGTCTGGGCAATAGCTGGGCCATGAAATGGCACCCCCCTTAATTCAAACCCAAATCGAGTTCTACCTGTGCAGTAAAGTCTTACAGCTCCGAACTGTTTCAAATTGGGGGATTCAAATTTTCCAGACATGACCAGACGGTTGAGCCAGGGTTCAGTTTTAAACAACGTCCCTAGCTTTAACCATGTCACGCAGCTATTTTCACTTCATCCAGCGAAAATAGAAAGAACGTGTCACAGCTACAGATCTGCCCAGGTGTGGCTGTCCACGGTCACTCCGGACCACCATCCCCAGGGTGAAATATGGAGGTGGTAGCATCATGCTGTGGGGATGCTTTTCCTCAGTAGGGAAGGCAAACCGGTCAGAGTGGATGGGAAAATGAATAAAACCTGGCTTGAGGTTTTGAAACACTTGAGCCTGGGATGGACACTCACCTCTCAGCAGGACAGTGATTGGAGACATCCAGCCAGAGCTTCAATGGAATTTTCAAGGTTCAGCATGGACCAGTCAAAATCCAGACCGAAATCCAACAGAGAAAACCGTGTCCATTGAAAACCAGAAAATTGTCTTTCAAGCACAACTCAAAATTCCCCAGCATTCTATCCCGGGCAATGCTAAGTTTGTTCGGAAGACACATTAAATTCTCTTGCGTCTATAAAGAAGAAGATTCTGTTCAGGACACGATACTAAATTCCCTGCAATGTGCATAAGTAGTCGTTATCGTTTTTTCTTTTAATACACAATTGATTGTTCTCTGAGGTGCATGGAAAATATAAGATCCTGTTTAGGAGACGATGCAAATGTATTTGCTAAAACAGTTTGCCCAAAGTATGGGATCCTTTTCAGGATATAACAGAAAGTTCTTCCATGTGTACAGAAATAAGGAGATTTTGTGAAGAATAAAGGAGCTTTGCTTAGGACATTGCAGGAAATTGCCCAAACTGTACAAAAAGTAGGAAATTGTGAGCAGGAGGCAAAGTAAGATTCTGCAGCAAATATAAAAAGTTCAAGATTTTATTTAGGATGTGATGCAAAATTCTCACTGTTGGAAGAAACGTGTTTATGCTTAAATATGTAGACAGAAATTTGTTACTAATAATGGCAAATAATTACCCCGGAAAAAAATTGGGTTGAATAAAATTTCTTTGTGAGAGGGCATACAACTGATGTTTCCCCCTATTATATGAGCTTTATCGCAATTTTTATTTGAAGATTTTTTTTTGTTTCATTTCCGTAATAGTGACAATGAAACTAGATATAATACAATTTGTATGGTAAAACATCAAAAACATTGAACTGCATGAATTCAAACTTGTTTGGTGGATTTCAACGAGGTGCTTCAGTGTGCAGCTACTTGATCTCAGCGACCCCCCCTGAAGTACAGTAGTTTTAGTCAGTTCAGTTCATTAACAACAGGCAGCTTGTGTTGCCCTGAGCATCAACGTGTTCGAATAGTGACAAACCGAGAAAAGTGTGTAGATGTGTGTGTGTGTGTGTGTGTGTGTGTGTCGTCTGCTGCCGCCGTCATGTCGTCCATGACAGGATGTTTTCTCTCTGCCCCAGCTTGCTCACGTTGCTTCGTGTCCATCAATCCGCCTTCACCTGCACCTGTTTATGTGTGTGTGCGCGCGTGTGTGTGTGTGTGGGTGTCCTCCCACATTATGCCGTGTACATGTATGTGTGTTTTTTTCCCCTGCTAACAAGGGTCCCTGGTCCATATGTGACTTCCTCATTAACGGGGTCCACATTGACAGGGACAGAGGCGCTGGCCACTGGCCCAGAGTAGGGCTGACACTGCCGGACCCCCCAGATGCCAGTGGGACTGTGTGTATGTGCGCAAGCTCGGCCACAGATGCCCCAACCATGTGGCCCCCTGTTCTTTCTCCCAGTTAGGACCACTAATTAGAGTCCCCCATTTCCATCCCGTCCTTTCTTATTCTCCTTTTGAAGCTTTAATGATGTCACAGCCACAAAGATCGATAGTAATTGATAGGAACGGCCCGGTCGCGGTAGTTGAGAAGGGAAGGAAAGAGCCAGAGAGAGATTTACAGCACAACAGGGGCTTAAAAAAACAGAAGGACAAGCTGAAAATAAAAGCAGGCTGGAAGCAGAATGACAGACGTCTCTGCAAGGACAAAACAGTTCGGGCTGTTGGCAGACTGTGCAAGACAGTTGCACCAGGCGAGGCGCCACATAGGTAATGACTGACAGGCTGTCACTGACAGAAAGAGAGGGAGCTTTTCAGGACTTCAAGTCAACTCCGCAAACATTACTCCGCCTGCCATACCTGGCAGAGGCACAATTGGATAACAAGCAGAGCTGTTTGCACTGCCGCTGCCACATTCAGCGGGAATCAGGGGGCGAGAGCAAATAACGTCAGCGAGGCTTATTTCGTGCAGTTATGGGTCACAGGGAGTGTGTTTTCCAGTCATGCTGAGCTGCAGGGAGGACACAGAAAACATGAACTGGCGCACTTCCAACGGCGGCGCACACATGCACACACCCAAACGCACACACTAGAAGCTTTTTTTTTCTTGATAAGCAAATACTTGGCTTTTATAGACGTTTAAAAGCAAAAACCGTACCGATATTTTCACTGTTATTTGTTCACGTTTGCTCTCTTAATATCCTACTGCTATCACTTTGTTGTTTAAATATGCTAATTAGCGTATCAGTGATTGAATAAAAAGCACTGGCACTCGACGGTAGCACTCAATCAGCAACGACTTACAGGAGAGCGACAGACAATAGATCGAGCATATTTAAGCGAAACAGGGTTCTGCTTTGGAGAACAACGCACCATGTGGCTTGAAAACCAGCTCACATCATTACCCCTCCAACATTGTGTACTATAGGATAAAATCCTGGAGGTGTTAGCTTGTGACCAGATAAATACTGATGGCTTCAGCTGCATTCAGCAAGTGAACAGAACAGAGACATGGGCCCTCGAATTTGTGAGAAAATATGGTGTTCTACAATTCACCACGAAGAGATATGAGTTGATCTTGTGTTCACTTTATGAATCACTGTCATAGAAATGAAATATTTGATATATTTTTCCAATATGTTTTGCAAGGTCCCCATTGGTATTCGTTTGTATGTACTCTCCTGAATTCCTATTGCAATTTGGTATGCCAATAAACATATCAGTACAGTCTCTGTATTGAACAAATAAAATCACGGACACTCAACTGGATTTCCTAATCAGTAGCGTCTTCCACGAGAGCACCAGGCTATACGCTTAACATTTTAAGGCGAAACGATGGCCGCAAAACAAGCCCACATCACCACCCTTCCGCCTTTGTGTCTCATAGTATATGGTGCTTGTTGCTTTAGCTTTACGACTCCAAAAATGGCAGTAGTTTTAGCTTTTATAGCATGTTTTACATACTATTCTGAAGAGGTATACAGGGATTTAAAGAATTTGCTAAACAAATTGACTTCTTGCTGTGTTCAGATGGATTGTTTATCTTGTTATGGCTTTGCTCACAAATAGCAAAAAAAAAAAAAAAAAAAAAAGAAACACCAATTTACCCCGAATGCTTTCCAAGTTTATTTGTTTAAACAGGTGCCCTTCAGTTTATTAGGGAAACCAGTTAAATGTTACTTGTGTCGAATCTTTCTCTCGGTAAAGTGATGGACTTCGTTTGGAAAGGGCTTTAGAACCCTTCCCAGATTTATAAACAGTAACAATTTCTTATCCAAAGTCATTGCTGATTTCAAAAACATCCAGAATTCCTTTGTTCCTTTGTGATTCCTCTGTTTCCCATGACTGTAACGGTTTTCGCTCAAAACTCTCCCATTAATGCCATTACCTCCAAGGCTTTTTTCCCCCTTATTTTTCAATCCTGAACACAGAACTTTAAATCAGACAAAGCCTGCCTCCCCTTAGATGCAGTACAGGGCTCTGTTGGGACCTCCTGGATGAGTCCTTGATGTGGTCTTGGAATCTTTGGTGGGTCGGTCAGTTCTCAAAAGGTTCTGCATTCCTCCGTGTTTACTCCATTTGTGGATAAGATTTGCTCTTACTGATCTCAGCTTTCGCAAAAATATTAACGGGTATTTAAACAGAATTTCATGACAGCATCTGAAAAACAAATGTGGAGGATCCGGGTGACAGCCAGCTGGCTCTCTATTGATCTTCTGATCCTTCCATTGCGATCGGGACTGTTCAAAATGTTAACCCATGTAAACCTTTATTGCTAGATATTCGACCATTTTGGGTCGCAAGAAATTCACTGAAGACAAATGTTTTAAAGCAAAATCTGGACAAAGCGCTTGAAAATCAAACGGTTGACGAGGTGATTTCCTGGCTGCACAAAATTAGTGTTTACACCATTTTGATACTAATCAAAGCTAATATTTGCACTTACATGCAGCCATTTTCCTGCAAAGAAACATGATTGTGACAAGTGATTAGTCATACCATCACAGTTTTTTTTTTTTTTTTTCGGAAGATGGGGGTTGATCAGAAATGTGTGGCAATCATTAAGGCATTGTTTGGAAATGGACTTATAATTCTGAAATTCTATTTTACCCGAACTTGGGGGTAATTAGCATATACATTTCAAACTGAAGAGCCTCTCTGCAGTGATTTACTGTGTGACAAAGCTACTTAGAAATGTGTTAATAGCACAGCCATGCATTTATCTACAGATTTTCTGTTTACCTCAAAATAATTGCCTGTCACTTAAATGTCCAGGCCCCTGGGGCACTTTAGCGTTCTCAGCAGATATCACTTTCCCCTAAGCGGGTCTCAAACTACCGCCTGGCGTTAAAATTAATGGCGCAGGGCTCGACCCCAGACAGCTGTTTGACCCCTGACCTTGCAATTGTCTCGTTGCTTTAGCAGGGCAAACAGAGACAGAAGGCTGTCTGTCTGTTGACCCCATGGGCCGTTTGGCTGCCCGCCTGCCTAATGTACAAGACACGGGTGGAATTGGATTTATCATTCACCCACGCAATGTGAAATATGCTCAAATCAAAGCAAAAATAATTAAAATCTATTGAAGATTAAGGAAAACAGCAAGGCACCGGAAGATTTGTGGTGCTTTATAAAGAACACAACAAGAGTACTGCAAAATTTGTAATTATTTGCACAATTTTACAGGAACACCACAATTACTGAAACAAGTAATCTCTGGTTTATTAAAGCTATCTTTTCAGCTGACAATGGACAACTAACTGCTGAAAGAGGAAATGAAGAAAAATGTGTACAGCTTACACTATTGATTTAAGAACATCCAACAATCTGCATGAGACGGGGAAAAGTTATCTATTTGTACAGAGCATCTGTGTGATATTTAATTTAGTGATATCAGGATCAGGCCTTTTAAAGTCCTAAATACTTCCAGACTTTCCATACTAGGTCTTAAAGGTACATAGCAATGTTATTTATTTATACCTCAGTAGCTCACTCTGGTTGTATACAAAGTTTTCATGAAAGATTATCATGTCCTGCTGGCGTATTAGTTGTTATTTTGGTGTTTTATGCTTTGTTTTCGCTCAATTTCTTAGTAAATAAAGTATTTTGTGTTTATTTACAATTTTAACAGAAGTACGTACTGCGCATGCACAGCAGGGGTTAAAACAAGGAAGTGACTAACGGCTATGAGCATTTCTCATCGAAACAATGAAGAAAAGTCCAAGATCTAGTGAAAAAAGCACAAAAATATGATTTTCAAGAGGGAGAAGACTGGAATGTCGGCTCAAAAGTGACGCTCAAAAGACTATCAAGATGGAGGCTTGGTGTGTATATATATATATATATATATATATATATATATATATATATATATATATATATACACACCATATATACACCGAGACCTGTGGTTTCCTAGCGCAGCAGGTCTTGGTGATATCACACTAAATTGGGCAAAAGTCTGGGCTATTTCTGCCCTGCGATGGACTGGCAACCTGTCCAGGTTGTACCCCGCCTCTCGCCCATTGACAGCTGGAGATAGACGCCGGCACCCCTCGCGATCCCAGCGGGGATAAGCGTGTTAGAAAATGGATGGATGGATGGATGGATGGATGGATGGATGGATGGATGGATGGATGGATGGATGGATGGATGGATGGATGGATGGATGGATGGATGGATGGTCTGGGCTATTTCTTTTTCCTCGCCATCAAGATCGCTGCCAACTGGCACCAGAAAATGCTATTATTGGGCTTTCTTCGTCTGGAAACAGATGCAAACAGCCATGATGAACTGGTTCAACTCGCACAGCTGACAATACAGCGATCTGATTGGCTGAGCAGCAAAACTCCAATTATGTGACCTCTGGGACCGGAGCGCAAAATTTATATTTTTTATCGGCCATAACTTATTAATGTGCAAGCGAAATCGTGGGAACATTGGTGTTTTGATATCACTGCTATGTGTAGCAACTGATCCAAGTGCAAGAAAGTTGCCCCCTGACAGTTCATACGAAACTTCTTAAGGAGACGTCCTACAGATTCTGGCCCACGGACTAAAATGGATGATTTATTTAGACATTTAAACTGGTAAGCATTTTAACATTTTAAGTGATTTAACACCATAACTACCACAGTGCACAACCTTGATCAATGTAAATACCAAAAAAAGTAAAAAATCTAAAATCTGGTTGTTACATTAATACTGTAAAACATAAAAAAAGAAAGGCAAATTGCAAACTCAAGTGTTGCGATGTAAGCTTGTGAACTCAACTTGTAAGCCTTGTGCTGTGTAACCTTACCTTGTCTAAACTGTGGATCAAAAGAAGTGCTCTAGTTCTCATGTTCTGCCCTCTACTCGCCTAGATTCAACCATAATTTGTTACATTACAATATTACTGTCTTTGAATTGTAAGGCATTACACTACGTTTACATTACTTTCACCAAAATAACAGAGAATATGTATTTCTTCATGTGTTCAATGCAGCTCATTACACAGCAGGAGGTGATGTGGTATGGCATAATGACTGAGCTAGGCTTAAGGCTAACAAAAGAACAATATAATGGTTGCAGTTATGGCGCATAGACAATGTAGGCCCCAACGGCCAAAGGTCACTCACAACTTAATCTAGTAAAATATAGCCATAGTGAAATTGTATGTTGACTTTAAATAGTTCTCATCATTGCTGGTTGCCTTTTCTTCCACTTAGAGTTGTGTAGACTTAATGCAAATAGTTTGAGAATAATGGCTAAGATCTTTGTCCGTAAAAGCAACATTTTAGTTATTGTCACTGCTTGAAATGAGAAGTATAGCCTAAGCATGTTAGATCTGTTGCATGAATGGCAGAGATAACTCAAATTCCGTTTCTACAGTCATCTAAACAGGGCAATCAAATTCCAGGAGCAGCATAGATGACTTTTTTTAATTATTGGATAATCTTCTCTGGTGCCAATTAAGCATTTCTTAATTTTAGATTAAAAAGCAAAGTAACTTGAGTTACTGAGAATTGTGCCGAGTAAAATATTACTGAGATTGTATTGGTAATGCCTTACATTACTGCATTACTGCAAAAAGCAATACATTACTGCAGCCTAATTAAATTACTTTTTTACAGCATTACTCCCAACACTGATATTGTGTAGGCCACATACAGTCAACAGTAGAACATTATTTAGGCACATTTCTAAGAAAAAGTAAATTAAAACGGCCAACACAAGTATGAGCCAAAACTAGCCTACTACAAGTGGCGGAGAAGGTCACCTGTGGTGCTGCAGCAGCACACTTATTGACAATGAGATACAAAAGTCCTATGTAGGCTATAGGCTAATTACATGAAACAAAAGGAAACCGTGTAACATAACAATAACTTTAAAAACATGATTCTTTGAATGTTCACTGGTGAAATCAACAACAGTGAAACTAACACAGAGAGTTAGTTAGCAGCTAACATTCAAAAGTTCAATAGCCTAGCCTTACGAACACTGAACGTTACACTGAACAGGAACATGCGATAAAAAGAGTGATTCATGGTTGAGAATGAGTTACTGAAATAAACTAGGTAAATTTGGTTGCTCACCTTGCTTTGAAACAACTTCCTTGACTGGTCCTGACAAAGCACCAAGTAGAAGATACCTGACTCAATCTAATATGCAGCACCGTGTGTTTTGTTGATCGAGCAATGTGCCCATAGCATGTGTGAAACAGTGCCAAAATTCCCTAGTGGCCGAGAGTGGTATCACAGGGACTTGACTGCAAAGGTGCCACAGACACTATTTCATGCTTTATAGATAGTTAGATGTCATCACAGACTGTGTCTCACAGAAAGTATTTTACAGTATTTTGAAAATACAAAAATACATAACACTGAAGTATTTTGATACAAAATACGAAGGCATTTTCATCATCTCAATAAAATACAAATTACAAAATAGTATTTTGTATTTCAAATACGTATTTCAAATACTTGTATTAGAAATACTGCCCATCCCTGAGAACAGTCAATGTCAGTTTATCTATATAGGCCACAAAATCAATACTTGATAGAATGTTGGCCAATGCCGAAAAGCTGGATTGTTCGTTCAAAACTGATCACAAAGTAACTGTTGCTCAGGAGCCTGCTGTCCACATGAAATGGAACTCCTAGATGGTTTGCCATGACCTGCAGCATAAGCCTAGCCTAGCGTTATGCTCATAGAAGAATGGCTGTCTGTCTCTAGCAACTGGTTAAATCCCATAGTGCCTGACATCTTTGAAAATGTCGGCTTATGAGGAATCGTTTCAGGTGTATTGCAAGAGTCTGAGCTCTTTCTAGTCAGAACTACAGGTGGAAACATTTTTATTTTTGGCCCTGTGTTTGCCGGAGCCTTCTGTCCACCGGAAACTGACCTCCCAAAACAGCTTGCCCCAACCTGAAGCTAAATCCTAGAAAGATGAGCTTGGGCTTTTTAGAAATTGGATATCCTAAAGAGAATTTTTTTAATTTCTCATTATTATCAAAGTTGATTTTAAATATCCAGATTTTCGGACATATTAGTATATAACCAAGGCTTTCACAGAGCGACCCAATGACCGTAATCAAAGATAGCTTCAATGACACAGGGCTTGTCAAAGACCTACAAAACAATTATTTACCAGCTGATAAGTAACTAACCACCTTTTGTTGACTCCTTGCTAAGAAATACTGAGATCATATTTATTCTGGTGATTTTCTAGAAGAATGAAAAGCAGCAGTGTCCTTTTGATAGACAATAGCAAAAAAGACTGCCCATCACTGACAAAAATAATAAAAATATAATAATAAAAAATATATTTGAAAAAATAATAAAAGACCAAGATGAAAATATTATAATGTTTTTTGACTGTTTCTGGCAGTGTTGATATTGGTGTCTCAAGTTTCATGTAACCATCTTGTTCCATTCACTAAACAAGCTATTGTATTTATAAATTCAACTAATTTCAGAATTAGTTCAAGGGCTCGTCTTGGCTCTACTGTATAGTCTATCAAAAATAGCAACAGATTCATCCAGAACAATCTACAGACAGCATAAACAGCTCAAATACATAAAAAAGTTGTGATGACGAGTTTTGTAGTTTATCAACCTGCCTGTTCGTCTGTCAATCAAACCATCCGTCTGCCAAGAAATCTGTGATAGAGAGGAAAGAAATCGCTCTCAGAATAGAATAAAATGCTCTACTGCACAATCAGAGGATCTCTATCCAGAGGAAGAGTTCACAGCTGACATATGTGCTGATTTATTGAAAGAAAGCAGTAGAGGGTTAGTGATGTACAGTACGCCAAAAGTTTCATGTCCTTCCCTTTTTTATTCAAAAAGGTAGAGAAGACACGGCTGCAAGTTAAATGCTAGAAGGGCTGTTAAATGGTTGCATTATTGTTGCATTTCCCTTCCAGATAATTAGTGCATGTGAGTCTTTTGTTGGGAAAGAACAGGCGAGGGGGGGGGGGGTCTCAGATACTTTCTGCTGGTTTTATTTCTGTCATATGTTTGAACTGAGCAACAAAATAATTTCCTCCCTTTGTGCTGTTGCTCCATAGAATAAAAAATAAAAACAAAATACATGCCTCTGTTGGGTATCATTTCTATAAAACAAACGAAGCAGTAATCAAACTTGCTGAACATGACAGATGCTCTTGTAGAAGTGCTTTCTAAAATATTCAGAAAAATTAAAAATTATGGCATTATAACAAATGGCATGTCAGTTAAAACTGTAAGGCTTATACCTTAAAGGAGGGGTCTTCAACCCTGGTGCTCAGGACCCACCTGCAAGTTTTAGGTGCTTCCCTGCCTCCAAAGACCTGACTTAAAGGTATAGAGGACGATCTCTCGGCTTTGAATTCCAAGGGAATCATCTTATCTATTGGTTGTCCCACATACCAATCATTATCGGTTTTGTCAGATGGCCGTTCATACTGAGCCTGGTTCTGGTTCCCCTGGAGGTTTCTTCCAGTTAAAAGGGAGTTTTCCTCCCCACTGTTGCCACATACATATGAGGGTATGAGGGTTTGTTGCAAAGTCATCAAGACAATGCAAGGCACTGACTGTAAATGCTGCATGTCATTGCTTTGATGGAATATGCTGGATTTCCTTAGATATAAAACTTTTTGACCAATCTGTCTGTCTCACTCGACTGAATTGATTTGTAAAGGGCTTTAATATTAAATGTGTTGTGAAACAGTAATACATAAACTACACTGAATTGAATCAAAATTAATAGAAATTTTAATGTTTTGGAAAGAGTCCTGATTGAACCCGATAGAGATGGAGCTAAGATAAGGGTGATGGTGAGAGACGCCTTCCAGTCTCAAAGACTTATCACTAAAAGCTCACTAAAGAGAAAACATCAAAATACCAGTAGAAACATGCAAGAAGCTGAATTGTTGTAAAGCTAATACGGATGATTGCACTGTTTATTGAGGAGAGTTTAAATAATTGTCAGGCTCCACAGTGTTGCAGTGTTTAGCACTGCAAGAAGATCATGAGTTCAGATTCCATCCTATGCTCTTTCTGCATTGAGCCTGCACATTATGCCCATGCATGGGTTCTCCCCAGCTACTCCGGCTTCCTCCCAAGAAGTCTGAAAACATTGCTTTAAGGTCTTTGTAAAAGTTGCTCCTTGGTGGGAGGATGTGTGTGTGCATGGTTCTTTGCCCTGTGTCTCTGTGCTGCCCTGTAATGGACTGGTAACCTGTCCCTGCTGGACCCCACCTCTTACCCAATGAATGCAGGACTCAGGCATGAGTCGTCCCCCTTGAGCTTGTCCATGATCCTGTATTGATATGCAGGTATAGGCTACGGATGGATTTATATAATGTTTCACTACCTCTTGAGAGTGGCTTGTCTCATTTCCAAAGAGTAACAAACTTCTTGGTTAAATGAAAATACTTTTTTTCATATATATATGTAATGTTCTGTTCAGGTTTATGTTTGTTATTTGGTTAAGTAGCTCTTTCCTGCCTCTGGGTTTATTTCTGTTTTGGATTCTAGTTTAGCCTGTTTATTGTGTTAGTTATCTGATCCCTGTATTAGATCTGATTTTAGTTCTGTGCTTTGTTTGTTCTGTTTTATCTTAGGTCTAAGGTTTATTTTCTAGTGTCCTGTCTGCTCCCTTAATCACTTCCACCTGGGTTTGGTTAATTAGTCCCTCCCTGCTCACCTGTCTGGCCACCTATCTACCTATTACCTCCCTCAGTTTTCTGTTTGTTGCCGGGACTTCGCACATGTTTCACGTCTCATGTCCCCATGCTTTTTTGTCTCAGTCCTCGTTTATTCCGGTAAGAGCTCTCCAGCATCCTGTATTCTACCTGTCTGTCCAATTACCAAGTCTGACCTGTTTGCCTTATTTTTGAGTCTACCCAGTTCCTGTTGGTTTTTTGGTTCTGTGCTGGATGTCTGCTTTTTTACTCTGCCTGGACTGTTGATGTTCTGCTTGCCGTATCCACCTCCATCATCATCATCTCCAATAAATCCTGTTTAAGCTTACCTGAAGTGTCTGGCTGAAAACCGGGTTCACATCCTCCTTAAATCATTACAATATATATGTATATATGTATGTGTGTATGTATATATATATGTATGCCAAAAATTGCTTGCTGGCCTTCCAGTGTATGAACTTGGCATAATTTGTCAAATATATGTATTGATTTTTGATATTAATATTTAATATATTAATATTTAAATACGGAAAACTGAAAGAATTAATACACTTCAGATTCGATGGTGAGAAACATCTAATAAAAGAGAAGCTTTTTATGTTGTAATGGCTCTAAAACAATACATTTGTGCATCAGGACAGACGTCCAATAATCGGTGCTGTCAGGATGTTGGATAAGCTACTTGAAAGAAAGCATCTTGCTTCAATGGCAACATTAAGTTCTCAGTTTTGCAATGGCTGAAGGGGGCTGTTGTTTACTACCTTTGCTTATCATTTAGGTATTTTGTTATGTGTACAGTATATCACAGCGCTTTAGGTTTTCTTGTCATTTAAGTCTCTGATGTTCATCTCAGCTTTTGTCTTCCGTTGTCATCCTTTTTTCTGAGAGATGATGTGTGACTTTTTTACAGGCCCTTAGGGATTGTTTTTTTCAACGTCACCGGAAAGAAGCCTCTTGTTTGATGTGCTCCTTCACCAGGTATGGAAATAATATAAGCAAATGTAAACAATGCTGGTGCATGTCTGACATGTTTTTTGTCATTTTGTATCATGTTGTCACAGTCAGGATGAATGAAACAGTCAAAACAGTCAAACAGTGATGCTTTGATCAGACTAGCACTATATTCTGCTATAGAAAAGCCACAGAACTTAAATGATCGGTGATTCTAAGAAAATTCAAGTCATTTTTTGTATTTTTTTGTGTTGTTTGTTTGGAAATGCTTCCAAATGTGGAGATTAGATGTCCCAAGACACACATTTCCCTTTTTCCTCCTGTTCTTCATTTCTCCACCTAGAATACCAAAAAAAAACATGCAAAATTGTTTTATATGCCGAAGATCATTCCACCAGGCAGAGGAATCACTAGACAACAATATTGTGAGAGTATATTTATCAAACTTGGAGGGTATTTCTATTTTTTTCTAGAGTACTTGGGATCAGAGATCAGAGTGAGATACAGTATAAAACGAACCAACCTTGAAACTTATCAAAAGCTGTTAAGCCTTACAACTGGTTGTTCCACCCTTGGGGATAACAAATACCATCAAGCTTTCGAGATAACTGTCAGTCATTTACGTCACTGTGAAAGCAAAATCTCTCCCAGTCTTCTTTGCAGGGTTGTTTTGATTTTAATTTAGCAATTTGGGTGGTTGTCTAAGCATGAACAGACTTTTCCGTGTCATGTCACTGTATCTCAATTGGATCGAAGTCTAAACTTTGACTAGGCCACTCTAAAGCATACAATCTCAGAAAGAGACATATGTATAAGGGCCCTGTAGTTGATGAAAGTGTACTATGTGGACATTAAGCACATTGAAGCAGGTGGAAGGGAGCCATTCCTGTCACTGTCGTGCAATTCATGGTGGAGTTGTTCTGTTTGGGTCACATCCATAATAATAAGAATAATAATAAATTTTATTTAAAAGTGCCTTTCAAAGCACTCAAGGAACCTGTACAAATCCAATGGGGTATCAACAATAAATCCTGGTAAAATTAAAACATTAAAAAGTTACAGGCAACAGCAACAGCAAACAGGCTTAAATTGGAGGCAACCTTCACTCAGTTCTTTCTGAAAACATTTTGACACCTATCCCGGAGTCTTCTAACAACCCAGTACAGTGACGGGTGGGTCATTGATTTGCTTCTGACTAAGAATGCACTTAGGGGGATGGGCCTCCATGTTGTTTAAAAACAGCAGTGCACCAACCGCAAGTTGCTCAAGTGAGAGCCACCAAAATTGACAAAGACTCTTGGATAGGTATTGAAAGGTTTTCAGAAAGAACTGAGCGAAAGTCCAGTTGCATCTGATTTAAGTCCGCTTGCTGTTGCGATGACCCGGAAAACTGAGAATTTGCACAGGAATGAACAGGCATTTACAGTGAGTAGGCATTCATGAACATGGTGCTGAGGTGAGAAGGACGGACAGCGAAGGATCAAAGGGGGTGTGAGGTTGTGGATGTAGAGGAAGAATTTGGAATTCTAGTCTAAATCTAACAGGGAGCCAGTTATAAGACAGGGGTAATGTGGTGAAATGAGCGGGTTTTGGTAATAATGCAACCAGCTGAATTCTGAACAAATTGAATCTTATGGAGGGATTTCTGAAGACGACCAAAGAGAAGAGAGTTACAGTGGTCCAGGGATTCCCAAAGTGGGGCGCGCGAGCTGAAAAATGTAATGGCGGTCTGACAGTGTTTTTTCCCCACACCATAAAGACGTGTAAATAAACATTTTGTTTGTAAAGATTAAAATCAAAAACTGTAAATTTAATAAATAAAATTTATTCACACGGAAATCTATTTTTTTTAGAAGAAGTCTTCTTCTACGCTTCATTTTAAGATGAAATATTGAGGAAGTTATCTTCTTCTACGCATTGTGCTGTATATGCGCACCTAGCTTGTGACACATATCAAATTAAACTTGTTCGTGTTTCTATTTTGTGGTGTAAATTGTGAGTCAGACTCAGATTTAGAAGCTGGTATATGAAATAAAATGAGAACACGCACAGGAGGTGAATCCACCTGGATGGACTCTGCTTCAGAGACGTTGCAGGTTGTCTGTGGAGGTTTGACCGATCTGAGTGATCTTTCTCTGGCTCCAGGCTGAGCCACTGATGCACCTGAAAGTCCTCAGGATTCTGTTGTGGATGCTGTGTTTAAACTTTATTGCAATTTAATTCAAATTATGTTCTAATTTTATTTTCATAACCTTCATTATGATGGTTGTGTTGTTATAACTGCAACTGCAATTTTTGTTTTTGAAGATTGGGACTGCATTGGTTGGGACACAACGAATTGGTGCGCAGCTGTGGGATATGACAAGGCTATGGAAAAGAACTGATGCAGAGTGATAGAGTGCTATCAAGGATGACAACGAGACTTTTGACCTGAGGTGAAGGGGAGACTGTGGAGCTGTCAACTGAGAGAGAGAAACCGTCAACTTTGGATGTACATATTTGATTCCTACAAGGAAGATCTCAGTTTTGTCACTGATTAGTGTTAAGAAGGTAGTGCTGAACCAACATTTTATTTTGGATAGGCAGGAGGTGAGGGAATAGGGTGGGAGTATAGAATTTGGATTACTAGATTACAGCTGGGTGTCATCTGCGTATCAGTGAAAATGGATGTTAAATTTCCAGAAGACCTTGCCAGGGGAAGAAGGTAAATAATGAAAAGAAGGGGTCCCAGGACAGAGCCTTGGGGCACAATGTGTGTGACAGGGGACGGATGGGAACTAAAGGAATTTAGTTGAATGAACTGATCTCCCTGATAACGAACTAAATGAACACAGACGAGGGACAGAAGGCTCTGGCTATCTGCGTATATAATGTTGAGCTCATATGGCCTTTAATAACATTGTAAAACTGGGAGATTATTAAGAAGATTTTCGTTTCAGTGACAGGACTATTATTCCCCTGTGAATAAGGTCAGCTGGCTGTTAGTTCCAAATGTGAAGCGGTCTAAAAGAATGTTTGAGAGCTGGTGTTAGAAGATGTTTTAATGTATTCTGTTTAGTTTTTAACTTGGTCTGGGATATTCAAATATTTTTTCTGTTGACTGGGCTCGTCAAGACTCTATTGTGTCGTAGCCTTCTGAATCGCAATTAAATTCCAGTCGTGAAGTTCTCAAAGATTTCCACCCCTGTACTGTTTGGCTTTTGATATGTCAATTATGCAGATAATCCTGGTCAAAATCTTGATACTTCATCATGTTGATGTAGAAATGTAACAGTTTTTTTTTCCCCTCTAAGTCATTCACCCAGACTTAATTTCATAGCTAAACTAAAAAGACAGAAACAACTCCAGGGCTCAAGCTGAATCATGCAAATGACTGACAGTAACATTAGCTTCTAAGTTGACAGTAACCTTTGCAAACTAAATTTTAAGCATTACAGTGCATATTTCTCTTTGCGTTTCTTAATTACTAGCCGCAAAATATCCTTTCCTCAATGCTATTGCCAAACCTTAACTTTGAAATTAACATATTCAAAGCATCCGCCAGGGAATACAGAGCGTATCTGAGGTGAATCACCAATTGCACACCCACAAGGAATGAATGAATAAAGATTGGAAGAAACAAATAGATGGAAGTGGCTGCGGAGGTGCTGTTGGTGGTTGGTTCAACCGATGCACCAACCTTGGGCGAACTCCAAGCTACAAGAAGGAAAGTTTTAGCTCGTTTTCAATATTCAGTCTAACCTTGACTACATTTCAGCCGCAACTTCAAGTTAAAACTTTTATTTTGACTTTTTAAAAACTTCAGCTTCTCTGCTTGCTTGTGCACGTCCACTGGCTAGCTACCACTAACATGAACTGCTGCTTGTGCGCTGAGGTGAATGCAGAGAAGCAAAAAAGGTATTAGGATTGGCCTAGGGGTCCAAAAAGACCTGAGTGGTCCTGCAGGGGGTGGAGAACACTTGCTTGGACATGCTCTTTAAATGCCTCCAGAGAGGAGGATGTGGAGATGCATTTTCCTTAAAAAACATAAAACTGTTTATTCCTTCCGCTTTGCTCTCAAGCTCTATGGCTTTAGCCCTTTAGGACACTGTAAGCAAACACAATTTGTGATGTTTACTTGGCCGCATTCACCTGGGTACTCCTCAGCAGTGGCTCTGGCTTGTTGCAGCGTCAGGTACATCAGAGTGGTCTGCAGGATCTGAGGCACAAAGGGGGAGGCAGCGAGGGGGGAATCGATGCCTCTCTGACAGTGCAGCTGCAAGCAATTACCTGAGAGGGAGAGAAGGAAGGCTGTGATGTTACCCAGCACTGAAGGCCTCTCCACAGCTCCCACCCCGAGGCTCTTTAATTACTTCACCAAAACCCTGAATATCTGTCAGAACCAATCAGAGGCAGCAGCGAAACGGGAGCACGCCGAGGCGTTCGGTTGTTTGCGTGGCAGAGACACGGAGGTATCCGTGTTGCATTTATTAATGTCCACAGGGTTCCTGTGCAGTCTGCAGAAGTATGGGAGAGTGTGGAACATCATTTCAGGATTTTCCAGGTCTTAATAAGTATGAAAAAAGAAAATAGAAGTATGGAAATATAATTGTATTTCCAGGCTTTATTCCATTCTGATATCATGTTGACTAAATGTTGTGCTCTGCCTTTTTTTTCTTCATGATGTACATCCTTTATTTGTTGCTTTGTTTCTACCTTGTCATTATTTCCTACTGTTATTCATTCCTCTCCCATGTCCAGATCTCTTGCGCTCTTCCTTATCTCTTTGTTTCCTTTTTTGCTTTTCCTTCTTTCTTGTAATCTTGTCTCCTTCCTTGTGGCGTTCCTCCATCATTCATGTGTTTCCTTTTAATTGTTTTTCTTCCTTGTCTCTTTGCTTCATTGTGGCCTTCTTTTCTTCCTTTTGTCTAGGAGTCCCTCCTTCTTTCATTCCTTTCTTTCTCTCTTGTTTTTTATTGTGTCATTCCTTCTGTCAGGGTTCTCTGTGTTGTCCTGCTCTAACTCTGCTCCTCAGGTGTGTCTAGTTGGCTGAGGGGGCGTGGTCCACACCTGCAGCTTGTTACAGGCGGCTTCCTCTGGCTTCTTAAGCAGAGCTCTGACAGATGGAAGACGCCAGAGCCTTAAACCAGTCGTGGTACGACGTGGCCTCTGACCAAGCTCTTGGAAACCTGCTCGTGAGTTTTTTTTCTACATTCAACTTTGACTAATTTGCGTCTCCTGTTTTTGTCATAGTTATGGTGCTGATAGCGCTCACCCGTCTTGACGTCCCGTCCGAAGAATCTCCTCCAGAATCACAAGGCTCAGATTTTGCTCTGGCGCTCCTCCTCTTTCTCCCTGGAAGTTACCCAGCCGGGCTTGAGGTCCCCTTCCCGGATTCTGGTGGTCCCGCTTCAACTCTGGTCAATCCATCTGTCACTCAACCCAGCGGAGGCTCGCTCCGGATCCCTCGTCAGCCGCTGCTGCCGCCCTCCAGCCTCTAGCCGCCTATTCCATCTCGAGCAGGCTCACAGGGTTCCCTCGGCACTCCTTTCCCCCAGGTTAGGTCCGCCCTGGCTAATGGTAAGCAGAGCACGTTCTGACCTATTTGAGGGTTCTAGCCATCAATCTAATTATCCCGTTCTCTTGCAGTCCCTCCCGCTTCGACGTTCAGACCTCTCTGCGAAGATTCCTTGTTTCGCTCTTGTAATTTGCACATCTCTCAAATAAATTACTTAAAACCATCCTTTGTCGCCTGTTCGTATCTGCATGTGGGCGAAACATCTGAAATCCATGACACCTTACTTCCTCCCTTTTTGTTCTACTGTTGTAGACTTTCTCATTTACTTTTTTTCTGAAACACCTGAATATCCCCTCTATGGGACAATAAAGGATTACTCTATTCTTCCTTCCTTCATTGTGTACTGTCTCCCTCTCTACCATCCTTGCGTGCTTCCTACTCTTCTTCCTTGTCTACATTCTTCTTTCATTCTTTTCTGTCATGTTTAGTCCTTCATCCCTTGTCAAATCTTTGCCCTCCTTTGTGTCCTTAATCCGTCCTCTCCCTGTACATCCTTTCTTATGTCTTTCCTTCATTCCTTGTGTTCTTACTTCCTCCCAGACTCAGGTTTTCCTAGCTTCCATTTTTTAAGGCCCAGTGTGTAAGACTTTTACACTGGCACACCATCCAGCGGTGAACTAAATGAATTACAAACAACCTCGCTGTTAAGCACGCAATAACTACTATATATATTAGCTACTGCTAATCGTTACGTCATCGTGTGAAATGGTTTTTGTCACTGTTGTCAAGTCCACTTGTTTTTTTCTAAAGTCGCTTGTAAATTCCATGAGTTGTGGTTTTTGGGCTTGTTTCTGTACATGCAGTCACTTATTTGGGCTCTAAAAGAGCAACTATAAAGACGAGTAAAGAGACCAGGTCTCGTCGAGCACTACAGACAGTGAACCGGCTGGATTATATCCCTCCGCGTACACATACTCCCTAGGAGGGAGAGAAGATGAACAAACTAGCCATCTCTGCCGGGAGGACAGAGTCGTTGCCGCTCTACACAGCCCTGTTTCCAACATAATGCCAGAAATAAACTTCACTGTTATATTAAATTAACTTACCCGTCCAGCAGAAAGCCTGCAACCTCCGCATCCGTTTTCAATCCCCTCTCCCTCATGAATTATCTCCACTCCACCGGTAATAATAGCTGCGCTGATATAGACTCTCGTTTTCTCCCGGTTATTAATTCATTTTCTTTTCTTTGTTACTTTCTCTACCCTCTTGCTGGGCAAAGAGTATGGATGGTCTTCCATTTAAACAGACACGGCAAATAGAATGATCTACCGTCGTCTTTGCTTGTGTTAGAATCCTCCTCCACTGACAGCATATTTCCATATAGAAGACAGATAGGGAACACACACATGGCTGACAAGTTTGTCTCCTTTCGGCTACTGAAATCAGAAATGGCGACATGACATGGCGCCTCCCAGTTGGGGCACCGACACCTATGTATTTATAAACTACTAATTCTAAGTTATGAGAACGCTTTCGTTTTTGATGTGATGTTAGACTTTACCAGAATATGTATTTATAAAAGCAATACTTGATTTTTGCGTATTCAAAGCCAAATTAGTTACACACTGTCCCTTTAAAGCCAACTCAATGTAGACACATGTGTCCTTAAATCACAGTGAACCTTAGTATTTTATATTTTAAGATGAACATAAAGGACTAAGAACTCTGGAAAGTTGTGTAATTTTTTACATAGCAATTGTGTAGGAAGCCTGTGCTGTGGTCAGCTCTATGTCCTGTCACCTGAAAACTGTATATAAGGCTTTAACTGGTGTTTGTTTTGGTTTTCTTGTAGTCGCAAGTTTAAGACGAAGGATTCACCAAGTCAGACAAGTTATGGGAGAGTTGTTGAGGAAAAATCTGCATCCTTTTCGTCCTCTTTTTCTTCATCTGCCTTGCATGATGGTGTGGATGCATCCCCCCCCCCCCCACCACCACTCCTCCTCCGCCCCGTCATCGTCCCCACCTCACCATATGCTCGGCGCCGCTCGTCTTTTAGAACCACTTTGTCACCCTCCCCAGTTCGGAGGTAGCCTTTGAAAGTGATGTCGCAGGATGCAAAACATCCCGGGGAAGGGTGGGACGGCAGCAGACAATGATTAATACCACTCTCAGTGATCTCCTTGAAGGGAATGGAGGCATCGTGGCATTGCAGTGGAATTACTTGGCTTTGCAGGAAGGCAGGAAGGAAAGAGGAGGAGGAGGATGAGACAACGGCAGCATGTATCTTTGAATCACCATACACTGGTGTTCGTTTAATTAAAATGTTCAGTAGAAGCACATTATTCACAATTCTATGCTGCTAGACAAAGTTACAAAACTCAGCCTAATTTCTGAGGGTCTTGCTATTTGCACATTCAAGCTGTAAGGTCAAACCCATAGCCGCTCCTCAACAACCTTCTTTTAAAGATCAGCAGACAGTGGATGCAGTATCATGGCATTTTAGGGGCTTCTTCAACATCTTGATGTTCACTTTTAAGATTATTATCATTATTATTATTACTGATTCATCACATAATAAAGTGATTTAAAAATAAGACAGTACTGGTCTCAAAGAAAAAAACAGAAAGTAAGGTCACACCTAAAGGTATACCTTCTCTGGAAATATAGGAATATTGTCGCTGTTAGATTTAAATCACCTGTAAAGCATCAAGTAGACCATCTTGCAATATGGACATGACAGAAATTTTCAATCTTTGCAAGAATATCACTGTCAACACATAACAAAATTGATGCTGCAAGAAATATTAAACATAGAATATTACGGAAGATTAGTATGACAATTCAAAAAAAGGTTTATTCAATTGTGAGAATAAAGTCAGGGTTATGAGATTAATTTCAGAATTGAATAGATTTTTTTTCTGAATGGCTCTTTTTTTTTTAATGGCCCAAACCCTCTTCTGTAGTATAGGCTATCACAAAGAAAAAAAATACTATTCTTTTAACTTGGAAAAAACCCTTGGGCCCAACTCTAGTGCCTGCTGCGGAATAAGGCAGTAACTTAACTAAGTAATTTAAGTAAGTAACTTTTAGGGTAAGTGGTGGTTAAGTCAGTGAGCGTGCGCTCTGATAAGGTTGTAAGCAGTGTTGGGGAGTAACGGATTACATGTAACGACGTTACGTAATTTAATTACAAAAAAAGAGTGACTGTAATTCGTTACAGTTACAATGAGAAAATATGTAATTCAGTTACAGTTACTTCCGAAAACATTAAAAATTACAAATTTAGTTACATTTTTAAAAAAATATAAAGAAAAACCTTTGCGAAATATGTAATGATATTTTTATTGCTTCGCGCCCTGTATCGCCGTTCCCCGCTACGGCTCCTTGTCTCTATCACTCTGATGATCCATCCTGTGCTGGTGGAGCCTTCTGAAAGAACAGCAAGCGAGCGGACGTTTCACGGTTTTATTTCAGCTCAAGCAGCGCATCAAAAATGACAGCCTTCAAGCTTGTTGACAGCCACCTCTTGTTATTCACACACAACAATAAACCGTGACAGCCGACGTGTGTTGTGAAACTGCAAAACTTTGTCTTAAGCGGAAAATCAAACGCGCGTACACAGCTCAGCGTTCACAGTGTTGCGTTCGTGAGCGTCGGAAAGCTATGGTGCATTCAGGAGCATGGGACATTTCAGTTTTACAACGAAAAAAGCAGAAAACGGAACAGAACTTAACTCATACAATAATGTATTTATCCAGAAACAGTGTGGGCTTTCTTACAATACTGAATGCTCTATAATTGTATTTCTGTTATTTTTGATTATGCACATCTGCTAGCTTTTTATTCTAAAAAATCTATAATATTACAGCAGCAAATTATCAAAGTTTTTCAAAGCCTGTTTAAAAGCTCCAAATGGGGCTTCAGATCATACAGCAACAATTGTGCTGTCATTGTTTTACAGGGCAGAATTTGAAAAAAAGGTTTATTCAATTGTGAGAATAAAGTCAGGGTTATGAGATTAATTTCAGAATTGAATAGATTTTTTTTCTGAATGGCTCTTTTTTTTTTAATGGCCCAAACCCTCTTCTGTAGTATAGGCTATCACAAAGAAAAAAAATACTATTCTTTTAACTTGGAAAAAACCCTTGGGCCCAACTCTAGTGCCTGCTGCGGAATAAGGCAGTAACTTAACTAAGTAATTTAAGTAAGTAACTTTTAGGGTAAGTGGTGGTTAAGTCAGTGAGCGTGCGCTCTGATAAGGTTGTAAGTACCCGGTTCGACCCGCTATGAGTTCCTGAGCAAGTTCCTTACCCCCAGTTTGCTCCCCGGGCATTGTAAAAGCTGCTCACTGTTCCCTAATGGAATGGTTAAATGCAGAAAACTAATTTCGTTGGAATGTACAATTGCAATGAAAACATTTTCTTCTTCTATCGCTCCCTGTCCATTTCATTTCGTCTTTAAGCACCTAAAGTGCAATAGATACTACAGATTTCTTCTGTTTTTGCTTTTTTTTGTTGTCACACATTGAAGTTTCAGACCCTCTGACATTGATGAAAATTCGAATACGAAAGTATCAGTACAGGCCAGTAGGTAGTGCAGAGCGATGTTTTTTTTTTTTTTTAGTAATTCAGCATAAAATACGACTAAATTGTGAGTCCTCGATGTGTTATCAGCAGGGACAATCGTTCTCATCCCCAGAGGAGTAACAGTATTGCAAAGGGATTGTGTGTTTTTAAGACAAAAAAAACACCTTCTCCAATATCTCCCGACACATATACGTGTGTTCACGGCATTTCCATGGAGGTAAGGTTTAATAAAATCATATTTAAGTACTATGTGGTTACTATAACTCTTCACAAGTTGCACAACTACACATCTAACCATGCATCTCTTTCCATTACGGAGAAGCCAGCCTATGAATTTCTGCAGTGCAATCCTGACTGTGTACCTTTATATCTTGAGCACACAGAAGTCAAAGCAACAACTCCCTGAGCGATTTAACATAGGAGAAAGAGACAAAAAATGACCAGAGGAGACAGCTCTGCATCTGCAGCCTCTCTGGGTCTACCTGCTCAGATAGCAGACATGGATAAAACTGCACCCAATTCTTAAAAGATAATGTTATGGTCAGGTATAACACGGGCTTCCATGTTTGGCTGTTCTGATGGGTGTGCTGTCTCAACTTCTTCCTGTTTACCACAATCTTCCCATCCATCCATGTGGAGATGTGCCCCATTGTTGTTTTGAAACTGTAAACCAGTGGTTCCAAAGCCTGGTCCTCAAGTAACCCAGCCCTGCATATTTGTTGCAGTACACCTGATTCAAATGATTGCATGACCTCATCAGCAGCCACCAAGGGATGCAGAAGCCTTTACGAAGCCTAAGTCAGGTGTGTGGCAGCAAGGAGACGCCTGAAACATGCAGGACAGGGGTACCTGAGGACCAGGCTTTGGAGCAGCTGCTCTAAACTACAAAATCACTGAGAATAAATGATGGAAATCTTACCTGTTTTGGACATATTTACTTAGTCAAGTCATTTAATGGTTGGTACAAAGAAATGTAACAGTAACGGGATCTAAACATAAAAAAACACCACATGTGAGTTGTCTGTAGTAAGAAATGTAAACATGAGGAATGCACAAGAAGACTTTAATGGGGCCGTAGACGTGAAAATCAAAACTTCAAGGTAACACGAAAGGCTCACAGGTGCATGAATTCAAGCAGCTACAACAACATCTCTGTGTTAAATACTCTGCAGCATAAAGTGAACAGGTAAAAAGTGGCACCATAATCAACTTAGGAAATAAAATTAAAAAAGCTAAGCAGCTGCAAAACCCTTACTGTGTCAAATACAGGGATACAGGAAGTGAAAATATAGGACACTAACCAAAATATTGCAAAAAGCCACAGCCTTGTACATTTAAAAAGCAACAAAAGAGCATTTCAGGACAAAATACTCATGAATTGAACAGGTAAACAACAGAAGACACACTTATCAACCACGCTTAAAATACAAAAGGCCACAAGGGTATAAATCCAAGCAGCTACAACATCATTGCTGCAAAACACTGAGGCATAAAGTGAACTGTAAAGTCACTGTTTTGGTCCCCTGTATCCGGACAGCAGCTTCAGTTTTAAACAGGAGAGCCTCAATATGGGTACATGACTCTGCAATGCCAGCCAGACGTGTGCACAGTGCACTTGGCCAGAGGAACAGATGATAACCCAGGGTTTGAAGGGAGGTTCACTGAGGCCCTGAGGCCAAAACCTAAGGCAAAAAACTTTTAACGTTAATACTATAATTACAATAATGTAATGAATGGGTGACTCTGATAATAACAGCAATTACATCAGAAGATAGTCATAATTTACAGTCAACATTACCTGAATGTTTGAAACTACTCATCTGAAAGAAGTTAATGTGATTGGTCTAGAGACGACATAAATTTAGTGAACATAATTAAATATGCAGTGTGACGAAAACAATCAGAAATCAAAATAGCCTTAATGTTTTACACAAATCACTAGAAACAACACGCTGCTGCACTATTTTGCTTTGCACAGGTGCCTAAGTGGCAGCCTTTAAGTGTTTCTTGTGAAGCAAGTGTGCGCGCTTGTGACGTTCACCAGCCTTTGTGAGAACCATGGCTTTGTGATAGTGGACCCTGAGAGTCTGCGGCTCCTGCAGCCATCCGCTGGTGAGCTGAAGGCGAGCTTCCAGAGAGTTACCATTTCTGAACCGCTCGTTTGTGCGGGAGCTCACTCCACAAACAAGGAAGCCAAAGACGTCTGCATATGTCGCTGCCTGTGCTAGCTCGTTTAGGTTGCTCATCCTCTCAATATTCTTGAACGGATCAAGCCCATTCATTAACTTTATTTTTCAGCGTAGTGCTGCTTAGCTTCTTTTTTATTAGGCTTGCTGCGGTAAAGAATCCGACCGGCGCTTGGTTTTGCCACGGCCCGTTGTCGTCGTGTCAGAAAGTATGGCCGCCACTACCCAGCATGCAATGCGCCATGACGTCCACTCACAGCTTCCCATCCAGGAAGTTTTCTCAATTCAAAATGTCTGGAGTAGTGAGGAGATCCAAACTTTATAGACCTACCTAGGAGGCGTCATTGGATCTTAGATTCACATGTAGATTAACCTGAAACTGATCGCCCCGCACAACGGAGAGTCGGGCTCATCGTTGCCTGGCTCACAGGAGGAATGCTGTGGTCACATGTATGGAGGAGCGAATTGGGGTGAAGATTGGCAGGAATTTAGTTTTTTAACCTTTTTTTGCATTGCCCATGACCTGGATGATTGAGAATCTTCACCAGAACATATAGCAAAGGGCCTGAAAGATGATGCCTATGTATGAGCCATATAAACGAAGCAACAAAATGCTTTAATCCTTTATGCATATTATTAAGAAATCCCCGACACCAGTCGAATCCCCAGCTACCAACAATCAATCCCAGTATGTTTGTTAATAAAAGCCAATGTGCTGAAATAACAGGCAGCCATGACAGGCTGATTATGGATTTAATGTCACCGGTTGGCTGCCACATATGTCTCTGAGTTGCGGCAAACTATTAAAGTGCCCTGACTAGAGTAATTGAATTAGACACCTTTTCGTAGGAATCTGTATTGTGAAAACCTGAAGTCTGCTGTATCAGCGATATCTGTGCAGTGAAGCCAAACTATAAGTAGGGATATTTTGCATTTCTTGTTACATACAGTATAGCACAAAATTCTTTATACATTCATTATATATTTCTTCCAGGACAAACATTTTTATAGTCAATTGAACAGATCTTGATGAGTAGTTCTCCTGGATTTTTGAGGGACTTTCAAAGCTTTTCCTCAGACTTTGAAAACTATACCACCACACAGTGGTGCATAATTGCTTTGTTTGTGGTTTATTGTGTTTATTTTTGTTTACAAATCACTGCATTAAAACCTGCAAGTCCATCAGCTTTAAACGTCTAGCAACTAAATTCTTCCCGTCCTTCTTTGCAGATCGTCTGAATGCATGGTGAGTGACTGCGTGCAGCAATCTTCAACTCTTGCCACAGATCCTCAGTCGGATGTAGGTTTAGACGTTGACTGGGCCACTCAAGCATATGGACGCACATTGGTGTGTATAGGGTGGTGGAATGAGGTATTTGACTGCGGCATTCTAACACACAATTCCCACAGCATGATGCTGCCATTGCCATGGTTCACTGTGGGGATGGTGTGTTCAGGGCGATGTAATTAGGATTTTGACAGCTGCATTGAAACCCTTGAATATACACGATTCCCACACCATGATGCTGCCACCACCATTTTCCATCCTAGAGGTTTGTAGTAGTTTTGTAATACAGTGTGAAAAGGTTCAAGGCGTTTAGATGCTTCTGTAAAGTACTGCAGAAAAAGCTGCAAAGTTTAAGCCCCCTATGGTGAAACGTTTCAGTGTGGCCTAAGAGAGGGGAGAAAACAAAGAAGGGATGGGGGGGTAGCGGCCAGGTGCTCCCCGTGACGGGACATCCTATCGCCATGGAGACGCAGGTCAGGGGGCGCCCCAGGAGCACACGTGCTGCACGCAGCTGAGTGGCCGGGCCTCGGCATGAATCACCCGCCCGCTGAGCTGCTGCTGTGGAGACACTGGAGGAGAGGTCACTGGCGCAGTGGCCCTCAAACACAAATAAGCAGCAACAAGGCCCGGTGTGCACCCAGCTAGTCACAGCAGCCATTCTGCATTCAGCACAAACGCAGAAGCGCACACATTCGCACGCTGCCGGAGAGGAGGAATTAGGTCAGCTTCGCTGGTCAAACAGGTCGGCTCTCACCGCAGCAGGCCACTAAACACAAATTATCCTCACCAGAATGCCTTGATGCCAAAGAGAGAACAGGACAATGCGAGGCTGGACCTCCATTTAGGCTGTCCCACAGCTCAGCGGGACAACACACCACACACCTGGACACCAGAACAATTCAGACAAATTGAATCTAACTCTTGTCCGTAAATAAACATGTTTTAGGCTTGGATGGTAATCTGCCTGTGGACTATGCCGACAGATCAGGTTTCCACACGACCAAAAGGCTAAATAAAGCGAATGCATTAAACATGACAAATGATATCCGAATCAGTATCAGCTTTATTTGCCAGGCACACATACGAGGAATTTGACTGCATTGTACAATGCGCACAATGTGCTTAATTATACATTAATGCAATAACACAATAATGTAGTGATAACATCAAACACTGTCTGGAGTACAGAAAAGATATGAACACACTATAAACAAGCAGACAAATGGTGCAATGAGCAGTGTGCAAAGGATGCAGGAGTAGATATTATTAATTGTTTTTTAATATTATCTGTGTATTACTATGTAAGATATGTGCTTTTGATCCTGTAAAAGCTCTAGGGGCTCAAACTGAGTTTCTCACTAGCTATAAATACCTTGGTTTTATATTGGATAAAGAACTTTTATTTAAAAAAGCACATAGAAAATGTGTTAAGAACACTGAGAATGAAGATTGGATTTAATTACCGTAATTGATCCTGTTTTACTCTCAAATCTAGAAGGAAATTGGTATCAGCAGCTTTCTTACCACTCCCGTATTATGGAGATGTCTTATCCATGAATGCTTCAATCGAATGTCGTCGGTCTTTGGATACTGTCTATCACTGCGCTTTAAGGTTTGTAACAGGCAGCTGAGTGGCCTCCCTCAATCATTTGTTGATCTTGATTTATAAAACTCTACTTAGATTAGCTCCAGATTGCTTAAATTCTCTACTACATCAATCTATTTCTGCCCATTCTTTGCGCTCCAACATCTTTCTTTTCCGGGTTCCACGTGTTCGAACAGAAATAGCAAAACAAGCTTTCAGTGCTTTGGCTCCAATAGCATGAAATCAGTTTCAGCCTGAAGTCAAGATGTCGCATTTTATTTCTTTGGAATTATTTCGAGCAATTCTTAAACACAAGCAATGTGATTCAATCATTCTGTACCATTGCTTTTAAGCTGTTTTGTAACTTGTTTTAACCTTGCAGACAATCGTAGATTTCTTGATTTCTTTTTACTTTTGTGTAACCAGGTTGTTGTGTTGCCGATCTTCTGCACAGGTCCCTCTTGCACATGAGATCTGGATCTGAATGCGGTTTTACCTGGTTTAAAAAAAGGAGAATACAAACAAATAATATAAACTTTTCATGGAAGAAAATCTGATTTTTTTATGAAATGTATGTATGTTTCATGAGGTTTCAAAAGCGTCTTATTTTTCCGATGCCATGATGTTTTAACTCTCTAAAAATACATTTGTTATCTCCACCAAACAAATTTTCAGTGTTTCAAAGGATGGAATTACAGCAATACAAATAATTAATTTAAACGTATGAAGAGAGAGAGAGAGAGAGAGAGAGAGATCAAAATTATTCCTTGTCCCACTGTCAAATGGCCTGAACTTATAGCTTGTTTCTGGTCAGAAAAGTGACTCAAATATCATGCCCAGGGGCACATCAACCTTAACCTGACAAAAGCCAGCTGTATGTCGTTCCGCCTAGCTCCACTCACATACATCTGGGACACCGCCGGTAGAGAGTGATTTCTCCAACCAAATTTATGGTCTGGCCAATCAGGACACAGGGCTGGAGTTTCATAGATGTGACGTAGTGGAGACGCGACCGTGACGTGAGACTGTTTTGATAGCAATGGCGGCTCGTCGAGGAAGCAAGCGTTAGCATTGATGCTGCTATTTCTTCCGTGTTGTCCAATCTACCTAATATTGTTTCATTAAAAGAACATCAGAGAACGCCTCTGAAGGCTTTTGTTGGTGGAAACCATGTATTCGCCCTTCTCCCGACCGGATTTGGCAAGTTTTGTTTTCCGGGGCGCGTCCGCAGCGGACGCGGAAGCGCCCCGGAACGGTTAGCGGTTAGCGCTAACCATGTTAGGAGGCCTTTAGTCCTCAACGCGGTCGGCCCGGAATCGACTCCGACCCGCGGCGCTTTGCCGCCTGTCTTTCCCCCTCTTCCTGTCAGCTCACTGTCAATAAAACGCGTGCCACTAGAGCCGCAAACACATTATTATTATTTTTTTTTTTTTTCTGCGTCGCTATCATCAGCGTCACGGGTTAGCTTCGGTGTGAGTGGTTGAAATAGCACGTCAATAAAGATGACAGACAAGTGGCTTATCCAATCATATGCAAGAACATTTGATAAGGCCCAGCCTTCTGTAAAGGCAATTTCTATGGCGGTGTCCCAGATGTATGTGAGTGGAGCTAGGCGGAGCGACAGACAGCTGGCTTTTGTCAGGTTACATCAACATGGGTTGGGAGTCAAATATTGGAATTAAGCCCACAACTTTATGATTGCAGGGCCGTTACAGTTCTCAGTGAACCACAGCCAGCAATTGCTTATAATCCATCCATCCATCCATCCATCCATCCATCCATCCATCCATCCATCTGTTTGTCCATTCATATCCCGTACATACCCCTTACATGTCTATTTTCTCCAGGCTCCATCTTAAAAGCCTGAGGAACAGAACATTTAGATAACAGTCGTGCAGCTTAAAGGTGGCTACAAAAGAACATAAAATTTTGGATTACTAACAAACTTATAAAATGGTTAATGTAAATATTCTTCACAATAATGTTAAAATATTCCATTCGGCTCTTTCCTGCTGTTAAAACTCAATACTGTTTATACTAGCAAACTAATGACCGTATGCTGAGCGATTTTAGATCTGAGAACCTCCTCCTCGACAATGACGACCTCGAGGCCTGTCGGTGGGCTTGTTTTTGGTCAGCACTGAACAGAAATCCCACACACGGGAATAAAGTGAGCTGGACTGTGCTGCCGGGTGCTGCACCCAATCGTAGGCCAGCGTCCGGCGGCCGGTTCACTGCCAGAAAAACGCTGGATCTGAGCTGTCATCATCTGACGGCCGCTGAGAACGACTCATCCACTCACCCCTCTCACACACACCTCCGGGACCTCAGCAACACCTCGCGGCGTTATGAATCAAACACAAACCCACGCGCAGACAACCGTCGGCACAGACAGCGAAAAGTTCGCCGACGAGTCTTTGACAACGGTCGCGAACCGGTCGCACAGCGGCAGCGTAGAAGAACATCGCCTCTTCCTGATGTCTAATCATGGCAGACATCAACAACGTCGTCCTTATTATCGCAGTAATGAAACTGAATCAGTCTCACACAGATTCATTTGTAAAGGAAAAATAATTAAGACAAAGGTCCTGCATCAAGGAGACGAATCAGAGAGTCAACAAAGTATGATGCGTGACAGTCCTCCTGCGGTGATGCAGGCCTGTCCTTTGTGTCATGACTAGTCGCTCTCTGGCATTAATCAGCGCGTCGTCCTATCTTGTTAGGCTGAGCTGAGAGATGATAGGGAGACCGCAGGTCTTTAATCAAGGTTAGAATAATCTGCAATGCTAGCTGATTATAAACCTGATCATCAGCAACATATTGTCACCTCCTAATCATCCAAATAAACAGAGAGGGAGACCTGCCCTCAGCCCCCATGTGGAGGAATAAATTACATGTGCACACGCATGACATCGGAGATTTGCAATTTGCAAAAACATGGGTGCCCACGCGTTTGTGTGCGCGCGCAGACGTGCAATCTTTTCATGCTAATGCAGCGTTTTAAGGCGTCTTTTGAAATGCCTGCGCTTTAAGTGACTAAGAAATAAATATAAGAAAACCCCAGCTTGAAAGACATCCATCAGGGCGGCGGATAAACAATGAATCGGCGCCTCTCAAGTGGATGATAACCTCAACTACTTTCTAATCTACTTTCATGTGCTTTGTCTCCTCTTTTTTTCTTATTTACTCTCACTCTTTTATTTCACCCCTCTGTGGAGGGGGTGAGCCTCCCCTCTTCCCCTCTGTCTTTCTCCTCCCTCTCTTCCAGGAGCTCATTACTCCGGGACCGAAGCCTCGGCTGTTTTTCAGCACAGCGGAATTATAACACGACCGGCGACGGCACTCGTTAGCAGCCTTGTCAATCACCAGAGCGGGCAGGGGGAGGTGGTGGTGGTGGTGGTGGTGGTGGGGGGTGGGCTGAAGCAATCGGCGCCAGGGTCAGCGATGAAGATGTTCATTCTCTATTCATCCATCGCATCTAGCGGGGAAATCAATTTACACCGCGTCAGCGTCACAGTGCCTTGACAACAGCGGTGATATGAAAGACGAGGGAAACAACTTCTGAGAGGAAGACAGAGGACAGTGGTAGATTCGTTTAGATAGAATCTAATAAACGTCACTCATCTTATTTTTTTCACCCAAAGGTTGCCTCTTTTCCTATGTCCTCTACTGGAAATTACTATTTACAACATCAACAACAACAAAAATGAAATAAAAAAAAAAATTCTGTGAAAAACGGCTCGGCTTTAAGTCCGCCATTAGCAAGTGTTAGCATTAATGATTATCAAATGTGCTTTTTAAGGTTCTCAATTTAGTTTTTTTTTTTCCAGTGTACTTGCTCCATGGCTCTGTTGTTTTGTTCGCTCTATTCACTGATAATTTACTGATAAATCACTATTCACTGATAATTTAAAAAAGTGTGGAAACAGTTTCAAGTCAGCCACGTGTCACGTGAAAGTCAATAAACAGTAAAATTGATTGAGTGATTGAGTGATTGAGTGATTACAGGGGGGGGCATTAAACAAAAAGCTCTCTCTCGCTCTCCTTCCTGCACCTTTGCAACTTTTTTTGTGGGGTTGAGCCTTCAGCATGTTAAAAAAACGCTATTAAAAGTAATAATAGTAGTTGTAGCATAACTTTAGTATTCACAAACAAAACTTCAACAAGATATTACAACTATCCCACAAAATACGGAAACTTATACATGCACAGCTCTTTGAAGTTATAGACTGTAACAGTAGGT
Source organism: Fundulus diaphanus (assembly GCA_037039145.1). NCBI lineage: Eukaryota > Metazoa > Chordata > Actinopteri > Cyprinodontiformes > Fundulidae > Fundulus > Fundulus diaphanus. The sequence goes on from CM073139.1 coordinate 4,689,365, forward strand.
CTGTAAATAAAATGTTTTAACCACCCATTCATCAGTTTATCTACTGCATGTTATCTGGCTGTGAAAAACAAAAGTACTGTTTCCATCAACCACACTGCTGCTTCCACACATACATATTTATTGTGAAGGAGGGGAAACTTCCCACAGAGAGAAACTCTGTTCAGGGATCTAGTGTAGGAGGACAATCTCTACTTTTTGCAGAATCTTTAGACTTTCCTGGTTCACCAAACTGAACATCCATGCAGCCAGCACTTTGAAAAACTCCACCCTGTAGTGGTCCACTGCTTTCCTCACAAATTAAATCAATAATCAGATATTTATTTTCCCCAAAAGGGAAAAACAATGTAATATATAATTTTTTTTTACCAATCAAAACTAAAGAATCTTTGACTTTAAATTAGAGATGTGTCAAACCAAACATGTGATCATGTGATAACGAGTACTTAGTTGTTTTTGTTGTTGTTTTTTTAACCAATCAAAACATAATCAAATCTTTGACTTTAAACTTAAATTAAGAAAACTTCATCTGGATCTCTACGAACAAATCTAAAGTAAAATATAAATTAGGCTTAATTCTGACATTACCTTTTTGTAACATCTGCCCTCTTTATTTCTTCTCTTCTTTTCCCTCATTTATTTCCCTCTCAATCCTCAGTGATCTTTCTTTCTTTCCCTCCTGTCTTCCTCTATTTTCCCTCCTCACCCATCTGTCCCGTCACTGCTGCTACTGTCGTTTGAGCTTGTTAACCATCATAAGCTAGGCTGTTTGCTTAACTAGAAAGCGGATAAAAAAAGTGGGAGGAATGTCACATTTTGTGTTGCAACCTTGTGCTCGTTGAACAAGTCCATCGATAATTGACTTACTGACTTTTACACTTCTTTACTCTCTGTCTCTGAAACAGAGATGCTGAGAGTAGCTTCCGGGAGCCCCGCCCCTCAGGAACGGCATGTGGACCAAACCACTTTGTGGAATAGGGCTGTCAAGATATTTTAATAATTAGACTTAGACTTAGACTTAGACTTTCTTTATTGTCATTTTGTATGCACAGAGTGCATACAGAACGAAATTTCGTTTTCACACAGCTCAGAAAGATTGCAGGAAAATAATTGTTTGTTTATAATGTGGATATTTTGAGTTGTAGTTTTATTTAACATTAATGCAGCAGTATTTAACTATTTTTTTGTGTCTACAATGATTTTTGGTGATGACATCTTTTTGGAAGTGGGGGGAGTAGGGGGGGGGGGGGGGGGGGGGACACATCCCCTGCGTCCACACCGGGATTTCCGCCCATGGCCACGGTTAGCATACTACATTTTTGCACCTCAAATTTATTTAAAGTTTTCTATCATGTTTTTGTCCAGTTTAATGTACGTTATGCCTCTATTCTTTTGTTCAATACACAAAATCCCCTTTTCACTCATAATTTCAGAAAAACTGTAAAACAGCTGCATTCCAAGTCCACCATGTGCCATGTTAGCGCTGCTCATTTCTAGTTTTCATCACAAAATTTCCATCTTGTTTTTGTTCAATTTACTTAATTTTTTTGTATGCCTGTAGTCTTTTATTCAATGCAGAAAATCACTATTCACTAATCATATTAAAAAAGTATAAAATACCAAAGTTTCAACTCCAGTGTTTGCCACGTTAGCCAAGGTTAGCATTTAAATTTCTAAACCACTCATTTATTGAAAGTTTTCTATCTGCCTTTTGTCCAATTTATATAAATGCCTGTTTTTTCGTTCTCTACTGGAAATGCCTATTTAGGAAAAAAAGGTAAAAAACTGCTACACCTAAAGTATACATCTATTCATTTAGCCACAGTTAGACTGTTGATTACCAAACTGCACATTTTTTTAAAGTTTCCCATATAATTTTTGTCTATTCTCCTGAAATGTTACCGATATTTTACAAAAAAATTAAAACAACTTAGCTTCCACCATTCCACCAGGTCATTAGCATTTACAAAAAAATAAAATAAATACAGATTAGCTCCAAGTCCACTATTAGCACTATTAATGTCATGTTCTGTTGAATAATTTAATTGGAACCATAAAAGTATGGAATTTTAACATAGAGCTTTAGTGACGACCCTTTTCTTTCTGTCAAATGACAGGTGATGGGGAAAAGCTTTTTTTGCAGATGTTCACTTCATGGTTCATCAACAGTGCTTGAGAAGGAGAAAGAGGATAAAAGAAGAGGAATTGGGCAAAGTAACTGGCGACGTCAGTGAACCCTGGTGTCCGTTTTGCCAAAACTGTCCATCAGCCGCAAATGTGTGCTTGGACGTAGGATGGGCTTGGTTCTGGAAAACCTGAAGTGCGAGGTGAGAAATTGTCAAGTAGTGGGAAGTGACAGAGCAAGAGAAGGACGGAGTGCCAGTTTTGTCTGCATGGAGGCAAAAGACAACTGCCAGGAGTGTGTGTATGTGATTGGAGGGTGAGGCTGGGGGGGGGGGGGGGGGGGGGGGATGGAGGTGCTTTCATTCCAGGAGATGTCATGCTGCTTGAGCAAACGGTTCTTCGTTAAGGCCATCCGCCTCCTGCTGCCGGCGCCAGCCTCATGCCAATGCTTCCAACACTGCGGCCGCCTGTGCCAATAGCCTGCCTGCCCCTCGTCTCAGCAGAGCAGATGTCACTCAAATGCCCTCCACCTCCCCCTAAAAACTCCATCACCCCCTACCCACCGCCGCTGCCACCCTAACAGGCAGCAGTGTCGACGTGCCAAGCAGGCGACACCCGATGTGTGAAAATGGAGAGAGAGAGAGAGAGAGAGAACTAGAGAGAGTGAGGGAGGGCAGGAAAGCACAGTGTGGGTTTGCTGCCGATTTTTCGCACTCCCTCCATCGCCTGCCCCCAAGCCACCCACCTCTCCCTCGGAAACACCACGCCACATGCACTGGCACATAAACACATGCACAGTCTATTCTCTCCCCTCGCTCCTCACCCCGTGCAAAAAAGAGACACACTTTCCCCTGGTTCTCCCGAGATGACACCCCCTGCAGTCCTTTGGAATATTTTAATTCTGTTTCCGAACTCTTATTATGTGTGGAGAGTCTGACATGTGAATTGTAATTAGTCGCTCTGGGGGTGAGCAAAGAGAGAGACCCGATTCAGCCCCCCCCCCCCCCCCCCCAAAAAAAAAAATTAAAAAATAAAGGGAAAAGAAACACTCGAGGGCAAGAAATATTTTCAATCCAATTTTTAACCCCCAATCATCACCTTGGTGCTCCTTTTCCCACCTAAGTTTCTCCCTCTTATGTTTTCCTTCACCTCCCCTGCTATCCTTTATCAAACCACCCTAGATCTTATCTCGCAAGGGAGTCCTGTATCAATAACCCTGCAGCCTCCGCTCCTCCACTACAAAGGGCCCGGCGACAGGGGCTAGCTGTAGGGATGAAAGATAATGGGATTGAGGTGGTACTTAAATCTCAGCGAACCACGGCAGCTCAAGTAATTAGTGGATGGGATCCATACTGGGGGCGCTAAGCAGAGCTAATGCTACCCTTGGCTCTGCTACTGGAGCTAAATTAGCAGTATGGGAATGTGTAAAGCTATCACACGGATTATCTGCCTCGCTCAATCTATCCACGTTCCTGACAGACACCAAGAAACCCAAACCCAGAAAGATGAGACTGAGAGGGGCAGGGCGACAGAGGGGAAGGAGGGAGGTAGGGAGAGGGGGATTGTAATTTCACAGCAGTGTCAGAAGATCCAGCCGAGGCCCTGTCTTTCCATTGAGGCTTCATTAGGGCAAACAATGGACTTCCCTGCCATCTAATTAGACGAGGTTAATGAGTAAAAGAGGCCTGCCGTTGATCCCCACTGTGCTGTGGCACAAGCAGAGAAGGCGGTCAAGGGGTCTTTGGGGCAAAGGGGACTCATTTCATTTGAGTTGTATACATACTTCTGTACTGGAGAAAAGGAAGTTCTATTCCCTGCCAGAGCTAAACACTTCCATGCAAAGAAACCAATACAAAATCATTCAACTCAATATTAGGTTTGCTGATGCTGTTAAAAGAGAACAGGAACAAAATGTTTGTCTGCACCTAATGAGGATTTAAAGATAAACTAATGCCCATTTTTGGAAAATAAACGTTATTGTCTCCTCTTTTAACCTTTCATAACCTTGGTCTGTGACTTATGACCGTTCAATCTCTTTGGGTTATTTTGGGCTTTCTCATATGCTATCTTTTCTGTGTCTCTGCCTACCAGTTTTCTCTTTTATTCAGGTTTGGGGACTGAAAAGGGGGTTTAAGAAGGCTGATTTTGTGTCTGACGGGACTATTCCGGTGTTGGCCACATCTTTTGGGTCATTTGCCTGCTGAAATATCCGCTGAAAACCCATTTCCAGAGTCCATCAAATTTTAATTTGAAATGTTCCGTTTTTTCAAACAGGTCTTTGAAGACATTGACTCAATACCACATTCCCAGAGCCTTATAACAAGAGAAAATAGCCCAGGGTATTGAAAATCCTCCAGCATACAGCACTTTATAGATATTTGCAACATTTTTACCTAATTTCATCTGACATATTTTTTGAACCTTAAACAAATTGATGAATTAGATAACCAGAGTAAATAGAAAAATCAGCTTTCAAATGAGGATTTCACTTTCCACCTCAATGTGGAAAAGCAATTGCCTCTTAAACCTAGTAGAAAAGTAACTAGTTGTGCCACCCCTGGCAGGAATTTTCATCATGCAGCCCACTCATTGTTTATAGAACCCTTTTACTTCAGGCACACTGGAGGTGTTTGAAGCATGAAAGGCCTTTCTAAGATCACACCATAGTATCTCAGTTGGATTTAAGTACAGACTTTTGCTAGGATACTCAAAAGCCTTCATTTTTTTTTTAGGCTTTCAGATGCACTATTGCGGGTCCAAATGCTCTTGATATTAAAACCACAAACTGATGCATGAACATTTTCCATCAGATTCAGGAGAGCATATATCACACTACCATCACTAGGTTTGACTGACAGTGTAATATTTGTTTTCTGCAATGAGGTGTAAGGATAGAAACTTTTTCAAAGAGTAGTTTGCAAAAATGAAGACAGGCCTTTTGGTATGTTTTGATCAGCAATGGTTTTCTTGGTGAAATGCTTCCATGTCATCCGCTCTGCAGAGAAGGTGATTGGCTGCAATCTTCCATCTCTCCAGGACCTGCATGCCTCCAGGACTCTGAGGCGTGCAGGGAAGATTGTGGCTGATCCCTCGCACCCCAGTCACAAACTATTTCAGACACTTCCCTCTGGCAGGAGGCTGCGGTCCATCAGGACCAAAACCTCACACCACAAGAACAGTTTCTTCCCATCCGCCACCAGCCTGATCAACAAGGCCAAGAGCCGCCCGTGACACTTGACACTGCCTCTCTCCCTCCCCCGTTCAGGACCTACAAGCTACATCAACGTAGCATCTCCAGACCTTCGTTACATTAACACACAGTCTACTGTGTACATAGCTCTAGATTCTGTATATATATACAGTACCGTTCAAAAGTTTGGGGTCACATTGAAATGTCCTTATTTTTGAAGGAAAAGCACTGTACTTTTCAATGAAGATAACTTTAAACTAGTCTTAACTTTAAAGAAATACACTCTATACATTGCTAATGTGGTAAATGACTATTCTAGCTGCAAATGTCTGGTTTTTGGTGCAATATCTACATAGGTGTATAGAGGCCCATTTCCAGCAACTATCACTCCAGTGTTCTAATGGTACAATGTGTTTGCTCATTGACTCAGAAGGCTAATTGATGATTAGAAAACCCTTGTGCAATCATGTTCACACATCTGAAAACAGTTCAGCTCGTTACAGAAGCTACAAAACTGACCTTCCTTTGAGCAGATTGAGTTTCTGGAGCATCATATTTGTGGGGTCAATTAAACGCTCAAAATGGCCAGAAAAAGAGAACTTTCATCTGAAACTCGACAGTCTATTCTTGTTCTTAGAAATGAAGGCTATTCCATGCGAGAAATTGCTAAGAAATTGAAGATTTCCTACAACGGTGTGTACTACTCCCTTCAGAGGACAGCACAAACAGGCTCTAACCAGAGTAGAAAAAGAAGTGGGAGGCCGCGTTGCACAACTGAGCAAGAAGATAAGTACATTAGAGTCTCTAGTTTGAGAAACAGACGCCTCACAGGTCCCCAACTGGCATCTTCATTAAATAGTACCCGCAAAACACCAGTGTCAACACCTACAGTGAAGAGGCGGCTGCGGGATTCTGGGCGTCACGGCAGAGTGGCGAAGAAAAAGCCATATCTGAGACTGGCCAATAAAAGAAAAAGATTAAGATGGGCAAAAGAACACAGACATTGGACAGAGGAAGACTGGAAAAAAGTGTTGTGGATGGATGAATCCAAGTTTGAGGTGTTTGGATCACAAAGAAGAACGCTTGTGAGACGCAGAACAAATGAAAAGATGCTGGAAGAATGCCTGACGCCATCTGTTAAGCATGGTGGAGGTAATGTGATGGTCTGGGGTTGCTTTGGTGCTGGTAAGGTGGGAGATTTGTACAGGGTAAAAGGGATTCTGAATAAGGAAGGCTATCACTCCATTTTGCAACGCCATGCCATACCCAGTGGACAGCGCTTGATTGGAGCCAATTTCATCCTACAACAGGACAATGACCCTAAACACACCTCCAGGTTGTGCAAGAACTATTTAGAGCAGAAGCAGGCAGCTGGTATTCTATCGGTAATGGAGTGGCCAGCGCAGTCACCAGATCTGAACCCCATTGAGCTGTTGTGGGAGCAGCTTGACCGTATGGTACGCAAGAAGTGCCCATCCAACCAATCCAACTTGTGGGAGCTGCTTCTGGAAGCATGGGGTGCAATTTCTCCAGATTACCTCAACAAATTAACAGCTAGAATGCCAAAGGTCTGCAATGCTGTAATTGCTGCAAATGGAGGATTCTTTGACGAAAGCAAAGTTTGATGTAAAAAAAATCTTATTTCAAATACAAATCATTATTTCTAACATTGTCAATGTCTTGACTCTATTTTCTATTCATTTCACAACGTATGGTGGTGAATAAGTGTGACTTTTCATGGAAAACACAAAATTGTTTGGGTGACCCCAAACTTTTGAACGGTAGTATATATATATATATATATATATATATATATATATATATATATATATATATATATATATATATATATGTAGAGAGAGAGAGAGAGAGAGAGAGAGAGAGAGAGATTATCTGCACCATCAACACCAAGTCAAATTCCTTGTAAGTACAAACCTACTTGGCAATAAACTTGATTCTGATTCTGGATGCCATTTCTGCCCAGTCTTTTTCATTTTCAAACCTTCCTGCAGTGCTTAAGATGTTGTCCTGGCTACTTTTGTGACCTCCTGGATGAGTTAATGTTGGTAGGTCGGCCACTTCTGGTCTCAAAAACTTTGAGATAGACTTTGAGCCGTTTTGCTGTTCTTGACTTTGTTTAGACTGGAGTATGTTTGTTGCTTTTTAAGCATAGTTCATGTCATACAGGTTCCATCTAATCAATCTCTTAATTTTCCGACAGTAAATATGCCTAAGAGTGGGTAATCCATTTGGAGTCAGTTTTCCCAAGATACATGTCTACAGTCAATTCATTATTTAACAAAGTGGCATCATAATTTCACTTGGTTCCAGATTGGCTTGGATAACTTTGTACCCTTAATGAAAATATTTTCTTTACTCAGGTTGTCTTTTCCTGTTAGGTAATGGTGAAAGGTAAATGGCTTGTAGTTGTATAGCGCATTTTCAAGTCTAATGACCCCAAAGCGCTTTACACTACAGTCATTCACATCCTGACGGAGGTGAGCTATGTTAGTAGGCACTGCAGCCATGGGGCAGACTGACAGGTGAGGCTGCCATACATCGGCGCCACCAGACCCTCAGACCACCGCCACTAGGCAATGCGGGTGAAGTGTCTTGCCCAAGCATGTCATTAAGAGCAATATTTTTTTATATATATATATATAAATATTTAAGGGGGCAAATATGTCATGGTTTGTTTACTGAAGAACTCAGGAAGCACACACAGGACTAAAGTTTAAGAGTTTTTATTAAAGGAAGTGAGCTGGATGGCGGATGATGAAGACCGGAGGTTCAGGACAGCAGAAGGTCAAGGATGTAGGTGATGGCAGGAGCTGACGGCCCGGAGTGAAAGTCCATAAAGCCTGATGGCCAGGAAAGCAAAGTGCTGCTTGGCTAGCAGGCCTCGTAGCAACACCAGGGCACCGAACGGAGCTTCTCCAGGGCGGCTAGGCAGGTTAGCAGTTCTCAGGAGACACCAGGACACAGCAGAGCTTCCTCAAAGCGGCTAGTCCGGTTAGCAGCTCTCTGGAGACACCAGGACACAGATCAGAACTTCTCCAGGGCCAAGAGCAGGGGACAAAGTCTTACAAAGCAACTGGTAGGACTAACCTTAAACAAGGAACCAGCTCTTCCAAGGCAAAACGAGGACTGGCATGGAGTGGTGGATAACAGAAGAAGGCCCAGTGCCGAACTGAAGACAGAGGGAGGTTTAAATAGAACACTAACAGGTGAAACAAGGGTCTGGCTAATTAACAAGTAAATGATTCTCAGGTGTGACTGACTGCTGAGGAGGTGAAGTGAAAATTGACAGAAAATAACTGATGACTGAAAACTAACAATAAATAAAGTCAAACCTAACCCAAAAGAGATGAAAAAATGAAAATAACAGAAAAACAAAGCCAAATCAAAACTCAACCATGACAAAATACTTTTTCACAGCACTGTATTTTACTGTGGGCCTGATCTGCATTCACCTGGAGTGTTTGTTACCGAACAGTTAAATCATTGTCCCATCTGACCAAAGCACACAGTCCCATTTGAATTGCCAGAAATATTCTATTAAAAAGGTTCCGGTGGTTTTAAACTGGATAAACTTTTAAACTGTAGCTATGGGTCATTTTGTATGAGTAGCTATTTTCTTGTAGACATTTCCTGGCTTATAAGAAGTCAGCACACACGTTATTGAATGACGGAATTTGCGCTACATACTCCCGCATGAATACTCTTTCTCGCAAGTCCAGTTGTCCATAGAGGGACCCTCTACGCAGCCGGTTTGTCACAAAAAAAGCGTATTGCAGCGTGAAGGATTCGGGCCTTGGTCTTCAGAGATTACAATTACCTACAATTACCTCCATGATGGTAAAAAAACAGGCTACATGTTTGGTTGCAGTCAAAATTCAAAACTCTGAAAGTTCAACAACAAGCTTTGTTAAAACTGGACAAAATAACTTTCACATGTGTGTTTTTTGCTGGTTAACTATAACATTTAATTTATTGTTACTAATTAGGATAAGTATGTTAATGTTGATTATATTTCAACCACAACATCTAAAAGCATGTCATACAAATAATGGGAATCTGGCCCATTGTCGGACTTCCAAGCTAATTGTGAGTAATTCGGCTAGAAAATAATTTCCCAATAAAACTAGTGTTTAAATTTGGATTTAAAAAAATAATTCCATAAACAGTAATTCAAAATGTATAAATATGCTATCAATAAACAAACGTTTAAAAGAGCAATAAGTAAGGTATTTACTGTAAAATCAACCTAATTCATTCTCATTTGTCAACCTGGATGGAAGCAACATTGCCTATATACAGTCGGTCCGTTCCATCAATAATGTCTTAGTCAAATTTTTCTCCTTTCAAACCTAGAGGTACAGTCCAGAACTACATACTTCTGTGCAGAGTGTAGCCCGTGTTTACTTCCTGGTTCCTGAGCCAATCCTATGAGAGTTCCCAGGGGTCCCAAAACACAACGCAGCATTTGGTATTTTACTTTAGCAAAAGAGGAACAGCGTGCAAACACAGAAGCCAGTAAGAGAAGCAGACAAGAAACATCCTCATATACCATATATCCTGTGTAAGTAAAGATTCAGTTGAGTTTCACAGCAGCAACAGACCACTGAGTAAATGGCTGGTCTCCATGAATGGGACGTGTATGTGTTGTTCCTATTTGAACAACTAGGTGTCATTATTACTCATTGTTCCTTTAGTCGTTTGGAATTGTGGCACCTGGATCTGAATGTATAGGTTAACCGTTTAGCACATTGCCAAGCTCTCCGGCTGAGCTCCTCCTGTAAAACTCCTCCTGTTTACAGAAGGACAAGCTTGGTGCAGGATCAGAAATAGCCGAACACAAAGACAACAACTTAGCATCAGTAATGACTTGTTTAAGAGGATAAATTGTCTTAAGTAGCATGGGTTCATTTATATTTTAAATGTGAATGGCCTAGTGTTTTGTTAAGATAACTCTACTTCCTGGAGCGGTCCAACAACTTTGCTATGATTGCCAGTACTTTCACGTTATTTTTCTATAGATGAGTAAGCCCTATATTTCTCTGTTCAACCCTCTTTCTCTCTTAGATAAAGCAATCAAAGCAGCTATGGCTGACACTTCTAACTGTATAGCTACTCTTTTTTATCCTCAAAATTTTACTACTGGCCCACAGCTTTTCTGTTTAACTAAGGTTTTTTTTGTTTTCCCAAACCCCCAGTCAGCTGTGGTGGATTTGGGCTTGCACTGAGCCCTGTTCTACTGGTGGTTACTTCTTGTTAAAAGGGAGTCTTTACCTTCCACTGCTGTCACATGCTTGGTCTGGTGGAGGGATTGCTGCAAAGTAGATGCAGTTTCCTTAGATGGAAAACATTTTTACCAACTACTATAATAAACTAAACATGACAACATTCTAATATAAATAGGATCAAATTGAATTGTATGTTATTGATCTTGAATCCGTCTATATGACTGGAATGACATTTATAGTAAATCGGTGTTTTTTAAATAAACAGAGTTAATTTATACAGGCTACAAAGTATAATCAGCATCTCTGAATCATCGATTAAAGTTTTTATATATCTTTTAATGCCACCTTGGTGGACTTTTAAATACTTAGCCACTGAGCATAATCTTGGTATTAGTTCATGTTCAGCAGTGGCAACCAAGGTAAAGCAAAACTGTGCTACAAGACATCCATAAAAAACTACTACTTAATTTCTACTTGAAATTAAATACTGTGAAATAGCAAAAAGGATTTGAGTATGATATTTGTGCTTTCCTTTCACTTCTTAAATTATACTGAAATAATTGTTTAATTATTCTTTTTTCCCCGACTGAATTGTGCTTACATTGAAAGTCAAATTTTATAAATTTATTTCAGTGGTATATTGTTCGACAACAGTTAGCCATACTGATGGCGAAGGCCTAGAAGATGTATCTAATTTAGTTTAAAAGCTCATAAAGTTTTATGATTTAATAAATTTCCTGCCCTAAAACGTATCCATGAAGATAAATATCTATTTCACAGCTCAAAAAAGAAAAACATTTGTCAAAGTGATTCATTTTTCACCTATAAATAGTATAAATATTTTACAGCAAAAACCTCCCTTTAAAGGTATCCTCCATCATTGTGCATTACAGCTGATTTAAGGTAGGTCGTGGCCTTGCAGGGAGTCATAGAACCGTTGCTCTACAAAGCAGGCACAATGTAATTTTTGGTGTACTGGGAGCCCAATTTGGAGGTTTCAAACACAGCATTATATCACTGCAGATTAGGGGTCACACCTGCCGCAGCAGGGCCTATAGGTTTGTTGCTTTGCACATTCACTGACACACACAGAAAGAGGCATTGTCTAGTAATGCCTAGTAATGTTCGGGTCATGGATTATTAACTATAATCACAGTGCTCCTTTCAGATAGATGACAGACAGGCAGATTCAATCATTGTAAATAGAAAGTAAACCCTCTTTCCGTTCTAGGCTCTGGATAATCACAATACAATAATTTATCTTTTGTTTTCTTTTTTTCACCAAATTCTACATTAAATGTAACCTTAAATGTCCACAAATAACTCATAGAACACTGTCAATGCTACTTAAACCAAACCAAAACCAAAGAACACCTTTGCTGCCTCAGTAGGTTTAGAAGAAAAGTAGCAGCCAGTTTCTGTTCCAATTCACTGCTTATCTAATTATCATTTGTGTAACCACCAGCAGGAGTTTTGGCGGTTTCCTGCTCTGCAGCGTTACAGGTTTGTGGAAACACAAGATGGACGGACAACAGCAATGACATTCATTTGTGCTAAAACATAGTGAGGCAAAGTAAAAGAAATGCAAAGACACACATGTACACCATTTCAGCTGGAGTGTATAGAAAAACAATGATATGAGGGAAAGACAACGGCAATGACATCTATTACGCCATTTTTGAGGGAATCTTTTTTGAGGGCACCCTACGATAAACCAAAGTTGGAAAGATACTTTCCCCATTTAAGATGGAAAGTACCAAGTGTATGGACATCTAATGAAAGGTTGGAAATACATCAGCAATGATCTCAGACAGGCAGCTGTTACTGTTTATCAATTTGGAGAGGCTCATTTGGCCATGTTCAAGAAATTTGGGGTAAATAATTAATCATCCGTCTCTCCCATAATTGGGGACATTTAAGCCATTTTTCAGTGTACCCAGAAAATTCATGATAAACCCTGCAATCCTCTGAGAAACACTTAAAACAACAAAAACAGAGCAACTCCCTTTCATGCTTTGCACAGCCCAGGTAGCGGGTCCATATCATTACCGCTCCGCCACCGCAATAGACAGTATGAAGTGCTTTTGCTGATATGGTGTGTTTGGTTTAACCAAACGTTTCTAAGTTCAACTCATGCCTCCATAGTACATTGTTCCAAAAATCCTTGGGTTCTCATTCAGATGCAAGTCTACAAGCAAAAGTTATGTTACCACACACCTTGTAGAAAGCAGAGATTTCCTCCTTCAACGCAGGCTCTCCGCCGCAGATATCAGTAATCTGTCCGATTAACAAAACAGTATGAACAGCAATGATGAAAGATAGATAGATAGATAGATAGATAGATAGATAGATAGATAGATAGATAGATAGATAGATAGATAGATAGATAGATAGATAGATAGATAGATAGATAGATAGATAGATAGATAGATAGATAGATAGATAGATAGATAGATAGATAGATAGATAGATAGATAGATAGATAGATAGATAGATATTTTGAATGACGCCGGAAAGAGCTGACATTCACAAGCAAAATGTTAATCAAACAAACAATTTCTCTTCAACAGCCAAAGTAAACGGGCCTCAACTCTCCCCTATTCAAGTCGAAATGACAGCGCACAACACAACAGCACCCAATCCTTTATTCAGGGAGCGTCAGCCACAGAGCCATTCTGTTGAAAATATCAACTTCAGATGCTGAGGGGAGGAAGAAAAGACGGGCGTTTTGTCTGCCTTTGTCGGGCCTGAGCTCGATATGCCGCGTGAGCCTTTCAAGCCATTTGTTAGACTCAATTTTGTCCTCTGTTACATCTGCAGATTACGTTTCAAGCAAACAACCGGCAACATGAAGGCACGCGAGTGCTATTATGGTGAGAGAATGACAACTTGCACAAGCAAAGAGCAGGAGAAAATACAAGAAAAGGATGAAAAAAAAAGTTGATGTAAAGAAGGCAAGGACGATTGGAAAGAGGCGGAGGTAGAAGTGATGGTGCCAGGGTATATGCATGTGTGGATTGTAATAAAGCTTGCATGCAGGTTATGCAAATGAAGGCGCTTTGATGGCCGACCTTATACATAGTCTTCCTCCTATTCTTTTCCTTACGCCTCTGATTCAGCTTCTTTGCTCTAGAATCACATCAGGAGAATGTTAACTGCTTAGTTTAAGCCAAAAAACATTATATGACTGAACAAAAAAAATAGAAATATTGGAAAAAGTAGTCAATTAATTTGACTAGTTTTATTGTCACCATACATGCTTTAAATTTGGTAACCCATTAATCTGGTAGGCTGCAGACAAACCTTTGAGTTCTTCTGATCTCGGAATGCTTTTTGAGGTAGACTCTGTTTACTTTTAATATTTGTTTGACTTTTTACAAAAACACTTAGCTGTAGAATAAGCGTGAATGTTCGCAGAATCTCTGAAAGATTCATGCGCCAACCGTAAGCCCGCCTTCTTTCTACTTTGTCAACACCAGAACAATTGGTCCAGGCAATGTTAGTGTTTATAATGAACCATAAAAACTCACTATGCTCAAATTACCAGTAAAACCAATTCCCCTTTCCTAAGGTTTTTTAATAATGTAGAGAACCGGACTTGGACTAGACCATTGCAACAATTTGAGTCTTTTCTTTTTTAAGCCATTGTGTGATCGCCATCCACACGATGACCCAATTTGGTTCAAGTTACTCCAAGTTTTTGACTCTGGAATACTTTGCGATACTGAATGTCAGCAGAATATCCCATATCATCACACCTCCACCACAGCTTGACAGTTGAAATGAGGTGTTCATATAAAACGGCACATTTCTACTTTTCTCTCATCTTTTCAGAGGAGACTTTTGTAGAAGTTTTAATGTTCACTCAGATGCAACGTAGCAAAACTATGTCAGGAGCAGTGAATTTCACCTGCAGTCTTTCCAAATAAGCACTCATATGGCATTGTGTCATAACCTTTAAAATAGCATGGTGGAGCCCTTTTTCAGTGTTTTCTGCTTGTGAATAATAATTTCCACTGTAGAATGTCTGAATTCAAAGACTTTGAACATTGTCGTTTAACTCTTACCAGATTGATTTGCAGCAACAATTACAATTAATGCTGACGTCTTTCTGCCCTGGCACTGTGTTAACACAAACCTGTACTCCCCCCCCACCCCCACCCCCCCTCCATTTAGGATTCATAAATCCTAAATGCAGATACACTTATCTGGTTTTCGACAGTTTCCATCTCTCTTTGCCTTTACGATGCCTGATTTCAATGCAGCAACAGTAAGGATTAACTGAACCAAAACTAAACGTAAAACTAAAAGTCTCTCAATGGTAAATGGAGCATTTCCCTGAGGTTTTATGAAGCGTTTTGGTTCTGGAACAACTGGTGAAAAAAAATCTAAAAAACAAAAGTGACATTACAATTCTGAAGAAAATGATTATATTACCGCCCAAGAAACATGCCACGGTGTAAATTAGTGGCCAAAATGTTCCTTGTTGTAAAATGGATGAACACATTGTACAGTTTATGTGCTATCATGTTTGGAAGATAAATGGGTCGGTATGACTTTGTTATACTATGATAAACTTGGATAAACATATTATTGCCACATTGGGATCTTTTAAATTAAAACAGAAAAAGCAACAACTATTCCTTTGAAATCTATATTATTTTATCAATTAACATTATTTTTATCATTCATTATAACACAATCATAATTTCCTTTGATGTATGTTGCTCAAAGTTTAACGGAAGAAACTGTGTCATATATTTTAATATTAGTATCAGTTTGTATCTAACATAATGATTGTATAATGCATCTATTTATATCACATTTGTAACACCTTTGTCATAACAAAGGTATTGTTACCATTTTTGTCAGACATAGACTTAAGCAGAAATAAAGAATAGCCACTAGGTTTAGTAATAGTTTGCCAGTGCAGAATGTTAAACCCTTGGACAGGGTGTTTGTCATGACCAGACATACAGTATTTGTGAAGAGACTAATTTGTCTTCAGTCTTCTTACAGCCAACTGACCAGTAGTGCACAGCAACATGTCGGGGAGGGGCAATGCTCTGTCAACCTATGCTCCATACAGCCAGAGAAACAAGAGTCACTCTGGAGCTTTCTCCGTTATCTCTTCAAAAAGAAGCTGAAGCATCGGCATGACAGAACGTTGTGCTGTGTTTTTTTAAGGAAGCAAACCTTTTTTTCAAACCTTGATACCTGTCACCATTTTTGAAACTGGCCTTGTTATTTTTAAAGGAGAAAAGCGCAGGATCGTTCTCAACTTCAGCCTAGCCAGTGTACGACCCAAACAGATGAACTTCTTAAGCTGCGCCTTCATTTAGTTTGGCTCCGATCAGGACAGCTTCTCTTCTTCACCACAGCCAGCATTCAGTAGGTCCTCTTTAACGCCCAAACTGAGCAAGCTGGATTTAAAAACTTTCAATAACATTGTGAATGAAATATTGCCGATGGTGTGACCTCACACAGGATAGATAACACATTAAAACAAACACACAAAATAACAATGAAAGGGATCAATTCATTTTCTCCAGCTCTGCGTGTTGGTCGTGCAGCGAGGAGGTCACCTCAGCATCATAAAGCAGCAGGCTGCTGACAGGAAGGCTGTCCGGAAGCACTCTGCTTTAACCTTGATCGCCATCTAGTGATCAGATTTCATACAGGTTCCTCCACATCCAGCCTCTGACTGTGTCTGAGCTTAATAGAATAAATTTACTTGTGCTCTGACATGATAATGAGGAGCTAAGTTGCTGTTAGGATCAATATGTTGTCATTGCTTCTGTTAAATGAGAGTTGAATCACTAATGATTTTGTTTTAAAGCAGATTGCACCCATCTTCTTTTTTAAGACATCTTTTAAAGAGAGCTGCGTATATTTTATAGATGTCACCTGATTTTGGCTTATTTCATTTTAGCTGAGTTACCGCTTGTTTAGCTTATATGCATTTAAAATATGAATGAACACCTATGTTTCAATGCGCTGTCTTAAAAATAATCTAAGTTGCAAGATTTTTTTTTGACGAATTAAAATTCTAAATAAAAATATGAGTACTATATATTGACTCATGGAATATACATTTCAGTACAGGGATGAACTATCAACCTGCTGAAGTCGTACTGTTTGTGGGTTTCATAAATAATGATGTGAACTGTTTCAGGATTTGGAAGAGTGGCGCAGGGGTAGCTGCTTTTGTGGCTTCGGAAGAACTCAGATCAGCTGTATTTTAAAATCCACGACTCCTGGACTTATCAACTAAAGAATGCAGCATTTTGGAAAAAAAATTCAGATTCTATGCACCAAATTTGTGAGTACCTTCTTCTTATTTGTAAAAGTTGTTAAAAGTAGCCATTCTAATGCTTTGCTTTGTTTGGCATTTTAACTTAGCTTAAAAACCAACGGTGAAGTTTAACATACATTTAAGGTTGTTTGGAGAACCAAAGGGTTCTAAAATTAGCTTTTTATTTTTGAATGAGTGTGAATTCTGACAGTGAATAAAAAAAGCTAAATGCTAATGGATAAAATGTTAAAATCAGTCTGTGACCTTGCAAGTCATAAAATAGAGTCTGTAAATGTAATATAAATCAATATAAAACTACTTCATGGATTAAGCGTTAATAGATATCTGTTTTTTTTAGAGCAGCAGGAAAATAGTCTGGAATGTCAAATGTTTTTTCCCTAATCAATTTCCACTTTTATACCTTACTTTTCAGACATTTTGAGCGTGGGGGCCCTGTAAATCTAAATCAGAATTGTTTTAAACATTTAATGCTTTTTTTTTTTTTCTTTTAAGATTCTTCGTGAATTTCTGTAGGTGTGAGGTGTGCGAGCCCCTGTGTGTGTGTGTGTGTGTGTGTGTGTGTGTGTGTGTGTGTGTGTGTGTGTGTGTGCGTGTGCGCGCGCAGAGCAACGACATCTCACCTCGCTATAATGAAATCACGCGGGTCAGCGAGGCCAGCGTGGCACGGGCAGGTCACCCAACAGATCGGAACTAAGCTGCTTTGACCCGGCCTGGTACTGCATGCCAAACGCACACAAACACACGCCGCTGGCAGCACAATTGAACCACTGTGCCTACCAGGAGGGCGTGTGATAATGACTAAAAGGCGGGTTGAAGCCGTGGAACGCAACACCAAACACACACAGACTATTTTTCTTTCATTTCTTCTCAAAAACGGCAAGAGGAGAAGCGCATACAGAAATTAATTTGACAATGAAAGCGATCAAAGTCACTGTAGTCTGTAAACACTGATATGCTACATTAGATTACAGTGGAGCAAGTTGGTTTATTACAGAGAAAGCTTTAATCATTCCTCTTCTATTAGCTGCTGCTCCTATCGCCCAGGGACCTCCATTAGAATGAAATTAAACAGTGGAAATGTAAATATTGACAACATATGCGTAATTATTTATTCCACACAAGCAACCAGATCGGGAAATTGTTGCTGCAGCATCGGGACGTCATGAGCTTCCATTTTCCTGCAATAAAAATGCAAATCACTTTGAGAATAAACACAAATAATAAACAGTAATATTGTGGACACAATACAAATGTAACATTTTAAAAAAGCTCAACACTGTAAGCGGCGATTTCTTTTAAAAGCATGCTTGATAACCCCCCAGCCCCCAACCCCCCCTTCCAGTTGATATTTCAACACGCCAGAGATCAAAGGTCAATAACTTCAATACGGCACTCTTCTGGAAGCTGGTTCTTTTTTCTAAGAGGATAATCAATTACCAGAAGACGACGTCGTCATGTTCCCTGCTCATTCTACAGATCAGCGAGGTCCCCATAAATTTGAATGTAAAACAAGCTCCCCAGCACAGGGTTAAACACGTAATTAGCCACGACAAGCAAGTACAAGGAGCAGACTTAAGTCAGGAAGAGGGCTATGGTAATGCGGGAGACTTTGCAGCCCTGCGAGGCATCGAGATGGGACGCGGGGGAGGGGGTGGGGGGGTTGCACCAGGAAGATTTCAGATGCAGATATTAAAATTGCAATTGTCTTCTGCGCACGGGGGGCGCCGGTGTGGAAATTGACTTTTTCATTATGCAGTTAGTGTAATAATTAAATATTCGATGCCGTGGGTCGGTGAAGCTACTGAACCACGCCAAAGATATTTAACCAGGCCTGACAGATGTTTTAAATAATGTTTATTTATCAATACTAACACAAAGCGCCAAAAACTGTCACTCTTCTGGGAAGTTCCCGAAAGTGAAAAAGAACAAGAGAAAACAATTAGACTGAGAAAAGTAAGTTTCCTTCAGTTTTTTTTTTTTTCCACAGTTTCCAGCAACTCTGATAAACAACAGGAGCATCTTGAACCGTACAAAGTCAAAGAAAAACAACAAAACTGTCACTTTTCTTCAGACTTAATCGCATCCTAAAGTTAAAGAAGTCAAGGAGGAATAAGATGGATGTTCCCTTAAATATATTTGTGAAAAATTAACATTTTGCCAAGTCTATGGTGACAAGAAAAAACAAAGCTATGCAAGCTATGCAGTCCTCTTGGACTATAAAATGAATCAAACAGTAAGTCACACTTGGTTGGCGGTACCTTAAACTAAAAGAAATTTAAAAAGATGCAAAAGTTAAAGTTTCAGTATCTGCTCCTTGAAACTGCACAAATATCAGATGTTCAAACCTCTCGGACTTCATTAGGTTTTACCCCTTAAAAAAGTTTGGGGAAAAAAAGAACCAACACAGAAGACGACCGAAGTTCTGGAAGCAGTCTTCTGTAACTCCATACGTGTGACATCTGATGTCACACGTATATGTATGAATTCCCCCCACCCCCAGTTACGGGTGAAAAAAATGTAGGTATGACCCCCTTAATGAACAAAGCAAAAATAAAGTTGACATGTTATTCTTCCTTGGGCTAACTCCATTTCAAAATGACAAAAAACAAAAATACAACATTAACAGGGAAAGAAGCACAAAAAAGGAAAGTTTGGATCTTCATTTGTGGAATCTGATTGGGCCCGTTCACATCATCTCTCTCAACGCTGATTTAAAAACAACGGGTATGCGTGTCCTCCAAAAGCACCAGAACTGAAAAAAGGATCAACATTGGTGCATCTAGGAATTGATGGGCTGTTTCTTTCACTGTTTTAGGCTCTGGTAAAACCAGTATGAGCTTCTTACTTGAATTGAATAAAAACAAAACTGAAGTAATAATTTTTGGACAAATAGAGGAGAGATCAGAAGTTAGCAAACAGCTTCAGCTGCTTCAGCTAGGAACCACTGATCAGGCCTGAAACCTGGGAGTAGTGATGGACTCAGACCTGAACCTCCAAAAGCATCTAAAGACAATTACAAGTTCGGCTTTCTATCACCTTAAGAACATTTCCAGGATTAAAGGACTAATGTCTCAGCAGGATCTGGAAAAACTAATCCATGCATTTATCTTTAGTAGAATTGATTACTGCAACGGTGTTTTCACAGGTCTGCCTAAAAAGTGGATCAGACAGCTGCAGCTGATCCAGAACGCTGCTACCCGCGTCCTCACTAAGACTAAGAAAGTAGAACACATAACCCCAGTTCTAAAGTCCTTACACTGGCTCCCTGTATTTCAGAGAATAGACTTTAAAATACTTCTGTTAGTCTATAAATCCCTGAATGGCTTAGCACCTAAATACATCACAGACTTATCAGTGTATCGACCCTCCAGACCACAAAAGTCTTCTGCCTCAAATCTACTCCGCATACCTAGAACCAGAACCAAACACAGAGAAGCAGCATTCAGTTCCTATTCTCCACTTATCTGGAACAAACTTCCAGAGGCTGTAATAATGCTGAAAGCCTGGGTTCCTTTAAATCAAGGTTAAAAACCTTTTTTGATTAGAATCGCCTTTAACTGTTAATGTTGAAGTTTGTAGTGCAACTTGTCTAATGCCGTATCAGACCTGCTGCTGCTGCTCCAAAGCAATGTTCTTGCCTCTGTAATGTTTTTCCACTGTCTTTCCTCTGCTTGTTTTTAGTTTAGTTCCTGTACAGCACTTTGAATTGTCTTATTACTGAAAAGTGCTTTATGAATGAACTCGCCTTGCCTTGCCTATAAAGCCAATATAGGCGGACCAAGTTACACAAAGTATGCCTCTCTTCTATTGGGAATTTATTAGCCGTTATTTTTTTCTCTCCAGATTCCGGTGACTACATCACCACAAAAAGAAGCTTTACCCAAAAGAACTGAAGACGCCTTTTAGGTGGGAGGTGAAACGTCTTCAGGAACCAAGAGCAGAAAGCAGGTTGCCTTCTACTCAAGCGCTTTGGGCTGTCGTGTCCCTGCTGACCGAGAATCTACACCAGCGCACCTCCAGAAAAATGAAAGCTATGACACAAACAGAGGGTCATCCATGCTGTCAATTCTCTTTGGTTTTAATATTAACACAATTTAAAACAGAAAAGAGGGACTGAGAATCACAAAGGCTTTGGAAGACTGACCTGGAGGGTGTTTTTGCTCAGTTTGAAGCAACTCTGGAAAACAAAAAAAACTACATTTCAGTTCCTAATGTACAACGCAAAACCATCAAAAACCCTCCCTCCTCCTCGGGTTTCTGACATCCGTGAAAACATACAGACTCGACAAAGTTAACATAGTTTTTTTTTATCAGTGCTCCTAGAAGCGAGGTAGCAGCTTTTGACCAGTTAGAAGCAGCAACTGAAAACCAGAGACCAGGTCCTCATGTTTATTCTGCGAAGCCAAACTGGCATCCGTCTTTGGCTTTCTTCTCATCTAAAAGTAAAAATAAGAGAAAGAAGAGAATTACAGCTTGGATCTGCCCAGTTTCCATCAACGCCGGTGGGAATCAGGGACGAGCTCATGTTTATGTAATGATACTGAAAACTGTCCCAAACTACTACGCTCACAACTCATAGAAACTTCCATTTAAAAATAAAATGATCGTACAATGTTCATCAATGTTTGTCTAAAATAACACCTATTTTTTTTTCTCTGGTTTTCTGCAACACTATTAAAAATCTGGTCTGAGCTCCTCACATAACTCCAGCCCTGTTTGCCCAATTGCAGCAATGACCCACATGTATAAATGAATAAATTAGCCTGCGTAGTATAATGCTAAATAATAATCCACGCAGTTGAATTAATACATAAATACATGGATGTATTTATGCGTAATCTCCAATGCAACTCATTTGTTGGGCCAGACAGTCGTGAGAGGGGGAAAAATATCATTATACAATAATTAGACTTCCTTTCCATTGCCCATTACAAAATATGAAATATTCTATGTATTTACATCTGACAATGTCAATCCCATTCAGTATCACAGCATGATTTGCAAGTCATGCAGTGAGAAAGACCCGTCAAGGGAGAGGATAAAAGGCATAAAAGGATTGGGATTTGCTTCCTTCCAAGTCTGTCCAGTACAAGGGGAAAACAAAATGTACCCGTGCAAAACGGGAGAGGCAAAGGGGATTAAAAAAAAAAAAATACGGAAACATACTCTGGGCAGGCTTGGAGCTGCTACAAAAGACAAACGGATGGACGCCGATGTTTCCAGGAAGCAAGTGGCGAACAGCTCGGTTTTGGGGTTGTCTCTCGTGGCTTGCATGCGGGTGAGTACCCTCCGTAGTCTACTCGTGTTGGATCCTCCGCTGCTGCACTTTTAGAGCAGTTTGAACTGCTTTTTGTCATTTTCTTCTGTGCTGTTGAAAAACTGGAGAGACTTTGAACTGCCATGTTGCCCCCCCCCCACCCCCAAACTCATCCAAGAGGTCACGCTCAACCTTTTTTTTTTTTGTTTTTTCGAGAAACACGTCCTCTCCCAGAGGCAAACAACTTGCAAGTGGACTCAGACACTCGGCGGCGGAACAATACGCTTCCTCAGGATCTTAGGAGCCGATTTGCATTGGCAACAGGTAGCGGCTCTCAACGGGGGCCCCGGATGTCTGTTTAGAAATTCATCTAGTCCTTCACATCAGAGAGCTCCGGCGGGCTCAACAAGGGAAAACATGAAGGGGACCAAAGTGTTGGAGTGCTTTAGTTGACAGGCTCAAACAACTTATAGTGATCCTTCATTGCTGCGTTTGATGGACATCTGAGCACCACTTGTGAAAGCGTGGGGGATGACGCGGAGGGGGTGCCGGGGGAAAGGGTGGGGTGATACACGGTGTGTCAACACCAGGACTGATGGAGTGTGCGCTAAAGCACTGTATTGAAAAAAATAAACAAATCAGAAACAATTAAGTGTGAACTCTCATGGAATATTCATTGGCGAGCAGCCTTTGCATGACAAGCCATCACGCCACCTCCAGTCCATTTTTTTTTTTTTTGTTCCTTCTCTCCTTGTCCTGCTCACATGGAGATGTGCCTGCCACTTAAATCAAATTAGTCATTAGCAAATTGAATCAACAATTAGAGCAAAAGAGCTACATGGAATTAGCGTCATCTCAGTCACATTTGTCAACCAATCAGAACAACCTCTGGAGTTTTTCCTGCGGTCTAACTCCACTCCGGTGCATTCAAAGTCACGGCTGTAGCTCAGGGCAGAAGGCCCCTTCAGTTGCTTTCCTGCCAGGGTCACCTAGCATCACTCGGTTTGCTTTAAATTTGCCAAACTGCATTTGTTTGCCTTGATGGATCGGGCCGCTTCCCTGATCTCCCACTCCTCTGGATTATTCGTATCGACATCTCTCACTCCTCTCCAACGCAGCTTTTAGTTAGAAGCTGTCAAAAACATTGCTGGCAGAAATGGAAGTATCCTCATTATGCAAATGCTGGCCTCCACTGATGGCATGTTCTGTTTTTATAAATTGCATCTCCCCTTGTCAGAAGTCAAATTGTATTTGAGCAACTTCAGAGAAATTGTCATGAAGATTTCAATTTGGTTTGCCCGCGATGCCACCATCAATTTAGTCTGAATGAACGCGGACATCTGTTTATTTCTTTACAAAGAGTAACATGATTGTGCTGCTGTGGGAAGCCTTTTCCACAATCACATTATTATATAAGTCCCGCGTGCGGTAGGTTTTTGAATAGAAACAATAATAACAACATAGAAAAGTCAAAGTAAAGTTGTTCCAGGTGCAAATTTTGCAACTAAAATATGACAAAGAGACAACGTCGGTGTATATTCTCAAATGCTTTTCTGCACAAACTTTGATCAGAGTTGATGAGCCGTCCTCTGAGGAAATATTAATAATGTTTTTCCATTAGGGGTAACAAGATAACTCGTTTAAAATTAAGCTCCTGTATTGCTTCGTGATTTTGGAATAGTTGTTGGGTTTTTAATTTTAGCATTTTCCTGCAGGCTTCTGTTGCAAATCGACAAACCAACAAAGTTTATGAATAAAAAAATCGAATCAACACCCGAGCAAGCGCCGAACAATGAAATCCCGATTGCAGCTTTTGAAAACATTCTGTTTTGCATTACAGGAAGTATCCTCCAGACCTCGCCTCTGCGAGCCTGGAGACTGCTTTATATATATATATATATATATATATATATATATATATATATATATAAAATTGTTTAATCTCCTGGCAAAAAAGAAGAGAAAGAAAGAAAAAAAAATGGCCTTGCAGAGGGTTTTGAAACTTGATCAGTGTGGAAAACAGTGTTTGATGGGATTAAAGAGGAAGCTGAGCATGCAGTTTGAGACATATAAGAACATATAAGGTTTGGTTCTGTTTGGGCTGTCAGCACGGGTCAATAAAAATCTATTTTCTAGGATTTTAATCTGTTTCTTCTGTAAGGTTAAAATGGATCCAAACTACATTTAGGAGTTGAACTTTCTGACTTATCCTTACTTGGATTTTTCCACCCCTGGTTGTTTCACCTGTAGTGGGATTATAATGGTCTAAAACGGGGAAGAAGAAAAAAACATGCATTAAAGCGACAACAAAGGCCCAACACAACCCCACTACCTCATATCCTCCATCATTGTTCCATTGCTGATAAGTGTGATGCTTTAAATCTCTGACAGCAACAGAAATTAATGGTGCCTGGCTACCAACGTTGACAACCCAAAGACAAAAAGGGAAGAAAAAAAAAAATGAAGAAAGTGAGAAAAAACGTCAGGGTCGATTTTAATATTCATGAATTTTCTACTAGCTCAGTTCAGCAGTTTCGATTAAGCATTAATTAGGAGCCAGAGGGGAAACCAAACAAAAATAAGGAGCTGAATGACTAATGAAGGTGGTTGAGATGTGGGTAGACT
Organism: Fundulus diaphanus; assembly: GCA_037039145.1. Lineage (NCBI taxonomy): Eukaryota > Metazoa > Chordata > Actinopteri > Cyprinodontiformes > Fundulidae > Fundulus > Fundulus diaphanus. Next base: position 4,714,120 of record CM073139.1, read on the forward strand.
GTCACGCCACTAATGGGTCGGTGTTATGGGTGCTACTTGGGCAGGAGTGCCAACGGTGTGGGCGGCTAAGACGCACCTCTGCCCACACCAGAGATCACACTCGGAGAGAGAAAAAACACACTCTGGCCATGAAAGAATAACACTCGCCTGAAAACAGCGAACAACCGGAGCCTCGCGGTAGAGGGAGAGAAAAGAGAGAGAGGGAGAGGGAGCGGGAGCGGGGGAGACTCCACGTTTGGGAGGGGTTCATGTGTTTGGTTGAAGGCGCACACGTTCCTCCAGGAAATGGGAGATTTCTGCAACCCTTTTTCCAAAAAAGATGGAAAAACTTAAAAGCACCGACCCCAATGAAATCACGTCGGGGTCAGGAAATATGAATACAGTCACAAGAGGCGGCTCTAACGCTGAAGTCCTTTACAACACAAAATGACATATTATTGCTCGAAATGCATATATATTTCAATCAAACGAATATAGAACAAATGTGACTAAGCTTAAATGAAATTCTAGCACTTTTTATTTATTGTTGGTAAATGCAAGACGTAGATTCATTAAGAGGAGCATTTCTATTAAACTTGTCTATGTTTCATATGATATATACAAATTTAGTGAGTTTGTGTCCCAGCTCAAGTGTCTCTGTAAGCTGAAACTAGGTAAGATACTGCTAATAAGCTCAAGTTGAAGAGTATAGAAACTGACCAAAGCCAATAAACCCTGTGGATTTCAGGCCCATCATTGCCCATGTTTGTTCCTGTAAATGCAGCGGTAACATTGTGAATAATCTGGCACCTCAGAGGAATTTTGGGTTAATTGATCTGCAGAGGCAAAAAAAAATATATATATATATATATATATATATATATATATATTTTATTATTATTCTTGACTTTGCTTCAAGTCCATTGAATAAAAAAATATATAAGCAAAACAAAACCAATACAAGCAAGCTTTTCACTTGTGTTTTATACTTAATGCAGCAAGTAAAGTCAAATTATTTATCATTTTGGGATCTTTAGCCTCACAAACAAAACCTTTTACTATTGAATAAAACATGCTTAAAATGTAAATGCCCTTCTACCCAGAGTGTATGATCTCAGGGTATATCCGAATATTCAACAACATTATTACATGATAATACAATGTATTATTATCTCAATAAAAGGCAAAATGCCCATGGGTTTCCTTCAGTGTGTCACAACTAATGTGAGCTTTAATTATTATGGTGTACTTCATGCATTTACAAGACTACAATGTATATGTATGACTGCTCTGGAGCTGAATATATTCGTCAAATATGAATAAACCACATAAATATGAATTTGGAATAAAATTTTCATTCATTATTGTCATGGCTCCAAAATGTCAGCGAGGGCACGATTTGCATCCTATAAATATTTTCATCTTAATTACGTTCATTTCTTTTAAATATAGCAGAAGTGAGAAACTGGTGTGTGATTTTCTTAGTGGTTTTATAGTTATTGCAACGGTCAGGATCAGAGGAAGAGTACAGAAGAAAATAGGCTATTTTTTCTTTTATCTGTTTGAGGAAGGGCTTTGCTGTCTCCTCTCCGGGTAAAACAAGGATAAACGAAACAGGGGGGGAAATAAATGATATTGTTACAGAGGAATTATCCCTAAGCCTGCCCATGATATTTGAATTGTATTGGTGAATTGTAATCAGGTATTTTAGCTCAGCTCTCCGTGTTGAACGCCTACCATCTGGTATTGGACGACAGTGTGACAGACAGGGGGCTGCGGAAAGAGGAGGAGGAGGCGGCACGGCGGGGTCTGAGAGGCAGGGAGAAAAACCTTATCCAGCTGAAAAGCCCGACGACTTTAGTTCCCCAATCTCTAAATCTACACATTGTAATGTAAGCCCACAGACAGGAAGCCCAGAGCAAACAGTGTCTGTATGACCAGATATAGGCTGGAGATCCGTTGCAATCATGCGGCTGTGTCGGGGCTTTGTCCACTCTGAGTAGGGGAAAAATGAAACAAAGCCAGACTTTCAGATATTTCACCGTTTATACGTTATTCTTTAAGCCCCAATTACATTCACTTTCTGCTCTGCTTTCAGACGCTATAGCCCAAGATAATGTCCTTTGAGATTGGCTTCATTTCTGTTTTTACAGTGTTTTCACTATCAAGAACCAACTAGAAAAAGTGTAGTTTTTATTAACATTATTATTATTTTGCCCGGTGTATGCATATAGCCGGCTACTGGATATGGACATTTACCTTCTTCTCCTGCTCACAACTGGCTTTATGCTAATTTAAACTTTCCCTAATCCTGAATATTCCCAGAATATTTTATCAATTTATCAGATCCATGGCTAATGCCATTTCCTTTGTTTTTCAAGGTTTATAGTGTCCCCTTTATTTCTGAAAAATGTAGGCTTGATGAAAATATTTTCATTAGTTTTTTTTCTTCTTCAGTTGAATAAATGTTCTGCTTGTATTTATTAAGATAAATTAGTGAAGTCCAACAGAAGTATTGTTTGGTTTAGTTGTTTCTACTGATCTGGTGTTTAGAAAATTAAATTGATTGGCTTTAAAGTTAAATTTTGATTTTTGAAGGTGAAGTCCCCCCTTGGTTCTGGAGATGACTGTTCAGAATCTGAATCAGCTTGAACCGCCAGGTTTTTTGCACACAAACAAGGAATGCGACTTCGGTTCCACTTTGCTCTCAGTACTGCTATTTGAAGTACAACTATACAAAAAAGGAAAATAAAGAGTTTTTGCAGCTATTTTTATATATATGTGCATGTTTCTACAAAAAAGGAAGACATGGCTGGATTGATGTAAATACGCATGGTATCAATCTGGGCACTCTGGCTGCATCCGAAATGTTCTAATTATAGCTCCTAGCTCCTCTTCACTGACCTTTCATGAGGTCAACATTAAGAACTCTTTTGGGGGAGGAAAGGAGCTTTGGACTGCTGTGACGATTTAGTACAGCCTTTAACTCATAGGTTATTATGCGACGGAAACGCAAATGAGTGATCGTAGTGAAATCTGGGCCTACATCCTTTCCGAAGATTTACTACAAGTGCGTGCTTTCTTCTCACCGGGCATTTTTTGTTAATTTCCGTGAGGTGGGATATGCTTATACGTCATGTCACGCAAAGGATTGTGGGATTCCTTAGCACCGGTAAGGGACACAGCAAGGTTCCTACGCTAAAGGAGCTATGAAAGGAAGCATACAGGCTCCTCCTCCTACTTCCTTCTCTACTCACAGCACTGTTCAGACAGCACTTATCATGGCAACCGCTGACGCACTTCCACTTTGACTAAAGAGTCCTTACCCATTAGACCTTTTTATGGATGCAGCCACTGTCTCTGTGGTGGCTGTTTTTTTGTAAATAGGGTTCTTTAGAGCATGATGTGTGGGGTCTCCCGAGATGTTAGCTACCCTTTTCTTGACTCTAGACCATTACAAGTTGTGGATGGAGGGAAGGCCAGACCTGATCCATTCTGCAGACCTGATTGTTCGCTACAGTTTGGACCTGTCCTCTTTTGTGGATGAGCCACACCACACAGCGATGGACGAACACAGGACAGGCTGAATGAGGGCAGTGGAAAAGATGAGCAGCAGCTCCTGTGGAAGGTTGGACTTCTTGAGTTGCCGCAGGAAGCCCAATCTCTGCTGGGGCTTCTTGCAAGCAGTGTCTATGCATGAGGACCATCTCAGGTCCCAGGTCTGGGTGGTTCGTAGGGAACCGGAGGTGATTCACAGCAGAAACAGTGTTGTTGAAGATGGTGAGGGGAGGCAGTGTTTGTGAGGGTGGGTGTTTAAGAAGTTTCAGGAGTTTCACAGATGGGACCGCTGAGGTGCACTCATGTGTACAGAGAGGAGGGGAGTGGGGAGAGATACCAACCCTGGGGGTACCGGCGCTGATGGTTCTTGTGAGAGAGATGCTCCCCAGCATCCCCCGCTGCTGCCAGTTAGTCAGGAACCCTGTGTTCAACTGACAGGTGGACAGCGGTACTGTGGGCTGGGTGAGCTTCTGGTGGAGGGTGTCTGGGTTGATAGTTTTCTCCAGTTGGAATCAGTATTTCTGCACTTCTGGATGCATTTAGACATTCAAACAATTCAATGGAATTTAAAGCTAATAAATATTCAATCTTAATTTTTAATGGGATTTTTTTCAGTTGTATTTTTAGAGATGGATTACTCTACCATTAGATCTAGTACTTTCCACACTTCTTAATAAGTCTGGAAACCTAGAAAACGTGTTCACATGTGGTTCAAATACCTACTACTTCAACTTTTTCTCGAGATGGAGGTTTTTTCTGTTGGATTCAGTACTTTTCAAGTCAACACCATCAAACATTTTGATCAGTTTTAAGGTCACTACCTTAATATTACTACTAATATTAATATTACTTAATATTATTATTATATTACGACTTTTTACTGTAAAGATTCCCCTTTTATCTGTGGAAATAGAGGCATCAACATGTTTCTTGTCCCTTTATGGCTACGCTTAGATATATTAAACAAATAATAATAATTAAGGGCTGTTAGGAATTAATAATATTTTTTTCCCAAATTTGAAAGTTTCAGGATGAAAGACTTTAGGCAACATCTGGTCATCCAATATGGGAGGTGCTGTCCACACTTCTCATTACATCCTGATACCAAAACATCTTGAGGAGATCTAGGGTAAATAATGATTCCCTTCACCAGTTTTGGAGTTGAAGGAGAGGCTAACATTTAGCCTTTGAATTCAGTACTTTTTACTGTTTATTTCATTTGGTCAAAAATTGGACGTTTGATTTCTCTGTTCACTTTGGCCTTCAGTTTTATTTGATATGTTTTGGTACTGCAAGCAACAGAGCAGATTTGGAGCCAATGTCAATGCTTTTCCCAATTCCAAGGACAAGGTTCTTCCTTTATTTGAGAGATGGAGAAGTAGTCAACACCACACCTTTACTTCAATACACCTAAATATTTTGGTCAGATTTCAAGAAAACACAAATTTCTTAATCTTTTTTCAAGGTTATTTCTGCAGATCTATTGCTTTCTGTTGCTTTTTGGTTCATTTAAGTTTGCCAAAATAACTTGATTAGATTTGAGGCCAGTGCAAATTCTTTATCTGTTGTTCCGGGTTAGGGTTCCTGTCTTATTCATGTGGATGAAAACGTTTATGATCCATTTTTAAGTGGCTCTAAATAAAAAATATGTCAAGTGACCACTATTTGCTAAATTCATTTCTGATACTCTGATACTCAAAAACAGAAATGGAGGGTTAAACCATAAGACACATATGTTCCTGGCTAGGTTAAGCCAATAAAAAACGTCTTGGTTTAGGTTAGGGCATAATGGTAAGAGACTCTTGAGACATTTTGTTATTATACCAACTTTATATTGAAAATCTGCTACCTGGTGACTGTTAAATGCACAGTCTAAAAATAAAATAAATATATAATGTATATCTTTTATTACAAATTTGACAATCTAGACAATACGACAACATTTCACTACTTCCTCTGGATCAAAGCTTCGTCCTCATGGGCAGAAGAGAGTTGGCTTTGCTGTTGGTCCTTCAAAGCGTACTAAAAGTAGTAATTACCAGAAATACAAAGAAATAATTCTTCATGAAATGCTATAAACAGTTTTATTTTCACTTTGTAACTGAGACAATAGGATATTGCCATCCATTCATACTGGCTTGTCCGTGTAGGTACACATGGGGTTTTTTTTTTTCTTTCTTACAGAGAACGTGTAATGCAGTTGTTGCCACTACACACAGGTTTTTGAGTTTCCGAAATGCTTGAATGAAAAATGCTACATTTGGAGATGCGTCGTTTACTGCAGGGGCCCCCTGATTTTTCTGTTTATCGATCCTGCGTCCACCACATCCGCTTCCTTTTGTTCTTATGTAAGCAAACCCGAACTGAACATCACGTGAACGTCTTATCTGGTCAGCGAGGGTCAAGCGTGAACAATAACGGTGATTATCACCATGGGCCGTGGGTGAGGGTGTGAGCCCGTGTTGAAGTTTTTCTTTTCTTTAGTCAGCCTTGCCACCTATCACAATTCATTACCACAAATTAGGGTTCAATAAAATTGCTATTCAGAGATAATTAGGAGCTGGTTTGTGGTGGTGGGGACGCGGTGGTAAGGAAGGGGTGGGAGGTTGGAGGGCAGAGGAAGAGTATTCGTGGGGGGGGGGTTTGGGTGGGGGGGGGGTAGGGGGGGGGATTTCCTCATGTCTTCCTGACCCAACCCAACAAATAGAAGGTTTTGCAGCTGAGGCAAGTGAAGTAAGACCCTGACCTGCTGTCCAAAACACCCCCACCACCCACCACAGTGGTCGAATACACATTGAGAGGACACGAACAATAACAAAAAGCAACACAAATACCCCACCATGCACCCCCACCCCCCCATCTTCCTCTCACCTGCTGAGTTGGAACTGCTCCAAATTAAACAAATTATTTCATGCCTCTCTTCTCTTGATTCATTTTATACTTCACAAAAAAAAGGAAAAAAAAAACGTGGTGCGACGGCTCACCAACAAACAGTTGGTCTACATAAGGAAGGCGGCTAATAGGGTTGCGTCTGTGGGTTTGTGAGCGGCTGCCGGAGAGCAAGAGCAGGGGTTTCGCCTGCATATGTGCACAAAGCCGGGGAAGGTTTGTCTCTCGTTAATTAACACTTCCTCAATGCTACTGATCTTTGCATTCAAGGAGGAGCGAAATTTTTCGTCTGGTCGACAAAATTTGCCTTCAAGCAGACATATTTAATTAAGACACAGCGTCGGATTTCTTTTATATTTGCATTATTATTCATTAGTTTAGTTTGTAAAAAAGTACAATAAATTGCTCCTTTTGTTGTTGCTGTAGAGGTGTGTAAATAACAAAGCTGCAGCTTTCTTAATGGTTAATTTGTTGTTTTTTTAGAATAAACCTGACCAAACCAAAGTAAACAGATGTTTTTTTCTGTTATTTACTAGCTTCTTTGTTACTTTTTTTTTTTTTATATAGGTCACTGAATAAGTGCGGTTGATTGTTTGTCAATTTGTTTGCTGTTACTTGACATTTTTGTGGATGCTGGAAGCAAATTACAATTTTTCTGTTTTTGTGTCTAACTTGAGGATTTCTTATGCCACTTTACAATTAGATTAACTTTATTCTATGTCTTGCTTTATTTTTAGTAGTTAAACAGTTTAACAAAAATATTTTGTAAATCAGCTTGTTTTAGCTTTAAAGCCAAAATAACGAGATACTTATTGAAGATTGAAGTTTAAAGTAATCTTTTAATTTTAACAGGCAGAGTAAAATGAATGTTTCGTATTCAGATTACTGACCTGAAGTAAAAGATTAGGTTAGAAATCTTAAGAAAAAAAAACATGGAAATATGAAAAAGAAAATAGTTAGGAAAAATCTGAACAGTTTGATTGGGGTACGGCTAATAAAGATCTGTCAATTGATTACTGAGAAGGGTATAAATCATTTTTGCCAAGTCTTTTTTTATGAAATTTAATTGAAAACAAAAATCTGACATGAGCAGATTTTTAAATTAAAATATGGATTACAAGTTTTGTCAAAGTACAAATAGTTCTAACCTTTGCAGAAAAGAATACTTTATGCAACTAATACAAACAATTATTCATCTGTTTACTTCATTGAATGAAATTTATTGACATAAAAAGTTTAGAAGATGAAGGGAATTTAGTTTTAGCTTGCTTTTTTAACTTAAAAATACTGAACAATCCATCCGCGTTAGCTCCCATATTCTCACTGTGTGTTATAGAATAATAATTATCTATGTATTTATTTGTTAAATTAAAAAGTATAAGTAAAGGCCATTATTAGATTTTTTCATTGAAATGTGTTTTACACCATACTAACGTGTGCTTTAGCTCTGACGTAGAAACATTTCAGCTGCTGGGTTGTAGAATATGTTTATTTACCTCACAATAATCTCTCAATGGTTTTGTAGTGTAAGCTTATAGCCATGCTTACTAGTCTTAGCTATGTAGACATAGTTTATACTATTTTTTCTCAAAAAATAACTCAAATCTTAACTCAAAAACACTAACCTAATTTTAGCATATGGCTCTATCTATCTATCTATATATATATATATATATATATATATATATATATATATATATATAAAAGAAAAGAATATATGTACATATTCATTAGTGGATTTGAGCTATAGAATGCTGCTGAAGCTTGTATTAGCAGGATTTTATTTTTACTTTTTATTTACTTAACTAACATGAGCTTTAGCTCCGACGTGTTAACAGTTTAGATGTAGAATACCAGATGTTGACATATTAAGTTTTTGTTTTAATTATCTAACAGTGGCTTTTGCAATTTTGTAAAAAAAATAAAAAGGAAATACAAAAATTACAAATACATTGGCCAAGATTATCAGGTGCCATTTATAAGAATTGATAATAGCCATTAAACTGATGATAAAAGAAACAATGTGTCACATGTTTAACCATTTTTCATTTGAAGCACAAAAACTTGGTACCAGATTTTTTTCTTCGAATAATAACAAATCGACACCCATGGTGAGGACTTTTAATACGTTTTGTCTGTTTATTCTTGAGCTCTGCTTTGGCTCCAGTTACTGACATTCAGCTGCTCTACTGAACCTGTCAAGTTTAACTCCACTTGTTCCCTCTTGTGGCTGTTTGTGCCCCGCGTCCTCCTTCATCCTCCTCCTCTTCTCCCGTGTCCTCCAGCTGTCTGCATTATGACTCTGGCTGCAGCCCCATCGCCACTGGAGGGGCCGTGTGAACCGGCCATTTCGGTCACCTCGCATCAATGTTCGGCTGGAATGTGCCGTGGCCCCGGCCCCGGTCGAGGGACACCACTCAGGGGGTTGAAGGAGGGGAGGGGGGGGGATGAGGTTGCAGTTGTGGTGGTGCTTGTCTGAGCAGGTGCTCAGTTAGGGAGCAAGGGGGAAAATAATGTTGATGTAACGCCCCTTGCCAACCATTGTGGGTGGATGGGGGTTGGGTTGGTGGGGGGTACATGGACACCGAGGGACACAGAGAGCCTGTGGGTGTGCCTCTCTAGAGGTCACTGTGCCAGATCACAATCACACTGGGCCTTTACTTATTAAGTGGCTTTCTGTGCACCCAGTGGTCAGCCAGCGTTACACGTCAACTAAACCTGCTCTCCCGCACAAATAGAAGCTGGTAAAGAGACACCAGCCAGCTATTGAGACCGCCACTCCGCTGTTGTGCTTGTCCCTGCCACTACCTGCCGCTGTGGACAAGCACGGCACATGATACCAGAGGTGTAGCATTCCTTCTCCTCCCCTTGTTGAAAGAAGTCCTTTACACACCAAACAGAGCATTGCAGACTCTCTGATCAGCAATTATGCACTTTAGAGGTATTAAATACTGCTGAGAGGAGAAAACGGGGGCCTCAGGGGACCACCAGCAGTCCATAAATACACTTCCCTATGCTGAGTAAAACAAGGGGACCTGCCATTTCTAGACATCCTCCAAGCATTGAACGCAAAACAATTATGTCACGTGGATTTCAGCTTTACTTTTTATGTGCAAAGAAGATGACAACTCTTCAAAGTTATTAGCTGTAAATATGTGTGTGGGCCCATTCATGTTTATCTTTTTCTATATTTATAATTAGCACAGGTCAGAGCTTACCCATTTCTAAGTGGTGAGCTGGCACAAAACATTATCATCAATTAATATGCCATAATCACTGGCTTCACTTTCATATGCACTGTATGCATTTGTCTTTTAAAGTGATCCGGTTTGGCAATCCAGCCGCCTCCTCTCTAATGTATGCTAATGTGAGTTAAAACACTGCGGATCGTCTCTGAGGAAAAGGAATCTATACCGCCCCCGTGCTGGCAGCATGTTCCTTTTATACAACTGAGAAAACTTCTTCAGCATCCAGTTTCTCACTAATTTTGTAATGCATTCTATTTGTATGATTTCCTCACGTTTTCCTTCCCTGAGAGGACACCTGTGAGTACAAGAGACATTGGCATGGCGGAAAATATTCATAACCATAGAGCTGTTACCCATTTGTCTCATCACAACTACAAATGTAAACACATTTTATTAGACTTTCAGAAGACCAAGACAAAGTGGCATTTACATAGAAATCTGAAAACTATTGGATGCATTTGTATTCACCCCATTAACAAAAAAAAAAATCCCTACGGTGAAACATGGTGGTGGCAGCATCGTGTTGTGAGGAAACTCTTCTTTAGTTAAAAAAAAAAAACGAGGCTGGTCAGAGTCGATGAGAAGATGGATCACGCAATCCTGGAAGAAAAACCTGCTGAAGACCTGAAACAACACTAGTGATTTGACGTGTCTGAGTAGTGTGGGTAGGGGAAGTTAGTAGTTGGGTGGGGGAAGTTAGTAGTCGGGTGGGGGAAGATAAAATAAAAATGGTTTACAAAAATTCTGGTGGTCTAATCAGGTGAGAGGAAAACTGAACTTTCAACCTCCAAGCAAAAGCTAACTTGTGGTGGAACACTTTCAATGTATACCAGCTTAAATACATCATCACCATAATGAAACACGGTGGTGGTAGCATCATGATGTGGTGGATGGTTTAACATGGACCGGGGAACTGGTCAGAGTCTTAATGCTATGTATTAGATGCTCTCTTTTTATGAACCAACATTGTGAAATGCACTAAACAACTGTTGCGCTGTCATGACTTAAAGGCAAAAGTTATTAACTGAAAGGGTATCAAGTATGGTACATGTGATTTTATGTTAAAAAGGTTTCTCAACATGAGAGTTTTTTTCTACACTGAATAAATATATAGTAAATTAAAAGTTGTAAATTTTCCTGTGACATTAAGTTATGATGATAACACATTTCCTTTGAAGTTTTTTACACAATCCTGGCAGCCGTTGTCTAACTCAACACTATTCAAGCCCTAGACGAGGGATCATATGTGTACTGCGCTTGCAAGTAAAACATTTAGGATGTCGGAACAACAAATGTTTAAAGGAAACTTTTTTCTTTAGGCATACTATTTCATTTTAGAATCTGTTCCTTCATTAGCTGTTTGCTTTTTTAGAAAAAACAACTATATTTGGAACTGTTGATGATTTCATTTATCTTGACAAAAAACCCTGTTCAGTCTGAAGAAAGGTCCCCCTATAGCATGATGCTGCCACCACCTTTTTTCACTTTGGGTATGGTTTTCTTTTGCACACTATCGGTTTGTGGCTTTAGCTAAAGGTTTCAAATCAGCAAATGTCAATGACATTCAACCAGGAGAGCTGAACTGTATTTCTGGTTAATTAAATGCTATGAAGTTGATGGTAGGTGTGTACTAAAGATGAATCACTGCCAAATGGAGCTGAAACAAGTTTCAACAAAGGATTTATTTAAGGTGGTGCACAATGATCCAACCAGCATTATTGCAGCATTTCAGTTTTTATCACATTAGTTCCTAACATATTGCCTTGTTTTGCAATTGAATTGAACAGACCCTTGGTCACATTTAAGACAGAAAAAGTTTGGAAGTGATTGAACATGCTTTAATTTTTATTCAGTCACAGAAATGTTGTTTTTCTAGAGGTGCGTATCACTATGAGAGCCAAAGGACTGTCCGTTTAAAATAAGATCAAAGCAGCCAGCACTGAAATGGTTGGTTCCCATGTCTGGCAACTACTGTGCCACTAAAAGCATATCTGTAAGGTGGCCCTTAGCTGTAGTATCTTTGATTGTTGAAATATATAAATCATAAACTTGAATAAAATACAACATTTTAATGGAAAGTTGCAATGGAAGGTATGGCATTTGTTTTGTATTTCTAGTTCATGTGGATGTGATCTATCCCATTCAGCCAGCACAACTGGACAAACTGAGGAATAGTAGTGTGTCGTTCAAAGAAAAGTGGTTCTGCTCTGGAGAGTTTTTAGGTCATTTATTAGCAACTTTGGATAAGATCCAAACTAGAAGCAGGAGACCTCTACTGTAGCAGCATTGTGATATGTCATGATTGTCTTCAATGGTTGAGACGGAAATGATCCGACAGAAGTTTTAAGACAGTTGATTTCCAGTTTTAATGCAAGTATAAAACAAACTCTGGGTTGAGACAAAGATAGCAGTAGGCAGACCTCTCCAAAATGCACTCGGCAGTCAGTGCTCTCCAGCTGCTGAAGCACCGCGGGCGAGAGGACTCAAAGAACGGCATGAGTGACGCACCGCTTGGGCGCAAGCGGTGCTGAGAAGAGGGGAAGTGACAGCAGACAGTTGCTGCACACTGCGGCAAGCTGGTGGTGTCACACCTGGCAGCTGTCAATCACCGCGCTGGTGCAAGAAGAAAAAAAACACCTCACGTCCCTGATATCGCCGGGGTCCCCGCCAAAACGCGCCTTCGGTGGTGTCATCCATCCGGCTAGCGTACAGAAAGCGCGGGGTCACTATCCTGTCACTGCAAGTCATAGAGAGGAAGAAGAAGAAGAAGAAGGGAGAGGGGAGGGAAGCATTCGTCTATTTACATATGGAAAGGTCACAAATAGCCTGCAGGCACTGTGCTAATTAGAGAATGTGGCAAAAAAACCCTCCAAAGATAAATTGAAAGACAAAACTGGAGAGTTATCTAAGAGTACTAACTTAATGAAGGTGGCGATGAAGTGAATAAAAGGGAAAGGGAAGTGGGCAGACCCATCAAAGGGAGACTCAAACAATAGAAGTTGCATGAAATATTGCCTTTTTTTAAGTTTACTGAATGAGTTGGCTCCTCGGTGGGCGATGAGCAATGCAAAGTGGTCGCCCAACTCCCGCGCTCCTGCAGATGCAGTGGTGGTTCTACCACAGGCCTCCACCAGCAGACATTGACCATATGACGGTGTTCAGATGACCGGCCGCGGATGATGTCCCTTAGCCAGATAATCGAATCAACCTTTATAATTCATTGTGACAAGCTGACAGGGAAAATGAGTGTAAAATTTTATACTTACATGAATTTTTGTGTCAGATCACCGTCTGTGCACTTGTTTATCTGCCCGGCCATAGCCGAGGGCCTCTTTCTCCGTGGGCGCTCCGTGGAGTCCGTTTCCAGGCCTTCAGACACATCGTCCTTCGCCCTAGTGAATTTGTTGATTAATTTCTGATGCTTCCCTTAATTAACACCCCCAAAGGAGAAAGTAGATTTCCTAACCCAGCTTTGCTGCAGAATAAGCACAAAAAAACCGACTCTGAAGAAAGATGACCTCGGGGAGACAGACGTTGGGATGTCCAAAATGACATTACAGGAGCAACGTGACACCAGGCCAGGACCTGGACCTGGGCGATGCCTCGGGAGCTCCAGGGCCTTTTAATCAGTGGCTGGAAACGAGCTCCCTATTAGTCTCATTTCATTTGCTTTAGCTTCGGCAAAGACGCGGGATACACAAGATGCCACCCGACGCCTGAAACATGCTGCGTCTGTGCCAGTGTCGTTGCCGCCTCCGGCCCACGGTCATTAATTGATGCCACTCTCTTACTTCCAGTGAAATTGGCAGATGATAGACAGGGGCAAAATAAAAACGTGATTTCTTCCTCGTCTTTTTTTTTTTTTTTCCTTTTCTTCCCAACATCAGAGTGGATCTCACTAATTGGGTTGAATGGCGCCCATCTCGTCTTGTGACAGCCAAGCAGGATGCATGAGAAGCTGCGGGCAGCTTGGAGAGCTCTCACCCTGCCATGCCAGAATCAGAAGACACGCCGGCAGGAGGGGGGCGAAAGTTGCGAAAGACACGCTGAGACAAAAGAGCACAGCTAGAGATTGGGCGCTCACTTTTCAGGGACCTTGAACAAACAAACTTGCACTTTGTGTCGCCGAGGGCAAGAAGTTGTGTCCGTCGTTGCTTCAATCAGGGAGGAGCAATTCGCTGCATCGGTTTTGGGGAACATATCAACAGTGGAGAATGGGAGTGTAAAACTAATACCAAAGCAGCATATTCTTAGCTAGCAAAAGCTCAATAACCCTCATTCAGGATTCCTACAAAGTGTGGAAAAGTATGGAATTTGGTTGAAGTATTTTCCTGCACTTGGTGAATGTGGAGACAAAATAAAGCATGAAAAAATATTTGCAATTCCAGAGTTTCTTTCTCCATCCTGAAAGTTGTCTGAAAGTTGCAGCCATCTGTTTGCCCATCCATCATCCATCCATCTATCCATCTCTCCATCCATCCATCAAGCTTGCTAACCATCCATTTGACTGTCTGTCCATTGAGGCCTACGTCTATCCAGCTAGCTTCCTCTTATTTATCCTTCCATTCATCTATTTGTCGGATTAAGAATGTTCCAGTAATCAGTTTGTCTGTCCATTAATTTATTCATGAGTTCATCAAACCATCTTTTTACGTATAGGTCCATCTTTCTGTTAATCTGTCCATCCATCTATTCATTTATTCACCTTTTTGTCTATCCATTCATCCATCTGTCTCTCGACCCATCTATCATTTTATTTATCTTTTGATCTATCTATCTATCTATCTATCCATTCATTCAATTCAATGTATTTATACAGCGCAAATTGAAAACACATGACATCTCAAGGCATGCTTCATTCATCTGTCCCTTTCCAGGTTTCGGACTGATTTATTGGAACTCTGTTCGTTGTCTTACCTTTGGGACTTTGCCGTTCTTCGCACTTGTTTAGAATCTCACCAAAGGTGTGGGAAATTAACACAAATGAAGTACACAATCAGAGAGCTGAAAGCCCATCATTTTTCGTGAATGCCAGACCAATACAGTGTCCAATTAGGGCCATTAAATGTAAATTTGATCCGGACGCCTCGAGTAAAAACAGACACGGATGTTTGAGCGAGGTCGTCTCAGCCCCGCCGCCAGACAATCGTTCGCTTTGTGTTTGCCAAGATTCGGAGGGCAGAGAGGGAAGAGGCAGGAATTCCTGTTACAAAAGGACAAGACGTGCAGGTGTAATTGGGATATTTGGGAGGGTTTAGTTTCAGGCCCCATCTGAGCAGCGGGGAAATGAAGCCTGTAAGATTAGAGCGGCAAAGACCCTTTCTCTTACCTCTTTGCTTCATTCCTCTTTACTGCCTTCATTTTTCTATTTCCACTTCTCTGTTTTTGCCTGCTTTAGCATTTATAATTTACTTTTCTTTCTGTTGCACAGGACATTGACACTCAGCTGCCCCCCTACCCCCCTCTCCCGCCAATGATAGGAGCTTGATCGGGCAGGTATAGGTAACAAATGAGATCAATTAACGTGTCCAAGAGGGGCACCTACCGGAGAGTCCGGTTACACTAAACGATCTCCTCATCTTTTGTTTCCCTCCGCAGGAATCCATTTGCAACCTCATCACTTTCCCCCGGTCTGAACAACGGAGCCGATTGTTCCAACCGCCCGTCTAATGGAGAAAGCCCAAGAAAACCTGGCTTCTTACCCCTTGCTGCCTGTGTATCTTTTCTATCGGGGCTACGACTCGAAACGGAGGGCAGACCTCAGCAAAGTGAACCCCCACCCCACCCCACCCACCCCACCCCCCCCACATCGTCACCTCCCGCCCCCGGCACCAAGGGACATCAACGGGCTCCATTTGTAGCAAATTTGCTCCCCCAGCTCTCTTTAATTGACCGACTTTGCCACTAACAAGGAGCTGATTGAGCTCAACAAAAGCGCCGTCTCAGTACCAGAGGTCCATTCCACGTCTTGGAAGTCAACCGGCAGCGTTGCACTAACTGTCTTTATCATTTTCAGGCCGAACATCTTCTCTCTATGGCTTGATGGAGCTGCTTCCTAACAGAGTGAGGTGTTTGCAAAGAGAGGAAAACCAGCAGCAGTGGAAATAGAGGCAGTTATCCCGGCTTAGTGAAAAGGGGGCTGGCGTTGATGGCATCAGTTGATTCTGCCGTTTCTTTATATCTGCTTGATGAATGTGATGTTTGGCCACCACAATTAGACAGGATTGTTTACTATATAACCTTGTAATCAACCTGGCTTGGTTGACAGCTCACCATTACCCCTTGATAACAGGTCTGCCACAATTTGGACCCTGAAAGAAAATATATATTAAAAAGAAAACCACGGAGAAGCTTCTTTGGCTATTTTTGATGCTTTATGGATGGAGTGCTGGCCCTGTTATCTTTGGGCGTAATTTGTTTTCAAGAACTGTGATTTACATTTCATCGGGATTACACCTTTTAGAGCTACACGCGGGTTGAGAAGTAGGCAGCCGGTGAATGTTCTACATCCCCACCAGAAGAGCAGGGAGGAGGCGGCGGCGGGGGCTGTGGTGGTGGTGGTGGGGGGGTTCAAACGATTTCCAAGTCCTCAAGTGGAGAGGATTACAATTACAATTAAAAATCAAAAGCCCTGTGTGTCCATCAAACGACTGCCCATAACCCTTTTGTGTACCTACTGCCAAATAATGGCAGCTAGTAGAAGGGTTGGCAGATGCAAAACGCTTTCCGGCTTAATTGTGGCGTATTACCGGAGCTTGTTCGTCGGGGATATTATGCAATGAGTGTTATTTTAGGCAAGATCGCGGGTTCCTAAATGGCATGCTAATGCGAGCCGCTTGGCAGCACGTTAAAGAAAATCCATGCATCACCATTAAAAACAACAGCGGGGGCCAGTGGCAAAGTTCAATCATCTTGTTTTGGATACAGGCCTTGATGTACAGCGGAAAAGTTCAGCGCCGACTCCAGCTGCTGCACCGGTAGAAATCGGTCACAGTGGAAATATAAAAGGTGGATTTGGAAAAAAAAAAAAATAATATCCACGTTTTGTGAGGCGGATGCAGAATTGCCTTTCAAATACGATGGAAAAATTTGCACAAAACCACCAAAAGCTCCTGCTTTATGAGTGTTTTTACCTGCAAATAAGACATAAATCTCTATAAAAATTACAGGACTTTGCAGCAGAGTGCCAATTAACAACAAATACTGCCTCAATGCACTTTACAAGATAGACCAATCTAATTGATATTCAGAGGCATACCATGAGATAAACCCAGTCATACTGACAGATTTACATTCAGTCACATATGTCCTGATTATATTCTAGTTACAACATAGTGCATTCAAATGTAGCTTATTACGGCTATTGGTAAAAAGTTTTATTTTAGGAAAAAGACATTTAAAGCAGAGGATGAAATGGCCTTGTTTTTGATGTGATTCCAAAAACAGGATGGTAAAACTCTCAGAAATGATGTTCATAACAAAAATGGTATTTTTCTTTGTCTTGGCCACGAGTGTTTTTCCTTTCAGAAGAAGATGGAAAACTTAGAAATCCGACTCCCTTAAGCATCAAGGTTTTACCAGGGACACCGAACCCTCATAACAACGTTTAACAACATTTGCTAATTAAACCGTCTTTGCTTCCGTTCTGTAGGTCTCATTTAGAGGGTTTGCACATTTAAAGACAAATCAAAAGCTTGCAGATTCCTGTTAGTGTTTTACCAGATACACAAACCATTTGACAAAAATAAATAAATATATAAAAAATAAAAACTGCTTGGATGGTGAAATTTCACAATGTTAACAGCAATGAATAAATAAATAGGTTATTGCCTCGACTTTTAACTATGAATCCGTTTTTCTTTACCTTCAAAGTATATCAAAAAAGACCTAGAAACTTTAGAGCATTACGACTCGTTTACACTATTATCTAAAGATTTGTGACCAAGTTACCAGGTAATGCTTAACATTAACAAAATTACACGCGGCACTCTCTCAGAATCTCCATTAGTGATCCGATTTCAGCAGATCACTTACAGTATGAAATTTAAAACAAGGCAATGCTTAAATTAGCAACATTGATTCACAAGAATTAAAAAAAAAAGTAATTACTTTATAACCGAATGTTTTTACCTTCAAAATGGGATACAGAACTCAAATTATCCCAACTGCAGCTGCCATTATTTTCATTCAGAATGCATTTTACCAGATGCTGAACTTTTATGGCAAAAACTCCGGATTTCAAATGGAAATGAGGGCACATTTATGATAATGAACAACAGTTCTAGCAACTTGTTTTTTCCTCGTCATAAATAAGAGACTGGAGATTTGCATTTAGTTTTTTTTTACCCTCATTCTAGGAGGATAAAGTCCAAATCCAACCTTGTTTCTCACGGTTCAAGTTGTTTGAAGCCATATATAATTATTGTCTGACTGTAGTTGAGCTACTAGGTTATTTCTCCTGTAGCATTATAATTGTCAATGCACAAGTACTTTACTTGAATGGTATGTCCTCTTGTCTTTCCCATCTTGAAGACTGAGTGAAAGACAAGCCCTTTATAAATGCAGGAGACACCAAGTCTGTTGGGGTGGGTTGATAATTCAACATAGATCTTGAATGAATGTTGAAAAACAAGACGTGGGTCCTCAGGTGGTCAACTTTCCAAATTTCCAAATTTACATGAAAATCTGATCAACCTCCATATGGAAAATATATGTAACACTCAATTTATTGGCATTTTTTAAGTCCCACCAATTATGGCACCGATATTTGTATTTTAAATCATTATTTTATTTTAATGTGGAGTATAATTTCCCCCTGCTAAACGCATGAACTCAAGCTAAAGCTGGAGTTGTTCTACATTTCTTACTGAGGGGTTGTGGTTCTGCTTTCCAGGAAGGTTATTGGAAATCTAAAACAAAAATAACTAATCAAGTAATATTTGAGACTCTTAAAGCCTTTTTTTTTCTTTCAAACTTGCACAAGTGTTGGTTTCATTACCTCACAAAACTTTCCTTCCGTGTCCCATCTGCCTCCTTTCTCCGTTGCTTCTCCAACTCCACCTTCCCTTGCTCCTCTCCCCTCCTCTTCGCTTTTCCACGCATCTTAATCATGTGCATTATTCCGGCAATCCAGATCACAACATTTTACATAATTCTTTGTTTATTCATTTTCTCCGCCAGTCAGTGGAATTATGTAAAACGCGCTCCGCGGCTGTAACAGAATGCGCATTATTTCAACACGTTTGCGTTACTCCGAGGCAGGGTGTCCCACTTTAAATGAGAATTTACACTTAAAATGTCACACAGGTTTATCCACATTTTATAAACAGCGTATTTATTATGTTCAATTTGGGTGAATCCTGAACCGGGGTGCTTCGAGTGCCCCCCCCCCCCCCTTTTTTTTTTCTCTGAGCTGACATGGCACCTGAAGAATTGCTTCTTTATTTATTTTATTTTACAATGAAACATCATTTGCTTTTTGTTGAAATAATTCAGTCATTAACTGGCAGTTTTAAACCTGCAGCTTCTTGAAAGAAGAAAAGAAAGAAAGCGGATAATGCAACCCTGCCATTCACCCCGGTGGGCCCTTTTTTCTTTCCTTCTTTTTTTTGGCCAATTCTAACATGATCATCTTCATTCAGAGAGGTGCGACGTGTGAATGGGCGAAAAATCCTTTAATATGGATGACCCGGGTTCGAATCCTAGTCGTGTAACGCGCAGTGCCCAAGTCTTCAGGAGCGTTTTGACTGTGGCGACCCCTGAAGGTGCTCCAAAGTGCCCTTTGTAGCCTACGTCTTCAGTCAGCTATCGTAGGGGAGGATGTTCGCCGTAAAAAATATACATGTTTCCATTTAAATTATTCAAATAAAAAAGCAAATATGAGCCCTTAAACCACTGTTTAGGTTATATAGTTGCGTTTGAGTTCATATGCAGATGTTCGGAGCGGTTTCTGCAGCAGCCGGGTCCATCTGTGTTTACAGTGGGCTGCTTAGTGAGCGCCTGCGCGGAGGGGAGGCATATCAAGCATATGGACATTTTACAAAAGGTTACCCTGCATAAATTAGTAGGAATGGCAATCTGCTTAAGAAAAGGTCTGAGTGGGGTAATAAAAGACATCTGCTTTCACGACAAGAGGTGAGAAATTATACCTCAGCCACGCCACAAGTGGAGCATCTGTAAATATATTTTCTCTGTTGAGTTTCAGTATGAAGTTGATTTTTTTGGAACAGGTGCTCAATACCTGTTTTAAAGCATTACAAGTGGTGACAATCACATTTTCCCTCATTTTTCAATCACTATTTCCTAACTTTCACCACCGTTTTATTATATATATATATATATATATATATATATATATATATATATATATATATATATATATATATATATATATATATATATATATATATATTGCTACCTTTACCTTTAATATGTGCTTTGCTTGTTCTCTGAGGGAAACATTGTTACTTCAGCAGGGAGTCTTCAACAGGCTGGTCTTTTGAGTTTTCTCTCATCTTAGACTGACATCTAGTGGCCACGGATGGAACTGCACCCAAAGTCTACTCTACATTATGTAGCTCTTTTCAAGTCTAATTACAGATATGCTTAGTTTAAGAGACTCTGAAAGAAGCCGAATAAAAACAATAAAATTCATTTCATTTTAGATTCTTGTCAATTTGACTGGGTTCCTTTGTGGTATGGAATTTGATTTTAGTACGTCTGGATTAGTATGGAAACAGAATATAAAAGTATGAAAAAAAATATTTCCACACTGTATTCCCTGTTCCGCTGTCTAAAAGCTGTCATTTATTTGATCATTCCTTCTTTGTGTCCTTCCTTGTGTTTTTATCTTGCTCCTTCATTGTGTCCTTTTTTCATTCCTTTACTCATGCCATTCCTTCAATCCCTTTCTCTTTTCCTCCCTTTCTTTCTTGTTTTCTTTCCTATTTCCCTCTCCTCCTTCCTTCCTTCCTTCCTTCCTTCCTTCCTTCCTTCCTTCCTTCCTTCCTTCCTTCCTTCCTTCCTTCCTTCCTTCCTTCCTTCCTTCCTTCCTTCCTTCCTTCCTTCCTTTCCTTGTGTCCTTCCACCCTGCCTTCCTTATGTCCAAACAAGGACATCCTTGAACATCCTTCATTCCTCCTTCTATTACTTCCTTTCTTGGGCCCTTCTTCTTCTTCTGTGCTTCTTTCCTTACTTGTGTCCTTCCTCCCTCCTTTCTATGTCTCCTCATGTCTTTTCCCCATGTCCTCCATTCCTTACTCTTCCTCACTTCTTTCCTCATGTACTTTCCTCCTTTAAGTTCTTCTTCCTTTGCTTGTTCCTTCTCCCTCTGTGTATTATTTCCTTATTTCTGCTGTTTTCTTTCTTTGTGTCCTCCCTCCCTTTTCCCTTAATGTCCTTGCTTGCATCTTTACTATCTCTGGCTTTTACAGCTTCCATGTTTGTATTTGGGCTATCCAATTATATACACTAAAGAGATCCACAACATTTGACGGAAGTTTACATAAATATTAGTTACGTTGTCTTTACTTGCTGACCATGCGAAGGAGTGCTTCAGTACTGTACATGTGGTGGAGCACCGTCCTGCTCAAAAGTCCTGGTCTGCTTGAAGAGGGTGTCTAGTTAAAACTGCCAATAGGTTTTGGTGTTGATTTTGAGCCCATCTTCAACCCGAAAAGATCCAACTAGCTCCTCTTTAATAATACCAACCTCCACCTTGCTAGAGTCAGACCGGAAGTAGAGCTCTCTGACAATCACTTGTCCAGCATCGCTCCCATCCAGTCTGGCCTTTCAAGAGTCACCCTCCTCTCATCACTCCACAAATCCTTTTAAAAAATACATCTTTAGATATTTCTTGGCCCAGTATTGATGTTTCACGACTGTTGTTCAGTGGTGGTTTGGGTTTCAGCCTGCTTTACCATATCTTTTGGGTCTGAACACTTGGTACTTCTGGCCACTCCTGGTAGGTCACACTTCTGAAACATGACTGCCCTGGAGAAGAATAGGTTATCGGAAGCTTAGCATTGGATTCTTCTAAAATATTTGGCAGGTTATTTGTTACTTTTTTACTCAAAATGTTACATTTACTTGTTGACTATTTGCAACAAAATGTTTGATGGCTCTATGATCACAGCCCAATATTTTAGTTATTTCCCTAAGTTATTTTCCTGCATCCCTAAGACTTCTTTTAAAGAAATTTACTTTCTAGTGTCACGCAAATCTCTTTTTTCTCCCATTTTGCCTGAAGATTAGTATCTATCTATCTATCTATCTATCTATCTATCTATCTATCTATCTATCTATCTATCTATCTATCTATCTATCTATCTATCTATTATTAATATTAATCAATATTAATATTATCGGTTCAAACAGTACATTACTCTATGTTCTCTGGCAGTGACGTTCCCAGTAGTGTACACACACCAACTTGTAACCTCTGCTTTCAAATTCAATTCAGAATGTCTGGAGTAGTGAGGAGGACCGTCCCGTATAGACCTGCCGGCGAGGCCTCGTTGGAGCTGAGATTCGCATGTAGATTGACCTGGAACTGATCTCCGCTCACAATGCCCAGTCGTTAGGCTCATCGTTGCCTGGAACTGATTGCGCCGATCAATTGCAGGCGACAGGTCTATAAAGGTCTATAAAGCTTGGATCTCCACACTACTCCAGGCATTTCCAATTGAGAAAGCTTCCTGGATGGGAAGCAAAACATCTTCAGCTTCAGAATAGAAGTCCAGTAGTTTTGTTTTTTTAACCGTTTTTACATGGAAAATAACCCAATCAAAGTATTTGAAAAAGTAATTTCCCCCTAAAGCTAAAAACTGGCTGTGCCACCCTTGGACACAAGTGTGGAAAGCAATTGCAATAGATGAACTGTTTATATCCCTATGGGGGACCGTTGGCCCACTCTTTATTGCAGAATTGTTTTAATGAAGCCATATTGGAGGGTTTTCCAATATGAACTGCCTGTTTAGGGTCATGCTACTGCGTTGCAATGAGATTCAAGCCCAGACTTTGATTAGAACACTCCAACACCTTTTTTGTGTTTTGTTTTGAGTCATTCGGAAATAAACATCCATCCAAATATGCATGCTGAACTGATGGCAAGGCATTCTCCTTCAGGATTTTCTGCTAGCCCCATTTGAACTGGAAATATATAAAATTTACATTAGGAACATCTCTGGCTTTAACAGTAAGACTGGTTTTAGATTTTCAAAATATTTTTTATTGCAAAGCGGAAGATGGTTTTCTTATCAACAGCTTAATTAGGTAAACTACAATGTATAACAAACCTCAAAACAAAATTTGGAAGTAATTTTACATCAAATAATGTGTTTAGTGACAGCATATGAACTTTATCCTCTTCTAAATCTTTTTATTTTCTTTTTACTTAAAAGGGATACCCTTTTTCCAAATGACAGTTAAAAAATAGTTTTTAAAAATATACATTGGGGAACCTGTTTCCGAATATTTACAACCAACTATTTTTTTCTCTCATATTAATCATGCTTTGCATTTAACATCTTAGAAATTTGTAGAACAAACCTCTTTTAGTTTGCTTTGTATTTCCCACTCCTTGAAACAGCTCTAGAGACTTTCTGTTGTGCATTTTGAATCAAATCTTGGCGTCATTTTTTTACTGCAAAAAACAAACAAACAAAAACAAAAAAGAAACTTAAAAGAACATACCAAGAATATAGCTTAACGTAGCCGCACATTCACTTCCACACCTCTAATAGATTCAGCCTAATCTGCTTCTGTTTGCTCTTGCCTGTGTGTTACCTCTATCGCCGTGTGGGTGGTTAGGATTGATTAACAATAACAGCAGCTGACTGAGCAGGAATAATTCACCAAAAACAAAGCATCTGTAAATCAAGAGGGCCCGCCATGAGAGACCAAGGCAACAGAAGCACGGTACCGCCGTTTCCTGTGTTTCGATGCCGCCTAATTGAAGCTTTGTCACGCAGATCGGCGGCGGGGAAGCTTCAAAGGCTAGCAGGGGTCCGGCGACAACACACGGCTCGCCACCTTTGATGTGGGCTGCTTCTTCGGCGTGCGGTGCTTTGATACAAGAGGTCGGCATTGGTGTTGGAGAGGCCTTGGCGGACACAGTCGGTATCTGGGAAAGAGGAGAGGCTGGGACATGACAGGAGACAAGAGGGAAAAACACAAGGGTGCTGAAGTGGCTGGGATTCATATTCATTCTCAGAGATCCCTGTAAACACAGGGGTATACTGATTCTATCATTTCCTTCCCATATTGAAGACATCATTGAGAAGCAGCTTCTAGAAATAGGAAACTTTTAATGATGGAAGGTTTGTTCTGGGACCCAAACACAAAAAGACACCGACAGCCGTGGAATGTAGTCAAGGTAGGGTTTGGCTCCAGTGGATTGAATTAAGCTGTAATAGTTTGGGTAAGATGCGAATTTAGGCATCCAATGGAGGCTTGAGGTAAATTCCAGTGACCAAGAGACACAAGGTAAGCACAGGAAATATGGAAGAGGATAGCACGTAGGAGAGCTAGATCAGGGGTTCCAAAAGTAGGGGGTCACGAAACACCTCTTGCGGGGTCATGAGATGATTTGACGGTGATGTGCTAAAAAGATTTAGCATTTCCTTATTTCTGAAACAGACATCAAACGTTAGCTTTACAGGATACTCCACATTTCTCATTTTAATGTGGGGGAGCTGAGTTATTTTACTCTAAATATTACTTTATTACCACAGAAAGCTCCCGGGACTTGACTTGATTGAGCCTTCCTTCTTAAAACTGGCAGCTGATTTCATAGCAGAGTCCATTTTTTTAATCTTTCAATTGAAAACAAGGACATCCCATCTATTTGGAAATCTGCTTTTATCCTTCCTTTATTAAAAGGAGTTGATCCATCCGTTATGAATTATAGGCCAATTTCAAATTTATATGTTTTATCAAAAATTCTGAAGTCTCTTGTTTGTGATCAATTGAAAGAGTTCCTCTATGCAAATTAAATCCTTTCTAAATATCAATCAGGTTTAACTAAAGCACTCTCACTGCTACTATGAAGGTGATAAATTACATAATTGTAGCACTTGATGAAAAGAAGTACTGTACTTCACTCTTTATTGATCTTTCAAAAGCTTTTGACACTGCAGACCATGCTATCTTAAAACGCAGGCTACTTCTCGTTGGACTGTCAGAGCATACGGTTGCTTGGTTTTCAAACTATTTAGAAAGCAAGTCCCAGTGTAAAAAATGTGAGGGCCTTAGTTCTGACTTTGTTACTGTTCACAAGGGTGTGCCACAAGGATCTGCTTTGGGGCCGCTCTTATTTATCTTGTACATCAACAATGTTGAACAAAATGTCTTGATGTTAATATGCATTTTTATGCTGATGATACTAGCAATACTATGTATTGCTTTGGGTCATCTCTTTGACAGGCAGTTAATGTCACGAACCAGAGACAGAGGGACCCAGTATTCAGGCCGAACAAGCAGGGTGAATGAAAAAGCAGGTTTAATGGAGGCGATCTTAAACAATACAGGGGCAGGCAAAACTCAGTGGTCAGAATTACAGTCCAAAAACCGGTACACAGAGAGGCAGTCCAAAAACAGGCAGAAAAATCAGAAACAGAGCAGGAAAATCAGGATCAGGTATCAGGCTGGCTCAGATGTCAAAAAAGGCAGTTGGGTTAAATCTACAGACAATAGGGATGCTGGACAAAACTCACCAAAGGCTAGTTAGACAATGATCTGGCAGAGTGCAGGAGACAGAGGCAGGTATAAGTAACTTAGAGGAGTGAGCAGGTGAATTGAGTAGAAACTAATTACAGGGAAACAGGTAGAACTAATCAGAGGCAAGGAAGTGACTGACAGAACCGAACTGATAGGTTGGTGACTGCTGACAGGGGAGTGACAAACTGATTGGGTGAAAACAGGGAGGTGAACAGAACTGAACTAAAAGCTTGCAGAACCCTGACTGATAATATAAAATAAAGAACAAAAGCAAACCACAACAAAACTCAAACTATTCCATAAACCAAAACAGAACCTAAACCTAAGACAGAATCGGTAAAATAGAAAGAAGTACAAAATAAACCAATAACAAAACCCCAAATCATGACAGTTAATTCCCTACAGCAACTCTTTGTTGCTGTACAGTATTCATTTATTAATCTTAAATTATTTATTAATGCTGACAAGACAAAGTTAATGTTTTCAAATCATAAGAAAGTGCCTCAAACCCTGCCAGTAGTGTCCACTCTGGAGGGGAATGTCATTGAAGTGGTATATGAATATAAATACCTTGGAATTGTAATTTATGACTCCCTCACCTTCAAACCTTTTATTGATAAACTTGTGAAGAAATGAAAGCTTAAATTGGGTTTCTTCTTTCGTAATAAGACATGTTTTTCTCTTGAAGTAAAAAAGTGCCTTGTCTCTGCCACGTTTTTATCGGTCTTAGATCATGGTGATCTTTTTTATAAGAATGCTACTTCTTCATGTCTTCAAATGTTGGACTCTGTTTACCATGCTTCATTGAGGTTCATCACAAACTGTAGAGCCATGACACATCACTGTGACCTGTTCTCTCGGGTGGGTTGGCCTTCCCTCTCTACGAGGAGGCAGTGTCATTGTTACACTTTTATTTACAAGTTCCTTCTTGGATTACTGCCCTCTTACATTTGTACCTTAGTTACACAGAAAGGCATGGCCTCTTATGCCCTGAGATTTGAGAGGGCTCAATTATCTGCAATTGTTTTACTAGATATGTTTTTTATGTACCTGTCATTTAATCTAATGTATCTCTGTTCAATATGTAACTTTGCTGCCTCTTGGCGAGGACTCCCTTGAAAAAGAGGTTTTTAATCTCAATGGGAATTTTCCCCCTGTTAAATAATGGTTAAATGAAAAAAAACTATTCTTGTAATTTTTACAATTTTGTTCTGGCTGGTCCTTTTAAACTGTGGAGTGATCAGGTGATTAGGTGCTGAGTAGTTCAGCTCAAGATAGAGGTTTCTATCTTTTAATTCACTGTTTGCATTTATCTGACATTGTATGGCGATAACAGCTAGTAAACCCACCGAGGCTCATTCTTTGCATTCCCAATCCAGAGGGGATATTCAGTCACCTCCAGTAGGGACAGAGGGGAGGGTAAGGTCCCACAAAACCTTATTTAGGCTATAAGGCCTGGAGACGTCACTCCCCATGCCTATAAACCCAAGATGAGTGGGCTTTGCAGAAAAGAGCTCAACAGACTTTACTGTTGAGTGAAAAGGAGACAGACCTAGAGGCATAAACAAGCCCCAAAGGGTACAACGATATGCTGAAATTGACGAGGGTTTCAGTAGTTTTGATTAACTTATATATATATATATATATATATATATATATATATATATATATATATATATATATATATATATATATATATATATATATATACAGCAGTTATTATAGATTATAGGAATTTGATTAAGTGAGCCAAAGTGAAGGTAATGAGGGATATTATTCCTAAATTCTGTTTTTAAATGAAACTTATAATACAAAGCATATTAGCTGGAAATTGTGCTATACTCTATCCATCTCTGAATGCACAACATGTTGGACATTGGTGAGCAGATGGGCTACAGCCACAGAAGGCTACAATCGATGCTTCACATGTCCGCTAAGGTCATTAAAACTGGGGCGACTGTTAAAACCTGACTGGAAAAATATTCCCTGGTCCAATGGGTCTCAGTATCACCTCTGATGTTCAGATAGCAGGATCAAAATCTGGTGTAGACAACAAGAAATATGGATCTATCTTGCAATATATCAACTATTCAGGCAGGTTGTGGTGTTACGGTAGTATGGGATTTTGTCTTGGCATACATTGCGTCCTTAAGTAACTGTAAAGTATTGTTTAAATGCCAGTATTGTTGCTGGCCATGTACTGTCCTTTATGGCCACAACATACCAATCATCGGATGGCTTCTTCCACCAGGAAAACGCTACATGTCACAAACAATCAAATTAATTTAAACAGGTTCCTTGAAGATGACAATTAGTTTACTGTACGCCAATGGTTTACCACAGTTTAATCTGACAGATCTTTGGGAAGTAGTGCAACTGGACTTGTAAATCCAAAGCAACTGCATGATGCTCTCACGCCAATATAAACTAAGATCTCTGGAGATTGGTTTTGACACCTTGTCTAATCTATGGTCGTCTTTATTTATCATTGTGACTTTGTACTTTCCACTGAAATTTGTCTTCTGTGTTTAACCCATCCTTTAAGGAGCAGTGGGCTGCTGCAACCAGGAAACTTCCAGCCTTCCCAAGACGAGAGCACCCTGCTCTACACTAGACCCAATCTCCTCTAACCCCAGCTCTGAGTCCCATCAAGAATTAAGGAACTTCTGAAGGCAAAAGGGGGTTCAATCCAGTACCAGCAAGGTGTCCCTGATCAAGTGGCAAGTCAGTGTGCACCAAGTAGATCTCTTCAGGGGATACGCATCTAGACCTTTATGGAGGACATGCTAAACGTATTTCTGTAAGGGATTCCATGGGTATAAACTTAAGTATCATTTGACTATAAGATTCATGGCCAAACAAAACTGTAAATAAACATTTTAACAGTTTCTTTCAAACCCCTAGGTGACTAATAATCTTGACTCATCCTAGAACCTGTTCCACACACTCACACATGCACACAGACGGAGGTGGTAAAAAGAGGTAATTGATCTCCAGTTTTGCTTCATTTAACATGAAAG
Source organism: Fundulus diaphanus (assembly GCA_037039145.1). Taxonomy (NCBI): domain Eukaryota; kingdom Metazoa; phylum Chordata; class Actinopteri; order Cyprinodontiformes; family Fundulidae; genus Fundulus; species Fundulus diaphanus. The sequence goes on from CM073139.1 coordinate 4,742,531, forward strand.
AAAGGTCCCTTTTCATTCAAACTCTATCCACTTAAAGCATTCACAGGTGATCTATATTGACAAGGGCTGAATGATGCCAGAAAGCACTTGTGAAGACATTAATAAAGTCTTTGGAAGACGAATGTTCCTACTGTAAGGGTTTGTTCTCTTCCACCTTTAGATATATGTCCATGACAGAGCTTTGATCTTTGAACCAATGACACATGGTCGAAACCTCCTTTCCCTTTTGTACCAGACTGGTAACTACCTTTAACTCACTCCTCAGATGTCTTTTCAAAGCCGGTTCTTTTGTATTTAGAAATAAAAGGGTAGGAAGTCAACATGAAGAGGTAAGGAGACATTGACAAACATGGTAATCAATAGAAACCTTCTAATACGGAGAGGGCTCTGGAGAGTGCCGGCTGTTGAGGTGACCTAACATTGTTAAATGCTTAATGCTGTTGAATATTTCTATCTACTAATTGGAATCATGGTAGGCTAATTAGGAAAAAAACTTAACAAGCCATGGCTCATGGCAGGCCAAGCTTTTACTATCATTAAGCATCAAAATGCTCAAGAATCAGTGTTTGAACCTGTCAGTTAAAAATGGTCATCACTAAAAGAGCTTCTATATTTGAGTGACACTCTCTGTATTCACACACCGATGTAAGGATAGGCAGGCAACTATAGGACAAGCAAGTCTCCCATGGACACATCAACATAGGGTGGAATCTACGTAATTATGATTGCAAAACAACTATTTTTCCAAGAGAGCTACAGCGGCCCAAAGTGTTGATGGAAAGTCCTATCATAGCCGCTACCTTTGCTGTTGATGTTAATCAAGCCTCCCTTTGCATACCGTAGAAGAAACCCTAGACGTAAAACTATGTTTAAAAGCAGATAGCCAAGATTTTGTGCCACAATTGGTTATACTGGTGTTTTATCTTTTTATCTTAAAAAAGCCTTGCTTAAAGTTTCTCCAAGATAAAAAAAAAAATAATAATATTGGAAACTCAGTATCGTGCTTGCACCGGACAGCAAGTCTCCGTTTGGAGAAAGATGAGGAAATTCTAATGAGAGATTAAGCTCCCACTACCCTTGTTTCACTTTAGCAACACGTCAGTTCTGATTAGATGTCTAGAATCAGTTAAAACTTAGTCAAATATAAAAACATCTAGTTTTGTTTATCTGATGGATGTCTACAATCAGCTGAAGTTGGGAAGAATACCTATATAGCATATTTAATGTAACTCTGCGATATTTTGTCAGTTCTTTGCAACCTTTTACCTTGAACCAGCTGTGGAACTTATACTGAACAACGCCTTGACACGTGTTTATCTACTAAGCTAACAGCATTAGCTGATGATTGTTAGTTATCTCTGAATCTTCTTCTTTTCCTTCAGTGTTCTTGAGTATAAATCAGCTCCCTGACGCCATGTCTCTGACCATCTTGTTTACCTACACAGTCAGCTCTAATCAGTAAACACACAATCCTTCCATTTTTTTCGCTCATCCATGTTTTTGCTTCTAATAAGCAATTTTTTTCTCCGGTGGTAGAAGTGTGCATCTTGACAGCTGCTTATGATTCAATATGTTAAAGATAAATGAACAGCTAGAACTGATGCAACGCAAGACGACTCACCTTTCTGTCATGATGCAGTGCCGGTATATCAACACAATTATTCCGTTCCAAAATTGCCAGTCCTTCATCAATCAATCTTTTTTTTTTTTGATTACAAAGGCATTTTTTACTTAACTCTCTGAGTTTTATCCGGGGGGGGGGGGGCAAAATTACAATATAATTTCAAAATGACTGGCATCCTCAGTTCATCGCTCTATTACAAAGACCTTCACCATTTCATTTGCATCTTGAAGTCCATCATTTTGGACAACTGTCTCTTAAGTCATGAGATCTCGTATAAATGGAGAACATTACAAAATGGAGGCCAAAGCAGGTGGATATTATCTCCAAAGCTCATAGTTCTTTTAAAATCTACAAGTCAAATCCCAGTTTGTAGGGCTCATGGAGTGCCTGCTGAGGGCAAGGTCTGCTGAGTACAGATGATATCAGCCAGTTATTGCCTGCTCCTTTCACTCTTGCCATGATGAGCTGTGCCACTGAGTGTGTTGTTGCCTAATTCCCTCTAACTACAGCTCTGTGTAATCACATACCCCAATTAACCACCTCGGTTCCCCGTTTCCTGCGACGTGCACGCCGCCCTGTCTTCTCGCCACACAGAGTAATTAGCTTTCATCTGAAAATGAAAAGAAAGGAGCAGCTCAGCAATTGTGCAGCCACTCTCTCTTTCTGCCCGTCTCTCTAGCACTCTACTCCTCATATCATAATGGCCTGCAATTTCAATCAGATGGATTTTTATCGCTGACACTAAGAAAAATTGCCTCTCATCCTAGTCACTCTTTTCACCAGCCCCCCCCCCCCCCCCCCCCAAACAAGCTACCCGTCTCATCTGATAGCTCGCGCTTTTGAGACAGCCATCAAGGAGAGTCCTTGTTGTGACTGGGAGGTCTTAGTTTGATATTTACAAAGGATTTAATTCCCCTCGGTGGATGTGGGTGGCATAATGGAAGGATCTGGTGTAAAATTTGATTTTCATCCACCTAATGAGAGGAAGGACAGAACAAATCCATAGCAGATTTTTGATTGTGCCTATTTGTATTTAGTGGTGTGATTCCCTCCTTGAAGCTTGGCAATGATTATCTGACTCGAGCTAAACCTGTTTAAACATATTTTATATTCTTTGAAAAGCTTTTAAAAATATCATATAAGTAATAGTATTAGAGTTCAGATAAACATATGGCTTGTATTTTTGTTTAATTAAAACTACATTTTAAGTGCTTTACAGCAAAGTTGTTAATTTAAAGTAAAATTCAACTTCACTGGCCAACTTATGGTTGCAACGCTTTTTTTACGGGAAATTGGACTGGATTGTGTATAACCTTAAATTTGCTTTGCATTTCAGAAATTTCTTCATGTCAAAATGTTTTGGCTTAGATTTCAAATTCAAATAAATTGTTGTTCACCTACTGTAAGCAGTTGGATTTGTTTTTTTGTTGTAAATTGTGATTTAAATGTGTAAAATTTACCCTTGAATCCAAACAGATTCCACATTCCCCACAAGTAACTCGGAGACGCCATGGTAGCTTTTAGCCTCCACAACAGGAGAATGCTAAGCACTATTACGGGCACCAAAGAACGACTGTTTGACTTTTTCTCTGTGTCTTTGATTTGCATTTGTTCCTCAGCTGAAGTTACTTTTACTCTGTACGGCGGCAGAAAATCCCCATACTGAGAACGCCACACTAGGTTTCTAGCCCTAACACGACTGAACACGGAACATGGTATGTGACTGATCACAACAAAAAGATGAAAGTGCCGGAAGGAACCCAGAACCCAATTCAGTTTTGCACCAGTTATAAAATTAGGTGTTTCAATGTGTTTAGGGGCTCTTTGGTGCGGTTAAACTGTGGATTTTATACTGTGGCGTGCACAGACATTTTAGGGGGCAGGTGCTCAGGAGGGGGGGGGAGGGCACTTTTTAGCGCACGTGGAACCCTTAATTATAAAAAAATTTTTAAAAAAATACACACGCATGTTGAATGAAATTTGACTTTTATTTGTAACATTCTCTAAACGTGAGTTTTCAATGGAAAAAAGTCACACCACCACCAACAGTACAGACTAAAGCGTACTACTTTAAAGCAGCATCCTCCTTGGTGCCATGTCTTTAAAGATGTTGATGACCTCGCTGTGGTTTACCTCAATGTCTTTTTCAATGGCAAGCAGAAGAAGATCAGAGAGCCTTTCTTCTCCACACAGGCTTCTTAGTTTAGTTTTGATGATTTTCAGCTTGGAAAATGATCTTTCAACTGAAGCTGTCGTCACTGGTAATGTTGCATATATTTGGATCATTTTGACAAAGGCAGGAAAGATCAGCTGGCCATTGTTTTCCCTCAGTATTGAACATATTTATTATAGGTTCTTTGAAGTAAAGCTGGAGTGGAAAACCTTTAGTTCTGTCTTAAGCTGCTCCTCATCTTCTCCATAGAAGATCTGGGCGACCGTGCGAGTTCACGTGACAAAGGAAGAGAGATAGGCTGGTCGGGTGTGCGCAAGGAGGTGGCTCATTTCGGGGCATTGTTTCAGTGGTTTTTAATGGCTCAGGTTTTCAAAAGATCATTTCAAAACCGACCTCAGTAAAATCTTAATAATATTCAGGGCAGTCAAACTTTTTTACAGTAGCAGGCTACACACTATCAGGTAGGAGGGTGCACTTATATATAGATATATATCTATATATCTATATAGATATATATACTTCAGACTAAACAGTGGCTCTGTGACTACTGTAACAAACAAACAAATAGCAATAGCGTAGTCGGTGTTGCCAAATTAGGCAGGTTTCCAACCAATTAGGCTTTTGAACACATTGAGCTGGAAAAAAATAGCTTATGGGCAGATTGTAAAAAATTTCCGAAGCTTTTCATAACATTTGTTGGGCTTTTAGAAAGAATTACTAACAAAATATATCAAAATAGTCATTATTTATTTTTTAAATAAGTTGAATCTGTCGATCTGACATCATCAATGAATAATAGTTATAATGAATAATATTGATTGTTATAATAAAACAACAAAAGAATAATGGTTAATCAAGTGTTTGGTCAATGTAAACGCCCAAGAGGGGTTGAGTTCTACTTAAAAATATTTCATGACTGCGTGTAAGAGAAATGTTTAATTGAGCTATACTGACAGAAATTAAGTTTATATTAAGGTAGATTTACAACTCATGTTGGGAAGCTATTTATAATTTATTTTTTCTGGGTGAAATATCCTGATTATTAAAGAGATCTTGTGTGTTATTTGGTTGTCTGATTGTACATTTTGTTTGGAGCCCATATGTGCAGTTTTTTTTTCTTTGCTTCAGCTCAGTTGTGTGCTAATGGCATGTTCTTATGTGTTTAATAGTTCTCTGCTTTTAACATGAGAGAGTTTGAGATTTGGCCTTTGGATTAACAGTGACAGAGGGTAACCTGTAAAGCTGTGTCTTAACTTAAAAATCCAGCATAAGCCACACGCTAATAAACATGAGCGCTGGTGTCAGGCTGAACACTGACTGAAGTAACAATTCTGACTAGAACAGGTTCTGTAATTGCAGCAGCTATGAGAACAAGGAGCAGAACAAAGCAGAGTTCCCTTCTGCCTGCAAGTAACTCAAGTCTCTTCAGTTTGGCAGCTTTAGTGCTTGATTCTACTCCTTGGGCTCCTAGCTGTCCTAGCTCACCCTGCTAGGTGTCCTAGCTAACCCTCCTAGCGTGAATGTTTACTCCAGTTTAGACTTCAGTGCTGACATTTCAAACAGAAATTAATAGCGCTCCTTCCAGCTCGCTCTCTGTTTTGTTGTCAGTTCTTGTAATTGTTCGGTAATCGGGACCAAATTTCCATCCCGCTCTACCTACACCAACGGTGACCACACCACAGCCGAACTGCGGCGGCGACTGAAGGCTATGAACGGTGTCCCGCCCCTCTCCAGCTGTGATTGGCTAGCATGTTGCCTTCAGTCGTTGATTTGATTGGTTAAATTGTATGATTGACACATCAAAGATAGTACTAAAAGGTCGATGGCCACTCCGAGGTAAAAAAAAAAAAAAAAAAAGAAGACGGCTTCCAGTCCAGGATCTGCTCCGCGCTCAACCAGAAGGCACAAATATCGCTCCATTATTTAATCGGGGAAATGTAGTCGGCGGCAATAGCTGCTATAGACGGCGATTTGCCGCCGTTGACCGGCTACTTTTGACTGCCCTGAATATTAATAATAAAAAAAAAAAAAAAAAAAAAAAAACTAGTTTCAAAAGGGCATTTTCGTTGATAAAGGGCAAACTTCCTAGTGCTTTAGCACCACCTAGTGTCTATGTATGCACGCCCCTGATTTTATATCATCTCTGATTTCTGTACTGGTGTGCAGATTACCGACGGGACAGATACAGAACTGCCCTCGTTATGTACGCGATTCTTACATTATGACACCAGGTGATCCAGATGCTCATTACGCAGTGCTGCCACTTTAGTAGGTCACTTTCTAAAACATACAGATTGTGCCACACTCTGATTGGTGGACAGGGCTCTTTGTTGAATTCAACACTATTTTTTCCCATCAATGTTCCCATCAGGTCACGAAGGTGACACTTTTATCTTTGATTGTAACATTTATTCACAATGTTGACATTGCTATAAAGCTACACTATTGTTTAGTACCTGTTCCCCTGTGAGGCTTTTTGGCAGACTCACAGTCACAGTTAATGTAACGGAAAAAAAGTTGTGCTCTGCATTGATTAAAACAGGTATTGCACTCAAAGCTAATTCTAAGGATAGATTCCACAACTTACTCAAGTGATTTTTAACCTCTAGAGGTATAATTTCAAAAAATGATTAGGAATATGTGCGTGACAACATGCAAACAGTAATGTCCACCGCTTATTATTGTCTTTTGTCAGGCTTTAATTAAAAAAATGGCTAATGTTCAAATGCCTAACAGTTTTATTCTAAACTATAGTTTGTTCTGAAATATTTACCAGCTTTAAATTGTTAAAACAATTGATGTTTTAGTCAAGCAAAGGTTGTAATGGATATCATCTTAATTTTTCGTTAGCTGACCATAAGCGCTGTGTCCTAAGCTAATGTTCAACAGCTAATTATAGTGCCTTCAAGGTTTGGATAAATACAAAGGCTCAACATGTAAAAAAAAAAGATCAACAAAAATAAAGAAATTATTTTAGTTATTTTAGTTTAGTTAGCTATATTAGACTTTTTAAAATTTATACATGAAACATTTACCAAGACAATTACGTGTTCTTTTCAATTATTTGCTCACATTGTATAAATCTAAAAGTAACTGTTTTGTTTGAAATTACAGATACTTGGTAACATTAACTAATAATTTGTGTACGGTAAAGATTGCAATGTATATAGGTGAAGACTCCAGCGACACCTGAAATACTAGGGAGGAACTTTATTAGCAGACCGACCCATTTTGGCTTGTGGTTTTCATCAGAACCAGATCTTTGTTCCTCCCCATGCACCCTAGAATTCGTTGAAGTTTTTGAATCTCAAAGATTGTGATGTCGAAAAGTTTTAGGCTTCATCCAAAACCCTTAATTGTAGCTCCTAGCTCCTGTTCCTTGATCTGTCATGGGGTCAACAGTAAGAACACTGTTGTGGGGAGGAAAGTAGCACATGGATGAAGCGAGTCAAATCCAGGCTTCCAGCCTTCCAAAATCAAATATTTTCATTAATTTCTATGAGATGGGCTGTGCTTATAAGTCATGTCATGCAAAGGATTGAGGGATTTCTTATAGCTCCTTAGGACCAGTAATGGACATCGCGAGGTTCCTATGCTAAATCAGCTGCGGGAGGAAGCATACAGGCTCATTTTCCTACCTCCTTCCTTACTGACTGCAGCACTTATCATGGCAACCGATGACGTACTTCCGCTTTGGCTAAAGAGTCCTTACCCAATAAGAATATTTGGATAGACCCTAGGACCGTAGTAGTGGAAACAGACCATAATGCACTGAGCTAGTGCTAACAACGAATGCTAACAGCAGGATCCACAGCTAAGTATTTATCTTGAGTAAACATAAAAGCAATAATACTCATTCGTAATCTCCAGAATGTCTGAAATGATAAATATCATATGTGCTAAACTTTGTCCAAAAATCAGACAAGGTATATTTTAAGTAGACATTACAGTGAAATCATCCAATATCTCGAAAAACAGCGGGTTTTAAACAATAAATCGCTTTTCCTGGTAACATTGGTTATTATTTTTCCTATGTGAAAGGCTGTGATATATAGTTACAATGGCAGTCTATGCTGTTATATTTGGAAAAAGGCCAATAAAAACAGTTTTAATTAGAAAGTGTAAGATGTTTTAAGGCTTCTTTAAAAAGAAAAGTCCTCATTGAAATAAGTTGTGAGTTCAGGAGTTGGTCAGATATTGTTTCCACACACAGTTAGAGAGCAGCTTCGCCGCAGATGAACCAGAGAGATGATATCATTAGTAAGTTACCAGCAGGATGAACGCTCCTCACAGGTACACTGGTAATGTGACATGAACACCACACTTTGGTGTCACCCGGAACAGTTCCAGCTGGGTGAATCATTGTTCAGTCATACAAGTGAGCAGTCTGTTAATAATCCAACCCTGACATTTAACACATAATAAGGTGTTTCATCCCCATCTCCTTTGGAGGCGATTTGCAGGTGGAACAACCCAAAGACCTTTTAACTTCACAATAGGGCGAAGGCAGCCAATATCCCGCTGCTCTTTTTTTTTTTTCTTCATTTCTGTCTTTACCTACCTTACCATCCCCCCTTTCAATTGCCTCTCAAACTGTTTGTTCTCTTATCTTTCCATGTCCTAACAAATCAATGAGGCACTCGTTAGCCCAAGGATGTTCATCAGGGAACACTCACATACACTCATTTATCCATCCAGAATTTAAAGTAAGCCCAGAATCATAGAGCTAAACTCAATGACAAGCCTGCAATGTCAAATTACATCAGGTCTTATGTGAGAATGAAAGCAAAACAGGCATTTTTTAAAATTTAATACCACAGTCTTACATCCATATTGTATCTAAGGTAATTTCAATTTACCTTATAACTAACAAATTAAACAAAGATAAAATAAATAAATGTTGGTATTTTTAACAAAAAAAACAAGAAAATCCAAGAAAAACGTTCAGACTATTTATTTATTTTTTCAATTCGATTTTATTTATATAGCGCCAATTCATGAAACATGTCATCTCAAGGCATTTTCCAAAGTCAAATTCAATCAGATTATAGAGATTGCGTCAGATTATAGAGATTGGTCAAAAAAATAAATCCTATTTAAGGAAACCCAGCAGGTTGCATCAAGTCTTGACAAGCAGGATTCACTCCTCCTGAGAGCGTAGAGCCACAGAGAGAGTCGTCTGCATTGTCCATGGCTTTGCAGCAATCCCTCATACTGAGCATGCATGAAGCGACAGTGGAGAGGAAAACTCCCCTTTAATGGGAAGGAAAAACCTTCAGCAGAACCAATCTTCCTAATTAGGTGTAACAGTGTGAAATGTTAATACATTCTCATCCTGATCTCCACTCGTTCTATGATTAATCTCATTTTAAGTTAAACATTTCAAAATCCCAATTTTATCATTACTAAGCCTAACTACAAAGTGTCATGTATTTTCACTTTCCAATTGAATTTCATATGATTTCTGAAACCACCACAGGTTATATGGCCACATAATCACATCATTTCTCTATTTTTGTTTGGATTTTACGTTGCTAAAATATACAATAAGACTGCCTGATTACCAAACAGTTAATAGATGTTGATAATCAAGATGTTAAAACGTTTTAAAGTAATAACATGCAATTGCTTTGGATTAGTTAAAGGACAAGAAAGGAATTAAACCTAAACAGTTCAAAAATAAAGATAAAAATTTATTTTGCTTTACAGCTGTCTTAGAACTGCTTATTGATAAGTTATAAAGCCTTCAAAGCTTAGTTAAGTACAGGATTGTAAGCTATTGATAAACCCTTTTATTGTAGTTGTTTTATTCTTTAGTATTGCCAGATGTTGTTTTTAAGATAGATACAAATGCTTTTTCATTCATTTGAATTTTGTTGTCACTTGTTAATTTTGTTTTTCTTTTCTTTCTACTGCATTTAACAGTTTACTTTCATAATACATACAGTATATTGCCAAAAGAATTCACCCTGTTGCCTTGACTCACATATGAACTTTAGTGACCTCCCATTCTTAATCCAAAGGCTTCAATATGACGTTAGTCCACTCTTTGCAGCTATAACAGCTTCAGCTCTTTGGGAAGGCTGCCTAAAAGGTTCTGGAGTGTTTATGGGAACTTTTGACCATTCTTCTAGAAGTGCATTTCTGAGATCATACATTGATTTTGGAATTGAAGGCCTGGCTCTCGGTCTCTGCTCTAATTTATCTCAAAGGTGTTCTATTGGGTTGAGGTCAGGACTCTGAGCAGGCCAGTCAAGGTCATCCTCACCAAACTCTCTCATCCATGTCTTGGATGGACCGGGCTTGGTGCTCTGGTGCACGGTCATGTTGGAAGAGGAAGGGGTCATCTCCAAACTGTTCCAACAAAGCTGGAAGCATGAAGATGTCCAGAATTTTTACGTATGCTGAAGCTTTCAGGGTTTCTTTCACTGAAAAACAACCTCACACCACAATCCCCCCTCCACGAATCCTTACACTTGGCACAATATAGTCAGACTTGTACCTTTCTCCAGGCAACCACCAAACCCAGACTTGTACATCAGATGGAGAAGCATATTTTATAACTCCAGAGAATGCCCTTTGGCTGCCCTAGAGTCCAGTGACAGTGTGCTTTTCACCACTGCATCCAGCGCTTGGCATTGCACTTGGTGAAGTATGGCTCGGACGCTGCTACTCGACCATGGAAACTAATTCCACGAAGCTCTCTGCTCACTGTTCTTGAGCTAATCTGATGGCCACATGATGTTTGTGGCCATCAGACTCCATCAGTTTGTGTGGCTTTCCACTCTGAGTCTGAATTGCTGTCATTCCATCACAGAGCTTCTGGGAGCGACTCATTCGTTCACAAATGTTTGTAGAAACGGCATGTCTAGCTGCTTGATTTTAAACTCCTGGGACCATGGACATGATTGCAACACCTGATTTCTAATATTTGGATGGGTGAGTAAATATTTTTGGAAATATTGTCTGTTTCATTCACTTTTTTTTTTTTGAATTTGTCAATTTTTCTGTATTCTTAAAAATCTTGAACGGTGGATGAGTTTAGGTACCTGAGGTCAACCATCCAAACGAGGTGGTCTGCTGTAGTGAAACCTGATGGAAACAGCTAAAAGAAAAAGGTTGTCACAATTTTTCACATTATAACCTCAATTTTATTTTTAAAAAAATGATACGCCCCCACAGCATGACGCTGCCACAACAATGTTTTAGCATGCTGATGGTATGTTTAAGCTAATGTGCAAGTTTTTTTTTCACCATACAATGTTAGTTTAAGAATGTGCTTCCACTTTTAAAGAAAAAAAGGAGAAATCGTGACATTTTATTTCAATACATGCTAACCTAATTAGTAGTATCGCTTGGCTGGAAAAGCACACTCAAACTTTCTTCAAGAACTACACCAGGAAAAAAAATGCTGTTTTTCATTTAATTACTTCCAAAGCCAAAAAAGCATAGTAACGAATACAGCCGACACTCTTTTGGAGCCTAAACTAAATCATCTCTATTTTTCACTAAAGCTCTTGTCTCAGAATTTAACCGGTTGGATCACATTTTATTTACTGTAAAGAGAAAAAGCAAAAGCAAAATCAGTATTAGGATGTCCTCATATGAGTCCTGGTGTTTTATATCATTAAATCAGCAGAGCAAGTGTGATGTGGGTTGCCTTGTCTTTCATGTCTGTCCAAGTCTTGCCTTTTTAGGGCACTAAGGGAAGCGCAGAACAGCTGGTGGCATCGTGTATCATACAGATCCTCGTCTTATGGGTTGCAAATCCTTTTAACAGAGCAGTGGCTTTCTTCTTTTCACTTTTATTTAATGATTTCATCTTTTTACATAATAAAGACAAGATCAGTAATCCCGCTATGGTTTCTTTAATCAAGATTTGGAGAAGATCCTTTATTTATTAGGAGTCTTTTTGAAGGGAAAAACACGGCGACACAGAGACATTGAAGTATGTAGGTGCTACGTGGCTCTCCTTGTTCTGCTTTCACAGAGTTGTTTTTGATCCGGTTTTTAACCCACCTGTACGGTATTCCTTGTCTGGGCCTGCAGCCAGTATCCTGGCAGAACCTCACATCAGCATCAGAGCGACAACAGCGCTCTTCCCTTCGAGGTTTGCATACACAAGAGGGGCTTATCCTCTTAATAAATAAAACCTGGCTGGGACCTAAAATCAGAGGAACACAGGAGGGATCATTGCTCCACTGCGCAATGAACCCCCCCCCCCCACCTCCCCTCTTCGTCAGAGAAGGATTATCCCTTTCACCTAGCGCAAAACACCGTTAATTTCTCCTGCCAGGTTCAACTCCCAGCATGCAGTGGGGAGATTGGCGGCCTCTGCCTCTTTTCTGGTTTCTCCCCTTCCTTCTTCTCCTCCCCTCTACACCTGGCTCCCTTTCTGGTTTTTATCTCTTCTGGTGGGAACACGAACCCCAGCGCCTCTTTCTCCTCATCCTGCTCTTTGATGATGTTTTGCCGATGCTCGTTGAAGCCATAGAGCTCTGCATGCCGGCGACTCAAGTCTTCGCGGAAGTGCCAAAAACAAGATTAAGGTGCATACGTCGGGTAAAACAGTTTTATTTTATTTTTTTGTTAGCTGATGCAACAGTGGGTTTTTGCACAGATGAGATTGAGCAGGAAGCTTTGTTCACAGACTTATTTTCCTCCACTCATGATAAGTCTTTCGCTAAAAAAACAGAACAGAACTAATAGTCTTTGCAAAAACTTATTTTCTTGAACTGGCTTCACTAATGGCGGTGTATGAATCAAAATGTAAAGTGAAATTCTGTTCACTAATGGGGGGTCTAAGGAAGCAAATGTTTTTTAGAAGTTCTTCCACTCAGTTGTCTTTTTTTTGGAGCAATAAAGGAGCAATCAAAACTTAGCACACAGCTTCAGTCGCTTCAGCTAGAAACCACTGATCAGGCCCAAAATCTGGGACTAGTGAAGGACTCAGACCTGAACCTCCAAAAGCATTTAAAAACAATTACAAGGTCAGCTTTCTATCACCTGAAGACAATTTCCAGGATTAAAGGACTAATGTCTCAGGAGGATTTGAAAAAACTAATCCATGCGTTTATTTTTAGTAGAATTGATTACTGCAACGGTGTTTTCACAGGTCTGCCTAAAAAGTGGATCAGACAGCTGCAGCTGATCCAGAACGCTGCTGCCCGCGTCCTCACTAAGACTAAGAAAGTAGAGCACATCACCCCAGTTCTAAAGTCCTTACACTGGCTCCCTGTATCTCAGAGAATAGACTTTAAAATACTTCTGTTAGTCTATAAATCCCTGAATGGCTTAGCACCTAAATACATCACAGACTTGTTATCAGCGTATCAACCATCCAGACCACTCAGGTCTTCTGGCTCCAGCCTTCTCCGCAGAACCAGAACCAGAACCAGAACCAAACATGGTGAAGCAGCATTTAGTTCCTATGCTCTACATATCTGGAACAAACTTCCAGAGGACTGTAATAATGCTGAAAGCCTGAGTTCTTTTAAATCGAGATCAAAAACACATTTGTTTAGGATTGCCTTTGACTTTTCTAGTTAAACTGTTTTACTGAAACATTAGTTCAACTTTGTAGTCCAACTGTTTTTAATGTTTGCTATTAGTTTCTATTTTCCCCATGTTTTATTTTGTTTCTACATTTTATTCCAACTTGCTTTTATTCTGTTTTATTTTCCTATATTTTAATCAGATAAAGCACTTTGCATTGACTTTTTACTTAAATGTGCTATATAAATAAATTTGCCTTGCCTTGCCTCTGGAATTGCTAGTGGAACAGTAAATGGTAAAAGTGTTGTAATGAGGACATCCTACCCTGAGACAGAGTGAACCCAAGACCAGATAATAAGACCAAGATTTGAACAAGGGCAGACCGTGTCAAGGCCGCAGCCACGGGGCAGGGGTAGGAATCAAAAAACAAGACCAAAGCAATGTGAGATCCTTTTAAACACCCTTTATGTAATCATAACAATTTAAAAAAAACAAAAAAACATTTTTTTTTAATACCTGTGGCAGTTCATTAGCAAGCTAACCTGTAACTAAGCTCCAGACTAACAGGTTGAACTGGTGCACATAAAGTTGAGTCCAAAATGTTTTAAAGGCCGACAGATTTTGTCATGAATTTGAAGGGAGGTGAATCCAGAATTCAACCAACACAATAGAAATGCTCTTTAAGGTGATTTATTAAGGGATGGTGAGGAGAGGGAATCAAACGGGCAAACAGACAGGATCCAAAAAAGAGGTAAGGCAGACATCCAGGCTATACTTGATAGGCAAACAGAAACTGGGCAGAAAAATACAAAACATGTTACAAAAACGGAATCAAGACGCTGGGAGCTCTTACCAGGAAACAGGGGATGCACGCATGGTATGATTGACGACGACCCGACAACTAACTAAGGAGGGAGTGAGACTTAAATAGACGGACAAACAGGTGAGCGGAATTGAAACTAATTAACCGAAGGCAGGAGCAATACAGAACTGACAGGGCACTAGATCATAAACAAAACACAGAACTAAAATCAGAACTAATACAGGGACCAGATAACTGACGAAGTAAAAAGGCTAAACTGGAATTCAAAACAGAAATAAACCCAGAGGCAGCAATAAGCTACTTAACCAAAACAATAAACATAGACCGGATAAACTAAAACAGTACAAAAGCTGAAGAATCCAAAACCAGACAGAACAGAAACAAAACCTGAGGTGGAAGACAGGAATAGCTGATCAAATAAATAAACATGAACCAAAACAAAAACCCAAATCATGACAGATTTAGGTTTAAAGTAATCTTTTAATATAACCAGCAGGTGCAAATGAAAGTAACAGTATTGTCTTGGAGTGCCCCAACTCAAATGTGATAGAATCTCTGGAGGAAGCCAAACATGGAATGGAGGCATTCCCATTTTTGCTGTTACTGCCTTTAGTCTCGATCAAAGGGTCAAAGGGTGTCAAGAGGTAAAGAGACAGGGATCCTTCTAGTCAACACCCCCAACCTCCCATCACCCCCATGACTATGGATGGTTGGTTACCATTTCTAGTTGACTTAGTCAAATATTTTTGAACCTATTACAGCTGAAGGTCCCAGTGATGAGCCATTTCCTGCTTTACAGATTTATTTTCCCATGACCTTTGGAAGAGAAACTGGCCCACCATTTCACAGCTCTCCCAAGATGCTAAACACTTCACCTTGATTGCCTGCTGGTGGTGGTCAGAGGGCCCGGTGGGTGTGTGAATGACTGTAGTGTTGTCGAACTACTTAAAGCGCTATACAGGTACAAGCTATTTACAATTTACCATTTATATATCTAAGTCTTATTTGTCCAAAGCACATTGTTACAGTTAAGATCAATCCTATATGTTTTCTCAGGTCTGAGGGCGAAAGTTTACTGGGAGTATTCTTTTAAAACAAATCCCAGAGATTGTGAGGCAAAAAAAATAATTTTCTCCATTGATTCAGTGTCTGGGATGTGGGGAAAGAAATGTACAACTAGATTGTGAAATATAATTTTGTTTACTTCTTTTTTAGGGGGGGAGAATAAGCTGTCGCAATCTTTATCTTTAACATAATGTCATATTTTAGAGTTGGATAAGATACAATTTTCATTTCAATGCTCAACAGATTTTATAACTTTTGGTAATTAATTATCTTCCTTTAAACTGTATAGGTTTACCCTTTTCGCTTGTCATTTAATTTTGAGAATGTAGTTGAGTTGTTTTTCAATAAAATGGCATAAAATACTTTATTGTAGATACATATTTTTTGTTTTGTTTTTTTTGGTCCAGTTTGAAAAGTTATCTAGTGGCGCTTTCACTTTAAAGATTTACCTCCTCACTCACTCTTCTCCAGGCTAGGTCCTTTCTGGACTTGTCTCGGTAGTAATAATTGGTTGAGTCATACAACTCAAGCCGACTGTTGCTTTACACCCATCGCAGGTATTGTGTCGCTGTTCCTTCGCTGTAATCATCAAAATCACACCTGTTGCGTCGCCAGAAACGTTTCTGTTGTAACTCTTTGCGTCGTGGCACCCCTGTGTCACATGGGGATAACATTTAAATCAGTCCGCCACATTCGCCTTCGGTGTGAACGCACCTTTATAGTGTTGGTTCCAAACATGTCATGTATGGTTGATCTGGTTGATCTCCGTGGCATTAGGTCGACCTCAAGCTGTTGTTCCACAAACACAAGCTGTGTTATAATTCTGGAGTAAGCTCAGCATCCCTAAACTGAAGGCAAAGATCCATATAGCAGGGGATATAAGAGGCACAGCTTGGGCATCCCACAGCAGACCGCTTATTCTCCCTTTCAGCAACGGAAGCAGCTTTCCACAGATTTGTAGTCAGTTTACAGGACAAGGAGGCCGACATCTTTCTACCCAAACAATCTCAAACCAAACTATGGTGCGCTAATTAATATCAGCCTTTGTATGTATCTCCTCCACATTTGCAGATTTGTTTATGTGTATCCTCTATGTGATTACTCAGCACATAGAGTGTCTCACCTCTGGCTAATTCTCACACCCTGTTGATGAAATCCACAGCATTGTAAATCACATAAGCCAGGGAGTGAATATAGTTTTTTTTTTTTTTTTTTTTTGCTTTCCTCTATCAGCAGTTTTTATTTAAACAGTAAGACCAAATTGGAAAAATACACAACAATAAAATGTACTTTTGAGCAACTTCCCAGAGCTTCTGATTGCGGCATTTTGTGCAATTAGTAGAAAATATTCAGTTTTACATATTAACTTTGTGTTAATTATATTTTTACCCAACGATGGTGCTTTGTTTTAATTCACTATCCTTGCACTGAATTGCATATTTATCTTCACATATCTTGTTCATTCAAATGTCATGCAATGCTTGTGGTTCACCGCTGTTACACTTAATAATATACTATAAAGAGTAATGAACATTTGATTTTTTGGTTAGTTACATTTAGCCGCTAGCTACAGTGGAGTTTCGTTTCAGATATTACCATTAACAATTCCCGTGCAATCAGTGTTGGTGGAATATGTTTGAATTATAATCACTTGAGTCAATAGAATTCTTTATTTGAAAATAGTGTCAATAAACTGTAAAAGTGTATATTTTTTTTACATGTCCCGGTCATGGAATTTCAAGCCTACGTTTTAGAGATGTAGGTTGCCAGGGAAGCTTTGTTCTACAAAAGGATATCAAGAATCTTTATTGAATTAAATTAAATGTTATTTATAAAGCACCAATTCCCACCACATGTCATCTCAAATCATACAGACAGATTGGTTAAAAAGTTTCCTTTTTAAACCCAACAGATTGCATCGAGTCTCAACTAGCAGCATTCACTCCTCCTGGGTGAGCATGCAGTCTCAGTGGACAGTTGTCTGGATTGTCGATGGCTTTTCAGCAATCCCTCATACCAAGCATGCATGTAGTGAGGGTGGGGAGGAAAACTCCCCTTTAAAGGCATACTATGCAACATTTTTCCGTTAATTAATGTGTTCCATACCGTTTTGGATGATTAAATGAGTCATTTCAGATCGAACAAAGGTTTTCTCGGCCGCCCTTGTGGTCTGTAGGGGAAATACCGTACTTGCAATTGCAGGAGCCCTCGGCTCGCACCCACAGGCTCAAAAGTCTGGTGCATCGCGAGAGTCGGTCTTGCTTTACGGCAAGAACTGCTACACGCCCCCAGTGAAACACATGCTCGTTGCTAGCGCAGTGGCGATATCTGTGCAGTTATCATGGCGGAACCAGCGATAAAACAGCGAAAGCCCATGTCGGAGCAGGCAAGAAAGAGGAAAAGGGCTCTGGACAGAAAGAGGACTCGTACACGGGTGAACATCGGGCAAGCTTTTTCCGAATAGCGAGAGCTAAAAGAAAAAGAAGGCTGCAAGGCTGACGCGGACCTCGCGTTTCTGCTGATGTGATTGTAAGTAACATTAGAATGGTTTCTCTCTCTCTCTGTTCATGTTCATACTTTCACTGTGTTAGTCACTGTGTTTGTACTACCGTTTTTTCGACTTTTCGTTGCGTTCGCCTGTCTGCTAAGCTCAAAACAACCGCGCCTGGCTTGACGGAGAAACCAGGAGAACAGCTGAGCATCTTTACGACAGTGCACTTTTACTTTTGCCCTCTGGGGGGAGCCTCGCTGGAAAATCAACCCCGGTCGCATAGTATACCTTTAACAGGAAGGCAAAACTTCCAGTAGAACCAAGCTCAGTGTGATGTCCTCCAGCAGCCCAAAGCTGGCTTCACCCTGACTACCTTACCATATGCACTCTGTCTAATACCAAATAATACCAGACCCACCATAGACTTCCTGCGTCTGACTTTCTAAATTTCTAAAAACATCTGTTTTTTTAGAAATTGACATATTTCTAAACGTTCCCTTTGAGCTGAAGAAGAGGAGGCTCAGTTCTTGCCCTGCCATCGGGCATCGCAGCCGGGGGAAGCTACAGACCTCTCATCATCATGGGAAATGTGAGATCCCTTCCCATCAAAGTGGATGATTTGGTAGGCTTCATCGGGTTACAGAGATACTACACACATAAACACGGGCGACTTTCATTCAATCTGGGCCAACAGACCCAGGGACTGGTAAAATAAGAGGAAGGGGTCTGGCTTAGTTTGTGGATGCTAGATGGTGAAACTCTGGACATTTAACTATCAAACAAATGCTCTCCGGTAAAAACGTAGCTTTTAAATGTCAGCATGAGACCATACTACTTTGATCCAAACGTTTCTGCCACAACTTCACCAACTCCCATGGTGATTGGAGAGGGTCAAAGATTTGGTGAAGTGAAGAATCTAGCAATGATTGAAGTGTTGGACAGTGTTTTTTTTTCTTCTGATGTGGCCTTTTCTCCTCACTTTTAGCTAATCTGTGGGACAATAAATGAGTATTTTATTCTATTCTACTGTATTCTATTCTAAAATCACAAGCTAAAAGCCTTGAAAGATACATATTAATGGTTCTAATCATTCTACAAATTATTTAATGTGTAGGCCTTCTTGAAAGATAGCTAATGCTTATGATTTTATAGTGGGACGTTAATAACTGCAGTCCTTACAAATTTCAGTCAACATTGATGTTTGTGTTTAACCCATTGTTCTCCCACATTAACCAAATCAATGGCTCAGGCTTTTTCGCACTCAAAATTTTACAAGTTCCTTTTCAATTTTGGAGCCATTGTTCAAGAATACTGTGATGGACTGGCGACCTGTCCAGGGTGTACCCCGCCTCTCGCCCATTGACAGCTGGAGATAGGCACCAGCACCCCTCGCGACCCCACAAGAGATAGACTCGTTAGAAAACGGATGGATGGATGGATGTTCAAGAATAAATTCTACATTTGTTACATGTACAAATGGGTGGCCCCATGGATCAAAGTGTTGCATCCATTTCTTCATACCTAGTTAGTGTTCCATTATGTAGGAATCTTTGTAACGGAATATTTGTAACGAAAGAAAAGGGCATTGATTTGCACAAACGTTTTGCTTTTAGAGAAACTGCATGATGTATTATCTGTATGAACTGACTGTATATTAGATCTAACAGGTAAGTTTTTCATTTTTTTCCCTCTTTTGTATTTTATAACAATGGTCAAATAAAGAAAATCTTTATTTTGAGCAACTAAACAGTATGACATGACAATAAAGGATTTTTTTCAAAGTTTACAGAGGTTTTGATGCCCAAAACTAGATAAAACACTTACATTGACCTCCTTCTCCTTTTATGCCCCCCTTCCCGTCTGGGTTTTTGTACACCTGAGCACGTATGGATAACCTGCCGTTATCCCCTCCCTTTCACTCACTGCGGTGGCTGCTGCAGCTGAGCTGTTTGTTTAGGAATCTGGGCCCGAAAATTGTATTCCATCGACCATGCTCGCTATCAACACACAATTATCTGGGTTAATCATGTGGAACTGTGGCAAATTCACCTGGGGCTCAGGGACTAATGACATTCGCGTCTGGCCCTGCTTTAGTGAAATGGCCCCAGCACCTGCAGCAGGAACTCGGAGATTGCCAAAGAAAATTTGGTCTCATTTCGTCGTCCTCGACGGCAGCCCCCACTGCTCCGTTACCCCTCAAACTCTCCTTTCTAACCGCAGTCGCCCCTCCCCCCTTTCCAATCTCTGCTTCTCTTTTCTAATTTCCATCCCACTTTACCCTTAAATTTGTTAATCTTTCAGGTTTCCTTCTCTGCTCTTTCTTTCTTGTTGCTTTTTTTTTTCTTGCGCCTTCTCCTGGCGACAACCATGCATTCTGTTCTGTGCACACAATAGAGCATCGGGCTTCACACCTCTTGAATATTCAGCAGATATCGAGCTTCACTACCTGTGTTTCACCCGAACAGTGAGGAGGTGATACAGAAGCCGAAGATGAATTTGTGACATCGGTTCCGGGCAGACAGCGACTTGTGTTCACGCTGTATTAATTTAGAAAAAAAAAAGAAAGAAAGAAATGATGGGAGTGCAGTCAGCATGGTGTTGATGCTCTTTTCCGACGTTCACTTTGTCTTTCTGTTGCGCCGCAGTCAATCATTCGCGCTGCGCAATCCTTTCCACCAACTTTGAGGAAGTAGAGGAGCTCAATGCTCATAATTATACATCAATACAAACATATGTTTCCCAATCACAGATGCCATCCATGTGTGAAATGGGTGTCACACCGTTGGAGGTCTCATTATTCCTAAAGTGCGAGTGTGTATTCCATCGCTCCGGCTACCCCCCGCACCGCTCACAGGGACTGTGTTATTACACTTTCCTCGATATTCCCAAGTGGGGCCTTCGGATGATCACCGTACTGTACCTCAGATTCTATTTCTAGTTGAAATAGAAGTAGTCAACGTATTTCTATTTCTAGAAATACGTTGGTCAACGTTGATGTGGACTTAATACTAAAACGGACCCAATTAGGTGTTGAAAGCTAGCGGACTTGGTTTCAGGTTCTGTGACTGTTTGCATTTCAGTGTATTCTTGTTTACTTAAAGGTATAGTGGACGATCTTATTTGGGCTTCAAGTTCCGGGGGATCACCTCATCTATTGGTTTTCTCACATGCCAGTCATTGTGACACGCCAGTGTGCGTGCATGTTCCTTGTTAGTTTCTACTTGCTGGCAACGCATGCGCGCTTCTAGTGTTTAAGTATCCGGTTAACTTGGCGGTTAGCTTCGGTGTCAGCCATTCATTGCAGCTCTGCTGCTGTAGACTTTGAACATGGCTGACAGTGGCAAGAAGCAAACAGCGTTCATGTTTTGGAGAAGAAGTGGAAGGCCTCAGAAGAAAGAAATAAGACTAGACCGTGTTTGGGAGATTTTGTCATGCACATGCGCACAGTTATTCAAAAAGGGGCATGGTCATTTCTTGACTACATTTCCACTCTACCTTTAATCTCTGTTTAGTGACTTCCTTTCCTTGGTGTTTTACCGTGCTGGTTTTGTTCAATCTTTTTTTTCCTGGGCTGCTTTGCAGGTTCCATGTCATTTCTAGCTGTTCTTCTCTGCCTCAGTTTATGCACCCCATGCATGCAGCTCATTCAGTTAATCAGACTCACCCGGTCATTGTTTCTTTAATCCCTCCTCGGTAAATGAGCTGTACCCACTCACCTGTAGGTGCCTTTGATCTTGGTCTTTTGCCTTCTGGTTTGGATTTCTTTGCTGCCTTTGTTCCTTGTTTAAATGCAATCCATTCTGTTTCCCTGCAATTACATTTTTTCTGGCTTTGGTTTTTTTGTGACACTTTGTATCAGATGTTCTTATTAATTTTAATATCACACAAATATAACCTCAGTAAATCTAAAATTGTGTTTTCAAAAAATTATTTCATTTTAAAAGAAAATATCTATCCCAACCTGGCTCTTTGGCAAACTGTAATAGCGCCTGAAACCCAATAAATTATTTTGCCACCTTTTACAGCAACAAAAACGATAACTTGTAAAAAGGCTAACAGATTGCTGTGCAGAAAGTGTGGCCCATTCCTCTTTACAGAATTCTGTTAGTACAGTCACATTGGGGGGCTTTCAAGCATGAAAGGATTATTTAAGCGGACGCTACCATATTTTTACTGGATCTAAGTCTAGACTTTATTATGCCACCAACAAAACCTTCATTTTGGGTCTTTGTGAGCCATTCAGAAGTGGGCTTGCTGGTGTGCTTGGGGTAACTGTGTTTTGTGCATAATTCAAGTCCACCTCAGCTTAAAGTCACAAACTGTTGGCCACATTCTCTCCTTCAGGATTTTTTGGTAGAAAGCAGAATTCATGGTTCCATTCATTACAGTAAGCCCTGAAGCAGCCCCAGACCATCACACTACCACCACTGTCTTTGGGTGTTGAAGTTTTGTTCATGAAACCTGTCGATTTATAGCAGATGTCATTCAAAACTTTAGTCTCATCACTACAGAAAATTTCCTAGTCTTGGAATCATCAATGTTTTTCTTTTGTTTTTTCGGGCAAATGTGAGATGGTTCTTTTTGTAAGTTTTGGTCAGGGGTGGTTTTGGCCTTGTGGCTCTCCCATGGTCTCTTTCTTCTTGCTGACTCATGAATGCTGACCTTAAGGGTATGTTGCCACATTATATGGCTATAAAAGAAAGACCAAAAACCGTTTGATCATGTGAAAATAAAGATATATACACCAAGCATCCATCCTGATAGTGTTTTGATAGTCATTTTTGAGCCTAAAAATAATCCCAGCATCGGGCACGATGGGCAGATATAAACATACGTGGCGCCATCAACCGGCAGTACCGCATAACTATCAGAAAGCATTATAATAGATCAAATAAAAATTAATAAATCACTATTAATAAAAATGAGGAACCGAGCCTGACCCTCTGAAATACCTCGCGGTAAAGCGGCAGCTTGGCGTGATCTAAGACCAACCGTTATTAGTGAAATACACTGATCTAACAGCAACTCTAAGAGCTTCATATCAGAACATCACGGATAAATTAATTTCCTGTTCATAAACGCAAACAGGGACACATCATCAAGGTAAGAACCAATCAGTCAATCAATCTATTTATAATGTTGTTTACTTTCGACTGTAAAGGCTAAGAAGAAAAGCATTGCTATTACTAATATCACAGTATAAATCAGAACATTTCCACTTTACTTTAGCTTTACTTTAGCGTCTGCTTCAGCGAACACCAACATTCATACTGTATTCCCAGTGCTATTCCAGTCTTTTCCCTCTTGGAATCATACATTTTTTGCGCGTTTTTTTGTTGGATCTAGGATCATTGTTTCCATTACTTCGCTGTGAGATGCTAATAGCTGTTAGCTGCTTCCCGGTTTATCCTCTGCTGCGCACACACAGTATCGTTGTTACTGTGCGTGTACCATTGTTATTGTAAATAAACATGAATTACTTTATTTAATAACAAATTGAGCAAAAACAAAGCATAAGACCCCAAAATAATAACTAATACACCAGCAGGATGTGTTAATCTTTCATAAAAACTTTGTATGCAACCAGAGTGAGTTAATGACACATAAATAAAAAATCAATCAATCAAACAACATGGCTATGCACCTTTAACAGAGGAAAAAAGGAATGCAACGCTTCAGATGTTGTCGCGGGTTGCTTTGTGACATTTTGGATGGGTTGGCTTCTGGAGTAATTTTGGTAGGAAAAAGTACACCTTAAGTACACATTTAAGTACTTGGATTTTAATTTATTTGGTGTGATACAAAAAACACATATCTCTTGGTGTTGTATTCTCTGTTGCCTCTCAGGAAGCACTCTTTGGTTTTATCTGAATCATGAAAGGTGCTTTTTAAAGTAAGGGTTACTTACTTGTTTTGGTGAATCACTTTTTCTTTTCCCTTTTTTGCATTTTCGCTTCATCTTTCATTAATAAATAATGTCATAACTGAATCTGCGTGGTTCTATTGTATTCAAAGTATCTCCCAGTGACCCTTCTGAAAAGAAAAAGGACAATTGTCAAAGTTTAACACATTAGAGACATTAAACTAGAATAATAACATAATTCACTTTAAAGGACACTATGAGGTGTAATCAAAAAAGTATGGTGATTACACCAAACATTCTTTTCATAACACTTCGGTGATAAAAATGTTGCAAAGTTTGAATATTTCTGGAGCACCCAGGGCTGGTTTTGTATACGGGTCATGTGGTAGGGTGGCATCAGAGAGCATGGCACATGAATACCCGAAATGGATATTTACATGCACATGCTATTTAGCTAATTTAAAATACTTTCATACACGTGTAGTCAGTAGAGAGTTGGCCTCCCTGTGTGTTAGCTAGCCTGCTTGCTGCTGAGAACAGTCAGACTAACTTGCATGCTTTTAGTGGGACTGCGCTGTATTGTATTAAACCCCCAAAAGGCACCACTGATGTGAGAACCACCACAAGGAACATTGTTATTTGAGTTCAGTTTAAACTCTGCTTTCTTTCAAAACCTTTCCCAGAGGGGGGAAGAGTACGAGGAAGGTCAGGTTCTGAGCGTGGCAGTCAGGACAAAACAAACATGACCCTGTGAGACAAATTTTTAACATTTTCCCCTACATGCAGAATGCTATATGATAGAAAATTAACAATGTGTGATCACCCTGAACACCCTCTCCACACAGGGAAACATGGTGGTGGCAACGTCATAATATGGGGAAAACCGAACCATGAAATTCTGCAACAGAGTTGACCGATATTTGAATGAACACCTAAACCGGATCTCGGGTAAACTAAAAATAGGAAACAAAGGTTACATGCATGATGCCTTTTGATGTAATAATAGCATTTGCCAGACTGCTTGTCATTGCCTCTAATCGCCGTCTGCCCTGGCATTTGAATATATTTGCACACAACAACATATTTGTGTAGACAACAGTAAATATACAGCTGTAACTGTTGGGTTAATTAAAAAATGTTCCCCCAAAATAATCAAATTTAAAGCTTAAGACTGCGGTGGAGCCCACGTGTGCAAAGCAAGCTTGTCCGTGACAGGGTTTAGAAGTCTCGCAGGATTCCTAAAACGCCCCCGAAGGCTCCATATAATCTCATTCTTTTCCCTGCTTAATGGAAGATAATGCAAGCAGGCACGCTGATGAATCAATATGCAACAGCAGCTTTAGTTTGATAATTAATAACAGTGTTGGAAATAGATTTGTGATTTGGCAAGGCAGGTCTGATATCACTGTGGTTTCCATTCTCACAGTCCCCGAGAAGTAATCTCCTTCATTTTTTCCCCCTTCGATGGTGCTAATTCTTTGACTAAAGCCTGTTATCTCATGAAAGGCCCTGCGATGGGATCCGATGGCATTCTGACATCTGTATTCATTCCTCAGAAAATTAGTCCTGACACAAAATTAATGAAAAAAAAAACCACTAAGATTAGAGAAAGCCAATTCTCAAAGAAAAGACAAATTTATTTAGCTTTGGGTTCATTTTTGGACGGATTAGACCTTTTTCCTGTAGCACCATTTCTTTTCTGGACTACATTCTCCGGGCTCGTTTTGACCTAGGTTGAGACATCAAGGCGTGCCGAGACTTTCTTAATGGCGACGACTACGCAGCTGAAACATTAATTCAATATCAAAACCTCTTCAGGTAAAAGATGGTGGGAAGAGACAAAGAGCGGCTCCCATGGCTCTCATTAGATGTAAAGCCAGAAGCCCTCCACGAGGAACGTTGGGAAGTGGATTCCCTTTCTGATCGGCAACTTCCCTCACTCCAGCTCCCCTCATCCCCCACATCCCATCAATCTCATCAAAAGCCTGTGTCAGTTGCAGTGCTGATAATTCCCTCTGTCTGCTAAAAAAAAAAAAAACCTTGGATGAAAGCCTTCATGGATGAAAGAAAGTTGGATTTAATCTTTTGCTCCCTCTTTCGGATGGGAGCGAATGGAGGTGGAAACAGATGGGAGAAAACCTAGACAGCCAGGTAAGGACATCTGGAGCCAAGAGGCCCAGGTGAGGCAAGTACAGTGGATTGAGTTTACCCTCCTAAATGTACACACTAGCCTAATGAAATAGAGAACCAGAGAGGCTACAGATAAAAAGCCATCCTTTTCCTGCTGTGCCTCATTCGGCGCTCGCAGAGATAAGGTTCTCAGGTGTCTGTAGCCACAAGGTAAGAGCTCTGTCACAAAGAAGAGATAGGGACGTTGAGAATGCAGAAAGCTTTGCCAGAGAGGACTGGATACAGACTCTGAGAAGGATATACACACATTAGAGGAAATTAAGAGAGATTCGATTAACCTATATGTTACCAATTATGTCCGGACCAGTGCATCTTACTTTATTACCAGTTGGGGCAGTCCTTTGTCTTTTTAAAGGTACAACGATTAGCATATTCAACTCATTTCAATTCAATTATATTTATATAGTGCCAATTCATGAAACATGTCAAGGCACTTTACAAAGTCAGATATATATGTATATCAGATTATACAGATTGGGTCAGATTATACAGATTGGTCAAAAATTTCCTATATAAGGAAATCAGTTGATTGCATCAAAGTCCCGACAAGCAACATTCACTCCTGGAGAAGCGTAGAGCTACAGGGAGAGTCGTCTGCATTGTCCATGGCTTTGCAGCAATCCCTCATACTGAGCATGCATGAAGCGACAGTGGGAAGAAAAACTCCCCATTAACGGGAAGGAAAACCTCCAGCAGAACCAGAACCAGGCTCAGTATGAACGGTCATCTGCCTCGACCGACTGGGGGTTACAGAAGACAGAGCAGAGACACAACAAGAGAGACAAAAAAGCACAGAAGCAAACATTGATCCAGTAAAACTCAGCATAGTGAGAAAAATAGGCCCTGATGTCCTCCAGTAGCCTAAGCCTATAGCAGCATAACTATAGAGGTAGCTCAGGGTAACATGAGCCACTCTAACTATAAGCTTTGTCAGAAAGGAAAGTTTTAAGATTAGTCTTAAAAGTAGACAGGGTGTCTGCCTCACAGACCAAAACTGGGAGTTGGTTCCACAGGAGAGGAGCCTGATAGCTAAAGGATCTGCCTCCCATTCTACTTTTAGAGACTCTAGGAACCACCAGCAGACCTGCAGTCTGAGAGCGAAGTGCTCTGTTAGGAACATACGGGGTAATCAGAGCTCTGATATATGATGGAGATTTTCTGTAACTGATATCTGGTCAAAAATATACAGAAAAACTAGTTTAACCCAGTGGCAGCACCAGAGAAGTAGGTATGTGTGTGTTTGGAGGGGTCCAGTTTTTTATAGGAAGGTGCAATGAAATTTGATGCAGCAAATGATAGTGATATAGATATAAAGGATTTATTGATCCCAGGATATAATGGAAAAAATTGTGAAATGCATGCTACCGACCGCTAACGAACTGCTTTTAATGATTTGACAAATATCAAACAAGAAGCTCAAACTAAGTCAAAACAAACCAGATGAAAACCTCTTTACCAGAGTGGAAAATATAGCATCATCGTGGACCTGCCTTGGACCCTCATCTTTTGTCTTGTTATCAGCATTACTATTTCAGTTACTACTACTTTATACATAAAATAGTATCCATGTTTAATTCAGAATAAAACTTTGTTTAATTAGTTTATATAATATTATATATTACACATATTGTTCAGAAAAATAAAGGAATTACTCTGTGATAGTTCTTTGCATTTGGGATCAATTGCTATGGTTCATTTCTTTTTATTACTGCGACTTTAAACCACACTATTGAATTGGCACAGGAAATGTGGCAGAGAAGAGGGAGGCTCACTTTTGATCGTACTGTGTAGATGTGTTAAATTTTCTTTGTTTATTGCGCAAAAGCTTTTTTTGTCAGCAGAGAATTGGACTGGCTGTAGCAATGAAAAGTAATATGGTGATCTAAATTACCTTTTAATGTTTTTAGCTACTTCAGGAATAAATGCTTTAATTTTCACAGAACCAAGGACCATATCATTTTTACATCTTGATGCAAATCCATCTTGAAGCTCCCAGAGAGAGTTCCTATTGTTTTCTAGCATTAGCCAGAGCTTTTCGGTCTTCCTGTATATCTGCTCCTCAGAGGACCCTGGTTATGGTTATTGAGTATACCTTCACCTCATTTCTTGCTGGGTGAATGTAAGAATCAAAAGTTTTTATCATTATTATTTAACCATAATGTAATTTTTAACAATTTTGTATATGTGATTAGTGTAACTTACAATCAGTCCATTCTGGGTCAGCATTCAGGTTTTACTGCTAACTTCCGTCAGAGTTATGCCACCTCTTGCTGTGCGCACACACGCACCAGGCTCCCCTCTTGCCTCTAAAATGAGCTGCGTCCCTGTATTGTAGCCCAGTTCGAGTAATGAAAAAGGCGGGCTGACCCGTCAGTCCTTCCCAGTCTGTGTGCGACCGCGCGTAGTTATGCGGCTGCAAGGCCGCGTCCACAAATAACTATTGTTTCCAGCCTTCTTTTTCTTTTGACCCATTGACAGGTTATGGTGGCGTGTTTAGGTATGATAAGGCATTTTGTTCACTCTTCCCAGTGGCTTGTGGATAGAGCCTGGCTAGAGTCAGACCCGGCTGCAGAAACAAATCACAGGGGGGGCATTCCATTTTTTTAGGGGGGCACACTTTAAAAAGTTTTTTATTACTTATTTATTACTTTATATATATATATATATATATATATATATATATATATATATATATATATATATATAGCAATAGTGTAGTCAGTTTTGTCAAATTAGGCAGGCTTCCAACCAATTAGGCTTTTGAACACAAAAGCCTAATTTTTGTTTCAATTAGCTGGAACAAAAATAGTTAATGGGCAGGTTGTAAAAAAAATTGGGAAGCTTTTCACAACATTTGTTGGGCTTTTAGAAAGAATTACTAACAAGATATATCAAAATAGTTGTCAACGTCGGACAGGAAACCAAAACATTTTAATAAAATGCCATCTCCTACAACTCATACTGGTCAATTTATTTTTTAAATAAGGCGAATCTGTCGATCTGACATCATCATTGAATAGTAGTTATAATGAATAATATTGATTGGTATGATAAAACAAGAAAAGAATAATGGTTAATCAAGTGTTTGGTCAGTGTAAACGCCCAGGAGGGGTTGAGTTCTACTTATCAACTTAAAAATATTTCATGACTGTGTGTAAGAGATATGTTTAATTGACCTATACTGAGAGAAATTAAGTTTATATTAAGGTAGATTTACAACTCATGTTGGGAAGCTATTTATAAATAATTTTTTTTCCGGTTGATATATCATGATTGTTAAAGAGATCGTGTGTATTATTTGGTTGTCTGATTGCATATTTTGTTCGGAGGCCGTATGTACAGTTTTTTTCTTTGCTTCAGTGCAGTTGTGTGCTAATGGCATATTCTTATGTTTAATAGTTCTTATGTGTTTAATAGTTCTGTGCTTTTAACGTGAGAGTTTGAGATCTGGGCTTTTTTTTTCTTTTAAGTTGGGCAGGTTTTATGTTGGGTTACTGGAAACTATCAGTGAGATAGGGTAACCTGTAGTGCTGTGTCTGTGTCCAGCATAAGCTACACGCTTATTAGCATGAGATCAGGCTGAACACTGACTGAAGTAAAAATTCACACTAAAAGAGGTTCTGTAATTACAGCAGGTATGGAGCGCAAGGAGCAGAACAAAGCAGAGTTCCCTTCTGTCTGCAAGTAACCCAAGTTTCTCCAGTTTGGCAGTAGATCTGCTCCTCGTGCTGCTAACTGTCCTAGCTAACCCTCGTAGCTGTCGTAGCTAACCCTCCTAGTGTCAATGTTTACTCCACTTTAGACTTCAGTGCTGACATTTCAAACAGTAATTAATCGCGCTGCTTCCAGCTCGCTCTTGTCTGCTTTGTTGTCACTTCTTGTAATTGTTTGGTAATCAGACCAAATTTCCATCCCGCTCTACCGACACCAACGGTGACCACAGCCGAACACCGCGTCGGCGACCGAAGGCTATAACTCAGTGTCCCGCCCCACTCCATCTGTGATTGGCTAGCATGTTGCCTTCAGTCGTTGATTTGATTGGTTAAATTGTATGATTGACACATCAAAGATAGTACTAATAGAACGATGGCCACTCCGAGGTATATATATAAAAACAAAAGACAGCTTCCAGTCCAGGGCGGGCACAGCTGGCTCACAGGGCGGGCACGGCCCCCCAATGCCCGCCCATGCCGCCGGGTCTGGCTAGAGTAATGCACAGTTTGTAATCTGACCAGTCAAATTGCAGAATAAAGGAGCCGCAGGTCCATGGCAATGCTTTTTTTTTCTACCAAATGTGTGGCGCAGATCCAGTTTGATAGACATGAGAGAACACAGAGCAGACATGAAAGCCGTGAATTGATCTGACTTTGGATCAGATAAATAATCCCACCACAAAATATGAATCTGTTTTCATCAACGATGCTGGGCTCGAGAGAGAGAGGGGGGGCATAAGGGGGTGCACAGCCGTTTTCAGGGGGGTCTGAAGACCCCCCATGCACCCCCTCCCGCCGCTTTGGTTCAATACTGTTGTTTGTTGGTATTTACCAGATGTAGTATAAATAGCAGCCTAACTACAGGGATAGGTCAGGGTAACCTAAACCACCCTAACTATAAGCTTTGTCAAAAAGGGAAGTTTTAACTCTAGTCTTAAAAGTAGACGGGGTGTCTGCCTCACGGACCAAAACTGGGAGTTGGTTCCACAGGAGAGGAGCCTGATAGCTAAAGGATCTGCCTCCCATTCTATTTTTAGAGACTCTAGGAACCACCAGGAGACCTGCAGTCTGAGAGCGAAGAGCTCTGTTAGGAACATACGGGGTAATCAGAGCTCTGATATATGATGGAGCTTGATTATTAAGGGCTTTATACGTGATAAGGAGAATTTTAAATTCTATCCTTGATTTAACAGGAAGCCAATGAAGAGAAGCTAAAATTGGAGAAATGTGATCCCTCTTGTGGATTTTCATCAGAACTCTTGCTGCAGCATTTTGGATCAGCTGAAGACTTTGAACTGCATTTTGTGGACTTCCTGATAGTAAAGAATTACGATAGTCCAGCCTTGAAGTAACAAATGCATGGACTAGTTTTTCCACACCACTCCTGGACAGAATGTTTCTAATTTTGGCAATATTCTGGAGGTGAAAAAAAGGAAACCCTAGCTATTCAGATTAAGTGATTGATTAAGAAGTAAATTTTTTGAGGACTCTGGTCCAAAGATTACAACTTCTGTCTTGTCACAATTTTGAGGTCATCCAGCTTTTCATGTCATCAAGACATGCCTGTAGTCAAAGTAATTGATTGGATTCGTCGGGATGTATGAATAAATATAGCTGTTAGTTATGCTGCTATAGGCTTAGGCTGCTGGAGGACAAAAGGGTCTATTTTTCTCACGCTACTGAATTCTCCGACTGTTCTCCAATTTGCATTGTTTGTTGTCTTTTTTCTCCTCATAGTAGGTACACCTGGTCTGGCGTTCTGTTAGCTGTGACATCATCCAGGGAAGACAGATAACCCGCTATTACCATATAACTATTACCATAAGGATTCCTGAATCAATGTGTGCTTTTTGTGTCTCTGCTCTGTCTTCTCTAACCCCCAGTCGGTCGAGGCAGATGACTGTTCACACTGAGCCTGGTTCTGCTAGAGGTTTTTCCCTCCTGTTAAAAGAGAGTTTTCCTCTCCACTGTCGCTTTGTGCATGCTCAGTATGAGGGATTGCTGCAAAGCCATCGACAATGCAGACGACTGTCCACTGTGGCTCTACGCTCTGTCATGAGCTGTGAATGCTGCTTGTCAAGACTTGACCTACTGGGTTTCCTTAGATGAGAAACCATTTGACCAATCTCTATGATTTGATTGAAATTTAATTTGTGAAGTGCCTTGCGATGACTTGTGTTGTGAATTGGCACCATATAAATAAAACTGAATTGAATTCACCAATCAGGGCCCATAAACCTAGAAATTGGTTCATTCTGGTGCCCACTTCTCAAAAGACAAACTTCCTTATTTATGTCTACAGTCAGCTTTACACTTGTTCTGCAACTTTCCATTATTAACACAATCATGATGAAAAAGGCTTATTTAGTTGATGGAGAATTGAATCACATAAGACATTTACAAAAAAAGGAGTGAAAATAGTGGCCTCTATGTCTAAGACCTTTGTAAAACTGGATATGTTTTTCAAGCCTGGATAAAACAGGTGTCTTTTATTACATCTCTTTACGCCAACAAAAGAACCAGGGTATTCTGTTTGGGTTGGTCACTCCACAAGGTCTAAAAACCCACGTGGGTTGTTCTAATAGCTCTCCCTTACTGCGAAGGAATCCTAGGTTTCTGGAGGATTTTAGCAGCAAAACTGCAAAGCTTTGAGATTTTTCCTGCCTGGATAGTTGAAGGACACTACAGTGGCAGGCCAACAACCTCTTTATCTGCCACTGTCTGGCCTGAATAAATGAAAAGCAAGGTAGGTGAGAGCAGAAGAGGGTAAGGACAGGGTTAAAGGGGAAAATCCGACAGTTCCAGTGGCTCAGAATGATTTTAATATTGAACAAGATAAGATCCAGAGAAGTACATAAAGAAAAAAAGGAGGCGAGTCTGTGAAACAGATCTTGATTATAAATCTATATTTATATAACTTGTTAAAAATTGAGAGGCATAACTTATGATCACATTCTTCCAGAGCAAGATTTTCACATGCTAAACTGTTCAGCCATTTAGACTTTATTTCAGATCTGATGTGTGATTGTTGTCAAAGCGCATCATTGGCCTGAGGTCACCAACCTCTTCCCAGGAGGCCTCTGTGTTTATGGCGGAGGAGGGGGTGTCAGTTTTTCATCACCTGCAGCCTTCCTGGCCTGTCTACACCAGGAGGAGACCCCATATGGCAGCCGAGAGTGACTACAGTTAGCTTGGGCTCATATGTATGGAAAACACAAGGTCCAGAGAGGGTAGTCACAGCAGGTCAAACCAGTGGGTGAGGCAGCCTGAGGTCCTGGTGAAGGTTGGAAAGTCTTGGTTCCGCA
Source organism: Fundulus diaphanus (assembly GCA_037039145.1). Lineage (NCBI taxonomy): Eukaryota > Metazoa > Chordata > Actinopteri > Cyprinodontiformes > Fundulidae > Fundulus > Fundulus diaphanus. Next base: position 4,775,273 of record CM073139.1, read on the forward strand.
GAAGAGGCTAATTTCTTTTACTTGGCTGAGCAAAGGCCTGAATAATTGTGCCCCCTGGGTTTGCCTCTGGGTAGTGTGGAGGTAGAGCAGAGTAGGCAGCAAATGGGTGTTGGGGGAGGCAGTGGTTAGGGATCAGAGGGAAGGTTGTGTCCAGCTTTTAATGGATGCTCATTAAATTTGTTTACACTGTGAGAGTAGTAACGTCCTAATACATCATTACATATACCTTACTCTGCTGAGAACACTTGCTCTAGTGACACTACAAACATATATTACCCAAGCCTGTCTCTTAATTTAATGGGGTACACTCAGGCAGGATCAGGAGCAGACTCGTCCGGTTGCCAAAAAGCAATTATTCTTTTTTTTTCTCTCCAAGGGGACAGCATAACGAGATGGAAACTATATTTTTAAGATCTATTTTCTTGGGCAGTTGCTGACTTTTTTTGTTGTGATCAATCGACCGAGAGAATCTTTTAAATGATCCTTTATTTATGGCTATCTTTGTATATATGTGGTTCAAGAACTGTAACAATTTGATTGATCCCTGTGGAATCCCAACAACCAAATGACGAGATTACCAATTTGGTGACTGTCTTTAGCTCTTCAATAGAGCCGGTCAAGAAATGCATTTGCATTCTTGTCATTGCTTGGTTATAATTCCCAACCGGTAATGCTAATGATTTCATTGGGTTGGTGTTGTAAGTTTTGATTAAGCTGGATTCCTAAATATTTGCATAGAATTTGACCAGGTTTTGTATTTTTGTGGTAATTTGAATTTTATTACTTTGCTTTTAAGGAGCAATCTGTGTATATTCTGCAGTTTTTGTGCCATTAAAACCAATTGAAAATGCACTTTTTAATTACACCACAATATTGAAATTTGTTTTTATTCCCTATTGTAGAAATTATTTAGAAATGTTATTTTTCTTATTTTTAATTTTCTTTGTTTTTTTACTAGGACAATGTATGATTTGGATACTGTAAATCTACTAAGTTGTATATGTCGTTTGAAGAGGAAAAAATAAATATTTAGATATTTTTTTACAGTGACACTGTACAAAAAAAGGCATGGCAAATTTAAAATTGGTGTCCCTGCCAATTTTTGTCACTACCCTGTTTTGATAAGTACTCCTCAAATCTCCAATCAGTATAAAGGGGATGGGATTAAAGACCGTTTGTGTGTGTGTGTGTGTGTGTGTGTGTGTGTGGATATTATACATATAAAAAGGCTAAACTGGCATTTTACAGAATTCAGAAAACGACAAATATATAAATAGTTGTTATGTATGGGAAGGACTGAAGTTATTGATGGCATTCATTTAAACAAAATATTTTATTTTCTTGGCAGTCTCCAAATGAGCTTGTATGTGTCTACGAGACTCCAGGTGGAGCAATTTAATAATAGCAAATAACTTGGGTCTAAAATATTGATCAGAATGAAAATTGGTGTCAATTTTTGACACCAATTTTGTTCTAGTCATAACAGGCTAATCTCAAGCATGGTTTAGATTTGATAGACTGAGAAGTAATTTGGCCAGTGAAATCCCCCTGTGTTGGAGTGGGGACACGCCTAAAACATGCAGCATGCCCGGCTTTGAATATCAGAATTGGTGACAACTGGTCTACAATGTTTTGGAACTTCTCTTTCAGGCAACAACTTTATTGGAGCAAGACATATTACTGAAAAAAATAAAACGGTGAAGCGGACTAATAAGCAGTTTAGGTTAATAGGAACTATTGTTTTGGATGTAGTGAGAGAGCTCCTGAGAGCTGTGAGTTAAATATTTCCTATACATAAGCATTTTGCTCAGTAGTATAGCTTTAGTTAGTAACAGCTCTACCTCCCCATAAATGCAGGCAGCAATGGTTCATTGCTGTTGGAATGGTGACTATCACCAACATTATACTTAACATTCAATATTAGGTTTAACTTCCTGCTGTAACAGAGTGCTAACGGTAGTTTGTACGTATACAAAGATAGCCAGATGTCTTGATGTTTACCTGCACTCCCCTGGAAGTGTTACAGCTAACATGTTAACACATTTCTAACATAAGCTGCAACATTTTCTAACTTCCTGCAGCACCGAGCTGTGGGCCAGTGCTAGAACAAGCTTATATGTAACTGGAATAAGTGGGCATTGAGTCTAATGTGTTGATGGTATTTCTGTTCTCCTAAAGCACAATAGCAATATTGTTACTGTCAGCATTCATTTTCTCTACTTTGATTGCTCCATTTCTGGCTTTCTGTAACAGCTAGTTTTATGGCATTGCTAACATTAACTTGTATGTAAATCGGGGTGACCAAACGTCCTCTTTCGCCCGGACATCCGGAAGGGATTCATAGATAAGTCAAAATGTCTGCGTTTTTCAGACCAGTGTGATGTGTGGAATACGACAGCCTTTCTTTTGTGTGATACCACCCCTGAGCTGCTGCCCTGTGGGTGGTTCTTCTCCCCTCACAGATGGAACAGTGGGGCAGCACCGGTACCGCTGCCACTGCTGTTAACAAGATGTCAAAGCTCAAGTGTCGCTGTACAGGTGAAGCACTAAAGAAATTTCCCTCATCCCATCCCAGTCGGGACAAATTGGGTGGCGGAGAGCACCGTGTGTTATGTTTCCGTGTGTGCCAGGAGTGGCAAACACACGGCTAGTGAGCCACATACAGCCTGTCCTGGGTGGCTCCCTTCAAGATTCTCATTTCAACTACAGTTTATGGGGTATTTTAATTTGAAAAAAAATATCAAGATTTGCCTGTATTCAACTTATTTATCCAGCAAGGACGCTTTACGCACGTCTGACGTTCAGCTATCTTTATTGCTGTTACTTCAAACGATCCACTAAACCAGAAAGTCCAATCATTTCATAACTCAAATCATTTTTGCTTGTCGGAACAGCACACACATACACCAAAACTCGCCTGCTGCCCTGCCACATGAACATATTAAAATATTAAAAACTGTTATGGTTTATGGTAAAAAGGCAGGGGTCACTAATTAAAAATCCGCGGGGTCCGAATAAAGAAAATCAACAACCAGTAAAGGTCCGGAAATTTTTTTTATTACAATCCGTTTCGGCTCCTCCCCTAAATAAAATGTTTATGCATCCACCTTATACACTGACTTTTTAAACAAAAAAATAGAATAGAAAGTTTTTCTATTTTAAAATCCAAATTGCTTTTTGAAATAGAGAACCACAATCTTTCACAGTTTGGTATATAGACAATTTCTTGACTTTCACATCTTTTATAAAACAACTGAACTTTTTGTAATTTCTTTTTTATGGCTTAATGATAGAAGTGAGCTTTAGGCTGCCCTGCAAGGATTTTAAACCTGGGTTTGATTGGCAACAAAGCCAACCTCAAGCACATATCAAGGTGCTCATTCGTTCTGCGCCTTTAAATCAGCTATTTTCTCCGTATGTATGAGCAAGCAGAGATGTTTGGGAACGCTCCGGAGGGCTTTGCCATATTAACAAGAGAAGCGGCGCAAGTGAAGTTAGCACAGGGGTTGAAGCAAAAATAATGTTTGACTGAAAACATTTTCTCGCAAGCCCATATATTCCCGGGCCGTGGACATCATGCCGCATTAGTTGGCTCACTTGCTTAGTGTGCAAAGTCAACTAAATCTGATACTTTTAAAATATCCATTGAAAATTCCTGTATCTCTGCCACCTTTCAGCTTTAGAGCCTTTGCGTCATCCTGGACAGCCTCTCCATCACTTTCCACATCCACATCATCATCTGGGTTACTTTCATCTCTGCAGCATCAAGTTCTTCCTTCACACTGTTGATAAACTGGTCCACAGTCCACTTTACAATCCCAGCTCCCTTTCCTCTCTGTCCTCCAGAAACCCTCCATAAACTCCAGCTGATTCAGAGGACAGCAGCTTGCATCATTACATCATCTACTTCACACCTGTACATCAACTCCACTGGCTCCCTGTCACATTCAATATAAACCAATTTTATGATCATACAAGGCCAACCACAGCCTTGGAAATGCAGGACACATCACCAACACTATCATGACATAATACATTTTAATTTGACACAGATTGCACATGGCAATAATCAGTCTCTGCTTTGCCCGTTATTGTTCACCAATTAATCATTACAGTTTATAAAAAGGCATGATTTAACTTTTTTGAAGTTCAATAAAATGGTTATATTTTAGCCCAGTGACTGGAGACCTGTCCAGGATGAACCCTGTGTCCGCGCTCCACTTTAACTTCATAGAAAAACTCTGAGAATCGCCTTTCTCTGGCCTCACCCAGTTAGAACCCGTTCTCCAGTCCATGTTGTAGCTGCAGTTTATTTGTTTTATCTTTTTGATGTAGTTTTCTTAACAATCTGTAAGCATCAAAATCCTTGTCATTTTATTTAGTGTCCTGGAGCGCAGCTGCTCATCAGGTGAACACTGTTGCATACTGACAACCGATGCAGCTCTGCCTTCTTTGTTTCAGAACAGCGCAGGTTTTTTTTTGTTTTTTGTTTTTTTACTCTTTCCGAATCGAACCCAGTCAAATGCGGCACATCGTTTCACAGTCCGACTCTTCTTCTTCAAGGGTCATGCTAAATTAGCCTGAGCTAGCCCCTTACCTTTCTTTGTGTTTAAATAAAACATAATAGCGAATCACGAGGAGATCCCTGGTTGGTCGCCGCGTTTATCAGCGAGGGAATAAACGCTGACAGACGACATGGCCACAGGTGGAAATAATTCATTAATTAACTGCAGGAGCAGATTGACGCTTACCGAGGGAAGTCGTTGTCAGCTGTTCTATCTGCTGAACTTTCTGACCTGCTGGTTCGCATAAATCCATAGAAACCTTTGACTACCGCTACTTTCATTCATACCATCTGTGGCCAATTTAAAATGCTCTCCCAAAAGTTAAAATGATGAACACCGATAAACCTCAGACTGGCAATGTCCGCTTTGGAAAGACCCGCCCTACTCTCTTTCTGATTGGCTAATGTCCCGCCTCTGCCAGGTTTTATTGGTTGAGAGCAGCTTCAGATTATAACCTTGAATAAAAAGTCTAGACAGGACTTTTTGCGCTCAATTTCCAAATGACGGAAATCCGTCGCAGCGACGGAGAACTTTAACCCCTGAGTTAGACACTGTCGTTGGACAACATGCAGTAATATATAAATGTTTTAAATCAGGTTGGGTCCGTATTAGCCAGCAGGTGGGTCCGGATCCGGACCCTGGTCCGCTAATCCGTGACCTCTGGTATAAGGTAATGAAAAATGTTGAGGACAATTTGTTCACCGGTTGGATTTATTCTGGGCCTTGATAACAAAGGTGCCATATCGTGTTGGTCACATAGGCACAGAAAAAAAATTATTTTTTAAAGTTGGCTGATTTTGTTGTTAGAGCGGGAAAATGTTTGTGTCAGGGTTCAGTTTTGATTTGGGTTTTTATTTACTATTTTTCAGTTCTTCCTCCTGTCTGGGTTTAGTTAGGTTCTGGCTTCTGTTTTGGTTAGTTCAGTTTCCTTCTACCACTCCCACTCAGCCTTCCCTTCCCACCCCCTGCAGTTAGTCACACCTGCCAGCCACTAATTAGCCAGACTCACTTCACCTGCCAGCCTCCCTACTTAAGCCTCACTCTGCTGTCACTCCTTTGCTGGTCCGTCATCGTTCTACATCCTCTCTATGCCTGTCAACCTGTGTACTAGTGATGGCGAGATGAAGCCTCATGAGGCATTGAACCACTTGAGCCAACTGGTTCGAGAAAGGGTTCATTTCTTGGAGCTTCATGTGCACACGAAACCACCTACTGGCGAGGTGTATAATCACAGCCAGCTGTATCTTAACACGTGTGATGCATTGATTTTTTGTTTATTATGGCTCTTGGGAATGACTTCACAAAAGGTGTAGGACAAAATCATTTGTCTGCATAAATTATGTATACACATATGCAGTGTTGGGTAAGTTACTTTAAAAATGTAATCCGTTACAGTTACAAGTTACTTTGTTTAAAATGTAATTGTAGTGTAACTTTTTTGATTACTTTTAAAAAGTAATGTAACTAATTACTTTGATTACTTTTTGATTACTTTAAGGTTTTAATGAGTATTGACCCATGTTCAACATTTCATTTTTGAGAACTGAATGTGAACCTTAAAAAAGCGGAATTGGGAGTTGACACTTGTATGACTCTATTCCTGTATATCCATCAGTAGTTAAAGGACAAGAGTCAGCAAATGCAAATTCTGCCCTGTAAAACAATGACAGCACAATTGTTGCTGTATTATCTGAAGCCCCATTTGGAGCTTTTAAACAGGCTTTGAAAAACTTTGATAATTTGCTGCTGTAATATTATAGATTTTTTAGAATAAAAAGATAGCAGATGTGCATAATCAAAAATAACAGAAATACAATTATAGAGCATTCAGTATTGTAAGAAAGCCCACACTGTTTCTGGATAAATACATTATTGTATGAGTTAAGTTCTGTTCCGTTTTCTGCCTTTTTCGTTGTAAAACTGAAATGTCCGATGCTCCTGAATGCACCATAGCTTTCCGACGCTCACGAATGCAACACTGTGAACGCTGAGCTGTGTACGCGCGTTTGATTTTCCGCTTAAGACAAAGTTTTGCAGTTTCACAACACACGTCGGCTCTCACGGTTTATTGTTGTGTGTGAATAACAAGAGGTGGCTGTCAACAAGCTTGAAGGCTGTCATTTTTGATGCGCTGCTTGAGCTGAAATAAAACCGTGAAACGTCCGCTCGCTTGCTGTTCTTTCAGAAGGCTCCACCAGCACAGGATGGATCATCAGAGTGATAGAGACAAGGAGCCGTAGCGGGAAACGGCGATACAGGGCGCGAAGCAATAAAACTATCATATAATATAATGCAGCTGCTGCTGCTGCAGCGCATTGACTCCGCTTCTCCTGGCCCCGTCTAGCGATCGCCACCCCCCCTCCGCCGCTATTCAAGTAGAACAATGACTAGAGCAGAATTAAGTTGTATTTACCGGAGATGAAGTGTAGACAGCACATTCTGTCGTAGTATGATGGATCCCCCAGTCCATTGGGAGTGTCTGCCTGCGCTCTTTTCATTGAAATTATCCATTTCTTTCTTCTTTCTTCGTCCTTCGGGAAACGACAGAAACGTACATCCAACGATTTGGAATGCCTCTGAGTGCAACCGGGAGCACAACAAGTGGTAGGCATTGTTTAGATTCCAAAAGTAAACTAACTAAAAATACGCTCTAAATCACCCGTTTTGTCATGTAGTAGACGAGAACAGTACTGTTTTTGCCAACCACCGTGACCCGGACGTAGCGCTGACGTCACGAGTGACGTCACGCGTGAACTGGTCTATAGGAAACAGAACTGAAGCAGAAAGAATTCTTCACAAAATAATCGAGGGAGATTCAGATTTAGAGTTGTCAGATGATGAGAGAGATGAGGATGAGTTTCAACCAGTGAGAGAAGACGGCAATGAAGAAGAGGAAGATGATGCAGAAGGCTCAGTTGAAGGGACAAATGCAGACACAGGCTGTGTCTCAATCCGCCTACTTCTGTCAGTGCACTGCTGATGTGCACTGACCACTTACTGCCGTAGTGCCCACTTTCGACCGTTAGTAGTGTTCCAAAAGGAATACTTATGTTAAAACACTTACCGGAAATGACGGGATGACGTGACGAACGCAACACACGTGACCGCGAAATTTTCAGACCGCCAAGAAATATATGCCGGCGTTTTTTTTTTTTATAAAAACAACAATCGTTTACATTCACAGCATGTTGAAATTACATCGCCTCCAACGTCAACGCAGGATCCTCCAAATATTGGCTGAACATGAGGTATGTTCGTGTATTTTACAAACACCTATCGACTACAATGCCTCGTATTACCACCATTACTTACATTTATATGATTGCGGTGTCGCGGTTTCGGCTGTCTCGGCTGAATTGTCCGCCATTATTTTCAAACTGGGAACATCCTCCCGACGTCCTTAGCCCCTCCCTTTCCGTTTTGTAGTCAAGATGGCGTCCGTTTAGTGCGAGTAGGGTCCATCGTTACACACTGCATTTTGTGCCCGTTTTTAGGGGGTCATCCGGGTACTTTCAGTGCACGGACTTTTTGTGTTATCTACACTACCTACTTAAAACTAAGTGTTCGAAGTGTAGAAGTAGGCGGAATGAGACACAGCCACAGAGTCAGACACAGACAGGGATGAGCAGGAAACTCGACGCCCCCTGTGGGCCAGGAGTAATATGTATGTTTGATGCAGTTCCACAATTTTAAATTTAGCTGCATTGAGTATATAAACTGTTATTTATCATTTATTAATCTTTTTTTCCTTCTGATCAGATTTGCACCTGTGTTATCTGAGCTTCCTGCGTGTCAAGATGACCCTACAACACGTGCAGACTGGAGTCCAATTAAATACTTTTCACAGTACATTGACAACAAGGTCTTTGAAGATTTGGCAACATACACAAATCAAAGAGAGCTGCAAAGCAGAGGAGTGTGTATGAAAACTACGCCACAAGAAATAAAAATCTTCTTTGGCATTTCAGTCCACATGGCCTGCCTTGGCTATCCCAAAATTAAAATGTTTTGGGCCAAAAAAACTAAAGTGCCAGTCATAAGTAGCAAAATGTCTAGGGATAGATTCTTCAGGATAAGAAACTCCCTCAGGATTGTCAATGACCTGGCTGTAACAGAGGAAAAAAAGAGGGCAGATATTCTTTGGAAAGTTAGGCCAATACTCGATCGTGTACGGCAAGGCTGTCTCAGCCTTGCAAAGCGAGAGACGGTCTGCATTGATGAGCAAATCATCCCGTTCACAGGCCGTTGTCCAGTCAGGCAATATGTTCCTGGCAAGCCAAACCCTACTGGCCTAAAGGTCTTTGTCCTTGCATCCCGAAATGGTCTGATGCTTGATTTTGAAGTCTACCAAGGGAAGAATACCTTTACAGTCCAAAGGTTAGGAGTTGGAGCTGCAGCAGTTCTACAGATGGTTGAATCTGTTCCAAAAGGAAGCCACATATTCTTCGACAGGTACTTCACAACCATAGATCTATTGGATGCATTGCTGGCAAAGGGCCTTCCTGCAACTGGAACTATAATGAAGAACCATGTCCCAAAGCTGTGCCAGCTGCCAGAAGACAAACAGTTGAAAAAAGAGGGGAGAGGAACATCAGTGTCAGTGGCCAGAAAGAGTCCTGAGCTGGCCATCACAAAATGGTTTGACAACAAACCAGTGCTCATGGCATCCACTGTACATGGGAAAGACCCAGAAGACATCTGTACCAGATGGTCCAAGAAAGAAAAGCACATGGTCCAGGTTAAAAGACCAGCAGTAATTAAGCAGTATAATGACAACATGGGTGGCGTGGATCTGATCGCATGCTTAGCTTCTATCGTATGTCAAGCAGGACCAGGAAATGGACATCGCGTGTGATCAGTCACTTCTTTGATGTTGCCATCACAAACTCCTGGATACAATACAAGTCTGACAGCAAAGCTCTGCACAGAGCATCCAAGAACACACATGCCTGAGATGATGGATACCAAGCATGCAGAAAGATGCAGAAAAAAGGGCTGCAAGAGCAAGACGTACGTAAGATGTACCAAATGCAAGATGTTCCTCTGCATTGCCAAAAAGAGAAATTGCTTCCAGGACTATCACCACTAACAAAGAACATACTAAGAACAAAATGAAGAGTGAAGGAAAAACTAGATTGGATTCAGTTTGACAGAAGAAATAAATCCCCAAAAAATCAGTTTCACATTAGTTCTATGTTCATTGTTCAAATAACTCAAGGATTAAAGGGGTCCAATAAAAGGATTAAATAGTAAAGATATTTTTGCAAAATGTAAGGAAAAGTTCAAGAATAATAAATGTGTCTATTTTATAATCAAAATGTCTGTATTCTTGTATAATAGTCAATTTACAGCCTAAAATGTTTGTATTCTTAGTTAAAAAAAACTCTATAATCTGGTAAAATTTTTATCTACCAAATGTGTCTGTTTTCGTACTCAAATGATCCTGTTGTCCACTACAGTGGACTTGCTGTAAAATAAAAATAAAGAATAAAAATAAAAATGTGTGAATTGTAGGATGTTTTTTAACCCTAAACAGGTATGGAATCACAAAAAAATATGATTAGGAAAAAAAATATTTTCCTTGGTTCTCAGGAGGATATGGCATGGTGTGTAATAATCAGACCTCTCAATTTTGATCAAAAGTTAAGAGTGAGATTATGCTAATTTTGGGGGCGGGGGGGGGGGATTAATGTCAACAATTTCCCCTCAGCAGCAACACTGAAGCACACAGAGGTTCACGCTGCGTCTTTACGCACGATCCTGCTGCTGATGTCTCCCTCTTTTCAGCTCAATGTACTTCTAGACTGTTACAGTTTATAACATTCGCATCACCTTTCACAGCGACAGGTTTCTCAGTCAGTCGCCGCGCTGACCAGACAAATTTCTATTGCTCTCGTCAGTGCACTCTGGGCGGTGCGGTGGGCGGATTTTACCCCCGTTGGTGCGCTGCGTGTGACGGATAAACAGTGGGGAAAATGCATAACTAAATACTGTAAAGGGCTTCTATAAAGGGAACAGGGGTACTGACAGGTCTGAGATGAAGCCCCTGATGTTACAAGTTCTTTAAAATGACCCTTAAAAGTGCGCACCTGAATTAAAGCACGAGGCAGCAGCTCACCGAAGCGCCACGGATTCTATGTTGTTAAAAACAAAAGAGCATGAAACACTGCTATTATAACTCTCCTATTAACTTTAACTGGCAGAAGTTGCTACCGATGTGAGGACATTAAACGTAGTGATTCACGTTTTGAATGGTGAACGGTGATAAAAGCACCTGCTCCAAGGGAAAGGAGGGGGGGAGAGGAGCAAGCGCTGAGGCACAGAAATACGGTGCATGTAGTTAGAAAATGCAGAATTAATAAAAACGAAACTTATAAACAGACTAAGTGGTGTTTTAAACTGCATCTGGTTAGCAGAACTGTTTTATGATCCAGCGTGCAGCCATGACTGGTTCTGAATGAACCGGTCATCTGGCAAAATCTGAACCACTTCCCGAAGCAGTCACGTGGTACAGCCGGGCAGCGAGGCTTCGGACGTCATCGTTTTCGGCTCGTCCCCTAAATGAAGCAAGCTTCGATACGCGCTTTACGGAAACGCCCCCTCCATTACTCGACACACGCCTCGAAGCCTCGGCACATCACGTAACATCACTACTGTGTACCCTTGGAACCCTGCCACTTCTGCTTCTCCTTTAAGGTTAGTCCTACTACTCTGCTGCCTTGCCTCTGTGAAGCTGTGGACACTGTGGCCTGCCTCTGTGAAGCTGTGGACGCTGCTGCCTGTCTGGCTCTATGTACTCTAGCTCTGGGCCGTCAGCTCCTGCCATCACCTACACCCCTGTTCCTGTGCAGACCTGCCTCCCCGGTCACGTCATCCACCACCCATCAATCCTTCAATAAAGACTCTTAATTTTAGTCCCGTGTGTTGTGGTTCTGGGTCCATCCGTAAACAAATCCTGACAGTTTGAGGTGTACCAGGAATGGACCAAATCTTTAGAGAAAGCCAAAAGCATGACACGTCACTCAGGATCATTAAAGAATGCCATTTGTCTTTGCACATCCCCTCCATTCAAATGTTGAGGGTTTTCTCACTGATGCAGAGCCAGTGGACCAATGAGAGGAACCAGTTGTCTATTGAGTCACGGAATGGGATTGTGCTTGTGCAATATAGTTTCAGACACCTTTTGCAGGAAAAATAGAATAGAATAGAATAGAATAGAATAGAAATATCCTTAATGGTCCCATGGAAAATAAGAGGAACCAGCAGAAAAGTAAAACGAAGCGTGCAGAAGCACACAAGGGTAAGAAACATAAAAAACAATAAATAAGAGTAGCAGACTGTGCAGTAACGGAAAATTTGCTACATGAGAAAATAATACTTTATATTTATTAGTTGTCTAAAAAGCATAATAAAAAAAGGAGTTTGCCGCTGAGCAGCGACCTCAAGAAATGTGCAAAACTTTATGCATAAAAGAAACGGCAACAAAATATTTGCAACGATAAAAAAGACTGCAAACACAGATTAGCTCTGGTGCAAAATATGACTTAGACTTAGACTTAGACTTAGACTTAGACTTTCTTTATTGTCATTTTGTATACACAGAGTGCATACAGAACGAAATTTCGTTTTCACACAGCTCAGAAAGATTGCAGTAACTCTACAGGATACCTTGCGGTGAATTACAGTACAGGATAAAGTGCAGTGATAAATCGCAGTCACTTACAGGATAAGTTTCAATTGACTTCCGGATAAAGTGCAGCAGTGAACAGTAGGCAGTTGAAATGTAAACAATGTAAAACAAATGTAAACAAATATGCAGTAAGGTGCAGCAGTGATTTAAAAGTAGACAGTTGCATTGTACACAGTTTTGCAGTACGTTTCCCGGTAAGGTGCAGCAGCAATTTTGCAGGATACGATACAATGTGCAAATGTGCAAATCAGCGAGTCGAGTGTGGTACACAGTCCGTTTTTATACTTCAGCAGTTCAGCAGTTCAACAGTCTGATGGCAGCAGGGAAAAAGCTTTTGCAGAACCTAGTGGACCTGCAGCGGATGCTGCGGAACCTCTTTCCAGAGGGCAGCAGGGAGAATAGTCTATGGTGGGGGTGTGAGGGGTCCCTGATGATGTTACGGGCTCGAGACACACAGCGCTGCGATGAAATGTCTTTAATGGAGGGAAGAGGAGCCCCGATGATCCCTTCTGCTGTCCTCACCACTCTCCTCACGTTCTTCCAGTTGGAGGCACTGCAGCCTCCACACCACACAGAGAGACAGCTGGTCAGAATACTCTCTATGGTGCTTCTGTAGAAGGTCGTGAGGATGGGCGGGGGCAGGTGGGCTCTCCTCATCCTCCGCAGAAAGTACAGTCGCTTTTGTGCCCTCTTCACCAGTGACGTGGTGTTCACAGTCCATGGTTAGGGAGGCAAAGAGAAAGGAAAAAAGAAAAACTGATTTTCACATCTTTTTCTTTAAAGGTATACTATGCAACCGGGGTTGATTTTCCAGCGAGGCTCCCCCCAGAGGGCGAAAGTAAAAGTGCACTGTCGGAAATATGCTCAGCTGTTGTACTGGTTTCTCCGTCAAGCCAGGTGCGGTTGTTTTGAGCTTAGCAGACAGGCGAACGCAACGAAAAGTCGAAAAAACGGCAGTACAAACAATGACTAACACAGTGAATGTATGAACATGCACACAGAGAGAGAGAAACCATTCCAATGCAGTGTTTCCCCTAGGAATTTGCTTACCGGACGACCGGCGGAGCGGAGCGGGGGGGAGACAAGCTTTGCGCGACTGGCGGAGCGGGGGGAGACAAGCTTTGCGCGCATATCGAGTTAGTTTTTTTTGGAATGTTGGGAGGCGGTAGCATGAGGGAAACCCTACAATGTTACTTACAATCGCATCAGCAGAAACGCGAGGTCCGCGTCAGCCTTGCAGCCTTCTCTTTCTTTTAGCTCTCGCCATTTGGGAAAAAGCTTGCCCGATGTTCATCCGTGTACGACTCCTCTTTCTGTCCACAGCCCTTTTCCTCTTTCTTGCCTGCTCCGACATGGGCTTTCGCTGTTTTGTCGCTGGTTCCGCCATGATAACTGCACAGATATCGCCACTGCGCTAGCAACGAGCATGCGTTTCACTGGGGGCGTGTAGCAGTTCTCGCCGTAAAGCAAGACCGACTCTCGCGATCTTGCACAAGATTCTGAGCCTGTGGGCGCGGGCCGAGGGCTCCTGCAATAGGGGGTTTTCAGTGACGTCACTGGCCAGCTTCCGGTCCGCCATCTTGGGTGGCTCACTTCAGTGTCTCTAGTTGTCATACACATATTATCATATCGCGAATGGATAAGTACGCCAGTACGCTAGAGCCACCAGATAAGGACGTATATCTGAGGAAATGTTCCGTGATCGACCATATGGACCCCTATGCCCTCCACGGTGCCTTGTTTAGCCGTAACCCAGATGATTGGCCAAAATGTAGAGCATGGCGACATAGTGCATTACCTGGTGTTCAGTAAAACCCTCTGCACAGTCTTGAGGAAATGAGAGCTTACAAGGGTAAAAATGTAAACAATCCGACGCAGGGCTCGCTATAAATGTTGTCAAATTTTATTAGGCCCACTCGTAGTACTGGTATTTGACTAGTGTTTGTCTATTCGATGTTTATACCTGCATATTAATATGTGTCACTGAGATGGCAATGTAGTGTTGCCTAATATTACATGTAATAATATGTTTATGCTAGGAGAAAAGGCGTGACAGCTTCTGCGGTGGCTGACGGCCAGCGGCCGGCGGTGCGCAAAGGCGCTTGGCTGCAGGGCCGATCGACGCCGCTCGCGGCTTTAATTATTTAAGCAGAACAATGACCAGTGCAAAATTAAGTTGTATTTACCGGAGATGAAGTGTAGACTGCAAATTCTTTCGGGGTATGACGGCTCCCACAGTCCATTGGGATTTGTCTGCCTGGGTCCTTTTTCACTGAAAATATCCATTTCTTTCTTCGTCCTTCGGTAAACGAAAGAAACGTACATCCAACGATTAGGAATGCCTCTGTGTGGCATAAACTAAAAGCACGCTCTAATTCACCCGTTTTGTCACGGTGTTTGGCGAGAACAGTCCTGCTTTTGCCTACCGGCGTAACCCGGTATTTTTGAGCTTGCCGTCCAATATGGCGGACGCGCTGAGTAGTCACGTGAGCGTGACGTCACCTGAAAACCCCCTATTGCAAGTGCGGTATTTCCCCCACAGACCACCAGGGCGGCAAAGAAAACCTTTGTTCAACCTGAAATGACTCATTTAATCATCCAAAACGGTATGGAACACATTAATTAACTGAAAAATGTTGCATAGTACGCCTTTAATATTAAATAACTGTGTTTGTGAGACTGCTGCTTTTCATTTTCATCATTGCATAGAAAATAAAATAATAGAACACTCTTTTCTCAGAATATTATTTGAAAGATTCTGTATTGTCAACGCGTGTTACCGTGGTGACATTTCAAAAGACAAAAAGACAAACAAACAATCAAAGAGGCAATGAACAAGGGTTACAGTGTTTGTTTTTTTTCATTATAGAGTTTCAGATTGTTGTCGTTTAGTTTTCTAATACAGAAGGGTCAACTTTTGGAACTCTAGTGTGATTGTCTGTGGCTGCTTTGCTGCTTCAGGACCTGGACGACTTGCTATAATAGAAGGAACCGAGTCTACTCTCTACCTGAAAAGCCTGAGGGAGAATATCCAGCCAGCACTTCATGTCCTACCTTAAGCTTGAGCACGCTGGGTCGATGGAGCAGGGAAAGGAACCAGAACACCCTCAAGTCCACCATTTAATGGCTCAAAAATCAGAATGAAGGTTTTTGAATTGCCTCGTCAAAGTCTGCAGTTAAAACCCTTTGAAACACTGTTGTTTGGTTCACGTTCATCCCTTGACAAATACTGTACAATCATCATTTCTTTGTCAGATATGAAGATTTGTTTCTACTGAAATCTCAATTTAAATTACAGATAGAGAAACAAATATGGCACAGGTGTCTGAATTTGTAAATGCAAGTCAATAAACGTAACTATATGTCAGATTTGTATTTGTTCCTTGTTGTCAACTCATACAGATGTTTCATCTGTGAGAATACAAGTTTAGAAATTACAAATACGAGTTACAGATTTACAAAAGTTGTAACTTTGCAACCTGCATTCTCACAGATGAAACATCTGATGTCACACGTATGTATGAGTTGACAAGGAACAAATACAAATCTTTCATTTATTCATGTTTATTGACTTACATTCACAAATTCAGACACCTACGCATATGTTTAAATTGACAGGTATCTTGCCCCATAAACAAAGCAGTGGGTGACCATTGTTTCGAACCCGTTTTTGGTGTCCATTTAAACTTCGAGCTCTCTCCGTCTTTTGATGCTGTACAGTTGTGTCCTCAGATTTCTTGTTGCAATTACAACAGACAGCTCTATCTACGGAGGACAAAAGCCCGGAGTGACGTGACGTGAAGGACCTCTGATAGCAGCGCAGAGATTGTGTTGCACGCCTGGTTGACAGCTACACCGGCACCTCGCATGCACCCTGTGATCAAATAGGGGGTTTTCACTGACGTCACTGGCCAACTTCCGGTCCGCCATATTGGGTGGTACACTTCCTTATCTCTAGTTGTCCTACACGTATTTTCGTATCGAGAATGGATAAGTACGCCAGCACGCTAGAGCGACCAGATAAGGACGTCTATCTGAGGAAATGTTCCGTGATCGACCATATGGACCCCTATGCCCTCCACGGTGCCTTGTTTAGCCGTAATCCTGATGATTGGCCAAATGTAGAGCACGGCGACATAGTGCATTACCTGGTGTTCGGTGAAAACCCTCTGCACACTCTTGAGGAAATGAGAGCTTACAAGGGTCTAGAGGCTCACAACCAGTTCACATCTGGTTGGGTACGAGATGTCGAAGTTATGTACATCAAGGAAATCGCCATCATACGTGGACGGGTGAGTTTTAATAAGATGGTAAAAATGTAAACAATCCGACGCAAATGCGTCGCATGCTTCTGCGGTGGCTGACGGCCGGCGGTGCGCGAAGGCGCTTGGCTGCAGGGCCGCTCGACGCCGCTCGCGGCTTTAATTATTTAATCAGAACAATGACCAGTGCAAAATTAAGTTGTATTTACCGTATTTACGCCGGCAAAAGCCTACCGGCGTAACCCGGAAGTAGCGCGGACGTCACTGTCCATATCGGACGTATTCGGCTATTGTTTGTGGTGTGAGCGCCTATACTTCAGAACAGTTCTGAAGCTACAAGTCCTTAGAGTCTCATGTGCAGTTTACGAATGGATGGGTTCAGGAGCTGCCGATCATAAAGCCAGCAAACAGTAGGAACACAGTAACTCGTACAAAGGTAAGCTGCGCTCAGACGGGCTCTGGGACATGCTAAGTTAGTAGCTGCTAACCGTTAGTGCTAACAACCACTCACGCATGTAATGTACTTTTAACTAGCTGCTATGTGTTTCAAACGTTTAGAACACACTCTCATTGACATCGGGATACTGTGGAAAGTTATGTTAGGTCGTCTTACAGCCGCGATCCAAGCGAGCCGACGACTCTTTGTTATCTATAACAGTTGTTCTCCGTGGTTGCGCCTCCAGGCAGGAAAGCGGTGGAAAATTAACCCGTTTCTATGTTTTTCCCATGGCGATCATGTGTTGCGCTGTTACAGCCCACAATACAGCAACGGTTTACATGTTTTAAATACTTAACAGTTAATTACCTGTGACAAAGTGAGCACCGCAGACTCTGGCGTATTCCAGCTTAACACCGTCCAAATTGGACCTGGATATCCGTTGTTGTTCAGAGAGCTGTTTTGTTTTTTCACACTGATTCACTATCACGGCTGGTAGGCGAAAGAAAGAGCGTTGATCTCCACCTCCACGGGCCGTGCAACCAACCATTAAACACGTTTTCACCATTGTTCACTTCCAATACTGCCTAAGGCGTAATACAATGCGGGTCAGCGGTGCGAAACGACTACCACCCAATATGGCGAACGCGCAGAGTAGTCACGTGAGCGTGACGTCAGCTGAAAACCCCCTATAATGAATCTGCCACGTTCTCAAACATCGATATGACTCGATCTCCCGTTGTTCATTAGAAGGTAAAGACTCACTCGGGCCGTGTTGGCGGCGGCCCAGAGGAGGTGACAGAGACGTTTAAAGGCGGCGAGGGCCGGGGAAGCGACGGTGACATGCTCAGGTGTAATTATACTCACCTAGTTCGCGTCGGAGATTAGGAAGTAAAGGGATGGATAAGAAAAGGAGCGTCAGACATGAAGGAATATTGAAATACTCACTGATGCGAAGTGTCTTTTGTCACTTTATCATTTTCAGGGTCTCACTTCTGTTTGCCTTTTCCAATTATAAAGGTGTGACTCTGGGCTCCTGCAACCCCTCCTCGTCCTATAATGTTAAACACACTGAACTTCAGGGATAAAGAATGATTTTCTTTTTGTTCTCCGGGAACTGAAATAATTATCACTTACAGATTTGTAAGCCTTTGCAGACCTAATCTAATGTGAGCAGTGCAACTTTGCGTTTTGGAGCAACACTAATGGACCTTGCTGGGAATACAGTACTTTATAAATAGAACCAAGAGCCCAAACTAAACCAACACTGCCCTCTACTTGCTGTTAAATGCTTTGCACACGTCCAAAAGCACCCCTGAAGTGTCCCCCCTGTCAGAAAATGGATTATGACAGTCTAATTTATTGTAATATCCATCTCCCTGACCCAGTATTTCGCAGCTTCAACCTGATGTCCTGACGACAGGCAGCCACGGTCACAGTCAATCTACTCAGTCCTTGAAAGCCATTCGGCAGCGACGGCATCCGCGGCCTCTTTCCCTCGTTTTTGTCAAAACTGATTCATCAGTGATAACACAGGCAAAGTGTGCGCCTTGGAGTATTAATCACGAGGGGATCTGTTAAATTAATTAGAAAAATAATCTGCAGTGACCAGCGATGAATGAAGACTGTCATTTCTGACAGACTAGGTCTTTGATCGCTTGATTTTGACCTGAATCTTATTGCATTTGAGGAGAAACTGCTAATTTTTACCTTCTCAAGTCAAGTCACTTTATTATCATTTTATTGCATAAGGAATGGGACACGAAAAAATGACACAGTTTCTCTAATCTGCTAATGTTTGGGATCATTAGCGGATTAGTGTAAAACATGTTCAACAGTCATAAAAAATCTGAAATAGTCACATTAGTATACATTGCATACTTCAGACAAACCCTAATTCAGGATGTCAATATAATGAAGCTAAAAAAAAAGCATTTAATGCTGTTTTTTATAGTGCTTTAAAATGTAATCGACATAAATGTTCATATTTATATTACAATAGAGCAAACTGATTTTCCTAGCATTTTCACATCATGCTATTAATGCTGTAAGGGATTCTGCAAAGAAGTTGGTGTGATTGTCTGTCCGTTTTTACCAGCAATGTTTTTGTTGACAATTTTGGGGAGGAAAAAAATCAAAAAACTATGCAAAACATTAAAAACCCATCTTGTCTATACAGTTAAAGATTCATGAACTACTCCTTTAAAAAACTTTTATCCAGATGAACTGTTACATGACAGTATTTCACATGTAAATTACAGAAAGTTCAAACTGTGTTTTGGTGCCAAACACTGTTGAGCAGGATGCCCGGCTGCCCTTACTGTTCATCGCAGGAGTCCGAAATAGATCCTGATAGAAGGTAGGGACAACTGTTCGACCCTTTCCGCTCCTCTCACTACCCTGACGACTCCCTTTTCTCTTCTCTGCCGTAATGGAACTGATACACCCTGATGGGAAAAAGGGAAAACTCTCTAAACCACAGCTTTGTAGAACACTGTAAGGGTGCTGGTTCCTACTTTAAAATCACACTTCTTGTTATGCAGGCTTATGTTAACTTGTGTATGAATGTTTAAACCACGCCAAAACAAACCTTCCTACGGCTATCAATGGCGGAACCTTGAACTAATTCTATTAATAAAAATAGATTTCAGGTAAATTTTCACTGTGGGGAGGCTGTAGCTAATTTAAAACAGTTTAAGACCCGGTCGGAGGATATGTCACAGTGCTACAGTGGTTATTTTAATAGATATGACGTTCGAGGCTACTTAAATCTGCTTTAGAGTTAAATAAATGTGGTAAAACATGTATTTGGATGAAGGAGTGATATGGATGCTCTTTGGCAAAATTGGCAGTGTTTTAAGCAACTCCGGCTAATAGGCGATGACGATTTCTTCTTAGTAGTAGACTATTTCCAACATGATTGGAAATAGTCTACTACAAAACAAAAGGAAAAACTGAAAAATAGAAAAGAGATTTCACTCTTTTAACATCATAACAGCTCATTGTTGTTACAGTTAAGCCACATTCCTTTGGACTTTGGACAGTGCCATGGTTCTCTGGAGTCTTTGTAGCTTCTTTCTGCCATAAGTAATTCATGTATTAAGAGTACGAGTTTGAGTTGTAACCTTTAGTCATTTTTTTGTCTTTTCCTGTTTTGTTATGTTGATATGACCTTTTCATTCAAGATGGTTGCCTTGCTCTTACGACAGTGTTTTTGTGTATTTCTATTGTAATTATCTGCTATACTGCAGTGACTTCAAAAAGAGAGCAACTCCTAAGCACCAGGCAGTCCTCTCTGGGCAATTTTTCACTGGTTTCCATCAATCAAGAGAATTTTTCTGGTATCTTGGTTGTCGGATGTAGCAGGGACAAGATGTGCTTGTCAAGCTTCGACAGCTGGGACTACAGGCTCTACTCCCGTCTACCCACCTGACAAATGTCTGTCTGCCGCCTAGTGATCAAAATAGATGGGCTGCTCCTTCTCAGCACAAAGAACTCAGACTAGTGTCTAGGATCTAGGCTCTGAAGACCACACATCCTGGGTATAAACTGTGTCCAGTTTCACCTACAGCAGTTACCAGTCTCTGTCCACAGTTTAAGGCTCCACTGCCTTTGCCTAAATCTCATCAACCATAGTCCTGAGAGGTCTGGATAAACTTAATCTGGGACCCAGTTATTAGACAAGGAGGTCCAAATGGGTCCGCCTCCATAAAGTCCTGCTCCTGTCGTAGAGAAGGGCTTGAGGCTCTTTATGTGGAAGTCCCATCTGGCTACACTTTTAAGAGTCTTTGCCAGACTCCAGAACTCTGCTCTCTGTTGAGTTGGTAATCCACATGAACTCTGTTCCTTGTCTGGACTGGGATGTTTTACCCCATTTTTTTAGACTTTTCTTCATGCATTAAGTATTTAGTTTATCATTTAAGGTTCTGATTTTGAATAGTAGTGTTTATTTGTAGTCCTCAGTTCTTGTTTAGTTTTGCCAATCTGTGTTCTATTTATTTCCTGTTTTCCTGCTTCCTCTGTTCCTGTGATTCTTTGTCCCCTTTGGTTTAGGATTTTGAGTCCTTCCTTTTTTGGGTTATGTGTTGAATAGTGACAATTGGGCACAGAAAGCTCCATTGGTCTGTACACGGATGACGTGATCCTGACTCTGACTGTCGGCACTGTCGCTCTTGGGATTTACTATTTGTTGGGGGAAAAAAAACTTTTATGCTTCTGTCGGATGGTCTTGATCCTGCTTTTTCTATTAAAATACCATTCAAAGTCTCCACCAACTAATTACTTTGACTGCCTTCGGTCACTATCACCAATGACCCAAAACTATTATTTTAAAAACTACTTGTACCTAATTGATAAGTTGAAGTTAGACAAATGGAAACTCCCCCATCTCTTGTTGACTGGCTGTGTCAGTGCTAATAAGATGCTAGTTCTGCCAAAAGTCAAGCATCTTTTTCAAAACATACCTACAGGACTGTCTCAGAAAATTAGAATATTGTGATAAAGTTCTTTATTTTCTGTAATGCAATTAAAAAACATGAAATGTCATACATTCTGGATTCATTACAAATCAACTGAAATATCGCAAGCCTTTTATTGTTTTAATATCGCTGATTATGGGGTACAGCTGAAGAAAACTCAAAAATCCTATCTCAAAATATTAGAATATTTCCTCAGACCTAGTAAAAAAAAAATTATAACAGCAAAACAAAATCAAACATTTGAAAATGTCCATTAATGCACTCAGTACTTGGTTGGGAATCCTTTTGCACAGATTACTGCATCAATGCGGCGTGGCATGGAGGCAATCAGCCTGTGGCATTGCTGAGGTGTTATGGATGCCCAGGATGCTTCAATAGCGGCCTTTAGCTCATTTGCATTGTTGGGTCTGGTGTCTTTCAGCTTCTTCTTCACAATACCCCACAAATTCTCGATGGGGTTCAGGTCAGGGGAATTGGCAGGCCAATCAAGGACAGTAATGCCATGGTCAGTCCACCAGTTACTGGTGGTTTTGGCACTGTGGGCAGGTGCCAGATCTTGGTTGTGCAGCGTTTCCTGCCACATTTCCCCCTTCCAACACACTTTTTGTGAATGTGCTTTGAAACTGCACTCTGTGAACAGCCTGCTCTTTGAGAAATTTCTTTTTGTGTCTTACCCTCCTGATGGAGGGTGTCAATGATGGTCTTCTGGACAGCAGTCAGATCAGCAGTCTTCCCCATACTTGTGATTTAGTTTACTGAACCAAGTGTTTTTCAAGGCTCAGGAAACCCTTGCAGGTGTTTCGAGTTAATTAAACGATTCAAGTGATTAGTTGAATAGCCTACTAGTATGCTTTTTCACGATATTCTAATTTTCTGAGACAGTCCTGTATATATCTCACAACTTCCTTTACATTTTATAGACTCGGTCATTGTTACCTTTATTTGGTCTGACAACCTTCCCCTGTATCTCTAAGACCTATTACCAGAAACCCACAGCCAAGGGAGGCCTTGGCCTGTCTGTTTTTTGTCGTTACTGCTGGACCTGAAACGCCAGAACGTGGGTTTTCTGGAGTTATGCCATGGGTCTAACAACAGAAACCTTCTGGACCTGGTTGGCCTCTAACTGAGAGTAACACTGATCTGGTACTCTCAGGTGCCTCGTTACCTTGTTTTCTAATCTAAAAGTACCTCCCAGATTCCTGGAGGGTGACCTTGTCTTGCATAACTTTAAGTTTAAGATTCCAAAACAGATGAAGGGTGTGGTGAAGCTCGCCAGGCTCTCCATATATGCTCACATTTCCAACAATCTGGGCCTTATACCAGGTACCATTAAGACCTGTAATTCATTAAAGACCTCTACATTGGTGATCACTTGCTCAACTGCAAGTGTTTCCATACTTACAAGCTTGAAATGTTGTCACTACAGTATTAGTAATACTACTACTATTACTACTACTACTACTACTAATAATAATAATAATATTTGAGGGTTCCATTCTAAAGCCCAAGGTGATCTTACAGAAAAAATAAAATAAAGAAAGAAATAACAGTAAAACCATAATCCATCATCAATCCATCACTATGAAATGCCACCTGGGCAGCATGGCTTTACAAGCTCATGATTCAACCCACAGCATCCGAGCTTGTAATTTCTCATTCTCAAAACCGGCTCTATTATCTCTAGATTATAGCTTGTCCAGTTTAAGGTCATTAATTAATTACATCTCATTGACTAAACCAAACAAAGACACCTCCTTCTATTTCTGCCAGCTGTGATGAATGCAGATCACATGACAGGACCTTGGCTCATCTTTTCTACTCCTGCCCAAAGCTCGGCACTTTTTGGGGCAATATTTGTGAACAGTTAGTCCACAGACGTTCGGCTCCTGCCAGTCTTACTAGGGTGCTGTAACTCCTCTCTCACTCTTCCCGTGCCTCTTCAGCAAGCACTCATGTTGGTTATGGTTGTAGATAAACGGATCATTACAGAGGAAGTGGAAAACAGAAATGCCCGCCTGATTTAAAGTATCTGATCATATCGGACTGTATAACCTTGTCGTTTAGTATTTAGTGTTATTCCAGGATGGCCACTCTGTGTCTTAAACAGCAAGGCGCTCAGCCTCCCTGACCCCCGTGGCTGTTGGCATCGGGACCTCATCTCAGCTTTACATTCAGTGAGTGTGCTGTAATGCTCATATGTTTACTACTGTGGACTGGTAGTTGTTCTTGTTTGTGGTTTTTAGTGTTTGTATACTCATGGGAAACATTGTGTAAATAAAATACCTTTAAAAAAATCTAGCTGCCTGATTTACCAAATTGCAACATAAGTAAATTAAGGTAAAAAAACATGTTTACCAGGAAAATGTGATGTACAAACGGAAAATTAAGACCTTTAGAACAACAAATTGAACTTTTAACTATTTTGTTCCACTGCATATTGAAAGCGAATGAAATCTTGAAAAATCCTGAGAATTAAGCATATTGTTCTCTGAAATCACAGGAACCAAACTGTTGCAGTTGCTAGGCAAGTTTGTCATCAGGTTTGAGGATTTTGTCCTGTAAACAAAAGTTGAGGTAAAAAATTAGTTTTATATGAAAAGAACTTGTCATGGTCGGGCTCACGTACAATATTGGATAACCCCTAGTCAGTCGAGGCAGATGACTCTGGTTCTGCTGGAGGTTTTCCTCCCTGTTAAAGGGGAGTTTTCCTCTCCACTGTCGCTTCATGCTTGCTCAGTATGAGGGATTGCTGCAAAGCCATGGACAATGCAGACGACTGTCCCTGTGGCTCTACGCTTCTCCAGGAGTGAATGCTGCTTGGAGAGACTTGATGCAATCTACTGGGTTTCCTGAGGAAATGTTTTTGACCAGTCTGTCTGATTTGATTGAATTTGACTTTGGAAAGTGTGTTGAGACGACATGTGTTGTGAAATGGCGCTATATAAATAAAATTGTATTGAATTGAATTGGATTAAATTAAAATTCAAAAGATTTTGGAAGCACACGATAGCTTGCGCTCTCTCTCTCTCTCTCTATATATATATATATATATAGAGAGAGAGAGAGAGAGAGAGAGAGAGAGAGAGAGAGAGATAGAGAGAGAGAGAGAGAGAGAGATAGAGAGAGATAGATATATAGATAGATATAGATGAGAGATTATAGATTTTTTTACACTGATTATTATAACATTTTTCAAAATATGCAAGTGTCAAGCTAACAGTTTCTTTTGATTAACATTAAAAAACAAAGATCAACATTTTTCCTTAAATTTATTAAAGTCCAAGATAACATATTTTACATTCACATTTAAAAAAAAGACAATATTTTTTGGTTGCTTTAAAAAATAAAAAATAAATCATCAGGCTTTCAAATTTTATTTTGCATCGTAATTGATATGTTAGGCCCGAAAATACGTTTTCCCCATGTTTTCTGCATGTGTATAGGGTGTGTGAAATATATCCATCTGTACGTTCAGAAAGTTACAGACTTTGTTGAAGAGGCAGAGGTCTCAGAAATATTTGTCTTAAAAATAAGACATTTGGAGTTATATGGTTAACCTTCACGTGTTTTGCATAGCACTTAGAGAACACAGTAGAGACCGTGAACATAAATCCTGAGCCATTTTGGGCCCAAGTTGTAGGGCTAACTGTGGCAACGTGTTAAACAGGACGTGTCCAGGCAGAAAAAAAAAAGAAAAGAGCTTCCTGTGGAGATCATGTGCAATCACAGCTCAGTTTCTGACAGTTCAGGGATTTCGCTTGTTTTGTCCAGGTGCAACCCCAGCACGTGTCGGCCCGTGAGAATAAAGAGGAGGCCCGCCAGCAGGCAGAAGAAGACGGCAACCGGCGCCAGGAGGAACGACGGACCATGCTGGACACTGAGGTGGTAGGAAGGGCAGCCGGAGACTCTCTGAAACTGGGCAAACCGCTCCAGAGTGTCCAGGACCTGGACCCACATCAGATACATCGTCACGACGGCCAGCTGACACAAGCCTGAGAGACACGAAGGGAAAGGGAAAAAAAACTTGTCAATTTTGTTTTTTCTGCTTCAAAGAACACAAACAAAAACAAGACATCACAACATGACAACGTCTTTTGTCTTTTTTAGCTGCTAGCGCTCAGACATCTTGTTGTTTTAGCAAGCCCTGCTTGTACCCAACCCCTGCCACGCCGTCCTTTAATCCAGCCCCATCTCGTGTTCCGTTTGTCGTGTTTTGTCACCGCGTCGTTTAAGAGGCTTTTGTCCTCGCGCCGTCTGGGCTGGAAACCTGCAGTTGTTCCGAGGCTCAGCGGGTAATGTTTTCTCCTCGCGCTCAAGAAGAAAGAATGCATTTTGTACTATTATTAGTTGGAACGAAGCGCACATGATGTTCAAAGCTGTTTTGTTTTTGTATTAAGTGACAAAAAGACGCTTTGTGCACAGATGGCACAGCACAACTCTGGGCTGACATGAACTTTTTATATATCTTTTCAGCTGATCTTTCCCAGATGATGGAGTTGGAAGCTTGTCCTTGAAGCGTTTTTACCGGATACATCGTTTTTAATTTTTACAAAAAGCCTGCCGTCAAAAACTCACACCTTTAACTTATTTTGTTGAGTTATCTGGCAAATGTTGGGCTCAAAATATAATTGTCTTCAATAATTTACTTCCTGATATTCTTTTTCAGGTTATGGAACTGGGTCCATTTT
Source organism: Fundulus diaphanus (assembly GCA_037039145.1). Taxonomy (NCBI): domain Eukaryota; kingdom Metazoa; phylum Chordata; class Actinopteri; order Cyprinodontiformes; family Fundulidae; genus Fundulus; species Fundulus diaphanus. The sequence continues at coordinate 4,801,392 of CM073139.1, forward strand.
TAGCTTTGGTTTTCTGAAGCCACTAACTCAAGTAAAACATTTTAGTGGATGGCACGCATTCTCCGCTTATTTCTACATTGTGGACAGGCGAGACAGAAACTTTTTCCATTTTCATTCAAAGGCAACCATGGGATCTACAACGGCCTATTTAGCGATTGTTTGCAGAAGATGAAACTGGAATTTAAATCCTGTTTAATTCTAATTTATCTTCATAGCTCAATGATGACAAAGAAACCTCTGGGAGACGTCTGTTTTATAAAGGCCTGACTTCCATTTGCGCACATTTACTTTGTTCAAGTTTATTTTAAAATATGTTTTTGACATTTCATTTGTTTACTTCTAAATAAGCTTTTTGGACTATGGAAATAGAAGCATGTACGTATATACTTAGGTTTTCCTAAACTGATCGCACTTTGATCTTGTTTAACTAGATTGTCTTGCAAATGTCGGACTATCTTGGTTTGGTCATGGTCATGGTTTTAACTTTTCACATTGCATTTTGGGAATTTCCCTTGAACAAATATTGGACCTTTAACAGATTTGGTTGTACCTTGAGCAAGAAATGTAGGTTAGATTATTTCAGGATTGTCTTCATAGATGTTGGCGCTGTTGGTGAACGCTTGCACTGAATGGATTTTAAAACATTAGTGTCACAAAATCAAACCTGCGAACAAAAACATTTAATGTGTTAAAGGGGACATTTCATGCAAAATCCACTTTATTAGCCCTGAAATCCATTTTGTTGTGTACTTGGAGTGTCCACAAGTGCAGATAATTTAAATGTAGTCTCTCCAGGAGCTGTGTGGATATCTTTATATTTTGTTTGCGTGAAAATGTTCAAGCCTTTCAGTTTTCTCTGTTTTCTGCTATGTTTTATGAAAAATTACGTCACAGTATTTGCTGCGGAGCTGCTAAACATGGTCACGGACTTTCAGCTAACCAATTTCTCGAATCCACCATTTTTATTTATCTGACCAATTTTGTAGTCCAAGCTGAAGGCTGCCGAAAATACGAGTAGATAAGGGGAAATGTTCGGTTGCTCATTACACCATCCCACAGCTTACTATGTGGTGGAGTGGAACGCTCTGTGAGCTGGAAGGAGGCGGGGTGTGAAGAGCCGCACTTAGATTTAAAGAGACTGTCAGATGCACCTTGAAATGGGGAACGGGGAAATTAATGATTAATTTAGACAAAAGAATTGCAACTCCGCTTTATATAGACCAGAACTGAATCATTTCAATGTGAGAAGAAAGAACAGAAAAGCATATGTCCGCTTTAAATTCCATTGAAGTCATAGCCTAAAGCCTGTACTTAAAGCCTTTTTACCAGATGTGTTGGTTCTCCTCCAACTCACACATCGAACCTGGTCAATTTTATATTAGCTTTTTAATTGTTTTACTTGGGCTATATCTTTGGATCTTGAGAAAGACTTTTACTGAATGCATTTTCACCAGGCATGTCTTACACAGAACCTACACCTCTGACTTGTGGCATTTTAATTTAGCAGAATCATCAAGACAATTAAAAGTTACTAATGTTCTTATTCTACTTCAACAGTAGTGGTAATAAAATACCTCAACTAAACAAACTTAGGCTAAATGTAAGTGTAAAATAATTACACCACAGGTGGAAGTCCTGTAAAGTTATTATTTCACACCAAAAAATACAAATCTAACTCTTTAATTCTGATCATTATGGCGTACAGCTGATAAAACCCAATATCCACCATCACATACAATGAGAATATTATATAAGACCAATAACGAAAGGAGTTTTATACCGTAATGTTTTATTATGGACTATAGTCAATGGGGCTTGCTGACCTCAAAGTTCTTCCTTCCACTAAACTTTCCATCAATTGGCTTGGCTACAGCACTTTGTGAACTGCTTTAGCCTCTTTAGCAATTCCTTTTGTGGCTTACACTCTTTGTGGAGGATGTCAAAACATCTCTCTCTAATAATTCAAAATGAGTCTGAATTTCTTATTTTAATTACCAAAATACGGTAAGTTAGTTCTTTGATCATATTCAAAGTTACTGGGAGGTACCTGAAATAGTACTTATTTGTGTCCATCCTTACCTCCAAAAATCTGCAGAGCTCCACCCACTCTATAGAGGCTGTGATTGGTCAGAGGAGCGGCACATAATACAAGGAGTCCACCGATAACAACTGCCGCCACACCTGAGATGAGGAAGATGCTCCAGAAGGTCCTAAAAACTGAAAGAGACTTCAGGTTATATTAAAGTTTATCTTTGTGGCACTAACTTATGCCTGATACCAACCGATGGCAGAGGGGCGTTCGTAGGGCTCCGAGGGGAAACTGTTCATCTCTGTCCAGGTTGGGGGCGTAACAGAAAACGGGAAAAGGAATGCAGGCTGGCAGATCTTTGACAGAGGCTGATTTGCTGAGGATGAGGTGGTAAAAAAGCAGCGTTAAAACAGATGGTACAAAGCTATTTAGTGCTTCTTTAAAGGCATACTATGCAACATTTTTCAGTTAATTAATGTGTTCCATACCGTTTTGGATGATTAAATGAGTCATTTCAGGTTGAACAAAGGTTTTCTTGGCCGCCCTGGTGGTCTGTGGGGGAAATACCGTACTTGCAATTGCAGGAGCCCTCGGCCTGCACCCACAAGCTCAGAATCTTGTGCAAGACCGCGAGAATCGGTCTTGCTTTACGGCGAGAACTGCTATACGCCCCCAGTCAAAGGCATGTTTGTTGCTAGCGCAGTGGCGATATCTGTGCAGTTATCATGGCGGAACCAGCGACAAAACAGCGAAAGCCCATGTCGGAGCAGGCAAGAAAGAGGAAAAGGGCTCTGGACAGAAAGAGGAGTCGTAAACGGGTGAACATCGGGCAAGCTTTTTCCGAATGGCGAGAGCTAAAAGAGAAAGAAGGCCGCAAGGCTGACGCGGACCTCGCGTTTCTGCTGATGCGATTGTAAGTAACATTGTAGGGTTTCCCTCACGCTACCGCCTCCCAACATTCCAAAAAAAAAAAAACTAACTCGATATGCGTGCAAAGCTTGTCTCCCTCCGCTCCGCGGGTCAACAGCGTAAAGCTTGTCTCTCTCCCCCCCGCTCCGCCGGTCGTCCGGTAAGCAAATTCCTAGGGGAAACACTGCATTGGAATGGTTTCTCTCTCTCTCTGTGCATGTTCATACTTTCATTGTGTTAGTCATTGTTTGTACTGCCGTTTTTTCGACTTTTGTATTCGTTGCGTTCGCCTGACTGCTAAGCTCAAAACAACCGCGCCTGGCTTGACGGAGAAACCAGTAGAACAGCTGAGCATATTTACGACAGTGCACTTTTACTTTCGCCCTCTGGGGGGAGCCTCGCTGGAAAATCAACCCCGGTTGCATAGTATACCTTTAAAGTTGGAAAGACATGACGGAGGTTCTCACAGAACCAAAGGTCCCACATAGAGAAATCAGAGGTAGCAGCCATAAAGCAGCGCCAGAACAAGCCCTCGTGGAAGACCCTCTCACTGTCTTCATTCTGATGGAGCAAGAAGAAAAAAATGGGACACAATTTGAAATCAAGGAATTTTGAGTTGAATTTCACAAACATTTAAGCACTTTAATTTCCTAACAGCTTTTTAGTACATTCTTTAAACTTGGATTGTGTGTTTTTCTTCATATAAAATGTGACCGTCTACTGTTGGACTCCTGTTGCTTTTTGCCACACGTCAATGGTTCAGAAAATGCAGTTTTCAAATGACAACTTCACTTACTAAAGGAAAAAAAGCCTATCCTAACCAACCTGACCATATGTGAAAAAATACCTGACTCCTAAACCTAATAACGGGTGTGTGACCCTCATGGCAACAACTGCCATGGTGGCGCAGGAATACCTGGTGATAGATGTCCATACCTCCAGCGCCAAGGAGGACTTTTGTTCCCTTCGTCTTTGGTGAGTCACTCATCTAGTTTGTCTTATTTGGTAATCTAACATAACTGTAATCACTTTGAGTAGGTGGGATGTGGGCTAGATCAGAATTACTCAAAACATAAAAAAAAAAAAAAGTTTAAGATCAAGAAGTTCTTTTTTTCTCAGCTTCTGAAGAACCTGAAAAAAGTTGACTAAAATAACTTCAAATCAACAATAATAGTAATAAATAAATAAATTTACTGACGATCAACCAATGAATATAAGATATTACTTTGAATTGTGGTTCAACAGAATGGTTTTAAAAAACAAGCTAATGAAACCAGCCTGGACAAAAATGACAGCACCCCTAGAAATGATTAAAAATGATTTGATCATAAAGACATGGTAAACTGAGGTGTGTCCTCTAATTCAGGGTCTTCAAGCTTGTGATCATTCAGTCTGCCTATTTAAAGGGTGACGGATAGTCGCTGAGCTGTTAGGTGACGTAGTGTGAACCACACTGAACATGGATCACAGGAAGCAAGGAGAGAGTTGTCTCAGGAGATTAAAAATACAATTACAGACCATATTGTTAAAGATAAAGGTTATCAGACCATGTCCAAGTAGCTTCATGTTCCTTTGTCTACAGCTGCACATGTTCATAGGTTTATGGTCCACAGGACTGTAGTCAACCTCTGTGAACGTGGCAGCAGGAGGAAAACTGAGGACACACTGAAAAAAAGCTAATAAGAATAGTGGCCAAAGAGCCAAGAACAAACTCCAGCTAAATTAAAGGTGAACTTCAAGGTACATCAGCGTCAGAACAATCCATCCGTCATTGTTTCAGTCTCGATGGACTTCATGGGCGACGACCACAAAGGACACCACAGTTGAAGGCAAAAGCAAGTGAGACTAGAATTTGCCGCGATGCACATTTGCGGCTACAAAACCTCTGGGAGGATATCCTACAAAGGATGCTGCCTTGTTAGCACTTCACACAGCTCTGATTCACCTCCAGCATCTCAACACCTATATTAGGATGCTAATTATGGACTTCAGCTCAGCCTTCAACACATTTCTCCCAGACATGCTGGGGTTATCTCCACCGCTCTGCTCCTGGATCAGTGACTTCCTCACCAATGGGTCCCAGGTGGTGAGGATAGGGAAACACACTGATCCTCAACCCTGGAACACCACAGGGCTGTGTCTTCAGCCCTGTTCTGTTCACCCTCTTCACCCATGACTGCTCTGCTATACACCTCACAAACTAGGGAAATTTTGGGAATTTTACCTGTAACCGGCAGGTTGCTGGTTCAATCCCCTGTTCTGACCATCTCAGTTGTTGTGTATAAAGCTTCGTAGTTGTGTCCATGTGCAAGACACCTCACCCGCATTTCCTGCTGCCGGTGGTGAGAGGGCCCTGTGGCACCGATGTATGGCAGCCTCGCCTCTGTTAGTCTGCCCCAGGGCAGCTGTGGCTACTAACATAGCTCACCACCATCAGGGTGTGAATGTATGTTGTAATGGGTACCTGACTGTAGTGTAAAGCGCTTTGGGGTCGTCATACTTGATAAAATGCTATACAAGTACAAGTCATTTACCATTTCCAACAATGATGATTCCCACAACAGACAGAAGGTCTGTAATCTTACACAGTGGTCCTCCAAGAACAACCTCATCATGAACACCGGAACGTCCACTGAACATGCTCTTCTCTGCATACAGGGGGAGCATGTGGACAGCATAAAGTTCCTGGGCTTTCACATCTCCTCTGTCCTCTCCTGGACGGTGATCCCCTCACATCCGTGAAGAAGGCCCAACAATGGCTCTTCTTCATCAAGAAACTGAAACTTTCCATTAAGCCCTTTAAAAATGCACCAAGCTACAATAGGAATGTTTTGTATATAGAGCATTTTAGCATTTTATGTATAGAAAGCATTGTATGTTACGTAACAGTGTGGTATGGAAGCTGCACAGTACAGGAGAGGAAGGATTTAGCACGGGATTGTGGGATGCCCTGTACAAGATCTGGACCTGGTTTATGCTGCACAAGTCCCGAGAAGGGCCAGACATATTGCCACAGATCCCACCTACCAGGGTAACGCACTGTTTGTCCATCAGGTAAACGCTTGAGAAACATTTAAGCTGTACTTGGTTATCCTGTTCAGAAACACTTTTTGTAATACTGGGTAAAATGGTCTTTCCATCCTGAAAGTAGTAAATACATTATGTATTCACAAAAAGGTTAAAAAAACGTTTTCTGTGGAAGCCGCAGGCCTCTAAAAGCTCTAACCAATCTATGCCCCTCGATCTGACGTGCATGGATTTGACAGAGTTTTGTTCCTACTTTCATTCCCCTCTGTCCCTCAATTTCCAGGGGAATCGCCATCTCTATTGGTTGTCCTATATGCCAAACATTCTGACGAGCTCACATAACGGCAATGTCCATGCTTGATCCTTCATAGTTTCTGCTCGCTGGCTGCATATTCGCACTTCTAGGATTTATGTACAGTGTGCCGCTAGGTTAGCGATTAGCCATTCATTGTAGCTCTACTGCTCTCACTGTATACTTTGAACATGGCTGAGAGTCGCATGAAATGAACCTCATTCATGTTTATGAGAGGAAGAAGGAGGCCTTAATAGGAAGTAATAAGAGTGGATTTGGGAGAATTTTTTTTACGTGATCCCCTGGAAGAGCTTGCGCATGCATAGTGATTCAAAAAGGGACTTGGGGAAACTTCCGGACAAATCGTTGACCCTAGCTTTAAACCAAAAACTAATAGACTTAAAAACAGCTTATTTCCAAAAGATGTAAGGACTATCGCCCCGTTGAGAGGTTTGTGGTCTGTCACATGTTATAAACACAGTTCTGTAAATGAAGGCTTAAGATTACTGCACAGCATTTACTGCATGCATGAGTGCATCATTAAGGGAGTGTTTAGAGACTAATTCATGCAACAATTCATATTGTTCGCAAAGGGACTGCTATCAGACTTTTTGGACTCAGATTCCAATCTTGTCTAAAGACCACGCATGCCATTACCTTCTCAGGCAGTGTGATTCTTTGGACAGATGAGACAAAACTGGAGCTTTTTAGCAAGGCACATCAGCTCCATGAAGAAAGAGAACGCTGTTCTTACTGTAAAACATGAAGGAGGCTGGGTTCTGCTATGGGGCTGAGCTGCTGCATCTGAAACTGGGTGTCTGGTTCAATGAAATCTCAAGACTATAGCAAGGCATTCTGGAGTGTCAGAACGCTTGCTGTCAGTTGTAGATCATGGGAATATCTGTTGACAGATGCAGAGATTTCATGAACAGGTACAGAAATTGTTTGATTGCAATTGCCTTAAAAGGTTACAGGTACCATCATTTTTTTCCAGACCCGTTTCATTTGTTCTTCTTAATGATTCTATTGAACCTCAATTCGAAAGCAACGCCTGATTTTCATGAGTTCATTTTCATTCAAGCTTTTTCAGTGACATATTGTGGGTTTTTCTTTCAGTAACAGGAGGATAGCCAGACTTTTGTCCACCTGTATATTTTATGAAATTCAGTGTGCTGAAACTGCTGCTTGCCTACAATTATTGCTAATGTGTTTCCACCATAGCAGCACCTTAACACACACCTCCAGGTATGGGTCAAATAACAGTAAAACCTTATTATGACCAGATTACTTTTATGCGCTGAAACAGGGTCTGTTTTTATGATTTTTTAGTGCCACTAGTGGCCTTTTTATTGAAAGTTAGGGACAGAGAGAGGGAGGATATGTGGCAAAAGCCCAAAGGCTGGATTTGAACCAGGGTCAGCCGGATCGAGGACTGAGGCCTTCGTACGCGGGCCGCTGCCCTACCCTGCGTCTGTTCACCAGGACTGGACTGATTTGTGTTTCTTCTCTTTAGACCTTAAAAAAAGTGGGGGTTAAAAACAGATCGCACCAGACCTTGGTGCGATAAATAGCTGCACGGTTTATTCTAGAACAGGCCCACAGCATCACCCTTCCATCGCTGTACTTCACAAGAGTGCTGGTAGGCTATATTTATTTGCACTTGTTACACAGGTTGGCCCTTTAAGGTCACCGCTAATGTCTTTCCATTTTGGCATTGTGTCGCCACAAACCTGTAGATTAAGGTGTAAAATCTGTTTAGAAACTGATTATGTTTGATATTGCGACAAAAACCTAAAACAGAGGCGCACTCTCTCAGATGTGCCATTGACATGCTTGAAATTACAAAGCAAATTTAATGAACCGATGCCTTCACTTTTGACATCCCTATAACTAAACTTTTTGTTGTTTTAACCTCATATCATAGTCATGCCAACATGTAGTTTTATAAGTAGGAGGTTTAATGGTCATTTGGTTTTTACTGGTGTGAATCCTGATTATATATATATCACAGAGTAGTAATCATAATTTACCTGGAGGTTATTCTCCCTGCTTCCTTTCTCCTCCGCACGGCCACAGGATTCTGCAGCCAGCAGCCAGTACTCGGTGCCGCAGGAAAGCAGGGTGAGGAGAACCCCAGTCGCTCCGAAGAACAACGCCAAGAAGAGCAGCACCTTCAACCTCTCCGCAGGAGACATGTCTCCCTCTGCCGGGCGTTTCACTCACGCTTTCCCATCCGTTTTTGGGGTGATTTCATTATGAATGAAGTGTTTAAAAGGATGAGCGAGGCTTCCTCCTGTAGGATGGATGTGCTCGGGGTTTTTCCCGGACTGGATCGTGGGGTCCAGTTACAGCGGCTTTTCACGCCCAGAAATAGAAGTGCAGGAATAGACAAGAAGCTTTCAAACAGCCCACCAGACAGCTAGAAACACCGGCTGGCATTTATTGGTACGCCACGTTATTTGGAACTCCAGATTTTGTACAGTACAAGGCTGCCAACAGTTGATGGTCCAAAAACAGTCAAACTGCATGTTTATATATTAATACAGCTTTTTTTCTCCTCTCTACTATAATTAATGCAAATACAAAAAGATGCTTTATTAGAGCTGATTATCTTAACCTTTTTAAAAAGACAAATAAAAAAAAAAGGGGGAATGATTACAGGTGTTTGACGCAATGAAGTTTTTGGAGAATGATCCCATGACAACCCCGAGAGGACACAACAGAGCAAAGAACTCAACGCATATACACAGAGGTGTTTTTACAGGACTCATGGTGATTAATTACAACCCTGTGAGGATATAGGACTACCAGGCACAAAGAAATTCAAGGTTTACTTATTTTAAACTGTTTCGCTTTTTTTTTTTCGTTTTGCACAAGGATCCTCCAGATGAGTCGCCTCCGTTTCCTCTGACGTCTGCCGCTCTGCCAGCGGCTCGTTAACCCACTCTCGCTGTGTTCGGATCAGGCGGTGCGTCGTGCAAAAGCTCTTTCTCAATGTTTTTATTTTTAATTTTTATTTTATTACCATTTATGTAATTCCTCTGGCCTCTCCTAAAACCCGCCTAAGACATGACTCCAAATACTGGGTTGTGACGGCAGATGCTCGGCCCGATCTCCTCGTAGTCTTTCTTGGTGTGGCACACTTGGTAAAACTCCGGCTGTGGAGACAAAAAGCCATCCAGATCCAGTTGCTGGCGTTGAAGGTTGAAGAGGAAGCGGTTGATAAGGAGGGGGGGGGGGGGGGGGGAATACTCACAGTCGATGCCAACATTGATCCTCCGAACCACACAGCGTACCTCTGCATGTGGTGGGTGACGACTTGCACGTCGATGGGCTTCGGCTGCAACCCGCAAGGGACACGGGTCAGCGGGAACGCTTCGGTTACGAACACAACGCCGGCTCTGAGGCGGCCGCCTTACCTTTAACTTGCCGCCGCTGAGCTCCTCGCTGATCTTCAGCCGAGCGTCTACGGTCCTCTTCAGGTCTCGCTGCAGGCGTCTGCCGAAGTCCCTGAACATGGTGGAGCCTCCAGAGAGCACCACGTTCTGCATCCCAAAGGGGACAAAGTGAGACCAGAGCCCACATCATGAGTCGTCTGCCGCATGTACAGTTTATTTTCCATCTTTCTTTTAAAGAAAGTCCAGCAAAAGAAAGCTTAATTGTGTTTTTTTTTTTTTTGAATGGACACTATTTATTTCTGGAATAATTCAGGCTTGGATCAACATCTATACACTTGTTAAAGCCGGTTAGAAACCCAGCCGGGTCACCGGGTCAAAGACTGGCAACCCCGGAGGGACAAACTTCCTTCAAATTGCTGAGTAACGATGTTCTAATCATGTACCGGTGTGAGATTTTAGTCATTCTAAGTGGGAATAAGTGTCTTAGTTAGAATTCAAAATAAAAATATCTTTAAAGAATACAATAACCTGAGACTGAATTCCCTTAAAGGTCATAGCTACACCTTTTCCATCAAAACCATTATGTTTTCAAAAATAACACACCCACAGAACATCTAGAGTGGTGCAGAAGAAAAGTTAATTTTACTGAAAAATAAATATAGTCTATAAATCATTATTTCATAAATTTAGACAGGTCCAAAATATAGAAGTATTTACTTTAGTGACGATGCCAACATGGACACCAACCAATAGGAAGAACAGGGACCACTGGGGCTGTACCTTATAAAGAGGACGTCTGACATCGATGGGACAGTTCTGGATGACTTCGTCCACCACTTCTGAGATGGGCTGGGTGAAGTCGGGGTTGGCAAACTGGACCAGGGAGGACAGAGTTAAAAACCCGACGGGGCCCACCAGCTGAAAAGTGGGAGCGGGTCCTGCTGCGGCCGTACCTCTGGGTGGAAGAAGATCTCGGGGCCGAGGAAGCGCTCGTATCCCACGTCGATGGTGAACTCCTTCTTGGAGATGGCGTTCACGCCCGTGTACTGTTTGATCCACTTGGAGCCGTCCGTGTCGTACTTGTTGAACTCCTTAACGAGATCGGGGCAGACGTAGCTGAAGCGCTCCTGGGAATCAAAGCGAGAAGGAAACAGCTGCCGATCACTTGTCACACGTCTTGTGTGGCGGCGTCCTCGCTCTGCTGCCACCTTGTGGCCAAGCAGATGAAGACGGCTGCGGTTTCTCTTACAGGCTGCTGAGATACAGACCTTCACCGCCTTGGCCGTCTCCAGCGACTGCTCCGGAGGAATCCCCACTTCTCGCTCCCTCAGCAGCTGCTGGGTAAAGTAGGTGATGTCGCGCCCGGCGATGGGGATGTGCTTGATGCAGCTGCCGATGACGTAGCCCTCAGCCTTTTGGGGGGGGGGTCAAATGTGAGTACGCTGAGGGGCTGAAGCTGACAGGAGGGAGCAAAGTGTTGTGGAGAGAAGGCGCCACCTACCACTGGGATGACGTGCGTCACGCCGTCTCCGCTGTCGATCACGGTCCCTGTCAGCGTCCGCTCCCCGACCTGTCGGGACGTCCAGGAGGCCGCCAGCGCCAGGACAGCCTGTGACGCACACGTGTGACATTTTTTATTTTTAGAGGTGGCTATTTTCAAAGGCAGAGACAGAAATCAAGCGCTTTGGGAAACCTTAAAAGGAGAACTGAAAGCAAGAGCTTCCTGAAGAAACTTCCTGCTCCACTCTGAGCACAAGAGTCTGACTGCGTCCACAGCCGAGCCGCGCTGCAGGCTGCTGGGAGGGAGACAACTTTGGGCGGTGATCTCACCTGAACGGCGATGTAGAGGCCCGGGACGTTGAAGGACTCGAACATGATCTCGGCTGTGTACTCCCTGTTTTCAGGCGTGTTGAGCGGAGGCTCGGTCTGCAGACAGAGGGGCAGAACAATGACACACGGCAGAACGCCTGCCGAAGCTTTAAACGTGGAGCCTGGAAAATAACCGCTGGGGGATGGACGGACCTGTCCATTACTGCATGAATGGACAGGTAGATGCATTTAGAAAGGACATTTTCCTTTCTAAAAAAGGGAAATAGTCTGAAACAAAGTCCTTTGCCTTATCTCTGCTCACCTGACCCACTTTAGGACCAAACAGTGGAAAACTGGAAGCAGGTGCCTTGTAAAGTGCTGAGCTTGTGTTTCCTTACAGAGGAGTAGCTCTGATAACGTTAGATTTACCGTTAAATAAAAAGCTGACAAGCAGAAGTTCTCGGTTTTTAATGACATCTTTGCAAAAATCGCTGGAGTAAACCTGTTAATAGAAATGTTTCTGCCGTTTTCCCCTTTCAGCCACATTCCGACTTGCAGTTTTAAACATTAAGACATAGAGGGAAAATAGAAAAGCCTGACATAGTGACCTAAACACGCTAGTTAGAAGACAGAAGCTGTTAAAGTGTCCGTACCAGCAGGAAGTAGTGATCTTCAGGCTCTGCCCGCAGATACTTGAAGATGACTTGCTCCATGAACCTCTCCATCAGGTCCCAGTCCTCCACGATGCCGTGACGGATGGGCCACTGTGAGCAACCACATATTTTTACTTCTCCTTTGAAAACCACGTCAACGCTGCAGCTCCCGACAAACAGGGCAGCGCCAGCAGCTGCAACGGCTCACCTTCGTCGCGTACGAAGGTTTGTCGATCGCTTCGTCTCCGATGTAGAAGTCCAGGTCGTCGACGCCCTTCATCATCCTGCGCTGCGCCTGGTCGCCGACCTTGGCAGACTCCTTGATGGCGATACCTGCAGAAACACGAGCCACACGGCCAGCGGGCCGGCAGTTAGACGCGAACAACAGCAAAGCACTCATGTAACGACGGCAGCAGGACGGGAGCGGCAGCCTCCCGGGCTCTCACAGGAAGGGATGATGAACTGCGGTTCCGTGTTTCCTGCATATCCGAGCTTGGTGTACCTGGAAGGAACCAGAACAACAACTTTAGACACAAGAACGTTCAGAGTGGCTAACGCAGTAGGCTCATTTTTAGGCTAGCTATGAAAAAGAGGAAGAAAGGTCTGAATAAAAATGAAGAGCAAGTCAAATATATACAATTAAAATATCAAGAATAAAATCAGGATTAAAAGAATAAAGTAAAAGAGGTAGGAATAACTGGAGTAAAAATTGTTAAAAAAAAATTCAACAATGCATTAGATAAAGGAATTAGAGATAATACAAATTACATAGACATATATATAAATGAATCTCCAAAGTAAGCAAGAACAAAATTTATAATTCTTAAAAATCAAATAAAAACACAAACATAAAGGTATTGATGTGATGAAATACAAATAAAATTGAAAGAAAATCATTGAAAAATGATACAAATAATTAATCTATTAAAGGATAGACATGGATAGAGTGGAAAAAAATAGCATACTAATAAGAAAAATAACGAGACATTAAATAAATTAAAAAATCTAAATAAAAAAAAAAGATAAGCTGTGAACACAACTAACTTTTAGTAAAGAAAACAGAGTAATAAAATAAAAATCTAAAAAGGAATATTACGCAATGTGGTTACACACAACTGATAAAATCATAATTACTCACTATAAAAATAAAGATGTAAATGTCTGCGGAGGGCAGCTTAAAAAGGTTGGATCAGAGCTACAACTGTAGTTTCTGGTTGAGGCGAATCCGGACTAGGAAATAAACACCCCGACCGGTCAGACTGATGGGAAGGAGGCTTGATTTAAAAAAAATAATTAAATCTCAATGGTGTCTCTGCTTCTGCGAAACAGAATCTAAGATCTCAGAACCGGAGCATCTGGGTCTGATCGCCTCTGTTGGTTTGAAAAAACCCCCAAAAAAAAGCCCTCAGGTAGTGAGCTGACTGAGGGAAGGATTCTCCCGGAAGTGACTTTAGCTCCTGCAGCTAGCTGCAGCTAATCACAACTTTAAACGCAATAAATGGAAAACAAAATAAATACAAAACAAAAGAGCAGCAGTCGGCTCGTGTGCGGCTAAAACCTCCCCGCTGACGGGTCGGGTAGAGATTCTTTAGGACGGAGGAAGCGGCTGTGCCAGTGGAAGCAGCTTTCTGGGCGTTAGCTGGAAGTTTGACAGCAGCTTCAATGAAGGCAGGCTAACAGGCTGCCTCCGCCTCACTTACCCCGTGCCGCAGTCAACAACGCAAGCCGGGAGCCGACCTGCCATGGTTCCGCTCCGTCTGCCGAGCCCAACACGAATCTATCGCTAGCCAGATACCGACGAGGGTCCGAAGAGAGGCGAATTTCCACCGCGGCAGCCTGAATGAAGAGAGGAGCCGCCGCTGAATCGGAAGCGCTTCCGGATTCCGTGGCAGCGGCAGCAGCTTGTACTGCACAGTCAGCAGCTTTACGGCAGCAACACCGCCCCCACGTGGAAGGCAGCGGATACAGCAACACAACCAGTCTTTTTGTTTCTTTTATGAAATACACTTCTACAACACCAGTATAAAATAAATATATATCGTAAGTCTCAATCAAATACAGTTGCTAATTTAGATTTTGGTTTGTGTTGATTGTTTTTACTCCAGCTCATTTATCTAGGTAACCCAAGTTACAGCATTTATAAATATATGATTCTGGAGTATTTGATAACCCAAAACTGAAAATGAACAAACATTTAGATATTTTTCACAATTGTGTTTTGACTGTTCCGTACAGAGTTGAGGCTGGACCCACTTCTGATTGTACTCGGAGTTTCTGTTCAGCTTTCTCAATTTAATAAATACCCACGACAATTCTTATCTTATGTCTTTATCATAGGAAAAAAGCTAGTGTTGATGTTCTGGAAAAAATCAGAGGTTCCATCGGTTAAATTGTGGCTGGAGGAACTGGTAAGGCTCTCTGATCTGGAAAGAATACGGTTCTCATTAGCAAATAACTTAAAGCGATTCAATAGAACTTTGCAACCCCCTCGGCAATATATTCATAGCTCTATTTGAAGAGAATCTGATATGATTCTCAGTGTGATAGAATGTAAGTCCTAGGGAAAGGGGAGGTGGGGGGGTTTTGAGAATGTTCCTGTTTATTTATGTCACTCTTGTTTCGTTTTGATTTTGTGTTGTCTTTAGGTTTTATGTTCATATCAAAAGAGGACAAATTTGTATTGTTGCTGTTTCAATTTTCATGTCTGATTCCTCAATAAAACTGTTTGAAACAACTGTGGTTTGACAAAAGCTCAACCTCTCTTCAGCAAGTAGGATCAATATTAATTCAGCTGATTTTCATTGGAGTTGTCTTTTGATTTGTGTTTGGAAAGCAAGGAAAGGCAAATTTATTTGTATAGCACATTTCAGTACAAGGACAAGGCAAAGTGCTTTGAAGGTCAAAATCTAGCGGCGCAGGCTCATTCGGAAGTACTTTTACAAGAAACTACAATTTCCATAGAAGCATGATAATGTATCATATCAATAGACCTTTTTGGACACTGATAACTGAAATCACATGACACACAGACTAAAATTGTATTTTTAAGAAGCCCAAAGACCTCAGTGTAATTCCATCTCTGTAAAGTCAATAAAAGCGATCTCCTTCAACATTGTCCTGTGAATCAAACTATTTCTCACATTAAACACTAGAATACTTTGACATAAAGGATCTCATGGGCAACTCAGTATCTGAAAGGTGCCCAGGTCCTGTGCCTCCAAAACAAGCCCACATCATCATCCCGCCACTACTGCGCCACTAATTTCCCTCTGGGATTATTAAAGTATTTCTGATTCTGATTCTGCACTAGTTGAGGTCTTTGGCTTCCTCCAAATACAGTGTTGTGCATTATGGTCAACCATCTAATCTCTGGTCTCATTTATGGTAGCATTACAAATGCTGCCGAACTTGTAGTTTCTAAATGCATTTTTGCACAAATGCCTTTTTCACCATCATTTCTGCACATACAAATGGTTTTAAAAAATTCTCCTGTACACCGTGATCGCACACTGTTCTCTTCTCCTGCATTGTTTACATTTCAATTGTTTACTTTTTAATCACTGCTGCAATTTTCCTGCATTGTTTGCATTTCAATTGTTTACTTTTTAATCACTGCTGCAATGTATACTGTAATTTACAAGCTGTATGCAACGAAATTTCGATCTGTATGCGCTCTGTACATACAAAATGACAAATAAAGATGTCTAAGTCTAAGTCTAAGATTCCACAAAAGAGGCCGAAAGCACTCCCGCAGACCTCACGGAGGTCTTGTGGTTCATTCAGATGCAACTATGCAAACTATGTTATGCTCTTATCTTCTAAAAACCTGAACCCGTAACCCTACTAGTTGAGTATTTTCCTAACCCTCCTGCCATCAAATTGAAACATTTAACTCTCTAACCTAGGCCTATAGAGTCTGAGCTGGCAATTATTATTATTTTTTTTATTTTTTTTGCAGTTGCAATTTCTTGTGATCCGACGAGCGGGTGAATTTGTTGGGATGTCCAATCATGGGAAGAGTGGCTGTTCTTTCTCCAATAATCTTTCCCTATGCAGAAGGATGGTCTGCGTATTATCTGGAAATGGTTTCATAACCTGTCCCAAACTGATGGGTAGCAGCCTTTGCTTTAAGGCTGTTGCTTACATCTAGCAAAGTACTAGATGCCGCTTGAGATCAGCAACCTGCCCCAAACTCCTTCTTTTATAAAGATGCTTATACTGATGATGATGAAGATGATGACATATTGACATAAACTGAACTAGATGGTGTATTAGGAGGATCACCCCTTGTCCAAAGCCTTCCTCAGGGGGTCCCACTGATTTTCTGTCAGAATTAGTTTTGGACTCTGGGTAGGCAATTCCAAAACCTTTATTTTTTCTTCAGGTGAAGCCGTTCTTATATGGATTCGCATTTGTGTGTGTACCAAACATGCCATTTGGACCTGGGGCAAAACGTTCCAGTTTGCTTTCATTTGGCCATAATTTTCCACAAGATTTTCGAAGATTTTACCCATGCCTGGATTTCTGTCTCGCATCCCAAGTTAGAGCAGACACATGGAGAGGGCAAAAGATGTTTTGCTATGTGCAACATGGGCAGTTGCCTAGGGTAGCGCCAGGAATGAGAGCACGCCACCTGCAGTTAAAAGAAAAAAAAAGTTTTTTTTGTCTGTGATTTGAACCCTATGAGAGCCACACCTGAGAGGATTTCTTGTATTTTCACCGCTTCCCAAGAAGCATCAGGAACCAATTGTCTTTATTGCCATTATGTAACTATACTGAAGACACCGGCTCAGAAGTCACACACACCACACAGGCACAAATGACTGTTGCCAACCAATGTCATATTGTCCAGTTCTTGAGCTGGGTCATTGCACACACAGGATCGTGGGACCAGCATGGTAAATTTAAGGATTTTGATGGAAACAAACAAACAAACCAAACACTGACAGCAAGGTACAGGGTGATTAGGATAGGGAGGTGAACAGACCAACAGACAGAGAAATGGAAAAAAAGAGCAGAAACTACAAACGGATCCAGAAGGGAGAAATGAGAACCGGTAAGTCTAGATGAGGGAAAAGTGGAGAATGGCATTGAATAAATGTGTGATATATTAGGGGAAAATGTGGAACCGCTGAAACAGAGTGAAAGCAGGGGACTAAGGAAGGGAGACTAATGCTGCATTGCATTTATCTCTGAAATCTAAATTAGGAGCGAGGAAGGGCGTAAACCCAAGCAAACAGCATTCCAGTAAACACAGTCGGAAAATTCAAGATACCAAAATACAAACAACGAACACAAAAGGTCAGGATTCCAATATGGCGACGGGCCAGTAAAGCTGTAGTTTTGTTCACACGGAACTACTGCTCTAACGGATGTCAATTAAAGCTGTGTTTTCCACATGCGAACACCGCTTTTAATCTGTTTGGGTCAGAGTTGCAGCCGCTACATGTAACATTGATTTTTAGAGGCGCTCTCACAACTGTGTCTTGTAAAATAAACGTGTTTTGTCACAGCTCAGTGTTGTTGATGTGATGAGCTGCAATACTGGAGCTAACAATCAGCCTTAAAAACATTCTCAGAGTTTAGCGGCCGCTACAATAGATTTTTATTTTCAATCGGAAACTGGGATTTCTGAGTTCCGACTGCATATAGAATATAACAGGACAATTGGGCTTAAAACATCTATTCAACTTTCTGAGAGGAAAGTCCGATTTTAACAACCGTTCCAGATGATTCTTTTGATCGGAAGTTGGGAATTCCCAGTTCTGGCTGCAACTGGAACGCACCATAATTGACCCTAAAGGAGCAGGACAGAGATACAAAGTAAACCAGGGGAAAACTCTAACAGAGATCTAAAGGAAATCATCTACAATACACACTGAATATAAGAAATACATAAGAACTAAACCTAAGGGAATATACTAATTACATAAAAACTAGAGATCATAGAGAGTAATTGTCACAGTAAAATGAATTGAACAAGGCAAGACCTAAAGATCATGAAAAACAATGAGGAAATGTTAAAAACATGAGCACAGCAGAAAAAATAAAACCCAAACACCAATAGATTGTGACAACCAACCTTAGAACATGTGATTGTTTTTAGAAATTCCTTCCGCTTCTCCAGTGTTGCTGACGGTCTCTTGGCAACCTTTCACCAGTTTCCATATTGTGCTTTCTTTCAGTGTTCATTATTCAGTGTATAAACAATCAGCTGTTCCCCTTTACACCTACTTATTGATGACGGTCTTCACTGTGACATGGTTTATGTAGATGTAATGTTGTAGATCTTCTTTAGTACCTTTCTCGTTTGTGTTTTACCCCTTTGTAAATTCTCTGCAAACTTCTAAAAGATGCAAATGTCACCAAGGACAGAGACGCCTTATTTAAGCGTAATTGCATTCTCAAGAACTGCACTAAAATGCAACCAAGATAGATGTCAAAGCTTTTTAATTTGGTTGTTTCTCAATTGAACCATGCAGGACACAGCTTACATCAAAGGTGCAAAACGTCTGGAAATGATCTATGATTCAAAGTGTTACATCTCAAACACCTGACATTTTTGTAAAGGGGTGGTTAGCATTTTGAGAGTGACAGGATGAGCTGTTTAAAGAAAATAAATGCGGCATTTAAACTGATTTAAGCGGAAACTAACTGGATTGAATTTATATACCATTTATACATAGTAACATTCATACATTTATTGTGCTTTTTCTCTTACAATGATGTGGGTGGCAAATATTCTTGTTACTACTATATAACAGCTGTCACACTTGAGCAAATGGGATTTTTAAATTGGGTTAAGCTTCCACCAGTGGGTGGCAGTAATGAACCAGCTGGAGAAGTGGAAATAGAGAATTTTGCACATCTGTTAGCTTCTGCATGTAAGTTGTTGAGCTGTATTTTTATTGAAGTTCCATTGTAAAATGTGTTTTTATTGTACATCTAAAGGGTTTACAGAGTTGTAAATTGGGAAAAACCCAAATAAAACAACACACGTCTGTCCCATTCAGATTTGCTGTCTTTTATAAAAAAAAAAAAAACAGCCTGCCTTGTCTCTCCTCATTCCACATCAGTGCAGTGCTTAAGGTGCCTTCAGGGGCCGCCAACTATATAATTCTCCAAGCTCAGCCTGACAGCATGGAGACCTCAGATAAAGAGGATATATGAGCAGGAATCCGCCGCACTGCATTAGAGCAGTCCAAGGAAAACATGGGCCCTCAGTCCGATAGAGCCATCACTCAAACAAGAGTCCATCCACTGCAGCGAGCCTGGCAGCCAAGCCTTCGGCTCGGCCGCTCCTAATATAAACAGCCCTCGTCTTCCTTTTGTTGAGTCGGGTGTGCCTGATGGAGAATCTCTAGCAGGAACTATGGCCTAAACTATTTATCTAAAAGTCAAAGGCAGGTAGTGAGTTTAAAGACTGCTTTATGCAACTTCTATCATTAAATTATTAACACTTTCCTTGTTTCACCTGCATCTATTTGCTCCCCAAACATCAAGCTTCATTTGATCATTACTGCTTTGCTTCCAGGGTTTTCTTTCCTGGAATCTTTACAGTTTTTATTGCATCTTTTCTCCAAAAGGCAAAAAACAAACAAACTCAACTGTTAGTCGTCCTTTCATTCTCCACTGTCACTGGTTTTGTTCTGTATTTCTCCCACAAACATCCATACATACACACACACACACACACACACACATATATATATATATATATATATATATATATATATATATATATATATATATATATATATATATATATATATATATATATATATATATAGATATGCTGTTCATGCAACAGACAAACAAAAGTAGCACAGAAGTGCGAAAGAGTGGCAAGAAGATAGCAAAAGTCAAATCAAGGCATAGGAAGTCCCGAGGACCACAGCATACACCTAGCTGAAGGTACTGTGGTCAGATCAGAGTCAAAATTTACTTTAGGTCAATTGCAAAAAGCTGTGTGTGGGGGAAACTAACACTGCACATCATGAAACATGGACGTGGGAGCATCATGCCGAGGACAAGCTATTCTTCAGTTGAAACATTTGAGTTGATATTAACTAAATACAGGACACTGCTGAAGGAAAACCTGTTAGTGGCTCCAAAACAGTTGAGACTAGAGTGGCGGTTCACCTTACAGTATTTTTGCTATGTTCTCTCTGTAAGACTTAACTTTCCTAGCTTTCATTAAACAATAAACTCATCATTAAGGTCATTTTTAGACTAATAATTGTCCTGTCGACAGATTCCTCCATCTGTGGATCTCTGCAGCTCCTCCAGAGTTACCACAGGCCTCTCCGTTGCTTCTCTGCACTCCTTGCAAGGCCTTTCTGTTCAGATGGACTCTATTTACCAATCGGCTCACTTCTAGAGGCAACTGGATTTAATTTAGGGGTATCAAAGTAAAGACAGGTGAATGTTTTGTGATTCAGAACAGAACGGTGTTCAAAAGGACGCTCAGCATATTGATTCAACCTTTGTTTTTGAATTTCCTTTGGCATGTGGTTCAGATGGTCCACTGGGGGGCAGCATAGCTCCCACGTCTGGACCAAAGCGTCGTGAAAGCTTCAGTTTAACATGAGCAAGCAGATCGATTATTTTGAAAATACAACAAAATTGAACAAAGCTAGCTCAAAAGATTCTACTGGGACACAACAAACGACACTGTGCCAGATTTTCACAGCCACTCCTCAATCTTTTCTGTTTTTTAGTGAGTGTCAGAGATTATTTTCTAGTCAGATGCTTGTTAACGCTCCAGTAATTTAACCCCTCCCCAGGACTTCCATTTACTGGTATCTCCTTGGCGGAATGAAGATTTGTGTTTGTGTGCTTAAGTGGATTGGAGCGAGAACGAGGTCCGGCCTAATTTAGCTAAGCGGGCGCTAATTTCTAAAGAGCTACGTCTAGTAATGACGGCCGCGTATTGATTCAGACAAACCGAGAGAACCTTTCTCCACAACATACAGCAGGACGATGGAAGGGTAATTGACTCCCTGGAGGTTTTTGATCTCGCTATCAGTCCTCCCTGAAATCCTCGCCCACACACAAATAACAAATAACTCGGCCCCCGTTTCCGACAAAACTTGGGCTGCTCGGTAAACGAAGCGGACGAGCTGAGGTCCCTCATCAGCTGAAGTATTACCCTTGTCAGAGCCCTGCTCGGGCTCTCATTAGAGCCAGGCAAAGGAGGGTCTTATTATTTTTAATAATCTGCTGTTTTCGCTGCTTCTTAACCCCTGGAGACCTGCAGTCGGCACTTTCCTGCTGTGATCATCAGCCGTCCTCCGTGTTCAGGCCTAATGATGCTCAGTCATCCAGTTGGCAGGATGCTCTGCACACGACTGGCCTCTAACTACCTTTTTACATTATTTGACAACCTCTAAACCATGACTGTGTTCACAGTGCGCTAAGGTTTTCATTGCTTTGTGAAACGAAACAATTTATCCAACGGTAGCTGCTCTGTTGTGTCCCCAGCAATCTCAGCTGCATTGTTAGGGATGCAATTACTGCTAATGCATACAGAAGTCAATCATCTGTTACTGGCAGCAGTCATCAGAGCCGGACTGCTGGGTATAGATGTGTCAAACAAAATGTTGACCGAGTTTCTAATAGCGAGTTTCTAATAGCGGGACCTTTTCACGAGCCTTAACACAAGGGGTAAGGTGTTTTAACTTGGAGGCTCCAAAATGATGAGAATCCAAAGCTGGTGATGTTAAACAGACGTTAAAGAAAGTGGTTACGGAGAGAGATAAATGCTGATTCAGAACCAAACAATCACCAATGAGGATCTGACGAACACCAAACACAAACCAGTTTCTTATTTTACATGTCTATTTTCTCATTGTGTTATATTTCCATTCCACTTTGATTGTTTTGTATGCATTTCGGTCTGTTTTTACAGGCATGCACAAGGTAGCAAAAAGAAAGCTGCACCAACAAACCGGTCACAGACAGGCGCTACTTGAAAACTCCTCAATCTTTTCGTGGCCATTGAACACAATGTACTAAATGCTACCAGACGGACAACAACACTTAACACTTTATTCAGGCTGTAAGACGGCGAGCGAGAGCAACCCTTTGAGTGGACAACAGGAAGGCTCAGCAGAGTTGCTCCGTTTTATCCTCTGGACCTTTTAACCTCTGCATGTTATGAAACATGCTGAGTTTGGAAATGTTTTCAGTTTCTGGAAGCCTCATAATAAAGGTATGGACCCACATTATCCAGTTAATACAATTGAAGACTTCTGTTTGGTGATGCTAACTTAACTAATCGGCGAGATTAGAACACAAGTCTGGTCACTGGAATGCTATGATTTTCAACAACATCAGAATGTTTTCCACTCATTAAACAGAACGATGCTCTTTGGTGTGGAAGTTGTTACTGAGGCGGAAAAAACACTTCTACAAAGAAAGCTGAGACAAATAGGCTATTCATTCTGGCTGCTATAACAAAGAGCTGGACTGTGATGGGTGCTGGAATAGTTTTTCCTTGAACATTTCATGCTAGATTTAGTTAGACAGTTGAGAACTGATTTTTATAAAATAAACAAAATATTTTTGTCTCACTGCTTGACATTAAATTATACTAAATATTTCCACACATTTTCATTTGATAGAACCATCTTAAACTGTATGACTTGGGTCAAACATATTGGGTTCTCTCCATACTTTTCCTAAATTCTGGTCCATTCCTCCTGACATTCTAACTTCCTTTCTCATGTGCTTTGTTGCTTCAACCCTTGCACAAAATGCCCTTTCCTGATGCTCTTGCCATCTATGTTGTGAAGTGCACCAGTCCCTCCTGCAGCAAAACAGTCCTACCACAAGGAGTGCTGCTCTCAGGCTTGGAAGCTTCCACTCTTCCATTAGATAAAATTTTAGTGCTTATGAACAAACACTTCATCTGAATTACATCAGACCACCAGATACATCTCCAAAAAGTAAGATTTTTGATCCTGAATGCAATTGCAAATAGCAGTCTAGCTTTTGGGGTAGTGGCTTCTTCCTGTCTGAGCAGCCTTTCCGCCCATGTTGGTTCAGGACTCAATTAATCATAGATAAAGACTCTTTCCTACCAGCTTCAACCAACATCTTCACAATGTCTTTTGCTTTTGTTGTTGAGTCGATACTCCCATTTTGCACTAAAACACATTAATATGGGGGACAGAGATCTCATCTCCTTTTGAACAGTCGAGGATGGACATTCTCATGCTGTTTATGCTTCCATATAATAACAAGAGATAAATGTGGCGCCTTCAGGCATGTAGAAAATGTATCCAATAATGAACCAGATTTGCGGTGGTCCAGACCTTTCTCCCTGAGCCTTTGGCTGAATTCTATTAATGACTTCACACAAGGAAGCAGTTCATCTGAGGTGTTCAACTCAAATATTGCCAATTAACCTTTGTAACATTTAATCATTTCTAAAGTCAATACAAAGATATAGCTGCTTTGTTAATTACATAATCATTATTCAATTCTTAAGTTTTTTCAGCCATCACAGCTTTTAATAAACTCACATGGTCTATGCAAAATGAATCAGTATGAATGAAGTTATGAGGAGCTGAGGAGTTGCCACAAACATGAAGTAAGAGCTGATTTTTCAGCAACATTTATTGAAATCACATATCAGTAGATTACAGCGTTACTCTTCACAGAAGACTGTTTAAAAAAAAAACCAAGAACATCCATCAGGCGCTCAGTCCCTCCTCTACTACAAATAAAGCACTGTAAAACACCAACTGTGGTACCCGCTCCAAATAAATATAATCCCAGAATCTATTGTTGATTTTCACCCCATATTCAGCACACACAGACCCAGTCCTGTGTAGAGTGAGACAGAAATGTAAGGCATTTGTGTAAATAATGACAAAGAGAATTATTTTCAGAATTAAAGTGCATATTTTTAAAATTTGTTCCTCTCGAATGTGATGTTTTTAAAATTTAAAGAACTCAGAGGACCTGCAGTTTAAAGCCTTTTGTGGATCTCTAAACTATAAGACGTATTTGTTGTTTCTTACTTGTTCTAATACTGCAGTGTGTCTTGTTTGAGGCTGTAAACATATAAACGCCCATTTTGTTAAAGGAATAAAGGATTATTTCCATTGTATGAGGATAAATGAACTGTAACCTAAATGTGTGCATTTTGGTTACTTTATGCTTCCTGCTATGAAATAACCAAAAAAAAATGCAGTATGGCTGATGGGAAATGAGCTTTAAAATTGTTAATCTGTGAAATAAGAACTACTACATCAACACAAAATAAACTGAACACAGCTGTTTCAAACCATAAGAGCACAAAAAAACAGCCTCAAATTACCAGAAGTTTTACCGGCACTGATTACAGAACGCTCCAATTCACTAAAAGCAAAGAAAGTAGTGAGTGACTCGACTGCGGAGGCAACGATGCTGCAAAATGAGCGAAAAATGATGCTGAGAGGTCCTGGTCGCTGCCCGATATCCATCAGATCAACTGTTTTTTGACGTGGAGACGATGCAAAACGAGAGTCCAAATCCGCTCACAGGTTACTGTTCAAAACCCCAGGAAGCACCTGTAACAGAATGTCAACATTTGGGTTTAAAAACAATCAGAAGTTATAATTATGTTTATTCAGTCTGGTTTTACAGCACAACCTCTTTCATGTTTAGGGTTGTGGATAGGGCTGCATAAAAATCGATACATAGATTAATATTGATGTTTTAAAAATGATTTAATATCGATATTATGGCTTTCAATATTGATATACGTCCCAACCCCTAGGGGGCGTTATTTCAGCGCGCCATTACTGTTTACAGCGAGGAAGTGCAAGTGAGACAAATTTGCGGAATGGCCGCCAGGATTTTAGAAGCGCCTTCGTCCCTAAAATCAGATGTTTGGGCACATTTTTGGTTTCTGTGATACATTAAATGTATTGAACCAAATGCACTTCATTTTCCTGTTAATGTATCAGTGTTCAATAAATTGAACATAAATATAATATTTAGCTGGTTGATTGAATGATTTTGGGCATTCATTTGAAAGTAATAAATATCGATATCGGAGTCATATCAAATCAAGCTGAGCTATATCGAGAACCGTATTGTATGTGAGCTATGTATCGAGAATCGTATCGAATCAGCTCATCCTAGATGATACCGAGCCCTAGTTGTGGTTATCTAAACAAGGGCACCCCATTATTAAATAGCTTAGAGAACAACATTCAGCCTTTCTCTGCAACTCGAATCATTATATGTGGGACAAGTGGCTTCATGGCGTATCATCACCCCTCTGCCGTCCTGCTCAACAGTTGTTGCGATGAGCTGACATCTTGGGTTTGGTTTTCAAGTATTCTCAGTAAACTGATTCTCTGTGGTCATTGCCATCCCCACCCCAAACCCATATGACTATTTCACATCCCAAAACTACAGTACACCCGTTTCCACGCCTGCTTTTAGATATATAAGTACACCCCGTGATTCAGTTGCTTATACAACCACATCTAGCAGCAATAAACTGAACAAATCTGTTTCTGGATGGAGGGACAGAAAGTTGAATCTTGAACATAAAGAAAGCCCACATCATCACCCTTCCACCACCATGCTTGACAGTTAGTATGAAGTGTTTATCCTGATATCCTGAGTTTGGTTTTCCAGTGTGTTGAAGCAATTGCTTCTCTGTGCTCAATGCCAAAAAAAAAAACAGTTTATATTTATATCTAGGTACATTTTATGACTCGGTACCTAGTAGAGCTGCTTTCCACAGCAATAAATTGAAGTGGTGTTTGTAGGACAGATAACCGCATAACTGATTTAAGTACGTAGAAGAAGCCTATATCATCCCTCTACTACCGCCATGCTTGACAGTTTGGATGATTTTTTAGCAGCAATATCCCATGTGTGGTTATCCAGAGTCATGCAACATTTGCTTCTCTACACTCCTTGCCTGTGTCTTTGTAACAAAGGCAGTGTTGAATCTGTTGTTTATTGTTGTCCACTGGAAGTTAAAGATCAGGACAGTCTTATTATGTGCTGAAAGAGAGTTCAGCATTTTATAAATTTAAGCTTTTTTTTTCTTTTTTTTTAGATATCTGATTCAAAAGTTCGTCACAATGACATGAAGCACTTTTCGCTGGCTTATGTCATCAACCCTTCATTACCGTGCTTTACAGTTGGTATGAGACGTTCTGGTTTGCTGATTTCCAATGTGGTCAAATAATCCACCTGTTTATTTCTACCATAACTCTATAGGCTCTACTTTTTTGCACTCTTCAGCTGCAAGGGCATTTCAGAGGTCTACCACTGCTTTTCCCGAATCACCTGAGGCCTTGTTTTACTGCTAACCAGTCGGATTTACTCAAACCAAACTCAGAAAACAGACTGTTCATGGTCCCTGCATTAGTTTAAAACATTATTTGAACTCAAAGTCCGGTGATTTAGCTGAAACTGTACAGCGGTACGTGATAGGAACGTCTACGTCAGATGAAGCAGCATCGGCACCGTCAAGAAGAGAAGGGCAAGCCGGTTGGAGGTTGCAGCCGAGGGGACGGGGCGCTTCCTCTTGGGGCCGTTGCAGAGTGGCGTGTTGCAGCAGGTGATGCACACCGAGTTCAGCCTGCCGGTGCAGAACTGCTGATAACCGGAGGAGGCGATGAGGCAGGCCCCGGAGGACGCGCAGGACTTCCGATAGTGTATTCCTGTAAGAGAAGACGGATTGCTAAATTTTCATTTGTCCTAACTGAGAAAATGTGATTAGTGGATGGGTATACGGCATTCTGTCTCAAAGAACAAGGGAAACATTTTGTCCGCCGTAATTTGATTGCTGAGATTGAACACGTAACTTTTAAGAGTCCTTTTGTTCTGTTTTGCTCGGTTCCAGCAGTTTATTGCTCCGGTTTGAGTTATGACGATATCGATTCTCGGCGTGATCTTATTAACTGATATTTGTCTGTGTGGTCCTATATTTCTGCTTAAAGAAAAAAATGCAGCTGGCTATTTGTCATCAGGTACTGTTTCTCCGAATTAGCAACATCTGTTAAGTTTCAGCAGGTAGGTTCAGTTATCTAGGAATATTAATGGCAGAAAACATATGTAGAGATGAACAACGTTCTTTGTGCGAAGCAATGATATTAAGCTTGTTTTCACAACGAGTAAATAAACGTACCATCTAAGTAAGCATCGAATTACAGGGAAGTACACAACCATGAAGGCACATGCTGTGTGATGTTCTTCACAACACATCACGGCCACTTTGACATCAAGAAAAATAGCTGGGGGGTGTACAAAGAGGTACATTTCAACTGGCTTTGTTTATTTTATGACAAATGAACATCAACGTACCTGCAGAGATGCACCAAGAAATTGGCTTTGGACCTGAATCTGACAATTTTCTACTCAATCTGCCCAAAGCAGTGATAATTTAATTGACCTTCAGTCATGGACTAAACACATCCTGATTTGGTCACCTTTAATAATTTCTGGTTTAGTCTAGTTTTTGTCGACTAAAATTGACATGTCAACTTAAAGTACTGTACATTTAGTACACTGTATAAAGTCCTGGAGAAAACCTTGTTTAGCGATGTTTTTTACATTCATAAGGAAAATATGATCTCGGCACCAAAGTAAAAATACGTAATCTATATATTTAAATATTATATCAGCCCCCTGTGCCCAACTCCTGCACTGCATGACTCCCCATCCCAATTGCAGATCAAATGTCATTCTAAGCCCTACTCTAAAATTTCATACCCTGGTCAATAGAATCATCAGGAAGCACAGTCCCATCTTCAGAATTGGAATTATTGCTAAATTAATGTTTAACCAAGCTATCTCAAGGGCTAAGCTATTTAGGTAATATTGCTAAAAAAGACAAAGAAAAGGCTCTTCTTGTTTGTTTTTTTTTTTTTTTGCTTTTCTGACTAGAAAGTGACTCGGCACTTGAATTATAGAATTAAATTGCTAGTCACTTTTGTTTGTGTTTCCATTCAACACTGTTATGCTGTGGTTGAAGGCGGACCCAAGTGCAGAGCCTGTGTTTTGAATTTTTTTAATAAAAGAATAAAACACAAAAATTAGTCACGGGTGGTACGACTGGTGGCGCAACAGAAGAAACCAGCAATGAGCAATGAAACCCAGGGAGCTTAAATACAGAGGTATGTGTGGAGAAAGGTAAGGGAGCTGAGACTAACGAAGACAGATGAGCTCAGGAGAGGAGTTTAATAAACAGGAACTGAACAGAGAAAAACACATAGAAGAAATCTAGCAGACATAATGGAACATATACAAGGAACGGACTAAGAACATTATCCACAAATGCATGAACTAAAATGGCAGCAACAAGAGAACATGTAAAAAAATGCTGAAGAAACAGAGACAAAAAAAGAAAACTCAAACACCAGTGATCGTGACAAAATCAAATTTGAAGTAGATCTGAAATACTTTAAGCTAAGACTTACTAATTCTTTTTGGCAAAACGGCTGAGGGAGGTGATTTGGAACTGTTTTTTGAGAGTATTTAGAAGCATCATAAAAGATGTTACAACTAATTATACAGCTGAAAGATTTTACTTTTCAGATACTAGTTTTTATTGCCTGCAAAGGCTTCTATTGCTGTCACACTACGAAGATACACATCAAATGATGGTTGTCTTTCTTTGAAGCTGCATAGAGGAGAAAAAAACAGATAACAATGTCTGTTTCACTGAAGATCGCAGGAGATTGTGTTGACCTCTTCAGAGGGGCAGGCAAGTCAGACATGAGGAAGGAATTTGAGACAGGGGAAAAAAGGAAAGAGGGGAAAGCTGGTTTCTTTAGTGAATTGTTTTCTGTCTTTTCATTTTACCTTCAAAAAAGTGTCAAAAGTGAGACTGTAATGCAGCCGTAATGAGATGTTTATCTTACCTTAGTTTTGGATTGATCAAAAATGTATGCTATACAGTAGAAATGCTCCATTTTGTTTTAAATTAAACTTTGGAGGTCATTTACTTTCTGGGAGCTGACTCATGTTGCTGTATGGTCAGCAAGAATAAGGTCTTGTTGGAGGTCTAATTTGACGCTTTTCCATTTGGAATAAAAAAATCTTGACAAATAAAGTGCATCCACAGATTTCTATTAGCCACTGAGATTTTACTGGGAAAACATGCAAGAAATAAGCTCCATTGGCTTACCGTCAGGTTTGACCAGCACTTCCTTCTGGCACATGTCCTGTACGTTAACCGTGCAGTTGACGACGTACTCTGGTGTGGAGCAGTCGTTGTGCTTCATCTCCTCACACTGGTAACACTGGATCTGAAGGGCATCTCCTACTCCACAGAAAACAGTAAGGAGACATAAAGTCACCACTACAGCCAGCTGACAAAAAATAGATGAAGTTTCCATGAACCTTCTGGATTATCGTCAGCACCAAGGATTTTGGACATATTCCAGAAAGGACAATGAATGCTAGAATAGGAAGGACATTCAGTTTTTGAGTCTGGTCCTCCTTTATGTCTGGTCCTCCTTTATGCTTTAATCTGGATTTCAAGCATTAACAGCGCTGCATATTGTGACCATAGGTTTAATCTGTCAAATTGTGTAAAGCGCTTAAAATGGACACAGCTGATTTTAACTGTTAAGGTTTGCATTCAAATGATCTTTCATTCAAAGCTCATATACATACACACTTAACAATAAACTTAGCTTTCGTCTTAAAACATTATATCAATCGATAGACTGCTTTAATTTTCAGGTTAGGAAAAAAATAGTCTCCCAGTTGCTGCTACCTATACTGGACTATGCAGATATTATATATGCTAACACTACTGCCACTTATCTACACTCTCTCGATGTGGTTTACAACAGCCTGTGCCGATTCGCCCTTCGCTGCCCCTATAGGACACATCACTGTATTATGTATGACCAGCTGTCCTGGCTTGCACCCTCAGCCAGAAGACTATATCATTGGTTTCAGCTTATATTTAAATGCATTTACTTTCAATATCCATATTATTTATCCCAATATTTAGTGCCTTACAGTTCACAATATAATCTCCGTCACAACGAACAGATCTTCTTTACTGTCCCTAGAGTTAAGAGAGAATTTGGGAAACATGCTTTCTGTGTTAAAGCCTTCCTGCATCTATCCGTTCGCTTACGTCTTTACCTCTGTTCCGAACTGCTTTGTTAACACATCTTCAGAATACTTGTCTATGTTTCTAGTATTTTAGACTTAGCAGTAATATGTGTCATGTTAGTTATGGTTGTATGAATGTGTCTTTATATACATATCTAGTAATGTCAACTTTGTCAGTTATATTTGGGATTATTGTGCCACACTTAATACTACTCCTAAAATGTTTGACTTTCAGAGCATCATCATGCTGAGTCTAAGATTATATAAGGTTTTATTGTTTAGTGGTATAAATACTGCAGTTTGGGAACCACTGTGATTTACTTTACTCTTTCTGTGTCGAGGGGGATAGTGAGAGCTTGTGTGTGTGTGTGCACGTGTGTGCGAGTGCGTTGTGTTTTTTTTTTTTTTTCTTGTATCTTGTATATTGTATCTACTCTGTTGTTTTACTTTTCTACATTGTTTGGATATGTTACTGAGGACCCCCATGAAAACGAGATGTTTCATCTCATGGGGCTGATCCTCTAATAAATGTTTATAAATAAATAAATAAATAAATGTGTTTTTCCATAAAGCTTCTTGCCAATAAATAAAGAAACCAGCTTTATTCAACCTTAATTTCATATAGTCTACTTATGTAACTTTTCCATCTGGTTTTAATGTCAAATGCCTAAAGTAGAAAGTATTCAGCTCCATCGTTTATGTCTACATGTGAAGCTTGATTTAAAATGTTTCCTATCCTTGACATAGAGCAACTGTGTCCCTTAACAAATTATATGTGCCATTGACTACCACTGCAATTAAAATTGTATTGATTGTTTTACTTATTGTATGCTTTGGGGTTGAAATCTGCTAAAAAATTTAATGCTTTAATGTTCTTCAGGAAAATATATTTTTCATATGCCATGAAAATTTGTAAATAAGCCTTTATTGGATAAGGGAAAACACACCTTTTCTAAATATTCTGATAATGTTTCACAAAAACAGACTAATTGTCAAAACTGCTAGAAATAATTGTTTTATAATTGTTCTTTATATTAGAGACTAAAGTTAAGAATGGCATTCATTATAAACATGGAAAAACGTGTTGATACATATTATTTCTATGGCAAACTTTTTAAGCTGGGGTACTTTTCATAGAATTTACCCTGACTTAGTGCCTCTGTGTTTCCATGTTGTTTTCATTTTGTTTGTTTTAACAGTTTTTATTTATATTTGCAAGTACTTTTTTTGTTATTTGATTTTGCACAGAAATATGCAGAACAATCTTGAAAAATTCTATCAAACAGACATAATACCATGACCAGTTACCAAAAGTGGTCCAAGGAAGGGACAGTAGTCACCAGGCTGCAAGGTGTAGACTCAACGTTGCATGACAAATGCGGGCCCATGCGGTCCGATCCAACAGAGAAGCTGCAGAAGCTCGGATTGCTGAGGGAAAGTTGTCGCAATACACAGGATACTGCACTTTTTGTGTAGAAGGCTGCGTATCTGCCAACTTGACAGAGTAGAAACGGTATTTCTTGGTGGCTGTCGCCTCCTTCAGCAGGATAATACTGCCCTGACCCACAACAAAAATGGTGCATGAAGGGTTTAAGGGGCACAATTAGCTTGAGTTGATTAAATGGCGTTCAGACTGCCCCAAGATCTCAACCCAGTCGAACATCTGTGAATGTGCTGGACTAGGGCAGTTAGTATATATTGAAATACTAGTATTCGTTAGAGGTGCAATAACAAAAATATAATCACCATTATTAGAGAAGTTGCTATGGGTGTTTTAAACTATTCACTTGCTACTCTTTTTTCCGGTCAGGCACCATATCGGCTAATTTGCGCCTGTGTTTGTCATTACTGTGTTTTTCCTGAATGAAGAAAATAAAAGCCAGGCTTTTTTCATTATGTCTATAAAGTCTTTGGATAAAAATAAAATCTCAGCAGGAGCGTACCCAGGGGACGAAGCTACTAAAAGAAGTGAGATTTTTCTATTTGCTTCACGCCTCAGTAACATATTTGCTGAGGGTTTGTTTTATATTTCCAGCAGTCACTGAAACACGCTCTCTGAAGCCTGTCGGCATTACAAATCTGCAGCTGGATAATTAAAATTTGAATAAAAGCAATGATTAAAAAACATAAACTGATCTATTTGTAGTTTTTCCTTGAACTTTCTTTCAAACAATTATGCAGCTTATTTTAAAGAGCCTCAAAAAAATGTTGACTTAAAAATGTGAGAAAAAAAGTAAAAAAAAATGTAATAGATTAAAAAACAAAGTTTGGTTGTTACATAGTATTTTGTGTACACTGTAACTTTTTTACATTTGCTCTGATCTTCCTGTGAATAGGGCTTCCAGCTGAAATGGAAGCACACCTCCAGATTGCGCAGCTGGTGTAATATTTCCCCCGGACAAACTGCTGCACTTATAAGTATTCCATTGACGGTTATCAAATCTGTACGTAAGATGAGAAAAACATTAAAGGCATAATTATTAAAAAGATAGCTAATGAGTGTGATAAAGAAGCAAAGGAAAAAGCCTTGAATGGACAGAGCCTTGGTGAGAAAATGCATGTTAGAAATGTGTTGACGTTTAAAGAAATGTAAAAATAAAAAAATTGTGCTGGTTCCATGCTTAATTTGATTCAGCAAAATTAAAAAACAATATTGGTTACTGGTAGTGGGTTGGAAAGGTGCAGCCTAGGGAAATCAGATTGAAATGACCCTCATGTTTAAAAATAACTACTATAAACAGCCGCAGGTTGCTGTTTTTCATTTGAGGGAATGAGGGAATGTTAAGGACATTTGGCATTGAAATTACGAAATGCCTCAGTAAATCTAAAGCTGATCTCAAAACATAATTGATATTGATTTGCTAACTTAATTAATGGTAACCCTTTCATATTTCTTCTATTATTGCATCTTTATCTGATTCATACATTCAGATTATCAAACAAAACTTAATAACAGACAAATACAACTGGAGTAAGCAGTTTTCAAATGATGATTTAATGTATATGGTTAGGGGAGTAAAAGTATCTAAATTGTGACTATCTACATTTTTTTAAATTATTTTCTTGTTTTTTGGAAATGTGAGCTCCGTTTCTCTTAACCACATACAGACCTGTTTACTGCCTGAATTGTAGAATCAAGAAATAATTAAAAAATAACCTGTCTAACAACATGAAGTAGGGTAGGCTAAATGATCTAAAAAAAGCAACACATCACACCCTGATCTATAGAAGATAAAGAACAAATGAGAAAAAGTTATCAACATTTATTAACCTGGCAAATGTTACAAACTCATTTTTAAAGCTATCAGACCACAGTGAGAGTCATTAAAGGATATAACATGGAACAGTGGTGAACATTCCTAGGAGAAGCTGGCTGACCATGATTACTCCAAGAGGGTATTATTAACTCATCCAGGAGGTCACAGAAGAACCCAGAGTAACATTGACAGCTCTACAGGCCCCATTTGCCTGAAAAAAGTTCAGAGTCCATTAATCAACAATAAGTAAGATGGGCTGGCATCAATGGAAAAGTTCCAAGACCAGAACCACTGCTAACCAGAAGGAACAGAAAGGCTCGTCTCACGTTCATCATAATCTGATCAAACACAAGTGAGACTTGTTTGAAGATCTGAAAATTTGCCTGGGGATTTGAACCGAGTGAAATAAATGAGAAAGAAATCTGTGAGAACTGTATTTTCAGCACCCTATTAAAAAAACACTATGTGCTCAAAAATAAAAAAAATTCTGATAAAATTCCAGTGAAATAAAATAGATAATCATCTACCTATAGAAAGCTGTACTTTATAAAAATGTCTAGTCAAACAGTATTTATGTGTATATATATATATATACATATATGTATGTGTGTGTGTGTTTGTATATATGTGATGTGACAATCATAGCTCTAATGGTCAGATAAGTTTGAATCAAATTTTAAAAATATCGGTAATCAGAGTCGACCGAGAAAGCTGCAATTGTTGATGAGCCTGATGGATATTTACTTTCATTTACAGAATTTACAGAATTTTCACTGCTTTATGTGCTGTTCATCTCTTTTAGATTACCTGAATTATTATTATTATTATTATTATTATTATTATTATTATTATTATTATTATTGTTGTTGTTTAGTTATTATTATTATTATTATCAATTGGAGTTCCTAAAAGACCGAGGAAAAAAGACCAGGCTTTGTGACTTTACAGAGCCCATATATGTCTTAGCTGGTGTCCGCCGACTGGTTATAAATTTCCACCTCAAGCCATAAAATGCACGTTTACAGAGTACATTTCTCCTCTAAATGTCTTTCAACCCATGGATTTTATAGGTGACAAAGGTACATTTACAGAATAAAAAAGCTGCACACTGAGTGCATGAATGTCCCAGTGGGTAGCAGATAAAAACACATCATCAGTGGCTTTTCCACACTTCTTTTTGACGCTTTTAACTCTGCCCGGATGAGCTTTTCTTATTGCCTAGAAACCTCGCTTTGGTGTCCGCTGTGTACACTGGCCCTGCAGAAAGGGCAAGACGGCTGCAGAAAGCAGTAAGGGAGATCTAAAATGGTGAAAGGCTGGAGGGCTCAGGGCAAAAAGAACTGACATTGCAGACTGGTTTAAGTGATTGATATGTCACGAAAGCTTAACTCTGATGGTGAAATCACATTAAACATGTAAAATTACCATACAAACAGCAGCTGACAGGGTCAGTTGTATTTTGAAGTCATAGCAGCATCAAACCGGTGCATTCCCACTGATAATTGAAATGGCAAGAATCGTTAGAGTAAACTGAGACAGCATGATCACAAATCCAGCGTAATTGAGCTCAGCCATACTTCATTCATCATCTGCAAAACCAGAACTCATTCTCATCTAGTCAATTTTTCTTAGCTTCATCAAATAATGTGGATCCTTGTTGGAGAAAATCCTGTAAAACCCCCAAGAAGAACTCCATCCCTGAACAACAATCTTTGGAAACGTGAACAAATTTTGAAAATTGAGAGAAAAAAAATGACACTTTTGCAACTTTTCCAAAGGCAGGTTGAGCGTTTGGAACAGAACAGAAAACCAAATGCTTTCTTAACAATTAGCATACAGGAGAAAGGAGTGCGCAAAACCTTGCGCCAAAAACGCAGCTTTTTTGAAGCCCTCCAAAGTGTATTTAATGCAAGCAGAAACAAATGGTTTCCAACACGCATGTTTTAATCATTTTAGATCAAAAAGATATTTGTAGATATTTGTAACAATCACCCCCTTACAGCATTCCCCCTGTTGGGCACGGATTCAACAGTCTTCAAGTTGCACCCACCTGCGTCTAAAAAGAGTCCAAATAAAGTGGCGAAAACGAGCAGACGCATCCTCCTCTGATTGTTACCCGGAGGAGAAACATCCGACCGAGAGGAATCAGAGGGAGGAGGAAAAGATCCGCCTCGGAGGAGACCAGGACGCGGAGCAGCTCATCCTCTCTGCCGGCTGGGATGGAGGGAGAGCTCCACGGAGGTGTTGCGCTCAGACGCGACTGGAGACGAAGGATGGTGGAGCGCAGAAATCATAAAGCGCACCACGTGATGGCGGCTGATATACTCACGCCCTTCACACAAAGACAGAAATATCAAACTCTGTCTCTTTTATATATATAACAGGTCTATTTTTCTATATGCAAGAATGATATATCAGTTTAAAGTCCAGGAATCGATTCTGTCTCAATTGTGTGATTGTTACAAACCAAAGCCTTCAATTTAACACATTTTTAATTTACTTACCTATATCTAGCACCACACATCTGTCCAATCGGCATTTTTAAGGGATTGATACTTAGGATTTTTTTAGAGACATAAGATTCAGTCAGGAATTTATGAGCAATCAACATCTTACCTACAGTGCTAGACGGTGGCGTAGCAAGAAATTGCTTTTTGGCCAAATAAAAAATGGGTGGGCTAAATAATTATAGTTGAAAATAAGTTTATTTGTAAGTTGCACGATTATATGGAGAAGATACAGACTGAGGGGAAAGAGAAAATACCTTCTCTGTTCAAGTGAAAATCCTTCTAACATGATTCAGAGCCACAAACATGGCGGAGTAACTTCTGGATCATTTAAACTGCGGCAGCCTGTCAAGGTCATTATTTCAGTTTCTGAACGCAATGCCACTCAGAAACGGCCACTGTCGCATCATCAATCCAGACGCCCGGAACACAGAAAACCATTTTTTTTTTAATGAACGGAACACGTCTGCTATTGTCTTTTCTTTTATTAAGCACAATATTACAGTTACAGACTGTAAATTATTCTTTTTAAAGAGGGAGGCGCCCAATGTTACAACACCCTAAAAATGCCCCTTGAATGTACGCACCGACGTTACCATGTGACTAAATTGAGTATGTGCACCTGAATTCAAGCACGACATTCTTCTGTTTCTCTGTGCCCCCTAAGAAATATGTCCCATTTGGAACAGATCCTGACAATAATATCACCTTCACATGCTGACGGTTTCTCAACAAATGTGACGTTTCCAGCATTTCCTTGCATTCGGCTTATTATGGTCCCGTATATTTGGGACAAATATATATAAAATATTATTCTGCTTCATTTTATTCTATTTTAATTCAGCAGCACCCTTTGTGTTTTTTCAAACATTTCCTAATCTTCCAAAACACTGGGCAGCTGCCCTATGGCAATTGTCAAAGGACATTTAACCAGCATGTATAAAATAGGTGTAATGATCCTGTTTGTCTGATTATTTCTGCAGTAACTGTTGCGTCACTCCTTGTCGGCTCAGCTCTGCTCTGACAATGAGATTTAAGCAGGGCTGCTGATAGGGAGATCACTATATATATACCGGCCTCTCCCAGTGTGTAGCTGCCAGATTCCTGAAAGCCTTCGTGGGAGTAGACTATACAGCATTCCTTGTTTGCCTGACTGTTGTGACCAGTTTTTTTTCTGTGGATTTATGCCTCCTCTTTCTACCTGGCTGCAGCCTCTATCCTCACCTCACTCTCCTCAATCTCCAAGCTAGCTTTCCATTTCTCACATAAAATCTCCAAAATATCTCCAAACTATCAAATCTTTATCCAAAAGCTGAATTGACAGCAACTCTCCAACAAACACCCGCATTTCTGGCGAGGCTTCGGCCGTCGTCATTGTTGGCTCCTCCCCTAAATGAAGCAGGCCTCGATGAGCGCTTTGTGGAAACGCCCCCTCCTTTACTCGACACACACTTAGAACATAAGTGTCATGTTTTAGGTTTTTGTTTGTTTTACTTTGGACATTTCTGGATTTTCCTGCTAGCTTGTCACCTCTCAGCCACAACCCAATCAGCTCAGTCTCCCTCCAGCTAACACCCTACTCTAGATCAGCTCCACCTGCAGCCAGTAATTAGATTCGACTCTGGTCATCTGTTCATCAGCCTACTTATACCTGCCTCAACCAACTCATCCCTGCCAGAACGTCTCTCTTTCCTCTTCCCTCCTCACTGCATCTTGTGTTCCAGTTTTGTGTTCCTAGGTGCCTCTCTCCCCCGTTCAGGACTTACAAGCTTCTGCGTTACATTAACGCACAGTCTACTGTGTGTATATAGCTTCTGTATGTATGTATATATATATATATATATATATATATATATATATATATATATATATATATATATATATATTTATTTTTTTTTATTTTTTATTTTATTTTGTCTGCACCATCAACACCAAGTCAAATTCCTTGTAAGTGCAAACCTACTTGGCAATAAACTTGATTCTGATTCTGATGTGCCCTGTCTCTACCGGATCTTGTGTAGTCAGCCAGCTGGACTTTTCAGTTAAAGTTGCCTGTGTCTGCGTGCTGTAGTTCTGCCTGTTTTCCCTGTGAGTCTCAGCCACTTGCTCTGCCAATTCTGGTGGTTTCCCGGTCTACATCGCTTGATCTGGTCTCTCCCTACCTGCATCTTCTGGTCTCCTGCTCATCCCTGCCTGCCTACATCTGCTGCCATTACTCATCTGCTCAAGTTCTGCTCATCTGTCTCACCTGCTACTGTTCATCCTTCTCAATAAACCTTTTAAACGTATCTCTGTGTCTGGCTGAATATCTGTTTCACCAGCAGTAATCTTGACAATAAGATCCCTACTGGAAACCTCTGCCTGGAGCGTACCACCTGTGACCAATTCTCTTGTCTGGATCCACCTATTGCCTATGTCCCTTTTAAGGCCTCTGCCAATTCCCCTGATCACCTGTGTATGACCCATGCCTGGACATCAGATTCCCCGGCTGCCTTTGTCCCTCAGTCAATCTGCCTTAAGTTAATCAGTCACTCACTGACCCGGATCACCTCTGTGAAGCCCACGGGTCTTCTTGTCTGGACAGGTCATTGAGAAGGTTAGAGGCTTTTGTTCAGTGCTCATTAAACCTCACTGCCACTAATGTCCCTCCTCTTTGCAGTGGTTCCTGTGTGCGATATACAATACGATATAATACAATATCATTACAATAAGAAAAAACGTGCTTCTACACAGCTATAATAAGACTGATCTTTATTCATGCCTTTCAATTCAAAAATAATGCATATTAAATATATACCATTGATGTTACATCAATAAGTAGCCATGGATGTCATGATTTATTTCAACGCTCAGCACTGGTCCAGGTAACATCTTTTTCTAACTGCAGCGGTCTGGGCACAGAGGGATAGAATATTCTTCTCATACGTTTCCACTACGGTGTAAAACTTAAAGTTTAAATGTCATTTATTCTGAATAAAACAGCTATTCCCACAAACATGCGGCGTACATTCTTTATGCGCCGTGTGTGCACGCCGCACCTTTTGTCAGAAGGCGTGTGACACAGATTGAGTGACAGCCATTTGTTAGCAGCTAGCGTTAGCTTCCTCAAACTTCCTTATTTAATTTCAGTCTAATGCTTGCGAAGCTAACATTTTTGTTTGCAGAATATGTGTTTGCAAAGCTACCTTTTTGGTTGGGTGAAGGGTGAAATGCAAGAGTGAAAACACCTATCTATTGCAATACATTTATGATAATATCATGTTTAATGTTTATAACAAAGAACATTAATCCAAATTAGATGTTTTACAACGTCATAATTATCGCACATTAACAGGCACTAACTGGCAATAAAATAGGTGTAGCAATAAAGCAAAATAAAATACACTTAGTAAAATTAAATAGGGGTCACACCATTCTGAACAGTAGCCAGGCAGAATGGACTTCAAGTATTTTCGTG
The DNA here is from genome assembly GCA_037039145.1 of Fundulus diaphanus. Lineage (NCBI taxonomy): Eukaryota > Metazoa > Chordata > Actinopteri > Cyprinodontiformes > Fundulidae > Fundulus > Fundulus diaphanus. The sequence continues at coordinate 4,840,823 of CM073139.1, forward strand.
ATTATGACAGTAAACAGTAACAGCACACTACTGAAGAAATAAACTAAAATGTGATCATGGTCAAAACCAAATGGAACACCATTTGGTTTTGGGTTCTAAAATAAATCCCACAATGCCTCCTAAAGTTTCTGGCTAAGAAAAACGGTAGCTTCTTTGTGAAGCTGCACTGTTCAGAATGTTTGACAATTATTTCATTTTCAGTTTTTGCACAAATTTGACCGACTGATAATGATTTTAGCCAGTTCGAGATTTCTCGTGAAGAGCTATGACAGATATAATTTTTTCTAGTCTTCCTATCATGAGAGATTCTTAATAATTTATATTTGGAGCAGAGGGGAGAACAACATCTGTGTTGTATTATATTAACAAAATAAAATGATTACTGACAAATATTAACCTGGTGTCAACCTTTGATACTATTGTAACATTCATCAATTGTGTCACATGATTTCTTAACATCATGTAGCTGCAAACAAGGTACAGTTTTTAAACATTTAGTGTTGGGGCGGGCTGTTTAGTATAAAATTAAATGTTCTGTTTGCTTTTCTCAGAATTCCTGTTCACCCCAGTTTTAGAAGCAATTTCCGACTAAAAATACACAATTAAAAAATAAATCAAGAATATCCCCAAAATTATTAGGTCTAAATGCAAAATTTTAGATTAATTAATTTCATAATATTTCCAAGAGGAACCACTATCACATTTGTTACTGTGTCTAATTTATTTGGATTAAAAATAATTCAAAAATAAACAGTGACTAAAATTATGGAATCCTGCTGAAAACCTAGGAGACACCTCGGATTGTATTTATCAACATTCAGTTGAAGCATATTTGATCCAGAACGGTTTTATTGGGCCGTCGTGCCAGGCGGAGCTGTCATTTTGGCACCATTTAATCAAATGTGCCAGAACTGTGCTGAAGGTGTTTTTCACCTCATAAAAGGGAATCTGGTCAAATAAAAATGCTGCATTTGACAAAGTCTTTGGTCATGACATTTTACGCCGTATAATCTCAACTGTATTCAGAGCAGTTTGTAAAGTGAGCTGTGCATAAAGCAAGTAGCTACTTAGATAACTTTTCCTGCCAAAATGTATAAGTCCAACATGTTCTGAACACACTGGGATGGAACACTTCAAAAATATAAACAAGTAACTTTGCTCTATTATGTTCAGTCTTCCTGTTCTCTGTTCAAAACCTTGCACTCTCCAGTTCTTTTGAAGCCTGAATCAGCTGCAGAAATGTCCTGAAAAGTTGCCGATTTCTTACATCTCAGTGGCTCTCATGCTTTAATTTTGAAACCCCTCTCTGATACTAAATGGGTAGCTTTGAGGTTTCCTCCCTCTTTAAAGGAGAGATATCCTGCTTTTAAGTTCTTCCTTTTCACAATGAAATCATTCAGTTGGGGTCTATATAAAGTGGAACTGCAATGCTTTGGTCTGAATTCCTCGTTATTGATGCCCCACAGCATCTCTTTTGTCCCTGTTTTGAGGTTCGTCCGAGAGCAACTTGTTTTGGTGCTGTCTTTTTAAATCTAAAGCAGGCAGTTCACACCGTGCCCCCCTCCAGGTCGCATAGCATTCTTATCCACTCCATTGAGTCATTTTTGTAGTATGCTGGGGGATGGTGTGATGAATTGTGTGGGTTAATACACAAAAGCCACTGGACATTTTCACTTATCCATTCTACTTATCACATTCAGTTTAGAGTACAAAATTGCAGTGAAAATAAAAATGGTGGATTCGCGTAATTTGTTTGCCAGAAGTCAATTACCTTGCCTAGCAGCTCTGCAGCAAGTACTGTGACGTAAATGTAAAAAAAAAAACCAAAAAAAAAAAAACCTATCCACACAGAACAGTGTTGGTTTTACCATGAACTGGTAGCATGGCCCACATGTGAATCATGTAAGATTTTTTAGTTTCTGACTGGCCGGGCACTGGTTATGGCTGAATACAATGGAAATCAGCCAATTTGGGTTACCAGTCACGTTCTTCTCACTCCCAGCTCCTCTTCATCTACTTGCTACCTTCTTTATCAAACTTGCTAATTCTTGTGCGACCAAAGCAGTCTACATAAACCAGAAAGTCAGAAATTCCCAGTGCCACATATTTAAAAGCAAGGGAATGTTGCGCTAATTAACAACTTTGGCACATTTGTGATGACATGCATCTCTTTAAAACAGTGAAAGACATTGTAGTGCTTCCTGTACAGTACTTATAAATATTGTTAATATTCTGTGGACATGGGAAAAAATAGGGAGAAAAAATGGGTTTATTATTTGCAACTCATATTGCTGTTGTAACATTCGTCAATAGTGTGGCATGTTTTTTTTTTCCAATATTGCGCAGCCGTAAGAAAGAGGTATGGTTTTTAAACATTGAGTTCTAGGTGCATGCTATTAGCAGTGGTCAGTGCAGGAAGGCTAAATATTGGCAGGTATATAAGAAGGACGTGGGCAAGATGTACAACTGGTGGTGTATGCCATTAAAACCTTAACAGCTCATTAACGTTGTTTCAGTTACACTATTATTCAGGCATTCTATAACATTGTACCCTTTCATCAATCCCAACTTTAAATATTTTCAGGTTGCAAGAGAGAAAACTAGTTTGCTACTTGTGCTAACGGAGTGTTTCTTATCTGCTTAGAAATTAGGAATTGTAAGATAACTAATTTGTGAAGGGTGGGCTGTTTCAGGCCGACAAGTCCTAAAGTGCGCGGCAGACACAGCACAAGACAGTGATCCAAACACAGAGAGAATAGTTTAGCCCATGCTCTTTACTACTGTGTAACATATGTTCACACTTGAATGTACAGTGCACCGATCAATGCATTATCAGCTTTTGTTGGTCACTGTAGCTAGTCTGGTCGCTAAGCACAGCCATTGACAAATCCCAATAGTTTTCAGATTTGCAAGCTGAATGTAATGTTCACAGCTTCTGCTGCAACTTTGTGTCTCTGCTGCTGTCTGTTGACGCCTCTCTCTTCTCCCTTTGCTGCTATAGCGATTTTCCACCGATTGCCTGCACCTGTGTTCGCTCTAATTACCGGCGCTGTCACGCCCGTGAGTCGCTCTATTTAAACTGGTCTCAGAGTTCAGGCGCCAGATTCTCACAAAGCCTACTGTGAGTAGACCTTCCAGCGTTCCTAGACTGCCTTCCTGTGAGTGACCTCGTTTGTTGTTTGGATTTCTGCCCGTTTGCCTCGCCCTTGTCCGGCTCTCCTGCTGGTTCTCACATTCTTAACATCGACTTGTGCCTGTTGCTTGATTTTGTCTCTCTGCCAAGTCCTCCTGTACTTCTGCCTGTTGGGTCGACTCTGGATTTCTAGACTCTGGACTGGATTGTGGACACATTCTGTTGGACTCCCCTACTGGTACTTCCGCCTCTGTATGACCCTGAACTGTCTCTGAATCGCCTCGCCCGCAGCTAGCCGAACAAGGGAACCTGCTTCTGCTGGCAGAATTATCTGCAAACCTCTCCGGGAACCACTCATTGGATTCAGTGCCGCGCCCCGGATCTAAACAAGGTTAGTGGCTTTGTTAATTCACTTTACACATCTCACTGTGGAAACAACAGCCACTAACCTGTCCCTCTCTTTTACAGAGGTTCCAGCAGCAGTCCCAGAAGTTTCCCTCACGGGCTACACCTGTTCCTTCTAATAAAACGCTTCCTCCGATTCAGTCAAATTCTCGGGTCCAAAACTTTTACAGATGAACGTGTTTAAGTTGGAAATAATGTCATTCCGAGAACTGACTTCTTAGCAGAAGTGGCTAATGGGAATACAAACGGATTCCAATGCATTTCACAGAACACTAAAGTAAAACATAAGTAACATGATACCGTGTGTCACTTATTCAATTGAAAACAAGCTACTACGGATGTGAATTGTTTATTAAACAAATTTGGTAATGTTCCATTCGAGCAGCAGCCAAATTGGATTTTGGAGTTGGCAAGACTCCTTCAGCTTTCCTAGATGGAGCTTTCAACTTCAGGGGGCATTCCAGTGACTTTTTCAGACTTGGAACTCAGAAACACCATCTTCCGAACTTTGTGGTAGGTTGACATGTATAACAACAAAGCTAATGTGTTAATCATAAAAAATAAAGCAGCATAAATCAAAATATAGCTCATTTGAGCAATTTATAATGTATAGACATAACTCGTTTTGCAGTAAATGTTTTAAATGGGAACATTATTTCAGGGGACATAACCTGGCATGAGCTACAATGTTACTGTCTGTATGTTTATGTGAATAACCATCAAATGCAAATACTACAAGTTTTTAGCGCTATCAAAAAAATTGTTCATGAGAACCAATAATTATCCATCAGACCAAACTTTCCCATAAAGTTATTAACATTCCTAACCTATTTAATTAACTTCTTTCAAAATAACTGGCCGGCAAGGCTCTGGTCTAAACTGCATTTTTACTTCGTTATTTCAGACATTTTGTTCCCTCATCCTGTAAAATAATAGAAACATCATCAGCTCAGCACAAATTAACCTCCATTTTCAGCATAATGAGCCCCCCGCGCTCATGCTCTGTGATCAATAACACCCATAGTGTGCTGAGGCAGAAGCATCCGAGCGTGGGTAAACTAACTGCGTCCAGCCTTACGCGTATAATTACCCATCAAGGGACAGAATGTGGCGAGACGCTTGAACTGTCACCGACAGATTGCGAGCGGGAAGCGGTGATTACAAACGCTGTGCCCCCCACTTGGGTGGGGGTAGCGGGGGGACGGGATGAAAAAAAAAATTAAACTAAAAACTCTGATTTTCACATCAATAAACACAGCCAGCAGCTCAGTTTGAAATAGGAAATAATTTCTCATATTTATTTAGGAAATAGTTACATAAAATATAGCCTTAAAGTCTAGAGTAACAGACAAAATTGCACACAGCAATAATAATATTAATAATTACCAAAGTAACACTGCTGGTAACCAATTCTCTTTACAAAGAAACATTTAAGGAAAGAGGTGAAGCATGAGAGTCACACTACAGTCCGACAGTACAAAATGTGGGTATAAATACTGGACATCTAAAAAAATACACAAGTCCTCATTTTCAGATTCTTTTCATACAATAATTACAGTTTCATAGAAAAAAAAGTCGACTCTGTTGATTAGCACCAGCATTTCAAATTCCAGACAAAAATTTGGCATAATTACACCTAAAGTTCAAATATGACTCTAAAATAAAGTATTTTTGCATTTATTGATTCAAAATAAAGACTTTTATTCTTTAAAACAGAAACCCCCAAAGATAAGAAAAGATCCATGCTTTTTTCAAACAGCAGATTTGGAAAAGTTAGTGGAACAATTGACAAAAATGTACAGCCTTTGTTTAAAAAATTGCTTCTGTCACATATCAATCAGCAATGCCCCTTCTGATATTAACTTATAGTGATTTTATATACAACATAATATACAAACATTAGGAGAAAAAAAACAGGACAGAAGAAAGGTCAGGTTTGCAGTGATGCTACATGGGAGTGAAAGCGATTCTGGAAATTATTAACCTGAACTCAAAAAGATTTTCAAATGTTTCTCATATGGGTCGAAAACACCTTAATTTTACAATCTTTGCGAGTCCAAGATGTTCCCTGAGTTACCGACAATGACACGAGAGGAGATCAAATAAAACAGTCGGTGGAGTGATGTACCGAAAACCAAAAGCCCCATCTCAGACGTATCAGGAAGTGTTCAAGAACCCATTAATAGCCTAGACATCTCTTGCCTTCACCATTAAGGGAAACAATTAGGCCATCAGAATATGGGATACATGTTTTCTTTTCTTAAGGTGAATTGTCCTAAATTTAACCAAGTAAAAAAGGACTGGAACTTGGAGAGGACACAAAAGCAGTAATATTATACTGACACTGCTCCTCCATAAAACTGTAGACAAGACTGGACAAACATGAAACCAATTCTTTATTACCAACTGCTGCAACTCAACAGAGGCAGTTTTGAGAACCTTTTAACAGAAATCTTGATCAACAAAGATATAAAAAAAAGTCTGCTTAAGTATTTTCCAACAATAACAGAGATTTAGTCAAGAGAGAACTCAAAACAGGTTCAAACCAAAATAAGGTTTGGATCGAACCAATCACCAGCGTATAATTGTGCTGTTACCTGTCTGGCTAGGGTTCAACTTTCAGAAATTCTTCACCTTTGAAACCATTTTGGGTCGAGAGCAATAGTCCCAAAAGTTTCAGCCTCTTACCGATAAACCAATATCCGTTGGGATGTTAAAAATTCAATTATGGGTGTATCATTACACAGAAAAACAGCCTAAACAAGCAGTATAACATTTCAGTTAGAGGTATTACAGGTTAGAGGTATACAGCTCATTATTTTATACTACATTTCTTTGCTATTTGACAAGGGTACATAACATGTTGTCGGCAATCTTTTTTAAATTTAATTTGATTCCTGAAGATTCCTAAACTACCTACTAAGAGGTATAAGACCTCCAGCGGGCCCTGACTATTGCCCTGGTTGGAAAAAAAAACAAAAACGTTTTGCACTGCTTTTCTATTTTATCCCATAACTGGTTAGGTTGAAGCACCAAAACACCCTTGTCTGATCTTCAGAGATAGAAACGGTCTTCTCAAACCAGGCGAGATCCTCACCAAGTCAGGTTGAACATACATAATGGTCTTTAATCAAACGAAGGTCAAGAGATTGTTGAGGAATGTTGAGACCATTCCTAATCCATGGGTTCTAGAAACCACTCTGGTGACTGAGCAAAGACAAGAGATGATAGTTTTCAGTTTCTTGTGAATTATGTATGGAAAATCAACCAAAATAATCTGCCTTATGGGCCAACTGTACCCTTTAAGATCCATTGGAATTAGAAACTACAAAGATGAGAGAGTAAGGTCACAATAGGCCTTACTTTCGACGGGCATAACTGTTTCTCATACACCATTGGAGCCCTGGCTGGTGCAGGAAGAAAAGCTGTCATACAGAGAGTCGCTGAGTGAACCCGAGGGATCCGCCCCTGGCCTGCTCGGGAAGCTGGAGGCAGGCGAAGGCCCGCTCACGTTGCAGCCACTTTTCCCCGCATCAGTGCGGCCATCACCTCTGAGGCCACTTAGGCTTGTCTCCGGACACCGGCTGCCTTCGGCGCTGTGGTTCAGCTTGTTTAGGGACTCCAAGGAGATGTCGAGAGAGGCTGGATGGCTCGGACTGACGGGCAACTTCTCCACTGAAAGCTCCTTCTGTAGAGAAAGAAGCAACTGGGATAAACAAAACAAGTCCAACGCATGTTACATACAGCCTAACTTAAGGTAACTGAGTCAGACAAGCAAGCTCCGACTTCAGGACTTCTTTGTGCCTGCAATAAGATGCATGCTACACAAAAACATGACAGATATCTGTATTATAAGTTTTACTGAGCTCAAGGAGCAAATGTTCGTCTTGGGCGTATGCCAACTTGCATCAATGGCCTCTCCAACTCTCCCAGTTACCATAACCATGTTGTTTTTTTAATGCTCTCTGTCCAACAGATTAGAAATAAACTGAGGCTCCACTTCAATTAGCAGCAACGGTTTTATCTTGAGGCTGTTATAGATTAGACGAGTGTGTGCTTAGAGCCGTGGCAGTTTTATCGTCAGGGTGGTTTGTCCCGTCGTAATGTGGACTGTTACTTTCTCAAGGGTGTCCGCTTATAGGCACCTTGGTAGCGATTAGGCTCAGCAGCTAAAGAGGAAAAGCCTGCAGTGTGAGTCCAACATGTCGACAGAGGTGGAAAAAACAACATGTAAGCCCAGAAAACAGTTGCAGGAGTGTCCTAATGCGTCTCAAATGGCTCTTTAAAAAGCTACCCCTCAGCATCACCTCTCCTGAGAGGATATAAACAAGATCCACAGAGGAACTGCTCATTTTCTCCAGCCTGGGAGATAACACAGCAGCCATGGAAGCAGGTATTTTTGCAGGGAGGGCGAGCTGCAGGGGACAGACAAGCCGCCCGGGAAGGTTTCTACCTTAGACCACTTAGCATTTAGCTGCGGGGTGTAAAACATCAAGGCATAAAGATGGCTGCATCAATAATAAGGTTCACAGAGCTGGGAGTAATTAAAAGTTTCTCATGTTTTAATGGACACTCAAAGTGTTTCTTCGATCTGAACTCAAAACAAAATAATTTAAAGGTTCTTCTTGCCTTGTAATTTAAGCACCATTCACTTTTAAAAAAAGGAGGGATCCTAGTGAATGATTTCAAACCTTTTCCCACCTTTAATGTGACATTTATGCAGCAAAGTTCAACTGAAAAATGAATCTGTTCACTGTGACCCTGGAAAAAAACTAAAACGAAGCATCAATGAGACCAAATGCAAACCAGAACTTTGTTAAAGCACCCTTTGATTTAATTCTGGCATTCATGTCCTCTTGAATTTAAACCTGCCATCAGTTAGAGGGAATCTGATTAACCTGAAGTTCAGCTGTCTTTGTAGGTCCCATGTGCTTAAATGGAAGGCAGCTGGACTTCTTCTCCTGTTTGAAGATGTTACATTTATCATCCAAAAGTCTTCGGTTCTGAAGATGGGTTTTAGTATCTGTAGCAGACCCACTATTAGGGCCGTTGAGGTCACTACACCTAAAGTGGAGCCACAGCAGGGCGGTGTCAGACTAAATAAACTCAGGCTTAACTAAACTCAACTTCATTACACAACGTATTAGGTCAAAATACGTCACATTTCACAAAAACCTAATAAAATAAAAACAAGAAAAGCACAAACACAATAAAATAAGTAAAATAGAGAATAGACATAGAATCTGACAATAAAACCACAAATGTCAACAACTCAAAGCAGGAGAGAAAAAAATCGATCCGAAAATAAACTGGTAGACGATGAACACTGATGTTGAATACATCCCTAGGTCCAACCAACACGACCTCAGTCTTTTTATCGTTCAAGTGGAAGAAACATATTGACATCCATGACTTGATTTCTGCAAGGCATTCAATTAGTTTCCTTTTCTAGGGGCATCAAAATCTGACCGTTGTCCTCATAACAATGGAAGGCTATACCAAGTTTCCTGAGAACTGACCTAAATGGAGGAGGTAAAAGGAGAAGAGAAGACCACCAAGAATAAGGCATTCCTCAAATGACGTCAAATTACTAAATTTAGACGCATGGGTCGCGGCCACCTTGTGGTCGCACAAACGCAAGCGGTAACACCTGAACAGTTCACTTGTATGAGTCTAATTGTGAACAGATCTGTCCTGAATAGCACCTCAACAGACACTATATGGCAACAACAAAACACCGCTGCGTGGGTATCTGCCGGAGTGACTCTCGATATGATCACCGTGACCACATGAAGGGAGTTTTTTTCCATTGATCTTTCCAAAACCGCCAAGGATTGACGAGATTGACGAGAAATGGCAGCGCTTGTAACCCAGAGGACTTTACTTTGGAGTCTGACCAAAGACACCTATGTGCTCTGTACATTTCCTCGGTAAGGAGCTAACATTTGAAAGTCCAGACCTAATACCAGCGATTGCAGCATTTGTGCAGGTAGGCTATGTTTACCTGGCTTTTCTCAGCGGAATGAAAACGTCATACAATGCATGAGGGTTTTTTATGAGCTTCAGTGTTGCTTTTTTTTCTGTAAAGTCATGTGCAACATTCGTAAGTCGGCAGTTGTGGTTTCTTGGGCTGGTATTAGAACATGAAGTCGCATTTTCCTTTTTCCGACAGCTGCCATTTTTCCGACATAATGTCTTTTAAAAAGTTATCGTGCCCCGCAACAAGAGCAGGGCTCAACTCCCCCTCCCCCCCCCACAAAAATAAATAAAAATAAAATCCTCAGCCACAACTATTTTACGAGCAGTAAAAGTCCCAGTGTGTATAAATACCAGCTAAATACATGCATTTGTGAGGATTAGAAGCGCAGTGTGGTGGTTCTCTTGCTGGTCTTCGGCTTGTTTTCATGGAGCAACTCGATTGTCTCTGTCACAGTGATCTTGTTCATGTGGGTCTGCGGAGGGGTACGTGTACGTTGTGTGTGTGTGTGTGTGTGTGTGTGTGTGTACGTGTGTGTGTGTGTGTGTGTGTGTGTGTGTGTGTGTGTGTGTGTGTGTGTGTGTGTGTGTGTGTGTGTGTGTGTGTGTGTGAAGGTGAGATGGGATCTGAGTGTCTGATTACAGTGGCATGGTTGACATTGAAACTTTAGAAAATAAGCTATTTTTAACTCTATTTTTTGCCCCATGATACTTTAAAACATAGACCTGTAATAATACATATATATTTTTTTATTAGCATTAGCTGTAATTCTAAGTGGATTCTGCGGGTTTCTTCTTTGCGTTTGATCTGTTGTGAGAGAGGATACTGCCTTCGTTCCGCCCTTTTTGAGGCCTTTAAATATCAACCAACGTTTCAGCTGTTCTCTGCTGGGTTTCTCGATTGAAGCTGGTTGAAATGAAGCTCCTGGGACGTCGTGATCTCCCAAAATGATTAGTATTGCGGTTCTTGCCATTCTAGTTTGCGCTCTTCTTGTCTGACCAGCCGGGAAACCGGGCTGTCTCCAGGTGAATGTGACGTCATTTGAGAAATTCCCCATAGAGCCTTGAGGTACGCCACATGAGAGAGGTGTTGGATGAAACTCAGAGGTTTCAACAATCTAGAGCAACCTCCTGATTAGAATAGAACGGATCTAATGGTGCACTGTATCAAAGGCAGCTGTTCGATCCAACAGAACCAGAACAACACAGTGACCAGCGTTTGTGACTAAAGGCTAAACACACTAACATGTTTAAGGGGTTATAACAATCCCTAGTTTTATTTTCTTGCTCTGGCAAGTCCATCTTTGTTGCGTGTGTGTGTGTGTGTGTGTGTGTGTGTGTGTGTATGTTAAAAAGGTAAATGTATTATTAATAATGACAATAATAATGAAGGTTTGAAAACTTTATGCTACTTGGATTCATTGTTTTATTGTTAGAATCAAGGAGCGGTTTGCTGCCAGGCATTGGGAACGTTTCATAAAATTCCATATTATGATCAACTGTGCCAGTTTTGAGTCTACTAGGAAGGTTGAAATGTAGTATTTCAATTGTGTTTTATTCCAACTTATACTAAAAAGCAAATAACGCTCAAGCTTTGACAGTGTTTTGCAGTTCAGTCATGAAGATAGCTCAAGAAAAACCTTTTCAAAGTTGAGAAAAACATAATTTTTTTTTTTTTTTTTTGCCACAGTCTTTGTGTTTCATGATGCAATTTTATGTCTAGAGAACAAAACCAGAGATGAGAAGCTGTAAAAGTCCAGAAGACCTGCTGGTTTCTCCATTACCAGCTCTGTAAGTGGATTTATCTGCCAACGCAGGTGTGATAAAAGGGCTGAGATAAAACCCCGAGGAGCCCTGAGAGCTTTCGGTTCTCAGCTCAAGGACTTCACATGTTCTGCCTCTAATTTAGTCCAAGGCGGCAATCCAAAGTAAATCCGAACTGGAAGGACTCAATTTAGCGGTTTTTAAATAGTAAAAAAAGGAGGAAATTTAAATGCTATTTAGTTGTGTTGAACATTTAGAATAGAAGCGGCGTGTTAAAACTCCCTTTGCAAGTTCTGCAGGTGTGGAGTTCAAATCACAAGCAATTCATCTCCCTCACATCACAACTCCATAGGATTTTTTGTTTCTGAAATATTTGATACACAAGGGGGTGGGTCGAGCTTTCTTAGCGAACAGCGAGAGGAAAGAAAGGGGCATGTCTGTGTGATCTCTAATTGGATTTGATTTCACAGGAAGGCAATTTAGCAGCTGATTGAAGCTTTTAAGCACAGGTCTCTGAACCACCTGCAGGTGCAGGTAAAACCATGGCTGGAAGCAGGTGAGCTGAGGCTTCCCTGTCGAAGACACCAAGAGCCGAATGTGCAATTGGTTCTGCATCAGATGTCAGTAATGGCATCTCTTAACCTGAATTCAGTGCAACCGTTTCACGACAAAAGCTCAGTGAGAGGCTTTTTATTGTAACCTGAGCAACACATTTCCTCCTTTCACAGAGCTGTTATTTTCCGCAGAGATGAGGTGCTTTAAAGGCACATTCCTCCAATCTTTCAGTCATCCCTTTTCTCTTCTGGTAGATCTGAATGGTGCAGGAGGCGTAGGTTCCAGTCACTAACCTAAATGCAGGAAGTTATGTGTGTGACTTGCTTTCTCTGAACAAAAGAAATGTTGGAGTGGAGCTCTTCAATGTGCTCCTACCTTTCTTAAGATATTCACCCAGATGATTATTTCAGAATTTTCCGGTGAGCATTAAAACCATTTGCAACATTTATACACAAGATAAGAGCAGATTATGAGCTTTTTTTCAAGGTACATTCAGTTTTTCCTACATGTTACCATGGTCATAAAGAACTTCATATACATACATACATATATATATATATATATATATATATATATATATATATATATATATATATATATATATATATATATATATATATATGTATGTATGTATATTACTTCTTAATAATGCTGCCTAGCTATAAATGTGACAAACAGCAAATATCCAAATCTTCAGCATAATCTTTTAAAAGGTGATACAGGGCATATTATAGGATCTGTAATACTACTATAGGATCTTGGCTGTCCGTCATATTTGAGTTTTTTATGTCAATTGATCTTCAAATATAGATTAAAATGGAGCAGAACTTCTGAAAGGCAGCAACAATTCTTATTTTAACCTATAAAAAGGAACCTTTTAAACCAAATGGTTTATTCTAAAAACAATTCAGTCATATTCCAAAGTGTAGGAAGCATGCAGTCCACAATTTACAGACTTTTTAAAGCTTGTTTTTTTGTGTGTGGTCGGAATCTCATTATGCGGATCATTAGTCTTTTATTACGTTAGTATTTTTGGTTGTGGGGGTTTGAGTCAGAGGAGGCTGATGCATTGCTTATTTTATTTTTACTTTTTTGCATTTCAGAGTAAATTTAAACACAAACTGAAAAAGAAAATTGCAATCTGGAATAGTTCGGTATTTACAACTCAGTCGCAGTACCGACGTTCGTTTTCTCAAAAGAAGGCTTGGATACAACATTTGGTTGGATATTATTTGTCAATCACAGGGCTAGTAAAGTCTGCGTACCAATCATATATTTAGCCTGCTAGATAAACTTTATGTCCCTTCGATGTATATTATTAGCGGCCCAAGCGCATAAACTCGTAAAAAGTCCAAAAATGTGAGGTAATCACAATCACTGTTGTCATGCCAATATCACAGCTATGTGTTTTTTGTTTTTTGTTTTTTTGTTATTGCGTGAAACAACTGCTCTGTTCAACAGCTGCGATCGGCCAAAGTAAGAGTTTTACTCAACCCAGAAAAATAAACTTCACCTAATCTTTCCAAAAGCATTTCTCCGATACGCCAACGTTGTGCCTTTGAATGATGCCGCCTTTTTGCTTTCTGAGCATTGAGTCTGATGAGTTACATTAAATATATGCTGCAAAAAAAAAGATTTAACGCGACCTAAAATGGTTTTGTGTTTATAAATAATTTTTTTCCCAGCCAAACGAGGTTCTGAAGAGGCCTTTAATTGAACGGCAGCCTTATGAGTTAAAAATTTCCACCAACTGTGTGCCACAAAAGCCATTTTATAGACTTTTAAGCTTTGATTATGGTTATTTTTTTGCTTCTTGAGCCTTGATTCAGAAGAAGATGGGGCCTTAGCTCAAATTACTCTAAGATTTGAGCTCTAAAAGTAAATACTTCATTACTTTCTCATGGCCGGTTTCTGTAGGAAAGTGCATCTCCGTCAATATGTTACCCAATGTAGCAGCCCACAGACAAACTCTCGCGGATCCAGAGGCCTCCAGTAGATCGTAGGGCAAAATAAATGGCTTTCAGCTAGAAGCTACCATCAGCATAAATCAAGAAGAAGAGTGGGAGGCCATAAAAGCGTCAGTGGAAAACCTAGAAGCAAGTCCTGAAATCGGACATGGAGCAATCAATTTATTTTGTCCTTAGTCAAATAGATGACAATACATTTTTTTTTATTAAACATCATGCTTTATATTATAAAATGTGGACAAATTGAACAAACATATTTAAGCATTAGAAGCCAGATGTACTTGAGAGGTATGATCTTCTGTCACCTCCTGTTTAAGCTTCTGAATAAGATCAAACAAGAATGAAAGTGAAAGGCCATACAAGAGAGGATTAGTGGCTCCAAGTGTGTGTCGCCCCTCTGGCATCACTGCTCTGATTATAGGCCAGCGTGATGGAGCCGTACAGCTGTTTTTCTTACTTTCTGTTATGGGATTCCTGACAGCAACAGACGGGTTCTGAATATTCCTGCTGCTGGAATACATTTGCGCACAAATATGACTTGTTCATCCCGTGTCCCTGTTCCAAATGTCATCAAGTTGCTTGTCAGCGGCAATGTTGCTTTTCCTTTGCCACATAATCATTTCTACAGCTAACAAGCTATCCTGCTCGGAAGGAGATGCTGTGCATGCTAAGTCGACGTAAGCAAGTTTCCAAGAGGAGCTAAATAAAGCTCAGGAATCTCCACAACATTGGGTAAGGCTGAGCTTTTCTCCTGCATCAGTATCTTTCCCTGTCAGGCTGATAATGTATGGATATAGGGGAACAAGGCTAGGGAGGAGTGGAAAATTAGAAAAGTTGGTGACTTTAGGAAGAAAAATTACGGGAAAAGCAAAATCTGTTTAGAGCAAAAGTCAAGTGAGAAGGAAAACAAAGAAAGCAAAATAGAGAGAGGCAAAAGTGAAAGTGAGACAAGGAAAGACGTGTAGGAGAAAGAGAGACTGGATAGGAGGAGAAGGAGGCGGGGGCCGCCGTTAGCAGGGCTGTCAGGTGTTGTCAGGATGATGAATGGGAGGCCAGCGTGAGCTGTGAGGGCCCTGATGGGAGCCGCTGAGCTTTACATCACTCTCCTGAGTGTTTGTGAAAGGTTATTAAAGGCGCTTAAATCACAGTTGCTCCGACACGGCCGCCGAACTTCGCCCAGACCCAAGCCGGCGACGCTGTCTCCGGAGTCAAAAGCTCGCGTGCGGCAACAATGGGGGTAGGCAGCTGCGCAGGTACGGATGCGCCCGGCCAGGGGGTGAGGAGGGGATGACAGTCGGCTGGATTGTCTTTTTCAAAAGAATAATGTGGGGTAAATGAGTTCAGCAGCAGTCATCCATCATTACGGTTCATTCACAGCTTGGGAATTAGGTTAATGTCAGATATATTACCGGCTCTATAATCCAATGGCTCAGTGTTTTTCAACAGGAAAATAAGAGCCCGCCAATATTTCAACAATACATGTCTTTACTCGTTCTCAGAAAACAAGTCCACAGAAAACTTAGAAGAAGCCCTTTAAGCACTAAGTCCACCTCTGAGGCTCACCACATCCAATTTAGCTGCAGACGGGATTGAGGATAAGACGGACACAACAGCTTTCCTCCTTGTTTTGGTTTCTGCTAATAGAATTGTCCTTGCAGCTTGGTTACACAGTGTAGCATCCAGCATCCTGTTAGGTGCTCTCAGCTGGGATAAAAACATTCTCTTCTGTCAGGCTCCTGCAAAGTCAGACGTTATCTCCGTACTTTGCTTTGGTAAATAAAAAACTCCGGTGTAGGACACAGAATAAAGTGTTATTACTGTTTAACTGCATTTTTATTGTTTTATCACTGAATATCTATTGCAATATTCTATTTTATTACTCCACTTTATTACGCCCTTCTAGAGTACTGTTATTACAGTGTTACTTTATTTCTCTATTATTTACCTGTTAATCAACACCTATGCTGGCATTATCATTATTGTCCTCATGGCGGACTGGTATTAAAGTGGTTATACCTATTTGTTACACAGTAAGTATTTTCTAATAATCTACGGTATATTACTATTACTATTATGTTTTAATAGACTTAATGCACTACGCAACACTTTATTTAGGCTTTTTATCAGTTATCACAATGTAACATCATCTTTATTTCTTTTATTTTAGCTATTTCAACAAATAAAGCACTGTAATTCCACTATTAAATTGTAAAACTCTGATTTGAAACCAAAGTGTTACACATCAGCGCATCTTTATTGCTGTACCATTCTTCAATATTTCTGCTGTTATTACACACTAATTGCAGCAACATGACATTCAAAGGTTAAAAAATAAAAACAACTGACTTCTGTTCTGAAGCTGAAGAGGTTTCGCTTCCCATCCAGGAAGAGTTGTGAGGAGTTCCACGCTTTATAGAGCTTCTTGGAGCCAAACGTCTTCAGCTTCAGAATAGAAGTCAGTTGTTTTTATTTTTAACCTTTTTTTGGACTGATCATGACCTTGGTGACTGAGAATCTTCACCATTGTTGTTACACAATACTCTCTAACTGCTCCTTTATCAGTCTATTATTGCATAATTCCACTTGCTATCTTACTTCCTTTTAGCCTTATTGCATAATTTATACACTGCCATCGCTCTCATCATAACCTCTCTATTCCAGTTAATTCCCTGCAATTTCTCTTAAATTGCTTCACTAATCCACAGTGTTTGTCCTATTGTTTCACAGGCAATTCACTATCATCCTTGTTGCTACTGCAACTACCGCAGTTTTACTTATCTCACAATTATTAAACTATTATTGCACAGTAATTGCTGCTGCTGTATTCTTATTTCTGTTACATTCCTTTTTAGTACTGCATTATTACCACATAATAACCTCTTTTTTTTCCTGCTGTTATCCAACTATTATAACATTTTATGAAAACTGTTTTCTGACTGACCAGTAGCAGCTGGTGAGGCCTGGGGGTTGTGGTCTCCTGCTCAAGTACCATCAGCATGGCACCCCCCAGGGATATGTTCTCTCCCCACTCCTCTTCTCCCTCTGTGCACAAATGACTGCACTCAACTGGACCCCGCTGAGAAACTCCTGAAGTCTGCAGATAACACCACTGTCACTGGTCTGACCCAGGACAGTTAAGACTCTGCATCTAGACAGGAAGTGGATGAACTGGTCCTCTGGTAGACATTTATGATTCACTTGGAGCTGTTCTGTTTAGCTGTGTAGTCGCTAAAGGAGCTTCTGCTGCCATTAAGTCCTCACTTTTTCTTCAATATCGAAAGTGCTCCTGGACCATTGGTATAACCTCGTTAGTACACAGCAATTATTTTATTATGATATTCTTCAAAGCATAATACCAATTTAAAAACAGCATTATTGCATTGCTAGAACGCTGTGTTGTCACAATCAGTTCAATTTGTCAAACTGCATTTATCATTTCAGGAATATAAATATAGGAAAAAACTGGATATACAAACAAAGAAACATATTTTATCTTCTATATGCCACCATCATCCCTTTGTGAGAAACAGATGGCAAGGCAAAGCAAAATTGTAAGTATTGTCTTAAAAATATTCACATCCCCAATGGACAAAATCTATTGGTTTAATCAAAATGTCTCTTCTGACTGGAAGTAATATTTAAATTTTGAACACTAGAGCTGTTGATTAATAATAGCAATGCTACTGTAGTGTTGTTTTGTTTTGTAACAAGTCAATCAAGCATATTTCTATCTCCCCCTCCCTCCTTCAATCTTCTCTTGGGTTAAATTTCACAAGGATGTTGGAGGTCAATTGCATAAACTCTGCTGTTTTATTCCATCTGCTCCTCATACACAACTGTTTTTTTATTGAAGTTGTGTTGAGTCAGAGCTTTTTCTGGCAGGGTATGGATTTTCGTGTCAGGGTTTGGTGTTGGGGGCAGCGGCGGTGTAGGTGAGCAAAGCGTTGGAGGCCATTTCATGCTCCCTGGTCCTCATTTGTCATTCAGCTACGTTAAATACTCGTAGGCAAATACCTGCTGACACGAGAGGCTGAGGCGATCGAAAGCAATTAGGATGGCCTTTTTTTTTTAAGGAAAATCAGCAAACGATTCCTAGAGCAGAAAACCTTGGAGTGTAAACAGTGTCAGAAAACCTTTGTGGGGTTGTTGCTCATGCTTCAGGAAGTATTTTCGAGGTGACTTTTAAACTTATTCATTTCTTATATTAAAACTCCATGTTTTTCTCCATTTGACAGACTAAGTGAACTGATTATCAATGCTTAGAATTACCATATTTCAAGGAGTTCCCATAGAAAAAGCAGTGGTAGCAAACTTTCAGAGCTATCCATACTCACACTGATGCGGTCTCCTGCTTTCCCATCCATGGATGACTCTTTGTGCAACAGGTTGTACTGGGAAATCCTCCTGCCGTCCTTCTCCAGGTGGGAGAACATCTCATGTTGGTAGTAGTCCATAATGGACAGGGATTTCTCAACACTCCGGCTCTTCAGGGTTTCCTCGGTCTGCTCAACTGTGATTGAAAGAATTGTTTTAGCCTCAGGACTGCAACACAAAATTGGGGGAGTGAGGGGAAAAGAGTCTCAAGCAGACCAGAGTCGGGCCTCTTGGTTCGCTGTGGTGATGTTAACGTGGCGTCAGTTCTCTCAGGTTCGGTCTCGGTCTCGCTGCTGCTGCCCGAGTACATGCACACCTTCATGGATCTCTCCTGAAAATGGACAATAGGACAGAGTTATTGAAAATGATGAGTGGATGGACAGAAGGAGAGGCGGATGAAAAGATGGATGAACCAATGGATAAACAGAGGATTGGAGGGATGGATAGAAGCGTGTGGATGGAAGGATGGATGAGGCAAATTGATCGATCGACAGATGGACGGACAGACAGATGATGGATGATAATGGATAGATGGATGGATGGATGGATGGTTAATAGATGGATGGGTGGATTAATGATAATGGATGGATAGATGGATGGATGGATGGATGGATGGATGGATGGATGGATGGATGGATGGATGGATGGATGGATGGATGAACAATCATGTTCCACAGCGAGGACGCATAAATAACCAGTGTCTGTGTAAATAGTGAATACTGTGACGCAGACCTCTGCCTATGCTCACAGAAATAAGACTCACCGCTGAATCCTGGTCCTTTGTTTTCATCTTCCTCTGCTCGTCTTCAGTGGAAGCGGAGATGTTGCTGTGCTGGGCGCAGAAACTCAACCTCTTGGTCCTGATGGCGTCTGCCAGCAGAAGACACAGACGCGTGAGAAACGGATCATTAAAGGGAAACTCCCCGCGACGGCACCAGAGAGATGAAACCTTGAACCGTTTCTGTACCCAAACGACTGGATGTATGCAGCGGTAAAGGTGTCCTGTCTGATTGTTCTTATCCGAGGCACTACCTGCTGCTGTCTCAGAGAGGTGCCGGTTTAATTGTCTCACGTTCATGCCATGAAATGCATTCTGTTGCATCAAAATCCCTGCCTGCTTTAAACTCAGTCAGTGGCTTCACGTGAAGAGAGGGTGGAGGGTTAAAATGGGCCGATCTGCTGCCTCTGCAGAGCCTGCAAGGTGATCTAAATGCAGCTGAACGTCCTGTAAGCATAAATCTCTGGGATTTATTGTTGCTTTAATTAACCACCCTGCCGTGTATCATGTCCGGCGCCGAGGCTTGATGATCTGCAGCCCAGCTGAGGTGCCTTTCTAATTGCGTTAGTTGTTTTGTTTTTTTCTCGAGCTACGCCAGTCTCACAGATCTCAGGTGAGCATCTGATGTCAGAGCTGATGCATGATCCTCTCAATTAGCTGAACAAACAAGGTTCTTGGTTTAATCAGGGTTTATTAAGGCGCGCCTTGAGCAGGAAACGCATTAAAGTGCAGAGACATGCCATATATTTCACTTTCCTCTTGATAGGTAAACTGTCTGAGGCCATCTGACGTGCACAGACAAAGCAATTCTTTTCCTGAAAGATGACTGACCTGAAGATGAGAGTTTGGGCAGGCGGCTCTGGGTGTCCTGGGCGTTCCTGCTGCCGGTCACGGTGGGCTCGGACGCGGAGTGGGCCATGCTGCGGCCGGGGGCATGCGTGTGCGTTTTGGGGAGGGAAGGCACTTTCACGTCGGGTTGTGAGGGGTCAGGGTCAGAGGCGCCGGCGGTCACCCCATCCAGGCCGGATTCGGATTTGGGGATGTGGCGGCCGCTGGCCCGGGTGACAGAGTCAGGGAGGGGGAAGGTGCCGATTCCGCTGTCCAGGGTTCGCATCTGGCAGCTGGAGCCTAGAGGGACAGGGAGAGGAGCGTGACCACAACAACAACACGGGGGGAGCAGAAAAGAAAGGACGGCTCGGCTTTACATGCAGCGGAAAGGGGGGTGAGTGAACAGGGAATCTGTACCACATGGGTCGGAAAAGAGAAGCAAAAACAAAAAGATAAAAGCATCAGTACAGCAATGCAGTGAACTCACAGCAGAAATGGGAGCGAGCTGGACTGATTGTTAACTAAATATTTCCTGCCGGCAGGAGCACATGGAGGAGATGGATGTCCGATCCGCTTGGATCAGGTCCGTGTAACTGGGAATGCCAATCACCAACACATCAACTCATTAAAGGTGCTTCACAAACCTGGTAAATTCAAAATGATCATAACTCCTTGTTTTACAGCCGCTATAGGCAAGCTGACTAGACCAAGAACCAACAAGTCCTCAAAAAACTACAATTGAGTCAGAGTTTTCTAAAGGTGCAACTGGTCTTCCTGCGTTCACTTTGGTGAACCTTCATGATGATCTGTTGGTTGTGTTGGTGTGCAGCGGCTCAACGTCTTCTTAATCCGATGAGACGGAAGGACTGGGCTTAGAATGAGGGGAAACCTTACCATAATCTCAAGAAAATCAGTTTCAGACCTCAACATGAGCAGGGTTGTTGCTAATATTTCCGTTTTAAACACACCTCTGACTGCAGTTCTCCTTTTAAACAGCAGGGGGTAAAAACCGGCTGGTAATGAAGCAGGCAGTTCATTGTATCAATGGCACATAGAAAACTTGTCCAGGACATCAATAACAACTGACGGACAAGGCATGTTTTTTTATCTGGTGTTTTTTTTGTGCTTCCCCCTCATCTTGTACCACCCTGGGCTACAGCCCATATGTCCTATAAATATATATATAAAAAAACTCCACCTACAATTTATTTTTGGTTAGGTTATTGCAGGTTAGGTTATTCCTCCAACTTATGGCCTGTTCATTTCCATAAATATGTGCGCTTACCTGAGCTGGAATATAAGAGAAATCCTTGTTTAATTGCACTGCATAGACCCAAATAATATAGCCATGAACTTTAGTGTGCAAGAAAGAGCCATAGATTACACAGCTGGGTAATTGAATGCCAAGCCTGGCAGTTCAAAATGCCCTCTATATCCTACTATAACAAGGTCCACAGTAATTCCGCCCGGCGGCAAAAAACAACTGGACGAAATCTAGTTTTTCATGAGCTCCCTATCACTTCTGTACACAAGCTGCAGGGTGTGTAGCTGATAGCTTCACTTTGTGGAGACGGCTTTATGCACTGAGGAGGGACTACATGTGATCCCCTGAAGCATCAAATTCCAACGTTGCATATTAAGCCAAAGTCTTCTGCTCTTTGGGTCTCAAAACCGCAAACCTTACAGGGCTAGAAAGTGAATTTTACAGCAGCGCCGATGAGTCAGGGTCATTTTATTGTCCCTTTATGAGAGAAAAACCTCCTGCAGGTAAGTTCTTCTTCTACACGATTACTGACCAGCATGGAGAGAAGCTCCAAGCCAACATTTCGGACCCGGGCCTGAATTCTGCTTGCATCATGAACCGACTGAGCGTTAAACTATTTATGTGATTGATGTGTTTACCTGCCGCTTGGCCGTTAGTGTTTTATTCCGCAGAGACGTGGCATTACAGCAGAGTCGAGGAGCCACATTTAATTCAAGCTCGCTGGAAAGGATTAGCCGGCAGAAAGTGGAGACGGCAGGACAATTAAGCTGTTAGAGTATGTTAGTGTGGCAGCGTGGAGCGCTCTTTGTTAAGCAGGAGCCAAAAACCAGTTCTTTAAGAGTCATCAGTCCAAAAAAAATCAATGATCAACTATTATATCCTGGCTAATTGTAAGAGAAAAGGCAGGTTAGTGTCATAGGTGTAAACAATAGATATGAGCGGGAGAAAAAGGACGCTAAGAAGAACAATCACAGAAAACTGCTTCAGCATCGTATGTTTTCTTTTTATAATAAACTACATTGCAGCGGTTTGCAAGGTTGAATACACCCTATTACAGCATAAATGACCCACAAGAAGTAAAACCCAAGGCCATCAGACACGGCAGCAACATTACCAGACACCTCTGAGAGGGTTATGTTCTGTAGAGAAACGCTATTGTCATACTGTCATTACATTAGCTATATTTACTCATTCTGGGCTGAAAATTTATTTTTTGAACCTCTTTTTGTTAGCCATTTTCATCTTTGTAACAATATTTTAAATGATTTAATTGTTTATTATTTTTTTATTCTTTCCTTCAGTAAGTTAAATTACTTTTTATTGTATTTTTATGTATTTATTTACAAACAAATATTTATTTCTAAATGAATGTATTAATTGAATATGGTAATTATTAATTTGAGTAATTTATGATTTATCAGTTAAAGTGTGTATTTTGTTATGTTCTAGTTTATTTATTTAATCATTTGATTTATTTATTCTATAATATATTTGGCAATTATTCATTTATTTATTCATAATGAACTCATTATGAACTCATTATGATGTATTTATTTATTATTCATTTATCAGTTTAAACATGTCTCTAGTCATGTTTTTAATAAAATTTTAGTTAACTATTTCATATTTTCTCTGTTTATGTTTATTAATTTACTTATTGATAATTACATAGTTATCAATTAGTATATACATTTTAATAAATTAAGTAAATTAACTTTAGTTACATATAATAGATAGATAGATAGATAGATAGATAGATAGATAGATAGATAGATAGATAGATAGATAGATAGATAGATAGATAGATAGATAGATAGATAGATAGATAGATAGATAGATAGATAGATAGATAGATCTCCTTTTGCCATTAATCCTCCCTGCAACAGCAAATGTTTTCTCTTGCTCAGTCCGTGCAAGAATGAAAGCTGCTTTGCTTGTGTCAGCTCCTGGTGCAATTTTGTTGGACAAAACTGGACACATAAAACATCTATTCGGACATATTTTAAAAATGGTTTGTGGTCAATTAGGTGTGAAGAAATACTTTAAACCTCAATGTTACGTCACAAAAACACCATCCTGACTTCTCTAGGTCATGGATAAGGCTTTGTGCTTTCAGTGGAAAAGGTCCAAATGTGCAATAAGAAAAAAGTAGTAATAAAAAAGATGCGAGGAACATAAATAGTGACATGAAGTAAAAAAAACATGGCTGAAAAAAAGCATTTTATACATCATACTGTAGGGAAGTTCTGAAGTGATGCTACACAGTGATAAAGCAATAAAGAAAGAGTGAAAATGAAAAAGAATTGAAAGTTAAAAACAGACCCACATTTGCACACCAATCATCAGTTACTGTAGCATCAGAAAAACAACGCCATGAGCCATGGCCATTTTGACATTCTAGTGAGTTGGCCACCATGGTTGACGACAATAGAAGAAAATGTCACACATTCTTACCTATCATGTGTTCTTGACAGGTGGAGTCTGGGACGTGTCCATCCTCTTTTTCAGCCTTGAGACCTATCTTCTGAGTCATTATGAGGCTCTGCAATATGAACATATGTCCCATGTTGGTCAAACACACCCTCAAAAGACCACTAGAATCTAGACAATATAGTGAATAAAAAAACTTTATCCTAACTAACATAAAGGTACTGATATCTGTCCTTTATGATTTTTCACATTGTTTGGATGCAAGAGAACAGAGGTAATTCCTCTTTTTTCCCTCTCTAATTGGGCAATTGAGGCGCCTGCGGGGTCATGAAACGCGGCACTTTTGTTGCACTTCTGTGGGGAGCAGATAGGATACTCAGAGGATGCTATTAAATAGGCCTTTTGTTGAGTGGAGTGCCTGCGATAAACGGCTCCTCTGTGTTATCGAGACTCCACATCATCCGGGTTAAATTTCCCACAATATGCTGCAAGACTGTCATCCCCCTCTCATCAGTTCAGACTGCTCCCTTTACTTCCTTGTATTACCGCCTTCTCGCTCTTTTTGATCCTTTTCACTCTTGTTTCCCTGCATTAGTAGTGCAATAATTGTGGACCATATGTAAAAGGATCCATTGTTTTCAATCTTCGTGCAGTTCCAACCAGCCCCCTTTACTTGGATACTGCTAACTAAAATCCAGTGAAACAAATGGTCCTGCAAAGTTATCTGATAAGCAGAGGAATCTAACACTGCATGTCATCCTGACCATTTTATCCCCATGCTGAAACACGGTGGTGGCAGCATCATGCTATGGATATTTCCTACAGCTGGGACGGAAAAGCTGGTAACCATTGATCAGAGGATGGATCGAGTTAAATACAGGGCAACACTGGAAGAAAACGAGGGGTGAAGTCTCACCTTCTAGCAGGACTACGAAACTATACATTTAGTTCAAAGTATGAATGTATTGGAATGGCCTAGTCAAAGTTAAGACCTATATATTCAAGTGATAATCTTGAATGAGACTTGAAAATCGCTGCTTATAGATGCCCTCTATCCAAACTGACTGAGCTTGAAACATAAATGGGCAATTTCAGGGTCTAGATGTGCAATCCTGGTAGACACAAACCCCAACTGGCAGCTGTCATTAAAAACAAAGGTGCTAAGTATAATTTACCAACGATCATGCACTACTTTCTGTTGGATGTTAGATAAAATTCCAATAAATGTAATCAAATCTTGTAATTTTAATGCAACCCAATGTGAAAACGGTGAAGGAGTATAAATACTTTAGCTTCATTTTGGCCCTATGCTTAGAAAAGCTTAATTTAAACCTTAAAATTGTTAATTCTTGTTACCATACCACACATCAGCCTAGGTTGATGATAAAAACCAGATAAGAAAATAAACATGAGATGTTTTGTACAGTAGGCTGAGTCAGAACACAATGTGAATCAATAGCGAGCCTTCCGGGGATGTGAAGCTGCAGAGGCGGATACACGTTCTGTTCCGAGTGCGAAACAAGACAAAAAAAAAAAAAAAAACCTGTGGGAATTTGCATGTGAGTGCATGTCCACAACATACAGCTGCAACAGAAGTTAGCAGAAGTTTTCTCACTCACCGCCGTATCGGGACAGATCTGCATGTCCGCCTTAGTTTCGCCGTGCTTCTTGGCTGTAGATATAGCATGCGGCGAGGCGGTCACGCTGCTGACCTTCACAGCAGTCCTGCGGGGGAATGAGATTTTGGTTTTACGTCTGTCAGCTCCTTCATCAAGCCGCAGAGCTGATAAATTGCAATAACCTGCTCCTTCATGAAGGCAAACATATCCCTGCCCATTCACACAAACACACACAGAAATCTCATTTAATGTTTAACAGCCCGCATGAAGAGTTCCCGCTCTGTCAGCAGGGACTCAAAGTGGAAAATCCATGCAGTGATTAGTATGACATGTGGAGCTTTTCTGAGCTTAGATATGCTTTTCTCTGAGTCGGCTGGAACCTTCTGTTTTTACTATTTGTCTGTGCAAGTGAAACACTTCTCTACCCACCTGCCAAGGAGATCTTTGACGAACTGATCTTTGCCGATAAACGCCGTCGTACATTGGATCTGACTGGCAATCTGACCCATCTGATTATTGCAGTGGTCCATGATGGAGCTCAGTTTGTTGTTCATCTCTGATAGATTCTGCACGTCCTGGCTCTCTTTCTTCTTGTCCTTTTTCTTCTCAGGCTTGATCTGCTTTCCCCCAAGGACAGATCCGATCTTTAGGTCCTTCTTCTCTTCTTTCCCTTTGGGGGAATCCAACTTTTTGCCACTCAGAGCCGGAAGCTTGCTCTTTCGGAGGCCGAACCAGTTTGCAAGAGATGGGCCAGTCTTTTGCTTGGCCTCACTGGCTGCTACCTTCTCTTGTTCTTGGGATTTTTGCAAGTTTTCCTCAATTCCCATCATGACTTTCTCTTCAATTGTGCAAACTGTTGGGCTGGGTTTCTTCTCCTCTGCATCTGTTGACTTGATTGGCGAGTCCAATTGGGTTTTGACTGGTTCATTAGGGCTACTTACCAGGCCATCCTTCTCTCTTGCAGGGTTTTCTGAACTAAAGAAGGATGGCTGAGGCTGAAACTGTGGATGAGAGGCCACTTTTGGTTTCAGGATGCTGTTGAAACTAGTCCTTTCACTTGTTGGTAGGCTACGGACCTCTTTATGAGTAGGCGAGGTGACGCCTTCACCCTTAGAGCCCGATTTAGACATTTTGTCAGGAAGACCATTGGTACTGGTTGAACCCGTCATGCCTCCATAGTAACTCACCCTCGTCCTGGGTGAATGGACTGGGCTCTCGGCTAACCCACCAGCGGGTACTTCTAAAGAACTTTGCCTTGACAAAGAGTTTCCCCTCTCACCTGAGTTGGTAATGATCTGAGTGCGAATTTTCCCTGGTCCTTCGAGCAAATTGATGTTGGGTTTCTCCATGTAGTTGGTGCTGAAACTCTGACTACGAGCTTTGGCTCCGTTCATTCCTAAAGCGGGTTTCAAATGGGTTTTAGTTGTAACAGATATGGATCGACCAAAGAGTTGACTACTCCTTTTCCCCTTATCATAAACATCGCCTTCTTCTGGCAACACAGTGGCATGTACCTCCTCTCCCTCCATGCAACACTGGACATCACCTTTCCCCTCTGTGGAAGACATATTGGGTGGTAAATCAATACTGTACACTGCTTGCAAGCCATCACACTGGGTCGAAGCATTTGAAGTCACGGTCTCCTTGGAGACTGAATTGATATGATCTTTCTCTTGTTTACCTGGAATAGTGGGACTACTTTTAGGAGGCGATTTTAAAAAGGCTTTAAACCCCATTGGGATACGAGTCTTTGAGGCTTTTTCTGCTTGGTTGGGTGACATTATTGCAGAGGAAGGAGGGCTAACGATAGCTTTACCATTCTGCTGCTCTGTCTGACACTGAGGAGAGTCATGGGGGGATATGGGTAAACTTATAGAGCTCTTCTGCACTGTCTGGTGAACATTTTCAGGAATGGGCCCTTTCTTAATTGCAAAGGAATTTTGTAGCGAGGACCCTCTTAGGGCACTGTAGGGAGGAGGGACATTCTTTGAGCTTCTAGGTGCATTTTCAGGTTCTCGAGCACACCCTGAGGTTGCAGAAGGGAGGTAGTCTCTTGTTCGTTTGGAAGTGCCTTTAGTAGGAGTCTGACTCACAACGGGGGACTTCTGAAGGTGCTGACTGGTTTTCTCTACCAGTTTCTGAGGTGCAAGTGCAGTCCCATAGCCTGCGTCCAAATCCAAACAGTCTTTATCCTTTATGGGTAAAGTGGTTTGCATATTTGGTGCTAATGAGGTGTAGTAACTTGGGGGAGGGCCCCTACCAGTGGTTAGTGTGGATGGCTGAGTCACCCCTGTTTTATGTGCCTGAGGTGAACCTTCATAATTTGGTCTGACGAGTAAGGAGGTGGTGCGGCCCGGGGGAGGGGGAGGAGAGGGAGACCTGAGTTTATTTTTACTAGGTTCACAGTGTTTGTCTCTGGTTGGTTGTTCACTAGTGTCTCCGTATTCAAAGAGTCTCCTTGGGAGGTGGGGGGAAGTGGATGATGGACCCTTACTCCAATCGGCCCTGTTGGAAAGCTTGGAGTTCACAGACTTGGGGCTCTGAGAGCTAGTTTGTGTTTTGATGAATCTGGACATTTTAATTGTAGGAGAAGAAGGGGATTTCTCCTGAGTGGAAGATCCTGAGTTTCCACTATTGCTTGGCTCAGTTGAACCTTTAGATACCCTCAGGGGTGATGCTGATGGTTTGTTACGACCAGGAATCTTTGAACCACTAGATTTGTGAGAAGCAGCATCGTTCAATGGAGGGATGGACTGACCTTTACTTGCACGGACACTTGGTGGTTTTATTAGTTTTCTTTGAGGAGTCAGCTGTAAAGACAGTCTCTCTGTACTTCCTTCTCTGCAGTTGCCTGATTTACTAGCCCTAGTCTCACACTCTACAGGATTTTCTGGAGATTCGAGAACATTATAGTTTCTTGCAATTGCAGATATTTGTCTTGTTGGTCTCTCTTGTGGTACTAATTCTGCATAATTAATGTTTTTGCTACCTTGAATTTCATCTGCTTCTGCTGCAAGCCTTTGTGGACAAAGATCAATAGGTTCCCCTTCTGCATCAAATATAGCCAATATGCTTTCTTCAGACTGGGTACACTTAGATGCTTCTGGTTCTTTCTTCAGGCTAAAAGGTCTGGGCCTCCCATCAGCAGACTGGGTGCGTCCCTGGTCTCTCCCCAAGTACTTTTGTTTGAGGAGCTTTGCAGCATCCCTAGATAGTCTTTTGAAATCCCTCTCCACTTGCTCTGTCGGCTGGTCACAGGACATTCTGACATCACTGCACTCAGAGTTGATTTGTTCATGGTTGTCCATGTCACAGAGATGCTTGGGACCCTCTGGTTCAGGGGGGCTGAAGTGGAGCTTAGATGGTTTACTAAAAGCAGATTTGTGCTCTCCATCTGAGAGAAAGTTGTTGATGAAACTTACGAGCTTCTCTGGAGGCTCTTTGGAGTCACCACTGGAGCAAGGGTTCATAACCATCAGTCCTGAAGTAGAGCCACTTCCAGGTCCACTTTCCTGCGTCCCCTCCCAGCTACACAAACTGTCTGAGATGCTATGAGAGAGTCTCTTACAATGAAACCAACAGTCCTTGGTGGGGATGTTATCTCTGCAGCTAGACTGTGCCAATTCATCATCGGCATCATCCGAATCGTAAAAGAACTGCTTGCCACGAGCAGCGGAAGTCCTGCCACAATGGCTGGGCTTGGAAACCCCTTTACTGCTACTCTTGATACCTAGAGAGTAGATGCCCTCATTGGAGTTCATGCAGTCTTTGTAGCCTGATCTGGAGACCTTTGAAGAACAAGAGGAACTCCTGTGTTTTCTTCTCTGAAGCTTCCTGAGTCCTTCCAGTATGTGGCTCTCCTTGCATCTTGTGGGCCGTTGCTCCTCTGAGGGAGCGCAGATGTTACTAGGAGCTGATGAACCCAGACTCAGCCTCTTCTCCCATGTAAGAGAAGACTTTCAGGCAGAAAGAGACAAAGTTAAAACTTGTCATTAATAATGTTTTGGCAATTCTTTTCAGGTACTTTAGCAGTTTCCTTTATATAATTACATTTTTAAGAGTAGGGTTAGATTATTCCAAGCACAAAACCATTTTTCAAAATATAGCATTTAATTTAGGACTTTAAATGAATTATCTATTTCAACAACTTTCTAAAGTAAGTTTCAGGAGTATTTTTTAGTCATGGTCATCAAACTCCTCTAGGAGGATATGGGATTAATTAGGGCCTCAAATGAGCAAGGAACTTTGACGAGCTGCCATTCGTGATTGTTTTGTGGAACCAATGTTTGGGTTTACCATTTTCCCACAGGAGCGTCCATCATTCCAGGTGTACGAGCCGCTGGAGAATTCACTGCATGCGCTCGACAGGGATATCTCACTGCTGCTGCAGCTGCTGCGTGGGTAGATGGGCGGGGGCACAGTCAGACTCAGCTGGCTCAAGCACTTGGCCACAGGGAGACCTGGCTTTCCAGTCAACTGAACCTCCTATAAGGTACATAAAAGACGTTAGGGGACAAGCATTTTTAATTATCATGACCAATAATTGCATTTAAATTTCAAGCTTTTAATGGTAAAATTGAATGGTTCTTTTTTAAGGTTGCACTGAAAGCATACATTGTTCAAATGTCCTTTGCAGAGGTTTGACTTTATAGTGGATTTTTTCCAATCCACACAATGTTGTGCCTTGAATACAGGCTTTATGTTGCTATCAACAAGCTTCTGGTATAATTTTGGCCAGATATTTGACCAGTTAATTTAAATTGGATGATTTTGCGTGATGAAATGGCCTTTAATCCTTGCCCACAATTTGTCAGTATAACCTACCTTATTTATATCAAACCCATTTTGAATGTGAATCATTGTCCTGGTTGAGCCATATTACCAAAGTTGAAGAATTTGGAGGTAGTCTTTGTTCCTTATTATTCTGATATTAATCTGGTTTGTGCAACTAGCAACAAAACAGCCCATTGTGATTCTATCACCAATTTATTATTGACATTGTGGCCTTATACCTCTTTCTCCCAAAGAATTTGTGTTTTTTGACCATAAAGATTTAAATTTTGGAGCAGAGCCTTCTTGGGTACATGCTGAACTTGCTTCTTCAAGAACACTAAAACTGGTGTTCCAGCAGTTTTCAGTTTGTGGCAGACTTGAACCTTGTTGGTTTGAGGGCTTTTCCTGATCTTTCTATCATCAGAGGGTGAATGTTTGGTATAAGCACTACTGGACCTCAATAGGACAATATTTGCAAGCACACAACAACTCTGGTTTTGAATTTAATAAGGTTGGCTAATTAACATCAAGCTTACGTTATGGCCTGACCTCAACTATATTGAAGATGGTGTTATTGAGTCTACATCTACAAAAAAGAGTGGTCAAATATGCAGGCAAAATTATTAGGTTAAATTTGCTAGGGGACATTTAAGCGTAAGGACATATGCATAAGATTTTCATAGAAAATTGGTTTGGGCCAAGATGTTAAGGTAAAAACAGAACCCATTAAGGCTCAAGCTAACTGTGAATAGAAAACTGTCAATTACCATGAACTGGAAAAGTGGTGACAAAAGACAAAAAGAGATTGAGGTCTGTTTTGCTGCTTGTGGGATTGGTGTATCGCACAAAGCAGATGTGTTGCTGCAGTCCACTGTATGAATAACACTGACTGAGTAAGTGAAGGAAAATCCACGTTAAATTCAAGCCTTTACAACCTGTTTTTGTTTTGCTTTCCAACAGGGATTCTGACAAATAATCAAGAGTTTTGTTGCCTTTGAGCTTTGGTTGCTGTTGCATATCTAAGCACAATCTTGATGTTATTTTAGCAATGATAAAACCTCACTCACCAACCAAATCATTCCAGAGAAATATCTGGTGGAGTCATTGCGGAGATATCTAATTTTTATGCTCTGTCGCCACTTCCTCGCACATGTTTATCAAATTAGAATCTCACTGCAGAGATAGAGCGATAAAAAAAATACCACTCTGCTAATCTCAAAGAAGTGCCTCTTGGGTTTTGAAGGATATGTGGACATTAAGAGGATTCATAATTCACTTTCTTGGTTTCACTTTATCAGGTGGCAGTCTCAGGGGTGTGTGTGGGGGGTGGGGGGGTGAAGGGTGGGGAAAACTCATCTCCAAGCCTTAATGCATAATATATAAGATGACTAATGTTCCACTGTGTCTTGTGGAGTCATTTTTACTAACGTCGAGTCTGAATCAATGGTTTTCTGGTAATATGACAAGGATTTATGCCTCTAAGTGCCAAGTGATACCAGAGGTTTTACTTGCACGAGCACCAGAGAGGTCACAGCTCCAGATTGTTGCATCTGTATTGTAAGAGGTTGCAATGATTGCTAGAGAGATGCAGGTATGGTAGAGCATGTTTCTGTCTCGCATGCTTACAGTAGAAGGAGAGTCTGTGTTCCTGGAAAGCAAGAAAGCCTTGCTTCTCTCCGGCTCCAGCAGCAGATCAGCCGCGGACAGATCCATGATGCGGGAGTGGAGCTTCTGAAAGTCAAAGCAAAAGAAGAGGGGGGAAAGACACGGTACGGTGAATTTTAGCTACAGGGAGCTCAGGAGATTGAAGAAAGCCTTGCTGTAAGATGTGAAGCTTTTTTTTATTGATTCTTTGCTCTGTTTAGATTAAAACTGAACTGAATAATCAGTGCGGTCAAAATATGAAAAAGTAAGAACTTTAGGTCAAGGTTGAGCTGCGTTTTTACAAATCAGATTTCCTTCACTGGAGCCGATTCCCCTCTCACAAAGTCATTATAGTCATCAGCCGGCCAAAAGAAACCAGTGTGAATAGGAAATAATTGCATTGGGGGGTTAGGGATTCATTTGATTTGCTTCCCTTGAATTTATGTCCAAGTCTCTTCTGTTAGTTAACTCTTGCACATAAGAGGGAAGGACTCAAAACCAAATACATTCCCACACATTCATCTCAGAACTTAATTACGCTCGATTCCCCATGCTCAAATTAACTTAAGCTGAGGAGCAGAACACTTGATCTTATGCTACACTTCCACTGCCAAGAGCCAAACGAATGCTCACGTAGGGAGTGTATGTAGAGACACCGCTGTACTTATCTGTTGTGTGATGTGGCTGAAAAATACATATATAGGACTAAACACATGGCAGAGAAGTGGAATGTATCTTGAGTGACAAGCCATTTTCATTGCAATAAACGCTTCAGTTAATATTGATTTTTTCCTTGCAAATTACATCCGGACTTATTATTTTCCTTTAAACATAAAAGCATCAGTGCTTTGATTTTTTTTCTTGTCCAAATTTTTGGCAAAACAGTGAAGAGAAAAGCTACTTTTGTACTATAAATAAGAAAACTCAATCTTTTTGCAATAATTTTTTGGAAACATAAGAATGCTGCGAGGACGGGATGCAAGCCCCCTGCTCTAACCACCAGACCATCACTCCTGCCCCATTGAACCCAAAACTTACCGTTCCTTGTATTAATACCCACTAGACCTTTTCGCATTTAGTTCCTGACAGTCAGAACCTTCATTGCGCTGTATAAGGGTTTTTAATTGATCAAAATAAAACATTGCATAATTGTACAGTAGATGTGTGTCATTCACCACTGGGGCACTTCGATTGAACACTGGTGGACTTCATTTCACTAATTATGGGACTTTCTGAAGGTTACAGCTGAAATCTTTAGGG
This sequence comes from Fundulus diaphanus, assembly GCA_037039145.1. NCBI lineage: Eukaryota > Metazoa > Chordata > Actinopteri > Cyprinodontiformes > Fundulidae > Fundulus > Fundulus diaphanus. The sequence continues at coordinate 4,873,593 of CM073139.1, forward strand.
GCTGCAAAGCAATGGGGGTGGATAGATATGCATATGCAACGGTTTTTTTTAATATAGTTTTTCAATATGTTTCTCTTTACTCGTTTCCCTTCAACAACCTAAACTACTTTAGTAGATGCGTCACATAAAATAAGACTAAAAACATAAATTACATATTGGAATGTAACAAAATAGGTAAAAAGCAAAGGGGGTTAATACTTTTGCAAGGCCCGGTATATTAGCATCAAGGAGCCTCCCTGCAGTCTGTGCATGATGGGAGTGGCCGAGATGTAGCAGGGGCCTATGATCTTATCGTACGGTGCTCGATTTCACCTCCTCAGCATCCTCATCAAGCATGCAGTCAATAGTGTCACCAGGTCACGATAGGGAGGATGGTCGAAGGAAATGGAAGATGACAAGCCTTTTTTTTTTTTTTTTTTATAGGTTCAAGGCCGAGCTCAAAGTCAAAGATTTCAAAGTCCCTGTTAATGCAAGCGAGACTGTAATACATCATGTGAATACTTGCCCCCTTGTTAAGGTCTTCAGCCTCTAACAAAGACAAAAAGGCTTTCTGCTTGTTGTTAGCTCTTTATTTTGTTGTTCTGACAGCCGTTATATTTCAAGATAATGAATAGAAGCCAGGAATAGCAGCAATAGGCAGCTTCCAAAGAAATTTGTCAGTATCGGCAACCACTGTCAAAAACGGGAAGGGGGGGGGGGGGGGGGGGGGGTCCTCGCAACAGAACAACACACACCCCCACACTTGCACATGATGCATTGTCTGAGCAACAGTTTTAGTCACCGCAGAGGTTGCTCTTTAAAGTTTGGTTGTTTAGAACATCCGCCTCCCACATAAGAATACTCTGTGAATGTAAAAGACTCCAAGATCTCATGCTGCATCACAGCCTGTAGAGTTAAATCAACCTGCTAACATTCTGTCTTCGTTTTTTATTTTTCATTCTTACTAATCACATTACAGTACAAGCTTGGTTTGAACTATGAGCGATCTTTGAAAAAATAGTGTTTTTTTCCCATTTATGGGTGACTCATCTGACACCTGTCAAACGTGATGAGCAGCATCGCCCGAACGGTGGAGGTGTACCGTGCAGATAATGCTCCAATCAGAAAAAAGTTCTGGCTCATTCATTTAACATCCATACCTTTGTGAAATAATAGGCGATAAACATGGGAAAGCATTTCAGCAGAAAGAAGGGAAGACGCTCATCTGGTGTGGTTCCCGTCCAAAGCATTAGCGGTTCTTTATCAGAGGAACTCGAGAAAGCCGTGGGGAGCTGGGGCCCGTTTAATTACTGATAAGCAAAAAGGTCCAGATCTGGCGGAGAAACTCAACGCTCATACAGTTGATTAAGTCTCCCTCTGGCTCATAGAGGGAAGAAAATGAACGGGAGAACTCATGCGGAATATTTCTCTGTTCCCACTAAACATTCTGCATCTCAATTTTACAGGAACAAGTGTGAGCTAAATTTTTCTCCTGATAATCTTAATGTTCTGCTGAACCTAGAACTTGAAAAATGTAGAGAAAGAATATTTCAAAAAGTATGTTTTATTATTCTACTTTATCTTGTTACTTTTCTTTTTTTGTATGTAGCCCTTTTTGGACTAGAGACTTTACATTTTGTTTCACAGGAAATAAAAGTCATGATAAAACAGACTTTTTTCCCTTAAAGATTCCTTCTTTTATTTATTTATTTGCTTTGCATCACAACTAACATCAAACAAGACTGCCGTGGATTGCTTTTTTGTTCTTCCCCTAAATAAAGAAAAGCAAAAAAAAGAAAAAACTGTTTTTGTGTTCACTCAGATTATTATTACGAGTGTGACAAAAGCAAAAACAAAAACAAAATGATCACGGAGCAAGTACTTTTTTTATATTTATGCTTTTATCAGGGAGCTTGCTAAATGTCTGAATTTAAGGTAAATTTGTTTTGTCAAGTATTAGATGAAAAACTAGAAGAATATTATGCAACGGATTAAATTATTTGCTTTGTCCAAGTCTGATGAGTTAAACGCACATACCTTTGTTAAAATGCAGGCCCGAGTTTGAACAGAGTTAAGCTTTAAGCTTGTTAGCGTCGCTTATCGCCCATTTTAAATTAGGGCAAAGATGCATCTGGCAATAAATCCAAAAAATAACCCCTTCTCTAAAGCTGAAAAATTGTGGTACAAGACAGTACACCTTGACAAATAACATTAAAGTTGACCTGTTCCACCTAAGTAGTTGTCTTTTGACTAAGCCAAAAGGCTAACTGTAGGCTAATCTAAAACAATATAACATATGTCAGAGCTGTACTTATTATTTATTTAAAAAATTAACAGAGAGCAAATGTATAGTAACTTTCCTACAAAATAGGGTAAATTATAAACCCTCTTTAATTTTCTTAATGTTGGTAAGGATGTCGATATCCATGTAATTCTAAGCTAACCAGCTGCTAGCAATTAGTGTTATAAATAAAAACGCAAATTCTTTCAATATTTTATGACATTTTATGAAATTGACCACTATACAAATATTTTTCTGATGATGGCATGAACATTTCAACTCTGATTTTCACCACAAAACACAGGTGTGTGTCTCACAATGTTGCTAAACTATTCTGCTGTCCATATTATTTCTAAGCTGAGCTTTTAGCCTTTATTTCAGAAATAGAAGAATTATGTCAGTTGTTCAATCATTTCTTCACAATTGAGGAAATCCACTTTTCTCACTGGGCTAATGTCTAAATTCAAACTTTTTTTTTTTTTTCTCGACTCATCCCCTCAAAACCAGCATACTTTTTTGGAAATACTATAAATTTTGGGGAAAAGCTAAGCTAATCTGCAGTTAGTTTTTGTTTAAAAAAATAATAAAATAAAAAGAAGAGCGCAGAGCGTTCACCCCATTTTGCCATTTTTGGAGTGAGCTGGGGAATGGCGTAATGAACAGTTTTGGGTTACAAATAAAAATTGTCAATATTTTAAATGTAGCCTACTTCTCATTTTCATTGTTTTCTTAAAAAACCCTAACTACCCTAACCCTACGCACAAAATATCATATATTCCTTTTCAAATAATGTGTTCATTGGTTTATGTAATAATCAATTTAATCAGCCTCTAATTTTTATTTCACAGCTAAATATAAAGGAAAAATATTATAATGTTACCACAAAGCAAATTTTCTCATAGGAGTAACGTTGATTTTCTAATTGAGCTGTTTACAATCAAAGCTAGATATCAGCTAGATATTTTCACGATTCAAGTTATTGGTAATCGTTACATCAAATTCATACTTTTTAACAAAATGCTGATAAATAACTTTTTTATTTAACTTTTCCTAAATAGAAGAAGGCCAAAATCATCTAAGAAAAAGCTAGTTTTAATAAACTTTGGGCCATTGGCTCCATGCTACTTAACGAGAAACTACTCTCAAGTGAACCCTACTCTATCGTAAAATTAAACTAAACACAACCGAATCCAATGAATATTTATCCTTTTTGGCTAAGCCATAATTTTGTCTTTTATAAGAAGACTTCTCCAGTCTTGAATCTGAGCTATTACTTTGGCTGTTTGTGTCTTCATAATAAAGAGACATGTCATAAACATGCCTTTATCCTCCCCTTATAGCTCTAATTTGGACACCAATCAAATTAATGAAGGGAGTACAAATAGATCTTCTGTAGGATGTCCCCATCCGCTCTGACATGGACAAATATAGCTGTTTTTAACAGTTCTCCCACACACAAGAACTTCTAATGAATGCACTGAACATCCGCTGTAGCGTCACCATAATATGATTAATTCTTACATCAAATCCCCCGGCTGGTTGTGGGAAAGTTGTAACTAATTTTAAAGATCCACACAGTCACAAACTTGAGAACTTTGCTCGTCCACTTATGCAAACAAACAAGGTTCTTAATTTCCTTTTTACCTGTTGTATGAAGACACACAATTAATTTATAGATGCTATCCCTGCCTTCTCACAAAGAAAAGTAAAAACAAATTGCAGCCATAACCGTACTCTATCATGTTTGTGGGGGTCTGAATTCCCATTTTCAGTAAGATTGGACTCTCAGTCTGCTCAGTGGCATCATCAATATTCCTCTCCAACCCTTTTATGTAACAGCTTTACTTAACATTGTTCCTCCCTGTTCAATAAAGTCACAGGAGGTAGCCGGGAACAGACAAATCCCTTTAAAACATACTCACAGATATTTCTGTCGACTGCCTTGTCTTTACTCCATTTACTCTGTTTCTGCCTCTTCATAATTTGACCTTCTTGTCAGTGTCTCTGCTATCTAATTTCTCTCCATTTTCACTCCCCTGTCCTGACTCTCTTATCTTCCCTTCCTATTTTCATCCTCACCTCTTTCCATCTCCTTCTCTTGTCTTGGTGGAATGACAGCTCTTTTCTCCTCTTTTTTTCTATCGCATTTTTTTTTATTATTTTCATACGATCAGCAAATAGCCTTGTGGCAATTTCAGCAATTATTTGAAAATGTGCTTTTTTTCAAAGAGTGGCAGGTCCTCTTTCCTAAACTCACATTTGAAAGTAGAAATCATATGTACAAAAAACACTTTCCTACGGAAGACCAGAAAGATGAACGGAGCCAATTTTCTGCTACACGGTTCAGAGTTAGAGGACAATTTAAGAACAGTGTAATAGTTACACAAGCTGCCAGCAAGTTAGATTTATTTTAAAGTTAATATTGTTTCTCACATAGGGCATCCTACACAGTTTTTTAGAGGCTCCCCTAAGTAGTTAAGGTAATTTAAAGTAGCATAGCGCAAGTTCCAGAGTTTTCACAAAAGCTTGCCCCCTCTGGCGACAAGTTGAAATGACACCAGTGTTGCGCATGTCCATGGGAGAAGAGGAGAAGCTTCTGCTGCTGTGACTGCACAGGTCTTTTATGTAGAGGTGTTATATCTTCTGAGGTAAGAAAGTTATAAATGTTGAAGCTAGCCTGTGTTTTCTCGTCAATGCGTCAATGACGGTGGAGAGTAAACACAGTAGCCAGGTGAACAAGAGCGCGCAGTGAGTCACACTCACACACTCGCCCAGATATTATGACCCCAATCATGAGGGGTCATGCTTTTTTTTTTGCCGTACTAGAATAAAGTGTAATTGCACATCCACTACAGTAGGTGGCGGTGTGACGCTCTCATCGTCAGAGTGCGCACAGGGAATATTCGCTCTATCGTGTTGGTGTAGGGCTGTTTTTTTGTTTTTGTTTTTTGCATACAAACACTCAAGAGACAGCATAGAAACAATATTTAACAGGGACGAAAAGAAAGGTGGATATAGACAGAGATTATGAGACAAACGACAGTGAAGCACTTAGCTTCATAGTGACTAGGGTGGGAAACGAGTAAACTGTTTACTGTGTCTAAAAATGTTGGTGGCGGACAGCTTGAAGCCAAATAAATTAAGGTGTCACTTAAAGACAATAACGCTGATAAGCCGCTTGAGTTTTTCAGCGGAAATGTCATCCCATGATTCATCCCACTTTGTGAATACTACTTCAGTAAACCAGTGAGCACTGTTGGCTTCATTTAAGGTGGTGTACCGAATTGCTCCGTGCAAAGAAAACCCACACTAGCAGAAGAGCTGATACTGACTGCAGCATTAGACATGGTTTCTGTCTTGCTGGATGACGCAAGTGGTGCAAAAATAAAAACTACCCCTCTGTCCAATGATAATGTCGCCCAACTTGTAAATGACATTGCTAACAATCTTCAAGAACAGCTGGTTGAGTTACTCAAAGGCAAATGTTTTGCCTTACAATTCGATGAAGCAACTGACAGCAACAAAAACTTTATTGCTCATGTACATTGTGATATGACAAACTCCCTGTGTGAGGATCAACTTTTTTGTCAGTATGAACATATTCACAAGTATGAAGTCACAGAATAAAAATAAATGAAAAATTAGCAAATTGCAAATTCTTTTTTTATTTTATTTTTTTCTTTAATGATAAGGATACAATGTTATGCAGAGGTGTAGCCTACTTACACCTAACACATCTTTTATGTCTTATAAGAATTTTATGGACAAATCATACTATTTACAGTCGCAGCGAACAGTGAGAGGAGGGTTTTTTTATTAGAAGAAAACAAATGTTCCTTTAAGGTAAATAGGTAAATTGAACATGGAGATCTAAAAATAACTAAAACAGCATGGGCCAAATCCAACAAAAACCCTAATTTTACCTTTCACAAAACTATCCAAAAGTATTAGAGAGAAAAAGATTTTCTAAGCCTCAGTCCCTTTTCAGAAAACAGTTTTCCTATGAACCTACAAACACAAACTGTCCACATGGGACCCCTGATCATACATAACAAAACACGGCACTTATTAGAATGGATCATTGCCCATAAGGGTATAAATGGGTTCAATAATATTAACATACAACAACTCTGAGTAGAAAATGGATGGATGGATGGATAATTGAAAGGCTCATTCTTGATTAAAAAAAGGTTAAAACAAGAACTGACCCATATGGGTCATAGAAGTGTTGCACAGTTTTTCTTCAAAGACATTTGGAATGTGTTCCATGTTTCTAATGCCACTAATTTTCTAAAAAGCAGCTCTCGTTTAAAGGTACAGGTGGGGCCCTTATCTGCAGTAAATGGGTTTAACATTGGCTTCAAATGTGTATTTTCTTGGGTTACATATAGAAGAGCCATGCAAACTGCTACCCATTTTCTGCCGAGACTACCTATATAGAGTGCACAGACAACTGTATTTAGTCAACCCAGTTAAGGCCCATACAACCTCACTGTGAACCCAAGTCCAGTTGCAAAATCTGTATGGTACACATGCATGCTGGGATTCCGTAATATAACACACTGATGAACATGAAGAACACATCAAAAGTGTGGCTTAAGCTTGACTTATCAAAGAGGCGGCATTCTCTTCCAGAGTTTTTTAACAAAAGCTAAGCAGAAAAAAAAAAACTACAAAGTCCCAAAAAGACCAGACGTTTTTCTTTTCTGTAGGAAAAAATATCATATAATTTTATTTTTGTTTATTTTTGGATTGTATTACTTACAAAAGAGAACATGTTTAGAAACAAGGTTAAAGTACTGACCTACAATATTATTTGGGTAAAATGTATATATTCTGGTTAATTCTAATGTTGGTTAAAATAGCATGCTCTATACACTCCTTAGCTTTAAGTCTCACTCAACTGTAATTCATAACATTACAGTAATCACGGTACTATGTTTATTATTCATATTGCTCATGTGTTGGTTGCTGTTTTTTTCCTTTATCAAAACAGGTCTCTCTTGAATATGAGATCTTGGATCTGAGTTAGAACATTGTGTGCAAATAAAGATTCAATAAAAACGATGGTACTGCTGGTTATTTTACCTGGAGAAGCAGGTCAGACGCAGGCTTAATCCTCTGCTGGAATAAAACACTCAGGGCTCGGTTCTGCTGCTCCAGGTCGAACACTCTCGTTCTCAGCTTGAGACATTCCTCCCTCAGATCCTGACACGAAGAGCAAAGAAAATGGAGCTTTGTTTAGCGTTCAAACTCATTTATTGTTGAAGTCAGTCTAAAGAATGTCAAAAAGTGCAATCAGCTAGTACTCTGATCATCTATCCTGCAAAAAATAAAAAGTTCTGAGAGTCTACATGTTTTTAAAAAGAGGAGTGTAGAAAAACAAGCATTTCCAGATTTAAGTCCCTGTTCTATTGTCTGAATGTTGTATCTGTGAAAATAGGCTTCTATTCATTATTGCATTGGTCCATCAAGCTGTCTGTAAATCCATCCATCCATCCATCCATCCATCCATCCATCAGTCATTAATTAGCACACGTGTCTATCCATCACCCCATCCGTTCATCTGTTGGTTGCATCAGTCCATCCATCTGTCTGCCTATTCATCAATCCATCCATTCAACAGCTAATTGGTCATTACGTATATCCATCCATCCATCCATCCATCCATCCATCCATCCATCCATCCATCCATCCATCCATCCATCCGTCCGTCCATCCATCCATCCATCCATCCATCCATCCATCCGTCCGTTCTCTGTATTTTTCCAGGTTCTTTATTCAGAGGCTGACCAACCTAGAAATCTTCACAGTAAAACATTCAAAGAGAACTTGTGTGCTTATTAGTTTTTTAACAAATCAAAAATAAACTGAGAACCCTGAAAACCTGAGTCTGGAAAAGTGTGGAAATTTGATATGAAAAAATGAGCGCGGAATCCTGAACTGAAATGACGAATAAAAATGCAAGACAAACCTTCTGTGTGAGAAGTGCTTGCACAACTTGATTGGCGACCTTAGAGAGACAAAAGAGAACAAAGATGTATTACAGGCCACAGTTTGAGCTTCTATTGAAGCGTGAAAGGATTTTTCAGCTTGAAAGAAAGATGTAAGCACAATACATTATTTATTTTTCTTTATGGTTTTCTCATAGATCTCCTTTGCACTCTTACAGTATACATCTTCCTCAACTCTCACTTGCTAATGGTTGTATTGACAACACCTAGTTGATGTACAGGGAGAGGTGCGACTGGCTAAAGTGCTGTTGTGCCTGGCACTCCGTCTCAGAGCAGCTGAAGCCCTCGCGCAATTCAGACCACAAGGCCGATGAAGATGCAGCTCCGATTACCACTCATCGATTGCTCATTAATAGCGTGTGAAGCTGCGGTGACTCTGTTGAGCGCGCCCACTCTAGTTTATTGAATGAGCAGAGACAAGGATAAATATCGTGAAATGAGCCTTGCTTCTAGTTACAGACCGGCCCTAGAGATTAGTCCTTATTAGGGGGCAGGCGTTGGGCTTTTCCTTGTTGTTGCAGTTGAATGGAGCGAGGGTGAGAAGGTAGGGAGAAGTCAATGACTGTGTTTAACGCCAATACACTCCTTTTGCAGATGTAACTATGCATCATTTAAACTTACTTCCTGTCCCCATCCTCTTCCAAGTCCTTTCCCTTTCATCCTCAGCCCTTCTTACCTTGAGGGAAATCTGTTCAGTCTGCTGAGGCTCTTGGTTCCAGGACAAATCGCTCGACTTGTTCCTGCTGGCCTTACTTTCCTAAGGCGGCTCTCTCCTGCCTGTCCCTCTACTCTCCCGCAGCGACTTAGCCTGCCAAAGGCCTGGCTGCTTCATCCGCCTCATGTGGCTCCCCGAGCAGCCCTTATCAAGCCCTCTCAAATAACCAGAGGGCACCGAAGTGCTATTGTTACGTAATCTGTGCCTTCAGCTGCACCGCTGATACCGAGGCATGGCTATTAAACAGTTCCCATATTCCATGAGATGTAAAAAGTTAGTACTGAAGTGAAACAACAACAATATCAAAAAGCAACTGTTGGTAATACTTAAGGGAAGATATGTATTTATTTTAGACTAAATTTATTTGACAATACTGGCTCCGGCTGTATTTTATACGGGCCTTTTGGGCAGTTGCAAAGAGCAGAAATTAGAAAAGCTGATGGGTGGGGGTAACAAAAATATAGTATTGGCTGTCTCCTGTTCATGTTTTCTGTTGCTTTTATGCATGTGCAGTCAATGTCTTGTTGAGTAGGCATTGTTGAAGACAATCGGGAGATCGGCTTTTGCACTTGGTGTTGCAAGATTTCCCTGTGTTTTATCCCACCACACAATCTCAGATAATTTGGTGGACTTTAACTGGTCGGCACAGGAGGGACGGAGGATCTCATCCAGGATGTCATTGGTATGCAAAGCCCAATGAGTAGCAGCCGCTTTAAAAATGACCAAAACTAAAAAGTGCTCCAATAAAAGCCTGATCTTTTTTTAATTTCACAACCTATTTTCTGACATTTATCATAGTTACAGAAGAAATTAAGGTGCAATTGTTCCAGAATTCACTATGGATAATATCCACAGATTTGCTAATTGTGCTTGACTGAAGAAATGTAATCACTGATTACATTTCTTCAGGTGGTGTCTTGGTGGTATCTAGTGGCACAGTCCAAAAAATTGGACTGTGCCACTAGATACCACCTTAGAAGAAATGCTGTACCTATAAGATGAACTGAAGGGAAATTAAATCATTTTACTTACAGTAAATTTTGTGGGCATGGTCATTTGAAGGTAAACAGAGGAATTTTTGGGTTGGTGGTAGATTTTAGATTGTGTCACTAGATGTCACTCCATCACATAAGCTGGACTTCTGAAACGTCTTCAAGTGAGATCAAAACCTTTTTTAATGCAGTCACCAGACATTGGTGATAAATGGGGAAGGAGGGGGGGGGGGGGGGTCCTTGGTTAGATGGTTAGATATAGGCACAAACTGTGCCTATAAGATGGTCTGTGATGTAGTTATAATGTATTATCTATCTTTTACAGTATAATATGGCCGTTGTGTTAGTTGGAGTCCATAGATTTTGCCACTATATGTTGCTATTTCCCACATTGCGCACCTTTGGGATGAACTACTGTGAAGTCAAACGGCTTTACCAGTGTTTGGTGATTAATGGGGATATTTGGTTACAGTTTGGAGATTTAGCTAATAGATGCATGTATATCCCTGATAGAACATCTATAGACAAAGGAGAAGTCTAAAAGTTGTGCCTAGGTGTTTGTTCGATTATACTTTGTTGATTATGTATACCGGTTATAAATGGGTCTCCAGTTGGTTGCAGTTGCAGATTTGTGCTACTAGATGTTAACATGTCCCACATGCTGAGGTTTTAAAATGGGCTAAGGTGAAATAGTTGCAGTGTTTCAGAACTAGGTGTTACTATAGTCAACATGTTGCACCTTTAAGACGGACTGACCCAAAGTGGGAGTGTTTGGTTGAATGCAGTGTAATTTAGTTTTTTTTTTATTTGACCTTTATTCATACAGGATAAATCTGGCTAAGAAATAAATTCTCATTTTAAAGAGAGACATGTTCCAACATTGATTGCAGTTTGTAGATTTTGACACTAGATGGCAATATATTTCCATTCACTGCACCTTTAAAATGGACTTAATGAAGTCAGTAAGTGCATATTTTGCTTAATCTTAATTACATAATTTTTAAGCCACATGATGGGGTCTAGGAAATTACTAAACTTTTTATATATACCTAGATCAGAACTCCATACTCAGTTGGCTTAATTGACAAGCACTACCCTAACAGGGTTCCTCAAGACAAGTAAAGTTAGTTTTCCCCTCTCAGCATCTGAAAAATTGTGTTTGTCCTGTTTTTAAACTTAGCAGAATTTGAAAACGGATAGTTTATTATGCTTGATACAAATTTACTTCTAGATATTCTGTTGTAAGGCTTAAAAAATATGAGGCTCTGTCTCTTTTAACAACTAAATCATTGTTAGCATTCATCCCGGCATTTCCTGCCTGTGGCTGGAGTAAATTGCCAACCTGGAAGATAACCGTTGTGCTCTGCAGAACCTCATTAAAACCCTAATCTCCACATTCACAATACAGCTTATTCCATTCAGTACAAGCAAATTCAGCACACATGTGGACTTTTCAAGGTAAGTAAAACATGATGAACAAAAGGCTCACTTACCTCGTCTAGACAGCGCTCGTACTGCTCCCTCTGGCTTTCGTTCTCTAAGGCCAAGGCAGAATTCTCCTCCTGCCAACAAAATGCTCTTTTTAGTTACATTGGATGGGACTAAACAACACAGATGGAGACAGGGGTAGCAATCAAGCAGAGGAACAAGGAAGAGGAGCATTCCCTAACAAAGGTCAGATGTCAACTTTGAACCAGGACGGCCAATAAAAAAAATTACCAAGTGCAACTGAGAAAAAGGTCAAGGGGACGGAAGTTATGATGTTGAACTTTTGGGCTGAAAGAGTTTGGATCTAATAAGAATATCTCCTTGGCTTGCCGAGCGCCGAGGCGGCACTCTATTGATCTTTGAGAGTTTCCAATTTGTGAGGCAGGCTGCGTATTAGGACCTGTCAGCCTCCTTCGCTTCTTTCGCCCCCTGCCCTTTTAGCAGAACCCACCAGGCCTTTGATGAAAACATGGAAAACATAATTGGGGCCCAAAACATTGCAGAGACGTCAATGTGGACGAAATGCTGACTAATTAAAGCATTCGAGCGTGGGAATTGGTTATGGCTGCAAACTGATGAGTAATTAAACAAAGCCTTGTTGGGTGTAGTGGCGCTATTATTAGGAACCCCCCTCACATCTTACTCATTGTTGGTGTCATTGTTTAGAATAACAATTCGCCTTATAGGAAAGATGTTTGTAATGTGTATGGATTTTGTCAGCACGGAACCCACACATGACTGACTTTCTAATTAAAGCCCCTCTATAACATGCTATCAGACCCACATGGGCAAAATGTGAACTTATAAAGTTGTTGAATATTTTGAGCAAGTTGAAAAAATGCAATTTTATTAGCCTGTTGGGATTGGGCTATTTATCAACAATAAAATAAAAAATTGCAGCCATTATTCACGTTTAAACACATAAACATTCTCAGCTGTAAATGTTTCTCAAAAACAGCAAGATTAAAATATTTTGGTGGATCCGTGTGTGCTTCAAAAAAAGTGAAATCTAGGGACGTGATGATGTCATAATTTAGGCTTTGTGTACATGGCAAACTGCTACTATGTTGGAAAAATCCCTAGCTGCTTAGGGAGTTGCTCCTTCTTTGGGTTTTCCTGCCTTTCATGTGGATATCATCGCCCTCTAAAGGCCAAGCATGGGTATGAGAGTTTTTACAATTATTACATTCTCAAATCGAAATGTATGTCTTTTTTCTTTCTTTTTCTCATTTAGAATATAAGACTGATTTTCACACGGTATATCAAGCTATACTGAAAAAAAATGATTCGATCTTTTGCTAAAGTGTCAAATAGCTTAATTGTTTATTTGTACATTTGCATTTCTCTTTCTATAGAATCATATTTTGATCAAATATTAAAACAAATGTACTTGTTATTTCTCTTTTTAAAAATGTGATATTTTGGTTCTAAGAAATTTCTTTGAAATCTATTTCGACTAGTTGTTTGATTGTTAAAACATCAATCTTTTTAAATTTAATTTTCCAATGGCAGTTATTGAGAGAGAATAATAAATCATATAGTATACTATTATTTTTTTTTCTTTCTTTCTTTTTTTCCAGTGTCCTGTCTAGCAATGTGGCAATAAGAATTGATGTCTTAATGCCAAATAGAGCTCGACAGATTTTGCTTTCACAAGTGGAGCAATCAGCTTTCGCCATAGTGCTCCACTTGATTTGTGCATGTAAATAGCTTTATTGTGATTCCTGCAGGGATAATTTCAAATTATATGGACACTACAATGGGAAAGTAGGAGAGAAAAGGAAGAACAAGAAGAGAAAAAAAAGAAAGAGAAGAGGTGAAAGAAAGAAGAGATAAAAGGGAGAGAATGATAAAACGTCCTCCGTCTGCTCCATCACCTGGAAAGAGACGCAAAAAGAACAGCACAACCAACAGACATAAAGCAACAGATACAATCGAGTAACACCTTGATGCCATTGCTCAATCATATGTATTATTATTTAAGATGACATGTGTAATGTGATACCTGAAAAAAGAAAGTGAATGAAAATAAATAAATAAATTACAGGCTTTCTGTGTATAAGTGAACACTTAATACCTGGAACCCTGCACCTGTGGGAGTTTGTGAGAGTGCACTAGTTTAGGTGAAAGTTATCCAAAAGGAAATAGCTCAATAGTGGTTGTGGAGAACCAAAGACCCGCCTTCCCCGAGCACAGAGCCAGGGGTCAGGGGACCCATAACCCCGGACTCCCAAAGGGGCCCCCAAAGCAGTGCGCCCAAGAGGGGCCATATTTTTCTTTCTTGATTCATTGTATTTAATATTATTTAATTCAAACTAACATTACTACATTTTTAACAATTTTTAACTATTTTAAAAATCTTTACTGTAACAATTTACATAATAATTACTTTGCAATTCTTTCTTAATTTATTTGGAAATACCAAAGAAATTAAGTTTCAATAAGAAAACCATTTTATTGTCTCTATTTTGTATTGGTTGAAAAGCATGTATTTCTTGTGAAAAATGTAATTTCACAGTACATTACAAACATATTTTATGTTGGGATTAAAATGCTAAACCTTTATGAAAGGAAAAAAATCAACAGTTTAAGTGCATCTTAATGTGTAGAGGTTTTACAAAATGTCTCTTAAGTAATTTATGTGATAATAAAATCCAGTCTTGTTGCAGGTGTTTTGGGTAAGAAGTTCTCCGGATCACAGAAAGTGACCATAAAAGTGATCCATTTCTACCCCAGATCTGGGTTTCTTCACTTGCTTCTCATCCACAGCGCGTGTCTGCCAAGCCAGAGAGGAGCATCAGTGGAGCTGCAGGGAATAAGAGCCGAGCAGTGCTTACTTAGTGTCAGGCGAGCTTATGCACAATATGTGTCGGTGATGTATTGCCTCTGTTTTGTCCCTCCTGCTTCAGCCGCCGGCGCATCCATCACCCCACACGGCCGAGCGGAATAAAAATGGCAGATAAGATTTGATAAAGCCGTTCAAAACATAATGCTTAAGGAACGTCCTGCGCAGATGGATTACAGGATCGGTGGACTAAAATCCAGGCAAGCTCAGAAGATAACCTACTGAGGAGAAGCAACATCCAATTATCTGCCTCTTTTCTGCGATTATGGTAACATTTCTGAATGTTATATTGGCAAGAAAAGACGCTCCTCTTTGGATGATCTCATTTAATCATTCCAAACTAAGACTAAGCCATTTAGGGATAAATCCACACGACTGGAGGCCTAATTTGATTAAGTCTGAGACCTTTAATTGCTGAGAAGATCTCAGGAATGTGTGTCCATTGGCTCCCTTAGGAAACAATCAGCTTGGATCACTCTGGCCGCACTCACGATCATGCAGGGTCTCAAGGCGCTCAAATCCCTGAGCGAAGGGATAAACAACCAAAGCTGGAGTGCAAGCCCGCAGGGCCTTGCAGCACCTCTCACAGGATGACTCTGCTGGGTCCAAATGCACAGGACTGCAGGATATGATGAGCTGTCGTGCTTTTAGACTCAACTGGCACACCATCTGGCCAGGAAAGGGCAGACGGGAGAGGAGGGACTCTTTGATGAGGAGTGGAAACCTACCTCCAGGGCCTTGAGGCGCTCCAGAAGGGGCTTGGTTTTGTCGTTGTCCTCCTGTTCTTCGCCGCCACCATGTTCCGCGTCCAGCTCTGCCGGAGCTGCCAGCCGGATATCGTTCTCTGCAAGTCCCTGGTGCAGTTTCTGCACTTCCTCTGAGAGTTTGTCCTGCAAAAAGAGAAAACAAGAGCAGGGTTCCTTCACACGGTCTGTGTAAATATTCCAAGCTCAGCCAGACTGCTTTCAGCAGTTCTCGGTTCTTTATGTTCACTTGAAAATCTAAAACACTGAAATTCCTTACAAATGTGTGGCACATGGAGGGAGGGAAGGAAGGAAGGAAGGAAGGAAGGAAGGAAGGAAGGAAGGGAGGGAGGGAGGGAGGGAGGAAGGAAGGAAGGAAGGAAGGAAGGAAGGAAGGAAGGAAGGAAGGAAGGAAGGAAGGAAGGAAGGAAGGGAGGGAGGGAGGGAGGGAGGGAGGAAGGAAGGAAGGAAGGAAGGAAGGAAGGAAGGAAGGAAGGAAGGAAGGAAGGAAGGGAGGGAGGGAGGGAGGGAGGGAGGAAGGAAGGAAGGAAGGAAGGAAGGAAGGAAGGAAGAAAGGAAGGAAGGAAGGAAGGAAGAAAGGAAGGAAGGAAGGAAGGAAGGAAGGAAGGAAGGAAGGAAGGAAGGAAGGAAGGAAGGAAGGAAGGAAGGAAGGAAGGAAGGAAGGAAGGAAGGAAGGAAGGAAGGAAGATACACTTAAAAAGGAAGGAGATCAGAAAATAACGGAAGAAGATAAGGGAAAAAAGGAAGGACAGAAAGAATGAAGGGAAAAGAAGGAGGGAAGGAAACAATGTGAGTAAGAAAGTAAAGAGATAAGGAACAAAAGGAAGAATGACGTTGAAATGAAGGGAAGTATTATACAAGAAAAAGAAATAAAAGGCACAAAAAGAGAAATTAGGACACCAGTTAAGAAGGAACTAAGATTTGAAGAAATGAAAGAAGGAACACACACAAAGAAGGAAGAAGTGCAGAAAAAAGAGCAATGGAACACAAGGATGGATCAGCAGTAGGAAGGAAAGATAAAAGTAGGTAAAGACAGCCGGGCACAAGAAAGAAAGGATGGACTAGACTGAGGGAGGGAGAGAGGAACCAAAGTATGACACAAGGTAGAATGAAAGAAAGAAGTAAGGAAGGATGGAAGCTATAGCAAAAGGACGGAAAGGAAAGAAGAATGCAAAGAAAGAGGGAAGGATGAATAGAAACACACATAGAATCAAAGAAGGAAATATGGGAGGTGGCAAAAGGAAGGGAGGGACAGGCAGAACAGAGGTAAAAAAACAGGAACGGAAGTACAGAAGCAGAACAGGAAGGAAGGAAAACAAGACATGAGGAGGAAAGGGAAGTAGGGGAAGAAAATATACAGAGCGAAATAAGCATAAAGACACAAGGAGGAGAGAAAGGAAGGAAATGAGAAAGTAAGAAAAAGGGGAAGCAAAGAAAAAAGAAATGACATCTTTTGATCATAGGATATGGAATAAAGTCCAGAAATCTAATTTTTTTTTTTATAGTTTTTCATGGCTTAGTTGCCTTTATTGACAATAATCCCATGCCCAAAGAGAGGGGGAAGACAGGTAGAAAATGTCTTTAGTTTCCTTAGTTTACAAGGACAAGAGCCTCTATTGACCAGCACACTATGCTACATCCCTTCCATACTCTCAGTTTCTTCTCCAGATCTGGAAAATACTGAACACAAACTCCATACTTTTCCAGACCGTACAGGAACTCTGAAAGATGACACTGGAGAAGACAAAAAAGAACTTGGCCGAAGAACGCAAGCAGATGGGATGAAAAAAAAGGAAGATAAAAAAGGAAAGGGGACGTAGAAGGCAGGAGTTAGGGGGACGCGGCTGGAGAGAATCAGATGGGCAGATGGGACAGCAGCTTCCACAACAGAGCCCCAAAACATCCCATAATCCCTAATCATGTTTCTACAGCTTTTGCCGACCTTCAGGTCTCTTTGGTCTTTGTTCTGGGGACCCAGTCCTCCGCCTCCTTGTCATCTCTGTCTCATCTCCTGCTGTCTTTCACCTCCTCTTACTATTTTTTCTTTATCTTCTAGATTCCTACGGTCTCTGATCATTAACGACTTCTGGTAGTTAGCTCCTAATTTGGCTCTGAATGAGTGTTGAACACCAAACGTCTTCCAAGGAAGAGGTTTCCTTGTTGTTTTTCATCTCTGCAGCCTGATCGTCTGATGGATTCCTCATAAAAACAGAGCAGCTGAAACAAATAGCTGCAGCACAGGTGCCCTTTAAATAAACGAAAACAGATAGTGCTGAAACAAGTTGGTTTGGATTAACAAATGTTACAATTTCTGTGTTGCAGGTTGGTGGGCAGGTCAATAAAATACTGTTCTCCAAATGATTTACCCCGTTTCCATAGGCTCCTAGGTTATTCAGCGCAATTCAGATGGATTAATGGATAGATTTGTGCAGAATATCACGCAGTGATTCTGTTTGCGTGTTGGACAACACATCAGGGGAGAAAGTGTGACCAGAACAGCCACTTGAACTGGGTGGATCAGACCAAGATTGAAGGAACAAAACGGCCTCCACACAACATGTAAGTAGACCTATAGAAAGGTACTTGGGGGAAAAAAAACTGTTGTTAATTTTTGCTCAGCTCCAAGCTTACAGAATCTCCTGAAAAAATGAACAAATTCTGCAGGAACTAAAATAAAATTCAGTCCTCAGCAGACTTTGTATGTACCAGTTTGGACCCCCTTTAGCCCTTAGAACTTTTTCGGTGTTCGGGCATAAATTTATGCAGGATACCATTCGTGGACCTTGTAGTAGATGGGCTATAGCAACCGAAATGAGGGGTCATGACTGGAGACTGTGACTGCGACTCACACAGGCTCACCAAAGGTAGACGAGGACATGATTGGAAAAACTTTGCCTGGTTAAACGGGTACCCAAACCCGTTTTTTTCAGACGGGATGCGGTTTGTGCTGCGTTTGCCGCGGGGTTCGGCGCAGAGCGGCACTGGCTCCGATCTGACTGGGTGCGCGGGTTACTTGTTTTATTGTCAGCAGGAAATATGCATCTGTCCCGCGCTAAGGAGCTAGAGCTAGACCTGCTAGTTAGGAGAAAAAGAGCAGCGAGGGAAAAGAGGGTGTGGGGGCACAAAACGCTCAGGTCAATGGATCAGCTTGGGGAGTTGAGACCTGTTGAACAAACTTTTGTCACCCAGTTGAGGGAATTCTTCCCCCTGTTTTTTCCCTGGTCTTTCCGGCTGACTGTCGGATGGCACAGTTGTAATTGAACTTTGACCGTGGCAAAGCTCTGTGCTTCGCTTGATGCGGCGCTTTTGCACTCCTTGCAATGACAATGGGCTTCAGAGCGGGCAGCGCAGGTGCCGCGTCCTGTCTGAAAGGCCCATTAGAAATCTCTGTACCTGAAATCACTTTAAGCTGCTGATAAACCTAAAACGTCTTGGGTCGACCTGCAGCCGTGCGTGGAGTCCTGTACCAAACGCAGCTGCCTTCTGGCTCGGCTGCTGGTAGTGACAGCTTTCTAACTTCTGGTTTGGTGGATTTTAGTGCATTGAATTTGGTATCCTCCATGTTTTGCTTTTCTTTGTAATGCAGACTATTTTAAAACATTGATGTGTGTGTTTACATAAAAGGACTCCATGACAGCTGGATGGTATATTGAACTATTTAAGGGCTCCTTCATTGTGTCAAAGTATGAACCAAGTTAACGCTCGCTGTCCCGGGGTAGGGCTAACACAACAGAATGGGATTCAAACTATATCTCCTTCCTTGGGCCCCCAAAAATGCTTTGGTACTGTTGGGAGGGGCATCCTGAAAAGGCTTGCTCTTTATTACTCATTTATTATTATGGGAATAACATTTATGGTTCTAATAATTCCCATGTAAATGAGGGGGTACCTTGAGACTTTTTTTGGATTGCCGTTTGCTGTTCATTTTCAAAGGTATGTATTGTCTAAAGGGTGGGAAGGTTGAGGTTTTGTTCTGTTGTTTTGAAGCTAATCTAAGAGTGTCGTTTAGGTTTGAGTAAAAAAAAAATAGCCTGGAGCTTAATGGAAGGAATATATTTCCACTTTTATTCAACACTTAATTTGCATTTTAATGCTTTAGAGCAGTTATTTGTCTTTTATGTTTAATTCTCAACCATCCATTCAATTCCTTTTAGTTCAAGGGTTTGTGTTTTAAGTCACCAACATAAGCAGGTCATAAACTCCTGGATATCAAATACAGTAAATAAAGGATTTTTTTTTTCTTTCACTATAATAACATTTGAATGCAAAATGCAATATGTGTCTTTGAGCATTAAAAGTTGGTGAAACAAAGCTGCAGCTCAACTCTAAAACATTTAATTGAAATAAATACCAATACTGCAACCTTTACAATGAATATGAAATCATTTTGCAGCTTTTTTACACATTTTGAACCCTGTAGTTAGTTAAGTCAAGAACTGAGAGGTGGCTCATGAGTTACACTTGTCATCCGTATCTGAGCTTCACCGAATGGTGTTCCGATGCCTTTGGTTAATGCGCTGCAGAAAAGAGAAATCAAGCTTCACAGCACTGATGGATGGCTGCGCCACAGGTTCTTTGTATCCAAATGCTGCCTCCTCTTAATGGGAATCCCCCCGCAGCACTTTGTTTTCAGCTTGATTCAATCTCATCCAAACACATATTAGGTTTTCAATCTTGTTCGATTCCATCAGCGGCTCGGATTCGAAGCGATACTTTATAGCCGCAGCTTTGTTTTGTCTTTTGTTCAGCAAAGTCCGGTCGGCTCGTCTTGACGCCGTGAGAGGCCTCGGTAATAATGTCCACCGATTCAGAGAGTGTGGATGGGAAAAGGGAGGGAACGCTGTTCCTCATGCTGCCCTTTCCAGTTATTAAGTTTGTCTGCCAAATACACAGAGTGCGGCAGGAATACATCCAGGCGAAGTTGGGGCTCGGTTAAACAGCAGCTGGGAATAGAACAACTGCCATCCATGTTTATTCTCTCCGACAGTTTGATCACATGAGTAAAGTTTGTTTACAAACTGCACAACGGGATGGAAAATGAAGATTTTATTACCTCTAAATGTTCAATAGCTCAGCAAAACAAAATCCTTTTGTTTGTGTATAGCATTTTTTTTCAATAGTAACCTCAATGTGTGAAGGTTTCTACAGCAAAAAAGATATATATTGCTTTTGCTCATTGTAGATCTGTGTGTTAAATGCTCTGTACTGGTGGCAACACCATTTTGCAATCAGGAAACCAGAAAGGCCTGTCTCCGGTTCAGTGCTTGCATCAAAATAGGCTCACATGCAAAGAAGCTACTGAAAGAAGAGTTTTCTGGATCATCAAGAACATGAAAGTAAAATAGGTGCAGACGCTTACTTGCTGCCGAGAGTGACCAAGCTCTTCACTGGGAACAACAACACACGCAGTTAGGAAACTAGTTTTGTTGACATGATCTTCAGAATCCTGATGCCACCACCGCAGAGCTTTGGTCAACATGGCCCAAAAATAAAGGAAACTGCCATAGAAAAAGCAAGTTTCTGGATCAAGAAGTTTGAGGTGAGATGTTTAGTCAAAGAAAACCTAACAATGTCCAACATGAACTCATACTCATCCTGTGCTAAAATTAACCAAGCTCTGCACTGGTGGCAATACAATTCAAAACACAGGATGGTCTCCTGGAGGCTACTGGGCTCATACTCAGGATTATACAACAGAATCTTGTTGCCACCAGTGCAGAGCTTGTTAGGAAGTTATCCAAATGAGCAGCCGAATCTACAGATTCCAAAAGATGTTATACACTTACTAAATGTTATAGTTTCATGAAAAAAAAATACTTTGAATCTTCTAAAAGGTTTTGTGTTTTCAGTACACCATACATAAAAAGAATGCATCATTGACAAAACCTTGTTTTAGCCCATATCAACAAAAATGTTTTTGTAAAATCCAAAGAGGTTTCCATCACATTATGCGTCATTGTTGCTTGAGTGCTGAATCTCTGAAGCTGTTTCTCTTTACATAACACGTAAGCAATCAAAGCTTTTGACCCTGGCTCGGTCAGTTGTTTTGCTGAACATGTGATTCTCTAAGAAAAAAACAAGTGATGAGTGAGAAACGAAGACTGGGATCAGAGTGATTCCTGGCATCTCTGTAAATTAAACCACAAACCTTATAGGCCTTCATGATGTCCACTGTGTCCACAGCAGTTTGCTCCAGGACTCCGCCCTGATTCTGCAGCAACGAGCGCACCGTCTCTTCCATCCTGCAAACAGAACACGTACAGTCAGGTTAAGTCCAGACGGTGAGCAGGTGCAACACTTTTGACTGTGGCACTTTTTTTTTTTGCCTGTCACTGAAGTCATTCAGAGTTCATGATTGCTGTTTAAGATTTAAGAGGGAAATTTTATTTTGCTGTCTGCTGCCCTGGAGCATTCAGGTCACTTAAAGCAATGCCAAACGGCAAGACATCAGCAATGACCTTGGACACCTTATTACGTCACAAAACAGGGGAGCAAAGTCAGATTGATGCATGTTTACCACATTTAAGAATAAAGGTAGGAGGTGTGCGTTAACACAATGCCAGGGTGGGAAAAAAATCATCAATTATCTTTATGGGTGTCTGATTATGTAATAAAATAGGGTGGCAAACCTTCCCATAATTACTCATTTTATGGATTAAGTTAGCATGACCCCAAAATGGGGATCCATTGGCAAACAGTTTAAACTGTTAGGGGCAGCAAAGTCCGAGAGATAAATGTTTATCCTCTTTTATAGAGAAAGTAGCATTTCCCTGTCAATGCAATACCAGGATGGAAAGACATCAGCAATGACCATCATGGCTGCCTCATTATGTTAGACAACAAGAGAGCAAAGTTAGAAAGATACATGTAAACATAGGGCTGGACGATAAGTCAATCACAATATACAGTATATCGATCGATAGTCGTATATGGACAATAGAAAAAAAGGGTCAATATAAAGTTCAATAGAATAACAGCTGTCCTTCCTTTAACATTGTAGCTATGTAGGTTAATATTACAGTCGTTACATCCTACCAACCAATCACAAACGCAGACCCAGGAACGCTCCTTCACCAAGCTCCACCCCTTCAAAGAGTTCAGAGAGCACGCGTTCTTTTTTAAAAACTCAGTTTTAGTAAAAAAGTTGGTCGAACAAAGAGATGACTTTGAATTCAGTGTTTGTGTGTTCTGTATCTAAAAATAGGTCACTAGGCAACAGCATAAAATGGCCAGGGCTGCACTTAAAATATATGTTTTGAATTAGTTGATAATTATCAATATCGATCAATATGATTTCTATTTTATCAATATGCTTTTTTCTATATCGCCCAGCCCTATGTACACATACAGTAGATGCTCAAGTTAAAAGAGAATCTACCTTGTCAAGGTAGAAAGACTTCAGCAATGAGTTTTAAGTGACCATTACAGCTCTCCATCAATCTGTAAAGGGTATTAAGGCCAGCATTCAAACAGGGACAGATTATTTACCAGTGGAAATCATTTCCAATCTTTCCAATCATTCCAAGACTTTCCAATCTCCCTTTGTGATGGAAAACCATCATATTCCCCCAGTGCAAACAGAAAGAAGAAAGACCAAAAAGCTCCATGTCACACTCAACATTCCCCAGTTAGCATGTCGCTAACCTAAAATACAGTTCTGCATAACCCAAAGAACTAAGAGTGATGGAATAGGGAACAATAACTTCTCAGAGTTACGGATGCAATTGAAGCAATTGACGAAAAGGATGTTTAATAGGGTTACTTACCCCTCACATGACAAACATCTAGATAAATCAGGAAGAATCATGGTGTATTTCAAATATTTTTATTGCCCATAATTTAAGATTCCTGCTCTTCCCACCTGTTGTGTAACTTTTCAAAGTTCGAAGAACACAGTCCATGGAAGGTCAACAAATTTGTGAATTTTGACTCTCATTTGGGGTGATTGGTTTTTCGAGACCTCTCCGTTTTTTTTGTATCTGTTCTGACTTTTATGGTTAATATTTTGAGTTTCTTTGTAGTTTATTTAATTGCTTTTGAGTATCTATTGCTGCAGCTTTGAATCTTTTGGGGCTTCTGAATTACTTTATACTCATTGCATTGTTTTCTTCGTGATTGATATTCACTGTTTGATGTGGTGATGAAAGTGTCAGCAGATTCAAAGTGATGAAAAGGGTTTAGGTCCAGCTGAAACCATCTGAAATAAGAGAACTGCACGTCTGTAAGACGTTTGTTGTTAGAAATAGATCAATGCTTCCCTCAGTTGGGATTTTCTCTTTTGTATTTTCATAAGCATGTCCACACAGACTCACACACGGCAAGAATGAAAAAAGAGAATAGGACTGAACCCCAACTACCGTTTCCCGTGCAGGGAGAGCTCACAGGCACATGCTCAACTTCACGGCTCGTGGTACAATTTTTTTGTTTGTTTGTTTGTTTTGTTGGTGCAAGTCCACCACATATGTGGCTGCTGATGGCTTCAAATTAAGTGCAATCATAGAGGCAAACGCGAAGCGAGTAACCTTGAGCTTCAAGGCCTGATCAGCTCAAAAACAATCTGCTGTTAACACTGCGGGCTGCATGCAAAACAGGCGTAGGG
Source organism: Fundulus diaphanus (assembly GCA_037039145.1). Taxonomy (NCBI): domain Eukaryota; kingdom Metazoa; phylum Chordata; class Actinopteri; order Cyprinodontiformes; family Fundulidae; genus Fundulus; species Fundulus diaphanus. Next base: position 4,897,270 of record CM073139.1, read on the forward strand.
TTCAGCTGCTATTTGGCTGCCGACCACCTGGGCATCAGATAATCTCTGTATGATAAAGTTGGTCCATTTAGATAGGAATGACTGTATAAATCTATATATATCTATTGTCTAAGGAGCCTTTGGACCAACAGAAAGTAGTCTTGGTTTTATATATACATATATATCAGTTTAGCAGAGAATAAGGAATTACAAGTGTGATAATGACCCGCAATCAGGTAAAGATTGCATGAACCCTATAAGTAAAAAAAATTATATGATAAAAAATAAAAAGAGTTAACACAGCAGTGTTTATGTGAATTGTGTTCTACAGGTAACTTGGCTAACCAGCGGTCACTACTTAGCTTAGTATAGGTAAATAAATTAATAAATAAATAAATGAACATAACCAATAGAGAGAAAGAGACAGGGACTAATACTACTGAAATCTAGCAGAGTAAAAATATAAAATTAAATAGAATGTTGAGAACTATGTACTTCAGTTTAATTGGTTTACTTGGTTGACCATTAAGATGCAGTTAGCTTCATTTAGACACCAAAGGACAGCAAGCATGGGTCTGACTAAAGATTTTAAGAAATTTAGCTATACATTTAAGAAGAAAACCAAAGTTAATAAAGATAAATTTAATTTAAAATGTTAGGATTGCAGCTTTGATGTGAACTATAAAACAAGCATAATTATAAGTGGCATTAGCTTAGCCAAAAATGGCAGATGGACATAAATAGCCTGAAGGCTATATATATTCCCATTGAAGTTGAAGTTAGGTGAGGCAGCATAGTTAAACTGGCTTGGGATGAAAACTTACCACTCACAAAATTAATGAATCTGACGTTAAAGACTGATACTCAATTAGGTGTAAATTGTGTATTAAGTAAATTATTGATATACTATGATATATAAACAACATATGATACATGAACAATAGGCAATTTAAATCTCTGACTGCATTGACCAGACTAAAGATTAGGCCTACAACATAAAACTACCAGTTACAAATACATACGTACGTTGTTTTTAACACATTAAATGGTTGATGTTCAGTTTAAAGGTTTTAGTGAACCTCTATACCAGCTTTCTAATGTGTCGATTAATTTTTAAAACAATGACTGCTGCTCATATGTGGGTATTTTATCACTTTTATTCAGCACTGAAGACTTTTTCCCCCACTATGCTCATACTAAATTAGAGTAAATGTTTTGTTTAATAGCAGTGGACACTGGATGTGTGTTAGTGGATAAAACAACCGAAGACACTCAGGACCTAGCTATGCCCACCATCTGTCCAAGCTGAGCCATAAAGCCGGCTGTAATCAGGCCTCTACTTGCTGACTGCACCGTCAAAGAGCCAGGCAGGCAGAGCTGGTGGCAGATTGCTCCAACTTTAAATACTGGCCTTAATCAGTACAACCTATAGTGCAGGAAGACCTAAACATCCAGCACATAGCTTACAGCCAGAGACACTGACCCCAGGTCAAGGATTTTGTGGACAGGCCTGATCAGCATTGCAAGTAGGAATAATTCTTGGACTGAGGGCATATAGGAAGGGGACCACCCACAGATAAAGCAATAGTTTGTTCTTTTTGGTGCTATGCAAAGGTCACCAAGCTTCTATTATGGATATAACTTTTAATTTCCCTTATTTATGTCTTTATAGTGAACATAGTCTAATCTGTTGCAATTGGTACTTTCTTAGAGCCCATTTTCTGCAACGCTTAATATTTCTGATAATCTGATTTGCTGAAATTAAGGCAGACATTGCAGACAGGAGTAATGCGAGACAGGTGCATGATTAATGTGCAAAAGAGCACTGCTAAAATGAAACTGAGATGAGTGGAAATATCATTAAGCCAGCCAACAGATGGAGTCAGAGTGAGTCTAATGCTGCATGAATAGAAACTCCTCACACACCAGAGTGGCAATGAATGTTAAATTAAGTGACTGAAATGTGTGTGGCCCCCACATGCCCGGCTACCTGCAGACAAACTTCCTCAGTGACCTCCAAGTTACTAACTGGCAGGGCAGGGCAGGAGGAAACTCTTTGATGCCTCGGGCTGCCAGCTTCCAAATGCTGAACGGCGAGGGCTGGGGGAGGAAACGGTCTGGATCCTTTGTTCAGGTTTTAAAGGTGTGTGGCATTCTTGCACACCTGAGAGAGTTCCTGTTTTCTAAAAGACCTGCTTCATTTCTCATGCTGCCTGCAAAGTTCCCTCTGACTGAAGGCACAGATGTGTGACATCTCAGCGGACCAGTTTATGTCCATTCGATGGCCAGGAGAGAGCACTAAGGGGATCTTTGAAGCTCAGATGTGAAAGTGATGGCACGGAGAGACTCTCTTCAGTATCTTTATAGAAAAGGAAACCTTTTATAGTGTCAATAAAAAACATTGAGTTGAAGTTTTGCAATGAAGGGATGGGGATAATTAGGAAAGAAACAACCTGAAAGGATCTGGTCTTCACAAGGTTTTAAGACTACTTTAACCTCCAGTAGACAACAGCATCCAACAGTTTATAAACTGTTACATTAGATCATAATCATCAACAGTTAGACCACCTCTGAAAAGGTTGGACTTCTGACAGTTTTGTGGTTCTGCCGCATGCAGTACAACTCAGCAATACACGTCATGTAGAAGGTTAGATGTAACTAATAGCATATTAGCAAGTGATTTCGTCACCTGATAAGAATCCCAGAAAAACTACTTTTGGACCTGATACTCAAAAGTACATGATGCAAAACAAACTCAGGTGAATTTACATATATGGACGTTTAAATGGAATGTAATTTCATTATAAAACATGAAAGGAAACATAAATTAGAGTCTGTCTTCCAAAAAACAGTAAATCTCGTCAAGTACAAACCTGGACAAGCTCCCAGCAAAACACCCCTTAATATAAACTGTAATTTGTCACTGGTGTAAATCCAGCTCCTTTCAACCTTATTTACATGGACAGCACACTGTGCTAAATGCTTATGATGGATGGGAAATCATTCTAAGATGATGTGAGCATTACTTAACGTTAAAACAGAGTCTTCCTCTGTTTGGAAGGATGATTTATCAGAAACTTTGTGAGCCAAAGCGTTATTGAGTACATCACAGAAGGGAAGAAGAGAGCAAATAAAGGACAAAGGACAGTGCGCGTTGAGGTGAAAACCAATCCTCACTCTTTTGACCTCTATGCCACTCCAGTTGAATTTCAAACACTCGTCAGCAGTTCAGGAAATACAATTAAGGGTCCAATCAATTTTCAGTTGCAAGGTCTATGGTGATCTTCAAAGAAAAAAACCCAAACTCATCTTCTTGAACGCAGGTGAACACAAATGAGATATACAACTGGGTAAATGGAGCTTACTCTGCTAAATCATCAATGGAAATTCCAACAGCTCTCAAGTTAATTTCTCCTCACAAAGTGTCCCAAAGGTCCCCCAAAAGTTGACAAAACCTACCCCATTTTGACTTTTTCTCCATCTTTAACTCCTCCATTCCTCTTGAAGAAAGCCAGGAGAACTGCACAAACATCCCTGAGCTCCATAAGCACGGCCAGGCACTCTGCTCTCACGCTGACCTAATCCCTGCTGTTGAAATGTGGGTCTCCTGGCAAACAAATAGGCCAATGTAGTCATCATATAAGCCTGAGTGCTTTCCGCTCAATCGACAGCACGGCCAAGTTGGCGAGTCCGATCCTCTGCTCTCATTTTCTACTTGCTTCGTTTCCGGCATGTCATTATCTGACACCAAGTCTGTGTAGTACAGTGACAGTGTTCTGGCAGACAAGGACTTTCCCATATGTCCTACGTTAAGCCCTCTCTTAAGGAAAGAGGGCCCTCCCGCTAGGAGGCAAGCAACCCTAGAGTCTTGAGGATAGCCTTGCATATATGAGGGATAGCTCAGGATGGGGATTCCCCCCCCCCCCCCTTGCTCTGTCAGCCGGAGTGTGTCCGTGGACAGGCATGTGTGTGAATCCTCTTCACTGGTGATTAAAGAGACTTTAGCTTTGAGGAAACTAACACTTTCTGTGCGAGGAAAGCCTGGACAGATTGCAAATCTCTGTAGGCCAATGCTTGTCTTTGCACATGTTCAGCTTTTATATGTATGCTCTCTTTCTATGGGGGTTGTATTTACAATGGTTTGCAAAAGCATTTGTCACCTTAGTTCTGTTTTTGTTTTTGAATGTTTCAGATCATGAACTAAATGTAAATCTGAGAAAATAAAAAAAAAATCAGTTATCACTTCATCAATCACGGTAACAAAGCCATCTAAAGCAACCTGGCCTCATTAGATAAGATAATTGTTACCTTGACTTACTGTGCTACTCTTTGCAGCGACAATTGCCACCAAGCATTGGCAACAACTGGCAATGAGTTGTTTACTGCATTGTGGAAGAATTTTCAATACTTTGCAGTATTGTTTTAATTCAAGCTGCACTGAAGAGTTTTCCAGAATGAACAGACCATTTAAGGTCACACTATGTTGTCAGACATGTTCTATTTGTATTTACATCAAACTAGTTTTATGAGCTAGCAGCACAGGTACTTTTGACAAAACATGGAAAAACAAAACACTTATGTGTTTAGTTATTTTTTGCATGATGCTCCCATAATTGCCTGGTAACCACTACACCGCATCTTTGTTCTGGATTGGGCCATGAATTTTTCATTTATGACCAACAACTCGCTTCTTGCCCGAGCTTTTGCCCATGAATTCCTGAAGGAAGCCTGAATTTGCTTCCCTTCCCCAGCTCTGTCAGAGGCCCAGGTTAAACAAAACCCTCTAATCAGATTTGACAGGTTAACAATTGCAATCTGCTAAAGCTGGGGAAGCGATAGTAAGAACAATCACCCCAGTTGTGCGGCCGAAACAAGGCCAATCGGTGCGACCTCGCGTGACTGCTTCATCGACCGCAGCAATCTTCTTACCCAAACTCAACAAACTGTCCATTTGAGAACATAAATATTCCATTCTCCTTTTACTCCCTTCCAGCAAATCACTTATGTACGCCCACCGGCTGATTGCCTAGCTTAACCTAACGCTAAGCCACTCTTATCCTCTTAGAGCTGTTTTGCAGCAAAACATGTGGGAGACCCTTGGTCAGACGTGACCTAAATCAATGAGAGGAACAAACTCAGCGGGGGCTGGACCGGAGGCGTTCGGAGAAAGGCTTGCTTCATTTCAGAGCTGTAAAAATCATGCACATCAGTCATGGGTGTTACCGAAGAGTAGCATTACCAAAGGTCCATGACCTGGTGACCGCTGACCCTCGTCAGAGACCTTTAACCTTAACAACAAGTCACACATGCACATCAGGAGGAAGCAGCATTTAACATGATCTGACAGCCATATTTCTTCACAATACTGGGGACAGAACAGCTTCAAATATATATATAAATCACCTTTTTATGTCAGATTCCTCTCAGAATCACTGAGGACAGACTTCAGAATTTAAAGGTACCCAGGGTTCAACCTCTGTCCAAAGGAAGTCTTTAGAAGCGAGGAAGCGTTTCGTCCTCAGAAGCATCCCGTAAAGCTTTCTATCAGTGGCAAGAAATATAGAGCCATCCCTGTGAGAAACCTCAGACACGGTGACAACAGGAGCCTGAGCCTCAGTGTCTTCAAAGCAGGGTCAAGATTGGGAGCAGAGGAGGTGATTATAGTTGGACACAATCTTGAAATAACAAGGCAAAATATATAATAACCAGAGAGACAGGCTGATCATTTTGCTGTGATATATTGTTTGGTATACTTGGGTCTTGGCATTAACAATAATGGACAATATGCAATACCTCAACCAAGTAATTACTTGTGAAAAGCAGAAGGAACATTACCTAAACTGAGTCTGATCGAATCACCAGACTGGTACAAAAAGCTCAAATGCCAATGTACCAACTGAAGACATCCAATGGTGGCTTAGAGCTCAAACAATTTTTTTGAAAACTTTGATGGTAATTAAAAATTGTGACATAAAATATGTATTTTTATGACTTGAATAATAGGAATGAAAAGCTTTGACAGTCTCCCCATGCCAAGGTTCTGTTAAGCTTTGAGATGGCAAGCCAAAAATAAAAAATAGAAACTGTAATGGAAATTAAAGAGTTTTGCTGCACTTTTGTAACATGCAGAGGCAGTGAGTAAGTGATGAACTTTCAAAGTGCTTTGCTCTGAATAACAATAAGAATCAATGAAGTCAATAAAAATGTAACCACAGCAACTTAACATAGTTTTTATTCTGCTTTCTTAAATTCATGTTTAGAAAAATACAGGACTGTAAAAGTATACTAGTAGGTTATTCAACTAATCACTTGAATCGTCTAATTAACTCGAAACACCTGCAAGGGTTTCCTGAGCCTTGAAAAACACTCAGCTTGGTTCAGTAAACTAAATCACAAGTATGGGGAAGACTGCTGATCTGACTGCTGTCCAGAAGACCATCATTGACACCCTCCATCAGGAGGGTAAGACACAAAAAGAAATTTCTCAAAGAGCAGGCTGTTCACAGAGTGCAGTTTCAAAGCACATTCACAAAAAGTGTGTTGGAAGGGGGAAATGTGGCAGGAAACGCTGCACAACCAAGATCTGGCACCTGCCCACAGTGCCAAAACCACCAGTAACTGGTGTACTGACCATGGCATTACTGTCCTTGATTGGCCTGCCAATTCCCCTGACCTGAACCCCATGGAGAATTTGTGGGGTATTGTGAAGAAGAAGCTGAAAGACACCAGACCCAACAATGCAAATGAGCTAAAGGCCGCTATTGAAGCATCCTGGGCATCCATAACACCTCAGCAATGCCACAGGCTGATTGCCTCCATGCCACGCCGCATTGATGCAGTAATCTGTGCAAAAGGATTCCCAACCAAGTACTGAGTGCATTAATGGACATTTTCAAATGTTTTGCTGTTATAATTTTCTTTTTTTTACTTGGTCTGAGGAAATATTCTGATATTTTGAGATAGGATTTTTGAGTTTTCTTCAGCTGTACGCCATAATCAGCGATATTAAAACAATAAAAGGCTTGCGATATTTCAGTTGATTTGTAATGAATCCAGAATGTATGACATGTTTTTTAATTGCATTACAGAAAATAAAGAACTTTATCACAATATTCTAATTTTCTGAGACAGTCCTGTACATCTCTCTGGTCAGGAGGGGATTGTTGGGGGGCAAGCAAATTTAAAAGGCGGACCAATGGCCCGATGACCCCCCCCCTCACCTTAAAGGATGTCCCACTGCAGCTTGACTGTCAAGCTAGCAGTACTGTATGTTAGATAGTTTACATTCTTAAATACATATTGATATAATTATTATGTAAAATGTGCATATCAATTCATATTACGGTAATAAACACATTGTACATATAGGACTGTTTACTCAGGAAGGGCCAGTGGAAAACTTTTCTTTTTTATTATTATTTTGCGGCACTAGTGGCTATTTGACAGTAAGTTGACAAGGAATGGGTTTGAGAGACAGAGGGAAGACAAAGGTCCACAGGCTGGTACCCTAACCTGCGATGGCCGCATCGAGGACTAAGGCGCGCACTAGCCCTGCGCCACAACCGCAGCCTGAAAACTAGCACATTTAAAGGGAAGAAAATATCACGTTCTTGCCCCTCCATGGTGGCACCGCTGTGGCTAGATGACTGGCCTGATGGGCCCATTTAGGAAGCTGGGAAATTAACAGGGTGAACCAGTGCCTCTTATTTCCCCAACCTTGTCCACACTTTTGCAGTTTCACTGTCAAGCTAGTAGTTGATGAGCCTACTGTTTAATTACTTTCTTAAAATATTTGTCAATACATGTTGTGTATATATGAGTCTTTGTTCAGGAGGGGTGAGTTGGAATATGCTAGCAAATATGTTAGAAGGGCTTAGGCCCCTGGTTTCCCCTCTTAACGTGACTGTCAAGCTAACAGTTGTTTTAGCCCTGTGTTCTGCTTCTTTACCTAAAGTTATCCAATCAAAAATATGGTGCAAATTTGATAGGGCAAGAAAGGCTGGTTGCAAGAGGCCAGCAAGTTCATAAGGAGGTCCAAAGCTACCCCTGTTCCCCCATGGTAGCACCTCTGCTGGAGACTGTGGAGAAAACCAGTTGACTTTCCAAGATTACTAGACATTTAGTCTTTAAAATAATTTGAACTATATGTTTAAATCCTGGCTAGTAACATAATTTTTATTATTATTATTATTATTATTATTATTATTGTTGTTGTTATTATTATTAACATAAACATTAAAAGTGCTATTTAATATATTTGGACATCTAACAAAATACTAAGATATAAATACTGACCAAAAATGTCAGATGTTCATTTTTATTTCCCCCCTTTTCAAAACCTTTGACTCTTTTAACTTTAAACTTTTTCATTTAAAAGTCGGAATTTTAGATATAAAGTATGATTTAAGTTCTCAGTACTTTGTTCTAACATTGAGAAATGTCTAAAATGCTGCTAAATGAGTTTGTTGGGTTACAGAAATTTGTTTGTTTGGCTTGTAGCTTTTCCATGTCTGTTTTGTAAAAAGAAGAACTGGAAAATTCCTCCTGTTCTATAAAATCCCCACAGGCAAGCTAGTACCAAAGCACAGTGAGTCAGGCAAAATAAAACAATTTTGCAAATATGAACAAGGAAAGATTTTATAGGTTGGATAACACTTAAAGGAGCTATAAGTAATACTGACACCTTGTGGCTCAAATCGGTACAACAGCTTGCCAATCACAACAATATAATATGCTGCTTTTTAATGGTGTGTTGTTGTTGTAACTTTTTACTTCCACGTGACAGGTATATGATGTATTCTGTTCTATTTCTGGTCCGCTTCTCTTATTGGCTTCTATGCTAACAGGCTGCTGCTCTTTTGCCAAGATAAAATACTAAAAGCTGTGCTCTGTGTTGGGGACCCTGGGAAATCTCATATGATTGACTCAGGAACCAGGAAGTAAACACGGGCTACACACTGCACTGAAGTAGTTCCGGACCGCACATCTAGGTTTGAAAAGAGAAAAACGTGACTAAGACATCGTTGATAAAGAGGACCGGTTGTGTATAGGGAATGTTACTTCCATCCCAGGTGACAAATGAGAATGATTTAGGTTGATTTTACAGTAAATATCTTACTTATAGCTCCTTTAAACTGAGCTCACCAGTTTTGCTTCATTGTGAAAGGCAGTTATTTTAGTGATTCTTTCTTAAATGGCATCATGAGGCCAAAATACAGACAATAGAAAGCCTTTCGAGTTGTTGAGAGTCCATGAAGTGAACCTTTGCTGGACTACATTCATGCAAGTATTACAATTACAGTAGTTCTTGAATTACAAAACATATACTCTCAGTAAAATGTGTAGCATTTGTATAACAGCAAAGGGATTATCACAGTGACAAGCGTACATCTCTAATAGAAATTGTATTTTCTGTAGCTTGCAGAGAACACCAGTGGGATATTGGTTTGTGATACTGTAGAGCACATTAACAGCTGCTCTATACGTTTCAACCTGAGCAGCTGTTAGGGATGTAAATCTATGCTTCAACCATTAGGTCAGTAACATGTTTTTTCCGCTTTAGGCCACAACCTGTGACCACCAGTTAGTTATATAAGCTTAATGAAACAGGGAAGTTGCCCGGATGTGTGGCAGCATGCCCTACTTCTGCAGCAGCTTGTAATCTGACCTCTTAAAACAGATTTGCAAACATCACAACAAGTATATTTAATATAAGGTGGAAGTTGAAAGGGTGGAACGAATGTTTCAAAGAATCTGTGGTAAATTTAGATGTCAGAAAAGAGTTCAAGACACAAACCTGGTGAATGACTGTAGAGCTACTCTCAAAGTAATACTGAGGGCTTGATGTCAAAGAGCTTTTTAGGTGGAAGTTTAATAAGTAGTAATTACATGTTCAAAATCAAGCTGAAAACCAGATTGAAAGGACTCAAACTGAGGTTTTCACAAAATAGTCAAGACACCTACAATCTATTTACCAGCCCACACTTCTATAAGGAAGTGGCTTCAAAAGATCGACCCCCCCGTATCCTGTTAATGACTCCAGATGTGCCGTCTAGAACAGGGGCCTGATTCATACCGGTTAAATCCTCGCAGCTGCCAAGGCAATTTTCAACACACCAAATTAAACCACTTTGACAAGGTCTGATTGGATGATTGGGTGATTGAATTCGAGGAGCATTCATCAGCAAAAAGCTCACCGTTTGAAAGCACCGCAGTCCGACCAGATGATAATGAGAGAAGCACATGAATGCGTACAGTGCACAACTCCCAAACTATACTCCACAGACCGGGGAAGGCTCAACCTGAGCATGACCATCCAAACAACACGTCCAGACTTGAAAAGCCATTCCTGTCTGTTTACACCATCCGTGCTTGAGTTCTACGTGCACTGAGAATTGCGCAGAAGGAAAACCGGGGTATGAATTTGCAGGCAACCGTCATCGTCTGCTGCTGTTGTTAGTCTGGCTGTAAGTCTCCCATATCCTGCCGAGAAGAGGGCCCTTCAAGATGGTAATCATTCAACGTCAAGCTGAGCAGTTCGGCTGTAAACGCCTCAGTTTTGACAATGTGCAAGCATCTGTTCTGGCTGTCAATGGCTTGAACCTGAGGTAAAACAAAAAGTAAGAGGGATATATTCACAGCTCACTTTTAGGGAAATTTGTTTTCTCTTTAAAATCTTAAAAAACACTTCAGGCCTTCTTTTTACCCCCACTAAAGGCTAGCCAAGATATCACGAATTTAGGCCTAAAGGTTTGCTCCTCTGGATTATTGAAGTTGTCATTACCTTAAAGCTGCTATGTCATCCTCAGGTCAAAGCCAGGATACCCAGTGGCCCACTAGTTATTGGGTACGCTCAAGGCATTGTTTCTCAGTGTCACAGAAGATGAAGCCACAAGCCTTCTTTGTAAGAAAGAACATCCATATTTACAAGGCTGACAAATATTTTAGGCTCTTTAATCCAAGTAATATCTTAATCTGGTAAAAGTTGTGATTTCGTCCCCATATTTTCAGCAGTTTCCTAATTGTTTAGAAACATTTAATATCCTAAAGAAATGATTTGTAAGAGCAGAAATACAGAGTCAGAAATAAAGATTCTACCTGGGTAAGAATTGAAAGTGCAATAAAATGCCATTAAGGGAACCAGATAAAAGTTCAATAAAAACCAACGTCATAAGTTATCTTGATTTTTGAAGTTTCCATTACCTCAAAACTGCCTCTCTCATCCTCAGGCCAGAAACAGGACCCCTGGAGCCCTGCTAGTTCTTGAATACTCATTGGTCATCCTTTGTGATACTCCAAGAAGATGGATTTAAGGCAATTAACCGTCATAGCGAGAAAGGACATCCAAATGTGCCGACTGATTTATTTCTTAAACTCTTAAATTTGTCTAATGTCTTTATCTGAAGGTTGCAGTTTTGTCCCCATATTTTTAGTCTCTCTTGTCCCGCACTGGCTCTTGAACGTCTGTTGAGTTGTGGGACATTCAGGGTGGGCCCAAGCAGGCTGTAGAGTCTGCCACTAATCCATCTGAGTTTAACAACAGCATAGACTTGCAAGCAGTGGGGAGAGCCTTAGGGGGATTGACCAAAGTCAGGAGGGGTTGGGCAAGTGACCCACAACAGGATAACTGGTTGGGGGAGGGTGTGTGTGTGTGTGTGTGTGTGTGTGTGTGTGTGTGTGTGTGTGTGTGTGTGTGTGTGTGTGTGTGTGTCTAAGGATTTGTGGTGTATGTGCACCTATGTCTAAAGCAAATTGACTAGAATGAAAAGTTTTGGACTAAGCTGTGAACAAAGAGAAATATTTTCATCTGGAATTCCTAAGATATTCTCGTAAATTTAACTTGGTGGGTTTGGGGGAATTATTTGTTAAATATAGATGGATCAATAAATGCATGGTTTGATGGATAGATTGAGAAATGGATGTTTGAAGGGAAAATGGATAGCTGGACAAACGTGCACAGTTAGACGGATAGATGAAAGGATTTTTGGATGGATGATATATGATTGATATATGTTTAGATGGATGAACAGATGAACAGTGGTTGGATGGATGACAGAAGGATAAAAAAGTCTGTCTGCATTTTTTTATATAAAAATGGGGAAGAAATTGACATTAGTTCGAGCAACTTATTTTAGGAATTCAGATAATTACAGATAGAAACAAGGTATGGAAATAAAAAAATACCAATACTTTTCCAAACTTATCATTACCTTAAAAAAGCTGAAATTCCATTGTAATCAGAACTTTTCAAGACAGTATAAGAACTCTGTGCAACACTTTGAAGGGCTTTCACCATCAACTATATGCCCTGATTCATCATCATTCAAAGCACTACCACCAATTAATTAGCAAAACGCAAATCAATTGGTGCCCGAGGTCAAACAGATCCCGCTCTGCTTCAGAGATTGGATGTCCATCTGACAAGATTTGCGGGGTTATTTTAAAGACACATTAACAGAATGAGGTTTCTATTCCCTCTAATGCACAACAAATAACATGCCCCAATCAATCAGAAGATATATGATGTTGGAGAGATGCAAAGAACTGCATTTGACATGCATTGGTATGGAGAGTACTGTGCAGAAGTCTTGAGTCATCTCTCATTTCTCTATATTTTTTGTTCCAGCCACACAAATTTTCTTGTAGTCTTTTAAAGTAATAATAGAAGTAGCAAAGCCCTAGTTTATACCACAATTATGCCACAGCTCCAAATTCTTGTTTTTAAAAGTCATTACAGTGGCTTGGAATTGTTCCTTTACTCCCTCATCAAATGCTCGATCAGGAGAAGGGATTCAATTCAATTCAATTTTATTTATATAGCGCCAATTCATGAAACATGTCATCTCAAGGCACTTTACAAAGTCAAATTCAATCATATTATACAGATTGGGTCAGATTATACAGATTGGTCAAATATTTCCTATATAAGGGAACCCAGTTGATTGCATCAAAGTCCCGACAAGCAGCATTCACTCCTGGAGAAGCGTAGAGCTACAGGGAGAGTCGTCTGCATTGTCCATGGCTTTGCAGCAATCCCTCTGGGATTCTGGGATTGCTGCAAAGTCAATAACGCTTTGCAATTGGATTGGCTTTCTAAGACAAAAAAAAATGTGTTGTTATAAATTGAATTTGAGTACATAACAATGTTTCTTGACCTGCTTATTGCCTTTTAAAATCTCAGGCAGGACGTTGCGGAACTTGACTGCTTGCTAGGGAGGTAATTCAAAGACTTGATTCAGTTGTGCTAGACAACGGACAAATCTAAAAGTTATAGGAGAGGAAGCCCATCTGAGTCCCCTTGCTTTAAATGGTGCCACATTTGCAAGGAAAATGTGTTTGTGAGTTGAGCCGCAGTAATGAGTCATGTACACATGGACACTTGCCAAATCGTCTCTGCCAATGCCAAACATCTTTTGGTGGAGCTAGTGTGATGGTGTGGGGCAGCAAGGGTGTTATCATTGGAGGCAATCTTAATGCAGAGATAATTAAGATGCAACCAGTGGCACATCCATGTTCCCACTCTTAAGGTATGTTCATGGCGTATGCAAACGAGGCAAATGGAAAGTGATTTACATCCCTAAGTAAAGGTACATTCATGAGTAAAACGGTCCACAATGCAAACGACGCATCTTAAGTCATGCGAACGGTGTGGATTGGGCGAATAGATTGTAGTGCAATTGCGAACAGCATGATAGACGTGCAAATAGAGGGAAGCAAAACACTGAATAGAACAAAAGGAAATTGCTCAAGTTCAACAATCTGAACTTTTCTGTCAATTTGTGTTGCGTTAAGGGTCCTGGTGAATACAGGGGCACGAACACCGTTGTTCAGCTTTTTGGAAATCTCTCAACAGCGTGTGACCAAGCTGGTGACCATCATAAGGAGGAGCTGCCTGACTGCTGTGTACGTGCACTTTTCTCCCAGGCCATACTGAGGCCCCAGTTTGTCAAATGAAGTTTTTATGGGTGCAACCCACATACTGAACACTGCTGCAGGCACCATTTAAAACAGGGGTGTCCAAAGTGCCACCTGGGGATCCTTCAGGAAGTGCAGCAGATGTACAATGTGATCTTTTAGGATGACAAATTGATATCTCCTTTAATGAGAAACATTGGGTGCAATACACAGTATTTTGTTTTTAGTAGCCATGTTCTTTTGCTATTTGCTATTGCTATGACATAGTAAGTAGTACTTAAAACATCCACTAACTTTCTACTCAACAACAGATATGGGCATTAAACTTGGCTAAATACAGCCAGCATTTCCTAGAGAAAATTCTAATTTTGGTTCCTGGTAATGGAGTAAAATAATTTTCTAGACCAAAAAAGTAGAAAATGTTCAACCCAAAAGGTTCTTCTAACATCTAAGACCCTCTTTCGGACCTACAATAACTTTTCATTTTCTATTTTGTTTCATTAATATGAAGCTGAAGCGCAAGTTCAATTGAAGAAACTCATCGCCTGCCTCCATTCAATCAGAGTCCGATCCGCATCTGATGTGAGCCAATCAGCTACGAACCGCACCTCCATAAAGCCAATCAGCATCCCGCGCTCATCTTAAAAGCAACTTCAAATCCACGTCTCAGCCTGCTAACCAGCAAGCCCAAACAGATTGCATGTCGGATTTCGAATCAGATGTCCGATTCAACCCACCCCCAACCCCTTCTCCACCATCGGAGCTGAGTTCATATAGCTTCCAAGACGTTCCTCCATCCTCAACCCATCAGAGTGTTTTCTCCCTTCAGTCTTCATCACTCCCTATCACCTCGTTATTGGTCTGGCAGAAGACCACCATGTTGGGCCCAGTTCTGCCAGAGGTTTCTTCCCAAAGGGGAGTTTTTCCTCTCCACAGTCGCTTCAAGCTTGCTCATCATGGACAGTTCATGCAAACCTGTATTTATCAAGTTGGACATCTATCTTAAACAGATCACCATATGGACTGAACAAACTTCTTCTATCTCCACTCCACCACCAGTTTCAGACCTGGGGGGGAACATCCCTGTTCTCATACATCTACTTATGCATATTAAAGTATAATTCAGTATTAATGTTCCTGCCGAGGTCTGAGCGCCAAAGACTTATATTTTGTGTCAATAAAATCCTTCTAATTGCCATTTCTTTCTCTGAGTTTTTCAGATTGAAGTATTACATGCTTCATTTAGTGCTAAGGAGGTAAAAGGAGAATATTATTTCTGGGGTTTTTAATTTGTAAAACGTATTATGTGTTATGTTTTGGTGTTGTTGAGGACCCATCATGGATATTTTTAAATTAACTGAACGGGTCAGCAAAAACAAGCTGAAGACAACAGAGGGTCTGACATTAAGTAACTGAATCAAGGAGTTTTCCACCCTTGAAAAAGAATGGTTCTAATGTATCACTCATGACCTACAAATTATAACATTCTTGTGGCCATATATATATATACATTTTGCCGAATCATCAGATAGAGGTAAAGGTTCAAGAAAATAATTTTCAGTCAGCCACATGGTGAGTGAGCTATTTGTACTACTTTAAAGCTAACTAAAGAGACCTAAATGATGTCAATAGTTGATAAAACATATTCCATGTGTCCAGATAGCGCTAAACTCACTCCATCTTTCTTCAGTACTAAATCAGGTAAATAGTTAGCATTGACCAAAACAAAGAAAATGATGCTGACAGACTGTCCTGAAAGTTCAAGGCTGTATTCACTCAAGATGATTCGGCAGACATAAATTACATCAATCTTAGTATGCTCCCTTCCTTCACTCTAATAAAAGGTTTTTAAGGACATTTAATGGCATTTGTGGTGTACAAAATGGCCGAGTCCCTTTCCAAGTGCAGTAGCTGTCCAATGATCAGTAACAACTATCCATCTTGGTGACCCTTGCCAAATTCACTTGTCTACTTGTGGACCTGAGCACGACCCAATCAGGGAGACTGTTCGTCCTAGCAGAACTGCAGCACTTTTTCTTATCATTTGTAAAGTTGAGAGAGTTCGTATCTGTAGAAATATCATTGCATTTACTTGGCAGGAAACCACAGTGAGTCTGCAGTGTCAGACGGGGAGTTTGCTCTGATATAAAATCAACTAAACCAAACTGGTGGCTCTAGACAGGTGCAGCGAGCTATGATAGAAACACAATAACAAGTTCAGACAGCAGCTCTTTGATGATTTATACACCTGAGAATGAATTGCTTTAACGGGGAAAAGGGATCACATTCTGTACGTCCTACTCTGTCGAGAATTAACTGAAATTATGATTACTCCCCTAAAAAAAACTCCTGCTTCAAGACCCTCAAGCACGGCATTAAAAGCTTAGCTGAATCCACCACAAACCGAACGGCTGCAAGAAGCCGAGCACAAGTGGGGAACGCCATTCAAATATGTGATGCATCTTTGTAATGGCTCCTAAATATTTCATCCCTCTCTGGGCAGAGACTCCACACTCATCACCACCGTAACGCCTGGACCATTAAAATTTACAGGATTTTCCCAGCCAACTTAATGAGAAGATAAGCAGTCAATGTGAAATCCTGCATAAGTAAAGCGCCGCATGCCTATCGCCTAATTATGGCATCCGGACTCTTGATTCCCTGTCACATTTCAGCGGCTTTGCAGTCGAGGACAGGCCCATGAAGTGGAGGTCAGGAAAGTTTGCGACAAGAGGATTCTCTCAGCACTTCCTGGCTTATAAGGTCTCTACGGTGAAACAAACCAGTGAGACAGACAGTTTTTTTAACTTCTAACAAAGAATATTATCAAAGCAGTTCGGGCCAAAAAGTGGGATTAATGGATCTAAGGTGTTAAAGACTAGGATGATATCAAACTAATAAATTTCACTAATTTTGAGGAAAAACAATGTTTCAAACCAGTAAGGGGAGATAAAAAAGGCCAATAATGTAAAACAAAGAAGAAGAAAAAGAAAAGGGCTGTTGAGATCAACTTTGACCTCAAAACATCTACAACAAGTAAATGTTGCTTGTGGAGGAAAAACTAACAGAGGGAAATGCAGCAAAATACACCCCCGCTTTAGTTAATGCCAGAACAATCCAATCGTAGATCAGATTCAGATCCATCTAATTCATCTCATCTAAAAGCCCAGATCATGACCCTACCACCACCATGCTTCAGTCCTTTCCAATACAAACTAATCACATACTCAGACCCAATTCAATATACCCCAGTTTAATCTAAATTATAATACAATACAATCAAATTCTGTTGACCATTCAATATCAGTTCTTAAATGGTGGCATCTATTTGAAACACACAAAGCATCCCACCCTAACCCTACCACCATCGTGCCTCTCCTCATTCCAAAGCAACATATAATTGCCAACTGTTAAAAAGATTTGTAATTTAAAGAAGTCCAGAGGATAGTTCTTTACATAACCACAGCATGATACTACCGCCTCTTTGTTTCAGCTTGAAACCCGGTTTTACTAGCAAAAAATGTCAATATTTAGGGCAGAGAATAAACTTTGGCTTTATTCTTGGCAAACATACTGTCTTGATTCAGCGAACATTACTTAACAGTCAGCAGGCAGAGCTGATGCTTAGTCGGGTCCAGTTGCCATGCTGCTTTCAACCCGCTCCCTCAGCTCTAACACAACACACCCTCAGAAACATTTGGGTTTGGGATTCGATCGATATTCCTATAAATTGAGGTCATATTTATGCGGAAACATAAAGAAACTCTGGCTCCTGGACAAAAATATATAAAGGAAGTAATTCAAAGGGGGAAAAAAAAGTTTGTTTTAACCAATATAAGACCTTTTTAAGCTTCTGAGCATCAGTTGAGAATTAGGAAAGTCTGACCAAAATAACTTAGAGCCAAAGGGAAATATTTAAACACTCTTGATCCAGAGATACAGAAATATTTTTAATTAGAGCTTTTAGAGCTTCATTCAGAGCTCTTAGACAAATGTGAGGAGAAACTCTTCAATCGTCTCCCTTTGATGGCCCAGAGCTGCTACTTGATGACATTGCGGCCACAATTTGGCCTTTTAAAAGCAAGGAAGTGAGCAAGAGTCTAAATGACGCAAACCATTGCTGAGTGAGTAAGAGCATTTCTCACCTGATTAAAATGTATTGCAGATGGCTTGTGGAGAACTTTGATGATTTCCAATTTAGAGACAAAAAATGGGTAACGGAGATATCCGAGATCACTGATTAACAAGCTTTGTAAAGTTTTCTAAACTGCTTCTTGTCTGACTGCTTTTGTACACTGCAAAAAAGGAACTAAAAGGAAGTAAACTTCTCTTGAAATGAGTGTATTTGACCTTGATTTGAGCAGGTAAATAAGACGATCCGCCAGTGGAATAAGATTGTTCCACTTAAAAGAGGACAAACTCATCTCCATCATCTTATTTCAAGTCAATATATCTAATTATCTTGTTTTAGGGGTAAAGATACTCGTTCCATTGACAGATCATCTTATTTACCTGCTCAAATCAAGGACAAATATACTTATTTCAAGAAAATTCTACTTCCTATTAGTTCCCTTTTTGCGGTGTATTTCCTATATCTGTTGTTTCAGGGAAGGCATCCGACTGACCCTTCAGCTCACGCTGTTTGGTTTTACCTGGAGAATTGCTGCTGCAGTGAAACCATCTGCGCCCGTTCCAGCTCCGACTCCTCTGTCACTTCCCGGAGACGCTTCTCGCTCTCCAGTCGCAGGCGTCGCTCTTCCTCTAGCTCGTGGATCAGCTTTTCTCGCTGTGGAAATACAAAGAAACACAAGAGAAAACAGATAGGGCCCATCAGTGGTGTTTATGATACAGAAATTCTTATTTTTCACAGGGGATCAGGGCTGATTTCTGACTCTGTTTGGGAGTAAAGGGAAGTTCTAACGTCTATGCTCAAAAGCGACACCAAGCATCTCTTAAAGCAGCCGTTTCGGCCTTGTTTCACACCTCTTTCAGGTGTGAAAGATAATGAGAGCGGTGACATTTAAGCTTTGGCTATGACAGTTTGTTGTTACCCCAGAATGCCGAGAATGAAGCTCCCTTTTTTTTTTTTTTTTCATTTTGCCTCCGCGATGGAAAAGTTCACAGAAAATGCCAAACAGAGTCACTCCGGAGCCTTGCCATTTCTCCTGCCTTTCATTAACACGTCCGCAAATGTTTCGTTTACTTTCACGGAGTTGTTGTTGGGAAACTTCAAAAAGAAGGAACCCTGTTTATCAAGAAATACGAGCTCATGTGGCCCCAGCTATCGATGGGGTGGTAAATAAGCGATCAGGCTGCAGAGCTTCCCCAGCAATTAAGCTGCTAAATTAAAGCTCAATAAAGTCCAGTCGTCTGGCTTTTTGCACCTTACAACCTCTTGCGGTGGCAGGTTTGTTCATTCTTTCATTTAATTGTTTTTCTGCCCAAAGTTTATCCACAGGTGCCCTAAAGAGAAAAAAAAAGCTCTCCTGCCAGCAATCTTTGACATTTATTTTCTGAGAAACGTGCGGGAGGTTTGGTGCATGGGAGGCAATTTTAGCTGACGGAGCAAATGAGTAAGAAATATTTTTTAGTCTTGCAGCTTCCTGCCTAACTTTCTGACTTCCACTTCTGCACTTGGCTGCCTTTTTTAATAGCTGAACGTTTATTTACTATGTGTAAAGGTCCTGTCAGGAATATCATGTTAAATGAAACCCAGTAAGTTTAGCTGGAACAGCAGCCATATTCTTTGGCTTGACCAGACAGTGACCTACAGTCCTGGTAAATGGAAAGTACACGCTCTCTATATTCATATATTCTATGTGGTTGCATATCAGGACATGATAAAAATAATTTGGTCTTTATTGGGTTAAAAGATTATTAAGATCTATGCTCAGGTGTCCTTTTTAATTGAGCAAAGCTAAAGCTGGATTTCAAAAAGGTGTGTTACTACGAAGCCAGGTTGGAAAGACAACAGCCAAGCGCTGCTAATCTAGCAACCCTGACTAACTTATCATCAATGGACCCTTTCTTTAAACGTAGGAGCTCTTCAGTTTCCTTGTCTATATTTCAACAGGTGTTTGTGACAAAAATGCCGAGTCGGCAAGACAACAGCCAGGTGCGATAAGCAAATGAACCTGATTAATGATCATCAGCAACTGTGATCCTAAAAGCCAGATGCTGCAAATCAAAAGCACTGCTCTGTTTCCTAGTCTGGGGCACACAGGGGTGGGTTAACACAATGCCAGGGCAAGATGACAACAACAGTAACATCAAGGGAGCGATTGTTGATGCCCATTAATCTGAAAATGGTTGCTGGACCATTTTCTAAAATAAAGGAAGCTCATTAACTTAAACAATAAAGCTTATTCATAAGTGCAAAACATTTAAGACAGCTTCCAGTCTTTGCAGGAGTGGGCATCCCAGCAAATTTATCCAAATGTCAGAGAAAACACATGAGAGCACCATCTGAGACGCTACACGCCCCAGCGAGCATGCTGAAGGGTGACGTTCACTACAGGTTACTGCCAACGTGGACGTTAGCCATATGAGGTCAACCGTCCGGCACGGTGGTGGAGGAGTAATGATATGGGCTTGTTCTGCTGCCACATGACCTGAGCACCTGGACGTCATTCTGTCAACCATGAGCTCCTCTGGATGCACAAGTATTCAAGAGGCAACTCTAAAGCCACCTGTCTGACCCTGCTTTGTGAAAAGCGGGTCACGCAGGCAGTTAAGAGATGTTGCATTAAGAACAGAACTTCTGGGTACTGTGACATTTTGCTTCTAAAAGCTGTTAAATCAAGGGGTGTGCTGCATTTAGAGGCACGTTCCCCACCGTGTACTTTTATCTCATGCAACAGACAAGTCTTCAGTGGCCGAACAGGAGAATTGCTTTGATAAGAAAAGCATTATGAGGACACCTAGTGGCCGGAATGAGAATACCAGCAGTGGCTTAACAACAAGAAGCAACTTAAGGTTTTTCAACCATTCAACAGTTATTAAAACACCTATTAAATATTATAATACCGAGGAAAGGTTTCCTGTGAGTCACAGATGGTCCTAAACCCACCAGTTAGAAGCTGTATTTAATTACATGTTTACTTATGTCAGAGAGCAGCTCTTATAGCATTCAGTGAGAGGGAATATTAAACCCATGCCACCTTTAAAACCAGTCCTGCTCCATCGCTCTGGTCATAAATCCATGGCTACAACGAGCGGCTGATTTTTTACACAACAGTGAGTTTCCTCCGGTCAGGGAGAGAGGGGGGTAGGGGGGGTTGGAGGGTAATGAGTGCCATAAATCCAGTCAAACTGAAGCATAAAGTGGACCCTTCCCCCTGCCAACAGCAAGAACCAACGACTCTCTGGCTCCTCTTTTTGTTTAAACCCCCGAAATATGCTCAATTTGTGAAAATAATAAAGTGCAAACATGTTCTTGTATACAAAAAGGTTGGAAAATGGGTTAAATAGGAGGTGAAAATGCTCAACAGGCTTTCATTTGAAGAGGTATTGTTCTGCACAGAAGCTTGATGCTTGAATTTTGTGGCCCACATGAACGCCAGAGGCAGAAACCACCGGCCCCTCGCCAGCAACCTCAATAACAAACGATCAACAGTCGACGTCTGCAGTAAAACTGCCTTTTGACGTAGAAGATTTCAGCAATTTTACGAGCCCAAAACTCATTAAATCAAATATTACTATATTTCTATGTAGCCAGCTTTTCTGGCCGAAGTTGTTTGTTGTTGCTGCTGGGGCTAATTGAAAGCAGATTCTGCAAAAGCAGAGCAAGAACCAGCGTTAGAGTAGATCTCAGAGTCAACATGGTGAGGGGATCAGTTAAAAACATGCCTGGCAACTCCCTGTGGGAACATTTATTTTAGTTAATCCAACAACTGAGCAAAGATAATCCTCTCTTTATAACCGGTTGACATGACACTAAGGTGTAGTTCCGTGTTTGCCCTGTAGAGGGCAATGCAATCCTGTAATAAAACCTCACTTTTTTTTTACTTCAAACAATACTGTACACTGGTGAGGAAAGACAAATTAAATAGAGAGAGAGAGTAATCTTTAAAGTGGACTGGAATGCTGAGCCATATATCTGAAACAAGCTGAGATTTCAGGATTAAACCTGACCTCTGTCACGGTGGAGACCAGCTTCATTTTCTGCCAGATACAGAAATGCATCCAGGAAGGCAGGACCACATTAAGTATGATCTAAGACTTCTTTTAGTGTTGTACCCACAGAAATTCTTGTAAGGAAGCAAAGTCGAACAGATTGATAACTAAGTACACATTGACGTCACGAAGAGATCGTTTGCTTTGTTCTTTCTGCAAGGTTCATCATAAACACGGCATTCACAGTTATAATTTAACCCATTTAAATCCCTTGAAGCACTGCAACACCCAACTGTGTATTCCTCTCACTCAACTGACCAAAAACTCCTCCGGAAACCGCCAAGTTTCGAGCCTAGCAGAGACCGGATGCTGCTGGCATGGAAATGTCCGGTGTCCCCTTTCCCCAGGGAAGACCGAGAATAAGAAGAACAAGTTCTGTTGGAGTCAAGGTGTTGCTTTCAAACCACAGCTATCAAACATGGTAGTGGCAGAATCATGCTGTGGTCCTCTCTCAGAAAGCGAGTGGGATCCTGATAAAGGGGGTATATTTTATTTATATTGGGTGTTTTTTTGCCCCAGTGTAGCTTTTACGTGAAGTCTATAAATTTGGGGTTGAGGTCAGGGCTTTCAACAGGCTTACAGTTTGTCTGGTTTATGCATCCTTAAACTAGTTTTCATTATTCAGTAGCACTACACAAAACATGACCCAAACTGTCACCTCCAGAAAAAAAAAAAAAAGGACCAAGATGTTTGGGAACTACCCACGATTGAATAAGGCTAATTCCTCTTAAGCACTGGAAGATGCTAGAAACAAAACTCATTTCCTAATGAAGAGGAAAGCAACGTTGAGTTGCTTGTTTCTTGGCCCCAACTTGACTTGGAAGCACTTGGGTGCTCTAATTCAGGGAGTCAATCAACCTAAACGAACTCCACCTATTCTGATAAGAAAGGTCTTCTGGGATTCTCCCAGAATTAATCACCACCAAGTTAATCATGTAACTGATGTGAGATCAGAAAGCTAGAAAGAAGTCTCCTCTAGAATCCTCCTGGAGGGAAGCTTGCCTTAAACTGGTCAACATTAGATGGTAATGTTATTCATCCGAGATGAATCACTAAAAGACTCCAAGCCCCATGATACTCTGCACGATCCACCAAGGTCTTTAAATTAATTAGAGCCCTCTGCCTCGTCTGCTTGTCCCTGCAATGCCATCTCCTGTAAAAGGCCAGCTTTATCGAGTTAAGTGCCTATATATGTGCAGCGTACACAGCCATGACTCTGTCTCTGCTTGCAAAGGAAAGGACGTCCATCTGTAACTGTACATGGGTTTGGGATGCGGTTTGTGGGGGGGCTCAATAATCTCTTCATTACACTGAAACCTCCGCCCTTCTCCTTCTGTCGGAGCTCTTTGCCTAATCAAAGGGCCGGGAGCGGATCAGGGGCTCGCAGCTACAGCAAACATCAGGGACGCAACGCAGCGTGCAGGTCCCTCGCTCATAAATAAAACATACATACAAGGCTCACTCCGTGCGCGCGTGTGTGTGTGTGTGTGTGTGTGTGAGAGAGGACTGAATTGAGATGAAACTGTAACATAAGGCGAGTTTGTCCTTCTACATGAAACACTGTAATGTAGCTGGTGTGAGATGCTAAACATTCATGTCAAAACGCCGCACTCCTAGGGTGAATGTTTGAGCCACTGTTTAGGTTTATATCTGAGAGTTTGCGAGCTCTATGAATCTGAGATATTCCCAGGCAGATGTCAGGGTATAATGTGGACCCTACAACAACAGCAGACTGGAATAGGTCTTTAATTCCACTTTATTTCTGGTGTATTTTCAGTTCTTTTTAACCATTTTGTGTTTTGAAGCTTTGGGCTTCAGTACAAAAGTGTAAAATATCTTTTTACTTGAACTGTAATTAAAAAAAGCATAAGAATCACTTGCTCTTTACAAGTGTGAACGGTTTTAATAAAATTAAATGTCTATAAAAATCTATAGCACACAACAAAAACATTCTATACAGGACAGTTTCATATGATTAGAATATCACAAAAAAGTTGATTTATTTCAGTAGTTCCATTCAAAAAGTGATACTTGTATATTATTTACATTCATTACACACAGACTGATATATTTCAAGTGTTTATTTCTTTTAATTTTGATGATAATAACTGACAGTTAAACCCCAAATTCAGAAAATTACAACATTACTTAAGACCAATACAAAAACAGGATTTCGTGAAATTTTGGCCAACTGAAAAGTATTAACATGAAAAGTATGAGCATGTACAGCACTCAGTACTTAATTGGGGCTCCTTTTCCCTAGATTACTGCAGCAATGCGGCGTGTCATGGAGTCCATCAGTCTGTGGCACTGCTCAGACGTCATTAGAGCCCAGGTTGCTCTGATAGTGGCCTCCAGCTCTTCTGCATTGGTAGGTCTGGTGTAACACATCTTCCTCTTCACAATACCCCATAGACGTTCTATAGGGTTAAGGTCAGGCGAGTTTGCTGGCCAACTAAGAACAGGGATACCATGGTCCTTAAACCAGATACTACTTGTGCAAGGTGTCAATGGTCGTCTTTTGGACAACTGTCCAGTCAGCAGTCTCTCCATGATTGTGTCGCCTACAGAACTGGACTGAGAGACCATTTAAAGGCCTTTGCAGGTGTTTTGAGTTAATTAGCTGAATAGAGTCTGGTACCAGGTGTCTTCAATATTGGACCTTTTCACAATATTCTATACTCTGAATTTGGGGTTTTCATTAGTTGTCAGTTATAATGATCAAAATCAAAAGAAATAAACAACTGAAATATACCAGTCTATGTGAATGGAATTGCTGAAAAAAATCTAATTTTTCATGATATTCTAATTATATGACCAGCAGCTGTATTGTGTTTTGCTGTTGGTTTTTAAAAATAAAAACATTACACTCCTCTGCCTTTTTGATTTTGCAATTATCAATAATTAGAGTGTATTTTAAATTCCTTTGTTTGTTTTGCAGCTCAGGCTTTCCATACTTTTGGGAACTGCTTTTTTAATCCGTTCTATACAGATTTAACATAGAACAGGATAAAAAGTGTATAACTGATTTATTATTGGAGTAAATTTGGGGCTGAACAGTATTTCATTCACCAATACGTAAAAGTCAAAACAATACACCAGTATATGGGACCAGTCAACAAAAAGACCAAAAGTACAAACTTTTGTCCTTATGGTGTTACGATACCTTATGTTTTTATGCCTTTTTTTGGTCCTTTTTTGCTGTTTATCTCTCCTATTCTGGTATATTATCATTTGTACAGTATTTCTGTTTTAGATGGTGTTTTACCCTTTTCATTTTAAGCAAGAAAAATAGGGATAATCTCTTTATGGAATACAATTAATTTGAAACAGTTGTCTCCTTACCGTGTTTTAGTGTTGTTTTTTTCACTTACTGTTTTTCAGCTCAGGACTTCAGTACAGATCTGTACAGAGACATTTGAAGCTCATTTTTACGCACTCCACTCACTTTTAATATTAAATACAATAAAAAGCATAAAACTGACTTTCAATTGAAATGGATTTGAATCCAAACAGTGTTTTATTCACTAAAAAGTCAGAGCATTGTGTCCCACAGGGCTCCATCAATTCAATTATCATGGAGAGCGTCTACATTAGAGTGTCCCACTTCTCCCTTAGACAGCCTCCAGCGCTATAGAAAATAATACAAATAACACATGCACCCCAGGAATATGCTAAACCATATGAGTGGCTCATTTATCATTCCCAAGGCAGAACCCCCACCGTACAACCACTCACTCTGAGTCTTTCATACAAAAAACCAATAGATAGCGGAGGAAAGGGCCGGTGTTGAGATGCGATTTGGGCCCGGCTGTCAGCGTTTGTCACCCCGGTGAATATACCGAGGGCCGAGCTGGGGGACCCCATCTCGGCTCTGGCCCCTGCCCATGTCTGATAAGGCCAATCTGCAGAGACAACACCTGAGACCCCAACCCTCCACGCTGTCACATGTCCTCACATACAGCTGTCAGAAACAATCCCAGAGCGCCTCGGCTCGGTGAGGACAAGCCTTCCTCAATGTCTTTTAAAGCCCTTAAAATGCTTCTTTATCTGCTCAAAGCACAAAAGATTTCTGCTTTGAAGCTGCAACTAAAAAACACTAATACATCACTGTCAGATAAGATATCATACCTTGGTCTGCCAGCTCATTAAAGCAACATTAATCAGTAGCTCTTCCTGTGTGGTCTTTAAGATTGTACAGCTCAGTTGGGAAAAGGAGATCACTTATCCATTCTCATTAAATTTGACCCATGAAAGAAAAATAGTACCTGCATTTATATTAAAGGCCACAATTCTGATGTCCAGTAATGAGTTTAAGTGGTCTTGACTGATTGTTCTCCAGGATTTCTGAAGTTCTTTTAAAGTTGTTCGTTGGCCCAAGACTACTTTTGCAACTTTAGAGGATTAAAGAGAAGGCCTGGCAGCTTGAAAGCTGAGGAACGTGCACCCACAAATTCAAATACATGTTTGGATTAATAGATCAACACAAAGTAGTGCATGGCAGTGAAGTTGAAAGAAAACAATAAGTGTAGCGGGCTCTCGTGCTCCATCCCCGTTACCCTAACATCCCTGAAAAAAAGAATAAGAAGCCAGCTGATTAGCTGTATCCCACCTCCCTGTAATTTGATCTCAACATATATTTACTGTTTAGCTAACATGTGAAATGTAATGGGTGCTGAAAAACACTGGAAATCATCCTGATTGTGCCATCCCTATGGTGAGGTAAGGTGGTGGCAGTAACATAATGTGAAGACGCTTTTTCTTCATCAGAGACAGGCATGTCTGGGGATGGTGGAATGGGTGGAACTAAAAATGGGACAGTCCTGAAAGAAAACACGTTCTATGCTGTAAATGACTTGAGAATTGGGTGGGTGTTTGGTAGGGGGGCAGCTCTGAACATACAGCAAGTGGTGAAATGGTACTGTAAAGCCATAGAAAATATGGCTTTACAGTGCATAGACCATATCCTTCTTTACATTATATCTATCTATCTTACTTAGATTCATCAAAGTATAAGGAGGTGGATGCAATGTTTGCCACACTTTTCATTTTTTTATTTTTTTTTAACAACATTGAAAACCAGGTGTTATTTTCCTTCAACTTTACAATTATGCACTACTTTGTGTTGGTCTATCACAAAAAATCCCCATAAAATAAAATTAGGTTTTAACATGACATACTATGGACGTTCAATGGTTGTTAATACTTTACTTGAAAGGCATTGTATTTTAAAAATGAGGGACGTTCAAGATCTTTGCACAGTGCTGTAGCTGATACCAGTCTAAATCCATTCCCAAATCCAGTCACTCTCTTATCTCAGCTTCATTTTATGCGTGAAATACTCCAGAGAAATCAGATTTGGGGTAAAAACAGTGCCTCTAATCTTGCAACATGTATGATTCATTCTCTCATGAAGGGATCAAACGCTGCAATCAGCCCCCAATCATTCACGGAAATAACTGTGTGCGCGAGGCTCATCAAGCTCAAGCTGTCAGAGCACAACCACACAAAACCAAGATGAAAAATAAAGCCAGGTTTTCCCCCCAAAGCCGGCGCGTTTATTTTCACGTGTTGTTTAAACAGGCGTTTCCAGCAAGGCGTAATCTTAAATGCCCTTTAAACGGAGTGCCCGGCCCACCCCCCAGACTCACTGCATGCCTTTACGAGACTCAGGAAACCCCTACATCCTGCTACTGATGGACTTAGATTGCACTTTCGAGTGGCATCAAAAGGAACGCAGGAGACAGGGAGGTGCCCTACCCTGCGCCACGCCTCAAGAATTCCAGAGGAAACCTGCAGCGGTGGCGAGGCCGTGAATAGATAGTTTGACTGAAACTGACAGTGGGGGCCTGTTTCAGGAAGAAATCCACTGTTTTCCCAGATCAGGAACAATATGTCTTGTGTGGCTTGATTTGTGGTGTGCCTAAACAAACTATTTAAAATATTTAAGGGCGATGTATAATTTCTACAAAATCTCTCTTGCTACTGCACTCTCTTTTCTATATCAGTTTTCGTTGGGCCCTTGGTATGAAGGTGTGTGCTTCAAGCTTGACACACTGCTTTATCTACAGTATGCTAGAAACTCTCCCTTTAAAGAAAGTAGTTCTCAAGTTGGGCTGTTGTGTTGACAGAGTTGATTAATGAGGACTTCCTGTTGGGCTAGCTATATTTAGATTAGCCCAAAGAGTCATCTGACCACATTTTGAGGATTTTTTTTTAGAGAGAGGATACAGTGACAGAGGAGATAGCACAGACAATACTACCTTTGGCTAACCGTTAGCCACTCACAACACTAATGTTAGCATCTGTTTTCTAGCTTCCTATTAAGCTAGGAAGCTAATGGACTAATTCATATTTTGAGTCTGAACAGTATCAAACTACTTTGACTTGTCACAACTGAGCTGGATTTTGTTGAGGAAAATATCTCAGTTCTCAGATTAAACAGCTCGATGGGACAATCACAGGACGGGCTCTATCAGGCTTGGGGCCTTTTCTCTGTTGCTAGGCAGAATAACAGGCCGTTTTATTGCCCCCGAGGGGGGTGGTCAGAAGGAGAGGGGGTCAGTCATCCTTCCCCTGAGTCATGCAGGAGGAGTTTTAAAGTTGATAAAAGGATTGTCTTGGAAAAACCTACTTCAGACAGACAGACAGACAGACAGACTTATCCACCGCGGTGAGAACAACATCTTGTAAATGGTATGTACTCTGTCTCCATATTTAATTTCTATGAATTAAATATGTATTTAAACCGTTTCACCTCTGATCAATGCTTCCCCATTAATAGCCAAATCCGGAACTGGGAAAGATGGGTTTTTAATAGACATGTAACAGCAAGCCGGTAAAACCCCATCTTAACAATTTCCATGCTAGGTAAAGGGCTACAACTATTAGCAATACAAGCTAGTGACACATTTTCTTAATTGATAATTGAGAAATGTTTAAAATAACTGGTTGTGATAAAGATCTAGACATATCAACAATCAAAAATACCAACTAACTGTTTGTTTCTGCTCTTTGTGCTACGTTTCAAATACGAGCCGCCATACAGGATTTCTCAGGTTGACGTTTGTTTAGCTATTCTGACTTTCTGAGGGTCTTTCTGTTTGGTCATTCCACTTGGAGTTTAGACATTTTTGTCCTCCGAGTTAAAAAAGTGGAATAAATAACATCTTAAACTCTTGTGTTGCTTAAAACGTCTAGTTACAACATTTCTAATCTCTCATTCTGTCATAACCAATACAGTGCATTATGTCTAGCTGGATCTATTGTTATAATGATAACTTAAAGCAGTTCAACTGAGCTATAACAGCAGCTTCACAGTTTGCAAGGGGTTGTTGAATAAAACACCTGGACATCCAATAAAAGCTTATATCCATTAGGTAAATTTTCCATCAGTGCTTTTTTATTTAAAACATGAAGCTTCATAATTGCCGCATTGAGTTCTAGTGCCTCTCAGTTTGTATTCCTTTTTTGCAAAAAGTTTGGGAAACTACTCAGCACAAAATCCCGGATAAGGGTGGAAATGGGTGGTTTGGTGTCTGCACACACACGACTTGAATAGATGTAGAGAAACAGAAAAAGTCACATCTGCTTTCTCAGATGGGGGTTGGGGGAGAAAGTGGGCACAGAGTGGGGGTCTTCGCCTGGTTAGCAGCTTCCACTTCACACCAGCAGCACTTTGGCAATTATCTCCTCGATGCAGCGTTC
Source organism: Fundulus diaphanus (assembly GCA_037039145.1). NCBI lineage: Eukaryota > Metazoa > Chordata > Actinopteri > Cyprinodontiformes > Fundulidae > Fundulus > Fundulus diaphanus. The sequence goes on from CM073139.1 coordinate 4,927,045, forward strand.
TCTTTTTCCTAACCACCAAAGCTCTGAAGCCTCGCAGGAACGCCAGAAAGGGAGAAGGCGAAGGGGAATCCAACGGGGATAATCCCAATTTCAAATGGAGCTTAGTGATATCCCCCTCCTATTTCTTCTTCCATCCTCACCCCCTCACCCTCCTCCTGTCTGGCACAGATAACTCATCCTTCCATCATCCCTGTGCTTCAGCGGACACCCATTCACATGCCCTTTTAAACTCATAATTAGCATGTCACCCACTCGTGCATGGCTTCAGTGGAGTCTCACAGCATGGCATACGGTTTATTTTTCTCAGGATCAGAGGATTCCATTCAAGGAGAAGGTGCCGACACACACAGGTGTCACCTTTAGGTTCAACAAAAGAATTAGGCACAAGGCAAGAAAAGTGGTCTTGAGACTATATTCCCATGTGCCTGAATGAACCTCAAACGCCTATAGGAGACACTTAATAACTATAAAAGCGGGGGTCAAAATCTTACAGGGCCTTCTTTAAAGTGGAAACCCTTACCTGAAACCACCTGAAACCATCAGAAAGAAAGCTAAAGACAAAGAGCAAAGTCCATGGAAATAGGCTAAGAAAGAAATTCACTGGCTTGAGTGCTGAAAGATAGTGTGGCAATTTGTCAGGGCAAAATTCTGAGATTATATATATATATATATATATATATATATATATATATATATATATATATATATATATATATATATATATATATATATATATATATATATACACACACACACATATATATATATATACATACATCTGCTGCCATCATGTGGAAGCTTTTGTTTGTTTGCTGAGTAGATGGAAGGATAGATGGAAGGATAGATGGAAGGATAGAAGGACAGATGGATGGCTGAATGGACAAACACATGGATGTACAGACAGATGGATGGACAGAAAATAGAAAAAAAAAACTTTGGAACAACAGGATTTTGGAATTAAAAGAGGGACTGAGAAATTAGGTGGATTATAACCATAACAGCAATCTATCACCCAGTTAATTTCTCATCTACCTCTTTCTTTTATTTCCAGCGGAGCAAGAGTAAAATATTCCACAAAAAAAAGGCATACCAAAGAGTCAATTTAAACAGACAGAATGCCAGTACGACAATTAAAAGTGAAACTCATACCTTCTCAAGACATTTTGCCATCCAAACAATATCTGTGTGAATCAATCATGAATATATATATTTTTGCTTCTAATAGACTTTAAAGGGAGTGTATGTAATTATGTCTGAACACAAGATGCATTGTCTGGTACAGCTCTTAACTCAAGCATGAACGGCAGAATCTGAAGGCTCCTCAGGCAAAAACCTCATGAGTATCCGACCTCATGCTTTGACCTCCTCAACAACAGGGCGAGGAGTGAAGAGAAAACAAGTATCTTCAGCTCCAGGGATAAGGTAAGAATCTGAAAAGCATGTGTGTATGCTGTTGCTGAAGGCCTATTGCCATAAGGAGAATCAGAGGCGTCACCGGGGTGAAGCCAAACAGCTGAGCCTGCGGTGGGAGCATCAGCTCTGGGGATCAGCTGAGCTCTGGTTCATCACATGCTTCAACTTTCCACTTTCTGACCTGCCTTAAAGAAAACACACGCTGCTCAGACAGACAAAAAAAGAAAGCAGGGGGATCTTCTGATCTCCTTTGTCTGCCTTAATGCACTTTCTTAAAGGGAGGAGAAAGCAACAATATAATCAGTACCTAAACCTTTATGAGTTTTTGCTAACAGCCAGCAGCTTGAGCATTTTTTTTTCATATATTTGAACAATATAATCTATAACACGAATAAAATCGAATGTAATTTAAGTTTGATCTCATTTGTGCAGTGAATGTGTTTTGCAGAACTTCTTGCATAGATACATTTCTGGTCATAAGTTTGTATTGTAATGAATTGTGTATGGAGAACCCAAATGTTAGCCGGACACAGAGCTGAAGCTTAAAAAAAGGCGTTTAATAACAAAAAGGTCCAGGAGACAAAAAAACTGGCTTCAGGCAAAACAAAAGAGCAAACTCCAAAAACAGACGAGCAGAAAGCTAAACGGGCAAAACGGGCAGGCAGGCTAAACTAAAACAGTCAAGGGTGAAGTACTCTTACCGGGGAACTTGCACGTGAGGATAACACGAGACGTCCTGGCAACAAACAGAAAACTAAAGCGGGCTTAAATAGGCGAACGGAACAGGAGAGCAGGGCGGGACTAATTAACCAAAACAGGTGGAAATGATAAAAGGAGCACACAGACTAATAAACCTAAGGTAAAAAGCAAGACAAAGACTGAACAGACACTAGCTGAAATAAGAACTAATAAAGACTAAAACCGGCTAAGGATAAATCCAATACAAAACAAGAAAACAGAAATAAAACCTAGGACAGAAAAGTGGCTAAACTGAAAGAAAATAACCTGAACCACAACAGAAACGTTACATGTATACACCAAACACGGCCATTAACTTTGGGTTTTGTATCAATAAAAGAGCTTCTGGTGTGGTCCCGTCTGGTTATTTTAAAGTCTTCTCAGCATAATTGGCAGCTTTTATTTAAATAGTTTGATTTTCTGAGTTAGGGTTAGGGTGTCTTTTATGGCTATTCCTCAAACTATAGGGTTGAGAACATTTAGAGTGGCGCAGAATAAAAGTATAAATTTTACTCAGAAATAAATATATGATATATAAATCATTGTTTTATGAATTTTGATGGGTCTAAAATATATAAATATTTATTTCTAGTTATGATGCCAACATCAACATAATAGGACCAATAGGAATAGTAGGTTGAAGTCACGTCAGATGGAGATCAGGCGTTGTCAGATCATAGTAGTTCCATGATAGCGCTGAAAATGGCTTCTTCTCTGCGTTACATTTCTCAGGTTCAAGCAGGCCAAGAAAGAAACAAAACAAGGGTGACCATCGGTGAAGCTTTTGAGCGTTTGTTCCGACCATAAGGAAGCAAAGGGGTTTAGAAACCACACAAAAGTTGGCACTTTCCTTCTGGACAGGTAAGTTACATGTTTGCTAATGCTAACCAAAGGGCCTGGCAGCCGGCTGGCATAGAGTACAACTGAAGGTTGGAACAAGTCCACCACCTACTGGCCAGGTGGAGTTAAACTTGTAGCTTTCCCCTTTAAGCTCAACAATACAGTACTATTTATTTGTTATACCACCCATTTTGTTCAATGCTTAGTTACCATTGGTAGTGAAAGAGTCCCATAACATGATGTTGCCACCAACAAGTTTGATGGTACAATCTCATCAATGTGGCCAAACTTTAGCTTGTACATGCGGGGAGCTGCAAAATTCAGTTCAGTTTAAAGGTGTTGGATTTGAAATCAGTCTGGGTGTTGAACTGATTTGAGGTGGATAGTTGAAACTTAGACGCATCACGTTTAGGCAGGCTCACATTAAAATTAATTGAAAGCCAGCTCAGTGCCAGGAAACTAACCAGTCACAAGAAACCACAGAGTGGCCTAATACCCAGCCAGAGCCTTCTTGATGGCTCCAAATAGTGTTGTTGAGATGCAACTCGCAAAGGAACACTGAACCAAATATCAGCTTGGAAGTGTTTATATATTCAGGCATATGTATGATTTTAACTTTGTGTCATTTAGAGAAAATCCACAGTGATTTCTTGTTTATGAAAACACTGAACTATGTTATACAATCATTCCATGGTTTAGATCAATCCCAGAAGAAATCCCAACCGTCATTGAAAAAGGATTATAGGGAAGAGGATCTACTTTACCATTGTTCCTTCACTCTTGCTCCGTGCGACTTCCCTCTGCAGGCGAGCCACAGCCAGCTTTTCCCTAAACAAATGACAGAAAATAAGGCCGCGTCAGCATGTGATCATTTCTGTGCACCGGGGCAGCTGCTTGCATACAAATCAAGAAAAACGGCATCTTTTCAAATTATGTCACTCAGTTCGTCTGGATACCTGATACTCAAGATCACTTTTCATGGTCCACCCACCAAACAGCCAAAACTACACAATCCCGGGGATAAATAAACCCACATACACACAAGAGAGACACATTTGTCCCACTCCCTACACAAAACAGAGCTTCCAGTTCTGCCCAGACAGAAATAGCCTAGAGGAAACAAAAAGCAGGGCATCCTCAACCAGACTTTACACACTCACTCACAACCCCCAGCACACACCCCCCCCCCACCCCTCCCCAAACTACCCCACAAATACGCACTCCTAAACCAGGCGGGACAAAGCCGTCGACTGTGTTCGCATTCAATCCTCTTCCCACGTGAGGGCATTCCAGACATTAATGGGATAAATCTTGGCAAACTAGTAGGGATAATAAAGCACCTTGTTATAGAGCCCCCACCCCCCATCCCCCCACATACGCACACATTTACACACAAATCTTCCTGAGGGATCACAAGTGAAGTACTGCTCCAAGACAAGCTTGTCATTCTGGAAGTGCTTTTATCCTTATTTGTGGGGAAAGAAAAGAAGAGACGGGGGATCAATAACATCTTCTCCAGCAGCGAGCTATCATGACCAAAGTGCCTTGCTAAATAGAATTTTGATACATAGAAGAAGTCCACTGAGTTTATAATATGAAGCTGAAGAGAACTAGTGTTCTGATTACTTACTGAAAAGCATATGGGCAAAGAGAAATATTTCTTAATGTGTTGACGTGATCTGCTTTACATTTTATTTTACTTTGTGAATGAGATAACTAACCTAGAAAGATAACCATATGCTTTCATTCTACAAAGTGAATATTACCAATTATTAACCTTTAAAATACATCTAGACATTTTCTCTATATTGCGAATGAGGTTGCTCCTTAACAACATAGGTTTTCATTCTACACTGTGAATCAGGCACTTCGGGATACTGTCAAAAAGTCCACGTTTTCATTCTACACTATTAAGCAACAGCTCATTCACAGTACAGAGCAATGTAGAACAGACATGTTTCTTCTTTTGCCTGTTAACAAGACATCTTTCTGAAGACATCGAGAGAAGTCAAAATGTGTCGTAAAGGTCATTAAAGAGGCCATGTGAAACTTTTAGCCACTGGGGGCGCTAGGCTTGTGATTTCCAGGTTAAGTGCCCCTGAAGGCAACTGGCAACACTGCACTGTCACAAAATTAAACAGTTTCTCTCCGTGTTTTGGAATCTGATAGCAGACCACTTTGGACCAGCGGATGGAGAAGTCATGGAGTTATACGGAAAGACAAGGTAGCACTTACCCTCTAGATTAAATCCTACACCAGAGAACCAAATTAGCTAAGTGATTAGGTAAGTGTCATATCTGCAAAAACCTAGAATGGGAGATGTGACCTAATGTGGCACTCTAGGTCAAATGACCCATACAGCGCAGCCCGCATGGAGCATCCAAGTGCTGTATATTGACCTGAAAAATTATTTAATATATCTCAAATGAAACTAATTTACAGGGTGTTGCTCTAAAACTGACATCAAACCAGTCAATGAAATCTTAAGGATATTTTCATTTATGAGCAGAATTTGGAAAAGATTTATGTGCTAAGTTAAGTCAAGCGTTAAATATTTCTGAGGCTAGAGTCAGCTGTGAATAATAATAAAAGGACAAGAATGAATGAATACCCCGGCATGAATCACAAAAATATCAAAAATGTTGAATTAAAACAGCTTTTGTTAATGCAGACACAAATAGAATTCTTGGTCTAACACCAGACCAAATATAGCAGTTCATCCAGCAGACAGCCACAAGTAATCACAGTCACCTGCACATTTTTCATTTTTTTCCCTCACCAGACCAGACACCCAGAAAACCTCACCAACCTTCCCCAACTCACATGATAGCTCATGACTAACGTCATGGCCTCCTTTAATAACAAGACATCATTGTTTAGGGGTGGCTTACCTATCGGGAACCCCCCCAGATGTTTAGTTGACGGATGAGTCCAACGTCTAGGCTGAAAAAATGAGCTACAGATTCCCAGTATTCACGGATTTAGAGGCAGCGGAGGTAAAGCTGACAGCCTCGTTCCCTCTAATGGGAACATTGTCAGGCGAAGTCGAGCCGGGCATGACAGTTGTGCAAAAGCATGTAGTGGCGGTGAGGAGGAAGCCGGGCTAAATGGGTGTGTGACAGTGTTGCTTACCTAGAACCGTTTATAAATGTGAACACACCTGATTGACTCATCCGCTCGTGTTCCCACTCCACAATGTGTCCCTTCCTATTACCCCATACCGTAGGCATCATCACAGGGCCTTAAGAAGAAGAATCAAAACACAGCGTATCTGGGACTTCTCACAGCAGATACTGTTTTGTTAAAACAGGAGCACGCCTGGCATTCCTCCAGTCTGTGTTATGGCTGAGCGTCGGCCCTGTAAGGGGTTAAATTTCAGCCCACTTATGAGCAGGCATGTTTCAGGAGCAGCCAAGCAAGAGCCAACTGCGCCACCGAGAAAATCATCGACAAATATAGAGCAGTTTGACATTCTGCATTAAACATAATTATAGTAATTGGCACCAGCAGTAGTCAAAACAGAACCCCGGTGGAAAATGCTTAACTGGTGACATCCAACTTGCCAGAGGGGAATGATATTCGAGCATGTGGAGGCAAATAATCCTCTGTTGTCTACAAATTTACTTTGAATATGTCATGTATATTTCAATCCCTCATTTGGGCTAATTACTCACTTTGTGAATTTATACCAGCTGTGTAAACCAGCCCCAAAATAGCTAGACGGAGCAACACGAAGGCTGTTACATCGAGAGGTTTATCTTGAGTCATCTCTATCGTCGAAGGCTGAACTTTGGTATGTTATGTTAGGGGTTGATCCCAGACATTATAAACTCTACATACTATCATGAATTTCACCTAAAATGGCTGGGACGTATGGACAAAGTAACTTAATGAGTCATAACGGGGGATAATTTTGGTTTAGTATAACTTTGGTCTCATTTGTTTGTGTATAGTCTTTGATTTAAAGGGTTAAACTAAAAACGTTGCACATTAAATAGTTTTTTTCAGAAAGTTGTAGGCCCAAACGCCTGGGAAAATATGTGCATTACTTGAAACTACAGTTAGTTATTTGGTGTTTCCAACGATTCTTGTAAATGGCAAATCAGCAGCAAATCAGCAGCAGCAGAAATGCAGATCTTGAACAATCCCCAAGAATCTGGACTCATCTGACACCAGGGAGGCCTCACCTGATGTAAAAAAAAAAAAGGCATCTGTTCTGACAAGAAAACCAGGTCCGGTCAACCTTGTTCCTTAGCAAAAATAGGCTACAATTATTCTGAGGGTGGGAGACAAGTGAACATCCAGGACAACAATTTTTGTCACCAGAATTCACAACCTAAAATTTTGGTTGTGAAAAATTTTGTTTTTTTTGTTATACTGGGTGACATGGTCCTTCCATCCTGACAGTAGTCAATACATTATGTATTCAGAAAAAGGAGGTTAGAAATTAGAGTTCTGTGAGAGCTGCAGGCCTGCCCAAACTCTGACCAATCCTGTCATTCGGTCCAAATGGAAAGAACCAATCAGATACCTTCATGTCTCATCCTGCCCAGGCCCCCCTCTGTCTCTCGAGTTCCAGGGGTATCACCTTATCTATTGGCTGTCCCACATTGCAATCATTCTGACGTGCTCACGTAACACGGATATGCGTGTATGTCCCTTGTTAGTCTCCCCTTGCTGGCTGCGCATGCACACTTCTTGTGTTTATGTATCTAGTTAGCTTCGGTGTTAGCCGTTTATTGTAGCTCCACTGCTCTCACCGTATACTTTGAAAATGGCTGAGCGTCGCAAGAAGAAAACTGTATTACAAGTTTGTGAGATGAGGAGGAAAGGCCTCAGTAGAAAGAAATAAGACCAGAGTGGATCTGGGAGATTCTTTTCACATGATCCCCCAAAGGAGTGGAAGAGCAGGTAAGATTCAAAAAGGGCGTTTCTTACTGAAATTTCCAGAAAAATTGCCCACTCTACCTTTGACTGAAACTTTTGCCCACTAAGCAGTATAAGGTGGACAGAAAGAGAAGAGGAGAGATGGATGGACGGACCAACGGATGTAAAGGGGCCAGTTGATGAGAACTTCCAGTTGTTGCAGAGATAGCAGACATTCCAACAGCCAAACCTCAGGAGCTCAAACCAACACAGTAACGGTACCAGAAGAGTCTATATCAGCTGGAAGAATCTCCTGAACACCTTGGGAAAACAATGTCCACTCTTTTTTTGCATGAATCAAACGACGCAAAACATGCCCCCCTCTTTGAGATAAGACACCAAACACAGAGCCAAGCAAACAGGACACCCGCCTCAGAGCATTCACAGCACATCAACCCTGTTTCCTCTGCACATTCTTTCTGCTCAGTGTGCAAACCCTACTTCTGTTTTTTTCTCCCCTGATGCTCACATTGACGCTGTTTGCTTTTTCAGCATGCAACGACATGACCCATCAGGGTTACAGGGAGGATCAATGATGGTGGGAAGTGTTCGCAAACTTGAGCTGACATGTCGGACCCGTGATCTTCTTCGACTGCATTGTTGGAGGCAGACATTTGATCGTGTTTTTAATCCATATATTATTTGCTGCTAAGCACACAATTAAAGACGAAACATGTGCTATATCTGATATATATATATATATATATATATATATATATTAGGGCTTGGCAAGTTAACGCGTTAATTTCACGTTAATTCATTAGACTATTAACGGCAATATTTACTTTATCGCGTATTAACGCATGTTGCTCACATGCTTTTATTTTGTGAAGGTCTGTTGCTGCGGTGTAGGGGTTTGAATCAGAACAGTAGGTGGCGATAATGCGCCAATAACCTCGCTGTCAGCCCAGCCTCGGATTCAAACAGGAAGAAAGGTGCTCGCTGTCGTGGAACCAAGAAAGGAAAAAGGAAAACGCGGAAAAAAACAAAGCTGACATGGGGAAGGGTAAGGTCACAGAACTTTTAAATTGACATTTTCAGTTTAAAGTTCTTCCAGCAACAAATATGACAGAAACAAGTTAGTTGTAACCACTGCTAAGTTAAACTTTCTTATCACCGGAGCACCTTGAGCTTAACATATCACTTAAATGCCAAACACACTGTAGACATCACCAAACAATTCAATGACTCAGAGAAGCTAACCAATGTAATGGCGAAGTGGATAGCTACTGTAGACCTTTTTTTGTGCTTCACACTTTGGTATTTAACATAAAATGGTAATGCTGCTCCCTGCTGTCACCTCAGAAATTGCCTGTTTTTGGTAGATTTTTTCCCCATAAAGAGAATTTCCTGTCAGTGGCAATAAGCTTTAATTTATTATTATTGCTATTTTTTGTTTTACATGTTTAAGTTGAGTTTTACACTAAATATGTATTACTGATAAGTGCTACAAATGTTACAACACTTTTGTTCATATGGCAGCAGAATATTAAAATAAAAGTGCTCTTTACACTACTTTTGAATTCATTCTTGGACTTTGCGCATACAATGCGATTAATCATGATTAATCAGGCAAATTATGAGATTAATCTCGATTAAAGATTTTAATCGTTGCCCAGCACTAATATATATATATATATATATATATATATATATATATATATATATATATATATATATATATATATATATATATATATATTAGGGCTGTCAAAATAACGCGTTAATTTCGATTAATTAATTTAAATAAAATTAACGGATTAAAAAAATTAACGCAAATTAATCGTATAGGGTAGTTCACTGCTATTGTTTTAATCCGGGTTTTTTCGCGCCTGCGCGCCGGACTGGAAGGCAGAAGGCGAGCACAGCGGCAGACGCCAACAGAGCAAACAACAAGTTCTCGACGTATTTTTCTTCTTTAGGTAACGTATCACAAGATCGTTTTAAGAGTAAGTTGATGGTTGCGCTGCTCAACGCGTTCGTGTGTATCGGCCGGTGGACGGACGGAGAAAATGCGTGACAGCTTCTGCGGTGGCTGACGGCCGGCGGTGCGCGAAGGCGCTTGGCTGCAGGGCCGATTGACGCCGCTTGCGGCTTTAATTATTTAAGCAGAACAATGACCAGTGCAAAATTAAGTTGTATTTACCGGAGATGAAGTGTAGACTGCAAATTCTTTCGGGGTATGATGGCTCCCAGTCCATTGGGATTGGGATCCTTTTTCACTGAAAATATCCATTTCTTTCTTCGTCCTTCGGTAAACGAAAGAAACGTACATCCAACGATTTGGAATGCCTCTGTGTGGCATAAACTAAAAGCACGCTCTAATTCACCCGTTTTGTCACGGTGTTTGGCGAGAACAGTCCTGTTTTTGCCTACCGGCGTAACCCGGAAGTAGCGCGGACGTCACTTTACTGTTGTAAAGTGTTGATATTGAGGGGAGTGTTCATTTATTTTCATTGTGTCCCCTACGTTACTGTGTGCCACATATGCCACAACGACACGTTAAAACGTCTGAAGGCATGAAATGTGAATAAGAATTTTTGAACTTTAATTTATCTAATGCTGATTATTCATTGAATCATTTGAATTTAAATATTTAAAATACTTTCACAGCAAAAATTATATGCGATTAATTTAGATTAATTAATTACAGAGTATGTAATTAATTAGATTAATTTTTTTAATCGATTGACAGCCCTAATATATATATATACCATCTTACCATAATCTGCTTTCTGCTTGGAATGCTATTAACACGTGAAACTCCAAATTTTGCTTCTGCGTTTTCCCTGCAGGAGTTATTTGTGCTGGCATGAACAAACCGCTTTTCAGTCGTTCAAAGGGGAAGCTGTACACAGAGTGGCCTAAAGGAATGCTTGCGTGTTTGGCTGCGAGCAGAGCTACCATGCATTTATGTATTAGTGTCTGCACTCCTGCGGGGCCGAGAGGTCTGATGTGCACGCGATCCCTACGGCTCAGAGAGGCCAGCCTGATCGGAGGTTACAGTTTAGGTCTGGACTAGTCATTCCCGTCCCTAATCCTCCTGTAGCCATGTTACATAACCCCTCTGCACAAATCCAAACCTTCAACCCAGTGCCCAGCGTGGGACAAAGGGTCTAGTCAGGCCTTTGATATGTTATAACATCAACTCAGCCTAACAGAAAAGCAGAGTTAAAACACTCAGGATGCAAGAACCAGCTTCAGCCATGAGTGTGAAGACTTTCATCTGCGTTGCGAATATAAAGGCTTGGGCCTTTACACATCTGTGACCATTCAGTCAGGCTCAAAGCATTAGGCAGGTCCAATTAATCACAGAAGAGCACCATGGAAGGTGCCGAGCAGCGCCCTGACCTGAGCGCACAGCTGGTTCCTGACCTCCCGCCTCCTGCAGCGGGCCCCGTCTGCATCGCAGGGCCGGCGGCAAGACAGAAGCCACATGTCAGCACCTCAAACCCACACCCACACACAGACTCAGCCAGTCAGCCGGGTCCAGGCTGAGCGAGCCTTGCCTCACCGCGGCAGAGCATCAATTATTGACGAGGTGAAATCTGATGAGGTTCTGCTGTGAGCAAACAAAGAAACTCAGCCTTCTCAGGCTGCCATGTGCCAAAATAATGCTTTTCTTTGTTAAAATAAACACTTATAATTACTTCATGAATGCTTGGGGAAACAAGCAATTTCTTAGCCAAGTCCTTTTCATTTGGATGCTTGCATGTCTTGCAAACAGCAGCTACAGGGTATAACTTAACAGAACTTGATAGCGGGAGTTATGCTTGGACTTGTTTGCTGCCGAATGCAGTTGTACAAGCCGACATAATCACGATCAGATAAATAGTTTACCCCAAAGTCAACAAGATGCAGAGTGCTTCGAGTTTGAGAACATCAGAGTCCTTACAAGCATCACGTAGCTAGATGGTTTCATTAGCCAGGGCACATTTGTTGTGGTTTGTTCACAAGGTTTTGCAAGAAGACTCCAAGAGAATGATGGTTGTAAGAAAAAAAGCAACGTTTAGTAGGTCAAATACTAGATCAGCGCAAACGTCTGAAACAGCAGAAATCCCTCATGAGGAATCCTCTGAGACTTGCAGGAATGCCTGCACTGAGCGAGGATTACCCCTTGCCTTACTGTCTGTCTGTCTCCCTACGTGTCTTGTCTCTCTCCGAGCAGGGTCTGACCTCGATTGTCTCCACGCCCCAGACACATTCCTTTTCAGGACGAGCGGACGGGCTTTAAAAATGGCCTCTACACCATTCGCTGCCACTCCCACCTCCGGCCGGTGTGTCTGAGGCGGCTTACCTACCAGCAAAGCTTAAAGCAAGGCGATCACACGAGGGCCACACGGATGATCGCACACATGCAAACACAGTGGCAAAAGACCTGCGAATACTTGCAGGCACACAACTATAAATCTTTCATGTCCAGGTCATTAAAGAGAGATGACTCTGAGCTCTAAAGCTGCACAGATATGAAAATAGAGGGAGGAAGCCACCACCCTCAACCCTCAACCCCCAAAGCCATGTACTCACATTCCAACAGGTCTTGTTTGTGTTGTCAGACAATAACACATAATTGACTTTAAAGTGAAGTGCGAGATCTCTCTGGACCACAATTACCTCCGTTTACCCGCGTTTTCGAGAGGAGAGCGATTAAATGGAACGCAAACATCGCAACTTCTGCTTAGGCAGACGCTTCCATCGCTACAGATTTGTACAGAAAGGCAGCTGCATGCCTGGAGGAGAAGCTGCACCCGAGATGTGACGCCGAGTCATGTCTGGAGGCAAAGATGTTTGAAGAGGAGCCAAAACGCCACGCTTAAGGTGAGCCAGTGGGAACGTCTCACTTCAGTACCTTTCAACGTGTCACATTCTTCGCAAGAAGAGACAACATTTATACAAGAAGCACACTTCTATCAGTTTCAATGAAAGGGTTTTAGATGTTCTTACACAATTTGGCTTCTCAAAGCAATCGCTACTGAACGGCAATGGTTAACACCTTCTAAGTCAAAAACATCTCAGATTTGGATCCAACGTTTATTCAATTATCGAGCGGCTTCCCAAATGAGGGCCAGCACACAGGTCATAAGAAGTGAATTAGGTTAATGGCAGCAAAATAACCTGTGGGAAACACTTATTATTGTGAGTTTCATGTGGACAATTGGAGCCAGTGAGGTCTTGGAGGCAATGCCTAATCAGTGTTAGGCCACTTCAAAGAGGTCTTAAGAGCTAGACCAGAGCCGGTTCTCAAAAGGTTCTTTAAAACACACCAAAGAATCGTTTTGCTTTTTTCAGACAGATTACCACCTTGATGCTATGTCTCTTTTCATTCCTGCAATAGATCTCACAGTGGTATTTACCAGCATCTGTTGCAATAAATGAATAAATAAAATTGGCTCTTATTTCTATTTTTTTTTGGCCTGTAATATAGGCAATGCATATTATTTCAGGATGAAACAGATTTGTTCCAACCATTGCTATCAGTTTATTCAATAGGAAGTCAATTAATGCATTTGTCATATGCTTTAATCTGATATATGAATTGAATAAAGGCAAATCTGATGACGACCTCTGATAATACCTATAAAAGCATTGTTGCCAATTGCCCCTACCAGCAGGCCTTTAGTAAAGTTGAGATTCATGCACAAGAATACGCTTCAAAATTTGCCCAAATAGCACCATTGTCTCTATTTGTACCAAAGTTCCAGTTCAACACATCAAGTACTTCAACAAAGGGGGGTGTACACCACTGTCGAAAAAATATTTCTAGGGCTATTCGGCATAGTTGAAGGTGAATGTGTCCCCTTAAATGGAGGGTAAAGTCATCTTACCTCTTGTTGGCTAACAGTCTTAAACACGTTGCTTGCAGTAAGGTTATTTGCTGATTGCTCTTTTCTCTGGGTATGTTTTGGATTACATGCCGTTGGCAGTCAAAATGATAACGAGCCGCCCCTAAGCAACTAACACTAGCACCAGTTTATTACATGAACGAGTTTTCAGACTGCCCCCTATGAACATAAAGTATTAAATTTGGAGCCTGTTTAAGAAAAACCAAGGAGGTGCTTTTCAAACAGCTTTCAAATCAATCTTGAAAGCAGTAAGCAAATTTGCAACGGTGCCTCATTTTTACTGTCTATAACTCTTTCTATAGTTCTCTAGGGCCTCATGTATGAAAGAGTGTGCAGCTTTCGTACTATAAGTCGGCGGTGGCGAGAAATCTTGAAATTATTTTGGTTCACAAAAGCAAATTAATTTACAGATGGTGTCCTAATAGCAATATGAGTGCAGTCAAGAGCTCTGATTACATCCTGAAATTGTCTCCTTGCTGCAAATGAGAGTGAGAGTTTAGGGGACTTTTATGTATCCAAACAACATATGGATGAGGCTGTCCCATACGGCTGGCAGAGCACAGCTCAGGGATGGCTGTGAAATATCCGATCTGTCGTTCAGCTCCCACTGAAAAGCTCCGGTTGCAAAGAACAAAGCATAGGTAGAACTCGATGCGGCACCAGAGACGCACGGTTCTTCCTAGTTTCCGTCAGTAATGCTGCAGGGACATTAAAAGTAACTGCCCTGGACAATCTACACCAGCTAAAGAAGTCACTCATCATCATGTGCCATCCGGTCAGTAGGATCTCTGAACACAAGCTCCCTCCACATTCTTCCATCGGCAAAGTCCTCCAGCAGGATCATCGCTGCCACGGTTCCACAATAACTAGCAATGTTACACAGCTATTTCTGAACACGTATGATTGTGTCCACCTTGTCCACCTTATGAATCATCACACCTGACTTGTTAGGAATTCATTTTCTGATCTGACACCATTTTAATCTTAGTGAGAATGATTTACATGCATTAAATGCTTCCCAGCACACAGACTGATGCTCATTTACATCCACGTGTGACAAAAACAGAGGAATATTTACAGTTTACACCTGACTGAGGTTTTTTTCCTTAATTTTTGAGGTGTGTTACGTTGTTGTATGGCGCTAAATGTGATTCAATTTCTTTGTATGGATTTAAACCAGAACAAAGCTCAAACTAAATAACAAAACATTGAGTTTGATGCTCCGAGACTTAAATAAACCTGAGTTGAGTTTTATGTCAGTGTACTTGGGTAAGTTTTAGTACATTGTGGTTTGTTGTTGTCAACTGTGGCACATCTTCACGGCAGGTATGTCTGAATATGTCCAGATTGGTCCCAGATATAAACTGAAATAATACCCAACATTACAAGAATTTCCATTCCATACATATAGTGTAAAGGGAAATTGGAAGTGGCAAATATCAAAAAGTCTTTACAAGTGTCTGTCAGCCACATGTCAACATGTTTTGTCAAAATACAATACAAGATTGTCTCGAAATTCATGAAAGAGTATGAATTTTGCCACCTAAATGAAATATCCCAGCTATTGTTCTAGATTAAACTCCATTACTGTAGTTACACTGAGGTAACTGGGGAACAGAAACACACATTTACTACCATACCACAGTACTCCAAGGTTCTGCTGACTCATGCAGGCTGTGCCGGAGCTGCAATATTTTTCAAAAGCCAAAAGTGTGACCGTTTGCAGAGAGAGACAAATGGCTGCTTCACACACAATACAGACAAAGGTACAGTAAACAGAAGCAGTTGGCCCAAAGGTCTTTAACGTTTATTGTTAGCCATACCAGTACGTTTGTGTGGTGGGTTCAAAGAGGTCAGTTTCAGTAGCATCACTTGATTTAGATGTACCGTAAAAGGTTCTTCCTTTCCCTCTGATAACAAAATGTCAACATTCTTGCAGGCAGTTGAGCGTTGATGGAGAGATAAAGTCTAAGGAATTCTCTCTGCCATGTTATTTCAGTTGCCGTAGAGTTCTGGCTACTCTGGCATGCTGGTAATCCAGCAGTTAAAAGTCACTACTCTCACTGTAATTCACTCTGTCACCAGAGGACCTTAAACACAACATAAGAGGTGTTTGGAAAAGAGTTTTACAGCTCAAAAGATGAGCTTCTCCATCAGCCCCTCAATCCATTTCTTTTCCAGCTGCGCCAACACCTCGAGCCACTGGATTTGGCCCTACGGGTTTCTCCAACTATTATCTAATGATTTACAGCTAATATAGTGAGGCGGTAAGGTTTGTTGACATTCCCGGCCTCGCGCAAAGCTTGAACACAACATTGACCCTCTTTCCAACCTCGTAAACGGCTCACTCTGCTGACAGCCTCACCGCAGCAGGAGAGGTAATCCGAAACAAGAGGGATCGCTAAAAAACTTGCATGCTAGAGTGAAAGTGTGTCAACAGGAAGTCTGTGTGTACTAAAACAAGGGCAGCAGCATATTATCTTGTAAACTGCTTGCATGTGAGTATATGACCTAAAAAACAAATCCAGTTTGGGGATTATTTTTTTTCCAAGAGCTGGAACGCCATGGGACACATCGACAAAAGCGTTCAGAACAAGAAAAGAAAAGTCTGACACTCAAAGTGCTCGCCGATTTGAAACAAAACCATATGTCACTCTGATTTTGACAGGAAAACAGGTTCTTTAAATGCAAAAATAAGTCCAAGAGCATCTTATGAAAACACCGGGGTAGTTTAGAAACCACAAAACACTCTAATGATGCCATGACTCAACATTCAGCGAGGGTGTCTGGGCAATGCTTTGTCTCCAGGCAAAACAGTCAGTGCTTAAAATAAGCCATTGATAGCTAGCAAATAAAAGCCTTTTATTGGTTATAAACTGTGTTGCATCATTAAACTTTACATCTTTGCTGAGTGACATTACTCTAAATTCAACTAACAGGAGACAAAGGGAACACTCACATGGTGGTTTCTTCTCTTCTTTTTTTAATGCTTTTTCAACTTGTGAACATCCAGGGAAGCACAAAGCATGACATACTGTATCTGGATGATAATTGCTTCTGTCTGTTTGTCTGATTTAAAGAAAAGAAAAACGTAGTCTGGCAATTTTTTATCGGCCTTTTGTCTTCAGATGCTGCATTTGCAAAAAACAGAGAGCTTAGCGAATCCTGGGGCTGCCATCGGAGATCCCACAAGCAGTTAGTCGGGCCGAGATAAATGCAGGGGAGAGGGAGGAATGCATTCAAGAACCTTAATTGAGCTGGATGGCCTGCAGTCACAGAAGCAAAGTGTCTCAACAAGGCTTGGCGTGGTGAGATCCTGAGATTTGCTTCACACGTACACATCATTAAACTAGCTTATGGCTCCACAGTGCAAATGAACACAGCAGAGACAGTAGGAATTATATATGGGAAAGTTGTCTGGAAGGAGTCCCCCCCCCCCCTCCCTTCTCAGTGCAGAACTGAAGTCCTCTTGCTGTCAATGAACGGGAAGTGCTCCCATGCTGGGGCCTACTGGGCCAGCTATTGAACAAGGGAACATTCCTTAATAATTCTGTTTGACCTGGACCCAACATGCAGGCTGAGGGTCACCAAATATGGAACGCCACATACTGGGAGAAGGCCAAAAGGGGAGGAGGAAAAGTTGGGAAAATCGGATGTGAAGGAGTGAGAGGCAAAGTGATGGACAGGAGTTAGAGGGGTGGAAAAGAATACAATAGCACGCATGATGGGTTAGGGTTGCCTTAATCTGGGTTCCCTTCAATGCTGATGACAATCACTGCCTGAGTACTGCCAATAAAGACTGCAGGAACAGTCTGAAATAGTGTACTAAAGAGGCAGAAGTTCTCACGTCTTTATATCTCTATGAAAAGTGGTTTGGTCTTGACCCAAATTTTGGGAGCCAATGCTGTTGCACACAGTCGTTTTTGTATATGACAAAAACACAGCGGTGGTAAATATTTCTGTGTACAAACGGCTACAGGTCTGCATGGTTGGGATAGAGAGAATTACAGTTTTAATTCTATAAAATCAAATCCCTTCACTTGGCAATCCTCTTATTCAGTAATCCCCAGGTAGGTTTCAGAGAGCTGCAGGCTCAAACTGCCCAACCTTCCAACACATCTGCCCTGGTGGCAGAGTGATATTTACGTTCTGCTGCTCTGATCCACATAAGGGCTATATACTGCTCCGGCAAGACGTGCATGCAGTGGCCGTTTACGGTGTATGGAAAGTAACAATGTAATTCCATACACTGAGTTTGAACAACAATTTCCATTAAAGATGCTTGAATAGATTCTCGATTTTGAAACCTAAGGTCAGAATCTGCAGTAAGTTTGAACACGAGACACATTACAAATTTGTGATATACCGGACAATACAGATATTTCGGAATAAAACAGTCTGATACAAACACTGTTTTTTTAAGTGAATAAATTTTTGCTATCACAGAAAAGGGTCATTTGGAACTGTTTGGTATCAAGTTTATTATCAGATAGCTATGTCAGAAGTTTTTTTGTTTTGTTTTTTCTAAATAAACCATAGATTAGGAAAGACACAATGTCACTCACTGTGATCACGTATAAAAAGAAGTAAAAAAATTGTAATTTTAATTGGCTGTTAGAGTTATGAACATTCTTTAATGCCTTGTTAAATCAACAATGGGCATTAGCTATAGTTAGCTGTTGGTTACATTTGGGTATTAGTTACAATAAATGTGAGCTGCCAGTAGCAATAAATATTAGCTGCTTTTGGTCAAAGCAGATAGCTACAATTAGCAATAGCTGATAGCAATTATTTTCGCTATTTGCCAGCTGCTGCTGGCAATGACTGCTGCCATCACAATGCCACATATGCTGGCATTTTGAAAACCGCTTTATGTGAGTCTAAACTTGAGGAGATGACGGTGATTTGGTGGAACTTATAGTTTTGTCAGATCATTGAAGTTTGTATTAGTATTGACGTGCTACGAGTCTCATTAATGTGTGTTTGTAACAACATAAGTGGGAAGGAATTTAAAGTGTCGTGCTCCATCATTACTTTTGTTACTTTTCTGTGACGTCAGCATCTCTTTTAAGTGTTTAACTAAATTCAATTCAAATCGGATTATATAATGATGTGACACCATAACTTTTACTCTTAGTTTCCCACATAAATCTCCGAATTGTAGTGCAAGATTAGATAGTATTATTATCAGGTAGGTGCTGTGGTGGTTGAGGATCAGGTGTGCTGTTTCAGTAATAATTGTACATATCTGTTATTCACATGAAGCGTAACTACCATGGCAGTCAAGTAGCATCTTTGTCAAGACGCTCAAAGTATTGGTGGTAGGGTGATGGTTATATTGAGAATGCCACAGTGTAAAACAGATAGCGAGGAGATGTAGGAGTGCCCCAGCCCCCCCTCCCCCCCCCCCCCCCAGCAACCTCATATTTTTGAATGACATTGGCTTTTGGTTATTATTAGCAATGGCTGTTATTAGTAATGGCTGTTAGCTATTATTAGCAAAGGTTTTTAGTTGCTATTGGCAATGTTTGTTAGCAGCAAATGGTAATGCTATTAACAGCAATTACCAGCAGATGACATTTTGCTACTATAGCAATATTTGTTGCCTTATCTTGGCAATGGCAACTGACTACTTTGTAATGCCTACAAGGTACTATTAACACTAGCTGTAACCTAACCTAATAATAGAAGTGGATGTTAGTTTCCTAACAATTGATGTTCACAGTTCACTATTAGCAACTTAATGCCTCGTTTGTTTTTCTTTTCATTTGATATCTGTGGTTTGCCAATTACAACAAAACCAACACTGGTAAAAAAAATAATAAATAATAATTATAAATGACAAGTAACCTGCATCCCATAAATGGCAGTCACTAATTTGTGCTCTTGTAATGGGGAGCACAAGTTTCCAAGCACCGAAAAAAAAAAAACCTGAAACAACCCAACTCCATCTCAAAGAAATGACACAGAATGGCATTTCTGTCTGGCGTGTTGTCAACACCAGCCTGGGAGTCAGGATGCCTCCCATATTCTCTCATGCCCTTATTCCTACACTCCCTCACAGTTCTGTTTTTAGAGATAACACAGTCAGCCAAAAATATCAAGACGGTGTCCAGAATCCCTCTCCTATCCTTGGTGTGCTCCCTGAGAGCATCCCATCCAGCCGACTCTGAGGGAAGAACAAGCTGAAGAGTGACATAAAGGCTATAATCCACCTTTGCGACCATTTACCAGTATCCACACCCGGCTCAGCTGTGGTCGTTTCAGTATGGGATTAGTGGGACGGATTGAAAAACTTAATCTGCCTCAGAGAGTCCAACCAAAACAAAAGAAGCAAAAGGACAGGAAACGTGCATTCCTGCAGATTACAACCCCATTGCAATGACTGATTATCTTTCTTAAAGAGATCTGTTTCCTTCTGCTATCAATCAGAAGCAAAGTAGTTTAACCCGACCCCATGATGTTGCAACAGGACACACAAGGACCCCCCCTCCCCCCAAAAAAGAAAAAAATGGCTAATAGAGATCATCCCATATGAAATATGTCCCCTCCTGCAGAATGAGAAACATGTGCTCTCCTAACACGACAGTTTCATACCGGACAGTTTGGCCGGGCCGTGCGTGCCGATGACAGTGCGCTCCTTACCCTGATGGAGATGCAGCATCCTGGTGCGCTCAGAGGACACGCATGGTAATCCACCAGCACGCTCTCCTCCTGCTCTGCAGCTGCTCCCCGCTGATCCCCGCAGAGGATAAAGTTTACATCCAGAACGCGGCGTCTCTCGCCTCTGCACGGTGCTCCCTCCTGTTCCTCTCCCTGTCTCCCTCAATCTGCCAACGTAGACCAACTCTCTTCGACTCTGCTGCTTATGCGTCTACGCCTCCTTCGCGACGCCGTGCGCCGTCCCCGCGCCTGCCCATCCAGCCCGCTGCCTCTCTCTTTCCTCTGGATCTGCCTCTCCTCAGTCCACCGCTGCTTCGATCTCTGTCTCTCTCATTCCGCTTCTGTCTCGGAGCAGCGACGGCCGCGTCCCTCCTCCCCGGGCTCACAGGACGTCTAACATGCGTTCAGGGAGAGGGGCTGAAGGTGGCTCTCTCCTCAGGGGAGGAGAAGAAGCGAGGTCAGATGGGGGTTTGAACACAGAGGGAGGAGTTTTTTCCTTTTTTTAGGGGTGACGGCAGTGTTAAAGAGGGGTGGGGGTTTTAACTCCACCAAGGGGACATGAAGTGATAACCAGCAGCCAGCTTGTGATGTTGAACTATGTGGGCTGAGGCAGGCAAAGAAAGCTGCAAACTGCTGGAATATGCACAAAGCAAACATTGGCCACATTTTCCAATGTTTTCATGCTCTCTAAGCTATGATAAGTTAACAAAGTCTTCTACACATAAGGAGGGCTAAAGTTTTCTCTCTGTGTGCATCTGTTAAGTTCCTGTTCAGTGTCAGGTTGCTGTTCTCATTGTCTCCTTGTTCCGCTTTCTAGTCGGCTCTATTCCAGTTTTACTTCAGCAAATGTGTTTAGTTTTGCTTGTTTGTTTATCTTCTGCTCGGATGGTTTCACTTCTCATTTCGTTTTGTTCACCCAGGTTCCTTTTACGCTTGGCGAGTTCTGCTGAAACCAGGTCGTTTCCGACCTGCATGAGGACGCCTAACCAAATCTTCACTTTGCGTCAGTCCTTGCACTTTAGTTGTGCCTTCCGACTGTATTGACTGAACCACCTTGTGAAGAAGATTAGAACTAAAGCTAAAAAGTCACTTCTGCAATCAGTCTAGGAAGGTTTCTTAACCCATTCAGGTTGGGATCCAACACGACCTTTGTGAAGGATTCACTATAGACAGATGTGCTGTGCAAACTTCTGTTCAATGTTGCCATCACGTGAAAACCACTCAACAATTTTTACAGTTTTTTACCAATGTGTCAATATCAGAACTGCTGATAAGGCTTTAGACTTCTTCTACAGTACCGTCTACACCGCCCCTTGTTGCCTTGGGATGAGCGTAGACAAGAACAAAAGGTCTAACAATGTAAGGTTCACAGGCCATCGTTTATCTCACGTGTGTTCAGGCTGAACATATGTGGGAGGTTAACGTATCTTGGCTTAAAGCTGGAAGAGAAGAACGGGACATTAGGAGGAAGTCCCGCATCTCCTGCAAAAACTAAGATCTCTCAGCAATCTGATGTCACCTACCATTTTTCTGAGACTAAACAAGAAATGAGCAAATCTGAAGTTTTCCAAATGTACTGTCTCGATAACATTCTTTGTTTCTCTCAACAAGACAAAGGTGCAAACAATGCCATTAGAGAACGAATCAACTATCAAAGAACACGTTTTGAACACATTTGCATCCTGATTACTCTTATGGCTGTAGCAACCTGCACTATGGAGAGTCCCACCTGACGATACTGCCAACTCTGATTATCGTAGGCTAAACCTTGCTGCAATGAAAACATCATGATGACAGAAAAAGAAGTAAAAGGGTGGAAAAAATCTGGTTATGTGATTCCTAAGAAGATTATTGCAACAATTTTCTCCAATCATCATTAAAAATACTTTTAATTTAGTGTCTGTTCATCATTGTGTCAGTAAGTGTAGCACAACTAATCCACTGTTAAATGAGTCCTGCCCACTGGTTTAGTAATCCCTATCTGTAGTGGGGCGACCGTAGCACAGGAGCTGGGGAGTTGAAACCAGCAGGTTGCCGGTTTGAACCCCTGCTCTGACCATGTTCCCTGTTAAATCCAGAATAGAGTTTAAACTTTCTGAACAAAACAAAGCCATGAATAATTTAGCTCTGTGAGGCAGACACATTTAAAGACTTGGCTTAAAACTTTCCTTTTTGATAAAGTTTATAGATGAAGTGGCTCAGATTATCCTGCACTATCTCTTTTGTCATGCCGCTACTACAGACTGCTGACATAATGAGCACTTCACAAACTCTGCTACATTCTCCTACTACTCTCCAATTTTGCATTATTTGCAGTTATTTCAGCTTTTAACTTTATGTTCTCTGTGTTTATTATCTTAATAGAAGCTACAGCTCTCTTTAGTTGTGTCACCTTCCTGGAGGGGGGCATTGGCTGGGCTAGTGCTGCAAACAACTTAATGTTCCCCTGATACATTTGACAGAGCTAAGTGTATCAACGATAGATAATACACTTCATCTTTCAGTGTTTTATCCTGTCTCTCTCCTAGAAATAGCTAAACTTTCACTGTGACTAACTGTAAGTGCACTCTTTCTGAAAACTGGCTCAGATCTTATCTGCTCATCTGTGTTCCATTTTTTTCAAGTTTTGCTGTTCCTGTTAATCTTTGAAAAACCATATTGCAGTGATCTGTGTTGTCTAAATAAGCTTTAGGTCTAAAGGTCCACAGACATTTGTGTCAAAGGAAAACCTACATCATGAATGTCTGAGGCAGGGGTCACCAACATGGGGCTGCGGGCACCAGGTAGCCCCCAAGGACTTATATGTAACATAAGACATAAGAAGAGCTCTGACTCTTCAAGTCGGTACAGGTAGCCCTTCATATGACAGTACCAATGACGTAGCTCTCAACTTGTAAAAGGTTGGTGATCCCTGGTCTGAGGATTAGTACCTGAAGTGTAGTGTGCAATTCCAGACCTGTGCGTGATGGGGTTAATTTAAAAAACAGACACTTCTTGGTTACAGTTGGGCACTATCTTACGATGTGATGGTTTTAGAGTTTAGCATGTATAAAAATGTAATGAAAATGTTAAAAAAGAAAATGATTGTATTGTAAGACATTTATACTAATGTTTTTAGACAAAGTTGGACAATGATCTAACTGTTCTTCATTAATACCATAGGTACAAGGAAATATTATTTGAGTGTTGTTTGTTTCGTTTTTTTAGAAACACATTTTGGTGGAAAAAAAGCACAGAATCATAATAAGAAATAGGTGATAAAAATCTCCAGGACAGTTATTTGGCTCTTGGCCCTTTGAAATTAGTCATCAGTTTTATGACCAGCTGTGAGGCTGCCTGAGAAGGGGCGAATAAAAAGCTTTTGTTGATGGACAGTTCCGAACAATGCAAAGATCCAGCTTTACTAAATACAGTGTCAGATAGGTGAGGGGGGTTTCAGATGCTGTTAAATGATCTGACAGGCACCTTGTCTGAAGCAGTTTTTTTAAACGGGATGCTGCAAAAACAGAGCTTTGGCCTAAGCATCACACTACAAAAAGAATGCTCTGACAAGGGAACAGATAGAGACAACCGAGGAAGAGGTCGAGATCAAGGGAGCGAAGGCCAGAACGGAAAGACAGAAGTGCTTGGGTCTGCCTGGGCCGAGTAGCTCCGGCCCATCTGCTGCAATCACAATCAGTCTCAGCTGAATGGCTGTGACAAACTGCAGCCTGGAGCCCGTGGTTTCAACCAGGCAGGACGCCTACATGAGCCCAGGGACATGAGGAGAGGGGGATGAAGAGGCAAGTGAGGAAAGGAAGGGGGGACAGGGGGGGTGGCATCTATTGTCTGCTCCCCAATAGGACCAGTGGAAGAGGGGGCCGGCCACCGGACGGGTGAAAGGGGAATTAAAAGGGTCTCGGTGACAGGAGTGCTCGGTTAAAAAGCAAGAATGAAAGGATGGGGCTGACTTAGAGCCCCACATTCACTGTCACTAAAGTCCTAAATGAACAATAACATTAACCATGAGAGAAGCAAAGAGCAAGGAGGGAAATTCTTGGAGAAGGAAAGGTGTACCAGCTTTTACACCCGTCAAAAAACATTGGCACGTCTTGTCATGTTTGCTATCAGATGAAGCCATTTGTCATAATAAAACTCAAAGATTCATGATCCCCGATTATTGTGCAAAGATGTCATGTAATTGTGTTAATCACACGCACAGCTGGTTTTGTGAAGGGAAATCTGAATATGGAGCGAGCATGATTTGATTTCCAGAGCAGGTGGTCACCAATTAGACACCATTGTCCCATCGGCATAAAAAAGACAAATAGAAAACTGAGTCAGCACTAACATATACAAATGCACCATAATGAAGAAATATTGAAGGTGGTCTTCCGCTCTAATTCGATCAAAAACGAGCGGAGAGTTGTTAAGAAATGGCTCTGGTCTGCAGAGCAACAAAGGGACTTCCGTGGTTCCATCCAGGGTTGGGATTTGGAGATTTAGTGTGGGTTTACGACTAAATGAGAAAAGTAATGGATGGTTTTGTGCATGTAAGAGCAACTAAATCCTTTGCATTAAGTGACTGTGCGTTGGTGTGCGGGTTGTGGGTATGTTTAGTCAACAACGAATTGCCGCAACAATACGAGTCCATGCCGATTCTTAAACGTCTATGATGTGCGTGCTGAGTGATATGCTGAGCTCATTAAGGCACCGCTTATTCCTTTGCCAGGGGTGTTGGTGACAGATTCCACTGTTTGGAAACACACGGCCGCCCACACAGCCAGCCTGGCTCCACCACTGTCACACACACACGAACTAAGGCTAGCATTCCACATGGAGGAGGTGCGAGGAAGGAGACAGGACGGTGCTGGGACAGCGGCCGGAGGGCCGATGGGTCAATATGAACTCATAATGTGGTAGAGGGTGGTCTGAGGTAGCGGGACGTTGGCCACAAGGAGTGTGTGTGATTGTACGATGGCAGGAATCATGTGAGTGTCAGCACCGTTGAAGCAATGGTGGCAAGCAGACAGGCACAGGGATGCTAACAGCCTTTTCAAGACGCAATCTTCCAGAGTACTCAGTTGTTTTATTGGTTTGTTAAAGTGTAGATGCAAAGATTGCCTCCAAATGAATAATGTTGAAAGAAAGAAAGAAAGAAAGAAAGAAAGAAAGAAAGAAAGAAAGAAAGAAAGAAAGAAAGAAAGAAAGAAAGAAAGAAAGAAAGACAGAAAGAAAGAAAGAAAGAAAGAAAGAAAGAAAGAAAGAAAGAAAGAAAGAAAGAAAGAAAGAAAGAAAGAAAGAAAAAAAGAAAGAAGCACAAAAGGCAAGATCGTCTACATGCCCCTCACCTTGTGCCTAATAGATCTTATCATGTTAATAATTTATGGCTCCTTTCAGCATGCTGACTTATTACTGTGTTACCATTTTGGTATATAAATCAATGTGCCAACGTTTTACGCAATTGAATGTTTTATTATTTTTGCAAAAACGTGACTTGGGAAACTCACTTATCGTAAATTGTCCAAAACCAGTTAACTGAGTTACATATTAGTCAGGAGCTAGTCAGTTATGTCCTATGTTGACATTATGGCCCTCCAAAACTAAGCAAAAGCACTGAGTCATCAATCGAGTGTTTATGCTTAGCTTCCAAGCAGTTAGACATTCTTATAATCTTCTATATCTGGTTTGCTTGGAAACCAAAGATGAAGATGTAAGAACAGGTTTAAAACTTTCGCACAACATCCTGCTGGCTTTGAGCTTCAGCCACCAGACGTCTTTTGCTTGATGGCATTCTTCTCCTGCAGCTTGATCGCTGATGGGTGACTGGAGGCATCCAAGGGTAAAACGTATCAGTTGAGCTCATTACCCAACCCCCACTCCCCAGTTGATGTCTGCGACGAGGTGTGTGTTCCCAGAAATTCATCAATCAGGAGGAGAGAAGGAGAAAAAGGAAAAACTTTGTCTTTGTTTGGCACCCCAAAGAGGATTCTCAGGAGTTAACCTGTGGTTTCAATCCATCCAGGAGATATTGAGCTGTTAAGCACTGAGACATTTTTGGGGTAGAGGATAAGGGGTGGGAGTTCTGTCTATATCAAGACAAGCAAAGGAAATGCCTAACTTTGGAGAGGCGGCATGTTTGTTTACTCAACAAGAGTCTGCCCGGACAAACTGCAAACATCCAGACAGATGCAAATTATAACATATCTGCAGGAGCCCCTCCAGGGACTGCCACATGGATTCGGAATTTCTGTGTCAGTAAACTTCTTTTGTGGAAAGATAAAATGTGTAGTAAAAGGAAAATTATAATGCTCCCCGGTGATGTTTCATTAAGCAGGGTGTTAGGAGCGGAATGATGCAGAGGATGACCGCGGTCCAGAGAGACTTCGTCTTCCTCCGCTTGGATCTCAGGAAGTGCCTCGAATCATTAACGGCTGGAAGCAGATGGATTAACACTGATACATTTAATCTTTAATTAAACTCAAAGAAGTCTTTGGATTCTTAATTCTTGCTGTAGTTATATATCTGGTGGTCAATGTGTTCCATGCTAGTTTGCAACCTCTACCTCCTGTTTGTTACAACCATGCATAACATCTCCTGATAAAATTATGCTTTGCGTATGCTGGTTAATTCACTTCAAACCACTAGTCGGAAATATTCCTAATTAATATTTTCTTTTTTTGTGACATTTTAAACGTTAGCTTAAAATTTGCATGACAATTGGATGGAAACATGGATAATGAGTATGCGCTTCACTTCCCTGTCAGTGACAGTGCTTTCCATCAGAGGCTTCTTCTGTCGTGTTTTTTTGGCATCGGACCGAAGCGCAAACAAGAGCTCGGGAATTACATGTTGAATGTTGAAAAAATGGTTTTAACAAATAAAACAAGGCTTACAATAAAGGTGGAGAAACAGGAACTAGGAACACGGCAAGGATGACCAGAACAGGGTAGATAGACGGAGGGCCTAACAATGAGTGCGACAGAACTGGCTGAACTTATAGGGGAGGAAACGGAAGGAAGAGCAGGTAGAGCAAATGCACACTGGTGAACTGAGTACAGTCAATGAGGCTCAAGGAGAGGGAGGACAATGAGCTGGCCGGGGCTGGAGGATAACAGAATATAACAGGGAACATGAGAATGGCCAGACACGAGGAAAACACCTAGCTAAACTAAAAAAGAGGAGGCAGGAAATAAAGATCTAACAGAACTGCTGAAATCATAAAGAACAAAAGATGACTTAAACAAGTACCAAATCTAATAGATACAAGAATACATTATTAATATAATAAGTACTGGACAGAAACTAAAGTTATAGCAGAAACAAGGATCTAAGCAGAAACAACGCTGAAAGTGCAAAACACAAACAAACCAGGGAGCTACACAAAGTAATCAAACCCCTGGGGATCCTGAGATCTTCAGAGCCACCACAATTAACAGGCCGATGATCCAAAGCACACTAACTTTGTCACTAACAAGTCAATCTGAATGGCTCAAAGAAAATAAATGAACGTTTTGGAGTGGCTTAGTCAAAGCTGGAATCAAATTTAATTTAGATGCTTAATCTTTAAACAGGCTGTTCATGCTCTAAAACCCTTCAAAGTGGCTACATTTCAATGGAGGAGTTCTGCAAAGAGAAGAGGGCCAAGTTCCTTCAAAACAATGCAAAAGATGAAATGCCAGTTACTGTGAAAGTTTGATGCCTGTAGCTGCTGCCAACAAGGGGAAATACAATTTTCACATAGAGCCAAATGTTTTTAGGTCGCTATAAATACAAAGTCAAGTAAAGATACCAGTTCTCGGATGAGGCAAAGAAACCGCAGTATCCAGAGGAATCAACATGAAAACTCCAAGAAAAAAAGCAACAAAAAACAACAGAACCACAAGCAAAACAAGAAATACAAACTTTAATAAGCTATAGCTTGGAAAAAAAGAACATCCCAGATTTCATAAAGCTGTTTTTAGAATGCATCAAAATAAGAATTTGTTTAATTTTACCTCATGTTTTTTATTTACTACACTGTACCTCTTTTGATCAAACCGCCCCTCTGTACCTTTTCACAACAATTCTTTGTCCATTTTATGCATTTTCACCCTTTTCCTGTTTCCACTCAGAGCGTGGGGGGGCTGGTATACTTTCCGATAAGCCCTGAGTTGAGAGGGGAGGCCGAATAGCGAGGATGCAGCCACTGTGACTTCCAGAAGCCAAAACTACGCAACATCTATCAACAACAAAACCACACGCAGTGGATTACCCTGCTTATCACAAAGTGAGGATGTTTTTGCTGGTCCTCTTTTAGCCAAAATAGCTGCTTCTGCTTTCATGAGTACAATAGGCCTCCGAAAACCACCAAGCAAAGGAGGCTTTCCGTCATGAAATCTTTTCAAAGGAACTTAAGTTAATAAAGTGTTAAGGCAAACCTGCATTGAACCAGACAAACTGTCTGAAATCAGATAAACACTCTGCTTTTCTCCATCAGTGTGTAATTAAAGCACAATTTTTTCCCACAACACATCAAACACATAGCTGATAACTCATTTTAAGGAAACCTAACAACTGTAATTACAGCAGGGATTAAACAAGAGCCCACTGGAAAAAAGAAAGAGCTCTTAAATACAGCTAATTTCTTCCAGGAATGCAGACAATGCACTATTGAGTCCTAAATCCGACAAAAACATGTCACAAGTTGTTTAAAACACAACAAATATAAATTGTAAAGCGTTTTTCACTGCCACGCTGCAAATGTCTCACAAAAACTGGTTCACAACTTCATGTTTCACATAAGTCTTGGTTCAACATATTTGCCTTTTAGGTTACCTACCTCATCATATTAAATACAAATCAAATATAATTTTCTATAAATTACCCATGATGCATAGAATAGTATATTAAAAAGTAAAAACACTAGAAACAGACCAAAACATTCATTGATTTAGTTATAAATCAGATTCTATAGCACTGATTTGTCTTCTTTCCCAAAGAAACTAACTCTAGCTTAATGCTCCTGTAACTGGCTATGTCTTCTAACAGGAAAAGAAGCCACTGATGAAGCTCCTGTAGTCATTAAATCTGCATACTTCCCTTGGTTTCTTTTTGTTTCAAGTACTCCCAGGTCAGTATTTGTTCCATATCTCTTTCCTGGACTGTGCCATTGAAAGTACTTTGGCTCCCATTGACTTGTATACACTTGGATAATATACAAAAGTAAATGGGAACGAAAGTACTTTCAATGGCACAGTCCAGGAAGTACTTTCAATGGGAGCAAAAGTACTTCCTGGACTGTGCCATTGAAAGTACTTTGGCTGCCACTGACCTTTGTATAGTACCCTAGTTGTTTTTTTTCTGATGGAAAGCATTTATGGTTCAGTGCTTCTATGCTCAGCTATATCTCCTACCTGGATGAAGCCACTGATAAAGCTAAAGCACGTATTAACTTTAGTCCAGGACTGTGACATTAAGCGCTTTTACCCCCATTGACTCTTTGAAAAAACCTTTTTCTTTTTCATAGGAGTTAGGGAGTTTGTCAGGAGTTAGGAAGTTTGTCCTGCGATTGGCAGGTTGCTGGTACGATCCCCGCTCCGACTGTCTCAGTCATGTCCTTGGGCAAGACACTTAACCTGAATGGCCTGCTGGTGGTGATCAGAGGGCTTGGTGGTGCCGATGTATGGCAGCCTCGCCTCTGTCAGTCTGCTCCAGGGCAGCTGTGGCTACTAACATAGCTCACCATCGTCAGGGTGTGAATGTGTGTGTGAATGGGTGAATGACTAACAGCAGTGTAAAGCGCTTTGGGGTCGTTGGACTAGTTAAAGTGCTGTACAAGTACAAGTCATTTACTATTTACCATAGAAAGCACTACTGGTTCAGTGCTTCTGTGTTTGGCTCTGTCCCTTACCTGGACAAACTCATTTACGAAGCTACTACTCCCATCGGCTCAGGCAGAGAGGCATGATTCCTGACTCAAGAGAACATGTCTCCACTGCTCAAGAGTCCAACAGCAAAGTTTTTACACCCCTTTATACAATGTGTTACATTGCACTTTATCACTTACGGCTTGGGTGTAGCTACTTGGCCATAGAAACCCATTCTGTGAAACCCTACGCATTGCTCCAGAGCTTCTCTGAAGGCCATGACAAATCTGGAGATCTGTAGATGTTGACTATACATAAAGTTGGTGACCTTTGTATTATGATTGTCCCCCAGATTCTACATCCTCCGTGTTTGCTCCATTCCGTTTATGTAAGTGCACGTCCGACCGATGGGGAAACTACGTTATGTTAATTAATGAGAGCGGTTCCACATTCTCTGTGACTACTCCGAACGTCACCATCAGCGGAGGATGTGGAATTACAGGGTCGGCTGACCCTGCTTTGGGACTTGCGTGGTTTACCACTGGATTGATTTGTTGTGGTTACCTATCAATTTCACTTTGTTATAATACCACTAACAGTTGAATGTGGACACCTGGATTCAATGATTTAGCGGGAAGGGTGAATACATTTGGCAATATGGTGTAGTCACATGTGTCAATGGTGGTTTTCACATATAACTGGTAGTAAAGAATAGACCTTTACTTTTAGGGACACAAATTCATCTCTACGGTACATATTGGAGATCTACACAACACAGGGTTTCCCCCACTGTATTATAAGCCTTTGCTTTACTCGCCCCCCACCATGCTACGTGTCGTTTATTTATTTAAAATGCCTCGATGTTTGAGAGCATAAAATGGTCAGTAAAGTTCCCGTCTGGTCTGGGAGAAATCCTCCCGTTCAACATACGCTAACAAGCTAGCTGTTATTAGCTTGATGCGCACTACGGTAACCCTCTGTAGTGTTCCCCTTCTTCGAGCTGCATCACGCAACACTCCCACACACACCACATTTTCCTCAGTTCCATGTGCACCTCCCGCAACCCACCAAGACCATTACTACCAGGATTACTCAGTTTTCTGGGCGAATCTCTGCAATATCGAGAATAAATTTGATCGTATTCATCAATCCAAATTGCAGCCCAATATCAGCATAGGCATCCATGCATAGAAAAGATGTTTAGATGTTGTTTCAGCTGGCAAATTATTAACTGGCATTTAATTTATTAGGTTCAAGAAAAACAAACATGGTCAAATAATTCTTAAATAAGAGCCTAGTGACGTCATGTCATGTCATGTCATGTCACAATATCTAAAAATGGTTTGGCAAACAATATTTGTTTTGAATGATACATGTCTCTTATTTGGCTGAGAAAAGAGAATAAATTTATTTTGAAACATAATCAGAAAGATAGTAACAAAAAACAGCAGGACAGGTCAGCTTTCTTGTTTGATGCTGTTTTTTTGGTGTTACTTGTCCTGCTTTTTGAGTTCATTTGATACATATGCATTAAAAAAACAGCGATTTCACCAGCAGCTTTATTTGATGGAGAGCTATTCCAAGCATTTAGACAACTCAGCATAGTTATTAATAATTAACAGATTTAAAGTTGTGTGTTGTTTCAAGTTTGTAAGTGAATATTTTACAAAATACAAAAGCTTTATAAAATCTTTAGAAATAAGTCTACATGGCGTTTATGGTAATCAGTGTGTGTTGGGAAGAGGCACCAGCATGCATTGGAATGTTACCATTGCCTATGAAAATGACCTTGAGGGAGCATCAGTAAAAGGCTTCATTAAACCGTTCGATTAACCTCTACCTCTCACGAGCGCCATAAAAACCAAAGCAGGCACTCTGACTGCACCCAGACGCCGCGCATGAATCAGGAGCTAAAGGCTTTGGCATTTACAGAACCGCTGAAGTGGGGTGGATGAGTAAAGAGATAGGAAATGAATCCTCAGCAAGAACCCAGCTAACTACTGCTGCTTTAAAACGAGTGACTTTATGCTACTAATTCAACACACACAGTAGATGTTGTTAATTAGAGGAAGCACACTTTGAAGGGAAGCTTTTTGGAGATAATTATTTCCAAATTTAGCTCCCACGGGCTTTAATCAAGCTTTTCATTAGGAAAACCAAAATACCCACTGAAATTCCTCCACTGCTTGAAAGCTCCAATGACTTCATTTAACTGCTCCTTTAAGATATTTTGGAGTCTGGACTCTGGGACCGTAAAGTGACCTCTAATAGATGGATTAAACTCAGCCATTCACTTCAGAGGGCACACAAGCACACTTTGAGAGTGTATTAGATCTCTGAGCTTAGTGCGATCAAATTATTGCATTAGACCAGTCAACTTATCCAATTAAAGTTGTAAAACGCATGGCTCTCACCCAAGCGAGACAGCGGATCCTTTAGGGGGATGTTGAAAGTGGCTGAACCCTGTCCACCCCTTCATCAGCGGAACCAGCCTTGTTGCTTATTTCAGCCGAGGATTACGGACCTTTTTTGATTCAGAAAGTCTTCTTTGAGCCCAGCTAGAGTGCTCCTTACACTGTTTGGAGTTTGGTCACATTGTCTGCTCAAACACAAATGTATTATTTAGATTTAATATAGTAGACTTACATAAAGTACTGCAAAAATGTGGAAGAAAAATATCACGTAAGATTTGAATTCCCGATACCCCTAAATAAAATCCAATGCAATCAACAACTTTCATAAATGGGAGTGGGATTCCTTAGCAAGGAAAAGGAAACTGGACAGAGTTTATGAATGGATGGAGCTAAATAAAGAACAATTCAGGCAAGAAGGTTAATCAGAACAGACTAGGCAAACATTCCAATCGATCTGTGCACAATTTTGTGGGACAATTTAAAAAAAAACAATTATTAGAAAAATTGGAAAGCCATGTCATATTTCCATCAATTTTAATTTGGTATTATTTTGTGTTTTTCAAGAAAAATCCCCATAAAATAGACAAAACTTTATAGTTGTACTTTTACAATAAACTCCTTGCCTCGCAGTAACATCAGTACAATCTGGATAATGGTAATAAGTGTTGATTAGAACAATTATGGCCTAAAAACCTCCGGATTAACGGATTAAACATTCTTTGAGAATTTGGGTCACAAAGTGGCACTTGCTCTTGATCCACAATCTCCTATTTCCCCTATAACAGGACAAATGGTGTTTGTTTATTGCACTAAACAAGTCTATTTTCATTTCTACCCACAGGCAAACTTGCTTGACGGATCTAAGCTCATTTTTCCATCTATGCAGTGTTTGAAAGAGCTATAAATATGACAAATAGATTATTGATCAGCAGATGCCGTCTCTTCTGTCCCCTCTGTTTGGGCTGCAGCTGGTTGCTCCATGCACCTTCTTCAATTCCCTGCTGTATTTCCAGCTGAGCCCCTAAACCCTTCAGTCTGCTACCTCCTTTCTGTTCTGCAAGGTGTAGGAAAGGTCAGAGAAAAACGCCATCTGCTCAAGCAGGCCAAAAAAGGGCAGGTGAGACCTGTTTTGAACTGCAAAGCCCCAAACCAGCAAGATTTCTGCCTCTGACCCGTTTAAAACAAGGTGAAAAAGATGATTCGTTCAAAAAAAAAAAAAAAACAGCTCAGAACAGTGACAAATCAACAGTGGGAAAGAAGAGAAAAAATATCCAATCTGCATTGTTTTAATCCGCAAGGAAGATTACACAGTCACGGTGCCTTGACACAGCAGATTGCCAGAAAGAGGTCATGCAGGCTCATCCCTGCCCGTCATGGTTTTTAGCAATGTTGGCGCATCCATATGTTCATCTCAAGCATGTCTGTCACTCAGTCTCTAATGAATGCAATGCATCAAACCCTCGCTTGACAGTGTCTGACCAGGAATTCAAGGCCAAACCTGATGAAATCCCGTGAAAAGATAGTTCATCATATAGTAATTAACAAGACTGTGGAGCAAACAAATGATGAATACCCAGAAAGCCTGGCTCAGCGTTTCTGTATGGTTCATCTGATGTTGCCAAATTTGGATGTGTTCCATCTGATGTTGACACTTTGCTGCGGCGCTTTTGTTTCCGTCTGACAAGGACGTGGTCACGTTGAATGGAGCAGGCGGGAGAGCCCTGGTTGTGTCCCACTGGGGTTTTGTGCTCCATCGAGCAGGGATGCAAAGATACCCTCTGAACGGGGGTCTTTAGGACAGTAAATAAGCCGCAGATGTTCTTGACGCATAAGTAAAATCAGTGCTAGAATAAGGGGTGTTGGGAGTAGAAAATATACAAGGGAAAACACAAAATTATTGGTGTTGACAAAGTCTGTCCTTTTCTTGTACTCTAATGCCAGGGTTCTCAAACATTTCGTGGTCAGTGATCCTTAAATTCCTAATGCTGATAGTATTTTTAAACAGCCTTTTGTACTGGTAAATACATTGTGAATTATGTGTGTTTTTAAATATATATAAAAATACACCTAATATGAAAGATTTGGTTGAGATTAGATCCTCATTTTCGATAAAGCCAAACTCGATGTAATGTTGTCATACTTCGAAATTTTAGCTGATTTGGCTTTACCTTACTTGATGAAGTGGACGGAGTTAAATATTTGTCCATTGTGCTACTTAGCTCAACCCTGACGCATCCTCTGAAGTGCCTCCTCAGGCCCGACAACTTGCGTTTCACGGACCCCCAACCCGTTGTTCATGGACCCCAGTTTAAGGACTGCAGCGAAAACAGCAAATATTCCAAGAAATCTAGATTTTCTTTGCTTAAACCAGCATCTGGAATAAAACCGTCTCCATAACTTCTCGATGGAATACGTATTTTTTTAAGCCCCATAGGTGAATAGAGATAACAGCCAGAAAAGGAACCAACTACTAAATCTCTCCCAGTAGTCTAGAATTATTCTAGTTCTAATGTTACGAAAACCAATGTACCCGAAATAGAGAAACAACACTCCAATTTCCTCAGAAAGTCTATATTTCCTGTATATATAGAGGTACTTGAAATACCACAAACAGGAACCAACTCCACAATGTCTACTAGAAATATTTATTTACACAAGTTCTAAAGTTGTGTTTGAAATTCCATAAGAAGGAACCAAAATTAGACTATCTCCTGGAAATCTGGATTTCGTTTAGATAGTCCAGAAAAAAGAATTAACTGCTAGAACTGAATTTTACTAGAACTTTTACTGAAAATCTGAGGTTGCATGGACAAAATGGCAGAAAAACCAAGCCATCTGTAATGTCTTCTGGAAATATACATTTCCTTTAGATCAATGGTTGCTTAACCTTATGTATCACAAAAATTAACATCTTCATTTTCTTCAATCAATTTAGAAATATTCAAGATCTAAAGCTACTTGAATCAAACATAAAGGAAAAGGAAAAAAAGAGACAATTCCTATTTGAAATCTTTGAGAAGAATTTGAGCTCTAAAGTTGTGAAGGCAAAACTGCAGAAAGAGAAAATCTAGATTTTGTTTGAATCTGAAGTTCCAAAACAGTACCATAAAAACAAACCAACTCAGAATTTATTTTCCAGAAATTGGACATTTCATCAAGGAAAGTACCAGAAAAAGGAAACAAGACTGCTATTTCTCCAATAAATCTAAATTCACTCAAGATCTTAAGTTGTATTAACCAGAGTACTGGATAAATTACCTCCACGATTTTTCCACAAAATCTAGATTTACTGTAGATCTAAAGTTATCTTATAATACAAGATAAAGGAATCCTCTTCACCCTGTCCCCGGACAATCTATTTTTCATGGATCTATAGTTGCATAAAGTCATAATCAACCAATTGGTGTTGTCTACTAGTGTGAAAGTGCCCAATAATAAGGCACAATGAGTGACATGAATGCCCTAGGTCAAAGGGTCATGGCAAAAGGATGCAGGGAACTGGAGGAATGGGAGGGCTTCTCTTTCACGTCTTGATGGATTGATGGGACCCATATTCTGGGGGGCGGAGAGAGACATCTACAGTGTCGGAAAATGCTGCCTAAAAAGGGGAAGAGGTATTCTTTATCATGCAGTGTTTTGTTTTTGCTGAACAAAGGCCTGTGTGAAGTCATTCATCAGTGTCACCCTGTCTGAATCAAACAACTCCAGAGAAGAAATGGGTACAAACCTTTTGTGGTGGCATGTTGTTGTTTTTTTACTAAGCATCAAAGACTTGCATTTTTCAAAGCAATAGGAACGGGTTTGTTTACAAACCTCAATGTGATTACATCTCAGCTGTGCAAAATCTCTTTGCAAGGGTATCTGTCACTTCACTTTGAAATACAAAGGAAGTTCTGTAGATATCACTTCCCTTTAGACAAACCAGCTTAGTCATGATCCTGAAGTGTCACATTCCTCCACTATGTTGGCCCCTGGTGTCTGAAACAAAGTATGCTGAAAGTTGTGAAAGACTTTACTTTAGTCTAACGAAGGACGTTGTCAGAAGATCACTCAAGTCCTTGGGCTGTGTAAAAGAATATACCTGATCAAAACCCTGTTACCGTATTTTTCAGATAATAAGTCACACCTTTTTCATAGTTTGGCTGATCCTGCGACTTATAGTCAGGTGCGACTTGTATATCAATTTTAAATGGTAATTCATACTGACCAACGTGAACCAAGGAGTAAACATTACCATCTATAGCCACAAAATAACACTCTAGGCTTGTGAAAACTATATCCTTCTGCTGCACCACTTAAGAATTAATTTAAACATTACCTTTCAGACAACAAATCAGAAAAACAGAATCAGAATCAGAAATACTTTAATAATCCCAGAGGGAAATTATTTAACAAAGACAGAACACATGTTTGTATGTTGTTTCACTCTTTCAGTATGGATTCACGTAGCGGAACGTCACGTGGTGCAGCTCGAAGGGAGAACTCAGACCGCGACAGAACCCTATTAAGTGAAGCTAACAACAGTGAAGCTAACAACAGCTAGCGCTAGCTTACAGGTCCGTTGTCCGGGCAGTTTACAACTTCGCTGATGCACGTGAGTTTTATGTTGCTCTCAAATATTCGTGTTGTACTGTTAGCTTAGCACGTAGCACCATTACGCTCACGGTCTAATTTCAGCGTGAGTTTGATCACTTTCAGTGTAACGGGCTGTTGCTGAAATGCGCTGACAAGAACCTTGCTGGTTGGAGTTGCTAATTTACCCCATTCATCCTCCCAGGTATGTTCCATATTATTCAGCCGGTTGTGGATGCAGCTGTGTAATTTAATAAGTTGGCTTACCAGATGAAATGGCAGTTTTTAGTCTTGGTTTGTGTGAAATAAATGTCAAAATAAATGTATGTAGTCCGTTGTGACTTATAGTCCGGTTGTGCGACTTATAGGGGGATAAATACGGTATATTAGAGAGAAGAAAAACTTGAAAGGAATGCTCAGACATGGAACTCCAAATCTCCTAACTGCACCATCTTCCCCACATCCTTATGTGGGCTACCAATGACACTGGACATAAGAAAGCCCAACAAGAACAGTTGTGACAGAGTTCCATGAAGGTAAGGACCCTCAATCGAAGCATCCATGATTCTACAATTGTAAATCTGGCTTTTGTTTTTAATTTGAATTAACAGTGACATTAGGGTCCCACAAGACTGACAGTAACTAGATCAAACTTTCTAAATTAAAGCTAATTATTTCTATACGACGCTGTACTTACCAGTAATGAATTATTAAAATTTTAACCAGAAATCCTGTCAATCGATTGTTCCAATTACCCAAGAAGACTTGGCCATAAATTTTCTTATTCAGATTTTCAAAATTGATTTACTTATTTAGTCCAATTCACTTCTGAAGACCAGTCTGTTGAATTCGGTCCAACTAAAATTGTTTGTAAGTCACTCCAATGACACAAACTTATTAAGGATTATTTTCCTGCTACCTTATCTTCCCCTGCCGCAAGAATAGACCGTGTGTCTCAACAGCTCCTGAGTTTTTTCTGTTTTTAAATTGATTTTTTTTAAATGTTTTGTGAGTTTCTGTTTTTTCTGTCTTCCCTTTCACATTATTAAGATGACTTTAATGGAGAACATTGTGTTTTTTTTTTTTTAAGGACCTGTGTATGGATACTGCATGAGTGGCCACTACCCAATAACCCAAAAGGTCAGCTCTTGGTAGCTCTGCGTTGCTGCATCCTACCATGTTACCCAATATTTCCCGCGAGTTGAGGAGGAAGAAACAGCCGTCATCAGGCGTCACAACTGGGAGGGAGAGTACAGACATATCATCACGTTCATCATTATAGGAAATATGAGAACCCTTCCCAAAAAACTGTATGACCTGACAGTGCTTACCTGGCATCAATGGGCTTATTGAGAGAGAGGCTTGGTTTTCTTGGCTGAGACATAAGTTAGCTAGCTGCGCTAACTCTGGACATAAACATGGATGGTTTAGATCTGCTCTGAGCCGACACAACAGAGGAGAGCAGTAAGAAAGTTTGGGCCTGGCTGTGTTTGTGAATTATTCATGGTGAAACTCTGGGAATTTAACTATCAAAGAGATGCTCTGGAATGAGGACATCAAGCTGCTAGCTGTTAGCATGAGACCATATTATCTATGCGGGAGTTTACACGTTATCACAACAGTGTATGTTCCTCCCTCTAATGGTTCTGCAGCCTGAAATTATCCATACTTTAACCAGTAGTGGTCAAACACAGCCTCCCTGGGCCCCTTTTCTGATCTCTGAATTATAATATTGTCTTCCTGTCCTCCACTCTCCCCACCTTCACTCCAGTATGCTGCCTGCCACACCAGAGACAAAAAAACACTGGACTTATTGCATGCAAACACCAAGGAGAGCCTGTGGGAATCAGATCACAACCTAATTCATCTCCAGCCTGTGTGTAAACCCTTGTACACAGATAACCAGCTGTGACACACACAGTGAATAGATGATCAGATGAGAATGAAGAAGCTCTGAGGGACTGTTTCAATTTTTCTTCAGCTGAAAAAAAAACTGGAGTAATGATTTTTGGATCAATAGAGCAGTGATCAAAAGTTAGCACAACGTTTCAGTTGCTTCAGCTAGGAACCACTGATCAGGCCCAAAATCTGGGTGTAGTGATGGACTCAGACCTGAACCTCCAAAAGCATCTAAAGACAATTTAGAAGTTGGCCTTCTATCACCTGAAGAACATTTCCAGGATTAAAGGACTAATGTCTCAGCAGGATCTGGAAAGATTAATCCATGCGTTTAATTTTGTCGACTCAATTACTGCAAAGGTGTCTTCACTGGTCTACCAAAAAAGTTGATTAGACAGCTGCAGCTGATCCAGAATGCTGATTCCCGTGTCCTCACTAAAGCCCCATTTACACTACCCTTGTTAAACCGATCCATGCCAACCTCGGTCCGAACTTGGATCAGTTAACCAAGCCGAGCTTGGTTCTGACGACCGTTGACACATCATGCTATCTCGGTCCCTTGGTTTCCTCGCACCGCCCGTAACATTCAGGAAGTTATGTTTGGTTATGTTTCGTAAGACGGCAACTTTTGGTGAATTTACTTGACCGAGTCGGCTTTTGGGAAGTGGATAAGACAAACGAACATCTAATAAGGATTTACAGACGCAGGAAACAACGACAGACACTGAGGTTCATCACACTGCTAAGCAGAATCATCACTGGAAATTGTGTGGCACAGTAAGGAAGCTAGTATTTTTATGAATGTCTGAAATGTCAGCTGGCTGTAAGGAGATGACGCGATCTGCTCATGCGCTCTTTGTTATTAGAGAACCGGGCCAGGGAAAAACCAGGCCGAGCCCACACATGGAACTGGTCACCATTTAGTGCGGTCCGGTTGGGTCTGGCTTGGTTCAGTTCAGTTTGCGTTCCATTCACACTCGATAGTTATCTCGGTTACCGAGCTCGGACTGGTCTTGGGACGGTTAAAAAGGGGTAATGTAAACGGGGTATATAGACTAAGAAAGTAAAGCACATCACCCCAGTTCTAAAGTCCTTACACTGGCTCCTTGTGTCTCAGAGAATAGACTTTCCCTTTGTCTCTGTAATGTTTTCTTTTTTTGTCCATGTACATCACTTTCAATCATCTTGTTACTAAAAAGTGCTTTATAAATGAACTTGCCTTGCCCTTGCCTTGCACTGTATGGGAAGAGCTCTGTGTTCCCTATGGGGAGAACACTGACAGCATTACAGGCTGCATTACAAACTGCATTAACTTCTGTGTGGACAACAATGTGCTCCTCATAAAGATCCAGGGCCTGTTGTTCTTCAACAACAAGCCCTGGATGAGCCCTGAAATAAAGGCTCTTTGTCAGGAAAAGAAGGGTATTTACATCAACAAACGGGGCAGCTGACATTTGTGCAGAATGAGCTTATAAGTAATATGAGTGATGGCAAAAAAAACTATAGAAAGAAGGTAGATGACCTGCTACAGCATAACAACATTTGCAAGGTTTGGAAAGGAAGTTTAATGTCACAAATCAAATTCCCAGGCTGTAGGAGATTTATAGTAGTTGATCAGATACTCACCCCCCCCCCACTCTTTGACCTTTGACTACTATCTGCTTTTCCACCACAGACTTCACACCTCTAAACTCTGATCACCCACGCCCTCTGCTTCAGAGGACTCCATCCTACAACCCTGCTCCCCCACAACCAGCCTGTCCCTTTCAACATTTTAACTGAAGAACAAGCTGGGAAAGATCTAGGTGTGAAAAGGCTACAGGTCCAGATGTCATCACCTCCTGAGGTGCTGCTCAGATCAACGGTGTGGCATCATGAGATACATGTTCAACATGAGCCTGAACCTGGGGAAAGTACCAAAGCCGCAGAAGACTTTCTGGCTGGTACCATTGACAAAGACCACATGTTCAAAGGAAGTTGACAATCTGCTCCCAAATAGCGTTTCTTTCTACTGTCACTAGGAACCAGTGAGGCGCAGAGCTTGAAAAGCTGCACCTATACTAATAGAATTTGGGATTATGATACATTAAAAAAGCGCTATTACCTATAGGCTTCTGCGTTTAAGTGGGCTAAAAGCGAAGCAGAAAGTAATCATTCCGTCCGCTCCAACCATAATAAAATGTGGTCGGAGAACAACTTCAAACTCAACCTTTGGCATGCGTAATTACGCACTAGTGCACCCTGCGCAATAGATGAGATACAATGTCTGATCAGGGCGGAGACTGAGGTAAGAAACCTGTCGCTGTGAAAAGTGATGAAAAGGTTACTGTTAAGAAACTGTAACAGTCTAGAAGTGGATGGAGTTGAAAAGAGGGGGGGGGGGTGAAATTAGCTGCTGGATCATACGTAAAGATCAAGTGCTTCAGCTGAGGGGAAGATGTCGGACCATCGAGATGCTTGATGAAATTCAGCCACAGTCACAAATGATTGGCCTGTATCCTCTTTATAATGATTATACCTGCCATTTGTGGGCAGTGCTAATCCAAGTTCGACCTTTGAGATACAAAATAATGACAAAAAATGGGCGCAAATATTTGCAATTATTGTGAACCACACTGCTTGTTAAATAACCAAATTTGCCTCCACTTTTAGCAGAATTTCACCACTTTGGCCTGAAATGGCCACGCTGGCTATTCATCAAATTCTAAGAGTAAGGTGAACCCAGAAAATAATTTAAAAAAAAATCACAGATCTGCCAAAACAGAAATGAAATGGAAAAAGAAAATGCAAAAAGAGGATTTCTCTTTTAACCAAACATGTTTTTCTCTAAAAAAAATTCAAAGACAACTTCATGGTTTAACCTATTGCCTTTATTTCATTTTTTGTTCACTTCTTTTCTCTTTCTACCCTGACTGATTTGGGTATGTTTTATGGGGAAAAATGTTAACTAACACTGTTGTAATTATTTTTGATTGCAATATCCTTGATCGATAAAAGACAGCTTCTTGTTGGTCAAAAAAACAGCATGCAGAAATTAAAGATTGTGTTTTCTATGCCTAAACAGACTTGAATAAGAAAGAGAAAATACATCAATTAATTTTTCCGAACAAGGTTTGTACGTTTTGTGGCACAAAACTCCAAGATCTGACTTTTTCCATCATGCATTGCTACACATCTGTTGTCTGTGGTGAATCATTGGGTTTCTAGCACAGTAAACATTAACATAAAGTTGCCCTAGAGGTGGTAATTATTAATTCCAGACATGCTAGACAAGGGCATTTGCAATTTAGATGGAGGTCATTTGCTACCTTCTGCTGAGTGATCAATTGATTGGTCCTACATGTTATTAAAAAGGCTCACATTACCTAATAAAGGTAACATTTTACACTTTTTAAAGTTCATATTAATGTGAATCTTTGGTTCTTCCAGCAATGTTTTTGTTTTCCCAGTTAGGGTTGGACAGGCAGTTTAATTGCTTGGTACAAGGTCATGGCTTTAAGACCATTTGGTCTAGCAGTGCCGCTATAGGTCAGTTCATGCAGAGTCATTTGGGTCATTCTAAGTAGCTATTAGGTCACTCTGACTGTCACAAAGGCGGGTCCAGAAAAGCAGGGCAGCAATGACTTGAGGGTCATTCCTTTACACATTGCTTCCTTTTTCAAGGGGCTGTCCTGGCCTGGTAAATGGGATGGTCAGTGGTCACTCATCCCCCCAAGCCACCTACCCTGAGACCTATATCCCCTTCTGTCCAGCCCCCAGTCCATCTCTGCTCACTCAGGGGGAAAATTACTTTGAGCTGAGGGAATACAGCTCCATTGAGATGGAGAGAGGTTTGTACAAAAGAGGGTGAAGTTTAAAAATTTGTCTCTTTCTTCTATGCTTCATTGGAAGAGCTGGGATGATAGGAGCATGGAGGGGGACAAGGTCATTAGATTGGCATCTCCATAAGCTCTTCATCCCCATTGTCTGGGCAAATCTGCTCCAAAATGACCTCCATGAGAAATGTCCCCGGTCAACCGCGGAGTGGGCCCTAGAATTTCCCCCTTTGTCTACCACTTTCACTGGGCTTCCAACACAAAGCACATTTCTCAAGCAGAGCTACAAAGCTTGTCTGGCCCTCACAACCAAGTGACATTGTTCCACTGCCTTTGGTTAGGAATGGATTGCAAGCAGCTGTGGACATCCTCAAGCCATAAAACATCTGTCCCAAAACAAGCTTACCTTCGGACATTTCGCCGCTCCTCCTCAAGCTGTTTCAGAAGCTCGTCAATGCATTTGTTGGCGTCCATGTACTCCTGTCAAGAAGAGATGACAAAGGTTTATGTGCAATAGTAACTTTTCCTTAAAAATGGGGCTTGCATCTTATTAAATCATGCTTCTAATGGGAGACATAAACATTTTCTGGAAAAAGGGTGACAATCAGTTTAGTGTTCCTTACTTAGGGAGTAAATCCAGAAGCACCTTTTTGTAACTTCCAACTGCAGCCCCAGAAGCAAGTCCAGCTGTGTAATGTCATTTGGGAATAGACTACACTCACAAAATGTGCGCTACTGAGTTACAGGAATGATCTACGACTGAGCGGAAAATAGGGAAAACAGATGTTAGGATTTCTTGGCTTTGGCCTAATGATTTGCCTTTTTGTGGTAGAGCTCTATAAAACAGACGGTTGGGCTGTTAATATAAGGAAAAAGGCCACCATACTTCAAACATCTGGGTTTTCACACATTCAGTCAGTTGTGACTTGACGCTGTCTCAGCAGCACAGTCCAGGTTTAGGACTAATTAATTAGATATTTGCTTGACGTATCCCATGGGTAAGTGGTTATCTCAGTGGGACAGATTCTCTCCATTGATTTCTGGTCACGAGAAAGAGGGGATTCCTATATTTAAAAAAATTGCAGCATGCTAGGAAAAAAAACTCATAAAGCCTTCATTTTTCATTTATTACAACTTCTGCACCTGATATATTTTGCTTTGCTCTCAAAGTCAGCTCCCTAATTAGTGTCTGACAAAAATAACTGCCTGAAAAGTCATCCTTTGTGAACAGAAACAACAGAAAAAAGAAGAATCAAACAGTGCCTGCACACATTGAGTTTTCCTGCTGTCATACACCATATGCACCAGGGTACATAAGCTTTTGGTTTTTATGGAAATTAGATGATTGTTATGACACTTTATGTCACAACAGTCTTTTCTTGGGAAATACGAAGACTGGATTTAAAGCAACAATGAAGCAAACATCTGAAATTTTTTTTACTGCCACTTTGTTGTGGTATGAATATATTTTACATGCATTTTACCCCCTTGTTTATTTTAAAACACCCCACCACCCACCCACCCCATTATGGTTTTGACTAGCGTCACATTACATTTTAATATTACTATAGAAAATTATTGTGTTGGCCTTGATGTATTTAAGGGTTACTGCCCATAAAATCTCCAGCCGCTCTATAAAGTATAATGTTTTCTTGGAAAAATTACAAGCAAGGAGAAGAAATGGATTCCAAATACATCAATAAAAAAGAGAAGAATTTGACTTTAACCAATAGTAGTTAA
Source organism: Fundulus diaphanus (assembly GCA_037039145.1). Taxonomy (NCBI): domain Eukaryota; kingdom Metazoa; phylum Chordata; class Actinopteri; order Cyprinodontiformes; family Fundulidae; genus Fundulus; species Fundulus diaphanus. The sequence continues at coordinate 4,971,735 of CM073139.1, forward strand.
TATTTTAAAATTTTAAGTTACATTTTTCTTGTCTTGTATTATATGGCGGGCGCAAGAAGAAATTATAAAGCAGTTAAGCTCCTCCCCCTGCTGTCTTGATATCCTACCTACAACCTTCCTTAAAAAGGTTTAGCCTGTCATTGCATCTAACCTGATACAAATATTAAATGCATCCCTCTCTTCCGGTATTTTTCCCCAGGCTTTAAAAAACAGCAGTTATTAAACCACTGATTAAAAAAGAGCAATCTGGACAAATCACATCGGCAGAATTACAGGCCATTCTCCAACCTGCCATTTATCAGTAAAAGCTGTGTTTCAACTGTTAAATAGCTTCCTTACAATGACCACCCGCTTTTGTTTTCCAATGCAGTTTCCATGCTCACCACAGTACTGAGACCACCCTTGTGAAAGTGTTCATTGACATCCACATAAATACAGACTGTGGAAGAACCACCGTGCTGGTTCTGTTGGGCCTCGGTGCAGCATATGACACTATTGACCATGATATATTATTAAAGTCACTTGAGAGCTGGGTCGGATTCTCTGGTACAGCACTCAATTGGTTCAAATCCTACCGAAAGAACAGGGATTTCTTTGTGTCAATGGGTAACTTCTCATCAGAGTGGACAAAAGTCACATGTGGGGTACCCCAAGGTTCAATCCAAGGACCCCTTCTATTCAATATCTATATGCTCCCACTAGCTCAGGTTATACCAGGAAACACGATTATTTACCATAACTACCCTGATGATACACAGCTCTACATTACGATGTCACCAGGTGACTCTGAACCAATCCATGCACTGAACGGATGCTTAGAACAAATCAACGCATGGATGTGCCAAAACTTTCTCCAGCTGCACAGAAACAAAACTGAAGTTATTATCTTTGGACCTAAAGAGGAACAAACTAAAGTCAGCACGCAGCTTCAGTTATTACAGCTACAAGTGGTCAGGCCTGAAATCTGGGTATAGTGATGGACTCAGACCTGAACCTTCAAGGACATATGAAGACAGTTACAAAGTCAGCTTTCTATCACCTGAAGAACATTTCCAGGATAAAAGGACTGATGTCCCAACGAGATCTAGAGAAACTCATCCATGCATTCATCTTTAATCGCATTGATTACTGCAACCATGTCTTCACAGGTCTACCCAAAAAATCTGTCATACAGCTGCAGCTCATCCAGAATACTGAAACCAGCAAGACAGAGAACATGGAAACTTTTCCGTCTTCAAAGGGGGTGCAACAGAAAATATTTGAGAACCACTGGCCTAAAGGAACAGATTGTGCTAATGCTAACAATTAATAATTACAAATTTCACACTTATTGAAAATGGCACAGCACAAAATGTTTTTAACTTAAGCAGCTCCCCTGTGCCTGAGCCAGAAGATTTATTAGAATGAGAAGAAAATATGAATGAAAACCACAGCTCTATTTAATGTGGATATGAAAAATTAGCTGTATTTAGCTAATTTAAATGTGGACTATTCCCTCCAACAATTTGTTGCATTTCAAGCTGTCAGTGGAACAGAATTTCAATGCACATTTAGTTTTAGGCACATGTGGCGATGCCCAATGGAATGCATAATGATGATGTCATCATGCGGTTCAGATTTTTGGAACAAATGAATAGTCAAAGATGAACTACTATGAAAAATGCACTTTTTGCATGTTTTTATGCTTCCATTTGGCTCTCTACTGATTCGAGAAACAATCCAAGTGCAGAAAAAAACAAACAAAAAACAACATCCAGCTCTTTTTTGGCAATAAGTAGATGTTTTATTGGTGTCTGGAAAACGAGCCATTTCAAAAGCCTCCCGATTATTATGTCACAGTCGCCGGGCATTAACCATCACCTAACAACCTCTGCTGAGCCCAACCTTCACGTAGCAACTCCAGCTGATTCAAGCCTGGCCCTTCTCTTCGCAACCAAAGTAAAACTGTAACGTACAAATATTTAACATATTACTTTTATATTACATCTTACATTGAATTCATAATTACAATGGGAATAAATGACAGACACAACTTAACATTAGCATTATAAATGGCAAAAAATACGCGTATAATTCCCATACACATAAACCATTTATCATTTTACACCAGCTGAAAAGACAGACAACAAACGGTTAGCATGGTGCTAATTTGCATTGGAAATCCAACAGGGATTCATGTGTTGTTAGAGTCTTATTTTCTTCTCAGATTCTTCCAATCTGAAACAACCAAAACGCCCACTAGAAGTATCTTACACAAACCAACCCTTTATAAAAACATAATACTGTCAGACAGATGTTTCTAGGCAATTGAGGAGATACATATATCAGGGTAGTTTAACACTACAGAAACGTGGCTTTCAACATAGCTCTGGAACTCTCTCTAAAGTAGCCCTGTAGGAATAGGCTACTTACCATTCAGAAACAGTTGCTGCATCTTGTTGTGCAGGAGGCTTTATCTCTTCGGGACAGGACCCTAGTATTTTAACTAAATGCTTGCTTCTGAAACATCTGTACATATGGCTCTTAAAATATGTTATTGTGTGTGAATTTAATAGCCTTTTATTGCTAACACAATTAGCATGTCAAGACAGGGTATCAGTTACAGATAATCCCTGCTTAAGTGGACACAATACAACAAAAAGTGTTAAGGCTCCATGTTATGTAGACCGATAAATGAAAATAGATATTCAAGCCAAAAAGCTGAATTATGTCGTAAATAACCCCAAATCAAGGTATGTATTATGATATATTTTACCAGTATGGATGTATAGTAGCAGATAATCTGTAACAATTAGGTCCTGCCTAGTTCTGCTCTCAAGTAGTCAGTTATCCACAGCTTAGTCCATTATATATTAGCAAAAATGTCCCTTGACTTTGTTCCACACTAAATCACTGCTTTTATTGCTGTCTAAGAGGGTCCAATATCCCACAGGTGTATAGATATGTACATACATGTTCTGTGAGAAAATGTAAACAAGTAAAACTTTTTCTAAGTAAATAAATGTCAAGATTTGTTGAAATTAAAACGTATGCTTCAAAAAAGTAAAAATTGGTTAAAAAATAGACCCTTTCAGCCATAAAAAGACATATGCTTGATCACATACATCAGCTCACAGACATTTTTGTAATTGGTCGAGCTTTCTGACCAATCCTGTCAACTATAAAAAGATTGTCCTACTGGATAAAAGAGAAAAGGCCAAGGCATTTTCTTCCAGTATAGCTGCCTTGGCATATATTTTATGCAATTCAATCTATGACCCTCCAGTTGCATTAACTGAGCCTATGGATATAAATGATGCCCACCTATGCACAATGTCATAACCATAGCTAAAATATTTGGAGTGTTAGGATTTTGCCAAGCTTCAAGAAAAAAGTGGGAGGTGAAACTGATGTGCAAAAGCTTAATAATTTGTCCGCAGACATGTTTGGACTGATCCTGACCTACCGATGACCCCCTCTTAGGCCTGACTATACTTAAAGTACTGCTGTTATCACTCCAATGGGCTTTTTTTTAACCTGTGGCCTTGAAAACAAACTCTCAACAGGCAGGTGTTTAAGCTGCTGTTCTAAATACAGTAAGCATGGTTGTTTTGTCTTGTTCTCCACAGCACTTGCGAACCATGTGACACGGCCACTCCAACACGATCATCAACAATAACTTCACCCAGTGCCAGAAGAACATGCCAAATACCCAGACCTCCTGCTGAGAATGGGCGAGTCAGGCTTTTAACCAAACACAACAACAGATCAATGCCTCAGTGTGGTGCGCAATTTTCCAATAAATGTCCAATAACTTTTAAAAAATGATAACAAAACGCCATTAACTGCAATCCATCATGTCTTTTCAAGATAATATAATTAATTAACACGAGAAATCATTTATGTTAGTTAAGAACAAGACTCTGAAACCATCTGTTGGTGTCTTGTTGCCAAAATGCAAATTGCATGAATGCCAGACGACCATCAACCAAATTTCCAAGGACAAGTAAATAGTTAAATATGGTTGAAGAAAAAAAAAAGATTGTTAAAAGGGGTCTTTTGTAAATTGAATCAAACTTGTCCTAATTAGGTAAAAATCTGACTAATATTCAAGTAATCAGAAAATGCAAACTAAAGAACTAAAAGCAGCCCAGGAAAATGTTATGTAGTTTCAAGAAGCATATTCCATATACTGTAGCTGATAAAATCCTATGGAAATTACAAGAAAGTACCCTGTAAGTTCTAAAATGTTTGTAAGTTCATGGAGAGCTCCAGAAGGTACCATGTATGTTCCAGAACAGTACTCAGGTACCCCCATAAAACTACCCAGATAATTAATTAAAGGAAAGTGCTACTAAAGACTGTGCTTTCTGGAAATATACCATGTCAGATCTGGAAAATGTTATAAAGGTTCCTCAAAAGTACCCAGGAAGTCTCGGAAATGCTGTGTATGTTACAGAAAAGCAACCTGTAAATTCTGGGAAAATGCTGCATAAGTTCCAGCAAAATACCATGTAGGTCACAAGGCCGTAGTATGTTAAGTTTTCAAAAAGTACTGCGACGTCCCCTGTAGGGTAAAGAAAATTACTCTTTAAGTTCATGGAGGGTATCATGTAAGTTCTGGGAAATGCTCTGCGTGTTCAGGGTACGTATTGAGTGAGTTCACTATGTAACTTCTAGCAAAGAATCAAAACGTATCCTTGATGTTTGGGTATCTTAAGTATCACGCAAGTTACAGAAAAGTGTTTGATAAGTTCTGGGAAAATGCTGGAAAGTACTGTGTAAATTCCAGGAACTTAATCTGTAGGTAAAGTACAGCCTGTATTACGGATAGCTATATGGATCTTCAGACACTTTGTAAACAGCAACCTGCCATAATTTGTTCCCATTATTTAGCTGAATCTGTAAAAAATATATTTCCTTCCATAAATAACACAGTATTCAGGACAGAAACGTTCTAAATGTTTTAAAAAAAAAACATTAGAAGCACAAATCTAGGGTGACTCCAGCTCCAACACACAAAGGCAACCTTCAGGGTGAAAGCCCCAATGGAAGGGAAATATTTACAGGCCACATCAAAGTAAAGCGAAGCTGTCTAAGTCTGTGCTGTCATCAGGCAGACCTCTGCTAATGACAGGGCACTGAAATAATCCCCAGCACACATGGAGGAATGCAGGGAATGTTGCACGAACGTCGTCATGTGCAAAACGAGGAGGCATTTAAAGGTGGAGATTTAAAGCAAGACTAGATGTATGTAATGCCACATGTTATATCTTTAGTCAGGCATTATTTCTGACGGCTTTATGACTCGATTGAAAGGCACACCGCTCCCATGAGGCCCAGGCACTCGCGCTTACACCAGAATGAGCTAAATCCACTGACCTGAGACTTTATGGAAGGCATATTTCTTAAGATGGGGGCTCAAACAACTGCTGTGCAGCAGTTTTGCCCTAACAGTACCACACTGACTGCAATCGCATCTTATGGAGAGGTTAGAAAACATGTTAAAACCATCTGAGGTTTATAATAATAAAATGTTTACATTACTGATAGATTTTGTAAATTCCATTAGGTTGAGAAAGTTGTGAGTCACAAGATACACTCATACAGGTCCACTTTTCTTTACAGCATTGTATCATTGCTTGCAGGAACTAGTTTGAGCCCGACTTTAGATGTTAAACAGCTAGCCTCCTGGTTAACTCTAGCACCTTTGGTTATGCAGAGATGTCCATTGTAAATTGCATTGACAGTATGTTGTCTATGATGTATAGATGCAAATAAAGTCTAAATTCTTATTCTTTCACCACTGCACTTGAGCGTTATGTCCGTAGTCTGTTGAGAACAACGGAAAAATTAGATCAAAGGACTTTAAAGATGCCAACAGAGGTCCTCTAGAGTCTATGATGGAGTGCTTTAGTTTTCTAATTTTTTCTTTTTGCAACATCTCTGAGCACTGGGCGGTAACCTTGGCATGAATTTGCTAGGACCTATACTTATATTTATACATCTATAAAGCTAAAGCTTCTCTAAGCTCATTGTTGATGTCTTTCCATGTTTGAATTGTTTTAACGCACATAAGAGGGCACTTAAAATCTAGGTGTAAGGGTACCACTATGAAACCGGATTCATCGTTATGGTTCTAGCACATCTCTATAAAGATTTAAATGTGTGGTGTTCACACCAGAGGCTGAACTTGCTCTAACCTGGCAGTTAGTGTGTTTGAAAAGGAGTCTCCGTAATGTTTACCAGAGCATGTTTACTTGTGCGCGTGTTTGATAAGGGGGAGCTCTGTGACTACCATCTCCCAGCCTTCTGTCACAGTTGGGGTTGTAATTCCAAGCCCCTCCAAATGCTTTGATGAATTATAAAATATGAGCAGACCAAATGCACCTCTGGCACTAAATCACAGGAAGATTATGTTTAAGAAAATAAACAAAAACAATAGACACAAACATACAGAATGACTGAGCTCTCTCCATTTATGGTTAAGGGTCCAGATTTCTGGACTTGGAGCTGAAAAGAAAAAAAAAGAAAAACTTTAAAGCTACACGATAAAACTGTGAACTCCTTGCTGCAGAGGTCAGACTTTGTCTCTTAAAATCACCAGGAGCTCCCTCTACCACCTTGATGTGTCTGCAGAACAGAGGCTCGGCCAGGCATTAACTGATAAGACACCTTGCAGAGCTCTGCAGCTCTTGGGAATAAGGACCCATCCAAAGACAAGGTCAGGACCCTGATCCTCGCTTACCCCCCTCATCAGCGTATCTCTTCTTCCCATGAGCTTTTTTGCAGACTGATGACATGGTGCTGTGACCTCTTGGACTGTATAATTGAAAGCCAAGAGCTGCAGGTTTGACAGAAGGCAAAGATCCCACAAGGGCTTCTGCAAGTCATAGGTTATGCCAACAGTCTGTAAGATTTCTTTCAGGGTGTAGCTTTATAGCCTACTTGAGAATGTATTAGGATAGTGACTTTTCCAAGGTGTGGCAGATGTGTCACTGTTAGTCTTGGTCTACTGCCAAGGGCACAGCTGCTGCCAGCCAAGGCTCCAATCAGAAGCAAACATTGAAAATTGAATCAGCTGCAATAATAAAAAAAAACATGCGTTGTTGTAATTCATGACAGTGATCCTATTTTACGGAGGCCATGGACTAATCAGTCTGACTAATCGTCTCCTGCCTTTCTTCGTATCAAGACATATCGCTCAGCCTTGGTTAAATTCATTAGTCTTATCAGCATGTTCTGAGCCTCTGTGATGGTCATTCTTCACTCGCAGATCTTTGCTCACATCCCCAGTGACCTGATATCACTAAATCAGCCCAGCAATCTGAATCTCATATCCTCAGACCATGATAGTCCCCCTACCCCCTAACCTTTTTCTTAGCTGTGGCCTTTATCAGTGCGCAAGGCTCCCACTTTGGAATAATGGGTGTCATTTTTCATTTGGAGTAAGAAAAGAAACTAAGATTTCTATAGTGTTAATGTCGATTACAAATACTAGACTGTAAACAGGTTTATCAAGCGCTTGCACAAGCTCCTCCACATTAAGAACTTGACCGATTTGTAGAATATCTGTTTATCTATGTCGCCTTTGTAATTTCCAAATCCCCAGGATTTATATTTGCATTAATAAAAGCTCCTCATTTGCACTCAATACAAATCTATCAAGACAGTTGAGGAAGCAGAGCAGCTTTTGTCTTCCATGGTATTCATAAATCCTGTTTTTCTTGCCTAATCCTCAGTAGAGAATAAAGGCACGAGGTATAGCACTTGTTTATTTGACACTACGAAACTGTTGTTGTAAGTAAAGGTATTCACTGAGCAACAATTAGAAATTAGACAAACACAATAGACCATTATTAGTAGCCATAATTGGACATACTAGACAAAAAATAACAATATTCTATTATCCTATTTTAGACTGTACATATCACTGTCTGCAGAAATTCAATACATTTTTATTTTAATGGTGTGAAATGAAGCATAACAGTCAGAGGCACACATCTTGTGTGTAATTTTTCACAGTAAAGAATCTCAAAGCCATCTTTCAAGAAACAGGAAAAAAAGCAAAGGCATGTTTCGAGACGTAACTGATGCATCATTGTCTAGTTGAACATTTATTGTATGACGTTTTCAGCTAGTATGTCTGTAGGATTCACTTTACTGGAGCATAATCTCAAGCCGTTATGGTGGGCTAAGCCATAACGGCTTGATTATCAGATTATCCTGTCATAAAGTATACTAAGGCAACAGAAGTTAAGGACCTATATATACTCCACAATACCAGAGACGTGTTTCAGTCTGGGCATGGTTACAATGATGAAAAATACTGCAGTGAATGACTGAATGTAGCGTAAAGCGCTATACAAGTGCAGGCCTAAATTTTTCAAATTAAACCAAGCTAAGGTTAGAAAAGTTATACTAAGATAAACTGAGACATTAAACTAAAAAAAGCTAAATTAGGCTAAGTTGAACTAAACCTAGAGACACAAAACTAAGGTTAGGTAAAGAAAATAAACCATACTAAGGTAATATTCAGCAGGCTTAATCAAGCTGATGTGAACTTAACTAAGATAATTTAATACAATTTAAAAAAACATAGCCAAGTTAAAAATAAACTGATCACAAATGAGCAAAGTTAAACAAGAATAAATAAAACTAGGCGTGAATGATTGATGTCTTTGGAACAAATCACAAAACCATCCAGTTAAATTTTGGATCTTTACTAAAATGTATGTCATGTCAGTTTAAAACGCCTGATATTGAATGCCAGAAAAAAATATTAATGAAGACCATTTTAAAAGATAACTAACAAATCTGGGTCTGTGGGAGCAGAATTAGACTTTTGAAAAGTATGAAAACATTCATCCAACCAAAACGCTGAGGTTGAGGTGCTTTTCAGATAACAAAATGTTACCTGAAGTAAAAAGTTGTGAGAAATTCTCTTAACACAAGAATAATCTTTCCAGATGATGTTGAACAGGAGATGAGAACTACACTGGCCGACTGTAAATGCACACAGTGGCCTCTTTGAGTCGAGGACGTTCGTGTAACAAATGCCTCAAGTGAGCAGGATATTCTTCATGAGCCTACCTGGCCAAACCTGATGGTTGTCGGGGTACTATGGATTACTAGAGATACAGAAGGCACCCTGTTCATCCTTCAGGGTGAGTTTCAGCAGTTTCTGATGTCCCTCGTCCAGCAAGCACCTACAGCCTGGCCCAGCCCAAACATCAACACCTCGCTACCGTCAGGAATCCAAATCCCTTTCGGATTATCTTTCCAAACATTAAGATAGGCCCTCTGTTTTAGCTCCTCCAATGCAGGTTGGAGTTTGACAGAGCGGGCTATTCATGCCTGTTGGGAACAGTGGTGAAACTGTTTGTGGGGGAAGTCTCGCAGTGGAAAGAGCTCGAAACATAGCGGAGGAATGGATTAAGTCAGAGCTGACATCGTTATTTGATCGTTTCCGCAGTGTGGACAAACCCAAGACGGCATCACACGCCACGGCTGTGGAGGCTTGTGTTTTCGTTTAATCAAGACAAATCATGGTCTTTATCAACCTATTGCTGTGAATATGAATGACACGGGCTTGTTTGTCAAAGAGTACCCCTCGACATTGTACAATACACAGAAAGTGTAGAGAGAATAACATTTAGATCTGTTTAAACTTGACCTCAGAATTCAAATCAAGCCAGTTTACCCACTCAACAGGGATGATCAGCTAGATAGCCACCCTTTAAGAATAAGGGCAAATGCAGGATCCAATATCCTGACAAACCAGTTGAAACTCTAGGAAAGTAGGGAATAACATGGGGGAGCGTGCAGGCCCATTGTGACAGCGTCTAAATTTTACAAGCTTAAGGGCTGCTGGATTTTATTATGATCTCGGGGCCAATATTGAGCCAGGTGTAGTCGGGGCGGGAGGGACGGTGGCGATGACAGAAATGAACAGGAAGCCTAGAACTGACAGCCCACAGGGAGCCAGGAAAAACAGGGAGAGACAGAGAAAGTCGGGTAGCACCAGAGAGGGTCAGACGGACAAAAGCAACAAAGGCGAAAACAGTTTACACAGAGGCTGATATTCGGCTACAAAACGTCATTAAAAACAACAACTTCCAGGCGTGATTACAGCAGCTAATCAAATATTCAGCAGACTGGATAGATGAGGTTTGTCAGTTCCAGACAGAAACCTGTCATACATTTCCAAAGCTTTCAGTCACATTCTAAGCCAAAATTGTCTGTGTGAATAAAAAACGCCACTGTGAATTACAGACATTTGTTCAACGGTTACCCTTTAAATATGGAACTTTCAAAAATCCAAATGGACAGACAACACAAAAATAACAACAATTAGAGAGACTTATTTTAGAAACCTAGACATTTATCATGTTGACAATAGAACAGGGAATGACGTTTGGAAATACTAGTGTTTCCATTCTCCATTTTCTCTCCACATACCTATTCAGAGCTGGAAAATCCTTCAAATCCATACTTTTCCTAACCTAACAGTAGGATCCATGCATAAATCTCAAACATCATGAAAGTGTATGCACATAGACGCATTTTTTCTCCATCTTTAGTAAAGGCACAGAATTACTAGATTTTCCACAGAATTTGCAACAAAAAATGCATTACAGCAGCAGAAAAAGGGACATCTGTTACTGATGTAGAAAAAACGGATGTTAGAACTACACAAGGAAACTAAGGGAATACTCATCTTAAACAGAACCAATAACTCACAGAGGAAACACTGATATTCTCCATGAAAATGGTGAAAGTGAATCAGCTGGTCACAAATATGAAGAAGGAAGGCTTAACACACCATTAAAGCATTGAATTGGGGAATTAAAGAAGAGTAGCGTTAGAGACACATGATGTTTCGCGGGAAGCTCTGGGAGGGTGTCAGGGGAAGGTGCAAAGGGTTGATTCTAAACAGATGTTGGACGCTCCGGACTTCTGTTGGTGCAACTGTTTCCATTTGGGGGAAATTAGGTATTAAGTATAGTGGGAGCAGAAGCCCACAGGAAAATCTGTTCTGAATTACATTTGAAACCAACTATTGACACCTGCAGTATGAGAAGACACAAAACATTGTTTTCCACTGAAACTAAATCCAACGTAAACACTTTTTCTGTTAGGACGTTTAGGACTACCAACATTCTTTCTATTTGCCAAACGCCTGAACGATAAAAGAGAAAATCTTGTGAGCCTTTTTTTCAACTACTGTCTGCAAATTCACATGTTTACATACCCTAAAATTACTGTGCCTTTAAAAAACTTGGGGAAAACCCACATGGTGATGTCATGGCTTATGATTCACAGAATCCGAGTAGAATGAAAGCACTCTTGTCAATGCATTTCGAGGCAACATCTTAAAAGGGAAGGGCCCTACAAATTACACCCTGGGAATGTCCAGCCACCAGGACGCTCACCAACAAGACTGATTCTGTGTCCTCGACATGAACATCACTCTATTTTTAGGAGACATCTTGTGGTCTAAGAAAACAAATACAAAACAAGTGTCTGGCCATAATGACTATCATAACATTTGGAGGAGAAGGGGGAAAGTTGTAAGCCTGAGAACATCATCCCAACTGTGAAGTGTGGGGGTGGCAACATCATGATGTAAGGCTGTCTAGCTGCAAGAGAAACTGGTGCTCCTCACAAAATTGAGGGCATAATGAGAAAAGAACACTACGTGGAAACCTCGCAGCAGAATCACGATGTCGTCCAGGAAGTTAAAGCTTGGACTTCAGTAGCCATGTTTCCATACGATTCTCATGTGAATCTGGAGTGCACTTTTAAAATGTCGCAAAAAAGAAAAGGGGAATCAGATGGGTTTCCATGTTCTGGTTTGTAGCGAATTAACCAGGCGGCGCAAAGCATAATGTCGTCATAAGTTGATGTTGGCTGTAATAAGCCGGGAGTAGAGGTTGCTATACCAAACGGTAAATGGACTGAACTTATAGAGCACCTTTCCAGTCATACTGACCACTCAAAGGAGCCAGATTCACACAATCGCTCTCACTAACACACATATTCATACACCGATACGCAGCTCGGTTGGTAACCTGGGGTTAAGTGCCTTGCCCAGGGGCACATCGGCATTCAACAAAGGGAAGCTGGAATCGAACTGACCACCTTCCGATTGCAAGACAACTACTCAACCCATCAAGCCACAGTCGCCCTAGCCCGCTTACTCACCCGTACCCGGTCCAGAGATCCCTTCACCCATGTCCTCCAACAGCTGTTTCATGGATGGGATTAAGAAATGCTCGAGTCTCTTCATTGGTCCACACCTTTTGTTGCTTCCAGCCCTGTTTTCAAGCATTATGGGACGATGCCAGCAGCAGAAACAGCTAATCAGTCATTTAAGATAAGCGTTCACCACATCAGAACTGAATCAACACATGTGTTTCCATCTTCTCTTTAGTGCAGTTACTGTTTTTTGGTAAAAAAAAAAACACCTCAAGTGTGAGTCAAAATGTTTTTTTGTGAAATTTAGTGAGTTAATTGGAGTTTTGCCGTTTCCTTCGACCTCTTCTAATGCAATACTTCAAAATGCGCATTAAAAAACATTGATGAAAACACTTGTCGTGGGTGTTCCAAACAGACAACAACGTGAAGAATGTTGCCCAATTTCTTACACAGTAGCTCAATGCAAATAATGTGACCATTTTGGCCACCGTCATACCCTGATCTTAGAAAATTTGTGGGTAGGGGTGAAAACGTGTGTGTGAACAAACCGACCTTCAGACCTGACTTAATTCCACCAGTTCTGTCAGGAGGTATGGGCCAAAACTCCAGCTAACTCTTGGTAGCCAAACAGTGATATTAACAAATACTGAACTTCAGACTTTGGAGAAATTGCAAAAAAAAAAAAAAAAAAGCTTCTCCATTACTATTTAGGTGTTTCGTGTCAAATCATAATAAGTTTAGTTGCATCATTAATTGTAAACGGAAAGTTAAGGTTATGTGTCTTTTATACCGTGCATGTATCTAGTTTCAACTGCATCGCCGCTCGGCTTGGCCTCTTCTTCTTATTCTGTGTTGTATCTCGTTTCCAAGTAGTAACCTACCAAAGACTCTCCTGAAGTTCAACCAACAAATCTAATTCAAAACCTGAAAACTTAATGTCTCTTCAGCAGCTTCTCGTGACCTCCAAGCAGGTGTTTATTTCCAGAGATCTCTCTTGCCAGGGACGCTTTGTCAGATTCCCTGACAGTTCACATGCATTCCCTTCAGGTCTCGGCTTTATCGCAGTTTAATCCAGGCGCTGATTTATTGACGGGGGCCTGTCTGCTCGTGGATTTGAGTCAGCCAAGCCAGGTGCCGGGCAGATGTCGAAGCAAGCGTTTGCATTCCTGCTAGAAGAAGCATTAATGTCAGTTTATGATTTTCTTCCCCTGTCTCAGATGGTCCTGGAGGCATGCAAGGGGGGGAAATGAATTGGTAATGTGACGAAAGGTGGCTGTTTGCTGCAGTTCCTGTCACCCACACGTCCACCTGTGTCACTCACACTTATCGGATTCATATTTCACGTCTCGACCGACGGTGACGGAGAGCCGTGATACGGCGCGGTGACTTCTTATGGAAATTCTGCAGAAGAGGATTGATGGGAAATGTGAAAAGAGATAGACTGCAGTGACTTCTGACCTCTTATTCAAGACTCGCTATGTTGGTTATTCTTCTGGTCGGGAATTATTTCTCAGAATGGTGGCGGGGGAAGAAGCAGCACCGGCCTCCAGTTAACACAACAGACTTCTGCCCAAAAGGTTGCCTGTTTCAATCTGGACCAAAAAGAGATTTGGGGAGAGGGGGGGGAGTGAATGACTAATGCATGTCTTTCTTTACAAAGTAACCCACTGGAGGTGACCAACAACGAACAATACAAGTTTCCGGCCCTGGCGTGGGTGGTGAAAATCTAAGAAAACCCCAAGCTTCAGGCATTTATGTAAATAAGAGTATAGTCAGCGAGCAGACTACTAAATAATATATATTGGAAATACATGCTCACCAGAGTTTTTATAATCAGTCATTTGATGGAATCCGTCCCGCCTACCTATCATAGTATTAAGTGTCATCACAGTTTCAGAGCAGAGCATCGTTAATTTCACTATTTAAGCTTTACCTTAACTCTATTGCTCAAAACAAAAAAAGATACGAAACTGTATGAACAACATAATCCAAAACCAGATTGTGGTTGTGGACCATGTTCGGGAATGAATGCCAGGTAATCCATGGGTACGATCTAACATTGCAGCGGTATATAGATTTTATGTTTGAGCACCATGCTCCCCCAAGACAATCAGGATTGATATACAGAAGAAAATGTATCATACAAAAACATGTATCACTAACCTAGAAACTCATGGATCCGTAACTAAGTCCAAGCATGTCCTACATGACATGAGAATGGGACTTTTAGTTTCACATCAAAGTTTAATGGAAAATGGTTATTCTGTAATTTGTTTCATTCATTTAAATAAAATTGCATTTTTTGTGGAAAAACATGTAGCAGAGCCAATGCTGTGGATAATGACAAATCTTCAACATGTGTGAATGGATGAATTGATCAAACCTGTCATCAGTGCTACCATACATCAATTAATCTATCCGTCTTTCTGTCTATCAATTAATTTGGTCTTAAATCCATCCATCCATCCATCCGACTATTCATCCTTCCACATCTATTTCTCATGTCATCATCAGTGCTGCCATCATGGCTTTCACCTATCAATTATTCTATCTATCCTTCTGTCTATTTGTTTGTCTTTAAGGTCATCCATCCAGCCTACCATCCATCCATCCATCCATCCATCCATCCATCCATCTTTTCTCTTCAAGAATCCACCTGACATCAACCATCCATAATGCATGTATCCATCTCTCTGTCTGTCCTTCCGGCTGTCTGCCAGTCTACCTCTCTTCCAAACAATTATTGATTCATCCATCCATGCATCCATCTATCCATCAATCGATCCATCTATAAATATATCCATTTATCTGCTCCTCTGAAATCGCTAAAACCAAGGTCCAGTACAAGAGGGTGAAGTAACTTTCTGCCTCAGCAGGTAACACATCCTGCATCAAATCCATACATTTGATCCAAATTGTTCCAAGACCATGAGATCACTTGGTTTCCATATTCACTATCACTGCTACACACCAGTAATAGTTTCCATTTCATTAGCCTTACCCAGTTCACCAGCAAATGCACACAATGACATTTGAAAGCAACAATCATTAATGAAGCATGACATTGACCCAGTCTGTCGCTTGCATGAAAACGATTTTTGCTAAACAGAGTGCCAAACGGGGAACATTACCGTGCATCTTTCCT
This sequence comes from Fundulus diaphanus, assembly GCA_037039145.1. Taxonomy (NCBI): domain Eukaryota; kingdom Metazoa; phylum Chordata; class Actinopteri; order Cyprinodontiformes; family Fundulidae; genus Fundulus; species Fundulus diaphanus. The sequence continues at coordinate 4,987,060 of CM073139.1, forward strand.
CCTGTATCTCCATGTCAGTGCCGTGATTTCGCTTTAAAGAGATCATCTCCGTGCTGCTGCATCAATTTTATGGGTTAATGCGAACAAATACCTCTCAGCACAGCGGCTCCCAGCACTCTGTCAAGTGATCTGAAAGAGGACTGAGAGTCCAATAACTCAGCACCATTAAATATTTAAATTGCCCCATCGTGGAGTTTTGAAAGGTAATATCGCAGCCTTCTTCTGGCAAGATTTTAAAACGGGAGCTAATCCAAGTTGGAAGGAATTTCGACATGAATCCGAGGCTGCATATATACAGTTAGACGCACTAAATCCTTGTTATCATCTTATTTTTAGCCGCCGTGCTCGTTTTATTCCATCCAGATGGGATCTGGAGAAGACTCTGACATCAGTGCTGGTTCTCATTAGACGGGGTGACATCAACAGGCCTGAACGCTCGCCTGTAGCGTGACGGAGACACATCAGATTTCTGTGTTTGAAGGAAGTTCAGAGGGCCCCCTGGAAAATAGGTGTCAAAGGTCCAAATGATAAATAAATTCAAGCTTTATTGCTTCCATAACTATCTCTGCAAACAGGAACCCAACTCAGGAGTTGTTTGTTTGTGTTACGACGTTTCTTTCTGGATTTTGAATCTTGGCCTGTTGAGGTCAGAACGCGACAGTTCCGCTACTGTGGGAATTTTTTTTACTCGGATTTCTTTCGCGCGAGCTGACCGTTTTCTCTTACAATAACAACCCTGTTCTATCATTATTATTTGTTTGCTCAACTACCTCGCTTTATCTGGGGCAGCCCTCCACTTCTCGTGCATTCCCTGAACCCTCAGGAAGGCATGCTTCCATTGAAGCCGGACTAAAGTGAGGAAGCCCTACAATGACCCCTCACTCTCCATGAAAGCATTACCTTCAGCATGAACTGTTTACCATAGCATTATGGAGGCCATGCGGGATCTGTCTGCTTTGTTCCCCTTGTAGGTCAGAGACTGTGTTGACCACGCTGGATGTAAAGCACTCTGCACAATAACTGGCACCACAAGCCTCACAATGAAGCCAGCTTTCATTGTGGTGGCATGTCCTAATGTTGAGAAATGTTGAACAGTCTAACACTTAGATCGGTACCACCGGTATGGATTTACGGACGGACGGACGGACGGACGGACGGACGGACGGACGGACGGACGGACGGACGGACGGACGGACGGACGGACGGACGGACGGAAGGAAGGAAGGAAGGAAGGAAGGAAGGAAGGAAGGAAGGAAGGAAGGAAGGAAGGAAGGAAGGAAGGAAGGAAGGAAGGAGAGGAAATGAGATTAAAGATGAAGGGAAAAATTAGACAAAGAATAATGATAGAAATAACAGAAGGAATGAACAGTAAAAGGGAAGCAGACCACAGGGAGTGTAAGAATGGAAAGATAAAGGGAATAGAACAAAACTAGAAATTAACGAAGGAATGGCACAAGGCATGAAGTAAAGGAGGATCACCAGAAAGGAAAGAAATGAGTGAAGGAAATCAAAGACGCAAGGAAGGACCCAAGGGAGAAAGGAAGGGTGGAATGAAAAAAAGAAGGAAGGTGGGGCACATAGAAGGACAGAAAGGAAGAATACTGCATTTAGGCAGTTGAGCTGGGAACAAAGTCTGTCAACACAAAGATTGCGCAATAGTTTTTCTTCCAAACTATTGGCATACTTTTCCACATATTCATCTTATTCTGTACCACACCCAACCTTAGTCTCAATGGACCAAGCTCATGGTTCCAGTTAAAGTCACGGCAGACAGAACAACTCCATACATTTATGTTTGGGATGGTAGGAGGGAAAAGACTTTTTCCCAACATGCTCATCAAACACCTTTTTTTTTACATAAGACTCAATAGATGTGTTGCAGAGCTTTCACTCTTGCCTCATTTCAGCAATTTCTTCTGCACAAAACAGGTCCATTTTCCAGTCAGATGTATCCTGAGACCGCTTCCAGGTTGTACATAAACCCCAATCCTGGACTCAAGCCATGCAAACAGGGAGAGAAGTGGGTCAGGGGGTGGAAAAAGCTCAATAATGCACTAATTCATGTGGTTAGAATTGAGACTCAAATCCCCCTCCTAAGTGCTTCTGTTCAGCTATGAATATGACAGAGGAGACGGAAAATCCAGTCAGGAAATGCCTCCAAAATAAAAAAAAGCCCCTCTCTGCAATATTAAACAAATGGTAAATCTAGACTGCTTTGTTGGGCTGTTATCGCATCCCTGCCATTTCCTTCAAATTGATGATAATCCAAAAGAAATGAAGGTAATGAAATAATCATGGGAGCCTTGTTTGTCCTGCATAATTTCCTGCTTGAAAATCCATTGGCTCCTCCAGCTGCTGTAGCCAGATGGATGTTGGGTCGCCGTTCGATAGCCCCTCTGGCTGGCTGCCGCAGGCTCCGCAGCAACAAAGCCCCCCTCAGGAGACCACGGGGCCACACACAAAGGTCGATCGTTGACCGTTGACACGGCAGACTCATTCAGTCCAGTTCACCTGAGGCTTCGGTCCGCCTCATAAAACCCCAAATTGCTGATCAGATGTCGGGCCGCAGCAGAGAGAATCCAGGAAAATCACTGGGTGCCACAAGCATGCTGTCGTAAAGTTGAGTTATGGACTCATGAAAGGCTCACGGATCGTATGAGCTCTTCAGAAAAGGCCCAGACTCGATAATATCCACCTCAGAGAGTGACTCAGATGCAAACAGTGCTGATTTTCTTAAGGATTTCTTGTATAACAAAATGTTTTTTAAATAACCTCGCAAAATGATGGGACCCAAAGGGTTTGTTTTTTGTCACACTGAATCAGCAGTGAAGAAAAGTTGTGAGAACATAACGGCTGCTTAGAATACGTCGTATTAAAGGTGCAGGTGTCAAAACAACTCATTCATATCTTTTATTTCTGCAACTTGCTCATCTTGGCCTCCGTCCAAATGCCTCACATGAAATTTGGCTTTTCGTCTAACTGACACAACATCTGTATAATCCTTTGCCAAAGTTGCGTAAACCATAAAAACAAGGTGTTCCCTTATTTTGATACTTTGTCAAACCAAGCTCTATGTTGGCGCCAAGAGGTTGTCGTAGAAGCAGGCAACTGGAATCGTTCTGGTTTTTGTAATTTTATACAAGCTAGACATTAAACTCCCATTCAAGTGGGAGAATGTAAGAGGTAATGTACTTTGTAACCTTTGTTATACGTTTACCATGTTTATATCAATAAAAACCAGAGGTGGGACCAATTAATTGTTTTGCAAGTCCCAAGAAGTCTTTCCACCCATGTCTCGAGTAAAACCACAAGTAAAGACCTAAAAGTCCAAAGTCAAGGCATGCAAGTTTTGAGTCGAGGCGAAGACCGAAACTTTTCATTTCAAGTCTTAAACAAGTCATTTGAGTATATGTCATTCAATCATGTAGTAATGGTTCATAATTTCGAGATTTATAAATTATTTTGAAAAGGTGTTTTTGTTTGCCAGATCTATCAGCAGGAAGAACTAAACTTCCAAAAAAGAACTTCCAAAACACTGACAAGAATAAACATAAGAATAAGATCCATGGTGATCACTAAATAAATAAAAAAAAATTATCTCCATGTGAAGAAACTGCAACCATCCATTCTACTTATCCAAGATCAGGTCCAGACGGAAACCAAGAGATCCCTCTCTCCAAGGCGTTCCCAGGGATGAAGTCGCCCTAACAAATTCTGGGTCTCCCCAAGAGGAAACGTCCCTAAAATACCTCAAAAGAGAGGCGCCCAGGTGGCATCCTTATCAGATACCTGAACTGACTCCCTTTGATGCAAAGAAGCAGGGTCTCTATTCCTTACCCTATCAGCTCTTTCTTCACCTGATCTGACTGAAATAGGGGTTGTGGATTAAAATTATTTATACACCTATATATAAGTGAACTTTCTGGTCACGTTGATTTTATAAGACATGATAATGGCTAATTATATTTACCAGCTTGGATGCACTGATTCTGGTTTGATTCAGGCTCAAAGCACCAGGACTGCACATGTGCAACAATCCGAGTCTGAATGATGGAGAGAATGGTAAAGATACAGTACCGCTGAACTCTCCCAACGAAAGGTCAGCAGATAGTACGGCCAGATATCTGATAGTAGAAAGCTGATTGGTCATCTTTTTTAGGTTTACATTTGATTCAGAACCTGTGACTTTCCAAGCTCCATTAGCTGTTAAGCTATCATTAAGCAAACATTAGTAGCTTTATTAACGTCGACTCATCATTCTTTGGGTAAACTTAAAGTAAACGAGAATTTGTTTCCTCACTACCATATTTTACAGCTCAAGCTTCCAATACTCCAATTTATTTGTCTCTGACCTACTCATGAACTGTGCAAACAGATAAAATTGTATAGAATTTCTGAATGCTGAATCTGGATATTATGCAAACTTACAATAAGCCGATTAAGACTGTAAGAAGCAATAAGTAAACTTTCACCACTAGGTGGGCTGTCGAACACTGTCTGTAGACCAAAACAAGACGTGAGACAAGCCACGCTTCTCTCTACCTCCAACCCCCTTCCCCGTCCCCTTCTCACCCGTTGCCTCATACACGCATATTTGCAAGAATAAATACAGAACAAAACAGCATCAGCTTTCAGAGGAACATGTCTAGTGAAGAAGTAAGTAACTTATAACTTTATATTGCTGTTAGCAAGAGAACATTTCTCTATGCTGATAGGCGTAGGCTACTGGAGGACATCAGGGCCTATTTTTCTCACTCTACTGATTTCTACTGTTCTCCAGATTTGCATTGCATTGAAATGACTGTTGTCATTTCAGCTTTTAACTTTTTGTTCTCTCTCTTTTTTCTTCATAGTAGGTACACCTGGTCTGACGTTCTGTTGACTGTGAAATCATCCAGGGAAGACAGATCACCGACTATTACCATCTAATGTAGAACAGATTACTAGATCAATGTGTGCTTTTTGTCTCTCTTGTTGTGTCTCTGCTCTGTCTTTTGTAACCCCCAGTCGGTCGAGGCAGATGACCGTTCATACTGAGCCCGGTTCTGCTAGAGGTTTTTCCTTCCCGCTAACGGGTGTTTTTTTCTTTCCACTGTCGCTTCATGCTTGCTCAGTATGAGGGATTGCAGCAAAGCCATGTACAATGCAGACGACTCTCCCTGTGGCTCTACGCTTCTCCAGGAGTGAATGCTGCTTGTCGGGACTTTGATGCAATCAACTGGTTTTCTTATATAGGAACATTTTTTGACCAATCTGTATAATCTGACCCAATCTGTATAATATGATTGAACCTAACTTGTAAAGTGCCTTGAGATGACATGTTTCATGAATTGGCGCTATATAAATAAAATTGAATTGAATTGAATTGAACATTTCGATCCGCTGGACGTGCTCTCCGCCATTTTGCTCCTACGCTACACTCTGCGCATGGCGTTTTATGGGCAGGGAGGGGCTAAGCCCTGAGTGGCAGCTGTTCACATGGATGCACATGCATGCTCTGTCGTTCGACACAGCTTGTAAACTAGAGACTCGAGAACAACATAGAGAGATGGTGTGTGATGTCATACCATTTCCATCTAAAAAGTTATTTACATCACTATTTTTTTTAGTTCTTTCTATCTAAAACAACACATTGTTGCTTATTGCCCCTTTAATAAAGCATTAACTGATTCAAGAAAGCACAACTTTCTAGATTACACAAACGCATCTGAATGCAACTTTGTTTAATATAAACAACTTGTGTCTTGCAAGTTTCCATATGGAAAAATTGTATTGAAATAACTCAATTTTTGAGTGTCACTAAATTTACACTCTAGTTTTATTGTATTCCTTCTATTATTGAAAATAAAAAAGACAAAGAACCCATTTTCTGTGGGAGACCTGCTTGTTTGACACAATGGAGTGGTTGGGATATATTATATGTTGCATGTTTTGGTTCAATCTTATTTATCTCTTTAAAGAAATTATCTCCAATTATGACTTGACGGAAGACATAACAATCAGTCCAAGCTTGAAGCACATGTACAGATGTCAGTGTTCCACGCCACTCTACAAACAATAGAGGGACAGAAGGTTTGCTGTAAAAGTTACTGTGAAAAAAAATCCTCCTCTGGTTGCGCTTTAAACCTGCATGCAAAGAATGCGGTTGCAAGGAAATGATCCTGTTGGAATTAGATCCGGATCACTAACTGTACCGTTAGTGGCAGGTCAGGCGTAATTAAATCTATTTGTTCCAAACAGAATACTTAAACCACAAGGCTCCGTATTTACCCTGAAAGCAAAAGGTAATCCTCCAAGAGGGAGACAAAGCTGGTGCCTGTTCAAGAGATGCAGTGACAATGGCTGGAGGTTATTGTTGAATAGCCAGGATCGTTTTTATAATGTTGCACCATCATACATGAATATTCCCCTCTAATCATAATAATAACTCAGATTGATACTTATAACTGTGTCACAATGATAGCTGACACGACATAAAAAAATGAGTCCCTGGATAAAGATCTCTGTCTGCCTGTTAGACAATAAGGGAGTGTAGAAAATTATGTAAATGGATACAAATTCCCTCTTGCTTAATACCCGCAAAGCAGCGACGAGGCTAGTATCAACTGCAACCACCGCTGACAGAACATATAGGCCACATGGGAGAAAATCAGCGCTCTGGACAAACAACAGCTCATTGTAACACGGCGGTCTGAGGCTGGACAGATCTCTTTGCTTTTGTTGCATCCGCGAGACTCCCGGGCCAGGAGACTGTGGAGGAAAGAGCCACTGACTGGTTTCTGTAAGACGTGTCACATTCGATCAAACCAGTATAGAACCTAAAACTCCTTCTGTGGGACAATAGAGCGTTCTTGTCGTGACGCAGAAGTTGCAGACGTGCACGGGAAGCCGTGGGCTTTCCCCTCGGGGCTCCCGTCCATGTTACACATCACACAGCCAGGCAGGTGATCTTTTGTTCGCGGAGGAAGAGGGCGATGAAACATAAGCGCACAACCTCACCGCCGCTCAGTTGTTAGGTTCATAGAGAAAGGGAGCAGATGAAAGGTCTAGGACGAATGCAGGAGTGCTGTCAGCTGTATTGTCTGGTTCCGCTGCTGAGGCCCGACAGGCACTTTCATCCTGTGAATAGAAATAAGCACCGGGGAGCAGAGGACGACCAGAACCAGCTGGAGCACCTGGAGTCCAGAAACGACGCAGACGCCACCACAACAAAGGCACACACGGAGGCTTGTATTTGCTTATACATCAGCTGGCACCCTCAGGTGCAAACGTATGAATGCAGCAACAAAACAAATAATAATCGTGCTGACTCTTCTTAACCGTAAGAGATCACCGGTGGCAAGTACTGCAATCAAGATATTTGCGACAACTGACGCCGAGTCCCTTACAACTCTGTGGAGGAATTTTGGTCCACTTTTCGTTGTAGAGTTGTCTTAATTCAGCCTTACTGGAGACCTGTTTAAGTCATCCCACAGCATTTAAATCAGATTAATTTAATGATTTTAACTAGACTACTCCAAAACTGATTTTTTTTGTTGGGTTTTTTTGCCATTTAGAGGTGCACTTGTCGGTGTGCACTGGATTCCTACTCAACTGCTCTTGAGCTTAAGGTCTCAAACTTATGGTCGGACATTTTTCTTCAGAATTTTGTCCCAGAAAGCAGAATTCATAGTTTGATATATTACAGGAAGTTGTTCAGGCACTGAAGAAACAAAGCTACCATCACACTTACTACCACTACCTTTGTTGCCTTATTGCAGACAATGTTTTCCCATAAGTCTTGAAGTAACTTTGGTACACCGCCTAGTCTGGTCAAGGTTCACCATATTTCCATAGTTTTTCCATTTTAGGATAATGATTTATTGAATGGTTTGTTGGAGACCCAAAGCCTTAGAGACGACTCTCTAACTCTTCCCTACTTCCCAGACCCATAGATGATAAAGATTTTGCTAATCATCTGTTCTTGAATTTCTACCCTACTTCATGTTGTCAGACGGGTTCTAGTTCAGCAATTACAGGATTCTACACTTACGGCAGAATCATGTTTTCTCTGTCATAAAATCAAAATGTTAAAACAAAATTTTTATCTTGACTCGGATTATCTTCGTCTGATTTGAACATTTGCTTGATGATCTGAAACATTTAAACATAGCACAAAAAAAAAAAAAAAAACAAGGCGGTACCCAAACACCCCCATCCACACACCCCACAAAAGACAGAAATCTGAATTTTACACATAAACAGCAGTACTATTAACAATGATGACCTGAATATTTTTGGAAGCTGGTTAGTGTGTCTGTTGTGGTGGTGGAAGGATAATCTATGCAAAGCTCCGGAGCCGAATGCGAGGTGTTGAAAGCCAATAAGGCCGTATCAAAACGAGGGCAGAGTTAATTAATCATCTCGGCTTCCTTTTCATGGCCCTCCCGCGGCTGTCCCGGGGGCTTGTGCGAGTGATAGTGTGTATCTGTGTGCACGGGTGTGTGTTTGAAGGAGCAGGAGGGTGGTGCAGGTTGCAGCTTGGAGGGGCATTAGCATATTGTAATGTGAGCCAGTAGACCGCTGAGCTCCTGTATGTCTGCTGCAAACCTCTTTGGGACAAACAGGAAATAACTGACACCTGCCCTATTCAGTGACTGGAAAATGATGAAAAGTGACAATTAAAAGAAAGAAACTCAATTAGCTTCATTACATTTCCATAGCTGTAATTGTGGCTCATTAGAAACATGCATGCTCCCTGTCAAACGGACCATCTTCTTTAATTTTCCAACATTAAATTATTAAATGTGGTAAATGAATTACAGTTTTGGTAAAATAAAAATCGTGAGACAAAAGTTTCACATTTTCCTCCCAATAACAAATAATTTTATTGGCAGGAATTTTGCCAACAAAATTCTTGCCTATGAAATTATGAAATCTTTCTTCATTAAAGCTTAAAGGCAAGGTGAGTGTATTGACATAGCAACAGTCATACACAAGGCAATCAAAATGGCTTTTACAGGACACCAAAGGAAGGATAATATACAAAATAAGAAATGCATTGAAGAAAAACATGTTAAAATACATAATTACAACAAAAAACAACAACTGCAATAGACTGGTGACCTGTCCAGGGTGTACCCCGCCTCTCGCCCATTGACAGCTGGAGATAGACACCAGCACTCCTCATGACCCCACAAGGGAAAGGTGTGTTAGAGAATGGATGGATGGATGAAAACAACCAAATGTTATAAAATGTTCATTAGTCAGATTGTTGGCTCAAAAGCATCAGTAAACCAAAATGTTTTCAGTCTCCATTTAATGGAACAAACTGTTTCTGCACATCTCAGGTTTTCAGGGAGTTTGTTCCAAAGCTGAGGAGCATAGAAGCCAAATTATTATTTAGGTCATAGGAACAATTAATAAGCAGGTCTCTGAAAACCTGAAGGGTCTGCATGGTTCATATTTGACGAGCAACTCATAAATGTATTTTGGCCCAATACTTATATAATATTTTGTGCTTTATGGGCCAAAAAAAGATGAATTTTAAAATATATGCTTTGATAAACCGAAGCTAATGCAGTGATTTAAGAACTTGTGTGATATGATCCATTTTCCTGGTATTGGTTAGGACTATGGGAGCAGCAATTTGGATGTACGGCACTGCTTGACTGTTTTATATTTTGTTGAGATATAAAGTTGTCTGTCATCAACATGTTTATGATAGAAGATGCTGTAATCTGAGATAGCAGAGTTAAATAGATGTTAAATGAAACTGGCCTGAGAATTTACCCTTGAGGAACCCAAATTTTACATTTGTATGCCCCAATTAATAATTACTAGAGGTGCACAGATTTTCTTAATTTTTTGGAGATCGGTGATCGGCTGATACTTGTGAAACTGATCTTATGGCAATGGTCTGAAAGTCACCCACTGTCAATGCTCTAAGTTTTGATTTATATTTGAGAGCAGTTTTTGAGAGGTTTTCCTTGTTTCATGGGTACTGATTAATGTTTTTGAAGATAAGTTTGAAATATTGAAGGTGTCTTGTGATCTTATAACAACTGACAGTGTCAGTTATAAAGAAAAAATCCGTCAAAATGGGCATCGACATGATATGTTTTTTAAAGATCGGTAATTGGTGATCGGCCAGAAACAAGCAATTGGTGCACCCCTAATAATTGCCAAATGAGGCAAAGTATTCTAAATTAATTCTGAACCAGTTAGCACAATACCAGACAACCCCCCTCCCCCGTATTTATAGCCTTTAAATCAGTATGTTAACATTCTAAATATTCTTCTAAAATGTAAATAAAAACTGAGTTTTTTTTCATACATGATAATGGTCCTATTTTCTATTTGGACGTGCATGGGCACTCAAAAAAAATGTAGACCTAAATTTGCCATGGATATGACCAATTTTGAGATTACCATAGTTGAAAAGGGGAGAGGGAAAAATCAGTCTAATTTCTATAACAAGGTGGAGACTTCTGTAGCTATCTACATGTGGTTGAAAAGATAGAAGTGAAAGGTTTTATTATTCAACACATAGAAAAGATGTCTATGTGAAAGCTTTTTTGATCTCTAAATGGGGTTAGAAAGTGAAGGGCTCATTCACACCACCGAAGGGACATCTAGATGAAGACACCTGTTAATGTTTAGACGTGGTTTAAACTTGAAACTTGTCACAATCACAAGGTAGAAAAGACAACTAAAAGAAAAATCTACTGGTGTCGAAATAGAGTTGAAAACGGAAAAAAAAAACATGTTCTTTACTGTACAGTGTAGAAGACGTTTATTGATGCATAAATGGGGTACAGAAAGTGAAATGCACTTATGTTTGCAACATGGAAACGATATCTACATAAGACCCTTTAGACAGCAAAACCTTGTTTGAAAAATACAAAGCTGTCCTGTTGACAATGTAGAAAAGTCATCCAAAAAGAGATGCCTACTATTGTCAAGATGTGCTTGGACATGATCGTTTGGACTTAATATGGACTGAATATATTTATTATTGGTTGAGTTTGGCTTATTCTGGAGGCCTTTGGGCTGAACAAAGTCCCAATTGTTCCATTGTACATTTCTGGAGTACATATGGTCAAGCAATCCATACAAGATGGATTGCTTGACCTGAAACACCCTTTAAAGGACATCCAAAGTCAACATATTTCTGTGAAAGTATTTTTTTAACCATAATTGTAATTATGGATAGAAAAGATAAAACACAGAAATAGTACTATGGCTTTAAACGTTGTCTAAATAATGCTTTTGTTTAACTGTTGTAGTAACGTTTGCATACCAGGGCTTAAAAGTAACTCTTAAATTAGTTTTTTTATGAGGTTACATACCCTAAACAGTCGGATAATCTAAATATTTCTGAAACGAAAGCCAGCCTGATGTATAGTTTCAAGAATGTTTGAGAGAATACCTGATAGATTAGGAATTGCTTCTCCAAGAATAACAGAAAAATATTATTATTTTAGGGTTATTTATAGAAATTCACAATTAATTTTCTTTCTATAAATGTCTGCATTTATTTGACCCATTCTGCTCTCCTTATTGGAATAACTTTGTACTCATTCATATCACATTGGCAAATGATTCTAATGTTTTGAGATTTGTCCATTGTGATAATACATCTTTCTCCAGAAATGATGGGAAAATCTGAAAACCTTTATCCCAGTATAAGTGCTGGGAGCAGTATGCTAAGCCCCATTGACTTTGAATATCTCAACACAAGATTTTTGGAGCTGCATGAAATCCAAAAAACTCTTGTTTTATGCAAACAGCCAACTATATTCATAAATCAGTCTGACTTTAATTAGACTTCACAAAGAAAGAAGGAAAATGTTTTTCTAAAGATTTCTTGCTTCTCTTTGCTGCCTCCAGCCGTCTCACCACCATCCATAATTAGTTTTAATGTTCTGCAGCTGGCTCATCTTCCTTTAGAGTCCAAAGCGATGTGGCACCACAGCGCAACCAAAACTCAGCAGCTGAGTCCAAATTCACATCCTTCTTCCTCATTCACAGACACTGAGATCTATTGTGAAGAATAATTTGACACAGGCTTTCTGTCACAGCGTTACTTTGTTGATGTCTTGAGTATCCGTGTTTTTTACACAACATATGCTTTCCATTGCCGGCGTTACAATCCCTGTCTGTGGAAATGTGTCGGCTTGAGGCAAAATTTGAGCCTATAAGGTTAAATTTACGAAGGACGCCACAATTTCCAAACTGCAACTCAACTACAACAAAGCACATTTTCAACTTTGTGTTTTTGAAATATTTCAGTTCAGGTCCTCTTCCAGTAAAGTGGCGACACATCTAAATAACTCATCCAGTGTAATGGCTTAAAACGTTTGATCTTGTGATTTGTAGTTTATTATAAATGGCTCCAAAAGACCTTCTCTAGTCTCCTTCTATAATCTTCACAAAGATCCTTGGACCATTCTTCTGAGTACTGCTCCATTCAATATTGTCAAACACATCCTTTTTATGCCGCCTCCAGCTGCACTTATTCATGATCACTAATCAGAAGTCAATAGGGTTTGGCCTCATAAAGTTAAGATATTCTTGGACCTTCAGCACCACTTAATGGTGTAATGATTAAATCAGGGAACCTGATATTTGAGCCAAAATAACAGAGTAGGTTGTAAAAAGTCGATTGAAATGAATGGAGTAAATGATAGGCAGGGGATGGCAACAGGAGATGGTTAATGACAAGAGGTAATGGCTCAGATAGACTGAACAGGTGATGGTAGTAAACGGCCATAAAGGAACAGTCCAGACTAGGGTTAGGGTTAGGAAAACAGCGAAAAGTCCAAAAAATACAAACAAACAAGCCTTATATATGACAAATAGAAGATTAAGCTGGATCCTTTTTCTACATTTGAGTCTGTGTGAATGAGAGAAAGTCCACATTAAGATCCATAATAGGAGGATAACACCCAAAAACAAATACTTAACAATAAATGTGTGCTTAGGCCTTTATTACAGCCAATCAAAGGTTTGAATGCAGGTTTAATGTGGACAATGCCGCAAAGCAGGCATTTAAGCCACGGGGGATCACAACTAACAACGACAGACAAAGATCATAAACCTCAGAAGTCTTTCAGGGTGGAAAGTGGGAAAAAAAAAAAAGTTGTGTTGGTTTGGACGGAGACATACACACTTAGGGATGAGCGAGAGGTTGAAACGGGATGGAAAAATGCAACCATGCATGTTGTGTTTCTCGCCCCTCCTTCTCCTCCATAAGCCATTAGTCACTATCCAGCTCCTGTTAATGTAATTACATAAAGGATGTACAGCGTTTTAGAGCCCAGGACAGACATTTGTCACCGTGATTGCATCTACGTAGTGGCAAAAGCAAAAACCCCACCGAAGACTGCTGACCTAAGTCAAAGCAATCTTAGCAACATCCAAACTTCCTGTTTAAAGGGGAAAGTTAAACCTTGAATCTGGAACATAGCAGCTGAAAAAGCGCAATCAGCCATAGTGGTTTTATTTTTGGATCTGCCTGTTGCCACGCATGGCAGCCTTGGAATAAACCATCACATGTTGCGGAGTGTCTCGTCCACAGTGGGGGGTGGGGGGTGTGCTATACAGATGGTAGGCAGGTCCGCTGATCCGGACTGGGACTGCATCGGAAACATGAAGCGAGCTCGGTTCTCATGTCTAATCGGAGGCAGCCACAGCTTGTCGGACAGTGACCTACATATGGAAGGTAGTGGGATCTCAACACTCGAGGTGCACAGTCACAGAAAGGCAAGGAACCTAAGCACAATTACAGCAGACCTCTTTATAGGCAGTAGAATCCAGTAATCCTGCAGCAGGTTTAAAACAACGTTGCCAATTAATCCTTCAGATGGTTCTTTTAGAGTTCTAATGAAACAGAAAAACAGAACATACAAACTTCACTTGCTTACTTATGGATTACAACACTTGCCACCTCTGATATCCGTAGAACATCATCGCCCCAGTGAGACCCCTCTCACCTCCTCAGATGCGCTCTCCCAGACATGTTCTTGACATAAGGAGTGCTGGGGATGGATGGAAGGATCTCAAAAGGTATGAACCAGCACTCACCGCCAGGATCTCCAGCAGGGGGATGTTTCGGAGCCTACCAACACCACGGTCCGCCAACTGGCTCATCCTCCGTCCTCCGTTGAATCCCCCCACCGTATCTGCTCGCCCTCCTCTCCTTCCGCTCCGTTCCCCACTTCTGTCCCGGCTGCCTCGCTGAGCCTCAGCTGCTGCCTGCCACTGGGTGCATGCGCGTGTGTTTGCGTTCATCAGTGTTACACTAGTGTGTTGGAAAGATGATGCAGCAGTGCAGCCTTGGCAGCAAAAGTGCCTCGCACGAATTCGCGTCTCTCCTCACCGAGGGCCACATCAGCTCTTGTTAATATTTAACCGCCAAGTCAAGTCGGATTAAATCACCTGGGCCAAACAGTGGGATGCCGTGTCTGTGTGCAGGAGACTTTAGGTGTTTGTGTACAGCGGGGCGGTTGTGCACACATTTTAGGCCATAAAACATTAACACATATGAGAAGAAGAGTTTGTTGATGGTTTCTCTTTCGTGTTTCGTCCATCGGTCAAGAAGCAGCTTCTTGGCAGGCACTTTTCTAGGAAAATCAAAGGCTGTGATAAGATTTGCCTGAGAGACTTTGTAACTAAACTTCCACACGTTGTTTTATTTTAATGAATCCATGGGGAAAAATAGAGGGAAAAAACTAATTTCACTCTGCATTTTCTGCCCTGACGCATAAACATCCATCTATTACCTTCCTCTGCCTTCCTTATCTGGATCATGCAAGAAAGAGTCACAATCATTCCTCTCCTGGGCAACAATTTCCAGCTCCTCCTGAAGAGTCCAACACGGAGTTCCAAGGAAGGAATTCATGCATGCCCCTACTACACCTGCTCTATGGCCTGTTAACACCAAGAGCTAATCAGCTATTCAGAAAAAAGCTCTTTAATTCATCTAAGCTTTTAGATTTGCTAAAGCAGCCGTGTAGCGTGCGACTATCATGCTACCATCACCATGTTTGACTGTTGGTATTGTGCTCTTCTTCTGAAACCCTGTAATTTCTGAATCATACGTAGTGAACTTAATTGAGGCAAGTCAGGCCTGCAGGGTTTTAAACTTTATTCTGGGTTCTTTTGCGACCTCCTGGGTGAGTTGTTGTTGGGCTCTTGGCATAATTGTGAGTGACTCCACTTCTTGGGAAGGTCTGCCACCGTTCCGTGCTTGTTAAATATGTAGACTGTGGTTTGCTTCAATTCCCAAACCTTAGAGATGGGTTTGTAACTCCTGATGTAATTCACTAGATCACAGCACGATGGGTTGCTGTTTGAGATTATGTTGTCTACTTCATGTTGTCAGGTGAGTTCTATTTGGGTAATGTCTTGATTCTATTGGTCTAGTAGTAATCAGCCCTGGATGTAGCTAGTGAAACTGAACTCATCTTTTCAAAAATGTGGTTAATTGTATTTAATCACAGTTAATTCAGAATTTCGTAAAAAAAAAAAAAAAGGAACAGGGGGATTTAGATTGTTCTCCCCGCCCCCCAATGAGTTATCATTAGTAAACAGATATTTGTATTTACCCTGATTATATTTTGTCTGATATTAATTATTTTTGTATTATAGTTTGACATTTGACATGATGTCCCTAACTGTAAACCTAAACTTCTGCTTGCCACGTTTTCAAAAGTGTCAAAACAGTTCCTGAATTCAACTTTGGTTCCAGCTTCCTCGCTGACACCCCATGAATTAAATCTGAATGTCAGATTGCTGGTTTTCTTTCTCTCACAGAGGTCTGTCCAGGGCAACACAATGGATAATGACAGTTTTCTCATTCAGAGTGGAAAATGTGGAAGCTGTTATGGAAATTGTGCCATGTTTCTCCCACAACTATCCTCTAATCATGGCTTATTTTTGTCTGCTTGATTGGTGAAGTTCCTGTTCTCACTGCACAGAATCTCCTCTGAAGCTGTTTCCCAAAGTTCAGTCCTGCAGACTTATAATTACTCCGACAATGTTGAGACAGACAGGGTTTTGGCACCTCACAGGCCAAGTAACGCGGCAGCAAGTACTTGACCTCTGAAGGATGCCACGCATTCAGCCTCTCTACACAGCCTCAGATCAATGGAAATGGCCCAAATGCACCAGGGAAATTCTGGGTTTGGGTCTGCTGTACTTTTGGTGAACCACTACCTGCTTAGTCAGGATGAGGGGTTGCTACAAAGTCAACACCTCGATGCAACCTGTAGGGTTTTCCTTAGACATGCTTTACCTTGGCATTATATGACCAACTAAATTGGACTATATCCTAATATAATTTGGACAAAATTGGCTCATTATTTGATCTACATCTGACTACTAACTATGTACTGGAATAAGTTGGATTGATCGGAACTGAATTTGGAGTCATTTTATCTGATTTAATATGAATTGTATCTAGGGCCAAATTTGTCACAATAAAAACATAATTCATGGATTTTTTTAAAGGTACCAATTAAAGTACGTGAATAAAATAAAAAAACACCTCAATATTTAAATGTTCTGAGAATATTTTAGATATATTGAAATGATTCATTAAAATTATCTATGTGTTAAAATCATATACACTTATTTCAATATTTTGTGTTTATTTCATGTTTCCTGTGAAACATGGAGTCCCAATAAGTGTGCTATATATGTAATACATAGAAAGATTATTTAAAAAATATTTTGCGGAGAAGCTTTGTTACAGCAAAAAAATATTCAATAAATATCTTTTTTTTAATATAAGCAGAATCTAATTCTTAAGTTTTTCAAAATAAAAAAGGCACTGAGAGAAATGTTGCATATAAGCTAGATAAAATTATTTCAATGGACAGTATTTTCTTGTGTCCACGGTGAATGTGGTCAAGAATGGCCAGATAGATTACTACCTATGCAAAACCAGAGGATTTGAAGAAATTCTATTTTCACAAATTGCGTGATAGGATTTTGGGGACAGAAGAAGACTGCCATTGTGTCCACCAGCCAAATGCTGAAGGAACTGCACAGGTTTAATACATTCCTTGTCTTAACCAGTCACAGCACTTTTATTCTACACTTCCAGCTTTCCCAATTGTTAAACATGTCGTTAAGGATCTTATAAACACAACCTTCCAAATGTCGAATGATTGTGAATCACAATTGCCCCAACCTTCTGGAACACCATAAAATAACTTTAAATCTATTCGACCTACAAAAGTTGGGTCTTTTTTTCCAAACCGACTTTTCAGTTGACAATTCTAAAACTAATTTATGGGAGCTGACTGACAGGCGCTGTTCTTGCTCAAACCGAGATTACACACTCATCCTTCAACAAGCACCTGGCCCTGCCTCGGCAAGGAATTTATGAGCTCATTTGGTGCTTCTTCACACCACGGATCAGCTGTTTGAAGAACACTGAATGGAAACTGGCATAAAAACCATTGCCCTTCCCGAGCGCATTCCTGTCAATGACTAATTGTTTAGAGTCCAAGCTTCCATCGTGTGATAGAAAACATTCTTGAAATGTTGTGCAAGCAAATGTTTCCACTAATGCTTTAACGATGAGCAACTGGACTGAAGCCTGTGATTTAATGAGTATTCAGCCAGTATAAATGATTACACAATGGCAGTCAAGCAATTTAGGTACAATATATGGAACTATGTCTATATAATAAGAGTTGATATATTAGTAATGCATCCTTTGACAATTCAAGGATGTTTCATTTGTCAGGAAAGAGGGATAATGTCTCTAATATTCTTATAATGATTTTGCACGGGAATGGCCTGAAAATCTGATCTGGTCCAGAATGACTGACTGTTAGGGTAAATCATATGTAGCAAATGAGACTGGCCGTTTGTCAAGGCTTCAACAAGATTAATGGAAAAATAACATGGATGTAATATTATAAATTAAGGGCAATAACTGTGGCTTGGAAGAATCGAGAGTGGAATAATTTACATCATCTATGTCTGGTCAGAAATGGTTGGTAAATTACAAGGCAGACAGATTCCATAGAAATGCTGTCATGTAAAAAATTGAAATTATTGGGTTTTAATGTAAACTCTTTGGTTCTATGCAATAACTGTTGAAAAACAGAGGACTGTCCAGGTGCAAGTAAGCATCATAGCTCTGAACACCTGTTAGGAACTCAACTAACAGGACTGTCAGCAACAGGTGAGGCAGTTACTTTGGAAGGCGTCAGAAATGTTTTGTCACCTTGTCCTTAGGCATTCACATGACGGAGACAACCTCAATTTAAGACTCGCATGCAAGCCCAAAATATTTCTTGTCAACTTTTGTGAAAGCACAAGCATAGACTCGTCCATCAGTACAAAATGAACCAAGCAAGAACAGCCTTGAGCTCTTATTTGGAACATAAATCAGTCGGTAAAGTGGTTTCAGCATGTATTTGCTCAGTGGTTGGAGCTTATATGGAAATATGTTAGTATTTCATGTAGACTGGACAGGAAGTGATTCCAGAGTCAATAAAATGTACTGTAATTGCCATAATTATTCATTTTCAGTATATTTAACTTCTGTTTTTAGTTTTGGTAAGCATGTAAGGATACATAATATTGATCAATAAATTATAACAAAAGGAAATAAATAATTAAACCATAAATTAAAATAGATAGAGGGTTTTTTTTCCGCAAACATAAAATCCAAAATAGTTTTTACAATTATTTAATTTATTTACTTTTCTATTATACCAAGATAAATTGAAGAGCCATTAAAATTAATGACACTAAATTCAAACAAAACAATAAAAGCTATTTAAAAAATGATGAAAGTGACGCAAATCAAGCAAATGTTAAATGATCTCAGATCAAAAATAATGGAAAATAAAATGGAAAGGAATTAAATAAAATAAAAATTTAACCGCACAATTCAGACACTCCTACAAATCAGTCATGGTACCCAAAAGGAGCCAGACAAATGTCTTAATGAGCTGCTGTTTTAAAAAGCTGTTTTCATATGAAAACTGGAGATTTAAAGCTTTTGTTTTAAAAAACAGAGCATCAAAGAACACTCTGCGATCCCATGAGGGTATGGCTCTGTGTCCGATGAGAAGGATATGATCAATGGACAGCCTGTGTGCAGGAGATTCAGTGGGGTATGCTTACTTGCCCACACTCCCAAACCACCCACTGTCTCACTGACAATTTTCTGGAGGAGTGCAAAAGCGTAGCTGCCCCAGCTGCAAGGTGAGGAGATGGCCTTCTCTTTGCTGACAGATGCTGCCCCCACCCCTCAGTTTCGGGGTGATAATCTGCACATCCAATCCTGTTAGCTGCCCACTGCCAGTTACATCTTCTTCAAACTTAACCCTGCTGTTCCATCATTGGACCCAAAATCGATGCCTCATCTGCATATACTAACCAAACTCCCCTGGAGATGGAGCTTCAGTGCCAGGTGGACGGGGTTAACACCCCGGGATAAGTCCAGTTTTTGTGCTTGGTTACTGTCTCTTGTTTCTTTGCTGAGACAGGCAAAGAGTGAAATAAAGGATCTATCACGGAGGACTGGAAAATTATCTTCAAGACAACAGCTGAGAAATACCTGCAGCTTGTTAAATTGTTTTTCTCACATGTGGTTTCTGTTGAAGTCCGAGTAAACAACTGGTTCCAATATGTTGAGTATATTAGATGATTGAAGACAGATCATGTCTGAAGTCTTGGGCAGATTCTGAGTAACACACTATTTTATGAGTCAATTCAGTTCACTCATAACAGTTAACAAAAAATAATATTGGTTGTTTCTTGCATGGAACTTGTCAGCAAATGACTTGGTGACAGTACAATTGGAAATAAGTTATATTGGGATTAAGGGTTTGCTGCCAGTTGTTCAAGTGCATTGTACAAAATGGTTGGAGTATTAAAGAAGGTGAAGTACCCTAAAATTCATCAACTATTGCTCATTCAGGAGATAGATAGTACAAACGCGTGCACAGTTGTTTATTCTAAGAAGAGATTCATGCAAGACAGACATCTAAACTGGGTTTGGACTTCTACAATGCCCCTCTAAAAACCACAACCTCAACCATATTGGAAATATGATTACAACTCTGCCAATTTAAATTAACTCTACCAATTCTGCCAAGAAGAGCGGCAATAATCCTGCCAGAATTAAGCCAGTAGCTTGTTGGTGACAACAAAAAGATAGTGGTAAAGGTGCATCTAGAAAAGGGACATTGGACCAAATTCGGGAACATTCAACTGATGGGATCGTCTGAAAGTCAAATTGGGTCCATAAAAATAGTTAATAGTTAATTAATCTGTCATGTATTAAGTTATTTTCTACAAATAGCCTTCCTATCATGAGGATTTGCTTTAAAGATTAAATGGCTACAAATAGAAACTACAGTCATAAGAATGGGAAGTGCACAGTTTCTTCTGGACAAGGGTGAACACCTGATCTAATTATGGTTTTTAGTTTGGTATGAAGCACAAAAGTGCCACAATCAAAGCTTTATTCTTTTATCAGGGCTCCTCCGATCTGGCTGGACAACAACAAATTTCCTCCTCAGCTGTGTGACTTTCTTGTCTCAATAAGTCTGCACTCGAGCCTCGAAGTGTTTGATCCTGTGAGGAGATAACGCCTGCTGCTAGAGGGCCTTTAAACAGACTTCAGGTTTGATAAAGGACCGTAGTGTTCCCTGTCAGGAGGAACACTTGGAGCGGAAGCTGCAGGGCAAGTTTGGTGCAAAGCCTTCATGTTTGCTGAACAATCCATGTGACTCCGACCTGGTATCAACTTTGATCTTGCTAATGATTGGAAGAGGAGCGTCCATAATTGGCCCTTCATCTCAAAGGACAAAAGAGCGGCATCATCGAACGAAGGAAAATGGATGTCCAATTATATAAACTGGAAGATGGCCCATAGAGAGAGTGGACACGCTACAAAGCAAAATCTGTTAGTCTGGAATGAACCCAAAACATTCCTCTTTTATGTTCCCAATGGTTGCTATTGGCTTTGATTGAGCAATAAACCTTAAATCACTGAGGATTAACAGTGAGTGTAAACTCAAATTAATCTTACACACAGCCTGTATCAAATGACAGATGTTTCTGTGGACCCCAATATATCATAATGCATAACTTTAAATAAGAAAAAAAACTTGGTGACGGAAAAAAATAACTAGGGTTTTGAAGGTTGTGAAGATTCCATTTTTGGGTTGGCCTTGCACTAATGTTATTCTATGAAGTAATTAATTAATTACTTATTAATTCATTTATTAAAAACTAATTAATTAAATCTGTAATTTGAGAGGACAAACAACAGCCTCAAAACCAACCAAACCAAACAGAAAGAGCTTTTATTACTTGCAAGGTGATAAATTGTTTTGGTTTTACTCAGTCAATGGATATATGTTAATGGGCCCCTTAAGGATTTGCCTCAGGCTAGATGGATAGTAACTTGGGCCTCTTTTAAAGGACTCGCTAGTTGAGAACCCATATTGGCAAAACCAGTTGGACACCCTCTATAAGTCTTAGATGGGCCTTAAATGAGTCTTACGAAAATCTATTGCAACATACCTAGAATACATATATTCCTTCTACTTGTGGCTGAGTTGTCCTACATCCAACCACAACAGGCAATTAACATGGACCATCATGTAACCCCCAGGCAGTTTCATTGCAGCTATTTTTTCTGCCGTTTTCCTAACAATGGTATCTAACAACTGTCGTTGCCACCAATCATGAGTTGCACAATGCTACAGCAGGTGTACATGTTTAAAATATCTCCCGCCTGATTGGTCAAGGTCCATTGTCATAGCAAAAACAATAGTGTCACAATAGCAATGCCAGGTGTCATTCCAACATGTCGCACAGGAGGTCTGTTTATGTCGTAAGGAA
The DNA here is from genome assembly GCA_037039145.1 of Fundulus diaphanus. Taxonomy (NCBI): domain Eukaryota; kingdom Metazoa; phylum Chordata; class Actinopteri; order Cyprinodontiformes; family Fundulidae; genus Fundulus; species Fundulus diaphanus. The sequence continues at coordinate 5,008,927 of CM073139.1, forward strand.
TACTTTATTAGGGAAATAGATAAACAACACTGTCAGGATTTGTCTCGGTGAACCCGAACACACGCAGAGCTTCGTTAAAGGCATACTATGCAACATTTTTCAATTAATTAATGTGTTCCATACCGTTTTGGATGATTAAATGAGTCATTTCAGGTCGAACAAAGGTTTTCTCGGCCGCCCTGGTGGTCTGTAGGGGAAATACCATACTTGCAATTGCAGGAGCCCTCGGCCCACACCCACAGGCTCAGAAGTCTCGTGCATCGCGAGAGTCGGTCTTGCTTTACGGCGAGAACTGCTACACGCCCCCAGTGTAAAGCATGCTCGTTGCTAGCGCAGTGGCGATATTTGTGCAGTTATCATGGCGGAACCAGCGAGAAAACAGCAAAAGCCCATGTCGGAGCAGGCAAGAAAGAGGAAAAGGGCTCTGGACAGAGAGAGGAGTCGTACACGGGTGAACATCGGGCAAGCTTTTTCCGAATGGCGAGAGCTAAGAGAAAAAGAAGGCTGCAAGGCTGACGCGGACCTCGCGTTTCTGCTGATGCAATTGTAAGTAACATTGGAATGGTTTCTCTCTCTCTGTGTGCATGTTCATACTTTCACTGTGTTAGTCATTGTTTGTACTGCCGTTTTTTCGACTTTTCGTTGTGTTCGCCTGTCTGCTAAGCTCAAAACAACCGCGCCTGGCTTGACGGAGAAACCAGGAGAACAGCTGAGCATCTTTACGACAGTGCACTTTTACTTTCGCCCTCTGGGGGGAGCCTCGCTGGAAAATCAACCCCGATTGCATAGTATACCTTTAAGGGGCAGTTTATTGAAAGGTTAGGATTGTGGATGGAGAGAACCAGAGTCTTTACCGGGGTGGAGAAGATGGATGGGAAACGCTGGAGCTGGCTGACAGGAGGGAGCTGGAGGACCGGAGAGCGCTGGGGAGCTGCGGGAGCTGCGGGAGCTGCGGGTGCTTTGCTGCAGAAACAGGAAGCCTTCAGAGCAGGTGAGAGAGTCCTTGGAGCGCTGGGGTAATAGTTAAGCCAGCAGCACGGCAGAGAGAATTCTTAGGACGCAGGGGCTGCAGTAGAACCAGCAGCGCAGCAGAGAGAGTTATTGGGCGCAGGGGCTGCAGTAGGACCAGCAGCACAGCAGAGAGATGACTTGGAGCGCCGGGGTAGCAGGAGAACCAGCAGCACAGCAGAGAGATGACCTGGAGCTCTGGGGCAGCAGGAGAACCAGCAGCACGGCAGAGAGAATTCTTAGGACGCAGGGGCTGCAGTAGAACCAGCAGCGCAGCAGAGAGAGTTATTGGGCGCAGGGGCTGCAGTAGGACCAGCAGCACAGCAGAGAGAGTTCTTAGGATGCAGGGACTGCAGTAGAACCAGCAGCGTGGCAGAGAGATGACTTGGAGCGCCGGGGTAGCAGGAGAACCAGCAGCACAGCAGAGAGATGACATGGGGCGCTGGGGCAGCAGAAGAACCAGCAGCACAGCAGAGAGACGACCTGGAGCTCTGGGGCAGCAGGAGAACCAGCAGCACAGCAGAGAGATGACAGCGGAGAGAGTACTTGCAGACCGGCAGGCCGGCAGGCAGGCGCAGACATGAGAAACTCTGTCAGGCAGATTTGGGAAGATATCTGACTGGCAGACGTGGGAAACTCTGACTGGCAGACGAGGCTTGGGTGAAGAGTCAGACATCTGAGGAGGATGAGAGACAGACTGGCAGGGAAGAGGAGACCGAGGTGAGCTTTTATAGCAGGGCTTGCAGGTGGATTGAGTCCGGGGTGATTAGAGCTTGGCAGGTGTAGGTGATTAGTGGAGGGAGACGGAGCTGTGTGCGAGGAGGGAGGTGCTGAAAAGATCTTCAGCAGCAGGCAAAAGCTGCACCCTGACAAACACATGGTTCTAAACGTATGTACGTACTTGGCTCACTTTAACTCGTCTCTAGCGAGTTGTAGAGGTAAGCGGGTTGTTTTCCATTATAATTGAATGGGCGGAGTGGTCATAGCAAGCCGGCCCGAAAGATTATGTGACATATGTATGCCAAAAACTCATTGCCCTGCTCCTGTCCTTGTATTTTCCCATCATCCATCAAACACAAAACTGTCTGAACCTTATTGTTGGACCGCAGTGTTGTCAGTGTTGCCATTTTCCTTAAAGGGGCAATAAGTGAAATTTCACCACTAGGTGGCCTGTTGAGCACTGTCTATAGACTAAAAGCAAGATGTGTGACAAGCCACGCCTCTTTGTGCCTCCACTCCAGCCGCAACCCTCTGAGTGTCTTCTGAAACTTCCTCTCATGTTTCAACAGGTAAAAAGTTATTTAACCCCAACTGGTGCAATGAGTTACTTCTTATTTCTTAAACAACTACGTCGAACGACACATCCTGTGGTCGTGGAAAAGATGTCAGTGTGTTTCAGAGAGGTCAAATCATTGGCACGTATCAAGCAGAGAAAGCCTCTAAGGAGATTGCAGAAACTAACAAAATTGGGTTAAGAACTGTCCAAGGCATTATTAAAAACTTGAAGGATAGTGGGGACCCATCTGGTCAGAAAAAAATCCTAAATGATCGTGATCTCCGATCACTTAAGCGTTTGGTGAAATCAAATTGAATAAAAAAAAAACAGTAGAACTCCGGGCTATGCTAATAGCAAAAGTAAGAGCGTTTCCCCACGCACAATGTGAAGGGAAGTCAAGGGATTGGGACTGAACAGCTGTGTAGCCTTAAGAAGCCTAATTGTAGCCACCAATTAGTGAGGCTAACTGGAAAAAGGCTTCAATTTGCTAGGGAGCATAAAGATTGGACTCTGGAGCAATGGAAGAAGGTCATATGGTCTGATAAGTCTAGATTGACCCTGTTCCAGAGTGATGGCACATCAGGGTAAGATGAGAGTCAGGTGAAGTGATGCACCCATCATGCCTAGTACCTACAGTACAAGCCTGTGGGGTAGTGCTATGATCTGGGGTTGGTCAGGTCAAGGTTCAGCAACAGTATGGTGCTCACAGAATGAGGTCAGCTGACTACCTGAATATACAGAATGAGCAGGTAATTCCATCAATGGATTTTTTTTCTTCACTGATGGCACGGGCATATTCCAAGATGACAATGCCAGGATTCATCGGGCTTGAAACGTGAAAGAGTGGTTCAGGGAGCATGAGATCATTTTCACACATGGATTGGCCACCACAGAGTCCAGACCTTAACCCCATTGAAAATTTTTGGGATGTGCTGGAGAAGGCTTTGCGCAGCGGGCAGACTCTACGATCATCAATGCAAAATCTTGGTGGAAAATTAATGCAACACTAAATCTTGTGACATTGCAGAAGCTTATCAAAACAATGCCACAGCGAATGTGTGCCGTAATCAAAGTTAAAGGTGGTCCAACCTTTTTGTGATCTTTTTTTTTTGGTTGTCCCTTTTATTATCGAGTGATTTTCTTTTGAGTTTAGCTGATTTGGAGGGGTTTTCAGCTAAATAGAAAGGGAAAAAATGTTGGCATTGTGACAGGCTGCTGACAAATTACTTAAAGATCCACTTTAAGTAAGCAGTTTGATCTTTGCTGAGTAGTCTGAAATATTCATCCACTGAGTTTAAGAGCCTTTTATGCCTGAATGATTAATTACAAACAAAACTAGGCTGGAAATGAATAATAAAGCAGTCAAAGTCCAAAGATAAACCTCAAGAGACATTGGAAAACTCTTGCTCAAGACCCCTTGTCAAAGCATGCAAGCAAACTATAAAAGGCTTGTGCTCTGTATTTTCTCTCAGACAACCCTTTTGCACTTTTCAGGCCAATGTTAACCTCCTGTGAATGTTAACTACTTAACTAACTTTAACCTAATAAACAGATGACATAGAATTACTACAGTCTGCTGGAATGCAGGAATGAAGGGCAAGATTTAACAGGATATGATGCAATGATCCATAAATTACTACATAATTGTTCTAATAAAAACAGAAGCTGAGCTTCAACTGGATGGAAAAACAAGCAAGTGGCCCTGAAAATTATTAAACCAATTTACAGCTTAGTCTTAAAGCATATGGTTAACTATAAAGTATTTTCAGACTGAAGTTAAGAGAAAACCAAGGCTGTAATCGCTCACTGTGAGGCTCATGAGAGAGGAAGTGTTCCCATGAGACGAGAGAGGGACAACTCCCCATGTTCTGCAACTGAAAAGCAGCGAGTGACTCAGAGTTTGTTGGGTTCCCACACCCCAAGGCCCCGTGGCTACCCACACATAGCACCCAGGTATGCGCGGTATGTCACCTGCACACAGTGGGAGCCGTCAGAGTCTTGGACAAAAGGCGGTTGCACCCCCCCACCCCAACTCCCACCCCGATAGACTTTATTTAATAACTCAGGATGACATGTGAGATTCTGACATCTACGAGAGGCTGGCCACCCAGAACATCCAATGAGCCCCACGCTTTACAACACATTCTCAAGACATACTCAGTTAGCAACGAGGGAGCACCCTGTAATGCACATGGCGTGAGAAGGAGGCCCGGGTTGGGGACGCCGGCGTCGCTGCATTTCCACTGTACAATTACACTCAATTAGTTTGAGTTGCTCAGTAATAATATCAAACCTCTTCGTCTCACTGCCTCACAACGCAAGAGCCAATCAGATAGGAGCATTGCTACACATGCAGGCCGCGGGCCTTTCTCCCCTGCTTAGTTTTATGTCTCCGCTCTGCATTGTAACAACCAGCTGTAATGAGAAGGAGAAGGTAATCCAACCTTGCAAAAAAGACTTCATGCCGGAACACAAAATCGTGGTTACTTGCGCTTAAATTTAGCGTGGACCCGACTAATTTGTCTGTTTTGGGACAGTTTTATTGTTTTGGGGCAAATGAGCCCATGAAACAAGCTCCAAACAAGACTGTGGCACCAAATCAGCCTGTAAAAGAGCTCTATATGAGGAGTCGGCTTGACAAAAGCCAGGGAGATTGGGCAGAAATCCTACACTTTGCAGATAAACAGGAAAACACAACCACATGCTGTTTATTCAATACAACTCACAGCTATTCGGCAAGCGTTTAATCAGTAATTTGGAGCACTTGATTATTAACTCTCCCCCTGCAGAGTGTTTTCAATTTGGCCTTTCGTTTATCAATTATCTCTAAGGATGATTGCACTGCTGCACAGATTATACATGCTGCAAGGGAACATGGAGCAGAGAGGAAAAAGCAGGGACATGCCTTCGCCAATATGGGTTTCTTTAGGTTGATGAGTGACTTCACAGTTTCTGGAAATCCATCATCTCATCTTAGAAAGAAGCATGTGAGACTGATTTTCTAGATGGAGCTCAAACCAAAGCAATCGGGGCAATAAATTAGAAAAGCTGTTATTTTGAGGTCTAGCGACATGAGCAGAATGGTTGTTACATCTACTCTAACCTGTAGTCATTAAGCCTTCCTTAAATGATTACATATCTCCTCACATGTTTTGTTCATCACATCTTAAAGACCTTTACACACCAGATTGGGCACATGAGGTCTGTGTTTGTCGAACCAGATGTAGCAAGGTGGGAAAACTGGCAAAGCTCCTAGCAATCTGGAACGTGTCTGAACTGTTTGTGTATGCTGCTCTACTCAGCACTTCATCCCTGGAAAGCAAAACTTAAAACCTTAAATACTTAAAAAGGAAGAAGGGATAGTTTTGGCAAAAGAAACCCTTTTATGTGTCAACTGCACTGCACTGCACCTGCATCATCTCTTAATTTACAAGTTTCTGACAGTGTTTGTTTTTGTTGACTGTCTAATGACCTGGACATAAGTTATGCTGGTACTGGAGAAGTTACCCAATGTGACACTGGTTAGAACCAAGATTATATTTTCTGGTAAACTACTTTTGTCTTTAAAGCTGCGCTGTGTAAGTTTTAGCCTAATTTGAAATATATTAAGTAATTTTTCAGGGCAATGTACAGCACGATGCTTCGTGTGGGCTCCCTTGTCAAAAACTCATCTATGTAACTTGAGAGAGTCGGATCTGTCGCTGAATGCATCATGTGACCTAGGTCACATAATGTACTGTAGGTTAAGGCAGTCTGAGCTCAGACTGCCATAACAACTAAACAAACCAGATCTCACACTTATCTGATCAGACATATTTTTGGTTCTCTGATGTAGGATTCTAGAGGGGTAAATGTGGTCTTGTCTTTACAAGTAGCTCCATGACTTCTCGATCTGCTGGTCCAAAGTAGTCTACTATCAGATTCCAAAACACGGAGGGAGACTAATTAATTATATGACAGTGCAGTGTTGCCACTGACCTTCAGGGATGCTAAACCTGGAAGTTACAGGTCTAGCGCCCCTAGTGCCTAAAAGTTACATGGCGCTGTTTTAACCCAAGGATTAAAATTGAACTTTTAGGTACAATCTATAAAGGGATAGTAGTAGTGGTGAAAGTGTAAAACCTGTACCACAATTCATATATTAACCTAAAATACCCATCTAATATCCAAATCAACTTAAAAGACTAGCCCCCAGTTGTGTTTTCTATAAGTTTGCCTCTTCAATGACAAGGTTAGATATAATGATTTCTACTTGAAATACTAATTTTGCCTATCATACTTTGCTTTCATCAAAGAATCCTTTGCAACAATTACAGCCTGACAGACCTTTGGCATTTCAGCTGTCAATCTGAGGAAATGACCCCCCCCCCCCCGCCACACACACACACACACACACACACACAGACACACACAAACTGAATTGGCTTGATGGGCACTTCTAACACACCATACAATCAAGATGCTCCCAGAGCTCAATAACGTCAAGATCTTTGCTGTCTACTCCATTATAGACAGACTACCCCATTGACAATGTCTAGACTGTATTTCTGATTAATTTCATCTCATTTTAATTGAATAAAATGGTACTTTTCTTTAAAAAGACATTTCTCAGTGACCCTTATATAAATTTCGTTGTAAATGTAGGTTAAGCTCTGATATCATCTGTATGTATTACTGATTATTATGGCAAGCTGTTGTGTGGATTCTTATCGTTTGAGCTGAAAGCAAAGACATGTTGTCAAATGTGGTCTTTTTAGTACTTCAAGCTGTCTATCTGACCCAATTTGTAAACCATGGCCAAACTGATTTAGCTATTTAAATTTAGATCTTTAGAAACCAAATCCACTTTAGAAACCTCGGAATCTCTGAAGCTTCATTTTACTGGGATAAATTCTCAACAGTCTAATTTTTCAGTTTAGCAGCGGCCAATGTATCACTTTACTCTTTGCCAAATCCCTGTATCTTAAAAATAAAAAGCTAAATCTTACTACCCATTTCTATATTTTTTTATTGTCATTATTACTTTTGTATCCTTTTTTCATGATGAGGCTGAACTAAACCCATGCAACAGTTCTGTGTAGAATGAACCCCTGACTGTGTTGACCTACTTAAAGCTTGCTGGCAGCATATACCATCAGCTCGCAAAATGTCCATGCAGGGCCGTTGGGTTTTGCTGTGCACATCCTAGCATGACGAAAGGAGTTTCATCAGCAGGCAGGCATCAAACGATAAAAATAAATAGGGGCAACAGAATCAACCCAGCAACACAGCTGTTACGCAACCCAAGCAGTGCCCCAGTTACTTGCTGTATATGTGCATGGAACACATAAGAGCTGGACAATATGATCCAGATTAGATGATTCGTTAATCAATTGTTGGATTAGCAAAGGCAAAAAAATAATAATAAACTCTGACTTCTCAGACTATTGATGGATATTTTGTATAACAAGAGGTCACATGTTGACAGATGGCCTTTGGTCACAAGTTCTGTGCTCCTGGAGTAAAATCTCTCATTTTGAACTCCAAAGACACAATCTCTCTGAATCCAACGGGGTTAAAGGTTAACGTTTGGCTGGTCCTACCTGGTTTCAGTTGCAAGGAAAACCAGATCAATGGAAGCGTGTCTCCACTGTAAAATGTTTCAAAGTGCTTATTGCCTCAGATGCCTGAAAAAATGGATGCATCTGAGGCTCATATCCTCCCAGGAAAAGTACTGTTTATTGGACTTGGTGGGTTTATCTGTGCCAGAGGCCAGAGACAGCATGTGCCCCAATTTAAGGGTGGACTAATATACCAGATTAAACTCTAACTGAGCATCCTGCAACCGTGGTTTATCCATATTTCACCGCCTAAGTAACATCCTGTCCAATCAAAGTGATTTGAGCCTGACAAATGGGTCTCTTTGTGTAGTAAATCACGTCAAATATGTGCATATTCAAAGCAAATCCTTCATGTCTGAGTTTTCTGCATTAGATTTGCTGCAGAAATGGAAGCAGTTTGCAATTTTGAATGCTGGACGTTTACCAAAAGGGCTCTAGGCTCCTCTGTGTCCCACTATTACAACAACTCAGCTTCCCTGTGCTCCTGCTTCTCTAATAAATCATAGAAGGGAGGGGAATAAAAACAGGCAGATGTATTTGTTTTTGTTTTTTTTGCGTATGATGTGCTGAAAAAAAGGGAGAAAAATATGCACGCATGGATAGTCGAGTGGACAAATGTGCGCGTGCTGAATCATAAAGCCATACCGCAAACATGACCCACTTTCAGTCTCACAGCAACTCAAGCTTCTGTGTGCTCAGTTTAAACAATTAGAGCCACAGCGTCAAGCAAAAACCGATAAAGAAAAAAACAGCCATCAAACAGCAGACAATGTGGTGCCACCATCCAGACATCGCCCAATGTGTTGGAGAAAATCAAACATTCACAAAGCTTGAACCGCTGCAGGGAATTAATAATAAATCAGGATGCGTCTCGTCTCGTCAAGTGTGTCGTTGCGGCATTCCTTCCCGACTCAGTCTGTTATCTCAGCTCAAGGGGAAAATGATGGACAGATTCTACAGCTTGATGCCAAGGAATACTGAAAAATGAATCAGTGTGGTAGCTTGATCTATATTTGATAAACATATGATTAGAGGAGTGATCTTTTAATTAGCATGCATGTTTTGAGTTAATATGGTGTAGGGTTAGGGTTAAGGTTATAAGGGAAATAAAAATGCAATGGTCTGAACCTTTAAAAATAAATGTAAAAGTAAATGTTTTACACAAATTGTACAGTAGTTATGTTAACACGGACAAAATTTCACAATAGGATTTAACTGTATTTGGATTAAATAATCGGACCATACCGTTTATATGGGCACATAATCAGTTGATTAGATCATAATGTGTGTATATATGCACCTGGCTTTATTCGGAATAGAACCACTCTAACATGTGCAGTTATCACATTGCCCTAAAAATCCACAACAGAAGTACTTCCAGCTTTACTAAACAACAAAAAAAAAGTAAAAAAGGAGTATTATACAAGTTTGTTTGTCTTCCGAGCGCCCAAGTTGGACTTGCATGATGTTGTAATTACAGTTGAAAAGTTACTGAGTAAGCAACAATTTTGAGCTCTTTTATTTTTTCAAACAGAAAGGTTGTATCGGGAGCGCTGACAGTTTAGCTTATTTCCGCCACTCCACAACGCAGAAATAAGTCGCGTTTACGTTGGGTGCACATGCGCACTCGGGTCAGTTTGCCACATTCGGAATAACTTGATCCTCACAAGCATTTATATGCACGTTGATCAATCGGCATAAACCAGCCCACTCATTCTGACTGCGATTTCATTCCGATTGAGCTTGATCTGGTCATCATATCCTGATTGGCTTGTTTACATGTCGGATTTTCTGTCGGATCGGCCCTTTATTACGATTACTTTTGTCCATGTAAACGTAACTACTAACTCAGAAAAGTATGTTTACCACTCACATTTTTGTAAACATTTTATTGTATGTTTCCATGGGTCAACACTGAAGATATGACACTTTGAAGCAATGTAAGGTAGTCAGGGTACAGCTTGGATAACCATGTATATATACTGTTCCCTCAAAATGACCAAACACACCATCATTAATGTCTAAACTGCTGGCAACAAAGTGAGTACACCCCGAAGTGAAAATGTCCAAATTATGCTCAATTGGCCATATTCCCTGGTGTGATGTGAAGACAGGTTCCACTCAGAACAGGCCTCACTGTGGTGAAGTTGAGTGTGTGTGCTCAGTGTCAAATCCAAAGGTTGTCTTTTGAAAGTAGAGGTGTGAGTGCTGCCATCACTGCTGCAGAGGCTGAAGGGATGCTTTGCAAACTGTATAAAGTAGTTCTGCATGGCTGTCGTCCCAGAAGGAAGCCTCTTCTAAAGACAATGCACAAGAAAGCTCGCACACACTTTGCTGAAGACAAGCAGACTAAGAACATGGATTATTGGAACCATATCCTGTGGTCTGATGGGATCAAGATTTCAACTTATTTGGTTTAGATGGTAGGAGTGTCAAGATTGACATGCAATGTCACATAGAGGACCAGGACAACACTGCTTGGTAGACTGAGGTGGAGGTCTCAATTTTCAAGAAATGGGACCAGGGAGTGTGTTTCAATTCCACTTCTCAACCTCCCTGGGAAAACCTACTTAAGGGTTATGTACATTACCTAGGGAAGGTGAGTTGAATAGTTTAAGGACAGGAACTAGGATATAAACAAACAACTGAACTGTTTTTGAAAACTGAAAATATTTCACTTCTCTCTGATATTTGTATTTTTGCTAATTTTACATGGTTTCTATAATTTACCAAGATGTTACGATTTCTTCTCAACCTACTGAACCAGAAAACCTGTGCCAGACATCTCATTATCCTCCCAGTAAAAATCTTGAGCAAAGTATCATAAGTATATGAGTATATCTAATTGAATGATAATGGAAAAGAGCCAATGGAAGAAAAGAAGTCTGACCTTTAAAGAAGATGCAGAGATACAACAGCTTTCTAAGAACAGCAACGTTTAATTAAGTTTAATCAATTTATCAAGTCCATGTTCACCGGTTTAGCACACAGTTTAACTTCCAGGCACTGCTGCTTGTCAGTGTTGGACTAATCTGGGTTAGGCCGGATGCCATTATATTACGTCAAGTACAGAAAGAAAGCTGAACTATGATGGCTTCATTAAAGACTGACGAGAATAAAAAACAAACTACATCTTAAACCCCCTGATATCGAGCTTTTCAACAAATGTCTAAGGTTTTAAATCTTGTATTTGTATTTTGAAATCAAACTATTTCAAGCCCTTTGATTTATGATTTCCTGAGCAGTATCTGGATATCTGCTCTAAACAGGATGGGGTTAAGCTCCTACAGACACAACACAGGAGACAGTGAAAGGTTGCACTTGACATTCCAGCTATGAGCCAAAACAAGGTTTCACCCCTGTTATTCACAGGAGTGACCTGGCATTAAGATAAGCTTGTCAGTCACTGGTTTATTTAACCAGAACAGCTCCTACAAGGCTGTCCATTCTGCCCAGTGCTTAACATTGCCGGGGCTTTAATTTAAGAGCTGTAATGTTTGAAATTCAAGCTATCTGGGAAATTTCTGTTTATGCTAGGAGGTTAACATCTTTTTGAATAATACGCAACAGAAGTGGATCTTTCCGAAGAAAGAGTTGCTTGAATGCAGGAAATGAAACATGACACTATGAGAACTTCCTAATCTGTCGCTTGGTTGAGAAGCGCATTCCAAACAAGCCAAAGAGAGTAGAAGAAAGCAGCAGATCCCAACATTCATTTTAGACATTAAGCTGTTTAATCAAGGACAGTTGTAGAATATAGGATTGACTCACCGGTAAGCCACTTTCTAGAGGCAATCTCTTTAACTGCTCTGTCCTCTCCAGGTGTCTGTTCATAGCTCCTATGCCCGGCAGTGATCTGCACACCTGGGAAGCCCTGGAGGAAGGATAAAAGGGGAGGTGTGCTGAAAGTCAACAAAGAACGCCTCACGTCCGGCAGGTCACATTTCCGCCTTTGCACGAGATCAGAGTCCAGCTGAAGAGGTGTTACCTGTGGCTCCTTTCAGTTTCTACCTCTTCTTCAGTAATGCTCATTAGCTAAAAGGAAAAGTGGACCTCTTCTTAATTTTGACAGGACGTATGCTGCTCACTCTCTCCCAGGCTTCCCGCCCTTCACCCCAACCCCAAACCCCCGTGCTTCACCCCTTTGTTTTTCTAGGCCTTTCCAAACAGAGCTGGGAACCAGTCGGACCTGGCCTGAATGAGCCTACAGCAAAAAACAAACACTTCACTTCATGCATACTACTCTTTTACAAAGAAAATGGGGTTCTAGACTCACTGGGGACAGAGTAAGCTCAACACTTCCTCACTGGTGAGGAAGGGGCCAGCGGTTAGCTCTTGCACACCTCTGGATTGGAAATATACATTTCCAACTGCATTAAAGAGCACACAATTTGGAAATTTTTAGCCCTATTTTGACACAAGGACTAATGTTGAACCACCATAATACCACCTCATCATATCATTGCTTGTAGATATCATGAGACAAAAGTGGACAGAAAGCTCAAAAGAAGATGACAGCAAAAGTGAGGCTTTGGCCCCAAAACAAAAACACTCCACATCTCCAGAAGAACCCAAAACCCACAATGAAACACAGTGGTGGCTGCATGATGCTGTGGGGTTACTTTTCTTCACATGGAAGAGTTTGATGTTGTTGTGTGTTTTGTTTTTGTGTAGTTGAACGAAATTCTTAACTGTTCCAAACAAAAGTCAGGTTTGACCCAAAACGTTCAGTTGTCTGCCAGAAAGTTCCAGATGAAGTTCTCAAAATAATTTTGGTCCAAACATGAATCCAAAATAAAGCAGCACCGTTTAACTTTTAGCCACCAGGGGCACTAGACCTATAACTTCCAGGTTTAATGCCCCTGAAGGTCACTGGCAACACTACACTTACACAAAATTAAACATTCTCCCTCAGTGTTTAGGAATCTGATAGCAGACCACTTTGGACCAGCATATTGAGAAGTCATTGAATTATTTGTAAAGACAAGGCCACATTCACCCCTTTAGATCAAATCCTACATCAGAGAACCAAAAATCTGGTTTATTTTGTTTGGTTTGCTGTTGTTGTTTGAATGGGTCATGTGACCCAGAGGCCCGCTCTAGGTCACATGACCCATTCAGCAACAGATCCGACCCTCTCAACATAGGTGAGTTTTTGAGCAGCCCACACGGACCATAAATATGCATTGAGTGCTGTATATTGACCTGAAAAATTATTTAATAAACCTCAAATTAAGATAATACTTGATTCAAAACTTACACAGTCCTGCATTAACAAAAGTATTTTTTTTTTTTCAGGCAGATAATCTGTGGGTTCACCTGATTATTATTAAACCATGTTTATTTTTTTCCCAGAACAAATTTTTTTCCTTTAGTTGAGTTCTACAGGTTAAATGCTACAATAAAGGTGGAAAATAAATTTTAAAGTCATAAAAAATGCCTTTTTAAACAGAGGTCTGTACACTTTTTAGATCAACTGTATTTGCTTTGTCCAAATCTGTCCAAAATTGTACCATATTGTTCAAGTGGGCCATTTCCCCTCCAATTCACTTCTCCAATCGCACATCCCAAACAGTGCCCTGCACCTCTGCTGTAGGCTGGATCCGTTACACCCCGTCTGAGGCTTCATCGGCATGACTGCACTTGTCAAACATCAGCACACATCAACACGACATGTTCCATCCACTGCCGATCTGCTAGGTCCAAGCTTATCGACACACGATGCGGCAAAACATCAAGCTGCTGAGGCTCGCTGCTGATGTTTGTACTTCTAAATGCGCACTCCCCCATTTTTGAATCGCTCAGGGGACAATCCCATACAGGAGGAAGTTGCCTAATCAGTGAACAGGATGTGGGACACAGTGGTGTCTTTAATGATGCAGAAACATCAGATTCATGCCTGTCTCGTTTGCTCTGGCTCCGGGACAACAAATTGAGTGAGTTTATACGACTGGTGAAACGTTGGTTTATATTTGGATGTGAATTCAGTTTCCACTGAGATTAGGAGAGGAAAGAGACCCAACAGACACTCTTGGATTCAAAGATTAGGTGAGGAGAGTTCAGTGAGATTGAAAGTCAATGATTAAAATGGATTATAGAATTGCACAAACCCGGCTAAGAGAAAGCATGATGGTTTCCCTTAACATATAGTGGCTGTAGACAAATCAGAAGCAATAAAGAATAAACCAAACACCTTAAAGACCAGATGTCAGGGACATTCAGATAAAGGCAGGTCATAAAGTGCAAGAACACTCCTACAGCTGACATTTAAACTAACTGAGTCAGCATCTGTCTTTCTGTTGCCAGCAGCATTTCAGACCATTACATAAATGAGGAGGTTATGTTTGTGCAGAGAAAATAATGACTTTGTTTCTTAATGTAAGCTATGCTGCAAATACCATAACTAAAAATACATTAAGACTTGTACTGAATCTAACGCACAGAAAATTCATCAGGTGAGATAGTCTGAATGTTCCATAGTTATGATTGAATTACATACAACTTAGTTATGATTTGTTTTAAGTTAGCTTTTTGATTTTAGATGTCTATAAGAAACAGCATTTCTCTTTGATACACATATCTAATTTTTAGACTGTCCACAGTTTTACAAAAGTGGTAATCTGGACCTCATCCTTGAACTATTCCCTGGGCAGAAATCTGACTGACTGATGAAAGTCATGGTAATGGCTGTGGTCCCATGGTGTAAAAAACAGCCCCAAGGCCAATTTTCCGCAGACTACCAACTTGTTGACTGTCCACAGATGTATTAAAGGGGAAATGAAACACTTAGAGTCCTGGCCTGGACAAATGGTGTTTTAAACATATAACGACAGGATCCATTGACAAAACCTGATTCAGTATCCAACTAAAGTTGATCCAAAGAGCATAGTTAAACCATTAAAAGTCTTGCCATTTTGCTAAATTCAGCTTGAGATGCAGTTTTCATTACAGCCCAGTGGTGGTCCTCTTACTAGACTGACTCATGATTGCCCTCCTTCCACCACAAATTCCAGTGATTTACACCAAAAGCAATTACAGATATGTTCAAGCAGTGTGGTGTTGACCAAAGTGACACGCGTCAACCCCTATAGGCCCACACACCTCCCATCCGGACCCCCAGCCAATGACTGAGCATGCCAGTGGGGTGGAAAGGATATAATCAAAGGAGGCCAGGAGGACGCTGACATCTGGGAGTCTTTGTGTTGCCGGCCTAATTAGATGCCAGGGTGTAGGGAGGAGACGAGGCAGGATGGTGTGTCTGTGTGCAGCGGGGTGGTTGTTTGAGGTGGGAAGGGTGAGGGTGGGGGGGGGGGGGGGGGGGGGGGGGGGCTCTCTTTTTTAACATCTGCTCCAGGAACAAGGGAGGACCCAGCTGAGGTCACAAAGCCCCAGACAGCTTCAAACTATACCAGGGATAATGTGAGGGGGATAACAGCTTAATGATAACACTTAAAGCTATTGAGAGATCACGGTTCTGAAAGCAGACTGTGTGCCTTGCAAATAAATGGTGATAATAAGCACAGATTGTCAATGAATATGGATCCTCGTGGTTTAGATTTGATACTGTTCCTTTGTCGGATGGGATGACTTAAGCAGCTGGGAATGAAAAGGGATTGGCTTTCCCCTGTTTCTGAAGCTCCAAATAGAAAGACCCGACTGCAGAACAATCATAGTTGTTCTTAATTTGTAATCTTTTAAATTAATTCTGGTGGCTCAATTTCAGATTTAACTCTACCAGATTGAGTTAAAAATCTGGGTAGGTTTCCTAAATTTGGATATAATATAATAATAGTTTTGATCCATCTCTGCAGGACGTAGGAGGTTTATTTCCACCTTATTATTTGGTTAAACAATGAAAATGTTGCTCAACTGTTTAGCAATTTTTGTTGATTGAAACTGCCTGAATTGCTCTGTAGAACTGAAATAATTAGACTCACTGGCAAAAACAATTAACTACCCAGAGGGAGATTTGGACCTAATTTTGTATGCATGCAGACCAACTATGGGTACATAAATTATTTGCTTTGCAAGTAGTTGGCATGTCTAGAACAGAGGTATAAGTGCATGCAACTGTCTTACATTCAGAATCTGGAACACCCAACCGAGCCAACAACTATCGGGGCACATGAAAAACCCAAAATTCAACTCTCGTATACCTCCATCAAGTGTAGGTACCATCCATGAGACACCTTTGCTCTGACTGTTGGATGCTTCTGCAACCGCCTGATAGCACTGTTACTCTGTTTCTGATTCTTGCGCTGATGTGCTTAGCCGCCAATGCTAGATATCAAGGGTTTGTAATGGTTTTATGTACATATAATGCACTGAAAAAATATGCCTCAGTTAATTTTAGAGATAATAACTTACATTGGTGGCTTCAGACCATCATGAGTCTCTACAACTTGGTGGAAAGCAATCCAACTGTGCGCCATTCCATTGTAAAACTTTGAAACAATGGCTAATTTCCATCGATCTGTGTTGTCCCAGTGAAGTAGATATTGACACTTCCAGTGTTCTCTTGGTGAAAATCTACAGACGTCTTATATTCCCTCCAATGACCCTTCTAGTGAAGCATTCTGCAAATTGGTTTTTATATTAACTGATTCTATCCAAATTCATCAAAGTTTTTGATTAAAAATCTTAAATATCATGGCGGAGATTACTCACAATCTTGCAGAGGAAGAATTAAACCGATAGGAAAACCCAACCAGATAAACATGTTCATTATTGTGACCTATCCTAAGATGTTGATTTATTCTCAAAGTGGTTGACTCCCTATTGGGGCAATTTAGATCCAAGTTAAGTCCCTGGTTTCATTGTAATGCTATAAACTTTTGAATTTTGGTAGGACAAAGGCACATCTGTTAAGCTTGCTTTATACTCCATGAGAACAAATATTTATTTATTTTACCATAGTTGAGGTAGGAAGAACACACAAAAATGTTTGTTTTGGCTCTGCCTTTTCATACTACACGAGACGCTCAGCTGCAGAGGTCAGCCCACGTCAATGAAGATCGGCGCGGCCGGGTGGGCGGGGGGCACGTGGAGAGCTGGCAGACACATAAATGCCCACGGTGTGCTCTGGTGCTATTTGTAAAGACTGCAAACACCGGGGACGTGCGATGCTACAGGGGCGGGACTGCCCCGCGAGGTTAATGTACAGAATAAAAGCTGCAAGTGAGCAAAATTAGCATGTTCGACCGCTTAAACCACCAGAGTCGAACTGGTGGGACAGCGCAGCTGCAGTTCGACAGAGATGTGATGCATTTCAGCTTTTCCAACTTAAACACGCCTATCTAAATGCTGTCCAATCACAGTACAGTAGTCGGACACCCCTTGAGATAAAAGTTCTGCCCAGACATTGTGGCGCTTTCTCCAGGTATTTTGGCTTCCTCCCACAGTTCAAAAATATTAATGTTAAGTTTATTGGTCTCTCTTAATAGCACATAACAGTCAGTAGCTATGTTTACATGGACAAAAGTAATCGGAATAAAGGGCCGATCCAAATAAACATCCATCATGTAAACAAGCCAATCGGAATATGATGATCGGATAAAGCGCAATGGGAATAAAATTGTAATCCGAATGAGAGGGGTCTTTTATGCCGATTGATAATCCAATCAAAGTGCATATACAGTATGCTTGTCAGGCTCAATGTATTGCGAATGTAGAAAACTGACCCGAGTGTGCATGTGCGCCCGTCGTAAACGTGATGTATGTCCACCTTGGTGAGTGGCGGAAATACGTCGGGAAGCAAAACTGTCGGAGCTCCCGATACAACCTTTCTGTTCAAAAACATAAAAGGGCTCAAAACTGTTGCTTACTCAATAACGTTACAACCATAATTAGCACATCGTGCAAGTCCTGCCTGGATGCTCAGAAGACAAACTAGTACAATACTGCTTTGTTTGCTATTTTTGTAGTTTAGCAAAGACAAAACATCTGACATACGCAATTTTTACTGCGCATGTCAGAGTGGTTCTATTCTGAATAAAGCCAGGTCCATATACACGCACATTATGGTTGGATTAATTGATTGTGTGCCCATATAATTGCTGCAATCCGATTACTTAATCCGAATACATTTTAATCTGATCATGAAATTTTGTGCATGTAAAAACCTGTGATGCTTGCTTAGGGTCCCCTCTCACTCAGGGACTGTCAAGGATAAACAGGAATAGACAATAGATGGATGAAACCTTACAATTTCTTGAAACATCCGGTCGTCAAAAAAACGTATTAAGAGCGATCAGACTACCAAAAGGAGCAGTAATACTGTCCTTTGTACCCAAAGCAGTCATTCATTCTCACATCTGTTACAGTCTGCACAAATAAGAAATTCTTATCACTGAAGGCTCACAGTGCTTATCCCCTTTTCCTATTTGAAAAAATATTTAATTGAGCAATAGCTATAGTGTAAACACCAATGAAAGAATCTCCTTTGATCTGCAGTCTTGAATAGCCTTCATTGTGAATCGATGTTGCCATGGGTTATACATTAAGCTATGTGTGAAATAATGGAACAAATACATTTAAGCAAATATTTAAATGGCCATCTGGAAGAAAAGAACACAGAAGGCAGAGCCAAAGACTTAATAGGAACTTGTAGTCTGCATGAGTTTTCAATTATCGCCATTGTCTTTTATAAGCCTTCAGAAAATGTAGAGCTGTGAATCAAAAGCCTGATGGCTAAATAGTGTTTCTGTAATCAATACCCCCTAAAAAGAGCACATGCCAGGATATGCCAGGACCAGAAAATGGATGGAAGGGGAGATTGGACATTGATTAGTGCACCCCCAATTGCCCCAGGAACCAATTCATTTTGTCTCCATGTCCCGTGCCTGGTTTGAATGAGAGGGTAGCTGAAAAGAGGTCAGCAAAGAGGCAGCCCCCCTCCTTCTGGGTGCAGGACCTGGCTCTCTCTTCATTTGATTTTCCAAATGATTTGTCCAGATTGTCATGTCTTGAGAAGAGAATGACTGACTTGGAAAATGATACATTTGACTCGATCATTTAATTTGCCTGCTTATGTGGAAGGAGGATGGAGGGGGAGATTGGAGGTAGCCACTATTACTTTCCATTCATTGAGCAGAAAATTGAAGCATGCAAGTGTCTGATGTGAGGTTTACGGTGCGGACAGAGCAGAGTAGTCCATTTGTGTTCTAGCAGGACGGATGGACTACAGTGGTTGGGTGTTTGGAGTCCCTCTGCTGGCTGGCTTATCTGATACTGTTTTTACATGTGAAACAATACAGTTGACAACCCCAGTTGGTCCCCAGCATTGCTTTCTCTTACTGCTGGTAAATTACTTATCATGTAGAATATTATGTCTAGATGTCAAAGACTGTACTCATAGGTGCTGTCACCCTCTAAAAGTGATCTGGATTCTTCGGAAGAATGAGGACATGTAGGCACCACTTTGTCTGCTGAGCATCCATAACCTGAGTCTCCTGTTCCACCACACCTCAAGGGAGAACTGCTTGATTGAGATTTGGTGACAGTGTAGGCCTTTGAAGTACAGTCAACTCATTGTTGTGTTCAAGAAACCAGTTTTGAGATTACTTGGGCTATGTGACATGGTTCCTTCATTCTGTTAGATGTAGCTACCAGAAGGTGGACAAATTATGATCATAAAGGGATAGACATGATCAGCACAAAAAAACAACGACTCAGTTAGGCTGTGCTGTACAATCAATGGTAAGTGGTGTTAAGAGCCTCAAAGTCTCCCAAGAAAATATTCCCCACACCCTTAAACCACCAGCAGCCATCACATTGTTAACCATTGATACAAGATTATATGGATCCATGTTTTTTTTTATGTTGTTTGTCTCAGGTTATAAATGTTGCAGCTCAAATCAGGACTGACCAGACTAGGAAACATTTCCCCAATCCGTTATGGCTCCACTTTGTTGAGCTTGTGGGAATTGTATCCTAGTTTCCTGTACTTAGCTTACATAAGAGGCACCTGATGTAGTCTTCTGCTACTGTAGGCCATCTTCTTCAAGGTTCAGTGTGTCATGTCATGTGATAGGAAATAGAATTTTCCACACACTGGTTGGAAAGGCAATAATCCCTTCTCTGAACCAGCAACATCTCCAAGTTACATGTAACAAATGTACAAATCCCCCATAAATAGGGATGTTGCAAGGGTATATTTTATCCAGTTAAACGTTGTCTTACAATGAAATAGCAAACCTAATTCCAGAAAGATGTTTTGTTTTATAGAAGGTAAACTATCTTAGGCACAAGTCAGACTGATTTTAAACCTATAAAGTTCCATTGTTCTGCAGTTGGCTCAAAGATACAACAAGGAGGTGAAACAAGTGGAGTCCAAACATTAAACTGGAGGATCCATGATAAGGCCAGACAAATAATGCAATTTTTTCCATATTAATGATGCAAGAAGGAAATGCTTAAAACCCTCAATATAGCTCTACACCATTGAGAAAAAAAACATGCCATTCATCCATCCATCCAAAACTGCAGCTGATGTTTTAGCCCACAACCTTCATCTTGTGAGGCATCAGTGCAAATTATCACACATATGTATTCAGTACATGTTTATACCAAAATCCACCCCGCCCTCCAGGTGCTAACTCAATAAATACATACAGGTTTTAGTTCAGTCAATATTGAAAAAAGAAAATCATTAGAACTTATGATAAATTATTAAACACCTTTAGAATATTGAGCGAGATTTACTAAAATAATGAGAGAAATTAAACAAAATCAAATCAGCTATTTCATTTAATTCCAAAAGTGTGAACATAGCATTCCTTTACCAAATTCAAATTAAGGTTGCATACCCTTCGCTTCTAATTCCAAGAGTCGCTAACTTACATTTGACTAGGCTAACCTGTTCAGAAAAGCTGGTCCAAAACAAGTAAGGCTGCGACATTTCAGCCCTTGAAGACAAAGCTTAAAAGACTGAAAAGACCGGTTCTCTGATGTTACACTAAGCAAACACCTAAATTACCTCTTGACCTAAAACTGTGTCAAACAAGACAAAGGGAAACAAACTGCTAACAAGAAAAGGCCTTTCTTTGACACATTTAGTGATAGAGATTCTGTCTGAACTTGTCCGAGCAGCTTTAAATCTTGTTTAGTCAGCAGTGCTTAGCAGGGAATTTTGATGTGGGGTTGAACAGAAGGGAGGGGTTGAAGGTCCAGTGGAAAATAAAGGAAAACAATGACTACAATGTTGTCATCCCACTCATAAGGGGAGTCCCTGCAGCTCCCTATGCGTATCTCATCACATGCTTAGGATGCTTTAATACACATCCTGGAAAAAAAAGATAAAATGAACTTCCTGTTGTGGGACCTGCAACTGCAACCTGGTATATTTCAGCCGGCAGCATGACTCTCTGCTGAACTCTCTCATGATAGTATTGCATTTAGAAAGAAATTTAAGAACAACATTCAGGACTCCCAGGGGTGATGCAGAAAGCCAAGAGAGGGCAGAGGAATTTTTCCAGCCATTGTCAAAATATACAACTGTGCCCCCTCACCCCCCTTAGCTAGGTATGTGAGCATCATGCGATGGCAGCTCATCAGTAAACTGAACACGTGCATTTCATCAGCAGACTGCTGACAGCTTGAGAAACAACAGAGTGTTTATGCTTGTGAATGTTTTCCACTTGAGCTTTTTCTCTCAAAGAGAACTATTGTACACATTAGTTTGATGTTAAACCAAGCACAAACACATCATTTTTACTCACAACTTATTGTAAGTGCCAAATAAGGGATAGTTTAATGGGGGAAACACTGAAGTTCTTGTTTGATTAAGAAATGTATACAAAGCAAGTTTTCTTTTGAAAAAATATGTCATTAGCAGGCAATAATTTATCTTTTGGGAACAGTGGAATAAATAAAGATTACAGTTTGTCTGAATTCTAATTTTCCATTCTTAACAATTGTTTTTGCCCCAAGATAAAATAAATATTTGCCACATAAATAAAACTACACTAGCTTTACCATGGCTACTTAAAAATGGCTAAGTAAATATTTCTTTAGACCATCTGGCCTTTTAGACTAAAATGTACACAAAAGATAAGACAAAATGCAGCATTACCGTTATTAAATATTTTTGTATTTTCTGCTAATATTAAAGTACCGGTGTCTAACTGCTAATTTAAATCATTACGCCTTAACCTATAACCCAGACTGTGTTTAATTGTTATAGTATTTAGTTTAAACTCTAGCTAATGAGCCCCATTAGAACTTTTTGGTAGTGTAACTTTTTTGGAATGTAAATTCATTTTCACACTATAAAGGGGTTACTTTTGAAGATACCTGCAATAATTTTGCTTTATTTAGTTTTTTGCTTCATGAAGCAAACAACGAACATCAGCTAGCAAACTAGCAATGTTTGTGAATAAATTGAATTGTGTTAACTTTTTTATAGTGCTTTTATAGTACTTTGTATATATCTAGCTAGTATGCTACCTAGCAACATTTTGGTTCCTTTATTCTGTTATTTTTTTTACTAATTTACAAAGTTTTTATTAATTAATATGTTACTTAGCAACGTGAAACTGTGTCTTAGTAAGTAAATGCATGCAGTGGGAACCCTTGTGAACAATAATTTTACAGGTTTAAAGTTATCTAGATCTTGCTAGACAGCCAATAACCATCAGCTAACCAGCTAGCATTATTAATCAAAAACATAGCTAGTTTGCAAACTACTTGTACAGAAGTTAGCCTCAATTACATTTTTTCAATTTTTGATGGTGTTAGTGTTTGATAGACACAGAGATTGATAGACAGCAAATCGGACATGATACCACCTCATCCACACCAAAACTACACCTACCCCCCACCCCCTCCCCCCTTTATCGCCAGTCAAATGAACAGTAATCCAGAGGCAGCTGTGATCGTTGCTGGAGACTTTAATCATGTTGAACTACAGGCTGTGCTCCCCCATAAATCCATTAAGTTCCTGACCAGAGACAATAAAATATTAGATCAGTGGTTCCCACACTTTTCTTGGTGCCCCCCCTGTGATTTCAAAGAAAGTTTTGGCATCCCCTCCAACCAATCTTTTTGACAGTTGTTATAAATCAGCGCACTCTGCTGGCAGTTAAACAGCCTGGTGGACCCTCGGTTATTTTCCCCTTCAGCAAACTCCTCTTTTTGCCTTGTTCTGAACAAAGAAAAGCCAACTGCAGTAAAACATGTAACAATAAAATAAACTGCAATCTTCTTTAAATCACAAAACTATTCAATTGAATTCAATTGTATTTATATAGCGCCAATGCATGAAACATGTCATCTCAAGGCACTTTCCGAAGTCAAATTCAATCAGATTATACAGATTGGTCAAAGAAATGTTCTATTTAAGGGAACCCAGTTAATTGCATCAAGTCTTGACAAGCAGCATTCACTCCTCCTGAAGAAGCGTAGAGCCACAGGGAGAGTCGTCTGCATTGTCCATGGTTTTGCAGCAATCCCTCATACTGAGCAAGCATGAAGCAACAGTGGAAAGAAAAATTCCCCTTTAACGGGAAGGTTAAACCTCCAGCAGAACCAGGCTCAGTATGAACGGTCATCTAGTCTGTAAGTTTGCTAAAAAACTATCACTTTTAAAGTGTAATTACTGTAACTAAGTGTCTAATTTACTGTATAATTAAATTCAGCATTTCCATCAATATATATATTTTAAATAACCTCTCTAAATTAGCCATTTCTCCAGTCCATTTCTACCATGCCCCCCCCCCCCCCCCCCCCCTCCCGCTATTACACTAACCACCTTACGAACCACTGTATTAGATCAAGTTTACTGCAATATCCCATTAGTATATAAAACATCTGCAGCTCCGTATTTTGGATCATTACATCACATCTCTGTAGACCTGATCCCTGCCTACAAACCACTGATCTGCAGAACCAAACCTGTGACCAAATCCATTCAGGTTTGGACTGAGGAGGCCTGCTAAGCTTTACAGGACTGCTCTGAAAACACAAACTGGGAAGTGTTTAAAGAGGACGCTGACTTACAAAGTTACACATCGTCTGTGCTGTCTTATATTCACTTCTGCACTGATGCAGTCCTACCCACAAAGAGTGTGTTCTAACCAGAAACCATGGGTGGACAGCACAGTGTGTTCCCTGCTGAAGGCCCAGGATGCATCATTCAGATCAGGAGGCAAACTGGCACACAGCGGAGCTAGAAGTGAACTCAAAAAAGAAATCCAGAAGGCAAAGCACAGGTTTAAGCAGTGTATTGAGGACCACTTTGGCAGCAACAACCCACGCAACATGTGGAGAGGCATCAGAACCATCGTGAACAACAGGCACAGTGACCAGCAGCTCCGCAATGACCCAGCTCTCCCTGACACCTTAAACAGTTTTGATTCTCCAAACCTGTGTCTAATGTGGAAATCTGTGATTCTGGAGTTTCGGACCATATGTTTGTTTTATTTGACGTAGCTTTTAAACAACTTTTATTTAAACAGTCCTGCTCGACTCTGTCAGACTTTTAACCCATCATCTGCCGCTCAATTCTCCATGGCCTTTAACCAGCTCTCTGTCCCTCCTGATGTTTCCTCCTCGGTAGATGAGGAGTTTATCTCCTGGTTTGATTCTTCCTGCCAAACGATCTTGGACTCTGTGGCTCCACTAAAAACCAGGCAGCTAAGGTCTAGTCCTGAGCCGTGGTTTAATGAGAGGACTCGTGCTGTCAGGAGAGAAAGTTGCCGAGTGGAGCAGACTTGGCAAAAAGGCAAAGTTCAGGTTTCGCATCACATCATGAAGGACTGTTGGCGCCAGTATCAGAACAGCGTTAACAAGGCGAAAATAACTTATTTGGAAAATGTTGTGTTACTGAACAGACATAACCCACGTGTTGAACACCATTGACTCTGTCCTTAACCCTCCTCAGAACCCTTGCTTAGAAGCATCGTTTGATTTGTGTAATACTTTTTTAAAGTTCTTTATTGGAAAGGTTGTTGCCACAAGGGCTCTGATTATCCCCCCTGACTCTGACCCTTCTGGCTCAGCCTCTTGCTCTGCAGCTTTTAGACAGTTTTAACCTGTGCCTCTTTCTTTTTTAAAAGACATGGCCTTTTCAGCCCGTTTCAGAGAGCAGCCTAATTCCCAAGTTCTGTGGATCTGCTTTGGTCATATTTTACAGCTGCAGCTCTGGACACAGTGCGAGCCAGGACCCCGCTCTCCAGCGCTTCCTGCATGTTAAAACAGGTCCCAAATAAAATCAATAGGACAGTAGCTGTGTCATGCTAATTTGATCAGTTTTAATAACACCTAACCGCTCTGAAAAACTGCTTAGCTAACGGCTGAAGCTCCCTTAGAAAACGAGTGTGCATGCGCTTCAACTTCAGAAAAAGCGGTTGCTTTATGAGTGGTGCGTTTAATACAATGGAACGTTATACAACTAATCCACAGATGTCACAAAACACCACATGCAATTGTGAGTGATATAGGTTTTCCATGTATTCTTTCTTTAGGTGTGTTTTCTACATAGTAGACAGGGTTTGATGCATTACATTACTGAAAATTGTGAACGACCCACAAGTAGGCTATCCTGTGCCTTTTGCCAGTTGGCTTTCTCAGATGTGAAATATAATCGTTTTGTAATCAAATTGAATTGATTCACAGCACTTTTAAAAACAACTGGTGTTGGTTAAAGTGCTGCAGACAAAAACAACAATTTACAACAATAATTCAATAATTCAATAAAGCTAAAAACATAAAAAAATAAAAACATTACAAGACTAAATAAAACCCGGATGGATATTTTTAAAAAACTTAATACACGGTAAGTGCTGCATTAAAAACCAGCGACTACAAAAGGATTGAAGCTACCAAGTTTACATCTGAATCAGCTCTGGGATTTTACAGAGAAGAGTTCTGCTGTATCCTAGACACAGTAGATGCACATTTTACTCAGAAGTTTACGCAACCAGGCATTCAAACCATAAAAGAACTGGAAAACTCCTTCCTGACCCTCATTATAAATGTTTGCACCAGTTTAATACCCAGAAGTAGTTTTAGTTGAAGAATCTTTTTTAATTCCTCATTTTGTGCTCCAAATTATTACTCTTTGTTGGGCTTTTTTTATTTATTTAGAAAAAAAACAAACAGTGTCTCAGAATATAAGTAATTCTGCATTCAGACCAAATGCCTTCTGAGCATCAAGGGCATCGGGTTTACATTACAATCAGAGAGACTACGTGTTGTGACGAAATGGCAGATTTTCGGACAGGTAAAGATATTTTTACCTCTTATCACGGATAAATTTTAACATCAAGCCTCCTGAATGATGCCCACTAACCTGAGACAGATGGACAGACGCTCTACAGCTGAAAGTAGCTGTAGTTGTCCTGGCTGGAGATGCGGGCACCAATGCCGGTCAGCAGGTTGTCAAACTGGGCTCGGGTGAGTTGTCAATAGCACTGAAAGCGACCCTCATTTATGTGCAACTCCTGCAGTAGGTGAAGAAACCCATAAAACTCAAAATGCCTCGGAATTATCTGGTGAATCCATACACGGTGCAGAGGCATCCAGCGACGAGGTTCTATAGCTTTATTCAGTAAAGAAAGCCAAGCCACTGTCTCAATTTCATCCGCAATTTTACGAGTCCGGCAGAGGTAAAGAACAGGGTACTTCCTCCCAACTGGAGTCACTTTGCCAGAGCCTCAACACTTTGACGGACTTTTATGTGAAGAAGCATCAAAGTTTTAATGCACAAAAAGCGTTTGCTCTGAATGCAGCATAATTCTAAAGATTTGGCGTTGGTCTTTGCCTTGGCCTCGGAGGGCTTGGTCTTGGTCTCAGAAGAAACGGCCTTGACTCCATCACTGGTGGTCAGGCATCCTAAACAGTAATTTCACTGCTTCTTAAGAAACCTGGGCTAGATCACTCCGTGATGGCTAATTATAGACCCATTTCTAAGCTGTCATTTGTTAAAAAAATTTTTGACAAGATTGTTTTCTGTCAGGGCTGAACAGTGGAGCAGCGGGTAGCACTGTTGCCATGCAACAAGAAGGACCAGGGTTCGAGTCCTACCCTGGGTCTTTCTGCTGTGCATACGTGGGTTCTCTCCGGGTACTCCGGCTTCCTCCCACAGTCCAAAAAAGACGATTAATTGGCCTCTCTAAATTCAATTAGGTGTGTGTGCGAGAATGGTTGTTTGTCCTGTTTGTCTCTGTGTTGCCCTACGATAGACTGGCACCTCTCGCCCATTGACAGCTGGAGATAGGCACCAGCACCCCTTGTGACCCCACAAGGAATAGATGTGTTAGAAAATGGATGGATGGATCCTCCTGCAACACATCAAGGACACCATCCCTGCTGGCCTGGACAGCTTACAGTTTATCTACAGGGATAATCGCTCCAGGGAGGATGCTGTCTCGTTGGCACTTCACTCAGCTCTGACTCCCAACGCATCCCAACGCCTATGCATGCTATTCATGGACTTGAGCCCAACCTTCAACACCGTGCTACCAGACATGCTGACTCTGATGCTACACAACCTGGGATTATCCACAGTGCTCTGCTCCTGGACAATTTACTTCCTCACCAACAGGTCCCGGGTGGTGAGGATGGGGAAACACACATCTGCCCTGATCCTAATCTATGGAACACCACAGGGCTGTGTCCTCAGCCCAGCTCTATTCACCCATGACTGTTTTACTATCCACCCCACAGACATGGTTTTGAGGTTTTAGTTTTGAAGGAATGTTTGATTGCACAGTTCTGTATATGAAGGTTTAAGATTACTGCACAGAATTTACTGCAAGCATGAATGTATCTTCAAAAGAGCAACAACACAGTAATTCATATTGTTCCAAAAGGACCGACTCTCAGAACTCAGTACGAGTCTTAGCAGACCCTAATGACTATTTTCTCAGGAAGTGTGTTTGGCCAGAGCAGCAACTGACTGACATAATCTCTATAGAAATATAAAAAAATAAAAATAAAAAAAGTGGGCGATGAAAATACAATGTCTGTTGTGTCTACCTGTATATATTATTTGTGTGAGCTGCTGTCTGTCTCAACAAACACTTCACCATGGTAACATGCGGTGGCAATAAAAGATTCTTGATTGATTCTTGATTGATGATTTGATAGTGTATTAGTGGATGTTTTAGAAAATTGGATAGAATTTAATATACTGATATTTTTAAGTTCCGGAAAAGGGCCTTCTCCGGGTCAGGGAGGATGTCCTGCCCCAAGGGGAGGAGTTTAAGTATCTTTCGGTCTTGTTCACGAATGAGGGGAAGATGGAGCGGATTGGTGCGGTGTCTGTTGTGAAGCAGGCGCTGTACCGGTCTGTTGTGGTGAAGAGAGAGCTGAGTCAAAAGGCAAAGCTCTCGATTTACCGGTCGATCTACGTTCCTACCCTCATCTATGGTCATGAGATTTGAGTCTTGACCGAAAGGACGAGATCCCGGATACAAGCGGCCGAAATGAGTTTTCTCCGTAATGTGTCTGGGCTCTCCCTTAGAGATAGGGTGAGGAGCTCAGTCATCCGGGGAGGACTCAGAGTAGAGCCGCTGCTCCTCCACGTCGAGAGGAGCCAGTTGAGGTGGCTTGGGCATCTGGTTAGGATGCCTTCTTGACGCCTCCCTGGTGAGATGTTCTGGGCACGTCCCATCGAGATGGGACCCATAGGAAGACCCAGGACACCCGGGAGGGATTATGTTTCTCAGCTGGCCTGGGAACGCCTTGGGGTTCCCCCAGAGGAGCTGGCCCAAGTGGCTGGAGAGAGGGATGGGCCTCCCTACTAAGGCTGCTACCCCCATGACCTGACCCCATATAAGTGGAATAAGATGGATGGATGGATATTTTTAAGATTTGATACATTCAGTTAACAAGCGTTGCCTAAATAACAGTTTGCCATGAGCAAATTACCTAAGACTATTCACTATCAAATTAGCTAATGATGATTAGTTTTTATTGTCATCTTACATTATGATTATGTGAAATACTATTTTAATACATTGCCAATGAGTTTAACAGCCCCTTTGTTTTATGCTGTAGTTTTTTAACAACTTTACAATATGTAAATACTTAACTTGCCAATAAGCAAAGTTGGAAGATAGTTTGCAAGCAGATAACTCAGCAGACTTGTCAAGGTCAGTTTTATGAATATTTAAACATTTTGCTACCCGCAGTTAACTAGAGTGAGCTTGATAGCAGCTTATAATCAGCTAAATAGCTACCACTGCTGCTCAAAAAACTAGCTAGCTTTACTAAAGTTAGTTTTAATTTATATAATGTGTACTAAACTTTTCATGTCTTTCCAAAATTAACAATTTAGTAACTTTTTGGATTGTTTTACTTTTCACAAATTTTAAGTGTAACATTGGTTTACACAATTTTAAAGTTTTTGCTCCTTTCAGGTAAAGGAGCAATATGCAAATGTCATTATCTTAGACACAAAGAACTAAACATTTTTTTTTTCAAGAACTAATAGTAAATTTTTAGATGGAATATGGTATGACGACACACACCATCTCTCTGTGTTGTTCTCCAGTCTCTTGTTTACATAGCCGGGCCAGCAGCACGTGCATATACGTCCAATGTGAACAGCTGCCACTCAGGGCCTAGCCCCTCCCGGCCCATAAAATGCCACCACCGCGCTCACCTGAAGACAAGCAAGACCTATTATTACCACCAAAAGACAACGGTCTTTGGCAAAAAAGTTGTCAGATAAGGAAAGAGATAAAATTAGGATCGACATTGACCTCACATTTCCAAGGTGCAGAGCATTTGGACAGCAGAAGCAGCTCCAGTTTGACTCTAGCGTTTCTCCTCCAGACAGGTGAGTAACAGCCTGAAGTCAAATGTTTGTTTTTGTTGGTGATACAGTCTTGTTAGACTTGTGTCGCTATGTTGATTTGATACAATGTAATGTTATAAATGTGGCATGTGGGTTAATTGTTAGAGTTTGGCCAGTATTGGGCCAGGCATTACTGTTATGTGAGGCGAGTAGCCAGTAGCCCAGTTAACACGGTTAGCATTGCTTACTGCAGCCCAGCGGACTTGTGAGCTGCCCACCGTGATCCTCGCGAACATCCAGGGCATTCTTTTTTTGACAAAAAATGTAAAATTGAAGAGGATAACTGGTGGTGCTTAGATTTAGGTGGTAGAGAGAGGCATGCCTTGTCACACATCTTGTTTTGGTCTACAGACAGTGCTTATCAAAAGCGTTAACATTTCAGAGTTAAAAAAGATCGATGGGCCTTGGAGTATTGGCCACCAACCAGACATTGTCAGCATGACTTGTTGCATAGAGTGGCATCAATTGATTTTTTCCAATATATATTCTGCCCATTTGCTGCCACAAATTCATTTTATATAGTGCTTTTTAAACCGATTAAGAGTTTTGCAGTGATTTCAATTCAGTTCATTTATATAGTGTCAATTTACAACATTTTATTCAACTAATTTGAGTTCCCTTTATGTGAATTGTACTTTTCTAGAGACAGTATGGGCACCATATTAAATTGTAACATTTCTTTTAAATTGTGCATATTTGCAAACCTGTGTTTGTGATAGGTTTTTATGAAATGTGTGATATGAATTATATTTCCTATAAACAACTTCTCTTTTTTTTAATCTCTTTCGGTATAAGACCCACTCAAAAATTCAACTCAGGGAAGGGAATTTTTGTTGCTCCTAAAAAAATAAACTCCTGGCAAACAGAAACATTTTAAGCTAAAAAAAAACATTTTTGGATCTTTTAAAACTGCATCTTGTTGCTTGACTGTTCATACATCCCATCATACTCTGCACCCTCTCCCCACCCCTGGATCAATAGCCCCTTACTATGTGAAGCAGTAAGTGACCCACTTCCTATGATACCAATACACAAAGAAGCAGGAATTTAAACTTACTCAGCACCGGCCGGTTCCTCTCCACTCAACAGGTCTGGAGTTCCCAGACAATCTGAAGTGTTTTGGTTGGAAAGGCAACATGATGATGTGGCCTCTTCTTTCATGGCAGCTGAAAACATGCTGTTGTAAATTCCCCTGAAAGTGTTGCAGTGGCGGGGTGGTGAAGCCACACACAAACACACACACTTTAACCCACTATCTGCACTGCCAAAGCTGGAAGTCTGCAGCAACACCCTGTAAAACCTGTAAATAGAAAGAGAGGGAGGTGGTGCGGGAGGGAGGCGTGGTGGGGCGGGAGTAGAAGGAGAGTGAGGAGAAGTTCCACATTACATCACCAGCAGCTGTTGACAGGCCTGTGTTTATGAACTAACTGCCAGGGCCTGAGGAGAGCGCTCCACATGCCAAATGCTCTTACAGCCCTAAAACCAAGACAATCTTCACTTAGATTTAAAAAAACAACAACATTCAGCCGTCAGGTATGCCGCTAGTTCCAAAATGTTCAAACATTTAAGGCTCATTTTAAAAACAAAGGTTCTGATCTGTTTGCAACCTTCCAGCCAAAAGAGTTTCCCTGTTTAGCTTAGAGCTACCTGTCATCTGTGTACGCTGGCTGTGAGAGCTGCTGACTGGACTTAAAGAGCTGTTTTCCTGACTCAGACAGCAGTGACTGTAAAGAGAGAGCTGCTGCTCCTGCTGCTTACATTCCTCAAGCGTCTTGGGCTTGGCAGAGCCTCAGGCCTCTTAGCTCAGCCTGCATTACTCTCACTGCTCTGTCCCTGTTTCCTTTCTTGCCTTTCCATTTAAACGGAGGCACATGACTCGCAACTTTACTGCCAAGTAGATTTCTCTACGCCGACTGGGAGCCACCAACACCTCTGCTTTTCATTGGCCTCTCTGCAGGGACCTCCTTAACTGCATTCCATGTTGCCATCCATCCAAGACTAAAAGGGAACAAACCCAATCAGTCAAATTAGCCTTATTCTTTATAGATTATTGCATTTGCTTTTAGATTTAGTAGAGGCTTAAAGTGAAAAAGGGAGTATTTGAACTCTTGTCATGAAACAAATTTTAATATAAGACAAAGATAACTTGGGGGAATACAAAAAGTGATTTTAAATGATAAAGTATATAAAAAAAAAACTATTCAAACCAACCTGTTGCTATGTGAAAAAAACATTTATTTTGGTTAAATGTAAGTACCCACACCAATCCTAATGACTATCTGACCCATAGAATCTGGAAACCATCTCGCTAGAACCTGTCTGACTACATGAAGAAGGCTAAATATCTATAAAAGTAACAGATTATGCCCAAATCTAAAAAAAAAAGGGTTATAAAACTAATATTAGGCCTTTGGGACTCCAGGGAACTGCAGTAGGAGCCATTATCCCCAAATAGAGAAACCATGGGATAATGGGGAATCTTTCCAGAAGTGGCTGCCATGAAGATTTTTTTTTTCAAAAGGGCATTGATGACCCGTCTAGAGCTACATTCACATGGATCCAAATAAGACATAATTGTACAGAAAACTTTGAGCGTAAATATGAAACCATACAAAGCCAGAAGAGCCATAATAGGAATTATAATATGTATGCCATGCCTGCGGGTGTTGCAGTAATACTGCAACCGAAGTAGGAAATGTCACATTGTGCATCTGCATGAAAGTGTTGGATATCTCATTGTTGTTGTTGGTGATGGTGAGGGAGTGCATGCATGTTAAGGGAGAGACAAGGTCTACGTTGGCTCGCATACACAAACACGGCAGTTTGAAGCCAGTTATGAGGATAGAAATATCCAGGGGGAACTGCCACAGGGGGCGGCTTCAAACGTTGCCACTCTGGAAACAGATTTCAAACATGTCAGTTTCATGGCTGCTCTGTCTGGAAAGAAACCCAAGATCAAGATGTTGGAGATTATGAGATTACAGAGACTGGACTGCAAAGTTGGTTGCCATGAAAATTACAGATAAACGGACTCTGAAGGCAAAGTGTCTGACATACTCAGACTGCACAGAATGACTGTTATGGGTGATATGTGTCAGCAAGGACGTCTGCATTACTGCATGATCTTCTCCACCAATATGATGAACGGAACGCTGATGTGATACTGTGCACGCCGCTGAATGGGTGGACACATGCTTCCTATAAAATATCTGTCTGAAAGGAAAAACGGGGTTCTCAGGTACCGGTTGCGTTGTGTTGTTGTGAGAACCCAGTAATGAATCTGTGAACATTCCTCTGTCTTTTAGATTAAATATGGTAAAATATAGTTACAGTTTGAGGAGTCTTTTTATTACTACAGAGGTCTACAATAGAAACACCACATTACCAGATAAAAGAACCAGGGGAGACCGTAAATAGGTCGAAAGTTTAACAAAGATCTAATGCACTGCAGGCCACACTCGCCCCAGTAAGGCAAGCGTTCATCATCCAACAAGAAAGAGTTTGGGCAAAAATGGCATCCATGAGCGAGTTCCAAGTCCAAACTATTGCTGATTTTAAAATAAAATCTTAAATTTAAAATCCTCTTTACTTAAAAACTGGCTCAAAGCTTATCTGCTTTACTGTGTTTCTTTCCAAGATCAAGCCAATAAATGGAGCAAGTTCTGTGCCTTTTTCCTTTTCTCTCTCTACTATATTTCTCCGCTACATTCTCTGCAAGAACCAAGACATTTGTTCTCTCTCCAGCAGCGACTGACGTAATTTTATTCTCCTAACCCTGCTCTGGAGGGTCTCACTGGTTGTTCTCAATGCGTCTGGGCAGAGCTTTTTCCCTCCCAGGGTACCACTCTCCGACCAAGCAGTTTTTCGGGTGTAGTCCGGTGTCCGACTACTGTAGGGTGATTGGACAGGATTTGGATGGTCGTGTTTATGTTGGGAATGCCTCGGGCATCTGTCAAACGTATCTGTAGTGGCACTGGGGGTTTAAGCAGTCGAACAATTCCACTCACAATGTTTCTCCAGTAAATTATCCAAGCGAGGCAGTCCCACCCCCATACCAGCGTATGCCCCCGGTGTTCGCAGTTTTTCCAGATAGCACCAGAGCAAACTGTGTGCTATTATTTCTGTCTGCTCCTCTACTTTCAGTTCTCTGCTTGCTCTGTGCTCGTCTCCATCTCCATTCCCCCCTCCCCCTGGGCGCCCTCACTCGATCTTCAGCAATTGCAAATAACAAGATTTAAAAAAAAGAAATCTCCTCTCTTTCTGTCACATCTGCCATTCTGGGGTTGTCTGTTAAATTCCCACTATCTTAAAGCGGGTGTGATGTGTGCTATAGTGGTGCAGACTTCAGCAGCTGAGCTTTTCGTGAAGTATGACTAGGCAGAGCCAAAACAAACTTCTTTTGTATTCTTGCCACCCCAACAACAAGAATATCTCAGTGCTCCTGGAGTATGTAGCAAGTTTTAGAAAGTACTCCTGGATCACTGCTTCTGTGTTGTTTTTGTGTGCATGCTCTGTCTCCTCAAACCCCCTGTTGGTCGTGGCAGAACACTGAATCTGTTCTGCTGGAGGTTTCATTCTGTTAAAATAAAGTTTTCTTTTACACTAAAGCTGCATGCATTCTGGTTATGAGGGATTGCTGTAAAGTTAACAACACAAGTGACTGCAAGTTGATGAGTCCATGCAATCGGTTTCCTTAGAAATCTTTTTAACCAATCTCTTTGTATGATTTGATTGAACTGACTTTGTAAATTGCCTTGAGATGACACGTGTTGTGAATTAAATTCAATTGGGAAAAAAATGTTGGGACAGCCCAACACTTTGGGAAACTATTCAGAGGGCTTCCAAGATAAAAATGGAACTGTTTGGAAGGCGTGCCTCCTGTAAAACTAGCAGTCAAACATGCTGCTGGTAGTGTCTGGAATACTTTGCTGCTTCTGGACAACTTACTGTAACAGAGGGAATTATGGACTTTGCTCTTGAAGCAGTAAATGCTGAAGAAGAATATCTGGCCTTCAGCTTGATATCTTCAGGTCAAGCGCACTGGGTTCTGTAACAGGGCAATGATTTAAAGCACACCAACAATACCAACTGAATGTCTGAAAAAATCTAGATGTTTTGGATTGGTCGTCAAAATATAGACAGAAATCCCCTTGTGATGTTGTCGCATGAACCTAAACAGGCTCACGTTACCTTTAGCAGTTTTTGCTGCTAAAGGTAACAGCACGTCTTTCCATTGGGCCAGGTTGGTTTGGACAGCTCCTTTCCTTTATTATAAAAATTACTATTTCATTCCGAAACACGTAAGATAAAAATGAAAAAAAAAATGGGAAAAAAAACTGTAAGGGGTGAATACTTTTTAATTAGACTCTGCTGCATTCCTGATGTTTGCACATTATTTTTTTTTATACATTTTTCCACTCAGATTTTGGGCTGAATAAATCCACACCTGGATGATTGTTGAACTGAACCTGACAAGGTGGGTGTTGCCACTGGATTTTGAAAAAAAGGAGAACCCCTAAAGGATAAAAGCCACAGGTCATCTTTACATCACAACGGTTCAATTCAACATGAATGTCAGCAGCTAATTGGATAAAAAATAGCAATTAATCAGGCCGATTGAGATCAAACATTGTGAAGGAGAGGGGTAATGTATAATTACACTGGCTCTAATTTCTCTCTACGGTTCTTTGATTGTGAGGCTGGAGACTTGTGATTTATTCATTTAATCCAACAGAAGACATTAAGAGAAGACATGAATATAATCAAAGCACACATAACCTTTACTTTACACAATAAATGATGTAGATACCTTACATATGTTAAGCACAGGGACAGTCTTTTCTCTCAGATTTCCCCTGATGATACTTTGAATGTCTTGGCATAGTTGCTACCTTTGAACACCAGGACAATAATCTGCACATGGACATGTTGTGAGCATACGCTCCCCTTATCAGAAACATTACTTAGATCCCCATTCTCCAACCTAAATTGCATTCTGTCTTCAATTATCTCCCCCAGCATTTACTCTCATCTGCTCTTATCTTCCACTAAGGAAATACTTTTTTATGCTCCTTAGGTCAGAATCTAAAAGTAGCCTCAAGTTCCTCATTTTGGGATGGAATTTCTTTGGTTTGCATCTGTTTGTGGCCCTAACAGTCCAGCAGAGAAGTAATGGCTAATGATCCTAGAACATGCGTCTTGACCCGGGGCACATCCGGATCCATCCCATGGAAGAGGTGCCCTCTCTTTCATGTTACAGGTCAGAACCCTGCTGGAGTGCTGGGGAAACGATCAGGACGGAGAAGCAGAAAGGCGGTTACAGTCACGGTTCAACAAATAAGGTGGATGTAATAGAAATTATATCATAATCAGGTCCGTATATGGTCTTAAAATCAAAAATTTAAGATATATTGCGGGAAAATGAAGAGGTGTATAACAGGTCCACCCTGACTATTTTTGGTAACGTGAGGATTGCGTCATTGCGCGATAGTAGTGCACTTGTAGGCTTTAAATAAAATTTAAATCATCATCAATAGAGTCAAGTATAAAGTGAGATCCTCTGGTGGCTTGGTGCTGGAGCCGCAGGTAATAAATGACACACTGATGTTTCATTTAATGAACACAGAAAGGTCTGATTTTGGCAAGACAAAAGTTTTGTCGCCTTGTTATATGATGCACCCAATCCTATAATAATATGCAATTCTAGACCCCTTCCTTCTCTTGTGTAACAGCACCATCTATGTCCTTACAAGTCGGAAGTTATTAAAGCTACTTAAAACACTGATTTAAATTGTTCAGAAAACAGAAGGTTATTCACGAAGAAAAATCTTTCCTGAATTCTAAGGTTTGTCTTAGAACATTTCCTCTGTAAGATCAAAGTTCTTCAATAAGCATCTTAAGACTTCAGAGAGCTCCTAAAGTGAAAAAAAAATGTTAGGAACAGTGAGGAGGACTGTTAGCGACCCTAACAATGTCTGAAGCAGGAAGATGGTGGAAACAGAGAGAGCTGATTGGCTGATCCACCACCTAAACAGTGGCGGAAATGAGCACAGAAACTTCTTTAACAATCATACAATTATTAATATCTGGATAATATAAACTTTACCATCCCCAAAGGGGGAAATTAATCGGCTTCAGCGGCTCGACGGGTTAAAGGCGCGACTCTAGTAACGTAATTTTATTGAGGATAAATAAATAATAGTTAAAATGTTGAATAATCATGAGTTAAAAGTGGAGAAATTTACAAATAATATATATAAAAGATGTGAGAAAGTATTTTCTGTATTGCAAGATAATGTCAGTAGCCTAAATGGTCATCTAAGTTTGCTTGTGTGACGGCATCTCCTCAATTAGATTGCTGCACGGATCACTTCTCACTTTCCAGGCTTGTGCGTAAAAGCACCAAGAGAAAAAGGCGCATTGATCTACAGCGATATGCTTCAAAGTAAGTGTATTTGCGCCGTGATCCAGCGACCGATTTACCTTTTAACACACACCTCTATTCTCCTCCATGAGATGACCGGACAGATGTGCTGCTATTCAGTTTTTTTTTCCACCTTTTTTTCTCCGTTTTATGTCGGTCATTCAGCCAAATTCTGCCACTTTATACAAGCAAGCAATCCCAGCAAAACGCTGGGACATGTGAATGCACATTAATATCAAAGAAATAAAGCAGTAAAATGACTGCTGAGTAAACATAACAATAAGCAAATCAAAATGATGAGGATGTAAATAAGGTGCGCTCAAACATTTTGATGCTGTGTGACAATCAATGCATTTAATTAATACGTTTCGTCATCAAGTCACATTTCTTAATCCGGTCTAATCAGTTAATTTATTCTCTTTTTTTCCTTGTACCATGAACCAATCACAGCTCTTAGAAGACAGCATCACACCTAGCAACGGGGTCAGCCACACCTCCTGACTAGGATGCAAATTTTGTCATCTCCTTACTCAGTCGCTCTCAGTAGCATCTGAATAACTCTGAAGCTAGGATCTAAAATAAACAACAAACTACTTGAATCATAATGAACATAACACTGACTAATGATAGGAACCGAATCTACAGATGCCCAAATACCCAAAAAATACTTGACTCTTGATTTTTCTTCATCAGCAGGAATGTTCAAAAATGGAACTACTAGAAACTTTAGTAATGGAAGCACCAGACAGTCCCAGAGGTCCAGAGCTGCCGCAGCTCTGCCAGGACAGAACACGAATTGATATTTATGGAGAAAACAAGTGTGATCTTCAGATGTAAACTCAACCCCGATCAAACAGACCCCAATGCTAATTTACATAAACATTCTGAATTCTTTAACCACAAGACAGAAACGCATGCAGAGGCGTTTGGTTCAGATTTCCCTTGTGAATATTTGCACTGAGCTGTAGGAAGTGGCTTTGTTCATAACCCGCGTTACTCCATCACGTAGGAATAAAGCTTCAATGTTATTTGCAGCTGCTCTGGGAACCAAGTAATGTACTGTTTTTTTGCCTCAATGGACCAAAGAAGCAGCTTTATAGGAGCGGAGACCCAAGAGAGGTAGTACTGTACCATAAGGTAAAGATTTTTAGCTTTCACAAATCAGAGTGAATTGCGGCATCTGCGCTGATGTCAGCTACTCTGAGTCCACAGGAGACGGAGCTAAGCAGATTTAGATGGGAGACAGAAAAAAAAAAAGAGGAAAAAAACGGAAGAGACATTATCCAGCTTGGACTCAGTCAGCTCTTTGTCTTGTCAAGAATAATTTACACTGAGGTGATAAATCATCTCCAGGTTCCTTTTTCGTTCGCTTTTAGGATTCTCATTTGAGAATTTTACATATTTTCCTGGTCAAAATGCCACCCGTTTATTCTTTTCTAAACTCAAACATCCAGAGATCTTAGTCTACTCTAAGTTCATCCAACTGTCCATCCAGGATGAACTTTATCATTCATGGATGCTTGCATAGATGGTTGGATATACTGTATTATTAAATTAAAGGGAACATATCGTTTTCAGCTCGTCCTTTTCACATTCAACTCGTTCAGTTGTGGTCTATATAAAGTGGAACTGCAATGCTTTGGTCTGAATTTCTTGTTATTGTTGCCCCTCTATTACCCCTGTTCGGAGGTGCGTCTGAGAGCAACTCGTTTTGGCACTACACATCACACAGAGCGTTCCACTCCAGCCCGTTCGACCAATTTTGTAGCATGCTGGAGGACAGCGTAATGAATTGTGTTGTTAAAACACCAAAAACTGAATAATTTTGTTACTTCCATGACTTTGGTCTTCAAAATCGCTGCGAAAAATAAAAAGTGGCGCGTTCGCCGAAAGTCCATGACTTTGTTCCAAAGCTCTGCAGCAAATACTGGGATGTAATAGTTCAAAAAACATAATAAAGAGCAGAGAAAACCAAGTGGCTTGAAAACATGACCCAAACTCCTGGAGAGAGTGCATTCAAGTTCTCTGCGCTCCGAGACCCCAAGTAGAAAACAATGTACTTTAAAAATACAATAAAATACAAATACAAAATGTATTTAAGGGCTAAAATAGTGGGTTTTGCATATGTCCCCTTTAAGGATGGATGGACGGACTGAGG
Source organism: Fundulus diaphanus (assembly GCA_037039145.1). Lineage (NCBI taxonomy): Eukaryota > Metazoa > Chordata > Actinopteri > Cyprinodontiformes > Fundulidae > Fundulus > Fundulus diaphanus. The sequence continues at coordinate 5,048,194 of CM073139.1, forward strand.
GAATGATAACAATCCACAGACATTTCCAAGGAAACCAGGCAATGGATGGATGGAAAGAAGGAAGGAAGACGTTTGAATGTGCAGCTATCATGAACTTACTGGTTAAAGAAACCGTTTTTGTTTTTTTGTTGTTGCCATTTTAGGTATTTTTCAGAATCATAATCAGCTTTATTTGCCAGGTGTGTGTACACATATGTGGAATTTGACTCTAGATTGAACAATGCTCATGATGAGTTTACTTATATAATAACACAGTAATGCAGTAATAACAAACAATCTATAAACAAGATATAACTTGAATTGAGTACATTTAACCTCTATTGTTATTATAGGGTAGTTCACGCGTGATGTCAGCGCTACATCCGGGTCACGGTGGTTGGCAAAAACAGTACTGTTCTCGTCTACTACATGACAAAACGGGTGATTTACAGCGTACTTTTAGTTTGTTTATTTTTGGAATCTAAACAATGCCTACGACTTGTTGTGGTCCCGGTTGCACAGAGAGGCATTCCAAATCGTTGGATGTACGTTTCTGTCGTTTACCGAAGGAGGAAGGACGAAGAAAGAAATGGATATTTTCAATGAAAAGAGCGCAGGCAGACACTCCCAATGGACTGGGGGATCCATCATACTACGACAGAATTTGCAGTCTACACTTCATCTCCGGTAAATACAACTTAATTCTGCTCTAGTCATTGTTCTACTTAAATAGCGGCGGAGGGGGGGTGGCGATCGCTACACGGGCCGGAGAAGCGGCTGCTGCTGCTGCTGTAGCAGCGGCTCCATTACGCCCCCGTTCACGGGCGCTAGTACTTCTGTGTTTACGCTGCAATGTCGCCGACACCCCCACCCATTTTAACAACACAAAAACACCAAAATAATCCGTAGTGAACAATGTTTTTTTTAACCTACCGGGCGGGTCTTCCTCTCTGCTGAGGCGCGGTCTGTGTCCGACTCCGCGTTACACAAACATGTGTGAACATCCATCCATCCATCCATTTTCTGACCCGCTTAATCCCTCATGGCGTCGCGGGGGCTGCTGGAGCCTATGTCCCGAAAATAATTGTAGTCGTCCAGTGGTTTCAGGGGCTTTCGTGCTCTCTTGTGTGTACTGGCCTGCGTGTTTATAAGGCAGCTGTATATGTCGTGGTACGGAACACTTGGCCAGCATTTCACAGACTCGCTTCGTCCCTTCAGGCTTTTGCTGTGTGGATCTGGCAACCTGATACCATCAACTTACTCTTAAAACGATCTTGTGATACGTTATCTAAAGAAGAAAAATACGTGGAGAACTCGTCAGTTTCTCTGTTTGCGTCCGCCATTGTGTTCGTCTTTTGCCAACCAGTCCGGCGCGCATGCGCGAAAAACCTGGATCAAAACAATAACAATAAACTGGTCTAACAGACCTGGGGTCCGTTCTTCGTACGTCGCTAACTCAGTTAGCAGGATTTCATTGTTGACGATTTGGCATGATCTTGGATCGTTTGGTTCCTCGAAAGACATCCTGCACTTGTTGTCATAGCAACATGTGCGCCAGCTTAAGCCTGCTCGAGAGCAGGCTTATTTCATGTAAACAAGATTAGATCACGGCTGTATAAGCGGAGGAGATAGGGAAGTCTGCCGTAGCCATGTCCATTTTTACGACTGCAACCTGTTGCGGAAGGTGCAAGAATAATTTGCAGAGTTTTTCGAATTAATTGCGTATTCAATTGCGCAATAGACAGGATCCTTGAGCGCAGCGCGACAGTGTAATTGTAGAGAGATTTTCTTGGTGGCTGTTATAAACAGACAAACACATCATTTAACAGTGGCTTTTAAAGAGGAAAAAGTGGTGTTGGAGCCATAAATCTAAAATATTTAAGTTATTTGTATGATGGTTTGCTTTTTATTTTTATCCTATTCAGTAAGAAGATTTGTTCGGGCCATTTTATTGTGAAGTTTAGTTTTACTTTGCTTCCTGTCGAGCCGTACATTGTATTAGAAAAAACTATGGATGGATTATCTAGCCACGGAGCAATACAGTTTTACCGTGTAAACTATGGATGACTTGGAAAAGGAAAATTTTCATTTTTTATGGATAAAGATTTTTTTTTGTTAAAATTCCCAGTTTGCACATGTCCTTTACTTCCCGTGTCTAAGGAATGACACTGAAATATGGATCTCTTGACATAACAAGTGCCTTTTTAAAATAAAGTATAATAATTAAAGGCTACCATTTTGTAGAATATTCTTGTATTTCACTTTTACTTGTCCCCATGTTCTAGTGGGTCCTGTGGAGGCTCTGACATAAAAGAACAAAGTAAATATGAGATTATTAAAATGCAAAAATTCATACTGTAGAAAGTGATAGAAACATCTCGCATGGACAGTATTTACGCATTAATTTGCCCGCTGCTTTTTGCCAGCCCTCTCTCCTGGCTTTAACAGATTTTGAGGTGTTTTAATTAATGACTCAAATTCGGCATAACCTTCCAAGCTCTTGTTCTGCTTGGGAGAAAAACTGTGGGCGTTCTTTGGCCATGCTGAACAGCCAATAGCAGCGTTGCTGATCATTGTTTCTACTATCGACACATTTCCCCTTTTAAACCGACGCATGAACGCGCAGTTGTCTCAGATAACTCAATCCAGCGATACTAATTGTAAACAACAGGTGTGTTCGAAGAACCCAATTAGCCGGATCATGATTAGCCGGATGAAATCATCTTGGATGTGTCATTTGATCTTGGATGTTTTAAGCAACGTACGAAGAACGGACCCCTGTTCATTGTTATTGTTTTGATGTACATGTCGGAGGTGAGAGAGGGATGAACAGGTGTAAATACACATACAAACATACATGTCCACAGCGTGAGTGCAGAGAATGGGAATGCTGCAATAAATTAGTATTAGATACGGTGTTATGTACATGAGGTAGGTGGATTTTGGTATACAGTATATACAATAGGACAATATGAACAGTAAAAATGAACAGCACTGAAATAGCTAAATGGTAAATGAGGCAGTCACTGGGTAATCGAACAGGAGTTGTTGTACTGTTTTTTTGAGTCAGCTGTTCATTAGAGAGCTGTGCACAATAGAACAGTATCTTGTTTTCTTCCCATAAATATCAAAAACCTGGGAAATGGTTCAAAGACCTTACAGGAATTCTGACATCAGCAAAAGAGCCAATGCTCCACAGTTTCTGAGCTGTTCCAGGGAATCAATACTTGTGGCTTTCTCCTACAGATTTCCCCCTTCTCTCTGAGGTAAATGCATGGGAGAGTCAAACAAACATACACAAACAGGCCTTGTGTTTCACCCCGTGTTTGTATGCAGTGCCACAGCCGGGCTCTCTGCCAAGTTCCCCCCCCCCCTTTTATTTCCCCCACTCTGACTGCAAAATCCGGCTGTCTGTTTCACCCACTCCTCCCATTTCTCCTCTTTCCTCGCATCCCAAGGCAAACACAAAAGGAGGCAGAGACTGAACCGAGGAGGCGATGACGAAGACGACCGGCCAGAAGGGAAGGATGAGGGGGTAAAGCCAGATGGGATGAGGAGAGGCATCCTGTTTCTACTTTACTTCAAGTGAAAGCACCGACTGTCACCCAACATTTTGATAGAGTCAGACAGCTGACAAGATCAGAGCTCCGTAATTAGGTGAAGATGTAGGATAGAACCTCATATAGAGACACCCCGCATTAACATGTGAAGCATTGTTTGCCTCTGGGTAAAATTCTGACTTATCCTCCACCCCACGTGTCAGTATTCACACCGATTCAGAGCATCTCATGGCGCTATGAATCGGAAGGTGCGAACTGTGCCTTTTTGACCTGTAATGACCCAGATCTTAAAATAATTATCAAAGCGCTTCGTTTCTCCGGGGATTCACAAACGAGACGTTTATCCGTGGAGACACAGGTGTGAGAAGCCAACTGTGAGTAAAAGCCTGGCACGTAAATCACATCTGGACTAAATGTGGAATGTCCTAAATAGTGTCTTCATTTTGTTCTTTTTTTATCTTTCCATTAACAAATCATCTGCAAGCAAGAGAAAATGTGTAAAGGATGGTATCTGAGATAATTGTCAGTTTTGTGTAAGAACTTTTCAAGGTTTTCCAGGATGAAATTTCCAGAGTTCTCAATTCTTTGGCCATTTTATTGAACAAAAGCACCCAAAAAAATCCCTTCCCCATAAATTTATGGCAAACAGTTTTGTAGAGGACAGGGTTTATAGACAAAAATACAAATGTCATGAGGCTTAGGGATGGATGGATGTGAAAATAAAGGCTAGAGTTGGAAATATTTTTTCATGCAGTTTTCTTTTTCTACACCAATCTAGACCCAGAAATGATTTAAAGTTTCTTTCAACTTTGGCAATCTACTGCCAATCCAGTCCATCAACTTTTATGTGGACACTTTCTTCTGCAGAAAGTGGGTCCCGTTGTAATTTAAGTCCCACCAAGACCGCAAATTACTGTTTTCGCATTTCACAACGCCACACAAAAGATATACAATGGGTTCATCAGCCAGATTTAGCCATGTTGAGAGATGTACATCAACATGTTGGGCGAAGATGGAGATCAACTAACTCAGAGTAAATATGGAAACTTCCCCAAACGTTACACTTTTTCTTGATGGATGGGTCTTTGTTGTGTCGCTGCACACCAAAAGAAGCTGAAAACTCTTTTGTGCCGTGGTCTAGCTCACGACTTTCCTCTATTTGGAAGAAACCTCACGTTTTGCTGTGAAGGGGTAACAAGGGAGGGAAGCACGTCTACATTTTGAACACACAGCTCAAGCCATACCGTTATACTGCTACCCTTTCCCAAAGGAATCCTTGTTCAGGACAGTGCATGTGTGTGTTCAGCAGACAAGTTACCTTGGTGATTAAGCTCCTCTTTCAAGCTTGGGTCTCATCTGAAGGTGGACGCTGTCTTTGAAACAGAAGATCTGGGCTCGTGTCAAACCACCGAAAGGCTCTCAGGGCTGCCTCAAAAACCGCCTGATGACAGTTGCTGTTCGGAGATGAGAGGCGCCGTGGCGTTGCAGAGGGCATCAGGACCTACGGGAACCCGGCTCTCCCATGGGAACCTGTGCGAGCCCCTCCTGCCGATTGTAAGGCCATCCACATCACCCTGCCTGAGCTTTCCAACAAAGCCTTTGATGTCCTCGGATGTTCTGGGCATGTCATGAAGGCCTGTCAGGCTGCAGGCAGAGATAGTGTAGAAAGTTAGCCAGTACTGAGGGATGGGGAAGGAGATAGAGGTATCTGCCTGATAGAAATGTTCAATGTAAGCCAATACAGTGTTGCTTGATTGCAGGTTGGTGTATTCTTGGACAATGAATCTTACCTACAAAACCATGTGGTACAAACTATTCTGTCCTAATTATCTAAAATGGTAGGATTCACGTAGTAGGATCACTTCAGAGGCAAAGGAAAGCTAAACACAAGGCATTCATTAAGAGGTCTCCGGCTTGAGTTAGAAATATTTCTCTTAGAAAACGAATCCCTTAAATGGTTGGTCCGATCTTGGGAATGAAAAGTTACCACACATGGTGGTGGTGGCGTTAATGGTCACGCAGATGGCCGAGGCAACACATGGAAACGTGAATTATCCAGCGATACCTGCCATGCATTTAACAAGGTCTGTTGGTGACATATTGGCTCACTCCAGATTTTAACGGCCTCACTAGAAGTTGATCAATATTCTATTTTCTCAGCTTTTCTGTCACACGCTACTGTTGGGTTCTATTACAACGTTAAGTTATATATAAGGTGATAATCAGTTGTTTAAACTTATGAAGTCATTTCTTATGTGTATGACCAATCCCTTGCAACTCTCACATTTGGGAAAGCCTTAACTGACAATGAAATTGTTTGAGCATTAGGTTGGATCGCTAAAAAGGATGAAGCCAGATGCTCAAAGTAGCTTAAATACTTTTGTCTGAATACTGGAATGCAGTGACAGCTGGGGATAAAACAAAATTTGGGGGGCCCTCTTAAGGTCAGGGATTACAACACAAAACTAAACTCTACTTCAACGTAAATTTTGCTCTCCTCTCCTTCAGGTCAGCAAATTTTCAATTTTTTGAACTCTTCTTTGCTGTAGATGAGATCAGGTTCTGTCTTCGTCTTGCTTCCATTCTGCATTGTGTAGGCCTTCAAGGTGCTGTGCAGTGCATCTTCCGGAAATGACCTGTGATATTCCTCAAACCTGTCTACTTGCAACCAGGTTACACAGACAAGATGGATCCGTGAAGGAGAAGTGCTCCCTCCTGTGTCCCAGACTGGTGATGCAGACCCACAGAGAGAAGAACACAAACATATTGTGATAGGCTGGGACATCTCTGCAACATGACAAGGATCTATTTAATTAGTTTGCCAAAACACATTTCTCCTCTATAAAATATTACAACCTCCAGAGAAACATGGATTTTGGACATAAACTCACCTCTGCTGCAACCCTTTGACTCTGAAAGGACTACCCAACGCCTCTTTGGTGTCAAAGTCTCACTACTTTGCTCACCCTTGGAAAGGAGAGAATTTCTGCAAAGGATAAATATAAGTCAGAATATTAATAAGAAAGGGAAACGTGATAATGATTAAAAAAAAGTAATGATCATCTTACCAACAGAAATATGTATTACTAGATGTTTGGTAAGTCCTGTTAGACCTGCTGGGTGCTCCCTCTGAACTGGACTATGTTCTTCTGGAGCTTGGCATAGAGGAGGCCCGCACGTGACATGATTTGGTGAAGCAAGCAGGGAAAGCAACAAAAAGCATTCCTAACGTCACATCCAGTGCATGGCACAGGTGTCCGTCCAATCTCACTTGCCTCCTGGGTTTTTAAGTCTGGTTGGTTTGGTCCATATTCCTTCATCTGCTTTTATCCTCCAGCAAAAGCTTCATTCATTTATTTTGTAAATAACCGACCACATCTTCTTTCGTTGCCGCCATTGCTTCCTATCTTTTCGCTGTTGTAGGCTGGCCCTCCATTTGCATCGTGCACGAGTGACAGGGGTGATTCTAAGCCACAGGGGACGTGACTCCGATTGACGGGTATCTTGAATTAATCAGATTGGATGAAGAATGACATTTTAAAAAATGCTTAATGGCCATGGGCGCAGAAAGCTGCTCTCTGAGGAGAATCTTTAAAGGAACAAGAAGTAATAATGACACATACTGGTTAAAATCGGAAAACATCACAGCTTGCAGTTTCAAAACCCCACTGGATATTTTACTTACACAGGATAGGTACATGCTGTTGTATTCTATTCTATTACTGTCTTCCATGTTTGTAGGCTGCTGCTCTTTTGCAGATATAAAATACCAAATGCTGCGCTGTTTTACTAACCCGGGGAACTTTCATATGATTAGCTCAGGAACCAGGAAGTAAACACGGGCTACACTCTGAACCGAAGTCGTCCCGGATCGTACCTCTTAGGTTTGAGCGGAGAAAAACTTGACTAAGACATTGTTGATGGAGAGGACCGATTGTTTATAGGGAATGTTACTTCCGTCCCAGGTGACAAATGAGAATGATTTATGTTGACTTCACAATAAATATCTTACTTATTGCTCCTTTAAGTAAGCAACCAATTAGAGAGTATCATGTTCACATGGAAGACAAAGATTTAAAAACATACATATTCATTCGTCCTGCGTCCCTTGCTTTAAAACAAATGTAGCCTAGCCTCAAATGGAAAGGGTAGGCTGAAAAATCTAATCAGAGCCATTTTACGAGTGAAAAGCCAGGATAATTATGTTTTATTTCATAATAATTTATACGTCTGCTTTTACCTGCAATCTTGATGGGGCGGCGTCCTGGTGCCCCCGTTGTTAAGCTACCCGTGCTGGGATGTAACATAGACAAGTTAGGCTTCGTTTCATGGTCATATTGTTTTCTTTTCCAAGTATATTGTGTAGCTCTGATAAGGCCTTTATGAGGGCTATAAATCAGTCAAAACTAGTTAAATCTTAAAATGTTGCTTTGATTTCCTTTTTCTTTTGCAGTGACCAACCCTTTGGACATCTCATGTTTGTGAGAAGCTCAACTGATGATAAAATGAAATTAAAATATTTAGTTATTTGCAAAAATCTCACCAATGCTAAAACAGGGGTGTCCTACCATACTTTTCCGTGAGTACTGGCATTAAAAAGGACACGAAATCTTTAAACACCTAGCTTTTCTTTAGATCTGATAAGGACTTTATAATAGCTGTAAGTCATTCAGAACTTGTTCAAATGCCAACATGCTGGTGTGCATTTGTTTAACAAACTGTTAAAACAAACGTTTTTGTGGGAATCACTTTCTGCCAGTCACACACTGTCTTTGGGATCTAACACAACTCACACGAAACTGAATATCCACATCTAGAAGCAAGTGATTGGACCATACTGGATTTGTTAGTGTTGCGTGATAACACAGATTTCTTACACGTTAATTACAGATAAAGACAACATAGATTTAAATAGTGTGATATTTGCTGCTGCGGTGCTTCAAAGTTGTAATGGGTTACTGATGTATTTTCCTCTACAAAGAATAAAGGAAGACTGCAACTTCTCAGGAATTGATTTTAATAAGAAAACAACTCCACATGAAAGTAAAAAATAACATCCATTGTTGGTTTTCTGGGATCGGGGATATACATCATGTAGTGATATAAAAGTATAAAAGTGAAAACAACTTAGGCAGTTACAGAAATTAGGCCGATTGCCTTTGAAATGTGAATTTGGAGCCAGTGAAACATGATGAAGGAGAACAGGTTTTAATATTTGTCCCCTAAAAGCATAAAGGGGGGGGGGGGACACCAAGATATCATGAACCTCAAGTATTCTTCAGGCATCCATGCTGTGGGTTTCTGTCTTGTGAATCAGTGTCACCCTCTAGTGGTTGGAAGAGGAGGTTACAGGAGCAGCAACCAATACCGTACAGCTACGGACTGGGGTCCCACTACATGTGCTCAGGGTGGTTCTGCAGACAGGTGATGAACTCTTTCACCTCCTTCCCTTCATAGCAAATCTGGTAGACGGCAGCAAACAAAGGAAACCTACAGAATAGAAATGGTTTTAAGGCATTCATTAGAAAATGGTGAAAGAAAACCCGAGAACTTGCTGCACTAACACACAGGAGGAAAAACAATTCTTGGGAATATTCGATATAAAATGCATATTTCGTTACCACAGACACGGCAACCCTAAAGAGAACACTGCCGCCGGCTTGAGCGGAACCAGTGGGGCCAGATGTCTGGATATGAAATGCTGTGAAAACTAGAAAAACAGAACTCCTCATCTAAATCAATAGTGCTGTTTCTTCTGCTAAATTCAACACATACGCAATATATTCAAAGATTTTTGCGTGAGTGATATCCCAGGGTTCTATAGGGTTTGATGGGATGTTGGCAGCAACAGCAACTTTAATTAGTGTGTGATTTCCTACAAGGTTCAAAAGCATGCTCATGCCAACTTTTGGCCATTTTTCCAGAAGTCCATTTGTGAGGTCAGACGCTGATGCGGGATGAGAAGCCCAAAGGCGTTCAATAGGGTTGAGCTCAGGATTCTGTGCTGGCCAGTAAAGTTCTTTCACAACAAAATGTGCAATTATTTGGATCGGTGAACCATTCCTTTTGGCAATAAATTATGTTCATGATCAAAAGAGAAAAAATATTTTTTTGGGAGCCAGTAATTCAAAATACTCTACCACAGATTGAAAGGAATATAGTTGACTGGGGTTAACCAGCAATTGCTACCATTAGGGCTGTTGGTGTAAGCCTAAATTGTGGTTTGACACAGGATCCCGTGCAACGGGAAGGAGAAACAAAAAAAACAGAAAGATGATGTTTCGTTCAACTTATTTTCCCTTCCAGAGGCCATACGTCCATGAGGAAGTTTTATGTCCAAAATGGACCGGTTTCTTCTTATGAAAATGAAGAAAACAATTTAATTGTGCTTTTTAGCTTCCCTTCATTGGCTTCCTGTTAAATCAAGAATAGAATTTAAAATTCTTCTTCTAACGTATAAAGCCCTTAATAATCAAGCTCCATCATATATCAGAGCTCTGATTACCCCGTATGTTCCTAACAGAGCACTTCGCTCTCAGACTGCAGGTCTGCTGGTGGTTCCTAGAGTCTCTAAAAGTAGAATGGGAGGCAGATCCTTTAGCTATCAGGCTCCTCTCCTGTGGAACCAACTCCCAGTTTTGGTCCGTGAAGCAGACACCCTGTCTACTTTTAAGACTAATCTTAAAACTTTCCTTTTTGACAAAGCTTATAACTAGAGTGGCTCATGTTACTCTGAGCTACCTTTATAGTTTTACTGCTATAGGCTTAGGCTACTGGAGGACATCAGGGCCTATTTTTCTCACTCTATAGAGTTCTACTGTTCTTCAATTATGCATTACGTGTTGTCATTTCAGCTTTTAACTTTCTGTTCTCTCTCTTTTATCTTCATAGTAGGTACACCTGGTCTGGCGTTCTGTTAACTGTGAAATCATTCAGGGAAGACAGATCACCACTATTACCATCTAATGTAGAACAGATTACTGGATCAATGTGTGCTTCTGTGCTTGTTTGTCTCTCTTGTTGTGTCTCTGCTCTGTCTTCTGTAACCCCCAGTCGGTCGAGACAGATGACCGTTCATACTGAGCCCGGTTCTGCTGGAGGTTTTCCTTCCCGTTAATGGGGAGTTTTTCTTCCCACTGTCGCTTCATGCTTGCTCAGTATGAGGGATTGCAGCAAAGCCATGGACAATGCAGACGACTCTCCCTGTAGCTCTACGCTTCTCCAGGAGTGAATGCTGCTTGTCGGGACTTTGATGCAATCAACTGGTTTCCTTATATAGGAACATTTTTGACCAATCTGTATAATATGATTGAACTTGACTTTGTAAAGTGCCTTGAGATGACATGTTTCATGAATTGGCGCCATATAAATCAAATTGAATTGAATTGAATTAATTGTTTGGTCTTAACTTTTCCACGAGCAGAAGAAAAAAGAAAAAGAAAAAAGAAAGTTAAACCATAATAAACAATTGCTCACCTAATAAGGCACTGTTTGACCACCAGGTGGCGGTTGCTAAGAACCGAGCAGCATTTATTACATGTCTGGGAGCATATTTAAGGGGACACACCACAGCGCTTTCACAGATTTTAAGAAGACTTGTAGGTCACCGACAAATTGCGGTGACACCGCCTGTCAAGCAGTCTTGGAGGCTCGTCAGTAGTTGACCAATCAGCAATCACAATTTGTCCCAAAGTGAAACGGCCCTTAGCTGCAGAAGCTGTGCCCTCTTTCCCTTCAACAAGATCCTAAGATGTTACATTATGAACGCATTGTGGTCAGAGTGATTTCGTTAAAAAAAAAAAAAAAAAACATAGTTAAAAACTGATTAAAATTTGTTAGTAGGGATAGTACGATTCGGACACATGTGATCCCGAACGTTTATAGGGCGTTTATTCCTTTCCCGAAACCTAAAGGGAGTCTGATAAAATGTAAAAGATGGCTGTGCGGCCGGCCGACCTCATGCACAGCTAAACACAACAGTGATCAAAAGGGAACTACCGCATGTTCGTCGGTATGAAGGTAACTCAATGTTTGTTCATCAGCATTATAGGGTTAATGGTTAAAGTAAGGGGTAATGCTTCACTCTATTTCTGCGGAGTTTTATGTGTTTTAACCTGAGCTTTTGGTTGTCAGCTATGATCAGTTACAGGGACTCCAGTTTTGTACAAAGCGTTTAATATGTAAAGTAAAATATGCACTCCTATTCCAGAATTTCACTGTAAATTCTTGCCGTGGACAGCTCGATGGCAGCATTTTAAGTTATAGTATATATTTGAGGTTGGGTATAAGTTTGCTATTTTAACTTGGGCTTTAACAGTGATTTGTCCATGGTTACCTTGAAATAACTTCACTGACATGATTCACCATTCCTTTGGAATTTTTACCCGTCTTTTTGCCTTAATGTTGGTAGATAAGGCAAAAATTGCTCTTTTAATGCTGTGAGCTTCAATATCACCACCATTGCAATGTCTTTGTTTGTCGGGGGTTAGAGCAGCCTGGGGTACACTTCCGCGTGGGGTGGAGCGATCTTAGACCTGGCGTCACGTTAATTGGCCTCACCAGATTGTTGTTTCACGACATAAAGACTGGGAAACACACCCTTAACTAGAGGACCTGCTGAGGGATCACAGATTACAGGATTTTTCAAACCAACTGAACGGTTCAAACTCTAGAGGAAACCCTCATGAGGAACAGATTAAAAGGAAAAACAAACAAAAATAAACCAGAAATAATTTTAGATTTGTATATCTTAGAGCACTCATTGCAGATTAAATACACAAACCACTTGCCATAAGTGCCATTTTGAATGACCATTGAGCAATCGACTACCAACAAAACTGTTGCTATGCATTTTTAAAAGATCTTTAAGATGTTCAAATAAAATTCATACGCCTTGACACTCTAAAGATGCTATTTGTTGTAAGTCAACTTACTTCTTGACCATGTCTCGCTTTTGCAGAATCTTGTAGACCTCAGCCGAGGTCTGTGGGCCCTGGAGCTTCTGGCCGTTCAGCATTTCTGCCTCCAGCTCAGCAATAGACTGTGGAAGTGAACAAAAAGGTCTGGAGGGTGCCATTTTTTTACTGACGTAGTTGACTGACAGCTAACTCGTTGCAATTAAAGTTGGTGCAGAAGAAGACACGTCCAGCAGCTTGTTGTGTGGAACAGCTTCAGTTTCTTTGAAAGTGTGGATTTGATTGAAAAAGCGACTAACCCTTTGGCATTTTTATCTTTCAAGCTATGACACGTTGTAAAAAACACTTCTAGCTGACTTTCCTGTCTTTTGACGACTCACTTTCGACGTTTTGACGAAGGCTTCTGCAACCCGGCGGTTCCGTCCTCCGTAGCAGGTTGTGATCAGGTCCGCCACGCCGCAGCTCTCCAGAAAGGTGCCGGAGCTCACGCCGCCTTTGCAGAACAGCTTGGAGAACGCGACCATCTCCATCAGCCCCAGCCTGATCACCGCCGCCTTGGTGTTGTCGCCGAAGCCGAGGCCGTCGCAGAAGCCTGCACCGACTGCCACGATGTTCTGGGTGACAAACACAAACAGAAACCGGTCAATTCAGGCAGAAACTGATGCCGGTGCCGGTAACTGAGTAAACGTGGATGTAGGTGTACCTTTAAGGCTCCACACAGCTCCACCGTGTCACTCTCAGGCACAACCGTGATGCGGAAGTTGGGCGTCTGCAGCAGCTCCTTGAAGATTTGTCCATGTTTCTCATTTTTTGCCCCTTTATTGAATTCAAGAGGAATCGGAAACATGACTCAGACTTCTGAAACTGGGGAAGTTATGGTGTGCCAACCACACCAACACAGTTGCATTTGATCGCTTTAAGAAAAGACAAACAAGAGGAGCAACAAACCGATGGTGGTTTCACAGAATTTCTCATCGGCCACCTCGTTGGCGATGTTAGCCCCCATCAGGACGCTGACCTCAATCTCTAGCTTCTCGCGGATGATGTCCGAGATGAGCTTCAGTCCGTCCGGACCCTCGTCAATGCCCTGGACAGCAGTAAACCATTCAACAGCAGCACCTCCCGCCTGGATTCCCTCCGCATTGCCCAACCACATCACGCTGTGCGTCCAGCTTCCCTTTTTTCACGAGATCTTACTTTGATGAGGGATATTCCGATGGCTCCCTCCGTCATGTGAGGCTTAATCTCATCGCAGAGCTTGCTGATGAACTGGTGAGGGATCACAAAGATGAGAATCTTGGCTCCCTTCACGGCTTCGGTGATGTCGGGAACAGCCACCTGGTGACAAGCCCCAGATTAGCTCACTTATAAAAGGCTTCATTTAACAGTTCGCTGCGAAAGGTTAGTGTAAAATAGACTTAAAATAGAGTTAAGCATTGCCAGAAAGTTTGTTGTCTCCCAACACAGTCTCAATAGCATGGAGGAGAGTCCAGGAGACAGGCAGCTACTCCAAGAGACCTGGATAGGGCCATCTGAGGCCGGAGAACCTATCAGCAGGACCGGTATTTGCTCCTTTGTGCAAGGATGAACAGGATGAGTACTAACAAAAAATCAACAAGAGGGATCATATTTCCCCAATTTTAGCTTCCCTTCATTGGCTTCCTGTTAAATCAAGAATAGAATTTAAAATGTTCCTTCTCACATACAAAGCCCTTAATAATCAAGCTCCATCATATATCAGAGCTCTGATTACCCCGTATGTTCCTAACAGAGCACTTCGCTCTCAGACTGCAGGTCTGCTGGTGGTTCCTAGAGTCTCTAAAAGTAGAATGGGAGGCAGATCCTTTAGCTATCAGGCTCCTCTCCTGTGGAACCAACTCCCAGTTTTGGTCCGTGAGGCAGACACCCTGTCTACTTTTAAGACTAATCTTAAAACTTTCCTTTTTGACAAAGCTCATAGTTAGAGTGGCTCGTGTTCCCTGAGCTACCTCTATAGTTATGCTGCTATAGGCTTAGGCTACTGGAGGACATCAGGGCCTATTTTTCTCACTCTACTGAGTTCTACTGTTCTCCAGTTTTGCATGACTGTTGTCATTTCAGCTTTTAACTTTCTGTTCTCTCTCTTTTATCTTCATAGTAGGTACACCTGGTCTGGCGTTCTGTTAACTGTGGCATCATCCAGGGAAGACAGATCACCACTATTACCATCTAATGTAGAACAGATTACTGGATCAATGTGTGCTTCTGTGCTTGTTTGTCTGTCTTGTTGTGTCTCTGCTCTGTCTTCTGTAACCCCCATTCGGTCGAGGCAGATGACCGTTCATACTGAGCCTGGTTCTGCTGGAGGTTTTCCTTCCCGTTAATGGGTGGTTTTTCTTTCCACTGTAGCTTCATGCTTGCTCATTATGAGGGATTGCTGCAAAGCCATGGACAATGCAGACGACTCTCCCTGTGGCTCTACGCTTCTTCAGGAGGAGTGAATGCTGCTTGTCTTTGATGCAATCAACTGGTTTCCTTATATAGGATTTTTTTTTTACCAATCTGTATAATCTGATTGATTTTAACTTTGTAAAGTGCCTTGAGATGACATGTTTCATGAATTGGCGCTATATAAATAAAATAGAATTGAACTGAAAATTGAATTAACAGAGCCCTACAAAGGGCCCTCTAGTGGGGCCTTGACGTGAATGTCTCTGAACAAACCATTAGAGCTCCTCTGGCATTTGCCAGAAAACAGGAATTGCCGGTTGTGGCCCTGGCACCATGTTCTTCCCAAAGATGAGAGCAAGTTCACTCTGAGCTCATGAGACGGACATGCAAAGGTCTGGAGAAGCTGAGGTGAACGCTATGCTGCAGCAACATTGTTCAGCATGATTGGTTTGGTGGTGGATCAGTGTTGGTCTGGGGAGGCAGATCCTTGGAGGGACTTAGAGGGTCCATCAGAATACCCTTATTGGGTGAGGACTCTTTAGCCAAAGCAGAAGGGTGTCAGCGGTCACCATCATAAGTGCTGTCCGAATAATGCAGTCAGTACCGAAGGAGGTAGGAAAAGGATCCTCTATGCTTCCTCTCGTGCTTAGGAACCTCACAACGTCCCTTATCAGTGCTAAGAAGCTAGAAGAAATCCTACAATCCTTTGCGTGATATGACGGACAAGCACAGCCTGCCTCACGGAAATGAACATAAACGTATGGAGAGAAGGGAGCGCGCACTTTGTAGTTCAATTTCGGAAGGCTGTAAGCCTGGATATGACTCGCATCGTCCATGTGCGTTTCCGTCACGTAATGACGTCACAGTAAAAGGCTGTCCGGAATCGGCACAGCAGGCCGAAGCTCCTTTCCACCCCACGATAGAGTTCCTACTGTTGACTCCACTGGTCAGGATCTGACCTCCCTCATCTCATAAGAAGCATGCCCCCAGGTTGTCAAGCATGCATACGAGCAAGCCGGGCCTTACTAAATAGACTCCCACTAACGTTTGGTTAAATGTGCCTTAACAACTTCTTTCAGTTCTTTCACCAAGTCATAGCCAAGAACAACCTTCCAACATATTTCTGAGGGGAGTGCTGACACCTCTTCCAAGTGGAATTGGTAAAGAGTGTTTCAATTAGGTTGTTTTCTGGCTAAGCCTAGTGCATATATTGTCAATAGGTTTCAGTCCATTCCACAGGTTTAATGTTCCGCTGGTTTATCCACTCTAAAAACATTTTTGTCTTGGAATCACTGTCCTTTTAGAAGTTGAATAATTTGGATAAATTAATCGTTTCTAATTATTCCCTCTATGGACAGTGAAGCAGTCCCACAGCATACTGCTGCCACTACCAATATTTACATTTGGTACAGTGTTCCTTGCATGAAAAACCTCACCTTGATCTTTCCCGGAGTCTTTTAAAAGCTGGCCAAGACGAATCACCAGCTTCAGAAAAATATTAGAACTACCCAGAATTTATTAAGCCTCAAACTTTGGACCAGAACTGTTTGGAGCTCAATTCCCCTAACGGATAAGGATTGATTACGGCACCTATACTCTTTCCAGGTTTCAAGACTTCCAAGGCAGAGAACATAACCTGTGGCAACAAGAGTCGGGAGTGTAATCAAAGCACGGAAAAGCAGAAACAACAACACCCTACCACATTCTTGGGCAGAGTGTGACCCGGCAGATATTTAACATTTTCATGCTCGGTGTTGATGATCTCCGTGAGCTTTCTCCCGTCGATGAGCTCCTCGTAAACCCACATGTTCACCATGGGGTTGAAGCGGTTGGACGCTTTCACATTGTGGCCGATGATTTTGGCAATGGAGGATCCCCTGGAGGTATAATCAGAGGTGAAACGGTGCTGGATGGAGGATTTCACCCAATCACAGAACATTACGCAAATAGGACCATGAATCAGGCAGGACATTGAATTGCACTTTTGTTAAAGTTTTGATATTAAAGGCTGATTTACACATTTGGAAGAGGAAAACTGCACATTTAAATCCCTGGAGAGACTAAGTGTAGAGATAATGAGATTATATTAACCCAGCAGGTTTGAGTCTTCCTAATCCAATCATAGTTAACCACCGATCACAACATAATGCAACTATTAAACCATTAAAATGTGTATTAAAACACAACAAAGTAAAGTTACCAGTTTCCAGATCCAACGATGCAGACTTTCTGAGCAGGCATGTTATAACTGCACAAATGCTTTGTTAAAAAGGAGTGTCTGTTGTTCTCCACCCGTCTGTACAACTTCCTTATTCGCCCTGTTACTGCTAGAGACCCACTCCGCCCTATGCACGCCACGGTTACGCCTCCTGTTTTCTCCCTGGGAACATGAACGGACCTGTAATGTAATGGTGTGTGGAGCAGAAACCGGATAATCTCAACGCATTTCCACACACTTCCTCATTACAGCCCCACAAATAATGCTTAAACGGCACCGAAGAGCGATGCTAATAAAGCCGAATAGATGTGGTGCGTGTCTAAAAACAAAATACACCAACGTGTGACGCCCACTGACGTGTTAGAGGTGGCCGATTGATAAATAACCATTAAATAAATGGGCTTCCGCTGTTCAGAACGTCCGATACCGAGCAGCGGTCAGACTGGTTAGGAAACTTCCGGTTTGAGTGAGTTTCAAAATAATTGTGTAAATAATAAAAAAAGAATCCGAAATGCTAAACGTAGAAATCCTAACTATATATATATATATTTTTTTTTTTTATTTTTTTTTTTTTTTTTACTTTTACTGTTTTTTTTTCCTTTAAAAAATGTTGTACGTTACTGCCACACTATGAAAATTTGTCAAAAATGGGAAACTATTTATTTAAGTTATGATAAAATAGAATAGACATACCTTTATTGTTGGAGTAGATTTCACATCCGATTTATTTCGAGAAGACAAAAGGCACCAGATTTACACATTAGATTAAATAATATAAATAGTACGCTGAATTTAAAGCTAAGTTGTAAAGCAGAAGAGAAAGGGAAAAATACAGCACAATCAATATTAAAAGATGATAAGGCATGTTCAGGTAAAAATGCAATGTTCAAGTTATAACAGATGAAAAACAACAGCTGCTTTACAGAACAATGTAAAATAAAACTGTGCAATATGTTAAAATGCTTGTAATTGTATAGCGCTTTATCAAGTCCACCAATCCCAAAACGCTTTACACTACAATCAGTCATTCACCCATTAACTCTGACGGTGGTGAGCTAGGTTAGTAGCCACAGCAGATTGACAGAAGCGCCACCGGAACCTCTGACCACCGCCAGCAGGCAATGCGGATGAAGTGTCTTGCCCAGGGACACAACGGTCGGAGCGGGGGATCAAACCAGCAACCCACCAGTTAAAGAACAAACTTACAAATAATTGGTTTAAATAGTGACACCTTCAGAAGAGATTTGAGGCTCAGGCACAAATTGGTCTAGCCAGGACGAATGGGCCAAAACTCCAGGAGAGTATAGTA
Organism: Fundulus diaphanus; assembly: GCA_037039145.1. NCBI lineage: Eukaryota > Metazoa > Chordata > Actinopteri > Cyprinodontiformes > Fundulidae > Fundulus > Fundulus diaphanus. Next base: position 5,066,605 of record CM073139.1, read on the forward strand.
TCACAAGGTTTTTAACCTTAAAAAATATATAAAATTATTCAAAAATATCTCTCTCTCTAGAAGTAATGTTGGTTATCCTCCACAGAACTAAAAGGGGGAGAAGCTATCCAAACTAACCTGCGAGAACTAAAAGTAGGTCTTATAAATCTTTGTTCAGGATATTTTACCCAAACTTTGCTTGCAGAGTTGTTTTAATTCAGCCACATTTGAGGGTTTTCAAACACAAACTACCTGTTTAGGAATATAATGCCACAGCATCTTAATCAGGTTTGAGATTACACTTTGACTAAGTCACTTCAAAACCTTTTGTTTATTGAGCCAGCCAGAGGTGGACTTGCTGTTGCTATGTAAGTTGTCCAGATCATGAACACGCCAAGCAACCAAGATTCTTTTTAATCAACCGGCCTTCGTTTTTACCTTAAAACTCTCACACAAATGGCACTTTTCCCCCCGCAGACAGTGACCTTAACTGAGGCAAATGAGGTCTGGAGTGATTTAGATGTCGTTCTGAGTTCAAGTTTGACCTTCTGGACGAGTTGCTGATGAACTGTTGGACTAATTTTTGTAGTCTTGCCACTTGGGAAGGTCCCCTGCTGTTCCGTGTTTTGTCCCTTTGTAACAAGGGTTACAGTGTTAATTACCTGGTTTTTTTTGTTGTTTGTTTGTTTTTTTTATACATAATGAAGGCAAACAGACAAACAAACAGGCAATGAACATTGTAACCCTTGTTCATTGTTTGTCTGGTCACCTTCATTATGTCTAATGTGAACCGGAGTGGCCAAAGAGAAATTTCGGCGCGGTCACATGTGCTGACAATAAAAGACTCTTGACTTCTTCTTCTTGACTAATGGCTCTCGTGGACATTCATTGGGATCCAAAAGCTTTAAACATTACTTTATAAACATTTCCAGACTGATAATGTGCTAGTGAATTTCTTTATAGTGGGGCATGTTGCTCTTTGTGATATTTTTAGCCTACTTCATGCTGCTAGACAGCTTCCGTGTGATTCTACAGGTCTAGTAGTCTACCTGACCAGTGGGGTGCTGCCAGAAATTTTGGGACCCATGACATAAAAAAAATTATATATATATATATATATATAATTAGATTTTTTTACATCAAACTTTGCTTTCGTCAAAGAATCCTCCATTTGCAGCAATTACAGCATTGCAGACCTTTGGCATTCTAGCTGTTAATTTGTTGAGGTAATCTGGAGAAATTGCACCCCACGCTTCCAGAAGCAGCTCCCACAAGTTGGATTGGTTGGATGGGCACTTCTTGCGTACCATACGGTCAAGCTGCTCCCACAAAAGCTCAATGGGGTTCAGATCTGGTGACTGCGCTGGCCACTCCATTACCGATAGAATACCAGCTGCCTGCTTCTGCTCTAAATAGTTCTTGCACAATCTGGAGGTGTGTTTAGGGTCATTGTCCTGTTGTAGGATGAAATTGGCTCCAATCAAGCGCTGTCCACTGGGTATGGCATGGCGTTGCAAAATGGAGTGATAGCCTTCCTTATTCAGAATCCCTTTTACCCTGTACAAATCTCCCACCTTACCAGCACCAAAGCAACCCCAGACCATCACATTACCTCCACCATGCTTAACAGATGGCATCAGGCATTCTTCCAGCATCTTTTCATTTGTTCTGCATCTCACAAGCGTTCTTCTTTGTGATCCAAACATCTCAAACTTGGATTCATCCATCCACAACACTTTTTTCCAGTCTTCCTCTGTCCAATGTCTGTGTTCTTTTGCCCATCTTAATCTTTTTCTTTTATTGGCCAGTCTCAGATATGGCTTTTTCTTTGCCAATCTGCCATGAAGCCCAGAATCCCACAGCCGCCTCTTCACTGTAGATGCTGACACTGGTGTTTTGCGGGTACTATTTCATCAAGATGCCAGTTGGGGACCTGTGAGGCGTCTGTTTCTCAAACTAGAGACTCTAATGTACTTATCCTCTTGCTCAGTTGTGCAACGCGGCCTCCCCCTTCTTTTTCTACTCTGGTTAGAGCCTGTTTGTGCTGTCCTCTGAAGGGAGTAGTACACACCGTTGTAGGAAATCTTCAATTTCTTAGCACTTTCTCGCATGGAATAGCCTTCATTTCTAAGAATAAGAATAGACTGTCGAGTTTCAGATGAAAGTTCTCTTTTTCTGGCCATTTTGAGCGTTTAATTGACCCCACAAATGTGATGCTCCAGAAACTCAATCTGCTCAAAGGAAGGCCAGTTTTGTAGCTTCTGTAACGAGCTAAACTGTTTTCAGATGTGTGAACATGATTGCACAAGGGTTTTCTAATCATCAATTAGCCTTCTGAGTCAATGAGCAAACACATTGTACCATTAGAACACTGGAGTGATAGTTGCTGGAAATGGGCCTCTATACACCTATGTAGATATTGCACCAAAAACCAGACATTTGCAGCTAGAATAGTCATTTACCACATTAGCAATGTATAGAGTGTATTTCTTTAAAGTTAAGACTAGTTTAAAGTTATCTTCAATGAGACCCCAAACTTTTGAACGGTAGTATATATATATATATATATATATATATATATATATATATATATATATATATATATATATATCATCCCTAAAGCTTATAATATCAACAACATTTTCTTTTTTGAGGCACTTGCCACTCAGGGGTCATTAGAACCTTTACCCCCTATACAGTGCCCCTGTTAGACATACTCTGGAGTGACTGGTGAAATTGAACTGAAAATGGCATTTCGAAATTTCAATTAGGGGCAAATATTTGTTCATAAATCAGATTTGTTTTTAACACTCGCCTGATGTAGGACCCAAAACCCGTGGGACATTACATTGCTCATGAATGGGTTTTTTTCTCTCTTTTTTACGGTTTGGTTGTGGTTGATCATTTTGTTGTTGTTTCATTTATTTATTTATTTATTTTTGTATGGTTTTATTTTTTAAAGCCCAAACGGAAACTCGCCCCCGTCGCCACGTCACGTGACCGCGTTCCTCCCGAGGCAGTAAATATCAGCAGCTAGCGCTGACAATGCTAACTCTGCTACACCTCTTTCCCCGCTGACCGCGCTATGTGCTCCCAGCCCTAGTCTGCGCAGGAGGTCTTGAGGTCGGTTTCCCCCTTCCCCCCCTGAGGGATGAGACGACTTTCTCTGCCGTGGGGGGAAAAAACTAGAAAAAAAAAAACAAAACACGGAAGCTCGACCTGCTTGATCAAATCTCAGCTTAGCGTCAGAAGTTTTAGCCCCAGCAGCTAGCCGCAGGAGCAGGGCTGACGGACTATGCAAGGGGAGACTGCGGCGGTCCGGGTCGCGGAAAACGAAGGCAAGCTGGATGGCTTTCCCCCGAACAGGACCCCGAGCTCGGGCAGAGCGGGCGGGAAAAGCTGGCAGTACAGGTGGGTGTTGTTTACCTGCCAGGCTGACTCACCTGGGAAACGTCGGAACCGTGTGCAGGTTCTGTGTTATGGGCGGACTTTGCCCTGCGCGCTGACTTTAAGGAGTTCCTGCTGATCAGTCTCTGTGTGTTTTTGCCCTTTTGTTTATTTCCCCCTTATTTCTACCAAGCGATCACATGGAGAACATCGACGGCTACCTGATGAAATACACAAACCTGGTGACCGGCTGGCAGTACAGGTGAGTTCTGATCCAGCTGGACCACTTTGAATCAGGCGGTCTGGTCATTAAATGGGCTGCTTGTTTGGGTGTCTGGTTGTCTCCCCCCCCCCCCCCCCCCCCCCCCCCCCCCCCCCACACACACACACACACACACACACAGGTTCTTCGTCCTGAACAACGAAGCAGGGCTGCTGGAGTATTTCGTCAACGAGCAGTCTCGCCCGCAGAAGCCCAGGGGCATGCTCCCCCTGGCCGGGGCCGTCATCTCGCCCAGCGACGAGGACTCCCACACCTTCACTGTCAACGCCATCAGCGGCGAGCAGTACAAGCTCAGAGGTGAGTGCGTCATTTGGACTCCCATCGCCATCACCGCCGTCCGTCTACCGGTATTGATCTGGATGTTTTTCCATTATCTGCAGCCGGTGAGGCGCACGAATCGATGCGGAGATGGGATCATCCCAGACTGCCTTTAATACGCTTCTTCTCTTTCTTTCTTTAGCCAGCGATGCCAAAGAGAGGCAGCACTGGGTCAGTAGGCTGCAGATCTGCACGCAGCACCACACGGAGGCCATGGGCAAGGTAGGAAGTGCTTCAACGGCTCCCTTGTACTCCAGAGGAGAAACCGAGGTTTGTTTGTGTAATAATAATAATATAGCTGTTTCTGTCCTGTGCGTATGTGCTGTGATCTCAGGTATCGATCTGCTCAAGACGGCCTGATTTAATGGGCTAGATGCCTTTCAAAAAGGATGCATACCCCTTGAATCTTTCCGCATTAAAACCCCAAACGTATTTTTTTTGGGATTTGATGCTGTAGACCAACACAAATCAATGCAGTAGTTGGAGGCGGGAGAAGACCTGCGACTGGAGTGAAGGTTCATGTTCCACCTGGACAGCAACGCCAAACCATCAGGCAGAGCTGTACGGAGTGAATGTTGCTCCGTTATTGTTACAAAGCCAAGAACACGTTTCGTAAATGGAAAGAACGGGTGGTAAAAAGTGCAATCTAGAAATGAAACTTTGAAAAATGTCTTAATGGAAGAAGGTTTTGAGAATAACTTTGTTGTTTTCTCAGATTCTATTACTTTTTTAAATGTCAGTCCGAAAAAGAAGCATTTGAAAAAATAAAATATTAAATTATTATTTTTTGATTTAAGAAGTTTTTCAACGTTTCATTTCTTTTATTTTTATTTCCATTTACAAAACGTGTCCTTTGCTTGCCACAACAATGGAACAAAATCCAGTCCATAGGGCTACAGTGGTTTAGGTTTCTGCATTTTCATCTGTTAGAATGGCCTAGGGAAAGTCTAGACGTAAATTCCATTGATCTGTTTTAAAATGATATTCTCAATAACTCGCCATCCAGTTTATAAAAAAACCGAACTGTAATAGCCTTCATCCTTTTCCTGCTCTAGCTTTGGTGGCCCTGCGCGTGAAAACTACATCGCGGTTTTAACGTCTTGTGGTGTTGTGTTTTCACAGAGTAACCCCGCTCCTGACTCCCGCAGCTACTCTGTGGCGTCTCAAAGCAGCGCCAGCTCGCCGATGTCCCTCCGGCGACCCAGCCAGAACGCCCCCGCCTTGTTCGGCTGGGCGCAGGCCAACAAGGCCTCGTCCATCTACTCCAGCAAGAAATCCTTGTTGCCGGACCACCTGCTGGACGCCAGAGAGGTACAACAAGCTGCAACCGTTGACTCCAAGTAAACCAGAACCGTGTGGGTCTTTAGGCTCCTCCTACTGAGTGAAACAAAGCTCTTTTTGGGTCTTTATTATCATAATGAACAACTGTTTCATCCACAACAGCGACATTTCTTACCTTCTTTATCAACAGTCAAGCAAGAGGTCATAAGACCCCTAAACTTAACAAATGGTTCTGCAAACCATACCTTGTTCTCATTCAATTCAAAAATACTTTATCAATCCCAAGAGGGAATGAAAGGCTATTGTGACTCATGGCAGTTGTTGATAGTTGCGGGCAGGAAGGATCTCCTGCAGAGGTCTGTCTTACAGCGGTGCTGATGGCGCCTCTGATTGGAGACACTGTTGTTGTACGGCAGGCTGATGAAGAGGATGCTTCTTGGTGTTTATTCTATTTATTCTTCGTTTTATGAAGAATCCTTCTTTGCACGATCGCCCTCGGAGGTTCCAGAAGGGTCACCAGAACAGAGCCGGCCTTCCGTTTCAGCTTGATACTTTGAGTCACTGGCTTTGATGTTTTAGCCCGACCGCAGGGATCACACTCTCCACAACAGACTTCTAGAAGATCAGCAGCGTCTTTGCTGCAAACCCTGAAGGATCTAAGCTTCCCCAGGAAGTCCAGTCCGCTCTGTCGCTTGTTGTAGACGGCTTCACAGTTGCGTCTCCAGTCCAGTTTGTTGTCCAGGTGAACACCAAGGTATTTATGCCCCTCCATCACCTCCACCTCTCCCATTAAAGTAATAGAGTTGGTACTATTTAGGGCAGGGTCTTTATCGTATCGTTTTATCATTATTAGGGTTGGGTATCGTCTAGGATGAGCCGGTACGATTCTCGATACATAGCTCACGATACAATACGGTTCTCGATTATAACTCAGCTTGATTTGATTTGACTCCCAAATCGATATTTATTACTTTCAAATTAATGGCCAAAGTCATTCAATCAATAATACCAGCCAAATATTATATTTATGTTCAATTTATTGAACACTGATATATTAACAGGAAAATAAAGTGCATTTGGTTCAATGCATTTAACGTATCACAGAAACCAAAAATGTGCCCAAATGTCTGATTTTAGGGACGAAGGCGCTTCTAAAATCCTGTCGGCCATTCCGCAAATTCCTCTCACTTGCATTTCCTCGCTGTGAGCAGTAATGGTTTGCTGTGATAACGCCCCCTAGGGGTTGGGAGGTATATCGATATTGAAAGATAGAATATCGATATTTAACCTTTTTTAAAAACATCAATATTAATCTTTGTATCGATTTTTATGCACAGCCCTAATCATTATTGCAAAAGATTTATCATGATAAGAATTTGGATTTATGTCTGGGTGTCTGAAAACCCCCAAGAACTGCCACTTATGTCAGAATTGCTATTTTCTCCACTGTTGGTTTATTCAGAGCATCAATAAGTGTCAACAGATTCAAAAATATAGTTGCATGCAGTTACTGTTTACAGTTTGGTAATAACAATCACAATTTTTTATGTAACTAGAGTCCTGATGAAAGATATCTAATTTTGTTTTGATATTACATTTTAGATGATTTTTAAAGGACAGTATTTTTGCTTTTTGGGCACTAATTGAGCTGCAGTCACAGCCACACAGTTACCTAAAGAAGACTGCAAGAAACTGTAAATACGGCATTTTTCGGACTATAAGTCGCACTTTTTTTTTCATAGTTTGGCCGATCCTGAAACTTATAGTCAGGTGCGCCTTGTATATCAATTTTAAATGGTCCAACATGAACAAAGTAGTAAACATTACCATCTATAGCAGCAAGAAGGCGCTCTAGGCTGGTGAAAACTATATGCTGCTCCTGTACCACTTAAAAATGTATTGAAACATTAACTTATAGACAGCAAAGACTGAACACATGTTTGTATGTTGTTTCACTGTTTCAGTATCATTCATGCAGTGGAGCGTTGCGTGGTGCAACTCGAATGGCCCAGACCGCAACAGAACCCACTTATCGGGCCGTCCGTGAAGCTAATAACAGCTAGCACTAGCTTACAGGTCTGTTGTCCAGGCGGGTTACAACTTCACCGATGTACGTGTGTTTTATGCTGCTCTGAAACATCCGCTTCGTACTGTTAGCTTAGCACGTAGCATCGCTACGCTCACGGTCTAATTTCAGCGTGAACAACTTTCAGCGTAACGGGCCGCTACGTTGAAATGCGCTGACAGGAACTTTCTGGCTTGTTATGCTAATTTACTCCAACCAACCTCCCAGGAATGTTCCATATTATTATTATTATTATTATTATTATTATTATTATTATTATTATTATTATTATTATTATTATTATTGTTGTTATTATTCAGCCGATTGTGGATGCAGCTGTGTAATTGAATAAGGCGGCGTACCAGATCAAATATCAGTTTTTAATCTTGGATTGTGTGAAATAAATTTCTAAATAAATGCGACTTATAGTCCGGTGTGACTTTTATGTTTTTGTCCTCTTTATGACACATTTTTTTTTTTACTGATGCGATTGATATTCCGGAGCGAATTTACAGTCCGAAAAATACGGTAGTCTTTTATCGTTATCACAACATATGACCACAATATATCGTGACAGAAATGAAAGACCATCTCGCTCAGCACTGGTACTATTCCTGTTTCTCCTGAAATGTGGAGCAGGCCAGCTGTGAGTTAAGGGAGGGTTGGAGGCCATTTTGGCTGCAGGAAGCTGAACTTGTTTCCGAACCTCGTACGTACTGAAAAATGCCTTCAGTTCATCGGCTCTATCCAGACGTCCATCAGTGTGATCCTCTTCTGAGCAAACGGTTCCGCGTGTTGTCACGGTTCCATCCTCTGAGTCGTACGTTCTCTTGTGTTCCACATGTTTGACCAGTGAAACGGGGAGAAAAGTGTCACTTTGAGCCCACTAGCCCTACTTTAGCGATACTACTGTCATGTGTGCGAGTCACGTGAACTCAGATGTTAGTAGTCGGGGGGGGGGGGGGTTCAGTTAAATCACGATTTACAACTAAATGGTTGAACTACTGGAGGAACCAATTGTTTTCTTTAAAGAAAGACATTCAGAACCCCACTAAGTGAAATTTGGTGCTAACGCCAGAATAGGACGAGATGGAATTCATTCAACAGCATCTTTACTAGTAGAGGAAAAACAATGTAACAGTGTTTTTACCTTAACGGCCTGTTTTTTACTCAGTATTTGGCCGATAACTGGTGGTTGATGCGTCCGCACAGAGATCTGGCCTTGAACTCAGCCGGTTCCCATCGGAAAGCATGAAAAATGGAGCTTAATCGCAGATTTCCCACATCAGGAGGCCGTGTATCAGATTTAAAGCTGTTGGTTTCCATAACGGGTTGTTACTAGGTAGACAAAATGAGCCATAAATATAATCATGCCCCATCGCATTAATATGGTGAGCAGAAACACAGGTTGACTCGGCGTGGTGGGTCTGATTGCCATAGAGTGTCTGGTTAGATTTGCTCAGCAAAGAAGGGGGAGTGGGATATTCCTGTTGTGTGATTGGCTAAAATGTCGTCAAACATTTGGATCACTTTAGCCAACTTAACCAGCTGTGTTGTAAAGTATTATGCGTCCACCAGGGAGTGGATTTGCATAAATATCAGCGTTGCAGGTTTTGTCTGCCTTTGGATCCCCAACAGCAGAAGAAATGAATAAATCAGAGCTAAAATATAACAATAGCAATGACTAAAATCCAAAAAAAATGTAGTAATCAGAGAGTGTAAGCTGATAAAAAGGATAAAGTTGAGCTTAAATACAAACTGTTCTCATGCTCCCTCTCCAGATGATGAGCCAGGCCCAGGGTCAGCACAAAGACCTGATCCAGAGCATCGAGGGGCTGCCGGCAGCCCCCGGCCTCTCCCCTTTGGACCAGGACCTCCTGATGCTCAAGGCCACCTCCATGGCCACCATGAGCTGCCTGAACGAGTGCCTGCACATCCTGCACCTGCAGCAGGTCGCCCGCCAGAGGGCCTCCCTGGGGGGTGAGTGTCTTAAAATCATAGCCTCCGACACGCCGCCCTTCACCTAAAACCAGAGCGCCCGGCTTGTGTGGAATTATTCTGCATTATTGATGGGGGAAACGTACCCACTGACTCTTACCACCTGTCTGGAAAGGTAATTAGATCTGCAGTGGTTAAAAATTCACCTGAAACACTTTGAGGGAGCGAGCGGCTGCTGGAGCCGAGCTGCGTACCGACCAGCCAACTGTAAACCAAAGTTTAGGTCGGCAGATATCTGTTCGGATTCGATGGGAATGTGTAAATGTGTCCCAGTTTCTCGCAGCGGCTCCCCTTACCCGATTTATATTTCATCAGGGCAGGGCCAATCAGGCTGCAGAGTAGCAGGGGACTCCGAATGTGAATTAGGAGAGATGACCAATCAGAGCAGGAGGCTGCTTCCTGTGGGTGGGGTCGGGGTGTCCTGATACCTGTCCCCTCAAGCGGTGTTGGGTTACCCCCTTTAGACCCCGAGCAGCTGTGGACGGAGCAGCCATCTGCCTGTGCAGCAGCAGCAGCAGCAGCAGGTGGATGCTCGCTGTATCTGCTGCTGGGGGGGAGGGGGGAGGGCCAGTACCACCAGCATGTCTGAACCCGCGTCCTCCGCAGGACCCACCATCGAGTGGTTGGAGCCCAAAGTGCCCGACATCCTGAAGAACGGCAGCAGCTCGCTGAGCGACTTCACCGCGGGGGAGGCCCCGCTGGAGGGCAGCCGCCTGGAGCTCAGTGCCCCCGAGTCCAGCAGCTTCTCTGGGGTAAGAACACGAACCCGCTGTGTCCACAGACGATCTGCCGGGTCTTAACTTTATGCAGTTCATTATCAGCTGGGCATGAAGGCATAAAGTAATCGCAATGTGAAGGATTTTCCACCCATTTATAGAAATGAGTACATTTCTGTACCTGAACATGAAATTACATCTTCAGAGACGAAAGCAATGAAACCTGAAATTTTAACAGGATTTCCCACGCCGGGGAATAAAAAAGAAACAAATCAAATTGTAACGGTAGAAAATTTGAAAAGGGCCATCTTCGTTTAGTTTAAAAGGCTCAAAGAATGGAAATCATGAAAAACAAACGAGCCATTTCAAGACTTTTTTTTGTATTGTTTTTATTTATTTCCTTCCTTCATAACTTAAATTATGCTAATGCAAATAGTGTAAAACAAGAGGTTCTGATTCCCAGGGAACTGAAAATGTGCCTGCATTTCTACCTAACTGGATCAATCAGTGTTCATTTGGCACTCCTGGTGCCCTTCACTCCCTTTTCAGATGCATCTTTAATAAGCTGCTCTTACAAGTTGATTTCATTCTCTGGTGTCGAAATCCCATCACAGTTTTTAGATGTTTTAATGTTTCTATGTGAAAGCCTATCATGTACTGTAAACCTACCAATATGCATGGTTTATAAGACGTTATATAATTCAATGCATACATGTAAAAAAAAAAAAAAAATTCAATTATGAAAACTGGTATATAAGGGTTAAGAATTCTGAAAAGTGGTGAATATTGAATTTGTATGGTGAGGGATGGGGCTGGAAGTTAAAGGCGTTCACCAGAAAAATGCAATACATATACTGATAAAAATAGGGAGGCACCGATATGCAAATTTGGGCCGGTATCGATACCCAATATTAATATTGCTGTTATGTCCGATTTAAGGATATTTACCGATATTTGTGCGTGTATAGAAACAGACACACATTTGCGTTTCTGGTATGTTCAAATTTTGCACATTTTTGACTGAAAATGTGCGTTACGCTGCCTTTCGTATCTCTTTTTTTCGACAAAAAAAATTACTATTGCATGAAATTGCATCTCTGCTTCATTTAAAAGAAAAAAAACACACAATCCTGGCTGCAATGCAAAAGTTTGACTTATCGGACGGATACCGATATGTTAATAAATGACTAACATTGGCCGATACCAATGTTAATGCTGATGTTATGCCTAAATAAAAACTATTTCTGTAGGAATAAACTTTAAAGGACCTTGTAGCACCTCATAATGTAATGGCACTGTAATATGTAATAATGTAACAAAATCAGGCTTCAGGGTGTAATAAACCATCTTTGAAACCGCATTTTGTAAGAATCACAGCAAAATGTAAGAAAATCTTTGAACACATTTTGTAATATGTTCCACCAATTATGTAATAACATTATTACATTTTGTGCAGATTATTACAAAATGTGGTTGTAGCTCTTTTTTTTTTTTTTTTTTTTTTTTAGAAATGATAATGTGGCCCATTATGTAAAAAACAGTCACAAACCAGCGTTTGTATTCACTTGTAAAAATTATCATGTCCCACATACTAGACATTAAACCTGGGGTGTCAAACTCATTTTGGTTTAGGGGCCGCATTCAGCTTAATCTGATCTCAAGAGGGCCACACGAGTAAACTCATTGCAAGATTAAATAGAACCAATAAAAGTGGACTTGTTGTTGATTTTTATATTAAATGAATTTCACTTTTACACAATATATTATGAATAACCTCAGCGTTTTTAAGAAAAGTATGTGCAATTTCAACAATACTTTTACTCAGTTAAACATTTACTTGTGCATTATGCATAAGAAATGATCACAGTGATTGTACAATGTTGAAAAACATTTATTCACATTTTTTGGAAGTTAAAAACACTGTCCTGCATGACAAAATACATCAAACAGATAAAAATTAAGAAATGATTTAAAATCAAATTTCCACTTCTGAAGCTCAGTGCTACCATCTGCTGATTAAAACACAGCGCCCCTCGTGGATAATATAGGAACTGCATATTTTCAATTAAACGAAGTACATGTTTTTTTCAATAATTGTTTTATCATTCTCTTCCTTTTATCTCCTCTTTCTTTCACCTTTTCTTTTTTCCTTTCCTCTCCTACTTTCCCATTGTAGTGTCCATATCATTTGAGATATTCCCCGCATGAATCATAATAAAACTATTCACATTCATAAATCAAGCGGAGCACTATGGCAAAAGCTGTACTGCTACACCTGTGAAAGTCAAATCTGATGAGCTCTTTTTGGCATTAAGACAACAATTCTTATTGTCACATTGCCAGACAGGACACTGGGGGGGGATTATTATTTTTTTTGAATAATAATAATGCATTTAGCCACCGGGTTGGACTAAATTGTTCGGCGGGTCGGAACCGGCCCGCGGGCCGTATGTTTGACACCCCTGCATTAAGCCTTTGCAGCCATCTGCAATGCAGATGACTGTCCACTGTGGCTCTACACTTCTTGAGGAGGAGTGAATGCTGCTTGTCAAGACTTGATGCAACCTGCTGGGTTTCCTTAGAGAGGGAACCTTCTGGAGGATTTGATGGAATTAGACTTTCTAAAGTGCCTTAATGTGTTGTGAATTGGCGCTATGTAAATTGAAATTTTGTTCAGTAAATGCTAAACTCATTCATGTTTTTTTTCTTCAGCAGACAAAAAAAAAATGCTATCAGAGGCAAGTTTCTCCATTAAGGGCGCAATGTACTTTTTAAACCCCCAGCATTAGTTGGTGACTTGTTGAATAATAACTACTGGTTGTCTTTCATTTATCAAGCTTCGTTTTGTATCAGTAAAAAAACAAAAGAAAACAAAACAGAAAAATAAAATACAGAATTTATGTGTTTCTGGTAAAAAAAAAAAGAAAAAAGTATTGGTTATATAAACTCTAAAACAAATAACAAAATTAGATAATCTCACTGGTGCAACTCTCTTCCCTTCCATGTGGAGCAAATAGACTTTAAACATTTTTCCTACACCTAAAGGACGTTTATTGTCCATTAATTGTTACGTAGCCAAACATTGCAGACCTCTGCGATTTGGAAATCGTGTTTATTAAAGTTGCGATTAGGAGTGGACAATAATTCAATATCTATCTATCTATCTATCTATATATATATATATATATATATATATATATATATATATATATATATATATATATATATATATATATATATATATATATATATATATATATATATATATATATTGCGTTATAACTTTTTTCAGTAAAGGTGATATGACATTTCAATATTTCAATATACATTAGTCTATAATTACAGCATTTGTCAGTGACTGACGTTGTGGGTTTTATGTAATTTTATGTGGTTTAATTTTTTAAAACAAATATTTCTAAAATGTTATATTGGAGGAGTTTTATAAACATGGTGAAATAATTGTCATACGTTTGTACAGGCATCTGTTTTGGGCATTCTTTGCAGTCTTTCTGAGGCCTTTGTTTTGTTTATATCGATATTGTAATTATATCGTATCGACCGAAATTAAGAAATATATTGTGATATAAGTGTTGGCCATATCGTCCAGCCCTAGTTGCGATTATATTGAAAATGCGATTAATGGTCCAGCCCTAGAGAGAATGGGGAAAACGTCTGAAAACAAGATCCTACTTTCTAAAGCTGTTGTGTAACGTTGACTTGATTCTTTCAGAAGGCTCCTAAATCTAAACAAATAGGCTCTTACAAAGTTTAAAGTGAACTCTGTAAGAGTTGCAGAAGCCCTGTGACGAAAGCTTCAGCGCTCCTCTTCCTCTTGTCAGGAGCAGGAGGAGGTCGACCCGGAGGATGAGGTGGAGGACTCCTTCACAGACAAGGAGGACGACCTGGGAGTGGTGGAGGAGGAGCGCAGCGTCATCTTGCACCTGCTGTCGCAGCTCAAGCTTGGAATGGACCTCACTCGGGTACGTCTATCAATCTAAAGCTCTCTTTAATCGCTTCACAGGCTTTTGTGCAGAATCCCACATCCACTCCAATGCTTCCTATTTCTAAATGTGTTGCTTTTTTGTTTTACTTTAAATTTTGTTGCTTTATGAACTATTGATAGCTTGATGGTCTTATTTTTCCTCCAGATTTTGTAATTAATACTCCACGGTATGTTACGTCTGCTGCCCACAACAAGGACATCAGGCAGGAGCTACGGCCCCGTCGGTGCTCATAGATTATCCATCAGGATGACAGGCTTTATATTTAGTTTCGTTAAATAATCGAAAGTCTGGTTCAAGATTCAAACTTTTTTTTCACAAATGAACCACTTTGGACGTGGATAAACGTCTGCCCTGTTCCTGGTGGAGATGCTCCGTTCTGGCTTTTTTCTGGCCAAGTCCGGTTCTAACTGTTCAGGACATCTTTAGGTGTTTTTGTTTTTTAATAAATAAAAAAAAACTTCTTCTCTGATAGGAGGTAGAATCTCTGAATCCAACAGAAAATGAAGGAATTTCAAGGTTGTTCTGATTCGTGATTCAGTTCCTTTAACCTTCTTGTTTTATTCAAATTGTTTTTCAAAAAAAGGGGCATAAAGTTGCTTTTTACGGAAAGTTTTGATGCATTTAATGACTTAACAAAAGCTACTTTTGTTTGGCATTTGAATCCTCAGAGAAATGTGTGCGTGTGAAACAAAAACGCTGCTGTTTGGATGGTAACCAAATGTGGCTGAAAAAGGCATCAGTGACTCTAGTGGGAGTCGCTGTTTACTCCTGCAGCTCACCGCGGTGTTTAATATTTCAAAGCCAGGTCCTGCAGCGCTTTAGTGTCGGCGCAGTGGTTGAAACTTCACCGTTTTATCGCCGCCGAGCCTCGCCACAAGGCAAGGGACAACACCGGCGTTAACATCTCTCCATCACCGGCACCCCTGGTCAAATCGAAAGGGGTTAAGGGTGTCACAGTAGGACATTCTCACAACAATAAAGCAAACAGCGATTCTGACATTAAGAAATAATTGTTTTGGAGAAACAGATGTTGGTAGTCCCCTTAATTCCTAGAAATAAATGTAAGTAATCAGAGGAACATCAATGATTTCCTGTATCCCTGCTGTATAAATATAGGTGTGACACACAGGCCTATATATCTCAGCCACTCTTCAAGATGGGAAAGACCAGCGATCATGCTGTTCAAGCTCTATTTGCACAGTAAGGAGGATGGGAAGGGAGGTAAAAAGTTCCCCGTTGGAGAACCTCAGCTGACAGTGGCATCTTTGGGTCTCCATAACAACCAAAAGATGGCAACTAAAAATTAACTGGAAACATGAAGTTTAGGGGCTACTTGGCCCTAAAACTAGGATTTTGTGTTCTGTTGCTAAGCAACTCATACCCACTGTTAGGCACAGCAGAGGGTCTGTGATTCTTTGGGCCTTACTCTCTTCCAAATGGCCCAGAAGCCTCTTTAGAGCCCATGGCACCACAAACTCTTTAAGTTGCCAGGACATTTACCACAAAGGTCTGCTGGTCTCTGGCAGAAAACTGAAATAATGGGTCCTCCAGCAAGATAATGATCCAGTAGGCGGCCAAATGTTTCGCCACACCCAGACTATACCTTTGTTCGTGGTCATCCTAGGCGCCCAGACCTAAATCTTTTAGAAAACTTCTGTGGTGAAATGAAAAGAGGATCCAAGACTCTGGAGGATCTAGAGAGGATGTGTAAAGCATAGGCACAGATCCCTCACTCTATCTGGGGAAACGGAGTTCTGAAGAACCAAGGAATCAGTGATTTGGTTTTTTTTGGATCATCAATTTCCCTGCATTATCTGCGTAGATGTTCAGCAAAAGAACAGTCCTAAAGAAAAAGGAAACCGTGACCCACATTGAGCAAAATGCCTGTTTATGAGCGGTTGAAGATTCTCAGTCATCCAGATGACGATCAATCCAAAGAAAAGTTAGGGTTAAAAAAACAAAAACATCTGGACTTCTATTCTGAAGCTGAAGATGTGTTGCTTCCCATCCAGGAAGCTTTCCCAATTCAAAATGTCAGGCGTAGTGTGGAGTTCCAGTTTTACAGAGCTACCGGTGAGGCAGAGCTTAGATTCCCACGTAGATCAACCTGGAACTGATCGCCCCTCACAATGCAGAGTCGTTAGGCTCACACACCAGAATCTAAGCTCTAACGAGGCCTCGCCAGTAGCTCTATGAAGCGTGGAACTCCACACTACTCCTGACATTTTGAATTGAGAAAGCTTCCTGGATGGAAAGCGAAACGCCTTCAGCTTCAGAATAAAAGTCAAGTTATTTAGTTTTTTTACCCCTTTTTTTTTTGGCCTGTTTTGAGTTTTATGACCACAAGATGTCAGCGATGGGCCTGAGGAAACTTGATGGGCGGCTGCTCGTCAACACACTAATGCATCAGTGCTGGGCGGATGCTGGGAACTCTTGGCTAATTGTGGCTTTCAAAGGTTTCTGAGCTCCCAGAGTTGGAGCTGCTGGGTGTGATGCGGTACCTTTTGGGTTTGGAAGATTAAACCTCTGAAAATGTCCCTCCAGGTGGTCCTCCCCACCTTCATCCTGGAGAAGCGCTCTCTGCTGGAAATGTACGCAGACTTCATGTCCCACCCGGAGCTTTTCGTCGCCATCACCGACGGCAGCAGCCCCGAAGACCGCATGGTCCGCTTCGTGGAGTACTACCTCACGTCCTTCCACGAGGGCCGCAAGGGCGCCATCGCCAAGAAGCCCTACAACCCCATCATCGGCGAGACCTTCCACTGCTCCTGGCGGGTTCCCCGGAGGCCGGAGGCCCCCACAGAGCCCTCGCAGGGAAGTCCGGAGCCCTCCGCCGACGCCCAGGAGCCCTACCAAGTGCGCTTCGTAGCGGAGCAGGTGTCCCATCACCCGCCGGTGTCGGGCTTCTACGCCGAGTGCCAGGAGAGGCAGATGTGTGTGAACACGCACGTGTGGACAAAGAGCAAGTTCATGGGGATGTCTATTGGCGTGTCCATGATCGGAGAAGGTCAGTGAACGCACCGTCCGGCCATCGTACTCTTCAGCTCAGTTCGGCTTTGTTCTTTGATTCGTCTCTGAGGAGACGTAAAATAGCCAAGCCATCGTTTGCTTTTCATCTGTGTTCCGTCAGGTGGATGAAATTACTGTAGACGATGTCTGTAAAAAGCTGGGAAGTGCTCTTCCTTTCTAATTTATCTCCTAGATCGGTTAGAATTTATTTCCTAAAGGCATCAAACTGTAGAAACGGCTTGTTTTTCTGTACTTAATGCAGATTGGAAAGAACGGATAGCGCCCAATATATATTTAACGACAGCTTTAAGTAATTCATGAGGCTCTCTGAGACCAGTGAGGACTGGATTTACAGCTTCTCCTTTCAGGGAAGACTAGAAGCGCCTTTCTAGGATTTATCCAGAGTCTGATTCATGACGTTTCCATCCAGGTTGTTTACATTTGCTGGAGCACGACGAAGAGTACACGTTCACGCTGCCCTGTGCCTACGCCCGCTCCATCCTCACTGTTCCCTGGGTGGAGCTGGGGGGCAAGGTCAACATCGGCTGCAACAAGTCCGGCTACTCGGCCGTCATCACGTTCCAGACCAAACCCTTCTACGGCGGCAAATTACACAAGTACGTGCCCGCCGGGGCCCCATGGAAACCACGCTTTTATAAGCTCAGGCTCATGGGTTTGATGCAGTGTTATTTATGCAGCTTCCATTTTGCCTTTGTTTCCTTCTAAGAAATAGTTAACTTTTTAATGAATGCATTTAAACTTCTTATCTCTTCACTGTTTGAACCCTCACTCATTTAATTTCTATAAGTCTTTTCTATCCAGTGCAACAAAATCTGCTTTAATTCATTTCCACAAAACAAGATTTCAAATGTTCCCCAATGAACATTTATTAGCAATATAAACATGTAATAACTGCCTTATTGTCCAGTATCAGAATATTAAACACTTAGAATAACTCAACTGTGAATCAGAGACTACATTTTATTTTCAAAACTTTTCAATTAGCTGCCTAAAATAGTCGCCTTGTTTTTTTCTTGTCCCTTTTTATTTAATAATTTCTTCTTCTTCTTTTTTTTTTTTACAAATAACAGCTTTTCACTGCGGGGTGCACTTTAATCTCCAAGCAACACCAGTTTTCATTTAAACTCCCTTTTAGGCATTTATTACACAGTAATAAATTATTTATAACCTTTGTTGTAGCCCAAAATCTATTGTTTGTTGTATTTAAGGTTAAAATAACTTTAATAGTTATTTTTGTGTTATATGCCTTAGAAATCATTAAAGGTTTACGTAATGCTTATGAACAGCGTTGACCAGGACGTTACTAGTAGTAGAATCAGTTTATTCAACAAATAAATTCAGTGGGTCAAGGTAAATAATCATCATTTAGCCTTATAAATGTATGATAAATGGCTAAAACTTCACTTCTAATGTAGCCCTCAGCATATTGTTTACCTTTAAACACTTCATCATTATCTGTGCTATAGTGTTCATAAATAAGTTATCTGTTTATTTACTGCGTATACACTTAATTCAATAAAATTGTATTTATATAGCGCCAATTCACAACACGTCATCTTAAGGCAGTTTACAAAGTCAAATTTAATCAAATCAGACAGATTGGTCAAAAAGTTTCCTCTCTAAGGAAACCCAGCAGGTTGCATCAAGTCTCTCCAAGCAGCATTCACTCCTCCTGAAAGAGTGTAGAGCCACAGTGGACAGTCGTCTGCATTGTTGATGGCTTTGCAGCAATCCCTCATACTGAGCATGCATGAAGAGACAGCAAATTACTGTTCATTTGTGTAATTTTTTCTCTCTACCCTAATAAGCATTTATTAACATTGCAACTGTGCAATAAATAGTTAATAACACACTAAGATCTAAAACTATTTACCAGCTAAACAGCATTTGCATATGAGCATCTTGGATTGTCATGTTTATTTTATTTACAGCTAATAACTAGAGAGTTACTGTCATTGTTGGTGTGCATTTAGTCCGACCTTGCATTCAGTCGCCGCTCTTCTTTATGTTATGGGTATAAATCGTATTTTATCAATGCCACATACTCCCTTATTCAGGGTAACGGCGGAAGTGAAGCACAACCCCAGCAACGCCGTGGTGTGCCGAGTACAGGGCGAGTGGAACGGCGTGCTGGAGTTCAGCTACACCAGCGGCGAGACGAAGGTGGTCGACGTCACGAAGCTGGCCGTCTCAAGGAAGCGTGTCCGGCCCATAGAGAAGCAAGCGCCGACCGAGTCCAGGTCAGTCCTTTTGGCTTTGTTTGTAAACTCCCATGTGAAGTAGTGTGCTCGCTCCAACACGGTGAAAACCCGACACCCTTTCGTAGACGCCTGTGGCAGCACGTGACGGAGGCCTTACGGCAGAAAGATATTGAAAAAGCCACGGAGCACAAGAGGGTCCTGGAGGAGAGGCAACGGACGGAGGAGAGGCACCGAGCGGAGACGGAAACACCATGGAGGACCAGATACTTCGATCGGGAGGTGAGCGTCCCATCATGCCCGGCACTTTCGCTGATATCTAGCAGCAGGACCAGCTAAATGAGGCCGCTTGTTTCTTTTCTCCAGGGCGAAGGCTGGGCTTACCGCAAACCTCTGTGGAAAGACTCTGCGTCCAAGTCCTACGTTTCCTGTCTTTAAAGTCCTGTGTTGTAGATTCTGGGATGTGAGTGTGAGCGTGTCTTTGCACACACAGTTGGGTTGCGAAAGCAGTGCCTGCTCTGAAAGCCACACGGGGAGAGACGGCATATCAGGGGACGCTCACAGAGCCTCAGAGTACGACGCTACATACCGCTGATCTGTCGGTTTCTTTTTTTTTTATTATTATTAATAATTAAACATCAATGAAAACATTCTTGTACAGGTACTTACAGCCTTAAGACAGTTTGGATGACTGATGCTCCTAAGTTGGGGATCTGCTCGGTTGATTCTTTTCTCCACCTTTATGCTTCAGTTTGAAAAAGCGGGACGTCTGTGAGCGAGAGTAACCGCAGTGCTGCCTCATCCCCTGACATCAGGCCTCTACAGTCCGAGTATTTCGTTAGTTTATGTCGAACATGTCTCTGACTTCCCAAATGACCTTATAGAATGATCCGGCGAGATGTTAGAGAAGCGATCCGGTGAGTCCATTTTTAACGCAAACTTGAGATGGGAAATACCAAAGGAAGAGCTGAGCTCCAAATCTTCTAAATCCCACAGTTATGGTGGCAAATTGAAGCTGCTGGAGTTTTGTTTTAAAGGGGGATGAAATGTTCTAGAAGGAGAATCTGAGTTTAGACTTGGTGGTTCAAGAAATAAAAAAAAAAGTAATTTTATAAGCTGTGTTCGTATATATCTATATTTGCAAGAATGACAAGTTTTGGCCTATGAATTTCCATTTTATTTAATGATACTGACATAAATGTACCATTTTACTTTTAGAGGGATATCATCTTTTTTTTCTTCTCCTTTTTCTTCCATTCTTTAATGTAATTTTAATCAGTTTAGCCCATTAAAAACTTACAGCTTTCTTGTCCTACATCTGTTTTGTCACAACAAATCCTTTATCAAACAACCCAGCATGTTCAGGTTTGATTAAGTCTCTCTCTGCCGGTATAAAATACATTAGGTCCCGCTTAATCAGCATTTATGGGCATTATAAACATGGAATAAATGATTAACAAGTCACTAGGATCCAAACCCTAAGAATAATTCCTAGCTAAAAGAACTATTTTCTAGCCAGTTTTTCACTGTTCTGTTTTAAATAATTTATTACATGCTTTAATGCTTATAAATACTTTTTTCTATATGTACTTTGAATCTTGCTGTTTATTAGCATTATAAACATATGATAAATGGTTATCACTGAACAAATGGACTCATTTCTTACCAACAACATAAATGCCTAAAAACATAGCCCAATAGTATTTATACATGTAACATATTCATTTACAGCTAATTAATTACCATTAATTAATAGACATTCAACTTTAAACAGGTACTTATTGACATTTGAAACTTTTCATAAATAATTAACAGCTTTCTATTGGGGCATGTTTACATGCAGGACATACATTTCCAATAAACACTTTGGTGTTTCATTGTATTAGGTCTATAAATACTTTATTATATGTTTATTTACAGCCTATGAATACTTAATTGCCTTGAAGATATATGTACTTTTGACATAGATTAGTTGTCACTTCTTCAAATACTCTTGACAGGTTTTATTTTGTCTCATAGGTTTTATTCTTAAGAAACATCTGTTTTACAAACATTTAAAAGAAAATGGTTATAAAGTCATTAATAATGTTGCTTTAAGTTTTTTTTCTAGCTACAAATGTGCTTTTAACAATGTTTTCCATTCTATGGTGGTGTTTATAAAACATTTATTACATGTTTATTATGCCTCATAAATGCTTAATAAAAACACAATGTCCTTTAAACCTGACACTACATGTACTGACTGGGTTTCCCTAATTTAGCTGCTAGTGAAATGTACTGGATATTTTCATAAAAGTACGACTCTAACAGACAAACCCTGTAAGAGTGGATGTGTTCGCCCCACCTAAAAAGGCATGCAGTAGAGTAGATGACATAAAAAAAATAAAATAAAAAAAATTAGCTGAAATACATGTGAATGCATCTAAAGATTGCTCCCTAACGGTCCCATGCATGGCAGTAAAGTCTCTCTGCTCTCCTCCTGGGAATGGAAACGCTTTTTAACCACTTCTTCTTCTTGGAATGCAAAGGAGCGTTTTCCTCTTCCCTACCCTGGTCTTTAATTGCTCTTATTTTTAGAGCTGCTTTTTATAAAGAAACTCGCTGGTCTCCATACGTGGCTCTTTGAGAATTTTCTTCTCCTGTGATCCGTTTCGTTTCATCCCAACCGAAACCTTTTCTCACAGCAGGCCCATCAGAACCGGTTAAATCCACTCGGCCATCGATAAGCTACCCCCCCTCTGCAGTCCTGGTGCCTTATGCGACTTATTCCTGTGCGTCTCTTCCCTGGAAGGAGCGCCGTCACTTCCACCAGTCATTTACCTGAATGATGCACTGATGTATGCTCGGTTTTCACGTTTATTGTTTTCTTTTAAAAGAACCAGGGGAACGCTTTTGGTTCCAGGTTTTGAGGTTCTGTTGTCTGTCATGCTGATTTGTGAAATGCACTGATCTTGATGGAGACCCGATGATGTTGAGGAGCGGATGTGTGGTAATAATCAAATAAAATTGTGTAAACTGTGTTAACCCAGCTTTATTTTTATTGTTTTTGATTAAGTCTTTTATACTTAGGTTAGACAGCTAGAAACCAATGTCTTTATCCCAAATATGGGTTAGCTGGGTTTTGATGTAATACGCCAAGAAAAAGTTTTAAATTGTCAAGTGGAAGAAAAAGTATAGTTTAAAAAATGTAGCCTTCATTTGCATTTGCCCGCTTCAGTCTGAGACCCCTACAGAGAGCCCAGTGCTCTGGACCAAGACCGACCCTTTGGCCTGGATTCAAAGCAACTCAAAACTAATGCAGCTATAGTGATCAGTCACACACACAGGCCTGACTGTTCCCAGACCTGTAGAATCCAGGAATTACCTGTAAAAAGAACCCGTGAGCTATAAGATCTCTAAAGAAATTCAAGGATGGGTGAAAAATAAAGTCACTGATGTCTCTGTTTGTAAAGGGTTATCAGTCTGGTTCTGAGACGCTGGGACTCCAGCAGCCAAAGCTCCAGCAGCACTGCCAGCTCACTCAGGCGGTCGCTGAAGAACCCAGAACAACATCTAAAGCACTGCAGGTCACACCTCCGTTAAGGTCAGCGTTCATGATTAGATAAGAAAAAGACCGGACCAAAATAGATCCGAGGCAAAAACAACTTCCGACCTGATAGAACACAAAGGCCCGTCTCAGATTTCTGGGAAACTATTTTCTAGACTTGGGGAAGGCAAAAGCAGCTCTTTGGAAGTTTCTTTTTTTTTTTTTTTCATCCAGTTACATGTGAATGAAACTGACAGCAATTCAGAACATAACCTGCAGTCATATATGGTGGCGATAGTGTGATTGTATGGGGCCGCTTTGTGGCCCGGACAACTTGCCCCAATAGATAGACACACGAATGGAACGAAGTCCATCTCTGAATGGCTCGAAAAAAGGTTGCTTTTAAAGTGGCCTAGTCAAAGTTGAGCATTATGTCTGATTGAGTTGCTGTGGAGTGACCCTGAACAGACCACTCATGCTCACAAAAGCCTCCAGCGTCGCTGAATTAAAACAATTATGCAAAGAATGGACCTAAATTCCTCCTCGGCAATGGAAAAAAACTCCCCGTAAACAATAGACAGGAAGGAGCCTATTCATTTCCACCCCTTTCCTTTTCTAAATTAAGTTCAAAACTATGTATTTTCTCTTAAAATTAGACTTTGGTCATCTGAAGCATTTAGCTTGATGACGAAGCAAAGACAGGAGGCTGCAAGGGGACTCCTTATCTAGATAAAGGCACACAGTTTGTGTGTGTGCCAGAGCATTAGGGCACGGCTGTACTTTTCCATCAGGGGGAAACTTTGTTGCATCCACTTCATCAGAAGGAAACATGTCCTGTCTGTGCAGATAAAAATTAAGACCACTATCTGAGGAGGAAAATGCCAAGGACTGGGCAAGATATGCCAGCAAAGGGTGGAAAAAAACGTCAAGGACGGACCTGCAGATCTGACTCTGTCTGCTTTTGACATAAAAATGAAAGGCTAGATGTCAGGAAGAGGGTCTTTTTGTAGTTAGATTCCCTACTTTATGATTTGCTTATTCTTTAACTATTTGCAAAAAGCTCCTCCGAGGGACTCCCAGCGGGGACACTTCAGTGCTCACCCTCTTGTTGTAATTTTCCACTCCCTGGGCTCACACAGGAAGAAAGAAAGAAAGAAAGAAAGAAAGAGGAAAGGCTACATGATCTCCACCGTCGTGTCCGCAGCCCCCTCAGAACCACCCTCCTCTTGCTCTGGAGAAGTCGTCCATCCTGAGCTCTCTGACCGTCTCCTCCACGATGGCCCTGCACACTGCCGGTCTGATAGTGATGGTCGGCTTCTACCTGCTAGTGATGGCCATCGGCATCTGGGCCTCCGTCAAGTCAAAGAGGATGGAGAAGAGTTCGCTGAGTGGGCAGATGGAGGTGTCTTTTCTGGCCAACCGGAGGGTAACTCTAGCAGTGGGAGTCTTCACAATGACGGGTAAGAGATCGCTAAAGAGCGCCGAGGGTCTCCTTAATTCTTGAGCACTCAACGGGGGATGGTTGGCTTGTTCTTTATGCCCCTGCAGCCACATGGGTCGGAGGTGCTTTCATCATTGGGGTTGCAGAGACAGTTTACGACCCCACAAAGGGACTTGTCTGGGCCCTCATACCTCTGCAAATGTCCCTTTCATTCATCATCGGTACGTTTTAGTAATATTTTGGTGCAATTTATCCGTTGTATTTTCACTCAGCAACATCAAAACCTATACGACTTCTACAATATGGGCCCTTTATAGCCATTTGATCAACATTTCAAAGTGTTTTCCACCTAAATATGCAAAGAAATGGTCTTTTCTTGATTTTTCTCCACAAACCTTTCCTGACCAATGAAGAAAGTTGTTACAGGAAGATAAGAGGCTAAAACGTGTCGGAGCCAGTAACCTTGGAGATTGCAATTGCAGAATGTGTCACTATGAACTAAAGCTTAATTGAAAGTGCAGAAAACATAGGTAAAAATAATCTCCTTTTCATACACGTCTTTCTCTAAAGGTGGTCTGTTCTTTGCAAAGCCGATGAGGGACAAAAAGTACATCACTATGATGGATCCCTTCCAGGAGAAGTATGGAAAGAAGCTCACTGGGCTCCTGGCTGTTGTTCCGTTCATCAGCGAAGTGATGTGGGTTCCTGTCACGCTGATTTCTTTGGGTAATATACACAAAATATGGAGATTTGTAACAAAACATAGATGTTGGACTCATTTTGGCCTAAACTGGTCTTTTCCAGAGTCAAATTATTTAAAATTATTTAACATTGATCTTTAACCCACAGTGGGTTTAACTATGCGTCCATGCTCAAACAAGATTAGCTAATTTATTAGCTTAGCTATTTGCCCGCTCGACCCCGTGCTTTTTGGAGCCACCGCCAAGGTTCTGGCATCTTTTCTGTTTATGTATTTGACAAATCCCAGTTCAGGTCAGGGTTTCGGGAGTGGCATTCCAGAAATGTATTTCTACCATTTTTAACCAATCAAACACCAGTTGACATGCGCTTGGGATCATTGGCCTGTTTATTTTGTCGTTGATTTCTTAAAGGGTAGAAGCTAAGCAGACCAACAGCATAATGCTGCCGCCACCATGCTTGACACTTGGCACAGTGTTCCGTCTCTTTAACTTCTGATAGAATTTAACGAAGGCATTTAGTTTCTCCGTGTAGGCATTTTCCACCTGACAGTTTAAGATGGTTGAAACTTGGATACTATTTTGGCGCTCCAACAGAACCATGATACCAAATAGGGCTAACAGTATGGTTTTACATCGGTGGACACTAAGGGGCATGTTTTTTTTGTGTGCAAAATGTGAGTACAAATCCCAGAACAAAAGCAAAATACCTTGTGAAGATGCTGGCTGAAGCATGTAAGGTAGTGTCATTATCCACAGTAAACCTATACACAAATGGGCTTTAGGGAGGAACAAGTCACCTCCCCAGCTGTCAAAAGTCAAAAAATTATTTTACTGTCACCGTGTGTTACAGTGGCGAAATTTCTCTTTGGCTGTTCCGGTTCACATTACAAAAAGTAGATGGTATCATGAGAATAAGGATGTTTTGTGGACCAGGAAGTTAAAGCATGGGCACAAATGGGTCTTCCAAAATGACAATGATCCTAGGCCTGCTGACAAATTAGTTATAAAATAGTTTAAGGACAACAAAGTTGTGGTTTTAGACCCTTAACGTCAGTCTCAGAAAAAACTTGGCACAAGAGGTGGGAAAGGGGTCGTTAGCAGAAGGGCCTGATACAGTTAGACATGTTCTATCAGGAGGAATGGGACAAAATTAGCGTATTTAGTTTGAGAAGCTTGTGGAAGGATGCTCAAAATGTTGAACCTAAGTCGCACATTTTAAAGGGCAATTCCACCAAATTCTAAAGAAGAGAATATACATTTCTTTCTGCGTGGGGAAAAATGCTTCAGATAAATTATTAAAAGCCTAAAGTTAATTTGACATTAATGCTTATGATTAATTTCTGTATGAACGCTGAACTGGAACCATTTATGCACTGATATTGGGTTCTTGTGCACGTCCATCAGGAGTTACTGTTTCAGTCTTTTCCGATCTGCCGTTGAGCCTCAGCACCTGGATCTCGGCGGCGGTGGCCATCCTCTACACCGTTCTTGGAGGTCTTTATTCAGTTGCTTTTACCGATGTCATCCAGTTAACGCTGGTGTTTTGTAGCCTGGTGAGTTCAGCACAACATTAACAGGACACCAGAGGTAAACACAATTGCATGAATCAATATTGCCACAATGTGTGGCGGTTTAGCTTTTTTTTTAATTTAGGCCTTTGCTGCTTTCATTTTACTGATCTTAGTGGCTCTGTGCTCCCTTCGTTCTGGCGAGTGATGTTTACTCTGACCTCAGCCTGACGGTGTTCAACCACACATATCAGGAGCCCTGGCTTGGACGACTTGACCCTGACAACATGTGGAGATGGATTGATAACTTCCTCGCAATGGTAACACACACCAAAGGAACATCTGGCCAATGTGCATTTGGGCCCCATATGGACATGCTTTGACCGGAAGGGTAGTAAATTGCCCTGGGTTCAAATAATGCTTCTTGCATACACTGCAAAAAGGGTACTAAAAGTAAGTAAAATTTTCTTCAAATTAGTATATTTTTTCTTGATTTGAGCAGCTAAATAAGACTATTTGCCAATGGAATGAGAATTTCCACCCCTAAAATAGGATAATTAGATATCCTGCACTTGAAATAAGATGATAGAGATGAATTTTTCTTATTTTAAGTACAAAAATATTATTCCATTGGCAGATAGAATGATTTACCAGCTCGAATCAAAGAAATATACACTAATTTCAAGAGGATTTTACCTACTTTTAGTTCCCTTTTTGCAGTGATATATGGCCCATTTTGGTTGACTGAGGACAACCGTGTAAGTGTATGTTGGTCTTAGATGGGTTTCAAATGGGCTTGAGTAAATCATTTCAAAATAGGCAACAAATCTAGAACCCAAATTGGTCTCACTTCTCACCAGCAGTTCTGCATAACGGGGTATTATGTTATGTTATGTTAACCCAATCTCAGTTGAGTTTCCTAACAATGAGAGTCCCATATATGAATGTTGAACTGGGACCCAACGTGTGTAAATGGGGCCCCTATGGGTCTTTATCAAGCTGGATGGCTAATAATTGGGCCCCCAGTGCCCTTTTTATGTGGGGCCAACTTGAGTTGGGAAAAATTTTGAAAAATTTGAAAGAAAATTGGTTCAAATTGGGCACCCCTTATAGGGCCCACATGGGTCTCAATTTTTACCATCCAAACAGTTTCTGACGTGTCCTCAGGTGCGGGATTATTAAATTTTACAGTACAAAAAAAGTATATAAGTACATCATCTATATACGAGATATGTATGTTGTCACCCATATATTGTTACTCCTATAATGTTATCATGTGTAATTGTGCAAACGGCTTACCCCATCTGCAAAAACAACATTAACTTTGAGTGCAGGGTTTTGCCATGGTGTTTCTATGTAGTTAGTGCATTTTGGATCAAATTTAAACTATTTCGTCAATAAGGTATTTGGATCATCCAAAAACGTTTACAAAAGCGTCATGTTCTGAATGGTTTGGGCAACGCTTTAAATTTAGATGTTGGCATTTCTTCAATTTCCAGAGCGTCGGAAATTTGGCTTTCCAAGACTTCCACCAAAGAACGCTTTCATCGTCCTCCACCTCCACAGCCAGGATGATGTGCTTTATAGCGGCAGGTGTTGTCCTCGTTCTCGGGATTCCACCTGTGCTGATTGGTGCCGTCGCGGCCTCAACAGGTAAACCTAAATAGGGAAGCCTAGAGCTGGGGAACAGGCTTTAAAATTCCATATGTCTGCAAGGGTGCCGACCAAATTTGGTCTCATGTCAGACTGGAACATGACCTCATATGGATCACCGTCTCCGTACGAGCGAGGAGAGGCAGCTATGGTGTTGCCCATCGTCCTTCTGCATCTCACCCCTACTGCCGTTTTCGTCGTGGGAATGGGAGCTATCGCTGGTGCTGCCATGTCGTCCACCGACTCGTGTCTGCTGGCTGCGACCTCCATCTTCACCACCAACATCTACAAGCTGATCAGAAATCAGGTACGAAAAGAGGAGTTCTGGCAAGTGCTAACGTAATGTTTCAAACTAGTCTCTTACAGTTTGTTGTTATACTCAGGTTTCCGACAGAGAGCTGCAGTGGGTGATTCGCATCACCATCCTGGTCGTGGGCATTGGAGGAACGTCCCTCACCTACCTGGACAGCAGAGTTCTGGCTTTTTGGATCCTGAGTTCGGACCTGACCTACACTATAATGCTCCCCCAGCTGATTTGTGTCCTCTTCATCAGGATTTCTAACAGCTATGGGGCGACGGCTGGCTACATTGTGGCTTTTGTAATGAGAGTTCTGTGTGGGGAACCGGTGTTTAGTCTGCCTGCTGTGCTGCGTTTCCCGGATGGGACAGTGGAGGACGGTGTTTATATACAACGCTGGCCCTTTAAGACCATCTGCATGCTTTCTTCTCTGCTCTCCATTGTCGCAATTTCGTGTATGGCTTCACTCTTGTTCAACAAGGGGATCCTTCCAGAGAATTGGGACGTGTTCAAGGTGAAAGCGTGGGGAGGTTTATCACCACCAGAGGGAGCTCCAGAGTCAGATAACGACAATGAAATAGTTGCCTCTGAACCAATGCTGAACTCCAAATGCTAAATAAGCCCTCGTCTGTTTCTGCTGATGTGATGAATGGTACTGTGATGTAATGATTTTGACGCAATTTTTATGCTGACGGTATATTGTGTAAAATAAAGCTGACATTCAAAGTCAATGTTTTCTCCTTCATATACGTATGAATATATTTTCATTAAAGTTTGTTGGAATTATAGAGTTCCTTCACACAAATCAGGCAAAATGTTATGACCACTTAGCTAATTTTTTGCATGTTTGCCATCATTGATTCCTTACGTGTAAACATTTTGCATCTTACCGAGGGCGACATTAATCAGGATTAGGGTGACATCCCAAACCTTCGCACTTCATTCCAGACAACAATGTCCACTCTCTGCTACTTGCAGCAAAAATCAGTAAGTCGTTACACAGACAATCTATCCTTATTTACAGGATTCACTGCAAGAAACCTTTCAGATCACAATTCTCAGATTAGAATCTTAAAGTTTACAATAAACTAACACAATGACACAGATGACATACTGTGTGGAGTAAGAATAACTATATATTTTTTTCCATTAAATTTGTTAAAGAGTTATAGACGACATGGATCAAGCAAAGCATTATGACCACTTGCCTAATTTTGTATTGGTCTGCCTTTTGCTGTTAAAACACCCCTGGCTCATTGAAGCATGGACTCTACTAGACCCCAAGATACCACTTTGGTATCTTTCACCAAGATGTTAGCAGCAGATCCTTTGGGGAAGGAACTTATGAGTTGTGGCCTCCATGGACCAGACTTGCTTAGGCAGCACATCCCATAGATGCTTAGTTGGATTCAGATCTTTGGACTTTGGGAGCAAAGGTATCACCTCTAGATTTTCGTTGTGCCCCATCGAACCTTTTACTAAATGTTAACGCTAACGGCTATTGGCAATACAAGTTCTATCCATTCAAACACAAAAGGTACATGTTTACAACTAGAAATGTAACTATAACGCGTAGTACTGGTTTAATGAGATACACAAAAGCTTACACCTGCACCTGTCAACACGTATTATCCCTATGGCAGCCATATTGGACATTTAAGTCAGGACTGCTCGGTGACCTTTGACTTTCTCACTCGGAATTTCAACTTCCTTTTATTTTTGCAACTCTCAGAGGGAACTCTGAAAATCTGACTTCCACTCACAACCAGAAATGCACTATCTATGGACTCTTAACTAAATCTGCAAAGTTTTAGACTTCAAGACATTTGAAATAGAAAAAATACAGCAACACTTAAGTACATTTTTGTTTTGTTTTTGGACGATGCATTGATCCCACTCTTCAGTCATTGAAGAGCTATTGTCAGAATTGGAAAAAAGTTCATGTTGAGCACCAGATTCATTGAAGGTCTGTATCAGAGTCCTAGGCAGTAGGTGGGAATGAGAGCATCTTGGATGTCCTGAAGCATTCTTCACTGCAACTGAACATTTCACCTTGCAGTTCTTGCCGATTCTCTTTTCCTGTAGATATGAGTTCCGCAGGAAATTGAAAACCTAAAAGAATGAAAAAAGAAGGGCGTGTATATGTTCATCTCAGGTGTTTTTTTTCTGGTTCCCCGTCCTATTTGACAGAACAGACTGTTCAAACACACTGTAAACAATATTTCTTTATTTAGATATTTGAGAAATATTCAATGTTTGACCAAACAAGACAGATTGTAAGACATTTAAATGGCAACAACAGTTCAACAGACTTGAGTGGCTTTCTTTGTCTGGCATGTTTGAATCAGACTGCCTCCTAATGGCAAAAAGTGTCATAACAGCAACATTTGACATAGGTGTCAAATGAACCAAGTAGACTATGGCTGCATCCAAAAAGGTCTAATTGGAAAAGCTTTAGACAAAGCGGAAGTGCGTCAGCAGTCGCCATGATAAGTGCTGCCCGAATAGTGCAAGCTGGTGAGGAAAGGGGGTAGGAAAAGTAGCCTGTATGCTCACTCCCGCGGCTAGTTTTGCCTAGAAACCCTGCGACGTCTCTTACTGGTGCTAGGGAGCTATAAGAAATCCCACAATCCTTTGCGTGATATGACGTTTAAGCACAGCCCAGCTCACAGAGATTAACCAAACTGTCCAGAGAGAAAAGCATCAGTCGGTAATGACATGGATGTTAAAAGCTGTCCGAATCGGCGCAGCAGTCCGAAGCTCCTTTCTTCCTCACAATAGCGTTCTTACTGTTGACCTCATGAAAGGTCAATGAACGGGAGCAAGAAGCTTTAATTAGAACGTTTCGGATGCAGCCTATGTCAGCTCTGTAAATAGAAAATGCATTGTGTCTTATGCAGCCATGATTCCAGGTTTCCAGTCAAGGAGTTACATTACCGGTGAACAGAAAGCACAGAAAGCAGCTACTGACTTACACTCACAGTGTATTGCCGTGAATTATGGCATAAAACACCTCTAACGCAATCGGTGTGCGTTAAACATCTCTCTGGAGGTTTCAGTTCAACTGAACAGATGTAACGAAACATTTCCCCCTTAAGGCATGAAATGAGCAACGAGGCTTCTACTGCATGGCTTTATCACAGCTGGAATCTTTCTGTTGAATAAAGACAACACAGACAAAAACATCAGGACGACCGTCTTGAAAATGATAGCCTTGTATGTTTTGCATCAGAAATGCTACGGTGTTTGGCGGCGAACACAACATGCTGAAACAAATTAGCAGTGCAAGAAACGAGCAAATTAGAGATAATCTACACGTCCTCAAGGTTTCCAAGCTTGTGATTCTGCTATTTTTTTTCTATTACAACACAATTAATGCATAATAAAATCTAAATAAATATATTTAAAGGGGCAATGAGCTGAGTAGATATTGCTTTATCTAAAAATGGACCAACTGTGAAAGTTTTGCTGCTTTGCATTTCACATAATCTGCTGGCTCCAGATGGCTTAAAATATGCATTTTTATGACTGAATCACTGACAAACACTTAAATATTAATACATTTTTTTCCTACTTCACTGTGTTTTAAATACATACACAATACATGTGCTAATGTCTTATAATAAAAAAGAATAAATAATTATTATTTTTAAGAGATAGACCCCTCCACAGTTATAGGTTAATATGAGTAAGATTTTTTTTACAATTTTCTTTCATCTAAAATTTCCACACTTTTCCAGACTTAACTTCCAAGAGTTCTTACTCTTTTGAGTCCATTTTAAAATGTATAACACTAACAAGTTCATAATTAATTTATAGCCGATATTTCTGATAAGAAACGTTAAATATCAAACCCGGAAAAATACACCAACTGGAAGCAAGGAAGGGAATGATAGACAGAAAAGTAGGACAGTCACACGGAAGGAAGGAAGGAAGGAAGGAAGGAAGGCTAGAGAGAAAAGTATGAATTTCACAACGATAGAGAGAAAAGGTCACAAGGAAGGAAGGATAGGAAGAAAAATATGATGTCACAAGCAAGGAAGGATAGAGAAAGGTGGGAGGGTCACAATGAAGGAAAGAAGGATAGAAAGAAAACTATGAAGGTCACAAGGAAGGAAGGAAAGAAAGAAAAGTATGAAGGTCAAAAGGAACGACTGACAGTGAGATAAGAATAACATCACAAGGAAGGAATGATGGAGAGAAAAGTGGGAGGGTCACAAGGAAAGAAGGAAGCAAGGAATGGACAGAGAGAAAAGTAGAAATAAATAAAAAAACACTTGAGGGAGGGCAGGAGGACAAAATACAGAGGGTGAGATGAAGAATACACCAGGAAGAAAGGCAGGAGACAAAGAGGGATGGATGGGAGGAAGCACACAATTGTTACACAATAGGATAGGAAATACAGTCTTGAAACCAAGTAATTTTTTCATGGTGGTTAAACAGGCCCACACCATTATGGATTCTTCACCGTATCTAACAATGGACAAAGAGCCGGTTTTCCACATATTCAACATTTTTGTTTTGCACATTTGTTTTCCTGAAAAGTGCTATTGTGGTCCAATATGACCAAAGTTGTATGCGCACAGTTCCAGTTAAAGTCCCAGAACAGTTTAGCAGACTGCACATTGTGATGGTATGACAGAAAATGACATTTCCTGCAATCTGGCCTTTAAAAAAGTGACGTTTACTTGCCACACAACTCCCACCCTCACACTAAAATGTCCTATAAAACAAATGTAGCCAAAGAAAAGGCCTTTTCTGCCCTACACTCTCAAAAGTTAATATGTTAAGTTGACTAAACCTTACTGAGACTTTAATTAGTATGAAACAAACCACAAATGTGTTAAAAAGCACCTCACTCCTATTCTTAGGTATGGTGGAGGATCTGTGATGGTGTGGGTCTCATTAATGTACATGGTGTCTCGGATTTGTTTTCAAAACAACTGAGTAAATGGCACTAAAATTACTGTCTGAACTTGCGTGTCAATTACATAAAAGCATTAGTTACTTTTTTACGCAAAATTTAAACATAGTACTGTATTTTTCGGACCATAAAGCGCACCGGATTAAAGGGCTGGGTATCATCTAGGATGAGCCGATCCGATTCGATTCTTGATACATAATTCACGATACAATAAGGTTCTCGATATAGCTTGATTTGACTCCAATATTATTGTTATTATTTATTAATTAATGCTCAGTCATTCAATCAACAAAACAAGCCATATTTTATATTTATGTTCAATTTATTGAACACTGATATATTAACAGCAAAATAAAGTGCATTTGGTTCAATGCATTTAACGTATCACAGAAACCAAAAATGTGCCCAAACATCTGATTTTTGGGACGAAGGCGCTTCTAAAATCCTGTCAGCCATTTCGCGAATTCGTCTCACTTGCAATTCCTCGCTGTGAACAGTAATGGCGCGCTGTAATAACGCCCCCTAGGGGTTGGGAGGTATATCGATATTGAAGGCCAGAATATCGATTTTAAATTGTTTTTAAAAACATATTAATCTTTGTATCGATATTTATGCAGCCCTACCGGATTATAAGGCGCACTAAATATTCTTCCCAAGTGTGTAATATCACTCCACTCCTCCACGAACACAGCTCTCTCACACAGCTCTCTCCTAAAAGAGAGAGTTATCCGTCTCCGTTGGGAGGGCAGAGTAGTTTGACTACACTGCCCTGTTTCTAACATAAGGCCAAAATAAACGTAACTTTTATATTGAATTAACTTACTAGGTTTATTGTTGCTAGGGCGTACTCAGGACGCGGGCTGCCTTACATGAATGCACTTCCAGTTTAGACATTACAGTTAGGCAGTCTTATAGACAGCTCAGGGGTCCGATCAGGTAGTGACACAGTGTACCGTAATGCACCAAATACCCATCGAAAGGAGCGGCTTTGTTGCTAACCAAAGTCATACTTACACATTTTAACAGATTTTCTGAGCATGTTGTACCACATAAAATCAGTCAGTAAGTAACCGTAATAATATATAAGACGCACCAGATTATAAGGTGCAGCAACAATTTTTGAGAAAATTTACAGGTTTTAAGTTCACCTTATAGTCCGGAAAATACGGTACATACAGTAAATATGTATATATAAAGAATTTGGTATGCACGTTTGTGAATTTAAGCCTAATTAGGTACTTTTTTTTTTTACAAACGTTTTCAGTGTGTGATTGTACACTGCAATGAAAGAGGAAGGCATTTTATGTATGTCTACCAGGCGTGTCAGTAAGTGTAGAAGTCACAGTGAATGTACATATTTTGGGTTTTCTTTTTTTAAATAAACATCTTTTAGAAGCTCTTACATGTTTTGGTTCTAACATCTAAAAATCACATGTGTGATTGA
This sequence comes from Fundulus diaphanus, assembly GCA_037039145.1. Classification (NCBI taxonomy): domain Eukaryota; kingdom Metazoa; phylum Chordata; class Actinopteri; order Cyprinodontiformes; family Fundulidae; genus Fundulus; species Fundulus diaphanus. Next base: position 5,101,359 of record CM073139.1, read on the forward strand.
AAATATAATTTAAAAAATAAATCTCTGAATTTGTGAAGGAAATGATTTATAAACAGTCTGAACCTTAATTTAAAAAAAAAATTATGAACAAGGTAGATCTCTGCTGCAGGTAATATACATTCATCCCCAGCTTTACTCCAGTCCTTTCAAACTTTTCAATTGTCACATTGTGAAACCTAAACCGTGATGAATAATTCTCTCCTCCTATCCTCTCACACGTGGGACTCGTCCAGGTCCAAGTCCACAGGGGAGAGAGGGAGAGGGGATCGGCGGGGGGAGCGGCGGGGCGACACGGGGGAGAGCAGTGGGGCGAGGAGCGGGTTCTCTGTGCCGTCATCTTCGCTGAGGTGCAGCAGGGCGTCGCCGCGGGGCAGGAGGGCCGTCGTGTCCTCGTCCCCGGGGCTCTCCCTGATGCTGGACGGCAAAGCCGGGAGCAGGGAGACGGGCGGCAGCGGTGGTGGCGGAGGGGGACCCGGGGCGGGTGCCGCGCTTAGCACTGGGAGCGGAGGAGGCAGCGGGGAGGAGGTGCGAGACAGAGGGAGAGGGGAGCAGGTCCGGGAGGGGGGAGTTGGGGTGGAGGGTCGGGAGATGGAAGGTGGAGGGGAGAGGCTGCTGCGGAGCCCCCACTGCTCCCTCTTCTCCTTGCTGCTCATGCCTGAAGGAACCTGGATGCAGTGAAGTAATCATCTTAGAAGAAAACTTTAAGGAAAGTAAAAATGTTTAGATTGGTTTAAAATAATGTAAAAAGGTGCACATTTAGAACTAGAATAAAATAGAGTCCTCTCAAATATGAAAGATATTTGTTCTGTTCAAATCCAGCTCAAACCATTAAACCAAGCATATCATGACTTTTTTTTTCTTTTAACTAAGTGATGTTCAGTATGATACCAAGGAAAGTGTCCTCATTTAATATTTAATGTGCCAGTGTTAAATAGCTCATTTATTTCATTGCACCTACGTATTTTCTCCGCTTTATAATCAGAATAGTATCACTTCCGTATCGTGCTTCTGATTGGCAAAATGATCAGACAGCATGGGATTCATTTCCACTGTTATGCTGATGACACTGAGATATATTTATCCATAAATCCTGATGAATCCAATCAATTACTTTGACTGCAGTCATGTCTTGATGACATCAAAAGCTGGATGACTTTAAATTTCCTGCTTTTAAATTCTGTCAAGACAGAAGTTGTAATCTTTAGACCAGAGTCCTCAAAAAATAAACTTCTTAATCAATCAATCTGGATGGCATTAACTTGGCCTCTGTTAATAAAGTAAAAAATCTTGGTGTTATCTTTGACCAAGACATGTCATTTAAATCCCATATTAAACAGGTTTCCAGAGTTTCCTTTTTTCACCTCAGGAATATCGCCAAAATTAGAAACATTCTGTTCAGGCGTGACGCTGAAAAACTAGTCCATGTATTTGTTACTTCAAGGCTGGACTATTGTAATTCTTTACTATCAGGAAGTCCACAAGATGCAGTTCAAAGTCTTCAGCTGATCCAAAATGCTGCAGCAAGAGTTCTGATGAAAATCCACAAGAGGGATCATATTTCTCCAATTTTAGCTTCTCTTCATTGGCTTCCTGTTAAATCAAGGATAGAATTTAAAATTCTTCTTCTAACGTATAAAGCCCTTAATAATCAAGCTCCATCATATATCAGAGCTCTGATTACCCCGTATGTTCCTAACAGAGCACTTCGCTCTCAGACTGCAGGTCTGCTGGTGGTTCCTAGAGTCTCTAAAAGTAGAATGGGAGGCAGATCCTTTAGCTATCAGGCTCCTCTCCTGTGGAACCAACTCCCAGTTTTGGTCCGTGAGGCAGACACCCCGTCTACTTTTAAGACTAATCTTAAAACTTTCCTGTTACACAAAGCTTATAATTAGAGTGGCTTGGGTTATCATGCAGCATAACTATCTCTATAGTTGTGCTGCTATAGGCTTAGGCTACTGGAGGACATCAGGATCTATTTCTCTCACTCTGCTGAGTTCTCCTACTGTTCTCCAATTTGCATTGCTTGTTGTCATTTCAGCTTTTAACTTTTTGTTCTCTGCCATCTTTTTCTTCATAGTAGGTACACCTGGTCTAGTGTTCTGTTAGCTGTGACATCATCCAGCGAAGACAGATCACCCGCTATAACCATATAATGTAGAACAGATTCCTGGATCAACGTGTGCTTCTGTGCTTTTTGTCTCTCTGCTCTGTCTTTAACCCCCAGTCAGTTGAGGCAGATGACCGTTCACACTGAGCCTGGTTCTGCTGGAGGTTTTTCCTTCCCGTTAAAGGGGAGTTTTTCTTTCCACTGTTGCTTCATGCTTGCTCAGTGTAAGGGATTGCTGCAAAGCCATGGACAATGCAGACGACTGTCCATGTGGCTCTACGCTTCTTCATGAGGAGTGAATGCTGCTTGTCAAGACTTGATGCAATCTACTGGGTTTCCTTAGGAAATTGTTTTGACCAATCTGTATAAACTGACCCAATCTGTATAATCTAATTGAATTTGACATCTGCCTTGAGATGACATGTTTCATGAATTGGCGCTATATAAATAAAATTGAATTGAATTGAACTTTATTTAATTGCCTTGTTGCAAACTATGGATCACACACAGCGAACTTGAGCTACTTTTTTTTAACAGGATAATTGGTGTCTTTACATTAGTGAGCAAGTAAGTGAACAGAAGACATATCTACTTTAAGAAATCCATTCTTTACTATTAGATATTTTTCAAGCTTTATTGCTTTCACTGACCATCAAATCTAAACAGCTTACACAGTTTTCAAATAGTAAGTTTTGTATCTTCTTGGTCACACCAAAAATGGGCCTATTTTAGCCCCTTTGAGCAATTGGTGTATCTCTAACGCTGATCTAATAAGTGTGTGATTTGTTTGTTTCACTCCTGCATTTACATCCACTTTTTATCCATCCTACCTGTGTGTTAGCTGTGACTGTGGCTGAGGTGACAGAGGGCACTTCCAGTGTGGGGGACTTTGATGGAGCTGGACTGGCCTTCTTGCCTTCACCTGGAGGCTCTGCAGTGCCGGGAGACGCCTGCTGGCCTTGAGTCTCTGTAAAGGTGACAGACCTCTTCTGGTCCCCATGCGCTGTGGGCACACATGCACACACGCGTTGTTAAACCGCTGCAAAAGAAATTCGGCTGCAAGCGTCTCGCTGACACATCAGCACCACTAAATGTAGTGGAGGCTCAGGGGCAGGAAGGGAAAGAGAGGGTGGGAGGTAGGGTACTGGGTGGGGTAGCAAGACAGACATGCAGAGCGCCCTATTGGGTGAGGTTGCAGATAGAAAGGGAGGTGGGCCATTGCAGGGCGGAGAGGAAGGGTTAATGGCTGTGTCTCACCTTCACAGTCCAATAAAGTTTCTTTATTTCGAAACATAAGGCATGAGACAGAACAAAGTGACAAGAGTCAGTCTTGTGGCAAGTGGTACAACATACAGCTCTGGAACAAAGACAGAGGTTTGAACGGGGAGGACGGCTCTGTTACAGATATTGTTTTCATGGGAGGCTTGTTTAGAGAGTGTTAAGGTTGTCGTGTGCTTGATCTGAAGTGCAGGACGAGATTGAAATTCTGTACGTCACTCACGACTAATCTGCCCTGTCTTTGCCGTGTCATCTACAAACAGAAAACACACAGAACGACTTGTTACCCAGAGGTTTGTTTTTAGGCTGGATGCTTCTTCGGGTTGTGGAGAGTCTAGCCCCCGAACGGCCTCGCGGTTCAGTCTTTGGAATGGACAGCAGGGGGCGTCGTAGCTGCAGAAAAGCAACAATTACTTTCAATGGGGTATAGGTTATCAGCGCTTCTATCCACTTGCAGGGTCAGGCATGGTAGATAGTTTCAATTTTTTTTAAAAGATATACAATGAAACCGTTCAAGCACCCAGCATTAATTAAGCTACATTTGATACCTCGTTGCTGTGAACAGATGGTGATAAATTATTTTTCATGCAGGGTATGGTGTATTGCATTGGCAATATGTCCTAATGTTACAACAAATGTCATGTACTACATATGTTCATATTAAGGTGACCAGATTTCTGAAATCAAATCTGGGGACATTTCTTGCTCGTACATAAAAAGCAATACATCTCATCAAGATGAAATTAGGAAACGGGGACAGTAATGATTTCATTTATTTTTACATATTTATTAATATTTAAACAACAAAAATCAAGTGTGAAAGCCAGGAATGTGCCTCTCCTCACTTTTAGTATATCCTAAGATTAATAAAATGAATACATCAATAGTGTTATTAATAGAAAACTAGAACTGTGTCTCTGGGTTGGGGCAAAGTGGTGGGGGTGGGAGTGGAGGGGTCAAGGGTGGTTAGCAGAGCTTTTCAATTTTGTGGGGCCCAAAGAGCTCTGCCGCCTCCTAAGGGGAGAGTGACATGAGGAAAAGAAAAACCAGTAAATACAAACATTTAGCCTGTGGCTGTCTGTGGAGACAGAGTTCCCCCACCTTTTCAAAAAAGTGCAACAAATACTTCTGTTCACATTTACATACCTATGAGAAATAGGTTTTTCTGGGTTAACATCAAAAAGAAGTAGCGGTCAAGCCCGCAGGTAAAGGATGATATATGTTTCTTACTGTCACCTGGCCGCATCAGGGGCCTGTGCATCTCAAAGAAGCAGATTCATTTCTCCTACTAAAGGGCTATAAGCACAGCTCCACTACTTCCTGAACTTCAGCAGCTCCTTTGCTTCCTGTCTTTCATTACTGGACAAGCTGATTAATCCAGGTGTGTCTGGCTGGTTACTGAGGTCAGACACACCTGGATTAATCAGTCTGACCTGAAATGAAAGGCAGGAAGCAAAGGAGCTGCTGAGGTTCAGGAAGAAGTGAAGCTGTGCATAGAGCCTGTTTGGGACAAGACAATGGGTTGTAGTTATGTGAGGTGAAAAGGTGTTAAACATGTTCAAAAAAGCACAGACTTGGAAATCCCCTTGACAACAATGCAAGTGATTGTGCGTGTAGTGCAGCATGAGCATGTATAAACTTACATAAAGTGTATATAACTACATTATGTGTATGGTAGTAGTTGATGTGCAAGTGTACTGTTTGCTCGTAAAAGGTGAGTTAACTCCGGTCAGAGAGTCAGTGAGTCAGCTAACATGAGATCATCTCTGGTTTCTTCAAGGCCTTCTGTGTCTGAAGAGCCATCAGCCACTGTATCCAGAGGTCTGGATAGAATAAGAGGAGAAGAGGATATATTATGTGCAGAACAGAAATTTTTAAAACACAAGAAAAAAATACAACTAAATTGCCTCTTCATTCTGCCACAGCTAGGGAAGTACAGTGAAACTCATGTTCAGTGCAGAGACTAAGAGAGAGGTTATATCCTCAGACAACTCAAGCCTGAGTATATAGCCACTGTGTTTTACATAGCATACTTTGCACACTACATTACTCAATACGTTACTTTATCACTTAAATCATGTAAACGCTTTATCACTTGAACTTTATTAATACTCTTCTAAGTAAATTTTCTCCCTTCTTGTCAACCGTTCTTTCCATCAGTGTTCCTATTTTCCTCCACTCATTTAATCTCCTTTCTGTCTTCCCATCTTCTTCCTCTCTCCTCTTGTATAAATCTTACATTATTCTAAAACAGAGACATTATATAATTAAAATCACTTCCAAAAACATTAGAATGTACAACATGAAAACTTCCAATTATTATTATTTTTATTATTATCTCATCTGATTAAATACTAAAAATGCTAATTACCACAATATTAGGAGCTACAAGCAAAAACAACATAGTAAATGGACATTAAACAGGCGGTTATCCCTTACTCCATCATTCTCAGATCATGCAGATCTTGTCTCATTCAGTTACTGACTCCTATTTTTTCATGAGGAACTTTCATATCAAAACTGAGTAGTACAAAAGCACACCTAAAACTGGAAGTCTATGCTCATAAATCACAACCATAAATCAGCAAAACAACTTGTAATAACTCTACTTATAATAACTATCTGAAATATAAACTAAAGGTCACCAATAAGTTCTAAAACATCTTTAGACGAACCCTTGTTGATCCCTGGAGAACCACCGTACCAGATTAGCGCCTTACAAAGAGTTTTCAATCATTCTGTAACATTTTATCTCAGTGTCTTTTACTAATGTGAGCAGCAACTCGTGGTCTTGTCTTACTTTTTATTGATTATTTTTTAACCTGCACACAAACCAAACATTTATCACAGGATCAGCCCGATCCAAATAAAATGAATCGATTAACACACTTACCATAACACAGGGCAGCTCCCCATCAGTTGCCACCGGTTGTGACGACGAACTTCCACTTCTTCTTCTGTTTTAAAAGTGGTGCGCTCTTCTTCTTCTTCTTCTTCTTCGTGTTTTAATGGCAGCTGACATCCAAAGGGATCATTACCGCCCATCTAGTGGTGCGCTCTGTTCCTCGTCTTTATGTTAACAGCAGCGCAACCAGCTACCGTAACACCTGTTTCTGAGCGCAACAGCTCTACCGTAATAACAGCCTACACACAACATTTTCCCCCTCTGTAAAATCGGGGACATTTCCGGGGACAGCTTTAGCCGGGGACAGTTGGTCCAAAACGGGGACTGTCCTTGGAAATCGGGGACGTCTGGTCACCCTAGTTCATATGATCAGTAAAAACAAAACTGCGGTGCAGGGTAATGCTAATGCAAATATTTCTCTACATACTTTGTTCATTTAGAGGCAACACTTGTCAAAACTGTGTCTTTGTATGACAAATTGGTAAAACAAATTAGAAAGTAAAATAGACAATAACAAACAGGCTAAGAAAACAACGCGTGCAAGTAATGTTAGCGTTAGCAATAACTAGCTGTGAAAAAACACTTAATAATGCATCAGCATTAAAGAGGCCTAGTCACGTACAGACTTTACAAATTTCTTTGCTAGTAGTTAAAAGGTTTAGTAAAAAGCAATGGCAAAGAGAGCAAGACCATGATAAACTTTCTTGTTAGCATGCTAACACAACAAATTAGAAAGCTAATGCTAACTCCCATAAATATCTATTGTAATATTCAACTTATCTGAGGATGCCAAGGCCCAATAGTTTACTAGACTGAACAGGATTTCACAGAAACAGAGTACAAAAAGGAGCCATTTCTGCTTCAATACACCGTAGATTATTCTTTACTCGTGCATCATTGATAAGAAAGCTCATAAAAAGTGTCTGGCATCTTAAACGAAGGCATAAAGTATTCATGTACACACCATAAAGTGTATGCTGTGATATTTATGGCAGAATTCCAGTTCCAAAATTTGTAACAAAAAACATAAAAATAAAAAATGTATTTTGCAGGGGAAAAGATTCCAGGTTTAAACTATGTCACTTCTTGATGTAGGTTGAAGGCTTTTTCCCCCTCACACTTCATGGTTTTAACTCTGCACGCATCTCCCCCCACAGTTAGTCCAATAGATTAAGTATCCAGAGATAAAACAGAAGGGATTTCCATACCTGTCTTAGTCCACGCTTTCTTCCTAATGGAGGTTGGATTAGAAGGTTCTGCTGGCCAGGTTCACTTTGCACGCTCGCAACCCTGGTTCAGACAATTCGATCGCCGTACACGTACAGTTACATCCACCCACACACACACGCACAGATGCAGGAAACACACAAAAATACATCAATGTGCAGGAACCAAAAAGACAGTTCAGTCTCATCAATGTTCGCTCACTGAACCCACCTTTGATTACAACAAGATGCTGCTGCTAAACTACTCATCACAACACACACAGTATGCTACAGAACACCAAACCACAGTGCAGGAAAATAAACAAGTGCTGCTACGCTTTAGACACCAAAAAACACAACGGGGGGTAGTAGGGGCTGGAGCAGCAACACGTTTTACATTACGCATTCTATAAAAATTAATTGTCGGATGAGATTTTCTGGTCAGTCGTTTTTTCTTTATAGAAGTTGCACAAAAGTGCACTAAAACCTATAAGTGTTATCGAGCTGTTGCCACCCCAGTTCCCCCTCTGCCCCTACAGATTGGTATCCACAACAGGACGCCCAATTTGATCAGCAAGAAGCCTGATAGACATGTAAACAGTATGAAAACACCATGGCACCGATGGAAGAAAGGCTGACTTATTGTGATGGCACATCGACTGGAAAGACCCACAGCTAACAGGAGGAACAGGGCTCCTGGACCCCAGTAGGGGGCCCTCTGTACTTTAGGGAGGAGGAGGGAAGGCCTGGTTAGGATAGCACAGCAGATGAGCTGAGAAGATGAGGGTCAGTGTGGAGCTCAAAGGGGTGGGGGTGAGGGGGAGAAACAAGGAACGCTGGACCCACACAAAAAGAATAAGAGACAGGAGAGTAGAGTAGTGAGAGGGGTGTGACGTGGGCCGAGGCGATTTGACTGGATGTGGATGAGTGATCAACGGCCAGCAGAGGAGGCCGTCCCGAGGCCATGCCCCCTCTCAGTGGCGGACAGATGCAAAGAATGCACCAATGGGACACACACAAAGATTGGGCCACTGTACCTAGAGAGGTTACCCTCCTGCAGAAGGCCCTGGGACTCATCTAGCACATTTGGCTCACTGTAAAAAGGGGGGGCGGAGGGAAGGGGGAGAGTGGGAGTTTAGGGAGTGTAGTTGAGATCCATCACCACCCTGAGCCCCTTTGTTTTCTGGATGTAATGCTGGGGCGTTTGCTCTCAAAGCAACCAAAGCTGAACGAGGCTTTTGAAATCTTGCCTAGATAAAAATTAAGGAGCAGCTGAATTTAAAGATTTTAAATCAACAGATATATACACAGAAATATATGACTGTGGTTGTGGGATATGATTGGGTTAAAATCCTGCATGCTCCATAAACAAAACCTGAAGTTGCAATGGAAACAGAGATACTCTAATCAATTTAACTAATTTCAAAAAAGATTTTCCCTATATTCTAACATAATGATCAGAGGCTATATTATATTCATGGCTTGTTAAAGTGCTATAAAATTGTAATTTCTATACAGTCTCAATGCCAAGATTAGAAACACTTAAAAGGAAACTGGCAGAAGGATTTAAGACCTTTTCCTAAATTGGATTTTTTTCCTAAGGTATGACGAAAAAAAATACACAACAGTTATTTTTATAGATTACCTGGATATAAAAATTAGAATACAATGCAACAAGTCATCCATTTTCACAGATAATCCACTTTTGATGTTCCTCAAGGGTCTGCACTTTGCATTTTTTAGATTTAGATTTAAGTTCTACATCTTGATATATTCTTAGATCTTCCAAACTCTTAATGTTAATCAAACATATTCAAGTACAAAATTCTAAAAATGAAAGCAATTAATTTTACATACAGAGTTAGTTTGGTTTGTCTCGCTTTTTCCCTCCATTTGAAAACTGCATTTTATAACTCAGGTTAACTTTGAGATTAAAGTATGTTAAAACGGAAATATTTAAGAATGACTAAAATCAAAAACAAAACTGTAAGTGTAACATTACTGTTCATAAAAACAGAGCACAGTATTTACCAATAATCACAATTCGGGAACAATTCATTTTCTTAGACAAAAACCGTTGTTGTGGATCATTAGCTTGCTAAGACAGAAACTTTTGTAAATAAATCACTAACCTAAAATAAAATTTGTTTAGCATAATTCCACTAAACTGACAGCTGACCACGTTGGACACAAGTTTTAAAATAAATAATGTAGCACTATTCGACCGGAGCCTGCTGATATTAAACGGCAAGTTATCACATCTTAAATCTTCATTTAGGAACATTTCTTAAATACTACAATGTGCAATGAGATGCAAACATTGCAAATAATACCTATAGACAACATTAGATACTGGTTGAAAGATAAAAAGTAATAACTAAAAAATATCTTATACATCCGTGTCCTGAGTGAACAGTGTGGTTAATGCTAAACTTTAGCGTTATTATGCTAACGTGAAAACTTACCATGCTAGCACTAAGTTTTTGACATTTTACAAGAATGTCTTTTCGAGCTTTTATCCGATTTAGATTTATGACTCCAAAACTGGATAACGAACTTTGATGACAAAACATTCACTTTCCTGTTCAGTGTTCCTTCAGTGTTTTAAAGTCCAAACACTTGATCTTTTTTCTATTGAGATTAAATGTACCTGTATCTAAAGAAACATTCCATTTGAATTTAAGTAATTAAGCTAGCCAAGACTTTAAATACCTTTGAATTTCAAATGTCAACTCTTTTGTCTGCAGTGTGTTTTACTGCTTGTGGGTGCACTGGCACACTACCTTTGGCTGGGCAGCATGGTGGTGCGGGGATTCTCAGGCGGCAAAGTCGCAGAGCCGGTGGCGTGGCTGGAGAAACGCCGCTGTGACATTACCCTGGGCAGGAAAGCCTCATGCTCACTCACAACGCTGGGAATACTCATCGAGTCATCTATAGCAACAGGAATGTAGGAGAGTAAGTTAAAAAAATGTGTCAAACTGAATGTCACAGCAATCAAAGCCCCCACAAAAACACAACTACTGCTCTTAAAAAATACTAATGTTTGTGTAGGATTCTTCAGGAAATGAGTTACATAAAAAAGTGAGATTGTTAGTGCTTAACTTTACACAGTAAACATTTTTTGAATTTATTGATGTACTCATGATACCGACAGTGGAGAAAATTGTAAAAACAACAATTCCAACCATAGAGTCAGTTTTTGTGGGGTTGAATTTATCATTGTCACAATTAATCCAACTTCAGGACAAAAAAGTGTGAAACGCTAATGTTAAATACGATGAAGGCCCATCCCTAATTGAAAATAGTGTTTCTGACTCTCTTCGTCATCCTCGTCAGTGCGGCTGAGCGTGTCCTGGGATGGTTGGCGTGACGGCTGGCTATCCTGTTCCCAAACCGTGCCAGTGCCCGTATTGGAGCGCGACATGGTGGCCAAACTGAGCCGGTAGGCTGACGTAGAGGTGCCAACTGTGCTGATTGACGTCTTTCCCTGGTATGCTGTTGGAATGGAGAACAAATGAAAGCTAAATAGACCACATTTATAGATTGTTACTGAAGAAACATGTCACAGTTGAAGGATCTGACCTGAGCCACTGTGGACAGCCTCTTTGAGGATCTTTAGTTCATTATTGAACTCTGCAAAGAGTGAGCTCTTGCAGAGAGGTCTTGGGATGAAGCGCCGCTCCAGCTGGTCAGCGATGTGGTGGCGTGCTGTAATCTCCTCCTGGGAGTCAGCTGGTTGGGTCAGTAACTATAAAACACATAAAGAATTGGCAACTTGTAGGGAATACCCTGCCTCTCGCCTATTGACTGATGAAGATAACCACCACACCCCTGTGTGCAAGAAGGACTAAGTGAATCTAAAAAATTGATGGCTTCACGGATAAAGTTACATTGGTAGGCAATTTACCTTGCATTGTATGAAGGGTCTCAGAAGGACAAAGATGGGGATGCGGGTCCGCACAATGAAGTCGATGAAGTCCCAGAAAGCCAAGCCACCCACCTTCCTCAGAGCCATCTCTTTAACTTGCAGACTCAGACGATACCACTGGTTTCCCAGCGAACGTTCAAAGCAAACCAGCACCACCTTCAGAGCTGCGGGAAGTAGAGCCAGATAAGCCAAAGCGACAGCGCTAAAATAAATTCCAATTGCTTCCGCATCTTTATTCGTACCAAGATATGCAGCCTGGCTGGTGGACTCTGCTAATCCCTCCCTACGCAGATCCTTTCCTGTGTCTCCGGGCGTAGAGCAGTGAGCCGGCGACGCGTCCAACATGAAGTTCTTGGTGCGGGAGGTAGAGATGATCCGAGGAGGCAGCAGGATGTTGATGACAGTCTGAAGGAGCAGAAAGATCTCTGGCTGCTCAAGGTGGGGGCTATCTGAAGAAGGATGAAAATGTACATTAACTAACAGTGCAACAAAGACTGATTTTAGTAGCAGAGGCCTGTTGTTCTCACCTTTGCTTCCAGAGCCCACTGTCAGAACAAAAGGGATGAGCAGATTGAGAAGCATCCCTTCTCGCCTCTCCTGATTGGTGAAAGGCGAGATCACATGACTGAGAGGGAAGTCGTCTTTCAAGGCCTGAGAGGGAGGGAAAGAAGGAATCTAGTATATGGACAAGTTTTCTTTTTTTGATGGCTTAAGTGAATTTCTAATAAGTTTGCCGCACTTGAATCTGCAGAGCAACCAGCCGAACGACGGCCGTACTGAAAGGAAGCGGAGGAGAGAGGTATGGGCTGAGGTGGAGGAGGGGCAGCCCATCTGCCACGCTGGAGGGACCGACAACACCCATCACCTGGTGAAAAAAGGTAGCCATGTACATTTACACCTTTCTTTGACAGGAAATCTGATTTGCTTACAAAACAATGTCTAGTGAAAATTTACCCTTTATATTTTCTTTGAAAGAAAATATATTTTTTGGTAATTTTGATTTCAAAATTGGCTCGTCCAATCAAAATGCTGGAAATGCACACGTTACATTTACGTTCTGCTGGATAGTGTGCAACAATCTGGGCAAGGCAAGGCAAATTTATTTATATAGCACATTTCAGTACAAGTCAATGCAAAGTGCTTTACATGATTAAAACATTGGAAAATAAAAACAGAATAAAAGCAAGTAAAAAAACTGTTGGAATAAAATGTAGGAAAATATAAACAAAATACATACATAGCTAAATGGAAACTAAAAGCAAATATTAATCTAGTGTTGGTGGCTAGTGTTGGTTATCCTTGCTAGCTCATTGAAGGATTTATGTGAATATTTTCTGTTCAATAAACAGAACAATATGAGTGAGCCTTTATTTGTAATTTTATGTATAAAATTGAATTAAATTTAGCTTATAGCAAATGGATTTTCTAGTGTGTTCATTTACGCTCATTTATCTGTTTAATTTAAAATTGATCAAAGTCAGGTTTTATGCATCACAAAAAAAATTAGTCGCTGCTAATAGGTGTTGAGTTTTTGTGCCCCACTTAACTTATCATGCCAGAGACACGACGCATCTCTCTTTCTCTCTCCCTCTCCCTCCCTCCCTCCCTCCCTTCCTCTCTCTCTCTCTCTCTCTCTCTCTCTCTCTCTCTGAACTAAAGAAATGTAAATACCCTGGGTGCGATGTAAAAAAGTGGTGGCCTAGTGGGTAGAGCATTGCAATAGGGGGTTTTCACTGACGTCACTGGCCAACTTCCGGTCCGCCATATTGGGTGGTACACTTCCTTATCTCTAGTTGTCCTACACGTATTTTCGTATCGAGAATGGATAAGTACGCCAGCACGCTAGAGCGACCAGATAAGGACGTCTATCTGAGGAAATGTTCCGTGATCGACCATATGGACCCCTATGCCTTCCACGGTGCCTTGTTTAGCCGTAATCCTGATGATTGGCCAAATGTAGAGCACGGCGACATAGTGCATTACCTGGTGTTCAGTGAAAACCCTCTGCACAGTCTTGAGGAAATGAGAGCTTACAAGGCACTGAACAAAAAGCACTACTTCTTGTATCTTTGACAAGGTGTTAAAAAAGTACTAATATCCTCCTATCATTCATGGTAAATTGTTGTAATTGTCACAATTGAATCTATCCTTATTTCAGCTACTTTGACATATATCAGGTTGATACATGTACAATGTATTTCATCTGGCATTCAACTAATAGTTAATCATGAATATATTAAAATGCAGTACTATTCCTCCAGGATAATATTTTTGTTTGTTTTTTTGGTATCAAAACTTTTTTATTCACAAAAAAAAGTTGTGTTCTTGTGAATAACAAGTTTGTGACTCGTTCTACTTTCATACCAGGTTCACGCAGACGTTGATCAGTGAGCGTAGGTGTGGGAGGAAGGAGATGATTGGCTGGCGCTGCAGGGTCAGACAAATTCCCTCAATCAGATTGCTGGCCGCCTCCCATTCCACTTGTCTCCTGGAAAATCACGTAGTTCCACCAAATGACACAAAAAGAGTGCGAGAAAGTGAAACATTAAACAAGTTTAAAGTTGTTGTTTTTTTAAATTGAAATGAAAATATCTAAATAAAGCTGTTAAACAAAGCATTTGATCACTTACCACTGCATTAATTACTCTCCAAACATTTTTTGATATCTTAGTTACAAAAAACATGTGTAGACAGGGACATCAAATTTAGCAAAGCTCAAAAACAGTGACAGCTATGGTATGTAAATATACATCTCAGATCAGTGTTCCCTCTGAGCTCTTCTTTTATCATATAAGCTTGTGCTTTTACTTAGATTTCCTCCTCTTTCTTCAGGTTGTTTCCAGTAATCAAGACCTAAACTTTTAGAGGCAGCCAAAAATTAAAAGTTGTGGATTATTATTCTTAGAAGTCAACTTGCTGCCATTCCTTTTTAAATAGTACATTAAGTTCAACCATCCCTCTGCCAATCTGAGGTGAAGCTGCAGAATATTGGAAGCATTATTCCATTCACATTATGCAATCCACCACCATCGCTAACAGCCAGACAGACCTAGAGGAAGACGCTGCTACCACCGTGCAAACCAGTTCCATGTTCTTGATATTTGAAATCCTCACTTTGACTCCTACGAACATATTTCTTGTCACTGTGGTTTAACAGTTGGGGCTTTGGAGAGGGGCTTTCTTTGTTGGTCTATGAAGATGAAAGACTGTCCTCACTTTGGAAGGCGACCACAGTAATGTTTCCATTGATTATCAAATTGGAGAGGCACCTTACTGCACGCACAGGGTGCTGGCATTTTCACAATCAATTTTGGAAGTTCACACTGGACGTTTTGAACCGTATAGTATGCAGAAACCGAGAGAAAGGTAAGAAGACCTAAACCTAAGGTCAGTGGATATAATACCTAAACTTAATTTAATACCTGCTGTTTATCCCTCCCCTGAGAGCTGGTGGACGAGAAACCTAAACCTTAGGCCAGTGGATTCATTACGACTTCTTTAACTTCCTGTTAGGACTGACTTGCAACAGGTGAGACTGGTCATTTTTGGAGTGATTTCTTTTTGGGGTGGGGGTGGGGGGGGGTTTAAGGCATAGACAACATGAATTACAGTCAAATGATCACACATAACAACAAAAAAACCTTTCAGGAGCGATTTGCAGCACTTTCGTTAGACGTCTGATGTGAATTTCCGGCGTCGATTGTAAAAATGGCGGCACCCTGTCATTGCAGT
This sequence comes from Fundulus diaphanus, assembly GCA_037039145.1. NCBI lineage: Eukaryota > Metazoa > Chordata > Actinopteri > Cyprinodontiformes > Fundulidae > Fundulus > Fundulus diaphanus. The sequence goes on from CM073139.1 coordinate 5,116,514, forward strand.
AGGGTACTCATGTTAAATTGTGCAAATTGCAATTACAAAACCAAATCAGCTTAATGGAAGCACAGCAATTTGGAAAAAACTCCCACTTTTTGATGTAAAGTTTCTGCGCTAGGATGAAGTGGTTTTTGGGCCTTATTAAAATTGGTGTATTTCACAAAACTGCAATGGAAACTTTTTTTTTTTTTGCATTACATGAGTCGACATACGGATGTTAATAATGGCGAAAAAGACGAAGAAGACAACAGGAAGTGTTCAATCCATAGTTTTTCTGTAAAATTGCCATCTAGATTTTCCCCACAACGTTTCAGAAGTAGCCACTACCAAGTATGAAGGGCCATGTTTTTTAATTAGTTATTGCGTGAACAAACTTATTCATGTGATTTTTCTATTACGTTTCCTATTTAATGGAAACACAACAATTGAGATACCGTGTTTTTCAACATAATCATAATGTTGACAAAGTTTTGTGGACATTTTCAGTGGAAACACAGCAACTGTCATGGTTTGTGGTAACGAAGTTCTTAAACACCAACAGGACATCAACAGATGCATGTTGGATGGATGTGATTTAACAGAAATTCACAGGACAGGAAGGGAGCTCAGGAATCCAGGACGACAACAAATGACCAAATGATGAAGGAACAGAAAACACAAACTTAAATACAACTACGATGAATAGAAATTAGGTGTGTGTGATTAACAAAAACACAAACAGGTATGGATCATGACAGACACTAGCGTTGCACTGAATGCTGCAAGTAAGCAACTGAAGTGTTGTATGTATCATAGTCTCCATAGCAACATGTCTGAATCAACAACATTGGGACAGTAGGATTAAGGGTAACATCTTTCTGTCTAGAAGACAGAATTTATACCCTGATGATGCGGGGATTGAGTTAAAAAACAAAGCTGTAATGAATGTATTGGAGACTACAACTACTTATTGGGCAGGGAAACTGTTGGTTACCATGGATCCTGAACACAGGCCAGTGGAGAGGCCATACTCTAGACCAAGGATTTTTGAGACATGTCCTGTTGCTTGGTTGTCTTGAGATATGAAAGACACTAGATCCAGACATGAACTGTGTGGAATCCAGTTATATACATACACTGTTTAAAAAGACACACTCATGTTTTTTCTCACTCTCTAACATTAAATCAGACCAAACTATTAAGGTCAGTTAGGATTACCAAATTATTTCTCATCAGTAGTTAGAGTTCAATGTCTATTGCAACCACTTGCTCTCTGCTTTCATTGCTCTGTTGGGTGTTTACTCAGATATTCACCACAGCATCAGAATATCAGTTTGTATGTATATATCTAGGTTAAACTGCATGCACAAATCACAATAAATTACTTGTTACTTGTGTAAAATGTAAAAAACAAAAATACTTCAATCAATCTAATCCGGTGTCTTGAGTCAAGCCACTGTTCTGTTTAAATTAAAATATGTGTTATCTTCCCAGAGTGAAATAACACCCCTCTGCTAAGAAGGAACACTGCCACTGCGTCCACTGTTAGCCAACAAGTTGTTACACACCTGAACGCCTCACACTCAGCCTGCACAGAAACACACCAGAAGCAGCCACTTACGGTACAGCACCCACAAAGACAGCTCGATGGACGACAGCGCCGAGAAGCCGTCTATCTACTGCACACACCACGGCACTACCGTCACAGCACTACACAGCGGCGGCAGAAAAAGGAGTCGTATTTTCAACAGACCTGGTGCACAGTGCCTGTGGGCGAGCGCACCTGAGCGTGGGCATCTTGTGGATCTTGTTGAACATGCGGTCCAGCCTCTTGAGGATGAGGATGAGGGCGGGGCGCACAGCCTCAGACGACCAGTCGGTGATGGGGAGCATCTCCATGATGTAGCGCCGCAGGCCTCGGCTCTCCATGGTTAGGGTGTCGTAGGGTGCAAGCTTCAGTAAAGCATGGGCGATCTCTGCCAGTCTGAGGGAGAAGAACAAAAGCAAATAAAGACAAAAGATCCGTCATCAGTAGAATTTTCAAAAAAAAATTAACCTTTTGGAGAATGTAAATTTATAGATCAACACAAACTACTTCATAACTGTGAAGTAGAAGGCAAACAAAAAGTCAACTTTGCAGTGCCTTGCCTTGCTAATACCCTTAATAAAATTCAGTACAATCAATCACAATCAGGGGGTTCCTAGTTTTCAGAATTTCATCCAATCCATGAGAAAAGAAAGTTGATGTTAAAAAGATTTCGAAGGCATCCTAATCGAAAAGAAATAACAAAACAGTAGTGCCGTCCCCACAGTGATTTATGTTGGTGGCTGAATCCTGTGGAGATGCTTTTTCCACAGCGGTCGGAAGTCCTGGAATAAAACCCTGAATGATGCAGATATTCACCTTGCAGCAGGACATTGACCCTAAACAGGCAGAACATGGTTTAGATCAAAGCATATTCTTGTATTACAATGGCCCAGTCAAAGTCCAGAGTTGTCCAGGGCTGTCATGTTGGAAGGTGGTCGTCCACCCCAGTCTCAAGTCTTTTGCTGGCTCTAACAAGTAGTTTTCAAGATGCTGTGTTCTCTAATGTTCAAACCTCTGAGGTCTTCACGGAGCAGCTGGCTTGAGGCTGAGACTAAGGGTTTCACATAAAGCTTGTTCAAGGTGCACGAATACTCTTGCTGGGCACTGGAAGTATTTCTACCTCATGTGGGATTTGATGTCCAGTAGCTCCAGCGCAGTGACCCGAGGCTCTCCAGCGATGTTCTGCAGAATCTTGAGTCGAGGTCCGCAGTGTTTATAAAACTCTGTGCAGATGTTTAACAGGGACTCTCGTGGCCGGCGGAACTCCTCCCTGGCGAGGCGCTCGTCCAGCTCCTCTCTTGGCATGCCCTGACCCTCCTCCAGTAGGTGGAGATTATCCCTGTACACGAAGACCTTTATTTAGTGGTTTTTCTCTTGTCCTTTTGGGAACTATTTTAAGGAATACAAAGTCCACTCTCACCTGGTGTTGACGCCTCCGGACATAGCGTGGTTGGCTGTGGTGCCTCCCTTGTGGCCCTGATCACAGCGCGACATCTGTGGGGCGGTCATTGGTCTGTAGATGGAAATGACAAGCATTGAAAGAAAAGACCAAAAACACCCAGAGCTTTGTACTGCTGGAAACCAGACCTGGTGAGGGTCTCAGAGCTGTAGAGGAGAGCCTGCAGGGATGTGGCCATCGCAGCGATGGCCGCTATCTCGTCCCTGGCGGCGGACGCGGACTCCATTGTTGCCGTGTTGCTCTTGAGCTTCTGAAGGAAGCACGGAACCAAAGCTTCTAGCACCATCAGCATCTGAAGACTAATGAGAGACCTGCATCAGGACCTGTTTGTTGTAGAATTAAGGTCGTCAACAAAGAAGAAAGTTCGGAGGGTTCTTGTCTACCTCCTGAAGGATTCAGGCGCGTAGGCGACAACAGTTACACACAACTTGATGGCCTCACTGATGGAGAAGGCTAAGTCTTCATTGCCGTAGCAAAAGTCTGTGAGGAGAAAAGAAAAACCTGTAGGGAACTCGATGAAAAGCAAAAGTATTTTGTCAACACTTGGCCAGGAGTTTTCATATAAACACTCCAGATTCTTTTAGCATCAGCATCCAGCATGTTTTATTCCTTTATGTTCGTTTGAAAACATGAAATAATAAAGTTCCCTTCTAATTCACATATTTATGAAAACGAATGACACAAGGATGATACACGAGGAAGGATACCGTATTGAGAGAATATTTGCATATTCTTATTTTACCTGATTATTCAGACCCAGAAAATACCAAAGTCATATTTCAGACTTTTCCATGCTGTGGCTGGTTTTGGGCTCATTTGATGCAAAGGTGGACAGGGCAATACTTGTAACACTGCGTAACACTGCTTAAACCCTTTTCTGTCTTAATTGGATGAAAACTCTTCCCTGTGTCAAAGTGTGAGTTTACCCAGAGAGCGGAGAGGTTTCTCTGCCTTGACCAGCTCCAGAGCATCCAGAGCGTCCTGGGTTTCCCCCTCCAAAGACACCAGCAGATCGAACAGACACTGGGCCGACACTCCCTTTGATAAACCGGTGCTGGTGCTCGTCTGGGAGAACACTTAAAAAGATTAAAACTGGCACAAATCACAGGGGTGAAACTTATCTGAAGGTCTGCGTGGTCTATGAGGGCCTTACGGTGAATTCGAGCAGAGGAGCGACACTGGCAAACAGCTGGAGGATGAAGGGCTTTCGGTGAAGGATGTAGAACTGCCGGCAGCAAAACTCGATTCCCTGTCGCAGCAAAGGGTTGCTCTCGTAGTCCGCGTAGACCTGAACCGGCAGATCGAAGAGGCCATTCATTTTCTATACCATCACCATGGCTCATAATCAGGCAGAGATATTGGCTTTCTAGACACAAGGTTGCAAAGTTATAACATCCCAAAACTGGGAATTTCAGCAGATTAGGAAGAAAATCAATGGACGGCAGTGTGAAGGATGAAAGTTCACCCTTCTAGACTTTGACTAGGCCATCCTAATAAACAAATACAGTGCCCTCCACAATTATTGGCACCCCTGTTTAAGATGTGGTCGAGGACTTCTAAAAAATCTCCCTTTTTTTAAACAACATAGAACCCAAATGCAAAAAAAGAGAAAAATCCAACATTTTATTTAAGTACATTACTTTGGTGGTAAAAATAAAATCACACATTTAGAAAATAAAAAACGTGAAATCATGTGTCTCACAATTATTGGCACCCCTAACAATTCTGCTGAAAAATGTTATTGATTTCCTTTAAACATATTTTTCTGTAGTTGCTAAAGTTGGTCAGGGTATCAAGAAACTTTTAATTAGTAATTCATGACTTCCTGTTTCCCAGGGGTATAAATATGACGTGACACAGAGGCCTAATTCTATATACTCGCCTTAACTTGCCCGTATCTACAGTCAGAGGAATCATTAAGAAGTTTAAAACAACTGGAACAGTGACAAACAAGGCTGGAAGAGGTCCCAAGTTTATCTTGCCACAACGCACAGTGAGGAGGACGGTAAGAGAAGTAGAAAAAAGTCCTAAGCTCACTGTCACAGAATTGCATCAAAAAGTGGAATCTTGGGGTCACAAAGTCTCCAAAACAACCATCAGACACTCTCTACATGCCAACAAGCTGTTTGGGAGGCATGCAAGAAAAAAGCCTTTTCTCACTAACACTCACAAACGTAAACGTCTGGAGTTTGCTAAGCGGCACTGGGACTTCAACTGGGATCGTGTGCTTTGGTCAGATGAGACTAAGATTTAGCTTTTTGGCAACAAACACTCTAAGTGGGTCTGGCGTAAAACAAAAGATGAGTATGCCGAAAAGCACCTCATGCCCACCGTGAAGTATGGTGGAGGATCTGTGATGCTGTGGGCCTGTTTCTCTTCCAAAGGCTCTGGGAATCTTGTTAGGGTGCATGGCATTATGAAATACCAGGACATTTTAAATGAAAACCCGATGACCTCTGCCAGAAAGCTGAAGATGGGTGGTCATTGGGTCTTTCAGCAGGATAATGATCCAAAACATGTGGCAAAATCTACTCAAAAATGGTTCAGCAGTCACAAACTCAAGGTCCTCCCATGGCCATCTCAGTCCCCAGACCTCAACCCAATCGAAAACCTGTGGGGCGAGCTAAAGAGGAGAGTGCATTAGAGAGGACCCAGGACACTGGATGATCTAGAAAGATTGTGCAAAGAAGAATGGTCAAAGATCCCTCTCTCTGTGTTCTCCAATCTTGTGAAATGTTATAGGAGGAGATTAAGTGCTGTCTTGTTGGCAAAAGGGGGTTGTACAAAGAATTAACATCAGGGGTGCCAATAATTGTAGGACACATGATTTCACATTCTTTTTTTTCTAAATTTGTGATTTTATTTTTACCACCAAAGTAATGTACTTAAATAAAAGGTTGTATTTTCTCTTTTTTTTGCATTTGGGTTCTATGTTGTTTAAAAAAAAAAGGAGAATTTTTAGAAGTGCTTGACCACATCTTAAACAAGGGTGCCAATAATTGTGGAGGGCACTGTATGCTTTGATCTAAACCATTCCACTAGCTCTGTGTGTTATGGTCCCTAATTTCCGGCCCACTCCTTTCAACATCACACCAATAAAGACTATTGTTTGTCGGCTGCAGGCTTCACACCTGGAGCATTGTGGGGAGGATCCACTGGTATCCGCTCAGCGAGAAGAGGTGGTTGAAGTGGACGGCCGTGTTGATGGCGGTGGCGGTGTACTGCCTGAGGAGGGAGCTGTCCTCCGGGTGAAGCAGCAGCGCTCCGTTGAAGACGTTGAGGAACAGCATCATCTCGTCCCCCCAGGGATACTCGCTGGGCATGCCCAGGAACATTTCCTCCAGCAGCTTGATCCACAGCACCTTGTGGAGGGTGTCCAGGCCGAACAACTCCTTCCCTGCAGGAGGGAGGACATGGTGGTGACGACCCCGTAATAAGCTCTGCTGTTCGCCTGCGTAATGATTGAACCGGTGTCTAGTTCACCTTGTGGCTCGTTGAAGAGGGAGAACTCTGCATCAATGGCAGTTCGAGGGAAGGAGGGAAGTCGCAGCAGGTCTTCTTGCAGCAGGGAGACGTGGGACTGCTTGTGCACGGCTGGCATGTGTTGGGTAAGAGATATCAGGAAGAGGACCCGACCAACCTCCTCCAGTTTACGGGTGAACACCTGAACAGGTGGGTATGAGATTTTATTCATCATGTTAGGATCAACTTTTGCCATTTAAGACGATTCAGATCACAAAACCCCTTACCTGTTTCTGGATCAGCTCCTGTCCTTTCTCAGGCAACATGTGGACTAGGTTGAGCTGAGGAGAAACTGACCTGCGGAATGGGTAGATGTCCCTGACATACGTCTGAGGGAAGCAGACGGAGACATTGACAAAGTGAAATGTTCCTACCAAATAACATTTGGAGAAGCTGCTTTTTCTCACCAGCAATAAAGACATGGTCAAACTGTTTTAATTCTTCATGAATATTCAAATTGGGGCCAAAAATCATGTTCTTTCTACTACTTTTATTATTTCTTTCAAAGATCTGTTGCCTATTTTGTTTAAGAACATGACAAACAGTGATTCATTTGTCAAATATATTTAAAATAACAACAAATTATTACAAGGGACGAGGTGAAAAGCTTCATCTTTGGCATTTTATTCTTTCCGAACATTTAAAACAGGGATATAGTTATACCATATTTTTTGGTGGCAGAAATGTTTATTGACATTTAATAACTGACAAAGTAGCAAATTCAAAATCTGTTCATAAATATAGATAAATAGATAAAAGTTCTATTAATATAACTTTTGGCTTTTTGAGCAACAAGAGGATGCAATCTATACATAATAAGGGGTCAGATCAATGTTAAGATTCTAAGATGAAAAGGTCAAAAGCATTTCACAAGTCCAAAAAAAATTAACAATTTGTCCCGTTTTGTTCAATTTCAAGACCAACACTACAAACGGTCATCTGAGTTCTACCTTGTTGTAGTGGATGAGGTTCCATCTTTTGTCCATCAGGAAGTAGTGCGCTGATCTGGCTTCGGGGATGTTGAAAAATTCAAGGCACTCCTGGTAAGAGGAAGACAGATAACACAAATATCCTTTTTGGGTCCCTCTCTTTTAACTAATCCACTGGAAAAAGTGATCCACCCCCCGTTCTTAAAGAAGGCAGACATTTCATCAAGTTAAGGATTCAGTTTGAACCAGGGGTGAAAGTAGTTTTAAATTCTTGCCGGTACTATTACTGACACGCGTGGCCGTTTCAGTGCAAAGTGGTCAAATTCTGCTAGAAGTGGATGTAAATTTGGTTATTTAACATGCAGTGTGGTTCACTATAGTTGCGAATATTTGCACCCATTTTTCTCATTATTTTGTGTGCCCCAAAGGTGGAACTTGGATTAGCACTGCCCACAAATGGCAGGTTTAATCATTATGAAGAGGATACAGGCCAAGGGGAAGGAGAAACTACCTTCTCTGTTCATGTGAACATCTTTAAAATCAAGGAAGAACAAAATATTAATCAGAACATTTTTCTCTTCTAATATCAGACTCAGAATCAGACAGAATCAGACATACTTTAATAATCCCAGAGGGAAATTGCTGTTTCAGTACAATCGCCATAACATAACAAACATCACAAACATTTCAGGGGGGGGACAATTTGCTGAGGCCTTGCTGCCAGGGACCGCCTTACAGTGCCCACATGGCGCTGCCATACTCTGTGAAAAGATAGAGGCAACAAAAGGAATGTGGGAGGGAAAAAAACATACCTCATATTTTATCCTATAACAGGATACAGTTTGAGATATCAAAAACCTCATGCACAAAAAGCACAAATAAGACGAGACACATATAGCAGAAGGTAAGTAAAACATTTGAGATTTGTCGTGTGTAAGTTCAAGAGATAAATTTAAGTCAGTAGTGTGTGCATGTTGTGTGGAATGTTTGTATGTCCATGAACGCCGTCCCCCCGGCAGGCAAGTGTCCTTGATGGAAAGTCTTTATCACTTCGCAGCCCCAGCTTGACGCCTCCACAGATGTCTTGCAGGGGGCGGAGGAAGCAGGGGGGAGTAGGTCTGTGCGATTTCGCCACAACAACGCAGGGGAGAATTTAGATAGTGGGAAGTCTGATTTAAATACACAATTTGTTTTGAGAACAAGCTGAAACACTTTTCCCTTCAGCTTTAAAGTCTTTTCATCACTGGCTCCAGGGTCCAATTTTCCAAATTAGAGGGCTCTTTTCGCGTCTTCACATCCAGATGTTATCCCATCTCGCCCCTTCCAACCACCGCAGTCAGCTTGTCTGTTCATTCACCGCCTTAGTGATCGCGTCGTATGCCGTAGGTAGCCTCATCAAGGCCGAATTAACCACCAGCAGTCGCTGAAGTTGCAGATACATCAGAAATCCCCCAAATCCAATAAGGAGGAATCCAAGAATCATAAATCCAAATATATACACGTCTTCGGCGTCCTCCACGGAAATCATTGAGAGGCACACCGTGGACCACCTATTCCACCGATCCAAGGTGTATCCCGCAAAAAAAGTTCCATCGGGACAGGTATGCTCCCCGTTCCTTTGCTTTCCAGTTGAAAAAATTTGATCAATGGCACTTAGAGACCAGCTGACGAGATCCATAATTTCCTTAGCTTCTGTTTCCGAGCTTTCGGTTGTTATGAAGAAATTGCACAAAGACACAGAACGAAGCAAATAGCAGGAGAGGGGGGGGGGGGGCAGGGCAAAGCAGATAAGGAGCTCTGGAGAGAGCTGAAAAACACGACCGACCTCGAAGAGAGTCTGAACAGAAAGCCAATATGTTAGAGCCACAAGCATGGCGGAGAACCTTCTGGATCATTCCAATAAACCATGGCAGCGTGTCAAAATCATCATCCATTAGACAGCCAGGACACACAAAACTGCAGTGTTTTTTAAGAATGGAGAACTGTTTTTTTGGCAATCAGGGATGCCAACAAACGTCTTACACCAGAACAATAGAGAGTGAGTTGTTTGGGCCCATTGCTGTCTCTAACATCAATGTTTACCTGGGACCTTAAAGTCAGTACCTGACAGACTACTACATACCTGGGTGTCAGGTTTGAGAATAATCTTAACTTTGATGCCCAGTTAAAATCTGTGGTTTGGTCCAGCTTTTTCAAACGGAGACAACTGACCAAAGATTTTAATCTATGCTTTGATTAAAGCTTGCTTAGATTACTGCACTGGACTTTACTCTGGGTTTAACTAAACTCTAGTGGCTTGACTGCAGCTGTTCCAAAATATTGCTGCTCTTCTTGTAGCTGCTACCAGAAAACAAGCACACATTTTCCCAGTTTAGCAGCAATTCATTGGCTACTGGTTCACATTCGGATTGATTTTAAAATAATTTTATTTGTTTTTAAATGTCTTCATGGCCTTGTATTCCCGTATCTGATTCATCTGCATGCTCCCTCTAGTTTGCTCAGGTTGGCAGATCAGTTTTTATTAGTCGTTCGAAAAACAAAGAGTGCAAAGAGGTAACGGCACTTTCTCTGTCGTTGCACCAAAACTATGGACTGGAGTAGCTTTATATATCAGGCAGGAAGACTCACTTTCTGTTTTTAATGTTCTCTTAAAACACACCTTACCCCCGACTTGAAGAAAATATTGTAGTTGATTATAAAAAGCACAATCTGAATTATAAGATTCACATCCAGGGAATGAATCATTAATCTACGGTTATTTTTATAAATCCAGGCCTATAACCTCATTTGTGGCTGACTTTCATCAAGCTGACATTTTCCCCTCAGCTGCCACACTTGAAGCACACAGAGGTTCATCCTGCATCTTTACGCATGATCCAGCTGCTGATTTGTTTCCTCTTTTCTGCTCCATGTACTTCTCGACTATCTTTTCTAATCTATTTCGTCACGTTTCACAGCGACAGGTTTATCATCTCAGTATGCGCCCTGACCAGACCTTATATCTCCTGTATTGCGCGGCGCTCTCTAGTGCGCATAATTATGCATGCCGAAGATTTGAAGTAATTCTCCGAGCAGATGTTTTGCTCGTGGTCCGAGCGGACGGAATAATTACTTTCTGCTTCGTTTTCAACCCACTAATAGTCTAATAGGCTGAAGCCTATAGGAAATAGTACCTTTTTAAGTATCGTAATCTCAGATTCTGTGAGTAAGGGCAGTTTTTCAAGCTATGTGCCTCTCTGGTTCATCGTGACAGTAGAAAAACTTAATTTGGGATTGGATTGTCTTGTCCCAGCATAATTTACTCTACCATGTTGAGGTAGGCGAATTTTTATTTATTTTTTCCATTGGTGGGTGGTGCACGAGGAATAAACAGTGGGAAAATATGTCTAAATAAAGACTGTAAAGGGCTCCTTTAGAGGGAAGAAGATGAATGAGGGGTTTGGGCTGAATCCCCCTATGTTACAAGTCCCTCAAAATGCCCCTTAAAAGTACGCACCTAAATTACGTGTGACTTAATTATGCGCAGGTGACTCAAGTGTAAGGCAAGGCAGCATGTCCACTGAAGCAGCACTCGTTCTATGTTAAGATTTAAGAAAATAGCCCGAAACACAACTACTAACTCTCCTATTGATTTCACTTGGGACATTTTGCTATGGGCGGAAGGACATGAAACCTAATGGTACACGTTTTAAAGGCTGGACGCTGATAAGAGCCCCTTGCTCAGAGGGAAGGGAGGGGCGACGAGAAGTAGGTAAGAGCGTTGAGGCAAAGACACATACAGCACATATGGTTCAGAAACAATTCAGGATTAATATAAACGAAACTTAAAAACAGATTGTGGTGTTTTAGACTGCATTAGATTGCATCTATTTTCTGATCCAACGTGCGGCCGTGACTGTTTCTGAATCAAGGCTTTATAGCTGGCAGCTATAATTCTTTTAGCGGTAAGCAATACCGGACCATACCATCCTACTTTCACCCCAGATTTGAACTTTATGGGGGTAAACTTGGCTAAACCCCACAGACAGAGGATGGAAGTTGCAAAAACTTTTTCAACATAGGTGGTCGTCACTTTGTCTCACCTTATCCACGCTTGGGCAGCCAGTGATTTAACAGTATTTTTGTAACATCTACTTGTTGTCTAAATGAGTAGACGTGGCTTCATGCACTCAATAAATCATATCTCAAAACAGAAGAGGATATGTTTAAATGAGATTAGTCTACTCTAAAAAAGCTTCAAGAGACACATTGCACATCTGTTTCAGCCGTTGGAGTCTTCATCTAAGCTTGTACCAGAAGCACAAGCTTAGAAAGTAGATAGTCTGGTTTCTTGACTCCAAAATACCCTTTGAGTGATTCCCATGTGAGCATCAAACTTGCATGGAAATATAATGCGTTTGGTCTTTACCTTCAGCAAGGCGTCGAACTGGGTGTCTTCATGGACCGGCAGCTGAGTGGGGATGTCACACTCGTTCTGGCCATGTACCACAAGCGTTTTAGTTCCTGAAGTAACCACAGCACAGACGACATTATCTCAGAGCAGATGTTGTAAGGATCACAAATGGGATTAACTGTCAGCATGCTGACCTGGCATAGAGGCAGTGACGAGCAGTTTGACCTCACACTGCTCCTTCTTCATGGTCTGCTTCAGGTCTTTAAAGAATAGGCCCTCCACATAGCCGACCACTTCCCACAGGAAGGTCAGCGTGGCCGAGATGGCGTCCATTCCCCACTCGCAAGGGGTGCGCACAAAGTACATGATCAGCCCCACCTGGAAACAGAAGTCTGGTTCAGGAACAATCATTTTTTTTAACATAAAAAACAGAAGCATTTGGATATTATTGCATGTTTCACCAGGTAGTTAAAGAGGATATGAGAGGTCTGAGCGGGCAGATCCCCAATGTTTAGCAGCAGCTTCCTCAACATGAAGATCAGCTCATCCTGGAGTGAAAGAGCAACACATGCAGCTTGTGAAACATAAATCCATTAAACAAGAAGAAACTCTCCTGGTTCTAAAATGAATTTTCAAAACTGTTGTTGTTCCTGTCACACTTTGCTGGATTTAAACTTCCTTCAAATAAGATGCCAGCAATTCTGAAGGAGAAAGTTGTGTTCTCTGCTAAAATGTAACCCTCATCCTCCCCTATATTTTACTGTGAGCTGTCAGTCAGCTGTGTAACATGATGTCCTCTCTATCACGCTGTACCTGTTTTTGTTTACTTAATGTACCTAAGAAATTATTTAAACTACACTGGAGAATAGGTGGGCGGCACCCATGACAGCACCCTTTGTCATATGGGGTTGACGGGGGGCCCATGAGAGTACCCCCATAACAATGGGTGCTGTCCTGGGTGCCTCCCCTCTCAGTAGTAGAGTATTGAGGTTTTATTAATTTGTAAGGGTTTTCTTGCCTAACACTTTGAAAATAAATGTTTACACATATTTTATGAACAGTAAACAAGAAGAAACTCTCCTGGTTCTAAAATGAATTTTCAAAACTGTTGTTTTTCAGAGCCCTGCCACACTTTTCTGGAATTTAACTTTCTTCAAATACGATGGCAGCAATTCTGAAGGGGAAAGTTGTGTTCACTGCTAATATGTAACCCTCATCCTCCCCTATATTTTACTGTGAGAACATTGTGTTTTTGCTCTGTCCAGTGATGCCTAATCATAATAAGCATGTGTTTTCAAAAAGCTTGCCAACCTGTCTGTTGCTCACGGTGAGCTTTTCCAGGAAATGGCGGAGAACCAGAGCGGGATCCTCAATAAGGCAGTTCCAGAGGATCTGCTGGGCAACAGCACTCACTGTAGAAACATAACAGGAAATATTAGGAGGAGAGTCAACAGTCAAGTATTTAAAGAAGAACATAAGCATAAGCACATAATGGTGCAAAACAAGCTTGATATTGAGTTGTCTGTGTGAAAGAGCTGTGTGTTGCATTAATTTTGTATTTTGTAAAATTATGAACCAATCAGACGTTCCCATCTGCGTTCACTAGGCAGTTTTTGTAGGAGGCATTCTGTGTCCTGGTCTCAGTGCCTTTGGCCTCAACTAAGTAACAACATAGATTGTAATGGCTGTTTTGATGAGCCAATCATATTCTAAGCTGTGGCTCTTTCAAGACGAGTAAACCATAAAAATACATGTTGTTCTATTAGCTTGTTGAGTACATGAACTTTTTCCATTCTGGATTCGTCAGCCATTTTGGAGGTCAGCAAGAACAAATGATGAAGTCAATAAATTCTCTGGACTGAGAGGGCTGCTTGAAAACAGAACAGCCTCAACTTTCTTAGCTGTTTTGCTTTAAGAGCAAATTAGATTGATTATTGGGAGATTCCTCTAAGTGGACCATCTGGATTTGGTTTAAACTGAGCATCTACAGAGGTGTATCCTGACTTCTGAAACCGAGTTGTTCCCATGTTGACTGTGGTGTTTGACATTTGTTAAAATCGGAGGAATTTGTGATTAGTGAAGAAATTGTGATCATTAGTGAAGACATTTGGCTGAATGGTTGTGCCATCAGTTTATCACAGAGCTTCTTTCAACGACAGCAACTATGAAACATCTCCTAGATCTGTCCAAGATGATAGAAAAATGTATATTCCTTCTTCGTTTTTCTGTTTTACAAATGGTCATTCTGTTTTATCCTTTAAATCCTACCATTGGACTGACCATGAAATTACCCCGAAGGCTGGTAAAGATAATCATAAATATGAGATAGCATGTGATGGTTGAAAAATATATATTGCCTAAATCGAATGATATATTGGGGTCTGGGTAAGATCTGGCCCATATGGTTCTCTCTGATATTGTATGACTACAGTGTGTATCATAAAGTACTATACTTAATATTAAATAATACTCAATTTAGAGTTTTTTGGACCTACCAGCCACGCCATCCTCTCTGACTTCTCCGTCTTCCATGAGGTGGACTATTGGTAAGACTGCAGCACAGATGCATGCTGGGAAGACTGCTTGAGGTGGCTGAAGCATGTGGTGGGTAGGGGTGTGGTCCGTTGTGTTTTCTTCATCTTTGAAACAACAAATCAGTGTAGATTAAGAAACAATTTAACATTTTTCATCCAGACATTTCTAGACCGGTAACTTTTCAGAGTTCCTCAGGCCTTTAAGCTAATTTTACAATTCAACAGAATCATTTATTGTACATATTTCAACATTGGTAGAATTTACACATGAAACCTGTGAGCACCAGAGATGGAAGGGAAGACAGGAAAGAAAAGGTAGAAGGGAGAAAGGGAAGTAGGACACAATAAAGGAGGGAGACAAAAAATAAGAAAAAAGGAACGAGGCAAGGAAGGACTAAAAGGCAAAAAGGGAGAAATAGAGGCAGGGCACGAGGGAAAAAAAGAAAGTGCAAAGGAAGGACACAAACAAGGAAAGAAAGGCCACAAGGAAAAAAATTAAGAATTACAAGGAAGGAACTATCCAGATTTTTTTTATTCTTTAATGTTGATTTCAGAACATATAATATAGTAAATATTTTTATTTGCAGGATCCTACATTGTGCATGCCTTAAACAATGAACAAGCGTAATCGCGAAGGAAGGAAGGAAGGAAGGAAGGAAGGAAGGAAGGAAGGAAGGAAGGAAGGAAGGAAGGAAGGAAGGAAGGAAGGAAGGGCATATTATTTAAGTAATAGGATAGTAAATAAATTTATAAAATGATTTTTTTTTTCCATTCTTAATTGTTTTTATCCATACTTATCCAGACCTGGAAAGCACTAAAAATAAATTCCATACCTTCGGCAACTGCATACAAACCCTGCGGAATAATAATAATAAAAAAAGGTTTTATTCTAGTTTAATACCTTCTGCACTGGCCATTGAACGGACAGACCAGACCGAGCCACGGCGGAAGGAGTAGTTCCTGTGAGAGTTACTGGAGGCACAAGACGGGCTGACGGACAGACGGCGGGATGCCAGGTTCACCACTTCTTCTGCTGGCGGGATCAATGTTAAAAAACAACAGACTGTCAAAGAACAGTGACACCATTAGAACCCATGCTAAATCAGCTCCCTGTGTGCCGGAAGCCCCACCTTCCTCTTCCTGCTCTGGTGGAGGGCTGCACGTGGGCTCGTAGCAAGCCTCCTGAGCCACGGGGATGGCCGTGATGATGCTGGCCTCGCGGCCTAGGCGCCGCTTTTCCTCCTCCTGCTGCAGGTTCTTTAGGATGTGCTCGGCTCGCTGGTGGGAGCGCGACACGGCCCGCGCAGAAAAGGATTTCTAGACAGAAGAGAGGGCCCAAAGTACATTCAAAGCTGTTAAGAATGTGCGCATGGCTGTTGTGAGGAGCACTTTCTCGTTTTAAAAGACTAGAAACGACAATACAGTAACTCTCCTCCAGTACACTGGTCTGAGGCTCATCCTGAAAAGCAATGCTAAAGCATCGGGTCATTCCTGACAAGTGATAAAACGAACATTAGAGGTGCACCAAAAAGTCAACTGGAGACACGTCTCTTTTGCACTTTAAAATCTTTTTTCCCCGCACAGTCAGTGAACTCATCGCAGCTAAATGGCTCAATTAAGCTAGCACCAGCAGGTCTTACATGTGGAAGTTAATACAACGTAAAATGCCTAAATGTTAGCCAGCTTTAATGTCAGCTTGGAGTTGAAAAGTGAATTCCAAGCAACTAAGAGCATATTTTGGTCAAATTTTATTTTAAGAAAAATTATTTTAAAGATTTAGTGCCATTTTTGGAAACCATGTTTTCCTCCACGACACATATGTCCTCCTATGTGTTGGCCTAACACATTAACCTAACCCTATCTTCTACTTTTTTGATCATCATCTCTGACCTGCCTGCTAGAGAAAAACATCCCCACAGCATGATGCTGCCACCACCGTGTGCAACAGTAAGGAATGGTGTGATCAGGGTGGCATGAAGTGTTCGTTTTCCAACACAAATAGGATTTGTAAATTCTGTTTTGGCCTAATCTGGCAGGTTGGAGCTTTGCAAAAACCAAAGTCGGTGCATCTCTAATAAGGACATGTTTGTAGGCCGAAACTGGGAGAAAGTTACTGTATCCCTCAAAGTGCTTCCATGTATCTAGATCCAATCCTTTCAACACATGAGACAATCAACATTCAGCCATTCTCAGTCGATGAACCATGCATGAACAGCACAACAGTCAATATGTCTGGACGCCTGATGCATGCTGTTATTTTTCACTCTTCTTGCAGTCAAAGCAAGTGCTGGAAGACTTTTCCAATGATGAAAGATGCAGCACAAGATCGGACCACTTTCCCCTCATGTTTTTGTTGACCCGAGTTAACAAGATGCATCAGCGCAAACACTCGGACAGAGATACCAACTTACTATGGTACGGACTGATTGAATTAATGTGGGGAACTAAAAACAAAGACAGTTCATAGATAAAAATTATGGTATATAATGTGTGCCCGCAGGTCGTCATCAGAATCAGAAGAGAGCTTGGTAAATTACTTAAAACATCAAAAGTAACCCATCTGAGCTTACAGACTGGTCTTCATTGATTGGGTCCTGCACGCTGCCGGTGGTCTGCGGCACCCAGGGGGGGTCAAATATGGGGACACAAGGCATGCCCAGGATTGGAGACGGCAGAGTGAAGTTGATGCTTGGCGGCGGGATCTGAGCAGCACAGAAAGTTGTCAAATAAGCTGGTGATGGTACAAAGAGAAGATGTGTGTGGAAAAACAAAGTACAGCCTAAAATCTAACAGCAACAAAGTGCTGCTTACTAAATACACTAAAAGATATTTTAAAGTGCATTTGGTTTGTGCTACAATAAGGTATAAATAAAGCCAAAGAGTGTTTTAATTCAACATTAAAAACAAAGCAAAGGCAAAATTGATCATTTTAGATCAATAACTCTTTTAAGACTAAGACTTTTCTGGCCAAGGCAGAATTAGACTTTCCTTAATTTTGTTTTAGTCAGAAGAAACTGTATTAGTTACTTATTTTGTCCTTTCATTGTGTTTTTTAAATAAAAATGTAATACAATAAAAAAAGGAACAAAAAGAAATATAGAATAATAAATAAGGGGAAAAAAGATTAATCTTTTAAAAAAACATGGAGCATATCTGTGCAAATAAACCAAGATAATTTAAAACATTTTGCATTGTGTAATTCAGTGAATATTAATTCTAATATTATAGTATTATAGTAATTTTTCACTTTTATATTGTCTTCATTCTACTTTGCATATCTCTCACCCAACGAATGTCCTCTGTAACACTGTACTTGTTTTTGTTTAGATAATGTACCTAAGAAATTATTTAAACTGCAGTGGAGAATAGGTGGGTAGCACCCATGGCAGCACCTCTTGTCATGAGGGGTTGACGGGGGGCCCATAACAGCACCACCCATTACAATGGGTGCTGTATTGGGTGCCTCCCCTCTTTTATTTTTTGAGGTTTTATTAATTTGTTGGGTTTTCTTGCCTAACATTTTGAAAATAAATGTTTACACATATTTTATGAACATTAAAGGTGCATGGTGCAAGTTTTGAAGTTAAATATTATTTATTTTATTTTCCATACATGCCCTTATAATTGACCAACATGTAAAAAAATAGTCTTTCTCTATTTACTGCAGTTGCCTCTATTGGCTGGATATGTCAGAGGCAAACCTTTGCAAAAAATCCTGGAGCTTACGCTACGCTCCTTTAATGTAATATGGTTCTAAAAGCTGCTGGATTTTGGGTTGTTTTCAGTTTTACACACACAGGGTTTTTCATGTCGGCTTCATCTTTGTTTTGGAAATAATGAAAAGAAAAGCCACACGTTTTTTCTGGCCGCACTGGTGTCCCATACTTTGAAGATCTGCTGGGCTCCCTCCTCCATGCGAGGCCACACCTGGTAGCGAAAACGCCACAGTGTGTAGAACTTCAGGATGGAGTTGATGCGCTGACATGCTTCCTGGTGCTGGAACTCCGCCATCATCATTTCGGTCACCGCGTCGGGCACCTTGACAGCACAAAGGAGGAACATGGCGGCTGGAGGGGGTTCGGAGAGGTAACGGTGAGGAAAAGGGAAGGAAGGATGGAAACATTAAAAATAATTAAGTTGGTGTGCCATCATAAATTGGCTTTTTCCCACAAGCCTAAAACCTTTGTTTTGTATGGATTAAAGGGGAAAGCTTTTAAATTTAGCCTACAGATCAGTGATGCAGAGTCGCACTTACCAGCTGCAGCAGCCATATGTTCATCCAAGCTGAGCAGCAGCTCCCAGGCAGCCGGCTGAATATCTCCGTACATGTCGTCAGTGAGGATGGGGGCAGCCTTGATCAGCAATGAAAGAGGAGCTGGGGACAAACTCATCACCTGAAACAAACCCAATTCACCAATTTATGGTCATTTTTCTTTTTTTTTGTTAAATAAGATGTGGAAATATCAAACTGAAACAAATTTATGTCCACTTGGAAAAATTGGCCTCAAACGATCCTTGAACTGACAGTTTGAACAAACCACCTGACCTGGTTGCGGATGTACTTGAGCATGCCAGTGTCCTTCTTCCCTTCTGTGTTGGAGTCGGTTGGTTTTCTCTTCATGGACGGAGTTCTCAGGCAAGATTTATCCGAACACTGATGGGAGTAAACACTTTTAGAATCCCCTGACACAGTCAGCTTAAACTTTCAGTCAGTCTTGTTCTTTACCTCCTTGGTCTTCTTTGCACGTCCTCCGACATTACCAGAGGCACTGTCCTCTCTCAGACTGTCCACCGTCTCGCCGTAAACAAGCTTTATGGCACGGACGAGGCGGGCACAGGAGCGGCCATGGTGCTGGTAGCAGCGCGGGTGACAGAAGTCTATGTGTGTGCAGATGAAGCTCTGCTGGTTGCACAGCAGAATCATAATCTGTACAGAAATTCAAAGACAGGAAGTCAGAATGTTTGAAGGAGGACAAACTGTAGAAGGGCAAGCTCAGGCTGATGGACATACGTGAAGCCAGGACATGTTGCGGTGGTAGTTGTCTTCAGCTCCTCCCGAGCCCTGGCCCTCAGGCTCAATGCTGGGTTCACTGGTGCTGAAGGGACTTCCTGCAGCATTAAACATATAAACAGCTTAAAATTTAAGGAAAAATGTCATTATCCTCTGTCCATGCCGTGCAACAAATTTAAACGATTATTTTTGAAAAAGAAAGTCTCATGATATTAAGCATCCAATCTCATCAAAAATGGTTTGTGGGTTTTAATTTAAATTATTAGGTGAAACTTAAACAAAATGGTAACATTTGTTAAATCAGGAGTGAAACTGGCATTTAAAATTCCCTAAGATGCTGAAAAATTCAATTTTAGTCATTGAAAAAAAGAGAACAAAGTAGATTCTGCTCAATATAGTTTATTAGAATTTCCTTAATTTGGTTAATTTGTCTCTTGTTTTAGTCATAAGAAACTGTATTAGTTATTTTGTCCTTTTTATTGTGTTTTTTAAATAAAGATGTAGTACTATAAAAAAGGAACAAAAATAAAATAGAATAATAAATAAGGGTAAAGGGATTAATCTCTTAAAAAATATGAAGCAACTCTGTGCAAAGAAACCAAGATAATTTAAAACATTTGACATGTTGCATTGTATAATACAGTGAATATTAATTCTAATATGACAGCATTATAGTAATTTTTCACTTTTATATTTGTCTTCATTCAACCTTGCATATCTTTCACCCAATGCATATCCTCTGTATCACGCTGTACCTGTTTTTGTTTACTTAATGTGCCTAAGAAATTATTTAAACTGCAGAGGAGAATAGGTGGGGGGCACCCATGGCAGCACCCCTTGTCATAAGTCTTTATAACATTGCTGGTCACACCACTATTTTGTGCAACTTTCCTTTCATTCTTGCTGAGATTCTTATCACACAACACACCTGAAACTTTTCTCCACCCATTCCAACCTGCTTGGAGACATTTCTTCACCTCTTTTCCAAACTCACCGTTGCTCTGGACTGTTGACCCAAAGTACTCTGTTCCCTGTAACCTCACAGCTCAACTTGGGTCCCTCTCATCAACATACATGTATTCTGTCTAACCTTCATTCCTCTCCTTTCCAGGGCAAATCTCCATCTTTCTGGATGTTCCTCTACCTGTTTCCTGCTCTCACCACAGATCCTGATGTCATCTGCAAACATCGTAGTCTGACCTTATCTGTCAACCTGTCCATCACCACAGCAAACAAAGTAGGGGCTCAGAGCAGATCTTGATGGAGTCCCACTTCTACCTCGAGCTCCTCTGTCACACCTCCAGCACACCTCACCACTGTCTTACAGCTTTCATACATGTCTTGCACCACTCTAACACTCTAACTGGTACTTCTCTGCAATGCCAGACTTCCACATAAAATACCATAGCTCCTCTCTCAGCAACCTGCCATTTGCTTTCTCTAGATCTACAAAAACACAATGCAGCTCCCTCTTACTAAATATTTTAAGAAATTGACAAAATTCCCCTAAAAGGCTAGGAATTTGTTTTGTTTTGTTTTGTTGGATGTTTCTTGCTATGCAGCTAATGTCTTATATTTATTTTAGAATATGTTATTTCTTTTTTCCAAGCGGGCTGTTGGAATATCATCTATTAAAGATGCAACAACAACAATAATTAATAATAAAATGTAAACGCTAAAGTCTAGTATATAGATTATGTAATTATTAACTAACCTAACCCTTTTTGGCGTGCTCTAAATGTCATTTTTACAGTGTATATTAGAAAAAGACACATGTCAAAGTGCTTTCTAACCAAATGTAACTGCAAACTCTGGAAGGTTTTGAGTGTAACTTTGGCCAGCAGTCTTAACAAAATCCACACATTACAAATCCAGTGTTTCATCAGTCTTTGCTCAGACTTGTGTGTTTCATCTCCACCTCACCAATGTCAGTGACGGTGTCCCTGCTCTGCGTTTGTGACAGCAGCCCTTCTTCATTCTCCGACTCGGAGTCCTGCCGGGACAGCTTGGTGCTCTTCAGGCTCCCTGCCCGGCGGATTGAAGACAGGGAGCCACCCTTCTTTACACGGAAGCTGCGGGCCCCTTTGATCTGAAGCAGCCGAGCGCCTCCGATGCGGATCTTCCTGACAGGTGCTGAGGAGCAACAGGAGTAACTGTGAGATTACCTACCATCAAAAGGATGCAGCGAGAAAAGCCAGAGCTGCTTTGGTCTCACCCTGGGCCTCCTGGGTCTTCTTCTCATCTACCGTGGTGTCAGACTTTAGAGTGTGGCTGCTGCTGTTGAGAGAATCGTGCCCATCTTCATCGTCGAGGATGCCCGCAAAGCTGATCTTCCTCTCGTAGCGATGGCGGCCGAGATCTGGATCCAGACGCAGACGGCAGCTGTCCAGGTCCTAAAGCAAATATTTGAATGCCTCTCAGTTACCTAATACGCCAATGTTCTCCTTTAGAACATTAATAGATGTCAGGACCAAAACTGACCGCAAGCGGCTCAGTTCGGGGGCGAGGTAAGCACGGGAACGTCTCCCTCAGGAAGGTGGTGATTTCCAACAACAGCTGACAGGCGGCCATCTTCAGAGCAAAAGGGCAGCCACATTTTGTGGGGTTCACCGTGTCTTGGGATATAAAAAAAAGATTACTTAGACTTAGACTTAGACTTTCTTTATTGTCATTTTGTATACACAGAGTGCATACAGAACGAAATTTCGTTTTCACACAGCTCAGAAATATTGCAGTAACTCTACAGGATACCTTGCAGTGAATTACAGTACAGGATAAAGTGCAGTGATAAATCGCAGTCACTTACAGGATAATTTCAATTGACTTCCGGATAAAGTGCAGCAGTGAACAGTAGGCAGTTGAAATGTAAACAATGTAAACCAAATGTAAACAAATATGCAGTAAGGTGCATCAGTGATTTAAAAGTAGACAGTTGCATTGTACACAGTTTTGCAGTACGTTTCCGGTTAAGGTGCAGCAGCAATTTTGCAGGATACGATACAATGTGCAAATGTGCAGATGTGCAAATCAGCGAATCTAGTGTGGTACACAGTCCGTTTTTTATACTTCAGCAGTTCAGCAGTTCAACAGTCTGATGGCAACAGACCTGTTTCACACTTAAATGTTGATCAAGCGAATAAACTGTTGCTCAAATGCATTATAAGAAAAAAAATTAAAATATTCAATTTGTTGGAGCCATAATAAAAAACTTTAATTACAATCACTTTATCAAGAAATAAATAATATTTAAATTCTTAACTCTGTGAGTTCAAAGCTCTATAGGTTTATGAGGAAATTTTGTTTTTGTATTATATATTAATGTTGTCAGCAGAGCAAATGATCAATTTGGCACATTTCATGATACATTTCTTTCAGATAGGTACTGAAGATCAGGTGAGAAACCTGGAAAAACTTTTAAAGCGGCTGTACAGTTGCTGCTATCTGGTGGTCAAATTAAACATAGCTCCAATCTCCAACAACCTTTTAATTTCAATTATTTCTTTTAAGAGACAAAACAATCATTTGACAAAGTGATGCAGAGGTAATTAAAAGAGGTAAAAAAAAACTTAAGAGACATTTTAAGTACAAAGAATTCCAGTTAAGATTGACTTTCCTCAGATTTATGAACGGTGGTTAAAGGAGAAGTCCGTTCAACAAGGAAAAATCAGTGGATCATTAGCTATACCTAAAACTAATACGTTTGTGGTGATTTAATGAATTTAGCGTTAATCAATAAGAAAATAAAAGCATAAATCGTCGTCTTGATCACTGTGTCTGGGGGCGGCCATTATTGCCCAAATATGGGCAATAATGGCCGCCTGACACATCCTGTGACGTTGTGTTGTGGTGAGGCACTGCGCTCTACAAGCTAATTCAATAGGAACTGTTGTACACAGCTGCGATCAACAACAAATATTTCGGATTTCGAGAGGACTTCACCATTGAAATTCGCGAGAGCAATTGTTAAAGTGACAATGCCCACCTGCATGGCAGTTGGATGTTCCAATACATCGGGTAAAAGTGAAAAAAACATTAGTTATTTCGCCTTTCCGATTGATGATCCTTGTTGGATTGCCAACTTGAAGAAGGAGGATTTGCCATCGAACTTCTGGCCAGAGAGAAAACACGTCGTCTGTGGCCAACATTTCGAAGAAGAATGTCTTTAAGATGACATGAGAGCGAGACTTTTCGGTAGGTTTTCCTTTTTTTATAATGTAGAATTTGCAGAGTGATATGACACACTTGGAAAGAATGCTCACTGTTGTGAAGCCCACTTATTTTATGCGACTTTGGTCTTATTTTTTCTAAAGTCGCTTGTAAATTTCATGGGTTGCAGTTTTTTGGGCTTGTTTATGAAAATAAACAAGCCCAAAAAGTTTAGTTTGGGCTCTAAACTAAGTGATGCTGAAATATCCCTCCGCCTCATAACACACTGGAGCTTATCCTGACTGGAGCAGAAAAAGGCAGAAGGAGCCGCTCTGCCCGTATTTTCTGCTGTTTACGGCTACAATAACTGGTGATAACCGCTGAAAGTAGATTAGGCAGATCACCATTTTGAGCAGAGATTGGTTCTAAAGAGGAGTTTTTAGATGAGATGAGTTTTTACTCCCTAACATTGCAGAACCCAACCCATAAACCGTACTTTAATGCTTATTTGTTGTCTTTTTATGTCTCTAAAATGTAAAATTAGTATTACTTTAAGTCTAAATGCTTAATACCATGTCTATCTTTGTTTAAGAGGCAAAAAACAATATTTCGGCATGAAAACGGGTATTTATTTACAAGGGGACAGATAGGGCATTGGGACTTGCTCAACAGCCAATCCCGCAACCTGACGTGACAAACTGGGAGGTGGCAGTACTGTTCTTGACCAACATGGATGCCTCCACTAAAGGACATTGCAATGAAAATTACTCTTAATTAAAAAAAACTTATCATTTATTGAAAAGTATGTAATAATTTTATATTTAAAGTACTTTCAGCAGTTTGAATTCTGATTTTGACCGGACTTCTCCTTTAAAAGAATTTCACTATGGTAACACATGGAGACAATGAAGATTCTCGATTCTTGATAAAGAAGGTGAAGTGACTCACTGTCCTCCAAGTAATCCTCCTCCTCATCTTCTTTTCTCATTCTCCGCTTGGTCTCTTCATCGTAAATGTAACCCAGAATGTTGGCAGGACTCTCACTGTCCGAGTGACAGAGCTCACTGAGCCTTGTGCCGATTGCCTGAGAGGACAAAGCACACCAACAGATAATGAGGGCCCATTACCAGCTGCCACCAGACCCCATGTACATTTAACTCACATCTCCCCACTGGCAGAAATGTTTGGCAGCATTCCACTGGAGCTTCTGGTTTCTTTTGTTACCCACTATTGGTGAGCGACCCCTGGATAGGCCCTTTTTGGTGATGTTAACATGGTGGCCCTTCATCCACTCTGGCCAGTTCCCACGGTTACAGCGGTGGACAAATCTGGCACATTCCAGGAAAAGGGACGCACGGGCCACAACTGGAGCCTCCTAACAGCAGATAAAAAGTTTAAAAAGTGATTAAACAGATCAGGTCTGGCTTGTTTTTACTGTCTTCAAAGTCTACCAAGTCTAGAGCGGCAGCAAGGATCGAGGCATCAGGAATGGTTCCCGGCTCGCAGCAGTTCAGGAGAAACTGGAAGCGCTTCATCCCCTGCCGGATCGCGCCCAGATTCACCACGTTCCTATTTTTCATGGCCTCCTGACTGGCTGCTAAACGCTCCTGATAACCATGAGGCCCTGGAGAACGACATGGAAACGAAAGGTGGTATAACTGAGCAGGTGAGAGGATTATTTTCACAGAAAAAACGTCAATGAAGCTCTCACTTTATATGAGTACATTTAACAAATATCAAATGAAAAAAAAATGAGCGAGAGATGACACACAGCCACGGGCTGAGCTTACACTTGCATTTTCAATTTCCCTTTCTGCTTTTGGTAAATAAATGTGGCAGAGTTGCTGCTAAATGACACATATTGTGAAAAAAATATATTTAAATGGCATTCAGAAACCAAATCGAAATGACAAGCGTGAGCACAGTCCCACAGGAATAAAGCTGTATGCAGACGATACTGTTTCTTCTTTTCTTTTAGGTTTTTTTTTTTAGGCGCTGGATAAATGCCACCACAACGTCACCACAGAAGAGACAAGAGGGAGCTGAGGCAGCATCATGCTTGAGCTGGGATGGAAATATGCTCAGCAGCAGAAAGATGGTCTTCAATTTATGGGTTATTTAGAAACAACATCCAGGTTCAAAGAACATGAGGTACAACCTTTGGACAAAAGCGGGAATGCAGAATTTAGACAACACAAAAATGTAATTGAAAAATGCATTTCTGTTTATTTTCTTTTAAAATATGACTACTTATAGAAGGAATCAACATTTTAAGAATGCTTAGTTTTGTATCCGCCTGAGCATTGCAGTGTTCTGCAGAACGTTTAGAAAAGACAAAACACAGAATGCACTGTTTAATGAGATGTTTTTAACACATTTAGAAGCATTACATTTTTAAAAATGTTCTTAATTAGTAGGTTTATGTGTCTGAAATACTGAGTTATTCATTCTGTATGTTTAGACAAACACAAAGCGTAAATGCTGAACCAAGATGGTTTTTGTTTTCAGTTGTGCCAAATCCATTTCCAGTGTTCTCTCTAATTAAAAACAAATTGAGTAAAATAGTGCCGCTAAGGAAATATTCCCACTAATAACACTTTTACTCCTATGTAGAAACTATCCATAACTTAAAGATGGGGTCAAATGGATTTTATACACCTTTCCCAGATAGTTTCAATTTACTGGTCATAGCTAACCTTCATCAAATCTATATTGGAAACAACCATGGAGCCATATTTCAGTCCATTTGCAAAATTTGTTGTCTCCATTTACAAACTTTTGCTGTTAATAAAACATAGAACTAGGTCTATTAGCCTCTAACTAGCTTGCTATGATATTCATCAAGACCCAAATGTATCTTTCCTTAACAGGTTTTGTCTATCCTCCTCAGATGGGCCCCTCTTTACCCCAAGCATTATGCTATATTAAAACCAAATGGATAAAATACTGGACCTTCTTCCACTTTTATTACTAAACCTAAAGGATCTAAATAGATTTAATAAAACTTCTCCAATGGTTGACCAACACCAAAAGTATGTAAGGAATTACCATGGGACCAATATGGAACATGGCTTATCCCAAATGGGGTCGACTTTTTAGTTTCTTTCCAAACCTTTTTGTCTACAAATGTAGCCATTGCGAGGGGACAAACCTCAGAACTCAGGTCATTGATACATTTTGCAGTTACTAACTGCAATGTCAACCTACACCCATATCCTTTCTTAATGGATTTTGTCTATCCTGCACAGATGGGCGCCCCCTTTACCACACAATTTATTGATGGAGGGTTGTGTATGCTTCTAGATGTGATCAATTATATGTTCCACACTTCCACTGCATCAAATTCAGACAAGCATGTACCGTGGGGCTTATTAGGAAATCTATAACTAATCTGATAAGGGGCCCATTTCACAGCTCATTTCCTACTCATATGTGCCAGACATAAAGATATTTGTTTGGTCAGACTATTACCGTGTAACTAGGTACATTTTGGAAAATGTTATGAGTTTATGCATTTGTACGTCAAACCACTGCAAATCATTTAAAATGAATCCAATGCAAGTTACTTGATATCTTTTACTCAACACATAACATGTTTTGGTTTAAAGGGTCATCAGTGCATTGTTGTTCATTACTTTCTGGAAACTTTTTGTGGCAGTACTTTTTATAAACATGCTCAAAACACATGACTGATGTAGCTGAAATGGTTACAGTCAGCAGCTGGCAGCTGTCCAAGTAACATGTCAGATGGTGGACAGAGGATTTGGCGAAAAAAGGAGAACAGATCACCACGACTTGGCAAAGACAGGACGATGCACAACACCACTCAGACAAAACAGAGGCAAGGACAGAAAGAGAGGAAAGAGACAAAAGCACGATGGAGCGTGGGACACCCCAGGGTGGGGGAGGTCTACCATCTTTCTCTTCTGTGTGGTGAAGCTTGGATGGATTCCTCCTGCCAGACCTCCATTTACCGAGCCGCTTGAAGAAATTCTCCTCCTCGTCCCTGCCGTACTCCGGCCCCACCGCGCCTCCTTCAGACAGCTTCACCGCGCTTGTGAACTTCACCTGAAACATATGAAAGTAAAAACAGAAATTTGAGTTGCAATGCGCAGTTCTGTTCTTTTTCTTCACTTGGTCCTGCTCTGTTGACCAGTTAGCATTACATCATTTGAGCCTTCTTCCAAAGCCCAGTTTCTGCCAGAGTGCACTATGTTTTCCACAAATAATCAACCTATAAACAGATTACAGAAAAATTGACTGAAAATCTCAGGTTTTATGTTCGTATTAACTTTTGAAACCTTGACCAAAGTTTATACCATCAGTTCTAACTTTGGTAACAGATTCTTTTTAACTCTGCTAGTGAGGGGCCTCTGTTACAACAGCTGACCTTTGAGCTCTGACGTATGAAGGAGAGTCGGTCCACTGAGCTGATATCCAACAGGTCCTCCACACCATCGGTCAGCCCAGACAGGGAGGAGCGCTTCAGCCAGTTGCCTGGAGAAATCAACAAAATAAGCATAAACAACTAAAACGAACACATCAAATTACGACTTTATCAAAAACTTTTAGATAGAAAGGCAAATAAGCATGCAGGGTCAAACAGAGGAGAAACACAGATTTACACAGGGAAACACTTATAAAGTAAGATAACACCTTGACAACATTTTAGGAGACTTTAATAAATCACCAAAAAGCTTTATTACAGCATATGAACATGAACTAGTTTATTTTGGGAGTCCGAATTAAGGGTATGAGCTCTAAAAATGAATTAATTTAAGGTAGTTCTTTTGAAGAGTGAATTTGCACTATGTTTGAATGCATACACAATATTTGATAATAAGGCACAGCTGCATCAGTCAGGCTTTTTATGATTTATGCTTATTTTCTAATTGTCTGATTGCCTCTGAAGTGTGACCTAGGAAATTTTGAGCTTGGTCAGTTGGAATTTTATTATTAGGACTTTAATGAAAATATCAACATTTTGTAAAGTTTTTTACTTCAGTGTGAAAAATCATGAAGCGTAAGGGAAAAAAATGCGGCAAAGGTTCTTTCAAAGAGGTTTGCCGTTTTGAATCCTCCAGAAAATGAAAGGATTGCAGGATGCAAAATACAAGATTTGGGAAATTTTTAAATATTCACATAAGAAATTGTCAGTGGTGCTCTCCAGGGTTGCCCCTTAAGCCCACAACATTTTATCATATATCATCTACTTCGGTATGACATAAATGTTCATATTTATGTTGATGACAACATGGTCTATTGGTCAACAAAGCTTTACTCTGCTGTTCTAAGGTACAGCTACATTTTAAACAGAGACAGTTTTAAATTTCCTGCTTTATTATTCCTACAGATTAAAATCCTTTTAATGACTGGTTGTATGGAGCATAGCATAATACAACGTTGCCTTTTTCTCACCTGTTGCTACAAATTGCTGTTCAGCTGGCTGAAAGACAGCTCTTACACTTCTGCTTTGCTTCCTAAATAGACAAAATGGGTGTGCTGAAAACTGTCACTCTTAAACCACAGAAACCCCACATATAAGGCTTATCAAGTTAACATTGTTATGAAACGGAATTGGACAAGCTATGACAGGCATATTAAGCAGCTTAAGCGAAGTTACCCGGACATACAGCCCGACTAATTAATTATCTATAAGCCTGTTTTACTTTTATTACTCTATAAAGAGCAGAGCAAAATTATATTCCACTCAATTAGCGCATGAAAACTACCACTAAATGTAGCAGAGATCTATCTTTTTCTGAAGTATATGGTGTAAAATTATGAACCGTAATTAATATTATTATAACTGTAATTATCAATCTCTTTAGCTTGTTGTGTCTGGTTGTCATCAGTTATACACTTTTGTTTTATATTTGTATGTAAATACTATCATACACACTTGATTTTTCATTGTTTTTGATTTGGAGTATTATTTTTTTTCTTCTCTTTTCATGCGTTTTTTGAATCGGAGCAGGAGATGCCTTATAGTTACAGTCATATAATGATCTACTGTACTATCTGAAAAGCTGATTTATTTATGCAGAACCTCCGCTTGCAATTTGGTGGTAGCAACGCATTCACAAAACACAAAAAAACGATATCAGCTTTTAGGTGTGGAAATTGGTTGCTTTATTTTCATAACGCAATCGAGTCCCATGCTGGAGCAGCGTGCACACATGGGATACAGATGACAAAGACGAACAGACGTGACAAAAAGAACACTGCATGGGGATGGATCGAAGGTATGGATCCATGTCCACATACGTAAGACAGAGCGAGTGATTGGAAGGCGGGCAGTCCTACGGCATGCTAAGACCCACAAAGGGACGGAAAGCAGATTGAAGAGATGAAATGATCCGGCCTCTCAGGATGACGCAATGTTGAACATACAGCACATATATCAAATTGAGATATGGTCATGGAAATGTAAAACACTGCTGAGATCAAGAAGACTTTGTTAAGATGAAATAACTGAATATTAAGCTATTTAGATGCATATATATGTTGATAAACTGTTAAAGATTTTCACACTTGCCTATCGGCAGTTTGAGTTTCTTGCGAAGCGAAATGCGCCGGGACCTGGATCGAGAGCGGCGGTCAGTGGTGGTGCCGGAATGCGCAGTGGTGCACTCCGAGGTGTCCTGCTCCGACTGGCTGCTGGTGTCGCTGGCGGCACTCTGGGACTTAAACATCTTCCTCCAGAAGTCTTTCCTGCCAAGAAGAGCGCCAGGGATCTGTTCGTCACTAGCAGCACATAGAAGAAAGGCAGTAGGGGGGGGGGGGGGATTTGAATACTTATGCAACAAGAAACAACAGAAATTAAGATCACACAAAGGGGTTGCACAGACAGTTGGAAATGGCAACTGGGATCAACATGGATGATGTTTTATGGAGATGATGTGAGGTGGACACTCACTGTTCGGGTGTCTGGGGGGGTCTACTGGAGATGCAGCTGCGACACTCATCTGCAGCACTGGACACCTGACCCTTCTCCCCGGACACACCCGCCTCAGACCTGCACGCACACACACATATCAACACGGGCCACTTGAGTAAGACACCAAATGCGTTTATTTGGTGCAGTGAGGTGCAATGCAGAACATGCATGCCATAGAATGAACCTTGATTTGGCAGGTAAGACCTCTAAATGGTTAAGACTGCACAGGCAAAGATCCTGAAATAAAGCCAGATTTCTGCTACTACCCAAAACCAGTAATTGAGAACAGTTCCTAACTTAATCCACTTTGACAAAAATGCCAGTTCCACTTGAAGGAAAGTATGCCCAAACTGTCTGGCATTTTGCAGTCTCCTTCACCAGTTTGTTTGTTCCATCAGTTTTGAAGAAACATCCAGTTTATCTTATTGTCACAGATGTTTTCCTATGCGTTGATGACAGCTCATTAAAGGCTGTCCCTTGTTGCTAGTCCAGGTTAGACCTTAAGGTAAGACGCTGAAGTTTGGAAGCCAGACCTCAGCATCTCCTCTTTGCTTCATGCAGATAATGTGATTCTGTTGGTGTCTTCAAGTCAAGACCTTCAGCGTTAACTTGAAGGGTTTGTAGTCAAGTGGGAAACAACGAGGAGGGAAGTAAGCAACTTCAAGTCTGAGACTTTGGTCCTCCAATACAGAAAGGTGGATTGTCCCTTCTGGGTCAGCGGGAGATGAAGAGACAGAATTGGGTCTGATATGTAATAATTGAGATGCTGATTCTGACTGTCATGGTGTTGAAAAAGGTGTGCGAAAAAGCAATGCCCTTGAATTAGTCAAGGGCTTCAAGTGGCTGATACAACCTTTCTCCAAAGGTTGGCTCTGCCCAGCCTTAGAGAAGAAACACAAACTATAACTGTAACTCCTCTGCACTGAAAGAAAGCTGTTGAGGTGAGTTTGGGCAACTGATTAGGATACCTCCTGAGCACCTTGCTTTGGAGGTATGGTCAATTGACCGTGACCCCTTTGAAAACACTATATACAAGTACATCTCAAAAAAATTACAATCTTGAGATTTTTTATCAAGCCTTTCAAAAAAGTGAAAGTCATGCATTACGCAGATTCATGAATTATTTCAAGTCTTTATTTCTTCTACTTTAGATCAAGGCTTGTAGATAATGAAGACCCACTCGTCACAGAAATTTAGAATATTACACATGGTCAATATTTAAATAAGATTTAACAGAAATGTCAGGCTCTGAAAAGTAGGTTCATTTCTATGCTCTCAATATTTGGTTGGGGCTCCTTTTGCATGAATTAATGACATGGCACCCAAAATTGTCGCTGGCCAAGGAAACTTCACTGGACTTCAAGTAACGTGAAATTATGTGCCTCTGCATTGTACTTGCTAGGATCTTTATTTCCAAATCAAATTAAAAATGTAATTCCATCTAAAAAAAGGATTGGCGAGAAATGTCAATGATGGATACGGGCTTGTAACCGAGAGGACTTTACTATGGAATCTGACCAAAGACACCTATGTGCTCTACATTTCATCTGTGCAGGTAGGCAATGTTTATTTGGCTATTTCTCAGCAGCTTTAAAACATCATACGATCCATTACAGGTGTTGATGTGAGCTTTATTATGAGCGACTTTGGGCTTGTTTTTTCTCTAAAGTTGCTCGCAACTTTTGTGAGTTGGCAGCTGCGGTTTCTTGGGTTTGTTTTTGAATGTGAAGTCACTTTTTTGGCGTCTTTCCTGGTTATATCGCCGCGCAACAAGAGCTAGAGGTGTGTGTGTGTGTGTGTGTGTGTGTGTGTGTGTGTGTGTGTGTGTGTGTGTGTGTGTGTGTGTGAAGGTAAAATGGGCTCTGAATGTCTGGTTACAGCGGGATGATTGACTTTGTAACTTTAGAAAATAAGCTGTTTTTAGGCCTTTTTTTGGCAATAAGCCATATAATAATGTAAAGCATAGACCTGTAATAATATATACATTTTCTTAGAATTAGCTGTAATTCTACATGGATTCAGCGGGTTTCTTCTTCCTGTTTTATCCATTGTGCGAGGGGAGAGGACAGCCTCTCCTACCTTTCTACTAATACTGCTTTCTTTCCTCTCATTTTGAGGCTTCTACATTTCAACCAACATTTCAGCTGTTCTTTGCTGTGTTTCTTGATTGAGGCAGGTTGAAATGAAACTCCTGGGACTTCGTGATCTTCCAAAATGATTGGTATTGTGGTTGTTGCCACTGTATTTTGTACCCAGCAAGTCCGACCAGGAGGGAAACCAGGCTATCACCTGGGCAAATGTCATTTCAGGAATGTTCAATTTGTTTAACCCCCCCCTTCTCAAGATTTTTGTTCAAAATAACATGCTTAAATCTAATCGTGCTTTATTCAGCAATTACAAACTCCATTTAAAAAAACTTGGTTTAATCTTAGATAATCTGTGGATACCAAATTAGCTATTTTTAACAAAAGAGAACTTTCAGTAAAGAACCTGGCAAAAAAAAAAAGAAAACAAAGAAGGTTCAATTCCTACTGGGGGCTGTTGGGCTTAAGAGGTTGGATGTTGATGGTGCACCATTTTATTACCACACTTTTTTCCACTTCTTCCATTCAACTGTCAATGACTATGCATGGATACAACAGCCGTCTCCTTTAGCAATAACCTTTTGTGGCTTACCCTCATAATACAGGGTGCCAGTTACTGATTTCTGGACATCTGTCCCATCAATATAACCTGACTCCGCCAGATGGATTTGCTCCGCATATCCATCTGGAAACCTTCCGTTGAAGTAATTTTGGGAAGGGGTGAAAATACTGGTTAGCTGATTGGCCTATGTTGGTGATAGACGGGCCAAATAAACCAATCAGATCAACGAAGCATATGACGTACTAACAGAGCGACGACGAAAACACAACCACAAGCCAGGCTACTCTTGCTGCTGCAGGTAAAGGCTCGTTAGCTCAGAAAAGCCTCCAGAGCAGTGTTTTGCTCTTCTTTCAGTGAAGAAATACTCTGTAATTCCGATAAAACTTGCTCGATAGCCACGCTAACGCTAGTTTCATCGGCTCAAGCCGCCATGTTCTTTAGACTGAACTGTCGCGCTTCTCGTTGCGTCACACCTCAACCCGCCTCAAAGCCAACGCTGATTGGACGTTCGTTTGGTGAACTGCTCCAAATTTTCTTTAACGGAAAGTAGCCAGACTGATCTGCGAGTGAAACCTTGAAAGCTCGCGAGATCAGGATGGTCTCACGAGGCTACCATCAATAGTCTTCCTCATGACATTTATACTTTAAAAATGCATAAAAATAAGAATAAAATTTGAGAAACCAAATGTTGAATATTCATTATATGTAAACCGTAATCATCAAAATTATAATAAATGAAGTGTTGCAGTATTTCCTTTTTTGTATAATTAAACTTTCACTTTATGAAATTAGTGACTTTTTCACGATGTTTGATTTTTCTGAGCTGTACATGTATGTGTCCCTTCCAGAATCCCCCAGAATGAGTTGGAGAGTGCGACTGAGGAGAGGGATGGACTTGTTATTCCTAATGTAACCCCTGCCAATTCTGCAGGTTCTTTTGATTTAAATGTCTTTAAATTGGCATTTGCTTCTGTTTCACACTTTTTGTTGTTGTTTTTAATTCTTGTCTTACTTTCCACATAAGCCTTTCGTCATCCAACAGGGTCCAACAAATTTCAGAAGAAGCTCAGCGAGCCAAGAGCTAAACAACAGCATTTCTTTATATTTTAGCTACTTTACAAAACCGGGTCCAAACTACACTGGCAAACCAACAAGAACTTATCTGCCGTCAGATTACAGTGGCGCTGAAGGGATACTTGGGTGTGGTCATATAACGCGGCAAACACAGAGGAATTTCTCAAGTGTTTAGCCATATTATTTTGAAAATGAGAACATTCACTCAGACAAAATGGTGACAAGACATGTGGAGAAATATCCACACATTGATGAGAAACAGTCACTATGATGGGATACACATACTGTAGGTTTGTTGACATTTACAGGTAATAGAAGAGGATCAGCATTCAGAACAGAAGAAAAAAACATGATGCCACTCAGAATAACTGTGGCAAATTACTGGGCAATACCTCCTTGGTCCGAACTGCTTGCTGTCCTCCTTCTCGTCGGGTTTTTTGGTGGCAGTGACCTTTTCAGCGCTGTCGAGGAGCGCACTCAGCGCAACTCTCCGAAACACATTACCATGGGCCTCTTTTATAAACTGAACCAGTTGGCGGATGTCGCAGTACAGACCCTGTGGATGAAGAGTGAGTGTGATCGATGTGCCAGGGAAATGAGAAACTGCATCAGAGAACTGAGCTACAATCATGCTGATATTACCTCTGTTCATTCACATGTATTGAGACAAGGCATGAATTATTTGCGGCAGCCCTCTAGACTTTAGCAAAGCACCTGTGCAAATGGCAGGCCTTTTTATTAGGTGCCAGACTTTAACGTTGTTACATACTCTGCAAAAAAAAAAAAAATTTGTTCTTCTTCTCAAGGTGGCAAGAACAAGAAAAAATATTTGTTTTGGCTCTGACTATTCCTACTTCACAAGACACTCAGCTACCCACTGTAGCATTCATCTTACCCATATGAGAGAAATATAGGCTGAGTCCGAAATGTTCTAACCATAGCTCCTGGCTCCTGTTCCTTGACCTTTTTAATGAGGTCAGAAGTAAGAACTCTATTGTGGGGAGGAAAAGAGCTTCGACCTGCTCTGCCTATTTTAAACAGCCTTTAACTCTGATGTTATTGTGTGATGGAAACACACACGGCTGATTCTAGTCAAATCGAGGCCTGCAGTTTCCGAAATTGAACTACAAAGCGCACGTTCTTTTCTCTCTGGACATTTTTATTCATTTCCATGAGGTGGTCTGTGCTCATATGTCATGACACGCAAAGGATTGTGGGATTCCTTATAGCTGGTAAGGGACATCGCAAGCTCCCTATGCTAAAGGAGCTATGATAGGAAGCAGGCTCCTTTTCCTACCTCCTTTCTTACTGAGTGCACTATTGGGACAGCACCTATCATGGCAACCGCTGAAGCACGTCTGATTTGGCTGAAGAGTCCTACCAATTAGACCCCTTCGGATGCAGCCATAGTTTCATTAGAACCAGAATTTTTTTTCGACATTGAATTTATAACACCGATTTGTATCATGTGAAATTGTGAATGTGATTTATTTATTTTTTAAAATTGCCCGCAAAACTTTGCCTGCAAAAATGTATCCGCAAATATTCTACAGACATTTGACTGAAAACGCACAAAGGAAACAGACTTGGATAAAAATGATGGTACCTGTAACTTAATATTTTGTTGTGCAAGCTTTTGAGGCAGTCGCTGCGGTCAAACAACTTCTGTCTTGTCAATGAGACCTTTGGCTTTTGTTCTCCGCCTCTCTGCCTGCTCGGACGCTTTTTTCTCTGCTCCCTGCTTGCTTGCATTTTTCTGCCTTTTACTTTTTATCTCCTTTTTATCTCTTAGCCAAAACTTCAGAAAGTTGGATTTAGTTATTTATTTATTTTCTTATATTTATTTTTGATTTTGATTTTCAAAAGATGCCTACCTTCACCACAGAGGACTTTGACAAGCTTCTACAGAAGATAGCTGTTATGGAACTGAAAATCTGCCGACTTGAAGTGAATTATGATGTAAATGCCGCGTGTGGAAATGAAACAACCCTGCCTGTGATTCCGAACGGTGACCACCAGCCCAGCAACTCATTGAACAAACAGTTCCCTGAGGAAAATGAGAATCCCTTGACTGGTTACAAGGAAACCCCCACTTAGACAAAGGAAACTGGCCGATACTACAGAGAAGTGTCCCAAAACAAAGTGAAACAACAACGGGCCGTTCTCAAAACAAATGATAGGAGTAAACCTGCTGGAAATGTTGGAATTCCGTTACGAAACTGATTCGCTCCACTCCAAGATGTGACCCAGGAGGATCATGACAACAATCAAAGGTATGTCAACAATCTTCTCTCTAAGCAACCAGAGAAAAAAACATGCCACAGGGCCAAGGACCCTGATTTTATGCAATGGATCTGTAAGTGGGATTAAACATTTCTGTAACAAGAAAAACACAGAGGTGTTGATTTATAACGATTTGAACTGTGGCCTGGTGTCTGATATATCTGACATTCTTCCAAGGATCTTGAAAGAACGCCCGACCTTGGAAAAACTCATAATACAAGCTGAAGCCCTGGGCGACGTCACCCGGAGAAAATCAGAAGTTTTGAAAGAGGATTACATTCGTCTGCTGAATTTAGTTGATGGCCTTAATGTCAACGTATTTCTCAGTGGCCCTCATGTGCCCATTAAGTGTGGAGATGAGATTTTTTCCAGAGTTCTGATGCTAAACAAATGGCTGGAAAAAACATGCAAACAAACAACTGTAACCTTCATAGACAACTTTAACATCTTTTTGGAGATGAGACATCTGTTCAACAGAGATGGTTTCTCTCTAAATAGGTCAGGTGCAAAACGGCTGATTTCAAACATCTTCTATTCTGTGAACCATGCACCATCAGCTTTGTCCCAAAACAAAACTCAACCAGTGCTAAAACAAACGATAAGCCCAGTACAGCCTGAACAAGCCAAGATAAAGATGGCCAGAAAGATGACACAGAAAGAGGCTACGTCAGAACTCCAGGAGGATTCATCCCAGATCTCAGCAGGACAGAGAGAGGACCGCCTTTTATCTTCCAAAAAGAACCAAAAACCTCCATCGTCACGAACACCGGTCCATACTGCCCCCACCTCCCCTTATTCTCCACAAAGCCCAGATGTTCCTTTTCTGGAATTTTCTCACAACATCAACAAAGTATTCAAGATTGGCCTACAGTTGACATCCTCTCCGCATAGCCATTCTGACAACAAAATCAGCATCTTCTAAAAGCCTCAGAGCCCCAGAGCCTCTCCCTCAACATATCACGCAACATTCCTGCGCTCAGGACCTTCACTTCTCTGTGATACACACAGGGCCCTGGCTGCACGTTTATCAGACATGACAGTTTCCAGCATCAGCTTGGGCCTTTTGTCGGAGATTATGGAATATCTGTGATGATACGAGGCAGAAATAAGAAAACCAGAAGGATAACAAACAGGAACAAATACTTAAAAGTCATAAACTGTCAGATGCAACCTGTCACAGAGACATCATCAACCACTAAGTCATATAAACTGGGTTTACTGAACATTAGATCTCTGTCAGGAAAATCCCTTTTAATTAATGACTTCATTATTGACAATAATCTTGATGTAATGTTTTTAACAGAAACATGGTTACATGAATCTAACGAAGCAGCTATTGTAATATTCTGAGTTCTGTTCGGGTTTATGTTAGTTTTAGTTTTCCTTCTCTCTCCTGTCTTTTATTATCTGGCTGTTTTGAGTTCTGTCTTGCCTGGATTCTTGTTTAGATTCTTGTTTACTGTTTCAGTTTAACCTGTTATGTCTTCAGAAGCTTTTTAGTTTAGGTTTGGTTTTTTTGATCTGTTCTTGTTTTGAGCCTGAGCACTGATGTCTGGTCTAATTACTTACTCTGCACACCTGCCTAACTCCACCCCTGCTGCAATCATCTCTCACCGGTTTCACCTGATTCCACCTCCATATAAACTGCTGAGACCAGACATCAGTGCCAGGTTGTCTTGTTGAGTTGATGGGTGAGTCTCCTCCTGCAGCATTCAGTTTTTGTATTGCTTTTTGGATTATTTTGTCCCTCTTGTCTCGAAGCCTGAGCCATCCTGTTCTGTCGGTCTGTCCCTGTTCGTACCTGCCCTGCTGGTCTGTTTATTTTTATACCGTCTTTTGGTTCGACAGTTTCTTTTGGATTTTTCCCTGTTTGTTTTTGATTTTGTTATTAAAGAGCCTTTCCTTTGAACAAACCTCTGCTGGTCTGGCTGAATTCTGGGTTCGCTGCCTCTGTTCATTACATTTATTCTATTAGAGAAGACACCTCCAAACTACAATTTCCTATGTGAGAGCAGACAGCAAAGGAAAGGTGGAGGAGTGGCAACATTGTTTAATGATTCACTAAAGTGTAAAAAGGTGTTTTTGGGAAAATTTGACTCTTTTGAACATTTGGCTCTCCAGGTAAAGAGCCCGGTACGAACTATGTTTCTGAATGTTTACAGGTCTCCTAAGTCCACATCAAACATTTTTAATGATTTTAGTGACCTCCTGTCTGTGATATGTGTTGATTATGACTGTTTAATTATTGTGGGAGACTTTAACTTTCACGTTGACAACCCTGAAGACAGAAGTGCAAAAGAACTGTGTTACACACTTAGAAACTTTGGTGTAACTCAACATGTTAAACAGCCAACACACAAACAGGGACATATTTTAGACTTGATCATTACTAAAGGTCTAAAGATTTCTAAGGTCAATGTAACTCATGTTGCCCTATCTGATCACTTTTCTGTTACCTTTGAAAGCATAATTTCAAGTGACTCATTTAGCCAAAGGGACATCGTAAGAAAACGCACCATTAAGGACAATGCCACGGAAACTTTTATTCAAGCTTACTCTGCTACGTCAACCTTGGGCTGCAACTCAGTAGATGAACTAGTAGATAACTTTCATTCTAAAGTCTCAGACATCATTGACTGCATTGCTCCAGTTAAAGTGAAGTTTTTTTCCGGGAAGAAACAATCTCCGTGGAGAAGTGCTCCAGCAGCTAGAGGCGAAAAAGGGAGTGTCAAAAAGCTGAACGCAGGTGGAGAAACACGAGACTCCAGGTTCACTATGACATCTATAAAGAGAGACTTTACAGATATAACTTACAATTGAAAAATGCAAGAGAATCTTTCTTCTCTGAGATCATCAAGAAAAACATTAATAATGCTCGTGCCTTATTTGCCACAGTCGACAGGTTAACAAATCCTCCTGTGTCAGTGACTTCTGAACTCCACTCCACCAGGGCCTGCAATGAATTTGCTAACTTCTTCACTGAGAAAATCCTAAAGATCAGAGGATCAGTTTGTACATCCATACCAACTCCAGAACCAAAGCTGTATTCAGCTGGAACTTATCCTGACAAAATGTCCCAATTCAGCCAAATAAACCACAAAAGCTTAGAGCAGATCATTCAGCAGCTAAGTTCCTCCTCCTGCTGCCTTGATGTTCTACCCATGTTTTGCCTGTCGTAGCGTCTGATTTGACTCAGATAATAAACACGTCCTTTCTTTCAGGTGTTTTCCCCCAGTCCCTAAAAACAGCAATTATCAAACCACTGCTGAAAAAGAACAATTTAGACAAACTACTACTCCAGAACTACAGGCCCATCTCAAACCTCCCCTTTATCAGTAAAATTATTGAAAAAGCTGTGTTTCAACAATTAAACACCTTCTTAACAACGACCAGTCGCTTTGACGTTTTCCAGTCTGGCTTCCGTGCTCACCACAGTACAGAGACCGCCCTTATCAAGGTGTTTAATGACATCCATATAAATACAGACTGTGGAAGAACCACCGTGCTGGTACTATTGGATCTCAGTGCAGCATTTGATACTGTCGATCACTCCATTCTGTTAGAGCGCCTGGAGAACTGGGTCGGCCTCTCTGGTACAGCACTCCACTGGTTTAAATCCTACTTAAAGGACAGGGAATCTTTTGTATCAGTAGGTAACTTTACATCCCAGACGACAAAAGTTACATGTGGGGTTCCCCAAGAGTCCATCCTGGGTCCCCTCCTGTTCAATATCTACATGCTCCCTCTAGCTCAGATAATAAAAAACAACAACATCAGCTACCATAACTATGCAGATGACACACGGCTCTACATCACCATGTCACCAGGTGACTATAAACCAGTTCAAGCACTGAGTAAATGCCTAGAAGAAATCAATGCATGGATGTGCCAAACTTTTCTTGAATTGAATAAAAACAAAACTGAAGTAATAATCTTTGGACCAATACAGGAGAGATCAAAAGTTAGCTCACAGCTTCAGCTGCTTCAGCTAAAAACCACTGATCAGGCCCGAAATCTGGAAGTAGTGATGGATTCAGACCTGAACCTCCAAAAGCATCTAAAGACAATTACAAGGTCGGCTTTCTATCACCTGAAGAACATTTCCAGGATTAAAGGACTAATGTCTCAGCAGGATCTGGAAAAATTAATCCATGCGTTTATTTTTAGTAGAATTGATTACTGCATCGGTGTTTTCACAGGTCTGCCTAAAAAGTCGATCAGACAGCTGCAGCTTCAACAATTTTGTCCATATAATGCTTGTTGGTCTATATATAAAAATAAACAAAAACATAAAAAAATAAATGAAATCAGGATCTGTATTCCTGTACTCCTTTGCTATTTTTCAGCAACCTTTCAAAGTATTCAAAAATTTGGTCTTAGTAAATCAAGGGTATACGATTTCAACAGTCACTTTTCAGATTTTCTGTAATGCAACACAGGTTTGGAGCTGTTTGGTGGGAAGACCAACACAGCAGGTTTAGAATGTAACAATGTAACTCAAGCTTCTTTCTATGGTTTCTGTCCAAGTGTCACATATTCGAATTGTCTTTTTTTTTATTTAGAGAACGATTAGTCAGTCAAATACTTTAATACATGATCTCTGGTCAGAATTTCCTCCCATTAAGGTATTAGTTGTTGAGACTCAAATATTGTTTTTTGATATAGTCTTACTAATCATTTCATTTTCTTTTTTGTGGAATTTCTATAAAAAAACAACAACTATGTGATCAAATTATACTACAAGTGAAATTTGGCTTTGGTACTTTAACAACATGATACATATAAACAAAACAATTGCCCATACCTTGAGTGTTTCAGTTGGTTCTAAACAGTGGCCTGTTCATGGAAAATAAGACCCGATTATACATTCTAATCACATTGAGTAAAGTAGCAAGTCAAGCTGTTTCCATATATCAAAGATACAAGCCTATGCATGTTTCCAAAGGGGTTGTCAGTAACAATATTCCCGAGCTGAATAAATATCACAAGCCGAAACAGACGGAGCGATGGTGGAGCCATGATTTCACACTCAACTCACCAGGTTCTCGGGGCTGTGCAGCTCATGTGTGGTCGAGGCACAGCGGGTGATGAGGGACTTGAACATGCAGCCCACCACCACCACCTCCATGTTCTGCGCCAGCGACTTGTTGTCCCCTGTGGCGAAGTTGTTACCAAAGCCCGCCTTGTCTGGAAGCAGCAGGAAGGCAGGAGAGACCAGGGATGATACAGGAGGTAGTTTAGTCAGTCGGATGGGAGGGTAGGGGGACAATACTGACCAGCTTGAGTAGTGAGCCCATACGACAGAAAAACAGCCGGGGGCAAAGAAAAGGGGTTCATAAAGCATATGGGGGAGAAGCAAACGTAAAAGGATTCTGGGAAGGGAATAGGGAATACATGCAAGTGACTAAGGCCTGCTTTAAAAACAGAGTAAGGGGTTTATTGTCTGGGTC
Organism: Fundulus diaphanus; assembly: GCA_037039145.1. Taxonomy (NCBI): domain Eukaryota; kingdom Metazoa; phylum Chordata; class Actinopteri; order Cyprinodontiformes; family Fundulidae; genus Fundulus; species Fundulus diaphanus. The sequence goes on from CM073139.1 coordinate 5,158,462, forward strand.
CAGTTAGATGAAGCTGCAAAAAAGCCAGATTCAACCACACAAGTGTAAATTTAGGAGTTGCAGGCGAGTGTGTCACTTTCGGACAGAGTGAGGGGTGCAGCAATGAAAGCGGTGTCTAGGGAAGGGTCTGATTGGGTGAGTATATTCATCTTATTGCTTATATTATTGACTGCTATTAATCATTAATCGTGTGTATCTACCGATGTTTCTTTTTTTCGCCCTCCTGGACCTCTCACCTGCACTGCCGTACTCTGCAAGAGAAAAGAGGCGGGGCACAAGTTGATTGACATCAGGCCAGCACAGACATGTAAGGTGGTCTCAGAAAGGACATGGCACCCCACCTCCACAAGGAGGTGACCCCAAGATGCACACAGTCAAAAATAAAACACAACAACAAACTGAAAAAGGTGCCCTGTTCACTTTCATTAATAAAACACTCATCGCTTCAGTAACTTGCCAATTGCAAAGTATTTTGAACTAAATGGTGGTTGGTTGCAGTGATCGTGTACAAAATACTTGAAATTTAAGCACAAAACCGGAAAATTGGCATGGTCGATGCATCTCAATACTTTGGAGTAAAGCCACTGTTTGAGCAGCAATGCAATGGGAAAAGCTTCGGATTGGCAAGTGTACAGAATGGATGAGTGAATAAGGAAGCCAGGAGTCGGCTTATTTAAGTGGATGAAGGAAAAGTAGGCGCATGTAAGCAGGAGGAAAACATCAAAAACATGACAAGCGAGGACAAGTGGAAGGAGGAGAAGGGAAATACACATTTATACAGAGAAGTAGGGCTGGAATGCAAGGTCAAAGTGCAGGGTGAGGCAGCAGGATAACAATTTTGCTTTGGTGAGCTCTATTTTGTTAGCTTTATTCAAACATTCTGCTACTTCAGTATGCTATTTTTAATAACTAATAACTACATAGTATTTCTGTTGTGTTGTAACTTTGCCCTCACTGTAAAAAAAGAATATATATATATATATATATATATATATATATATATATATATATATATATATATATATATATATATATATATATATATATATATATATATATATATATATATATATATATATAAACCCTTGTGTGTGAATCTGCATGCTCTTTTTGACTTTCACTTTGCTGTTGGTGCTCTTGAATTTCTATTCCCTTCTCGGAGGGAACACATTAACAAAACACAAATTTTAAATCTGAACTTGTGTTACATTAGTTCAAGGGTAATCTGGCTGCTGATCATCAAAGACCAATTTGGCTTACATACGAAGTATTCTTAGTTACCGACTCTAGACATTTGGCAAAGAAGAATGGTCTTCCCAAATCCTATTCTAGGAAAAGATTGTGCTACTAGACTAGAGTGACGGTCTCACTCTTTTAAAAAGCCTTTATGAAAATTAACTTTTTTTTATTCCTTTACTTGTTGTCTTTAATGTGCAAAACCTTACATCTATATCAATTTAAATTTCAGATCATACTTGAGCGTCTTTATCTAACCCTTTATAAGTAGAGTGGCCGACTAAATATTTTTTTAAGTTGTAACATTTTTGTAAATGTTAGTCTTAGTCACATAGAAAAACCTATCGTCTCAGACATTATAGATCGTGGTTGTTTGCTAATGTTTACATTTCCATTAGCAGGGCATCTTTTTCTAAAAGTGTACATAAAAAGAGATCAACTGTCTCCATATCTAACAAGCTATTATATGTATTATAACAATTTTCTATGCTGTAATTTGACGATTTTCTCCCAAATTTTAAATGTACAGAAAGTTATGGTTTGAGACTGTACAAAAAATATGCTAATGTTAGCATATTCTGTCCTAATTTTTTTCCGAAAATGTACCTGTAGGGATGCCTCCCAACCCTGTTATTCAAAAATCAAAAAGATATTCTAATGGTTTCAAACATTACAAGTCATGAATATCTGCTAATGTTCACATTCTGGTTAGCATGGTGTCTGAAACCATCCAAAAAAGAGACTTAAGCCTGTGTCATACTCAGCGAGAACCAAGAAATGTGTTCTTGTTTTCGAGATGGTAAGGACAAGAACAAAATAGCTTTTTCCTCCGACAACGCTTGCTTCACAAGAAACTCAGCAGTCAAATTCGTATAAGTCCCACCCACCGTTGTATACATCACACCCACGCTGAGAACAATTATCTCAGTTTGTGTGGCGTATGGACCAGGCTGTACTTTGAGATGTCTGTCGCACTTTAAAAAGCCGTCTGTCATTATTTTTTATGCTTTAGTTTGAATTTATCCCTTCCTTTAACCATACAAACTCTCACCACTTTATAAGCTAGTTTTACCCTAAAACCTGATATTAGTCCTGGTGTAGTCAATTAGACACTTTTTAGAGCAATGTGAATATGCTTCCTGTTTGCATTTTTATACCTTGCAAGACTACAAGGTATGTATTTATTAAATAGCCCTTGAGAAGTTGAAGGTGAATGGAAATGTTTAGTATTTCTGCAGTTATTTGATGCTAAAAAGTTAGCAATCTAAGCTTGATGGTAAGCGTGCTAACATGGTGGCTAAACTTTAACGTGTTAAGATATTATGAGCATGCTATAGTCCTGACTTTTTGCGTTGAGCCTTAAATCCTACATACCTGTTCTTAGTTAAATGAATCATACAAAAAAAGTGGCATACTAATCAACAATAAAAGCAATCATTTGTGTTACTCAATCTGCTCCCTTTTCTGCATCTGGTATGAATGCAGTTGCCAGCTTTTTTTTTTTTAGGGGGCTTGCATCCCACTCAGATGCACCGCATACTCACTGTCAGTAATGGGCTCCATGCAGAAGCCCAGCAAAGCGTGCAGGAAGTCCACAATGTTATTGAGGGAGTCTTTGTTGACATATTCGCGCATTGTTTGGCGAAACTGAACCTTGTCCAGCTTATACAGATTAGTCAGGCAGTTCTGGGCCTAAAACAAGAGATCATTTTTCAAAATACAAAAGGGTCTCATGGGGCATTCACAACAATACAGACAAAGAACTGTTAAGAATGCCAGTGTTCCTTTTATAAGGTCCAACCAAGAATAGTCTTCTATGTTTGCTGATAAAGAAATAAACATCATCCCCTGAATTTAAATAGGTATTGTGCTGGTGAATTAAATAGGTATTGCACAGAAAACGATCAGTTGAGACCAAGTGGCTAACCTGCATCCTAAGCCGATCTCCTGATAGCCCTCGATGCCCCTCCCCACAGCCATAAGCGCAGCCCAGAGACTTGACTATCTTTATCAGCATGGTTAAAGCCAACCGGTGGGTGCTAAAACCAGAACCCTCATCCTCCTTATAAAGAAGAGATAAAGAAGACAGAGAATTAGATATCCAACTAAAATGTGGCAAAAGTCAAGAAATGCACTTTAAACACACCTTTTTATCATTATCCTTGTTATTTTTCACATCATCCTTGCTCCCCTGCCCACTTCCTCCACCACTTCCCCCTCCTCCACCTCCATCTCCTCCCCCACCAGCTCCTTGAATCAGTCCACCTCCCTGGGCGCCGCCTCCAAGGCTTTGGCCTGCTGGGTCTTTGGTTCGGGCCTCCTGGTTTTCCTTGTTGTCAGGCTTGGATAGCTTCTTGCCCATCCCGGGAACAACACCCAACTGCAGCAGGCAGTCGATGATGTTGAGCCCCACATCGCAGATCCTGGAGCTTATGTCGTGGCTGAGTACGGCGTAAAGAGCCCGCAGCACAGCCTAATTTACAAAAGGCAAGGGAATATGCATCATGCCACTGGACGAAGCTATCAGAACATGGGTACACCGTGGTCCAAAAGGGATAGACATTATCAGCTACTAGAATTTGGTAGGTCTGGCTGGTTCACCCACCGTTAGGTCCAACATGCCATTTTTCAGCACAAAGTTATTGGTCCCCTCGATGTTCTCCCCCTCCTCCAGACAGGAGTAGTTTATGCAGGAGTCAGTGAGGCTCCGTGGCAGGTTGGTGCAGGCCAGCGGCTCAACGGGAATCTCAGGTACAGCGACTGGGTTGCACAGTTTCTTCATATGCTCAGTAAAGAAGTCAGAGTAGCCCACATTGAAGGACGCAACCGTTGTGTTGAACGCTGCCATGGTGATGGTGGAGATCTGAGATCGGACTTCAAGAAAACAGTTGGATAACCAAAATTTCAACTCAAAGCTATTGATTGATATAAAGCAAATGTGGGGTTGTCAAACATTAGCTGTGAAATCCCTAAAATGTTTTCTTTTGAAATACATTTTATATTTTTCCCAATCTCTCCATTCAGTTAGTCTGCTATCCTTCTAAAGCCCAAGTTAGTAAATAAAGACCATAATAATGTTGAAGCACTAATATCTGAGTGATCAGCTTTCTGTAACCTGCTATTCATCCTTTCCATGGCAATGTCTACAGGTTCCCATATTATTCTTCAATAATCATTAGTGTGTTAAAACGGTTGTTTTGTTTTCTTTTAAACATACTGTATAACAAAGCTGAATTTATTTGTCAGTAACGATATTCCCGAGCTGAATAAATATCACAGGCCGAGAGACATGCAGCAAAGGACCGCGGGCCAGAGTCAAACCCGGGTCGACCGCGTCGAGGACTAAGGCCTCCGTACATGCGTCACGCTACCCGCTGCGCCACCAGTGCGCCCCAGCATTTACGCTTTTAAGGGAACAACTTTCTTGTCTCTCTCTACGAGACTAATTTCCCGTTTGGAAATAAAATTCAAACACTTTTTCTGGTTAATAAAGAAGTACTCAAACGTTGAGTCTCTTCAGAATCAGAATCAGAAATACTTTAATAATCCCGGAGGGAAATTACAGTTTTAGCACTTTATAGCAGGATTACATCATTACTTCCTCCTCTATGAGCCGGAAACGCCAGTTAACAAAACTAGATATCCTAGAGTCCATTATTTAGCTGTTTCAAAACTGTCCATTTAATGACCTTTTAATGTTGAAAAGATTTTCAGAGTAACCCCCCAAAAAAGACAGATAAACAGATTTTATCAAACAAAAAAATAAAAAATGTGGACAAGCTAAAACTTAAGAATTAGTTTCAAAATCCCTTAAATTCAACAGCCAAGGTTGGACCTATCTTATCAGACTGTTATGTTTCTGTTTGCCTTTATATGCAATAAATCTTGGAAAAATATTTACCTGCTGATAAATTTAAGTTTACAGAATTTACAGAATTTTGGATCGTGCTTGATTTAAAAAAAAAAAACTTTTGTTAAATCACAAAATAAAAATACTTAGACGAACGAAAAAACAACAACGGATTATGTCAAAATAAATACATACATAAATTAACCTTTGTTACCTCCTAATCATCTAAATGTTTACGGTAAAAATAATTAGTATTTTAGCTGTGTTTCAGGGCTTCTGTAGATCTCACACCAAAATGAAATACAAAAACAAAGAAAACAAGTCATTATTTTTCAGTAAAGATGAACTGATCAGAAATTAACTTCCTCTGAAATCCTCTGTTTTAGTCCAGGTTTGACATCTCTTCACCAGCTGTCTTTCTTTAATGTGACTGTGGAGATCAAAGTCTGGATTCAGCCCTGTTATCTGTGTGTAAATTAGCATCGTCTCAATAATACCTCTGTTACATAACCCTGCGCTATTTCTGCTCAGCACACGTCAGTGGAGCCGGATGCATCTGCCCTGCTTTTAATGAACCTGATTATATGTGAAACAATATGATTCCTGGACTCTGTTTAACTTCAACCTTAATAAACTTTCCAAATGTTTTATGACTTCACCTGGAAAAGCCTCATCATCTGATGGGTTTCCTGCTTTCTCCCCAGTGTTGCCTGCTATTCATCTGGTCTGCTCACCTTCTTTCACCGTGTTGTCGCCGTGGCTGTTGGAGTGGTCGGGCATGTCCCGGAGCAGAGAATGGTGGGAGTGGGAGTGTTTGGCGCTCAGGCTGTCCGCGTCGGCAGCTGTGTCCGTGCTGCCACGGCGTGTGAATTTGCCTGGAAGGTGATGCACATGGGAGAGAACGCACACTGTTTTTGAGGAAAGGAACCTGGAAAGCAGATGCTGCTTGAGGTAGATGAGCTGGAAAATCTGAAACTGTGGCGTGAAAGGTTTCCCGTTTTCTGTCAGTAGCTCATAGAGATAATGAGGGATGAAATAATAGTAACATCTGAGTTAAATGGAGGCGCACCTGTGAATTTATTTCAAGCCAGGAACTTAAACACCTTGTTTTTTTGTTTGAGGTCATGGAAAAATCAAAAGAAATCAGCCAAGATGCTGTATCTGGATGAGAAATGTGGACCATTTTCAGATGTCTGAAGTTTCCACCTTCATCTGCTCAAAGTTGAGGATATTCTTGTCTTTCAGAAAAAGGAGGCAGGTTCAAGCCTGAGCACAAATGGGTGACATTCCAGAACTTTGACCCAAGTGTGACAGTTTAGTAGATTTAAACCTCTGAATTTGAAGAATGTTTGAAATAACATTTAGCGTACTGATATAGCTTTGGTAATCTTAACTGATTTAAACAGAAGAAATTCAGTCTGATTTAAGGTTTAACAAAGAAATAAGGGGTTATGCATTTGTTTTTAATTCATAAAATTTTACGGTAAATAAATAAAAATAAAGAACTCATGGAAATAAGGTCTTACAAAGCCAGTTACCCTGAACAGAAACACAAAAGGTCTTTGAGCCTGGAGGAAAATGGAAATAACAGCTTGTCAGAGCTCACTAGCTGAATCCTCTGACTCACCAAACCTGACTGGAGGGCAGGAGCATTATCACCTACCCATGATAGTGGCCTGCCAGCCACCACGGTCCAAAGCCCGCCGCTCATCCCCCAGGCCCGAGAAGCTCCCAAAGGAGAAGGTGCTTCGTGTGGGCGAGACGTCCAGGTGGTCGTCATGCAGCAGGAATGGCACACCCATGCGGCGCTGGCGCTTCTTCCCAGTGTGATGGAAGGGGATGGAGCCCTTTCTCTCCCTGTCCTCCCGTCGGTTCTTGAACTACAGCAGAGCAGAAAGCAGGTTTATGCCAGTCCTCATTCCTCCTGGCAGAACAAGACTCAGACTCAGTGTCCAAACTGGGCGCCAGGAACTGACCTTTTTGAAGATGTTCATACCCAGGTCAGAGGACAGGTCCGGAACTGCCTGTCGACGCAAGTTGGTGAGAGACACCTTCGCAAAGGTCTCTGTGCTCAGAGATTTGCCTTCTTCGTTGCACTTCAGACTCATGTCCTGCAAATTATTATTAGTGATTGTAGGGTCACTGAAGTAGTAAAAGTTTAATGGTTTTGCAGCCTTACAGCTCGACTAGTCAAACTTCCTGCCGTTACCTGGGTCTTGTGAGTGTTGACCAGCGAGGGCGTCGCAGCCACCATGGAGCTGCTGCGTGGCCGTGGCAGAGGTGTGACCAGGGGTTCCGGGTTGCACTCGGGTCTCTCCTCCATGATCTGCCTCAGGCGCTGCAGGTAGTACATGAGGGCCCAGTGCACGCCCTCCTCCGTCCAGTGGGGCTGCAGAAGGCACCGCAGCACGGCGACGTCAAAGTAGGTGGCGTACCGGGCTCGATGTGCCAGAGACGCCGGAAGGCCGGCAGGAGCTGAAGTCCTGAAGGAGGAAATATTCAACTTCAGGAAAAAGCACTATTATGTCTGGATCTATTTATTAGCATTGATTATGCCAGCATTAGGGTGTGGAAAAGCTTTCCTGTTGTACGGTATTAAGATTTTGTATTTTTCTGACTTTGCTTCCCCTTTTAATAACACAATAAGAGGCCTATTATGGTGTTTGATTTCTTTTTCCCCTGACGTTGTGTTAATACAGAGTTGTTAATTTCCCTCCTGCATAGTGTACGTGATTATGCATCTTTGTAACTTGCTGATTTCTTTTTGCTTTATTTTGTGACATCAGGGATGGATGTCATCGCTGATTTCTTTTCACCCTGGCATTGTGTCAAAAAGAACCATCTATTGTCCCCTTCGATTTGTGTAATTATGGATCTTTTTATCATTTCATAACAAGTTCAGTGGCCCTTGGGGGGTGCTGCTATCGTCCGTCCTGTTAACACACACCTAATTCTTGTATTTTTTTAAATGGCATAATTAAATGGCTACCTTTGCACATGACTGATTTTGCTTCTCCATGTTATAACATAATCAGCTGCCTATGTAGGTCATTGCTGCTTTGGCTTTGTTTTAACGAAGATCAGCACCTCTCCCTATTAAAAGTGGTATTTAATCCTTTTTCTGATGTTTTTAAACCAATTTTATGGACTTCTTTTGGCCTCTTGCCCAGGGTGTACCCTACCTCTCGCCCAGAGACCGCTGGAGTAAGGGAAGGCCTTAATACAGAGGTAAAGGATAAATGTGTATAGTTAAGTAATGTGGGTTTATTTAGACAGTCTTTCCCTTATTAAATGAATTAATAATGTTTCTTTCCATCTGGCTGACTTTTGACTTCCAATTTTACAACATAGTCCACGAAGGTCAATGGTGATTTCTTTCCACTCTGGCAGAGTGTCAACACACATCTTCATGCTCCAAAACAATAACATCACACAATTCAAGCTTTTTTTTTAAAGGTGGTCATATTGTATATAACTAGCTGACATGGTGCCCCAGATTGGCAGCAGCTGAAATAACCATGTATTAAGGCTTTAAAACAAGAGAAGAAGTCCAGAGAAATTTCGGTCCATCAAGGGCAATCGTGCAAGCTTAAACTGACTCTGAAATCCCTCTGACAGTGCTGCGCGGGGAACCATAAATCACGGCACACATTACTCCCCTGGCCGGGGATTATTTTGGGAGACAAGAGTTACATTTAGAGATGAAGTTAATGGGACAAAGCATGACACAGCTTGTGTTCATGCTGTCTAGACCCACTTCTGAGAATTGGACAGCTCAGCCACTTCGTCTGCCGTTTTGCATTTCTGTACTGGTGAAATGTTGGCTCCGAGCAGAAAAATGCAGCCCACTTCTGTGCATTGTTTAGCCCTTACTCTCAAGCGCTTCAGGTTTTCATTTACAAAATCTGTTAAATTTCAGCTGCTTTAGGTCCAGAGCAATCATGCACAGTGGTGACTGCAGCAATAGCAGCATTCTACTGCTTTAACCTTTAAAGCTTGTGGTTCCTTAGCCTTCCTGCAACGTGCACAACAATAATACCATACGAATTCCTCCTCCTGTCAAACAAGCCCTGTTGTCCACTCCTGCCACAATGCCTCATTAATAATACATCAAAGAAGGACAGTGAACAAGGGCAAAGATCCCCCTCAGCATCATTTGGGCAGCAGCAGCGAGACGGGGGGCTTTGGCCTACGTGAGTTCACTATAAATAAGCTGGAATGAAGGTCAGCGGTTGCTGCAGAGCTCAACCGCGGAGAAACATATTGAAAACCACAAGAAGGGCGGCGAGAGACATAGGGAGCCTGGGATGATCTACAGAGAGCACGGAACGATGCCCTATCAGTCTGAAGGAGGCTGCGGCTCCTTTTCCCTGCCTACTCCTCAGCTGTTGTTTCAGGTTGCCACGGAGACCGAGTGACGACAGTCCCCGCGCACTCCATCCGCAAAGAAACGGGTAAAGATGCAACAGCGGTAGCAGCCAGGGGTTGCCATGGAAACTGCCTCCGCATCAGCGGCACTGGGGGAGAGGTGTGGACCACGGAGCCGCGGGATGGGAGCGAGCCGTATTAATCACCCCGCGCCAGAAACAATTGCATCCGAGCAGAGGAGCGGATAAAAATAGCGGCCTAATTGATGAAGAAACACAAAGATGAGCCCAAACTGGACGGGGTCTGTTTTTACCCGCATGAATCCTGCAGTCATGCCCCATTAAAATGCCCAGCAGGTGAAGAAGGCAGTTAATCTGACTTTATTCTGCCGAGCAGAAGGGATAAACCTCTCCGTCTTTCTGGATTACCATGTGACTCGGGGACACAGAGGTTTGGGATGGAGGAAGGGGAGCTTTTAGGGCTTGTTGTGATGCACTGCCTCCTCTTCCATCCCTCATTCCCTCTCCAAACCATTGCTAGGGTGATTCAGAATTATTCCAACCGGCTATGATGCATTTGGAAAAACAAAAACACCACAGTAGGAGTGGAAATACACACACCTGTTAGCGGCAAACAACCCGGTGACATTTGGGAGCAATCAGACATTTTATTTCATGACTATTTTAGTTTTTAGCGAGCCAGGCCGTGTCATGTCAGACCAGCGGTGCCAGCGTCAGACATGTGCCACATTACTTGAGCATAATTACCCTGGTTATGTGGGTTAAAGTCAGAACAGTGAAACAAGAGCCTCTGTGTCTGCCTGATGAGACAGAACTGCTCCAAGCAACACAGCTATTAATATAAACTGTGCAGTTTATGACAGAAGCCTGAAGGGATAATTTTTCCTCTACCACCAACATCACCATGGCTCCGACTGTTACCTGAATATCCCCCCTTTCTATTCCACTTTGGTGGTGAAACTTTTACAGGCCTCAAAGTATACAACTAGGAACTAGAGAATCAGAAAAAGTCTCTAGTTGCTTTGGTAATACCTGCCTTTCCTGAAGCAGTTGGAAGGCCCAGTTTTGGTTCCTAAGATGAAATATAGTGGGAGGGAATTTGTTTGGGTGTACGAACCCACATTGGAGGGATTTGAAAGAAGTGAGTTCTATAGCAATGAGAATCCCAATGGGTGAAACTAGATAGCAATACCTCCACCCATCCATTTTCTAACACACGTATCCCTATTGGGGTCATGAGGGGTGCTGATGATAGCGATACCTACTTTTCGATATATAAGATAAGATGTGGGAAAATATGCCCATAAAGGTACTTTAAATCAAAAAATGTTTTCACAAAATCTAAAATCTAAAGACTGAACTATAGGCTAAACATTGTCTGGAAAATTTGTATCTCTGCCAAAAAAGTTCTAAAACTGAAATAGACCATAAATGTTTTCAAAACACCATTTCAGAGTGATCCATTTAAACTTTGAATGTGACAACAGCTATCCATCCTTCTATTGTTCATCCATACTTCAGCATCGCTCATCTGTATTTGATTGAATTTGACTTTGTAAAGTGCCTTGAGATGACGTGTGTTGTGAATTAGCGCTATATAACTGAATTGAATTCAATCCATCCATCTGCAAATCCATCCATCCATCCATCCATCCATCCATCCATCCATCCATCCATCCATCCATCCATCCATCCATCCATCCATCCATCCATCCATCCATCCATCCATCCATCCATTCAGCCGTCCACCTATCCATATAGTATTCTAATAATTTATCCATCCATGTGAGACTAATGAATTTATTCGCTTTAGAAATAATAAAGTACTTTTTGAATTATTACTTAGCTGATAGATTTTATACAGGGCTGGTTGTTGTTAATATGAAGATGCTAAAGTAAAAGAATGCATAGAATCTTTTAATGAAAAAACTGCGCATTATTAACTATTAACACTTTTGATTGTCACATTAAGGCAAATGATGGTGCTCACTTTTTCTTAGAGGGGCCTTTGGCAGACGGGGGTTGCTGGGAAGGGCCTCCTTTCTCAACTGAGTTGGCACGACGACAGCTCTGCTCACCAGCTGCCAGAGATGAGGAATCAGACTGGCCGGCTTCACAGACCACCTGGAAACCCTGTGGGTTGAAGATGGACAGATAACACGGGCAGGAAGGAGAGCAGGCCCGTCCTGGTGATTAAAGAGGTTAGAGTGAGGTTTCTGTCATGATCCCAGCTTACCCTGCTCCCGATTGGCTGGTGTTAATGAATACTAGCAGCCGTCCCCCAGAGGGGGAAACAAGTAGGGGGAAGGATCCTCTGACTCTTGCCTGAACATATTTAATCAACAGGGGAAGCTGAATCTGACAAGATAGGAGCTAAATACACTCACTCACCATGGGACTTTGGTTGGCGGAGCCGTGGGGGCTACACTGGTTGTTGACTGGGGAGTTCCTCTTTGCTGTCGGGACAGAACAGAGCCGATTATCCTAATCACGAACAAATAAACAGAGAAGTCCAACAGGGATTTGTAGTTACCCGTCACAATGTTCCGGACTGGTTTGATGAGGGCAGTGAAGGCAGGGATGTCCGGCTGTCGGTGCTCCCACATGGGCTGCCATATTACCAAACCACTGGCAAGCCTGAAGGTCAGGTCCGACTCCTAAACAAACAACATTTAGATTCCAGAAAGTTGTCGGTCCCACTTCTTGTGTTGAACGTGAACTTCCACAGACCTTGATGCGATGAATGAGCGGTGCAAATAGGAACACGAACAGCTCCACCGTGGCCATGCTCTTGTGGAACAACTTGGTGCGAGCGTGCTCGTCGTCCTCCAGCAGGGAGCTGCTGTGCTGCTGCCCCAAGCCGCTGAGGGCCGACCCGGAGCCAGAGCCGGGCGCACCTGGGGAGGATCCTTGATTCCCCACGGGCTGGAGGAAGGCGCTGCTGCTGCTACCTCCCCGGGACCACCCCTGGCTCAGAATGGGCTCATGGTTGCACTCCTGGGCAGCATCGAGCAGCATCCAGTGCAGTGTGTGCAGCAGCTTTGTCTCAGCCACACCTAGCTTATCCTGGTGGCCTGTCGGAGGATTTGAAAAAGTAGAAAACAATTAATTTCATTAATACCAATCTATTGTCCAGATAAAGGGTCATAAAAACTGACACACATTGACAGTTGCCCAGCGCAGCATTAGCGGGTAGGACAACTATAACAAAACAACTATAACAGTCAGTTCTGCTGTAAACTTGGTTCCCCTGTGTGTTGTGTAGGTGACCCGCCCACCACAATCTTTTCCTGCTGAAGATACAGAGGCTAGGTTATGTGCTTTTCTTGCACTGCAATACATTTTCCTGCATTTTAATTGGCTGCAAAAGGAGGAGGTTGGCCAGGCAACCTTTCAGACACGAACTGCCACTGGTTAGCAAGATCATATTTTCTCCTTATGGTGTTCTGTTTCTTCGTCAGGTTAAAATGCTGTTAAAACGTCTTCTGTTTAGCGTAATTCACTAATGATAGGATGCGTTTGGCATGGCCTGAATTTGACTGAGTTAGCAAGAAACGTAGCGGAATCTGATTACAAACTAACTGGCAGCCTAATGCCTGTATATATATATATATATATATATATATATATATATATATATATATATATATATATATATATATATATATATATATATATATATATATATATATATAAATATATATATATATTGGGATTTTAAGTATATTTAAGGATCTGAGATTATCTGTGTGTCATCTGACCGTCTATTATTGGGGTTAAATTAAATAGGGATGAATGGAATGCTGTATCGGTCTTTATTCATCCAAAACCATATTTTTGATAACTTTAGACACGAATACCCAGATGGGTATGTTCCTCCTGCTTTCCAGACAATATTTGATACTGAACCATGCTAAGTTAATTGTATTAAAAAGGACTGTACCGATTTGAATTTCAGTTGAACTTAAAATGTTCTGAGACAATTTACCTGGAACTGGAGCTCTATAAATGAAGTGAATTAGAATGAACTTGACCAAAGTATTATACTAGATTGGAATTCAACATAAAGGACCCTGAGATGACTTTCTCAGGATCTGAGTTACATAATCAGAATTTTACTGAAGATAGTATGTCTCGTAGTGCCAGCTGTGTTTGACTTTTAATTGGAACTAAATTGGCACATATTTAATTGGATTAGAATTTGACCGAATTAAATTAATCGAAACTTAAATTAAATGTTTGAACTGAATTTGGATGGCATTTATTGCAACCCTATGAGTTGCACTGTAATGCTGCATTATTGTAACAAATTTAGACTTCAAAATGTGATGAAACATCACTGAAATTGCATTTTGTCATAATTGCTGCACAATGTAATAAAACCCGTGAAGCATTTTGTAACAGTTTCTTCCACATTATGTTATAACATTGTTAAATTTTTTTATCACACTGGAGGAACACTCATTTATAGCCCAGAAAACGTAATGCAGATTATTTTTGTCTGTTGCATGTTCCATAAATTGTGGGGGATAGATTAATGCAGTGGGACTTGAGACAATCTTTATGCAATTAAACCAAAACAAAAAACACCATGACTAAACCTAAATACTGTGGTATGTGTATAAGCAAGCAACAGTGAATATTACCAGCCATCTGAGAACAGGTAACAAGCCAGTAAAGTGACATTAGAGGAAAAAGAAACAAACAAAAAACTCCCCTATGAACTCCTTGCAGGGTTGGTTGTTTAGAACTTTAATTCGATGTCTGATAGTGGCTGTCAACTTTTCCATGTTTTACTCTCATGTTCTTAAATGTTTTTACTGTTGTTTTGTAGCACTTTGAGATACGTATAACTTAAGTACTTTATAAACAACATTTATTACTACCCTATAAGCAATCACGGATTCAGCACCTTGGAGAGGGCAGGCTTCATGTTCCTGCCTTTGCGATGAAGCCAAATAAGTGACAAAATAACCAAAAGTTTGGAATTTACTGACTAGAGTTTTAGATATTTAAATATTTATAATCTGTAACATAAGCATTATTAAATACATATTGATTAGGATCAACACAGACTAGTTTGCAATCGTTTATTGCCTATTGCACCACATTATCATTTTCAAAAAAGAGGCACGTTATAATTACCGCCACTAAATTGTAAACACATTGCGGTAGAAACTATTGCGAAATGCATTCACGGATTTATTACATTTTGCAGTGATTATTACAAAACACGGTTTTACTGACATTTTATTACATTTTGAAGTCTGAACTTATTACATTACAACATAACGCGTCGTTATATGCACCTTATACTTGGCTGTAGATGGACTGAAATGAATTGGATGAATTGGAGTTGAGTTCTTGTTTTTACATAAACTGGTGGTATGTGTTCTTTAATGTTGCATAAAATGATATAAACCAAATTGAATCAATTATGCAGGAAGAACTTTTACCAAACTGTAAAAAAGATCACTTTGGAAGTTCATCACCTTATAGTGCAAAGGGAGTGTACATCTACCAGCTGTTTAAAGTGCTTTAAACAAGGTCATGGTGCTCTTTCAGTTATATACCTTTATGCATTTCGATGTCAATGACACAATTTTCTCTGGTTCTGAATGAAAACACGAGCAAAGCCACAGTCTCAATGCGTCTCACCCAGTTTGTTCCTGTTCGACAGCAAGATTGAGGTGCAGTGGAGGACGTGAGGCAGGGCTGCCTGGACCAGCTCCCAACGGGAGATGCTCTGGATGGCCTCCAGCAGCGCCGGTGACAGCCCGTGCAGCTTGTTCTCCACCAGTACCCGCTCAAAGGACTGGGAATCCATCCAGAAACATTGGGGAGGAAGAAGGCAGCAAAACACAGGAATTAGCGCGGCCTTTCTTTGATTATCTAAATGTCCCACATGGCCCCAAGCAGGGGAAATGCCCTTGGGACAAACAGGAGCAGCTTTTGCTTGGGGAGCATGGAGGAAGCATCATTATGGATATGAGTTTACAAATGCTCAAGCTCCTGGGTAATACGAGGAAGCAAGAGGGAGAACTCATTTGTTAAATGTAAAAACCACTCAACCTGCAGGTGCATTAAGGCAAACCAGATTAGAAGCCTCTCATCATGAAATGACTCACCACACAGGAGGCTTCATACTGTTTCCCCAACTTTGGCCGCAGGAAAGCACTGAAATGACATTAAAATGATTGGAATCAGATTACATCCGAGCGGCGCATGACAGACCTGTTTGCGTTTGGTGCAAATGTGCGTTCCAGGTGCGGCATCCTGCATTGAACGTGCCCTCCTTTATTAAAAACAAGCCACAGCAGATCCGAACCGGGAGAAGCCTTCGTTCTTTACGCCGATGACAAACACCTGTTATCCCACACACCAACCTGGTCTGCCTCCAGAGGAAGGTCTGGATAGGGAACGGTACTCCCTTCCCGCATTCCGGCTCGTTTTCATCCAGGCTTTTCCTCTTCACCATTTTGCCCCTGGATCGGTCCTCCTGGACTCCTTCCCGAATGGCTGTGTGGGAGCTCCGCTGCTGCTGCTGCTGCTCCTGGCTCAGCCCAGGTGATCCAGCCAGCCTCCTCACGACATGATTGGGTTCATCCTGCGTAAAATGGCTGCAAGTGTCGATCGGCGGCAGTAGAAATTGAGTGGGAGAGAGAGCAGAGGGAGCGGAGGAGGAGAGAAAAAAGAGAGGGGGGGGGTCTGATTTTTCTGCACCTCCGTCAGCGTACAGAAGCTGATGATCGGTGCTCATTTATCGCTTAAAGACGCAGAGAGCAGCTGCAGGACAGATGTTTTTCCACCTAGTCGCCCCCTCTACTCGCTGTGCATGAGATTTACAAAAACAAATTGGCGAATCTTTATTCACATCTTGACAACGATGCACCGTGTTGAGCATCAACAGGTTGGTTGATGACCTGGGAAAGAAACATCATCATCAACAAGCCTGACTCCTCCAATCTGCAAAACCACAATCAAGGAATGTTTTTAAAAGCATATAGTATTTGAAAAAATTACAAAGTGTATCCTTTTTAATTCCAACTGTCATTTGGGTTTTTTATTTGTTGTTGTTTTTGTAGTAAGGAAGTAAAATGTTATTACGGTACATTTTCCGCCACCGTGCTAAGAGATAAAATAACCTGGCTTTTATAATTTAACCAATAATAATGTTGCTTTTCCTACCCTGTTAATCATTTGTTGTGAACTGACTTTTTTATTCGATGGAACATTTGGGCAGTTGCCCAGGGCAGCCATGAGCCAGGCACTCTATCCACTTTTAGGTCTGGGCTTAAAACTTTTCTTTCTGATAAAGCTATTAGTTAGAGGGACTTAAGTTACCCTAAGCCATCTCTTTAGTTTTACTATTATATGCTTAGGCTGCTAGATGGACATAATGAACACCTTCCCTCACACTGCTACTTTCTCCTACTACTCTCCGATTTAGTTTTTTTTTTTTTTACCACTTTTAACTTTATGTTCTCTCTTGGTTTTTTCTCTTCATGGTAGCTACATTTGGCGTTCTGTTTAGCTGTGACATGGTCCTGGAGTGGGGATATGCTAAGCTACTGCTGTCAACAACTTCTTGTTCTCCTATAGATGATACAGTTGACCCTGTCTTTAAGTGTTAGCCCTGTTTGTTTTATGTAGACATAGCTGTCAGCTGAGCTTTTTCCAGCTAACTATCCATGCTCTCTTTCATCCTCTGGACTATAAAAACTGACTCATGGTTTATCTGCTTAGCTGTTTTTCTTTCCTAGATGAAACCACTGGAGGAACTAGTACTGACATTACCTTTTTGCTTATCCTTCCCATAGAAAGTACTCTTGGATCAGTGCTCTTGTGTGTGATGACAGATGATCGTTCACATTGAGCCTAGTTCTGATGGAGTTTTTTTTCTGTTAAAGGGAAATTTTCCTCTCCACTGTTGCGACATACATGCTTAGTATGAAGGATTGCTGCAAAATCAACATCACAACGCTGACGACCGTCCAATGTCGCTACATGCTCATTGAATGCTGCTGTTGTGAACTGGCGCTATAAATAAACTGAATTGAATTCAATTGCATAAAGTAGAGAATAGGGAGGCTACTTTATGTGCTTTGTGTGAAAGTACACTGTATTTTATCCTGCCCAAGCATTTAAATGATTTTCTGCTTTTTGATTGGTTGTGGGGTAGCTCAAGGAGGGCCTCACCCGGGCTGTCAATAATGCAAGAACTTTTACTTATTGTGGATAAATGGAAAACGCTTATATTTTATTTTATTCTGTCTAGCTCAAAAGATCTTTCTGTATGTCAGCCTAAAGCACCGCTAATAGTTATGTCTTTTGTTTTTTTTCAAATTGTGAAATTGAAAATGATTTTTTTTATGAACCTTTTTAAATGGAAGAACATGTTGGTTTTTGTATTGTATTTTATACCCTTAAAAAGAGTTAGCAACAATCAGGATATTTACTACGTCTTTTCCATATGGTGTCTTGAAGTGATGGGAGTGACTGATTTGTTTCCTCTGGGATAATATTATACTCTGTGTGTATTGGTTTTTAAAGTCCTGAACCGTTTACTAGATGGGAGTGAAGAAAAAGGAATTAGACCGGGCTGAGTGGAGTCTGTTGCAATGGCGCTGGCTTCCTTTTAAAGTCAGCAGCTGTTATTGTCCATCAGAGAGGGCAGCTGTGATCCAACAAATTGTTCCACTAATCTCACCACCCCCTGCAGGTTCTTCTCCTGAGATCAACTGGAGAGCCACGCAGTGCATCAATATACCGTGAGGTATTTTACCACCAACCTGTAGAAGTTCGTGAGAAACTGATGAGGGAAGAGAACGCGCTTCAACTTCCTGAGGGAATACAGTCTTTTTTGGGCTTTTGCCACTAGGGATGAGATGTGCGTTCCAGGTGAGGTCAGTGGAGGTGTGGACACCGAGGAACTCGTAGTTCGGTTCTAAGGGTTCTTGTGTGAGGGAAGATATTTGATTCAAATGTCAATGGAAACTTTAACATCAAAAACATCTGGTATTTGTGTCTATTTTCCCAAGTCATACATAGAAATGTGTTCCTTCTATATATCCACAAATCAGGATGGCTCTCCATATCAGGCTAAACGCCTAAAGTTTACTGTGAACAGTCAAATAACAACTGTTGGCAACAGGATTGAAAAATTGGAAAAAAAAACTCTATTAGAGTTAGAAAATAATTAGCAAATTATGCTTCAATCTGTCCCTCCACTCTGGGTCAGGCAGCAGCTCCATCACTTTGATATAAAGAAACAGTACCACGATGAACATGCCTCAAGATGTGTGTAGTCCACATACACACACTCACCGCACCGCACCGCACACACACACACACACACACACACACACACACACACACACACACACACACACACACACACACACACACACACACACACACCTAAGGGTGATTTAGAGAGACCAGTTAACCTAACAGTCATGTTTTTAGACTGTGGGAGGAAGCTGGAGTACCCAGAGAGAACCCACACATGCATAGGGAGAACATGCAAATATGGAGATAATTTCCTGCCAAAACGTTGTACACAAAAAAAATTGTTTTGCAAACTGTCCCCAAACATTTCACTCAAAATATCATGTTATCATAAGTTTTCCTCGAGTACAAAACGGTCTCTGCTCACACAAAACAGTCTCTGCTCACGTACGAAACAATTCCACCCACTCTGCGGTAAATTTGTGCCAAAAGTCACGTGATGCATTAAGAGTTGTTGTTCAGACTTCCCGACAGCAGGGGGCGCACCCAAAAAAAACTGAAACGCGCCGGTTTGGCTGAGGAAGAAAGACGTGATATCACAGCTAACAGCATGAGCAGCCCACAGGTAACTTTCCCGGTTAAAAAGTAATAGCTCACTATGCAGATAGATCATGTAAGATTTCAGTTAAAGGCACTGTTTAGTTTTATCTCTGATTTACAAATGCTGTGTAATGGACTTTTGAAAAATAACGTATTTAAACCATGATTTGATCTTTAACTCTCCTTTCAGAATTGAACGTCTTTGGAGAGACGTGTGGTGTGCAGGAACTAACACAAACTACAATGTGCTGCACTCGCGAGAGGACAACAGTTTGCTTGACCTGTCAAACATGTTAGATAACTTCTGTTATCACTATTTATCTGTCCCAAGACTACGTGTAAGTTTTGACACCATCAGCAGTGGCTGGGATAACTCAGAATTCACTCAGAGCTGAGCGGAATCTAATACTCAGTCAGTTATGGGAGATGGGAAGAATCCAGCATGCTGTGGTAGAACCAGAAATCACAGAGGTAAGATGGATTTTTTTTTTGTGCTTGCTATTATACAGTTTCTCACATTAATGCGTATATTTCAAACCAGAAATGAACTTATCTGATCATTTATCTGATCACTCCAGTACAAAAAAACATTGAGTACATCAGAGAGGTGGCATTGAAACTGGTTTCTTTGAAATGTGTTTATTATGGACCTTCAAAATAATTAATGGATTTTGGAGTCATTTTTTTTCAATCCTTAGCTCCATGAATTAAATTATATTCAGTAAATTGTAGCAACAGAATTATGGCCTCTTTTTTATTCTCTATATATATCTGTCTTTCTTGCAGGGACTCTGCCTGCCTCATATTGACTGGGACGACAGTGGACTGCTTGATGACCCACACTGTGCGGTCACTATTCCTGAAACTGGCAATGTGTTGAGCCCCGAACAACTGGTAGCACTGAGGGCAGCCATGGATGCACTGGGACATTCTGAATCATATGGCTCAGATATATATGTTGCTACTGTCTTATTGTGGTTACCATTGTTGCAAAAGGTTTTCAAGTAGTAAAATCGAGCCAGGAAAATGTAACTAAGTTAGTGTATTCACTGAATAAAAATGTAGAACTGCTGGGATTGTGATAGTAAATGTGTATGGTACTGTATAAACCTTACTAAAACTGAGGATGCAAACATTGTGGGAAAATTAAACAGTCCTTTATTTTCCACATTGCATTTTAAACATACACTTTGATAAAGTCTTTATTTCTGATTCTTACCAATATTAATCAAAGTGAATACACCTTTTCCACAAGGATTGCTTTTATTGTTGAAATTAAGACTGAAAGAACTCCATTAATTCTCCAGGTTTTCCCCAGTAAACAATCTATGCATTACCATAAAACAGGCTGTATTAAAAAAAAAACTGGCTGATGAAATGGATGAAGCCAAAAACAGGACTATGAAAAACAATTCCTGCATGTAAGACTGTCAGGAAATTTAGAACAATGTCAAACTTGGCCTTTTTTTTTTCTAACCTTTGTATTCAGCCTAAACGGCTCCACTAAGTGCTTACAAGGACATGCTGCAACAGTTACTGATCAAAGTAGTTAATACTGGGAACTAAAACGGTTATGTATTAAGGTTATATTTAAACAAGCCCAAATCCTCTGTCGTGTTTTTAAAGATTCCATCAAATCTTGAATTGTTTAAGTCTTGGTAGTCTTGTGATGGAAGTCGGCGTGTCTCAAAGCAGGTTGATGACCTGGTAGACTACCATGGCTACTTTCCATGGTGAGAGTTCATGGCCTTCACCTCATCAGTGGATGCTGGAAAACAGATATGTGTTATGGTTATGTAAAGAATAATACTCCTCTTAAAGAAAAAAATAAATCACCACTAAGATGAAAACAAACTTTTCAAGAAAATATCTGCCCATTTGGCCATTTCCAGGTCTGGTTTTGCCATGGCCAAACCAATTTTATTAAGTGCACAACATATATTTGCAATTGGGCACACATGACCTAATTTTTACTTTGAAGAAATTAAGGAGTTAGAAAGGTAGTGAGACATAATCTAGATCTGCTGCTATATGCTTTACTTAACATTCATATTTGTGTTAGAAAACGCAATTTTTAATGAATTTCCCTACCAATTTTCATATAATCAATATCCACTCGTTGCAATTATTTTAAATTCCTTAAGAATCCGTTATGCACATGAGCATACATGCATTGGTTTGACAGTTTTAGGATAAATTACCAAATCCAAACACCAATTTAGGTTTACACCAATAAGAACAGTAGACAGTCATTTGAAAACAACATAAAAACCACATTATACTCTGTTAACAATGCATTTATCTGGGTATCCACTCAGGTACTATTTATTTGACATAGCACAGTAAAGGGAGAAGCCGACCACAGTGGGGTTACATTATAAAGCAAAAGTTGTTTTAGCATGGATTTCAACCTAAGGCCAGCTTTCATGTTATTTGTTCTAAAAAGTAACATGGTCCCTTACTCTAACACAACAGTGCCTTTAACTGAAATCTCACATGATCTATCTACATGATCTATCTGCATAGTGAGCTATTACTAGTTTTGAAACTCACCTGTGGGGTGCTGATGCTGTTAGCTGTGATATCACGTCTTTCTTCCTCAGCCAAACCGGCGCGTTTCATTTTTTTTGGGTGCGCCCCCTGTTGTCGGGAACTCTGAACGACAACAACAACAACTCAATGCATCACGTGACTTTTGGCACGAATTTACCGCAGAGGGGGTGGAATTGTTTCGTACGCGAGCAGAGACTGTTTTGTGTGAGCAGAGACCGTTTTGTACTCGAGGAAAACTTATAAATGATATTTTGAGTGCAATGTTTGGGGACAGTTTGCAAAACAATTTTTTTTGTGTGAAACATATCTTTTTGTGTGCAAAACAAGTTTTATTTGTGTGCAACACATTTTTTTGTGTACAACGTTTTGGCAGGAAATTATCTCCATATGCAAACTCCATGCAGAAAGATTTGAGTCCATGGGTCCGTTCTTCGTATGTCGCTAACTCAGTTAGCAAGATTTCATTATTGACGATTTGGCATGATCTTGGATCGTTTGGTTCTTCGAAAGACATCCTGCACTTGTCATAGCAACATGCGCGCCAGCTTAAGCCTGCTCGAGAGCTGGTTTATTTCATGTAAACAAGATTAGATCACGGCTGTATAAGCGGAGGAGATAGGGAAGTCTGTCGTAGCCATGTCCATTTTTACGACTGCAACCTGTTGCGGAAGGTGCAAGAATAATTTGCAGAGTTTTTCGAATTAATCGTGTATTGCGCAATAGACAGGATCCTTTAGCGCAGCGCGACAGTGTAATTGTAGAGAGATTTTCTTGGTGGCTGTTATAAACAGACAAACACATCATTTAACAGTGGCTTTTAAAGAGGAAAAAGTGGTGTTGGAGCCATAAATCTAAAATATTTAAGTTATTTGTATGATGGTTTGCTTTTTATTTTTATCCTATTCAGTAAGAAGATTTGTTGGGGCCATTTTATTGTGAAGTTTAGTTTACTTTGAAAGGCTTGCTTCCTGTCGAGCCGTATATTGTATTAGAAACAACTATGGATGGATTATCTAGCCACGGAGCAATACAGTTTTACCGTGTAAACTGTGGATGACTTGGAAAAGGAAAATTGTCATTTTTTATGGATAAAGATTTTGTTTTGTTAAAATTCCCAGTTTGCACATGTCCTTTACTTCCCGTGTCTAAGGAATGACACTGAAATTTGGATCTCTTGACATAACAAGTGCCTATTTAAAATAAAGTATAATAATTAAAGGCTACCATTTTGTAGAATATTCTTATATTTCACTTTTACTTGTCCCCATGTTCTAGTGGGTCCCGTGGAGGCTCTGACATAAAAGAACAAAGTAAATATGAGATTATTAAAATGCAAAAATTCATACTGTAGAAAGTGATACAAACATCTACCATGGACAGTATTTACGCATTAATTTGTCCGCTGCTTTTTGCCAGCCCTCTCTCCTGGCTTTAACAGATTTTGAGGTGTTTTAATTAATGACTCAAATTCGGCATAACCTTCCATTAAAAGCTCTTGTTCTGCTTGGGAGAAAAACTGTGGGCGTTCTTTGGCCATGCTGAACAGCCAATAGCAGCGTTGTTGATCAATGTTTCTACTATCGATACATTTCCCCTTTTAAACAAATGCATGAACGCGCAGTTGTCTCAGATAACTCAATCCAGCCATACTAATCGTAAACAACAGGTGTGTTCGAAGAACCCAATTAGCCGGATCATGATTAGCCGGATGAAATCATCTTGGATGTGTCATTTGATCTCGGATGTTTTAAGCAACGTACGAAGAACGGACCCCGGGACCTTCTTGCTGTAAATTTTTCAACGTTGTTTCTGCAGGTTGCTGTTATTGATGAACAAGTAGGCCAGACAGGATTTTTCGTCTCTCTCAGTTTGTTTGTTTATTTTTTGTTTTTTAACTGGGACATGCCTTGGTACTAACTTTGCTGCCTGAGAGGAGTTATGTTGGGACTCTGCACTGTAGCCGGCTCCTCAGTAAGGAAAGTAGGTACTGGCTGTCCAGAAGCTCACTAGAAACTTAACAGACTATTAGCAGTTAAATGGAAATGTAATGGATGCTGTTGATGGGAGGAATAACAAGCTAAAAGATTTAAATGTGTAAAAAAAACATGCTTTTTTTCTGTTGATTTTTTATAAGTTGACCATTGAAAGTAGGCTACACAGCGGTGGGTAGTACTGTTGCCTTGCAAGCTCCGGGGGGGGGGGTTGGGGAGGGCGAAAGTTCCGGTCCGCGCGACGCGCGGGTACTACCCAACTCTCCCCCCTCTCCCGGAGGGGGCACGACGTACAGTGTGAGCACTCCGGTCGCGTCCGAGCGCCGCGCCGTACGGTGTGAGAACACAGATCGGTGAGCGGTGAACTTTTAAACCCCGCGGTTCCGTCGCACAGTTTGAGATGTATATAAGTACCACGGCTGAAAAACTCGTACAGTGTATGCCCGGTTTTATCCACCCGTTTTGTCACGGTGTTTGGCGAGAGAACAGTCCTGCTTTTGCCTACCAGCGTAACCCGGAAGTAGCGCGGACGTCACTTTACTGTTGTAAAGTGTTGATATTGAGGGGAGTCAGACCCGGCGGCATGGGCGGGCATTGGGGGGCCGTGCCCGCCCTGTGAGCCAGCTGTGCCCGCCCTGGACTGGAAGCTGTCTTTTTTTTTTTTTTAACCTCGGAGTGGCCATCGTCCTTTTAGTACTATCTTTGATGTGTCAATCATACAATTTAACCAATCAAATCAACGACTGACGGCAGCATGCTAGCCAATCACAGCTGGAGTGGGGCGGGACACTGAGTCATAGCCTTCAGTCGCCGCCGGCCGCCGCCACCGCAGTTCGGTTGTGGTCACCGTTGGTGTCGGTAGAGCGGGATGAAAATTTGGTCTGATTACCAAACAATTACAAGAAGTGACAACGAAGCAGAGAGCGAGCTGGAAGGAGCGTTATTAATTTCTGTTTGAAATGCCAGCACTGAAGTCTAAACTGGAGTAAACATTAACGCTAGGAGGGTTAGCTAGACAGCTACGAGCACAAGCTGTTCAGCTCCTTGTTCTCATAGCTGCTGTAATTACAGAACCTGTTCTAGTCAGAATTGTTACTTCAGTCAGTGTTCAGCCTGACACCAGCGCTCATGTTTATTAGCGTGTAGTTTATGCTGGACTTTTAAGTTGACACAGCGCTACAGGTTACCCTATGTCACTGTTAGTTTCCAGTAACCCAAACCAGCATAAAACCTGCCTAACTTAAAATAAAAAAACAAGCCCAAATCTCAAACTCTCTCATGTTAAAAGCACAGAACTATTAAACACATAAGAACATGCCATTAGCACACAACTGCGCCGAGGCAAAGAAAAAAACTGAGCATATGGGCTCCAAACAAAATGTACAATCAGACAACCAAATAACACACAAGATCTCTTTAACAATCAGGATATATCAACTGGACAAAAATAAGTTAGAAATAGCTTCCCAACATGAGCTGTAAATCTACCTTAATATACACGTAATTTCTCTCAGTATAGCTCAATTAAACATTTCTCTTACACGCAGTCATGAAATATTTTTAAGTTGATAAGTAGAACTCAACCCCTCTTGGGCGTTTACACTGACCAAACACTTGATTAACCATTATTATTGTCTTGTTTTATTATAACAATATTATTCATTATAACTATTATTCATTGATTATGTCAGATCGAACGATTCAACTTATTTAAAAAATAGATAATGACTATTTTGATATTTTGTTAGTAATTCTTTCTAACAGCCCAACAAATGTTATGGAAAGTTTCCGAAATTTTTTATCTGCCCATAAGCTATTTTTTTTCTAGCTCAATGTGTTCAAAAGCCTAATTGGTTGGAAACCTGCCTCATTTGACAACACAACAGTGGCTCTGTAGTCACAGAGCCACTGTTCAGCCTGAAGTGTATATATATATATATATATATATATATATATATATATATATATATATATATATATATATATATATATATAAATGTATTTTTTTTTTCTTTTTAAAGTGTGCCCCCCTAAAAAAATGGAATGCCCCCCCTGTAATTTGTTTCTGCAGCCGGGTCTGAGGGGAGTGTTCATTTATTTTCATTGTGTCCCCTACATTACTGTGTGCCACATATGCCACAACGACACATGTTAAAACGTCTGAAGGCATGGAATGTGAATAAGAGTTTTTGAACTTTAATGAATCTAATGCTGATTATTCATTGAATCATTTGAATTAAAATATTTAAAATACTTTCACAGCAAAAATTATATGGGATTAATTTAGATTAATTAATTACAGAGTATGTAATTAATTAGATTAATTTTTTTAATCGATTGACAGCCCTATTACATACACTTAGTAAAAACATACATGAGCTTTGTTCCTTACTGTCAGACATTAAGTAAGAGTTAGGTCAGTCAGAGTTTCTATTGCTCTATTGTTTCTATTTCAAAAATGATCTCTTAGAGAAAATATCTTATTTTCTTACATTTCAGAAGGTTACATATATTTCTTTAGAATTTGAAAGAATTACAGTAACACTTTCTCGGCTGCTGACTGATGTCACTCTCTGCTCCCTGTGCTGCTCTAGCGATTACCCATGATTGTTTGCACCTGTGACTGCACTAATTACTGGCGCGGACACACCTGATAGGACCACTATACCTGGCTCCTCCAGTGTGTAAGCACTAGATGGTACCTTGGTGGACGCATGAGTGCAGTGAAGCAATAAGGAAAAGAAATCGAGCTTTTAGAATATTGAAAAGAACACATAAGTTTAAAAAATTCATTGAATATAAAAAAGATCAAGCAGAACCGAAGAAAGTTATTAAGAAGGCAAAGAAGACAAAATGGAGAGAGTTTTGTGATTCAATAGGCAGAACAACTCCTATACCGAATGTATGGGGAATGATTAAGAAAATGAGGGGAAATAGACAAGAGAGAACATACCCAGTTCTAAAACATGAAGAAGGAACAGCAGTAACAAATGAAGAAAAAGTAAAAGAAATGGCAAGAACATTTGCAAAGATCCATAGTTCAGATAATTTAACAGCAGAGGGATAATTCAGGAGGGAGCAGACAAGAAGGACAAATGATTATATTTTAGAAGGAGAAACAACTCCAGGTAATGTCATGGATGTCTATTTTTCTATGCAAGAAATGAAGAGAGCAATATGTAGATCAGGATTAACAGCACCAGGAATAGATCAGATATGCTTTATTATGTTAAAACACTTGGGGAATCAAGCTGAAGAAAAACTTTTAGGTTTATATAATATAAAAAAGTAAGGCAGCATTGGAGGAATCTTTAGAACCTGCACAGTGTTTGAACTGTTTAGAAGCAGTAGAGCTTTCTGAGCTATCTAAAATTTTAGCTTCACCTAAACCTTCTACCTGTATGTTAGACCCAACCCAAGTTGTTTAAGGAGGTATTCCCTTTGATCAGTGGCCCTATTTTGGACATGATTAATCTATCCTTAGTAAATGGATATGTACCACAGGTTTTTAAAGTAGCTGTTATTAAACCTTTACTTAAGAAACCTTCTCTTGATAAAGATGAGCTAGTAAACTACAGACCTATATCTAATCTTCTTTTCTTATCTAAAATTCTTGAGAAAGTAGTTGCTAATCAACTTTGTGAACATTTACAAAGCAATGACCTACTTGAGGAGTTTCAGTCAGGCTTCAGAGCTCATCATAGCACTGAAACAGCTCTGGTGAAGGTCACTAATGATATTCTCATGGCCTCAGATAATGGACTTGTGTTTGTACTTGTCCTATTAGATCTCAGTGCTGCATTTGATACAGTTGATCACAATATTCTCCTACAAAGACTTGAACATACTGTAGGGATTAAGGGGAAAGCATTAGGCTGGTTTAAATCTTATCTGTCGGACAGATTCCAGTTTGTTCATGTTAATAATAAATCTTCCTCAAACTCTAGAGTCACCTGTGGAGTACCACAGGGTTCACTCCTTGGACCAATTCTCTTTACTATATATATGCTTCTGATCGGCAAAATTATCAGACAGCATGGGATTAATTTCCACTGTTATGCTGATGACACTCAGCTATATTTATCCATAGATCCTGATGAATCCAATCAATTACTTCGACTGCAGTCATGTCTTGATGACATCAAAAGCTGGATGAGTTTAAATTTCCTGCATCTAAATTCTGACAAGACCGAGGTTGTAATCTTTGGGCCAGAGTCCAAAGATTCTGGCCCAAAGATTGATTAAGATCTTAACCAATCACTTAATCTGGGTGGCATTAACTTGGCCTCTGGTAATAAAGTAAAAAACCTTGGTGTTATTTTTGACCAAGACATGTCATTTAAATCCCATATTAAACAGGTTTCCAGAGTTTCCTTTTTTCACCTCCGGAATATCGCCAAAATTAGAAACATTCTGTCCAGGAGTGATGCTGAAAAACTAGTCCATGCATTTGTTACTTCAAGGCTGGACTATTGTAATTCTTTACTATCAGGAAGTCCACAAAATGCAGTTCAAAGCCTTCAGCTGATCCAAAATGCTGCAGGAAGAGTTCTGATGAAGATCAACAAGCGGGATCATATTTCTCCAATTTTAGCTTCCCTTCATTGGCTTCCTGTTAAATCAAGAATAGAATTTAAAATTCTTCTTCTAACGTATAAAGTCCTTAATAATCAAGCTCCATCATATATCAGAGCTCTGATTACCCCGTATGTTCCTAACAGAGCACTTCGCTCTCAGACTGCAGGTCTGCTGGTGGTTCCTAGAGTCTCTAAAAGTAGAATGGGAGGCAGATCCTTTAGCTATCAGGCTTCTCTCCTGTGGAACCAACTCCCAGTTTTGGTCCGTGAGGCAGACACCCTGTCTACTTTTAAGACTAATCTTAAAACCTTCCTTTTTGACAAAGCTTATAACTAGAGTGGATCATGTTACTCTGAGCTACCTTTATAGTTTTACTGCTATAGGCTTAGGCTGCTGGAGGACATCAGGATCTAATTTTCTCACTCTATAGAGTTCTACTGTTTTTCAATTATGCATTACGTTTTGTCATTTCTGCTTTAACTTTCTGTTCTCTCTCTTTTATCTTCATAGTAGGTACACCTGGTCTGGCGTTCTGTTAAATGTGACATCATCCAAAGAAGACGGCTCACCCGCTATTACCATCTAATGTAGAACAGATTATTGGATCAATGTGTGCTTCTGTTCTTGTTTGTCTCTCTTGTTGTGTCTCTGCTCTGTCTTCTGTAACCCCCAGTCGGTCGAGGCAGATGACCGTTCATACTGAGCCCGGTTCTGCCGGAGGTTTTCCTTCCCGTTAATGGGGAGTTTTTCTTTCCACTGTCGCTTCATGCTTGCTCAGTATGAGGGATTGCAGCAAAGCCATGGACAATGCAGACGACTCTCCCTGTAGCTCTACGCTTCCCCAGGAGTGAATGCTGCTTGTCGGGACTTTGATGCAATCAACTGGTTTCCTTATATAGGAACATTTTTGACCAATCTGTATAATTTGACCCAGTCTGTATAATATGATTGAACTTGACTTTGTAAAGTGCCTTGAGATGACATGTTTAATGAATTGGCGCTATATAAATAAAATTGAATTGAATTGAACTGAATATAATAAGATTTGGAAAGAAGGAAGATTACCTTCTAATTGGAAGGAAGCAATTATTGTAACAATTATTAAACCAGGAAAGGATCCAACAAACCCTTCAAGTTATAGACCAATTGCACTTACTTAATTTTTAGGAAAGATTATGGAAAGAATGATAACAGAAAGGATTACATATTATGTAGAAAGTAAAGGACTGTTGTCTTCATATCAAAGTGGATTCAGAAAAGGAAGGAGTACAATGGATCCAGTTGTGTGTTTGGAATCAGATATTAGAAAAGCTCAAATTAATAGGGAAGTAGTGGTAGCAATATTTTTTGATATTGAGAAAGCATGACATGGTATGGAAGGAGGGGTTGCTTATAAAATGATATTAAAATGGGGATTACAGGAACGTCTTATAATTGGATTAAAGATTTTTTGTTTAATAGATTTATACAGGTACAGATGGGAGTAACAAGATCCGATAAGTATAAAATTGATAACGGAACTCCACAGGGAAATATTATCAGTCCTTTATTATTCTCAATCGTGATTAATGATGTTTTTACAGAAGTAGATCAGGATGTCATGCAGGCATTATTTGCTGATGATGGAACATGTGGAGGAAAGGGAATAATTTAAGATTAGTGTATGAGAAATGAAAAATGCCATTAAATCTGTTGAAAACTGGTCTTATAACTGGAGAGTAAAATTCTCAGTAGATAAAACAAAGCCTGTTGTATTCAGTAGGAAGAAAATGTATGGAGAAAAAATAGAAAAAGTAAGTTGTCAGGATTCAGTAGGCTGCGCTGTCTGCGTTGCCTGCTCTCTTCTTTTTTTCTATCACAGGTGATCGTAGTTGACAGGTGGGCGTGGTGCGCACCTGCAGCTCGATTCGGCAGCACCGGCTTAGAGCTTAAAAGCAAGGCGCAGTCAGCTGAAGGACGCCGGAGTGTTAAACCGTTGTGGTACGCTTTGTGGCCACTGTCACTCTACAGTCTCTCGTTCCTGCGTGATTCATGTTTCCTGTTCACAGTACTAACTCATGTCTCCTGTCTCCTTGTAGTTCGCTCTGTGCTCTGGATTACCCACCGGCCGCTCCTCCGAGTGTTGAAGTCTCAAGCTGAGTTCCTGAATCCTCGCCGCTCAGATTTTGCTCTGGCCCCCTTGGTCTTACCAAGTCGGACAAGAGTTCGCCCTTCCTGGATTCACCCTGGTTCCTTGGGCTGCATTCTGTTCCCTGCTTCCTGCTGTGGTGCTGCTCGGGTTCCCCGCCTTTGTTCCTCCTGCTGGCTTACCTGTCACTCGGTCACCTAGTTCGACCAAGAGAAGGAGCTTTACTGAGTCCGTTCTTCCACTCCACTCCCCCCAGATAGGTTACTCATACCTGACGGTAAGCATCACGCCACAGATCTAGATCCCCGCCAATTGCAGGACAAACTGTCTAACTCCTGCGGCAAACACTGTCACCCCCAAGTAAAAGAGAGAAATAAAACAACAAAGTAAAACAGCAAAGTAATAAAACCTGGTTACAAAATCTGTAATTTTCTAACTTACATAAGCCTCACTTAAATAAGCATTGAATAATCACCATTAAAACAGTAGCAAATGATGTAAACAGCATTGAAATTAGTGTGGCTCATCATTGTTGGTCTCATCTCCAACAATGATGAGTCCCACTACAGGAATGGAGTCAGCAATCTCACGCAGTGGTGCTCCAGGAACAACCTCCTGAACACCACTAAGACCAAGGAGGTAATGATAGACTACAGGAGGTCCAGGAGGACTGAACACGCTCCACTCTGCATACAGGGGGTGGTAGTGGAGCGTGTGGACAGCATTAGGTTCCTGGGCATTCACATCTCCTCTGACCTCTCCTGGACTGCAAACACCTCCCACCTGGTGAAGAAGGTCCAACAACGGCTCTTCTTCCTCAGGAAACTGAAAAGGTCTGGACTTTCCAATAAACTGCTAAAGAACTTCTACAGAGCTACCATAGAGAGTATTTTATGCACAGTCCAGGAGAGGAAGGACGTAGCAGGGGTGGTGAGAACAACGCAGGGGATTGTGGGATGCCGTGTGCAGGATATGGTCTTAGTGCATCAAAGTCTTTGAATCGCTCTTGGTCTGACCCCCATCCTGAGGCAGTTTGCCATGGGATATCCCATGTGGGATCAAAGCCCCAGATAACACATCTCAGGATCATGGGGGTACTCAAACCCCTCCACCACGTTAAGGTGGCGATTCCATGGAGGGGAGGAAACCAGCAGATTGCATCAAAGTCTTATTTCAATACAATCCTCCATCCTGAGCAAACACGGGGTGACAGCGGAGAGGAAAAACTCCCTTTTGAAATGAGGAAACCTCTAGCAGAACCTGGCTCAGGATGGACGGCCATCTGCTTCGACCGGCTGGGGATTGAGAGGACAGGAAAGAGAGACAAGATGTACACAGAAGCACTGGCTCAGGAGGATCTGGAATCACAGAGAAAACACCAGAAAACATTGTCAATTAATAGTGTTGACTGAGCTGAGTTAAAACAAACTGCTTAAATAGATGTTGTTCTTAGGATGATCTTGGTGTGGAGGAAAACTTGGACCAAAAAATCTTTGGGAATTAAAGGGATGTTACTGTAAAAGCTTAGAAAGCATCCATGTGCTGTTAAAACTGGACATAGAACTTTCTAGAAGTGGAATTTGGAAGCACCCACATGTCTTATAAGTGTATGATTTTCTTCCATACACTCGTAAAGATCTCTTCCATGAGCTGGACAAGGTCTGACATTTTGACTGAGTCGTCTTTGTTAAGATATTTTAAAAAGAGATTTTTGTGTGATTTCTACTTCCTCTAACTCCACAGCACCAGGAGAAGAGCCATGAATGTCCAGTTAAGCTACTAAACTTTTCTGGACCAGAAGGCAAAACTAAAACACCCAAACAAAAGCCACAAATGTCTAACTAAGCTAAGGGATGTTTCTATAATAAAAGACAAACCGGAGCACCCGGAGAAAAGTCAATAATCTCTTACTAAGATAAGGGGTGTTTCTGGAATAAAAGACAAACCGGAGCACCTGGAGAAAAGTCAATAATCTCTTACTAAGCTAAGGGATGTTTCTGGAATAAAAGACAAACCGGAGCACCCGGAGAAAAGTCAATAATCTCTAACTAAACTAAGGGTTTCTGGAATATGGGGAAAATCTTAAAACCTGGTCTAACCAGCCCAAAATTAGTCAGAATTCCCTGCTGAGGAAAAAAAGTAAAAAATCCCTCGTGAAGCGTGGTGTGTGGTTATGTTTGAGTGTGTAGTTCACGAAAACCACGGGTGGCACAACAGCCCCTCCAAGGTGGGACGCTCCTCCGGGACTTCTGTCAGGCACTTGTTTAGAAAGTCCTTGCATTCTGGAAGGTTAGAGAGAAAAGAGCAACAATGGTTATAAATTGAGTAAAACAGAGGAACAGAGAACAGATTTATATGTGTTGTGAGATATTTGGGCCCCTATTTGTCTTACTCTCAGAGAGCCTGTTGTCAATCTTGAGTTTGTTTGTGAGGAAGCTGGGGGTCTTGAACATCTTCATGTGGAGAATTTCAAATAGGACCACTCCCAGCTGCCACACCGTTGTGGGTCCAGCACTATAGCTCCCGTGTCTGTCAAATTCTGGTGGGATGTGATCAGTGGTACCTAGTTGATGTGCAAGAATAAGACAATCAGAAAGAGGAAGAAGAGGCAAAAGAAACTTTTTGTTTTATTAGCATTGATCAATGAGAAAGGAGCGGGATCTCAGGCCATATCTCACCACGGAAAAGCTTAAATTTTCTTCTCTTGTCAAAGCAGCTTACACCAAAGTCTATGAGAAAAACTCGTGGGACTGCTGAGCTGGTCTCAATCAGGATGTTCTCTAGTTTAATATCACTGTGGAAGACGTTTGCATTCTGAAGGTAAATCCCTGCTTCCACCAGCTGTTTTAGTATTAACTATAAAAGATAATAATGTCAGAAAGTGAAGATATTAAATTATTGGAGGGAAATAGAGTGCCTTACAAAACTCTTCATATCAGTTTGGATTTGTTCAGAATACTCCAACAAAATTGTCTGTGCTTTATTTGGGATATTATGTGATAGATCAACATAAAGTGTTATAGAAGGTTAAGTGAAAGGACAAGTATGCAGACTTTTGAAAAGCACTGTAGATGGTTCTGACTTAATTGAATTGTATTCAATATGGAAAATAAAACAACAAAATCAACACCATTGACACAATCTCTAAAACACACCCAAACGGCATCCAGCAGCTTACCTTGGCCTTGCTCTCCTGTTTGGGACCTTTGTGGTCACTAATGTAGTCAAAGAGGTCACCAGAAGGCATGGGCCTCTCCATCACTATAATCAGCTCCTGGTCCAGATCATACCAGTCCAGCAGGGACACAATGGGAAACTGCCCCCCTGAACTGGTTGCTACAGCATTCAATTTCAACATGATGGCCACCTCCATGGCCAACTGCCTGCCGTTCTCATCCTGAAACATCCCAAAAAACAGGAGAAACCCATAATTAATCTGGAATCCAGTAAGAAGTGAAAGTCCCATGTGGTTTTGCTCACTTACCTTATGTTTGAGGATCACTTTATCTTTTGGGATGTGTTTGATGGCTACCTACAAGACAATAAGACATTGGTTAGTATTATTTGATCATGTTGGGTATGAGAATATCCTTAAAGGGTTAGTTTAACATTTTCAAAGTGAAGTTATTGGAAGTTATATATTCTCTGATTTTAAGATTGAAAGAAAAGTCTTTGGATTTTGGGATGCTGGTTGATAAGCAGGTTGTGAGTTGAGCTTCAAAATCCAAAATGAGGAAACAGGAACCAGACCCAAAACAATAGAGTGGGAAAATTGATTAAAATGATTTAATCTCAGAACAAGCTGTTCATTAGGTGTTCATAACGTAGGGGTATAGCTCAAAAACACTCTGAAAGAAAAGTAAACGTGTACAAATTAAAGACTCAGTAGAGAAGGGCCCCACTGTTCTTATTGATCGCTTAAAATAAGCCTACAGGTAAGTTTTTCCTGTAGGCTGGAGGAAAAGTTTCTCCACAAAGTGAAGATGACTACATGAAGGACAGCCAAGGTCTAAAACTGATGTCCATTTTTGTAAACCTTCATTGCCACCCATCCCGAAACGTTTCCAGTGGTCTTTAGATAAAGAGAACCTGTAGGATGGTCCCAAAGAGGGATGTATTTCTGCAGGATAAACTCTGTCATCACCACGCAGAACAGGCCATCAGTTAAGATGGATGCCTGAATGCATTCTGGGTATGTATTTCTGAATGTCAGTTGTCTGCTTTAAAGTGTTTTTTTAGGTTTCAGGTAAACCCTCTATGTGAGACAGAGGTTTTGGGCATCACACCTTCCAAAATTGCTTTCATCCAAATGTGTTGAAACAATATTTGAGAAATGAAAA
This sequence comes from Fundulus diaphanus, assembly GCA_037039145.1. NCBI lineage: Eukaryota > Metazoa > Chordata > Actinopteri > Cyprinodontiformes > Fundulidae > Fundulus > Fundulus diaphanus. The sequence continues at coordinate 5,193,357 of CM073139.1, forward strand.
AAACTATTTTCCCTTGTTGCTTGTAAATAGTTGATCAGTACTTTCTTCATTAACTGTAGCTGTAGAACCTTTATTGACCTTGAAGTAGTTTTGTTTTCCATTTGCTGGTCATCTCTAACTTGACAGATAATCCATACAAAAATTTGATGCAAAAATTACACATTTCCAATTGTCTAATTTTCTTATAATGAGTAAAATAACTCCCTCTATCGATTCTAGGAGGTTTTATAATAACAGTGGTTCTGGTGATACGCTGCTGCGAAGGAGTTGCTGTGAACTCCTAGTGCTTCACTTTCCTCCAAACTCTGACTGCTCCTGCTGTCTACTACAGGTTGGAGATCTCATGATAATAACTTCACAGACCCTTAATTTGAAAATCTGAAGTGTATGTGTGTGTCATTGTAGTTACATCTGAGTGAGAAATTTTTTTGTGCATTTTACTAGTGAAATGAGGACTTTCTTTGGTCCGCAATTCTGGGCAGCTAGATATATGGTTTAGGACCATGGTGTCAATTAGGTTTTGGGTGAGGGTTAGTTATATACTGGTAAGAGAATGGGGTTAGGCCATAGAAAGGGTTGAAATTTAATTTAAGTTAGTGGAAGTGAAGGCAAAGTCCTACAAAGACTTTGTATTTAAAACAGGGATATGTGTGTCTCCATATTTGCATGTTCTCCCTATGCATGTGTGGGTTCTCTCTGGGTACTCCAGCTTCCTCCCACAGTCTAGTGTGTGTGTGTGTGTGTGTGTGTGTGTGTGTGTGTGTGTGTGTGTGTGTGTGTGTGTGTGTGTGTGACACTTACAGGTAAACCATCCTCCACTCGATAGCCAGCAAACACAGATCCATAGCCTCCTTCTCCAAGCTGATGCAGCTCCATATATTGTTCCCTAAATTTGGCTGATGTGATTGAGAATAAAACCCTGTTTACTCGTGTTACTCAGTTCTAGCTACCATCACATCCTAGTTGTGTCTAATAATAAATGCTTATGTTACAAATCTATCACTACTTAAAGTCAGACCTCTTTGGGAATCCGCTCTTTCTTTTTTGGTCTCCGTTCTCTTCACCTTCTTCCTGGCTGGTGGTTCTTCAAAGTTCTCAGCCTTCCTCTTCAGGTTCCTCTTCCTTAAATCTCCTGTTACTGTACTGTAATGAGCCAGAATGGAGCTGCTGCACTCTAACAATAAGAAGAACCCATAGAAACAACATGAGCATTTTAACATTCACAGAGGAGAGCAAACTGTCCTGACAGAAAAAGAAGAATCACAGTGGCTCATAACATAATTCATACTTAAAATAAAACCACAGATTTCACTGTTTTATTGGGATTTCATGTAATGGACACAACACACAAAACAGAACATAGTAGGAAAATATTTGCTACACCTTTAAGAGTTTTATTAATAAAACGATGAAAACCATGTTTTCTTCAACGTCACAGTTAAGTACTACTTTGTGGTGGCCCATCACATTAAACCTGATTTTCATTTTAATAATCTTCCTGTGGATCTCAGTGCAAACTAACAGTAATTTCATCAAACCAGCACACCTCTGCTGACGTCCACTGAGGAGGAAGGAGGCTCTTTAGTCAGGACCAGCTCCGGGAGTCCTTTCTTCTTCTTTTTAGCTGGTGGGGAAAGTCCTTCTCCTTCTTCAGCCATTTTCCTCTTTGCGCTCCTTAATGTCCTGATCTGGTCCTGGCAGCGTGTGGAGGATCCGGCCACCTCAGAGACCCTGAACAGTTTTCTTGGGGTCTCATCTCCAGTCCTGTTATTTCTTTTCCTTTTCTTTGGTCTGCTGTCCTTCTCAGACTCTGGCCTCTGTTGCACCATGCTGCTGTTGCTCTCTAAAATGACAGACATTGGTATGGATTTGCGACAATTTGTTGAATATTGTTTTGTTTCTGTATCATCTCACAGACAGATATCTGATCGGGGACTTTACTACACGCCTGGGGAGTGTTGGCCTAGTGCCTGGGGAGTGTTGGCCTAGTGGTTAGAGCAGCGCGCTTGCACTCAGAGAAGGATGCAAGTACCCGGTTCGATCCCCAGCGCCTGCACTCTGGGTCCCTGAGCAAGACCCTTAACCCCTGATTGCTCCCCGGGCGCCGCACATGGCAGCCCACTGCTCCCCAAGGGTGATGGGTTAAAAGCAGAGAACAAATTTCGTTGTAATGTATGTTTCAATGACAATAAAGATGATATTACTATTATTACACAAACTTCCTACCCTTTAACCCATTTTACCATGATTCACGCTTCTGACAGAAGCTAGGACCGATTCACAATCTCAATGTTCCCAACCACAGACAGAAAGTTTCTAACATGGAAATCATGATTGATTAAAACTCTAAATCTCTTGACTACACATTAAAAACATAACTATCAGCTTACTGTTACTCCTCAGTGTGAAAAATTAATTAACTTGTTAAATCAACCTTCATTTCTGTTTACAAAAACTGAAATATGACCATTTTCTGGCTCATGATGATTGAAACTTATAAACTCAGTTACCTTGTTTCTTCCTGAGGGCCGGGGTTTTAAACTTCTCTGCAGAATCTCTCTCCATCTTCGTTTTTCGTAGATTTCAGATACAATCAGTTCACCTACAAGCAACGTTAGTTTGAACTAGCGTATCTTCGTCTTACTCTGCTGAAGGTTTCTGAGAGATTTCTGAGCTCTGGTTAGAATGTCGGGTTTTGACTCTACTGTGACACAACAGAACATCATAGAATGTGGTCATGGTTGTTAAAAGGTAGGTCATGTTGCCTGGCAACCACCCAGGGGTAGGGTCAACCTCAGTCTTGACCTGCAGAACTAAGAAAAAAATCCCAAAATTCAATCCAAAATATCAACATTGTGCTTAGTGTTGGTATTTAGACAGGCATTAGACAGGCAGGGTTTTTGTATACAGGCAGAATCCATGAAGAACACCATTAGTTGTTAATTATAAATGTAAACTAACCTTAATGAAATCGTGTTTTAAAAAATACAAAATACAACCAATTTAATAACCTTTCTTAAACAACTAGAAGTAAACTGTTTTTATCCATCAAAATTATGGCACTGTTCTTTTTCTTAGCAAAAGTTTGTAATTTTAGTTTTCAGTGCATCACCAGCTCAACATTCACTACTATTCTTTCTTGAACTATAAACTCTGCACCACATTTGCACATTTTGCATCACTGCATCTGTATCTGGCATCACCAATGCTGCCGAACTTTTAGTTTCCTTTTTAATTATTCACAACTTAACGTAAATGCACAAATGCCCTTTTGCACCATTATTTTTGCACATAAAAACGTTTTGAACATTCTCCTGCATACCGTGATTGCACTCTGTTTTTCTCCTGCATTGTTTACATTGTTTGACCACTGCTGCACTTTATATTGTAATGTTGCCTTATTCCACCTGGAATCTCACTATACTCTTGTAAGCTGTATGCAACAAAATTTTGTTCTGTATGCACTCTGTACATACAAAATGACAATAAAGTTGTCTAAGTCTATGTCTAAGTCTTCTTAATCCATCGAAAATGTTTATTGTGTGACCTTTTGACCAGGAGACTGACCACTGATGAAACCAGGAATTAGTCCAGATTCCTGCTGTTTTCCACAACATACTGTTGTTTGTTTTAATGTAGTTCAGCCTGAAGGTCTGAAGGTGATTCAGTCATTTGTGCTTTTTAGATGAATTCCATACAAGCAGAGATATGATGTTCTTAAACATGGAAACACTGAATTATTGAAACTTCGGTCTAAACTGATTCTGAATAAAAAGCAATTTAATCATCCATCTATCCATTCACTGTCCATAGAAGCCGCTCATCTGTGTTGGGTCGTGAGGGGGCCTGTCGCCTACCTCCAACGGTCCGATTGGGTGAGAGGCGGGGCACACCCTGGACAGGTCACCAGTCCATCATAGGGCAACATGGAGACACAGGATGAACAATTCAATTCAATTTTATTTATATAGCGCCAATTCATGAAACATGTCATCTCGAGGCACTTTACAAAGTCAAGTTCAATCGTATTATACAGATTGGGTCAGATTATACAGATTGGTCAAAAATGTTCCTATATAAGAAAACCAGTTGATTGCATCAAAGTCCCGACAAGCAGCATTCACTCCTGGGGAAGCGTAGAGCTACAATCATGCACACACACACACACACACACACACACACTCACACATTTTACTATCTTTATGAGGATTTTTATGTACCCGGTTTCAATAACTTGATTAGATTCCCGGATGTAAACATTCATTGAGTAATAAATTATAGCACAGATAGGAGGGGAAGAGGGGAAGAAGAGAGTAAAGGGAGACAATAGAAAAAGGAGTTGGAATGCAGTATCAATCAAGTTTTGAAATGGTAACTATTAGCTATTTTTTTTACTAGTTACAGAATGCCATGGGTGGGGGCTAATCTGAGATTGTCTTATGCTGGGCCAAGGCAATGCTGTTAGCTGGCCTGGACATGGCCAGAAATATGATCCAAAATTATACTAAATTGATTCCGAAGAACCAGTTCCACCGGCTTGGTTTAGCGGCGCACCACCTGGCTCCACCCGCTTGCGAGTGTTTCAGGAGCAGTTCTTTTCTTCAGGGCCAACCCAAGTTTCTCAAGCCCTGTTGTTAAACAAACTGAGTGGGCTTGAGAGGAGTATTGAGTGAACACACTGCCTTTCAGTGATATTAAGAATTAGAAGGGTTTTCTTCAAAGAAGTCCAGAAAAAAAATATTATTATTAAGGACCATTATGAATGAAGGGGATCAAACTGAAATATAATTTTACTATTACTATGTGACCAACAAGTTCCATTCACATCACACCAGTCAAGTTAAAACAAATCTATTGGTCCCATGAAAAAAGATGAAAACTGGACATTTTCTTTAATCTATGTCTGGGCAAAAGAGGATGTTTGGCATAATATCAGGTCAGTTAAATTTATGGAAAATTGATCTGTACCACTGTGTTCAGTCCTTGGGTCAAGTCTATTTAATATATATATTTGTCCTATTGGCTAAATGATCAGACAGCATGGGATTAACGAATGGGAGGCAGATCCTTTAGCTATCAGGCTCCTCTCCTGTGGAACCAACTCCCAGTTTCCACTGTTATGCTGAAGACACTCAGCTATATTTATCAATAAATCCTGATGAATTTAATCAATTACTTCAACTACAGGCATGTCTTCATGACATCAAAAGCTGGATGACTTCAAATTTCCTGCTTTTAAATTATGACAAGACAGAAGTTGTAATCTTTGGACCAGAATCCTCAAAAATAAACTTCTTAACCAATCACTTAATCTGGTTGGCATTAGATTGGCCTCTGGTAATAAAGTAAAAAATCTTGGTGTTATTTTTGACCAAGACATGTCATTTAAATCCCATATTAAACAGGTTTCCAGGGTTTCCTTTTTTTCACCTCCGGAAAATCAAGATGAGAAATTTTCTGTCCAGGAGCGATGCTGAAAAACTAGTCCATGCATTTGTTACTTCAAGGCTGGACTATTGTAATTCTTTACTATCAGGAAGTCCACAAAATGCAGTTCAAAGTCTTCAGCTGATCCAAAATGCTGCAGCAAGAGTTCTGATGAAAATCAACAAGAGGGATCATATTTCTCCAATTTTAGCTTCCCTTCATTGGCTTCCTGTTAGATCAAGAATAGAATTTAAAATTCTTCTTCTAACGTATAAAGTCCTTAATAATCAAGCTCCATCATATATCAGAGCTCTGATTACCCCGTATGTTCCTAACAGAGCACTTCGCTCTCAGACTGCAGGTCTGCTGGTGGTTCCTAGAGTCTCTAAAAGTAGAATGGTAGGCAGATCCTTTACCTATCAGGCTCCTCTCCTGTGGAACCAACTCCCAGTTTTGGTCCGTGAGGCAGACACCCCGTCTACTTTTAAGACTAATCTTAAAACTTTCCTTTTTGACAAAGCTTATAGTTAGAGTGGCTTAGGTTACCCTGAGCTATCGCTGTAGTTATGCTGCTATAGGCTTAGGCTACTGGAGGACATCAGGGCCTATTTTTCTCACTCTGCTGAGTTATCCTACTGTTCTCCAATGTACGTTGCTTGTTGTTATTTCATCCTTTACCTTTTTTGTTCTCTGTCATTTATTTCCACAGTAGGTACACCTGGTCTAGCGTTCTGTTAGCTGTGACATTATCCAGGGGAGGCAGACCATCCTCTATTACCATATAACATCGAAAGGATTCCTGGATCAATGTGTGCTTCTGTGCTTTTTTGTCTCTTCTTTGTTTTTCTGCTCTGTCTTCTCTAACCCACAGTGGGTCGAGGCAGATGACCGTTCATACTGAGCCTGGTCCTGCTGGAGGTTTTTTCTTCCTGTTAAAAGAGAGTTTTCCTCTTCACTGTCACATCATGCTTGCTCAGTATGAGGGATTGCTGCAAACCCATGGACAATGCAGACAACTGTCCCTGTGAGTCTACGCTCTTTCATGAGGAGTGAATGCTACTTGTCAAGACTTGATGCAATCTATTGGGTTTCCTTAGATAGGAAACCTTTTGACCAATCTGTATAATTTGATTGAATCTGACTTTGGAAAGTGCCTTGAGATTACATGTATCATGAATTGGAGCTATATAAATAAATTGAACAAAATTGATCTGGTTATTTCAGCAGCAGAAGGGGTTATTAATTAATGTCGACTGTTCTGGTGTTAATGAAGTTAATAAGAGATGTGCTAAACTGACAACAATGAGAAAATCCCCAAAACAGGAATGGTTCTGCAGGTGGACGCCCCAGATATTTTTTCTTCTTCATTTCTTTTTGTGAATCCTCTACAGTAGTTTTGCGTTCAGCCAGGATCAATGTCACTACTGGTACCACGAGGCAATACCTGGACCCTACAGAGGTTGTACAGGCCGGTGGAGGTCCTGAACCCATCAGTAGGACCGTCATCTGGTCCTTTGTGCAAGGAGGGACAGGATGAGTACTGCCAGAGCCCTACAAAATGACCCCCAGTGGGCCACTGGCATGGATGTCTCTAACCAAACCATCAAAAATAGACTTCATGAGGGTGGCTGAAAGGCCCAACGTCCTCTAGTAGGTCCTGTTCTTAGTGCCTGACACTGTGGAGCTCAATTGGTATCCAAGAACACTGGACTTGGCAGGTTCTGTTCTTGCACCCTGTTCTTTTCACAGATGAGAGCAGGTTCACTCTGAGCTCCTGTGACGGAGCTCAGAGTGCCTCGTCTGGAGAAGCTGCAGGGAATGTTATGCTTCTCTCAACATTGTTCGACATGATCAGTTTGGTGGTGGGTCAATGTTGGTCTGAGGAGGCAAATGCATGGAGGGACGCAGAGACCTGTGCAGGATAAATTATGGCACCCTGACTTTCATTGGGTACCAGGATAAAACCCTTAGACCCATTATTAGTTCATTCATGTTGAAGGAATTGAAACGCTTGATGGCCTCCACACTCCCCTGACCGAAATACAATAGATGATCTCTGGAGCATCATGTTTAGATCCATCTGACGCCACCAAGTTGCACCTCAGACGGTCCAGGAGCTCAGTGATGCCCTTGTCATGATCTGAGAGGAGATACCCAAGAACATCTTCCTTCATCTCATAAGGAGCAATGTCAGGCTTGCATACAAGCACCTGGGGCCCATATATAATACTGAGGACAAATTGGAGTTTTTTTCGGTTTCACTTTCTTAGTGACTTTGGATTATGCCTTCTGTGGGTTGATCAAGTGATGTGGCATCCTTCCTAAGACATTAGCCATTTTATATAAGTTTGGCAATCCAGCAGGATTCGTTTCCTGATTGAGATCTGATGTGTTTTCAAAGTGTTCCTTTAATTTTTTGTGTAGTGTGCTTAAAAGGATACAGACATCTTGATCGAAAATATGTAATATGACTGATATTAAATAACGTCTGGAATAAAAATAAGGCTTCTTGAAATTTTCAACATTAAGTTACACTCACAAACTTCAAAGTATTTGTGTCAAACCGTGGCAGAAAAACACTAGACATCACCCTGAAACCACTGAACCCCATGGTGAAACACGGTGGTGGAAACATCATGCTGTGGGTAGGCTTTTCTTCTGCAGGGATGGCAGAAGTTCACCTTTCAGCCAGTCAATGTCCATAAACAAACATTCGGAGCTACAATGTGCCTCACAGACCTGCCAGGCACATGGAAGTCTAGTTATGAGTAATTGGTAATCAGCAATTACTGTAATTAGTAATTCAGACACATAAAGACGAGGATGAGGAAGAAAACTAAAAACTGGAGTATACACATTGTTGTCTTCATGAGACTGCTCCTTTTTATCTTAATTACGTGAAAAAGAAAAAACTATTCATTTTCTCAGAATATTTCAGATTTGTTTGTCCAGTATGACTGGAAAAGTGAGATATAATTGTTACAGCTTAATTCCCTAACCACAGAGAGCGTTGGCGTACTTCATATATGGTAATAATCAAATTATGGTCCCCCTAATTCAAAGAATGGGGAAAAAGCATTTTCTTCATCTTATATATACACATGAAATTAACAGTTCCTGGAAACTCATTTTCTAAGATGCAAATGAAGAAACAAAAAACATTTCATTGCCTTGAAGACCCACATTTAGTAACTATGTGTGAACACTGTCACGATTTGTCTACGGATGAACTCAGAACCACACAGGACTAAAATTGAGAGTCTTTATTGAAAGTTTGATGGATGGAGGTTAGATGAGGCCATAGGAGCAGGTATCACAGAACCGGAGTGAAGGTGATGGCAGGAGCTGACGGCCCGGAGTGAGAGAGAGTCACGACTATCCAGGCAGCCGGGAATGCTCAGTACTGCTCGGCTAGCAGCCCCGTAGCCACAACAGGTTAGCAGTTCGTTGCAGACACCAGGGCACAGGGCTGAGCTTCTCCAGGGCGGCTAGTCAGGTTAGCAGAACTTGGGAGACACCAGGGCACAGAGCTGAGTTTCTCCAGAGCAGCTTGTCAGGTTAGCAACTCACAGGATACACCAGGGAACAGAGCAGAGCTTCTCCAGAGTAGCTTGTCAGGTTAGCAGTCCACAGGAGACACCTAGACAAAAAGCAAAGCTTCTCCAAGAATGAGCAGCAGAATATAAAGACTTACAGAGTGACTGGCATGGAGAGGGTGTAGAATGATGATGGACCGGCAAAGGAGTGACAGCAGAGTGAGGCTTAAGTAGGGAGGCTGGCAGGTGAAGTGAGTCTGGCTAATTAGTGGCTGGCAGGTGTGACTAACTGCAGAGGAGGTGAAGTGAAGATGACAGAAAAAAACTGATGACAATGAAAACTAATAAATAAAGTCAAACCAAACCCACATGAGATGAAAAATGAAAATAACAGAAAAATGAAGTCAAACCAGAACTCAACCATGGCAAACGCAAACTAGCTATTTCTGGAGCATGCAGTACATATCATGTCAGTGAAAATATTTATCCTGAATTAATACAAATGACTCATGGAAATCAGTTTTCATTTTCTTTATTTATGCTGTCATCATCTTGTCGGAGCATTTGTCATCAGTACATCTCAAACATTGGAAATAGTGCACACACATCTACATTTCTTTAAATACACTTACACAGGCAAAGAGGGGGCTGGGAAAGAGGAAGCACGGGGAAACACTGGTGGATAGTAGAGGGGGGCTCCTGACACTGGGTGCAAAAAAGGGTTTCACAAAGGTGAGCAGAAAATATGTTAGAAGAGTTTCTTTTGTCTTTTATTTTATTTTTTAAATGAATTCTAAGCTTCATTCTTCTGGACTTCCGCTTCCAGCAACGATCAAAACCAACACACTTATTTTTTTTTCCCCCAACAGGAATGTTTTCATATAAAGCTTCATACTTCACACTTCACTTGAACAAACTTTGGGCTCTTTACCCATTTTGCCACTCAGTCTTTTAGCAAAAACGAGAAGGGTTGCAAGGCTTCTTTGAGCCTGACTTGGATTGCATCAAGGCCATTTACGCTCACAATGGAAAGGTTTAAAGGTATAGTGGACGATATTTTTCGGCTTCGAGTTCCGGGAGGATCATCTATTGGTTGTCCCACATGACAACCATTCCGACGTGCTCACGTAACGCCAGTGTCCATGCTCGTTCCTTGCTAGTTTCCGCTTGCTGGCTGCGCATGTGCACCTCTAGTGTTTATGTATCCGGTTAGCTTCAGTGTTAGCCATTCATTGTAGCACCACTGCTCTTATTGTATAGTTTGAACATGGCTGAAAGCCACAAGAAGAGAACTGTCTTACAAGTTAATGAGAAGATGAGGAAGGCCTCAGAAAAAAGAAAACAAGACCAGATGGTATTTGGGAGATATTTTTCACATGATCCTCCTGGGGAGCAGAAGAGCAGGTAGGATGGTCTTGTGTATGCTCAGCTATTCAAAAAGGGACTTGGGCGTTTCTTACCTACATTTTGGGAAATATCGTCCACTCTACCTTTAAGATAGCTATAGCTGTAGCAAATAGCTCTAACTTTCCATTTTTTTTAATTTTTGCTATGCCAGCACAACAGTATTGTATAACCTTGCAAAACTACAGCGCAAATATAAAAATGAAAGTAAACAGGCAGCTTTTAGGGTGGAAAAAACAAACAAACAGCAATATAAACAACAAAAAAATATAGGAAAGCTAGCTGTTCATTGTTCGACCTTTTACACAACTGCCATGGTAAATAAATGCCAATAAGCCAGAGCAGCGACGGGGAATGTACAAAACTATAACACTACAGTAACATTTATGTAAAAAAGAAAATATAGCAAGAAAAAACACTACAATCAAACATACAAACAAGGACAAACTCATGTCACATTTCAGCAGACATGCCCATTTGTCAGCCACTCTTTCGCATTTTTTCCGTAAGTCTCTCATACATTTATATCATTTAAGACAACGTTAATCATCTAGTAGCAATAAATTGCATTCAGTACCGTATAAATTCAGGAGGGCTGTAGTGGTGCTGTTCAAAATTCATCATACAATCGTAAAAACCGCTTACTGACACAATCGCAACCACTTAAGCCTTCAGCCTAGCAAATCCGAAACGTCCACATTTGAGCTGAGAAGTGAAGAACTGAAAGGTTTCCCTTTTTAAAGACGGCAGAATTCAGTCTTTAAAATCTGGATGAGCGACACAGGCGATCAATTACAGCTCTTGAGGTTATGTGTTCTGGGGTCATGTTTCACTGAAGGGACAACACTGGGTGTCCATGAGGGAGCGACAATGATGAGAGGAGGGAGTAATAGCGCAGATTTGTTCTGAAGGGGTCTGAAAGCTCATAAGCCCTGCTTGGCCAGGGCAGCAGTGACGTCCTGCGCCAGCGTGGACAGCTGTGGCGACTCCATGTTGATGCTGCCGGCGGAGGACAGGCGAGGAGAGGTGCCTCCTGTCTCAACCCCGGGGGAGTGGGTGACGATGATCTCTGCACCATGGTCCACGCGGGCTTTGGCTGTTTCCCGGAAGCTCAGTTTGTGGCTCTCGATCTGTCGGGTCAGGGAGGAGGAAAACATTGTTTTAATGTGTTAAGTTCAAGCCCCAGGGCTGCACAATTTCATGCATTCAACATCCCTTATTTCTTCCTCTATCATAACAGCTCTCCTCTTACCTACCACCTGCACTCTTTGTCTATACTCCATACCCAATTTTTACCTCCTTCATATTCACCTCATTCATCCCTCATCCACATTTTATCCCCCTTCGTTCACACATCCCTCATCCCTATCTTATTCCTCTCCCATTTATTCATACTTTCCATCCTTCCCCACCCGACCTCATTCATTGCTGCCACCTGCTTTATTCCTCCCTCGTCCCTTCCCCATTCATCCCTTCTTCCCATTCCAACTTCATCCCAACTTCCTTCTTTCCCACCTCATTTGTCCCTCATCCCTAATCGCTACTTGCCACCTTAATCACCCCTACCATTCCTACCTAATTTTTCTCTCATACCGACTGTCGGTTACACCTTATCCCTACATCCCAACTCCCCCACCTCCTACATCCAGGCCTCAGTCCTTCCTCCATGAACTCTCATTCCTGATCGCAATTTCATCCTCCCATCATGTTTACGTCACTTATAACTCAGCCCCACTTCCTTGAGTCTCTTGTCCTTGCTTCCTTGATTTTTCATCCCTCACTCCTACCTCCTTCATCTCACACTCCTCATTCCTCAACACTTAAAATCTCACCCATACCTTAGTCATCCTTTTTCTTTGTGGAAACCTCCTTCATCCCTTAGCCTTACCCCTCTTCTGTCATCCCTACTTTCTTAATTTCTAATCCCCTTCTCGCTCAATCCTCATCTGCCTCATCTTCTCATTCAATTCACCTATTTGTTTTGCCTTTACCGTCTGGGGGAGCTCATCAACCACTGTAAATTCCATTTCTGAATCTCCCCACTAATATTTCACTCCAAATAATTCTATCAAAGTTTAATAGTCCTCCTATCCTACATTCATAATTCCACTTGATAAATCTTTTAAACTCAGGACAGCCTGTGGCATAGTCTGTGATTGTGAAAGTAAAAGGAAAAGAAACAAGCAGTTAGGTTTAATGTTAAATATTTCAAGACTTCTATTCTTTTCTTTTTTTTTACCATGATGTTCCCCCCTCCGGGCATGTGGCTGGCATTATCCAGGGATCCGACCTTGGCATAGGCCTTATCTTTGAAATCCAGCTTCACGTTCTCAATACGCACATTTCCTCCCCCTGGAAAAACACAACAGCAAAAGCAGAGAACAAAATAAACCCATGAGGCCTTCTCAAAGAGAGAGCTGCGCTTCTCTAAGGCTAAACTCAGGACAAGCTATCCCAGAGCACAGACAGGATCATGTTCCACAACACAGGGCTCAGTGGAAACAGTATCATCCAAAGCTGACATAACTGTTTAAGAGACAGGCAAAATGAAGACATCATACATAAAATTTATATTATAAGAAAATAATAACCCTATAGATAATGTTTTGTTTGAACAACTTATGATGTAGCAAAGATTAAATAACAACATTAAATAATGAATAAGACCCTTTCATCTTTCATTTGGCAACCTTAAGTCTTGCTCCCACTAGGTTTTGTCAAAGACTGTTCAAGGACAACTCCAGATAATAATGACTTAACTTTATAGGCTGTTGAAGCCAAAGCACAGAAAAACAACAGCTATTTTCCCATCCGTCCGTCTATTGTCCTGAAAAGATGTTCAGGGTTAAAACTGGGGAAGACCAATTATAAATCTTCCCCAGGTTCTCCTTCCAGTTGGATGGGAAAGGATAAACTCAAAGGCCAGGTGTCCAGGAGGCATCCCGATACTTGCACCACATTGACGGTGAGTCCTTTCGTTCCTGAGGAATAAGAACTCTACTTCAAACTTCCCCCTGCGGATCCACCTTTAAAACGGTACCCACCCTACAGAGGAATTTCATTTCAGTCGCCTCTATCTGAGATCTTTTTCTTTCACTTGTGTTCCATAGCTTATATTTTATGAACATACATGGAATGGGAAATCAAGGGTTTTTGGTGTTTTTGCCTCAGGTCTTTCTTCATCATGTCAGACCAGAACATCACGGCTGATGAAGCCCTAATCTGTCAATCCATCTCGCGTTCCATTCTGGCAATAGTGAACAAGGCAAGAGGCAGCTCCTTATATAAGTCGAGGCGTGGCTATACACGTTTTAGAAACAAAAACCACATTTGTTTTTGTTTGAACAAGGCCAGAGATAGTCAGAGATAGTCACGGCATGTCAACTCTTTAATGTCTTTTATACGGCATACAAAAGATGTAGCGTCCTGAGAAGGAAAAATCCCATATACATGTGGACTATCTGCATAACTATAGAATTAAATGCAGTATTTTAAGCACTGAACAAAACTGTCCGAACATAAATCCCTGGGGAACTTCACAGTTGATAGTATAGTACTAGTGAAATAATAAAGTTTTTCCATTTTAACTGGGAAGGATCCAGAGATGTCAAGTAACTAAGTACAAATACTTTGTTATGTTACTTAAGTAGAAATTTTGGTTATATATACTATAGTGGCGTAATTATTTTTTAGCCTACTTTTTACTTCTACTCCTTACATTTTTATGCAAGTATCTATTCTTTCTTCTCCTTACATTTTGAAAATAGTCTCATTATTTAAGTTTAATTTCAGGCTCGTCAATAAGAAACAAAAAGAAAAAAAATATTCAGATAAATAGCGCACCCCGAATAGAGTGATTTTGATTGTGGTTGGAGGCAGTACTGCACCAAGTTGTTTGCCAACTCCCCCCCCCCCCCCCCGCAACAAAAACTTAAGACGAAGAACAAAACGTAGAAAAAGAACCTTGCATTTTTAGGATTATTTGTATTTTTCCCTTTTTCACTTTTTGATTAAACGCTAGGATTAATCATTTATTTTCTATTTTACTTCTGTTTTAAAACTTTAAGTAGTGTTATATCTGGTACTTTTATACTTTTACTTGAGTAAAAGGTTTGGGTTGATACTTCTATTTCTACAGAAGTATTTTTAAACCCTTGTATTTATACTCCTACTTGAGTAATAGATGTGAATAATAATAATTCAATAATAAGTAAAAGACTAAAAGGCATTTCCCAAAAGAGTTCCACAAATAGCACGGTTATCTCCGCTAAGGTCTAGTTGAGTCCAAAATGCACATTCGTCACTGTGTGCAGTAAATTAAACTTCAGGGGACATTTGTATGATGTGTGTTGGCAATATGTTTCTCCACACACACGTTCTAAAGCAGAAGCACACTGTGCATTACCTGGTCTGTGATGGATGTTGGACATGGAGCCACATTTGGCAGTGACATGGCTCAAATCAATCTTCTTGGTCTGGATGTGAACCTGCGATAGGTAGGAGGCAAGGAGCCAGAATTAATATTAAAGGAAAGGAAAAACAAATGGAATAGTATTTGATATGAGATGCCGTGAAAGGAAAGGTAACAGCTGAGTGTAGCACGGGTGCACAAATCACAACACGGATCTGTGAGTTTATGGCACAGGAAGTGGATTGATGACATCGCTTCCCTTGACGTGAGAGGAAGCAGAAGACCACGACACACCATGGAAAAGAAGTTTGATCGTTTAAAGCAACAACCCTGCATGCTAAAGGGATACTTCTTCATCTTTAAAAATAATGAATGATTTATATTTTCAACCTCTGTGGTACGATTCACAGAAACACAGCACAACTACACATTACACACATGCCGGAACGCTTATCGTGATGATAGGAGTTGGAGACAAGAGGGTTTTCGGGGATGAACTTTCTGCAAAGACACTCACGTTTCCCCCGCCCGCTGTGTGGTGGACTTTATCCAGGGAGCCACATTTAGACTGAATGTGGCTAAAGTCCAGCTTAACGCTTGGAATCATGACCTACAAAATGACAGGTTGACTTTCTTTCTTTGGTTTTAGAAACACAAGAGAAGAGGTTCTCAGACAAGAGGGGGCCTGAAAATAGAGCACACCGTCTCTGCTTTTTCAGCTAAAATAATCCCCTATAAGTGTTCTAGCTTGTATGTTTCTGCCTGAATCTTCTCCTCAACACTACAGCAGAGAAGTGAAGCTGGTTTACAGCAACGGAAACAAAGAGAATTTCTTAATCAGCTCCTGTATTGAATTTCATTAATATAATGGGTTAGATAACAGACAAAAAGATGGGCACGTATAAAAGCAGGATGTCAAAGCGTTTAAGGTGAGAAAAAAAGAGAAAGGAGAGAGAAAGAAAAGAGAAATGGTTACATACATTGCCTCCCTTTGGCGAGTGCTTCAGATTATCCTTGGAGCCGCACTTTGCCTGAACATGAGTGAAGTCCAGCTTCTCACTTAAAATTTGAACCTAAAATAAAATTGGAATAATGATGATGGTGATAAAAACAAAAAAGAAAAATGGGGGAACGTAAAGGATTAGGTCACAATGGAGGTGTTTGTTTTAAAGCTAAAGTAAGTTGCCCAGGGTGACGTTAGAAGTGGAGTGCCCAAGCAACATATTACACAATAATGGGGAGTTGGCACCTCCGTGGGCTGATTACACTACACCTGCTTGCTGCTGAGAATAGGGCTGTCAGGCTCTGCTTGCTGTCAATCACACTGAGTTGTCCTGGTACAAAATGTTTGGGGCAAACCCAGAATAAAAGCAAAATACCTTGAGAAAATGACCTACGACCTTGAGGAAACTACCAAATTAGTAGCGTATTCACGTTTTTTTTTTTTTTTTCATTTATATGTCAGCAACTCACTCTGGTTGCATATAAAGTTTTTCTGGAAGATTATCACGTCCTGTTGGCGTATTAGTTGTTATTTTTTGGTGTTTTACGCTTTGATTTTGCTCAATCTGTTAGTGAATAAAGCCCTTCACGTATATTTATAATATCAATGGGAGTACGACACTACGCATGTGCTCGGGAGATAAACAAGGAAGCGGCTAACGGCTATTAGCATCTCCCAACGAAGTGTTAAAACATGAAATGGTCCAAGATCCAGTTTAAAAAACACAAAAAAAACTATGATTCCAAGAGGGAAAAGACTGGAAAAGCACTGGGAATACAGTAAGAACATTGGTGTTCACTGAAGTGGAAGCTAAAGCTCCCGATCGCTCAGACCACAGAGTTGCCTGACGTGAGTAAACGTCCTTATTAATACTGTGATAATAGTAATAGCAATGCTCTTCTTCTTAGCCTCTACAGTCTTAAGTACGAACAACATTATAAATAGAACCATTGATTGATTGATTCTCATCTTGATGATGTGTCCCCTGTTTTCGTTTATGAACAGGAATTTTCTTTCTCTGTGATGTTCTGATATGAGGCTCTTAGAGTTGCTGTAGATCGGTTTATTTAATTAATAACGGTCGGTCTTCAATTACGCCAAGCTGCTGCTTTACCGCGAGGCATTGCAGAGGGGTAAGGCTCGGTTCGCCATTATTTAATAGTGATTTATTAGTCGCCACCTGGCTTTCTCATAGTTCTGCGATACTGCTGGTAGATGGCGTCAGGGTTATATTTAGGCTCAAAAGGGACTATCAAAACAATATCAGGATGGAGGCTTGGTGTATATAATCTTATTTTATCATGATCAGACAGTTTCTGGTATTTTTTATGAGCATATAACCTTTAGGGTTAATAAAGTCAGTTTTTTGGAGTGGCTATCACAAAGGTCAGATCTTAGGCTCATTGGAAATTTTTGGGCAGCGCTGGTAATGTGTGTGTGAGGAGCAGGCAACAAACCTGAGTCACTCAGTCAGCCCGTTCTGTCAGGAGGAATGAGCCAAAATTACAGCAAGCCAGTGTTAGAAGATTGTGGAAGGAAACGTTTGATCCAAGCCATACAGTTTAAAAGACGGCTTTACCAAATACCAAGGTAAGGCATGTAAACATTTGAAAAAAAACTGAAAAGTGCAGCATGCAAATGTTTTCAGGCTCCCTGTAATGTTGGAGGTGGTTCCACATTACAGGGTAATGGTTCCACAAAATATTGACTCAAGAAGGCTTATTTACCCTTTTCAGTTTTTTTATTTGTAACAAAAAAGCAATTGTATACATCTTTGTGTTGGTCTTTTACATAAAATTCCAATAAAATATATTTATATCTGTGGTTCTAATGTGACAATATGTCGAAAGGTTCAAGGGGTATGAATACTTTTGCAAGCCACTGTGAAATAATGATGCTACCAAAGAAAATCCTCTCTTTTTATCCATTAATTATCCTTATATTTCCACCCTTATATGTCTATTTTAGCCCAGAAGTTAGAGTGCTTGGGGAAAATGTTTAAAAGCAGATGTTATTTTCTCTAAAAGGGCTACAGAATGTAGAGAAGGTTAAGTTTAGTCTTTTTCTGTCCTCTGAGTCTCTCTGGTGGGTGTATTATAAATGCTAAGAGCTGGAGGGAAAATCCTTGGCAGCAATGACGAAAGCAGCTCCCAAAGGTTTGCGAGTCTGTAACGCTCCTTGCAGCAAATGAGGACCGTTTTTAGGGATCTTCTCGTTCAGATGGATGCTTTAAAATCCTACTGTGTTAGATGATAAGGCTGGTGCTACTGCTGTGAGACAGAGATGAAAGGGCAAAACAAAAAAAGGTGAGAGAAGGAAGACGTAGAGACAGCAAAGAGATGAGGCCTGAGGCAGGAGAAGATGGGAATGGCAGCGGACAGAGCAGAGGACAGCGAAGCAGCACTACAGAGGGAGGTCAGACAGTGAGTGAATGTGGACATATGGCATTTCTACATCTCAAATGGAGGGAAATCCAAAGAAAACTCTTATTTATATAACAACCATTTCTGTCATTTTGCAATTTGCTTACTATAGGTGCTTCTTCTTTTGGATATATGTGAAAAATGTCCATAGTTGTATTTATAAGAAGACTAACGTATCATATTTAAGAGAATGTTATTTAAAAATATTCAAACACAGCCTACAACAAAAACACTTGCTATCTAACCCTTTTCTGCAAATTTCCCTATTTTCCATTAAAGGATTGGAACAAAACCAAGCACTTTTCTGCCCCCATGTGGCAGGATTTGGCAACGCCATGAAATGTGAATACCCTCAAAAGAAATCTGACAAGAAAAATATAACCAATGTAGTATTTTCCTATGAAAATTTGGCCTGTCCAACAGATAAAGGCTGATTTAAGGACCACTTGACACTATCCACCCCAAATTGCTAAAACCCTGTTGCAGATGTCTAGGCAGGAACTGCAAAACTGCTCCAAAAAGACTGGATAAAACAATCGAAATGGTAAAAACCCTCCTGGCTCTGTTAAATTGAAAAAAAGATCCAAAGATACTAGTTTTTTTTCCGAACTGCTTTAACTAAATAAAAATTTACTGCCCGTGTACCTGTCCTCCTTTCGGCTGATGCTTGAGATTGGCCGTGGACCCAACCTTGGACTTTACATTCTTCAGGTCAGGCAAGGGCTGGTTGATGACCTTCAGCTGCCGCTGAACTGATGAAGGGGACTTTGGTGGGGTGCGAATCACTGCCACCTTCTTCTCCTGGAGGACGCTGAAGGACTTGGGCGTGTGGCTGCCGGGGGTGCGTGAGCCTGGGGTGCGGCAAGAGTAGCTGGGTGGAGTGCCAGGTGTGACAGCAGAGCCCGGGGTGGAGGCACCGCTTCGGACCGACCGGGACCGGGCTGAATCATTGCCTTAGAAAAAGAGGAGGAGTACTTCTATTTATGTAGAAGGTGTACATCAGTCTCTACCCAAACTGTGTCCCTAAAGGCACAAATATGACCCACTCAGCTGTTACCTTGTATCGTAAAACATGATCTTTCCTAATCTGTCAAAGACACAAAACTGTGCAGTGCTTTCTAATTCAATGTGACTGCTTTATTTAGTTCTCGGTAAGTAAGGTGAGGAGTTCCATCTCTACAAATTGGAGGCTACAGTCAAAATACAGAAACAATGTTGGCTCGAAATACGAGACCTCCAGGCTAATACGGGAAACAGGCAGCCCTAATCGTGACCCTTATTCCTCTTGTTGCCCTCATTGTGAAGTGTGAAGAGCTACTTAACTTAAATCAGAAATAGGGTTAGGGTTAGTCAACACGCTAATGTTAACATACTGCCAAAGGCCAGCATTGTTACCAATGACAGGCTACTGTGGACAAAGGCCAATTCATTACCCGTTAGGGCAACACAATATGTCCAAAATTTCTAGGTATCACAAGATTACTGCCCATACAATCAATATTGCAGAAAGACAACTTAAAATGTGATAAATCCCTTAGCAAAAAGTAGTATACTTGAAGTAAATTTTATTAAGTAGAAGTATAAGCCTAAATCTTAGTATTAATGTACTTAGTCTTAGACCTCTTTTTATACTTTTCAGTAGTCAAATATACTTCATTATACGACTAAGTGTATGAAATATAGTTTATAAAAAGTAAACTTCAAGTACGCTGCCTCATTTTAAGTATGAAATAAGTATACTCGTAGTACACTTGAATAAACTACTTTTTGCTAAGGGATATTGGCTAACCATGCCATGTGATCAGGTGATTTGTATTAGGAAATGCTTGTTCTTTCCTGCTTCAGAAATTAGTCAACCATGCAGTCAGCACAGGAGATGTAGTCAGATGCACGTTTTTCACTAAGACCATGTTGATGAGATTGACACTTTCTCTTACGTTGCTAGTGGCCAGCTAGACCAAAGGCTATGTAGGGTCTGTGTTTGCTATGAATGGGATCGCGACATTCACAAAAATGATCATGTTTCTTCTATCATACAGCCCTGGTACACAGCCAACCTGATCAAGACCCTTATGGGGCCCATGTGTTGGCCTAAATAATCCCTTACAGGACGAACAATATCAGTATTATTACTTTGTGCTCCAGCTCCTCAGGTAATGACAGAGTGAAAAAGAATGAAGACATCTGAAATTAATTTAGAAAAAAACTTTCCCAAAGACAAAAGAAACATTATTTGATCCCTCTTTGACTAATTTCTGATGTTGATGGTCAAACATGGAGCCACTTGTGTTCAAGTCTCATAAAACAAACAAACCCAGATCAAACAGGAATGTTTAAACAGCGACTACGCAGAGGCAGACCACATTGTTTATCCTCCTGCGGCTTGTTGCCAGGTTACCAGAGGAACAAACCAATAGGATTCTGGCCCAGAAGTAGCACACCTGTTGGTTTGTATCCCACCTGCTCCTCTGATATGGCAGCTGCATCTTTGACTAAGCCACAAAACTGAATAAACAAACCTGAAGCCCTTCTGAAGGATACAGTCAAAGTAAATTATTAAATGTGCTGTGCAGATGTTGACAAGGAAGGAGTGATAGTCTTAGAGGAGCTACAGAGTGCTCTACCTGGCATACTAGGGGCTCTTCCAGACCTGCTGTCTCCTCTGGAGTCTGTTCGGATCGCTTTAGGAGAATATGAGGATTTTAAAGGAAAGCGGGAGGGTAAAAACAGCAAAGCAGGGGGGTAGAAGTTGGTAAGATTTTAATAATATTTTGGACAGCAGAGTTTTGAGGCAATCATCGGGAGCATGATCTTACAGGTTGGCCTGGAGGGGGTACTGTCCTCTTGTTCCGCAGCAGGAATGTGGCGAGTCAGAGACTTGGCTGGCCTGGGGAGGGATGACCTCTTCTCAGGGCTGCGGTATGTTCTCTCCTGAATCAACAAACACCAGAGTCCATAATCATGCTCCCTTCAAGAGAACTGGCTACATCTACGTCTCAAACCCCAATCTTTTCTCTTTAATTTACCCATTTATTTGGTGGAGGGGGTGGGCGGGAGCAGGCAGAGGAGGGGCGAGCCTGGCATATCACCGCCTCCACAAGGGGGCTCCGTTTAAGGCTGCAGGCAGAGCCTGGCCTGGGGGAGCGCTGATCTGCCCCCCCACCGCGCTGCACTGCCATCTTTAACAGAACGGCCCTCGTGGGGCTCTGGATGTTCGACGTGATGAATTAGGAGGAAGCATGCAGGATGGAATAAGGAGGAAGTGATCAAGAAATTAAAAAAAGGAAAAGAAAAGGCCCTTCAATGGAAAAGTAATGAAATGCATAAAGGGAAGAATGAAGGATCAAAGATGCTTGCAATGAAACTTAAATGGTATTATTCGGATGAAAACAGTTTTTTTTTTCCTTTCTAAAAATAAGTCTTTACTCACAGATTTTCTCTGTTGCGACTGACACAAAGACAGAAGGCGTGCATGCAAGACAGAATGATTATACAGACACAGAAAGCAAACAATATGAGGATGAAAGACATGCAGACATATTTAGCCAACATCATGCAGAACGACTTCATGAAGCGACATGAACCATGAGAGAGTACCAAAGTATAACAGGTGTGATCAGATGTAACCAGTGAGATCACTTTTCTGGTGATGAAGACAGAAAGGATACTTGTTTCTGCTCTCAGATTGAATGGCTATTGTACAAACATCTGCTCTGTGCGAATTCTCAGTTATTCGGGTCACGGTGACAGCAAACAGGCTTAAATCAGAGGGAACCGGACTTTGCTCAGTTCTTTCTGGAAACGTTTCAACAACTTTCCAGGAGTCTTTGTCAGTTCTGGTGGCTCGCACTTGAGCGATCGCTTGATCTTCTGCTCTGCTTTTGCTGCTTGCCCTCTAACTTCAGCTGTGTGCCAGGGAAAGATGGCCCCCAGAAATGTTCTATCTCCACACCGGAACTACATTTTTAGCTAAATACAAGCGAATAAATTTCAAATTGACATCTCTCTCTCCCTCTTGCAGATTTGATAACTGAAATACCAAAATTAAAGTAATTTTTCCTCTTTTCACTTTAGGTGTACTTTTAGAACTCACACTCAAAATTTTAAAATAAACACATTCTTTCCCCCCAAGAACTATACGATACTTCTCTAGAACTGTAATGGCGTTCTGCAATGCATCTGTCCCTCATGCTCAAACGTCCTCTAAGTGAAACTTGGGCTTTCAAATCAATATTATTTTCTCATTTATTTTTGTTATTTTTCTGCTCTTGCTTGTGAATAATCGGTACATCTGCCCAGTGTACTACAAAAAATGTGTTTTCTAACTGAGGCAAGGCAAGGCAAATTTATTTATATAGCACTTTTCAGTAACAAGACGATTCAAAGTGCTGTACATGCTTGAGGTCTCTGGTCTGACCTTTCTGACGCTACAGCTAAAAACTGAGGAAAAGTTAGGACACCGTACCCTCTAATGGCTAATGTTACCCCCATTTACTGAAGTAGCTGACAGTGTAGACAGCTTCTTGTAGCCGTCGACCAGTCTCTGACATAAGTCTGAGGGTTTGCGGGGTCTTTTTTTTAACATGATAAGGTCTGTCGATAGGTAAACTTGCTTCTTGTCAGCTTAATGGGGGAAGAAATTTTGTGGTTATCCTGATTTTTTTTATCTTAAATAATCTTTTATGTTTTACAGAAGTTATTAAGTGGACTTGTTTTCAGTTTTCATAGTTGAATTATATCACTTTAATCTCTCTAAAATATTAAAAGTTATAAATATGTCAGAAAGGACACAGACCTTCATAGAATGCCCAGTTTTTTTTTTACATTTGGACTCAATTTGACCCCAAGATCAAGACCGATGTAACACCTTTACATTGTTTTATATCTAGGATATATTTGACCTGTTGCATACTCGAAAAAAAAATATCGAAATGTATATTTTTGTGCTTTTCAAAAAAAAAAAAAATGATCTGTATTATTTTTGTTTGTTTCGTGCATTGTGACATAATAAACTTAGTTTGTTAAATAATAATGCAAAATATCAATACAGCTAAAATTCCTAATAATGTTCAGTGCACAGCTGATGTTACTTACAGTGGGCCTCTCCCTGGACGGCTGGGCCACGCTGAGGGGCTGATGGTGGGCCATACCTGAGGGGAAAATAGCAGTACTCAGTGTTAACCAGCAGAGAGAGTCCTCTTCTAGGATTGCACCATTCCACATATATGTTGCACACATGTAATGAATGGACAGCAGTAAGGAAAAGGAACCAAAAAAAGCAAACTGCATTTGTTTTATTATGTTTCAAAGACAACAAATCAAGCAAGACATCCGTTTCATTCCCCTTTTCACTTGTATAACAAACTCTCGCCAACATGCAAGTCCTTTTCAGCTCATACAGTCAAGCTGCAGCTGATTTTAAGAAACAAAACACACCCAAATGCATATCCTTACATGTTAAAGACCAAAAATCCTAAACAAATGCAACGCTGAGCAGAAATAAACAATCAGGATGCAAAGAATGTGTGAGTTCTCAATTTTTGACCAAAGAAAAAGAAAAGACAGCAGTTAAGGCAGTGAAAGTAGATGACACAATGGATAAGCAGCACACGATGTTTGCCAGCTACATTGCCACTGCTTGATTTCTCAAGGAGCCAAAAATAAAGAGAGATCTGTTTCTGAATTTTGAAATTTCAACTCACTCTTCCACATCAGTCATATACATACTGACTGTACAACATTAATGGGATCTCTCTCTATTCACAGCGCGGATACCTGCCAAAGGGTGTTCACCTGTGGCCTTGTGCCTAGCAGAGCCGTGAAGCAGAGCGGGCCTAGGATGTCTGGCCGCCACTTTGGCTCCACTCTTTCGAGATGGAGAGCGACTTTGGAGGGCTGACACCTTACTCTGGTCAGCCCTCCTCACGCCTACTGGCGGAGAGGAGAGAAATTATTAAACCATAATGCACAACTCAGTTTTAATTTTTTTTTAAAAACAACCTGTCTTTAACATCAAGGTTTTTGGTAGTAACAGGAAAGTCTTATTAAAAAAGGAAATTTATCTTTCTGGTTTTAAGCACGTCTTGAAAACAGAATGAGAACCTTTTTTCTTTCTTATCTCCTCTTTTGGCGGATGGTAGGTTGGTGCTTTGCGTGTCACTTTACATTCAGCAATGCCAAGGCGGCCCCTTCCTTTGCCGGGGAGCCGTTTAGCAGGGCAGTCCACCACCGTAGATGCAGCGGTAGAACTCTGGGTCTGAGGAAGGGCTTCAATTTGCTCAGTCATTATACTTTTGTCATCATCTGCAGCAGAAAGGTATCAAAAGAGGACTAGTTCTCCACACCTGTCATTGCTAGGCAATAGTTTACACCAAGGCATTTCAGCTTTTTAAGTATACATATTGAAGAACTTTTACTATATTTTAGAAGTGATATATATTAAAGGTTCTGGGTACCTTGAGGGTCCATCCAGCCACTGTCTGTATCCAGGATAGACACATCCACTGTGGTTTCATCGTTAGTTGCAAAACTGGTGTCTTCTTCACCAATCTCTATATCTCTACCTTTGGTGCTATCTTCTTCAATCTTGACTTTCTTCTCTTTTCCATCACCTGTCACATCAGAATCAACTCTTTCCACTTCCTCTTGCAGTGTTTTGTCTTTCTTGTCCCCTTGATTCTCTTCTTCTGTCCCTTCTAGCTTAACTACCTGTAAGCCCTCTTTCTTCTTTCCTTCTTCGTCACCTTCCTCAGACTGCTGTGGAAGGTCATGGTCAGAACACAGAGACAAGTGTGAACTGTCTGTAGCAGGCTCCCCTTCATCGCTGTTTAGGGCACTATGGCTCCATTCTTCAGCTCCAGACTTGGGATCGTCGTCCAGCATCTTATCACAAACCATCAGTCTCATTTGGTCCTTCTTTTGCTCCTCTATTTCAGGTACATCAGGTATACTTTCCTCTGTTATATTTATCTTGGAATGCACAATCTCCTCAGGTTCTTCTATAATCTCTTGGGGCTCTTCCGCAATCTCAATGTCATCCTCTTCTTCGACTTCCTCATCTACTTGTGCTTGAGGTATTACAATGATTGGGGAAGATGTTTGTGGCTTTGCTGATTCTTTAGTTAGAGTTACCTCTGGTACTGGGATTTGGGGATTCTTCTCACATGCTGGCTTTTCTATGCTTAAATGCTGAGTAATTTCTGAGAGTATTTGTGTGTCTATTTCTCCTAAGCTTGGTTTTACTTCCATGCTAGCTTGCAAAGGTTCTGTTGACATAGCTGTTGTGTTTCTATCTGCTTCACCAGCTTTTTCTTGGTGATCTTCAACAACAGTTATCTTTTTGTTTTCCTCCAGTTCTACATCAGCTGTCTTGGATTCTGAAGCGTTGTTGGGCTCATCGTCTTTCCCCAGCCTTTCTCCACCTTGTGTTTCTGCGGTTCCTTCAGCTGGGGACTTGGGCTTGGTAGGACTCAGAGTAACTCTACTTCCAGTTTCTGCAGGGGTGAAAGTGAAGGAGCTGTCTGGTGGGATGGGTGAGGCTTCTCTAGAGGGGTCTTTTTCAACATCAACCTCAGGGATTGCCTGGATTTTTATGTCCCCAGGTAAGCCGGTCTCCAGACGAAGTTCAGTAAGGCGGTCTTTTGAAGCTGTCATTGGGATCCGTAAGCGATCTGGTTTTAATCCACTAGTCACAGCTTTCTCAAGAATCAGGGAGGTCTTCACTGGTGGATCTTTATTTTCCAACAGAGGTTTTTGACAAATCTGGGTAATTTCACTCTCATCTTTTTGTTGCATTTGAAGTTGTCCACCTTCAGTTTCAGAAACTCTAGGATCCTCCTCTTCAGAACCCAAAGAAGGGAAATGCTGGGGTTGAGAATCCACAGGACTTGGTACATCAGCAGGAGAAGGCAAGGGTGCTAAACACTCACTGAACACACAGTAGCCAAGGTCCTCCTGTTGATTCTCCCCTGCCACCTCTGTCAAGATTTGCTCTGACAAACCAAGCTTGCCAAAAGCATTACCAAGGAGCGCACTGGTTGGCATTGATTTTCGTCTCATATGATCCTTCATCTGGATTGATGGACGAAGTGGGACACCAGCCAAGTCCAACATCTCAGAGAGGCCTTCTGATTGTTCAGAGCCAGACTCGTGCTCCTCAGCAGTAACTTCTTCCCTTGTTTGGACGCCATCAGGTGGTGTAGGTGTTGGTGTAATGGAGACAACAGGTGGAAAGGGCAAAGTGTGGGTCTCAACAAATGGCGTTAATGGAGGAACTTCTGACCCATCAAAGCTTCCACTTATTGGACACAATGTTTCAGAGAATCTTCTTGACTTGTCTACCTTTATAGTTGTTTCTCTTGAAGACTCTCTAGGAATGTTCAAGGACAGTCTCCGTTGCTCTGATAATGCTTTACCAGGCGGTGTCCTCACTTTTTCCTTCTCCTGTTCTTCAAATTTATCCGCAGCTTTCTCAAACTCTACACCTAACATTTTCTCTGAGGTTAAACTGAGTTCATAATAGCTTTGTGACAATCCCTCTTCTTGGCTTTTTGACGTTGTCTCAAAGTAGGTTTTTGATCCACAACATTGGCTTTTATCTAATCCTTCTTTTAACGGGACTGTTTCATGACCTAGCCCAACTTTAGAAATGCTGCTGTCCTGGTTGCCATGACTTGTTGCTTCTATTTTTTGTTCAGCGCTTTCACTCAAAGGTATTTGTGATTTCTCAGGTAACATAACTCCAGCATTATCTTCTGTCTTAAGACTTGACACATCTCCTGCCAGTGAAACATCTTTATGGTCCTTGACTTTAGATTCCAAAGGCTTGCAGCCTTCAGTGGGCTCTTCCATTAAATCTCCTCTGTCTGGTTTAGTCTGTTTAACTGAGGAATCTTCCGAGGGATCCTTCTCTGAAGTATCGGGTAGGGGTAGTTTACTGAGGGTAGGTTCTTCTTCAGACGTGACAGGATATTCGTCTTCTTGCACCTCGGACTCACATGATGTTTTGTTCTCTGCTGGCTGGGCTGTGAGTTTGAAGGATGCTGTAGAACTCTGGGCTGACTCATGTTAGCAAAAAGCTTTATTTGCAGCATCCACAAAAGCTAGCCCATACAGTCAAGCTGAGGTTTTCAGCACATAGATACTCTCCATCAAGCAAAACACACAGCACAGTGTATTTTGTGCCAGGCCACAACAGCACAAGGGGAGGTCACAGCATCTAAGATAGCGTGCAGAACTGGAACGAAGGAATGAGTTGCATGATGTTAGATGGCAATAAATAATGGTAATACACAAGTTCACTGAATTCCTATTGTAATAAAGAGGGATTTATCACTGTATGCAATATAATAAATACAGGCAATCTTGCTTATTTGTATATAACAATCAAGTAAAGTATATTAAGGAGTGAAGTCTTTATTAGTATGACAATAAACGTCCCATGAGAGTGAGTTTTAAAGCCCAAATTAGTTTAAGCAACAATAGGAAAACATTTTTATTCTTTATTGTGGGATGAAATGAAGACAACTTAAAAACATAAAGCAAATGGTTTACAAGAGACTTTAAATGCATTCAGCATTGATTTGTGAGATAGTCAGCGGCTACTTCAGTCATCATATTCCAGCAAAACCCACAGAAAAATATACAAATTACAATGACAGTTTAGACAGTGATACTAGCGTTTGCAATGTAGCTGGCAATACTAAGGTGCAGAAATGATCAACCATGATATGGTTGATTATGTCCTTATAAAAGCAAATGGTTATGTTTTGCATGAAACAAAGCACAAACTTAAAATGCTACGTCATGTAACTTTTTTGCTAGCAGCAACTCTAACAACTGCAGCAGAAGCTCACAAAAGCAAGAGAAACAAAGAAGCAGGGAAGGTTGGCAGCAAAGCCCGAGCTGCATTACCAGTTATAAAATCAAGAGTGAACAGCCTTTGTACCCATCACAGAGACCCAGAGGTTCATGCACAGTTGGCAAATGCACACTCTCACAGTCCTGTTTTCTCAAAGAGTCCATTGTTCAAATATTAAAGTTGTTTTCAAAACCACACACACCTTTTACTGTTGGGCTGTTTTCACCTTGATGATCTCCTCCATTGATGGAATCAGGTGTGTGGGCTTTCTGGCTGCCCAAAGCCTGGGGGTCACTTAAACAATCTGTCTGCTCTAAGTGCAAGTCTCCTGGTTGCCCATATGCCACCTCCTCTAGTGCAGGCCGCTGACTGACAATGTCTACCTTTTCCTCTTTGAGCAGGGGAAGGGAGACACAAATGAGAAATGGGCAACATCAAAAATGACAGTGACATGGTTGAAAATAATGGAGACAAAGATGCATGCGACCTGTTTTATCTTTTCGGATTACATGATGTACACTCACCAGCCACTTCATTAGGTACTCCTGTTAACAAAAACAGCCAATCACATTTCTCCAATGCGGAGTAGACGACTTGCTGAAGTTCAAAGCGAACATCAGAAGTGGGAAAGGCAGGAGATTTAAAAGACTTTGGAGTGGCATGGTTGTCAGAGCTGGACAGGCTGGTATTTCAGAAATGGCTTATCTACTGGTATTTTCACTGACAACCATCTGTCAGATGATGGAATCAGTTTTGTCTGTAGACATAATACCATCTATGAAATGCACTTCAAGTAGAACCTTGAAGAAGATGGACTACAGCAGTGGAAGACCAGGCACCAATCCTGTCTCCTAAGAACAGGACCCCGAGGCCAATTGGAAAATCTCTGCCTTGTTATTTTAATACTGATTTCAGTTGCAACATTATAGTATAATGGCGTGAAGGACATTTTCTTGACACACTTTGGTCCCTATAGTACAAATTGGTGAAACAGGAGCTCAAATCAACTAAACCAACAAATCTGCAGTGACTTCAAGATGCTATCAGTTCAATATTGACATTGAATCTATGCCATGTTTAATTAAAAAAAATGTGATCCAATCCAACAGTAGTAAGGTGTCCCCAACAAAGTGTCTAGTAAGTGTATTTATTTAAACCATCTAGCACAGGTCTGGCCTGGTATTGTATTCTTATAATCAGATGTTTGCTCCCCCATACTGGACTGCTACTAAAGATCAGCCTTTGTTTTGCAAGCTGAGGGAACACAACAGCCAGAGCATGAGGCTGAAACTCCTGCTCTCACTACTAACTACTGCTATAGTTACTAATGCCTTAAGGCTTGAAAGACATGGATTGGTGAAAGACTAACAGAAGAGACAAGGTTATGAAAGCCATGGGAACATGGATGAACTCCAGGTGTGAAAACACAAGACAACACAGGTTAGGTGGTTTGGTAACAAACAAGCTTTTATACCTAAAATACAAACTAGCTATCACAAATTAGACCAAGTGACTCTTATTAATTGTGATTGCATGACAAATGCAAAATAAATGTGTAAACAAAACCATTTCCAGTGTTATACCAGGCTTGCTTGAGGAGTTGATTCTTAGATGTAAAAAAAGGAGCAACAAACCTAAACTTGGTATTTGACCTGTTTGGATTTTCTTGTATTTTTTTTCTTGCTGTATTTATAGGCCATAGCTAGGCTATATGCTGCTAGTGGAATTAGTAACAGATTTGATCTCTCTGCAATTTCTCCTACTACTCCCCATTTATTCCTTAAATGGAGTTGTTGCTACCATTTCTTTAATGCTCTCCCTCAGTTTTTTTTTCTTCCAAAGAAAGGAAAGCATGTTTTCTGTATTTTTCCTGTCCTCTCATCGCCTTTCATCAGACGGCCACACACACTGAACCTGGTTCTGCTGAAGATTTCATTCTGTGGGCAGGAAATGGCTTCTTTCTATTTTTGCCACATAATTGCTTAAGATGAGGCTCTGTGACAACGTTAATCACTGAATGCAGTTGGTTAGAGTTATTTAAAAAGATCTTTTTATGGAATCCTGACCTCTGGAAGTCGGTTCCAACAGAAAGTTATTAAGCCGTGTTAAACCCACTGACCTCAGGTTTAGTTTCTCATCCATCAGTCTTAGGGTTAGGGTTAGCTTCCCTGGGTAGCGGATGAACTGCAGATATTAAATTAGGTTTAGACATTAAATACACTGACCTTAGGTTTAGGCTTTTTATTATTTCCAAAACTTCCAGTGTGATCTTAGGGTCAGGGATAACCCTAACCCACTACAGTAGGGTGGCTCTCAAATATTTACCAAATATTGAAATATCTACAAAATGTTTTTTAAAGAATCAACACCGACATTTTTGAGATAACTACTGTGAATAAAGGCAAATAACAGACTACCTAAAACAGCCCAGTAAGATGACAACTAGCACTTATTACGCCATCATATTCAAACGCTCATGGTATTTGACATTCAGGTCTTCACTCTCCGGTTTTCCCTACAGAGCCATGCTGCCATTTGACTGCTGAACAGCTGTAGTGGAAAAGGTTGTTGCATTTGACACAGCTCAGATCATTTTGCTAAAATCTGGCCTTTCAATATACATAACTCCCACCCGTAGTCTTTTGCCCTTTCCTTCAAATGGGGAGGATTTCAGACTTTAGGAATCAGAGCCTTTGGTCCAGTGTCATGGTATGGTATGTATGCTCATAGCTTTTCTGTTATGTATGTTTTTTTTTTACCAAATTTGTGTACAAGGCTACTGAAAATTTGGCCACTTGCTGACATCACAATATCACTTAGTAACTGCTATTTGTTAAGATAAGTTTTAAAGTAAGCTTTGCAATATTTTGCAAATAATGCACAATCGTTGCTTGCCAAGCTAGCTAGTCAAGTTGCGGAGACGCCGGCTAGACTTTCGTTGCCACACTGCATGCACAGCCATCTTTTTTACAAAAAGTAAATGGGTCTATAAGTGTTTAGGTCACTGTGGAAGCAGGAAGCTGGTTGGTGCTGGGACAGAAGAAGTTGTCCTTGGCTGGAAAGGGTGCCTTCACCCGCTGGAACTGAAATTATCATTCCTAAGTACTTGCTTTAGTCACTAAACCAGTTTGGTCGTGTGGAAAAAAATTATGACAAAAAGCTTAATGTCCTGACCAAGAAAGAAAAAAATGCATATGATGAAAGTGACACATAGTCAGATGGTGACAAAGTAGAGCAGACTAACACACTGATAGACTTCAAAGGGCCTTGAGGAGGAGAACTGTTTTTATCTATTATTAACTCGTGTTAGATCACTAGAATAAAGTTGCTAAAATGGACCAAATTGTGATCAGAGGAAGGAGAGAGTGATATATGCTGAAAACCAGGAGAGCATCCCTGCCACTTTCATCACCTTTCACGTCCTGTATGGTTCGAAGCAGGCTGTTCTTAAAAAAAACTATATGTACCTTGTGCCACAGGCCCAGTCTGCTCAGCGGATGGAGAGGGGGGAGGGGAGGGAGGCAGGTTGGCCGAGTCATCCACTGCAGAGGGAGAAAGATAGAGAAAGACAAGACACACCAGGAAGACGAGATGTGGATGGAAGGATGGAGATGAGGATTGAGTAAATGTGCTAACCGTATTATACAGCCTTTCAGAGGACAGTCTGTATGTTACGCTAGGATCATTTCTTTCAGAAATTGTTAAAGTTTTACTTGTATGGACATGCAGTGCCTTCATAGCTTTATCCCTGAGGGATTTATGAGACGGACCAACCCGAAGTAGTGCATGTTGTGAAGAAAAAGGAAAGAAAGGTATTCACTGTTTTCAACATTTTTACATATCAATCTTAAAAGTGAATCTTTTTCTTTTCATTCCTTTTTTTCTTATTGCCCATCTTTCTATTTAAAATTTTAGTTTCTTTTGATTCTTTTCTTCTAAGCCTTCTTTCATGTTATCCCTTCCTTTACTGGGTCCTTCTCTCTTCATTTCTGTCTTCCTGTATTTTCCCTGTTTATCTTTGATTCCTTACTTTCTTTTCTCCCTTTTTGTGCCCTCCTCTCCTTGTGTTCTGCCTTTCTTCATTTTTTTATTTCATCTGCATCCCTTCAATTTGTCCTTCCGCCCTTTCTTCTGTATTATGTTTCATCCTTAAGTCTTTTTTTCTTGCTTGTGTCCTTCCTTTGTTTCTTCTTTTCTTCTTTCCTTGTTTACTTCTTTCCTTATTTTTGGCAGATCCCGATCCCTTCCGTTTGTCATTCCTATAAACATTTCCTGCCTTTTGCGTGATTCCTTTCTTTCTTTCCTTGTTTTTGTATTCAATTCCATCCTTACTTCTCTTCCATGCATCCCTCTTTCTTTTATTTCCTTCCCCTCATTTGTTGTCTGACTTTCCTGCCTTTTTTCCTTACTTCCCTCAGCCTGCTCAATGTTAGATGGACTGTTCTGTTCTACTTCCTATAGGATTTTTTTCAGTGCCTAAAGGGAATTGATTGTCCTTGCCACAGAGACAAACTCATCTGGCAACGTGTGTGTTTGCAGTCCAATCAATGCCACTGCTGTTGCTCTGCATGCACATGTTGTTGCCCACAACATGCACCGTGCACCTACCTGTTGCTCCAGGTTGTGCAGCTGCCCCACCATGGTACCCGTTCTCCCTGTAGCTGTAAGGAGAGTAGCCGTTCTCGCCGTTCTCCTGGCCGTTCGAGGCCCAGTGGTCCTCTGGCTGCCTGCCGTCTGCCATGTCTACCTGCTTGCGATTCAGCTGTTTGATCTGAAAGGATGCAGAGAGGAGTAGGTGAGATGTGACTGACGGATTCTGTGATTTGATCCAAAAGCAAAGTCTGCCACCAGGTGGAGCCAGTTGCCATGGTGAGCAGTTACTCAGACCTTTGTCTCAGCATCCATGTGAAAATGCTGAATGCAAGAGCTGATAAAATACATACATTTGACTATTACACTATTTTCCATGTTTACAATGCATGATCACATCCCTCAACTGTTGAACTCTTCACAGTAAAATTGCAAAACTAATGAAAATGTGCCTAAATCCAGAGTAAACGGTCCAGGAAACGACACCCAGCAGGAACTAGTAGCTCACAATGTACATGTAGACCAATTCAAATATAAAGGAGGGTTTGTTCTATTCAATATGAAACTAATAAAGTATCTTAATATCTAATCATAGCCTTTGGTGCTCCAAGGCAACAACACAATGGTGATTTTTAAACCAGATTAGCAGGAGGGCTATGAACTGGCTGGCATTATCATCAAATAGCTGCTGCTAATTTCTCTCTTAGATCATCCCTCCCAACATGAGGATCCAATAAAGTCTGTTTCCTGCTACTGCAGCTCACTTCTTCTCCTTATCTCCATTTGCTCCACCGCTTCCCTGCAGCGCAGCATGACGACAGCAGGGGGATTGTAGCCGACGTCTGCTGCAGTGTGAGGATGCAAGGGTCACGGGAGGAAAGAGGAGGAGGAGAAGGACCCAGTGACACTCAAGCAGACTGGGCCAGACCGTCTGAGACTGAGAAGACAAGCCCAGGGCTCAGTCACAGGCAAGTCGGGCCGCAGCTGTTGCCAAGGAGGAAAACTGGTGCGCTGATGCTGGCTTTGGAATCACATTGACCTGCTTTCAGATGCGGTTTTGGCAATATCACTGCACACTCTGCCCCTACAAAACAAATGGCTATAACATGTGCGCAAATGGTGTTCTTTTATTTACAGAAAACATGCAATAACAACTTTTTTCTGCATCAATTTACTGTCTCACATTCATGAGGTTACACGTTTAAATCCCTCTGAGTCTATGTGAGCCATGTTGGTGTTATATTTGACAGCACGCAAACCAGATTAAGGAAATCCAACCCTTGATGAACCTCCTGCACTAAGCAAATAGGTTCTGCAGTTAGATACCAGTCATCTAGACTGACCCTTACTTCTTTGACATATTTCAACTTAAAACCTTTTTTGCTATTTTAATGCATCGCTAACATTTTGGTTTTTTTTTATAATAGACTATCATTCTGCTCTGCTATGCTTCCATTGTATTTTATTTTATTTTTATTTTTTGCAAAATGTATATTTGCAGAAAAAAAAATGAGCCTAAATCTTTTCCGTTTACAAGAAAATCCTTCAATACAGGGAATTTATTGTTACCTATATTGGCCACTTATAACATATGTATATATCAGGGATTACATAGCGGAAACCCTGTATATAAAATCAGTAGTAGCCATGTACATAGGTTACTAGGCTTGCTAGCCAAACTTATTTAGTTTGGTGAGTAATCAAAGCTAAAATATAATTTCAATCTAACTTTGTAAAAATGCAAATTTTACATACAATATTTTAATGTAACTTCTTGTTATTTATTTTTTTCTTAAATAAGTGTGAAGGCTGGTTAAAAACATCTTATTATAACAGTGGCAATAGTATTTGTTAATGTTATTGATGTTAGTTTGGTTGGAAATAAAGTAAAAAACAAAAATCCGTGGAAGCAGCTAGTCTCCTAAACTTTCAAATTTCCAGTATAACTAGATCTTCCAGTATGGATTTATAATTACATCAAACAGCAAAACAACAACAAACACATAATAACGTTGAAAACATCCCTTAATTTGTGAGATTCTATTTATGGTTGCTAATTATACCTATTGTTACCCTTTCAATTCAATTCAATTCAATTTTATTTATATAGCGCCAAATCATGAAACATGTCATCTCAAGGCACTTTACAAAATCAAGTTCAATCATATTATACAGATTGGGTCAGATTATACAGATTGGTCAAAATGTCCTATATAAGGAAACCAGTTGATTGCATCAAAGTCCCGACAAGCAGCATTTAAGTCTAGTGTTTTGCCAGTGCTTTGCCATTTACCCAAAGGCTAAAAACTATAACCGTTAATCAATATAGGGTCAAAGTCGTGACTAATAATATAAAACTTGACATGTACTCTGACTTCTTATAACTCAAAGCTTATGTTTAATGCATTTTACCCTTATTTGGGGTTTTAAACCTTGCTCTCCAGGCAGATCCTGTCATCTTGTGGGTAACTAGAGCTGACATTGCCCTTTTTATTGCCCCCTTTTAGCTGTTTACCAGCCTCTCTGTGTAGTTTCATATTCTGTAACATGACAATGCTTTGTCCAAAATATATCCCATAAAGTCGGAGACTCCTGGTCTGATGGAATTTAATTTTCCCACTGCTATCTAAAAATAGCTGTTTAAGGTGACTTTGGCATTTCACTTGCAGCAACAAATGAAATCTACCTCCACCATGTGCATGCTCTGCAATCTGTCTCAGCATGACGTTTTCACATTCTGCTTTTTAAGAGCACCATTTTGTTGGGAGTGACCTTTCTTAATTCCAAAAAAGGAAGCTCAGCATGAACTATCCTAATGGATAGTTCTAATAATGTTGAAAGGGTTAAATCAATACTGCTAGGAGTCGAAAAAACCCTGTCAGATCAGATCAGATCATAGTATTTGTGTCTTCAATTGAACACGCCAGAAGGTTTTGTTACAAGGACAAGGTATGTCAAGCCCGAGGCTCACAAGCTTCCTTTTCTTTTGTCTCTTGACAACACTGTCTTACACTTTCCTTTCAGCACTTTCCGCCTCCTGTGGCCCTCTTCCCACAAAATGTACCCCCACCCCAGTCCAACCTCCCTTCCCTGCCCTGTCGGCTCTTCGCTAACCCCGCCCGGATCTGGGTCACCCATCATGCTTCCATGGAGCGCCGCTCACATCGGAATGTCACCATCCATTTAGGAGGGAGGATCTCTGGCAGTCTGTCTCAGTTGTAGGGCAACCTGGCCTTAATCCTCTATGTGAGCAGCCGAAATGTGTCCGCCAACCTCGACCGGTATGGTCTCTGATATATGGCAAGTTATTGCTGTATAGCATCAGGCATTCACAAGGTCATTTCAAAGGCTTTGTAGGAAATTAAAGACATTGACATCAGAAACAAGAAACACATAAAAAAAGCATAAAAAAAGCATAAATAAACACAAGAAATAAATAGGAAGATGTCAGTTTAAAGCAATACATACTGTAGCTAAGTTATGACACAAGTGATCCGATACTAGCAGAGGTCCTCAATTCTGGTCCTTGAGGTCCGGTGTCCTGCAGTTTTTAGAGATGTCCCTGGTCCAATACAACTGAATCAAATGGCTGAATTAGCTCCTCAGTTTGCAGTCATGTTCTCCAGAGTCCTGCTGAGGACCTGATTATTTGACTCAGGTGTGCTGGACCAGGGACATTTCTAAAAGCTGCAGGACACTGGACCTCGAGGACTGGAATTGAAGATCCTTGTGATAAAGCAATCTTAGCTCTTTATGGGATAGTACCAGCAAATACCAATGTTTTCAGTCCCGACTTATAGAAGCTAACATTTTTTTCACATCTCAGGTTTTCAGGGAGTTTGTTTCAGAGCCAGTTATGCTCAAAACTAAATGCTGCTTCTTCTTTAGGGACCTACATGGTTCACACCTGACAAGCCCACAGCTGCTGAGCTTTCTTTGGTGCGCAGAAGCCTGAATCAACTTAGTGAACTACGTAAACCAGTCAATCCTACTTCAAAGTTGGAGATCAAAGTTGTGAAACTTTGCTTTGCGAGCTTTAGCAGGTCTGTCGATCAGGAGGAAGCATATTATGGCATCCAACATACTTCAGTGGGTGTGAGAGCTGTCACTAGTTGTGTTTCCATCCAATTCTCATTCAAACATTGAGCAATTTTTTTAAAATGACACAAAAGTGAAAATGTGAATCAAGTGTATTTACTTTTACTGGGTTGCAGCGAATTAACCAGGCAATGCACAGCATAATGTTGTCATGCGTTGACATTGGCTGTAATAAACAGGAAGTAGAGGTTCCTAACTAGTGCAGGCCACAGATCAGTAATGGAGGAGGCTTTAATGAATGTACAGTTTTATTTTTTTTCATGGATGAGACTAAGAAATGCTCGAGTCTCTTCATCGGTCCACACATACCTTTTGTTGCTTGCAGCTCTGTTTTCCAGCGTTATGGAAAACGTCCGGAAAGACGCTGCAGCAGAGACAGCTGATCAGTCATGTGCGGTAAATGTTCGCTACATCAGCATTGATTACACAAATGTGTTTCCATCTCCTCCTTAGCGTATTTACTGAAAAAGTCAGAAACCACCTCAAGCGAGCGTAAAAACGTTTTTGGGAAATTTAGTGAGTTTATTTGAATTCTGCCGTTTCCATCAAACCATTTCTAATGCGATACTTCAAAATGTGCATTAAAAACAGATGGAAATGCGACTAATATTAGCACGACTTATTTGAAACATACTCAAGCAACGCAGTAGAAAAAGTATCGTATTTCTCCAACACCTTTTCCATCAACGTACAGTTCAGTTTTGCAGTATTTTAGATTTTGAACTAGAGTTGATCCTATAAAGTGATTAATGTGGCACTTTGTGTTTGCTTTTAAAAACACCTAAATTTCTGCATCTTCAACTTGTACGACCATACTTTCTTTGAACCTCCCCGATGACTAGGCACCGAAAAGCAATAGAAAACCTGTTCAGGAAAACTGACATTAGTTTTTTTTTTGCCATGTTTGTCTCCCTCCGACAGGATGGCACCCTGGATGGTGAGCCATGGCTCTAATATCAAAAACCGCTGCTGCCTTAAATCTAAATGAAAACTTCCTAAGGTTGGTTCAAGCTGGGGGTTTCCCAGTGTTAGCTGACGTTAATTAAAATAGCTCTGCAAAATCAATAACACAACACACCAGCCTGCTGGGAAGAGAAAGTTGGTCACAGTATATAGAAAGATAGATGGAGTGTAATACAGAGCAATTCCAAAAGACAACTTGTTAGATCAAAGCATTTTCATGAGTCCAAATGGCCTAGTCAAAGTCCAGAGCAAAACACAATAGAGACTGTGTGTTGAGACTTGAAAACTGACATTCACAGACGCTCTTAATTCTATCTGACTAAGAATGGGAAATACATTAGTCTCCAGAAATGCAAAGCCAGAGAGTGTTTTTAGGAAATCTGGAACTCGACATTGATCATTTACCTCCCACAATCCAGCACTTTGTGTTAATACTTCCCATAATATCCAACCAAACATAACCTGTGTGGCAATACCTCGACTATAA
The DNA here is from genome assembly GCA_037039145.1 of Fundulus diaphanus. Taxonomy (NCBI): domain Eukaryota; kingdom Metazoa; phylum Chordata; class Actinopteri; order Cyprinodontiformes; family Fundulidae; genus Fundulus; species Fundulus diaphanus. Next base: position 5,231,558 of record CM073139.1, read on the forward strand.
CAGAACTGCATGTCATTGACTCTGAAATCTGTTCATACTTTCCAACTGAATGGGGGATGGAATAATGTGATAAACTCATTGATGATACTCGAGAAACCAAAAAACAAATCTACATGCTTTAAAACACACAATTGAAGCAAGAAGCTTGCATGATAGGAAACTGCAAAGAAGAAACATTCTCTTTAACAAAGTATATATTTCTATGGGGTTATTTAACCTGGAACTAAGTCAATGCGACAGCTTTCTCCTTCTCAAGCAGCATAACAGCAGCAGCAAATGGACAGATTAAGTTTCATTGACTCAGCAACACATGAAGGAGAATTAAAGCATAATGAGTGCTGTCAGGGAAGTGTGAATAAACTGTGGAAGCAGTGGAGTTGGGCTTGACAAGAGGCATGCTTGGGCGTGGGGGTGGGGTTTACACTTAGTAAAGATTAGACGCTCTAATACCAGAAATATGGGAGCAATCACTTGTGAAAAATTAGGACAACCCATTCTTTATTAAATTCTTTACAAAGAGCTGCTGAAGTGATTCAATTGCAAAAGGCTAAGACACACTTCCCCTGGTAGCCATCACTAGCCAGTGTTACTCCCTTTAACTGAAATAACTTTGATGAGATTTCGTAACTGACATCAATCTCTGTCATCAGTCTGAACAAAATGTGTCCTGCTTTGAGAAGTTTCTTGCATATCCAGTCTGTTCCAAGTCCCCCTACAGCATCTCAATGAGATCAAGAACTGGGCTTTTTGACGAGGCCAGGATTTTCCATTTCCAAATTTTCAGTCAGTTCTTGGTGGATTTACTTGTATGTTTTTGGGTTATTCTCATTGTGAAGGGTTCAATTCTGCTTCCACTTTATTTATTTGTTACAGATGTTCTGACATTGCACATGACAGAATTCATGCTATTCTGTGATGGTGAGCTGGCCAGGTCCGAGCAGCAAAGCATCCATGACACGTCCACCTCCAAACGGGTTCAGAGAGTTGTTACAGAGGTTTTTACAGAGTGCTTTACATGGAATGATGCTTTTGATTTATAATAGACTGGTTCTCTGTTCCGGTGTCTAAATGAAAGTGAAACTTGTTCAGTCTCTTTCTGACTCTACGGGCAACTGTATTAAGTATCCGCTGTAGGTCCTGTGATTCCTTTGGAATCTTGCAGCCTTCTATCAGGGACAAATTGCTTGGACAGCCAATCCTGGGCATTAAAGCTGATGTTTCGAATCTCCTGGACTTGAAGGCTACTTTTGAAACTATTTGGTCTCAGATTGTACTCTTGTTAACTTGTCAAATATCTCATCTTAACATGACCTTTCAGTGATGTTTTACCTGTATTTGGGGTTTTCCTACCATAAAGTCAGTCTGTTTCAACAGTCTCCTCAATGATGTCGTCATTCCCATGGTGATATGACAATGCAGAGTCAGAGAGGTCAGTGGTTGGTAAAGGATGGGAGCAGCACATAGACTGACTCTGACCATTGTATCCAGAAATAGGTCACCCGATCCTGTGGGGCGCAGCAACACCTCAGGGTTCCGACCTGACTGCGCTGACAAAAAAGGGAGCCAAGCCATTTAACCCAGTCAATATGCTGGTGTTGCCAATGACGGCTTGCATAACTTAAAAATATAGCCAACATATGGCTCATATATCCAGGATTTATCCCAGGAAATTAAATATCTCTAACCCAGAAATTACTGTTATGGTGAAAAGTAAATGTAATCTGTTCATTATAATATAACTGCCTTAATAACAGAAATTACCTAAAAATATATTTTTTTAATAATCACAGTTATCTATTTGTCTAAAATTAACTAGAATTTACTTCAGTTTGTAGAGCATTTAAGAGCTTTGTTTACATAAATCAAAACATTGAATTGTGCCCTTTTTTGTTTTAGACACCTAAATTGAAGTAGTTGATGAAAGAGTAGTTAAATTAACTGCAAAACGATTGATGCTTTGTAACGGTAAGTTACTTTTTAAAGTCACTCTTCAAAACAGGGAAGACAAGACAACATGCCATTCAAGTAACCCAGAAAGTCTGCATATCTTCACAAGCCAGGAAATGGCTCGCGGAAGCAGCTAGTCTCCTAAACCTGCCCTTGGATTGAGTTTTTTTAGACCAATTTTCCAGGTTGGTTTGGTGTAAATCCATCGATAAATATGTGGAAGAACACCTCGTGTCAAATGTCAGGAGGACCAGTGGTTCTGTGGGCTTGTTTTTCTTCCCTTCTTTTAAAGTGCACGTTATTATGAACTCTTTAAAACACTATTTATTTTATATGAAAATCAGGTGGCATCTGCCAGAAACTTGAAATTGAGTTGTCATTGGGTTTTCAGCAGGATAACGATCCAAAACATCTGGCCAAGTTAAAAAAGGAGTGGTTCCCCAGAGACAAACTCCACCTTCCATGAAAATAAGTCTCAAGACCTAAATCCTATAAAGCACCTGCATTGTGTGCTAAAGAGAAGAAAGCATAAGAGGTCCTCTAAGGACTCTGGATAATTCGAACAGTGTGTGCAAAGAAGAGTGGTTAAAGACAATTTCCCGCCATGTAACCAACACATCTAATCCGGCTGAGGTTAAGTTGTAAGACCAAAGTTTAAACTTAATGACTGCTTTTTGTCGGTCATAAATATCTTGCATGACATCAGCCCAAACTGAGCACAATTCCCCTGCTATTATGCACATATGAAGGGCCAAGCCAATCATCTGGCTGAATGCAGCCACTTACAGCCAGCTCCCGCGGCCCCCGTGAGTCATGGGAAAAGTGAGTGTGAAATGTCAGGGATAGTAGAGATGAATGAACCAGCTGGCAGTGGGCCAAGCTTGTGCAGGATATTTTTCTTCCTGTTTTTTTTTTCCAATTTAACCATTCAAGTGAAAAGCCGGAGTATTACTGTTGTATTAAACAAGATTATTTTTTTCTGCTTTTGTGTCCTTACGGAGATTTTTGGGACATTTATTATGTCAAAAACTCCAAACTTCGATTGTGTTTGTATGTAAAAGACTTAATAAAGTGGGGCTGAATAAAATAGATGATAAAGAAAGGCTGATGTCTCATCCTACTAGTTGCAAGCCCACTATTGCAATTTGCATTTATCATGAGCTTGAAACCACAACATGGACAAATTAACTTTATTTAACTGGATTTTTTTTTTTATTTATTTCATCCATGTCACCGATAAACTTCAGTCAATGTCACAGAAACACCAACAGAACTAAGCCTGAGCTTTTTAGCAATAAACTCCAAGTGCTAAGAGTGGAAATGGAAATCACTATTTCAAGAATGCCATTTGTATTTACTCAGGTAGTCTTTGTCAGATAGTAACATCAGGCTGATCATCCTAAACTTTAATGCTTAAGAAAAAAAATCTGTGAGGGTTAAAATACTTTTGTATGGGACGGCACTTGGAAAAAACACTTGATGACCAATGTTGAGCATGGTTGAAGAGAGGTTAAGGAGACCCTGGGATCCTTGTTGGATTGTTGGAAGTGGACTTTACTAGTAAACTGAAAATGGGCCTTAAATAGGCTTTTTACACATCTTGGACAGTGGTGGCAGTAAATGTTGAGGATACTGTGCATACTGTACTTATAGTCTGTGTTTTCAACTTAGGTTATAAACACTGTTTCTGTTCTCTGCTTATAAACAGTCTACTCATAATCAACACTCATAGTCAACAGCTGGCATTTAGAAATACAGGAAACAACGTACCTAAATTCTATTTGCGGTACTGTTTGTAAACACCGTTGGCTCGTAATATCTCCAGCTGGTGTTTATAACTCCTGCAAGAAAAAAATTTGTCCAAATCCTGGTTGAGGCTCTGTTTATAAACACTGCTGGCTCGTTATAGCAAACTCGTTAAGGCTGCTGTTTTAAAATTGTGCTTGATATGTGCCTAAATCCTCTTTGTAGTGCTACTCATAATCATTGGTTAGAGACAAGAACTGCTGGTGAGCTATTTAAAAGAGCATTCACGAAAACTGACAAGTTGTTGAAAGCAGAACGTGTAAACAAACACTGTGATGTGCAGCGATAAACCGCCTTCGTGGGACTGTACTGGTTCTCCGGTGGTGGAAAACCATATTCCTTTTCTCTATACAAAATTTTGCAACTGAGATAAGGTGCAAATTTATACATTCAAATATAACTAGCTAATAATCAATCCAGCTAACGCGTACTTCTGAGTCAGCTGCCTGTCATTATGTATCCGTTACCGCTCAGAAAACTGGAAATCTATTTCTACTTATAGTATAATATGTACACTTACCTAAACTGAAAAGTGATCTTCCCTGATTATTGAACCAGGAAAGGGTTTAGTTGAACTGTCTTTTCAGACCTGTGATAAAAAAAATAAGACATGAGGGAAAATACATTTTAGAATCATCAAACAGTAGTTAGATATTTACAGAGGCAAGCTTAAGCCTATTTAATTTGCCCACAACTTTAAGCTCAAACATCTAAATCCCATCTGGTAGGCCTTAAATCATATTATGCTCTTTTCCACACATTAAGCTTTCATCCTGTGTTGTAGAGTTGTGCATTAAGCTTAGTTCTGTATGCAAGCAACATTCAGTACTGCAACACAGGCACAGGCAATATAATGTAATAAAGTATGTAGGTGCAGACCTTTGTGTTGGATTTCCTTTTATTTCTTATGCTAATTTACATTGAACTGAATAGCATAGGTCATAGCATAGTCCTTCGTGAAATGTGGATTACATTGTGACTCGTTCTAGGTAATAATCTGCATGAGTGAGTTTTGTTTTGGGTATTCTGAGAAGCTTTCCAAGTAAGAAATCTTAATTTCAAGACAAGAACATCAATTCAGCGAGAAAAACTTTAGCAACACAACAGACTGAAACAGAGATTGGGAGGAGAGTATCCGGGGCAACTGCAGGGATGGTAATTAAGCACCAACAAGTGATTACAAGCATCCGTCTTGTGCCAACCAGAGCAACTGCTCCAGTGAGCTGTTCTTAAGATTTGTTAAATTCTTGGATTAGCCCACTGGGAATGAGCCAAAGGATGAAAGAGTTAAATCTGGTCAAAGATACAAAAAAAAAAAAAGCTTTGCATTGCTCTGGGATTGTAAAGAGGTGGAACACCAATCATCCTGTGGACATTAAAAGAGTGAGAAAGAATCAGCAAGGGCGGGGGGGGGGGGGGGGGCTTCATGCACCAAAACAAGCATCAAGAGTACAAAAGACAGATTCTGCATACAGGAAGTAGGCTGACTTATTAGAGAAAATGGAAGACATTTAACCAGAAAAGAGGCGAGGAAGGGAAAAGCTATAGCGGAGGAAAAGACAAATATTACAATTTTTCTATCAGCTGATGATAATGTGATTATACTTATTTACTCTCCTGTTTTTACCACTGAACAATAACTAATAAGGTTGGAGTCAAATGTAAGAAAGAGCAAAGGATGTCTCAATAATGTATAGTTCCTTTACATGTAATATTACATTTTTTACTATGTTTAAAAGGCACAGTGAATATCAATCAACATAAATACAGCAGTTTATCATGTAAAGGCACAGGAATTAGCCACACTGGCTTATTTTCTTTAATGGGGCCTGATAGGTTGACAGTTAAAAATCCAAAATAAAACACATGAGTTACAAAATTTGATGATTGTGATAAAAAAGATTACACAATAAAAATTAAATAAACACACTTCGACCAGTTTTTGATTGCCCGTAATCTAATAAATTACCTACCAATGATGCATTATAATTTCCCTGGATCCAATATTCTGTATATAAAGTGCCTAAAAGGAAAATGTTGCCTAAAATTGTTGCCTAAAAATATCATTTATTATATTAAAATAAAATCATTGTTATCCCCCCAAACATGATTACTTTGTCCTCAGTAAGTGAGGCGGTATTGGAGGAATCTCCTGATCAGTGTTTGGATTTAGCCCCAGTAGAGATTACTGAGTTATCTAAAATTTTAGCTTCATCTAACCTTCAATTTATATGTTACACCAAATCCCAAAAAAGTTATTTAAGGAAACATTCCCTTGGATTAATGGCACTATTTTAGACATGATTCATCTATTCTTGGTAAATGGATATGTACCACAGGCTTTTAAAGTAGCTGTTATTAAACCTTTACTTAAGAAACCTTCTCTTGATCAAGATGAGTTAATAAATTAGACCTATATCTAATCTTCTTTTCTTATCTAAAATTCTTGAGAAAGTAGTTGCTAATCAACTTTGTGAACATTTACAAAGTAATGACCTACTTGAAGAGATTCAGTCAGGCTTCAGAGCTCATCATAGCACTGAAACAGCTCTGGTGAAGGTCACTAATGATATTCTCATGGCCTCAGATAATGTACTTGTGTCTGTACTTGTCCTGTTAGATCTCAGTGCTGCATTTGATACAGTTGATCACAATATTCTCCTGCTAAGACTTGAGCATACTGTAGGGATTAAGGGGAAAGCATTAGGCTGGTTTAAATCTTATCTATCGGACAGATTCCAGTTTGTTCATGTTAATAATAAATCTTCTTCAAACTCTAGGGTCACTTGTGGAGTACCACAGGGTTCAGTCCTTGGACCAATTCTCTTTACTATATATGTGCTTCTGATTGGCAAAATTATCAGACAGCATGGGATTAATTTCCACTGTTATGCTGATGACACTCAGCTATATTTATCCATAAATCCTGATGAATCCAATCAACTACTTTGACTACAGTCATGTCTTGATGACATCAAAAGCTGGATGACTTAAAATTTCCTGCATTTAAATTCTGACAAGACAGAAGTTGTAATCTTTGGACCAGAGTCCTCAAAAAATAAACTTCTTAATCAATCACTTAATCTTGATGGCATTAACTTGGCCTCTGGTAATAAATTAAAAAAATCTTGGTGTTATTTTTGACCAAGACATGTCATTTAAATCCCATATTAAACAGGTTTCCAGAGTTTCCTTTTTTCACCTCCGGAATATCACCAAAATTAGAAACATTCTGTCCAGGGGTGATGCTGAAAAACTAGTCCATGCATTTGTTACTTCAAGGCTGGACTATTGTAATTCTTTACTATCAGGAAGTCCACAAAATGCAGTTCAAAGTCTACAGCTGATCCAAAATGCTGCAGCAAGAGTTCTGATGAAACTTTAACAAGAGGGATCATGTTTCTCCAATTTTAGCTTCCCTTCACTGGCTTCGTGTTAAATCAAGAATATAATTTAAAATTCTTCTTCTAACGTATAAAGTCCTTAATAATCAAGCTCCATCATATATCAGAGCTCTGATTACCCCGTATGTTCCAAACAGAGCACTTCGCTCTAAGACAACAGGTCTGCTGGTGGTTCCTAGAGTCTCTAAAAGTAGAATGGGAGGCAGATCCTTTAGCTATCAGGCTCCTCTCCTGTGGAACCAACTCCCAGTTTTGGTCCGTGAGGCAGACACCGCGTCTACCTTTAAGACTAATCTTAAAACTTTCCTTTTTGACAAAGCTTCTAGTTAGAGTGGCTTATGTTACCCTGAGCTATCTCTATAGTTATGCTGCTATAGGCTTAGGCTACTAGAGGACATCAGGATCTATTTTTCTCACTCTACTGAGTTCTACTGTTCTCCAATTTTGCATAGCTTGTCGTCATTTCAGCTTTTAACTTTTTGTTCTCTCTCTTTTTTTTCTTCATAGTAGGTACACCTGGTCTGGCATTCTATCAGCTGTGACATCATCCAGGGAAGACAGATCACCACTATTACCATCTAATATAGATCAGATTACTGGATCAATGTGTGCTTCTGTGCTTTTTTGTCTCTCTTGTTGTGTCTCTGTCTTCTGTAACCCCCAGTCGGTCGAGGCAGATGACCGTTCATACTGAGCCCGGTTCTGCTGGAGGTTTTGCCTTCCCGTTAATGGGGAGTTTTTCTTTCCACTGTCGCTTCATGCTTGCTCAGTATGAGGGATTGCAGCAAAGCCATGTACAATGCAGACGACTTTCCCTGTGGCTCTACGCTTCTTCAGGAGGAGTGAATGCTGCTTGTCGGGACTTTGATGCAATCAACTAGGTTCCCTTATGTAGGACATTTTTTGACCAATCTGTATAATCTGACCCAATCTGTATAATCTGATTGAATTTGACTTTGTAAAGTGCCTTGAGATGACATGTTTCATGAATTGGCGCTATATAAATAAAAATTTAAATCCCACATTTAACAGGTTTCCAAGATTTCCTTTTTTCACCTCCAGAAGGTTGCCAGAATTAGAAATGCTGTATTCTGTCTTTAAATGAGTGATTCTGAAAAAATAGTCCATGCATTTGTTACTTCAAGGCTGGACTATAGTAATACTTTACTATCAGGAAGTCCACAAAATGCAGTTCAAAATCTTCAGTTTATCCAAACTGCCACAGCAAGAGTTCTGATGAAAATTAACAAGAGAGGTCACGTTTCTCCTTTTTTAGCTTCCCTTCATTGGCTTCCTGTTAAATCAAGAATAAAATTTTAAATGATCCTTCTCACGTATAAAGCCTTTAATAATCAAGTCCCATCATATATCAGAGCTCTGATTACCCCGTATGTTCCTAACAGAGCACTTTGCACTCTGACTGCAAGTCTACTGGTGGTTCCAAGAGTCTCTAAAAGTTGAATGCGAGGCATATAATTTATTTGCCAGGCTCCTCTCCTGTGGAATCAACTCCCAGTTTTAGTCTGTGAGTGAGACCCCCTGTCTACTTTTAAGACTAGGTTTAAAACATTCCTTTTTTAGATAAAGATCATAGTTAGAGTAGCTATCCTGAGCTATATTTTTAGTTAGTAGTTTTTAGTTTAGATCTTTTTGCTCCAGGCTTAGGCTGCTGGAGGGCATCAGGCTTTATTTTTCTCACTCTGCTGAGTCATCCTACTGTTCTCCAATTTGCATTGTTTGTTGTTATTTCAACTTTTAACTTTTTGTTCTCTGTCTTTTTTCTCTTCATAGTAGGTACACCTGGTCTGGCGTTCTGTTAGCTGAGACACCATCCAGGGGAGACAGATCATTCGCTATTACCATATAACATAGAAAAGATTACTGGATCAATGTGTGCTTCTGTGCTTTTTGTGTCTCTGCACTGACTTCTCTAATTGAGGCAGATGACTGTTCACACTGAGCCTGGTTCTGGTTCTGCTGGAGGTTTTCCTCCCTGTTAAAGGGGAGTTTTCCTCTCCACTGTCGCTTCATGCATGCTCAGTATGAGGGATTGCTGCAAAGCCATTGACAGATGAGTGTCCATTGTGGCTCTGCGCTTTTTCATGAGGAGTGAATGCTGCTTGTCAAGACTCAATGCAATCTACTGGGTTTCCTTAGATAGGAAACTTGTTTTAACCAATCTGTATGCTTTGATTGAATTTGATTTTGTAAAGTGCTTTGAGATGACATGTGTTGTGAACTGGCACTATATAAATAAAATTTAATTGAATTATTGTTCAGCCCATTTCCTACCCATATAGGCCCCATATGGATTTTTCCTCTGACTAGATTTAGGAGTGGGTATGATCACAAGTCATACACACTAAGCAGGTCTTAATTAGGTCTCAAATTGCAATAATAATATCAACTTAATTAAAAATCTAAACCTTATGAGTTCCATTTCTTAGCAAAGTGTGCCTACATTAAACCTGTACAGAAAATTAACAATAGGCCACTATGAATCAGTTTAATCTGAACAATAGACTAGAATTTATGTTGCTAAAACAAAATGAGGCCATATTGAGGTGTTGGCTGGTTGGCTGCCAAAGGGAATTTCAAATTTTTAATTAAGCTTTTCTGTATACACTGACAACACCGTCATCGACAAAAAAGTAAAACCTGACATGTTTTCTACATGAATGAGTAATGAGATGTATTCTCACAATTTCTTCCGACATAATTAATGTCACTGAAGTTTTTTGTTCTCTGTCGCAATGATTTGTCTTCAGTAAGCTAAACATGTGAAGGCACTTGGCTGTTATGGGATTGTGATCTAAAAGCAAATATCAGAAGAGTGACAAGTTCGAGGAATATCCAAAACAAAAAAAGATTGACTTATTTAGCATCTTGGCAGACAGCTAGGAATTTTTCTTTAAGCTCCACATAAACAAAAAGCAGAGAGAAAGACCGATTATTTTCCAAAAGGGAGCTGTTTGATGTCATGAACAAAATGGAAGCACATGAAATAAGAAAAAAAAAGAGGGGAGCAGGAAGTCATTTCTCTTTCAGTGGAGGGCGGGCCAGCACAGCAAGCTTACTATATAAAGAAGAGTAAAAGCACAGAGAGAGATTTGTGGTTCCATCCTGTCCCAAAAATATCAGGAAATGACAGGAATAGAAGCACCAGACCAAAGCAGTTGTTTACAGCAAGGGTAAACGGCTGTTCTTTCATTCTACTATGAGCTCCCCATTTATGATTTTTACATCATAATGTAGATATTTTTGACTACTTTCAGCCAGTGTATTTCATACTGATAACAGGCTTCCAGCTTCCAGTTAAATCAAGAAAGAATACATATGAAACACACCGAAACTCTAATTTACTTCCAGTGTACTGGAGCTTGGAATTTCTCAGTTCAGGGAGAAAATTAACCCATAACAGTGTCTATATAAAACAATGTATATACATAAAAAGCACATGTTTGACCACTACAGGGTTCGGACGCTCACAGGTTAAATTTTTTTTAACATGACCTATTGTGTTCAGTTAACAAACGTTTGTTCATGCTGTTTGGCTTGTGTTTTGCCTTGTGTGTCCGATGTAAAGGGTAGAGATCTTCCCTTCCTTGTTCCCCTCAAGTTGAGAGTCACCATAGCAACCAGTGACTCAGCATTGGCTGAATATTTGGAGATTAGACTACTTGGAAAACTACTCTTTGTTTCTGATATTTAACCGTCTTTAAAGGGGACATACCATGCCTTTGAGTTCTTCCTTTTTACATTGAAATCATTCACTTGTGCTCTATGTAAAGTGGAACTGCAATGCTTTGGTCTGAATTGCTTGTTAATTTAGCTCCACGTGTCCTCAGAACAGGCATGTTCTGAGATTCGTCTGAGAGCAACGCATTTTGGTGCAGTCTCTTCAAATGGTAATGATGCACTATACACCCCACCTCCCTCCAGCATGTTCCACTCCACCCTATTCGGCCATATTTGTAGTATGCTTGGAGACAGTGTAATGAATTGCGTGGGTTAATACAAGACGTGGATAGTAACTAGTTACATTTACTCAGTTACATTTACTTGAGTAACCTTTTGAACAAAATTTACTTTTAGGAGTAGTTTTACTGCAGTGCACCTTTTACTTTTACTTGAGTAATATTATTACGAAGTATTGCTACTTGTTTTTTATTACTAACTTCATCTGACTTGTTTTAACCAAAAATGCACCGGAGACAGAGACACACCCACAGTTTATGACAAGTGTTTGTACACAAGCTTTGTTGTTTTGATTTTATCTGCTGAGCTCATTGAGCCATGTGGAGGTAAAGTGAACATACAGTAAACAGGAGATATTGGTATTGGAAGTACCTTGCACTGTTCTGACTTACTGTATGAATTAACTGCTGTAAGTATTGGTTTCATTGGTGTTATGTTGAAAAAAAATCGGAAAAGTGTTTATCCTGTCTGAATTTATTTTGTATTATTTTATGTATATGTATTTCACATTTTTGTCTGTCTGATTACAAAATTGTTAAATATTAAAACGTGTTATGATTAGTTACTCAGTACTTCAGTAGCCTTCCTACCAAATACTGTTTTACTCTTACATGAGTATTTTCTTGGTTGGCTCCTTTTTACTTTTACTTGAGTAAAAATATGTTGGAGCAGTGCTACTCTTACTTGAGTACAGTTTTTGTCTACTCTATCCACCTCTGATTAACCAACAACCTAACATTTTCACTTATCCACTTGTAGCTTCGGCATTCTTGAACCTGGATTACAAAGCTTCAGTGAGGAATAAAAAAGTGGTGTATTCGCGAAATTGGTTAGCTAGCAGTTTATGACCATGTTCAAAGGTTCTGCAGCAACTACTTTGATGTAATTGTTTAAAGAACATAATAGAGAACAGAGAAAACTGGAAAAGTGGGGGCTTATCATGCTTTTAAGGTCTCCCTTTTCACATTGAAATCATTCAGTTGTGGTCTATATAAAGTGGAACTGCAATGCTTTGGTCTGAATTCCTCATTATTCTTAGCCATGTCTAAGAGAAACTCGCGTTGGTGCAGTCTCTTTAAATGTAAAGGAGGCATTGCACACATCATACCCTTTCAGGAGAGTGTTCTACTCTACCCTGTTTAGCCATTTTTGTAGTATGCTGGGGGATGGTGTAATGAATTGTGTGGGTTAATATCCCCAACAACTGAACATTTTCCCTTATCCACTTGTAGCTTCAGTGTCCTTCAGTTGGGACCACAAAATCACAGCGAAAAATAAGAATGGCGGATTTGCAAAATTAGTTAGCCAGAAGTCCATGACCTTTTTTAGCTTCTCCGCAACAAATACTGTGACGCAATTGTTCAAAAACATAATAAGCAATAGAGAAAACTGAACAAATTGAAAAAAAGGAAAAACATGACCCAAAAAGAATATAAAAGATATATACACACTACCTGGAGAGGCTATATTCAACTTTACCCAACAAGAGGGCTAAAAAAGTGAATTTTGGATGGTATGCCCCCGTTTAAGTTTCATAGTGCTAACAGGAATGCATTTATGTATTTTGTCACCATTTAAAAAATTATGGTTACTCATTTTCTCTTTTGTTCAAGAATAATACTTTTTTTTTACATGAAACTGTTCACATTTAACCACTGCGTTTCTGTTTCAAAGCTCCAGAACTGCAAACCCCCCCAGATTTCCAAAGCTTGTCATCACACAAAGTATCCAGGCAACATCTCATCTTATCTACAAACTCATTAACTGCTGCTTTTACAGGAAGCTGCGCTGATAATTTGATACCTACAATCTTATCAGTGATCCACAAGCTTTAACTTCCCATCAAATTTTGTTCACAGCTCATAGCTGTGTTCAACAGGCTAGAAAAATACAATTTCCATTGAAATCACAAGAAGAGGTGGAACAGATCAACAACATTTTAGCTATTCCCACATTGGAGTTGAGCTATGCACTCCTCCTCCAAGAAAGCCCAAATAGGTTGCGTAGAAGGCAAAAAAATGAGTGGCGTATGAAGAAGGAGGTCAGAGGCTGATCTAATCCATAGATTTTGTCTCTTCAACAGGGATGAGAAACAGGAAATGAATCCTAATCTCAGTGCTCCACTGACCAGATAAAGGATTCATTTTTATTAAAATGATCAAAGGGAGAGATGGAAAAAAGATGTCTGAAAAATTAGGTAACAGCCAACGTCTCTTGTTAGGACCGAAATTCCGGTTTTCCGTTCGGTCAGACTGTGTCATTTTGGGTATTTTACATAAATTTAACCAAAGAGAAGAGGACAAGCTGTGGAGAGCAAGGTTGTGATATAGCCAGGATATATGATCTGTGCAACCAGCTGACTGTGGGATAGAAATGAATAAACAGTAATGTGTCATCACACTCCTTAACAACACCCACTCTATGGAAATGCAACCATAAACGTGGGGGACAAGTTTTGGTGCCGCTGTGATCCTGGAGGCGATGATTTCCCTTGTTAAGGTCTCCAATGGCAAACTGGCCTCAGGGATGTCAGGCCAAAAGCAATTAAAAGACATGGATGATAGCTGACCACATTATTAGAGAACCTTGTGTGAAATAGGTATTCTTCACGAGAGGGACACTCTCGTGAAGCCCGGCCTTGGGTGGGAGCTTGCATGGTGGTCGAGCTATGGCTCCTGGGTTCGGCTGGGCTCAGCCTAAAAAATCAGCAGGAAGTCACGTTCACATTAATAATTTTAGATGTTCAGATCCTATATGGTATAGCATTGGTGGTGGTATTTTCACCTTTTCAAAGTATGGGACCAAAGTACTAACTAAACGTCCAGGGAAATCTCTGAGTTGGCTTTTAAAAGCTGGTATGAGCAAGCAAAACACCTCCAAGAGTGATTCAAGGTCATAATGTGACTACTGAGCCAGCTGTGTTCTGTGGAGTCTGTGTTTGAAGTTCAACCTGGGGGTCTGGTATGAAAAATCTGACAGATACTCTCTTCTGAGGTCTCCCGGCTTCCTCCCTTTTTAAATTGGCCCTCACCCCCACTTCCTCAGCTATAATTCACACTGACAGGCCCCTTCTCCCCACACACAGAGTCAGCACACACTTCCATAGAACAGACAAATGGATGCTAAACACATTAAAGGGGAAGTCCTGTCAACAAGGAAAAATCAGTGGATCATTAGCTATAACTAAAACTAATACGTTCGTGGTTATTTAATGAATTTAGCGTTAATCAATAAGAAAATAAAAGCATAAATTGTCGTCTCGATCACTGTGTATGGGGGCGGCCATCATTGCCCAAATATGGGCAAAAATGGCCGCCTGACATCACATCTTGTGACGTAACATTGCGGTGAGCCGAGGGCAGTTCTCCGCGCTTTACAAGCAAACTCAATCGGAGCTGTTGTACACAGCTGTGATCAACAACAATTATTTCGGATTTCAAGAGGACTTCACCATTGAAATTCGAGAGAGCTATTGTTGAAGCAACAATGCTCACGTGCATGGCAGTTGGATGTAACAATACATCGGGTAAAAGTGGAAAAACATTTGTTTTTTTCACCTTACTGATCCATGATCCACCACGGGCTGTTTTGTTGGAATGCCTATTTGAAGAGGGAGGATTTGCCATCGTGCTTCTGACCAGAGAGAAAACACGTCGTCTGTAGCCAACATTTCGAAGAAGAATGTCTTCAAGATGACATGAGAGCGAGATATTTAGGTAGGTTTTTCTTTTTTATAATGTATAATTTGCCAGAACATTTGTTTACCCGACCAGAGCGGCGGAAGGATACGACACACTTAGAAAGTATGCTCACTGTTTTGAATCCCACTTATTTTATGCGACTTTGATTATGAAATAAAATTTCAGGAGTTGCGGGTTGCAGTTTTTTTTGGCTTGTTTCAGAAAGTGAAGTGGCTTGTTTTGGCACTAAACTAAGTGACGCCGAAATATCCCTCCGCCTCATAACGCGCTGCAGCTGATCCTGACAGGAGCAGAGTAATCTCACAAGGAGCCGCTCTGCCCGTATTTTCTGCAGTTTGCGGTTGCAATAACTGATGGTAACTGCTGAAAGTAAATTAGAACCCAACCCATAAACCGTACTTTAATGCTTATTTGTTGTCTTTTTATGTCTCTAAAATGTAAAATTAGTATTAATTTAAATTTAAATGCTTAATACCATGTCTATCTTTGTTTAAGGGGTTAAAAAAATATTTTGGCATGAAAACGGGTATTTATTTACAAGGGGACAGCTAGGGCATTGGGACTTGTTCTACAGTCGATCCCGCGACCTAACGTCACAAACTGGGAGGTGGCAGTACTGTTCTTCACCAAGATGGCTGCCCCCATAAAAGGACCTTCAAATGAAAATTACTCTTAATTAAAAAAGCTTATCATTTATTGAACAGTATTTAATAAATTTATCATTAAAGTACTTTCAGCAGTTTGAATTCTGATTTTGACCGGACTTCTCCTTTAAATGCAAGATGTGAAGCGGTAACTGAAAATCTATTGGTGTTTCTGCCTCTTTTAAACTTCATATTACATCTAGTACAAAGCTGATGTGAGCTTTTGTTCTCGTTAAGAGAACCATTTCAGAGTTTTGGTTCACTGTTTCCTTCCCATCAAACTTCACTTAGTGTGAGCTAACAAGTAATTCACGTGTGAGTGAGTCATTTCGCTTGTCCTAATCTTGACTCTTTTTACAGACCTTGACCGAGACACTCAAGGTGAGAGACTTTTGAGGGCTAAACAGCCAACCATATGATTTATCATAATGTATTCTAGAAATAAAACAACGGATTTATTGTTTCTTTTATTAAAGTAGCACTGTGTAACATTTAGCCACTAGGGACGCTAGACCTGCAACATCGAGGTTTAGTGCCACAGAAGGTCACTGGCAACACTGCACTGTCGCTAAATTAAACAGCCTCCCTCTGTTTTTTTGGAATCTGATAACAGATCAGTTTGTACCAGCAGGTTGAGAATTCATGGAATTACTCGGAAAGACAGGGCCACATCCACCCACTAGATCAAATCCTACACCGGAGAACCAAAAATATGCCTGATCATCAAAGGGTTATATTTGTTCTGTTTTTTAACCTCACAAATAATGTATTAAACAATTACATTATGTAGGATCAGACAATAGGGCTGTGTGGAGCTAAATGCTGTGGAAACGACAATCTTTTTCTTTCTTCTGCTTGTGGAGAAACTTTCCACAAGAGCACTGAATCCAGTTATTTTTAATACTTCTTAAAGTCAACACCAAACGTCGGGTCAGGAGCTGCTGCTTTCGAGGACAGTAATTTCCTGTTTAGTGCAGGAAACCGTGGGAAATGTGGTTTTGGTTCCTGAACATTCTCAGCTGCTCTGAGTCTGTATGAAAACTCTGACGAAAATTTATTTCATTTCAAAATCTTTCCATTGCCAACTACACTTTAATACTCTGCATCCAATTAGAGAACAGCAAGGCTAATAAAACAACTTGCACTGCTCACGCGTCGCACAATCTACAAGCTTAAAAGCATGTAAATTGAATTTTATGTAAAACCAGGAAAGAGCAGGTGCTGGCAGTTGTGCCCTGAAGGCAACAGCTGCATTTTAAAAGTGCAAACAGGTGGCAAAATGGGTCTAAATAAAAGTCGCCCGAGAGCCTTACATTCATCAATCAACATGTTACCACAAGGCGGGGAGAAATGTAGCCTGGAGGCAACAATTTTAATCCTATGAAATTCTTTTATGGCCAGGAATGTGAGAGTGGAGCAATATTTTAGATGCAGGGCTGTAGAGGTTGAGCCTCGTTATGCCTAAACCTGACAGGTTAGGAGGAAATTAACTCCACTGATGGCACTGATGAGCAAATTCTATATGAAGCATTTAAGGTCATAAATAGACACAAGAGCTACAATATTTAGGTTTCTCCAATATTTTAATATGAAACATAACTAAAACCTGAACAATCAACAAAAAACAAATTGAAGCAAAGCAACCCCTAACCATCACAGTTCCACCACTGTGCATATAAGGTTCTTAGACAATTTATTCACTAACGACATTTTATATACCATTGTCTTTGAACTACACCCACAGATATCTTCAGTTTGCATCAAAATGGCATCACAGGTAGAAAAGCTCTGTTCCTCAAGGGTTTGGTATAGATTAGCATCTTAAATCACAGTGAGACATTGAGTTTTAATAACAAGCCTTGTGATAGAAAGGGAATACCCCAGAAATTTAAAAATAAGCGCGCACAGTTAATGTAATCTGAGTTTTCACATCAAGCGGTACTGTGAGAACAGATTTCCCTGCTTACCACACATTCACCACATCCCTCTATGAGTACACACAGATTTGTAACACCTTCAGCAATGAGGGTTTAGCTGTAGCCTGAGTCTGCACAGGCTGAAAGGGAGGCAAAACTGTGTTTTTTGTATTAAAGTGACAGAATTGTAGAAGGAAAACAAAGGCCTTGTTTTCCCACACTTGGCACCTTACTGACACCTACATTTATAGATTTCAAATGCCTCGCTGACTAACAGCAGTTAGAAGTATAGGCGTAACTGACTCCAAAGCAATGTTTCTGCCTCCCACGGCTCCTGCTCTGCAGACGCAGCAACAGTTTGTGAACTGACTCCAGCAGGATCTTCACATCCAAACAACAACCTCAGCTAACAGAGCTTGCAATGCAGGGGGTGTGTGGGTACGTGGGTGGGGTGGTGGGCAACCTCTGATTGCATCCCCAAAAAGCAGGACAGAAGAGGGGCGCATTTGCCCCCTTTGTCATCCCATCCTGCGCCATTGTGTGTCATCCCGAAGTGGTATTCAGAGAGGAGACAGCTCGCATGGGAGCTGCCCAGCAACCATGGTGGCAGACAGAAACAGAGATGGACAGAGATGGAGGCTGGAGGGAGCGTGGGCCGTCATGTCGGTGAAGATGTGATGGATCCTGTGGACTCCCAGCGCTCCCAGTATTAAATG
Organism: Fundulus diaphanus; assembly: GCA_037039145.1. Classification (NCBI taxonomy): domain Eukaryota; kingdom Metazoa; phylum Chordata; class Actinopteri; order Cyprinodontiformes; family Fundulidae; genus Fundulus; species Fundulus diaphanus. The sequence goes on from CM073139.1 coordinate 5,249,670, forward strand.
TGACCAAAACAGGGCGCACAGATAAAATGGGCACATTATAGAGATGAAATAACTCTATGTGGGCGATCTGCATAATAGTCCACCCGTTAATGCATGTAAAACACCTCCCACAGCATTTCAGCAAAATTCGGATCAGGATGTTGACACTGTGGTTGCGCAACCCTCCGTGTTTGGACAAACATCCGTAGAAAAGGTCTGATAGTCATTGTCTCACAATGGCTTCAAACACTTCAATTTGACAAAGAATGATGCAGCCAGTTCCTTGAAAGGACATAAACGGTCACAAACCATAACAGTTCCACCACCATGCTTCACAGTTTGCATGAGGCTCCTCACACAAAATAACACAGCTGCTATGAATAAACAAGAAAACAGTGGGTTTGGCCAAACATTTACTTTTATCCACATTATGGTAGTGAGTGTACTGTGTACTAATAAAGTCAAACCATAATAGTGGCACCACTGTCCAAGGCAACATAGAAACTTCTAGCTGCCTTGGGTAATGACAAGTGCAAAACACCGCTGTTCTGCCACCGTGAATAAACAGTAAACTTGTTTAGTCTACTGTCAATATCATGACTGACGGCACTAAACATGTCTACTGTTGCTTTGACCAAACACAGCAGCTCACAAGGTCATGTGACTGAGCTGTGTGGGGTTGACATATTAAAAGAGAGATAACAATAATAATCTTTATTGTCATTGCAACATACATTCCAATGAAATTTGTTCGCTGCATTCAACCCATCCCCTTGGGGAGCAGCTGCAACTGTGTGGCGCCCAGGGAGAGTTAAGGGTCTTGCTCAAGGAACCTAGAATGGCAGTGTGTGAGAATTGAACCCAGAACCTCCAGACACAAGTGCAATGCTCTACTCGCTAAGTATATTGATAATACATCACTTTTTATATCATTGTTGGATGAGCCAATAGTCAGAAATGGAGAAAAGCGGTGCAATTCTGTTCTGCCGTTGTTGTCTCTCTCTCATTGTCTCGTTTTATTTGACTTACTGGCAAAGTGGCGAACAGAACAGCCTGCCAATTACTTCACCAAGCCAACTACAGGAACTTGTTTATTTCTCTGCTCTGTCTTTTCTTACCGAGGCAGATGGCTGTTCTCACTGAGCCTGGATCTGCTGGAGGTTTTCCTCCCTGTTAAAGGGGAGTTTTCCTCTCCACTGTCATTTCATGCATGCTCAGTATGAGGGATTGCTGCAAAGCCATCAGAAATACAGACGACTGTCCACTGTGGCTCTACGCTCTTTCAGGAGGAGTGAATGCTGCTTGGAGAGACTCAATGCAATCTACTGGGTTTCCTTACATAGGAAACCTTTTGACCAATTGGTCTGATTTGATTGAATTTGACTTTGTAAAGTGCCTTGAGATGACATGAGCTGTGAATTGGCGCTACATAACTAGAATTGAATTGATTCAAAAGGATAGGATTTGTTGTTAAGAAACATTGCTGCAATACATAAATAATCAGCCAAGCACATATCTTCTTACTTTTCTTCTCACTACGTAAGATATCAAAGCTCAAAACCAGATCCAAGCATGAGCATGCATGTCTGGAATAACTAGGGGCTGACATTTTAATTGATCTATCACCACCTGCTCCAAAATGCATCCTGACTAAGCTGTTGGGGAACTTTTGACAGCCAGCTCTGCCAATGAGAACATACAGCCTAACATGTTCTGTGGTCTGATTTTACTCCCCAATGAGAAACCACCAACAATCTACCAGCTATGAGCACATGCCACAAAACCCTCTAAACATGAGACGTAGTTTCGAAATGAAGCAGACAATGATTTAAAATGTCTAAAAAATATGCTGTCACAGCATGCTGGTGGCTGAATGATCAGTGTTGTCTAGACGGAGAGCGTCACAAACACTAAGAGTCACAAAAAAATCACAGAGCCAGCCCCAGGCTTATCGGAACATCAGCTCTGTTTTCACTCGATTGTTCTTGATAGGTCACCAGCTTCAAATATCCTGAGCAATTTGAATTTCTGCAGACAAAAGAAGGATGACAAAGAAGAAATATTGATTTGCTATTAAAGATGAGAAGAAAGGAAAGCCCCGAGGTAGAAAAGCTGGAAAAATAATTCATGTAAGGATTTTTTCCCCAGCATATTCCAAATGATTTAAATGCAGAAAATGTATAATATGGCATGTACCAGCTTACCTGATGAGGTGGGTCCAGCTTTTTTGTGTCTGCAACGAGGCACCAAAGCGAGGGCAACGGCTTCTGCAGAAAGAGGAGAAGAGAGAAAGAGATGAGAAAGAGGCACAGGAGCAAGGACCAGAGTCATTGGGGCAGCGGCGCACTCGCAGAGATGACTGATGTTTTTTCACGCCGGCTAGCGGAGCCGGCGAGAGCACATTGCTGCGGTTTACACACTTCCTTCACACACGCGCACAAAGCAAGCCAATCAGCAAGCTGCCTTGCATCCCCTCCACCAGCGCACACACCGACAGTCAGGGCTGAAACCAGCGTCTGCATCGCATTGGGGAGGGGTGGAGATGGGGGTTGGGGATGGGTGGGTTTTAGCCATGTCTGAGCACAAGAAACGTGTACATGTTTCGCCCATTAATTCATATTTGAAAGGAATATGAGGCTCTTCTACCCCCTGGGGGAATTGATTTTAAGATGAAAGACCTTCGCCAGCATCAGAAATCTCCAGAAGCGTATTATATTCTTCCCCCGGTGTTCATCTCATTTGCGTTTTTTTGCTTCGAGGCGTCCAGATTATGAATGCACAAAACATCCAAACATGACAGCAAATGCGGCATGAGTGTACATGCGAGGTGCAAAGAGGGGTGCGGGGCTTGCCCCACGCTGAATAATTGCTCTGTCAATGGTGCTCATTTGCAGGCAGGGCCGAGTGCTGCAGCAGAACTGAAACAAAGGCAGAGACAGAGAGAGAGAGGGTGAAAAAGAGGGTCTGAGTGAGAGACTGCAGAGGCCGGACCAGTAGAACAAACTTATACAACCCAGAGATTTAAATTCCCTGCTCATTACTCCAACCGCATTCCATATGAAAGGATAAGAGCACAAACTGGTCCCGTTCTAGCTATCCATCACACACACTACTAAAGATGTCAGAGTAAATGAACACAGACATTATGAGCTTAGTGGAAGGGCTAAAGAATGAGTGAGAAAATGAGTAAAATAACCCTAGAGAATAAAGCTCCAGACTGCTTTAAGCTTATATTAACACACAAAGCCAACTATCATTGGTTGCAGGTAGCTGGATCCTGTCATCAGGTATGCCTTGTTTAGAAAATATATTGTAAGAAATGTAAAAAGCATTAAAAGACATGTTACTTTTACTGCAGTAGCATGACACCAGCTTACAATTTAACTTCCCCTAATTTTAGAATTTTTTACCAATCCCAGGTCAAAAAATAGTTGCTTTCAAAGAAATCACCACCTTTATTGGCTGCAATCAGTAACAATTCCTATTAATGCCAATTCCTATTAAAGGGGATATATATTGAGTAGAAGTGGTGGTCTAGTGGTTAGGGAGCCAGGTGTTTTCATGTTGGAGAGGCTGCAAAGGTTACTGGTTTGAAACTGAGTCTGTCACTCTGGGTCCATGAGCAAGACCCTTGACCACGTGCATCACTAAAGGCCAAGACACACCAAACCTCTGATGCAACGGACAGATCTGTACAGATTTTTCCCCTGACCTACTGGCTGCGTACAGCGTCCCTCTATGGACCACCGGACTTGCGAGATCAAGAATTCAAATGAGAGTATGTAGCGGAAATTCCAGATATTCCGCCAGCGTAAACAAGCTGAATAGTGAGATTTTATTTTGTGTTTTCCCTCAAAGCGGATGTGTTTTACTTTGCCAAAGTGTCTCTCTCCCTGTTTGATTCATGGATTTCTCATTAAATTGCTGTGTAGCTCTGACCAAGGTAGACCAGGGGTCTACCTTGGTCAGAGCTAGTAGAGTATTGTAGTCTAAGCAGTACATTGAAACTGTTTGTCAAAAGGAATGATACCAAAAGGGAACATGTAAAAGGTTTTAAAGCCTAAAAAAAGTATGTTTCAAAGGTTTCTTTTACATTGTAATTTAAAAATCCAGTAAAGGAACAAGGATTGTTCAATACGAACTCAAGGCATGCAAATAAAGACAGACTGGAGTAAAAAATGGCCCCTACGGGCACATGCTTGAAAAACCGGACACAACAAATAACGATAAATAACGAGGATGTTTGTTAATTTTGATCAGTTAGTTCACTCCCCTGCCTCAGGTTTTATTTCTGTTTTAGGTTCTGTCTTAGTTTTGGTTTATGTCATAGTTTGGGTTTTGATTTTGTTTATGTTATCAATTCACTTGGCCTGCTCAGATCACTTCTCTGTATCGAGCCTTTAATCAGTCAACTCAGTTCACCTCTTAGTCACCACCCTGTTACTCCCCTTCTCCAGTCACCATCCAATCAGCTTCAGTTTACTTCAAGTCACTTCCCTTCCCCTGATTAGCTCCACCCATTCCGGTAATTAGTTTCACTCCATTCACCTGCTCACTCCCCTACTTATACCTGCCTCTGCCTCCTGCAATCTGCCAGATCAATATGAGCCTTTTGGTGAGTCTTATCCAGCATTCTTTTCTGATAGTCCTGTGAATATTGACCCAATCTTCCTTTTTGACTTCTGAGCCAGCCTGATCCCTGAACCTGTTTTTCCTGCCCTGTCTGTAGTGATGGTGAGATGAAGCCTCATGAGGCATTGAACCACTTGAGCCAACTGGTTCGAGAAAGGGTTCATTTCTTGGAGCTTCATGTGCACACGAAACCACCTACTGGCGAGGTGTATAATCACAGCCAGCTGTATCTTAACACGTGTGATGCATTGATTTTTTTGTCTATTATGGCTCTTGGGAATGACTTCACAAAAGGTGTAGGACGAAATCATTTGTCTACATAAATTATGTATACACATATGTGTATAATAAAATATTGTTTGAATGTATTTGCTGTGTGTAATTATTCCCAAAATAGTAGTGTCATGTGATATGGCATGGTGTGTAATAATCAGACCTCTCAACTTTGATCAAAAATTAAGAGTGAGATTATGCAAATTTTGGGGGCGGGGGGATTATGGTCAACAATTTCCCCTCAGCAGCAACACTGAAGCACACAGAGGTTCACCCTGCGTCTTTACGCACGATCCTGCTGCTGATGTCTCCCTCTTTTCAGCTCAATGTACTTCTAGACTGTTACAGTTTATAACATTCTCATCACCTTTCACAGCGACAGGTTTCTCAGTCAGTCGCCGCGCTGACCAGACAAATTTCTATTGCTCTCGTCAGTGCACTCTGGGCGGTGCGGTGGGCGGGTTTTACCCCCGTTGGTGCGCTGCGTGTGACGGATAAACAGTGGGGAAAATGCATAACTAAATACTGTAAAGGGCTTCTATAAAGGGAACAGGGGTACTGACAGATCTGAGATGAAGCCCCTGATGTTACAAGTTCTTTAAAATGACCCTTAAAGGTGCGCACCTGAATTAAAGCGCGAGGCGGCAGCCCACCGAAGCGCCACTGATTCTATGTTGTTAAAAACAAGAGCATGAAACACTGCTATTATAACTCTCCTATTAACTTTAACTGGCAGAAGTTGCTACCGATGTGAGGACATTAAACGTAGTGATTCACGTTTTGAATGGTGAACGGTGATAAAAGCACCTGCTCCGAGGGAAAGGAGGGGGGGAGAGGAGCAAGCGCTGAGGCACAGAAATACGGTGCATGTAGTTAGAAAATGCAGAATTAATAAAAACGAAACTTATAAACAGACTAAGTGGCGTTTTAAACTGCATCTGGTTAGCAGAACTGTTTTATGATCCAGCGTGCAGCCATGACTGGTTCTGAATGAACCGGTCATCTGGCAAAATCTGAACCACTTCCCGAAGCAGTCACGTGGTACAGCCGGGCAGCGAGGCTTTGGACGTCATCGTTTTCGGCTCCTCCCCTAAATGAAGCAAGCTTCGATACGCGCTTTACGGAAACGCCCCCTCCATTACTCGACACACGCCTCGAAGCCTCGGCACATCACGTAACATCACTACCTGTCTGACTGCTTACTCGTTTTGCTGACCTGATTCTGCTTTTGGATTATCTGAGCTTGCCTGATCCCTGTCTATTCCTGCCTGTTTTGGACTGCCATTTTGTGCAGTGTCATTCTTGACCACTGAGTTCTGCCTACCCCTGTATTGTCAAGATCGCCTCCATTAAACCTGTTTTTTCACTCACCCTGCTTGTCTGGTTGAATACTGGGTCCATCTGTCCCCGTTCCTGACACAACTAACAACTTAGTACCTCTTTCCAATTCATTATGAGTTTTTACTCTATATTTGTGGGGCATAGCATTATAACCATATGCTAACCCTTGTTCTGTATAGTAACCCAGAAATCTAAATGTGCTTTTTGTTAAATTATTTCAGCTGTTAACAACTAAACCAAAGAAACATAGAGATAACTAGTCATTTAATTACTTACTAAAGCTTGTATTCAAATGAGGTACGAAAAATTACGGTGTGTTAATATCCAATTTCAATCTGACAAACTAATGTTATACAAGGTTCAAGTTACACAATAAGTAAAACAGAAACTAAATGGAATAATACCCGATCTGAACTATTTTGACAAGTTACAGTTGCATGGTGGCAAATTTCCATATTGTCTAGGTAAAAAGGGTTAACATTAACCCTTTCAGCTGCTGATACTTTAGGCCTTGTTTACACTGCAATATTCTGTGGTGAAAACAGAACAGTTTGGTTGCATTTGTACAGGTCATTTATGCGACAACCCTGAATGTCTTTCTTACAACAGTGCAGTTTAAAAACGGGTTTCAGAGTGTAATGTTTCAAAAACATCCCGGTTTCTGTTGTGCAAACAGGAAAAGACTTTTCCTCCAGAGAATCCCTGGCACAGTATGGCAGAGATCAATAGAAATTAATGCAAAGGCACAACATTATGGCTGCCTACAATTTTAAAAACCACAGAAGAGAGGGGGAAAAAAAAGGCGGATAGCAAAGTACAGCTTTGCCTGCTGACTCTTCTGAATGTAACCACGGCTGGACATGGATATAATTCAGTGTTACCTTAAACAGTTGAACCTCATCATCTGTCCATTGGAAAACTTTATTCTCTGCCTTTTCAAAAGGTTTATAACTCGGGGCGCCTTTTATACAGTATACATGCATGCACATGTTGAGTTTCAAAGAACATAGCACCACTAGTGGTGCAGATTGGGAACTGCACCGTTTTCAAGTTTCTACTGCTGCTGTGTAAATGGAGATGATCATTAGAACGTTGTTTAAACATGTTAACAGAAACTGAACAAATTAATTTTCAGTGGATTGTTATGTAAACAGGGCCTTAGAAATAAAACACTAAATTGAGAAACAGATCTACAATTAGTAATTTAGACCATTTTAAATTTTAAGTTTATATTTACATATTTAAACAAGTATTTTCCTAGCACTATCCATAATCATATGTAAGTAATTTACATACGTTGTAAATATGTGATACAATGATGTAGATAAAGATTCAGGAGATAAATAAATCTAAAAATAACATATAAATATTACAGGAAAATATTACTCAATTGCCCTGTGATAGACTGGAGACCTGTCCAGGGTGTACCCCGCCTCTTGCCCATTGACAGCTGGAGATAGGAACCAGCACCCCTTGCAACCCCTATAGTTGTAAAGGTGTTAGAAAATGGATGGATGGATATTACTCAATTACTTTGATACCTATCTGTGTTACATCAAAGTTAACTTTACCTGCTTATGGCAGAAAGTTACAAAGCTCAACTGAGAAATGAAAATTTTACCTTGCCATTTATAAATCCTATATAAAATTTAAGTATGAAATTTATATTTTAATTACATAAAACACGTTTAAAAGGTCTAAGGCCATTTCCTTATTTTCTGTTAGACACACAGATAGAACAAGTGTAAATTAACACAAGTGTTAATGGTCACAGCTTTCTACTAGATGCCTCAACTGCCAAGAATGATGTTAAGAGGCACTCCTGGACATCATCATAATCACATCATCGCTAAACCTTAAAGAGACCATTGGGGTTGATGTGAGACAGAATCAGAAAGGAGGCAGTCATAAGGTCTGCAGAACTTCTAAAAATTAGAGGGAGAGAGGGAAAAGGGCAGATCTGCTGCTTCCATATCCTCTATTAGCTTGTCAGAAAGAGCTATCAGCGAGAGTCTATAATCAAGCTGTCAGCATCGCGGTTTAAGAAAGCATATCTTTAAAATAGCGACAGTGAGATTTAACTTCTTTAAAAAGTAAGAAATGATGGCACTGAAAGAGGCCAAAATGGACAGAAGGAATTTCATTTCTGTCCTGTGATCTCCTGGTCTGCCTTCTTCCAGTGTTGATTAGACATCAAGACCAGACGGAACAAAAACATGGCAGCTAACATCTAATCTCCCAGAAAGCAGATGCTAGCTGTGCTAATGCCAATCTGCCAGAACCCACAGAACTGTTAACAAATATAGGAGAACTCGTCTGACAGACTATGTCTGCTAAATCAAGGCGAGCTCGCTGATATATTGGGGATGGGTTGGTAAGGAAAGTCTTGCCCTGGCTGCACCCCAATTTACTATGATTAGGATTAGTTCAATGGATCATCCCCTTAACATCTGCGTAATAGATGATGAACCCTTCATCCAGATTTGGGCAGGCTCATTTTTCTGCAGATCAGAATATTTTCTGTGTCTGATCTCAGAACCTAAATTCTTTTGACAACACATCAATATATATGTCTGAAAGACTTTAGGAGTGTGCTATAAGGACTGCAATTCAAACACAGTCAAGGGCAACTAATTAGGGATCTGTGTCTGCCTCTACAGGAAGACAAAAAGGTGCTGACTAATACTGCATTTCATACTATATTCAAGCAGTGTGGTGTATTGCCGTACCTAGAAAAAATGCCTACCCAGTTGTCCCCAAACCTGACCCCTTGATAATGTATGACTCATGCTGTCTGAAAATGCAGTAATAGCACAAGCTGTGTTTCATTGAGCTGGTCGAAAAAATCTGAGGTGTTCTAAGGACACACACTACTAATGCTTATAGTCAGAATTACATACTTTCTGCCAGGCACCCTTTCCAAGAGGAGTGATTTTACATCGGAGCGCCAGTACGCGGTGGGACCCGGATCATGCGAGGACTGCATCATCACGTGATAGTAGTGTACTTGTAGGCTTTAAGTAAAATAAAAATGGTCAGTCATGGATTCAAGTATCAAGTGAGATCTGCTGGTGGCTTGTTGCTGGAGCCGCAGGTAATGACATACTGATGTTTCACAGTAAAATGCGATCCAAATTCTGCACATGCAGTATTTTACTTGTAAAATACTAGACCGGGTTGGTGCAGCGAGTGTCAAGAATAGAACAGCCGGGCGCTTCTGGGATGCTTCAAAAATGCGTTGCAGCACGCTGGGTGGAACCACTCTGACTGACTAGAGTTGCAGCGATCAGCTGCAAATGGCGACGCACACACGACGCTTCCGCGTTCAGTGGTAACCCAGGGTTAGTCCTTTGTTAGCACGTATTTTAAAGTAAAAATATAAAAGCTGACTATGAGATTTAGTCGATATTTCAACCGTGGTCAGAGTTGGGTTGGGTTGGTTGGTTGGTTGGATGGATTCTTTAAACAAAATAAGTATAGAAACACAAATATGTATGAGTTGTTTCCTTTTTCCATAGTATTCCAAACCCAAAAAACACTTAAATTCCATCAGTTTCCATACAGCTTAGAGTGTGAGTAGAATCCCTGAAAACAACGTTTCATGTTGTTTAACCACAAGATTCCAGCTAAGTTTTGACAAGCCTAAACTTTAGGCTTTATGATTAAATACAGGTTATATTCATGACCAAAAACTAAGTAAAAAACTAAGTAAAAAAAATTATCTGGTTTACTGAAGTTCAATACTTTTTAAAGAAACTTATGGTATGATATTCAAAACATGAATGTAGAAGATGAAAAAATTATATTTGGAAAGAAATTAACATCCAACTTGCTTTAAAAGTCAAATTTAGATTTAATTCAGACAAACTTCTATTATGTTGTTTACTATAATGTTTAACAGAATGGGTTTGCATGATTGCATCTTTACAGTGTCTTTGGCTGTAATGCTAGCCCTGTACTATACTGTCACTCAAACTTGGAGCTTGTAATCGTTCATACTGGCCGGCAGTAGGAGGACTGGATCACTGCATGCATTTAAACAGCAACAGCACTTATTTCTTATTATAAAACAACTACTTCTTTTGGCAGAGACGGTATACCATTGTCTGATTGGTTGTTTGTTTAAAACAAGGTAAAAAACAAAAACAATTTAGAATTTAGATATTTAATTAAGATCTGGGCTGATCGGCCTGACTTGTTCAAAGCTTGGAAACTACTCAAACCACACAGGAGACAAATATTTTCATCAGTTAGGGTCTTTCATAAAAATGTGATACAGTCATGTGGTTTCAAATTAAATCAGTTTAATCCATGATGAAGGATTCTAGTATTAACCCACTGTATGATATTTTTCGTAATAATTCAGGCTAAATTAATGTCACTGGGTTTTAGAACTGTTGCTAATTCACTCTCTTCTCCAAAGAATTTTAAGCATACTACAAAATGACTTGAAACTGTTTGATTGTACTGCCATGAGCACAAAAAAGCTGTCAAAAATCCTCTTTTAATTCACAAAAGGGGTAAACAATGTCTCTATCATCTGTGATGAATTTCAGTTGTATTTAGAGTTAATGATATTTCACTGTGATATGTTAGATTAGTGAGACTATAATTTATTTATTTATTTATTTCAGTTTCTTTGAGCAAAAATACAAGTAAGATTTACATTGAAATGTTAAGACATTTTGGTAGTGCTCAAAAGGAGTAGGTAGAAGTTCTGAGAACTTATAAGAACCTACCCCCAATTACAATATTCATGTCATGTAACATATGCAGTCTTTTGATAAATGGCATTACAAATCAAAGCACACTTACATGAATACGGTGTCTTATTTTAAAGCAATTGTACAGAAGAAGATATCTAGCAGTACTTATTGAAAATGTTACAAATTATCACATTTAAATGTTTGGGTTACATGCATATTTTTTAAAGATGACATATTTATACCTGCTTTTAAATTGTTTTAGCGTGGTACTCCTTTTTATTTCTATATCTATAATGTACCAGGTCACTACACGGTAAAACAGCAGTTAATGTTGACTGAGCTTAACTACCAAAAATGTTTTTCACTTTGAAGGACACCTGCCTGGTAAGGTTTACTCTATGACCCACAGCTAAATGCCAATTTTAAATTCATCAAATTTTTACCATTTATCAGCCTAAAGGTGTTAATTTTCTTTTTCCTGTCCGTCGTCTAAGTTTGAAATACTGTAGTTTTGTTTGCAAAGAACTTGAGCGTCAGGGAAAAACTTTCTTTGGGAAAAAACAACAGAAAATCTTTAAATATCTAATTTTCACTTATTACTGAGTTTAAAAGCATATGTTGTGAAATGAAGACTACCCTGTAGCACTTAAATATATATCATAAATTACTCAGTTGACTTGTGGAATACTTCAGGTATTTGTCCTTGGTACTCTTTACTCTACGTACATTATACTCTTAATGGCATTTTAACTCTCTTTTACAACACTATATGTTTAAAGTGTTTCATGAACTGGATACAGGCTCATTTGGCTAAAAACTGACAACAGGTACGGTAAACGTTTATAAAGAGATATTAGAGTTTAGAGTTCATTATTTAAAATGGGACAATGCATATTGATTAAAATGCTTTACAAGGTTCAACATGTAAATATGCCGGATTTAGCAACACAGGCCAGTTTTCATCTGCAGTGCCATGGCAGGTTGATGTAGAAACATGGAAAGACAATACATAAATACAATATACATACAAGGCATGTTAAAATGGGAAAAGTAGAATACATTAGCAACATCTGTTAGTAAAAACATATAGTAGAAAAATAGATATACAGATATACATTTTTTTATATATAAAAAAGACAATGTCTACAGTACACAGAACAGATAATTAGTAAAATTTTAATAAAGAAGATTAATTAATAAGAATTATGTCTGCATATTTTATTATCCAGGCGGCACTTTTTTACTGATTTAGAGAAGGTTTTTAGTGGTGAGATGTTCCTGAGTTCTGTGGGAACAGTGTTCCAGGTGACGATCTCTTACATTACTTGGGGTAAATTATTATCCTAATAATAATTAAACCAAACATTTACTGTCACTCTTTATTATGTACCAATTACTCAGTTGATTTGTGGAGAACTTCAGGTATCTGGTCCTGTTTCCCTTTTATTGTCCACCTACATTTACGACTTCTGTACCAGCTTGCTTAAGAACAAGATCAATGGTGTGCAATGTCAGTCCTATGCGGATGGGAAAACCCTCTAGTCCAAAAAAGAATATTTAGAAAGGGATTAATAGTATTTACCGTCTAGAATTGTGGGAACCTTATTCAGGAACATAGTGAGCTTTATGTAAATCACACTGAACTGTACAGGCCTACACCCAACCACCTTGCTTATCTTTCAATTTGTATTTCCGATAACAAAATCCCAGCTAGCCATTTTCCCAAAAATGGCTGATGTCGTTATTTTTGTTCCCCTAAAGTCTTCTCAGTTACAACCTTTGCTGCCCATCAAGCAGCATCCACTCAGACAAATAAATTATGAAGGGGAAATGTCAAAGTCTGAACTCAGTGATTATGCTTGATTTAAAAAAATTGCTATTCATCATACTTTAAATTATGTCTAGCTAGGAATACATTTTCTACCTTAATCTACTTTATCCAGTTAAAATAACCTAAGAGTCCTCCATAACCTATTGGGGTGTAACAATACATCAATCCACACCGATATATCGTTTCAATGATTAACAATCCAATTGCATTGATGCAAAATGAAAATATCGATCCATATATTTAATATAGTCATTTTTAAGATACACCTTTATTTTAACCTTCAGGCATGAGACTATAGTGAGCATGTGATCTGTTATTATTATTTTAAAATCAAAAGAATGCTGTTTTTGATTTAAATCACAGATACCTGTAGGAACTTAGAAGTCATATTTTTTTGTGAGTTGATATCAATATAAATAATAATGTTAGATGGGCAGATAATATCGCATCATATCACATCATAGGCTTTGTGATATCGTCATCCAAACAAATCAATATAACATCATATTGTGACAAAGCTGGTGATGTCCACACCCCTATAAACTACTGTTGGACTAAAAGGTAGCAAAACTTAAAAAAGTAAAAATTATCCTTGGAAAATCCTTTGGCAGAGGCTGGTATTTACTTCTCTGGTGAGTATTCTACACTCTGAACTTGACTTTTAATTTTCTAAAAACTGAAAAGGCTATTTAAACATTATTTTATTATTATTATAGAATTAGTATGAATAAAAAGAATTCCACCCAAAATCATTTAATCTCTCCGTAAAAGTACAGACCAGCTTAACTCTCTGACATTAATATTTACAGAAAAGAAACTGCTGATTTTATTATGTTGTCGTAATTATCTCTAAAAGGCACAATGACAGCCTTGCTGTTCATTATTGCTCAGGGGACAGGACTGCAACACAGTTCGTGAAAAGCTCCCGAGAGCATAAAAAAAGACTGAGTGGTTTATGAAAGCCCTGCTTTTTTAGTTTGCAATTACTGCTGAGAGCAAATAACAGGCGGTCCATTAGTCAAAAGTGAGCATCACGCAATCAGAAAGACCAGCTGGCAAACATCAAAATCGTGACAAATTGCTTGAAATGTGTAAATGGATAAAACAGTCAATGGTATGGATTGGAAATCATTTTTCCACTCTATCTCCCAGAAAGACATCCTTCTGGGGGTACATATTGTCTCATCAATCACATGCATATCCAACACTCACATCCTCCAACACTTACAGGCTAAAGATGGCCCGGCGTGTGTTACTTTTGGACTGCCGCTCATCTCTGATAAAAGCAGAACACAGGAAATTCCTCATATGCGAAATATGCCTGAGAGGCGTGTTTAAAATAGCTTTGAGGAAAAAAGAAAGAACTAGGAAGGAAGTGAAGAGGCTCAGCGCTGTGCGGCAACACGTGACTGACGGTAACATGTCTGTTTTATACACTTCAATAAAAGCGTGCACGTCAGAGGGCGTGTGCTAGTCGTAGATTTACAGAGTGTGCTGTACTGTATATATTAACTGTCTGTCGGGTGGCGTGTCTGACTTTACACAAACCACAGGGTGTAGCCTGGTGCTTTGAAGTCATCCCTGCAGTCCGCTCTGAACGGAAATACAGGCTACTGTACAAGGTCCCATATTACTCCATGGAAAAAATCACAACATGCTTTTCACTTCCAGGGAGCTTTCATTTCTTGGCTTTCATTTCAAAACTTGCAGCACATTAAGGAGAAAAGCACAGGAAAAAAATGTTTATTAGTCAATAAATGAATGTTAGAATTTAGGTAGCTATTCTAAACCAGCTGGGGTTTTTTCAGAAGTCTCTGATGCTGCATCGTTCATAATCTATTATATATTTTCTTACAGTTTGAAACTGCTACTAATAAAAACTAAAATCGTGAATTCTGGGATTGTTTTTTACACTCCCAGAATGTTCAAAACCAACAGCTATGAGTTTAATTAAAAGGACCATCGTTTGAAAAAGTGAACATGTTTGAACATGTGAATCCTGAAAACAAAATCAAGACAAATAATTAAATAAAATGGAACAAAATTACTTTCTATGAAACATAATTTAAAAATGCTATTCGTATTACATTTGTGTTGTTTCTAAAATGTTTTTGTTCGAATTCAAAAATAATTTGAAGAAAGTTTTTCCCCAACTAAATTATTATTATTATTCTTTTTTAGCTTGAGTTGCTGGGAACTTGACCTTTACCTACAATTCAAACACTTCAATAAAAGGTTCTTGGACTTTATGTGTTTCTTTTTTTTAATTAACTATATAAGAATTCTAAAATTGCCTAATAAGAAAAAAAAATTTAACAGCAATAATGCTCAAAAACTAAATTTTTGAGCATTATTGCTTTTTGCTACAAGGGTCAAAACTGCTAAGTGGAAAGTACTTGTGAGCCAAAAGAATAATATTGGCTTAACCTTAAATCTTTCCTGTCCCTTTAGGGTAGCAGTCAAAAAAATGTACTGAAAGGTCAGACTACCTGAGAGAAAAGGTAAGCAGAGGTAATTTGTATCAACAGTGTCCCCTATTCAACACCTCTTCCCAGTAATGGCTAATCTGAAATATGCATCCACATGCCATATGTTTTAAATTAGCACCTACTCAGGAAGCACTAAGATCCAGGCAGCAGTGGTCAGGCGCTAAGGTCCTAAATCCGCAATAGGGAGGACCAGATAAGAGTCAGAATAATGGAAAGATTGCACAGAAACTGAGATGAATGTTAGATTGGGAGGCGGAGTTCAGCTTTGTGACAAACCTTTTTTTCCTTTAATCAAATGATACTAGGCTGCATTTTTCAAGCTTGGAGGAGAGACACGTGTCACTTAGGGTGAGGGAAGAGCGGAAGTTTCTGGAAATCATCAGAGACAAGGCAGGGGCCAGCTGTATGGAACCTTTTTTTTCCTGCAGCGAGGGAGGATGTAAATCAACACGGTGCAAAATGCTACTCGGTGAAATATGTCAGGAAAAGCCCACATCCTGGTGTGGCGGGTCAACAGCACGGCGTGCCAGCGCGCAGTGGAGCGTTAACACCAGTAAACAATAAACATACTCCTCTCTGAGATGTAGCCAACCACCGCCAGAGTCTATCATTCAGACGCTGCATGGGAAACCTCCCCGTCAGTGAAGCATTCAGAACCATCGAGTCAGCGCTTTTTGTCCTGATCTTCCAGAAGGAGTCATGGCAGGACAACTGGGAATACATGTTGATTTTTAATGGTGGGAAAACAGTGAGCGCCACCCTCATGATAAAGGACTAACAATGTCGTGTTTTGATGTAATTTTTTTTTTGTGGAGAGCAAACCCTCAGATGCTAACATGGGGCCGAACAAGTGCTTTGTGTGTTTTAGTACATTTAGCTCTGAGAGGATCATTTATGCAACACCAGGACACAGTTATCTAAACATCCGGGGCTTTTTGTTCATCCGGGAATGAAAAAAAAGGGTATTAATGGTATAAAAACCATTTTGTACACTAATTGGTTTCCATATATGGGATTATTTGTGAATATTTTGCATTTTTTCACCATACTATTGCAATCACATAGATTACTTCTGGGTCAGGTGGCAACACTATTTTACTGCAAATGCAGTTAATTTCTAAAGGTCACATTTTTTTGCTGGCACGGAAACCATTAACCCTTTATGTTTTATGAAAAATGAAAATATATATTTATTGTTTTGAAACCAATCATAATTGGACTTGAGGCTTCAAATGACGCATTGGAAAAGCGAGTTGTGAAGCATTATGTCAAAATGCATAAGTAAACAGCTTAAATTGTAATATTTTCAAGAGGGTTTGACATACTTGCCAACCCACATAAATTGTTCCAGTTTGGTTCAAAGAGGTTTTATCTTTAAAAGAACGATGAGTGGTCAAGAAGAAGAGAAACCAACAGCTTTGGCAAAAGGTGGGGGGAGGGGGCATTGTTCACGTTCTTCACTTTTTGTTAACACTGTTCACTTTTTCTACCAGGGAAACCAGATTAAGGAGTTTAAAGTATAGGATTTTTTTATTTTAAAGCTAAATCTTATTGTAGTCGTAAACGTCCTTAGTTTACACAATATCATGACTTTTCTGCCAGTGAGTGTCAATTTTTTTTTCTGTTTTTGCTAAAGGGGAGATTTTCTGTGACCGTCATACAGAACATACTGACAGCTAGCAGCAACTACTGAGGGAGTAATCTCATTTTAAAGCAACACCGTGTAAGTTTTGACCCAAGTATTAGCTTCACTTGAGACATATTAAATGATTTTTCAGGTCAATATACAGCACCTGGCACATATCGATGCTCTGTGGGGGTTGCCCTTATCAAAAATCCGTAACTTGAGAGGGTCGGGTCCGTCGCTGAATTGGTCATGTCACCTAAAAGTCATGTGACCTAGAGCACCGCTTTCAAGCCATCTGAGCTCCCCTTAAACATGAGAGCAAGCCTTACATGCAAGTCCACAAAATGCAGTTCGAAGCAAGAGTTGTGATGAAAATCAACAAGTGGGATCATATTTCTCCTATTTTAGCTTCCCTTTATTGGCTTCCTGTTAAATTCTCCTTAACAATCAAGCTCCATCAAAAGTCAGAGCTCTGATTACCCCGTATGTTCCTAACAGAGCACTTCACTCTCAGACTGCAGGTCTGCTGGTGGTTCCTAGAGTCTCTAAAAGTAGAATGGGAGGCAGATCCTTTAGTTATCAGGCTCCTCTCCTGTTAACTCTCCCTGGAACCAACTCCCAATTTTGGTCCATGAGGTAGACACCCTGTCTCTGTGGCGTGCACAGACATTTTAGGGGGCAGGTGCTCAGGAGGGGGTGGGAGGGCACTTTTTAGCGTGCGCAAGGAGGTGGCTCATTTCGGGGCATTGTTTCAGTGGTTTTTAATGGCTCAGGTTTTCAAAAGATCATTTCAAAACCGACCTCAGTAAAATCTTAATAATATTCAGGGCAGTCAAACTTTTTTACAGTAGCAGGCTACACACTATCAGGTAGGAGGGTGCACTTATATATAGATATATATCTATATATCTATATACATATATACTTCAGGCTGAACAGTGGCTCTGTGACTACTGTAACGAACAAATAGCAATAGCGTAGTCGGTGTTGCCAAATTAGGCAGGTTTCCAACCAATTAGGCTTTTGAACACATTGAGCTGGAAAAAAATAGCTTATGGGCAGATTGTAAAAAATTTCCGAAGCTTTTCATAACATTTGTTGGGCTTTTAGAAAGAATTACTAACAAAATATATCAAAATAGTCATTATTTATTTTTTAAATAAGTTGAATCTGTCGATCTGACATCATCAATGAATAATAGTTATAATGAATAATATTGATTGTTATAATAAAACAAGAAAAGACTAATGGTTAATCAAGTGTTTGGTCAATGTAAACGCCCAAGAGGGGTTGAGTTCTACTTAAAAATATTTCATTACTGCGTGTAAGAGAAATGTTTAATTGAGCTATACTGAGAGAAATTAAGTTTATATTAAGGTAGATTTACAACTCATGTTGGGAAGCTATTTATAATTTATTTTTTCTGGGTGAAATATCCTGATTATTAAAGAGATCTTGTGTGTTATTTGGTTGTCTGATTGTACATTTTGTTTGGAGCCCATATGCGCAGTTTTTTTTCTTTGCTTCAGCTCAGTTGTGTGCTAATGGCATGTTCTTATGTGTTTAATAGTTCTGTGCTTTTAACATGAGAGAGTTTGAGATTTGGCCTTTGGACTAACAGTGACATAGGGTAACCTGTAGCGCTGTGTCTTAAAGGGGAAGTCCGGTCAACAAGGAAAAATCAGGGTATCATTAGCTATAACTAAAACTAATACGTTCGTGGTTATTTAATGAACTTATCTTTAATCAATAAGAAAATAAAAACATAAATTGTCATCTGAATCACTGTGTATGGGGGCTGACATTACTGCCCATATTTGGGCAGTAAGGGGCGTTTGACATCACATCCTGCGACGTAGAAAAGCGGAAGCGGCGACAGCATTTCTCTCCGCTTTCCATGCAAAGTCAATAGGAGCCGTTCTACACAGCTGCGATCATCAATAATTATTTCGGATTTCCAGAGGACTTCACCGCTGACATTCCCAAGAGCTATTGCTGAAGCAACAATGCCCACGTGCATGGCCATCGGATGTTCCAACACAACTGGTAAAAGTGGAAAAAACATAGCTTATTACAACTTCCCGATTCATGAGCCACCGGGCTCGGCGCTGGATTGCCAACTTGAAGAGAGCGGATTTGCCATCTAACTTCTGGCCAGAGAGAAAACACATGATATGCAGTGACCATCTCGAAGAAGAATTTTTTGAACATGACATGAGGGCGAGGATTTTCAGTAAGTTATTTTTAAATTTTTAATTTAGAAGTTACGGGGATGGTTACCAACCAGAGGGGCGGAGGGATACCACATGGTATCCCTCCGCCCCAGTATGTGCTGGAATGCTTTTATATTTTAATACTTATACAATAATGACCACCTGCCCTATTTACTAGGGGGCAAATATATAACTTAAGTCACTTCAGCGCGATCTCTCCTCCGCTGTGTGTGTGTGTGTGTGTGTGTGTGTGTGTGCGTGCGCTCTGCTGCAGCGCCGGCAAAGCCGTGCTCCGCCCAGCATGTGCTGGAATGCTTTTATATTTTATTGTTTATACAATAATGACCACCTGCCCTATTTACTAGGGGGCAAATATATAACTTAAGTCACTTCAGCGCGATCTCTCCTCCGCTGTGTGTGTGTGTGTGCGCGCGCGAACACACACACACACACACACACACACACGCGTGTATATATATATACTGTAGGACCCGACTGAGTTTGCAATGGAAATAGGTACGCTGGATTCTGTCAAAAGTCCGGTTTCTGTCAAGAAACTCTTCTAAAACATCCATATCGCTATCAGATGATGATGACTCCACGGAACTCTCATCACTGTCACTAAATACTTCATCACTCTCTGCTTCGTACAGAGCACCAGTCGCCATCTTGGAAAATAGTGCGCCGTGACAAACAGAGCGTTGAAACTTGCTCAACACCGGGTCCGCCGAGTGACGTCAAAAAATGGGAGGTGACAGTACTATTCTTGACCAAGATGGATTCCTCCACATAAACATGATTAAATGAGAATTATTCTTAATTAAAAAAACGTATAATTTTTTGCACAGTATGTAGTAGTTTTATATTTAAAGTACTTTCAGCAGTTTGAATTCTGATTTTGACCGGACTTCTCCTTTAACTCAAAAGTCCAGCATAAGCTACACGCTAATAAACATGAGCGCTGGTGTCAGGCTGAACACTGACTAAAGTAACAATTCTGACTAGAACAGGTTCTGTAATTACAGCAGCTATGAGAACAAGGAGCAGAACAAAGCAGAGTTCCCTTCTGCCTGCAAGTAACTCAAGTCTCTTCAGTTTGGCAGCTTTAGTGCTTGATTCTGCTCCTTGGGCTCCTAGCTGTCCTAGCTCACCCTGCTAGCTGTCCTAGCTCCCCCTGCTAGCTGTCCTAGCTAACCCTCCTAGCGTGAATGTTTACTCCAGTTTAAACTTCAGTGCTGACATTTCAAACAGAAATTAATAGCGCTCCTTCCAGCTCGCTCTCTGCTTTGTTGTCACTTCTTGTAATTGTTTGGTAATCAGACCAAATTTCCATCCCGCTCTACCGACACCAACGGTGACCACACCACAGCCGAACTGCGGCGGCGACTGAAGGCTATGACTCGGTGTCCCGCCCCTCTCCAGCTGTGATTGGCTAGCATGTTGCCTTCAGTCGTTGATTTGATTGGTTAAATTGTATGATTGACACATCAAAGATAGTACTAAAAGGTCGATGGCCACTCCGAGGTAAAAAAAAGAAAAAAAAAAAAAAGAAGACGGCTTCCAGTCCAGGGTCTGCTCCGCGCTCAACCAGAAGGCACAAATATCGCTCCATTATATAATCGGGGAAATGTAGGCGGCGGCAAGAGCTGCTATAGACGGCGATTTGCCGCCGTTGACCAGCTACTTTTGACTGCCCTGAATATTAATAAAAAAAAAAAAAAAAAAAAACGAGTTTCAAAAGGGCATTTTCGTTGATAAACTTCCTAGTGCTTTAGCACCACTTAGTGTCTATGTATGCACGCCCCTGGCCTGTCTACCTTTAAGAGTAGGCTTAAAACTTTCCTTTTTGACAAAGCTTGTAGTTAGAGTGGCTTAGGTTACCCTGAGCTATCTCTGTAGTTATGCTGCTATAGGCTTAGGCTGCTGGAGGACATCAAGATCTATTTTTTTCACTCTGCTCAATTATCCTACTGCTCTCCAATTTGCATTGTTTGTTGTTAATTAAACTTTTAACTTTTTGTTCTCTGTCTTTTTTCTCTTCATAGTAGGTGCACCTGGTCTAGCGTTCTGTTAGCTGTGACACCATCCGGGGAGACAGATCACCACTATTACCATACAACATTGAAAGGAGTCCTGGATCATTGTGTGCTTCTGTGCTTTTTGTGCCTCTGCTCTGTCTTCTCTAACCCCCAGTGGATCGAGGCAGATGACCGTTCACACTGAGCCTGATTCTGGTTCTGCTGGAGGTTTTCCTCCCTGTTAAGGGGAGTTTTCCTCTCGACTGTCGCTTCATGCATGCTCAGTATGAGGGATTGCTGCAAAGCCATCTACAATGCAGATGACTGTCCACTGTGGCTCTATGCTCTTTCAGGAGGAGTGAATGCTGCTCGATGCAATATACTTGGTTTCCTAAAATAGGAATCTTTTTCACCAATCTATATGCTCTGATTGTATTTGACTTTGTAAAGTGCCTTGAGATCACGTGTATATATATATAAATAAAATTGAATTGAATTGAATTGAATTAAATGCTATGCTACCAAGCTAAAAGTCGTTGTTAGGCAATAAACAGATGTGACACGTACCTGATCAGACATATTTTGATTTTCTGATGTAGGATTTAATCTAGAGGGGTTAATGCGGCCTTCTCTTTACAAGTAATTCCATGACTTCTCAAACTGCTGATCCAAAGTGGTCTGCTATCAGATTTCAAAACATGGAGGGAGACTGTTCAATTTTGCGACAGTGCGATATTCCCAGTGGCTATAAGTTACACTGTACTGCTTTTGAGGACTAGCAAGATCATTATAAGATTTGCCATTTTGACACAATAAAATGTGGTATATCGCAAAACTTCTGTTGTAGTTCTGTTGTAGTTCCAATCGAATTGAAATGTATTGGATTTATGGGCACACTGGTTTATATGGGCACACAATCAGTTAATCGAAACATAATGTGCACTTGGCTTTATTCAGAAAAGAACCACTCTGACATGCAGAGTTCTGAAATTTCCCTTAGAAAACCACAGAAGAAGAAGTTCCGTCTTTGCTGAATAACAAAAAATACCTTCATCCTGACAAGTGCTTACATGCAAGTTCATCAGCTTATCAATCGGCATACACCACCCCTCTCATTCAGAAACAATTTCATTCCTATTGAGCTTAATCCAATCACAGTATTCTGTTTGATATGTTTAGATGACGTATTTTTATTCCGATTGGCCCTTTATTCTGATTACTTTTGTCCATGTAAACATAGCTACTGAGTGCCTATCAACCTAGTGTTGGTTGAAAAGCCCCGGTAACAAGTCCAAAGTAGGCTGTTTACCTTACTGCTAGACATATTAGCTCTTACAGCTTGTTGCCAGTGCTTATTATCAGTGTAACTGTTTTTGTGTTGTTTTTTGCTAACAGAAACATTTATTTTGACTGTCATGTACAGTAGACCGACAGTTCATAGCAACAGGCTATTCTACTTCATTCAACCTCAGGAATGCTGTGATGAAAATGTGCAGGTTTTGATCACTGAACATAAAAAACTGAGTGGTATTGCAAAATTATTGTCTATCCAAGGTAAAAAAGAATCCAAGAATTTAATGAACTTTCTGTTGTTTAATACTGTTTAAAATAATGCTGAAAGCCTGATAAGCTGATATCAATTAAATAATACATGCATCTGATCCTGTGGGGAGTCTGCCGTTAACTTACTGATAGACAGGGTGGTGTGTCTGATATCTATGCAGCATGTTGTTGTTTTTGCTAACAAAAAAGTGTGTTTTGATCAGTATACACAGCTGACTGACAGCCCACAACAACAGTTGGAGGAGCACTCTCTACACTACACTACATACAATTCTTGTGAAGACTTTTTTGCTTGTATAATTTTTGTAAACTATCACAGAGTCCATCCATCCATCCATCCACCCATCCATCCATCTCCATCCATCCATCCATCCATCCATCCATCCATCCATCCATCCATCCATCCATCCATCCATTGTCTTTTGCCTCAACAGGTCCAAGTGAGAAGCCCAGACATTCCTCTTCCCAGCGAATCCTCCAGCTCATTCTAGAATCCCAGGGCAGATGACGAGTTCTAGGACTTCCCCCCCCTCCCCGCCCCGAAGGGAGACATCCAGGGAGCATCCTGATTAGATGTTCAGACCACCTCTACTGATGACAGAACTTCTCCTCACCCTATCTCTAAGTCTGAGTCTGGCCAACCTCCAGAAGAAGCTAATTTCAGTTGCTTTTATCTGGGATCCCGTTCTCTTAGTCACGATCGATACTTCATGGCGGTAGGTGAGGGTCAGACTGTAGACGGACCATTGATTTGAGAGCTTTTCTTTTCAGCTCAGCTCTTTCGTCACCACAACAGACTGGAGCATTACCTCCATTACTGCAGACGAAGCCCCAATCCACTCACCAAGACATGAGTGTCTGTGTTTTTTCCCAAATAATGTTCCTGGGCCATTATACACAGCTGACTGACAGCTCAAAGCGACAGGTTGGGAAGAAGGAAATCTTTTCTATGCACTACATGGCTACAGAACATTCCACACTTTCTCTGAAATTCACCTTGAGATTAAGCTACAGGAAATTGTTGATGTCTTTTTTCTGGTTTTGTAGCTGGACTTTAAGAAACTGCATCATTTCGCTAAATTGAATTGTAATTCCAAGGTAAAAGTGCCTATTGGATGAAAATAAGCTAAGATAAGAAATTCCTTTATTGTCCCACAATGGGAAAGTTTGGTTATGACAGAGGCAAAAACACAGTTACACACAATTAAAACAAGCTGATCTAATGTTAGTTCTAACAATGTGAATTTTCTGTTGTTCTTCTCTTTGTAAGGTTGAAAGTCTGAGACGCTGAGGTTGACTTATGAAATCTATACAGACAAATTTGCAGCTCTTGCAGCCTGTTAGCAACTTTTGGTTAAAAAATGGTCATCTCTGCATTCTAAAACAAGAATGTCCTTGTTTTTTTTATTAATACAAATGTGTTAGATCACTTTTGCCATATTTATGCCACACAGTCTCTACCGCACAACTTTAAAGGCGTTGGGCCAAAAGGCTGCTATAAAAGACTGTTTTACCTTAAAGTCCTTAGTTTCCAATCATTTGGCAGTCATGTCAGTTGCCTTAGTGCAGCTGCATTGTATAAATGGGAAAATCTAACAATTGACGCTACTCAGTCACAAAATGAATAGATGGTTTTATAGCTTGTGCTGGGTTGTTTCACCTATAGTCTGTGGGCCAGAATCTGTAGGACATCTCCTTAAGAACTTTCGTATGAACTGTCAGGGGGCAACTTTCTTGCACTTGGATAATTTGCTATACATAGCAGTGATCTCAAAACACCAATGTTCCCACGTTTTCACTTGCACATTAATAAGTTATAGCCGATAAAAAATCTAAACTGTGGCACTACCGGTCAAAGAGGTCACGGGATTCGAGTTTTGCTGCTCAGCCAATCAGATCGTTGTATTGTCAGCTGAGCGAGTTCAACCAGTTCAACCAGTTCACCATTCATGCATTGATTTCTTCTAAGCATTTATTCAGTGTTTGAATGGGTTCATAGTCACCTGACATGGTGATGTAGAGCTGCGTGTCGTCTGCATATTATTATTATGGTAACTGATGCTGCATTTATATGGATGTCATTAAACACCTTGACAAGGGCGGTCTCTATACTGTGGTGAGCACGGAAACCTGACTGGAAAAAGTCAAAGTGGCTGGTCATTATTAAGAAGGTGTTTAGTTGATGAAACACAGATTTTACAATAATCTTACTGATAAAGGGGATGTTCTTTTTCAACAGTGGTTTGATAATTGCTTTTTTTAGAGACTGGGGAAAAAACCCTAACAGACGGAACGTGTTTATTATCAAATCAGAGGCTATGACAGGTAAAACTTTCTTAAAGAAAGCTGTGGGCAGAACATTAAGGCAGCAGGAGGAGGAACCTAGCTGGTGAAAGATTTCCCCTAAGCTTTTGTAGTTTATTTGGCTCAATTGGGACATTTTGTCAAGATAAGTTCTAGTTAGAGACAACTTTGGTACTGAATTTGACATGCCCCTCTAATCTTTTGGATTTTCTCAGTAAAGAAGTTAGCAAATTTGTTACAGGCCTTGATGGAGTGGAGTTCAGAAGTAACAGACACTGGACGATTAGTTAACCTGTTGACTGTGACAATAAGGCACGAGCATTATTAATGTTTTTGTTGATAATCTTAGAGAAGAAAGATTCCCCTGCATTTTTCAGTTTGAAGTTAGAACTGTAAAGTCTATCTTTATAGATGTCATAGTGAACCTGGAGTCTCGTCTTTCTCTGCCTGCTTTTCTTCCCAGAAACAGTAGGAGAGTAAGCTTGGATAAAAGTTTCCGTGACATCGTCCTTAAAGATACTTTTTTTGTTATGATGTGCCTTTGGCTAACTGAGTCATTGGAAATGATGCTTTCAAAGATGATAGAAAAGTGATCAGATAGGGCAACATCAGTTACATTGACCTTGGAAATGTTTAGACCCGTAGTGATGATCAAGTCTAAAATATCTCCCTGTTTGTGTGTTGCTTGTTTTACATTACAAAGAAACCTAGAACAACATCAAAAGCTAAAAAAAAGGGCTGGCTTCCCGGAGTTAAAATTGTGAAGGGGAATGCCCAGCCATCAGTCTGTGACCTTCAGCTGAAGTACACTTGAATTAGACAGCATGATGATGTCAAACCAGCAAGTCCGCTTCCGGATGGTTCCAAAATAGCAAAATTGAACTTTTGGAGTGATCGAGCCAAAGTCTGAACTTAAATTGGATTGAGATGCAGTGGCATGACCTTAAACAGCATGTTCATGCTCAAAATTCCATGATGAATGGGCTAAAGGTCCTCCAAAGCAATGTAAAAAAAACTCAGTTATTGCAAACACACAACAGCATTTTGTCCCAAAGGAGAGGCAGTCTTTAAGGTTTAAGAAGCAATTACCTTTCACAAAGAGCTAAATTGGTTTGGATGATTTTTCCTCCTATATCCAATTATCATTTGAAATCTGCCTTTTGTATTTGCTAAGGTTATGTTTATCTGGCTTAAAAATTTTTGTGTGGAAAAAAGCATTTCACGGAACTGCATACCAAGATGCATTAAGATAAAAGGTTATAATCCCCAAAGACAGTACTGCCATCCTTTAACGATGAGCTGTGATGCCCCAGGCAAGAAACAATAAGCATCAAGAGGTGTTATGCAGAACATTTCAGGATAAGTGATAGTGCAGGGAAACTTAAACAATCAATCAGCCCAAACAGAATGCCTCTTAAACTGTGAAAACAAGAGGTCAAGTTTACACAGATTTCCTGTGTGGACAGGAAGCATCTCAGTGAGGCTTTCACCTTGGAGTACTCTGATTGCAGGCTATTAGCGTAAGTGATACAGCAATAGTGTGGTCAGAGTAGTGACTAGATGGAACAAAGAGGGAAGTGGTAACATCTTCAGACCCTCAGAGGATAAAGGTATTGCAATCACTTCACATCTATTAGCAAAACAGGATGAAGTGAGGATAGATGGCCAAGTTGTTGCGCAGCATCCCAGTTTCGATGCACCAACATCAGGTTCGGCGTACTGGTGCAGTAATGACTTCCTGTGTTTGAGCGACTGGAGGCTGAGGTCACTCATCTGTAACTTAGTTTGACATTTACATGCTCAGAGCCAGCTGCAGCTCAGGACATGTCTGTCTGATTACGGCTATGGCCTGTTGTAAACTCAGATCTGCCTCTATATCCTACTCCAGCGCACAAAATTAAAAAGAGTTGTCAGGATTATCCTCTGGAATCCAAAAGCTTCGGGTCTGAGGCTAAATCTGAACTGAAACATCTCAAAGTATCTGCCTTACTTCCGTTTCCTTTAGGAATATTGGAAATTTAACTATTTAAAGAAAAAACATCCAAAAGTCCTGATTATAGTTCACAGCTAGGGGATGAAGTGTGGGCTGGAGATGTGCATTGGGCTTATCAGCGCTGCAACAACAGCACTTTGTTTCCATGACACCAGGCTAGATCACCATAGTTACAGTTCGATTTAAAAACAAAGTTAGGAGAAAGAAGACTCAAGGACGGTTCTGAGGAAGTGTGGCATTGGCAGCGGGGTTTCTGCAGTGAAATGAATCGACAACAAAGCTGGAGTGGATGTTGTTGGTTATCTACACTAAGAAATGACAACAGTTTTTAATTTCTTTTTAGCACCACAGAGGTTGCCTTCAAAAGCAGAATAAACAGGAATGTATAGCTATATATATAGTTAGCCTAACCGAACAATTAGAATGGTCATTTGAAAAATATTTTAGGACTGATATACAGAAAAAGACTTTGCAGAAGACAAAAAAATAAGCATCTCAATAATGAAACGGTGTTTGCTATAGCTTTTACGCTCAGCATCAAACTTACCAGCTTGCTACCTATTGAATGAATATGTTTTATGCCGATATTTGCAAGGTAAACATTGATACCATACATCAAATATGTTTACCCAACAATATCTTCAGTCTGTGTGGCCTGAACTAACTGTCCTGACTCTTTTTAGCAACACCAAAACTGTATAAGATATTTACAATTTCACGAAAGCTAATAATGTTCCTCTTGACAGAATTAAATGGAACTTTGCCAGTTCCCTGCACTTCCCTGGTACCTCTTAGATAATACTGTTTGTAGATTCTTACGCAAACCATGATACTGCCCCACCCGCTGAATACCTTTTAATGCAAGAACGCAGGGTTATTCTTCCTCCAGGTTCTATTTTTGGTCTAATCTGTCAACACAACCTTTCACAAACTTTTTCAAGTATTTTCATGTGACTGTTATCAAACTGCAGACAGGCAGCAATGTTGGCTTTAGAGATAAGCATTTTTTTTTATCCCATGAGCCTTTTGTGTTTGCAATAGGAATGTTATGTCTTAACATGACTACAGCACTGATCGCATATATTGGTACCCTAAAAGCCTGAACATATAATTATATTTTCCTGCCCACCACATTTACAACTGATGTCGTTAACACACACTTTGGAAGAGAACATGTCCACTTTGTTTCCAACTATACTGTCATATAGACTGAGTAGATTCATTGACACTCAGTCCAATCTGATACTCAATCTAATACAATTTAGTATGATTCAGTCTAATTAAGTTTATTTTGCCAACTGATCAAAAGTTATCTTAAACAAAGGGAAAACTTATTGGAGACTTGAATCAACTTAAAAAAGTATAAACTTTATCAAATGTTTGAACTACACTGATTTTACAGCAATATTAGGAGTTCCAAAAATGCTGGAGCTAACAATTAGTATTTCTAAACACGTGTCAAAGATAAGCTCCAGGCAGCGCTGGTGTAAGTGCTTAAACTGAACTGACATTGTCTGCAAAGCAACTGCATGTCGCTTTGGGTTTACACAACCAGACCGAACGCTCACTAACACACAACAAAGCAAAAACACATGCAGACAGAATGATGCAGAGCAGGCTCGACCAGACTGAGCAATTTGTGTTTTATTACACAGAAGAAGCAGATTAAAGCGTCTCGGATATCTCCAGCTCTGGTTTACATGGCTGCTGACGGGGATGCCGCCCAACACAGGAAATAGCAGAGTTTGAGAACATACGAGCTACCTCCGAAAGAAAATCCTCCAGATTGGAACAAGCACAGGGCTGTGATGAGTTAGCGGTGAGGAGAATCATCTGAGAGGGTTTACTTTACTGTTTACATCAGCTCTCTTTATTGGGAAAAGCAGAAAAATGGGAGGGTAAGGTTTGTACTTTTGAGACATCCATCATGATTGTCATCATCAAAGTGGAAAAAGTGCAGATCAGTCATTGTAATTTACACTTTCTGGTTATGTCTAGACTGGTTCTACTGAATAACAATGTACTAGGGTATACCTTCTGGCTATGAATAAATGAGAGTATTTCTTGTAGTCCTTTGGAGTCTGGAGCATCGTAAAGTGATTTATAAAGGCATTAGGTTTGTTATTGGCTCAAATTAGGCAGTAAAACCATACAGCTGTTGCAGTAGTTGCCTTTGATTGATGAAAACCATATTTTGGTATCTTTCAAGTGGTTATAACCTAACACAAAACAGGGTTCCAGCAGTTATTGTCAGGGTTAGGGTTAGGTCCAAAATTGTTCGGTTATGTCATCCTGAAGCTTCCAATCCAAGAGAAAACCCAGCCAGACACCCGCTGAGGTGCAGCTAGGCATAAAACAAGTCTGAGAAGTCTTTCCACTCCCGCTTGAGTGGGAGCCAAACTTCAACAAATCAGAAGACGCATGTAAATCACATCTGCTTTATTTGATCAGCTGGCAGTTTGAAGCAACCCACGACACAGAGCTGGCAGTGATTTACTCCTCTGGCCGGAAGGCTTTTTGACTAGAGTGAGGGGTCATGCAGAAAAACAAGCCTATTATTGAAAGGTCCATTGCCCAAGGATAAAGGAGGAACGTTCAATGGATCTTTTCAGAAATGTTTAGAGGGATGTGTTGGCAGCCAGTGTAGTGCATTATCCCATCTAGCAGACAAGGACAGGAAAGAATCTCATGCAACCACCCTGTGAGGTAGAAAAGCAGATGGCGTCAGATTAGCATCTGAATGAGACTGCAGATCCACAGACGGATTGCTGCTCCTCGTGCTTTCCTGCAGGTGAGCTAAGGAAGGAGGGGCCTGGAAAGACAAAATCTATAATTGGAGACCCGCACAACACCAGAGAAAGCTGGAGGATTTAAACAGATCATTTTCTAGTGGTTCTACACTGTTTCACTTTGGACATTTTTGAAATGAAAAGATAAAAAGCTGGTAAGCAAGAGATAACAATCAGGCTGAAAGCTACCGTAGACATGACAGAATCTAAGATAACATCAGGGCGAGTATAGCTCAGCTTTGAACTTTACGGCTGAAATGTTTGGACTTGTAACAAGATGTGGGTTTTCACAATGAGTTGTATTTGTTCTTTCGAAATCCTTCATGCCTTTAACCCAGTATAACATGAAAACATCCAGATGGTTTTCCTGCCTGACATGGGAAAGGACCAACAGTAATCAAATTAAGCCATTCACACATATGGAAAAGGAGCAAAACATTGAATCATGTGTGGAAACTTTCAGGCCGGTTAGGGGCATAGCAAAAACAGGAAAAATGCAAAAACAATATCAAAGAGGGAATATCTTTCATTCATGTGTCAATATGTTCATGATTAGGTCAAAGAAGACATATAAAGAAGTAACGTAAAATATCAGGTTTAATTCGTTTAATGCTATCTCCATTGGTAAGATTTCTATTATAACAGGAAAAAATAATAAAAAAATTGTTTGAAAACTGTATAGACATACAATAAGGTATTCTGTGATTAAAAAGAGGAAAAAAGTAAGTCTAAAAAAGGATTGAAAATTTTTTGCTAAGAAATTTTACGTGTTTTTCGTGGCTCTAAGAAAAAAACGGGAGAATGACAACATACAAAGCACAGCTGCAAATTATTAGCAGCAAAAGAGTTATTTAAGACAACACAATGTTACAAAAGACTTAAAAAGATTAAGGAAAAAACCACAACAAAAGAGCAAACAAACAAAAAAACAGTACTGACAAAAAAATTACAAAATATATTTTTTTTTCAAACAAAAACATTTAGGTTTGGTTGCATGTAGCTTTTCAATATTTCAATCAACTCAATTTTTTTTGGAATTCTACAATTTTGTAACATTAAGACATTATTGTATTTTCTGTAATGTTTTTGTTACAAAGCCTTTTCTAAACAAAGTAGGTTCAATAGTCCAAAATGGGCACTTTGTTTCTGCTAGACAAACCCTAATAAGGAAATGATGCTTAATGGTAAGGGTAAGCCTTTTAAGAGCTCTAATCAGACAACCAATAAATAATTAGAACAATGCGGAAAGGCTTGAAAAACAGAATATGGCAACATTTTCTGTTGTACTGGTTGGGTGGAAAAAGTGGTTCTCAGTCACCGAAACCAACCTCAAGTTGAAAACAGAGATGGGAAAAATGGATCCAATGCTAAAACATGACGTTACGACTGTGTCATACATTTACCAACTAATGATGCTGTGACTGTGCAGTTTCAGCTTTACAAATATAACTTGTCTATTACATTTCTCAAATGTGCCAAAGTAGGGCTAAATGATATCACGAAAACATTCAGGATTTAAATTTGTAAATCAGAGAAGTTGATAGTAATTGCGATTATCCAACATTTTCTTGACTCTTGTCTCATTTTGTCATCCAGACATTTCCAATACTTTCCAGTAGCATTAATATCTCAGAAAAAATTGAAAAAATATTTTTGATTATGGCCATGAATTGAGAGTCCATTCCACTGGCCAAAAATATTATAGAGATCAAGAGCACGAATCTATCAGACATAAAATACAATAATCTAGCAAATACAGCGCTGAAGCCATCCTATCTTGTGGCAATGTTCACGTATTGAAGACTTGTTGAAGACTGATTAGATATATTGGGAAGCTCTATTTCTAAGACAGGTGTAATGCAATATGCTGATGACATCCTGGAATTTATGTTTGCAAGTTGCAACAACATAACCATGCCACATTTTCTCACCACTGGATCTGTATTGGCTTTGGGTCAATTGCTAATTTTGCCAATTCGTACCTCCATTTCACGCCTACCTGTTGCCATTTTGTCCCATCCTACTTCAATTTTGTACTATTTCATACCCATGTACTTAAACTATGTTGTTCAAGATTACTTTCTGTTATCGTTAACCATTTTCATGAATGATGAAATGGAAATGGTCAAACAATTTTAAACTTCCACATGTAATTTAAAGCAATTCCATATTACCCTCTGCTTTTGTACTCTATACTCATTAATCGTGATTCTGAACCTCATTTTGCCAGTTGACTCATAAAATATGATCAAATATGATCAAACCAAGCTAAATGACTACCTTCTTTTAGATATTACTTATATGAGTAATATAGCCTCATTTTCAGATTATGAGCAGAATATAAGTGGTTATCAAAGTAAATGGGGAAGGGTAAAAATGACCAGCTCCTATTTGGTTGGCTGCAAAGTTTGATTTGTTGAATTTGGTTGTCTTTGGACATTTATTAAATAATTTAACGTATCAAAAGAGAAACTGTTAGTTGAGTGTTTACTGCTATACATTAAGATTTTTTAAGCTTAATGCACTCTTGAAGCCTTTATAACCCGGGTTACATTTGCTTTCACTAACACCTTTTGAATGTGAGTCCATGAAAACCCAGTTTATGAATACAAGTTTTAAACCTTGAAATCTTTGACTGATTAATAATTTAGGTCAATGGTAGCCAAACGTACAAATCTCTGTCTGTCAAAAGCTCATTGTGGAGGAGAACAACACTTTCTAACCACGGTAGCATCTGTTAGTGCTCTAAAATAAAAGCCATCGGTTGCTTTTCTACGATGATTTACGCTTGCTAGTTCAATGATTTGACCTGAGGAGGACAAATCTTGGATATTTCACACTACTGAAAGTTATTGACCAAGGTAAGAATCCATTTTGACATCAGTGATTCTTCAGTTCTCGCTTTTGAAAGATTTGTAGAAACACCAATCAGAGGAATTTGGTGTTCCAATAGGTCAAAGGTTTTGTTTTACTTAGAGCGTTCGCAGGTCAAAATGAACAGAAAAGAATTCTTGTATCCTCTTTCTACACAGAGATACAAACACACTGGTACTTGAAGGGGTCATTCCTTTCAGGGGATGGTTTCCATGGCAGAGGTTCCCATGGTGAGAGGGGGGGGGGGTTGCTCTTGATGGCCCCAATAAAGCTGTGAGCACCAACAGGCCCGTGGCAGTGGAATACAAAGCCAACATTTTGCAGGTTTAATTAAGCCACTGCATGCTCCAAAGCAGGGACACCCAAAAAAACTACTGGAAAAAGTTTCTGTAAGCCTACTTTTCAACTTTTCAGACCAGCCATTCTTACAGGCCATAACTACAGTGTTTAACATTTTTGATGTTAGGACTGCAGATTCACCATCAGAGCTGAGTCTGGGAAACTGAAAAGGCTGCAAAGTATAACACTCTCACATAAATCTCTCCTGATCCTGATAAGTATTGAGAAAGACAAAGAGAGAATAGAAAATGTCAATATTTGCATAATCCCGTTACTTTATCCCACCATCTTAAGATGTTATGCTCCCATTCGCCCTCCCACACACCCACCCATTAATAAAGCCATCTGTCCATCATCCAAAGATACATTTGTGCTTCCTTCCTTCCTTCCTTCCTTCCTTCCTTCCTTCCTTCCTTCCTTCCTTCCTTCCTTCCTTCCTTCCTTCCATCCATCCATCCATCGCTTTTTCAAATATCTATTCAATCAATCAATCAATCAATCAATCAATCTTTATTTCAGACACAAAAGAGGTCCATAGTAAAAACAAATAACGAAAAAGAAAAAGACAAACAGAGAATAATATAACAGTCACTGAGCCACAAATAAATGATGACGCCAATGTTTGTCCACTACATATATATCCATAAAACAATTTTACATTTTATTTTGGAAAAAAATCTGATTTTGACATTAACAACATGTAGGAGCCCTGTTTAAACATAACACAGCAAAGGATTAACCTTTGCTGTGTTTGCTCATAAGGTGTAAAAGTAAAAGTATTATTACACCAATGAACTGAAGACTGATTTATCTGTGGTCATAATAATAATGGGATTTCTAGGGTATTTTAGCTCGGTCAAACCAAATCCTATAATTTTCATACGTTATGTATTGCATGTTATTAGCCTTTAACTCCCAGTTAACATATCAGAGGTGGTCACCGTTAAAAACTCTTTATGAAAACTGTTGTGCCATGTCAGGACGTGACAGACTGCATTTCCCATGATGCATGGTGGTCAAAATGGCCACCAACTCCCATCATGCAACGCGGCCCAAAATGGCCGGCGCCCTAGCAACCGATAACGTTGCTAGGGTAAAGTTGATAAAACTCGGTTGCACCCCGCAATCGATCTTCTTCCCTGGCGCCCTGCCAACCCGAGAAGACACACACACAGCTGTACTCCGTGGATTAATTAATCCCACGCCACGTGCTCGAGTTTCTCGCTGGACCGAGATTTTTTCGAAGCAAAACCATTCCCTGTGCAGACAGGAGGTCGACTCAAAAAGGTACCTTTAATTCCCTCTGATCAAATACTGGAAGCCGCCTTATCTCCCAGTGATCGAGAGAGGACGACGCGTTGTTTGGCCCAACAAGCGTCTAGGACCAGAGAGAGAGAGAAAGACGAAGGAACTCTCTCAGTCTGGTCCCCGCTGCAGCCTGCGGACCCTGCGGTCGTCAAGACGCGTTCAGGACGTCGCGTGATCCGGAGCGCTCCGGACCGAAGCCGGGACTTTCACTCCGGACCACCTCAAAGTAACGGGGTTCTCCCCTTTTATTTCTGTCTCACCAACAGGGTGTTTAGAAGTGCCTGGGCAGACGTAGAAATTTGTAGGCTTAGGTTAATGCTTTTATTCCACGACGAAGTTGGAATTATTTTTGCTGAATATTTTCTTTGTATGTGCATGCATTTTACATTTGATTCTGCTGTGTTGATTTGTGATTCATCAATAACCCCGCCGTGGGTCATTGCTTCAGTTCTGTTCCATCTTCTTCCCTGCCTTCCCCCCTCTCTCTCTTTTCGCTTCTTCTTATCAGTTTAATCTCTTTGTCCGAGCTCATTCCGCGGCTTTGCTTTAAACTACCAGTTAGCCGCGCCCTCTCGAAGCGAGGCATTACCCCATCAGCGTAAGCGTGGTTACGTCATCAGAACCTCCCCTCACGCTTCACGTAAATTGATAGACCATACGTCATCGTAGCGGCCATCTTGGGAGGGTGTCGGATGACTGGGCTGTAGCTTAGCTGATAGCTTTGTAAGGCATCAAAGCGTCCGGTAGGACTCCCACAGCTGCTCTGTCTGTCAATGCTATGTCAAATGCCGATGTTCTGAATGTGGTTTAAACAACCGTGAGCTGAACTAAGAGTTGCAACCGCTCATTTTAATCCATTTGTTTTTCTTTCCTTTCGTTTTGTTTGTTTTGTTTATTCTTTTATCTCCATATATGTTTTGCGTGTTAGTTAGTAGTGAGTAAGATTTCCAAAGTCGTTGAATCAGAGAATTACTGTAACAGGGAATTGCTTTTGGTTCAATAAAACACCACTGCGGAATAGACATTGTTTTGTGTTCAATCCAATTCACAGTTGCCTGGTTATTCAGAAATCAGAGCTAACCTCCTTTGGAGTTAACATCTGACATTAATACAGAGACAATATCATTGGATGGTGATAGACGAATAAGGATTTAAACTCTAATTGCAGTTACATTGGGGTTCTCATAGCCTGCCGGATAAACCTCGTCGGTCACAAGTCCGACCAGATCATTTATCCCAGCATAAATGAGTTCATAACAGCAAATTAACTAATGCATTAATGGTATAAATACTTACAAGCTTATAGCTAACATCACCACCATTTGAACTATATTTTGTTGCAGCGGAATTTTGAGTTGAATGATTTATTATTTAAATTATAATGCCAAATTATAATTAATAATAATAATAAGCATATTCAACCATCTTCTGGCATAACATTTACTGGCGTCCCTGGGTGGGCTAGTCTACTTATTTGGCGTTCCTTTAGACTAAACTGAATAACCAGCAACTTATGAATTTAATGAACACAATCTACATTCCAGCATTTTGACTGCTCACCTTGCCAAAAGGGCTATTCAGTCATAATTGATTAAGGAAATACTCCTACTAAATATGTACGTGTTTGTGGTGGTTTGAGGTTGTTAACCTGAGGTTTGAATATTGATTTCTAAACCTGGAGTTAGTTAGACTGAACTGACTAGAACGTACAGCGCCTCCAGCGTCTGCTACTGATCATTTATCTCCTGTGTCGTGTTCTGCTCTGAAAAGAGAGACCTTGCCTCCATCTGGTGGACGTTGTGTGTAATTGCATCATAATTGTTTTGATGAAGGAAACGATTCCCCATCGGCTGGACATTGTGTGTAATTACAGCTCAGTCTTCCCAAAAGTGAAGGGCACCCTGCCTCCATCTGGTGGCCAGGATAGGTAGTTGCAGTCACGGTTAAAAATTCAGGTGAAAGCACTCGGCTTCCCTGAATGGATATTTGAATGTCAGTTTCTTAAAACTTTCTTTATGGTTACTCCTTTTAATAATTTTTGTCAACTTATTATAATTTTTTTTTATTCCTTTGAATTTTTTTTTTTTTAAACTTTTAATTTTTGTTAAATTATTTTTCTTTCTTTTCCCCCTTCTGCTCATCATAAGTGGTCAAAGTTGATCTGTGATTTTGAAACTAAGGTTGCAATTTAGCGGTTTTTAACTGTCATTCTTTGCCACCTCTGAAGTTCCAAACACTTTGCTATTTTCCACACATGTGTAGAGCACCTGTTCTTAAATAACTTGCATCACAAACAAAACCACAGCTTTATCACTTAATTACTGGCCGAAAGGTTAGTGGTCCATGTCACTCACAGGGAATATTCTCAAAGTTAAACAAGCATATTAACCGTTCCTAAACATAGGAGTTGTAAGTCGCAGGGTTGATTTTCCCCTGCGCAGCCTAATTAAACGCACGTATTTGACCACACTTCCTGCAGTAAAGTGTCAGTCGTAGTGCGAGTTGCTGTTGACAGTAAAGTGAAGCCACTTAACAGTTGTTGTTAGCAGTTGTTGTTTAGCGCTGAGCTAAACTAAAGTGTATGCGTTGTTGCTTAGTGCTAAGCTAGAATACAGCGTTGTTGTTTAGCGCTAAGCTAAACTACAGTGTTATTTGATTGTTGTTGTGTAGTGCTGAGCTACAGTTGTTGTGCTGCTGTCCATAGCTGACAAAGAATGGATAGTAAAGGTTCTTCAGTCAAAGGAGCTGAAGGTCCACAATCCTCCATTGGAATGGAGGCTCAGGGTGTCATTAGCTCACTGCTTAAAATGACACCGGAGGACCAAGACCGCTTGAATCAGTTTAACATAGAGGACTGTGAGAGAAAAATTCAGGAATTGGTGGAGGAGGTCCAAAGCAAGCCAAAGGATAGATTGGTAGCAGATGTTTTGGGTGAATTATCTGCGTTATACCACCGAAGGTTAGTGCTAGAGACTGAGAGGCGTGTCTCAGCTGAGGAAAGAATCAAAGAGCTAGAACAGAGAAGTGTTCAGGGCAGCTGTCATCTCACAGAGGAGCGAGAGGAGGATCTCATTAGCTTGCAGCCAGAAGGATCTGAGGGAAGACATGGGGATCACACCTGGAGGACATTGGATGAACTGGGCCCTCAGACACCTTCTGAGCGAGGGGTAAGCGAAGGTCAGGACAGATATAGCAGTGTGATACGGAAAGAGATGCCTAAACAACTTACGGTGGCAATCAGGACTGATCCACATGATGCAAATCATGGGAAAACACCTGCTTCCCACCTGACCCCTGACACTGTCTGCTATGATCCTTTCCCCCCACCAGGGCGACGGGAGCACCGTTCCTGGGACACAGGTAAACCCCACTCTTCTGAACTGCGTCCACGGACAAGAGTTCATGACAGGGAGGGACTGCGGATGCGTCAGCTTGAGTCCCTGGCCCGAGACATAGAGCGTTTTGATCCTAGCAATACAGAATCCACCATTGATGACTATCTCAGAGAGGTAGAGCGCTGTCTGCTAGACTTATATAGCCCCTCGGCTCGAGAAAAATTGAAGCTTATCTGGAAAACCACGTCCAGAAGTGTCCATGTTTTCATAGAAAGCCTCCCTCCAGCTACACGTGACCGTTACTCAGCTCTTTGTCAGGCTTTAAGAGAAGAATATTCTGTGTTCACAGACCCAGCTTCTGCGACTCTTGGAGCTTTTGCAATTCAGCAAAAGAGAACTGAAGCGCCCAAGGAGTATTACCGCCGTTTACGGGCTGCTTACTTTCAGGGACGAAATGCTCCCGGCTTGGAGGAAGACCACACTTTCAAATCTTTGTTCCTCCATAATCTTCATGAAAGCGTGCGTTATGAGGTTACCATGCATTGTAGAACCAAGAGACTTACCATGCAGGAAATCAGGAAATACGCGCAGGTTGCATGGGAAACACGGGTCCGGCCCAACAAAGGAGCCGACAGTGATAAAAAGGTTCTACAGATTCAGATCGAACCAGAAAAGAGGTTAGGTCTGGAGGGACATGAGATGCCTCCCTCTAAACCTAAAACTAGATTTGGGTTCAAGAAGCAACACGGTTTTGAACCGCAGCAGAAGAAAGCTTCTCATGATAGGAGAGGTCAGCATGACAGCATGGAAGGTGAGAGGTTTCAAAAATGGCACAGGCCGGATCCAGCCCGACACGGTAAGCAAACTGACTGGTCGGGAAAGCCGAAAAGCACACATGACAACAAAGGCTGGAACCTGCGCATGGAGGAGTCAATGAGAAAGGAGATGGAGGAGACTTTTCGCAGGTTGCTAGCCGACACAGTGCGTCAGATCGCGCCGCAGCCGTCCTCGCCACCATCCAATCCTGCCGACCCTCCTGGGAAACCAGGCCCAAAACCCACGTCAGCATGACTAGGCGTGGACCAGGCTCCCCCTTCTAACAGAGTTTATCTGATTAAGTGGGGGAACCAACCAAAAATTCACCAACAACCTTCTAAGATCCCATCAGCAGGTGATCAGAAAACCCCTTTTCTAAGGTTTTTAGGTGAACTAAACCATCGTGAAAACGCGCATCGCTTATACTGCTCGACAGTTATAGGAGGATGTGTCACAGCAAATGCTCTGTTAGACACAGGTTCCGAGATCAGTCTAATGTGTTCAGATTTGTTTGATGAGGTGACCAGAGCTATGGTGTCTCTTGGGAAACCGTTCCAGGTGGAGACCTGTAACGTGGGCATCACCAGCTACACTCAGGATCAGTCATGCATCACCAAACGGGCGTGGTTAGACATCACTTTCCGTGACATGACCCTTGTTCACCCCATCTACATCTGTACTTTGGACACGGAACCTTTTCTTGTGGGTCAGGATCTGTTGAACAGGTTAGCTCCACTCATTGACTGCCATCATGGTCATCTTTGGGCCCAAGTGGGGACCCCCAAGCCTCTTACTTCTGGAAGTGGACCATCCGTCCCTATCCACCAGGTGACCTGCTCAGAAGAGCCCAAAGAACTCTTAGCACCATTTCTGCCTGCAACAGAGCCGATTTCAGAATCCTCTGACACACCACCGCTTCTCAGCGATCAGAGAACTTCTCTCTGCAGCCACACATCTTTCCTTTGCTCACTTAAACACTCTGGAGTTGAACCCTATAACCCCAGAGTGGCCGAAGGTGTGCACCTGGAAAGCACATTCATGCCAGACGTGCTGCTGGCTCTTTGGTCAGAGAAATCTGCGATCAGCAGAGATCTGTACAGCTCTCTGTGCCGTGAAAAGCCCCATCTGGCTGAGACAAAACACAGCCACTATTTGCTCTCAGCAGACTGGCCTCGCCGGCTTCTGAAAGCAACGGGGGTGTGCATACTTTATGCACAGATTGGCACAAGGCAGCTCTCTCATCCTTTCAGCATTGTGGAGAATTTACATCCTCCAGTGTTTGTTGGTGCTGATTTTCTGGTACGGCTAGGTGCACAGCTGGACACTTGCAATCAGGTCCTGTGGGCTCAGGCTCACGTGACCCCAAGTTCCTTCCTGGGCACCCCTGAAGTCATGCGATCAGGGCAAACAATCCCACAGGCTTGCCAGGTAGCTAGCGAAACCAACATGCTAATACCACCACAGACTGCAGGTGTACCTATTAGATTAGCCATCCTGAAAGGACAACAAATACAGAACACACAGGTTTTCTTCCAACCCCTTCCTTATTTCCAGGAATCCAACCTGGTCATCCGGGGCACACCCCTGCTTGAGCTGAACAACCGCTCAGCTTACCTTCTAGTGGAGAATCCAACCCACATGCCGATCCAAGTGGTGGCGAAGAAACCCCTTGGGGTGCTCATCGAAAGCTCTTTCCACGACTTTGAGCTGAGCATTCCCGTCATTAGAGACCTGCCCTCATCCTTGACCGGCAGACAGGACTCTCCAGACACAGTGTTTATTTTTCCTTCCAACATGATCCAAACCAGGCGACATGAAGCTCGGCCTGCTGGATCCATTTGTGGTGCTACGCTTGACGCTGGAGGAAACCTGTTGGGGTATGCGATAGAAACCAACCCAACAGAACCGGCACCAAATCAACCAGAGAACCAGGACTCATCCACTGAGCCCTGCCCTGGTTTCAAAACAGAAATTATGCAGCAGCTGGAACAAGCTGATGCACTGACCACTGAAACAGAGAGAACAGCACTTAAAGAGCTACTCCATGAGTTTCAGCCCATTCAGCCCAAATATTCAAACGAACTTGGGATCACATTGACACTCGTCCATGACTCACCAGTAAGAGGACACAGAAGCTGCAAAGCTAATCTGAAAACTCTCCTACAGGTGGCGTCCCGGCCTTCAACGGCCCAGGACACCCAGGAGTATGTACAAGGCTGCTTAACCTGCTGCCAGTTACAACCCACACGACCGCTAGACCGAGCCCTGCTTCAGCGAAGGGGGGTTACATTTCTGTGGTCACATCTGCAGACTGACTGGATCGGTCCAGTCCCCAAATCGTCAAGAGATAACAAATATCTTTTGACAATAACAGGCAGCTTCACAGAATGGGTCAAATGTTTGCCGTCACCACAGCAGCCCTGCTGCTAAATCGCGTTTTCAGCCGGTGGGGCCTTCCCCTGCCCATCGACTCGGACAGAGGAACGCATTTTACGTCAAACATCATGACCGCGCTTTTCGACATGTTGGGCGTGGAAGTTAAATTCCACATCCCCTCACACCCACAGTCATTGGGACAGGTGGAGCGAATGAACCGCACCGTGGTCAGTATGTTAAAGGAACATGCCAGCAGCCATGGCAGGGACTGGGACATAAAGCTTCCCTTGGTCCTAATGCTAATTCGCTCTACCTCACCATGCTCCACAGGGGTGACACTTTTCCAGACGATGACAGGGAGACAAATGACACTTCCTCTGAATCTCATCTACCAGCCCGAAGACGTCAGTGTGACAACCGTCTACACGGCACACCAGTGCGTCGCTGATTTAAAAGACCATCTCCAAACGACTTTCACGTGGGCTCAAAAGAACCTAGAGGCCAGCGTGCAAAGTCCGGAGCACAAATGGGTTCATGCGAACCAAATTAAACCGTCCACCAAACTCTCCTCACAGGGAACGGAGCCTAACTCCGCCCCCGCCGAAGAGAACAATGCATAGCATTAAACAGGACAAGTGCATGTTCAATCAGGACATTTTAAACGTGCACTAATAAAACAAATGTCCATACATAACTTCACGTCTATAAATTCACACTCAGCAATAACACCATGCATTTCTTTGGAAACGCTCACAGAAGTGGTAAAGAATGACATGATGTATACTCAGGTTGTTAGAGATTTAATGCAGGACCTCACTCGAGAGGTTAGCTCATCCGTAAATAGCCTTGCTGAAGGACGGATTCCTCCGTACTTGGTACCAGTAGATTTGGTTGAAAAGGTTCTCAAATCTGCCTCTAGTGAAGCACTGCAACCACCACAAACACACCTGGCTTACAGCCTAGGTAGTGCAATTCCAATATTTGTAAATCCTGACAACTTGGAGATAGGATTTATGCTAAACCTTCCCATCATTGAAAGAGCTAACGTGTATAGGCTTAAATCAGTATTGAATGTCGGTTTTTGGCAAGGTGAGACCCACGTACACCTACAAACCCCCTCGATGCTAGCCTATCATGATGCCGACCCCAAACTTTATTTAGTCCCTAATTGGGATTTGTGTACCAAAACCAAGGACATCCACTGGGTATGTCCAAGCAATCCATTTTCTGTTCCTCACCTCAAGGTGCTGTAGTCCACATTGGAAACATGGTTCTGCATCACCTTGACGTTGACAAATATGACTCAGAGATTGAAATAATAGATGTCTTTAAGAGATACAATTTCAGCATTGATGTCGGCATTGAAAGACAGCTTTTACGTGCAGGCACCCAGCTGATTAAATTCAGTCTCACTCCATCAGAATTGAGCTCGGTCCCTCTGCTTCGCTTCCCCAGAGCTACAGAGTCGACCGACACTCACATTATGACCATTATTGTGGTTCTCCTTGTATTTGGATGGGCCATCACTACTGCGATGGCATATGCAGCATACAAGCAGATCAAACAGTTGCAAACCAGGATTGACACCCTCACCTTCGTCGCCCCCAGGTTCGTAACATCAGCTCCTCAAAGGCCACAAGCTGATTAGACTACGAACCGCTGTCTCTCTCCTTTCCCTTTTCCCTCTCTCCTTTCTTTGGTTCAAAGTTCAAACCTGATGACCAATGAATGTATTGACAATGGTGATTGTGAAGTTTGCATTTTCTTTTTTTTTTATTTTACTTATTGTTTGCCTTATTAGTCAATTGAAATTACTAGCTATAGCTTAGTCTGCCCAGGCTAGGTCACTGACCCAGGCACAATAAATGCTTTGTTTTTTTTTCCCTTCCTCTTGGATGATGAACTGAACTGCATGAATCCCGAAGGACTACTAGAAAGACTATTAGGTTGTTCCACTCATGCACAACGGATCTTCGTCACGCCAGAATGGACTTGGTTGTAGCTTTAAAGACTGTGACCAGCATCCCACTCTTCAAAGCTAAAGGGGGGTATGTTGTGCCATGTCAGGACGTGACAGACTGCATTTCCCATGATGCATGGTGGTCAAAATGGCCACCAACTCCCATCATGCAACGCGGCCCAAAATGGCCGGCGCCCTAGCAACCGATAACGTTGCTAGGGTAAAGTTGATAAAACTCGGTTGCACCCCGCAATCGATCTTCTTCCCTGGCGCCCTGCCAACCCGAGAAGACACACACACAGCTGTACTCCGTGGATTAATTAATCCCACGCCACGTGCTCGAGTTTCTCGCTGGACCGAGATTTTTTCGAAGCAAAACCATTCCCTGTGCAGACAGGAGGTCGACTCAAAAAGGTACCTTTAATTCCCTCTGATCAAATACTGGAAGCCGCCTTATCTCCCAGTGATCGAGAGAGGACGACGCGTTGTTTGGCCCAACAAGCGTCTAGGACCAGAGAGAGAGAGAAAGACGAAGGAACTCTCTCAGTCTGGTCCCCGCTGCAGCCTGCGGACCCTGCGGTCGTCAAGACGCGTTCAGGACGTCGCGTGATCCGGAGCGCTCCGGACCGAAGCCGGGACTTTCACTCCGGACCACCTCAAAGTAACGGGGTTCTCCCCTTTTATTTCTGTCTCACCAACAGGGTGTTTAGAAGTGCCTGGGCAGACGTAGAAATTTGTAGGCTTAGGTTAATGCTTTTATTCCACGACGAAGTTGGAATTATTTTTGCTGAATATTTTCTTTGTATGTGCATGCATTTTACATTTGATTCTGCTGTGTTGATTTGTGATTCATCAATAACCCCGCCGTGGGTCATTGCTTCAGTTCTGTTCCATCTTCTTCCCTGCCTTCCCCCCTCTCTCTCTTTTCGCTTCTTCTTATCAGTTTAATCTCTTTGTCCGAGCTCATTCCGCGGCTTTGCTTTAAACTACCAGTTAGCCGCGCCCTCTCGAAGCGAGGCATTACCCCATCAGCGTAAGCGTGGTTACGTCATCAGAACCTCCCCTCACGCTTCACGTAAATTGATAGACCATACGTCATCGTAGCGGCCATCTTGGGAGGGTGTCGGATGACTGGGCTGTAGCTTAGCTGATAGCTTTGTAAGGCATCAAAGCGTCCGGTAGGACTCCCACAGCTGCTCTGTCTGTCAATGCTATGTCAAATGCCGATGTTCTGAATGTGGTTTAAACAACCGTGAGCTGAACTAAGAGTTGCAACCGCTCATTTTAATCCATTTGTTTTTCTTTCCTTTCGTTTTGTTTGTTTTGTTTATTCTTTTATCTCCATATATGTTTTGCGTGTTAGTTAGTAGTGAGTAAGATTTCCAAAGTCGTTGAATCAGAGAATTACTGTAACAGGGAATTGCTTTTGGTTCAATAAAACACCACTGCGGAATAGACATTGTTTTGTGTTCAATCCAATTCACAGTTGCCTGGTTATTCAGAAATCAGAGCTAACCTCCTTTGGAGTTAACATCTGACATTAATACAGAGACAATATCATTGGATGGTGATAGACGAATAAGGATTTAAACTCTAATTGCAGTTACATTGGGGTTCTCATAGCCTGCCGGATAAACC
The DNA here is from genome assembly GCA_037039145.1 of Fundulus diaphanus. Classification (NCBI taxonomy): domain Eukaryota; kingdom Metazoa; phylum Chordata; class Actinopteri; order Cyprinodontiformes; family Fundulidae; genus Fundulus; species Fundulus diaphanus. The sequence goes on from CM073139.1 coordinate 5,294,074, forward strand.
TCGTCGGTCACAAGTCCGACCAGATCATTTATCCCAGCATAAATGAGTTCATAACAGCAAATTAACTAATGCATTAATGGTATAAATACTTACAAGCTTATAGCTAACATCACCACCATTTGAACTATATTTTGTTGCAGCGGAATTTTGAGTTGAATGATTTATTATTTAAATTATAATGCCAAATTATAATTAATAATAATAATAAGCATATTCAACCATCTTCTGGCATAACAAAACTATGTATCCAAGAAGTCCACAGACTCAAAATCTTGACGTACCATCAACGATTCACACTTCCATCTGTTTCCACATCTCACTCAGGCCCCTAAGAGCCATGCTTGATGTTCCTGTGTTTCTGGAATTACCATACATCCAAAAATTTGACCCTGACCAGCAGATGCACTCAAGCATCCACGCTAACACAGCTAGGACATGTTAAAGCTTTGAGCCATGAAAAGCAATTTACTCTCGAATTCTTGGGGGATTTTCTTTCCATGCCCCCCCCCCCATTCAACCTTCTTCTGAAATACAAACACTGAGATGCCACAAAACCCAACGAGAAACCTGATAGAGTCAGTATGTGCTAACAGTACTCCTACAATGAGCCTCATTCAGTCCTCCAGAACACTTTGCTCTATGTGTTAGAGTAAAGCAGCTGCCAACGAACTGTTTGCAAAAGGCTGAGGAGGAAAACAACCCAACTGTTTGGCTTTCACATCTGGAAACCATAAAGACTCAGACCCATGTAGCTTGGTCAATAACTAGCCGCTAGGCTAACACGAGAGCCGTTGCCCACTCAGGAAAAAGCCCCAGCACATTTGCGGTTTCTTCCCACTGTTGGTCACAGAGGCTTAAAATAGCTACGGGTTTGTTGAGGGGCAGAAATGTATGATTCCCAAGAGGCCTTTTCAAGACCACGGGCTACAAGGAAACTAAAATGAAGAATGGCACTGCGACGAAAAAAATTTAATTAAGCGACACAAGCTCACACAAAACATTTGTTGCAATTGAAGTTATTTTAAAGCTGTTTACAACCTATTATTACAGCAAATCCATGGTTATGTTTTTTTACAGAATGAAAAGGCAAGTTGGCTTGAATTTTCTTTATTGTTGTGACCCCAAAGCTGGAAATCCGGCCATGAACTGTAAGAACAAACTGAAAATACATATAAATTACATCGCCTAGTAGTATTTATACACACCAAGATTTTCCACACCTTGCCATGTTTTCACCACATAAAGCCAATGTTTTTATTGGGATTTTATGTAATTGACCAATACAAAATAGCACATAATTCTACAATAGAAGAAAATTAATCATGGTCTTAAATGTTTTTGGCAGAATTCTTAAAAGCTCAAATATTTTGCAGCCTTCAAAAGGTTTTCTTCCAGGTTTGTCCAGTATTTAATCCTCCACATCTTCCCACCAATCAGCTTCCCTGTCCCTGCTGAAGAAAAGTATCCCTGCAGGTTGATACTACTAACACCATACTTTCCAGAGGTGGACTAGATTTACTGTCAGGATGGCTTTATATTTTGCTCCACCCATCTCCACACCTACTGTGACCTGCTTCTTTCCCAGCTGAGAAAAAGCATCACCACAACATGGTGTGACCACCAACATGCTTCACTCTAGTGGACGGTATTTACTACTCAGGTGATTTGTGAAGGTAACTGGTTGAGATGGACTTTTATATAGGGCATTGGACTTAAAGGACACAAGTGAAAGGCACACTTTTTTGTATTTCTATGTGCAAAACATTTTGAAAAATATCCTTTATGTTGGTTTATCACATAAAATCCCAATAAAGTACACTAGATTTTGTGGCTAAGACTTGACAAAATGTATGCAGTTGTTGCAGGCTCCACCATGACATTATCCATCAGATGTCAACAGCCCAGTTGCTGGCAGTTCTTTGCTTCAATTAGGGGTGTGAAACCACAGAGTGCGTAAAAGCCGAAAGATATGCAATTACCTCACAAAGACAGAGACACATAAACTTCCAGTTATAGTGCAGCGTGAACATGGATTTTTTTTTTCTTTCAGCATGGAACGCCTCCAAACAAACTATTCCAAAACAAGGAACCTACTTTTAAGGAAAAGCAGACGTTTTGAAGCACATGGATGCAGATGGGGTAGGTTTTATGGAGTCCAGCGAGGTCAACCCATTGACTCTCGGAATTTTGTTCTCTGTTCTACACCCTCTCGTGTACAAGCAGCCGCAGGACCTAGCCGATTACCTAACAAAGTAACAAAACAAAACAAAAAACAGCCACAAGATCGTAAAAGCCTCAGAAAATATTGAGAAAGAATGCCCCGTGTTGAGTGTCCTCTCTGTCGGCGAGCATCATCCGTGAGGAATGAAATGTGACACAGGCTGTCAGGGCTCGTTTGGGGAAACTTGCCGCCAGTCAGCCATGGATGGGGCTCTGGTGCAAGGGCACAGAGTGTGGATGAATGATTAGAGAGGCCATGCTGTAAGCAAGGAGGTCACAGGGTGGATTGAAGCACCAGATAAGGACATGGCATGCTGAATTAAGACACCCAGGTTTTAGTTTTACACGCCCTTTTAGCCATACCTGAAATGCAAACTATGTAAACTGTTCCAATACATAGTTTTGTTTTAATTAGTATCCATACATTTTTTTGTACTGTTAAGAGATGTTGATCACCTTAGGTAGCTAGTGGATCTTAAGTAGGTGAAGGAGCAGGAGGGTTATCCAGGTCAGTGTGCTGTTTGGCTTCTCTGACGTATCTTAATTGGATTAAAATCCACTCACAGTCAAGACTAAATCACCTCCTGGAGCACAGTTCTGCCACCTCCCATTAGGTACATGTGGTCCAAAGAGCCTCAGAAAGGTGAAGCAGCAGATCGAGACAAATCCCGAGTCCTGTTCGCCTGCGACAATATAGCCCAAGATCCTCCTACCAATAACTTCCGTTTTACTCCAAACGGTAATCTAATAAAAGATATTCTCATTGGTAAACAGCTGCCAAGTTGACATGTGAGAGCTTCTGTGGTGCTGAGAACTTTTGCAGCTTGCCTAACAACAACTGACATTACAAAACCCAACATAACAGAGCTGGAAGGATGGATCAGCTGTTCCTGGTGGTTAGTATAGGTCACTCAAAATTCACATAAAAACCCCTTGGTGTTTTATGGACACCGATAAAACCTGGTGGCTGCTGATTAGGGTCATTTCAATTACTCCCACTAGCGATTAGACTTAGCCCAATCTGGCGTGATGGGAGGAAGGCTGTGGGTAAAACTTGATACACAACTAGCCTGCTGTGTTAATGTACTTAGTCAACTTCTATTTGGCTGAGAAACACTTAATCTATGTTACATTGGGAAAGTAGTCAGGTTAAAGAGTTTGTTCTGGGATCCTGCCATATATTGTACACCTGATGTTAAAAGGCATAGAGCTCTTTCCCATTTTGCATACAGTGCACTCAAATAAATATCTGATGTCCTTGTAAGGTATTTATCATAATTTCTACTCTATGCCATACAAGAGGAAATAAACTTTCCTCTGCTTCTTTTTGGCTTTTCGTTTTACGTCCTTCAGATTTAGCCTTAAATTACTTCACACACATTAGAACTAATTAATCTATCTTCATCAAATGTTGTCTTCGAGGATCTGTGAACCCTTGCCGCACAAAGCAGCAAAGGTTTCACTTTAAAAGAATGTTGTTAAATGTCATTACAATAAGATGTGGCCTTCATGTAAAAAAGAATTGACTTAACTTCAGAATCCCTAGTAAATGCTACTACAGAAATCTCCTTTTTTTTGTAACCAATGCTTCGTGCAGGGATGCATTGATTGCTCCACAGATGATCGGAATCGGCAGATATTCAGCTTGGTCTTTAATTCCCACCTTTAATACCAGACATTGTAATGTTCCCTGTCTTAACACACTATAGTAAATGTACCTAGCTAGCCCTGATGTGAATTTCCTTCATTAACTAATTGTGCTACACTGTTAATGCAATGCAAAAGGGAAACTAGAAAAAACAACAGGTTAATTTACTCTAAATTACTCTAGCACAATGCTGCAACTAACAAGCTTTTATTTCAGGTCATAAATGTTATTAAAAAACTGAGTTTCTTTTTTAATCACCCATTAATTTGTGTCTGTCTTTGTACTAAATAGTTCTACAGGTATAGAAATCCTTTAGTTGTAAAAGGGAGTTTTAAACTACCATCTTAATAACTTCCTGTGGCAGCTAGCTATGCTATCCTATTAAAATTGGCTTGATGTGAACAAAGTGGAGATTCACTTTGACCACTGTTTGTATTTGTGATATTCTTTAATGGAGTTTTAAACTACTACTTTTCTAACTTCCTCCAACAACTAGCTGTGCTGAAGTGCTATTGTTAGCTTGTACATACATTCACAGACATATATACGTAGACGCGTCATAGGGCGCAGGTTCGCACGTCAACGTCACCGCCATATTGTATGTGGCAGAAAAAAGTTGAGTTCTGTTATTGTGAATGTGGATCAGAGAAGATGCCTCATTCCTGTGCTGCAATAAATACACACACACACACACACACACATATATATATATATATATATATATATATATATATATATATATATATATATATATATATATATATATATATATATATGTGTGTGTGTGTGTGTGTGTGTGTATGTGTTATGAATATAAGGATCAATTTGTTAAATCTAAACATTGTGGTCTTCATTATTTCATAAAACCATGTCACATGTGAACCTTTAGGAACAGACTTTTTGGGTGAGTATTAAAGAGGTAAAATTAATATTATGAGCAAAAAAAAAATCCCAGGTCAATAAAGTAAAAATAAACAAACAAACACAAAAGTGATAATGTTATGATAAAAACATCATATTATGAGAATTAAGGGGGAACATTTCCAGAATAATCACAGTTTGCAGAATTATTTCACTCCTGGAGTAATAGGGCCAGGTTAGATAATTTTAATTCTTTTTATTCTTTAGGAGAATAAATTCAGGAGAATGAAGCTAAAGGGATACGAAAATAAACTTGTAATATTACAAAAAAATACTACGAATACAAAGTATATTCAGATATTAAAGTCCCTCTGATACTGTTTAAGTGACTGAGTAACTGCAGATTTGCCACATTTAAGATGGCGGACGCTCAGACGCATCGCAGCAACAATGTTTCAGTTGTATTTTTATTTTTTATTTTTGTGTTTCTTACATTGTCTTCCCTCATGGAAGATTTAAACTACTTTTTCTGTATTTTTTAAATTTTCTGTAGCAGCTAGTTGTCTTGTAATGCTAATGCTACATCTTGACACAAATGGAAACGGATGATTGAGTTTGAGCAGTGTTATTTCTATTGGTCTATATGTTTATGATGCTGGATTTTATTGCTTTTTTGTTAACATCTCAATAATCACAATTATGTCACTAATATGAATTTAGAACTGCTACCTTTTTCTATTTTCCCTAAAATCATGCAAGATTTCGACAAATAAATAAACAAGTCCAAAACAATGTGGCATGTATTCAATACCTGAGTCAGCAAGGGGTAAAAACACCTTTTCCTGCAATTAGAGTTGAAAACACAGCATGATATTACCACCGCCATGTTTTACCAGGCTGATGATGGGTTCTGGGTGATGTGCAGTGTTCATTTTCCTTTGCACATAGCATTCTGTGTGTCCACCAGAAAGTTCAATTTTGAAGTTGCATACCCTTAGGCTACAATTGTACAACACTAATAACTGTCCTGCCAACAGATTCTCACTCCTGAAGTGTGAACCTCTGCGGCTCCTCCATAGTTACCATGGGCCTCAGGGCTGCTTCAATCTGTCCAACAGCTGTGACCTGCCTCCCTCTCCCTTTGGATTGAAAATATCCACCCAGCATGACACTGCCACCACCATGTTTCACACTTCTGAACTATATTACCTGGTTAGGTAGCTTATGATAGCAAATGGTTTTCAAATGGTTATATAATGTGGAAAAAACCAAGGCATAAACAGAAAGTTAGATACAATTTACTAAGAATTCTTTCCTTTTTGACAAAGCTTATAGCTAGAGTGGCCTAGGTTATCCTGTGCTATCGCTGTAGTTATGCTGCTATAGGCTTAGGCTGCTGGAGGACATCAAGATCTATTTCTCTCACTCTGCTGAGTTCTCCTAATGTTCTCCAATTTGCATTGTTTGTTGTTATTTCAACTTTTAACCTTTTGTTCTCTGTCTTTTTTCTCTTCATAGTAGGTACACCTGGTCTGGCGTTCTGTTAGCTGTGACATCATCCAGGGAAGACAGATCATCCGCTATTACCGTATAACATAGAAAAGATTCCTGGATCAATGTGTGCTTCTGTGCTTTTGTGTCTCTGCTCTGTCTTCTCTAACCCCCCAGTCAGTGGAGCCAGATGACTGTTCACACTGAGCCTGGTTCTGGTTCTGCTGGAGGTTTTCCTCCCTGTTAAAGGGGAGTTTTCCTCTCCACTGTCGCTTCATGCATGCTCGGTATGAGGGATTGCTGCAAAGCCATCACAATGCAGACAACTGTCCACTGTGGCTTTGCGCTTCTTCATGATGAGTGAATGTTGCTTGTCAAGACTTGATGCAATCTACTGGGTTTGCTTAGATGTGAAACTATTTGACCAATCTGTCTGGGTGATTTGATTGAATTAGACTTCATAAAGCGCCTTGAGATGACATATGTTGTCAATAGGTGCTATATAAATAAAATGGAATTTAATTCTAGCAAAGAAACCTGCGGTTTCATCTGAGAGTGTAATCCCCTTTTCAGAACATCTGTTCTTACATCTTCACAGTCTGGTTCTGCTCTTGAAGCTGTTGCAGCCCTATACTTCGATCTTGATCTACTGTATAGTACATATATTATAAAGACATCCAAGGACATCTCAGCAAACATGCAGAATCCCGAATGATAGGGAGGTATTTTTTCCATTCAAATAAACAGCATCTACTAACGCCGGTGCACTTGAAGCAATGCAACCTTTTGCTTGTGTCATTCCTGGGCAGGGCGTTTCTAGAACATGTGCACAAAGATGATCGCCTTTTTATTCATCCTCATTAAATTCACTTCCCTTCCTCGCACAAAAATCTGTTTTACTTGCTGCAGGGGATGTGGCAGGGAGAAACGCCGGGTTTCAGCACCGTGCAGGCGTGGACCAGAACAAAAGAGGCAGCGGCAGCGGCAGCGGCGCATCGGTAGACACGCACCAAAATCATCCAATCAAAATCAGCATCTTTTTTTTTTTTTTTTTTTTTTTTTTTTTTTTTTTTTTTTTTACTTGTCCACATTTTTCACTTCTGTATTTGTGAGGGCATTTATTTTAAAGATACGAACCCTCAAATCAGATTTTGAAATTAATCCACATAGCAGCACATGACGCAGATTATTTTGAGCAGCTACATTTCTACACACACTGTTTCAGAAACTTTTACATCTCCCGGTGCTGCGTTAAAATGCGCCAAACTCCCATTTCCTGTAGGTTTGCGCAGGCAAAATTTCGTCATCCTAATTTAAAAAATATGGTGAATAAACAATCCGTTTCATGCCTTACCTGCAGGTTTAAGCTGCTGAGCGACTCTGACACTAATACCCTTGTGTGTGAGAGAGGAGCTGCAGTCACAATGAGAGCGCTGTGGGGCCCTTAGGTCCCTCCCTCTTTGCAAATTGAGCTACCGTAACTGCGCTAATAGATGCGCATGGGTGGGGAATGCCGTTTAAACCAATTGCAGCATCACTTGGGAGCAAAGATGCAACAGATGCATTTCTGCATGCTGAGTCAGTGCTATAGAACACTAAATGTCACTGTTAACACATAGTTTCAGCTATTTTAGCCTTCTTAACTGCGAAGAGACAGAAGCTCCCTTTCTCTGCAGAGCTGGAGCACTGGGGTGTGGCTGTTGCTGAGGAAAGATGGAGAGAAGGGGGAGGAGGGGGCCAGAATGTGGGAAGGGGGATGGAGAAAGGAGGGGGAGGAACAGTGTAGCTACAGTGTCCTGCAGGTAAGGCGTGGCAGGGATGCTCTCTGCTATTCCAGCTAGAAATGACAGACATTCACATCATGACCTTTTTTATTAAAAGCTAAAAGAAGTAACAATAAATAGACTATGTATATTTTTTTTATTTATGAGCCCAAAAACTTCACAAAGATTCTTTGAAACATTTATCATTCAACAGAGTCCAGAGTTTCCTCCTTTATCTAGACATACATTAAATGAGAGCATGCAGATGTCTTACTCCTGACAGTTTGCAATGCCCGCCTACTGCCACCTATTGACAGAGGTCAGACGGTGCAACTTTTGCTGCCAGTTTTGCAAATTAGGGCAACTCAGACTGATTTTTGTGTCTCTGGTTCTCTTATCTTCCCACCAAATATCACAGGAGGAAGCTTAGGTTTTCCAACTATACTCACAGATATTATAAACCCTTTGTTTGACAGGGCTTTCTTTGACTATACACAATTGTGTTTCACCTGTTGATGTTGATACATGATTATGTATTTGAGAGATGCAATTAATTAAGGATTCTATTTTCACCCAACATTTAGATTTTCAGGTTTGGCATGGGAAAGATTAACAGAAATAGACCCTAAAGTTGGACCTCAAACTGGGAAACCTGAAAATTATTTTCTTAATCTTTCACCAAACCCCAACATGGCTGCCCTGCTAAGGAGGCAGGAACCACCTTGTGAGGCTCCCAAACAGACTCTGCTCAACAATTATCACAAGGCTGTTGTTATCTCCTTAATTGTTCACCTTCTCTACCACTCTTTTTCCCTCCACTCAATTTTCCATTAATATCCATTCGCGTACCAGTAAAGTAGCACTAAAAGAAGCCGTGATCAGACACATATCAGTGCAGAGCTTACTCAAAGCATTAATCTATCAGCGTGCACAGAGAGGGAAAAACCTTCGGGGGAAAGAATGATAACAAAGAAGCCACTTCTGTCTGAGAAAACTATCAATTACGGACATTAATTCTGGAGAAACAGCTTGGGAAGGACTACAAAAAGCAACTGAAATTAAAGCTTCCTCGTCTGTTATCCTTTACACTAAAAAGACGGATTGCAACAATTTTGTTTTAATAAATAATCGAGACGCAGATACTTCAAATTCAATATTCATTTATTTCTGATTTGTACAGATGTGACATACACACAAAGCAAATAACAGATCGGTTTTCATTTGACAAAAATCTCATTTTCAGCCCATTTATCTGCAACCATCGGACTTTTGTTATAAGTTACATCGCCATGACAGAAAATAGTCCAGAAGCTGGAAAATGAGACACTAAAACCAAAATCAGTTATTTCATCCAAACGGTTCAGTACAACTGTAATTACATTTGGACATTCAAGCGTGATTATACTTTATCCAGCGCCTCATGGTCACCCTTTTCCCTACATCTCTATCATTTCCAAGTAACCTACATGCTTCATTAACAGTAAAAAGGTCCATAAGTCTCACTTCTGGCTCACGATGCCACGCGCGATCAGCTCCTTCATGATTTCATTGGTGCCTCCATAAATGGGCTGAATACGGGAGTCCACAAATGCCCTAAAAAAAGCATAGAGGGACAGGTTCACCTGAAGCAAACATTGGGTCCACCACCCTTTGTTTTCATGGTATAACACTTACCTTGCAATTGGGTATTCCCACATGTAGCCCCATCCTCCATGGAGCTGCAGGCACTGTGTGGCCACCTTGTTCTGGAGGTCAGACGCCCTGGTGGGAAGATTTAGGAGGTCAGCTTGAGATTAAGCGTTTTCAAAAGTCAGTTTTCAAAGATTACTCACCAGAATTTGGCCATGGAGGCTGTGGAGGGATCCAGGCGTTTCTCAGAAAGGAGCTGAAGGCAGTTATCGACAAAGGCCCGACCAACACAGATCTCAGTCTTCAGCTCTGCCAGCTTGTGCTGCACAGTCTGGAAATGACAAAGTACAATGTGCCCAGAGGCACATTTTGAACGGTATTTCAGCAAGAACCAAAACAACTGGAACAAATATTGCATCTTTGGAACAAATAACGTGTATTTACAGGCACCAGCTATTAGCAACCATTAGGCAACATCTACATAACCAATTGTTTGGGAGTGATGTGATCATGTAAATAATGTCAACAAAAACACTAGTTTATGTCTTCAGTTTCAAGAGTTGCTGCTTAGGTCTATCTTTCAAGGTTAAAAACGTCAAGCTGCTTGGGATTAATTTATACAACAATCAAGGAACGTATGAAAACTACTTCCACAGTTTTTTTTTACTTTACTGACTTTAAATATAAGGTGGTTAGCAGCAAATTCCCTCTGAAAGCATTAAATTCAGTCCACACAAGGGGATATAAAAAAGTTAGAATGTTTATGAACAAAAATAAAATCTCTAACGCACTAAATGCCAAAGTTTTAACATGGACAAAAAAAAACTAAAGTCCAAATAGTTAACAACATAAGTGTAACCAAGGGATAAAACAATTAAACAGAAGAGTAGATTATTTTAATTTGAGGAGCAACACTGCCTCCTACTTGACAGAATTAGGTCCTGCTTAATTTTTTTAAAGAAAGTTAAGAACATCCCAGACATATTTCTCATCCTTACTGTTCTTGAACCACCCCCTTCTCTGGGGTGTATCAAACGGTCTTTTCATGTTGGAGGCATGTGCTGGGAATTAAAACGAGGTTATTTGATCATACGGACCTGTAGGTGGGCGATGGTCTTCCCAAAAGCCTTCCTCTGCATTACATAGTTCCTCGTTTCCTCAAACATGAACTCACAGCTTGATATGGCCATGTCAGCAATCAATAGACGTTCCTAGCAGCAAAATCTGATTATTAAGTATAACTTCCACTGTGATTCAGGTGGATGACATGTGTCCACAGGTGTGTTTAGCACCTGTGGCAGCTCGTTCATCAGGTAGTAGAAACCCTTGTTGAGTTCACCCAGAAGAGCACTGGCTGGAAGTCGAACATCTTCAAAAAAAAGTTCTGCCGTGTCCTTTGAAACAAGAAGAACAAGGTAACTCTCTTGACGTTAAGCCGTTCTTTAACAGGAAATACAGCTGAACTCCAGTACCTGTGCCTTCAAACCTATCTTCTCTAGCTTCCGTCCTTTCTGGAAGCCCTTCATGCCATTCTCTACGAGGAACAGGCTGATGCCGTGGGCGGCCGTCTTCGCCTCACGGTTGGTCACGGTTACAACCACTACCAGGTCGGCCATCCAACCATTCGTGATGAACACCTTAGAAGATGGAAAAAGATTCCACCTGATGCTGTGATCCAATGGGAAGCCATAATGGTTTCACAAAACCTTACCTTGTTGCCATTGAGGATCCAGTCACTGCCATCCTTTTTGGCATACGTTCTCACACCCTGAAGGTCACTGCAGCAGTAAAAGGGCCCAAGTCGTTAAATCGGAGTAACATCAGCCACGCATTTCTGTTATGCAAGATAGGAAGTAAGGCTATGGTCCCAACCTGCCTGCTCCTGGCTCAGTCATTGCAATTGCACCGATGCATTTCCCAGCAGTCATGGTAGGTACAAAACGTTCCATCTGTTCCTTACTGCCATAGTTTACGATGTAAGGCATGACTATGTCCGAGTGCAAAGCAAAGCCCGGGCCTGTGCAGTTGCAGTACATTCTGAAGATGAAAGAAAATCAAATGTTTTCAGCAGCAAATCTGATGTTTATTCTTTAAAGTTTCTGCTTTGTTTTCTAGGCTCCAATTTCATCTCGCTCTGTTTTCAAGTAAGTGTAAAAGATTTCCATTCATTTATTTCGAAATACATATATTGATCTGATGATGGGTAAACGAAGAGATGGCTGGATAGATGGACACAATACAATGGGGAATAAAGGCTGAAAATCCCAATCCCTCGTTTTATACCGGATTAGACCTGGAACATACCGTTTTTTTGGACTATAAGGCGCACTTAAAACCCTTAACCTGTCTGAAAAATTTATGGTGTGCCTTATATATGACTACTGTTGTGCTTACTGACCGATTTTATGTGGCACAATGCGCCCAAAAATCTGTTAAAATGTGTAAGTATGACTTTGGTAAGCAACGAAACCGTTCCGCTCAATGGTTATTCGGAGCATTACGGTGCACTGTGTCACTACCTGATCGGACCCATGAGATGTCTACAAGACTGCCTGACTGTAATGTTGAACTTAGAAGGGCATTCATGTAAAGGCCCCCACATTCTCGGGGATGTCCGCACGTCCAGGGCTCAATTTTTACGACTTCTCGGCAGCAAGAAGTCTTTACATCGAACTGTTTTCTATGTGACGCCAAGCTTGATACACTGAGCTACTCCAAGCAGGCGGTTGCAAGGACCCACAGCATCATAGTCCCTCTCTGTTCTCACTGGCAGGTGTGCGGTGGGAGCCTGCTGGAAAATAAACGGCTCTAGGTGCTCTGCTAGCTAATCACACATTTTTTGCCAATCCGTTCCACCGCTTCGTCCCTCTGGCAGAAAGTGTGGGAATTGTAGGAATTTGCCACAAGAAATGTAGGCAACAGTACGCTCGACTATGAAGGGTAAAAAGTCTGCGTAGAGTCAGCGCGGAGTCCGGCAAACTCACAGTATGCGCACAGTACGCCCAAATATGTGGGAGCCTTTAGACAGCCAGCGCTAGCAACAATAAACCCAGTAAGCTAATTCAATATAAAAGTTATGCTTATTTTGGACTTATGTTAGAAACAAGGCAGTGTAGTCCAACTACACTGATATTACACATTTGGGAAGAATATTAATATTTTTTATAATCCGGTGTGCCTTATGGTCCAAAAAAATACGGTACTGTACTTTAATCATTCCAAAACGTTTCCAGACTGAGCAGGAACTCTGGACCTTGGAGAGCAGTAACAATATTCTATACAGCCAACTCACTGCTCCTCCCATGTGATGGCTGCAGAAAACACATCTCCTCCAATGCCACCATGCTCCTCCGGTATCATCACTCCCAGCAGGCCTTGCTCTCCAGCCTTTTCCCACAGCTCCCTGCTCACCTGACCTGCTTTTTCCCACCTGGGACAAGAAACAGGAATTTAATGTAAGAAAGCATCATTATTTTAATGTCTTTATCTGACATTAAGCACCTACTCTTTGTGGTGTGGAACCACTTCCTCTTGGAAGAAGCGCCGAACGCTTTGCCTGAAGATGTCGTGGTCCCCGCTGAAGATGCGGCGCGTCCCGATGTCCATCAGAGTTCTGGCGTTGGAGGTCTCCGGTCGGATCGAGGCGGCAGGTGTACCTTGCTGCTGGGCCTGAGAGTGCTGTTTTCTGTGAGGCAACACAGAACCAGTGATCCCCCAGTCATCAGTTGTTTTTTTTGTTTTGTTTTGTTTTTTAGCATCCAACCAGTGCAAAAGAAAACAATGCATTGGACTGAATTGGTTTAATTACAGTTAATTTAGGTCCAAACTGCAAAGATTACATCTGTTTGGCACTGAAGTGATATAAACAAACTGAAATTATCTTAGGTTTTACTCGACTTACTCAAGTTGTTTCGCTTTTTCTAACAGTGAGACAAGAAACCCTGTTTATTGTTTTAGAATGACAGTTTGAGACATATTTTAAACAAGCACTGATAACATTGTAGGCAATTAATGGATAGAAGTATCCATTTGGTTTCAGAATGCAGCATTTTAATCTAGACAAAGTAGTAAATATAAAAACAACATTAGATTTGTGAATATAAACAAATCGTAACGCAGCTTTAATTGCTTTCAACAGCAGGTTCCCTCTTCCAGCTACCTCTCAGTCCCAAATCCTCTGACACATCCCCCTCTCCTCCATCTTTCTTCCTCACCTCCCTTTTACACCCCTATTGCTTTAGATGGTGTGACCCTGAGCCGTGAGGACAAAGTGAATGAGAAAGAACTTAACCATATAGGTTGCCTAGAAAGGAAACTGAGGCATGATGCTGCGACCACTGTGTTTTACTTAAATGCCAAAGCGTCTCACTTTGGGCTGATCAGAGCAAGAAAACAGCATGAAAACGATTGATCATTTCCTTCCACTTCACAATTAAGCTCTATCTTGTGTTGCTCTATTCACAGGCCCTTAATAACATGCAATGCAGTTTGTATTGAAAATAAAGATTTAAGGAGGGGCTTTTAGGGCACTTACAGCTGATAGTAAAAGAAGTGTGTCAAAGGTTGCTGTGACCTATTTACGATCCGACTTTGAATTAAATACAGTATTTGATACATATATGACACAGTGTGACATGTGATGTTAATTATACAACATTAAACCCACAGTCCAAGAAACATGTCTACTTGTAAACCTTGGATTGTTCTCCCAAGCACACAGATACGCGCGTCTGTCTTTGAATGACCGAGAAAGTAAAAGAGGTGTTTAACCTGGCAGCAGCTGCGGACAGCGCCTCTCCGCCTCCAGGGGCATTTTTAACCCCCAAAACACAAGATCGGACAAGCTTCTTTAAAAACATTTTCGTGCAAAAACAGAAAAAACAAACAAACGAAGCAGACACGAGACGAGCAAAGATCCTCAGGGTTAGAAACGCATGTGGAGAGTGATCACTCGGTCACTTCATGCATTAAGCGTGGCAAAGATTTTTCTTTTTATTGTTTCACTTTGGTTTTATTTTTGAAAAACACGCGTATTTGCAGCTCACTAGGAAGACAATTAACAAAGATTTGATGTCCTATAGCGCCTGTTTAAAAAAAACGCAGCGGAGTGACGCCTCTAAGTTTTCTGTTATCCTTAAGTTTCTTCTTTTAGTAGAAGAAACAGGGAGCTTCTTGCTCCGTGCTGCCATCTACTGGTAAATTTTCAACAAACGTCAAAATATAAATATGTATACATATTTAATATATCTAAAGGTATTTATAGTGGCATAAAAAATAATTAGCATTGCGTTGCAGCTAAGTATTTTTTTACAGCGTGTATGTAATGCCCTTCATTACCACAGGGGGGCAGCTGTTTTCAACTTGTGTTGCTGAACTTAAGAGGAAAGGTGCTCTTGGTATTTCAATATTTAGCTGGGGGGTCTATATTTCAAAAGATCATCACACATTCTACTCCATAACAAGCAGAGGTGTACCGCAAAAGAAGTATTTAGTATTTAGGTTTTTCCATCTTCCATGTACTTGCTGAAAAAAAGCATCCCCGTAGCATGATGCTTCCCCTACCATGCATCACACCAGCAGAACGTCTTATGGCTTTCTTTTTACTATTTTTCATTAACAGATTTCTGGATTGCTAACGGTGTTCCTCTTGATTACAAGGTGTTCCTCTAGATTATTCCACCTCAGCTGTGGATCTCTGCTGCTCCTCCAGAATTACCATGAGCCTCTGGTTCTCTGCTTCTCCCCTTGCCTGGCTAGGCAGTTTAGAAAACTTACTTTTACAGGCTAAACCTGGTCTCTAAATTTTAATTTTACTCTACATGTAGGCCTACTGTAGCTCTTGCGTGTCACTTGGTACATAGCGCAGTTTATTGCAATAACCCTGGTTTCAATTCATTGGCCACAAATATGTCTGATTCTTGTGTCTAACTGCTAAACTTGCACAAGCCGTACATTTACCACCCGTGTTCTAATGCAGTGGTTTATCTTTAAAGAAGTACTGACACAGAAAACAGATTAAGAAAAAACAAGGCAAAGCAAGTTTATTTATATAGCAATTTCCAGTAACAAGACGATTCAAAGTGCTGTAACAAGCAAAAGTGCAGCAATGTTAGGGGTTGTTTTGCACTTTTGTAGTTCATATTGAGATTTTCAGGTGTAATAAGGAGCCGTCTGCCATGGGACATTACGTACCAACCAGTCATCTATTTGTGTTCTACGGTGGACGTTTCATCACTCCTTTAGCCACAAGTGATTTAAAGTCATTTCCACATGCCTACGATTCATAGCCCTATAAGGTACCAACAAACCCATAGGCAACTAATAACAGTTCCTGTTTAACTTTTAAGAAGGTCTATACAAATATGTAGAATTATATACTAATGCAAGTAAGTAGCGTAAAAATTAATATATAATAGTTTAATGAAATACATTTCCTCACTTAATAATGCAATTTTTAAAGTGCAGCTATTGTCTAGAGGCAGAAACATACCAATTATGGGAGATTGTATATTCTGCCTTAAGGCAAAATATTAAACCATAATGCATTATTGGAACACAACATTTTTGGTTAATTCTGATTATGTTATGTGAAAGTCAAAAAAAAAAAAGAATACTAATTTTTTACTTACCCCTGATTTTCTTTTTTTTCTTGGCTATGTTTCACAATACATTTGAGGTTGGTTGCAGTTCAGGATGTTATTATTCTGGGTTGGCCATTGTCTACAGTTACAGCAACTATTTTTCTGCCTGATATGCTTAGATTTTAGTGTTTGAGATTCCAGATAAGGGCACTAAGGGGGAAAAGTACAGAGACAGGTATCTCCAGTACACCATAAGACGTATGGATACACAGAGGGGTTTCAATTTATACTCGTCTTCCTTTAAGTGGCTGAATTTAGTTTTAAAAAATGTAAATTAGTTTAAGGCCTATAATAAATCCAAAATTAATTATACTGTGAACCACTGAGAGTTAAACAGTTTAGGGGTCCTAAAATGTGGTATTTCATTAGAGTAAGTTGGCCCAAACAGGGTTCACCCCTAAAATCAATGGTGATAGGGTGCAAGAGTCGTCAGAAAATAATATACAGTTCAATCATATGTGGGTTTTGACTTTATCTGCCTATCAAGGGCAGTACATAATAAGATAAACTGATATGCAGTTCGTAGACGGCAACAAATATCTAAAGTTTGTAGAACCATTTCGACCTTTGCACATTAATAGTTACTCACTACTTAGCGTTTAGATGTGCATGTGAGCAATGAAAGATCAAGAATCAGTCCAGATGGGATGTACGTTGGAAAAGTTTATTCTGAAATGAATCAGAGTAAAAATAAATACAACTTTTCAGGGAAATGGTAAAATTCTGGCGGTCTCTCCACGAACGTTCTCCAGCACCTTTGGCATTGCTGGGCCAGTGATGACAGGACTGAATGAGGTGGCGGTGGGAAGGGAGGGATCTACCCTCACTTGATGAGTGGTCACCCCTTCTCCCCCGTTCCTCACCCCATGCTGCGAGTGGCGACGCGCCCCGGGGGGAGAGTAGAGGCCGAGTGATGGGGGTCTACAACAAAAGAGGCGATGTCCTGAGAGAGGGGGGTTTGAGACGAAGTGGAAAGGAAAACAAAATAAACAAGATGGGTTTGCTTCAACATCCCTTGTACATAGTCCTTGTCTTTCCTTGGTTGGTCTTTGAAACAGCGTAGATGTCCTGAACACTGTTGGGCTGTCTGTAGGCGAGCTACAGTTTCTTCAGCACTCCTGCTGCCGGCCTCTTACACAGACATGATGTGCTTGACGAAAGCTGCCGGAAGAACTTCAGATCATTAGCTTCTTGTTTCGACAAAACCAAAAATATGGGGCCCGGAAGATAGAAGGCTTACCCTCATAGTGTACACTGCCGTTCTCGTCTTCCTGTCCGGCCATAAGGGCGTCAATCTCGGTCTCATTCATCTTCTCTCCTGTAGATGTCCAAGGATCAATGTCAGGTTCTCAATTTCAACCACTCTGTGTACTAAGCAAACGATATCTATGTGCTTCTAAATTTACCCAGAGTAGACAGCACGATGCGCAGCTCAGCGCCCATGACAGTGCCATTGCCCTCCTTGTCAAAGACACGCAGACCCTCAACGTAGTCGTCGTAGGTTCCCTTGGGGAGGGCATCGACCTCCTTCAGCATGGGCAGGAAAGCGTCGAAGTTCAGCCTCTTGTTGGCCATGTCTGTTGGTTTAAAATGCACTATTTTTAGGGACAAACAAAAAACACCTTTCCTGTCACCTTTGTTGAAGAACGTGGTCTCTTACCGTCAGCATTAGGGCTGCCAAGGATCTGGATAACGGCCTTGTTGGTTGGGTTCTGGCCCAGAGCACGCATGATGTCGGCCACCTGGTTGTAGGCCACCTGGTTGTCACCAACTCTGTCAAAGAGACCAAAAGCCTCCTTGAAGTCTGGGGGGAGATAGGAAAAATCTTTGAGTAAAAGGTTTCGGACAAAATCTCAGTTTGTTGTTCATAGTTGCAGTCCCGTTTCTATGATTAGAACATTTGTGTTGTGTGTGCCGTATGATACCAAACTGCCCTGGAAGATTAAAAAAGATTAAAAAGAGTCTGTGCCACATACTTTTGCCATTGTTCACGGCTAATTGCTTGTGACAGCTGTATCTGAGCAGAGAAGATGAAAACCGGGGCCCAGACAAAGGTTTGTCATCTCTACAAATCCCACCAGGAACTCAAAGTGACCTTTTAGAGAGATTTATGCACTCGCATGGCTCCCGTGTAGCAGCAACAGCTGTACCCTCCCCACCCCACCCCACCCCCTCCTCATTCCTGCTTGCTGCTTGGAGCAAACTGATAGACCCCGACAGAGAAAACCAAGGCCATATAGAGGCATGGCTTTCCGTGGGTTAAAGATGAGAATGCTGACTGTGGACTTAGCAACGTCTTATTGGAAAGGGTTCCAAAAGAAACCAAGAAAATGCTTGATAGTGTTAAAATGTAAGAGTGTTCCTTAGATCCAAATAAAGCCTTCCTTGACAAGTCTTTCAACAGGGACTTAAAGGGACGGCGAGGGTTTGGAATAGTTTGGTAATGCGATAGCAGGAGGTCTCCATCTTAAACCGACTTGGGAATTACACCTCTTGGGCTTGTAAGACCAGGCTATGTTGTCTTAGAATACACAACCAAGCACAAGTCATTGGATTTGTATTTTCTACAGCTGTCTTTGCTCTGCCTCCTTAATTTTAAACTAAGGAAGCGGCTTGTTAGGGAGGTAACTGAAAAACCTCAATTAAATTGCTACTGGAAGATGCGAAAAGAAGTTATTTTCTTGATGGCAACTAAATCAGGTAGATGGTAGCTAAGGACATCTTCTCGACTTACCCTCAATCTGGTCCGGTGTGAACTCCGTCTGTTGTATGAAGAAAAAAATGAACAGATGAACACAAAAGTTAATTATGAGTAACTAAACAAAAATTAAAACAATTTAATTCCAAACGACGCTCAAGGTTGTGAATTTCTCAAATCTTTGAGTATTTCATGAACCCAGTTTAGCCAGGTTGACGTATCAAACGCTTTTAGTGAAGTTAACCTTTTTCAAGTACAATTTAAACTTGGCATTTAAAACAGAAAGATTTAGGGAGAAATCCTGAGAAGTTAAATCCAAGCCAATAAAATAGCAATCGCCGTTGAAAATGTCCACACTTATCTACACACCATTTTGGAGAGTAGGAGCACGGAGGAGCGGAAAGGAAGGAGAAGAGAAGCTGAAGTCCCAAGATAGAGTGGTCCTGAGCCATGGTCAAAGCCCCCTTATTTATCCTCGGCATGTGATGTCACATATGCTCCTAGTGGGGGTGAGAGGATCGGATGACACGTAGGAACATCTTTAACTTTCTTAGGGAAAGAAGACCTATGCTCCCTCCAGAGCGCCGGGAGACGGCCTTTAGAAGGGGAAGGGGCTATTTTTGGAAGGCATAGAATCGTGTCAAGACTCTGACACAGGACTTCTTCTTCTTATATATCAGTTAAGAATGAAATGCTGAAACTACCTGATCATTGAAGGTGATCATTCTAGAAGATAGTTAATGTTGGGAAAATGCAAGGCTCAGTGGTTTTCTTCAGACGGGTCCCCAAACCGTTGGAGCTTATTTACAAGGTGGTATTTTTAAAACAGCCAGGACACTCCTCCTCTTATGGTTAAATGACCGCAGGGGAAAAAGCGTCCGAAAAGTTGACTCCTCTCTGGCAGGTATGGAGCCGGTGAACTTGAGGTCCGTCAGAACACAAGGTTTCTTAAAAACAATAAACACCCTGACTGCAGTAATGAATGAATGTGTTTCAGATTGTCTCCTGCCGCTATCATCCAAAGAACAACACGTTCCAAAGACTTGCAGGATTTCTGTTGTGCAAGGAGTTCTCAAGCCTTGATTCAGACTCTCTTTGACTTCGAATGGCCCATAAGAATTTATGAATATGCTTTGATCCAGTGTCCGGGGTCATCGTCCGGTTAGAGGCTGAAGCCAACCTGGTATCAGCCCTCTGTTTAGCTCATTCCAGCTTCCCTGTCCAGGATGAAGAATGCCCACAGCAGAATGCTACCAAACCCAATTGTGAGACAGCGTTTGTCCTCGTCTGATCAAAGCCCCCCCTCTCGTGACTTGTGGTGAACTCGAAAGATTATTAGAGTGCAATAGCTTTCCTGTCAACAGCTTTTCTCACCGTAGCTGTGAATCTCTGCAGCTCCTCCAGAGATATCATGGGCACTTCTCTGATTAATACTCTCCATGCCTGGTCTGCCGGTTTAGGCGGCGGCCATGTTGATTCCATTTTTAGATGATCAGAACTTTGCGCTACAAGATGTTTAAAGTGTGTGTTTTTTTTCCAGCCTAACCTTGCTGTAAACGTCTCCATGGCTTGTCTACTGTGTTCCTTGGTCTTCATGATGCTGTTTGCTCTCAGATGTTCTCCAACAAACCTCTGATGCCTCCATAGAACATCTGGACGTCTAATGAGATTCAGTCAGTCAGTCAATTTAATAATTAGGGGACCTCTGATGCCAGTTGCTTACACTGGATTTCACTTAGGGGTGTCAGAGTAAAAGGGGCTCAACAGAAATGCATGCCACACTTTTCAGGTTTTTGAGACTTCATTATTTAAGATGATTTAGGTGACCTCACAGTACAGCAGCTGTTGTAGTCCCCGCACGTTTTCTACTTTAGTCTGTCTGCAATGATCTCAGGGGCCGATAAGGCAAGAGCTTCTGGAGATGTTTCTCTTTGCATGGCAGCATTTTAGCTTAAACTAATCAGTTCACAAATCGTTTTTTTTCTCACCATGCCTGGCTTTAATGAAGAGCTTCCTGGTGAAGCCCATACTGGTCTGTGCAAATATTCATCTGAACGGTTGATTGCTTGCTATCTTGGGGTCAATGATGCATCCATCAGGCGCCTGCAGGTCGTGCAAAATGCTGCAAAAGTCTGATCACCTTACCCTTATTCTGAATCGTTGCCTCTACATTTTTGGGTACAATTTTAAAGGCTTTGCAGAAGCCTTTTGCACATTCTGAGAGGTTGACTATTTTATTATTTAATAGTTTTTAACCAATCTTTTTTGTCAATTTTAGCTTGTCTATTTTAATTTTACTGTTATTTTCAGCTGTAAATGTGCAACACTTTGTTGACCTTCGTTATTATGAAGTGCATTATAAATAAAGGTGGTACGGCTCGACGCAACAGAACTATGAAAAACATGTTATGAGAAAGTCTGAAAGAACGTTTTTCTATGCTAGTTTCACAGCTTCTAACAGCCTAATCCATTGGACGTCTAATTTTTCACTTCCATTTTTTTATGCTTATTTCCGAAATCCACACAAAAAAATTGCCCTTTATGTTTCTGTGAGAGATGTATTTTAATATATTTGAACGTTTTTGGTGAGAATTTACGAAAACGCCCTCAATTTTATTTGAGTTCTGAAAATCAGAGTCCATTTAAAGCTACAGTATCAAACACGACAGATGGCTGGAAGGACTGATGAATAAATGAACAGATAGTTGAGGGATGGATAGTTGGAATGATCAAAGGACAAAAATACAGCTGTATGAGTGACAGAGGAATAAATATAAATTTAGATGGATGGGAAGATTGATGGTCAAACATGGTTAGATAGACAAATAGATGGAAAAACGAATGGATGGACAGACTGCTAGAGGTACAAAAGGAACAGATGGATGGATGGATGAACCAGGAGATAAAGTCAGTAAACACATGCGTCTCCATCTTCGACTTACCCAGACCAGGAAAATACTTGAACCAAATTCCTGACCCGTCCTTTGCTGCACAGAAACCCTGTTAGCTACATCCGTCCAATAGAGACCTTAAGCGATATTTACACGGTATCTAAGCTTTATTGCAAACCAAACTCTACATCTGTAAAAAAAAAATAATCTTTGTGCTAAATTGTGGATTTTAAACATTAAAAACAAAAAAATGAGAAACTGTTGATTTTCACTGAAATTAATGCTGCACACTTTATTGATGTTTCCACTTCGTTCCAAACTTTCCATGACCACATGAATCCATCCATCCACATATAACCACATACAATTAGTCTTAGTACAGTTCTGGCATGTTTCCTGGCAATGTCGCAAATAAACATGACTCTACGCAGTGTTCTGCCTAAAACTCATCAGTTGTCGTATAATATGAACAAATATTTATCCACTGATACATGTGCAGCACCTTTTCCTGACATTTTGTTCAGAAGGTGAGAAAAGAAAAAAAACAACTAAACAACAATCAGCAACACAAAGATTATGAGATCGTTCCCTGACGGTGCTCATTGCCACCGACTCTGTAACCAACCGGTTCGGCTCCAGCGGGAAGAAAGGCGTCGGAGGACATTTTTAGGAGTGAGTGCAGCAGCAGCAGCAGTTGTGTCCCGATGGCCACACCTTCAGCACAGATGAGCTCTATTTTTACTTCCAGTCCTGCAGGAGGTGTTCGGTTTCTCTTGCGCTCCCGTGTCTCAAGGTTCTCTGGTACAGTAACCACATCTCTGACTCCTCTAGAGCTCACCAAGATCCCAGCTGGCCTCGGGCCATAAAACCACCTGTGGGTAGTGAGAGGGGGCTTAAAAAAAAAAAAAAAGGAGTCTGATTTTGTCGCTGATTGGATTTCAGGAGTCATTTTCGGAGAAGAAACTTAACTGCTGGAGACAAATATTTAATATAACTACAATAAAAAGATTTGAGATGATTTGGATTACAATTAAATGGACATTTAATAACTTTAATATTAAATTTCAAAAATGCTTTTGTCTCTTCTTTCTGCGTGATGTGGATTTGGTCAAATTAACAGATCTGGCTGTGAAATAAACTTCTAAGGAGACCTAGTGTCAACTTTATCATTCAACACCATCGCCTGATAACTCTCTGCTGCCACCTAGTGTAGTTACCTAGCTGCTGCTGCTGCTGCAAGAACTAAAAAAAAAAAAAAAGCAAAACAAAAACAAGCAGATGCAAAGTCAACTAAAGATTCTTTCAACCCTTACAGTTGGGACAATATCACATGGCACAGCTTGAACTGTTTAGTCACTAATGCAGATCAAGCGTTGCTACACTTTGGGAAAACAAAAACATACTCAATCCTTCTTTCAACCTAGACTTTAGAACATCTAGAATTTAAATTTACTCCCTCGTTTCTTTACCCCATAACTGAAAACAACATCACCCAAGAAAGAACTAATAAGCACCAGAAAGCTTAGCTAATTTGTGAGATAAAACAGGAATCGTCTGCGTAACAAGACGGTATGTTGCCGGAATAAAGAAGATATTGTTGTGTCCTTGCATGCGTATGACAGCAAGTCTTCTTTTTGTTATCATTTTCTGCAGTGTGGGTGGTTTAGAGGTGGGCAGGGACTACCTGTGGACATTTCCTACACCTCAAAAGCTGGAAACCGCGATTTCATTGGCTGCAGAATGTCTGCCAGGAAGTAGATGGTGCCGGCCATGCCTGCAATGAGACGGGGAAACGTCTCGTTTTATACAGTGACTTGCGTTCATCCTCTTATGTAATTGTATAGTGGAAGGAAAACATGGGACAGAAGGGAAATGTAGTCACAGGGTACAGTGCTGTAAAAACAAGATTTCTTCCGTTTTGGCCTTTTTGTCACAACTAAATGTTTTAGATCCTCAGTTGAAAACAAACCGGAAATACAAAAAGAGAAAAACAAACGATCCAAACCCACCTGGCCCTCGTGATAAAGTTATGAACTTTTATATCGCAAAATAACTTGGATTAGCCCTATTTTAAGCTCAGTCCAAGGTCTGGTTAATACTTGACCTGTAGAATCAAGAGATCCCTCAAACAGAACCCGTCTGACAGCATGAAGTAGGCTTAAAGATCTCCAAAAGCAAGGCATCATGCCCCGATCTAAAGACATTCAAATCCTTTCCAGATAGAAGTCACTGACTTCTGTCTGGGAAGGGTTCCAAAACTATTACTAAGGCTTTGGGACTAAAGTGAACCACACTAGCTTTGTTTCCATGCACAAAATGTTAAGATCGTATTGAAAAACAAAAAAAATATTAATATAAGATTGTGCCGCTTATATGGGCTCACAATCAATGGATCCGATCATATTGTGTGTATATATGCGCCTGGCTTTATTCAAAAGAGAACCACTCTGACGTGCAGTTATCACATTCCCCTAAAAATCTTTTTTGAACAACTAAAAATAGCAAACAAAGCAGTTCGTTTGTCTTCTGAGCGTCCAGGCTGGACTTGCTCCAGCTTCTAAAGACGGTTGAGTCGCTACTGGATATATAATAATTTTGAGCTGTTTCCAACAGAAAGGTTGGAGCCCCTACAGTTTAGCTACCCAACGCATTTCCACCACTCAACAATGTGGAAATACGTCACGTTGGCGTCGGGCGCACTCAGGTTAGTTTGCCACATTCGGAATAACTTGATCCTGACAAGCGTTTACATGCACGTTGATCGGATTACCGATCGGCATAAACCACCCCTCCCTCGTAATATCATTTCATTCCGATCGAGCTTTATCCGATCACGATGTTCCGACTGACTTGTTTACGTGACATTACATGTTTTATTCCGATTACTTTGGTCCATGTAAACGTAGCTACTGAGAGCTGTTATCCACAAATGGAGGAAACATGGAAGGGCGGTGAACCTTCGGCCAAACAAAATCACTCCAAGAGGGCATCGGCGCAGAACCCAGAACAACATCTAAGCACTGCAGGCCTTACTGCCTCAGCTGAGGTCGGCTTTAGGATCGAGTAGCTAGAGAGAGGCCGGGCAAAGATGGCCTCCATGGGAAAGGTCTGCTGCCAGAGCCACTGAGGGACACAAAGGTCCGTCTCA
Organism: Fundulus diaphanus; assembly: GCA_037039145.1. Classification (NCBI taxonomy): domain Eukaryota; kingdom Metazoa; phylum Chordata; class Actinopteri; order Cyprinodontiformes; family Fundulidae; genus Fundulus; species Fundulus diaphanus. Next base: position 5,319,064 of record CM073139.1, read on the forward strand.
CATTTACCAGGAAGCATCCTGATGATCCGCGACACTCACTGGGGTTCATCAGAAAGCCCAGCTGTGACGTTTAGGGGCCCAAAAAAGGGCCAGAGCTTCATTCACTCACTAAATAAGACCAGAATTTTAAAGCAACCTCTTTTATTTATACGGGTTGCCTTTGTGTGGTATTTAAATTGGATTAATACTCTGGAACATTTATTTGGGACAAAAAAGCAAAAACAGAAGAAATCTAAAATGGGGTGAATAGTTTTTTCAAAAGCCAGTGCTTGGTGTTTGGTTGTTAGTTTTAGGCTAAATCATTGCAGATTCTGACGTTTTTACCTTCAAAGAGAGAAAAGGGGGTGTCTGGCGTCCGGCATCCATGTCTTCCGTAGTTCATGCACCAGTCTGCAAACTGCAGAGACAAGGAGAATACAACAGCACAAGGTGGATTAACCCAGAACCGCCTCAGGAGAAAAAACAGCAATGTCAACAACTTCTAAACGTGTGCTTCTGTCGGTGAAACCCCGGCATCTGACAACGGATCAGATCAGCGTCACGACTTGGCTCTGAAAGGGACGACGGCGGCCATCCTCGGTGAACGGACCCATATTAATGAAAGTACAGGTTGGACGGCTGCCAGCTGGAGCTCATCCAGAAAGATCAAAATAAATAGAAAAAAAGGACCCGACGAACGACTCGCACGGACAGCCACCAACCTGCCTGTCAATAAACATAAAAGGTTCTGTCGCCATTTCCTGAATAATTTTCAATTTCAGGGCTGGCGAGCGGCCAGCTTCGGCATGACTGTCAGTACTTTGAACCGAGTTAAACAGAACTTTCACATCTTACATCAAAGTCAGAGGAAACGGAGCCTCAAAGAAAGATGGAAACCCTCCCAAATATTTACCCCCCCCCCTCCCCCGTGTGTACTCACCATGCAGGCTCTGTACAGGTGCTTGGGGTCCTGCGTTAGCCGATAGAGGCCCAGGAAGGCGTAGGCGTTCCCAGCTGCCCCGTGGCAGAGGCCGTACCCTTTCTTCAGCAGACCCCAGCGCCACACCACCTCTCCACACTGCAGAGCGTCCTCCAGGTACTGAGGGATCCCAAAAACCTGCAACGGGAGGCACATCAGAACAGGAAACAACAAAGCTGAGCCACTAGATGGCGCTGCGACTCCACTGATAATTCATTTCTGTCCACAGGTGACCTTCAGAGTTTGTCTTTCCAAAATAACAGCGCTCTTGCTCACTTTGTACGCCTGCAGGAGCATGTAGATCACCCCTGGGGAGCCGTGGCACCAGTGCACCAGCAGGTCCCGGTCGTCGCCGATGCAGGGGGGGTAGTTCCCGGAGGGCAACCTGAGGCGGCAGATGTGGTCGATGCTGGGCTTCACCAGCCTGTGCACGTGCTCCTCTGCGGAGACGAAGCCCGGCTGTGGAGCAGGGATCAGAAAGTGGTTAGCAGGGGGTGGAGACCCAACAGATGGCACCTCTGGTGCGCTGAGGCAGTCTGGAAACGGAGGGCTTACTGGACAAGAACAGCCAGATGCTACATCTTAATACAAAATTCAGTTAATTTTTTTCTTTACATGAACTAAGTTTACCCCAACAATGACATCCTGATAGATGAGCACGGAGGTGGCGCCATAATGGTGTGGAACGAGGCATCTACGCCCAGGGAATAACACACCCACAGCTGAAGGCCCACGTCGCCACCTTTACGGCCAAGCAGCGACCCAAAACCCGTCAGAACCGCAGGAATGGTTTAGTCTCTGTCCACGTTCCCAAATATGGGGGAATTTGGTTCACATGAGACTAAAAGCTGGACAGGAAGTGAGCGGAGAACCAGGAACGAACTGAAGACAGGATCGTGTCTAATTACAGCCGAGGGCCCAAATATGTGAAACCATTTTCTATTGAGAGAATAACATCCCTACATCGAAGCACAGCAGTGGGAACACCATGGTAGAGGCCTGAACAATTAAAGGCCTGTTTACAGCGCTTTGCTCAGATGAGATGGACCCAGTTAAAGCGCCACAGCGCCGCATCATGACGTGGGCCTGCTACTCATTGGCAGGGCCTGAAAATCAGCTCCAAGCTGAATTAAGAGACTGTTCTGTCAATCGATGCTAAAACATTCAAGAGAGCATGTTTCAGTCTGATAGAAGCTCACATATCCCTCCCGCCTCGCTTTTCAAACGTTAACGTTTTCACCAAGTTTCCTCCTCAAAAACATCCCTGTGTGAAATAAAAGGCTTGCTGCCATTTTAAAAGGTTAAACCGTTTCTCACCTGCATAAGGAAATAGTAGATACCGGCGAGCCCGTGAGCAGCGCCGACATAATGCTCCTGGTACCACTCGTACATCAGCGGGCTCTGGTTCTGGAACCTGTACTTCCTGCTGAGGGTCTCGCCGGACGCCAGAACGACCTCGCTGATCTGGACGGGGGGGAAAAAAAAGCGGGTGTGTGAACGGCGGAGACGCGGGGTACTCCGGAGGCGCTGCGTGACGGCGGCGGGCGGCTACCTGCTGGATGTACTGCAGCGGGATGCGGTCCTGGCCGAGCTGCTGGTTGATGAAGGCCAGGGCGTAGAGGTAGCCCACCCGCCCGTAGAGCAGCTCGTCCGGCAGCCCCCCCGTGCCGCTCACCACCGTCTGGTGATACTGCATCAGCCTGGAAGCAGCAGCACAGCTCAGCACACAGACGGACTACAGATCTGCTTTGCAGCCGACACCGGCGTAGGAGCCGGATGAAAACTGGTAACAACCTGTTGATGCATTCTTCGGACTCCTGCGCCCTCTGGAGGCGGGCGTAAACCACGGCGGCGACGGCCAGCGGCCCGGTGTCTCCGCACAGGAAGGTGACGTCGTGGCGGCGGGTCAGATACTTCAGGCTGTGGCTGACGTAGTCCAGCGCTTTCTGCAGGAAGGATTCCTCTCTGAAGATGCTGTGGAGGTGCAGGTAGAGCAGAGCGATGCCTGCGAGGGACAAAGATGCCAAACACGTCAGACCGTGGCGTTTCACGGATGTGTCGGATCAAAGGTGTCTGGAGGAAACCACTGAAACGTTTCGTTTATTTTTAGAGGCTCGTGAAGACTAGTCTGTACGCAGCGTGATGGAGGATCACCACGTGTCATGCTTATTCACAGCTCCGTTTTATACAAGTCTGACTGCTTTGGCTCATTCAGCTATTCTGTTTAGTTCACTGCAGGTGAAAATTGCAAATTTCACAATAAATTTTTTTTTGCATTTTGGCCCTAAATACTTCTAACTCTAAAACGTTGGCAAAAACATCACTACTGTTCTAAACCCAACAGAAACGATCCAACTGTAGAACTAGTCAATGCGCTTGTGTCCTAATTTTAATTTCCCTTTCAATCTCCACCTTTGTGCAAAGACGAGGCCCACAGCACGATGCTTCCACTGCCGACTAACTGTCCCGCAGGATGATGCTGCCGAGGATACATTAGGGCCGACAACGGCGCAGGAGCCAGGTGCTGTAACCGGTTCGACCGCGCCGATGCATGGCAGCCTCCTGTCAGCCTGCCCCAGGGCAGCCGTGGCTACTAACGTAGCTCACCACCGTCAGGGTGTGAATGTGTGCGTGACTGAAGGCAGAATGAAGCGCGTCGGGGTCATCTGGACTTGATAAAGCGCTGTACAAGCTCAGGACATGACGCATGACGCTGCCAGCGGTGGTCAAAGAGCCCCGGCACACGGTGCTACTACCACCACGCCTAAAACCTTGAATCCCATCTTCTTTGCTTTAAAAGAACCACATCAACTCCTCCAGACATTTTTCTCACCATTGCCATTAAATATCTTAAGTAGAGATGCACCGATCGGATATCCGCTCCGATATTGACCATTTAGCTGGAGAGGATATGAACATGATATGAATGAGCATTCCGATCCAGTCGTTTCTTTTGTATTAATATCATACACAGAAATACAGTTCTAGTCACTTCAATTCTACGTTTGCAACGCCATCACGCTGCGCAGCTAGTGATGAAACATTTCAAACGTCATACGCCAACAAGTCCGACTAGGGAGATGATTCGAGTAAATCGATTAATTTGAATTTACTTTTTTTTTTTTTTATGATAAGAATTTTGGGGAAATCTGGATTTTATATTGCCAATGAACTCATCGGGCTTCCATGAAGATAATTCAGCCTGAAATGCTGAATTTATGTTTAGGAAAATAAATTGTCAAAATATTGTAAATTGGTAACTTTTTTTTAACCAAAAGACAAGACACTTTAATAATTGACTTTAATTTGCTTATCTTTTAAGTTAGTTTCACCAGTGAAGTGAAGCCTGTTCTCAGCTCATTGTGTAAAACCACTAGCAGCAAACATTTTGTTCTATGTTCATTGTTTACGATGGCAGGGCCGCCATCTTGTCTCACAGCTTGTATTTAGTTGCACTTTGAATTCAGGTCAACTCCCACACAAAATGGTTGACACAAAAGCAAGTTTTTTTTGGGGGGGAAAAAAATCTTTCATTTCTTTTTGTGAAACGAAAAGGAGGGAAAAAATTGATTAATCGGATTTGGCACGATAAAACCGGAGATTTTATGTTTAAGCCATGTCGGTCCAGCTGCAACATCTGAAACGCGAAAACTGCAAGAGGTGGTGATAGAGTTGGTCAATTCGACACCACAAACACGGTAATGTAGACAGCTCACTCATTCAACAGCGGTATCGGCTCGGCCCAGGTGTCTGTGTCGGACTGGAAAAAAACATGCATCAGCGCATCTCTAATTTAACCTGTCTGACCTATACTTTTTTGCAGGGATGATGACTCGTTCATGCGGGAAGCTAAAATTGTCAGATTTCTCCATTTTGGAGCAGCTCTAGTCTTTAAGGCCCTAACAAATGATCCTCTGTCTGATGGGGAATAGTTTGGATCTGTTGGTTGAAACCTGGACTCACATCATGTGCAAGGAAACCATCCATCCATCGTCTACCGGCTTACCCTTGTAGGGCCATGGGTTGGCTGTGCCTATGTGCAGTGGTTCTCGAAAAAGAGACGGGGGTTCAACCTGGACAGGTTGCCAGTCAATCGTAGGGCAACACAGAGACACACAGGACAGACAACCATGCATGCACACTCATACGTAAGGGCAGTTTATAGAGACCATTTAACCAAATAGTGGTGTTTTTTGGACTGTGGGAGGAAGCTGGAATACCTGGAGAGAACCCACGGGGAAAACAGGCAAACTCCATGCTGAAAGACTCCAGGCCAGGATTCAAACTCAGGACCTTGCTGCCGCATGGCAACAGTGCTACCAACTGAGCCATCAAATCGCTGCCAGGAAACCAATCATAATAACCGGATTAATTCATGTTAATTAGTTCAAATAAATTCCACAAACACACAGTCAAGAAGAGTGATATAATCTTTGGGCGGGATTGTGCCAGAAGCTTGTTGACGCAAACAAACGTGTGATTCTTAGAGTAGAATCTAGTTGTTTTTCAGTAAGCGGAGCAAAAAATAAATTAAAAAAATAAATAAATAACCACCCTGCTTGACAGTAGCTACAGTTCTGTTAGATTTGAATGCCTTACTTAGATTCCTCTGAATATACTTCTCGGTGCTGCGTTGAAACGGCGCAGTCTTTGTCTCAGCTGATCTGAGATGTTTGGTGTCCCAGCAGCTTCCAGTTCATGGCATCCTAACTCATTTCTTTCTGCTTCGGCCAGTTTGGCTCCGATAGTGGAAACTTGAACAATAAAGTGTTCAAAATGATCCCTGAGATAAGCCCAAGCAGCCTTAGGAATTGAGACAGGAGGCTTAAGATTAAGTCACCAGGAGTTTCAGGAGTCCCCGGTTTGACACCAATGTAGGGTTAAAGGAGACATAACATGCAACATCCACTTTCTTTAGCCTTTAAACACATTTGGTTCTGTACTTGGTCGTTTATGGAAGTCCAGATGCTGCATAGACATATTTCTATTCTATTTAGGTCATATTTTTTCAGTTCAGTTTTCTCCATCCCCAAATAATTTTTTTTTTTTTTACAATTGTTTTTGCTGCGGAGCTCCAAAACAAGGTCACGGACTTCCGGCTTACCCCGTTTTGCGAATCCGCCATTTTAATTTCTCGCTGGAACTTTGTAGTCCAGGCTCAACGCTGCCGAAGGCGCAAGTGGATAAGTGGAAACTGTAAAAGCTACCGAAACCTTAGGTTGTTGGGTGTATTAACCCACACAATCCATCATTACACCGTCCCCCGGCAGACTACAAAAATGGCCGATTGGGGTGGAGTGCAGCCTGGAGGGGGGCGGGGTCAAGGAAACGGCCCCAAAACGAGTTGCTCTTAGACGCACATCAGAACAGGGGGAGAAAAGGGGCTGTGGGGCAACAACACAACTTAAAAGCATGATATGTCCCCTTAAAAGGCTGCCTCCGTGTAGGAAACTAAGTAAACCTTTTCCTTGAGTCCTACCCGCCTTCCCAAAATTTGCCAAGAGCCAAAGATTGTGATGCAGTTGCAGAACTTGGAGGTAGTCCTCTTCCCACATTTTACTCAGAGAGGGGAAAAAAAGCATGATACTACCACCACCATGCTTGACAGTCGATAGAGTGCTCTAATAAAATTCCACACTTTTAAAAGACGGCATACAAACCTGGCAACGCATTTTTGTTTTATTGCCTCGGCGTCCTCCGGTGTGGTTGCTGATGTTTGAGCTCTGGGAATCGGGCTACAATCAAAATACACGGCAGTGTTTCTTATTTACACACCTCACTGGAGGCAGAGCAGCGCATCCCACCGTGTGTGTGTGACTCGGTCCTCACCTGTCCAGCCTGTGTAAGCGGTGCAGTCTCTTGGATCAGCCGACTTCAGGCCATTTTCCAGGACGGCTAAAAGCTCGCTGACCTTGCTGCTCAGCCTCTGGGAAAACTCCGGAGTGAGCTGAAGGTAAAGGGGGAGAACGGTTTAAACAACGAGGTGCGAAGCCGAGCCCCTCCTGCGTCCTCGCATCCTCCTTCGCTTTACCTTTCCCTGAGAGTCAAACAGCGCCTGTGTGGAAGCTGGGCTCCCATCATAGTCGTGATAAGGATTCCTCAACGCTCTTGTGTCCATTTTAGAAATCTAGATAACAGCTGGAAGCTTCAAACAAAGGAGATATGAAACATAAAAAAAATGCGAGAAAGGGGGTGACTTCAACACTCAACATAAAGTCACAAAAACACCGCCTGGTTTCTGCGCAGAGCTTACACGCCCACGCTGTCCAGCAAGCTAGCGAAGCTGCTTCTGTTTAGCTTAGCCACGGAGCTAATGCTAGCCATTAGCATCAAGCGGAGCGGGGAATATTGCAACGGCGCAGTGAAAACAAGCTAATACGCGGTTACAACATACAAATAACAAGGAGAGAATGTGTAGAAAAGTATTCACATAAGAAGACACCCTACAAACGCAGCAGGGTTGTTGTTTAGGCTCTGTGTCGTAATGTCGCTCCTGAAGGGCTAGCTCGCTACTGCCAACTACCGCAAAAGAGGAAGTACTGCAGCTAGGAAATGTGACTCCCGCTACAGCAACAAAGAGGCATCACGAGAGGGTTCCTATGCAGTCCAGAAAAGCCTAAAAAAAGTACAGAATTTGTTTTGATCGTTTTCCGTGTTATAAAAAATAAAGCCTGGAAATAAAGAATTTGAGTGGTAGCTTGATAAGCCTATTTAAAAAAAATCCACTTCACTTTCAGCACACCAGTACCGCTGAAAGTGATTCAGCCCCACAATAATGATGCTTCCACAGCCCAGTGGGCCATGGTTTTCCCTTTTACACTGAAACACGTCTAAAGTGGTCCTCCAGCTTTGTTTTGGTTGATTGCATTTTGAGATTTCTGTGAAACTTACTTATCACATTTTTTTTGAGTTGCTGAAAACAAAATAGAAAAGCTGATGCTTAATTGGTCTCTTACATGATTTCAGATCTTTGTTTCCATTTTTATGAAATCGTGCACGAGTAGGAAAATATGTCTATACTTTAAAATATAAGGGGAATGTAAACCTAAAATAATCAGATTGTCCCCTTAACAGCGTTACATAATGGAAATACAACCTGAGGTAAAGAAAAATAAACAGCATACAGAATTTATTCTGTTCAGTCTAAATTTTGTGTCCTGTGTTCTTCCTTCCTTCCTCATATGCTTTCCTCCCTTGTTACAATTCCTTCTTTCCTTTTGTGAGCATCAGGGGCGTAGCCAGAATATTTTTACCGGGGTGGCCAACATGGGGCACAAAGCTAGCGAGGGGTGGCCAATAGAAAACCCTTTACAAACATATATACTATACTATATACAGTACACAACCTAACCCCTTCTTGATAACACTTAACAGGAATAAGTAGGTTTAAAAATTGCTGAAAATGCCTGTATACATAAAATAATTGACTCAAATACTTGTTCACACAAATGTAATTTATTTAAAGTTCAAAAACAGACAGTCACAAAAAAACCACATCAAATTGTGGCATGAACCAATAAAAAAGTAATTTTCTTAAGTCTTGCAGTAACCAAGACATTTTTGCTGTTACAGTGCTTGCATATGAAATATTTAACAAACAGGTTATGGATTTACCTTTCTTACATATGAACTATTAAATACACAAGTAAATCATATATTTATCTTGCACATCGTTAGCCTCATTGTATAATTGACTAAGTCATATTTGAAAGCTTTTGGAAAACAAGGACAAAATATTATAGGAAGAAGCACATATTTCATGTAACAGCAATTTCAGGGAAAACAGGGAACAACAGTCATATTTTGACTACAAGGTTATACTGTATGTGTAAGAAACAGTTATACCTTTACTTAGTCTGAAACAAAAATAATTACTTTTACAAAAATAACTTCCCAGCAAAGATCCATAGGATCCATCTCTGGTTACCAGACTCAGTTCAAGCCATTTATATGTGTTGTACCAGTCTTTAGAAAAGCATCTTCTTTTGTCCCTTTGACAGGTTCGGGGGAAGATTTTTAGTTGTGGCTGCTTGGACCGCTCTGCTCCTGACTGGGAGATATCTATAATGAAACAGGAGTGAAAGTCCGTTATTCTGACATTAAAATGATGATGACAATAACAATAAATAATAATAATACCAGCCTCCCCATAGTTATGATCATTTCTAGCTGTATTAATGGCCTATAGGCATTTCGATTCAGACAAATAAAACTAATATATACACACACACACACACACACACACACACACACACACACACACACACACACACATATATATATATATATATATATATATATATATACATATATATATAACGCATAATTATTTGTTTTATTTTTTTAAGTGTATATATTTAAGTGAGTCCGTCACAATAAAAAACAAATACACTTACCAAAACATACAATTCTTCCGAGGATATTACTTTCTAGACAATTCATTAATTTCATTATTATGGCCACATGGTCATAACTTCACCTGTCGGTGCAGGAACACCTGCTTTGGCTACAGTTTTAATACACTGTACATATGTGGACACACTGTATATACCTTATGCACCTTTTCCTCCTTTGGCACCTTCTTTTGTTTATTAAGCCGATGTGTGACAAGTGAATTTCTCCACTGTGAGATCAATAAAGCCCTATCTATCTATCTATCTATCTATCTATCTATCTATCTATCTATCTATCTATCTATCTATCTATCTACATGCTGCTCTATCTGTTCCTCTCCTCCATCCACCTCCTCTTTCTCCTCCTCCTCCTCCTCCTTCGTTCTCTGTTGCTCCCCTGTCATCTCTTTATCTCCTTCTGCTGTTATTTTCTTCTTAAAATAAGAAGACATGTCTGTGGACTTTCACTTCATTGTCTGGAAATTGACAAACCATACAGAAGCCCCAGCTAAGAGCGGTAGCTACGTAACTCTTTGAAAACTTGTGAAAAAGACAACAAAAGCCGCTGTAACAGGAGCTGATACAGTTCATATATTCCCCCCCCTCTTCTTTTACAAACGAATGATTTGACTTATTTACTTACCGTTAGTCTTGTTCACTTTCCACCTTTTATCACCGTTGAAGGCGGGCACGCGCTGAGCCGTAGTTGTCTCAGAACGCAACAGCGGCTAGAAGGGAGGGGGAGGGAGAGGGAGGGCGGACGTGCGGGGGAGGGGGGAGCGGCAGGGTGAGCTACGGTGCGCAAGAAGGTCAAGAAGAGCGGCTTTGCTGCTGGCTGTGCATAATGGGATGAAATGCTAAACTGACGCTACTACCATTTACACTGGCGAGTGGGGTGGCCAGTGGGGTGGCCAGAACATCGCCAGCGGTGGCCGTGGCCACCCCTGGCCACCACCTGGCCACGCCCCTGGTGAGCATCTATAAGAGCTCTCCCTTCCTTTCTTCCTTCCTTTTTTCTTCTCCTCTTTGTTATACCAACACTTCTATCTATCTTTGTGTCTCATTTCTTCCTTCTGTGATTCAAAGCTACCTAGTGCCTTATCTCCACTGTTTCCTTGCACACGTCCTTCTATTATTCCTTACTTTCCTTCATTATGGCCTTCCTCTGTCATTTTCTTCCATTTGAACCTCCTTGTTTCCTTTGTCTTTTCTTCCCTTTTCAGTGTCTTTTGTCCTTCCCCTATTTTTTTATCTCCTTCATTCATTGTGACCAGCCTCTTCCTTGTGTCCACTACTTTCCTTATTTCTCATCCTCTATTCCGTGTGTCCATTCTTTCCTTCTTAAAATCCTTCCTCCCTTATGTCCTACTTCCACTCCTTATGTCCTTCATCCATTGGGTCCTGCCTCTTTCACTATGTGTTCATTACTGTCCTTTCTGCCTATCCTCCCTTCCTCTGTCAATTTTCCCCACCTTGTGTCCTTCTCTCTCTTCATTGCTTGCTAGTATTTTCCTTCCTCCCTTCCATCTGGTCTTGTGGCTACAGTGGCGTAGGAGTTAGGGAGCTTGTCCTGCAATTGGTGGGTTGCTGGTTTGATCCCCTGCTCTGACCGTCTCAGTTGTTGTGTCCTTGGGCAAGATGCTTCACCCAAATATCCTGCTTGTGGTGGTCTGATGGCCCACTACTAACACAGCCTCGCCATGTTAGTAGCTACCGTCAGGTTGTGAATGAGTGATTGTAGTGTAGAGTGCTTTGGGGTTGTCAGACTAGTTAAAGCGCTATACAAGTAGATTTACCGTTTATGTCTTCCTTTCTAGTGTGTTTCTTCTTCCCTTCCTTCCACCCCTCTTGTGTCATTCCTTCCTCCATTCCTCTCATACTTCTGTCCTTATTTCTTTCCTTTGGTTTTTAATTGTTTTCCTTCTTTCCATCATTCCTTGTGTCCTACATCCATTCCCTTTGTCCTTCCTTCCTCGTGTCCTACTCCTCTTATATTTTATTTTTCCTTCCTTTTGAATACTCATGTTTTTTTGTTTGTATAAAATGACTGTGTTAAAAGACAGAGTTATGGATGTGTCTGGGAAACTGTGGAATCTGTACGTAAGACATTTTCTATACTATGCAGGGCTTGGCTGTAAGAAAGAACACTGTGTAAACTTTAAAATACGGCTATTTTCTGATAACAATGCATGTTTATCAGGCCTCGAACTATTAGGTTTTGACCTTGTGTTACTTCTTTTCGAGTTTCTTGAATTCAGAACCATTTGTTGTACTTCAGCGCTTCTCCAATCTTGATGACTCGGGTGACCTTGCCTTTGAAAACCGCAAATGAAGCCGACAATTAGATGGTCCAGATTTGCTTCCATCATCACCGTCGGCCTTTGTTTTTTCCGTTTACCTGTCTGCCTTTTTATGTCTGTGTTGGCGCCATTATTTCCACATCAAGTGGCCGGGCTGCTGCGGGTGAAGGTCTTGGACTGTCTCAGCTTGCCTTGAGGGACGGGGGAATGGAAATGAGGCTGAAAATGCAGGAAGATTCAGAGGGAGGCCTTCGGGTTTGATTGGAGCTTCTCCTTGAGAGACACATTATTGAGCTGAGTTTCCCTCCTACTTCACCTCTGGGGGGGTCATGTTTGATACATTTATTGATAAACCTTTAGTTTCTGGTGCCAGCATTTATAGGAGAAAAAATGAAGCTTGAAGCATAAGGATGTTGATGCTTCGCAATTTTTGTTCCATAGTCAGTGATTTCTGTAAAAACGGATCCTACAAACTGTCATCGGTGTAGGCAAACGCTTCCTGTTTTCATCACACCTTTGGGTTTTATGCAAGTTATGATACTCAAGAATGAAAAGTGTTTTCTTAAGAGAACGAGGAACAAACTCCAAGTGAGGCACTAATGGTCCATCAGCTCTGGACACCTTAAACCGCACAGTAGTAATTTAAATATGACTTTTTTTTTTTACACAGAAGCTCGTTTTGTTCTTTCAGATTACTCGACTTTTAAAACTAAACGGAACACATTTTATTTGGTCACGATAATGGCGGCATTATCTTGAATATAACAGGATGAACTCAGGACAAAGGAGCTTGTTTTGCCGAGCTTAGCCCATGATGTCAACATAAAGCTAATTTTGCTAGGATAAAACTTTAATTATCTTATTACATTAAAAATGCACCAGCGTGTTTCCTTGACTGTTACCACATTTGATTTTGACCAGTAAATCAAGATACTCAGACTCTCAACCAGTTGGTGATTCGTCACTTGGAAAATGTGTGCATTCACTAAAACCAGTTCACACTTGAGAACCACAATGTGAACAGTAAAGGGTTTACACTTTTTATAAGCTCCCAAAGATAGTGGCGGACACCAGTAAGTAAGCAGAAAGAAGCCCCAGTCTCCATTCACCGATGCCAAAAAGAATCCATGTCAGCTGAACACAAAGTGACAGCGCTAACCAAGTGGAGTCTGGATCATTTCTGACCGATTTACCCCGCCGCTCTTCGCCATACTCAATCTGATCTCCGCCTGAGTTCTTCTTCTCTCCGTCTCGCATCACTCCCAGAGATTTGCACAGACAACAAGGCTGATGCTGCCCAGCTGTGCAGAGATGACTGTTTCACCTCCAGTCGTAGTCACCAGGACTGTCCAAGAAGGTTTTTGCCTTACTGAGTCAAGTTGAGAACAAAAAAACAAACAAAAAAACAACAACAACAGCTTCTGTCTTGTCTGCATCGCTTTGGAGGAAATTCAAACCTATCCACTCTGGTATCATGGACACACTGCCTGTAATAGATTGTGGTCATGTGGTGACAGTAAAAGATAAAGTTGTAATACCATATGTTGTAGTACTGCATAATCTGGCCTAGGGAGAGCACATCCAGGGCTGTGAAGAATATTAGACCGCAAGGATTTTTATAGTGCTTTGACTTTCTCTTTTTTAAATCACAAATCAATGTTTCCCATCTTTAAACTCATTTCAATGATGTATAAAAACAACCAGTAAATGCACAAAAGCCTTTTTAAAAAGATGCTATCATTTATGAGTGAAAATATCAAAAACTATTGTGGGACCCTGATCACTGCTTGTGCCACCGTTAGTGAAGATAACTGTCATCAACTGAGATAGCTGGCAATTTGTCTTTTACATCACTGTGGCAGAATTTTGACCCACTCTGGTCATACATAAGCAGATCAGATTTAAGTCCGGACTTTGACTAGGCCACTGCAAGATGTTTTTGTTTTTTTTCTGTAAATCTCTAAATTTAAAAGTTGATAGAACCTATTTGACAACTTGAAATAGGTTAAAAGATGTCAAAAAGCAACACAACATGCCATGAAAAACATAAATCAAAAACACGTGAAAAAGAAAGTCTCTGACATGGAAAAGGATTGCAAAACCATTTCTACAACTTTTGGGACTCCAGTGAACCACCTGCCTAAACCACTGCTGGCAAAAAAGAACGACCTGAATAATCTCATATTTACCAAAAACAGCTTTTATACCCCCAAGACCTCTGGGTAAATGTGGACCGAAAAGACCAAAGTGGAAAGTTTCAGCAGAAGCATGCTTTGTTACATTTGCTGTAAAACATTTTCATCATACCTCGAGCCAAGCATGGTGGTGGACGTGTGATGATCTAGCGGACGTTGCTGGTTCAGAATCTGGGCAATTTGCTGTAATCATGAATCATAATTAATTCTGGTCTCTTCCAAAAACTCCTGAAGGGGAATGTTGGCCATCACTTCATACCCTTTAGCTTGGATTGTGCTGCATAACAGTAAAGATTTTTGGACTGGCCTAGTCAAAGTCTGGACTTAACTCTGACTGAGATACAGTAATTGTTCATGCTCAAAAACCCTCCTTTGTGGCCAAAAAAAAAAACAATTCTGCAAAGAAAAGAGGCCCACAGATTCCTCTACAGCTTTATTGCAAAGTGTTTGGGGCCAGCTGTGGCAACCAAGGGCAAAACTAGAAGGTTTACATTTTCAGTTCAAAATCGAGTTGAATCCTCCACTGGGCATGTGAAAAAACATGAACCCAATTGGGAACATGCAAATTGCCTCCTGTATGGTGGACCATTTTTTTTTTTTTTGCAAGACACAATTAAAACCTCAATCTGAGGGGGTAGTACTGTATGGCCCCCCTTCCTTCATCTCCTTCCCAAAGTGGACTGTATCCATTTTTGCTCCAGAGGGTGAATAAAAAACATTAAAAAAATGCCTGACAGCTGAGATAAAGAACATTCTGGTCTCTGTCGTGCTGCCCCCTCACTCCCCCCATCTGTGGCAGCACTAAAAATACTCCCAGTCTGCTGTCGCCATACCAGTCAACTGTCGAGGAGAGGGAGGGAGGGTGAGACTGGGGGGGGGGGGGGGGGCGGGGGGGGGCGAGATGAAAGGGAGGTGACAGACAGATACAAGTCGAATCATTTGACACGGAGCAGGGAAAAAAAATGGGAGAAGACGGATACACTGGAGAAATATCAAAAGGATGAAGATGAAGAGGAGCACTGGAAATATTACTACTGAAAGAAATAAACACCAAGAGAATGCTTGAGATTAGATCGCGTCACTAATCCTACTCTTATCGGTACCGGTAGGCAAACAGACAGTAGTGAACACAATAAACAAAGCTCAATACCGTGTCTTGGGTTAGTAGACTATTTTGCAACCCCTATTTTTTTCTATGAAGTTATGTGATTACTTTACAAAGTAAATTCTATCAACTCATCCAGGCAGATTGATTAAAATGTTTTCTATCTAAGGAAACCCAACGGATTGCATCAAGTCATTGACTTCCAGCATTCACTCCTCCAGGATGAGTCTGGAGCCACAGTGGACAGTTGCTTATGTTTGCTGCAATCCCTCTAATTGACCATGAATGTAGCGACAGTGGAGAAGAAAACTCCCCTTTGACAGGAAGAAACCTCCAGCAGAACCAGAATCAGGCTCAGCATGAACTGCCATCTGCAATGAGCGGCTGGTTTTAAAAGACAGAGCGGAGACGCGCAAAAACAACATGGAGGCACTGATCCAAGAGTACTTTTTATGTGAGAGAAAAGTAAAAGGGTAACGGTAGTACTGGTTGCATTAGTGACCTCCTCCAGGAAAGAAACACAGCTAGTCAGATAAACCCCGAGCCAGTTTTCAAGTCTATAGGATGAAAAAGAGCACATACAGTTAGCCACAGTAATGTCTAGGAGAGAAACAGGGTTAGACTCTGAGAGAAAACATGAAACTGTTGGCAGCAGTAACTCAGCTGATGGCCCCATCCAGGACGGTGTCACAGCTTCACAGAAAGCCAGCCCAGGTGTAGCTACTATGGAGAGAGAAAAGGTAGACAGGGAACATAAAGTTAAAACTCGAAATAACGACAAACAGTGTAAAATTGGAGAGTAGTTGGAGAATGCAGCAGAGCAAGGGAAAGTGGTCATGTCCCCTAGAAGCATAACTACAGAGATCTACTAAAACTTCCTGAATTTACAACATGTGCTTTCTTTAGTGGGGTTTAATCAGTTGAAAATCTCTTGAGAATAATAAAAAACTAGTTTTGCTTTGAAGTTTTACTGTGAGTCAGATCTCATTAACTGGGCTTCCTCTGAACCTGTTACAGTAAAATCAGTTCAATAAAATGGATTTTGTTATCGGTTTGCAAGCACTTTACCACAGATGAGTAGAATTCATCAGGAAAGTGGTTTAATGCTACCAATTTCTTGTTGAGTGTTTGTCCAAGAGGGCAAAAATCAGTTTGGTAGAGCATCGAGAATGTGCCAAGAGGGTAGGCTAATGTTTGATCCAGCTCACTAGTTGATTGACCGGGTGTAAAATCTGTCAATCATCCCTGAACAAAAGCAGAATATATTGGGAAGATTATGGCTGAAGGTGGAATAAAAAGGGTCATTATCCACAGTTAAATGAGTTCTGTTTCAACGGGGGCTGAAAAGCCTCTCAGAGAGGAAGAAGCCATTAGTCCAAAAGCAAAATAAAAAGCCAGATTACTGTTTCCAAATGCACACAGGGAAAAGGGACTTCGTTTTCGAAGACACGCCATGTGGCATGACAAATATAAACACTGAAGTGTTTGGCCTGATGACCATGTGGAGGTAAAAGGGTGCAGCTTTGTAACCTGAAAACCATCCCAACTGTGACGTATGGGAGTGACAGCCCCATGTTATGTAGGCGTTTTGCTGCAGGAGTGACTGGTGGACTTCACAAAATAGACGCCAACATGAGCAAAGAAGATTGTGTGGAAATATTTAACTAACACCACAAGACATCAGCCAAGAAGTTAAAGCTGGACACACACAGGTCTCCCAACTGGACCTTCAGCACACCAAAAGATTACCGTATTTTCCCGACTATAAGCCGCTACTTTTTCCCCATGCTTCGAACCATGCGGTTTATAATGTGGTGCGGCTTTTCTGTGGATTTTTCGTAACCCACCAGGGGGCGCTTCAGCAGAAAGTAAAAAAAAATGAGACGGGTGGGAAGTCAAAGAAGAAGATAGCGCTAATATTTATTTAGCACTTGTAAGCAGCAGGCGCGACGGAGAATTTAGTTCAAAGCCATATGCACTCATCGTGGAAACCACACGAAGAAATTCGTATGATCCCGCTTTTAAGTTGAAGGCCATCGATCTGGCAGTACAGGAAAGAAATAGAGCTGCCGCACGTAAACTTGACGTGAATGAATCCCTGGTTCGGCGCTGGAGACGGCAGCGGGAAGAACTCATTCAATGTAAAAAAAAATAGAAAGGCTTTCGGAGGACATAAAAGCAGGTGGCCTGAACTTGAAAATGTTCTTGAGGACTGGGTTAACACTCAGAGAGCAGGTGGCCGAGGTGTATCCACCGTGCAAATCCGGTGTTGTGCGCAATTCTGTTCCCCGTGTCGGGAGCGCGCTTTGCGGCCGTTTTCACGGCGCTTCTAATTGATTTATCGGTAAAACAACTCCTATAATCATGTCAAGGTTGTAACATTGAGTTTAATCGGCAGCTGTTTACAAAATTGTAAAATAAAAATAAATAAATCAAATAAATCAGCGGCTTTTACCCCGGTGCGGCTTTTATATGTACTTCTCTATTTTTTTTAAAAAACTTAGTGGGTGCGGCTTATATAGAGATGAGCTCTATAGTCGGGAAAATACGGTACTTACAAAGTGGGCGAAGGACAAAAAAATCAATGTTTGGAGTGGCCATCACAAACCCCTGATGTCACTCAGAGTAAATTTGGTGCTGAGGCCCAAAATTCTGACTCAGTTATCCCAGTTCGGTAAGGAGGAATGGGCCAGAATTCCAGCAAGCTGTTGTTAGAAGCTTATGACAGGAAACCCAAAACATTTGACTCAAGTACATCAAATTAAAGGGCAATTCTACTTAAAATAAGGAAATGAATGTACATTATTGAATATGAAGAAAGTTTTACAACAATTCTCTTAAACAATTATCTCTCTGGTTATTCTGGCATTTAGCTAATACAAATAATTGTATTCCCAACTGACCCCTAACAGGGAAGGTTTAGTCTGATTTAACGTTAAAGAGGGGAATAAAAGGGTTGTGTTTATTGTTTAGGATCCCCATTAGCTAGGCTTTACACCCAGCTACTCTTCCTGGGGTCCTTCTTTAAAAACACACATAATACAAATACAATCAAAAAATATATATAACAGAGTACAAGTTTAACATACATATTAATACAATAATTCATTACAATTCATAGAAAATGTTGATAAATGTATAACATGTACAACTATTAACCATTTCATTTATAAATAATTTGCTCCTAAAAAGCTTTACAGCTTTTTCTTAAAAACTGACTTGTGTTCAATTTTTATTAGAATTAATGGTAAAGAATTCCATTCTATCATTGCTATGTAAGTAATGGTTCATTTTGAGAAAGACTAGCTTAATCAAATTAGTTGGCAAAGATTTACAGCATCTTATTAAAGCTAAAGTCCTGCCCATATTCTTCACATCAGCTTTTATGTGTCTTGATCAAGACAGTTTATTATCCAGATAGACACAGAGAAGCTTTTCTTCTGTTACTTGTTCATTGAATGTGTTATTTATTGACAAATTTAATTTTGGGTCATTTTTAGGAGACTTGTTTGAATCAAGTACTAAACGTTTGGCTTTTAATGTATTTAATATGAATTTTTTATCTAAAAAAAAATCTATAATTTTTAATTGTTTAAAATTTATGTCAATTCAGATATTGATTTTGCAGATGCATAAAAAATAGTATCATCTGCGTACATTGTTAATTTTTAATGTTTTAATGTGAATGGTAGGTCGTTTGTAAAAATAGCGTACAAGAGGCAGCTGCCTTGTGGAATTCCACAGTCCACTGACACTACTTATGAATAACTACTATTGAAATACACACTGTGTGATCTATCAGACAAGTAACTCTTCATCAGTGTTAGCGCTGATGATTTAAAACCATACAGCTCAATTGTTTTCTAAAAGGAGGCTATGGTCAACCACATCAAACGCAGCTGAAAAATCTAATAGGACTACTCCACATATCTTTTGACTGTCCAGTTCTGCGTACCATTCATCAGCCATTTGTGTCAACGCTGTACATGTCTGTGTCTTATTTAGACAAATAGTCTGTCTTTAAAAGCTACCAATTTCAGGAAAATGTATGTATTCTATATTCCTGCTTTGAGAGCTCTGATGATGATTATTGCTTCCATTGTGCATTTCTCCCTTGTTTTCCCTATTGTGTTACCTGACCTGATCTGATCAGCTCCTGTCTTGACATAAAACAATATACTGTATATGCTATCTGTGGACCAGGAAATATGCTGCCTCACACAATTACAATTTGTACATTTGTTTTCTACTTCCCTGTTTTACATTGATCACAGAGAAGGTTCCATTTAGTATTTCATGACTCGCTGTTTCCTGATGCCAATGTGACATGATAGGAGCATATTTCTCTTAGCCACTCTTCAAAATTGCAAAACAAGAGTGTTTAAAAACGGCAAATGTGTGTAGATCTTCACAAGTCAGGGAATGGCTGTAACTAACCCAAATCTGCTTGAGTAAAAGCACCTTGTGATCACTGTTTAGTATGGTGGAAGATGTGCGAGGCTGTGGGTCTAATTCTCTTGAATCTACTTACAGTGCATTGCATCATGAACCACTCACTCCTTGACTGGAAATCTTATGGAATTTGGGTTCAAACTGAAAATGGGCCATCCTGGGGTCTTTGAATAAGACGCTGGTCTAAAACATGAGATCACATTATCACCAGAAGCCACTTCTTCTATTGCAATATCAGTTCCTTGAGAACAAATAATTGTAAAAAGGCCCAGGACATTTTAGGTTTTAAAGTCAAGCATAATGTAGCAATGACCTTGGTCGCACAGTGAAGTTTGGTCAAAGTTTTAAAAGCTATGCGCAGGCACCAGTTCTTCGCAAAAACGAAACATTTCAAGCTTCAGTCATAACTAGGCAGGTAAATGTTCGCTCAAACTGAAATAGGCACAGAAAAAGATGGCTGATTACCGTCTGCACATTCCTCTCCCCAATCAATCTTGCTATAATGCATTCAGTAAAAAATTGATCTTACCCAAAAACAAGCCCGTTCTTTCTCGCCCAATCTTTGTGAGGGGGAATGCACTTAACCAGACATTTATCATGTGGCTTCATCAGAACTGGGGCAGGGTTGGATTGTTTCTTTTCTCTCAACATATTTGCAGAACCCTTTACACAGTCATCCACGATGACAGCTGCCATTACAAAACAGGTGATGAAAGCCCTTTTCTGTTTAAATCTACACGACAGGTTGTGCTCTGGCGTTTTACTGTAGTTTTGAGAGCAACCACTAGGTGGAGGCCTTGGAGTTTATTTTGCTGTGTGGAGCTGATACAAGCACCCTAAAACGAAACTGCTGCTTTGCCTTAACAGTGGAAATGAGTTTCTTTCATTCGAAAATATGTAAGCTCATTAATTTTTTTGTAATTCCAATACGTCTACACGTGATTTTCCTCCCACCTCAACCACCTCCACGCATTATTCAAAGCTGCACCTCCTGCACAGTTAAGCCGAGTGCCTTGTTTCCTTCCTAATGGCTGATCCTCAACAACAGGAACTGTTTAGGTTTTCTAATTAGAGAGTAAATTAGGAATACACTTACACAGCTTTTCTTGATGGACCTAATAAACAGGATCATTGTAAAAAAGAAAAAAAAAAAAAACATTCAGAGTGGTCCACAGCAACTAGGCCCCCCATCCCCATCACTCTGCCACCCATCCCTTTCTTTGTTCACCCATTGTACCTGAGGAACGGCTCGCACCTGGGAGGGTTCAGGTTCAGGGAGGAATTCAGGAACCATATATCCTGTCTGACGAGCTCCCGCTGCTACAAACAAAAAACCCCAAAACCCAAGCCAGGTCATTAACGGCGACGAGAACAGCGAGAACTGAAGTAAGGCAAAAGGCGGGCATACGGAGGGCAAACTCTCCCTGGAAACGACAAGGAGAGGTATGAGGAGGCAGGGCATTATGTGAGCCGGGGAGCCTGTTAAAGATCTGAGCAGGAACATTAAAGGAAATAAAGTCAGGTCGCCCAAGAAAGCATGAGTAAAACCAACAGAGCAAGTAAGTGAACACTTAAAAGAGGTGCCAGAGTCTGAAAATTAGAAACTAATTCAACATGAGTAGAGTGATATGCTGAGTTTTGCAAAACATAGTATTTGGTTGGCAAGAAAAACTTCTCCAACTTTGAGGTGTGGATTTAGGCTAGCTCTTTATCTCATTCGTGTTGGAGGAATTTGTTCATATGATCTTTTTTTTCAATAAAAATATCCTAACCCTAACCCTAACACTGCATCTACAGATGTTTTTATCCACACAGTGAACACCCCCCCCCCCCCCCCCCCACACACACACACACCAATGTAATGTAGTAACTCTGCCATACCTATTGATGGTGCTGTTGTGCTGAGACAGACATAAAACAAAAACAGAAGGACTCTTGTCCCTCAACACCAGTCTTTGATGCCCCAAAGTCCAAGATCCTCGTCATTTTTGTTGTCGCAGTTATGACACAGAGGCGCAACTTGATGACATAACCCACAATGTCCCAATTCTACAATTTTGCACGCTGGGAACCTGCGCACTCGAGCCTTTGTGTGCACTTCCACCAGGTACACACTTCATAGAAGGGCGTAGGGTGTAGTGTGAGTATTGGGACGGGATCAATATGTTGGTGCAGATCCTTAATACCAGTCTGAGTTCTTCCTCCACTCTAATGTCCCACAGTCCAAGATCCTTTCCCCTATTTTTGTATGGCATTGCTTTGAAGGGGTTCCTATTATGAACAGTGCGTGTACTAAGATCAAGTCTGTGGAATTCGTAATATTCTGCCTCTTCATCACATTCCTCAACCAGCATTCCCATGAAGTCAGACAGTGTGGTTGGGTTGGTCGCTCTACAACGAACAGCATACTTTAGTTGATCTCCCAAGTGCTCGATGGGGTTAAGTTCGGAACCGCAGTCTGAGGCAGAGATGCCGTCTCACACCATCACACTGCCTCTATCATATTCAACTCCACTGCCGAACCTCTAAATGCATTTTCTTTCATAAATGTGGCATCCGTTTCAGGGAAATCAACAGGCTTTCCAGCTGTATGAGCTTAATATTGAAGAAGCATTAGTACAATAAAGACAGAACTGACTAAACACACATTTTGTTACTTTCTGTGCTGTTTAAGGCTGTTTTGTCAGAATTTGCATATTTGGTAACTCTCTGGTCAAGAATGGGCTGATTACTTGGGAGCATATCGCCATATTCTTAAGAATTACAAAGTTGACTGGTGATTATGGAATAAAGCAAGTCAAAAATTGTCAAGTCAGGACAATTTTAATCTTTGTTACTGCTTAGAAACCAATTCCAACTCTGAGTAGATTATGAAATGAAATTAAAGGAATGTAAATAAGCCTTGTAGTTGTGGAAGATTGAATTATTTTTGGGAATCTTATGTGGAAAATTTGTTCTCCACCAGCCAGGATCTATAGTTTTTCTGCCTGCATTCACAAGGACAATTTATCACTTACATGTGCGTCGATGCTGTCGCTGTGCCAACTTCTACTGACTCACACACCCAAACTTCCCTCATCTTAGGGGACTGATGACACGATTGGAAAGCGACACACGATTCTCAACGCCTCCTCCTCCTTCACTCTCATCCCCAGCAGAGCTGAAGTTCTCGGTCCCCTACAGGGAAGCGGGCTCGGACGCTTAGGCTAACAGTTGGTTAACAGGTAGAACTACCTGGAGCCCCCTCTGTGAGTTCGAAGCCACACTGAGCTCATTTCATCATTCCAAATCACATTAGCGCAACACTCCCGAAAACATCACAGGAAAGGGGGAGGAAAGAAAGAAACATCAAAGGCTGTTTACTTGTGTGTTTTACTGTGTTAAATTATTTGCACAAGCCATAGCAAAGTGCTTTTTATGCTTCTGAACGCCCACACTGGAAAAAACAGAATGTAACACTGATTTGAATGCAAAAAAGAACTTAAAGAATTTACTGGATTTTATTGTTTCCACTTTGTCTTTAAGTCACATTAACTGCGCATGTAACTATTTCCTCCATAAAGAGAAAATGGAAAGGGGAGATACAAGTATACTACTTCTATTTGAGGCTGGTCACATTCAGCCTGTAGACTAGCTGTGAAATATGCCCCCATTGAGGAAGTATCCTGAAAACATGAAGTAATATTTCTCAGAAATTGTCTGAAAAATATCCAAAACTTCCAAGGCCTGAAGACTGATTTTCAAGTATCATAATTCAGAACTCCTCTATCACCATTTCGACTCAGGATGGCAAAATCAGTACCTGAGTGTAGTGGATTGAATTGTAATTGGAGTGAAAGGAACTAATTGTCATGAAATTGAACCATACTGTGCAATTTGAATAGATTCTGTCATTAGAAGGAAGAAAGACACATTTGAACTTGATTTCTGCAACAAAATTTAGCTCTAAATATAAATGTATTAATTTGTAACTGGACTAAACCGGACTAGAGGTAGGAGGTATTACATTGAATTCTACTTTGATTGTATTTAGATAAATTATGGATAATTACCTTGTATTTAACTGGACTGAAATTGATTTTCATTGTGTACTTTTTGAAGTATTCTCAGTAAAACAATTGGAAATACATTGAGATCCTTCCTATTGCCATTTGAACAATCTTTGCCACTGACCTGCAGCTTCTTTGACTCCAAATAGGACACTTTTAGACTGAATTGTAATCATTTTGGGTAAATTAGAGAATACACTCTATCACCAAAAGCAATGCGCCACTCTGCCAGATTATTGAATCCAAGTCTTCCAGTCACTTCCATGTTCACATGTTTGCAGTATACAATCCAGCACTTAGGTCTGCAGACTGCATCCACAAACAATTGTGAAAGGATTGGTCCCTCTCAGGAACTCAGTGGATACGTGAGCTCTGTTACGAATCCCATTTACTAAAGATAAACAGTTTTTCAATGTTTTAACTTATAAAAACCATTAATGACAACAAATGTAATTGTACAGCCCTTAATGATTCATATACAAGTTTCTTCAAATAAAATTATTATTATTTGTTTGTTTAATTGGTTTTAGATCGAATCTAATTAGTACCACAGCTAATAGCGAGATGGTTCTACAATTTTTTTTCAGTTTGGAGAACAGCCTCCATACTAAATAAGCAATAATAAAAGCAGATAAAAAGGTTCTCGCTTTTACCTTCTCCTGGTAGGTCCTCCATACTATTGCCGCTCTGGGTAACTACCCATGTTGCCTGGATTAAAAACCTTCAAACTGTCTGATCTCATAAATGAACTTCTGCGGGAATGTCCAAAAATTCCCATAAACACACTTCTAAACATTGTTTGCTTGGTTGGCAAAGATGGAGCTGGCTTTACTGACAGAAGGGGCTTCTTGCTCGATCTGCGCTCGTAATCCAGCAGTATGCAGGGTCTGGCTTGAGATGTTGCCATCAGCATGACCCACCTTCTTCGGGGTAGACTTTATGGTAATCCTTGGATACTTTTCCACCCCCTGCACCATCGGCGTTGGCGGTGCAGTTGTCCCTTTTGACGTCCTACCATGTCCTCTGAAATTTTCAACAGTTTAGATTGTCTTGTACTTTCAAATAATAGTGGAACCCGAAGACACTTAGACAGGCTTTTGCATCACTTCCCTGAGTTCTAAGCAGCCACAATAAACCCTTTTTAAATCTATGACCTAAATGGACTGCAGGGAACTGCTGTTTTCCACCTGTTGAGTTTGAAGCAAACAAATATTTCCCAGTGTTTTTTGGTAATTAAAAATGGCTTTAGTTAAACTACTTAAGTAGGAATATGTTTATTCCTACTTAAATATTCAAGGTTCTAGCTCGTTCCAATTGGAACGAGCTAGAACCTTGAATATTCCCACAGACTCCCCCGATTTGCTCTATTTGTGTATCTATGTGCCTTTTTTTTAATACTCGTGCATTCTTAGATTTCTCTCATGTCGGTCTGGGATTCATGCATCTGCCCGTTTATCAGTCAGATGACAGCCGAGCATCGTGGATTTGTATGAAAGAGGGGGTTGTGCGAACAGACAGAGGCACAAGCAAACAATTCTGAGCTATGATTTCCTCTTTTCAGTATCAGTTAGAGGAGCATTGCCAAAGCCACAGTAAAAGAAAAGTGTTTTTTAGAAAGTGTACTGTAATGGGTCTGTGAATCCTGCTGGGCGGTCACGCAGACTGCCCTTAGCCCCCCCTCCCCACCCTGGTCCATCTGCCCTCGCACTTGCCCTCTCCTCCTTTCCTGCTTAAATCTTTTGAAGCACAGATGTGGGCTGACAGTGGTTATTTCTTATCATGCTGCGACAGTTTTATGTGTCACCGACGCTCAATACACATTGGATAGAAGCGTATGGGGTCATTATGAATCCCAGCACCCTGGCGGGGCAAGAGGCGTCTGGCAATTCCCGGACCTGCCAATACTGTCATGTTTTATACTTGTCCCCTCTCTGAGTTTGAGTGCTCGTGTATCCACGTGCCTGTGGAGGGTTTACAGGGTCACCAGAAAGGTGGGTAGAGTACTTTGTCCTCTGCACAGCCACGGGGTGAGAGTTGCGATCCTTTTGGCATGAAGAGACCAAAGAAGAGCATCGCCTTTGTTCTTCACAATCATGTTTCAGCTGGCTGCACAGCCTAAATCAAATAGTTAGAGAAAGTGCTGATAAAGCAAGGGAATTTCTATTACACAAGGAACTTCAAGATGCGACTTCAACGGGTGAATGCATCTGCAAAATAAAACCAAATTAAAGGCTTGTGAGCATAATGATGATTTTGCTCAGCTTGTTTAGACTCAACTGCAGCCAGTCAATGACTCAGTGCACTTTCTGAGTTGATCCACTTAGTTGATCCAAACACAGCTAAGTATTTAGCATTACAAACACTGTTTATATCATCAGTTGTGCTGTAAGACTAGCACATGGACACCATTAAAATATTTACCCCTTCATGCACTGCAGGAATGAAGAGGGAGGACTTTTAAAGGGACTTTTTGGCTGAGAAATCAAACCGAGTGAGTAATGAGATCCTAGCAGGAAGAAGAAAATCTTTATTTTCTTGGAGAAAAGCAACCAGTCGCAACACAATGGACTGTAGGGTTAATCCAATCAAGTATGCATGTAATTTATGAGTTGGATGCTAAAAATAAAGCGAGGGTGGGGGTTTGTTAAAATAGTTATTTTATTTGTTGTAGATAAAGAGCTATACAAGTCAGCCTGGCTGTATATGAAGTTAGAGTTGCCCCCCTTGTTAAAGGAAAACATTTACCACATTACATGGAAAAATGAGTTCAGTTTCACTAGCCACACCCAGTTCTGATTACTGCCAGACCTGTTAAACCAATCTGACAGCATGAAGTAGACATCCCTCAGTCTGGACATGAGTAGTGGTACTCCAGCAAACAACACTCAGTCATTATCTTGAAGCTGAGAAAAAAATGGAACAGTGGTGAACCTATCAGGAGCTAGCTTAGCAAAATAAGATAACTCCTTATGTTTGTGATGGTCGAATGTATGTAAAAGGCTTTACCCAGGCATCCTACCCAAACAACAGTCTAATGGTTGTCCAGGAGACTTGCCGACCCCCAAGATGCCACTGTTTGCTTAAATGTGGGTCCTCGTCAAGCCTTGTTTGTAAAAGCTCCAATTGTTTTAAGAATCCAAATGGTTAATCTGACCAAGTTTAGGTGACCTGTGACTTTGTTGTAGGAGTGCCCTGATTTATGAAAATCAACCCACATCACATCTTTCCCATTTTGAAGAGAAGCTCATAGAAATGTGTTTCTGTGTCACATCATGTTTGTAGACTGTTTATTCAAAGTTCCTCAAGATTCTGATCAACTTTCAAAAAGAAGAAATTCAAATTTGATACATTTGCCTCAAAGAATTGCTCCTCTAGTGAGCCAGTAAAGGTGCAAGGCGTGATTTTGTTAAATATTGTCAGAAAACTTATTATCTCTTAATGTGGGTTCCTTGAATAAATGTCGTTAAATTTAGGGCTCAGTGTCTGAATGTGCTACTGCAGAAAAAGATTAATTTATGTTCAAGGTTTTTACACATCTTTATCAATAAATGTGGATGGTGCTGTAATCTTCATTTCTGTTTTTTAGTTGATAAGGTGTAACAACTGAAGTGAAGAGAAGCAGACGCACCTCGCACTCTACATTATACCCACTTCCTTTCACGTAAAAGAAACAATCCATCCGTAAGCCCTATCCCCGATGCACTGAGTGCCCCGATTTAACTTCGAAGCCACAAACAAATAAGCTCCACTTATGATACATGTCGGCTTCGCTGACTGCAGAGATCTAATATTCACAGTGAGTCATCATCTGTGGAGGGAAGAAACAGCGGCCACTCTCTTTCTATTTGCTTGCAGGTATATTGAAGTGCATTCAGTTCCCATTAGGGGACCTCAGGTTTGTGTTTTCACCCCATAGCGGCTGACTAATGGGAGAACCAGGCTGGGATGAATCCGTCATGGTTTAGCTACACCAGTGGTGGCGTTGGCTCAGCCTTGGTAAAAAAACACAGCCACAATAGGACCTCTGCCTTGCACAAAGACCACTATTGATCCACAAGTGGCTGGGAATCAGAAGAACGTGGAAGGAATGATAAGGCACTATCTGCCCACAAAGTCTGGAAACACCCGCCTGCAGAGAGAAGGACCCCTGCTGGCTTCTCAAGCTAGAGGTCCTTTTTCTCTAAGCCTGCCCCATAATGATGCAGAGTCATTTTTATAGAGTGCACCACAGTTAAGAAAAAGGATTGTTAAATTTTCAGATATATTTTTAATATTTTATTCTACTTTTCCAAAAAGAAGTCTGCAAGAAATGTTTAGCCTTGGAATTATAGTTTACACTTTTGTTTACGCAACAATTTAAAAATATTACATGCAAAATCTTAAATGTAAGCTAAATGTCACTTTTTTCGTCAGTTCTAACAAAAACCATGTTTGAACAACTGACAGACATAGCTTCTTCGTTTTAATTCCGTTCTTCATGTTACTGCTAGGCTAACTGGTTTCGCCTTAAATTAACTTTATTCAACTTCAAACAGATTATTTGGCATCAACTTTCCCAGATTTTTAGTTCTTTTTTACTAAAACCAGAACAATGTCAGTTTTAGTGTAAGGTTAGTCTTCCCACAGAGCCTGGAACTACTAGCCTTGCTAAACCTGTTAGTCATACATAGCATGGTCTTGATTATCTCTTGTGCTGTAGAGGTCACCATGGAGACAAACATTTTCAAATTAAGGGGTTAAGCAGGACAAATTGTTAGTTCTGCTTAAAAATACTAGGAGGCAGGCAAATGAGGCTAAATATCTAGCAAATATTAGCTAGCCTCTTTTAGCCATGCTAAATTGTTAGGTAGAAAAGACAGTTGCAGTGATTTGTTCATTATAGGTATTGCTGTCAATACTTTGGGGTGTTTAGGAATTTATTTGAACAGCTTGTTTTATATACAAAAAGAAAGTCGCTTTTTTTGAAAAAGGTTGTAGGATGGGTTTGAATAGTCACTAAATATAGCAGGAAATTTGGTAAATTGGGAGCAGTGACCAGGTGTTTCCTCAGATTAGAAGTATTTCCGCCACTGGCCTTGCACTTTGCATCACAAATATTGCATTGAGCGTAATCTGGAGCACATTTTGAAAAGTGGAGCCATACTTTTGACGGCTTTCTATCAGCCATGCTTGCTTTGCTTACTGGACCAGCGGCTACTGACGTCATTATGCTCTTGTGCGTGCAATGCCGTGTTCATGTTCAGTGTGGAAAATTTCCCACTCTTCAAATCAGTGTCACAGTGATGCGTTTAGGTACCGAAACATGGTACCTTTTGATATTACACAAATCGGTATCTGGTAGTACCAGCGGAATTCGGTTGATACCTATAAAAGTACCACATTTGGTACCCATTCCTAATCACTGACAAAAAATGAGGACTGTAGAAAAATTCTGGAGAAATTTTTGGTTGGGGCTCTGTGGTCTCACTCACAGTGAGATGCGGGCAAGGCAAGGCAAATTTATTTGTATAGCACAATGCAAAGTGCTTTACATGATTAAAATATAGGAAAATAAAACAATAAAAGCAAGGAATTCCTTCTTTAGCTTCTTGCAAAGATAACCTTCAACCAATATCTGACAGTGTCAGATATTCTGAAAGAATAGCTCACAGTGTGACAGCTGCTACAACCTATGTCCACTAATCAGAGCCATCACTGTAGCCTACGAGAGTGTTTTTTAATAGGTTTTGAATGGTGCTGCCCTGGAAATAAAGAAAAAGAATATACGTTTTGGATTTCTGAATCAATTCCTGTCAGGTATAACCTGCCATGTTTGCTCTGATCAGACAAGTTTGTCTGTGGGACAAGTGGGACATTTTGCCGAACTTATTTCTCCTCTCTCACCGAAGGCGGACGCAATTGATTAAATTTGCTCAACGAGAAGAACAGGCCCGGGGGAGCCGAACTGTCCTGCGGGGACACATGCTGCCGGATACATCATGGATTCA
Source organism: Fundulus diaphanus (assembly GCA_037039145.1). Taxonomy (NCBI): domain Eukaryota; kingdom Metazoa; phylum Chordata; class Actinopteri; order Cyprinodontiformes; family Fundulidae; genus Fundulus; species Fundulus diaphanus. The sequence goes on from CM073139.1 coordinate 5,348,503, forward strand.
TGGGAAGTTTGGAAGATGATGTGTTGTCTATTTTGTCCATCAAGGACGTGGAAGATGCCTACATAATTGGATTTATGATAACAGTGCTGCTTATTGGTGCTAGCGGTTACCTGATATATCGGCAAATACAGAAGATCCTGGCGGCAGTTTTGGCGAGGCTGCCAGGAGTTTGATGGGTTGACGAGGGCTGTGATTACCCAGAATCAGATGCTTAGTGAACAAAACCGCAAGCTGGATGCAATACTTGCACAGTATCGCATGCCAGCAGTGGTTTGAACTAAATGGTGGAATGGAAGGACCTCAGAGAAGTTTCTAGCTTGATTTACGGCAGAACGTCCAACAAATTCGGTTGTTTGAGACTTGCCATGAAGAAGGACCAGCAGAGACTTGAAGGATGACACAAATTTCACACACCCCTGTAACTCACCATTTCCACTGTGCCTGATTGTTCTTTGTCCCCCTGAGACAGGAACCTAGGTTGGTTGCGGGCATAAGCGCTGCTCACTTGGGGTACTGAACCAGGATGCCCCCCCACCAGAAACCCTCTCACCTGAAATATGTCATCTTGTGATGTCTGCATGTTTGTTCTTTTGAGGGTTTTTTCTTGCATTGCTCGAATTGTCAGTAATGCAAGTAATGCACCCCCCCAACAATCCTAATGTGTTCCTTTCTCCACTCTGCAAGAAGGCAGCACCTGGCAAAGCTGTGGCCACAATCTCCCATCTACCCATATTTTTTTTTTTATTATTATTTATGAAACGACAGTGACATTTGAATTAACGTTGCACAGTGGGTCATGAAGTAGTCTTATAAGATTGCTAAAATTGCACAGTGTATACCAGGCATAAGAAAAGATGCAGCTCTGCTGTACACACAGAAATACAATACTGCCATTTTGAAATGTTTTCCGCTCTGGGACCCAGATTCAAAAATAATAATTTGCAGTCTCCCAAAACGGCTGTGTGGACGCACAGCCTAAATAAAAAGTACGTTTGCAGATACACTTAATCTTATTTTAGTGTGGACAGAGCTTAAAACTAGAAGGTTTTGCATAAGATTAACAAGGCTTCTGGACTAATTCAACTTCTTAAAGTGGGAGTGGAGGCCTAGTGGTAAGGGAGCCAGGTGTTTGGGTCTTGGAGTGAAACAAATTTAAGTTTTATGCTCAGTTGAGACAAGGATTAATATGTTTGGTTGCAATGAACAGAAGCATGGTGGTGACAAGACCATACTGGGGGTCTGTTCCAATGCCATTGTTTCTGGTACATTGGACGAAAAAGAACTTCAACTTTGCTTTAAATTAACTTGGAGACAACTGGATTTTCAAACAACAATTATCACACATAACACACATAAAAGTTTTTGGATTGGACAAACTCAACATTATGTTTCTGTCTTCTCAGAGCTAAAAAGTTGACCTTTCTGAGAATTTCTGGAATGTGCTTAGAAGTGGAGTTGTCAAAGTCTTTGATTCAGTGACTCCACATTCAACGTCATTGCCAGGAAATCAAGAGTTAAATTAACTTTACTAATTCTGCCTAGAAGTGTGGTAAAATATCCAGATCTAAGCTTTTTGATAGCTATATCAGTTTATTAGGTCAGGTCCAACTCTCAGTGCAAAATAAGTCCACAAACAATCGTCCTAATTTTTCGTTGCTTCAGTGGAGCAACATTGGGGGGAACACCCTCCTCCTTCTTGCCTGTGGACTCTTGAGGAGAGGAGCCGCACTGGGGAGACCAGACACCGTTTCGCTCCACCATCGTTCGATAGTGCTATGAGCGTTATTATTGCATTAATATGGAACATTAATGTTGATTTAATGGTGTTTTTGTATAACTTTAATATTTTTAATATTTTAGCGACCGATCGCTACGGTGTCCCCTAGCTTCCCAGAGGTATAATGGCAGTAATAAACTCAAGCGTTCTAAAGTTTACTGATTTTTACTGAAAGAATAATTTTTTAAAATGTTATTTTATCACATAAAGTTTGTTCAACTCAGGATTTGCATTGTGAATGGGTTGAAACACATGCCAAATGTTGTTCTGAAATAGTTAAGCTAATTTAACCTCATTCCATGTTCTTAAAGATGAACTTTGGTTCTTTAACTTAGGCTACGTTCACACTGTAGGTCTTAATGCTCAATTCCAATTTTTTCGTGAAATCGGATTTTTTTGCGTGGTCGTTCACATTTCCAAATATATGTGACTTGTATGTGATCTCCTGTGTGAACTGAATGCGTTCAACCTAAGTGGCCCGCATGCACACTCGAGGACGCGATGACGTCACACGTAGCAAACGTCCTCAGTGTTTGCGGAAGTAAACATGGATTATAATGCTGGCGCGCATTTTGCGGTCATTAATTTATTTTCTAACCGGAACTTTCCCTCCATTGACTGCTCTTCTCATTGTAGTCCGCTATGGGTGTCGTCTTTCTTCCCGCTTCTGCATAGCAGGATGCAGAATAGTGATGTTTGTCATGTATCGGTGACGTACAGGTCGGATAAATGCGACCTGGCCGTACAGACACAGGTCATATTTGAAAAGATCAGATACGTATGGGATTCAGGACCACATATCCAAGTGGCCTGTGTCGCATTTGAAAAAATCCGATCTGTGTTGTTCAGACTGTCATAAAAAGATCAGATACAGGTCGCATATGGGCAAAAAAATCGGAATTGGGTCACTTCAGGCTGCAGTGTGAACGTAGCCTTAGATCTGCAGTGAACCAGGATTGACTGAATTATTCTGATGATGATCATCAACCATTTTAAGTTTTAAGTTTCACTAGCCTAGTAGAGAGGATTTGTTGATTGAAATATAGTGTTAATTCAGATAAACAGCATTCTATAGTGGTGTTCTCTGGATGTTCATTTTATTTCTGTTAATAAATTCTTGAACTTGAAGAGAAGTGATCACTCATTTATTCCATATGTGTGCAGGGTTTGCTTTTAAAAGAACGGCAGTGCTCCGTTCAACTATTATCCTGATATCAGCCCTTCGGCTTATTTATTAAACATTAAATGACTTTAAACAGTGTGTAACAGCACAACAGGATGTTTATCCAAAGCTATATTTTGTACTTGTTAAAGTACTGGTTGTTAAAGGTGTCTGTTATTTTTGCAAACTTTCATTTATTTGCCCTTTTCATGCATTTATCTGTATTAAAATATCCACGTGTTACATGTGACAGATTTAACAGACTCTCAGCCTCATGTTTACGGAGGTAATGTTTTGGGTTATAACAAAGATGAAAGCCTGAAAAGAAATGACATGCATTTATAAGATATTGCGTATTTCTTATAATAACATCTGTACTCATTTTCATGAATTGTTTTTGTGCATGGAAAGTCCTAGCTTCACAAAAGTGATGGAAAATATGATCAATGCAGAAAATTAAACTGGTGTCACTGTATTTTTCCAATGCACCATCTGCTGCATGTAGGTCTTCAAACACTTACATCGGAGTCATTTGTATCTGTGCCCACCTGTGTGTAAAGTCCATTCCATATTTGAGTGGTAATCTCTGGAGAGGTGTGAGCACATGGGGGGAAAAATGTCAGGAGTCTTGGCATGGCATTTTGAAGCACCTGCATGTGTGACAGCAAGGACTTGGCTGTCTCTTATGAAGGAGTTGCAGTAATCAAGTTGATCAACGCAGAATTAAATAGGCGGAAAGCTAACAGGTGGATATGAAATAAGTTTGCAGAAAAGACAGAAACAAAGTATGTTGCAAAAGTGTTGCATTTTAACTTCAATGTATGTTAACTCTTATGTGATAGACTAACACAAAGTTGAGAAGTGAAAGACAAACATTTAATTTTGTTTTACAAATTAAATCTTAAAAGTGCAGCATGGATTTATATTCAGCCCTATTTACATTGATGCCCCATTTAGACCAAACTTTTCCTTTTCAACTTTTTGTGGGGATGCTTTTCTTTTCAGAGTTTATAAGATGGATGAATGGATTCAGTTTGAGCGACCTAGACAAAGTCCATACCTTAATGCGATTAGCCTCAAGACTTCAAATTTGATTTTCACAGACATTTTATAACCCCATCTCATCATTTTACAAAAATGAGACCACATCACCGCTCCATCCTCCCCTCATTCGTGAACAAGACCCCAAGATACTTGAACTCCTCCACTAGGGGCAGCACATCCTCCCCAACCCGGAGAAGGCACTCTACCCTTTTCCGGTTCAAGACCATGGTCTCTGATTTGGAGGCACTGATTCTCATCCCGGCCGCTTCACACTCGGCTGCGAACCCCTCCAGTGAGAGCTGTAGATCACGCCCTGATGAAGCCAATAGGACCACGTCATCCGCGAATAGCAGAGACGCAATCCTAAGGCCACCAAAACGGATCCCCTCAACACCTTGGCTGCGCCTAGAAATTCTGTCCATAAAAGTTATGAACAGAATCGGTGACAAAGGGCAGCCTTGGCGGAGTCCAACTCTCACCGGAAACGAGTCCGACTTACTGCCGGCAATGCGGACCAGACTCTGACACCGGTCGTACAGAGACCTGGCAGCCCTTATTAAAGGGTCCGGTACTCCATACTCCCGGAGTACCCCCCACAGGATCCCTCGGGGGACACGGTCGAATGCCTTCTCCAGATCCACAAAGCACATGTAGACTGGTTGGGCAAACTCCCATGCCCCCTCCAGGATCCTGCTGAGGGTATAGAGCTGGTCCAGTGTTCCACGGCCAGGACGAAAACCACATCACCACAAATGTACCGATCCGTTGTGGTGAAGAGAGAGCTGAGCCAAAAGGCGAAGCTCTCGATTTACCGGTCGATCTACGTTCCTACCCTCATCTATGGTCACGAGCTTTGGGTCGTGACCGAAAGAACGAGATCCCGGATACAAGCGGCTGAAATGAGTTTTCTCCGTAGTGTGTCTGGGCTCTCCCTTAGAGATAGGGTGAGGAGCTCAGTCATCCGGGGAGGACTCAGAGTAGAGCCGCTGCTCCTCCACGTCGAGAGGAGCCAGTTGAGGTGGCTCGAGCATCTGGTCAGGATGCCTCCTGGACGCCTCCCTGGTGAGGTGTTCCGGGCACGTCCCACCGGGAGGAGGCCCAGGGGAAGACCCAGGTCACACTGGAGGGACTATGTCTCTCAGCTGGCCTGGGAACGCCTTGGGGTTCCTCCTGAGGAGCTGGCCCAAGTGGCCGGGGAGAGGGACGTCTGGGCCTCCCTACTGAAGCTGCTACCCCCGCGACCCGACCCCGGATAAGCGGAAGAAGACGGACGGACGGACGGAGACCACAAAAATCTAAGTCTATAGATGCACACCACACTATTCTGACTTTAATTTGTAAAAAGTGTAAAAAAAAAAAAACACGTAAGATTTTCCTTCAACTATGCAATTCAACACTACTTTATATTGATGAATTACATAAAATCCCGATAAAACACATTGAAGGATGTGGAGAATGAAATATGAATTGCAAACAGCCCTTTTGTCTGACACTGTGAGTGGTGTTTACAAGTTCATCACCAGGTATTCCACAGCAGATTAAATTATATGCATAAAAGATTACATAAAATACATAAAAGATTATCAGAAGGGCTTCAAACTGCCCGAGTTACTTTTTTTTTAATTCAAAGAGCTTAAATACAACTTCTGATTTTAAAAGTATGTATGACTTCAGCTGAAGCGTGCTCGGTGGGAGTTTCTATTTCGTCACCCAATTATGCATTTTTCAAGCTGGCTGACCTAATACATATCCCAGCATGGGAAACAGGAGTAGTCATTAGTCACTGCGCCTCACCGCAGCCTGTTTTACCAGCTCTGGCTATGATCTTTTTCTCGCTCTTTTAAAATTCACGTCAGGTTTCTCGCTCGGTGGCTCGTCTTGCTTCGCATCGTGTCCAACCTAAAATGGCCATTAATAATGAGCGAGAACAAGGTGTGGTGCTCTGTCTGGCTCTCGCGGCCATCTCTTTATGAATGCACCGTTAACCAGATTCAGGACCCTGAGGATGAGTCAAAGAAAAGGAGAAAAACAAGTTGTTGATGTTTTTAAGGAAGCCACAACAAAAAATTTAAATATAGAGGTGAAGGAAGAAAATGACATATGGCACGTTTGGCTAACAAATAGTGTTTATGATTGCAGAGTATAGTGGTAAGAGGATTAAAGCCCACACTCTGAGCCATGTCTATTCCCATTTTTTTTATTCCAGGCCGAGCAGCTGGATATCCATTCTCCTGTGAAGGAACATGCACAGCAAAGAGCAGGTGAAAAAGTTGCCTGCTGATACAAAAGCATCTCGACCTCCAGGAGCCTCATTTGCACTGTCAGTTGCTGACAGTGCCTGTTGCAAAAATCTTTGTAGGTGCCAAAAAAAAGTTCTTCAACTCAACTGAGATCTGGGAACAATGTGAGCCATAGTCATAATTTTTCGTTTAACTGAAGATGGATTCTTCCCCTGTCAGGTCTGACTCGTCATCATTTTTGATCACGTGTGGGAACACATTAGTTCAGCTTTGCTCCTGTTTTCTCTGATTTTCTGAAAACACTATTTGCCTTCCAATCAGAATTACTGGTTCTCCATAAGTGCATGGCAGGATTCTTGGTTAGTTTTTATATGGAGCAGAAGGCATAAAGGTATCTCTTATTTCAACATTTTTACATGTTGTTACAAGGTTCCTCCAGCGCCATCGACCTTCTAGGTTCCTCCTCCTCTGTTGCCATCCTGAACTCTGTGCCTCTTCTCCTTAAACGTTTGTGAACTCTGTTGAAAAAAGTGATAACCTTAAATGTATAAGTATTTTGTAAACGATACAGAAAGGAAATTAGAAAAAATAAAATCAGGTAAGATTGTCAGTTCCTGTTCCTGTGGTGAAATGTGTTTTTTTTTCTAAATTGGGGCACTCCTCTATAAATTATGTACCTTCCTTTATGGATTTAAAATTTTTCACCATGAGGTCGAAATGGCCCTGGTGTGAAAGTAGATGCAACCCATAATCCCCAATCATAATCAGGTCTTGCCAAGCTCAACAATTGGGGGAGTTTCCAGGTATACCACCAAAAATGGAGCAAATGAAAATACTTTGATGTCTTACCTTTTAATAACTCCCCTGAGAAAGGATAAAACAGAGCCTATTTCGGTCAGTTTTGCAGATTTGATTGTTCATAAAGAGTGATTCTTGAACAAACTTTGATGTTTAAGGGGTGGAGAGACTGGGCAAACCATTGCAGGGTTATTTAAAGTTAGAGCTATGCAGAGTCTTTGAGTTCCCAGCCTCTGTAGACTGGTGGCGGAAAACAATGCCTTTGTAGGACACATTGTGAATTTTGATGATTCGCTTCTTTTTCCCCCCCCCTCTGACTCAGACATATCGATGCTGCCAGACACTCTGATAATCCGTCTCCCTGTTCAGTTTCGACCGAAGGACGGAAAAAAACCTTAGGTTGTTGTTAAGGTTGAAATATAAATACATATTTTATTGAAGTAGAAAAATAGTTTGGAGCAATCTTGCAGCAAAACAATGCACACGAAATCAACAGTGATGCTCAAGGTTTTTGTAGGAAGTCAGCCCAGGCAACGACAGCTTTGATGTCAAGGCATCAAATTGATCTTCACAAGGATAGGCATGCAAGGATTTTCACAGAATGCTCAAATGCAAATATCTTCGGACTGACAGAAGAAGACATGTCTGACCCCTCCAAGCCGCCATCATTGTCCCTTCTTTTCAAACTCCGCAGATCCTAAGACACTTCTCAGCACTTTCAAGGACTTCATTTCTTATTTCATATGACCCACTTTAAATCCCCATTGACATGGAAAACAAAGAGTAGTTTCTTTTAGCATACTGGAATGCAGCCAATGATGCAAGATGTTTTGTGTTTTAGAATTTTAAAAATTGTACACCACAAACCTAAATGTATCATACGCCATCTAGTGTTCGGTACAACTGGTAATGCATCCACAGTGGAGGAATCTTGACCCTTCCTACTTTACAGTATTGTTCTCATTTTCTCTACCTTGAAGGGTTTCCATGCATGAACTTATAAACTTTGACTTGGCCACTCCAAAACCTTTGTCTTGATTTTTGAGTCACTCAGGAAGGGATGTGCAAGTGAGTGTCGCATCACTGATCACACAACTCTAAAAACTCTGATTTCTACAAATCTACCTCCCTCTGTTTCACTGAAACCCGGCTCTCTGAGCCCACCATGGGCAGCGTACGTCTGACGGCAGGCTTCCAGCTGTTTTGTGCAAACCCCAGCGTGGTGCTTTCTGGGAAAAAGAGAGGAGCTTGAATCTGATTTTGTGTAAACGAAGGTTGGAGTGCTGATGTGAAGTGTTATAGAAGACATGTAGTCCTCACCTAGAGTCATTTTATAAAGAGTGTAGACCTTTTTGTTCACATAAAGAGTTCTCCATCTTTGTTCTGGCTTGTGTTTACACGTCACCACAAGAAGTTGAAAGGCAGCTTGCTGGACTGAGAAAAGGCATGGAGAAAAACACCCAGATTCTCTCACTGTTGTTCCTGGGGATTTTAACAGCGCAAACCTCTCCTGTGAACTTCCAAAATACAGACGGCAGGTAAAATGCTCCACCAGGGATTATAATAACAAACTGGATCATTGTTACACAGCTTCATACCATGCTGGCACCAGGGCTGTTTTGAAACTTTCTGATCACTGTCTGATTTATCTCATCCCAATCTAAAAGGGCAAAAACTGAAAACCTCTAAGTCTGAGGCGAGGACTGTGGTGAGGACTCAGGTCAAAGCAGGCAATACAGGCCTGCTGTGATTGCACTGATGGAAGTGTGCATGAAACTTCATCCAATGACCTAAATACTTTTGTGGACACTGTGACATCATGCTTCCCTTTTTTGAGGACATGTGCATGCAGACCCAAATCTTTCACACGTAACAACAATAAACCATGGGTAACTTCACATCTGAGGAAGTGTCATAGGAACAGTGGGGACTGGGCCCTGGATAAGCAAGAACAAGCTCACCAAGGTGACGCTATCGTCTTGCCCTTCCTTCCCTTTTCAGTGTCTTTTGTCCTTTCACTATTCCTTATGTCTTTTATTCAAGGGAGCAAGGAAGGACATAAAAAGAAATGACATAAGGAGCTAGCCCCCAAGGAAGTGAAGCAAAAAACAACCAAAAAAGGAAGCACATGAGGTAGTGGGGAGTCGAAGAAGGAAAGACACAAAAAAGGGAAGTAGGTAGAACGCAAGAAAGGACATAAGGAGGTGAGCCTTAGGAAGCGATTTTGGACACAACAAAGAAGTTTTGTCCAAAATCGCTAACCTGAAAAAGCTTCTCAACTAACAACCAAGCTATAAGTTGGAATGCTTTGAGAATCATCATAGCCTGTGTTAATTCTGTAGTATTGGCCTAATCCTGCTTCGCTACTAAAGGCCCATTTTTACCCCGGTTTAAGATTTGACAATAAATGAGGAAACATTGATCAGAGGTAAAACATTGTAATATACATATTTAATTTATCAGAAATTAAATATGGAGACAGAGTTTACATTACCAATCAAGATGTTTTCCCCGCGCAGTCGAGAAGTCTGTCTGAATTAAGTTTTGCCGAGACATTCCTTTTATCAACTTTAACTCCTCCTGCATGGCTCAGAGGGAGGATGACTGACCCCCTCTCCTTCTGACCACCCCCTCGGGGCAATAAAACCGCCCTGTTATTCTACCCAGCAACAGAGAAGGGAGACACCCCTACTAAGATATATTTTTTAATTCTTAACACCTGCAAGTACCTGTAACCCCACTGTGAGCTGAATCCTCGTCTGGCAGAAGATCTCAACAGCTTGTACTGGAGGTTTGAAAAGCTGCCATTCACACCTTTCTCCAACTTTTTTTTAACTTGCCATGGATTGCTTGATGGCAACTTAAGCCCCATTTACACTACCCTTTTTTAACCGTGCCGAGAACGGTCCGAGCTCGGTAACTGAGATAACTATCGAGTGTAAATGGAACACAAACTGAACTGAACCGTGCCAGACACAACCGGACCGCGCTAAATCTAGACCAGTTCGATAGTAGGTCTTGGCACGGTTTTTCCCTGGCTCGGTTCTCTGATAACAAAGAGCGCATGAGCAGACCGTGTCAGCTGACTAATTTTACGGTTTCAGACATTCTTAAAAATACTAGCTTCCTTACTGTGCCACACGATTTCCAGTGACGATTCTGCTTAGCAGTGTGATGAACCTCAACGCCTGTCGTTGTTTCCTGCGTCTGTAAATCCTGATTAGACTATCGTTTGTCTTATCCACTTCCCAAAAGCCGACTCTGTCAAGTAAATTTACCAAAGGTTGCCTTCTTCGCCTGACTCTCCGCAAACAACGAAATATCACAATTATAACCAAACATAACTTCCTGAATGTTACGGGCGCCACCATTTTTATTTGCTTGATTCCCTCCTTCAATCCTAGACAGCAGTAGTACCGCAGATCATCACTAGGAGGCGAGGAACCGTGCTAGCGTGATGTGTAAATGGCCGTAAGAACCAAGCTAGGCATGGTTAACTGATCCAAGCTTGGTCCGAGCTCGGCATGGATCGGTTAAAAAAGGGTGGTGTAAATGTTGCTATAAATACACTTACTGCAGTCTGCAGTAACTATTTTAAATTACTTCTATTTATTTTAAGTCAGGTATTTGAACTTGGGGTTTAATATTGATTTGTCCATGATTATCTTGAAATAACTTCACTGACTTGATTTACAACTCACTTAAAAGTTCTTTCCCTGTCTTTTTTGCTTTAATGTTGGTAGATAAGGCAGAAATGCCTCTGATCAATACTGTGAGCTTCACTATCATGGTCGTTACAACATCTTTGTTGTTGAGGGTTAGCTTGGCCTGGGGTACACTTCTGCATGGGTAGAGCAATCTTACAATTGGCGTCACGTGAATTGGCCCCCATCATCACTCTGATCTCCAAAAAGTCTCAAGTGCTTCAACGCGAGGTTAAATGACAACAGACCTAACAAAATCCTCAGTGCAACTGGTGTTGAACATCTGAAGGAGATCACAGGCCCCTCCTGGACCCCCCTGGAATTTGCTCACAGGCCAAACAGGTCGACAGATTAGGCAGTCATCTACTGCACTTCATCCTGCCCCACCTCAACCACCCAGAAATGTATGCTGGGATCCTGTTTGTAAACTTCAGCTCTGCCTTCAGCACCATCGACCCAGACATCCCCCACCAGAAGCTCACCCAGTTTATAACGCCGGCCTCCAGTGTCGGTGGATCAGCAGCTTCCTGGCTGACTGGCAGCAGTTGAGGCTGGGGAATACGTTAAGAACCAGCAGTAATCAGGACAAACACATTTTTCAAGCAACACTGTGTGAACTTAACTTTGAAAACCAGATTCTATTTTACTTCAACCAAACACAGATGATTTGGTGAAAAAATACAACAAAACCCAACACTTAACAAGTGTTGGGTTTTGAGACAAAGTGTGTTTGTTAGACTTCACCAGTTGCGTCGTTGTTCACTTTGGTCGTGGTAAGTCAAGCCTCTTTTGAAACCCTTTCTAGCACAGTTTCCCTGTGACCTTTTATGTGCTCTAGCTACTTTGGACTCCTTACAAGTTGCTTCTGAGAATACTGCAGCATTTTGGTCAGTCCCTGTGGATTTCCGCCAAGATACTCCTGGGACTTCTCACAGAAACAAGAATATCATGAAGAAATTCAATAATTTCAGAAAGTGAAATTTATATGTCATAGAGATTTATTACACAAAAAGGAAAATATTTTAAACCATTATAATCGGTAATTTGGACGATTATGGCTTACAGATAATGGAAAACTATGGAGTATTCTCAAGAGGAAGACGAGATACACCAGAACCAACAATGCAGATGACCTGAAGGCAGCTATCAAAGCAACTTGGGCTTCCAACACACCCCGGCAGAGCCACAGGCTGATGGCCTCTAGGCCACACTACACTGATGCAGTAATTTATGCTAGAGGAGGCCCACCAGGTACCGAGTCCATAGAAATGAACATGGATGTCAGACGCCTGACATCCATCCATCCATCCATTTTCCGAACCGCTTAATCCCTGATGGGGTCGCGGGGGTTGCTGGTGCCTATCTCCAGCGTTCACTGGGCGAGAGGCAGGGTACACCCTGGATAGGTCGCCAGTCTGTCGCAGGGCAACACACAGACAGACAGGACAAACAACCATTCACACACACTCACACCTAAGGACAATTTAGAGATGGCAATTAACCTAACAGGTGGGACTGTGGGAGGAACAGACGCCTGACATTTCTGTTTAAAATATCCGTTTTTATGGATCTTATGTAACAGTCTAATTTTCTGAGACATTGAGTTTGGAGATTGAATTATCTCTAAGTGATAATGATCAAAATTGCAAGAAATAAATGCTTGAAATATTGAGAAAACAAAAGAGTAGAGAAAGTTAATGGCAGCAGTATCCCTGTCATTTGTTCCACCCAACTTAACACACAATCACTCTACCAGCAGTAGTTTCAACAGAAACAAAAAAACAGCATACCATTCAGGTTAGTAGTGACATCCAGGACAAAAAGAAATTAAACACAGGAGCACTGGACCAGGACTAATTTGTGTGTAAAACAAAACAAAATGATGTTGGGTATACACAGTGCTAGCATCAGCAATGGCAGTGTCAGTGGCAGTGGCTTTGTCCAGGAAAAAAAGTCTCAGCTATAAACCGATTTTTGAGTCACTCTTTATGGAAAAGGAAACCAAAGAGAACACAGTTAACGGCAGCAAATAGTTCCATCCAGCGAAGAGACGCAGCCAAATCAGATTATGTATATTAGAGTACACGGCTTATGTTGTCCTCAAATTTCATCAGGACTTCAAGGAATCAACAGAATTTTAAAGTATCCAGGCTACCACTGAGTTTAAAAACACCCTGTGATTTACCTGAGCAGACTAAAGCACCAAATTATTCCTCCTCTCTGGGATAAAGCTCGACCAAGCATGCAGACCAAAGCCTGTCATCTCAGAAATGACCCGGTCACATTCCTGCTCCATCACCCCAAAGATTTAAACGTCTCTTCTCGTGCATCTGCGCTCCTTGCTGAAGAGCGCTGATGGGACCTGTAATTGTACGTTTGGTGGTTATCATAACAAAAGAGCCCTGGCTGTATGCGCCCGTCTGTGAAGAGCAGCACAATTAGGTGCATTAAAAGTAAAAAGCTCTTGTGTTAATGATGCCAGCGAATATCTCGAGCAGTGAAATAATGTGTCGGGCAAAATTCCAAATTAGCGAATGAGCTCAAATCAGATGAGTAAGTAAAGTAGGCAGAGGGGAATAAAGAAGAAATGCATGAATTCAATATTATATCACAATTAGAAAGTCACTGATTTTGCTGTGATTGACAAAGTCTTAAAATAACTCAGTTTAGATTTCATTCATGTTACAGAATATTATGTGATAAACATGTTTTTGTTTTCATTCCTGTGTTTCAGCTTATTAAACATAAATCTAATTTCATCTAGCAAGCTTCACAGCTGCAGCCATGTTTGGGCTGTTAACAGGGCTCGAACAAAGCTTTGCTTCTTTACATGTCTGCATAGGTTTTTAAAAAATAGGACGTAGGAGAAAAACATGTATTTCCACAAAATCTACATCTTCCCTCTTTTCCAATATGCTTCCCTCTCTTATTATAATTACTTCTTTCCTTTTCTAAGCATCTATAACAGGTCACCCTTCCTTTCTTCCTTCGTTTTTCTTCACCTCTTTGTTATACCTTTGCTTCTTTCTGTCTTTCATTTCTTCGTTCTGTGATTCATACCTACCTAGTGCCTTGCCTACATTGCTTCCTTGCAGACGTCTTGCCCTTCCTTCCCTTTTCAGTGTCTTTTGTCCTTCCCCTATTCCTCATGTCTTTTATTCATTGTGACCTGCCTCTATCACTGCTTCCTGTCCACTTAAGAAAAACAATAACTGGACTTCTTTGTTGTGTCCAAAATCGCTTCCTAAGGCTCACCTCCTTATGTCCTTTCTTGCGTTCTACCTACTTCCCTTTTTGGTGTCTTTCCTTCTTCGCCTCCCCACTACCTCATGTGCTTCCTTTTTTGGTTGTTTTTTTCTTCACTTCCTTGGGGGCTAGCTCCTTATGTCATTTCTTTTTATGTCCTTCCTTGCTCCCTTCCTTGTTTCCTACCTTCTTACTATATGACTACTTGGTTCCTTAGGTTTTTCCAGGATCCATATTCAACACCTGCACACTGTAGAAGTGTGAGCCATAAATATATAATGACCGTTATATTTAAAATCTACCTAAAGGACTAAGAACTATGGGAAATTGAGTTACATAAAGCATAGATTTTTTACAGGACAGATTTGTAAGAGCTCTGCGTTAGTTCCTATTAGTTAGACTGGACTAACAGTTGGGATTTATAAAATTTTTCTGGGCCCTTTTTACCCCTTACACTGCCTTTTAGTAATATACAGAGATAAGCAAAGAAGGAAATGGGGTATTAATGTTTCTGGTTTGCACAAAAAAGAGGTGAGAAGGCAAAACACACAGGAACAAATCACTCAGATTGGCAATTTGTTCATCACAGAACCTCAGAAGCAGGCTGGGATTAAAAGATGAATGACGATAACGATTACTGTGTGGCAGCATTAGACTGCGGCTGGATATTATTCTGATTGAGGGAAAGATCAGCTTTCTATAGAAAACATGAAAGGAAGCAGAAAAGCCTTCTGGCTTGTGAAGAAATGTTTTCATGATTCATTCATGTATCTAACAGTGAGGGACAGAGGAGGCCTTTGGATCCGAATGCAAAGAGAAATCAACAATGCAACAACGTAAATATATCATCTTATGTGGCGGCAGCAATTTTAGTTTCTGTTTTTCTGAGTAAACAATCTTAAAACAATCAAAGCAACTTCAAGAAAAGCCAGTTAAACAAAAAAAAAACAGGATTTTATGCTTATTGGTGAAAATTAAGACTACCATATCTGCAATTTCCGAAGGGAATCACACTTATAGTTCTGAATGCAAACTTCTTTTACAGGATTAATTACTGCTAAGCATTTCTAATTAATATAATACTGAGTCTTGCAAGCCAGCTTTAACTCCAATTTGATGGTTCATTTCTGTCCATGAAGTAGGGCTGGACGATATAGAAAAAAAGCATATCGATAAAAAAAAAATGCATATTGATCGATATCGGTAATTATCAAAAAGATTTAAAACCTGGCTCTAATGATATTGCTAAATGACTTACTTTTAATAAAGAACACACAAACACTAAATCTCAATTAAATCCTTATTTAACCAACGTTTTTACCCATAACTGATTTTTTAAAGAAAAATAACTCAACTTAAGAGACCTGGGTGATGTTATTAAATACTGACAAAGAATAAACTAAAGTGACCAGTAAAATAACCAACATAAATATAACAAATAAATAAATAAATAGAATAGCCTATTTAGGTGGGAATGGTACACTAGTTACTCCTCAGGTTCCATTCTCTGTCTATATAGTCAATTGAGAGGCTGACGCAGCGCTGAGGTCCGAGGTTGTGACGTGGGAAGACCCAGATTGCAGCTCATTTTGCACTGATTCCCTGCACTCGTTGCACAATTTAGGGAGCGCTGTTAGAGAAAAACTTGCGGCCCGGAACTTTATATCGCGGCTCAAGAGTGGCAAGTACTTGTTTGAAGCTAGGTTTTTCAACTGCAGACAACAGCAGCATATCCATCACTATGAAGCATGTTACTGCATGCGTGATGTCCTTATGCCGCTTGGACGATTTGTCATTTTAACACAAAGAAGGGAGCCCAGTTTAGCTGCTATACCTGCTTTGATTTGGAAGAAGTTCCATAAGATTCCGACGACGCGGAGCCGCGGCGGGGCCGACACAGCTCGCGCTGCTGCGGGTGTGAGCGGCTTACGTGATGAAATGATGAAACAAGTTGGTTGCGTTACCAGACTTTGTTTTTACCGGTTCCTTCCAAATTTTACAAATCAGTGGGGTTTATTTCTGTCAGACTGACGAACTAGTAAAATTTCCTCCGCCTCTCCTTGCTGCGACGTATTCACGTGCTGTGCGTTGTGGTTTGAGAGGGCGGCGCTTTGTGACGGCGTGTCTGGGTCCGCGATTATGATTGGTCGAGAGGAAGTAGTGACTGTAGCATCAACTAATATGATAGGCTGAAAGGAAGGAAGGAAAACTGTATCTGTAACGTTCTGTGAGGAATCCTATAAGAGCCAGACACGGAGCTGATGCTAAAGATTTATTGGAGCAGAAGATGGGCAGTCCAGGTAAAAACAAAAAGGTACAGAGCTGGCATCCAAGTAAACAGGTGAATCTTGGGCAGACTCAAACAACAGAAACAGGTCAAAACAGGTGACGGACAGGTAAACAGACTGAACAAAATACTGGACTGTTCTTACCACTGAGGAAGTGAGTGGAGGCAAAGCAAGACATCCTGGCAACAAACAGAAAACTAAGGCGGGCTTAAATAGGCGAACGGAAAAGGAGAACAGGGCGGAACTAATTAACCAAAACAGGTGAAAGCAATAGAAGGAACCTACAGATTAATAAAGAAAAACCCTAAGCAAATAAAACCAAGACTAGATGACAACAAACAGACTAAGCACAAATCAAAACAACACAACACCGAAATAAATCCTAAAACAGAAAAGTTGACTAACTGAAAATAACCTAAACAACAACAGAACATTACAGTATCAAACTTTTATCGACCCTTTTTTTCCTATTGCGCCACACGTCTATCGATCGATATATATTGTTATTGAATTATCGTCCAACCCTACCATGAAGGTCAGGCCTTAGAAATGTTATAGTTCCATCCCTTTATTCAAAGTGGTTGTTCTACTCCACACATGAGTTAAGAGTTAACAAACAATGTTGATATTTCCAATTAAAATATGTTTTTTATTGTACTTAAACTAAACTTGCCAAGACTATCGTACATCATGACAATAAGGAAATGAAAACGTGGAAGAAGATGCTCTGTTTGGCTGAAACCAAGACTGAACTTTTTGGTCTGTGTGGGAAAAACTAGCACTGACATTGAACACACCATCCCATGGTGGAGGTAGCATCAGGCCGTGGGCATGGTTCTCATGAACAGGGACATGGAAGCATGTCAGACTTGACAAGAAGATGGACGGAGCTAAAATGCGTCCATAGTAATTGTACTATTTGAAGATGATTAATGAACTTGCAGCAATGCAAGAAAGCATATTTCCTCCAGATGTCGATTTAGAGTACCAGACGCTTCCATTTCACTCTGCAAATCTTCATTTCTTGCCTAAAATGTGCTTCTCAGTCAGAAAAGCCAGCCTTGCTGGTACTTTTTTGTTTCTGTCTTTCTGAGGGGCCCCGCTCTTCGTGATTGCACTCAGTGATAGCTGGTTAGCACGTAGGCTTGAGTCTTACGGTGGTCCATGATTATCACATCTCATGCTGGGTCTGCTGATGACAGGAGAACCCCCTGCCCTCCACTCAACCCCGCCACCTCGGCTGCCCTTGGGCCTCCTTCCTGCACCGCCCGCTCCGTCGTAATTCAAGCCGCGGCTCTGTGCTGATTATCTCACACTGTGTCGGGGGTGGTGGGTCCACCTTCCCGCTGGCTGTAGTCTAAGCGTCAGGTGGAGAGAACCATGACAGAAAGCTCCACCTGCTTACGTTTCTTACGCCTGTGGTAAGTGGTTCGGAGCAAGGCTGTGCTTCTTAGGCTCCACCGCTGATTACGCTCTGTTGTGGCCTCTGTGATGGGAAAGTTGTTTGGTTTGGAGCCAGACACAGCTTCACAGGCTGAAATAAAGATGAAACTGCAACAATCAAGAGAAGGTTAGAGGAGAAGCATGAAGTGTACATCCAAATAAATGGCAGACAGGCTATGAGAATGACTTTCCTCAGACGTTTACATTTTCAGATCTAATCATACAGTTACCCGTTTTCCCATAAAAATAAAACATTATCAAATCTGATTGGGAAACATTTTCAAATGTAGACCATTTTCCACTAACCTTCATTCGCAGTTGAAAAACCTGAGTCTCGTAGGGTAAAAGTCAGCAGGGCAATTCATCTCACATCCCAAAGCCACCATGTCTCCACCTGTTATCTGTTGTATCAGTGTAATAGCTGTCAAATGTTACAACTAATTCTATTGTTTCCTTATAACATGGCTTTTTAAAATCTTTGCCCTTAATATACTATTCATCTCGTCTTCAGGGTAAAAGTCTGGGGAGGCTCTGCAGTTTCTTTCTTCTCTTTGAGTAATCCAACAAAGTTGTTTTTGGAAATGCGTCATTTTTAGCAGCTCCGGTGACCTTTTAAAATATTTAATCATAAAAGTAATGATGGTTTTGTGTTGCTGTTTGGGAAACATTTTCATGGCCCTCTTAACCTTTAACGTCTATTCTTTTCCTTCTGTCCTGTGCATTAACTTGAATCCATTACAAACATTTTGCAAGTGAAAGGATTTATCTTATCTGCAATTTCTGAAATAGCTTTTCATAGCTAACAGATATCTATTAACTCTTATGCATGTATTTAATGATCTATTTTTTAAGTTATTGACTGTAAGCTGGAAGGAAATGGGGTTGAGAGAGGGAGTGAAGACATGTGACAAAGGTCTGAAGGCAAGCACTTGAACCCAGGATGGCCACGTAGATACAATACTCTAGGTCAGCAGTTCCCAAACTTTCCCAACCGGGTTGACGCATCCCCAATCTCAAAAAAATAAATAAAAATGCAACAAGCTTTTTTGTAGCCATATTAAAGGCGGCATGTTTAATCATGCTCAAATGACCAAACACACACAATTTATTTTTAATTACAAAAATTACAGTTGCAGTTACAATAACACAACCATCATAACAAAGGTTATGGAAACAAAATTACAACAGAATTTGAATTAAATTGCAATAAAGTTACACGCAACATCCACAACAGGATCCTGAGGATTTTCAGGTGGATCAGTGGCTCAGCCTGGAGCCAGAGAAAGAAAGAGACACTCAGATCGGCCAAACCTCTACAGACAACCTGAAACGTCTCTGAAGCAGAGTCCAGGTGGATTCTCTCTGATAATCTACCTGTGCGTGTTCTCACTTTGTTTATTTAATGTACCAGTTTACAGTTTATGCACATGCATAAAGAAAAAAAAAATCTTTTAAGTATGGTGATTGAGCAACCCTCTTTCTAGTGTTACTCTGGGTAAGTGCCTATATGGCTGATATAAAAAAAACACCCTTGTGTGTGGCTGCTGTGTTTTGTTTTGTTTACATGTCATTTCCCTTTTTCATTCCCTCCCCAAAATGCAGCATTTATGTCATGAAATCTCTGACACTGCATGTTATTGCCATAATCTTTAGTTTCTGTTTTACAGCAAGTGCTAGATTACAATGTCTGATCTGGATAGGAAACAAAAAATACTCCTTTTTTATAATGATTTTCCTCATAACAGCAGACAACGTAAAGCTCATTAATAGGTAAAACAGTCTCAGATCTTGGCAAGAGCACTCACTTCATCTGTATTGTGTTGTCACCCTGCCACTGGGCTAATGTTTTTTTCTTCCCACGGTCAAAGAAGCGTAAAAACTAATTTAATTTGGGAAAGAGTATAAATCTGTAACCGTTGGTTGATAGATTCCTGTCTTAAGTAGCCCAGCTTAGGGAAGAAAACAATCAAACACAATGTTTTAATTCAGTTAATCATGGCTGCAGCTGCTGGGACTCTCCCCGCTGCTCTGACACCAGTGTTAGGCAGATACGGTGGAGGCTTGCCGCCCCACTGGGCCCATGTGACAGGGCTCTAACTCCTCCGTCCCATTGCTGGCAGGCTCCGCTGTTAGGCAGCCCAGCGAATCCCAACGCTGAAAAGATCCCATACATCAGAGTTTTGTCAGCAAGACCTGCAATAGTGTCTGAGCCGCTTCACTGACTCATAATAGGGCTTTTACCTAAAGCCACACAAAGGTAGGAATGAACAAAAGACAAGGAAGTTCTCACATATGGGGTCATTTTGAAAAAGGTGGCTCACGGAAAAATGCATTTCTGTTACTTTTTAATTCAGCCTTGCTGTTGCTGTTTCTTTTTATTTTTATATATTTATGGATTTTTTTACCCTCTGGGTTGAATCTGCACCATTATGGTGCTTTTGATAAGGCTACAGAAAGTTGAAAAGCTGCTACTTTTAATTCCCATGAGTAATTCACAAACAAAAAATGTAAACAAAACAAAAAAAAACAATCAAAAGTCACACTGTTGCAGAGGAAGACATAAATAACAGTAACATTAATAAAAATATCAGATGAACTGAATTTTCACTTGTTTCTGTTTGCAACGAATTACAATTAGCCCTGCAGTACAGCTAGCTGCAACAGGAAGATAGTGGTTTTATGCTTCTATCAATATCATAAAGGGAAGCAATCTGATACAAGATGACATAAATGTCTTTAAATAGAGCATTCAGAGGTTTTAATAGTCATGCTGATTATAGTCACATTATAGCCAGTATAAAGGTTCTACTAACAACAAGTCATATGATACTAGTCTTCGCCGAACACGACTCTAAAAAAGCAATGCCAGTCAGCTTTTGACGTAGGGTTTGTAAATTAGTCCTAATATTTGTACCCCACCCCACTACCACCGTTTCTTTGCAGTTACACTATTGTTGTGTCAGCACAGACACCCCTGACTAATTTTGTTCCAAAACCTGTGGAAGCGGCACTTTTCCAGACCTCAGCTGAAAGGTCTGAGGGGCATTTCAAAGCCCTGTAGAATGTATTTGATTGGACATGATTTTTAATTACTTCTGTCACAGTGTAATTTCTTAGCTGTGGGCAGCAGGGTCCTTGCTAGGGTTGCTTTTTTCAAAATTCCCCCCAGCATTTCCAGGAAATCCTCGAAGTCCTTGAATGATAGGCTGCATACATTAATTAGACCTGAAATGTCAGCAGCAAAGTAGGACACATTCACCTTTTCCCGTTAACAAAATAGTCTACAAATCCACCCATGATATTCTAATTACTCCAAAAAAGTATAAAAGCTGAACATTTCAGGTGACAATATTTGCTTTTACGGAATAAAACCAAAGCCGACGAAGCATACAACTGTTAGGAGATCAGCAAGCGGTTGAATTATGCACAAAGAGCAACAATGAGCCCTTTATTGGAGGCTTTCCTTCCTCCTGGACTCAGGAGAGCGAAAGTGGGGTGTCTGTTGCGCTGATGTGAATAAAGACGGTGGAAACCCGGGGTCTTCCTTAATCTTTCTCTATTGATTTCAGATGTTTTCAATTTATCTCTCCCTCCCAGTGAGGGAAATGAGATTATTAACCAGCTTTACTGGTGACAACTTCCAAAAAGAGGCAGAAAAAGTCAATGAAGGCGGATGATATCTAGACAATGGCTGTGAAGTAATATGAAGCACTAAAATGAAGTGACAGAATGAGTACTAAATGTCTGGATGGTCGCTTAAAGCTATAGTTGGTATTCCTGTTCAAAACACTCTTTGTTTTACTGGGTAGAATGGTCCTTTCATCCTGAAAGTAGTCAATACATTCTGTAATCAGAAAAAGGAGGTTAAAAAAATCTGTGGGAGCTGCAGGCCTGTAAAAACTCTAACCAATCTCTGCCGTTCAGTCCGAATGGAAGGGGTTGTTCAGAGTTTATGGTCCTGCTCTCACTCCCCTCTGTCCCTCAAGATCCAAGGGAATCGCCTTATCTATTGATTGTCCCACATGGCAATCGTTCTGACGCGCTCACGTAATGACAGAGTCTGTGCACGTTCCTTGTTAGTTTCCGCTTGCTGGCTCCGCATGCGTAATCCTTTATATATATATATTTATATATCTGGTTAGATTTGTGGTTAGCTTCCGTGTTAGCCGTTTATTGAAGCTCCGCTGTTCTCAATGTATACTTTGCTGTTCCCACAGCATAAGGCTGCCACTACCATATTTCACTGTGGGAATTATGTATCCATGACAAGTTTGCCATGTTCCCAGCATTACGTCAAAGGTTGCTTCTTATTGCTTTCATTCAACAATTTGTTTCTTCTTCAGTCGACAGATTCTCCCACCTGAGCTGTGGATCTCTATAGCTACTCCAGAGTTACCATGGGACTCTTGGCTGCGTCTCAGTTGATTTTCTCCTTGCCCATCTAGGCCATGTCTTTTACAGTGGTGCTATAGTCTAAAAAGCAGTGCAATTACCATTATGCTAATTTAAGCACTTTTGTCTAAATACACGATAGAAAAGTACATGCATTCCTTTGCCCTTCATTGATGGTGTACCCTCCAGTCTTACCGATGAAAGCACATTCAGTATTTCTTACTTAAACTTTGAGAGTAAAGCAGACTTTAACAGATTCAACATGAACATTTTCCACACTGTTAATGGCAAGTGCCTCTTCCCTCGGGTCTTGTAATCTATCCCAGACTGTATTCTAAGGACGTGTGTGAGAACAGAGCAATTTAGCCGCGAGATTCCATCTTCTTATTGGATTCAATAGACTGTGCGGACACTGGGCTGCATTTTAAAACAAGTCCATTCTGTCAGCAGTTGGTCGTGCACAGCAGCTTGGCTCATAAGATGAAGGTAATCATCCAAATAATGGATTTCCTACGGCAACAAAGAGACTTGAAGGCATCAGTATGTTTGAAATTTTCTTCTAGAGGGGGCTTTTTTTCCACATGATCTGCTTTCACTACAGCCTACCATTTTACAAAGGTTTAAACACCAGGAGCTTCAGAAAATTTGTTACAAAACAATAATGTATTAGAATATGCTGATTTGTATACAATATCCTAGCAGGATCACCACATTAACTTGGAGGAGGGGTGTGAGTGCCCCTAATATTCTACCTTTACACAAGCAATAATTTCAAGTTTATTGTTTTTGTGTCTTGCATGTCGGCCAATCCTAGTCCTAGCCCATAAAAACACACTAGAAATCTACCCCATATATCCTGTCCAAATGTGGCTTTAACAAAAACAATGAAATTCTGGCTTAGTTAGCCAATTTCATGAACCCTAAACACTTTCCAACCACGTTTACACATTGAACGCCTTTAATGATGACATTGCACCTTTTGATTTTTAAATACAAAACTTTGCTCAGGAGATGGTGGCTATGTTGTTTGACTGTTTGGAACCATTTAGGATCTCCCATGACCCATTGACTTCAAGACTGTTGTTAGAATAATTGATTTTTCTTGATAAAGGACGATCACGGACAATGGTGCTCCTCAGCTCAGAGAGACATGAGCATCGTCAGGGAGAAGCTTGTCCCACAAGCACCTGGTGTTCTTCAGACATCCCACGTGTACCTTTTTATTAGTTTTCAGAACCAATTTTCTATGGTTGTCTTTGAAAGTTAGGTCATTGAGAAGCAAAGGTCTAGCTGCTTTCAGAGCGGTTCTGTAATAAACACAAATTAATCTCTTTCTCCTTTCACATTGATTGGTATTGATATTCAATTAAATTTTGTTCATACAATGCCAATTCACAGCACACGTCATCTCAAGGCGCTTTACAAAGTCAAATTCAATCAAATCATCAAAAAGTTTCCTATATGAAGAAAGCAAGCAATCCCTCATACCCAACATGCATGTAGCGACGGTGGAGAGGAAAACTCCCCTTTAATAGGAAGAAACTTCCAGCACAACCAGGCTCAGAGTGGACAGTAATCTGTCACAACCAACTGCACTTTGAATCATTTTATCAATGAAAAGGACTAAATAAACTTGCCTCGCCTTGCCTTGATTCGGGGTTAGAGAAGACAGAGCAGAGACACAAAAAAGCACACATTGATCCAGGAATCTTTTCTATGCTAAAGGGTAATGTTAGATGATCTGCCCCCCTGGATGGTGTTACAGCTAACAGAATGCCAGACCAGGTGTACCCACTATGAAGAGAAAAAGAAAAGAGAACATAAAGGTAAAGGTTGAAATAACAAATAATGCAACATTGGAGAACAGTATGATAACTCTCAGTGAGAGATAGAGCCTGATGTCCTCCAGCAGCCTAAGCCTATAGTAACATAACTACAGAGATAGCTCAGGGTAACCTAAGCCACTCTAACTAGAAGCTTTGTGTCAGGGTTCTCTGTTTGGTCGGTGTTCTAACTCTGCTCCACAGGTGGTTCTAGTTGGTTTGGAGCAGTGTTCACTGGCGTCTTAAGGAAGACTCAGACAGATGGAAGATGCCAGAGCCTTACCCAGTGGTGGTACGACGTGGCCTCTGACCAGATCTTGGAAACCTGAACTTGTTAGTTTTTTGTATCTCTGAAATCGGACTAATTTTGGATCTCCTGCTTTTTCTTAGTTTTTGCTTGGACTACTCACCTGCCTTGACGTCTCGCTCGACGAACCAGCTCCTAAGAATCCCTGAAGCTCAGATGTTGCTCTGGTGTTCCTCCTCTTATTCACTTGGTGATACCAAGCCGGGCCTGAGGTTCTCTTCCCTGGATTCTGCTGGTTCCTCCGCACTCTGGTTGCTCCATCTGTCACTCCTGCCTGCCGTGGCTCGCTCCGGATCCCTCGCCGACTTACCAACAGTCCGCCCTCCAGCCGCTAACCACCAACTATCCACCGTGAGCATTCAGTCTCAGAGTTCCCTATTCACTACTTCCCCGGTTAGGTTTACCCAACTAAATGGTAAGCGGCTAGGCTTCTGGAGATTTCTCTCTGGCTCGATCTCTCTTAACAATTCTCCTTTTTCTCCCCACAGTTTCTCCAGCACTGACGTTCAGACCTCGACAGATCCCATCAGCAGAATTGATCTCTGTAGTCTGAATTTAAAATAAACATCTTACACTGTGCATTGTCTTCCGTATTGTGTCTGCATGTGGGCAAAACATATATAAAAACCATGACACTTTGTCAAAAGGTTTTAGGCCTAGTCTTAAAAGTAGATAGGATGTCTCAAGGACTAAAACTGTGGGTTGGTTACACAGGTCAGGTGTGCTTTCAGAGTGTGGCTGGGGCTATGTAGTTAAATAGGCATGGCTTGCAACTTTCAACATTCACCTCAGCAATGCATTGCATGTGGTGGAGCATTTCCGCTGCATGTCTTGCAGGCTTACTGAGGCTTATTTGATGAGGCACAGTGTGCTATAGTGGTTTTGTTACTACCTCCCGAGTCGGCTCAGCTGAGTAACGTTGGTGAGTGGACTTTGACCCCCCTTCCATGTTGAGACCTTCCATGTTGAGTTCTTTTCACCTTTTAAAGTGTAAAGAACGCATGTAGATCAAGGAAGGAAAACATGGTCTTCATTACCTAAGAATTACCTGATACCACTCCAAAATGGATCCATAGGCAAGATCTCTTCTTCCAGCCCAACTAAACATGTCTCTGCCTGACACAAAGTACTACAACAATTACCATCTTGTTTACTTTGGTCTCTGTCCACCCTGTACAGTCTTATTCTGACAGACACAATCAAGTTCAGTCATAAAAATGCCAACACTAATAACAAATATCTCAAAAAGCCTTGAAAATAAGTGAGACAAGATAAAGGCATTAAAAAACAGCTGTAAAGAGCACGACCGGCTCTATAAGAGAGTCCCTTCGGTCCTTCACAGGGGGAATGTGAGGAAGGTGAGGAAGAGCCCCTCTGATCATGTTTAATTCTGGTTTTTATTGGCAGAGCCGCTGAAGGAAGCCTTTGTTATACAAAGCCAGGAAATCACCACATGGGTACAGAAAGGCTATGCACACAACAGACAGGGGCACTTAATGAGAAATACGACGTTACAAGCTCAGATCGTAGCCCTCCCTTATTTCCTCATCTGCTGTTTACCGCTCCTCATAAAGCAATTTGAATTATGAAGGAGACAGGTTTATTTGTTTGGATTATTTTGCTGGCATTTTAAGGTGCATCAGGAATAGGAGTGTAATGTTTTAAATCGGATCTTATTTTTGTGGCAATATTTCAAACATGATGGATAAGGAAGCAGTTAGGAAAGGAAATTGCTATTTTGCTTTCTTTATCAGTGTAATATGGACATATAGCAAACTTAATGTTGGTTTCTATCCAGTATTGACTGTTATTAAGCATAGTTAAACCTTCTTTAAGGGGTATTGATCTTTTTTTCTTTTTTTTTGTCAAATTAATTGGATCTTAATTGCTCCAGTTAGTATAATATTGGATAGATCTGGGAAATAAATCCACTATGAGCAATACAAGCTGACAATGTATTTTCTCCATCGATAGGGAACATGTTTAAATTTTTTTTATTTGTACAGCACTACGCGTGTCTTCTTGTAGAAAATGCTATTTTTGCCCAGAGTTTTCTCAATATTTTATATGGCACAGGCCGCTCAGCAGCCACATTTATTCTGAAGTTGGGTCTCCTAGACCTTCAACTTTTCCATTTGGAATTCAAACTTCAGGAGGTGTTCTTGCTGTGTTTTCGTCAGGGAACTAAGCTGTTGCGGCCTGTCAATATGGCCCCTCGAGTTGAGGCTAGTCAGATTTCATTGTGCAGTAAAAGAAAATGTGAAAAAATAGGTTAAGACCCCTTCTGTCAAATCACGATTGAGGTGATGACCTTTGACATCACCACGTGACTTATGACCTATCACTTATACCCGCGTGACCTATGACTAGTGATTTATGACAAGCACCTATAACCTAAGATTTATGACATGTAACCTAAAGTCTGTGAAATGGTATTTATAACTCTTGACCTATCACCGTCTTAATGTTGACCAGATGCTAGCAGCCACATTCAGACGATGAACCCCTTATGTTTGCCACATTACTGGCTTTAACCATCTAATGACCTAAGATCTATGACCGCCTTAATAATGACCAGATCGGTGAGCCTAGCAGCCGTGTCAAGATAATTAATGCCTTACATATGTTAAGCACAATACAGGCTTTTTAATCATCTAACTATCTAACCTTAAAATACTTCTTGATTCTGAGATCATACAAGTTGCTATATGTTAGAAAGTTCACATATTATTATAACCCGAGGGAAAAAAAAAAAATCAATGAAAAAGTGGATTTTTAAGGCTTTTTAGCTCAAGGCTCATAAAAAAATGTTGGGTGACCGATGACGTAATTCGTAGGCAAGCGTTGATCTGTTGATATGGTAACAAGATACTTCCTGCTTGCAAACTCGCTTTCTCAAACACAAATAGACGGATCAAACATGGCTAAAAAGTGTGTGGCTTATGGTTGGTCAAATACCAACAAGGATAATGTGTCCATACACACATTTCCCAACCCGAAAAGTCCCGGTGTTGTGCGAAATTCAGTTCCCCTGTGGAAACCTGTTCCCCTCTGTGTCGGGAGCGCGCACTGCAGCCAGAGAGGCGGGGTTTCACTGCGCTTCTGATCAGTTTCTCGGTAAAACAACTCATATAATCATGTCAAGGTTGTAACATTTAGTTTAATCGGCAGCTGTTGTTTACATTACAACGGGATTTACCAGGAAGTCTACACTCTCTTCAGGAAGTCTTAATTTGTGTGCCCTGCTATCAGCCAGTTTCCACCCTCTTATTTCAGCAATGGAAAATCATAAATACACACTACGTGTTGGAATACTCTGTTTGGTGGCTTACTTTTATTTGTCAGGCTTAAGTGACAAAAGTTGGAAAAAGACCGATTATCTTGGCGTTTCAAATAACACAAAACACAAACTGAATTTCGCACAACACCGGAGGTGAGAAAATCCTCGCTGAATGGAATCGCCAAGCAGCCGGTAGCCTCTAAACCTTCGTTTTAGACGTAGCATTGCCTCACGAGTCCTGACCGGAGTGTCTGTCTCACTCCAGCCTGAGCCCAGAGAAGCTCCCTGCGCTCAATCAGAGCCCACCGAGATCTCTGGATGTCTCCTCTCCTCCTCACTCATCGCGCATGGGAGCGGAGAAATCTGGCTGTTGTCACAGCAGCCTGCTGTGAAGCGACCTGTTCTCCACACTACCTCTCAGCACGACGCTGCTACCCCGCAGAACCCTGAGCCTTGGTGGGGATAGACCCACAGCCCTTTCGGTTCGGAACCCCCATGCTGCCCCCCCCCCCCCGGAGAATATGAGCGCCACGGCGCAACAGATAAATGCGCGTCCGCTCTCAGAGCGCTCACGTCCAGATTATTAAGTAAAATTCCAGGAACACATAATGCTGAGACACTGTGGTTTGTGCTGAATGTACATCTTTTTCTTTTATGTGCCGTTTTGGCGGATTTCAGCCATCATAAACGATGCCAGGCAATCGGGCTTCGACGAGTTGTTTCCGTGTTTACATCTGAACTGTCAGCCAGAACCGCGATTATAAGCCCCGATTCCAATTATACACCAGCAACCCACTTCGTTTATTCTCCTAAAATGTTTTTCTCAGACTTACCCGAGACGTAACAGACGCTTGCGCTGTCTTTCGTGTTAAAATCATCACTTTGTGAATCGCCATCTGAACTTGTCGTTGTGTACTCCATTGAACTCTCTGTGTAGCCTGGGCTCCGCCTATGAACTACGTCATCGTACCACGTGATCCAAGTTGTGGATTTTCAGCCTAGCTGTCGCCGAGGGACAATTTTAAGTCCTTAAAAAAACCTTTAACGGCGCAATTACAATCTTAATGCCACATTTTTTGAAAATATGGTCACTAATGCATGTATTTCCAAGTTGGTCGATCTCAGAATCAGGAAGTACTTTAAGTCTGGTTCATATGGCAGGATTTTTGGCCCCATTTTCACCCTGATCTCCCCTTTCCGAGAGGTGCCGATTATTGACGTGTCTCTTAAGATAATCCATGTGTGGTGTGCTAAGAATGATCGGGTCCGCTCGGTAGAACGTTGGGACCACTCCGACCTCAAATCGGGGATATCCAACATGTTGGATTTTCTTGCCCCAATATCCTAGTGTCTGTGGTGTCCCCCGAAGACAAACGAGCAGACAGCCTGTTGAATGAGACTGATTCAGCTCCATTTCATAGTGCAGCAAGCATAGGGTGCTGTCTCTGCCTCTTTAACCAACGGCTTTTCTTTTTATATTTTTTCTCAGTTAAAATATGTCCACAAACTATCACCATTATTCTTCCTCGTTTATTTACTCTGAACTCATGTTTTCTCTTGAGAGGATTCGCAAGATTTCCCGTCTGATATCTGAATGATCTTAAGTGACTGAATTCGCTAATGGATTGGCCAATGCATGTATGTGTCGGCCAATAGGATACAAGACAAAAACGCAAATAGCGCCCGGCCGATATATTGGTCCACTTCAATTGCTGAGGCTGAGACTCGAACACAGGACCTTCTTGCGGTGAGGCACAAGTGCTAAAGCATTGTGTCACCGTGCCGCCCAGCAGGGAGGAGTAGTCAGGTGAAGGTTGGGAGCATGAAGGAGGAGATGGGGTGGAGGACGGTCGGGGTTCAGCTGAAGAGCAGGAGGATCCATGTGTGGGGCTCCTTATAAGCAAAGTCTCATGAGATTGAAGGATGAGGTCCTGATGTGATTGGCTGGAGCATGGATGCTTGACAACGCAATCAGTGGAGCAGGTGCGCTGAAGGGAGGTGAGTCTTCCAGCTTGAACTTTCGTGTAAACTCTGTTTCAATCTGGAGAGACTCATAAAGAAATAGAGCCAATTAGAGAGATTTATTGACACAAGTTAAAAGTTATTTGGTGCTCGGAGCCTGGCAGAAAATGTGAAAGATGTGAATGTCTATTAGCTTGGATGTTTATTTTAGGATTAAGATTAGTGAAGTCTTCAGCCACAAAAGAAAAATGCTGAGGCCAAGTGGGAAGAATTTAGAGAGAAAGGAAAAGTCTGAGAATGAGTTAGGATTAACAAAACTTCCACCTACCTCACCGAAAAAAGGTGGGAGGAGGTGCAAAGGTCGATGCAGAGAAAACAATGGATGAGACCAACTGAAAACTCAAGCCTTAAGATCAAGGTGACAAGAGAAAAAGAGAATTAAAAGCTTATGGATGAGATGTAGGAGCATGCCACTGAGAGGAGAGGGTTAATGAGCTTGACAAGGCATAGAAAAGAGAGGATGAACGTTGACAGGAATGCAATGAGTTGATTGTGCCTGACAAGGCATAGAGAGGAGAGAATTAATGATGACTGGAATGTGACGTTGATTGAGGCTGACAAGTCGTAGAGAGGGAATGCTGGTGATCGTGCCTGCAAAGGTGTACAGAGGATGTGGGCGTGTCTGCAAAGGTGTAGAGAGGGGATGATGCTGTTGATCGTGCCACCAAAGGCATAGAGAGAGTGTTGACTGAGCTGTGCCCGACAGGGCAAGGTAGTGAAATGAATAGGCAGTACCTGTCAAGGTGAAGAAAGAGAGGAGCATGTTTTCAGGTTCAGGTGCAGAAGTGTTAGGCTTGGGCTGTGGGAAGCATTCTTTTTAAAAAAGTATTTTTCTGTCTGACACTGTGTGGTTATTGATGGGTTGCTACTTAATTCGAAGGAGATGTAACCTTAGAGCTAAAGAAATCCTGTTTTTTAACTCTAATGAAGGATATTATCTTAAATAATACAGGCGATCTAACTATAAACAATAGAAATAAGACTGAAATAAGTTTAGAAGGTAAGGCGCTAGAACACCCTGCTCCATTGTTATCTACACACTGGTAGCCAAAGTTCTTTCTTTAAATTAGGATTTCTCTGAAAGGGATTGTTATATGCTAGGTCATTTTCTAAACTTTAATAAGTTGGAAAATATCCGTTCCTGACCTCTTTAGAGAATACAAGTATTAAGAGATGATGAGACAACACATGTACTGACATCTGAGTGGGATGAGAGACATGAAGGACAGGGAAGGAGACAGGTGACTTAAATTAAATGCAGCAATCAACAGGATATTGGATTCTCCAGTAGGATGAGTGAAACTTTCTTCCCGTCTTTGAAGTGGTAGAAGTGAGCTGAAGGTTTGCATAAGCAAACAAGTTGCACATCTTGTTGCGTGAGAGCCTGTTCCCTGCCCGGAGACAGGAAGGTCTCCCATTACCCACCACAAAGGAGCCAGCAGTGCCACAGCAGTGACGACACATACAGAAGGATTTTGGTGAAGCAAGGAGAAACAGATGGGCAGAAGGATTTTGGAGGTGTACAACCTCTGTTTCTAATGAAATATGTTGTGTTATTTATAGCCGCCTAATACCCTAGTGTGATAGAGCTGGTCACTTTATGGCAGAGATGGGTAGTAACTACTTACATTTACTCAGTTACATTTACTTGAGTAACTTTTTGAACAAAATGTACTTTTAGGAGTAGTTTTACTGCACTGTACTTTATACTTTTACTTGAGCCATATTATTACTCAAATATCGCTACTGTCTTTAAAATACCAGAATTTGCATCTGTTCATTTGTCTATCCGTTTACATAATTTTTAAATATTAAATCATCAGCTGTCATGATTAGTTACTCAGCCTTGAGTAGCCCTCTTATTAAATACTTTTTCACTCCTACTTGAGTAAGTTTTTGCTGACAACTTTTTACTTTTACTTGAGTAAAAAAATGTTAAAGTAGTGTTGCTCTGACTTGTGTACAATTTTTGGTTACTCTAC
The DNA here is from genome assembly GCA_037039145.1 of Fundulus diaphanus. Taxonomy (NCBI): domain Eukaryota; kingdom Metazoa; phylum Chordata; class Actinopteri; order Cyprinodontiformes; family Fundulidae; genus Fundulus; species Fundulus diaphanus. Next base: position 5,380,011 of record CM073139.1, read on the forward strand.
CCACCTCTGCTTAGTATTTATCTATTTTAAACAACAAAATTCTATTAAAAAATACTTTAATAATCCCAAAGGGAAATTATTATTATAATTTTTTTTTCCTTCCCAAAGGGAAGTTAAATGCTGGTATAACTCATATCGTGCAGGGTTTTTCAACAAGTTGTTGTAGATGGTGATGGCTGCAGGCAGGGAGGATCTCCTGTACCAGTTAGTCTTACAGCTGATCTGGAGAAGCCTCTGATTGAAGACATTCTGTTGTTGTATCACAGTCTGATTAAGAGGATGCTTGGGGTTGTCCATGATGTTCTTAATTTTATGAAGAATCCGTCATTGCAAAATCATTTCCAGAGGTTCTAGAAGAGTACCCAGAACATAGCCAGCTTCTTTATCAGCTTTATTTAGGTCAGTTGCTCTGATGCTGCTACCCCAACAGATGATGGCAGAGGAGATCACACTCTACACAACACTTATAGAAAATCTGCAGCATCTTGCTGCAAACCCTGAAGGACCTAAGATTCCTCAGGAAGTACAGTCTGCTCTGTCCCTTCTTGGAGACAGCTTCACAGTTGCATCTTCAGTCCAGTTTGTTGTCCAGATGAACACCGAGGTTTTTATACACCTCCACCACCTCCACTTCTCCTCCTAGTGTAGTTATGGTGTTGGTCCTATTCCAGTTTCTCCTAAAATCTACAATCATCTCCTTTGTTTTATCCACATTCAGAATGAGATGATTGTTTCCACACCAAGCCACACAGCAGTCCCTGTACTCAGCTTCCTGTCCATCTCTGATGCTTCCAACAATTACCGAATCATCTGAGTATTTCTGCAGATGACAGGAGTCTGTCTTGTACTGGAAGTCTGAGGGGTAAAGAGTGAAAAGGAATGGTGAGAGTACAGTTCCCTGTGGTGCTCCTGTGCTGCTGACTACCTGGTTAGACACACAACCGTTCAATCTCACAAACTGTGGTCTGTTTATGAGGTAGTCTCTGATCCAGGCGATTGTTGAGGCCACTACTTGAGTTTTCTGGAGTTTTGGACACAGCAAATCAGGATGAACTGTATTAAATACACTCGAGAAATCAAATAATGTGACCCTCACAGTGCTGTCTGCCTTGTCTAATTGACAGTGGGTTTTGTAAGCAAGTGTATGATGGCATCTTCATCTCCAACTCCATGGTGATAAGCAAACGGCAGGGGGTGATGATAGCTGCTTGTCTGTCTACTCAGGTGGACCAACAGGAGTCTCTGTAGGACCTTCATGATGTGGGATGTCAGGGCAACAGATCTAAAGTGAAAGAGGAAGGATGAGCGAGTTTTCTTCGGTACCGGAACAATGCAGGAGGTCTTTCATAACACTGGAGCCTTCTCCTTGGTCAGATTAAGGTTGAAGAGGTGCTGTAGAATCCCAGAGAGCTGCTCTGCACAGGCCTTCAGGACTATGGGGTAGATACCATCTGGACCTGCAGCCATGTTCCGGTTCTGATAGGGTTATTAAAGATAACCCCTTTTATCCTAGAACGAAAACCACACAACACAAGTTTTAGACAGTTCTATAGAAAAGGACAGAGGATGAACCCAAACGGAGAACTTCACTCCCTGAAAGTTTGAGATCGTCTGTGCCGGGTCATCTCTGTCCTTCTGCCTTTATTATCACACATCAAAGAGGGGGTCAGGAGGATTGGGTCAGGAGGTTTCAGGAATTTACAGCATGGGGGTTTAAAAGGGTCAGGAGGTTAAAAGCGAAGAAGGAAACAATTGGAATTGCAGATGGTGATTTCTCACCAGCTTCATGCACAGCTGGATAAGGGGGAGACATTCCTTATCTGAGAGAACCATTTGTTATTCCTGCCTAAGGGTAAATACAACAAAACCTTCCCGAAAGCAAACTCTTAAAACAAACCAAAATGCCTGTAACTTGATAGAAATAAAATGATTACATTCATATTTCTCCAACAGGTTCAGTCTCTCCAGCTGCCTTTTCATTTCTAGAGACATAAAAGTGGAAGGGGGAGGCAAAGGGGGAGGCAAAGGGAGAAGCACCGTCTTCTGCTGAGAACAAACATGCAGAAGCAGAAGGGTCCATTGCTGAGGCAGAAGATACAACATTTGAGGTGTGACCGGGAAGTCTTGTGTCAAAGAGGGTGTGATGACTGTTTGGCTGTGGGTAGGAATGGAGAATGCCAAGCTTGTTCCTGAACTGAACCTGTTGAAGAATGTGTTCCGCTCATTGGCTCTGTCCAGAATTCCTGACCACATATCTTTTATACTGTTCTGCTGGAGCTTGCTCTCCAGCTTCTTCCTGTAAAACCTCCTTGCTTTCTCTTCTCTTGACCTTAAGTTTCTTTTGTATACTCCTCAGCAATTCCTTATCTCCCTTACGGAAAGGCTCTTTTTTCTCATTCAGCAGTTCCTTCAGGTAATGGGTGATCCAGGGTTTGTTGTTGAGGAAGCATCTCATTGTTCTGGTGGGGGTGGTGTTGTCCACACAGACGTTTACATAGCCAGTCATTGCATTTATGTCCTCTCCATGTGACTGGCACAGTGCATCACAGTCTGTTGCCTCAAAAAAAAAAACAAGGATTTCCTTGGATTCCTGTGACCATTTTCTTACAGTTCTCTTTAATGTAGGATGCCGTTGAAAAAGAGGCTTATATTCTGAACGGAGAAAAACAAGAATGTGGTCTGAGTTGCCAAGATGAGGTCTTGCCTTACAGAGGTATGAGATTGTGACATTTGCATATAACAAGTCCAGAGTTTTGTTTTCTCTAGTAGAGCAGGTTGAACTGTTGAGAAGTTGGAAGTGTAGCAGAGAGTGACACATGATTAAAATCACCAGATATTGCCAGAAAAGCATTTGGATGTTGTGTCTGTTGCTTATCCACAACTGAGCGGATGACATCACATGCAGTGTCAGTGACAGCTGATGGTGGAACATAGACTGTTGCCAAAATAACACAGAATAACTCTCTGGGTAAATAATGTGGATGAAAGCTCACTGCTAACACTTTAATATCTGGGCTGCAGAGACAAAACTTCACAGTGACATGTCCTGGGTGACACCATCTGTAGTTCACCAGCACCACAAATCCACCACCCTTTATCTTTCCACTTTCCTTTAAATCTCTGTCTGCTCATATGGTCAGAAAGCCTAGCCCTAGCCCTAGTAGAGAGATGCTGGAGTTGGGAATATGATCCTGCAGCCATGTTTCAGTGAAACACATAATACTGCATTCCCGATATTCTGGCCGGGTCCTGGTTAAGGCTTGGAGTTCCTCCAACTTATTTTCCAAAAATCTCACATTGCCCATAATAATTGATGGAAGACATGGCTTAAATTTCATCTACCCTTTCTCTTCTTCTTGCTTCTGCTCTGCATTCTATGTGCCTCCTTCACAACTCATCTAGGATTTGGGGACGTAGTTGAAGTATTATTTCAGCTTTTGAGATGTCAGTCAGCTGCTCCTGGTTGTAGAAAATCAACTGGTTGCTAGGTTACGCATCATAGCAAATGTTCCAAAAATTAAGAAAATCCCAACAGAAATCCTCCAAGCAGCAAAGCATCCAACACCAAAAATATTCAAAAAGCAACTTCTGATCCACAAACAAAGAGGAATTGAAGTTCCTTAGAGTGATATGCAGAACAAAAACAACAGAGCTACTCCAACATACAGCCACCTTGTGTAGGCCAATTCTAGAAAAAAATTATTTAACACAAAGTAGTGCATAGTTGTAAAAACAAAGTAGTGCATAGTTGTAAACTGAACGGAAAAATTATTAGTGATTATTTTTCACAAATAAAAATCTGAGAGAATGTATTTGTTATGCATCTGCTCTATTGTTCTGTTCCCCTGTTTGCCACTCTCAGCTAATTAGCGGGGCAGTTTCACCTGTCTCACTCCCAATGACCTGCATTCATTCCACCTGGGATCCTGCCTATATATACCTGCCTCACACAGCCAGTATCTGCCAGATTGTTGAAAGCCTCAGAGTTCGTAGAAGTCCAGCAGTCATTGTCTGCACACCTCATTTGGCTCTCTGATTTTCTGGGCACAACCTGGACTGTTTTTGACCACATATCTAGCCCAGCCCTTTTGACCTATCTGCCATCTTCTGCCTTCACTGTGTATGAACCCTGCCTTCAACGCTTTTTTCCTACCTGCACCAGATTCTGGTAATTTATTTAATAAACCTTTTAAAACACAACACCATGTCCAGTTTTAATATTGGGTTTCCTGATTCTTCTGAAGCATTACAGTATTTGTGAATTTATACTCAAATAAAACTAAATAAAATCCAGGGCCACCAACTGCCTTCAAAAATCCTCTAATTAGAAAATACTTCTCTAATGTGTAATTTAATCTCAGTGTTAATTTAACTGTGAAAGCCGCAAATGTCTGTTAGTGAAAAAACAGCATCAAAATGACAAAAGAACACGGTCACTTTTGCACTCTTTGTGCAAGACACACAAAGGGTGCAAGAAGGTTCCTCATCCATGAGTGGCCAGCTGGCATGAAGAACAAAGGCAGGGTCCGAAATGAACACCTGCCAGATGCCAAATGTGAGTAAATTTTCTGTTTGGCGAGTAATTTCAGAGGGATAGCTGCCACATGGTGAGCAAATGTTTGTACCAAATAAATCTTGTTATTCAGCCATCATTTGGGTGGATGCTTCTTTAGGTTCCTCTGCTGTCAGCTCGTATGACAACAAACGCGCACGTACACAAACACTCGCACATGTGAGGCGAGAATGACAACAACTACGTCCTGTCTGTTTGCTAACAACTAGCGTTTAGCTCAGGCTAATTACGTAGTGGGATTATGTGGAGAAATTTAGTAGGAGTCAGTCAGAATTAATATTTTGGCCAGTAAAAAACATGGTTGGCCAGTTGATTTTTACATCTACCGGCAAACTTGGCCGGTGAATCAGGAAGTTACGGACACTGTACACAGGCTTTTCGAGATCTTTTAGCCTAGTTCAGGTTGTCAGAGTGGTTTGCAGTGAGTGAGGTATCAGCAAAAACAGGAAACTTATGCTATTTATTTTTATCTTATCTGACATTTATGTTGTATATTCAAATCTTTACGGGATCTTCACACCACTTAATGACATCTACTCCCAGCTAAAGAAACTGCTGGGAGAGTGTAACTCTCTCCTTCTTCAAAAGTCTGGTCACGCCTCCCCTCCACTTCACCATCCCTTTCATCCTGCCTTAGGCCCACATTGTGTATTCATTACCATTAAAGACTCCACGCCTCGTCTTGCCATTAGGGCCCGTTACTCTGCTCTGAGCTTTCCTTGACATTGGTCACACTCTGATCGGGTAATCTGGTCTGAATTTACGCAGGATTTCCTCCAGGGGGATTTTCAAAAGCAGAACTACACAAACCGCCCTCAGATCACATTTCTAATGCATCGCTATGCCTCCTTGAGATATATCTGCAACCAATGGCTGTAATCTATGATAACGCCCTCAACATGACAGAGCCCAATCTGAGTTGAGGGCAGGAGGGTATCACCGTGAACTCTACAGAATAATTTTTATTTGAAAGAAACAAACAAAAACAACTTAATGAGGCTGAGCACGAGTCTGTAGGTTTGCATAGATAAGCTAGTAAAGAATTTATTGTATTTTTTCCAGTTTTGTGACATGCATTTCGTGAAAAGAAATACATGTAACTCTTTCATATGTGAAAAATCAAAACATTTCTGGAAGAAAAAACTTTCTGTGTGCTCTCAATAGTGCAAAAATACTTGTCTTGAACAAAATAAAGCAAAAAGCAGATAATCAAAACCCAAGAAGTAACAAGTGGCATTGTAAATATGCACTGGAAGGGAAAAAAACATCCAGATGCAATGCAGGAAGGATAATTAGAGGAAGAGGATTAGGAATGTAGGAAGAGCAGGAAACAAAATTCTAGTGAGAACTACAAAAGCAAGTTCTGAACTCCAACACAAAGTCCATAGATTAAAAAAGACAGAGTGAGGTTTGGTAAGCTTGAACTTAACTGGTTCATACAAGGGTTCTGTCAAAGGTGAACACTGCCTTTTGGCCATTGACTGGTGGAGATCAGCACCAGGAAGCACTGCAGTGTTTGAATATTGCCCAATTAGGTGGTTTATACAACTACTCTGTTTTGATGTAGTGAATTGGTCTAAGTGGTTCTATGATGTGAGTGGACTTACATGAGGAGGAGGGATTGATAGGGACCAGGTGGCAAATGAGCAGCTGTCCTTTGTACTGGCTTTAAGATTTAAAAATAAGGAGTCGGACGTTTCTGTTTTGGTATTGTCTGCTAATCATTACCAGGACCAAATATGATGCATCCAACACTGCATTTTCCTGCTTTTCCTTTATATAGTCACCTTAAGTGACATGGAGGTAGAGCGTCTAGAGATAGTCCTGCAGACTCATTCCAATGTCCGTTTGTCATGATGCAGCCTGTCTGCTACACCATGCACAGACTCAGACACTTTTCACCTTCCATACAGCTCCAGTCTCCGGTTCAGTAATCATCCACACCTGTCAGCTACTAATCAGCCAGCATTCAGCACACCTGTCAGCCTCACTACTTAAGCTCACTGCAGTCTGTCATTCCTCGTTGGTTCGTTCTGTTTCCCTGCTTACCTCTGTTTCTGCTGCTCACCTCATCCAGTCTCGTCCAGTCCATGGTTCCTCCATTCTCCGCCAGCCTGCTGTAGTTCTGGTTTCAAGTCTCCATTCTGTCGTGCTGTGAGTCTAACCTGGTTCCAAGTCTCCATTCTGTCGTGCTTCTGGTTCTGCTGACTCCATGCTCTGGTTCCAACCTGCTTGCCAGTTCCTGCCTTGACCATCCTCCTGCTTCAGCTCAGCACAGACTCTTGGTTCCTTCCTCCACTATCCACAAACTTCAATAAACTGTTAAACTATACTCTGCTGTGGTTGTGTTCGGGTTCAGTCTACAAAACGTGACACCGTTGTTGTCTACAAAAACCAATGCAGAGCGTAAACTACTGATGTCTCAGTAACTGCGAGATTAAATATATGCTGTATCTATAAGGAAAAACGTGATTTGGAAGAACTTATCCAAGGATTGGCCACCTTAAATGTCTCCACTACTAGATTAATATATTTACAGAAGGAAAAATAAGCTACTGCCTTATTCAGCTCACAGGTGTAAAGGTTTCTTGTGAAAGAAAATGGCAACATTCTGATCACATGTCAAAACAGTAAGAGCAGTGAATAACATTTACACTAAACAACTTAAACAGCACCCACCTAAGTTATCGCAATCAGCTGACTTGAATTGTCAATATCGGTATCAGCATTAGAAAAACTAATGTAACGATCAGCTTCTGGGATTCTCTTAAGACTACGTTTCTCAAAGCTCCATCAGGAAACTTTCTCTACCTACTTATTCCTTCTCATAACAGGATTATACCTGCCATCATCTTATTATAGTGAATGTGATTAGATGTTGCTCATCAATTCATTACGATGGCTATGAGCTGACATTTCCCCCTCTAGAACGGATCATTTATTTGGAGCACCTTGATGGCAGCGGCAGGGCCGTTAAGCCGGGCGAGTCAATTCGCAAGTTATTGTGACAGCCAGCCTGCCTAATTGTTCATTTGAGGTAATCACTCGACAAGTTAGAGCAATTTTCAAGCACAATGCCGGAGACTAATGGGGGCGGACGTGCTCTCTTGATGAGATCAGAATTGTGGCTCTGCTGGGAGTCCATAGAGAGGGCATCAGCCTTGATATTAAGGGAATTTTTTTCACTTTTGTGTTCCCAGCTGGCTGTAATTGAGGATTTTGTGCAGAAAAAAAAATTGTGATACCAGTACAGTTTCTATATCAAAAGATCTCCTGGTGCATTTTTTTCCTCCAAGAGAAAAGTGAATTTGGAGGGAAATCCTGTTGAAACAAGTAGCCTCAATCAAAACTCTTAGCATGCAGGAAGACTCTCCTGCCCACAGCTTTTTGTCTGATTCAGTGTGTGTGCATGTGTGTGTGTATTTGGGGGTGGGTGTTGGATGTGATGGATGACCGTGCAGAGCCGGGGTGTTCTCGGTTTAATTGTGATGTCAGCGCATGTCTGTAGCAACCCTGGCGGTGAACGGTGACAGACAGGAGTGTGTAGATGCGTCTCTACACTAGTGTGTGTGTGAGAGAAATAGTGAATGCAAGAGAAGTGGAGAGCTGAGGAAGTCAGACATGATGTTTGCTTTGGATTTTAAGGCAAACCGTAAAGCAGGACTGTAATAAAGACATGTTTGGTGAAAATCACTTGTTTGAGGAGTGGATGAGCCGTAAAAGTGTCAGATTTGCTCAGAAACATGATAGAAGTGTCAACATTTTAAGGTCTTGGGTCAGTCATCATCTCTTTTTACTTTTCTTCCGGTGGGCTAAACTTTCTTGCTCTTTTAATCTGGTATTGTCCAACAATCCTCCAGGCTTTCTGAAATTCTTTCATGGTTTTTCTTTAGACTTTTACTGCTTTTTCACTCCCAGTCCAATCCGTACAACTGAACATTTTCAAATTATTTTTTTTGTTATTGAAGCCACTCAACTTTGACATTTGAATTACTCATGCATACATAGCCTCTAAGTCAATTTGTTCCACTTTCTGTGAAAAGTACAAAATATAACGGCAGTAGAAAAGAGAAAATAGGCTTTAGCAGCAATAAAATGAATTCCAAGGAGTTTTTAGCTGAAAACTTGGCTTCAAATAGAAAATAAACAGAAGGATACTGTATCTCAGGCAGATTGTCTGGTATTTTCTAGGTTTTGTTATTTGTTATGACATGGCTTTCTGACAATGGTCATCTGCTGGAAATTTTTAGGCTTGACCTAAAAGTTTACAACATTGTTCTTTCATTTTGTAACCACTCAAAAATATCCAGCCAAGGTCCGAGTTCAAAAACTAGGTTAGCAGTCAATGGTCCAGGACTCACATTTAACAGAGTTTGCCTTGTTGTTGAATTGTTGTTCAAGTATGAAACCCATAGTTCAGAATGAATTGAGAGTGATGAAAGTTTATACGTGAAATTTGCTCAAACTGCAGACTGGAAGGAAGAAAAATGATGGACGGATGGATCGATCGATTAACAGATGGTAGAATGGGTGGAATGATGGATGGTTTAATCGACAAATGAATGGATTGATACATTAGAGCAGGGGTCTAGGGCACCACATGTGGTCCTTGGGGGCTACTTGGTGCCCGCGGGCACCATGTTGGTGACCCCGGCATCAGAGGATCGCCTGGTTCACAGATAGATGGATGGATTATTGAGAGACTGGTGTATGGAAGGATTGAGTGAAGGGGGATGATCAAATTGACAAATGGATTAATAGAAGAGTAGTGAAAGGATTAATAGACAGATTGATAAGTGGATGAATTGATGGACGTCAAGACTGAGGAATGGATGGCTGGATTGATGGGCAGATGGCTAGGTTAGATGGGTGCTGGGATTACCAGATGGAAGAATGGATAGATGAATGGGTAAAAACTTCTATGTGCATCTTTTATCTAAAAATCAGCATAAAAACACTGATTGGAACAACTTATCTTAAGGATCTTAACAAATTAGATAGACCAGCACATAAAGTTTGCAAATGCAGATAATATTTCTTAGTTTATTTAATTTTTCATTCTTGTCCAGAACTGGGGAAAATAATTTAAATTCTATTCTTCTCAAGGCTGTGTAGGAACTCTGTTGAAGAAGCCAGCTCATGAATCAGCAATGTTCTCACAAGTGCTTTGCTTTCTCACAAGTGTGTATTTAAAACTTGCCGTACCTTCTGGTAACCTTCTCCTGCTTTATATAGGCATTAATTATTTAAATTCAGAGTTCTAGGGAGCTGCTTCGATTGGCAGGACGAGGTTTGATCTATAAAAGCTTTGAAATTTGCATCTCCTGGCATTTCGTAATGGTGGCTCTGCACAAGCAATGACCCTGACCAGCTTATTAGAGAAAAACTTCAGAAAGTGGCCACACCTTTCTGTTTGTTTCTCACTCACAAAATATTGTTGCATATTTGATTATTCAAAATCTCAGAAATGTTCACAGTGTTTTTATAAAATAACACAAGCAAAATAAATTCAGAATTTCTGCTTTGAGTCATGCCTTAATGCTGAAAGGGCAGCTGCAGTTCCACAAAACGACCAAATAGTGGTGCTGTTGCACCTGAGCTTCTAATTTGCTCCTTCAGACGGAAAATAGTGTATAATGAAATGCATTTCAGTATAATTCAAACAGATGCACGGAGGGAAATCATCATTTAATCCAAGGCTGATTAGGGAGGAAACAATTTTTAAAAACTCCTATTTGGCTGCTGAAAGTTTGAGCAATTTTGCTTTATGTGTTTGCAGGATTTGGGGGGGGGGGGGTTGATCAGAAATGTAAACTTTTCTGGGAGAAATACAGAATTTTAACTAGAATGATAAATACTTGCAACTCTAAAATATGAGCAAAGACCTGTATGTAGTTCCAAACATTTTAGAGATTCCGCTCAGGTTTGGCAAAGTAGGAGTCATGTTTGCGTGAGAGAGAGGGAGAGAGAGAGAGTCCAACTCTCTCAGGAGCCTGAGCATTCAGTGAACATAGTGAAGACTTCTTCTGGGAGAATATGTAATAAGAAACACAACCACAGCCTCTCCTTCTGAGTTGTAGACTCTAAGATAAACAGGCTCGACTTGACGGAAATAGAAACTGACCAACTGTGCTTGTCCTGTGCCAATTTAAGCTCGCTTAGAAAAAAAAAGAGATACCAGATGCGGAGTGGAGGAAAAGGTGTTTGATTCCTGCCAGACAGCAAAGGGAGTCAGCAAGTCTTCACTGCAGAAACAGAGCAGGCAAATAAATATTACCTCTGAGAGTGACTACTTTCCATTTTTCAAAAACATGATCTGAGACATAAAATCTGTCCAGACAGTAGCTGGAAATTTCTGCCAGAACAAAACATTTATTAACCCGAACCTTCAGTTACACGTCCTTTCAGAGAGCTATCAAAAGGACATAAGAACCACCATGACCTTACTATGATGATGCAGCGAGTGCCTGTTTTGTGTTTCAGTCCAATTCAGAGTCTTGAATTGGATATTGCCCCGAAAGGCCAATAGACTGTAATGTGATTTGTATTAAAAAAAGGGGCCAAACATAAGAGGCTGGGAAACGGCCCGGCAACAAGGTTAGAGCGGGCCAGCGAAAGGTTATTCTACTGTGAATTGGTTGCCTCAATCCATTTATCGCCACCACATTTCGAGTGCTGTGACAGAGCAGGGATGTTTAAAAACCTCTCGGGAAGGACCGTGGCTTCTGTATGGGATTTGTTTTGGTGGAAAGAGCGTGCACAAGCAGTGGGTTTAACTCCAGGTGGTTTCATTTCTTGACTCAATGGCTCGTTCGCCAGTTGGGGCTTCCTGCAGAAGGTGTCACCGTTCAGTCCGAGCTAGACCGGTGAATGCAGAGCTCCTTATGCCATCCTGATCCTGCTAATGAATTCTGCTCGCCCAGAGTGGCAGTATGGTACTGGCCACTGAGTGGGCTCAGGGGACAGGAAGGCTCTGAGAAGCCATCTGTCGTGCCACTGTGCTCTCCATTCCTCTTTGATTAAACTCAAAAACCAATAAAACACCTAATATAGGTGATACAGATGTACCGTTTCACGGAAAAAAGTTTGGACACCCGAAAATGTCCATTCCCTTGTAAAAAGAGCTCGTACCCCTTGTCTCAGTTTGTCCTTTTACAACCGTTCACACACATATAAACTTGACTGACATCCCGATTTTAATCAAAATGTTTCAACCCACCCTTTGCAGATGTAATAGCTTCATCTTTTTCTGGGAAAAGCTCCCTAAAACGTTTAGAAGTGTGTTTACGTTTTTTTTTTCTCAGCCTTTTTGAATTTGTGAGGCCAGACACTAATGTTGGACAAGAAGTCCTGGCTCCCAGGTGCTACTCTAATTAATCCCAAATGTAGGGTGATGGAACTTCCACACAGTTGGAAGCATGAAATTGTCCAAAATATCTCTGTATGCTGAAATAACAGTTCCTTTCAGTGGGGCTGAGGGATTGAGCTCATCTCCTGAAAAACAGTCTCAGAATTACAATTATTTATTTGTCACCGCGGCAAAATTTCTCTTTGGCTACTCCGGTTCACATTACAGTTCACATTACACATAATGAAGGCAAAAAAACTGACAAACAAACATGCAATGAACAAGGTTTACATTCTTTTTTCTTTTTAGCATTCAGGAAAGTCACAGATAAAGATAATGAGGTAGTATGGTGCTTATTGAGCAATGATGATTGAGGCTTTGTTTAGAAGAAATGAGAAATGAGCATTTAGAAATTCAAAGATGATAGTGTGCAGTATTCAGTAACATTAAGGTTATTGTAACGTAATGTGGGCTGTTTGCCATGATAGCTAAAATTGTCAAGTTGAAAGTATTTGAGGGCCACAATTAGAATTTTGAAAAATAAATTTTGCAGTATGCGTGTTGTCTTACTCACTATGAAAATTTTTCTCAATGATTGTGGTTCTACTAGCTCTGACAGCCATATACGTGGTCATGAATGATCACAATAGCCAAGCTGAAAGTTCTAGTGGACTTTAAAAGTTATTTTTTTGATCATTTGATGGATGTTTGTGGTCCTACATAATAGAAAATGTAAACCAAACATACACTGTTTAACATTTAAATTGTCAGTAAGAATTTGGCTCTAAAATATGTTTTAAACAGCGCCCATTTTCATCAACCATCTGCGCTGTTGGGTCAGTTGGTTTACTTTTAATGAGTTCTGGTCAGGGGCCACACAAAATCCTTCCAATGGCCACATATTGGCTCTAGAGTTCCGGAGGCACTATTCTTTACACCACTGCAACCCAAAATTTGCCTTGCACTTGGTGATGTAAGGCTTGGATGCAGCTGCTTGATGATGGAAACCCATCCCATGAACCTCTCTATGTACTGTTCTAGAGCTAATCTGAAGGCAACATGAAGTTTGGAAGTCTGCAGAAAGTTGTTACATTAATATACACTTCAGCACATGCTGATCTGTGATTTTACGTGGCTACAGTACAATGCAGGAAATCAAGGAGCTTGTGACTCCAGCTTGGACTAGCTAAAAGGGCAAAACTTGGCCAATGATCAGCTCCAGCGTGATCAAAAAGTTCTACAGTTGACTAAAAGTACTGTAAAATTAGGAAGACAGCTTTATAAAGCCAACCGGTTGGCAATTAGCCCTTGCAAAGTCCCTTTGTGGAAAAAAAAACATGGAGTGAAGAGGCTACAATTTACCAAAGAAGAGATGGACTGGAATGGTGCAACATTTTGGTAACAACTTTTATTTTTTTGAGGTTGTGAGGCAGAACCTATAAAACAGTTTCTCAGCTAATGACCAAGGAGCAGTTTGGAGGAGCTTTAATGACATCACCAGCTACAGGAATCAATCCCTCCATACTGCAATGAGCCCCCAAAACTGGCTTTAGCTTTGAAAACCAGCCCTTCACATCTCATTCCCACTCAAAAGGACTTTCTGTATCCCCATGTACAACTCTACAACCTGCTCTCCTTCCCCTTCTAACTCATGTGAAAGAATCTCCCAAATAAATTCTGGTCTTATTTCTTTCTTCTGAAGCCTTGCTCTTCTTCTCATAAAAAGTATATGGTGAGAGCAGCGGAGCTACAATGAAAGGCTGAAACCAAAGCTCACTGGAAACATAAACACTAGAACTGTGCATGCGCTGCCAGTGGAAACTAGCAAGGAACGAACATTGCCGTTTGTTGAGCACGTCACATTGACTGGCATGTGGGGGCAACCAATAGATAAGATGATCCCACCAGAAGTTGAAGCTGAAAAAAACTGTCCACTAGTCCTTTAAACCCTTTGAATGGCAAGTTCTGAAACATCTGAAGGAGATCACAGGCGTCCTGCTGGACACCCTGCAGTTTGCTTACTGGGCGCACAGGTCGACAGTGGGTGCACTCAACTTGGGCCTACATTTCATCCTGCACCACGTTTGTGAACTTCACCTCAGCCTTCAAAATCATCAGAAGCAGGTGAGGCTGGGGAGCATCTTCTACTGCACAAGAACCATCATCGTTGTCTGACCTTCCCTCCTTTTAGGATTTGTACAGGTCTGGGGTCAGGAAAAGGACAGCCAATATCTACACCCTCACCTACACACAAACTGTTCAGACTTTTACCTTCAGGGCTGTGCTACAGAGCTCTATTTGCAAAAGCCAGCCGCCACAGAGACAGTTTCCTTCCCCAGGCTGTCTCCCCGATGAACACAATGAACATCTCACAGCACTATCACAATCCAGCCTTTTTTCTTTCCTTATAAATAAAACTGGCTGTACATACAACTCCTTTTATCCATATTTTATTCCTCTATAAGTCTTTAACTTTTTTACTGAATACTAACTGTGATTGCTTAAAATCAGTCAAATTCCTATTGCACAAAATCTTGGCCAATAAAGCTGACTCTGAGGAGACTCTGAATTTAGCCTGCAGTGCAGGTTAGGGCATGATAGCTAGGACATCATTACATGTGGACGGCTCTCATTAAATAGACCTGGGCATATTTATCCCATAGCAAAGAGCATGAATCATTTTAAATCTATTATCATACTTGAAGAGGTCATGTTGCTTTATACGAAGGATCAAATTTTTCTTGAACTGGATGTTTCAACTCCAAAGATTCCAAAAACACCACAAAGCAAGCACGCTATTGATTTCTGTTATCGAGTGGCTATCCCCATCTTCAGAGCCTTAATCCAACAAAAAGTAGTTGTAGGCTGACATCAAGCATGCAGTTGAGTTGTCCTGAGCTGGAATACCTTTCACAGATGCCAGTAGTGCGCTGGTGACAAGCAAAACCGGAATGAAGCAGTTCTCAGAAACAGTGCTACTTAATATTAGTTCAGTAATTCACTAAAAGATACATCTTCCAGAATATTCAGTTTATAAAGGAAAGGTTTGAGATTGGAAAGAAAATGTAGACACAGCTATTTTCTGTGCATCCTAACATACCTCTTCCCTCACTTTCTGTTGAGTTTGATACATTTTTCTTCATGTCTTGCTAAGAGTTTAATGTGCAGTGTTCTCAATGCTGTTTCATGTGTGAAAATAAAAGCTATAATAATAATGTTAAACTTTACTCTCTTTTTCAAACACACAGCTTCAAACACACCTGCGGGTACCTAAAGTTGAGTTGCATTGATTAAGTTCTAAGTCTTACCACAGATTCTTAATTGGATCAAGGTCTGGACTTCGATAGGCCGCTCTTAGCATTCCATTGTTGCTCTGGCTGTAAATAAGTATTACCCTACAGACATTGTAGCTCTGGCTGTAGGGTAGTACTTATTTAGGATGGTTCACGATCCCATCAACTCCGGACAACTTTCCAGTCCCAGTTGAAGAAAATCCACAGCATGATGCTGCCACCATGGTGTGCAGGGATGGTGTGTTCAGTATATTTGTAAAAAAACTAAAAATGTAACATCTTGCATCCTTAGCCTAACCCTTCACTATTCTGTATTAATAAAATACACAGAAGTTTTTGGTTACAAGTTTAAGGTGCATGAATAGTTTTGCAAGGCACCGTATATCACACATTATAGCTTTCATTCCAACTGTGTATGGCTGCCCCTTCAGGATCAATATGAGCTGTGACCATCCAGTGATTTGCAATAATTGCAGAGTCCTCCAGCAATTTTAATTCTAACCCGGTCTGTCATCTCTTCGTGTTCGGAAACCCTCCAGCAGAAATTACCAGGATCCTTGGAAAGGTCTCAGAAGATATTAATCTTCTAGGCTGTATGTTTTTCTTTTGCCTGTGTGTTTTTTTCATATTATAAACAAGCACATTTTATCATCTTCTTCCCAAGACAAATATAACCAAAAGTGACAGTTTCAATAAGGTTTGATTAAATCCCAACATTTCTCCTCTCCAGATGTAATGACTATCCTAGCTATAGGTATATTTCATAGCAATTATAAGGGAAACAAGATGTCCATACTTGGTGTTTGGTAATGGCTTTATAGGCCATGCGTTGAATGTTACAAATATGATATTTATATCTATATTTTTTACAGATTTGTAGCACCAGGTGTAGTTTTTAATTCCTGTAACAAAAATAGCTGTGATAACTAGCAAGGATTTATTCTACTATTTATGGTAAATTATCAACTAATCATGAAGTTGTACATATGCTTGTTAACACAAAATTACGAGCCAGTCCATGAGATGGAAGATACTGAAGGTGACTTTCTGTAGCTCAGACCAAGCAACACAACGGGGAAAGAAATTGAATTTAAGTGGCTTTAAAAGTAGTATAGTTATATGTGGCTGACAGACTGGTCAGAGTATCTGCAGTACACACAGGCTCACCAAAATTGGAAAATTACAGAAAAATGCTGCCTGGTCAAATGACGCTTGCTTTAGGTAGCAACAGGGTCAGATTTTGGCTTAAACAACATGAAAGCAAAGATCCATTCTGCCCTGTAGCCTGCTGCTGCTGGTGTAACGGTCTTGGAGATATCCTTTTGCCACTTTTTGGTCCATTAGTGATGGTTCACCAACATTTCCACACCACCTACCTGACTGTTGTTGGTGACCATGTCCATGACCCCAGTGTGGAAATGTGTTGACTAGTTCAGAGTAATCCATCATTTGACAAAGCTAAAACGACTCAAACCTGTTAACCCCGCAAGCCAGATTGATTATGTGTAGCACTCTCCGTTCTGCACATTTTCAGTCTGGGACTGCTCCTATCGAATCCGTTCGTGCAAAGGAGGAACATTCAGCAGAACTTTCTGAGCTGATTGGACAAGATGACACCTAGCGTCCGCCCACTCAAAGGTTGGTTTTAGCCAATCACGGTATCAAATAAAAAGGCAAGCAGCAGGCCTCACGGGAAACATCATGAGAAACCAAAACAAGGTAAGTTATTCAAGGCACTTCTTGCCGTTCTTGTTTCAAAATCATGCATGCTTACAAAACAGATGTGATAGCAGCATGGCAGCATCCTCCTGTGCTGCCATGTTAATGTTGGTTTGCCAGTGGGCTCGGGAGCTCTTGCTTTTGTCACAGCTGTATGTCCCACCTTAAACCATAATACTGTAACATCATTGGCCCAAACTGTTTTTTTGGTCACAAATGGTTGAAGCGGGAGTGATACAAGATGGATGCTCGGATGTACCACAGCAGATACATCCGGCTGTGAGTCGAGCTAGCATGCAAGCAGACAGAGAGCGGCCGCCCCAGATCAGCCTACCTGTATCATCTTGAACAGGAGGTAGACGCAGCCGAAGGCACGGAGCGTGAATATCCAATATGGAATTTTCAAACAAGCGGATTTTGAAAAAAAAAAAAACGTCTATACCAACACTGAAAGTGGCGACCACAGTGCTGTCATTACACGTACATTTGACCGGTTCTCCAAATATGGCATCAGCTGCATATTATTACCATACCGAGGCCTTTCACCAAGGAGGGATATTTGGCCTGACAAAACAACAAGCTGACTTTATTTTTTAAATGAAATTCTTTGGAGAATTTACATATGTAGCAATATCAACTACATGGAATGCTTTATACGGTGATGTCATGACACCTTTAAGCACAAATATACATTTTAAAAACTGAAGTTCTACCTAATTATTTACAGAGAGTAACATGAAAATCCCCTCTAACACATTAATACGAAAAATTTTGAGTTGTTTAGCTTCATACAGTTGGGCTAAGTGCAGACAGCAAAAGGTAGTTATTACGTTTTCAATGAGCAATCAATGTGGCAAACAGAGTAAGACCCGATTGTTTTCTTTCATTAAAACTTTTAAGTTCTTGAACTGTTGCAGAATTACTCAAATAATATTCTCAGAACAAATGTACAAGATTTGAGCCAAGGGGGTCTGACAACCGACAAAAAGGATCTGTCATTAAAAGCTGAAATCACAAACACTTTCTGATGGGATGATGCCCTTGTTAGGCAGTTTTATGTTTCCAACAAACCTTTTCATTTTTTCCTGACCTAGGTTCTGAGTCTTGATTATATCTTGGATTATATCTTAAAATGAACTGAGAAAAGCATTCATTACACATACAGAATATATTGTGCCTGAGGTTATGTACATGAAAATATGCCTTTAAACTTCATTAAAGTAATATAAAAATAAATCTACTCAGCAGGGTTGAAATAAATGTAAGTCAATGATGAGGTTACAAAAACAGAGTATTATTGTTTTACTATAAGTGAAATAGTTATGCCATTTAAGATGCATTTTACTGTATATTTCCCAGTCAGCACAGATAACACATCATCATCAGACAGCTTTTTGTTATTCATTTTACCAAATCACAAATTGGACAGAAATTCCTGCCTCTTGGCACATGTCTGAGCTCTATTTGAAAAATGAAGGCTTTTGTGCCCGATGTTGCAATCCAATTATGAAGCAGGGCTCTGTTACAAGGTTGCAATGACAGAATCAATGAAAACAATACATGGGAGTCTCACTATATACACGTGTTACTGGGAATGAGCAAAATACCTTAGTTTAAAGAGAAGAATCAGCTGCAATATGGTGAGATGCAATTTAAAGAAACCGAGAGCTAATGACTTATGATTTATAGAGTTTAAGCAGTGAGAGTAAATACTGATGGCATAAAAAGAAACTTCACTCTTAATTGAAACCTGCAAGATTAACTGGCTCTGTCTTGCAACAGGGTGAACTCGTGGGAAAGCTACAAGAGAGACCCTGTAAAGATTTTGGCAACAAACGTATTTACAACCTAGTAAACCGGAGGTTATTGCAGCAAAGAAAAATAATAATTTCCACTCATGTTGCGCACAAAAGCACCTTAATTTCCCTTAATGTCGTGGCGCCGAAAGCTGCCTCTGAGCTACTTGTAAGCGCTGCAAAGGAACGGGTTACGTCTGCCTTCCTGAACTTGGCTGCATTTCAGACTAGTGTGGAGGAGGATGAAGGCCTGCTTCCCTGCCTTGCTCGACGATGAGAGCAAAGGCCTTGAGGCACTCTAAAGCCACATCTGTAAGGAGAAGATGAGGGGGAGGAGCAAGCCACGCCGCCCACTTGGAGGTCTGAGATGGCATAGGGGGCACCAGACAACCGACTCTGGGGTATTTGGTGGGGCTATTTGTTTCATAAACAGACAGTATGTTCTGAGTAGGAAAGAGAACAACTTGCAGTGTTTGCACCAGATCCTTGTGAAGTATAATGTCAGCATTAGGTTTCTGTGTTCTTTTAAAATGTTCTCTTTCAGAGAAATTTCTCATTTAGCGTCCTGGGATTAAATTTATGGTGGTTTACCAGGCATTAAAAATGATAAATTATCTACCACTAATCTCTATGTTTATTGTTTTTTTTTATTCTAACCTGAATGCATAAATATAAATCAAGTATCATATTAAGAATTTTGGTTCAGTTGAAAACCTTGGATTCTTAGCTCTAAAATACAGTAATAATAATAATAATAATAATAATAATAATCCTCACAACATATAGTTGGTATTTCATTTTGTCATGATTTAGGTTTCAGTCTGTTTGTTTTGGACTTTTCCAGACTTGTTTAGAATCATCTCTCAGCCACAGAAACCCTCCTCAGTCCACTTCTCAGTCACCAGTCATCAGCCCAGACCAGTTCCCCCTGCTGCCACAAATCACTTCCTACTCTGCTCACCTGTTCCCCAGCCTTCATACACCTGTCTCACTCACTCACTGCTAGATCATCCTGTCTCCTATCATGTGCTCTGCCATCGTAACACTCCCAGTCCTGTGTGCTCAACGTGCTGGATGTAGAAACTCTGCCTGTGTCCAGCCCTGACTGAGGAAGGCTTCCAGTGTCTGCGTGCTGCTTGTCTGCTCTGTTTCCCTGAGGTCCTGCCGCTTGCTCCGTCTGCTCTGGTTAGCCTTCGGTCTGCGTCGACTGCTCAAGTCAACTCCTGCATTCACCACCGGCTCAAGTTCATCACTGCCTGCATCTCATGGTCTGTCTGCACCCTATGGGGTCTCCTTCCCATTCCTTCCTGCCTGCCACATCTGCTAGTGTCTAGAGTCTCAATAAACCTTTTAAAACGTACTCTGTGTTGGCTGGATTTAGGGTTTGCACCTACAAATGTGACAAATTTGACTGCTGAAGTGATCAAAGAGCTGTGTGAGGCCTTCTGAAAGAAGATTGTAGCAGCTTATGAGTCTGGTAAGGGATTTAAAGAGGTCTCAAAAGAATTAGAGATCAGCCGTTCCACTGTACAGAAAATAATTTTCAAGTGGAGGCCATTAAAAACAGCTGCAATTGTCCCCAAGTCTGGCATTCCAAGGAAGTTCACCCTAAAAACAGGCGGCAAGATGCTAGGTGAAGTTTCCAATAAAACCTAAAATATCATTATCGTCATATTTCAGCAAAAGGCTTATCATTACCTTTTATGAGGTGGGGCATAACTTTCATATTTGTAACCTAATTTTTAAATCAGGTAGAAGTCACAATTTTTTTTTACTTTTTTAGTGTTTATCTGGTGTTAACAAAAATGACATCAATAATGTGAATATTACCATCATATGTCTGTCTATTTGTCTCATAGTGATAAAAGTTACTCGTCTTCACAGAGCAAATTAGTCAAAAATATTATGTTTTTACAATTTCCATGACCATAGGTGGCAGTTGAAATGTAAAGGGACCAGTACATTGAGAGTTTTATTTTATTTTATTTTTCAGCTTGGCTATTTCTTTACCGTGACAGATTGAAGCAGCACCTACCTTACTGCATTACCAAATGGTCAAAGAGTAACTTGACTTGGAGCCACTTTTACATCAGGACACCAAGTTTGATTTCCTTGAATGAATGACAAGGACCCCCAAGTCCAAAAAAGAAACCCACTCCAAATTCAACGCACAAAGGACTGGAGAATCAAAAATCGAACCAGCCTGCTTTTTCACAGACTTATATATAATGCCATGTTTGTGCAGACAGAAAAGTAGTCCCCTCTTATTGCAACATACTTTCTAATGCAGAATGATGACACAGAAAGAAAGTGAGGCACTCCCTTCACCGTCTGTCCATATGTAAAGGGCCTTTGGCCATGTCTGGTATATTACTCATACTGTGTTCTTCTGAGTCTGTACTGTGGTGAACTGGCGACCTGTCCAGGGTGCACCCCGCTTCTTGACCCTTGACTGATGGAGATTAGCATCAGCAGCCCACTAACCCTGCAAGGATAAGTGGGAATAGGCCAGGGGTGTCCAAATATTTTGTCCCGTGGGCCAAAATTGTCCAGAATTAAATTATCTGCGGACCAAAAAAACAAACAAACAAACAAAAAAACAACTTAATTACCCCAAAATTACATTGGGATTGTTTTACCTGCTCCACAACATACGATCATGTAATATTTTATTTAAACAAATTAGACAGATTTTCTGTAGGAAAGGGATTCATATATCACTGTAGATTCAAAACTTAAAAAGTGTTTAGCAAATTTGCGTTATTAAAAGATGGTCATCCAGTCTGCTAATTGTTTTGCTAACTGGATCAACAGTTTTTTTTGTCTATTCTCATCATTAAAAGCAGGATTTGGGTCGCTCTTTCTTTGAAAACACTTGCTGTATTTAGCCAATTTAAATTTCATTAAACGAGTTAAAGGCAGATTTTTTGCACCAAAGCCCACTTTTGAGTAAATGTCCTTAGATAGCTATTTGCTATAAAATTAAATAGAATGCAAATGTAATTAAAATATTAATACTTTGTGTGTATAGACCAGTTCACACGTGACGTCACGAGCTACATCCGGGTAACGGTGGTAGGCAAAAACAGTACTGTTTTCGCCTACCACTGTGACAAAACGGGTGAATTAGAGCGTACTTTTAGTTAGTTTATTTTTGGAATCTAAACAATGCTCCCAGTTGCACACAGAGGCATTCCAAATCGTCGGATGTACGTTTCTTTCGTTTACCGAAGGACGAAGAAAGAAGAAAGAAATGGATAATTTCAATGAAAAGGATGCAAGCAGACAACCCCAATCGACTGTGGGAGCCATCATACCATGACAGAATTTGCAGTCTACACTTCATCTCCGGTAAATACAACTTAATTTTGCACTAGTCATTGTTCTACTTAAATAATTATATAAATAAAAAATTAGGATATATATTTAAGTCAAGACGTAAACGTTCGTTTTGTAATAATATACGTACATGTACAATGTATGCAAACCCTCTGGCATGAGTCTGTGAAAAGGATTAATAAGACAAAAACACCAAAATAATCCTTTGTGAACAATGTTTTTCTATTAATTAAATGCTTATTGTGGAATCGTAGTAATTTTCAGACTTTTAATTTGAATGCATGTACTGGGTTAGGCAAGGAAATCTATTGGCCAGCCCCACCAAGATTTTTTTTCACCAGCTGCCACTGCTTTGTGTCTAACATTTTCAATTGCAAGAAGATTTTAATTTGTCTGTGATAGCGCTGGACGATAATTCAATAACAACATATATCGATCGCTAGACGTCTGGTTCAATAGAAAAAAAGGAGTTAATAAAAAGTTCAATAGAAGAGCAGTTTTCCATCCTTTTTTTATTCTAGCCTATCATGTAGGTTAATACTAAAGTTGTTATACCCTCCCAACCAATCACAAATGCAGACCCAGGAAAGTTCCTTCACCATGAGTTAAGACAGCATGTGTTCTTTTTTTCTTTTTCTAAGACTTACAGTTTTGGTAAAAAGTTGTTCGAATAAAGGGTTATATTTGAATTCAGTGTTCTTTATTTAACAAAAGGTCATTCAGCAATAAATCATATGATTTCTGTTTTATCAATATGTTTTTTTTGTATCGTCCAGCCCCAGTCTGCGATATTTTGCTCTCATTTAAAATAAGAATTTTCCATTTGCATCAACGGCCCCACTTTGGACACCCCTGGTATAGACAATGGACGGATGTATGGTATTCTTGTTAACAAACAGCTGACCTAACTAACCTTATTCTTTTCTGTACGTTTCACAGTGACAGCATTTGGAAATATAATACACAAATTTGCCGTAAACTCTTGACTTTCATTTCTAATCACAATTTCTTGTTTCAACCTAACAATATTTGTAAGTGTTTCATAAAAAAATTGGAACGGACAGAGATGAGGCTGTCCATGGGCTGCCACCTTACCATGGTGGAGGGGTTTGAGTGTCTCAATGATCCTAGGAGCTATGCTGTCCGGAGCTTCATGCCCCTAGTAGGGTCACCCAAGGCAGTCATGTCCTTTGTGAGGGACCAGACAAAGCACTGCCCACAGACCCCTTATGATGAATGAGATAAATGGAACAGTGTTTCCTCGCCTGGACGCGGGTCACTCTGGAGCTGGTCCTGGAGGTGGGGCACGCTGGTGAGCCTCGAAGAGGAAATATGGGTCCTCCTTCCCATGGGTTCACCACCTGTGGGAGGGGCCAAAAGGGTTGGGTGCATTGTGTCATGGGTGGTGGCAGAGGGTGGGGACCTTAGCAATCTGATCCTCGGGTGCAGAAGCTTGCTCTCGGGATGTGGAATGTCACGTCTCTGGTGGGGAAGGAGCCTGAGCTGGTGTGTGAGATTGAGAGGTTCCGGCTAGAAATAGTCAGACTCAACTTGATGGACGGCTCTGGCTCTGGAACCAGTCTCTTTGAGAGGGGTTGGATACTCATTCACTCTGGAGTTGCCCCTAGTGAGAGGCGCCAAACAGGAGTGGGCATACTTGTTGGCCCTCATCTTTGTGCCTGTACAATGGGGTTCACCCCGGTGAATGAGAGGGTAGCCTCCCTCTGTCTGTATGTGGGAGGACGGGCTCTGACTGTTGTTTGTGCTTATGCGCAGAACAACAGTTCAGATTAATTCAATTCAATTCAATTTTATTTATATAGCGCCAAATCATGAAACATGTCATCTCAAGGCACTTTACAAAATCAAGTTCAATCATATTATACAGATTGGGTCAGATTATACAGATTGGTCAAAAATGTCCTATATAAGGAAACCAGTTGATTGCATCAAAGTCCCGACAAGCAGCATTCATTCCCGGGGAACCGTAGAGCCACAGGGAGAGTCGTCTGCATTGTACATGGCTTTGCTGCAATCCCTCATACTGAGCAAGCATGAAGCGACAGTGGGAAGAAAAACCACCCATTAACGGGAAAAAAAAACCTCCGGCAGAACCGGGCTCAGTATGAACGGTCATCTGCCTCGACCGACTGGGGTTACAGAAGACAGAGCAGAGACACAACAAGAGAGACAAAAAGCACAGAAGCACACATTGATCTAGTAATCTGTTCTACATTAGATGGTAATAGTCGGTGATCTGTCCTCCCTGGATGATTTCACAGTCAACAGAACGTCAGACCAGGTGTACCTACTATGAAGAAAAAGAGAGAGAGCAAAAAGTTAAAAGCTGAAATGACGACAGTCATTTCAATGTAATACAATGCAAAACTGGAGAACCGTAGAATGAAGAACAGTAGAAATCAGTAGAGTGAGAAAATTAGACCCTGATGTCCTCCAGCAGCCTAGGCCTATCACAGCACAACTATAGAGATAGCTCAGGGTAACATGAGCCACTCTAACTATAAGCTTTGTCAAAAAGGAAAGTTTTAAGATTAGTCTTAAAAATAGATAGGGTGTCTGCCTCACGGACCAAAACTGGGAGTTGGTTCCACAGGAGAGGAGCCTGATAGCTAAAGGATCTGCCTCCCATTCTACTTTTAGAGACTCTAGGAACCACCAGCAGACCTGCAGTCTGAGAGCGAAGTGCTCTGTTAGGAACATACGGGGTAATCAGAGCTCTGATATATGATGGAGCTTGGTTATTAAGGGCTTTATACGTTAGAAGAAGAATTTTAAATTCTATTCTTGATTTAACAGGAAGCCAATGAAGGGAAGCTAAAATTGGAGAAATATGATCCCTCTTGTTGATTTTCATCAGGACTCTTGCCGCAGCATTTTGGATCAGCTGAAGACTTCGAACTGCATTTTGTGGACTTCCTGATAGTAAAGAATTACAATAGTCCAGCCTTGAAGTAACAAATGCATGGACTAGTTTTTCAGCATCACCCCTGGACAGAATGTTTCTAATTTTGGCGATATTCCGGAGGTGAAAAAAGGAAACTCTGGAAACCTGTTTAATATGGGATTTAAATGACATGTCTTGGTCGAAAACAACACCAAGGTTTTTAACTTTATTACCAGAGGCCAAGTTAATGCCATCCAGATTAAGTGATTGATTAAGAAGTTTATTTTTTGAGGACTCTGGCCCAAAGATTACAACTTCTGTCTTGTCAGAATTTAAATGCAGGAAATTTAAAGTCATCCAGCTTTTGATGTCATCAAGACATGACTGCAGTCGAAGTAACTGATTGGATTCATCAGGATTTATGGATAAATATAGCTGAGTGTCATCAGCATAACAGTGGAAATTAATCCCATGCTGTCTGATAATTTTGCCAACCGATTACTCACCCTTTTTGGAGTCCTTGGATGGGGTACTGGAGAATGCCCCTCCTGGGGGCTCCCTTGTTCTCTTGGGGGTCTTCAATACTCAAATGGGCAATGACAGCAAGACCTGGAGAGGTGTGGTTGGGAGGAACGGCCCACCTGATCTGAACCCGAGTGGTGTCCAGTTGTTGGACTTCTGTGCTTGCCACGGATTGTCCATAACGAACACCATGTTCAAGGATAAGGGTGTCCATATGTGTTCTTGGCACCAGGACATTCTAGGCCGTAGTTCAATGATTGACTTTGTTGTCATTTCAGGTGAGCTGCAGCCGCATGTCTTGGACACTTGGGTGAAGAGAGGGGCACAGCTGTCCACCGACCACTACCTGGTGGTGAGTTGGCTCCAATGTTGGGCAAGGATGCCAGTCAGACTTGGCAAGCCCAAAAATATTATGAGGGTCTTCTGGGAACTTCTGGCAGTCTCCTGTGAGACAGAGCTTTTACTCCCACCTCTGGGAGAACTGTGAACACGTTACGGGGGAGTTGGGGGACATTGAGTCTGAGTGGGCCATGTTCTGTGCCTCCATTGTCGAGGCGGCTTATCAGAGCTGTGGCCACAAGGTTGTCGGTGCTTGTTGTGTCGAGCCCGCTGGTGGACACCAGTGGTAAGGGGTAGTGTCAGACTGAAGAAAGAGTCCTATCTGGCTTTTTTGGTCTATGTGATCCCGAAGCAGCTGATGGGTGGTCGCTGAGGCAAAAACTCAGGCGTAGGAGGAATTTGGAGAGGCCATGGAGAAAGACTTCCATATAGCTTCGAAGTGATTCTGGTCCACCATCTGGCGTCTTAGGAGGGGGAAGCAGTGCAGCACCGACACTGTTTATAGTGGGGATAGTGTGCTCCTGACCTTGACTTGGGACGTCATGGGTTGGTGGGCAGAATACTTCAAAGACCTCCTCATTCCCACCAGTACGTCTTCCATTCAGGAATTGGAGCCTGGGGTCTTTGAGTCGGGCTCTCCAATCTCTGGAGGTGAGGTCATTGAAGTGGTCAAAAAGTTGCTCAGTGGCAGGGCCATTGTCAGGTCATTGTCAGGGTCACCTGGACTGTGCCACATGTCCTCACTGTCATCACGCAAAGGTGTAGTCTGACTAACCTGCTTTGAAGCTTTTTTCCCTTGGGGCAGACGGAACCTTGCGCTTCCCAGGTCTTGAGGCTAACTATGGCTGTCTGGAAGGTGCATAAAGCTTGAAACTCCACATTACTCCAGTCTTTTTGAATTGAGAAAGCTTCCAGGATAGGAAGCGAAACGTCTTCAAACTTCGGAAAAAAGTCCAGTTGTTTTGTTTTTTACTTTTTTTCTGATTACAAAATACTCTTTCCAACTGTACCACAAAAATAGCCAGAAAGAATATATGTTGTTATGCTGTAACAGTAATGTGTATTGGTAAAGTGTGGGTAATGTAAAAGCGTTATAACATTCCTTGAATGTTATAACGCTTATATAACTTTTCTGATCACTAGATCAGCATTATTTCCTACTGTATTCATGTGCCCTCTTTCTGAAATAGCAGACATGTAATGTACAGATGCTAGAAATAAGAAGTTACAGCGCAATTTAATTGTGAAACCGGTTTTTCAGAAGCATTTCCTCATGTTCTTCCACTTCAAAATTCTAGCTGCTGTCTGAAGATTCTTCGACTTCTCCATCACTGGTCCGCCAAATTTCCTCCATAGCTTCCCAAACAGTCATGTTCTTCTTGTGTGCCATTATTATATTTGATGATCATGAGGGAAAAGAAACAACAATACGACAACACACTGGGGGAAAACCTGCATTTAACTGCGTCCCTCGGGGGATCCTGTGGAGAGTACTCCGGGAGTATGGTGTACCAAGCCCTTTGATATGGGCTGTTAGGTCCCTGTGTGACCGGTGTCAGAGCTTAGTCCGCATTGCTGACAATAAGTCAGACTCATTTCTGATGAGAGTTGGTCTTCGCCAAGATTGCCCTTTGTCACCGATTCTGTTCATAAATTTTATGGACATAATTTCTAGGTGCAGCCAAGAGCTTGAGGGGATCTGTTTTGGTGCCCTTAGGATCGCGTCTCTGATTTTAGCGGATGACGTGCTCCTGTTGGCTTCATCAGGCCGTGAACTACAGCTCTCGTTAAAAAAGCAAGCAAAAAACTGTTGGAATAAAATGTAGGAAAATTGAAACAAAATAAAACATGGGAAAAGGGAAAACTTAAACTAATGATGTTTCAGTTAACAGTTTAACTAAAACAGTCAAATGTAATTCTATGTGTTTTTAATCTAGATTTAAAAGAACTCAGGCTTTCCACACTTTTACGGTCTCCTGGACGTTTGTTCCAGATAAGTGGAGCATAAGAACTCCTTGTTTGGTTCTGGGTTGCAGAGTAGGTTTGAATCAGAAGAGCTGAGTGGTCTGGAGGGTTGATACACTGACAGCAAGTCTGTGATGTATTGGGGTGGTAAGGAACTAAAGGCTGCCTCTCCATGTTTGGTTCATGTTCTGGGTATACAGAACAGACCACAACCAGAAGATCTGAGTGGTCTGGAAGGTAGATGGAGCAACAACATGTTGCTGTTTGTTTGGTGCTAAGCCATTCAGTGATTTAAACACTAGCAGGAGTATTTTAAAGTCTATTCTATCAGATACAGGGAGCCAGTGTAAGGACTTTAGAGCTGGGGTGATGTGCTCTAGTTTTAGTGAGGGTGCTGGCAGCAGTGTTCTGGATCAGCTGCAGCTGTTTGATCGACTTTTTAGGCAGACCTGTAAGGACAGCGTTGCAGTAATCAATTCCACTAAAAATAAATGCATGGATGAGTTTCTCAAGATTGTGCTGAGACATTAGTCCTTTAATCCTGGAAATATTGTTTCAGGCGATAGAAGGCAGACTTAGTGACAGTTGTCACTATCTGTCACACTTACAAATATTGTTAGGTTGAAACAAGAAATTGTGATTAGAAATGAAAGTCAAGAGTTTACGGCAAATTTGTGTATTATATTTCCAAATGCTGTCACTGTGAAACGTACAGAAAAGAATAAGGTTAGTTTGGTCAGCTGTTTGTTAACAAGAATACCATACATCCGTCCATTGTCTATACTAGGGGTGTCCAAAGTGGGGCCCAGGGGCCATTTGCGGCCCCTGGACTGATTTTGTGCGGTCCACAACTGCAAGTTACCTTTATGTGCCTCTGAAGGTTCAGATCGGAGTGCATCACAACACCAAGATTTCGGATCTGTGGTTTCTAGCTGAATTAACTGAAGCTGTGTGCTAATACTTGGTCAATCCTCATTTGGACCAATTATTATTATTACTTCAGTTTTGTTTTTATTTAGCAGAAGAAATATGGCATATCCATGTATTGATTTTTTCTATGCACCTAGCCAATGCTCTAGGTTTAGGGTCACCTGGTGATATTGTATTGTATAGCTCTGTCGTCCACATAGTTATGGAAACTGATCTTGTTGTTTGTTATAATCTGAGCTAAGGGGACCATGTAGATATTGAATAGGAGAGGCCCCAAAATGGAACCTTGTGGGAACCCACATGTTATTTTTGTGGTCTCTGATTTAAAGTTACCTACTGACACATAAAACTGTCTGCTCTTCAAGTAAGATTTAAACCAGTGAAGTCCTGTGCCCGAAAGACTAGCTCAGTTTTCCAGATGCTCCAATAAAGGATCTCTTATACACAAACTTGCCACTATTTGCCAATATAGCTGGAAAATCAACATTTGCCTAACAGGTATCAGGTGCATTGAGGTTTTGCAGGGACAACACCCAAGCAGCCTAAACACTAGAGCAGGGCTACTTAACTAATTACTTCACAACTCAAGGGCCTGACATTCAGCAATTGAAGACATGTAAAAAAGTATTGTAATGATTTGTTAACTTTTTAATTGTTTTATTTTACTGCATCAATTCATGAAATAAGCAAAGCCCAAAGTTTGTTGAATTCAAAGAAAGGCGACTGCTGGTACTAGTGTCAGTGTTCACAGTGACTCAAGTTTGACTGGGAGGGTGCTGTCCAAAAACAGAAGCCTCTGCTCCAAAATAGACACCTTCAAATTTGTCTGAAAAGATCAACCTTGTTGGACAAAATCACAGGAAGTATTTATAGAAAAGGCAAGGTGAGACTTTCAAACTTAGGAAAACACTGAAGCAACTGCCAAACACGTTCATGGCAGGATCATGCTGTGGGTTTGTATTGCTGCCAGTAGATGAAATGATGGAGGACTACTTTCTTATTCTTCAAATTCATCTTGAATCAATAGCCAGATGGTTAAATCTGGGGGTTATGAAAAACAATGATCCCACTGACACATCAAAACTGGTTTTTGAAGATTTATGGTTGACATCAGGCTTAAAAAGCGTAACTATTACAGGTAATTTACAGGTTATGCTTTCATCTGATCTGTTTCCTGGCACAGACCCAGGACCCTCTGTCCATAAAAGTAGTCAAATAAGAAACAGAATTCTGCCATAAGCTTGTGGCCATGAAAAATATGTGGTTGCCAAGCATCATTTAACCACCATTGAGTCGCTATGAATAATTTTGACCCTCTGTGGATGTATAACCTTATGCATCCTGAAAAAAGAACAGTTGTTAAAAGTCCAAATGAAAAGGATATCTATAGCCATGATGAGTGTGTGTAAACTTTTAATTACCATACTCCTCCAATCCATTTTGGACTTATTTGTATGTGAAAAACACTAAAAGATGCTTTTAAATCTCTGATGTATTCGGGCATCATCTGGTGGAGCTGCTCAGCTTTAAGCTCTGTTCAGATTTAGATGTGTGCAACACTGCCGTAGGCGAAATAAAACAAAACCTCAAGAAAGGTGAAAGGTAGAGGCTGAAACAGAACAAAACACTAAGAAAACCTGAGGAATTCACTACTCTAACCTACCTCTGCCCTGTCTCTGCTGG